>CATKUP010000063.1:0-2877000 GCA_949786385.1 Onychomys leucogaster
GCTTCGTGAATGATGTAGTTCATTTGAGCAGAAAAGTGACTGCCCTTACCTGAAACGAAGTCTTGCTTGTAGTAAGACACAGAGCCTGGGATTTAGTCCATTTCTGAAGGGAAACACACAGCATAGTTCACATCCATGGATCACACTCTGCTTTAGAGCGAGAAGCACACTCTAGCCTTCTAGACTCTCTAATACAGCAGGAAATCTGAGTGTGCCCAGAACAAAAGAACGGTGTTTCCTACACATATGGACCATATGTAGTCCAAATCTGCTTCTGAAACTGATACAAAGCACTGACCCTCTAACATCCAATGCTTGTCAGTTAAGATGAGAAATGTGTGAGCTTCGTGAACGGTGTAGTTAGTTTGAGCAGAAAAGTGACTGCCCGTACCTGAATTTAAGTCTTGCTTGTAGGAAGACTCAGAGCCTGGGATTTAACTCCATTTCTGAAGTAAAACACACAGCAGTGTAATCATCCATTGATCACACTCTGCTTTAGAGCGAGAGGCACGCTCTTGCTTTCTAGAATTTCTAATACAGCAGGAAATCTGAGTGTGCCCAGAACAAAAGAACGTTGTTTCCTACACATATGGACCATATCTAGTCCAAATCTGCTTCTGAAACTGATACAAAGCACTGACCCTCTACCATCCAATGCTTGTCAATTAAGATGAGAAACGTGTGAGCTTTGTGAATGATGTAGTTCATTTGAGCAGAAAAGTGACTGCCCTTACCTGAAACGAAGTCTTGCTTGTAGTAAGACACAGAGCCTGGGATTTAACTCCATTTCTGAAGTGAAACACACAGCATAGTTATCATCCATGGATCACACTCTGCTATAGAGCAAGAAGCACGCTCTTGCTTTCTAGAGTATCTAATACAGCATTAAATCTGATTGTGCCCAGAACAAAAGAATGGTGTTTCCTACACATACGGACTATATGTAGTCTAAATCTTCTTCTGAAACTGTACAATGCACTGGTCCTCTAACATCCAATGCTTGTCAGTTAAGATGAGAAACGTGTGAGCTTCATGAACAATGTAGTTCCTTTGAGCAGAAAAGTGACTGCCCCTACCTGAAACGAAGTCTTGCTTGTAGGGAGACTCAGAGCCTGGGATTTAACTCCATTTCTGAAGTGAAACACACTGCATTGTCTCATCCATTGATGACACTCTGCTTTAGAACAAGAAGCAGGCTCTTGCTTTCTAGAGTCTCTAAGACAGCAGGAAACGTGAGTGTGCTGAGAACAAAAGAACGGTGTTTCCTACACATATGGACCATATCTAGTCCAACTCTTCTTCTGAAACTGATACAAAGCACTGGTCCTCTAACATCCAATGCTTGTCAATTAAGATGAAAAACGTGTGAGCTTCGTGAATGATGTAGTTCATTTGAGCAGAAAAGTGACTGCCCTTACCTGAAACGAAGTCTTGCTTGTAGTAAGATACAGAGCCTGGGATTTAAGTCCATTTCTGAAGGGAAACACACAGCATAGTTCACATCCATGGATCACACTCTGATTTAGAGCGAGAAGCACACTCTAGCCTTCTAGACTCTCTAATACAGCAGGAAATCTGTGTGTGCCCACAACAAAAGAACGGTGTTTCCTACACATATGGACCATATGTAGTCCAAATCTGCTTCTGAAACTGATACAAAGCACTGACCCTCTAACATCCAATGATTGTCAGTTAAGATGAGAAATGTGTGAGCTTCGTGAACGATGTAGTTAGTTTGAGCAGAAAAGTGACTGCCCTTACCTGAATTTAAGTCTTGCTTGTAGGAAGACTCAGAGCCTGGGATTTAACTCCATTTCTGAAGTAAAACACACAGCAGTGTAATCATCCATTGATCACACTCTGCTTTAGAGCGAGAAGCACACTCTTGCTTTCTAGAGTTTCTAAGACAGCAGGAAACGTGAGTGTGCTGAGAACAAAAGAACGGTGTTTCCTACACATACAGACTCTATGTAGTCCAAATCTTCTTCTGAAACTGATACAGAGCACTGGTCCTCTAACATCTAATGCTTGTCAATAAAGATGAGAAACGTGTGAGCTTCGTGAATGATGTAGTTCATTTGAGCAGAAAAGTGACTGCCCTTACCTGAAACGAAGTCTTGCCTGTAGGAAGACTCAGAGCCTGGGATGTAACTCCATTTCTGATGTGAAACACACAGCAGTGTTCTCATCCATGGATCACACTCTGCTTTAGAGCGAGAAGCACACTCTTGCTTTCTAAAGTCTCTAACACAGCAGGAACCGTGAGTGTGCTGAGAACAAAAGAACGGTGTTTCCTACACATAGGGACCATATCTAGTCCAACTCTGCTTCTGAAACAGATACAAAGCACTGGTACTCTAACATCCAATCCTTGTCAGTTAAGATGAGAAACGTGTGAGCTTCGTGAACGATGTAGTTCGTTTGAGCAGAAAAGTGACTGCCCTTACCTGAAACGAAGTCTTGCTTGTAGAGAGACACAGAGCATGGGATTTAACTCCATTTCTGAAGTGAAACACACAGCATAGTCTCATCCATAGATCACACTCTGTTTTAGAGTGAGAAGCACGCTCTTGCTTTCTAGAGTCTCTAAGACAGCAGGAAACGTGAGTGTGCCCAGAACAAAAGTTCGGTGTTTCCTACACATATGGACCATATGTAGTCCAAATCGGCTTCTGAAACTGAAAAAAAGCACTGACCATGTTACATCCAATGCTTGTCAGTTAACATGAGAAACGTGTGAGCTTCGTGAACAATGTAGTTCGTTTGAGCAGAAAACTGACTGCCCTTACCTGAAACGAAGTCTTGCTTGAAGGAAGACTCAGAGCCTGGGATTTAACTCCATTTCTGAAGTGAAACACACAGCAGTGTTCTCATCCATTGATCACACTCAGCGTTTGAACAAGAAGCATGCTCTTCTTTCTAGAGTCTCTAAGACAGCAGGAAACGTGAGTTTGCTGAGAACAAAAGAACGGTGTTTCGTACACATACGGACCATATCTAGTCAAACTCTGCTTCTGAAACTGATACAAAGCACTGGTCTTCTAACATCTAATGCTTGTCTGTTAAGATGTGAAACGTGTGAGCTTCGTGAACGATGTAGTTCGTTTGAGCTGAAAAGTGACTGCCCTTACCTGAAACGAAGTCTTGCTTGTAGGAAGACATAGAGCCTGGGATTTAACTACTTTTCTGAAGGGAAACATACACCATAGTTTTCATCCATGGATCACACTCTGCTTTAGAGCGAGAAGCACACTCTTGCTTTCTAGAGTCTCTAAGACAGCAGGAAATCTGAGTGTGCCCAGAACAAAAGAATGGTGTTTCCTACACATATGGACCATATCTAGTCCAAATCTGCTTCTGAAACTGATACACAGCACTGACCCTCTAACTTCCAATGCTTGTCAGTTAAGATGAGAAACGTGTGAGCTCAGTGAACAATGTAGTTCGTTTGAGCAGAAAAGTGACTGCCCTTACCTGAAACGAAGTCTTGCTTGTAGGAAGACTCAGAGCCTGGGATTTAACTCCATTTCTGAAGGCAAACACACAGCATAGTTCTCATCCATGGATCACACTCTGCTTTAGAAAGGAGCACGCTCTTGCTTTCTAGAGTCTCTAAGACAGCAGGAAACGTGAGTGTGCTGAGATCAAAAGAATGGTGTTTCCTACACATACGGACCATATCTAGTCCAACTCTGCGTCTGAAAGTTATACAAAGAACTGGTCCTCTGACATCCAATGCTTGTCAGTTAAGATGAGAACTGTGTGAGCTTAGTGAATGATGTAGTTCCTTTGAACTGAAAAGTGACTGCCCTTACCTGAAACGAAGTCTTGCTTGTAGTAAGACACAGAGCCTGGGATTTAAGTCCATTTCTGAAGGGAACACACAGCATAGTTCTCATCCATGGATCACCATCTGCTTTAAAGCGAGAAGCACACTCTTGCTTACTAGAGTCTCTAATACAGCAGGAAATCTGAGTGTGACCAGAACAAAAGAACGGTGTTTCCTACACATATGGACCATATGTAGTCCAAATCTGCTTCTGAAACTGATACAAAGCACTGACCATCTAACATCCAATGCTTGTCAGTTAAGATGAGAAACGTGTGAGCTCCGTGAACGATGTCGTTCGTTTGAGCTGAAAAGTGACTGCCCTTACCTGAAACGAAGTCTTGCTTGTAGCAAGACACAGAGCCTGAGATTTAACTCCATTTCTGAAGTTAAACACACAGCATAGTTCTCATCCATGAATCACACTCTGCTCTAGAGCGAGAAGCACACTCTTGCTTTCTAGGGTCTCTAAGACAGCAGGAAATCTGAGTGTGCCCAGAACAAAAGAACGGTGTTTCCTACACATATGGACCATATCTAGTCCAACTGTTCTTCTGAAACTGATACAAAGCACTGGTCCTCTAACATCTAATGCTTGTCAATAAAGATGAGAAACGTGTGAGCTTCGTGAATGATGTAGTTCGTTTGAGCAGAAAAGTGACTGTCCTTACCTGAAACGAAGTCTTTCTTGTAGGAAGACTCAGAGCCTGGGATGTAACTCCATTTCTGATGTGAAACACACAGCAGTGTTCTCATCCATGGATCACACTCTGCTTTAGAGCGAGAAGCACACTCTTGCTTTCTAAAGTCTCTAAGACAGCAGGAAACGTGAGTGTGCTGAGAACAAAAGAACGGTGTTTCCTACACATACGGACCATATCTAGTCGTTCTCTGCTTCTGAAACTGATACAAAGCACTGGTCCTCTAACATCCAATGCTTGTCTGTTAAGATGAGAAACGTGTGAGCTCCGTGAAATATGTAGTTCGTTTGAGCTGAAAAGTGACTTCCCTTACCTGAAACGAAGTCTTGCTTGTAGGAAGACATAGAGCCTGGGATTTAACTACTGTTCTGAAGGGAAACACACAGCATAGTTTTCATCCATGGATCAAACTATGCTTTAGAGCGAGAAGCACACTCTTGCTTTCTAGAGTCTCTAAGAGAGCAGGAAATCTGAGTGTGCCCAGAACAAAAGAACAGTGTTTCCTACACATATGGACCATAAGTAGTCCAAATGTGGTTCTGAAACTGATACAAAGCACTGACCCTCTAAATTCCAGTGCTTGTCAGTTAAGATGAGAAAGGTGTGAGCTCAGTGAACGATGTAGTTCGTTTGAGCAGAAAAGTGACTGCCCTTACCAGAAACGAAGTCTTGCTTGTAGGAAGACTCAGAGCCTGGGATTTAACTCCTTTTCTGAAGGGAAACACACAGCATAGTTCTCATCCATGGATCACACTCTGCTTTAGAGCGAGAAGCACGCTCTTGCTTTCTACAGTCTCTAACACAGCAGGAAACGTGAGTGTGCTGAGAACAAAAGAATGGTGTTTCCTACATATACGGACCATATCTAGTCCAACTCTGCTTCTGAAAGTGATACAAAGCACTGGTCCTCTAACATCCAATGCTTGTAAGTTAAGATGAGAAACATGTGAGCTTAGTGAATGATGTAGGTCCTTTGAACTGAAAAGTGACTGCCCTTACCTGAATTGAAGTCTTGCTTGTAGGAAGACTCAGAGCCTGGGATTTAACTCCATTTCTGAAGTAAAACACACAGCAGTGTAATCATCCATTGATCAAACTCTGCTTTAGAAAAAGAAGCACGCTCTTTCTTTCTAGATTCTCTAAGACAGCATGAAACGTGAGTGTGTTGAGAACAAAAGAACGGTGTTTCCTTCCCTTACGGACATTATATAGTCCAACTCTGCATCTGAAACTGATACAAAGCACTGGTCCTCTAAAATCCAATAATTGTCTGTTAAGATGAGAAACGTGTGAGCTTCGTGAACGATGTAGTTCGTTTGAGCAGAAAAGTGACTGCCCTTACCTGAATTGAAGTCTTGCTTGTAGGAAGACTCAGAGCCTGGGATTTAACTCCATTTCTGAAGTAAAACACACAGCAGTGTAATCATCCATTGATCACACTCTGCTTTAGAACAAGAAGCACGCTCTTGCTTTCTAGAGTCTCTAAGACAGCAGGAAACGTGAGTATGCTGAGAACAAAAGAACGGTGTTTCCTACACCTACGGACCATATCTAGTCCAACTCTTCTTCTGAAACTGATACAAAGCACTGGTCCTCTAACATCCAATGCTTGTCTGTTAAGATGAGAAACGTGAGAGCTCAGTGAGCGATGTAGTTCGTTTGAGCTGAAAAGTGACTGCCCTTACCTGAAACGAAGTCTTGCTTGTAGGAAGACTCAGAGCCTGAGATTTAACTCCATTTCTGAAGTTAAACACACAGCATAGTTCTCATCCATGGAACACACTCTGCTCTAGAGCGAGAAGCACGCTATTGCTTTCTAGAGTCTCTAAGACAGCAGGAAATCTGAGTGTGCCCAGAACAAAAGAAGGGTGTTTCCTACACATACGGACTATATGTAGTCCAAATCTTCTTCTGAAACTGATACAATGCACTGGTGTTCTAACATCCAATGGTTGTCAGTTAAGATGAGAAACGTGTGAGCTTCGTGAAGGATGTAGATCGTTTGAGCAGAAGAGTGACTGCCCTTACCTGAAACGAAGTATTGCTTGTAGGAAGACACAGAGCCTGGGATTTAACTCCTATTCTGAAGGAAAACACACAGCATAGTTCTCATCCATGGATCACACTCTGCTTTAGAGCGAGAAGCACACTCTTGCTTTCTAAATTCTCTAAGACAGCAGGAATCGTGAGTGTGCTGAGAACAAAAGAACGGTGTTTCCTACACCTACGGACCATATCTAGTCCAACTCTGCGTCTGAAAGTGATACAAAGCACTGGTCCTCTGACATCCAATGCTTGTCAGTTAAGATGAGAACTGTGTGAGCTTAGTGAATGATGTAGTTCCTTTGAACTGAAAAGTGACTGCCCTTACCTGAAACGAAGTCTTGCTTGTAGTAAGACACAGAGCCTGGGATTTAAGTCCATTTCTGAAGGGAACACACAGCATAGTTCTCATCCATGGATCACCCTCTGCTTTAAAGCGAGAAGCACACTCTTGCTTACTAGAGTCTCTAATACAGCAGGAAATCTGAGTGTGACCAGAACAAAAGAACGGTGTTTCCTACACATATGGACCATATGTAGTCCAAATCTGCTTCTGAAACTGATACAAAGCACTGACCATCTAACATCCAATGCTTGTCAGTTAAGATGAGAAACGTGTGAGCTCCGTGAACGATGTCGTTCGTTTGAGCTGAAAAGTGACTGCCCTTACCTGAAACGAAGTCTTGCTTGTAGGAAGAATCAGAGCCTGGGATTTAACTCCATTTCTGAAGTAAAACACACAGCAGTGTAATCATCCATTGGTCACACTCTGCTTTAGAACAAGAAGCACGCTCTTGCTTTCTAGAGTCTCTAAGACAGCTGGAAACGTGAGTATGCTGAGAACAATAGAACGGTGTTTCCTACACATACGGAACAATATCTAGTCCAACTCTTCTTCTGAAACTGATACAAAGCACTGGTCCTCTAACATCCAATGCTTGTCTGTTAAGATGAGAAACGTGAGAGCTCAGTGAACGATGTAGTTCGTTTGAGCTGAAAAGTGACTGCCCTTACCTGAAACGAAGTCTTGCTTGTAGGAAGACTCAGAGCCTGAGATTTAACTCCATTTCTGAAGTTAAACACACAGCATAGTTCTCATCCATGAATCACACTCTGCTCTAGAGCGAGAAGCACACTCTTGCTTTCTAGGGTCTCTAAGACAGCAGGAAATCTGAGTGTGCCCAGAACAAAAGAACGGTGTTTCCTACACATATGGACCATATCTAGTCCAACTCTTCTTCTGAAACTGAAACAAAGCACTGGTCCACTAACATCTAATGCTTGTCAATAAAGATGAGAAACGTGTGAGCTTCGTGAATGATGTAGTTCGTTTGAGCAGAAAAGTGACTGTCCTTACCTGAAACGAAGTCTTTCTTGTAGGAAGACTCAGACCCTGGGATGTAACTCCATTTCTGATGTGAAACACACAGCACTGTTCTCATCCATGGATCACACTCTGCTTTAGAGCGAGTAGCACACTCTTGCTTTCTAAAATCTCTAACACAGCAGGAAACGTGAGTAAGCTGAGAACAAAAGAACGGTGTTTCCTACACATAGGGACCATATCTAGTCCAACTCTGCTTCTGAAACAGATACAAAGCACTGGTCTTCTAACATCCAATCCTTGTCAGTTAAGATGAGAAACGGGTGAGCTTCGTGAACGATGTAGTTCGTTTGAGCAGAAAAGTGACTGCCCTTACCTGAAACGAAGTCTTGCTTGTAGAGAGACACAGAGCATGGGATTTAACTCCATTTCTGAAGTGAAACACACAGCATAGTCTCATCCATAGATCACACTCTGTTTTAGAGCGAGAAGCACGCTTTTGCTTTCTGGAGTCTCTAAGAGAGCAGGAAACGTGAGTGTGCCCAGAACCAAAGTTCGGTGTTTCCTACACATATGGACCATATGTAGTCCAAATCGGCTTCTGAAACTGAAAAAAAGCACTGACCATGTTACATCCAATGCTTGTCAGTTAACATGAGAAACTTGTGAGCTTTGTGAACAATGTAGTTCGTTTGAGCAGAAAAGTGACTGCCCTTACCTGAAACGAAGTCTTGCTTGAAGGAAGACTCAGAGCCTGGGATTTAACTCCATTTCTGAAGTGAAACACACAGCAGTGTTCTCATCCATTGATCACACTCAGCGTTTGAACAAGAAGCATGCTCTTCTTTCTAGAGTCTCTAAGACAGCAGGAAACATGAGTTTGCTGAGAACAAAAGAACGGTGTTTCGTACACATACGGACCATATCTAGTCGAACACTGCTTCTGAAACTGATACAAAGCACTGGTCTTCTAACATCTAATGCTTGTCTGTTAAGATGTGAAACGTGTGAGCTTCGTGAACGATGTAGTTCGTTTGAGCTGAAAAGTGACTGCCCTTACCTGAAACGAAGTCTTGCTTGTAGGAAGACATAGAGCCTGGGATTTAACTACTTTTCTGAAGGGAAACATACAGCATAGTTTTCATCCATGGATCACACTCTGCTTTAGAGCGAGAAGCACACTCTTGCTTTCTAGAGTCTCTAAGACAGCAGGAAATCTGAGTGTGCCCAGAACAAAAGAATGGTGTTTCCTACACATATGGACCATATCTAGTCCAAATCTGCTTCTGAAACTGATACACAGCACTGACCCTCTAACTTCCGATGCTTGTCAGTTAAGATGAGAAACGTGTGAGCTCAGTGAACAATGTAGTTCGTTTGAGCAGAAAAGTGACTGCCGTTACCTGAAACGAAGTCTTGCTTGTAGGAAGACTCAGAGCCTGGTATTTAACTCCATTTCTGAAGGCAAACACACAGCATAGTTCTCATCCATGGATCACACTCTGCTTTAGAAAGAAGCACGCTCTTGCTTTCTAGAGTCTCTAAGACAGCAGGAAACGTGAGTGTGCTGAGATCAAAAGAATGGTGTTTCCTACACATACGGACCATATCTAGTCCAACTCTTCTTCTGAAACTGATACAAAGCACTGGTCCTCTAACTTCCAATGCTTGTCAGTAAAGATGAGGAACGTGTGAGCTTCGTGAACGATGTAGTTCGTTTGAGCAGAAAAGTGACTGTCCTTACCTGAAACGAAGTCTTTCTTGTAGGAAGACTCAGAGCCTGAAATGTAACTCCATTTCTGATGTGAAACACACAGCAGTGTTCTCATCCATGGATCACACTCTGCTTTAGAGCGAGAAGCACACTCTTGCTTTCTAAAGTCTCTAAGACAGCAGGAAACGTGAGTGTGCTGAGAACAAAAGAACAGTGTTTCCTACACATAGGGACCATATCTAGTCCAACTCTGCTTCTGAAACAGATACAAAGCACTGGTCCTCTAACATCCAATCCTTGCCAGTTAAGATGAGAAACGTGTGAGCTTCGTGAACGATGTAGTTTGTTTGAGCAGAAAAGTGACTGCCCTTACCTGAAACGAAGTCTTGCTTGTAGGGAGACACAGAGCATGGGATTTAACTCCATTTCTGAAGTGAAACACACAGCATAGTCTCATCCATGGATCACACTCTGTTTTATAGCGAGAAGTACGCTTTTGCTTTCTAGAGTCTCTAAGACATCGGGAAACGTGAGTGTGCCCAGAACAAAAGTTCGGTGTTTCCTACACATATGGACCATATGTAGTGCAAATCTGCTTCTGAAACTGATACAAAGCACTGACTCTCTCACAGCCAATGCTTGTCAGTTAAGATGAGAAACGTGTGAGCTTCGTGAACGATGTAGTTCATTTGAGCAGAAAAGTGACTGCCCTTACCTGAAACGAAGTCTTGCTTTTAGGAAGGCTCAGAGCCTGGGTTTTAACTCCATTTCTGAAGTGAATCACACAGCAGTGTTCTCATCCATTGATCACACTCTGCGTTAGAACAAGAAGCATGCTCTTGCTTTCTAGAGTCTCTAAGACAGCAGGAAACATGAGTTTGCTGAGAACAAAAGAACGGTGTTTCCTACACATACGGACCATATCTAGTCGTTCTCTGCTTCTGAAACTGATACAAAGCACTGGTCCTCTAAAATCCAATGCTTGTCTGTTAAGATGAGAAACGTGTGAGCTTCTTGAACGATGTAGTTCGTTTGAGCAGAAAAGTGACTGCCCTTACCTGAATTGAAGTCTTGCTTGTAGGAAGACTCAGAGCTTGGGATTTAACTCCATTTCTGAAGTGAAACATACAGCAGTGTTCTCATCCATTGATCACACTCTGCTTTAGAACAAGAAGCACGCTCTTGCTTTCTAGAGTCTCTAAGACAGCAGGAAACGTGAGTATGCTGAGAACAAAAGAATGGTGTTTCCTACACCTACGGACCATATCTAGTCCAACTCTTCTTCTGAAACTGATACAAAGCACTGGTCCTCTAACATCCAATGCTTGTCTGTTAAGATGAGAAACGTGAGAGCTCAGTGAACGATGTAGTTCGTTTGAGCTGAAAAGTGACTGCCCTTACCTGAAACGAAGTCTTGCTTGTAGGAAGACACAGAGCCTGGGATTTAACTCCTTTTCTGAAGGGAAACACACAGCATAGTTCTCATCCATGGATCACACTCTGCTTTAGAGCGTGAAGCACGCTCTTGCTTTCTACAGTCTCTAACACAGAAGGAAACGTGAGTGTGCTGAGAACAAAAGAACGGTGTTTCCTTCCCTTATGGACATTATATAGTCCAACTCTGCATCTGAAACTGATACAAAGCACTGGTCCTCTAAAATCCAATGCTTGTCTGTTAAGATGAGAAACGTGTGAGCTTCGTGAACGATGTAGTTCCTTTGAGCAGAAAAGTGACTGCCCTTACCTGAATTGAAGTCTTGCTTGTAGGAAGACTCAGAGCCTGGGATTTAACTCCATTTCTGAAGTAAAACACACAGCAGTGTAATCATCCATTGATCACACTCGGCTTTAGAACAAGAAGCAAGCTCTTGCTTTCTAGAGTCTCTAAGACAGCAGGAAACGTGAGTATGCTGAGAACAAAAGAACGGTGTTTCCTACACCTACGGACCATATCTAGTCCAACTCTTCTTCTGAAACTGATACAAAGCACTGGTCCTCTAACATCCAATGCTTGTCTGTTAAGATGAGAAACGTGAGAGCTCAGTGAACGATGTAGTTCGTTTGAGCTGAAAAGTGACTGCCCTTACCTGAAACGAAGTCTTGCTTGTAGGAAGACTCAGAGCCTGAGATTTAACTCCATTTCTGAAGTTAAACACACAGCATAGTTCTCATCCATGGAACACACTCTGCTCTAGAGCGAGAAGCACGCTATTGCTTTCTAGAGTCTCTAAGACAGCAGGAAATCTGAGTGTGCCCAGAACAAAAGAAGGGTGTTTCCTACACATACGGACTATATGTAGTCCAAATCTTCTTCTGAAACTGATACAATGCACTGGCGTTCTAACATCCAATGGTTGTCAGTTAAGATGAGAAACGTGTGAGCTTCGTGAAAGATGTAGATCGTTTGAGCAGAAAAGTGACTGCCCTTACCTGAAACGAAGTATTGCTTGTAGGAAGACACAGAGCCTGGGATTTAACTCCTATTCTGAAGGAAAACACACAGCATAGTTCTCATCCATGGATCACACTCTGCTTTAGAGCGAGAAGCACGCTCTTGCTTTCTAAATTCTCTAAGACAGCAGGAATCGTGAGTGTGCTGAGAACAAAAGAACGGTGTTTCCTACACCTACGGACCATATCTAGTCCAACTCTGCGTCTGAAAGTGATACAAAGCACTGGTCCTCTAACATCCAATGCTTGTCAGTTAAGATGAGAACTGTGTGAGCTTAGTGAATGATGTAGTTCCTTTGAACTGAAAAGTGACTGCCCTTACCTGAAACGAAGTCTTGCTTGTAGTAAGACACAGAGCCTGGGATTTAAGTCCATTTCTGAAGGGAACACACAGCATAGTTCTCATCCATGGATCACCCTCTGCTTTAAAGCGAGAAGCACACTCTTGCTTACTAGAGTCTCTAATACAGCAGGAAATCTGAGTGTGACCAGAACAAAAGAACGGTGTTTCCTACACATATGGACCATATGTAGTCCAAATCTGCTTCTGAAACTGATACAAAGCACTGACCATCTAACATCCAATGCTTGTCAGTTAAGAGGATAAACGTGTGAGCTTCGAGAACGATGTAGTTCGTTTGAGCAGAAAAGTGACTGCCCTTACCTGAATTGAAGTCTTGCTTGTAGGAAGACTCAGAGCCTCGGATTTAACTCCATTCCTGAAGTAAAACACACAGCAGTGTAATCATCCATTGATCACACTCTGCTGTAGAACAAGAAGCATGCTCTTGCTTTCTAGATTCTCTAATACAGCAGGAAACGTGAGTGTGCTGAGAACAAAAGAACGGTGTATCCTACTATTACGGTCATTATATAGTCTAACTCTGCATCTGAAACTGATACAAAGCACTGGACCTCTAACATCCAATGGTTGTCAGTTAAGATGAGAAACGTGTGAGCTTCGTGAACGATGTAGTTCCTTTGAGCAGAAAAGTGACTGCCCTTACCTGAAACGAAGTCTTGCTTGTAGGAAGACTCAGAGCCTGGGATTTAACTCCATTTCTGAAGTGAAACACACAGCAGTGTTCTCATCCATTGATCACACTCTGCTTTAGAAGAAGAATCACAATCGTGCTTTCTAGAGTCTCTAAGACAGCAGGAAAAGTGAGTTTGCTGAGAACAAAAGAACGGTGTTTCCTACACATTCGGACCATATCTAGTCCAACTCTGCTTCTGAAACTGATACAAAGCACAGGTCCTCTAACATACAATGCTTGTCTGTTAAGATGAGAAACGTGTGAGCTCCGTGAACGATGTCGTTCGTTTGAGCTGAAAAGTGACTGCCCTTACCTGAAACGAAGTCTTGCTTGTAGGAAGACACAGAGCCTGGGATTTAACTCCTTTTCTGAAGGGAAACACACAGCATAGTTCTCATCCATGGATCACACTCTGCTTTAGAGCGTGAAGCACGCTCTTGCTTTCTACATTCTCTAACACAGCAGGAAACGTGAGTGTGCTGAGAACAAAAGAACGGTGTTTCCTTCCCTTACGGACATTATATAGTCCAACTCTGCATCTGAAACTGATACAAAGCACTGGTCCTCTAAAATCCAATGCTTGTCTGTTAAGATGAGAAACGTGTGAGCTTCGTGAACGATGTAGTTCCTTTGAGCAGAAAAGTGACTGCCCTTACCTGAATTGAAGTCTTGCTTGTAGGAAGAATCAGAGCCTGGGATTTAACTCCATTTCTGAAGTAAAACACACAGCAGTGTAATCATCCATTGATCACACTCTGCTTTAGAACAAGAAGCACGCTCTTGCTTTCTAGAGTCTCTAAGACAGCTAGAAACGTGAGTATGCTGAGAACAAAAGAACGGTGTTTCCTACACATACGGACCATATCTAGTCCAACTCTTCTTCTGAAACTGATACAAAGCACTGGTCCTCTAACATCCAATGCTTGTCTGTTAAGATGAGAAACGTGAGAGCTCAGTGAACGATGTAGTTCGTTTGAGCTGAAAAGTGACTGCCCTTACCTGAAACGAAGTCTTGCTTGTAGGAAGACTCAGAGCCTGAGATTTAACTCCATTTCTGAAGTTAAACACACAGCATAGTTCTCATCCATGAATCACACTCTGCTCTAGAGCGAGAAGCACGCTCTTGCTTTCTAGGGTTCTAAGACAGCAGGAAATCTGAGTGTGCCCAGAACAAAAGAACGGAGTTTACTACACATACGGACCATATCTAGTCCAAATCTGCTTCTGAAACTGATACACAGCACTGACCCTCTAACTTCCAATGCATGTCATTTAAGATGAGAAACATGTGAGTTCAGTGAACAATGTAGTTCGTTTGAGCAGAAAAGTGACTGCCCTTACCTGAAACGAAGTCTTGCTTGTAGGAAGACTCAGAGCCTGGGATTTAACTCCATTTTTGAAGGCAAACACACATCATAGTTCTAATCCATGGATCACACTCTGCTTTAGAAAGAAGCACGCTCTTGCTTTCTAGAGTCTCTAAGACAACAGGAAACGAGAGTGTGCTGAGATCAAAAGAATGGTGTTTCCTACACATACGGACCATAACTAGTCCAACTCTTCTTCTGAAACTGATACAAAGCACTGGTCCTCTAACTTCCAATGCTTGTCAGTAAAGATGAGAAACGTGTGAGCTTCGTGAACGATGTAGTTCGTTTGAGCAGAAAACTGACTGCCCTTACCTGAAACGAAGTCTTGCTTGTAGGGAGACACAGAGCATGGGATTTAACTCCATTTCTGAAGTGAAACACACAGCATAGTCTCATCCATGGATCACACTCTGTTTTAGAGCGAGAAGCACGCTTTTGCTTTCTGGAGTCTCTAAGACATCGGGAAACGTTAGTGTGCCCAGAACAAAAGTTCGGTGTTTCCTACACATATGGACCATATGTAGTGCAAATCTGCTTCTGAAACTGATACAAAGCACTGACTCTCTAACAGCCAATGCTTGTCAGTTAAGATGAGAAACGTGTGAGCTTCGTGAACGATGTAGATCATTTGAGCAGAAAACTGACTGCCCTTACCTGAAACGAGGTCTTGCTTGTAGGAAGACTCAGAGCCTGGGATTTAACTCCATTTCTGAAGTGAAACACACAGCAGTGTTCTCATCCATTGATCACACTCTGCGTTAGAACAAGAAGCATGCTCTTGCTTTCTAAGGTCTCTAAGACAGCAGGAAACATGAGTTTGCTGAGAACAAAAGAACGGTGTTTCCTACACATAGGGACCATATCTAGTCATTCTCTGCTTCTGAAACTGATACAAAGCACTGGTCCTCTAACATCCAATGCTTGTCTGTTAAGATGAGAAACGTGTGAGCTCCGTGAAATATGTAGTTCGTTTGAGCTGAAAAGTGACTGCCCTTACCTGAAACGAAGTCTTGCTTGTAGGAAGACATAGAGCCTGGGATTTAACTACTGTTCTGAAGGGAAACACACAGCATAGTTTTCATCCATGGATCAAACTATGCTTTAGAGCGAGAAGCACACTCTTGCTTTCTAGAGTCTCTAAGAGAGCAGGAAATCTGAGTGTGCCCAGAACAAAAGAACGGTGTTTCCTACACATATGGACCATAAGTAGTCCAAATGTGGTTCTGAAACTGATACAAAGCACTGACCCTCTAAATTCCAGTGCTTGTCAGTTAAGATGAGAAACGTGTGAGCTCAGTGAACGATGTAGTTCGTTTGAGCAGAAAAGTGACTGCCCTTACCAGAAACGAAGTCTTGCTTGTAGGAAGACTCAGAGCCTGGGATTTAACTCCTTTTCTGAAGGGAAACCCACAGCATAGTTCTCATCCATGGATCACACTCTGCTTTAGAGCGAGAAGCACGCTCTTGCTTTCTACAGTCTCTAACACAGCAGGAAACGTGAGTGTGCTGAGAACAAAAGAACGGTGTTTCCTTCCCTTACGGACATTATATAGTCCAACTCTGCATCTGAAACTGATACAAAGCACTGGTCCTCTAAAATCCAATGCTTGTCTGTTAAGATGAGAAACGTGTGAGCTTCGTGAACGATGTAGTTCCTTTGAGCAGAAAAGTGACTGCCCTTACCTGAATTGAAGTCTTGCTTGTAGGAAGAATCAGAGCCTGGGATTTAACTCCATTTCTGAAGTAAAACACACAGCAGTGTAATCATCCATTGATCACACTCTGCTTTAGAACAAGAAGCACGCTCTTGCTTTCTAGAGTCTCTAAGACAGCTGGAAACGTGAGTATGCTGAGAACAAAAGAACGGTGTTTCCTACACATACGGACCATATCTAGTCCAACTCTTCTTCTGAAACTGATACAAAGCACTGGTCCTCTAACATCCAATGCTTGTCTGTTAAGATGAGAAACGTGAGAGCTCAGTGAACGATGTAGTTCGTTTGAGCTGAAAAGTGACTGCCCTTACCTGAAACGAAGTCTTGCTTGTAGGAAGACTCAGAGCCTGAGATTTAACTCCATTTCTGAAGTTAAACACACAGCATAGTTCTCATCCATGAATCACACTCTGCTCTAGAGCGAGAAGCACGCTCTTGCTTTCTAGGGTCTCTAAGACAGCAGGAAATCTGAGTGTGCCCAGAACAAAAGAACGGTGTTTCCTACACATGTGGACCATATCTAGTCCAAATCTGCTTCTGAAACTGATACACAGCACTGACCCTCTAACTTCCAATGCTTGTCAGTTAATATGAGAAACGTGTGAGCTCAGTGAACAATGTAGTTCGTTTGAGCAGAAAAGTGACTGCCCTTACCTGAAACGAAGTCTTGATTGTAGGAAGACTCAGGGCCTGGGATTTAACTCCATTTCTGAAGGCAAACACACAGCATAGTTCTAATCCATGGATCACACTCTGCTTTAGAACAAGAAGCACGCTCTTGCTTTCTAGAGTCTCTAAGACAGCAGGAAACGAGAGTGTGCTGAGATCAAAAGAATGGTGTTTCCTACACATACGGACCATATCTAGTCCAACTCTTCTTCTGAAACTGATACAAAGCACTGGTCCTCTAACATCCAATGCTTGTCTGTTAAGATGAGAAACATGTGAGCTCCGTGAAATATGTAGTTCGTTTGAGCTGAAAAGTGACTGCCCTTACCTGAAACGAAGTCTTGCTTGTAGGAAGACATAGAGCCTGGGATTTAACTACTGTTCTGAAGGGAAACACACAGCATAGTTTTCATCCATGGATCAAGATATGCTTTAGAGCGAGAAGCACACTCTTGCTTTCTAGAGTCTCTAAGAGAGCAGGAAATCTGAGTGTGCCCAGAACAAAAGAACGGTGTTTCCTACACATATGGACCATAAGTAGTCCAAATGTGGTTCTGAAACTGATACAAAGCACTGACCCTCTAAATTCCAGTGCTTGTCAGTTAAGATGAGAAACGTGTGAGCTCAGTGAACGATGTAGTTCGTTTGAGCAGAAAAGTGACTGCCCTTACCAGAAACGAAGTCTTGCTTGTAGGAAGACTCAGAGCCTGGGATTTAACTCCTTTTCTGAAGGGAAACACACAGCATAGTTCTCATCCATGGATCACACTCTGCTTTAGAGCGAGAAGCACGCTCTTGCTTTCTACAGTCTCTAACACAGCAGGAAACGTGAGTGTGCTGAGAACAAAAGAACGGTGTTTCCTACATATACGGACCATATCTAGTCCAACTCTTCTTCTGAAACTGATACAAAGCACTGGTCCTCTAACATCCAATGCTTGTCTGTTAAGATGAGAAACGTGAGAGCTCAGTGAACGATGTAGTTCGTTTGAGCTGAAAAGTGACTGCCCTTACCTGAAACGAAGTCTTGCTTGTAGGAATTCTCAGAGCCTGAGATTTAACTCCATTTCTGAATTTAAACACACAGCATAGTTCTCATCCATTGAACACACTCTGCTCTAGAGCGAGAAGCACGCTATTGCTTTCTAGAGTCTCTAATCAGCAGGAAATCTTAGTGTGCCCAGAACAAAAGAAGGGTGTTTCCTACACATACGGACTATATGTAGTCCAAATCTTCTTCTGAAACTGATACAATGCACTGGTGTTCTAACATCCAATGGTTGTCAGTTAAGATGAGAAACGTGTGAGCTTCGTGAAAGATGTAGATCGTTTGAGCAGAAAAGTGACTGCCCTTACTTGAAACGAAGTATTGCTTGTAGGAAGACACAGAGCCTGGGATTTAACTCCTATTCTGAAGGAAAACACACAGCATAGTTCTCATCCATGGATCACAGTCTACTTTAGAGCGAGAAGCACGCTCTTGCTTTCTAAATTCTCTAAGACAGCAGGAATCGTGAGTGTGCTGAGAACAAAAGAACGGTGTTTCCTACACATACGGACCATATCTAGTCCAACTCTGCGTCTGAAAGTGATACAAAGCACTGGTCCTCTAACATCCAATGCTTGTCAGTTAAGATGAGAACTGTGTGAGCTTAGTGAATGATGTAGTTCCTTTGAACTGAAAAGTGACTGCCCTTACCTGAAACGAAGTCTTGCTTGTAGGAAGAATCAGAGCCTGGGATTTAACTCCATTTCTGAAGTAAAACACACAGCAGTGTAATCATCCATTGATCACACTCTGCTTTAGAACAAGAAGCACGCTCTTGCTTTCTAGAGTCTCTAAGACAGCTGGAAACGTGAGTATGCTGAGAACAAAAGAACGGTGTTTCCTACACATACGGACCATATCAAGTCCAACTCTTCTTCTGAAACTGATACAAAGCACTGGTCCTCTAACATCCAATGCTTGTCTGTTAAGATGAGAAACGTGAGAGCTCAGTCAACGATGTAGTTCGTTTGAGCTGAAAAGTTACTGCCCTTACCTGAAACGAAGTCTTGCTTGTAGGAAGACTCAGAGCCTGAGATTTAACTCCATTTCTGAAGTTAAACACACAGCATAGTTCTCATCCATGAATCACACTCTGCTCTAGAGCAAGAAGCACGCTCTTGCTTTCTAGGGTCTCTAAGACAGCAGGAAATCTGAGTGTGCCCAGAACAAAAGAACGGTGTTTCCTACACATATGGACCATATCTAGTCCAAATCTGCTTCTGAAACTGATACACAGCACTGACCCTCTAACTTCCAATGCTTGTCAGTTAATATGAGAAACGTGTGAGCTCAGTGAACAATGTAGTTCGTTTGAGCAGAAAAGTGACTGCCCTTACCTGAAACGAAGTCTTGCTTGTAGGAAGACTCAGAGCCTGGGATTTAACTCCATTTCTGAAGGCAAACACACAGCATAGTTCTAATCCATGGATCACACTCTGCTTTAGAAAGAAGCACGCTCTTGCTTTCTAGAGTCTCTAAGACAGCAGGAAACGAGAGTGTGCTGAGATCAAAAGAATGGTGTTTCCTACACATACGGACCATATCTAGTCCAACTCTTCTTCTGAAACTGATACAAAGCACTGGTCCTCTAACATCCAATGCTTGTCTGTTAAGATGAGAAACATGTGAGCTCCATGAAATATGTAGTTCGTTTGAGCTGAAAAGTGACTGCCCTTACCTGAAACGAAGTCTTGCTTGTAGGAAGACATAGAGCCTGGGATTTAACTACTGTTCTGAAGGGAAACACACAGCATAGTTTTCATCCATGGATCAAACTATGCTTTAGAGCGAGAAGCACACTCTTGCTTTCTAGAGTCTCTAAGAGAGCAGGAAATCTGAGTGTGCCCAGAACAAAAGAACGGTGTTTCCTACACATATGGACCATAAGTAGTCCAAATGTGGTTCTGAAACTGATACAAAGCACTGACCCTCTAAATTCCAGTGCTTGTCAGTTAAGATGAGAAACGTGTGAGCTCAGTGAACGATGTAGTTCGTTTGAGCAGAAAAGTGACTGCCCTTACCAGAAACGAAGTCTTGCTTGTAGGAAGACTCAGAGGCTGGGATTTAACTCCTTTTCTGAAGGGAAACACATAGCATAGTTCTCATCCATGGATCACACTCTGCTTTAGAGCGAGAAGCACGCTCTTGCTTTCTACAGTCTCTAACACAGCAGGAAACGTGAGTGTGCTGAGAACAAAAGAACGGTGTTTCCTACATATACGGACGATATCTAGTCCAACTCTTCTTCTGAAACTGATACAAAGCACTGGTCCTCTAACATCCAATGCTTGTCTGTTAAGATGAGAAACGTGAGAGCTCAGTGAACGATGTAGTTCGTTTGAGCTGAAAAGTGACTGCCCTTACCTGAAACGAAGTCTTGCTTGTAG
The DNA here is from genome assembly GCA_949786385.1 of Onychomys leucogaster. NCBI lineage: Eukaryota > Metazoa > Chordata > Mammalia > Rodentia > Cricetidae > Onychomys > Onychomys leucogaster. The sequence continues at coordinate 20,289 of CATKUP010000063.1, forward strand.
GAATTCTCAGAGCCTGAGATTTAACTCCATTTCTGAATTTAAACACACAGCATAGTTCTCATCCATTGAACACACTCTGCTCTAGAGCGAGAAGCATGCTATTGCTTTCTAGAGTCTCTAAGACAGCAGGAAATCTGAGTGTGCCCAGAACAAAAGTAGGGTGTTTCCTACACATACGGACTATATGTAGTCCAAATCTTCTTCTGAAACTGATACAATGCACTGGTGTTCTAACATCCAATGGTTGTCAGTTAAGATGAGAAACGTGTGAGCTTCGTGAAAGATGTAGATCGTTTGAGCAGAAAAGTGACTGCCCTTACTTGAAACGAAGTATTGCTTGTAGGAAGACACAGAGCCTGGGATTTAACTCCTATTCTGAAGGAAAACACACAGCATAGTTCTCATCCATGGATCACACTCTACTTTAGAGCGAGAAGCACGCTCTTGCTTTCTAAATTCTCTAAGACAGCAGGAATCGTGAGTGTGCTGAGAACAAAAGAACGGTGTTTCCTACACATACGGACCATATCTAGTCCAACTCTGCGTCTGAAAGTGATACAAAGCACTGGTCGTCTAACATCCAATGCTTGTCAGTTAAGATGAGAACTGTGTGAGCTTAGTGAATGATATAGTTCCTTTGAACTGAAAAGTGACTGCCCTTACCTGAAACGAAGTCTTGCTTGTAGTAAGACACAGAGCCTGGGATTTAAGTCCATTTCTGAAGGGAACACACAGCATAGTTCTCATCCATGGATCACCCTCTGCTTTAAAGCGAGAAGCACACTCTTGCTTACTAGAGTCTCTAATACAGCAGGAAATCTGAGTGTGACCAGAACAAAAGAATGGTGTTTCCTACACATATGGACCATATGTAGTCCAAATCTGCTTCTGAAACTGATACAAAGCACTGACCATCTAACATCCAATGCTTGTCAGTTAAGATGAGAAACGTGTGAGCTCCGTGAACGATGTAGTTCGTTTGAGCAGAAAAGTGACTGCCCTTACCTGAATTGAAGTCTTGCTTGTAGGAAGACTCAGAGCCTCGGATTTAACTCCATTCCTGAAGTAAAACACACAGCAGTGTAATCATCCATTGATCACACTCTGCTTTAGAACAAGAAGCATGCTCTTGCTTTCTAGAATCTCTAATACTGCAGGAAACGTGAGTGTTTTGAGAACAAAAGAACGGTGTTTCCTACTATTACGGACATTATATAGTCTAACTCTGCATCTGAAACTTATACAAAGCACTGGTCCTCTAACATCCAATGGTTGTCAGTTAAGATGAGAAACGTGTGAGCTTCGTGAAGGATGTAGTTCCTTTGAGCAGAAAAGTGACTGTCTTACCTGAAACGAAGTCTTGCTTGTAGGAAGACTCAGAGCATGGGATTTAACTCCATTTCTGAAGTGAAACACACAGCAGTGTTCTCATCCATTGATCACACTCTGCTTTAGAAGAAGAATCACGATCGTGCTTTCTAGAGTCTCTAAGACAGCAGGAAAAGTGAGTTTGCTGAGAACAAAAGAACGGTGTTTCCTACACATTCGGACCATATCTCGTCCAACTCTGCTTCTGAAACTGATACAAAGCACAGGTCCTCTAACATACAATGCTTGTCTGTTAAGATGAGAAATGTGTGAGCTCCGTGAACGATGTCGTTCGTTTGAGCTGAAAAGTGACTGCCCTTACCTGAAACGAAGTCTTGCTTGTAGGAAGACACAGAGCCTGGGATTTAACTCCTTTTCTGAAGGGAAACACACAGCATAGTTCTCATCCATGGATCACACTCTGCTTTAGAGCGAGAAGCACGCTCTTGCTTTCTACAGTCTCTAACACAGCAGGAAACGTGAGTGTGCTGAGAACAAAAGAACGGTGTTTCCTTCCCTTTCGGACATTATATAGTCCAACTCTGCATCTGAAACTGATACAAAGCACTGGTCCTCTAAAATCCAATGCTTGTCTGTTAAGATGAGAAACGTGTGAGCTTCGTGAACGATGTAGTTCCTTTGAGCAGAAAAGTGACTGCCCTTACCTGAATTGAAGTCTTGCTTGTAGGAAGAATCAGAGCCTGGGATTTAACTCCATTTCTGAAGTAAAACACACAGCAGTGTAATCATCCATTGATCACACTCTGCTTTAGAACAAGAAGCACGCTCTTGCTTTCTAGAGTCTCTAAGACAGCTGGAAACGTGAGTATGCTGAGAACAAAAGAACGGTGTTTCCTACACATACGGACCATATCTAGTCCAACTCTTCTTCTGAAACTGATACAAAGCACTGGTCCTCTAACATCCAATGCTTGTCTCTTAAGATGAGAAACGTGAGAGCTCAGTGAACGATGTAGTTCGTTTGAGCTGAAAAGTGACTGCCCTTACCTGAAACGAAGTCTTGCTTGTAGGAAGACTCAGAGCCTGAGATTTAACTCCATTTCTGAAGTTAAACACACAGCATAGTTCTCATCCATGAATCACACTCTGCTCTAGAGCGAGAATCACACTCTTGCTTTCTAGGGTCTCTAAGACAGCAGGAAATCTGAGTGTGCTCAGAACAAAAGAACGGTGTTTCCTACACATATGGACCATATCTAGTCCAAATCTGCTTCTGAAACTGATACAAAGCACTGACCCTCTAACTTCCCATGCTCGTGACTTAAGATGAGAAACTTGTGAGCTCAGTGAACGATGTAGTTCGTTTGAGCAGAAAAGTGACTGCCCTTACCTGAAACGAAGTCTTGATTGTAGGAAGACTCAGAGGCTGGGATTTAACTCCATTTCTGAAGGCAAACACACAGCATAGTTCTCATCCATGGATCACACTCTGCTTTAGAAAGAGGCACACTCTTGGTTTCTAGAGTCTCTAAGACAGCAGGAAACGTGAGTGTGCTTAGAACAAAAGAACGGTGTTTCCTACACATACGGACCATATCTAGACCAACACTTCTTCTGAAACTGATACAAAGCACTGGTACTCTAACATCTAATGCTTGTCAATAAAGATGAGAAACGTGTGAGCTTCGTGAATGATGTAGTTCCTTTGAGCAGAAAAGTGACTCTCCTTACCTGAAACGAAGTCTTTCTTGTAGGAAGACTCAGAGCCTGGGATGTAACTCCATTTCTGATGTGAAACACACAGCAGTGTTCTCATCCATGGATCACACTCTGCTTTAGAGCGAGAAGCACGCTCTTGCTTTCTAAATTCTCTAAGACAGCAGGAAACGTGAGTGTGCTGAGAACAAAAGAACGGTGTTTCCTACACATAGGGACCATATCTAGTCCAACTCTGCTTCTGAAACAGATACAAAGCACTGGTCCTCTAACATCCAATCCTTGTCAGTTAAGATGAGAAACGTGTGAGCTTCGTGAACGATGTAGTTCGTTTGAGCAGAAAAGTCACTGCCCTTACCTGAAACGAAGTCTTGCTTGTAGGGAGACACAGAGCATGGGATTTAACTCCATTTCTGAAGTGAAACACACAGCATAGTCTCATCTATACATCACACTCTGTTTTAGAGCGAGAAGCACGCTTTTGCTTTCTAGAGTCTCTAAGACAGCAGGAAATCTGAGTGTGCCCAGAACAAAAGTTCGGTGTTTCCTACACATATGGACCATATATAGTCCAAATCTGCTTCTGAAACTGAAAAAAAGCACTGACCATCTTCCATCCAATGCTTGTCAGTTAACATGAGAAACGTGTGAGCTTCGTGAACGATGTAGTTCGTTTGAGCAGAAAACTGACTGCCCTTACCTGAAACTAAGTCTTGCTTGTAGGAAGACTCAGAGCCTGGGATTTAACTCCATTTCTGAAGTGAATCACACAGCAGTGTTCTCATCCATTGATCACACTCAGCGTTTGAACAAGAAGCATGCTCTTCTTTCTAGAGTATCTAAGACAGCAGGAAACGTGAGTTTGCTGAGAACAAAAGAACGGTGTTTCATACACATACGGACCATATCTAGTCGAACTCTGCTTCTGAAACTGATACAAAGCACTTGTCTTCTAACATCTAATGCTTGTCTGTTAAGATGTGAAACGTGTGAGCTTCGTGAACGATGTAGTTCGTTTGAGCTGAAAAGTGACTGCCCTTACCTGAAACGAAGTCTTGCTTGTAGGAAGACATAGAGCCTGGGAATTAACTACTTTTCTGAAGTGAAACACACAGCATAGTTTTCATCCATGGATCAAACTATGCTTTAGAGCGAGAAGCACACTCTTGCTTTCTAGAGTCTCTAAGAGAGCAGGAAATCTGAGTGTGCCCAGAACAAAAGAACGGTGTTTCCTACACATATGGACCATAAGTAGTCCAAATCTGGTTCTGAAACTGATACAAAGCACTGACCCTCTAAATTCCAGTGCTTGTCAGTTAAGATGAGAAACGTGTGAGCTTCGTGAACGATGTAGTTCGTTTGAGCAGAAAAGTGACTGCCCTTACCTGAAACGAAGTCTTGCTTGTAGGAAGACTCAGAACCTGGGATTTATCTCCATTTCTGAAGGGAAACACACAGCATAGTTCTCATCCATGGATCACACTCTGCTGTAGAGCAAGAAGCACACTCTAGCTTTCTAGAGTCTCTAATACAGCAGGAAATCTGAGTGTGCCCAGAACAAAAGAACGGTGTTTCCTACACATATGGACCATATGTAGTCCAAATCTGCTTCTGAAACTGATAAAAAGCACTGACCCTCTAACATCCAATGCTTGTCAGTTAAGATGAGAAACGTGTGAGCTCAGTGAACGATGTAGTTCGTTTGAGCAGAAAAGTGACTGCCCTTACCTGAAACAAAGTCTTGCTTGTAGGAAGACTCAGAGCCTGGGATTTAACTCCATTTCTGAAGGGAAACACACAGCATAGTTCTCATCCATGGATCACTCTCTGCTTTAGAAAGAAGCACGCTCTTGCTTTCTAGAGTCTCTAAGACAGCAGGAAACGTGAGTGTGCTTAGAACAAAAGAACGGTGTTTCCTACACATACGGACCATATCTAGACCAACTCTTCTTCTGAAACTGATACAAAGCACTGGTCCTCTAACATCTAATGCTTGTCAATAAAGATGAGAAACGTGTGAGCTTCGTGAATGATGTAGTTCCTTTGAGCAGAAAAGTGACTCTCCTTACCTGAAACGAAGTCTTTCTTGTAGGAAGACTCAGAGCCTGGGATGTAACTCCATTTCTGATGTGAAACACACAGCAGTGTTCTCATCCATGGATCACACTCTGCTTTAGAGCGAGAAGCACGCTCTTGCTTTCTAAATTCTCTAAGACAGCAGGAAACGTGAGTGTGCTGAGAACAAAAGAACGGTGTTTCCTACACATAGGGACCATATCTAGTCCAACTCTGCTTCTGAAACAGATACAAAGCACTGGTCCTCTAACATCCAATCCTTGTCAGTTAAGATGAGAAACGTGTGAGCTTCGTGAACGATGTAGTTCGTTTGAGCAGAAAAGTCACTGCCCTTACCTGAAACGAAGTCTTGCTTGTAGGGAGACACAGAGCATGGGATTTAACTCCATTTCTGAAGTGAAACACACAGCATAGTCTCATCCATACATCACACTCTGTTTTAGAGCGAGAAGCACGCTTTTGCTTTCTAGAGTCTCTAAGACAGCAGGAAATCTGAGTGTGCCCAGAACAAAAGTTCGGTGTTTCCTACACATATGGACCATATATAGTCCAAATCTGCTTCTGAAACTGAAAAAAAGCACTGACCATCTTACATCCAATGCTTGTCAGTTAACATGAGAAACGTGTGAGCTTCGTGAACGATGTAGTTCGTTTGAGCAGAAAAGTGACTGCCCTTACCTGAAACTAAGTCTTGCTTGTAGGAAGACTCAGAGCCTGGGATTTAACTCCATTTCTGAAGTGAATCACACAGCAGTGTTCTCATCCATTGATCACACTCAGCGTTTGAACAAGAAGCATGCTCTTCTTTCTAGAGTATCTAAGACAGCAGGAAACGTGAGTTTGCTGAGAACAAAAGAACGGTGTTTCATACACATACGGACCATATCTAGTCGAACTCTGCTTCTGAAACTGATACAAAGCACTGGTCTTCTAATATCTAATGCTTGTCTGTTAAGATGTGAAACGTGTGAGCTTCGTGAACGATGTAGTTCGTTTGAGCTGAAAAGTGACTGCCCTTACCTGAAACGAAGTCTTGCTTGTAGGAAGACATAGAGCCTGGGAATTAACTACTTTTCTGAAGTGAAACACACAGCATAGTTTTCATCCATGGATCAAACTATGCTTTAGAGCGAGAAGCACACTCTTGCTTTCTAGAGTCTCTAAGAGAGCAGGAAATCTGAGTGTGCCCAGAACAAAAGAACGGTGTTTCCTACACATATGGACCATAAGTAGTCCAAATCTGGTTCTGAAACTGATACAAAGCACTGACCCTCTAAATTCCAGTGCTTGTCAGTTAAGATGAGAAACGTGTGAGCTTCGTGAACGATGTAGTTCGTTTGAGCAGAAAAGTGACTGCCCTTACCTGAAACGAAGTCTTGCTTGTAGGAAGACTCAGAACCTGGGATTTATCTCCATTTCTGAAGGGAAACACACAGCATAGTTCTCATCCATGGATCACACTCTGCTGTAGAGCAAGAAGCACACTCTAGCTTTCTAGAGTCTCTAATACAGCAGGAAATCTGAGTGTGCCCAGAACAAAAGAACGGTGTTTCCTACACATATGGACCATATGTAGTCCAAATCTGCTTCTGAAACTGATACAAAGCACTGACCCTCTAACATCCAATGCTTGTCAGTTAAGATGAGAAACGTGTGAGCTCAGTGAACGATGTAGTTCGTTTGAGCAGAAAAGTGACTGCCCTTACCTGAAACAAAGTCTTGCTTGTAGGAAGACTCAGAGCCTGGGATTTAACTCCATTTCTGAAGGGAAACACACAGCATAGTTCTCATCCATGGATCACTCTCTGCTTTAGAAAGAAGCACGCTCTTGCTTTCTAGAGTCTCTAAGACAGCAGGAAACGTGAGTGTGCTGAGAACAAAAGAATGGTGTTTCCTACACATACGGACCATATCTAGACCAACTCTTCTTCTGAAACTGATACAAAGCACTGGTCCTCTAACATCTAATGCTTGTCAATAAAGATGAGAAACGTGTGAGCTTCGTGAATGATGTAGTTCCTTTGAGCAGAAAAGTGACTCTCCTTACCTGAAACGAAGTCTTTCTTGTAGGAAGACTCAGAGCCTGGGATGTAACTCCATTTCTGATGTGAAACACACGGCAGTGTTCTCATCCATGGATCACACTCTGCTTTAGAGCGAGAAGCACGCTCTTGCTTTCTAAAGTCTCTAAGACAGCAGGAAACGTGAGTGTGCTGAGAACAAAAGAACGGTGTTTCCTACACATAGGGACCATATCTAGTCCAACTCTGCTTCTGAAACAGATACAAAGCACTGGTCCTCTAACATCCAATCCTTGTCAGTTAAGATGAGAAACGTGTGAGCTTCGTGAACGATGTAGTTCGTTTGAGCAGAAAAGTCACTGCCCTTACCTGAAACGAAGTCTTGCTTGTAGGGAGACACAGAGCATGGGATTTAACTCCATTTCTGAAGTGAAACACACAGCATAGTCTCATCCATACATCACACTCTGTTTTAGAGCGAGAAGCACGCTTTTGCTTTCTAGAGTCTCTAAGACAGCAGGAAACGTGAGTGTGCCCAGAACAAAAGTTCGGTGTTTCCTACACATATGGAGCATATATAGTCCAAATCTGCTTCTGAAACTGAAAAAAAGCACTGACCATCTTCCATCCAATGCTTGTCAGTTAACATGAGAAACGTGTGAGCTTCGTGAACGATGTAGTTCGTTTGAGCAGAAAACTGACTGCCCTTACCTGAAACTAAGTCTTGCTTGTAGGAAGACTCAGAGCCTGGGATTTAACTCCATTTCTGAAGTGAATCACACAGCAGTGTTCTCATCCATTGATCACACTCAGCGTTTGAACAAGAAGCATGCTCTTCTTTCTAGAGTATCTAAGACAGCAGGAAACGTGAGTTTGCTGAGAACAAAAGAACGGTGTTTCATACACATACGGACCATATCTAGTCGAACTCTGCTTCTGAAACTGATACAAAGCACTGGTCTTCTAATATCTAATGCTTGTCTGTTAAGATGTGAAACGTGTGAGCTTCGTGAACGATGTAGTTCGTTTGAGCTGAAAAGTGACTGCCCTTACCTGAAACGAAGTCTTGCTTGTAGGAAGACATAGAGCCTGGGAATTAACTACTTTTCTGAAGTGAAACACACAGCATAGTTTTCATCCATGGATCAAACTATGCTTTAGAGCGAGAAGCACACTCTTGCTTTCTAGAGTCTCTAAGAGAGCAGGAAATCTGAGTGTGCCCAGAACAAAAGAACGGTGTTTCCTACACCTATGGACCATAAGTAGTCCAAATCTGGTTCTGAAACTGATACAAAGCACTGACCCTCTAAATTCCAGTGCTTGTCAGTTAAGATGAGAAACGTGTGAGCTTCGTGAACGATGTAGCTCGTTTGAGCAGAAAAGTGACTGCCCTTACCTGAAACGAAGTCTTGCTTGTAGGAAGACTCAGAGCCTGGGATTTATCTCCATTTCTGAAGGGAAACACACAGCATAGTTCTCATCCATGGATCACACTCTGCTGTAGAGCAAGAAGCACACTCTAGCTTTCTAGAGTCTTTAATAGAGCAGGAAATCTGAGTGTGCCCAGAACAAAAGAACGGTGTTTCCTACACATATGGACCATATGTAGTCCAAATCTGCTTCTGAAACTGATACAAAGCACTGACCCTCTAACATCCAATGCTTGTCAGTTAAGATGAGAAACGTGTGAGCTTCGTGAACGATGTAGTTTGTTTGAGCAGAAAAGTGACTGCCCTTACCTGAATTGAAGTCTTGCTTGTAGGAAGACTCAGAGCCTGGGATTTAACTCCATTTCTGAAGTAAAACACACAGCAGTGTAATCATCCATTGATCACACTCTGCTTTAGAACAAGAAGCACGCTCTTGATTTCTAGAATCTCTAAGACAGCAGGAAACGTGAGTGTGCTGAGAACAAAACAACGGGGTTTCCTACACATAGGAACCATATCTAGTCCAACTCTGCTTCTGAAACAGATACAAAGCACTGGTCCTCTAACATCCAATGTTTGTCAGTTAAGATGAGAAACGTGTGAGCTTCGTGAACGATGTAGTTCCTTTGAGCAGAAAAGTGACTGCCCTTACCTGAAACGAAGTCTTGCTTGTAGGGAGACACAGAGCATGGGATTTAACTCCATTTCTGAAGTGAAACACACAGCATAGTCTCATCCATGGATCACACTCTGTTTTAGAGCGAGAAGCATGCTCTTGCTTTCTATAGTCTCTAAGACAGCAGGAAACGTGAGTTTGCTGAGAACAAAAGAACGGTGTTTCCTACACATAGGGACCATATCTAGTCGAACTCTGCTTTGGAAATTGATACAAAGCACTGGTCCTCTAACATCCAATGCCTGTCTGTTAAGATGAGAAACATGTGAGCTCATGAAAGATGTAGTTCGTTTGAGCTGAAAAGTGACTGCCCTTACCTGAAACGAAGTCTGGCTTGTAGGAAGACATAGAGCCTGGGATTTAACTACTTTTCTGAAGGGAAACAAACAGCATAGTTTTCATCCATGGATCACACTCTGCTTTAGAGCAAGAAGCACACTCTTGCTTTTTAGAGTCTCTAAGACAGCAGGAAATCTGAGTGTGCCCAGAATAAAAGAACGGTGTTTCCTACACATATGGACCATATCTACTCCAAATTTCCTTCTGAATCTGATACAAATCACTGACCCTCTAAATTCCAATGCTTGTCAGTTAAGATGAGAAACGTGTGAGCTCAGTGAACGAGGTAGTTCGTTTGAGCAGAAAAGTGACTGCCCTTACCTGAAACGAAGTCTTGCTTGTAGGAAGACTCAGAGCCTGGGATGTAACTCCATTTCTGATGTGAAACACACAGCAGTGTTCTCATCCATGGATCACACTCTGCTTTAGAGCGAGAAGCACGCTCTTGCTTTCTAGAGTCTCTAAGACAGCAGGAAACGTGAGTGTGCTGAGAAAAAAAGAACGGTGTTTCCTACACATAGGGACCATATCTAGTCCAACTCTGCTTCTGAAACAGATACAAAGCACTGGTCCTCTAACATCCAATCCTTGTCAGTTAAGATGAGAAACGTTTGAGCTTCGTAAACGATGTAGTTCGTTTGAGCAGAAAAGTCACTGCCCTTACCTGAAACGAAGTCTTGCTTGTAGGGAGACACAGAGCATGGGATTTAACTCCATTTCTGAAGTGAAACACACAGCATAGTCTCATCCATACATCACACTCTGTTTTAGAGCGAGAAGCACGCTTTTGCTTTCTAGAGTCTCTAAGACAGCAGGAAACGTGAGTGTGCCCAGAACAAAATTCGGTGTTTCCTACACATATGGACCATATGTAGTCCAAATCTGCTTCTGAAACTGAAAAAAAGCACTGACCATCTTACATCCAATGCTTGTCAGTTAACATGAGAAACGTGTGAGCTTCGTGAACGATGTAGTTCGTTTGAGCAGAAAAGTTACTGCCCTTACCTGAAACGAAGTCTTGCTTGTAGGAAGACTCAGAGCCTGGGATTTATCTCCATTTCTGAAGGGAAACACACAGCATAGCTCTCATCCATGGATCACACTCTGCTGTAGAGCAAGAAGCACACTCTAGCTTTCTAGAGTCTCTAATACAGCAGGAAATCTGAGTGTGCCCAGAACAAAAGAACGGTGTTTCCTACACATATGGACCATATGTAGTCCAAATCTGCTTCTGAAACTGATACAAAACACTGACCCTCTAACATCCAATGCTTGTCAGTTAAGATGAGAAACGTGTGAGCTCAGTGAACGATGTAGTTCGTTTGAGCAGAAAAGTGACTGCCCTTACCTGAATTGAAGTCTTGCTTGTAGGAAGACTCAGAGCCTGGGATTTAATTCCATTTCTGAAGGGAAACACACAGCATAGTTCTCATCCATGGATCACTCTCTGCTTTAGAAAGAAGCACGCTCTTGCTTTCTAGAGTCTCTAAGACAGCAGGAAACGTGAGTGTGCTGAGAACAAAAGAATGGTGTTTCCTACACATACGGACCATATCTAGTCCAACGCTTCTTCTGAAACTGATACAAAGCACTGGTCCTCTAACATCCAATGCTTGTCAGTTAAGATGAGAAACGTGTGAGCTTCGTGAACGATGTAGTTTGTTTGAGCAGAAAAGTGACTGCCCTTACCTGAATTGAGGTCTTGCTTGTAGGAAGACTCAGAGCCTGGGATTTAACTCCATTTCTGAAGTAAAACACACAGCAGTGTAATCATCCATTGATCACACTCTGCTTTAGAACAAGAAGCACGCTCTTGCTTTCTAGAGTCTCTAAGACAGCAGGAAACGTGAGTGTGCTGAGAACAAAAGAACGGTGTTTCCTACACATAGGGACCATATCTAGTCCAACTCTGCTTCTGAAACAGATACAAAGCACTGGTCCTCTAACATCCAATGTTTGTCAGTTAAGATGAGAAACGTGTGAGCTTCGTGAACGATGTACTTCCTTTGAGCAGAAAAGTGACTGCCCTTACCTGAAACGAAGTCTTGCTTGTAGGGAGACACAGAGCATGGGATTAAACTCCATTTCTGAAGTGAAACACACAGCATAGTCTCATCCATGGATCACACTCTGTTTTAGATCGAGAAGCACGCTCTTGCTTTCTAGAGTCTCTAATACAGCAGGAAATCTGAGTGTGTCCAGAACAAAAGAAGGGTGTTTCCTACACATATGGACCATATGTAGTCCAAATCTGCTTCTGAAACTGAAAAAAAGCACTGACCATCTTACATCCAATGCTTGTCAGTTAACATGAGAAACGTGTGAGCTTCGTGAACGATGTAGTTCGTTTGAGCCGAAAACTGACTGCCCTTACCTGAAACGAAGTCTTGCTTGTAGGAAGACTCAGAGCCTGGGATTTAACTCCATTTCTGAAGTGAAACACACAGCAGTGTTCTCATCCATTGATCACACTCAGCGTTTGAACAAGAAGCATGCTCTTCTTTCTAGAGTCTCTAAGACACCAGGAAACGTGAGTTTGCTGAGAACAAAAGAACGGTGTTTCGTACACATACAGACCATATCTAGTCGAACTCTGCTTCTGAAAATGATACAAAGCACTGGTCTTCTAACATCTAATGCTTGTCTGTTAAGATGTGAAACGTGTGAGCTTCGTGAACGATGTAGTTCGTTTGAGCTGAAAAGTGACTGCCCTTTCCTGAAATGAAGTCTTGCTTGTAGGAAGACATAGAGCCTGGGATTTAACTACTTTTCTGAAGGGAAACATACAGCATAGTTTTCATCCATGGATCACACTCTGCTTTAGAGCGAGAAGCACACTCTTGCTTTCTAGAGTCTCTAAGACAGCAGGAAATCTGAGTGTGATCAGAACAAAAGAACGGTATTTCCTACACATATAGACCATATCTAGTCCAAATCTGCTTCTGAAACTGATACAAAGCACTGACCCTCTAACTTCCAATGCTCGTCAGTTAAGATGAGAAACTTGTGAGCTCAGTGAACGATGTAGTTCGTTTGAGCAGAAAAGTGACTGCCCTTACCTGAAACGAAGTCTTGCTTGTAGGAAGACTCAGAGCCTGGGATTTAACTCCATTTCTGAAGGCAAACACACAGCATAGTTCTCATCCATGGATCACACTCTGCTTTAGAAAGAGGCACGCTCTTGCTTTCTAGAGTCTCTAAGACAGCAGGAAACGTGAGTGTGCTTAGAACAAAAGAACGGTGTTTCCTACACATACGGACCATATCTAGTCCAACTCTTCTTCTGAAACTGATACAAACCATTGGTCCTCTAACATCTAATGCTTGTCAATAAAGATGAGAAACCTGTGAGCTTCGTGAATGATGTAGTTCGTTTGAGCAGAAAAGTGACTGTCCTTACCTGAAACGAAATCTTTCATGTAGGAAGACTCAGAACCTGGGATGTAACTCCATTTCTGATGTGAAACACACAGCAGTGTTCTCATCCATGGATCACACTCTGCTTTAGAGCGAGAAGCACGCTTTTGCTTTCTAAAGTCTCTAAGACAGCAGGAAATCTGATTGTGCCCAGAACAAAAGAACGGTGTTTCCTACACATAGGAACCATATCTAGTCCAACTCTGCTTCTGAAACAGATACAAAGCACTGGTCCTCTAACATCCAATCCTTGTAAGTTAAGATGAGAAACGTGTGAGCTTCGTGAACGATGTAGTTCGTTTGAGCAGAAAAGTGACTGCCCTTACCTGAAACGAAGTCTTGCTTGTAGGGAGACACAGAGCATGGGATTTAACTCCATTTCTGAAGTGAAACACACAGCATAGTCTCATCCATACATCACACTCTGTTTTAGAGCGAGAAGCACGCTTTTGCTTTCTAGAGTCTCTAAGACAGCAGGAAACGTGAGTGTGCCCAGAACAAAAGTTCGGTGTTTCCTACACATATGGACCATATGTAGTCCAAATCTGCTTCTGAAACTGAAAAAAAGCACTGACCATCTTACATCCAATGCTTGTCAGTTAACATGAGAAACGTGTGAGCTTCGTGAACGATGTAGTTCGTTTGAGCAGAAAACTGACTGCCCTTACCTGAAACTAAGTCTTGCTTTTAGGAAGACTCAGAGCCTGGGATTTAACTCCATTTCTGAAGTGAATCACACAGCAGTGTTCTCATCCATTGATCACACTCAGCGTTTGAACAAGAAGCATGCTCTTCTTTCTAGAGTCTCTAAGACAGAAGGAAACGTGAGTTTGCTGAGAACAAAAGAACGGTGTTTCCTACACATAGGAACCATATCTAGTCCAACTCTGCTTCTGAAACAGATACAAAGCACTGGTCCTCTAACATCCAATGTTTGTCAGTTAAGATGAGAAACGTGTGAGCTTCGTGAACGATGTAGTTCCTTTGAGCAGAAAAGTGACTGCCCTTACCTGAAACGAAGTCTTGCTTGTAGGGAGACACAGAGCATGGGATTTAACTCCATTTCTGAAGTGAAACACACAGCATAGTCTCATCCATGGATCACACTCTGTTTTAGAGCGAGAAGCACGCTCTTGCTTTCTAGAGTCTCTAAGACAGCAGGAAACGTGAGTTTGCTGAGAACAAAGAACGGTGTTTCCTACACATAGGGACCATATCTAGTCGAACTCTGCTTTGGAAATTGATACAAAGCACTGGTCCTCTAACATCCAATGCCTGACTGTTAAGATGAGAAACATGTGAGCTCGTGAAAGATGTAGTTCATTTGAGCTGAAAAGTGACTGCCCTTACCTGAAACGAAGTCTGGCTTGTAGGAAGACATAGAGCCTGGGATTTAACTACTTTTCTGAAGGTAAACAAACAGCATAGTTTTCATCCATGGATCACACTCTGCTTTAGAGCAAGAAGCACACTCTTGCTTTTTAGAGTCTCTAAGACAGCAGGAAATCTGAGTGTGCCCAGAATAAAAGAACGGTGTTTCCTACACATATGGACCATATCTACTCCAAATTTCCTTCTGAATCTGATACAAAGCACTGACCCTCTAAATTCCAATGCTTGTCAGTTAAGATGAGAAACGTGTGAGCTCAGTGAACGATGTAGTTCGTATGAGCAGAAAAGTGACTGCCCTTACCTGAAACGAAGTCTTGCTTGTAGGAAGACTCAGAGCCTGGGATTTAACTCCATTTCTGAAGTGAAACACACAGCAGTGTTCTCATCCATGGATCACACTCTGCTTTAGAGCGAGAAGTACGCTCTTGCTTTCTAGAGTCTCTAAGACAGCAGGAAACGTGAGAGTGCTGAGAACAAAAGAACGGTGTTTCCTACACATACGGACCATATCTAGTCCAACTCTTCTTCTGAATCTGATACAAAGCACTGGTCCTCTAACATCCAATGCTTGTCTGTTAAGATGAGAAACGTGAGAGCTCAGTGAACGATGTAGTTCGTTTGAGCTGAAAAGTGACTGCCCTTACCTGAAACGAAGTCTTGCTTGTAGGAAGACTCAGAGCCTGGGATTTAACTCCATTTCTGAAGTGAAACACACAGCAGTGTTCTCATCCATTGATCACACTCTGCTTTAGAACAAGAAGCACGATCTTGCTTTCTAGAGTCTCTAAGACAGCAGGAAACGTGAGTTTGCTGAGAACAAAAGAACGGTGTTTCCTACACATACAGACCATATCTAGTCCAACTCTGCTTCTGAAACTGATACAAAGCACTGGTCCTCTAACATCCAATGCTTGTCTGTTAAGATGAGAAACGTCTGAGCTCCATGAATGATTTAGTTCGTTTGAGCAGAAAAGTGACTGCCCTTACCTGAAACGAAGTCTTGCTTGTAGTAAGACACAGAGCCTGGGATTTAACTCCTTTTCTGAAGGGAAACACACAGCATAGTTCTCATCCATGCATCACACTCTGCTTTAGAGCGAGAAGCACGCTCTTGCTTTCTACAGTCTCTAAGACAGTAGGAAACGTGAGTGTGCTGAGAACAAAAGAACGGTGTTTCCTACACATAAGGACCATATCTAGTCCAACTCTGCTTCTGAAAATGATACAAAGCAGTGGTCCTCTAACATCCAATGCTTGTCAGTTAAGATGAGAAGCGTGTGAGCTTAGTGAATGATGTAGTTCCTTTACTGAAAAGTGACTGCCCTTACCTGAAACGAAGTCTTGCTTGTAGTAAGACACAGAGCCTGGGATTTAAGTCCATTTCTGAAGGGAAACACACAGCATAGTTCTCATCCATGGATCACACTCTGCTTTAGAGCGAGAAGCACACTCTTGCTTTCTAGAGTCTCTAATACAGCAGGAAATCTGAGTGTGCCCAGAACAAAAGAACGGTGTTTCCTACACATATGGACCATATGTAGTCCAAATCTGCTTCTGAAACTGAAAAAAAGCACTGACCATCTTACATCCAATGCTTGTCAGTTAACATGAGAAACGTGTGAGCTTCGTGAACGATGTAGTTCGTTTGAGCCGAAAACTGACTGCCCTTACCTGAAACGAAGTCTTGCTTGTAGGAAGACTCAGAGCCTGGGATTTAACTCCATTTCTGAAGTGAAACACACAGCAGTGTTCTCGTCCATTGATCACAGTCAGCGTTTGAACAAGAACCATGCTCTTCTTTCTAGAGTCTCTAAGACAGCAGGAAACGTGAGTTTGCTGAGAACAAAAGAACGGTGTTTCGTACACATACAGACCATATCTAGTCGAACTCTGCTTCTGAAAATGATACAAAGCACTGGTCTTCTAACATCTAATGCTTGTCTGTTAAGATGTGAAACGTGTGAGCTTCGTGAACGATGTAGTTCGTTTGAGCTGAAAAGTGACTGCCCTTTCCTGAAATGAAGTCTTGCTTGTAGGAAGACATAGAGCCTGGGATTTAACTACTTTTCTGAAGGGAAACATACAGCATAGTTTTCATCCATGGATCACACTCTGCTTTAGAGCGAGAAGCACACTCTTGCTTTCTAGAGTCTTTAAGACAGCAGGAAATCTGAGTGTGATCAGAACAAAAGAACGGTGTTTCCTACACATATAGACCATATCTAGTCCAAATCTGCTTCTGAAACTGATACAAAGCACTGACCCTCTAACTTCCAATGCTCGTCAGTTAAGATGAGAAACTTGTGAGCTCAGTGAACGATGTAGTTCGTTTGAGCAGAAAAGTGACTGCCCTTACCTGAAACGAAGTCTTGCTTGTAGGAAGACTCAGAGCCTGGGATTTAACTCCATTTCTGAAGGCAAACACACAGCATAGTTCTCATCCATGGATCACACTCTGCTTTAGAAAGAGGCACGCTCTTGCTTTCTAGAGTCTCTAAGACAGCAGGAAACGTGAGTGTGCTTAGAACAAAAGAACGGTGTTTCCTACACATACGGACCATATCTAGTCCAACTCTTCTTCTGAAACTGATACAAACCATTGGTCCTCTAACATCTAATGCTTGTCAATAAAGATGAGAAACGTGTGAGTTTCGTGAATGATGTAGTTCCTTTGAGCAAAAAAGTGACTGCCCTTACCTGAAATGAAGTCTTGCTTGTAGGGATACTCAGAGCATGGGATTTAACTCCATTTCTGAAGTGAAACACACAGCATTGTCTCATCCATTGATCACACTCTGCTTTAGAACAAGAAGCACGCTCTTGCTTTCTAGAGTTTCTAAGACAGCAGGAAACGTAAGTGTGCTGCGAATAAAAGAATGGTGTTTCCTACACATATGGACCATATCTAGTCCAACTCTGCTTCTTAAACTGATACAAAGCACTGGTCTTCTAACATCCAATGCTTGTCTGTTAAGATGAGAAACGTGTGAGCTCCGTGAAATATGTAGTTCATTTGAGCTGAAAAGTGACTGCCCTTACCTGAAAGGAAGTCTTGCTTGTAGGAAGACATAGAGCCTGGGATTTAACTACTTTTCAGAAGGGAAACACACAGCATAGTTTTCATCCATGGATCACACTATGCTTTAGAGTGAGAAGCACACTCTTGCTTTCTAGATTCTCTAAGACAGCAGGAAATCTGAGTGTGCCCAGAACAAAAGAACGGTGTTTCCTACACATATGGACCATATCTAGTCCAACTCTGCTTCTGAAACTGATACAAGGCACTGACCCTCTAAATTCCAATGCTTGTCAGTTAAGATGAGAAACGTGTGAGCTCAGTGAACGATGTAGTTCGTTTGAGCAGAAAAGTGACTGCCCTTACCTGAAACGAAGTCTTGCTTGTAGTAGGACTCAGAGCCTGGGATTTAACTCCATTTCTGAAGGCAAACACATAGCATAGTTCTCATCCATGGATCACACTCTGCTTTAGAGTGAGAAGCACGCTCTTGCTTTCTAGAGTCTCTAATACAGCAGGAAATCTGAGTGTGCCCAGAAGAAAAGAACGGTGTTTCCTACACATATGGACCATATGTAGTCCAAATCTGCTTCTGAAACTGATACAAAGCACTGGTCCTCTAACATCCAATGCTTGTCAGTTAAGATGAGAAACGTGTTAGCTTCGTGTACGATGTAGTTAGTTTGAGCAGAAAAGTGACTGCCCTTACCTGAATTGAAGTCTTGCTTGTAGGAAGACTCAGAGCCTGGGATTTAACTCCATTTCTGAAGGGAAACACACAGCAGTGTAATCATCCATTGATCACACTCTGCTTTAGAACAAGAAGCACGCTCTTGATTTATAGACTCTCTAAGACAGCAGGAAACTTGAGTGTGCTGAGAACAAAAGAACAGTGTTTCCTACACATAGGGACCATATCTAGTACAACTCTGCTTCTGAAACAGATACAAAGCACTGGTCCTCTAACATCCAATGCTTGTCAGTTAAGATGAGAAACGTATGAGCTTTGTGAACGATGTAGTTCCTTTGAGCAGAAAAGTGACTTCCCTTACCTGAAAAGAAGTCTGGCTTGTAGGGAGACTCAGAGCATGGGATTTAACTCCATTTCTGAAGTGAAACACACAGCATAGTCTCATCCATGGATCACACTCTGTTTTAGAGATAGAAGCACGCTCTTGCTTTCTAGAGTCTCTAAGACAGCAGGAAAGGTGAGTGTGCCCAGAACAAAAGTTCGGTGTTTCCTACACATATGGACCATATGTAGTCCAAATCTGCTTCTGAAACTGAAAAAAAGCACTGACCATCTTACATCCAATGCTTGTCAGTTAACATGAGAAATGTGTGAGCTTCGTGAACGATGTAGTTCGTTTGAGCAGAAAACTGACTGCCCTTACCTGAAACTAAGTCTTGCTTGTAGGAAGACTCAGAGCCTGGGATTTAACTCCATTTCTGAAGTGAATCACACAGCAGTGTTCTCATCCATTGATCACACTCAGCGTTTGAACAAGAAGCATGCTCTTCTTTCTAGAGTCTCTAAGACAGCAGGAACCGTGAGTTTGCTGAGAACAAAAGAACGGTGTTTCATACACATACGGACCATATCTAGTCGAACTCTGCTTCTGAAACTGATACAAAGCACTGGTCTTCTAACATCTAATGCTTGTTGGTTAAGATGTGAAACGTGTGAGCTTCGTGAATGATGTAGTTCGTTTGAGCTGAAAAGTGACTGCCCTTAACTGAAACGAAGTCTTGCTTGTAGGAAGACATAGAGCCTGGGATTTAACTCCTTTTCTGAAGGGAAACACACAGCATAGTTTTCATCCATGGATCAAACTATGCTTTAGAGCGAGAAGCACACTCTTGCTTTCTAGAGTCTCTAAGAGAGCAGGAAATCTGAGGGGCCCAGAACAAAAGAACGGTATTTCCTACACATATGGACCATAAGTAGTCCAAATCTGGTTCTGAAACTGATACAAAGCACTGACCCTCTAATTCCAGTGTTGTCAGTTAAGATGAGAAACGTGTGAGCTTCATGAACGATGTAGTTCGTTTGAGCAGAAAAGTGACTGCCCTTACCTGAAACGAAGTCTTGCTTGTAGGAAGACTCAGAGCCTGGGATTTAACTCCATTTCTGAAGGGAAACACACAGCATAGTTCTCATCCATGGATCACTCTCTGCTTTAGAAAGAAGCACGCTCTTGCTGTCTAGAGTCTCTAAGACAGCAGGAAACGTGAGTGTGCTGAGAACAAAAGAATGGTGTTTCCTACACATACGGACCATATCTAGTCCAACTCTTCTTCTGAAACTGATACAAAGCACTGGTCCTCTAACATCCAATGTTTGTCAGTTAAGATGAGAAACGTGTGAGATTCGTGAACGATGTAGTTCGTTTGAGCAGAAAAGTGACTGCCCTTACCTGAATTGAAGTCTTGCTTGTAGGAAGACTCAGAGCCTGGGATTTAATTCCATTTCTGAAGGGAAACACACAGCATAGTTCTCATCCATGGATCACTCTCTGCTTTAGAAAGAAGCACGCTCTTGCTTTCTAGAGTCTCTAAGACAGCAGGAAACGTGAGTGTGCTGAGAACAAAAGAATGGTGTTTCCTACACATCCGGACCATATCTAGTCCAACGCTTCTTCTGAAACTGATACAAAGCACTGGTCCTCTAACATCCAATGCTTGTCAGTTAAGATGAGAAACGTGTGAGCTTCGTGAACGATGTAGTTTGTTTGAGCAGAAAAGTGACTGCCCTTACCTGAATTGAGGTCTTGCTTGTAGGAAGACTCAGAGCCTGGGATTTAACTCCATTTCTGAAGTCAAACACACAGCAGTGTAATCATCCATTGATCACACTCTGCTTTAGAACAAGAAGCACGCTCTTGCTTTCTAGAGTCTCTAAGACAGCAGGAAACGTGAGTGTGCTGAGAACAAAAGAACGGTGTTTCCTACACATAGGGACCATATCTAGTCCAACTCTGCTTCTGAAACAGATACAAAGCACTGGTCCTCTAACATCCAATGTTTGTCAGTTAAGATGAGAAACGTGTGAGCTTCGTGAACGATGTACTTCCTTTGAGCAGAAAAGTGACTGCCCTTACCTGAAACGAAGTCTTGCTTGTAGGGAGACACAGAGCATGGGATTAAACTCCATTTCTGAAGTGAAACACACAGCATAGTCTCATCCATGGATCACACTCTGTTTTAGAGCGAGAAGCACGCTCTTGCTTTCTAGAGTCTCTAAGACTGCAGGAAACGTGAGTTTGCTGAGAACAAAAGAACGGTGTTTCCTACACATAGGGACCATATCTAG
Organism: Onychomys leucogaster; assembly: GCA_949786385.1. NCBI lineage: Eukaryota > Metazoa > Chordata > Mammalia > Rodentia > Cricetidae > Onychomys > Onychomys leucogaster. The sequence goes on from CATKUP010000063.1 coordinate 41,014, forward strand.
TCGAACTCTGCTTTGGAAATTGATACAAAGCACTGGTCCTCTAACATCCAATGCTTGTCAGTTAAGATGAGAAACGTGTGAGCTTAGTGAATGATGTAGTTCCTTTGAACTGAAAAGTGACTGCCCTTACCTGAAACGAAGTCTTGCTTGTAGTAGGACTCAGAGCCTGGGATTTAAGTCCATTTCTGAAGGGAAACACACAGCATAGTTCTCATCCATGGATCACACCCTGCTTTAGAGCGAGAAGCACACTCTTGCTTTCTAGAGTCTCTAATACAGCAGGAAATCTGAGTGTGCCCAGAACAAAAGAACGGTGTTTCCTACACATATGGACCATATGTAGTCCAAATCTGCTTCTGAAACTGAAAAAAAGCACTGACCATCTTACATCCAATGCTTGTCAGTTAACATGAGAAACGTGTGAGCTTCGTGAACGATGTAGTTCGTTTGAGCCGAAAACTGACTGCCCTTACCTGAAACGAAGTCTTGCTTGTAGGAAGACTCAGAGCCTGGGATTTAACTCCATTTCTGAAGTGAAACACACAGCAGTGTTCTCGTCCATTGATCACAGTCAGCGTTTGAACAAGAACCATGCTCTTCTTTCTAGAGTCTCTAAGACAGCAGGAAACGTGAGTTTGCTGAGAACAAAAGAAGGGTGTTTCGTACACATACAGACCATATCTAGTCGAACTCTGCTTCTGAAAATGATACAAAGCACTGGTCTTCTAACATCTAATGCTTGTCTGTTAAGATGTGAAACGTGTGAGCTTCGTGAACGATGTAGTTCGTTTGAGCTGAAAAGTGACTGCCCTTTCCTGAAATGAAGTCTTGCTTGTAGGAAGACATAGAGCATGGGATTTAACTACTTTTCTGAAGGGAAACATACAGCATAGTTTTCATCCATGGATCACACTCTGCTTTAGAGCGAGAAGCACACTCTTGCTTTCTAGAGTCTTTAAGACAGCAGGAAATCTGAGTGTGATCAGAACAAAAGAACGGTGTTTCCTACACATATAGACCATATCTAGTCCAAATCTGCTTCTGAAACTGATACAAAGCACTGACCCTCTAACTTCCAATGCTCGTCAGTTAAGATGAGAAACTTGTGAGCTCAGTGAACGATGTAGTTCGTTTGAGCAGAAAAGTGACTGCCCTTACCTGAAACGAAGTCTTGCTTGTAGGAAGACTCAGAGCCTGGGATTTAACTCCATTTCTGAAGGCAAACACACAGCATAGTTCTCATCCATGGATCACACTCTGCTTTAGAAAGAGGCACGCTCTTGCTTTCTAGAGTCTCTAAGACAGCAGGAAACGTGAGTGTGCTTAGAACAAAAGAACGGTGTTTCCTACACATACGGACCATATCTAGTCCAACTCTTCTTCTGAAACTGATACAAACCATTGGTCCTCTAACATCTAATGCTTGTCAATAAAGATGAGAAACGTGTGAGTTTCGTGAATGATGTAGTTCCTTTGAGCAAAAAAGTGACTGCCCTTACCTGAAATGAAGTCTTGCTTGTAGGGATACTCAGAGCATGGGATTTAACTCCATTTCTGAAGTGAAACACACAGGATTGTCTCATCCATTGATCACACTCTGCTTTAGAACAAGAAGCACGCTCTTGCTTTCTAGAGTTTCTAAGACAGCAGGAAACGTAAGTGTGCTGCGAAAAAAAGAATGGTGTTTCCTACACATATGGACCATATCTAGTCCAACTCTGCTTCTTAAACTGATACAAAGCACTGGTCTTCTAACATCCAATGCTTGTCTGTTAAGATGAGAAACGTGTGAGCTCCGTGAAATATGTAGTTCATTTGAGCTGAAAAGTGACTGCCCTTACCTGAAAGGAAGTCTTGCTTGTAGGAAGACATAGAGCCTGGGATTTAACTACTTTTCAGAAGGGAAACACACAGCATAGTTTTCATCCATGGATCACACTATGCTTTAGAGTGAGAAGCACACTCTTGCTCTCTAGATTCTCTAAGACTGCAGGAAATCTGAGTGTGCCCAGAACAAAAGAACGGTGTTTCCTACACATATGGACCATATCTAGTCCAACTCTGCTTCTGAAACTGATACAAGGCACTGACCCTCTAAATTCCAATGCTTGTCAGTTAAGATGAGAAACGTGTGAGCTCAGTGAACGATGTAGTTCGTTTGAGCAGAAAAGTGACTGCCCTTACCTGAAACGAAGTCTTGCTTGTAGTAGGACTCAGAGCCTGGGATTTAACTCCATTTCTGAAGGCAAACACATAGCATAGTTCTCATCCATGGATCACACTCTGCTTTAGAGTGAGAAGCACGCTCTTGCTTTCTAGAGTCTCTAATACAGCAGGAAATCTGAGTGTGCCCAGAACAAAAGAAGGGTGTTTCCTACACATATGGACCATATGTAGTCCAAATCTGCTTCTGAAACTGATACAAAGCACTGGTCCTCTAACATCCAATGCTTGTCAGTTAAGATGAGAAACGTGTTAGCTTCGTGTACGATGTAGTTAGTTTGAGCAGAAAAGTGACTGCCCTTACCTGAATTGAAGTCTTGCTTTTAGGAAGACTCAGAGCCTGGGATTTAACTCCATTTCTGAAGGGAAACACACAGCAGTGTAATCATCCATTGATCACACTCTGCTTTAGAACAAGAAGCACGCTCTTGATTTATAGACTCTCTAAGACAGCAGGAAACTTGAGTGTGCTGAGAACAAAAGAACAGTGTTTCCTACACATAGGGACCATATCTAGTACAACTCTGCTTCTGAAACAGATACAAAGCACTGGTCCTCTAACATCCAATGCTTGTCAGTTAAGATGAGAAACGTGTGAGCTTTGTGAATGATGTAGTTCCTTTGAGCAGAAAAGTGACTTCCCTTACCTGAAAAGAAGTCTGGCTTGTAGGGAGACTCAGAGCATGGGATTTAACTCCATTTCTGAAGTGAAACACACAGCATAGTCTCATCCATGGATCACACTCTGTTTTAGAGATAGAAGCACGCTCTTGCTTTCTAGAGTCTCTAAGACAGCAGGAAAGGTGAGTGTGCCCAGAACAAAAGTTCGGTGTTTCCTACACATATGGACCATATGTAGTCCAAATCTGCTTCTGAAACTGAAAAAAAGCACTGACCATCTTACATCCAATGCTTGTCAGTTAACATGAGAAACGTGTGAGCTTCGTGAACGATGTAGTTCGTTTGAGCAGAAAACTGACTGCCCTTACCTGAAACTAAGTCTTGCTTGTAGGAAGACTCAGAGCCTGGGATTTAACTCCATTTCTGAAGTGAATCACACAGCAGTGTTCTCATCCATTGATCACACTCAGCGTTTGAACAAGAAGCATGCTCTTCTTTCTAGAGTCTCTAAGACAGCAGGAACCGTGAGTTTGCTGAGAACAAAAGAACGGTGTTTCGTACACATACAGACCATATCTAGTCGAACTCTGCTTCTGAAAATGATACAAAGCACTGGTCTTCTAACATCTAATGCTTGTCTGTTAAGATGTGAAACGTGTGAGCTTCGTGAACGATGTAGTTCGTTTGAGCTGAAAAGTGACTGCCCTTTCCTGAAATGAAGTCTTGCTTGTAGGAAGACATAGAGCCTGGGATTTAACTACTTTTCTGAAGGGAAACATACAGCATAGTTTTCATCCATGGATCACACTCTGCTTTAGAGCGAGAAGCACACTCTTGCTTTCTAGAGTCTTTAAGACAGCAGGAAATCTGAGTGTGATCAGAACAAAAGAACGGTGTTTCCTACACATATAGACCATATCTAGTCCAAATCTGCTTCTGAAACTGATACAAAGCACTGACCCTCTAACTTCCAATGCTCGTCAGTTAAGATGAGAAACTTGTGAGCTCAGTGAACGATGTAGTTCGTTTGAGCAGAAAAGTGACTGCCCTTACCTGAAACGAAGTCTTGCTTGTAGGAAGACTCAGAGCCTGGGATTTAACTCCATTTCTGAAGGCAAACACACAGCATAGTTCTCATCCATGGATCACACTCTGCTTTAGAAAGAGGCACGCTCTTGCTTTCTAGAGTCTCTAAGACAGCAGGAAACGTGAGTGTGCTTAGAACAAAAGAACGGTGTTTCCTACACATACGGACCATATCTAGTCCAACTCTTCTTCTGAAACTGATACAATCCATTGCTCCTCTAACATCTAATGCTTGTCAATAAAGATGAGAAACGTGTGAGTTTCGTGAATGATGTAGTTCCTTTGAGCAAAAAAGTGACTGCCCTTACCTGAAATGAAGTCTTGCTTGTAGGGATACACAGAGCATGGGATTTAACTCCATTTCTGAAGTGAAACACACAGCATTGTCTCATCCATTGATCACACTCTGCTTTAGAACAAGAAGCACGCTCTTGCTTTCTAGAGTTTCTAAGACAGCAGGAAACGTAAGTGTGCTGCGAAAAAAAGAATGGTGTTTCCTACACATATGGACCATATCTATTCCAACTATGCTTCTTAAACTGATACAAAGCACTGGTCTTCTAACATCCAATGCTTGTCTGTTAAGATGAGAAACGTGTGAGCTCCGTGAAATATGTAGTTCATTTGAGCTGAAAAGTGACTGCCCTTACCTGAAAGGAAGTCTTGCTTGTAGGAAGACATAGAGCCTGGGATTTAACTACTTTTCGGAAGGGAAACACACAGCATAGTTTTCATCCATGGATCACACTATGCTTTAGAGTGAGAAGCACACTCTTGCTTTCTAGATTCTCTAAGACAGCAGGAAATCTGAGTGTGCCCAGAACAAAAGAACGGTGTTTCCTACACATATGGACCATATCTAGTCCAACTCTGCTTCTGAAACTGATACAAGGCACTGACCCTCTAAATTCCAATGCTTGTCATTTAAGATGAGAAACGTGTGAGCTCAGTGAACGATGTAGTTCGTTTGAGCAGAAAAGTGACTGCCCTTACCTGAAACGAAGTCTTGCTCGTAGTAGGACTCAGAGCCTGGGATTTAACTCCATTTCTGAAGGCAAACACATAGCATAGTTCTCATCCATGGATCACACTCTGCTTTAGAGCGAGAAGCACGCTCTTGCTTTCTAGAGTCTCTAATACAGCAGGAAATCTGAGTGTGCCCAGAACAAAAGAACGGTGTTTCCTACACATATGGACCATATGTAGTCCAAATCTGCTTCTGAAACTGATACAAAGCACTGGTCCTCTAACATCCAATGCTTGTCAGTTAAGATGAGAAACGTGTTAGCTTCGTGTACGATGTAGTTAGTTTGAGCAGAAAAGTGACTGCCCTTACCTGAATTGAAGTCTTGCTTGTAGGAAGACTCAGAGCCTGGGATTTAACTCCATTTCTGAAGGGAAACACACAGCAGTGTAATCATCCATTGATCACACTCTGCTTTAGAACAAGAAGCACGCTCTTGATTTATAGACTCTCTAAGACAGCAGGAAACTTGAGTGTGCTGAGAACAAAAGAACAGTGTTTCCTACACATAGGGACCATATCTAGTCCAACTCTGCTTCTGAAACAGATACAAAGCACTGGTCCTCTAACATCCAATGCTTGTCAGTTAAGATGAGAAACGTGTGAGCTTTGTGAACGATGTAGTTCCTTTGAGCAGAAAAGTGACTTCCCTTACCTGAAAAGAAGTCTGGCTTGTAGGGAGACTCAGAGCATGGGATTTAACTCCATTTCTGAAGTGAAACACACAGCATAGTCTCATCCATGGATCACACTCTGTTTTAGAGATAGAAGCACGCTCTTGCTTTCTAGAGTCTCTAAGACAGCAGGAAAGGTGAGTGTGCCCAGAACAAAAGTTCGGTATTTCCTACACATATGGACCATATGTAGTCCAAATCTGCTTCTGAAACTGAAAAAAAGCACTGACCATCTTACATCCAATGCTTGTCAGTTAACATGAGAAACGTGTGAGCTTCGTGAACGATGTAGTTCGTTTGAGCAGAAAACTGACTGCCCTTACCTGAAACTAAGTCTTGCTTGTAGGAAGACTCAGAGCCTGGGATTTAACTCCATTTCTGAAGTGAATCACACAGCAGTGTTCTCATCCATTGATCACACTCAGCGTTTGAACAAGAAGCATGCTCTTCTTTCTAGAGTCTCTAAGACAGCAGGAACCGTGAGTTTGCTGAGAACAAAAGAACGGTGTTTCATACACATACGGACCATATCTAGTTGAACTCTGCTTCTGAAACTGATACAAAGCACTGGTCTTCTAACATCTAATGCTTGTTGGTTAAGATGTGAAACGTGTGAGCTTCGTGAACGATGTAGTTCGTTTGAGCTGAAAAGTGACTGCCCTTAACTGAAACGAAGTCTTGCTTGTAGGAAGACATAGAGCCTGGGATTTAACTACTTTTCTGAAGGGAAACACACAGCATAGTTTTCATTCATGGATCAAACTATGCTTTAGAGCGAGAAGCACACTCTTGCTTTCTAGAGTCTCTAAGAGAGCAGGAAATCTGAGGGGCCCAGAACAAAAGAACGGTGTTTCCTACACATATGGACCATAAGTAGTCCAAATCTGGTTCTGAAACTGATACAAAGCACTGACCCTCTAAATTCCAGTGCTTGTCAGTTAAGATGAGAAACGTGTGAGCTTCGTGAATGATGTAGTTAGTTTGAGGAGAAAAGTGACTGCCCTTACCTGAATTGAAGTCTTGCTTGTAGTAAGACTCAGAGCCTGGGATTTAAGTCCATTTCTGAAGTAAAACACACAGCAGTGTAATCATCCATTGATCACACTCTGCTTTAGAACAAGAAGCACGCTCTTGCTTTCTAGAGTCTCTAAGACAGCAGGAAATGTGAGTGTGCTGAGAACAAAATAACAGTGTTTCCTACACATACGGACATTATATGGTCGAACTCTGCTTCTGAAACTGATACAAAGCACTGGTCTGCTAAAATCCAATGCTTGCCTGTTAAGATGAGAAACGTGTGAGCTTCGTGAACAATGTAGTTCGTTTGAGCTGAAAAGTGACTGCCCTTACCTGAAATGAAGTCTTGCCTGTAGGAAGACATAGAGCCTGGGATTTAACTCCATTTCTGAAGTGAAACACACAGCATTGTCTCATCCATTGATCACACTCTGCTTTAAAACAAGAAGCACGCTCTTGCTTTCTAGATTCTCTAAGACAGCAGGAAATCTGAGTGTGCCCAGAACAAAAGAACGGTGTTTCCTACACATATGGACCATATCTAGTCCAATTCTTCTTCTGAAACTGATACAAAGCACTGGTCCTCTAACATCCAATGCTTGTCAATTAAGATGAGAAACGTGTGAGCTTCGTGAATGATGTAGTTCATATGAGCAGAAAAGTGACTGCCCTTACCTGAATTGAAGTCTTGCTTGTAGTAAGACACAGAGCCTGGTATTTAAGACCATTTCTGAAGGGAAACACACAGCATAGCTCTCATCCATGGATCACACTCTGCTTTAGAGCGAGAAGCACACTCTTGCTTTGTAGAGTCTCTAATACAGCAGGAAATCTGAGTGTGCCCGGAACAAAAGAACGGTGTTTCCTACACATATGGACCATATGTAGTCCAAATCTGCTTCTGAAACTGATAGAAAGCACTCACCATCTAACATCCATTGCTTGTCAGTTAAGATGAGAAACGTGTGAGCTTCATGAACGATGTAGTTCCTTTGAGCATTAAAGTGACTGCCCTTACCTGAAACGAAGTCTTGATTGTAGTAAGACACAGAGCCTGGGATTTAACTCCATTTCTGAAGTCAAGCACACAGCATAGTTCTCATCCATGGATCACACTCTGCTTTGGAGCAAGAAGCACACTCTTGCTTTCTAGAGTCTCTAAGACAGCAGGAAATCTGAGTGTGCCCAGAACAAAAGAACGGTGTTTCCTACACATATGGACCATATCTAGTCCAACTCTTCTTCTGAAACTGATACAAAGCACTGGTCCTCTAACATCCAATGCTTGTCAATTAAGATGAGAAACGTGTGAGCTTCGTGAATGATGTAGTTCATTTGTGCAGAAAAGTGACTGCCCTTACCTGAAACGAAGTCTTGCTTGTAGTAAGACACAGAGCCTGGGATTTAGTCCATTTCTGAAGGGAAACACACAGCATAGTTATCATCCATGGATCACACTCTGCTTTAGAGCAAGAAGCACGCTCTTGCTTTCTAGAGTATCTAATACAGCAGGAAATCTGATTGTGCCCAGAAAAAAAGAACGTTGTTTCCTACACATACGGACTATATGTAGTCCTAATCTTCTTCTGAAACTGATACAATGCACTGGTCCTCTAATATCCAATGCTTGTCAGTTAAGATGAGAAACGTGTGAGCTTCGTGAACGATGTAGACCCTTTGAGAAGAAAAGTGACTGCCCTTACCTGAAACGAAGTCTTGCTTGTAGGGAGACTCAGAGCCTGGGATTTAACTCCAATTCTGAAGTGAAAAACACAGTATTATCTCATCCATTGATCACACTATGCTTTAGAACAAGAAGCACGCTCTTGCTTTCTAGAGTCTCTAAGACAGCAGGAAACGTGAGTGTGCTGAGAACAAAAGAACGGACTTTCCTACACATAGGGACCATATCTAGTCCAACTCTGCTTCTGAAACTGATACAAAGCACTGGTCCTCTAACATCCAATGCTTGTCTGTTAAGATGAGAAATGTGTGAGCTCAGTGAACGATGTAGTTCGTTTGAGCTGAAAAGTGACTGCCCTTACCTGAAACGAAGTCTTGCTTGTAGGAAGACACAGAGCCTGGGATTTAACTCCATTTCTGAAGGGAAACGCACAGCATAGTTCTCATCCATGGATCACACTCTGCTTTAGAGCAAGAAGCACGCTCTTGCTTTCTAGAATTCCTAAGACAGCAGGAAATCTGAGTGTGCCCAGAACAAAAGAACGGTGTTTCCTACACATATGGACCATATCTAGTCCAACCCTTCTTCTGAAACTGATACAAAGCACTGGTCCGCTAACATCCAATGCTTGTCAATTAAGATGAGAAACGTGTGAGCTTCGTGAATGATGTAGTTCATTTGAGCAGAAAAGTGACTGCCCTTACCTGAAACGAAGTCTTGCTTGTAGTAAGACACAGAGCCTGGGATTTAAGTCCATTTCTGAAGGGAAACACACAGCATAGTTCTCATCCATGGATCACACTCTGCTTTAGAGCGAGAAGACTACTCTTGCTTTGTAGAGTCTCTAATACAGCAGGAAATCTGAGTGTGCCCGGAACAAAAGAACGGTGTTTCCTACACATATGGACCATATGTAGTCCAAATCTGCTTCTGAAACTGATACAAAGCACTGACCATCTAACATCCATTGCTTGTCAGTTAAGATGAGAAACGTGTGAGCTTCATGAACGATGTAGTTCGTTTGAGCCGAAAAGTGACTGCCCTTACCTGAAATGAAGTCTTGCCTGTAGGAAGACTCAGAGCTTGGGATTTAACTCCATTTCTGAAGTCAAGCACACAGCATAGTTCTCATCCATGGATCACACTCTGCTTTAGAGCAAGAAGCACACTCTTGCTTTCTAGAGTCTCTAAGACAGCAGGAAATCTGAGTGTGCCCAGAACAAAAGAACGGTGTTTCCTACACATACAGACTATATGTAGTCCAAATCTTCTTCTGAAACTAATAGAATGCACTGGTCCTCTAACATCCAGTGCTTGTCAGTTAAGATGAGAAACGTGTGAGCTTTGTGAATGATGTAGTTCCTTTGAACTGAAAAGTGACTGCCCTTACCTGAAACGAAGTCTTGCTTGTAGTAAGACACAGAGCCTGGGATTTAAATCCATTTCTGAAGGGAAACACACAGCATAGTACTCATCCATGAATCACCCTCTGCTTTAGAGCGAGAAGCACACTCTAGCTTTCTAGACTCTCTAATACAGCAGGAAATATGAGTGTGCCCAGAACAAAAGAACGGTGTTTCCTACACATATGGACCATATGTAGTCCAAATCTGCTTCTGAAACTGATACAAAGCACTGACCCTCTAACATCCAATGCTTGTCAGTTAAGATGAGAAATGTGTGAGCTTCGTGAACGATGTAGTTAGTTTGAGCAGAAAAGTAACTGCCCTTACCTGAAATGAAGTCTTGCTTGTAGGGATACTCAGAGCATGGGATTTAACTCCATTTCTGAAGTGAAACACACAGCATTGTCTCATCCATTGATCACAATCTGCTTTAGAACAAGAAGCACGCTATTGCTTTCTAGAGTTTCTAAGACAGCAGGAAACGTAAGTGTGCTGCGAAAAAAAGATTGGTGTTTTCTACACATACGGACCATATCTAGTCCAACTCTGCTTCTTAAACTGATACAAAGCACTGGTCTTCTAACATCCAATGCTTGTCTGTTAAGATGAGAAACGTGTGAGCTCCGTGAAATATGTAGTTCATTTGAGCTGAAAAGTGACTGCCCTTACCTGAAACGAAGTCTTGCTTGTAGGAAGACATAGAGCCTGGGATTTAACTACTTTTCGGAAGGGAAACACACAGCATAGTTTTCATCCATGGATCACACTATGCTTTAGAGCGAGAAGCACACTCTTGCTTTCTAGATTCTCTAAGACAGCAGGAAATCTGAGTGTGCCCAGAACAAAAGAACGGTGTTTCCTACACATATGGACCATATCTAGTCCAACTCTGCTTCTGAAACTGATACAAAGCACTGACCCTCTAAATTCCAATGCTTGTCAGTTAAGATGAGAAACGTGTGAGCTCAGTGAACGATGTAGTTCGTTTGAGCAGAAAAGTGACTGCCCTTAGCTGAAACTAAGACTTGCATGTAGGAAGACTCAGAGCCTGGGATTTAACTCCATTTCTGAAGTGAATCACACAGCAGTGTTCTCATCCATTGATCACACTCAGCGTTTGAACAAGAAGCATGCTCTTCTTTCTAGAGTCACTAAGTCAGCAGGAAATGTGAGTTTGCTGAGAACAAAAGAACGGTGTTTCATACACATACGGACCATATCTAGTCGAACTCTGCTTCTGAAACTGATACAAAGCACTGGTCTTCTAACATCTAATGCTTGTCGGTTAAGATGTGAAACGTGTGAGCTTCGTGAACGATGTAGTTCGTTTGAGCTGAAAAGTGACTGCCCTTAACTGAAACGAAGTCTTGCTTGTAGGAAGACATAGAGCCTGGGATTTAACTACCTTTCTGAAGAGAAACACACAGCATAGTTCTCTTCCATGGATCAAACTATGCTTTAGAGCGAGAAGCACACTCTTGCTTTCTAGAGTCTCTAAGAGAGCAGGAAATCTGAGTGGGCCCAGAACAAAAGAACGTTGTTTCCTACACATATGGACCATAAGTAGTCCAAATCTGGTTCTGAAACTGATACAAAGCACTGACCCTCTAAATTCCAGTTCTTGTCAGTTAAGATGAGAAACGTGTGAGCTTCGTGAACGATTTAGTTCGTTTGAGCAGAAAAGTGACTGCCCTTACCTGAAACGAAGTCTTGCTTGTAGGAAGACTCAGAGCCTGGGATTTAACTCCATTTCTGAGGTAAAACACACAGCAGTGTAGTGATCCATTGTTCACATTTTGCTTTAGAACAAGAAGCACGGTCTTGATTTCTAGAGTCTCTAAGACAGCAGGAAATCTGAGTGTGCCCAGAACAAAAGATCGGTGTTTCCTACACATATGGACCATGTCTAGTCCAAATCTCCTTCTGAAACTGATACAAAGCACTGACCGTCTAACTTCCAATGCTTGTCAGTTAAGATGAGAAACGTGTGAGCTCAGTGAACGATGTAGTTCGTTTGAGCAGAAAAGTGACTGCCCTTACCTGAAACTAAGTCTTGCTTGTAGGAAGACTCAGAGCCTGGGATTTAACTCCATTTCTGAAGGGAAACACACAGCATAGTTCTCATCCATGAATCACACTCTGCTTTATAGCGAGAAGCACACTCTAGCTTTCTAGAGTCTCTAACACAGCAGGAAATCTGAGTGTTCACAGAACAAAAGAGCGGTGTTTCCTACACATACGGACCATATCTAGTGCAAATCTGTTTCTGAAAATGATACAAAGCACTGACCCTCTAACATCCAATGCTCGTCAGTTAAGATGAGAAACGTGTGAGCTTCGTGAACGATGTAGTTAGTTTGAGGAGAAAAGTGACTGCCCTTACCTGAATTGAAGTCTTGCTTGTAGTAAGACTCAGAGCCTGGGATTTAAGTCCATTTCTAAAGTAAAACACACAGCAGTGTAATCATCCATTGATCACACTCTGCTTTAGAACAAGAAGCACGCTCTTGCTTTCTAGAGTCTCTAAGACAGCAGGAAATGTGAGTGTGCTGAGAACAAAATAACAGTGTTTCCTACACATACGGACATTATATAGTCGAACTCTGCTTCTGAAACTGATACAAAGCACTGGTCTTCTAAAATCCAATGCTTGCCTGTTAAGATGAGAAGCGTGTGAGCTTCGTGAACAATGTAGTTCGTTTGAGCTGAAAAGTGACTGCCCTTACCTGAAACGAAGTCTTGCCTGTAGGAAGACATAGAGCCTGGGATTTAACTCCATTTCTGAAGTGAAACACACAGCATTGTCTCATCCATTGATCACACTCTGCTTTAAAACAAGAAGCACGCTCTTGCTTTCTAGATTCTCTAAGACAGCAGGAAATCTGAGTGTGCCCAGAACAAAAGAACGGTGTTTCCTACACATATGGACCATATCTAGTCCAACTCTTCTTCTGAAACTGATACAAAGCACTGGTCCTCTAACATCCAATGCTTGTCAATTAAGATGAGAAACGTGTGAGCTTCGTGAATGATGTAGTTCATTTGAGCAGAAAAGTGACTGCCCTTACCTGAATTGAAGTCTTGCTTGTAGTAAGACACAGAGCCTGGTATTTAAGTCCATTTCTGAAGGGAAACACACAGCATAGCTCTCATCCATGGATCACACTCTGCTTTAGAGCGAGAAGCACACTCTTGCTTTGTAGAGTCTCTAATACAGCAGGAAATCTGAGTGTGCCCGGAACAAAAGAACGGTGTTTCCTACACATATGGACCATATGTAGTCCAAATCTGCTTCTGAAACTGATACAAAGCACTGACCATCTAACATCCATTGCTTGTCAGTTAAGATGAGAAACGTGTGAGCTTCATGAACGATGTAGTTCCTTTGAGCATTAAAGTGACTGCCCTTACCTGAAACGAAGTCTTGATTGTAGTAAGACACAGAGCCTGGGATTTAACTCCATTTCTGAAGTCAAGCACACAGCATAGTTCTCATCCATGGATCACACTCTGCTTTAGAGCAAGAAGCACACTCTTGCTTTCTAGAGTCTCTAAGACAGCAGGAAATCTGAGTGTGCCCAGAAGAAAAGAACGGTGTTTCCTACACATATGGACCATATCTAGTCCAACTCTTCTTCTGAAACTGATACAAAGCACTGGTCCTCTAACATCCAATGCTTGTCAATTAAGATGAGAAATGTGTGAGCTTCGTGAAATATGTAGTTCATTTGAGCAGAAAAGTGACTGCCCTTACCTGAAACGAAGTCTTGCTTGTAGTAAGACACAGAGCCTGGGATTTAGTCCATTTCTGAAGGGAAACACACAGCATAGTTCACATCCATGGATCACACTCTGCTTTAGAGCAAGAAGCACGCTCTTGCTTTCTAGAGTATCTAATACAGCAGGAAATCTGATTGTGCCCAGAAAAAACGAACGTTGTTTCCTACACATACGGACTATATGTAGTCCTAATCTTCTTCTGAAACTGATACAAAGCACTGGTCTTCTAACATCCAATGCTTGTCTGTTAAGATGAGAAACGTGTGAGCTCCGTGAAATATGTAGTTCATTTGAGCTGAAAAGTGACTGCCCTTACCTGAAACGAAGTCTTGCTTGTAGGAAGACATAGAGCCTGGGATTTAACTACTTTTCGGAAGGGAAACACACAGCATAGTTTTCATCCATGTATCACACTATGCTTTAGATCGAGAAGCACACTCTTGCTTTCTAGATTCTCTAAGACAGCAGGAAATCTGAGTGTGCCCAGAACAAAAGAACGGTGTTTCCTACACATATGGACCATATCTAGTCCAACTCTGCTTCTGAAACTGATACAAAGCACTGACCCTCTAAATTCCAATGCTTGTCAGTTAAGATGAGAAACGTGTGAGCTCAGTGAACGATGTAGTTCGTTTGAGCAGAAAAGTGACTGCCCTTACCTGAAATGAAGTCTTGCTTGTAGTAGGACTCAGAGCCTGGGATTTAACTCCATTTCTGAAGGCAAACACATAGCATAGTTCTCATCCATGGATCACACTCTGCTTTAGAGCGAGAAGCACGCTCTTGCTTTCTAGAGTCTCTAATACAGCAGGAAATCTGAGTGTGCCCAGAACAAAAGAACGGTGTTTCCTACACATATGGACCATATCTAGTCCAACTCTTCTTCTGAAACTGATACAATGCACTGGTCCTCTAATATCCAATGCTTGTCAGTTAAGATGAGAAACGTGTGAGCTTCGTGAACGATGTAGACCCTTTGAGAAGAAAAGTGACTGCCCTTACCTGAAACGAAGTCTTGCTTGTAGGGAGACTCAGAGCCTGGGATTTAACTCCAATTCTGAAGTGAAACACACAGCATTATCTCATCCATTGATCACACTATGCTTTAGAACAAGAAGCACGCTCTTGCTTTCTAGAGTCTCTAAGACAGCAGGAAACGTGAGTGTGCTGAGAACAAAAGAACGGTCTTTCCTACACATAGGGACCATATCTAGTCCAACTCTGCTTCTGAAACTGATACAAAGCACTGGTCCTCTAACATCCAATGCTTGTCTGTTAAGATGAGAAATGTGTGAGCTCAGTGAACGATGTAGTTCGTTTGAGCTGAAAAGTGACTGCCCTTACCTGAAACGAAGTCTTGCTTGTAGGAAGACACAGAGCCTGGGATTTAACTCCATTTCTGAAGGGAAACGCACAGCATAGTTCTCATCCATGGATCACACTCTGCTTTAGAGCAAGAAGCACGCTCTTGCTTTCTAGAATTTCTAATACAGCAGGAAATCTGAGTGTTCCCAGAACAAAGAACGGTGTTTCCTACACATATGGACCATATGTAGTCCAAATCTGCTTCTGAAACTGATACAAAGCACTGACCATCTAACATCCATTGCTTGTCAGTTAAGATGAGAAACGTGTGAGCTTCATGAACGATGTAGTTCGTTTGAGCCGAAAAGTGACTGCCCTTACCTGAAACGAAGTCTTGCCTGTAGGAAGACTCAGAGCCTGGGATTTAACTCCATTTCTGAAGTCAAGCACACAGCATAGTTCTCATCCATGGATCACACTCTGCTTTAGAGCAAGAAGCACACTCTTGCTTTCTAGAGTCTCTAAGACAGCAGGAAATCTGAGTGTGCCCAGAACAAAAGAACGGTGTTTCCTACACATACAGACTATATGTAGTCCAAATCTTCTTCTGAAACTGATAGAATGCACTGGTCCTCTAACATCCAGTGCTTGTCAGTTAAGATGAGAAAAGTGTGAGCTTTGTGAATGATGTAGTTCCTTTGAACTGAAAAGTGACTGCCCTTACCTGAAACGAAATCTTGCTTGTAGTAAGACACAGAGCCTGGGATTTAAATCCATTTCTGAAGGGAAACACACAGCATAGTACTCATCCATGGATCACACTCTGCTTTAGAGGGAGAAGCACACTCTAGCTTTCTAGACTCTCTAATAGAGCAGGAAATCTGAGTGTGCCCAGAACAAAAGAACGGTGTTTCCTACACATATGGACCATATGTAGTCCAAATCTGCTTCTGAAACTGATACAAAGCACTGACCCTCTAACATCCAATGCTTGTCAGTTAAGATGAGAAATGTGTGAGCTTCGTGAACGATGTAGTTAGTTTGAGCAGAAAAGTGACTGCCCTTACCTGAAATGAAGTCTTGCTTGTAGGGATACTCAGAGCATGGGATTTAACTCCATTTCTGAAGTGAAACACACAGCATTGTCTCATCCATTGATCACACTCTGCTTTAGAACAAGAAGCACGCTCTTGATTTATAGACTCTCTAAGACAGCAGGAAACTTGAGTGTGCTGAGAACAAAAGAACAGTGTTTCCTACACATAGGGACCATATCTAGTCCAACTCTGCTTCTGAAACAGATACAAAGCTCTGGTCCTCTAACATCCAATGCTTGTCAGTTAAGATGAGAAACGTGTGAGCTTTGTGAACGATGTAGTTCCTTTGAGCAGAAAAGTGACTTCCCTTACCTGAAAAGAACTCTGTCTTGTAGGGAGACTCAGAGCATGGGATTTAACTCCATTTCTGAAGTGAAACACACAGCATAGTCTCATCCATGGATCACACTCTGTTTTAGAGATAGAAGCACGCTCTTGCTTTCTAGAGTCTCTAAGACAGCAGGAAAGGTGAGTGTGCCCAGAACAAAAGTTCGGTGTTTCCTACACATATGGACCATATGTAGTCCAAATCTGCTTCTGAAACTGAAAAAAAGCACTGACCATCTTACATCCAATGCTTGTCAGTTAACATGAGAAACGTGTGAGCTTCGTGAACGATGTAGTTCGTTTGAGCAGAAAACTGACTGCCCTTACCTGAAACTAAGTCTTGCTTGTAGGAAGACTCAGAGCCTGGGATTTAACTCCATTTCTGAAGTGAATCACACAGCAGTGTTCTCATCCATTGATCACACTCAGCGTTTGAACAAGAAGCATGCTCTTCTTTCTAGAGTCTCTAAGACAGCAGGAAACGTGAGTTTGCTGAGAACAAAAGAACGGTGTTTCATACACATACGGACCATATCTAGTCGAACTCTGCTTCTGAAACTGATACAAAGCACTGGTCTTCTAACATCTAATGCTTGTCAGTTAAGATGTGAAACGTGTGAGCTTCGTGAACGATGTAGTTCGTTTGAGCTGAAAAGTGACTGCCCTTAACTGAAACAAAGTCTTGCTTGTAGGAAGACATAGAGCCTGGGATTTAACTACTTTTCTGAAGGGAAACACACAGCATAGTTTTCATCCATGGATCAAACTATGCTTTAGAGCGAGAAGCACACTCTTGCTTTCTAGAGTCTCTAAGAGAGCAGAAAATCTGAGTGGGCCCAGAACAAAAGAACGGTGTTTCCTACACATATGGACCATAAGTAGTCCAAATCTGGTTCTGAAACTGATACAAAGCACTGACCCTCTAACATCCAATGCTTGTCAGTTAAGATGAGAAATGTGTGAGCTTCGTGAATGATGTAGTTAGTTTGAGCAGAAAAGTGACTGCCCTTACCTGAAATGAAGTCTTGCTTGTAGGGATACTCAGAGCATGGGATTTAACTCCATTTCTGAAGTGAAACACACAGCATTGTCTCATCCATTGATCACACTCTGCTTTAGAACAAGAAGCACGCTCTTGCTTTCTAGAGTTTCTAAGACAGCAGGAAACGTAAGTGTGCTGCGAAAAAAAGAATGGTGTTTCCTAAACATACGGACCATATCTAGTCCAACTCTGCTTCTTAAACTGATACAAAGCACTGGTCTTCTAACATCCAATGCTTGTCTGTTAAGATGAGAAACGTGTGAGCTCCGTGAAATATGTAGTTCATTTGAGCTGAAAAGTGACTGCCCTTACCTGAAACGAAGTCCTGCTTGTAGGAAGACATAGAGCCTGGGATTTAACTACTTTTCGGAAGGGAAACCCACAGCATAGTTTTCATCCATGGATCACACTATGCTTTAGAGCGAGAAGCACACTCTTGCTTTCTAGATTCTCTAAGACAGCAGGAAATCTGAGTGTGCCCAGAACAAAAGAACGGTGTTTCCTACACATATGGACCATATCTAGTCCAACTCTGCTTCTGAAACTGATACAAAGCACTGACCCTCTAAATTCCAATGCTTGTCAGTTAAGATGAGAAACGTGTGAGCTCAGTGAACGATTTAGTTCGTTTGAGCAGAAAAGTGACTGCCCTTAGCTGAAATGAAGTCTTGCTTGTAGTAGGACTTAGAGCCTGGGATTTAACTCCATTTCTGAAGGCAAACACATAGCATAGTTCTCATCCATGGATCACACTCTGCTTTAGAGCGAGAAGCACGCTCTTGCTTTCTA
This sequence comes from Onychomys leucogaster, assembly GCA_949786385.1. Lineage (NCBI taxonomy): Eukaryota > Metazoa > Chordata > Mammalia > Rodentia > Cricetidae > Onychomys > Onychomys leucogaster. The sequence continues at coordinate 59,089 of CATKUP010000063.1, forward strand.
GAGTCTCTAAGACAGCAGCAAAGGTGAGTGTGCCCAGAACAAAAGAATGGTGTTTCCTACACATACGGACCATATCTAGTCCAACTCTTCTTCTGAAACTGATACAAAGCACTGGTCCTCTAACATCCAATGTTTGTCAGTTCAGATGAGAAACGTGTGAGATTCGTGAATGATGTAGTTCCTTTGAGCAGAAATGTGACTGCCCTTACCTGAAATGAAGTCTTGCTTGTAGGGAGACACAGAGCATGGGATTAAACTCCATTTCTGAAGTGAAACACACAGCATAGTCTCATCCATGGATCACACTTCGTTTTAGAGCGAGAAGCACGCTCTTGCTTTCTAGAGTCTCTAAGACAGCAGGAAACGTGAGTTTGCTGAGAACAAAAGAACAGTGTTTCCTACACATAGGGACCATATCTAGTCGAACTCTGCTTTGGAAATTGATACAAAGCACTGGTCCTCTAACATCCAAAGCCTGTCTGTTAAGATGAGAAACATGTGAGCTCGTGAAAGATGTAGTTCGTTTGAGCTGAAAAGTGACTGCCCTTACCTGAAACGAAGTCTTGCTTGTAGGAAGACATAGAGCCTGGGATTTAACTACTTTTCTGAAGGGAAACAAACAGCATAGTTTTCATCCATGGATCACACTCTGCTTTAGAGCGAGAAGCACACTCTTGGTTTCTAGATTCTCTAAGACAGCAGGAAATCTGAGTGTGCCCAGAATAAAAGAACGGTGTTTCCTACACATACTGATTATATGTAGTCCAAATCTTCTTCTGAAACTGATACATGCACGGGTCCTCTAACATCCAATGCTTGTCAGTTAACATGAGAAACGTGCGAGCTTCGTGAACGATGTAGTTCCTTTGAGCAAAAAAGTGACTGCCCTTACCTGAAATAAAGTCTTGCTTGTAGGGATACTCAGAGCATGGGATTTAACTCCATTTCTGAAGTGAAACACACAGCATTGTCTCATCCATTGATCACACTCTGCTTTAGAACAAGAAGCACGCTCTTGCTTTCTAGAGTCTCTAAGACAGCAGGAAACGTAAGTGTGCTGCGAAAAAAAGAATGGTGATTCCTACACATACGGACCATATCAAGTCCAACTCTGCTTCTTAAACTGATACAAAGCACTGGTCCTCGAACATCCAATGCTTGTCTGTTAAGATGAGAAACGTGTGAGCTCCGTGAAATATGTAGTTCATTTGAGCTGAAAAGTGACTGCCCTTACCTGAAACGAAGTCTTGCTTGTAGGAAGACATAGAGCCTGGGATTTAACTACTTTTCGGAAGGGAAACACACAGCATAGTTTTCATCCATGGATCACACTATGCTTTAGAGCGAGAAGCACACTCTTGCTTTCTAGATTCTCTAAGACAGCAGGAAATCAGAGTGTGCCCAGGACAAAAGAACGGTGTTTCCTACACATATGGACCATATCTAGTCCAACTCTGCTTCTGAAACTGATACAAAGCACTGACCCTCTAAATTCCAATGCTTGTCAGTTAAGATGAGAAACGTGTGAGCTCAGTGAACGATGTAGTTCGTTTGAGCAGAAAAGTGACTGCCCTTCCTGAAACGAAGTCTTGCTTGTAGTAGGACTCAGAGCCTGGGATTTAACTCCATTTCTGAAGGCAAACACATAGCATAGTTCTCATCCATGGATCACACTCTGCTTTAGAGCGAGAAGCACGCTCTTGCTTTCTAGAGTCTCTAATACAGCAGGAAATCTGAGTGTGCCCAGAACAAAAGAACGGTGTTTCCTACACATATGGACCATATGTAGTCCAAATCTGCTTCTGAAACTGATACAAAGCACTGGTCCTCTAACATCCAATGCTTGTCAGTTAAGATGAGAAACGTGTTAGCTTCGTGTACGATGTAGTTAGTTTGAGCAGAAAAGTGACTGCCCTTACCTGAATTGAAGTCTTGTTTGTAGGAAGACTCAGAGCCTGGGATTTAACTCCATTTCTGAAGGGAAACACACAGCAGTGTAATCATCCATTGATCACACTCTGCTTTAGAACAAGAAGCACGCTCTTGATTTATAGACTCTCTAAGACAGCAGGAAACTTGAGTGTGCTGAGAACAAAAGAACAGTGTTTCCTACACATAGGGACCATATCTAGTCCAACTCTGCTTCTGAAACAGATACAAAGCACTGGTCCTCTAACATCCAATGCTTGTCAGTTAAGATGAGAAACGTGTGAGCTTTGTGAACGATGTAGTTCCTTTGAGCAGAAAAGTGACTTCCATTACCTGAAAAGAAGTCTGGCTTGTAGGGAGACTGAGAGCATGGGATTTAACTCCATTTCTGAAGTGAAACACACAGCATAGTCTCATCCATGGATCACACTCTGTTTTAGAGATAGAAGCACGCTCTTGCTTTCTAGAGTCTCTAAGACAGCAGGAAAGGTGAGTGTGCCCAGAACAAAAGATCAGTGTTTCCTACACATCTGGACCATATGTAGTCCAAATCTGCTTCTGAAACTGATACAAAGCACTGGTCCTCTAACATCCAATGCTTGTCAGTTAAGATGAGAAACGTGTGAGCTTCGTGAACGATGTAGTTCGTTTGAGCAGAAAACTGACTGCCCTTACCTGAAACGAAGTCTTGCTTGTAGGAAGACTCAGAGCCTGGGATTTAACTCCATTTCTGAAGTGAAACACACAGCAGTGTTCTCATCCATTGATCATACTCTGTGTTTGAACAAGAAGCATGCTCTTCTTTCAATAGTCTCTAAGACAGCAGGTAATGTGAGTTTGCTGAGAACAAAAGAACGGTGTTTCATACACATACGGACCATATCTAGTCGACCTCTGCTTTGGAAATTGATACAAAGCACTGGTCCTCTAACATCCAATGATTGTCTGTTAATTTGAGAAACGTGTGAGCTTGTGAAAGATGTAGTTCGTTTCAGCTGAAAAGTGACTGCCCTTACCTGAAATGAAGTCTTGCTTGTAGGAAGACATAGAGCCTGGGATTTAACTACTTTTCTGAACGGAAACACACAGCATAGTTTTCATCCATGGATCACACTCTGCTTTAGAGCGAGAAGCACACTCTTGCTTTCTAGAGTCTCTAAGACAGCATGGAAATCTGAGTGTGCCCAGAGCAAAAGATCGGTGTTTCCTACACATATGGACCATATGTAGTCCAAATCTGCTTCTGAAACTGATACAAAGCACTGACCCTCTAACATCCAATGCTTGTCAGTTAAGATGAGAAACGTGTGAGCTTCGTGAAGGATGTAGTTCGTTTGAGCAGAAAACTGAGTGCCCTTACCTGGAACGAAGTCTTGCTTGTAGGAAGACTCAGAGCCTGGGATTTAACTCCATTTCTGAAGTGAAACACACAGCAGTGTTCTCATCCATTGATCACACTCTGCGTTTGAACAAGAAGCATGCTCTTCTTTCCAGAGTCTCTAAGACAGCAGGAAATGTGAGTTAGCTGAGAACAAAAGAACGGTGTTTCATACACATACGGACCATATCTAGTCGAACTCTGCTTTGGAAATTGATACAAAGCACTGGTCCTCTAACATCCAATGATTGTCTCTTAAGATGAGAAACGTGTGAGCTCGTGAAAGATGTAGTTCGTTTGAGCTGAAAAGTTACTGCCCTTACCTGAAACGAAGTCTTGCTTGTAGGAAGACATAGAGCCTGGGGTTTAACTCCTTTTCTGAAGGGAAACACACAGCATAGTTTTCATCCATGGATCACACTCTGCTTTAGAGCGAGAAGCACACTCTTGTTTTCTAGAGTCTCTAAGACAGCAGGAAATCTGAGTGTGCTGAGAACAAAGAACGGTGTTTCCTACACATACTGACCATATCTAGTCCAACTCTTCTTCTGAAACTGATACAAAGCACTGGTCCTCTAACATCCATTGCTTGTCAGTAAAGATGAGAAACGTGTGAGCTTCGTGAATGATGTAGTTCATTTGAGCAGAAAAGTGACTACCCTTACCTGAATTGAAGTTTTGCTTGTAGTAAGACACAGAGCCTGGTATTTAAGTCCATTTCTGAAGGGAAACACACAGCATAGTTCTCATCCATGGATCACACTCTGGTTTAGAGCCAGAAGCACACTCTAGCTTTCTAGAGTCTCTAATACAGCAGGAAATCTGAGTGTGCCCAGAACAAAAGAACGGTGTTTCCTACACATATGGACCATATGTAGTCCAAATCTGCTTCTGAAACTGATACAAAGCACTGACCCTCTAACATCCAACGCTTGTCAGTTAAGATGAGAAATGTTTGAGCTTAGTGAACGATATAGTTAGTTTGAGCAGAAAAGTGACTCCCCTTACCTGAATTGAAGTCTTGCTTGTAGGAAGACACAGAGTCTGGGATTTAACTCCATTTCTGAAGTAAAATACACAGCAGTCTAATCATCCATTAATCACACTCTGCTTTAGAACAAGAAGCACGCTCTTGTTTTCTAGACTCTCTAAAACAGCAGGAAACGTGAGTGTGCTGAGAACAAAAGAACGGTGTTTCCTACATAGAGGGACCATATCTAGTCCAACTCTGCTTCTGAAACAGATACAAAGCACTGGTCCTCTAACATCAAATGCTTGTCAGTTAAGATGAGAAACGGGTGAGCTTCGTGAACGATGTAGTTCCTTTGAGCAGAAAAGTGACTGCCCTTACCTGAAACGAAGTCTTGCTTGTAGGGAGACACAGAGCATGGGATTTAACTCCATTTCTGAAGTGAAACACACAGCATAGTCTCATCCATGGATCACACTCTGTTTTAGAGCGAGAAGCACGCTCTTGCTTCCTAGAGTCTCTAAGACAGCAGGAAACTTGAGTGTGCTGAGAACAAAAGAACGGTGTTTCCTACACATAGGGACCATATCTAGTCCAACTCTGCTTCTGAAACAGATACAAAGCACTGGTCCTCGAACATCCAATGCTTGTCAGTTAAGATGAGAAACGTGTGAGCATCGTGAACGATGTAGTTCCTTTGAGCAGAAAAGTGACTGCCCTTACCTGAAATGAAGTCTTGCTTGTAGGGAGACACAGAGCATGGGATTTAACTCCATTTCTGAAGTGAAACACACAGCATAGTCTCATCCTTGGATCACACTCTGTTTTAGAGCGAGAAGCACGCTCTTGCTTTCTAGAGTCTCTAATACAGAAGGAAATCTGAGTGTGCCCAGAACAAAAGAACGGTGTTTCCTTCACATACTGATTATATGTAGTCCAAATCTTCTTCTGAAACTGATACAATGCACGGGTCCTCTAACATCCAATGCTTGTCAGTTAACATGAGAAACGTGTGAGCTTGTGAACGATGTAGTTCCTTTGAGCAGAAAAGTGACTGCCCTTACCTTAAATGAAGTCTTGCTTGTAGGGAGACTCAGAACATGGGATTTAACTCCATTTCTGAAGTGAAACACACAGCATTGTCTCATCCATTGATCACACTCTGCTTTAGAACAAGAAGCACGCTCTTGCTTTCTAGAGTCTCTAAGACCGCAGGAAACGTAAGTGTGCTGCGAAAAAAAGAATGGTGTTTCCTACACATACGGACCATATCTAGTCCAACTCTGCTTCTGAAACTGATACAAAGCACTGGTCTTCTAACATCCAATGCTTGTCTGTTAAGATGAGAAACGTGTGAGCTCCGTGAAATATGTAGTTCGTTTGAGCTGAAAAGTGACTGCACTTACCTGAAACGAAGTCTTGCTTGTAGGAAGACATAGAGCCTGGGATTTAACTACTTTTCGGAAGGGAAACACACAGCATAGTTCTCATCCATGGATCACAGTCTGCTTTAGAGCGAGAAGCACACTCTTGCTTTCTAGAGTCTCTAAGACAGCAGGAAATCTGAGTGTGCCCAGAGCAAAAGATCGGTGTTTCCTACACATATGGACCATATCTAGTGCAAATCTCCTTCTGAAACTGATACAAAGCACTGACCGTCTAACTTCCAATGCTTGTCAGTTAAGATGAGAAACGTGTGAGCTTCGTGAACGATGTAGTTAGTTTGTGCAGAAAAGTGACTCCCCTTACCTGAATTGAAGTCTTGCTTGTAGGAAGACTCAGAGCCTGGGATTTAACTCCATTTCTGAGGTAAAACACACAGCAGTGTAATCATCCATTTTTCACACTCTGCTTTAGAACAAGAAGCACGCTCTTGATTTCTAGAGTCTCTAAGACAGCAGGAAATCTGAGTGTGCAGAGAAAAAAAGATCGGTGTTTCCTACACATATGGACCATATCTAGTCCAAATCTCCTTCTGAAACTGATACAAAGCACTGACCGTCTAACTTCCAATGCTTGTCAGTTAAGATGAGAAACGTGTGAGCTCAGTGAACGATGTAGTTCGTTTGAGCAGAAAAGGGACTGCCCTTACCTGAAACGAAGTCTTGCTTGTAGGAAGACTCAGAGCCTGGGATTTAACTCCATTTCTGAAGGGAAACACACAGCATAGTTCTCATCCATGGATCACTCTCTGCTTTAGAAAGAAGCACGCTCTTGCTTTCTAGAGTCTCTAAGACAGCAGGAAACGTGAGTGTGCTGAGAACAAAAGAATGGTGTATCCTACACATACGGACCATATCTAGTCCAACTCTTCTTCTGAAACTGATACAAAGCACTGGTCCTCTAACATCCAATGCTTGTCAGTTAAGATGAGAAACGTGTGAGCTTCGTGAACGATGTAGTTCGTTTGAGCAGAAAAGTGACTGCCCTTACCTGAAACGAAGTCTTGCTTGTAGGAAGACTCAGAGCCTGGGATTTAAGTCCATTTCTGATGTGAAACACACAGCAGTGTAATCATCCATGGATCACACTCTGCTTTAGAGCGAGAAGCACACTCTTGCTTTCTAAAATCTCTAAGACAGCAGGAAACGTGAGTGTGCTGAGAACAAAAGAACGATGTTTCCTACACATAGGGACCATATCTAGTCCAACTCTGCTTCTGAAACAGATACAAAGCACTGGTCCTCGAACATCGAATGCTTGTCAGTTAAGATGAGAAACGTGTGAGCTTCGTGAACGATGTAGTTCCTTTGAGCAGAAAAGTGACTGCCCTTACCTGAAAGGAAGTCTTGCTTGTAGGGAGACACAGAGCATGGGATTTAACTCCATTTCTGAAGTGAAACACACAGCATAGTCTCATCCTTGGATCACACTCTGTTTTAGAGCGAGAAGCACGCTCTTGCTTTCTAGAGTCTCTAATACAGAAGGAAATCTGAGTGTGCCCAGAACAAAAGAACGGTGTTTCCTTCACATACTGATTATATGTAGTCCAAATCTTCTTCTGAAACTGATACAATGCACGGGTCCTCTAACATCCAATGCTTGTCAGTTAACATGAGAAACGTGTGAGCTTGTGAACGATGTAGTTCCTTTGAGCAGAAAAGTGACTGCCCTTACCTTAAATGAAGTCTTGCTTGTAGGGAGACTCAGAACATGGGATTTAACTCCATTTCTGAAGTGAAACACACAGCATTGTCTCATCCATTGATCACACTCTGCTTTAGAACAAGAAGCACGCTCTTGCTTTCTAGAGTCTCTAAGACCGCAGGAAACGTAAGTGTGCTGCGAAAAAAAGAATGGTGTTTCCTACACATACGGACCATATCTAGTCCAACTCTGCTTCTGAAACTGATACAAAGCACTGGTCTTCTAACATCCAATGCTTGTCTGTTAAGATGAGAAACGTGTGAGCTCCGTGAAATATGTAGTTCGTTTGAGCTGAAAAGTGACTGCACTTACCTGAAACGAAGTCTTGCTTGTAGGAAGACATAGAGCCTGGGATTTAACTACTTTTCGGAAGGGAAACACACAGCATAGTTCTCATCCATGGATCACAGTCTGCTTTAGAGCGAGAAGCACACTCTTGCTTTCTAGAGTCTCTAAGACAGCAGGAAATCTGAGTGTGCCCAGAGCAAAAGATCGGTGTTTCCTACACATATGGACCATATCTAGTGCAAATCTCCTTCTGAAACTGATACAAAGCACTGACCGTCTAACTTCCAATGCTTGTCAGTTAAGATGAGAAACGTGTGAGCTTCGTGAACGATGTAGTTAGTTTGTGCAGAAAAGTGACTCCCCTTACCTGAATTGAAGTCTTGCTTGTAGGAAGACTCAGAGCCTGGGATTTAACTCCATTTCTGAGGTAAAACACACAGCAGTGTAATCATCCATTTTTCACACTCTGCTTTAGAACAAGAAGCACGCTCTTGATTTCTAGAGTCTCTAAGACAGCAGGAAATCTGAGTGTGCAGAGAAAAAAAGATCGGTGTTTCCTACACATATGGACCATATCTAGTCCAAATCTCCTTCTGAAACTGATACAAAGCACTGACCGTCTAACTTCCAATGCTTGTCAGTTAAGATGAGAAACGTGTGAGCTCAGTGAACGATGTAGTTCGTTTGAGCAGAAAAGGGACTGCCCTTATCTGAAACGAAGTCTTGCTTGTAGGAAGACTCAGAGCCTGGGATTTAACTCCATTTCTGAAGGGAAACACACAGCATAGTTCTCATCCATGGATCACTCTCTGCTTTAGAAAGAAGCACGCTCTTGCTTTCTAGAGTCTCTAAGACAGCAGGAAACGTGAGTGTGCTGAGAACAAAAGAATGGTGTATCCTACACATACGGACCATATCTAGTCCAACTCTTCTTCTGAAACTGATACAAAGCACTGGTCCTCTAACATCCAATGCTTGTCAGTTAAGATGAGAAACGTGTGAGCTTCGTGAACGATGTAGTTCGTTTGAGCAGAAAAGTGACTGCCCTTACCTGAAACGAAGTCTTGCTTGTAGGAAGACTCAGAGCCTGGGATTTAAGTCCATTTCTGATGTGAAACACACAGCAGTGTAATCATCCATGGATCACACTCTGCTTTAGAGCGAGAAGCACACTCTTGCTTTCTAAAATCTCTAAGACAGCAGGAAACGTGAGTGTGCTGAGAACAAAAGAACGATGTTTCCTACACATAGGGACCATATCTAGTCCAACTCTGCTTCTGAAACAGATACAAAGCACTGGTCCTCGAACATCGAATGCTTGTCAGTTAAGATGAGAAACGTGTGAGCTTCGTGAACGATGTAGTTCCTTTGAGCAGAAAAGTGACTGCCCTTACCTGAAAGGAAGTCTTGCTTGTAGGGAGACACAGAGCATGGGATTTAACTCCATTTCTGAAGTGAAACACACAGCATAATCTCATCCTTGGATCACACTCTGTTTTAGAGCGAGAAGCACGCTCTTGCTTTCTAGAGTCTCTAATACAGAAGGAAATCTGAGTGTGCCCAGAACAAAAGAACGGTGTTTCCTTCACATACTGATTATATGTAGTCCAAATCTTCTTCTGAAACTGATACAATGCACGGGTCCTCTAACATCCAATGCTTGTCAGTTAACATGAGAAACGTGTGAGCTTGTGAACGATGTAGTTCCTTTGAGCAGAAAAGTGACTGCCCTTACCTTAAATGAAGTCTTGCTTGTAGGGAGACTCAGAACATGGGATTTAACTCCATTTCTGAAGTGAAACACACAGCATTGTCTCATCCATTGATCACACTCTGCTTTAGAACAAGAAGCACGCTCTTGCTTTCTAGAGTCTCTAAGACCGCAGGAAACGTAAGTGTGCTGCGAAAAAAAGAATGGTGTTTCCTACACATACGGACCATATCTAGTCCAACTCTGCTTCTGAAACTGATACAAAGCACTGGTCTTCTAACATCCAATGCTTGTCTGTTAAGATGAGAAACGTGTGAGCTCCGTGAAATATGTAGTTCGTTTGAGCTGAAAAGTGACTGCACTTACCTGAAACGAAGTCTTGCTTGTAGGAAGACATAGAGCCTGGGATTTAACTACTTTTCGGAAGGGAAACACACAGCATAGTTCTCATCCATGGATCACAGTCTGCTTTAGAGCGAGAAGCACACTCTTGCTTTCTAGAGTCTCTAAGACAGCAGGAAATCTGAGTGTGCCCAGAGCAAAAGATCGGTGTTTCCTACACATATGGACCATATCTAGTGCAAATCTCCTTCTGAAACTGATACAAAGCACTGACCGTCTAACTTCCAATGCTTGTCAGTTAAGATGAGAAACGTGTGAGCTTCGTGAACGATGTAGTTAGTTTGTGCAGAAAAGTGACTCCCCTTACCTGAATTGAAGTCTTGCTTGTAGGAAGACTCAGAGCCTGGGATTTAACTCCATTTCTGAGGTAAAACACACAGCAGTGTAATCATCCATTTTTCACACTCTGCTTTAGAACAAGAAGCACGCTCTTGATTTCTAGAGTCTCTAAGACAGCAGGAAATCTGAGTGTGCAGAGAAAAAAAGATCGGTGTTTCCTACACATATGGACCATATCTAGTCCAAATCTCCTTCTGAAACTGATACAAAGCACTGACCGTCTAACTTCCAATGCTTGTCAGTTAAGATGAGAAACGTGTGAGCTCAGTGAACGATGTAGTTCGTTTGAGCAGAAAAGGGACTGCCCTTACCTGAAACGAAGTCTTGCTTGTAGGAAGACTCAGAGCCTGGGATTTAACTCCATTTCTGAAGGGAAACACACAGCATAGTTCTCATCCATGGATCACTCTCTGCTTTAGAAAGAAGCACGCTCTTGCTTTCTAGAGTCTCTAAGACAGCAGGAAACGTGAGTGTGCTGAGAACAAAAGAATGGTGTATCCTACACATACGGACCATATCTAGTCCAACTCTTCTTCTGAAACTGATACAAAGCACTGGTCCTCTAACATCCAATGCTTGTCAGTTAAGATGAGAAACGTGTGAGCTTCATGAACGATGTAGTTCGTTTGAGCAGAAAAGTGACTGCCCTTACCTGAAACGAAGTCTTGCTTGTAGGAAGACTCAGAGCCTGGGATTTAAGTCCATTTCTGATGTGAAACACACAGCAGTGTAATCATCCATGGATCACACTCTGCTTTAGAGCGAGAAGCACACTCTTGCTTTCTAAAATCTCTAAGACAGCAGGAAACGTGAGTGTGCTGAGAACAAAAGAACGATGTTTCCTACACATAGGGACCATATCTAGTCCAACTCTGCTTCTGAAACAGATACAAAGCACTGGTCCTCGAACATCGAATGCTTGTCAGTTAAGATGAGAAACGTGTGAGCTTCGTGAACGATGTAGTTCCTTTGAGCAGAAAAGTGACTGCCCTTACCTGAAAGGAAGTCTTGCTTGTAGGGAGACACAGAGCATGGGATTTAACTCCATTTCTGAAGTGAAACACACAGCATAATCTCATCCTTGGATCACACTCTGTTTTAGAGCGAGAAGCACGCTCTTGCTTTCTAGAGTCTCTAATACAGAAGGAAATCTGAGTGTGCCCAGAACAAAAGAACGGTGTTTCCTTCACATACTGATTATATGTAGTCCAAATCTTCTTCTGAAACTGATACAATGCACGGGTCCTCTAACATCCAATGCTTGTCAGTTAACATGAGAAACGTGTGAGCTTGTGAACGATGTAGTTCCTTTGAGCAGAAAAGTGACTGCCCTTACCTTAAATGAAGTCTTGCTTGTAGGGAGACTCAGAACATGGGATTTAACTCCATTTCTGAAGTGAAACACACAGCATTGTCTCATCCATTGATCACACTCTGCTTTAGAACAAGAAGCACGCTCTTGCTTTCTAGAGTCTCTAAGACCGCAGGAAACGTAAGTGTGCTGCGAAAAAAAGAATGGTGTTTCCTACACATACGGACCATATCTAGTCCAACTCTGCTTCTGAAACTGATACAAAGCACTGGTCTTCTAACATCCAATGCTTGTCTGTTAAGATGAGAAACGTGTGAGCTCCGTGAAATATGTAGTTCGTTTGAGCTGAAAAGTGACTGCACTTACCTGAAACGAAGTCTTGCTTGTAGGAAGACATAGAGCATGGGATTTAACTACTTTTCGGAAGGGAAACACACAGCATAGTTCTCATCCATGGATCACAGTCTGCTTTAGAGCGAGAAGCACACTCTTGCTTTCTAGAGTCTCTAAGACAGCAGGAAATCTGAGTGTGCCCAGAGCAAAAGATCGGTGTTTCCTACACATATGGACCATATCTAGTCCAAATCTCCTTCTGAAACTGATACAAAGCACTGACCGACTAACTTCCAATACTTGTCAGTTAAGATGAGAAACGTGTGAGCTCAGTGAACGATGTAGTTCTTTTGAGCAGAAAAGTTACTGCCCTTACCTGAAACGAAGTCTTGCTTGTAGGAAGACATAGAGCCTGGGGTTTAACTCCTTTTCTGAAGGGAAACACACAGCATAGTTTTCATCCATGGATCACACTCTGCTTTAGAGCGAGAAGCACACTCTTCTTTTCTAGAGTCTCTAAGACAGCAGGAAATCTGAGTGTGCTGAGAACAAAGAACGGTGTTTCCTACACATACTGACCATATCTAGTCCAACTCTTCTTCTGAAACTGATACAAAGCACTGGTCCTCTAACATCCAATGCTTGTCAGTAAAGATGAGAAACGTGTGAGCTTCGTGAATGATGTAGTTCATTTGAGCAGAAAAGTGACTACCCTTACCTGAATTGAAGTTTTGCTTGTAGTAAGACACAGAGCCTGGTATTTAAGTCCATTTCTGAAGGGAAACACACAGCATAGTTCTCATCCATGGATCACACTCTGGTTTAGAGCCAGAAGCACACTCTAGCTTTCTAGAGTCTCTAATACAGCAGGAAATCTGAGTGTGCCCAGAACAAAAGAACGGTGTTTCCTACACATATGGACCATATGTAGTCCAAATCTGCTTCTGAAACTGATACAAAGCACTGACCCTCTAACATCCAACGCTTGTCAGTTAAGATGAGAAATGTTTGAGCTTAGTGAACGATATAGTTAGTTTGAGCAGAAAAGTGACTCCCCTTACCTGAATTGAAGTCTTGCTTGTAGGAAGACTCAGAGTCTGGGATTTAACTCCATTTCTGAAGTAAAATACACAGCAGTCTAATCATCCATTAATCACACTCTGCTTTAGAACAAGAAGCACGCTCTTGTTTTCTAGACTCTCTAAAACAGCAGGAAACGTGAGTGTGCTGAGAACAAAAGAACGGTGTTTCCTACATAGAGGGACCATATCTAGTCCAACTCTGCTTCTGAAACAGATACAAAGCACTGGTCCTCTAACATCAAATGCTTGTCAGTTAAGATGAGAAACGGGTGAGCTTCGTGAACGATGTAGTTCCTTTGAGCAGAAAAGTGACTGCCCTTACCTGAAACGAAGTCTTGCTTGTAGGGAGACACAGAGCATGGGATTTAACTCCATTTCTGAAGTGAAACACACAGCATAGTCTCATCCATGGATCACACTCTGTTTTAGAGCGAGAAGCACGCTCTTGCTTCCTAGAGTCTCTAAGACAGCAGGAAACTTGAGTGTGCTGAGAACAAAAGAACGGTGTTTCCTACACATAGGGACCATATCTAGTCCAACTCTGCTTCTGAAACAGATACAAAGCACTGGTCCTCGAACATCCAATGCTTGTCAGTTAAGATGAGAAACGTGTGAGCATCGTGAACGATGTAGTTCCTTTGAGCAGAAAAGTGACTGCCCTTACCTGAAATGAAGTCTTGCTTGTAGGGAGACACAGAGCATGGGATTTAACTCCATTTCTGAAGTGAAACACACAGCATAGTCTCATCCTTGGATCACACTCTGTTTTAGAGCGAGAAGCACGCTCTTGCTTTCTAGAGTCTCTAATACAGAAGGAAATCTGAGTGTGCCCAGAACAAAAGAACGGTGTTTCCTTCACATACTGATTATATGTAGTCCAAATCTTCTTCTGAAACTGATACAATGCACGGGTCCTCTAACATCCAATGCTTGTCAGTTAACATGAGAAACGTGTGAGCTTGTGAACGATGTAGTTCCTTTGAGCAGAAAAGTGACTGCCCTTACCTTAAATGAAGTCTTGCTTGTAGGGAGACTCAGAACATGGGATTTAACTCCATTTCTGAAGTGAAACACACAGCATTGTCTCATCCATTGATCACACTCTGCTTTAGAACAAGAAGCACGCTCTTGCTTTCTAGAGTCTCTAAGACCGCAGGAAACGTAAGTGTGCTGCGAAAAAAAGAATGGTGTTTCCTACACATACGGACCATATCTAGTCCAACTCTGCTTCTGAAACTGATACAAAGCACTGGTCTTCTAACATCCAATGCTTGTCTGTTAAGATGAGAAACGTGTGAGCTCCGTGAAATATGTAGTTCGTTTGAGCTGAAAAGTGACTGCACTTACCTGAAACGAAGTCTTGCTTGTAGGAAGACATAGAGCCTGGGATTTAACTACTTTTCGGAAGGGAAACACACAGCATAGTTCTCATCCATTGATCACAGTCTGCTTTAGAGCGAGAAGCACACTCTTGCTTTCTAGAGTCTCTAAGACAGCAGGAAATCTGAGTGTGCCCAGAGCAAAAGATCGGTGTTTCCTACACATATGGACCATATCTAGTGCAAATCTCCTTCTGAAACTGATACAAAGCACTCACCGTCTAACTTCCAATGCTTGTCAGTTAAGATGAGAAACGTGTGAGCTTCGTGAACGATGTAGTTAGTTTGTGCAGAAAAGTGACTCCCCTTACCTGAATTGAAGTCTTGCTTGTAGGAAGACTCAGAGCCTGGGATTTAACTCCATTTCTGAGGTAAAACACACAGCAGTGTAATCATCCATTTTTCACACTCTGCTTTAGAACAAGAAGCACGCTCTTGATTTCTAGAGTCTCTAAGACAGCAGGAAATCTGAGTGTGCAGAGAAAAAAAGATCGGTGTTTCCTACACATATGGACCATATCTAGTCCAAATCTCCTTCTGAAACTGATACAAAGCACTGACCGTCTAACTTCCAATGCTTGTCAGTTAAGATGAGAAACGTGTGAGCTCAGTGAACGATGTAGTTCGTTTGAGCAGAAAAGGGACTGCCCTTACCTGAAACGAAGTCTTGCTTGTAGGAAGACTCAGAGCCTGGGATTTAACTCCATTTCTGAAGGGAAACACACAGCATAGTTCTCATCCATGGATCACTCTCTGCTTTAGAAAGAAGCACGCTCTTGCTTTCTAGAGTCTCTAAGACAGCAGGAAACGTGAGTGTGCTGAGAACAAAAGAATGGTGTATCCTACACATACGGACCATATCTAGTCCAACTCTTCTTCTGAAACTGATACAAAGCACTGGTCCTCTAACATCCAATGCTTGTCAGTTAAGATGAGAAACGTGTGAGCTTCGTGAACGATGTAGTTCGTTTGAGCAGAAAAGTGACTGCCCTTACCTGAAACGAAGTCTTGCTTGTAGGAAGACTCAGAGCCTGGGATTTAAGTCCATTTCTGATGTGAAACACACAGCAGTGTAATCATCCATGGATCACACTCTGCTTTAGAGCGAGAAGCACACTCTTGCTTTCTAAAATCTCTAAGACAGCAGGAAACGTGAGTGTGCTGAGAACAAAAGAACGATGTTTCCTACACATAGGGACCATATCTAGTCCAACTCTGCTTCTGAAACAGATACAAAGCACTGGTCCTCGAACATCGAATGCTTGTCAGTTAAGATGAGAAACGTGTGAGCTTCGTGAACGATGTAGTTCCTTTGAGCAGAAAAGTGACTGCCCTTACCTGAAATGAAGTCTTGCTTGTAGGGAGACACAGAGCATGGGATTTAACTCCATTTCTGAAGTGAAACACACAGCATAGTCTCATCCTTGGATCACACTCTGTTTTAGAGCGAGAAGCACGCTCTTGCTTTCTAGAGTCTCTAATACAGAAGGAAATCTGAGTGTGCCCAGAACAAAAGAACGGTGTTTCCTTCACATACTGATTATATGTAGTCCAAATCTTCTTCTGAAACTGATACAATGCACGGGTCCTCTAACATCCAATGCTTGTCAGTTAACATGAGAAACGTGTGAGCTTGTGAACGATGTAGTTCCTTTGAGCAGAAAAGTGACTGCCCTTACCTTAAATGAAGTCTTGCTTGTAGGGAGACTCAGAACATGGGATTTAACTCCATTTCTGAAGTGAAACACACAGCATTGTCTCATCCATTGATCACACTCTGCTTTAGAACAAGAAGCACGCTCTTGCTTTCTAGAGTCTCTAAGACCGCAGGAAACGTAAGTGTGCTGCGAAAAAAAGAATGGTGTTTCCTACACATACGGACCATATCTAGTCCAACTCTGCTTCTGAAACTGATACAAAGCACTGGTCTTCTAACATCCAATGCTTGTCTGTTAAGATGAGAAACGTGTGAGCTCCGTGAAATATGTAGTTCGTTTGAGCTGAAAAGTGACTGCACTTACCTGAAACGAAGTCTTGCTTGTAGGAAGACATAGAGCCTGGGATTTAACTACTTTTCGGAAGGGAAACACACAGCATAGTTCTCATCCATGGATCACAGTCTGCTTTAGAGCGAGAAGCACACTCTTGCTTTCTAGAGTCTCTAAGACAGCAGGAAATCTGAGTGTGCCCAGAGCAAAAGATCGGTGTTTCCTACACATATGGACCATATCTAGTGCAAATCTCCTTCTGAAACTGATACAAAGCACTGACCGTCTAACTTCCAATGCTTGTCAGTTAAGATGAGAAACGTGTGAGCTTCGTGAACGATGTAGTTAGTTTGTGCAGAAAAGTGACTCCCCTTACCTGAATTGAAGTCTTGCTTGTAGGAAGACTCAGAGCCTGGGATTTAACTCCATTTCTGAGGTAAAACACACAG
The DNA here is from genome assembly GCA_949786385.1 of Onychomys leucogaster. NCBI lineage: Eukaryota > Metazoa > Chordata > Mammalia > Rodentia > Cricetidae > Onychomys > Onychomys leucogaster. Next base: position 75,796 of record CATKUP010000063.1, read on the forward strand.
CAGTGTAATCATCCATTTTTCACACTCTGCTTTAGAACAAGAAGCACGCTCTTGATTTCTAGAGTCTCTAAGACAGCAGGAAATCTGAGTGTGCAGAGAAAAAAAGATCGGTGTTTCCTACACATATGGACCATATCTAGTCCAAATCTCCTTCTGAAACTGATACAAAGCACTGACCGTCTAACTTCCAATGCTTGTCAGTTAAGATGAGAAACGTGTGAGCTCAGTGAACGATGTAGTTCATTTGAGCAGAAAAGGGACTGCCCTTACCTGAAACGAAGTCTTGCTTGTAGGAAGACTCAGAGCCTGGGATTTAACTCCATTTCTGAAGGGAAACACACAGCATAGTTCTCATCCATGGATCACTCTCTGCTTTAGAAAGAAGCACGCTCTTGCTTTCTAGAGTCTCTAAGACAGCAGGAAACGTGAGTGTGCTGAGAACAAAAGAATGGTGTATCCTACACATACGGACCATATCTAGTCCAACTCTTCTTCTGAAACTGATACAAAGCACTGGTCCTCTAACATCCAATGCTTGTCAGTTAAGATGAGAAACGTGTGAGCTTCGTGAACGATGTAGTTCGTTTGAGCAGAAAAGTGACTGCCCTTACCTGAAACGAAGTCTTGCTTGTAGGAAGACTCAGAGCCTGGGATTTAAGTCCATTTCTGATGTGAAACACACAACAGTGTAATCATCCATGGATCACACTCTGCTTTAGAGCGAGAAGCACACTCTTGCTTTCTAAAATCTCTAAGACAGCAGGAAACGTGAGTGTGCTGAGAACAAAAGAACGATGTTTCCTACACATAGGGACCATATCTAGTCCAACTCTGCTTCTGAAACAGATACAAAGCACTGGTCCTCGAACATCGAATGCTTGTCAGTTAAGATGAGAAACGTGTGAGCTTCGTGAACGATGTAGTTCCTTTGAGCAGAAAAGTGACTGCCCTTACCTGAAAGGAAGTCTTGCTTGTAGGGAGACACAGAGCATGGGATTTAACTCCATTTCTGAAGTGAAACACACAGCATAATCTCATCCTTGGATCACACTCTGTTTTAGAGCGAGAAGCACGCTCTTGCTTTCTAGAGTCTCTAATACAGAAGGAAATCTGAGTGTGCCCAGAACAAAAGAACGGTGTTTCCTTCACATACTGATTATATGTAGTCCAAATCTTCTTCTGAAACTGATACAATGCACGGGTCCTCTAACATCCAATGCTTGTCAGTTAACATGAGAAACGTGTGAGCTTGTGAACGATGTAGTTCCTTTGAGCAGAAAAGTGACTGCCCTTACCTTAAATGAAGTCTTGCTTGTAGGGAGACTCAGAACATGGGATTTAACTCCATTTCTGAAGTGAAACACACAGCATTGTCTCATCCATTGATCACACTCTGCTTTAGAACAAGAAGCACGCTCTTGCTTTCTAGAGTCTCTAAGACCGCAGGAAACGTAAGTGTGCTGCGAAAAAAAGAATGGTGTTTCCTACACATACGGACCATATCTAGTCCAACTCTGCTTCTGAAACTGATACAAAGCACTGGTCTTCTAACATCCAATGCTTGTCTGTTAAGATGAGAAACGTGTGAGCTCCGTGAAATATGTAGTTCGTTTGAGCTGAAAAGTGACTGCACTTACCTGAAACGAAGTCTTGCTTGTAGGAAGACATAGAGCCTGGGATTTAACTACTTTTCGGAAGGGAAACACACAGCATAGTTCTCATCCATGGATCACAGTCTGCTTTAGAGCGAGAAGCACACTCTTGCTTTCTAGAGTCTCTAAGACAGCAGGAAATCTGAGTGTGCCCAGAGCAAAAGATCGGTGTTTCCTACACATATGGACCATATCTAGTCCAAATCTCCTTCTGAAACTGATACAAAGCACTCACCGTCTAACTTCCAATGCTTGTCAGTTAAGATGAGAAACGTGTGAGCTTCGTGAACGATGTAGTTAGTTTGTGCAGAAAAGTGACTCCCCTTACCTGAATTGAAGTCTTGCTTGTAGGAAGACTCAGAGCCTGGGATTTAACTCCATTTCTGAGGTAAAACACACAGCAGTGTAATCATCCATTTTTCACACTCTGCTTTAGAACAAGAAGCACGCTCTTGATTTCTAGAGTCTCTAAGACAGCAGGAAATCTGAGTGTGCAGAGAAAAAAAGATCGGTGTTTCCTACACATATGGACCATATCTAGTCCAAATCTCCTTCTGAAACTGATACAAAGCACTGACCGTCTAACTTCCAATGCTTGTCAGTTAAGATGAGAAACGTGTGAGCTCAGTGAACGATGTAGTTCGTTTGAGCAGAAAAGGGACTGCCCTTACCTGAAACGAAGTCTTGCTTGTAGGAAGACTCAGAGCCTGGGATTTAACTCCATTTCTGAAGGGAAACACACAGCATAGTTCTCATCCATGGATCACTCTCTGCTTTAGAAAGAAGCACGCTCTTGCTTTCTAGAGTCTCTAAGACAGCAGGAAACGTGAGTGTGCTGAGAACAAAAGAATGGTGTATCCTACACATACGGACCATATCTAGTCCAACTCTTCTTCTGAAACTGATACAAAGCACTGGTCCTCTAACATCCAATGCTTGTCAGTTAAGATGAGAAACGTGTGAGCTTCGTGAACGATGTAGTTCGTTTGAGCAGAAAAGTGACTGCCCTTACCTGAAACGAAGTCTTGCTTGTAGGAAGACTCAGAGCCTGGGATTTAAGTCCATTTCTGATGTGAAACACACAGCAGTGTAATCATCCATGGATCACACTCTGCTTTAGAGCGAGAAGCACACTCTTGCTTTCTAAAATCTCTAAGACAGCAGGAAACGTGAGTGTGCTGAGAACAAAAGAACGATGTTTCCTACACATAGGGACCATATCTAGTCCAACTCTGCTTCTGAAACAGATACAAAGCACTGGTCCTCGAACATCGAATGCTTGTCAGTTAAGATGAGAAACGTGTGAGCTTCGTGAACGATGTAGTTCCTTTGAGCAGAAAAGTGACTGCCCTTACCTGAAATGAAGTCTTGCTTGTAGGGAGACACAGAGCATGGGATTTAACTCCATTTCTGAAGTGAAACACACAGCATAGTCTCATCCTTGGATCACACTCTGTTTTAGAGCGAGAAGCACGCTCTTGCTTTCTAGAGTCTCTAATACAGAAGGAAATCTGAGTGTGCCCAGAACAAAAGAACGGTGTTTCCTTCACATACTGATTATATGTAGTCCAAATCTTCTTCTGAAACTGATACAATGCACGGGTCCTCTAACATCCAATGCTTGTCAGTTAACATGAGAAACGTGTGAGCTTGTGAACGATGTAGTTCCTTTGAGCAGAAAAGTGACTGCCCTTACCTTAAATGAAGTCTTGCTTGTAGGGAGACTCAGAACATGGGATTTAACTCCATTTCTGAAGTGAAACACACAGCATTGTCTCATCCATTGATCACACTCTGCTTTAGAACAAGAAGCACGCTCTTGCTTTCTAGAGTCTCTAAGACCGCAGGAAACGTAAGTGTGCTGCGAAAAAAAGAATGGTGTTTCCTACACATACGGACCATATCTAGTCCAACTCTGCTTCTGAAACTGATACAAAGCACTGGTCTTCTAACATCCAATGCTTGTCTGTTAAGATGAGAAACGTGTGAGCTCCGTGAAATATGTAGTTCGTTTGAGCTGAAAAGTGACTGCACTTACCTGAAACGAAGTCTTGCTTGTAGGAAGACATAGAGCCTGGGATTTAACTACTTTTCGGAAGGGAAACACACAGCATAGTTCTCATCCATGGATCACAGTCTGCTTTAGAGCGAGAAGCACACTCTTGCTTTCTAGAGTCTCTAAGACAGCAGGAAATCTGAGTGTGCCCAGAGCAAAAGATCGGTGTTTCCTACACATATGGACCATATCTAGTGCAAATCTCCTTCTGAAACTGATACAAAGCACTCACCGTCTAACTTCCAATGCTTGTCAGTTAAGATGAGAAACGTGTGAGCTTCGTGAACGATGTAGTTAGTTTGTGCAGAAAAGTGACTCCCCTTACCTGAATTGAAGTCTTGCTTGTAGGAAGACTCAGAGCCTGGGATTTAACTCCATTTCTGAGGTAAAACACACAGCAGTGTAATCATCCATTTTTCACACTCTGCTTTAGAACAAGAAGCACGCTCTTGATTTCTAGAGTCTCTAAGACAGCAGGAAATCTGAGTGTGCAGAGAAAAAAAGATCGGTGTTTCCTACACATATGGACCATATCTAGTCCAAATCTCCTTCTGAAACTGATACAAAGCACTGACCGTCTAACTTCCAATGCTTGTCAGTTAAGATGAGAAACGTGTGAGCTCAGTGAACGATGTAGTTCGTTTGAGCAGAAAAGGGACTGCCCTTACCTGAAACGAAGTCTTGCTTGTAGGAAGACTCAGAGCCTGGGATTTAACTCCATTTCTGAAGGGAAACACACAGCATAGTTCTCATCCATGGATCACTCTCTGCTTTAGAAAGAAGCACGCTCTTGCTTTCTAGAGTCTCTAAGACAGCAGGAAACGTGAGTGTGCTGAGAACAAAAGAATGGTGTATCCTACACATACGGACCATATCTAGTCCAACTCTTCTTCTGAAACTGATACAAAGCACTGGTCCTCTAACATCCAATGCTTGTCAGTTAAGATGAGAAACGTGTGAGCTTCGTGAACGATGTAGTTCGTTTGAGCAGAAAAGTGACTGCCCTTACCTGAAACGAAGTCTTGCTTGTAGGAAGACTCAGAGCCTGGGATTTAAGTCCATTTCTGATGTGAAACACACAACAGTGTAATCATCCATGGATCACACTCTGCTTTAGAGCGAGAAGCACACTCTTGCTTTCTAAAATCTCTAAGACAGCAGGAAACGTGAGTGTGCTGAGAACAAAAGAACGATGTTTCCTACACATAGGGACCATATCTAGTCCAACTCTGCTTCTGAAACAGATACAAAGCACTGGTCCTCGAACATCGAATGCTTGTCAGTTAAGATGAGAAACGTGTGAGCTTCGTGAACGATGTAGTTCCTTTGAGCAGAAAAGTGACTGCCCTTACCTGAAAGGAAGTCTTGCTTGTAGGGAGACACAGAGCATGGGATTTAACTCCATTTCTGAAGTGAAACACACAGCATAATCTCATCCTTGGATCACACTCTGTTTTAGAGCGAGAAGCACGCTCTTGCTTTCTAGAGTCTCTAATACAGAAGGAAATCTGAGTGTGCCCAGAACAAAAGAACGGTGTTTCCTTCACATACTGATTATATGTAGTCCAAATCTTCTTCTGAAACTGATACAATGCACGGGTCCTCTAACATCCAATGCTTGTCAGTTAACATGAGAAACGTGTGAGCTTGTGAACGATGTAGTTCCTTTGAGCAGAAAAGTGACTGCCCTTACCTTAAATGAAGTCTTGCTTGTAGGGAGACTCAGAACATGGGATTTAACTCCATTTCTGAAGTGAAACACACAGCATTGTCTCATCCATTGATCACACTCTGCTTTAGAACAAGAAGCACGCTCTTGCTTTCTAGAGTCTCTAAGACCGCAGGAAACGTAAGTGTGCTGCGAAAAAAAGAATGGTGTTTCCTACACATACGGACCATATCTAGTCCAACTCTGCTTCTGAAACTGATACAAAGCACTGGTCTTCTAACATCCAATGCTTGTCTGTTAAGATGAGAAACGTGTGAGCTCCGTGAAATATGTAGTTCGTTTGAGCTGAAAAGTGACTGCACTTACCTGAAACGAAGTCTTGCTTGTAGGAAGACATAGAGCCTGGGATTTAACTACTTTTCGGAAGGGAAACACACAGCATAGTTCTCATCCATGGATCACAGTCTGCTTTAGAGCGAGAAGCACACTCTTGCTTTCTAGAGTCTCTAAGACAGCAGGAAATCTGAGTGTGCCCATAGCAAAAGATCGGTGTTTCCTACACATATGGACCATATCTAGTCCAAATCTCCTTCTGAAACTGATACAAAGCACTGACCGACTAACTTCCAATGCTTGTCAGTTAAGATGAGAAACGTGTGAGCTCAGTGAACGATGTAGTTCTTTTGAGCAGAAAAGTGACTGCCCTTACCTGAAACGAAGTCTTGCTTGTAGGAAGACTCAGAGCCTGGGATTTAACTCCATTTCTGAAGGGAAACACACAGCATAGTTCTCATCCATGGAACACTCTCTGCTTTAGAAAGAAGCACGCCCTTGCTTTCTAGAGTCTCTAAGACAGCAGGAAACATGAGTGTGCTGAGAACAAAAAAAGGGTGTTTCCTACACATACGGACCATATCTAGTCCAACTCTTCTTCTGAAACTGATACAAAGCACTGGTCCTCTAACATCCAATGCTTGTCAGTTAAGATGAGAAACGTGTGAGCTTCGTGAACGATGTAGTTCTTTTGAGCAGAGAAGTGACTGCCCTTACCTGAAACGAAGTCTTGCTTGTAGGAAGACTCAGAGCCTGGGATTTAACTCCATTTCTGATGTGAAACACACAGCAGTGTAATCATCCATGGATCACACTCTGCTTTAGAGCGAGAAGCACGCTCTTGCTTTCTAAAATCTCTAAGACAGCAGGAAACGTGAGTGTGCTGAGAACAAAAGAACGATGTTTCCTAAACATAGGGACCATATCTAGTCCAACTCTGCTTCTGAAACAGATACAAAGCACTGGTCCTCTAACATCCAATGCTTGTCAGTTAAGATGAGAAACGTGTGAGCTTCGTGAACGATGTAGTTCCTTTGAGCAGAAAAGTGACTGCCCTTACCTGAAACGAAGTCTTGCTTGTAGGGAGACACAGTGCATGGGATTTAACTCCATTTCTGAAGTGAAACACACAGCATAGTCTCATCCATGGATCACACTCTGTTTTAGAGCGAGAAGCACGCTCTTGCTTTCTAGAGTCTCTAAGACAGCAGGAAATCTGAGTGTGCCCAGAAGAAAAGAACGGTGTTTCCTACACATATGGACCATATCTAGTCCAACTCTGCTTCTGAAACTGATACAAAGCACTGACCCTCTAACATCCAATGCTTGTCAGTTAAGATGAGAAACGTGTGAGCTTCGTGAATGATGTAGTTCCTTTGTGCAGAAAAGTGACTGCCCTTACGTGAAAAGAAGTCTGGCTTGTAGGGAGACACAGAGCATGGGATTTAACTCCATTTCTGAAGTGAAACACACAGCATAGTCTCATCCATGGATCACACTCTGTTTTAGAGATAGAAGCACGCTCTTGCTTTCTAGAGTCTCTATGACAGCAGGAAAGGTGAGTGTGCCCAGAACAAAAGATCGGTGTTTCCTACATATATGGACCATAAGTAGTCCAAATCTGCTTCTGAAACTGATACAATTCACTGACCCTCTAACATCCAATGCTTGTCAGTTAAGATGAGAATCGTGTGAGCTTCGTGAACGATGTAGTTCGTTTGAGCAGAAAACTGACTGCCCTTACCTGAAACGAAGTCTTGCTTGTAGGAAGACTCAGAGCCTGGGATTTAACTCCATTTCTGAAGTGAAACACACAGCAGTGTTCTCATCCATTGATCAAACTCTGCGTTTGAACAAGAAGCATGCTCTTCTTTCTATAGTCTCTAAGACAGCAGGAAATGTGAGTTTGCTGAGAACAAAAGAACGGTGTTTCATACACATACGGACCATATCTAGTCGAACTCTGCTTTGGAAGTTGATACAAAGCACTGGTCCTCTAACATCCAATGATTGTCTGTTATTTTGAGAAACGTGTAAGCTTGTGAAAGATGTAGTTCGTTTGAGCTGAAAAGTGACTGCCCTTACCTGAAACGTAGTCTTGCTTGTAGGAAGACATAGAGCATGGGATTTAACTACTTTTCTGAAGGGAAACACACAGCATAGTTTTCATCCATGGATCACACTCTGCTTTAGAGCGAGAAGCACACTCTTGCTTTCTAGATTCTGTAAGACAGCAGGAAATCTGAGTGTGCCCAGAGCAAAATATCGGTGTTTCCTACACATATGGACCATATGTAGTCCAAATCTGCTTCTGAAACTGATACAAAGCACTGGTCCTCTAACATCCAATGCTTGTCAGTTAAGATGAGAAACGTGTGAGCTTCGTGAATGATGTAGTTCCTTTGAGCAGAAAAGTGACTGCCCTTACCTGAAATGAAGACTTGCTTGTAGGGAGACACAGAGCATGGGATTTAACTCCATTTCTGAAGTGAAACACACAGCATAGTTTCATCCATGGATCACACTCTGCTTTAGAACACGAAGCACGCTCTTGATTTCTAGAGTCTCTAAGACAGCAGGAAATCTGAGTGTGCAGAGAAAAAAAGATCGGTGTTTCCTACACATATGGACCATATCTAGTCCAAATCTCCTTCTGAAACTGATACAAAGCACTGACCGTCTAACTTCCAATGCTTGTCAGTTAAGATGAGAAACGTGTGAGCTCAGTGAACGATGTAGTTCGTTTGAGCAGAAAAGGGACTGCCCTTACCTGAAACGAAGTCTTGCTTGTAGGAAGACTCAGAGCCTGGGATTTAACTCCATTTCTGAAGGGAAACACACAGCATAGTTCTCATCCATGGATCACTCTCTGCTTTAGAAAGAATCACGCTCTTGCTTTCTAGAGTCTCTAAGACAGCAGGAAACGTGAGTGTGCTGAGAACAAAAGAATGGTGTATCCTACACATACGGACCATATCTAGTCCAACTCTTCTTCTGAAACTGATACAAAGCACTGGTCCTCTAACATCCAATGCTTGTCAGTTAAGATGAGAAACGTGTGAGCTTCGTGAACGATGTAGTTCGTTTGAGCAGAAAAGTGACTGCCCTTACCTGAAACGAAGTCTTGCTTGTAGGAAGACTCAGAGCCTGGGATTTAACTCCATTTCTGATGTGAAACACACAGCAGTGTAATCATCCATGGATCACACTCTGCTTTAGAGCGAGAAGCACGCTCTTGCTTTCTAAAATCTCTAAGACAGCAGGAAACGTGAGTGTGCTGAGAACAAAAGAACGATGTTTCCTACACATAGGGACCATATCTAGTCCAACTCTGCTTCTGAAACAGATACAAAGCACTGGTCCTCTAACATCCAATGCTTGTCAGTTAAGATGAGAAACGTGTGAGCTTCGTGAACGATGTAGTTCCTTTGAGCAGAAAAGTGACTGCCCTTACCTGAAACGAAGTCTTGCTTGTAGGGAGACACAGTGCATGGGATTTAACTCCATTTCTGAAGTGAAACACACAGCATAGTCTCATCCATGGATCACACTCTGTTTTACAGCGAGAAGCACGCTCTTGCTTTCTAGAGTCTCTAAGACAGCAGGAAATCTGAGTGTGCCCAGAAGAAAAGAACGGTGTTTCCTACACATATGGACCATATCTAGTCCAACTCTGCTTCTGAAACTGATACAAAGCACTGACCCTCTAACATCCAATGCTTGTCAGTTAAGATGAGAAACGTGTGAGCTTCGTGAATGATGTAGTTCCTTTGTGCAGAAAAGTGACTGCCCTTACGTGAAAAGAAGTCTGGCTTGTAGGGAGACACAGAGCATGGGATTTAACTCCATTTCTGAAGTGAAACACACAGCATAGTCTCATCCATGGATCACACTCTGTTTTAGAGATAGAAGCACGCTCTTGCTTTCTAGAGTCTCTATGACAGCAGGAAAGGTGAGTGTGCCCAGAACAAAAGATCGGTGTTTCCTACATATATGGACCATAAGTAGTCCAAATCTGCTTCTGAAACTGATACAATTCACTGACCCTCTAACATCCAATGCTTGTCAGTTAAGATGAGAATCGTGTGAGCTTCGTGAACGATGTAGTTCGTTTGAGCAGAAAACTGACTGCCCTTACCTTAAACGAAGTCTTGCTTGTAGGAAGACTCAGAGCCTGGGATTTAACTCCATTTCTGAAGTGAAACACACAGCAGTGTTCTCATCCATTGATCAAACTCTGCGTTTGAACAAGAAGCATGCTCTTCTTTCTATAGTCTCTAAGACAGCAGGAAATGTGAGTTTGCTGAGAACAAAAGAACGGTGTTTCATACACATACGGACCATATCTAGTCGAACTCTGCTTTGGAAGTTGATACAAAGCACTGGTCCTCTAACATCCAATGATTGTCTGTTATTTTGAGAAACGTGTAAGCTTGTGAAAGATGTAGTTCGTTTGAGCTGAAAAGTGACTGCCCTTACCTGAAACGTAGTCTTGCTTGTAGGAAGACATAGAGCATGGGATTTAACTACTTTTCTGAAGGGAAACACACAGCATAGTTTTCATCCATGGATCACACTCTGCTTTAGAGCGAGAAGCACACTCTTGCTTTCTAGATTCTGTAAGACAGCAGGAAATCTGAGTGTGCCCAGAGCAAAATATCGGTGTTTCCTACACATATGGACCATATGTAGTCCAAATCTGCTTCTGAAACTGATACAAAGCACTGGTCCTCTAACATCCAATGCTTGTCAGTTAAGATGAGAAACGTGTGAGCTTCGTGAATGATGTAGTTCCTTTGAGCAGAAAAGTGACTGCCCTTACCTGAAATGAAGACTTGCTTGTAGGGAGACACAGAGCATGGGATTTAACTCCATTTCTGAAGTGAAACACACAGCATAGTTTCATCCATGGATCACACTCTGCTTTAGAACACGAAGCACGCTCTTGATTTCTAGAGTCTCTAAGACAGCAGGAAATCTGAGTGTGCAGAGAAAAAAAGATCGGTGTTTCCTACACATATGGACCATATCTAGTCCAAATCTCCTTCTGAAACTGATACAAAGCACTGACCGTCTAACTTCCAATGCTTGTCAGTTAAGATGAGAAACGTGTGAGCTCAGTGAACGATGTAGTTCGTTTGAGCAGAAAAGGGACTGCCCTTACCTGAAACGAAGTCTTGCTTGTAGGAAGACTCAGAGCCTGGGATTTAACTCCATTTCTGAAGGGAAACACACAGCATAGTTCTCATCCATGGATCACTCTCTGCTTTAGAAAGAAGCACGCTCTTGCTTTCTAGAGTCTCTAAGACAGCAGGAAACGTGAGTGTGCTGAGAACAAAAGAATGGTGTATCCTACACATACGGACCATATCTAGTCCAACTCTTCTTCTGAAACTGATACAAAGCACTGGTCCTCTAACATCCAATGCTTGTCAGTTAAGATGAGAAACGTGTGAGCTTCGTGAACGATGTAGTTCGTTTGAGCAGAAAAGTGACTGCCCTTACCTGAAACGAAGTCTTGCTTGTAGGAAGACTCAGAGCCTGGGATTTAAGTCCATTTCTGATGTGAAACACACAGCAGTGTAATCATCCATGGATCACACTCTGCTTTAGAGCGAGAAGCACACTCTTGCTTTCTAAAATCTCTAAGACAGCAGGAAACGTGAGTGTGCTGAGAACAAAAGAACGATGTTTCCTACACATAGGGACCATATCTAGTCCAACTCTGCTTCTGAAACAGATACAAAGCACTGGTCCTCGAACATCGAATGCTTGTCAGTTAAGATGAGAAACGTGTGAGCTTCGTGAACGATGTAGTTCCTTTGAGCAGAAAAGTGACTGCCCTTACCTGAAATGAAGTCTTGCTTGTAGGGAGACACAGAGCATGGGATTTAACTCCATTTCTGAAGTGAAACACACAGCATAGTCTCATCCTTGGATCACACTCTGTTTTAGAGCGAGAAGCACGCTCTTGCTTTCTAGAGTCTCTAATACAGAAGGAAATCTGAGTGTGCCCAGAACAAAAGAACGGTGTTTCCTTCACATACTGATTATATGTAGTCCAAATCTTCTTCTGAAACTGATACAATGCACGGGTCCTCTAACATCCAATGCTTGTCAGTTAACATGAGAAACGTGTGAGCTTGTGAACGATGTAGTTCCTTTGAGCAGAAAAGTGACTGCCCTTACCTTAAATGAAGTCTTGCTTGTAGGGAGACTCAGAACATGGGATTTAACTCCATTTCTGAAGTGAAACACACAGCATTGTCTCATCCATTGATCACACTCTGCTTTAGAACAAGAAGCACGCTCTTGCTTTCTAGAGTCTCTAAGACCGCAGGAAACGTAAGTGTGCTGCGAAAAAAAGAATGGTGTTTCCTACACATACGGACCATATCTAGTCCAACTCTGCTTCTGAAACTGATACAAAGCACTGGTCTTCTAACATCCAATGCTTGTCTGTTAAGATGAGAAACGTGTGAGCTCCGTGAAATATGTAGTTCGTTTGAGCTGAAAAGTGACTGCACTTACCTGAAACGAAGTCTTGCTTGTAGGAAGACATAGAGCCTGGGATTTAACTACTTTTCGGAAGGGAAACACACAGCATAGTTCTCATCCATGGATCACAGTCTGCTTTAGAGCGAGAAGCACACTCTTGCTTTCTAGAGTCTCTAAGACAGCAGGAAATCTGAGTGTGCCCAGAGCAAAAGATCGGTGTTTCCTACACATATGGACCATATCTAGTGCAAATCTCCTTCTGAAACTGATACAAAGCACTCACCGTCTAACTTCCAATGCTTGTCAGTTAAGATGAGAAACGTGTGAGCTTCGTGAACGATGTAGTTAGTTTGTGCAGAAAAGTGACTCCCCTTACCTGAATTGAAGTCTTGCTTGTAGGAAGACTCAGAGCCTGGGATTTAACTCCATTTCTGAGGTAAAACACACAGCAGTGTAATCATCCATTTTTCACACTCTGCTTTAGAACAAGAAGCACGCTCTTGATTTCTAGAGTCTCTAAGACAGCAGGAAATCTGAGTGTGCAGAGAAAAAAAGATCGGTGTTTCCTACACATATGGACCATATCTAGTCCAAATCTCCTTCTGAAACTGATACAAAGCACTGACCGTCTAACTTCCAATGCTTGTCAGTTAAGATGAGAAACGTGTGAGCTCAGTGAACGATGTAGTTCGTTTGAGCAGAAAAGGGACTGCCCTTACCTGAAACGAAGTCTTGCTTGTAGGAAGACTCAGAGCCTGGGATTTAACTCCATTTCTGAAGGGAAACACACAGCATAGTTCTCATCCATGGATCACTCTCTGCTTTAGAAAGAAGCACGCTCTTGCTTTCTAGAGTCTCTAAGAAAGCAGGAAACGTGAGTGTGCTGAGAACAAAAGAATGGTGTATCCTACACATACGGACCATATCTAGTCCAACTCTTCTTCTGAAACTGATACAAAGCACTGGTCCTCTAACATCCAATGCTTGTCAGTTAAGATGAGAAACGTGTGAGCTTCGTGAACGATGTAGTTCGTTTGAGCAGAAAAGTGACTGCCCTTACCTGAAACGAAGTCTTGCTTGTAGGAAGACTCAGAGCCTGGGATTTAAGTCCATTTCTGATGTGAAACACACAACAGTGTAATCATCCATGGATCACACTCTGCTTTAGAGCGAGAAGCACACTCTTGCTTTCTAAAATCTCTAAGACAGCAGGAAACGTGAGTGTGCTGAGAACAAAAGAACGATGTTTCCTACACATAGGGACCATATCTAGTCCAACTCTGCTTCTGAAACAGATACAAAGCACTGGTCCTCGAACATCGAATGCTTGTCAGTTAAGATGAGAAACGTGTGAGCTTCGTGAACGATGTAGTTCCTTTGAGCAGAAAAGTGACTGCCCTTACCTGAAAGGAAGTCTTGCTTGTAGGGAGACACAGAGCATGGGATTTAACTCCATTTCTGAAGTGAAACACACAGCATAATCTCATCCTTGGATCACACTCTGTTTTAGAGCGAGAAGCACGCTCTTGCTTTCTAGAGTCTCTAATACAGAAGGAAATCTGAGTGTGCCCAGAACAAAAGAACGGTGTTTCCTTCACATACTGATTATATGTAGTCCAAATCTTCTTCTGAAACTGATACAATGCACGGGTCCTCTAACATCCAATGCTTGTCAGTTAACATGAGAAACGTGTGAGCTTGTGAACGATGTAGTTCCTTTGAGCAGAAAAGTGACTGCCCTTACCTTAAATGAAGTCTTGCTTGTAGGGAGACTCAGAACATGGGATTTAACTCCATTTCTGAAGTGAAACACACAGCATTGTCTCATCCATTGATCACACTCTGCTTTAGAACAAGAAGCACGCTCTTGCTTTCTAGAGTCTCTAAGACCGCAGGAAACGTAAGTGTGCTGCGAAAAAAAGAATGGTGTTTCCTACACATACGGACCATATCTAGTCCAACTCTGCTTCTGAAACTGATACAAAGCACTGGTCTTCTAACATCCAATGCTTGTCTGTTAAGATGAGAAACGTGTGAGCTCCGTGAAATATGTAGTTCGTTTGAGCTGAAAAGTGACTGCACTTACCTGAAACGAAGTCTTGCTTGTAGGAAGACATAGAGCCTGGGATTTAACTACTTTTCGGAAGGGAAACACACAGCATAGTTCTCATCCATGGATCACAGTCTGCTTTAGAGCGAGAAGCACACTCTTGCTTTCTAGAGTCTCTAAGACAGCAGGAAATCTGAGTGTGCCCAGAGCAAAAGATCGGTGTTTCCTACACATATGGACCATATCTAGTGCAAATCTCCTTCTGAAACTGATACAAAGCACTCACCGTCTAACTTCCAATGCTTGTCAGTTAAGATGAGAAACGTGTGAGCTTCGTGAACGATGTAGTTAGTTTGTGCAGAAAAGTGACTCCCCTTACCTGAATTGAAGTCTTGCTTGTAGGAAGACTCAGAGCCTGGGATTTAACTCCATTTCTGAGGTAAAACACACAGCAGTGTAATCATCCATTTTTCACACTCTGCTTTAGAACAAGAAGCACGCTCTTGATTTCTAGAGTCTCTAAGACAGCAGGAAATCTGAGTGTGCAGAGAAAAAAAGATCGGTGTTTCCTACACATATGGACCATATCTAGTCCAAATCTCCTTCTGAAACTGATACAAAGCACTGACCGTCTAACTTCCAATGCTTGTCAGTTAAGATGAGAAACGTGTGAGCTCAGTGAACGATGTAGTTCGTTTGAGCAGAAAAGGGACTGCCCTTACCTGAAACGAAGTCTTGCTTGTAGGAAGACTCAGAGCCTGGGATTTAACTCCATTTCTGAAGGGAAACACACAGCATAGTTCTCATCCATGGATCACTCTCTGCTTTAGAAAGAAGCACGCTCTTGCTTTCTAGAGTCTCTAAGACAGCAGGAAACGTGAGTGTGCTGAGAACAAAAGAATGGTGTATCCTACACATACGGACCATATCTAGTCCAACTCTTCTTCTGAAACTGATACAAAGCACTGGTCCTCTAACATCCAATGCTTGTCAGTTAAGATGAGAAACGTGTGAGCTTCGTGAACGATGTAGTTCGTTTGAGCAGAAAAGTGACTGCCCTTACCTGAAACGAAGTCTTGCTTGTAGGAAGACTCAGAGCCTGGGATTTAAGTCCATTTCTGATGTGAAACACACAGCAGTGTAATCATCCATGGATCACACTCTGCTTTAGAGCGAGAAGCACACTCTTGCTTTCTAAAATCTCTAAGACAGCAGGAAACGTGAGTGTGCTGAGAACAAAAGAACGATGTTTCCTACACATAGGGACCATATCTAGTCCAACTCTGCTTCTGAAACAGATACAAAGCACTGGTCCTCGAACATCGAATGCTTGTCAGTTAAGATGAGAAACGTGTGAGCTTCGTGAACGATGTAGTTCCTTTGAGCAGAAAAGTGACTGCCCTTACCTGAAATGAAGTCTTGCTTGTAGGGAGACACAGAGCATTGGATTTAACTCCATTTCTGAAGTGAAACACACAGCATAGTCTCATCCTTGGATCACACTCTGTTTTAGAGCGAGAAGCACGCTCTTGCTTTCTAGAGTCTCTAATACAGAAGGAAATCTGAGTGTGCCCAGAACAAAAGAACGGTGTTTCCTTCACATACTGATTATATGTAGTCCAAATCTTCTTCTGAAACTGATACAATGCACGGGTCCTCTAACATCCAATGCTTGTCAGTTAACATGAGAAACGTGTGAGCTTGTGAACGATGTAGTTCCTTTGAGCAGAAAAGTGACTGCCCTTACCTTAAATGAAGTCTTGCTTGTAGGGAGACTCAGAACATGGGATTTAACTCCATTTCTGAAGTGAAACACACAGCATTGTCTCATCCATTGATCACACTCTGCTTTAGAACAAGAAGCACGCTCTTGCTTTCTAGAGTCTCTAAGACCGCAGGAAACGTAAGTGTGCTGCGAAAAAAAGAATGGTGTTTCCTACACATACGGACCATATCTAGTCCAACTCTGCTTCTGAAACTGATACAAAGCACTGGTCTTCTAACATCCAATGCTTGTCTGTTAAGAGGAGAAACGTGTGAGCTCCGTGAAATATGTAGTTCGTTTGAGCTGAAAAGTGACTGCACTTACCTGAAACGAAGTCTTGCTTGTAGGAAGACATAGAGCCTGGGATTTAACTACTTTTCGGAAGGGAAACACACAGCATAGTTCTCATCCATGGATCACAGTCTGCTTTAGAGCGAGAAGCACACTCTTGCTTTCTAGAGTCTCTAAGACAGCAGGAAATCTGAGTGTGCCCAGAGCAAAAGATCGGTGTTTCCTACACATATGGACCATATCTAGTGCAAATCTCCTTCTGAAACTGATACAAAGCACTGACCATCTAACTTCCAATGCTTGTCAGTTAAGATGAGAAACGTGTGAGCTTCGTGAACGATGTAGTTAGTTTGTGCAGAAAAGTGACTCCCCTTACAGGAATTGAAGTCTTGCTTGTAGGAAGACTCAGAGCCTGGGATTTAACTCCATTTCTGAGGTAAAACACACAGCAGTGTAATCATCCATTTTTCACACTCTGCTTTAGAACAAGAAGCACGCTCTTGATTTCTAGAGTCTCTAAGACAGCAGGAAATCTGAGTGTGCAGAGAAAAAAAGATCGGTGTTTCCTACACATATGGACCATATCTAGTCCAAATCTCCTTCTGAAACTGATACAAAGCACTGACCGTCTAACTTCCAATGCTTGTCAGTTAAGATGAGAAACGTGTGAGCTCAGTGAACGATGTAGTTCGTTTGAGCAGAAAAGGGACTGCCCTTACCTGAAACGAAGTCTTGCTTGTAGGAAGACTCAGAGCCTGGGATTTAACTCCATTTCTGAAGGGAAACACACAGCATAGTTCTCATCCATGGATCACTCTCTGCTTTAGAAAGAAGCACGCTCTTGCTTTCTAGAGTCTCTAAGACAGCAGGAAACGTGAGTGTGCTGAGAACAAAAGAATGGTGTATCCTACACATACGGACCATATCTAGTCCAACTCTTCTTCTGAAACTGATACAAAGCACTGGTCCTCTAACATCCAATGCTTGTCAGTTAAGATGAGAAACGTGTGAGCTTCGTGAACGATGTAGTTCGTTTGAGCAGAAAAGTGACTGCCTTTACCTGAAACGAAGTCTTGCTTGTAGGAAGACTCAGAGCCTGGGATTTAAGTCCATTTCTGATGTGAAACACACAACAGTGTAATCATCCATGGATCACACTCTGCTTTAGAGCGAGAAGCACACTCTTGCTTTCTAAAATCTCTAAGACAGCAGGAAACGTGAGTGTGCTGAGAACAAAAGAACGATGTTTCCTACACATAGGGACCATATCTAGTCCAACTCTGCTTCTGAAACAGATACAAAGCACTGGTCCTCGAACATCGAATGCTTGTCAGTTAAGATGAGAAACGTGTGAGCTTCGTGAACGATGTAGTTCCTTTGAGCAGAAAAGTGACTGCCCTTACCTGAAAGGAAGTCTTGCTTGTAGGGAGACACAGAGCATGGGATTTAACTCCATTTCTGAAGTGAAACACACAGCATAATCTCATCCTTGGATCACACTCTGTTTTAGAGCGAGAAGCACGCTCTTGCTTTCTAGAGTCTCTAATACAGAAGGAAATCTGAGTGTGCCCAGAACAAAAGAACGGTGTTTCCTTCACATACTGATTATATGTAGTCCAAATCTTCTTCTGAAACTGATACAATGCACGGGTCCTCTAACATCCAATGCTTGTCAGTTAACATGAGAAACGTGTGAGCTTGTGAACGATGTAGTTCCTTTGAGCAGAAAAGTGACTGCCCTTACCTTAAATGAAGTCTTGCTTGTAGGGAGACTCAGAACATGGGATTTAACTCCATTTCTGAAGTGAAACACACAGCATTGTCTCATCCATTGATCACACTCTGCTTTAGAACAAGAAGCACGCTCTTGCTTTCTAGAGTCTCTAAGACCGCAGGAAACGTAAGTGTGCTGCGAAAAAAAGAATGGTGTTTCCTACACATACGGACCATATCTAGTCCAACTCTGCTTCTGAAACTGATACAAAGCACTGGTCTTCTAACATCCAATGCTTGTCTGTTAAGATGAGAAACGTGTGAGCTCCGTGAAATATGTAGTTCGTTTGAGCTGAAAAGTGACTGCACTTACCTGAAACGAAGTCTTGCTTGTAGGAAGACATAGAGCCTGGGATTTAACTACTTTTTGGAAGGGAAACACACAGCATAGTTCTCATCCATGGATCACAGTCTGCTTTAGAGCGAGAAGCACACTCTTGCTTTCTAGAGTCTCTAAGACAGCAGGAAATCTGAGTGTGCCCATAGCAAAAGATCGGTGTTTCCTACACATATGGACCATATCTAGTCCAAATCTCCTTCTGAAACTGATACAAAGAACTGACCGACTAACTTCCAATGCTTGTCAGTTAAGATGAGAAACGTGTGAGCTCAGTGAACGATGTAGTTCTTTTGAGCAGAAAAGTGACTGCCCTTACCTGAAACGAAGTCTTGCTTGTAGGAAGACTCAGAGCCTGGGATTTAACTCCATTTCTGAAGGGAAACACACAGCATAGTTCTCATCCATGGATCACTCTCTGCTTTAGAAAGAAGCACGCCCTTGCTTTCTAGAGTCTCTAAGACAGCAGGAAACATGAGTGTGCTGAGAACAAAAAAATGGTGTTTCCTACACATACGGACCATATCTAGTCCAACTCTTCTTCTGAAACTGATACAAAGCACTGGTCCTCTAACATCCAATGCTTGTCAGTTAAGATGAGAAACGTGTGAGCTTCGTGAACGATGTAGTTCTTTTGAGCAGAGAAGTGACTGCCCTTACCTGAAACGAAGTCTTGCTTGTAGGAAGACTCAGAGCCTGGGATTTAACTCCATTTCTGATGTGAAACACACAGCAGTGTAATCATCCATGGATCACACTCTGCTTTAGAGCGAGAAGCACGCTCTTGCTTTCTAAAATCTCTAAGACAGCAGGAAACGTGAGTGTGCTGAGAACAAAAGAACGATGTTTCCTAAACATAGGGACCATATCTAGTCCAACTCTGCTTCTGAAACAGATACAAAGCACTGGTCCTCTAACATCCAATGCTTGTCAGTTAAGATGAGAAACGTGTGAGCTTCGTGAACGATGTAGTTCCTTTGAGCAGAAAAGTGACTGCCCTTACCTGAAACGAAGTCTTGCTTGTAGGGAGACACAGTGCATGGGATTTAACTCCATTTCTGAAGTGAAACACACAGCATAGTCTCATCCATGGATCACACTCTGTTTTAGAGCGAGAAGCACGCTCTTGCTTTCTAGAGTCTCTAAGACAGCAGGAAATCTGAGTGTGCCCAGAAGAAAAGAACGGTGTTTCCTACACATATGGACCATATCTAGTCCAACTCTGCTTCTGAAACTGATACAAAGCACTGACCCTCTAACATCCAATGCTTGTCAGTTAAGATGAGAAACGTGTGAGCTTCGTGAATGATGTAGTTCCTTTGTGCAGAAAAGTGACTGCCCTTACGTGAAAAGAAGTCTGGCTTGTAGGGAGACACAGAGCATGGGATTTAACTCCATTTCTGAAGTGAAACACACAGCATAGTCTCATCCATGGATCACACTCTGTTTTAGAGATAGAAGCACGCTCTTGCTTTCTAGAGTCTCTATGACAGCAGGAAAGGTGAGTGTGCCCAGAACAAAAGATCGGTGTTTCCTACATATATGGACCATAAGTAGTCCAAATCTGCTTCTGAAACTGATACAATTCACTGACCCTCTAACATCCAATGCTTGTCAGTTAAGATGAGAATCGTGTGAGCTTCGTGAACGATGTAGTTCGTTTGAGCAGAAAACTGACTGCCCTTACCTGAAACGAAGTCTTGCTTGTAGGAAGACTCAGAGCCTGGGATTTAACTCCATTTCTGAAGTGAAACACACAGCAGTGTTCTCATCCATTGATCAAACTCTGCGTTTGAACAAGAAGCATGCTCTTCTTTCTATAGTCTCTAAGACAGCAGGAAATGTGAGTTTGCTGAGAACAAAAGAACGGTGTTTCATACACATACGGACCATATCTAGTCGAACTCTGCTTTGGAAGTTGATACAAAGCACTGGTCCTCTAACATCCAATGATTGTCTGTTATTTTGAGAAACGTGTAAGCTTGTGAAAGATGTAGTTCGTTTGAGCTGAAAAGTGACTGCCCTTACCTGAAACGTAGTCTTGCTTGTAGGAAGACATAGAGCATGGGATTTAACTACTTTTCTGAAGGGAAACACACAGCATAGTTTTCATCCATGGATCACACTCTGCTTTAGAGCGAGAAGCACACTCTTGCTTTCTAGATTCTGTAAGACAGCAGGAAATCTGAGTGTGCCCAGAGCAAAATATCGGTGTTTCCTACACATATGGACCATATGTAGTCCAAATCTGCTTCTGAAACTGATACAAAGCACTGGTCCTCTAACATCCAATGCTTGTCAGTTAAGATGAGAAACGTGTGAGCTTCGTGAATGATGTAGTTCCTTTGAGCAGAAAAGTGACTGCCCTTACCTGAAATGAAGACTTGCTTGTAGGGAGACACAGAGCATGGGATTTAACTCCATTTCTGAAGTGAAACACACAGCATAGTTTCATCCATGGATCACACTCTGCTTTAGAACACGAAGCACGCTCTTGATTTCTAGAGTCTCTAAGACAGCAGGAAATCTGAGTGTGCAGAGAAAAAAAGATCGGTGTTTCCTACACATATGGACCATATCTAGTCCAAATCTCCTTCTGAAACTGATACAAAGCACTGACCGTCTAACTTCCAATGCTTGTCAGTTAAGATGAGAAACGTGTGAGCTCAGTGAACGATGTAGTTCGTTTGAGCAGAAAAGGGACTGCCCTTACCTGAAACGAAGTCTTGCTTGTAGGAAGACTCAGAGCCTGGGATTTAACTCCATTTCTGAAGGGAAACACACAGCATAGTTCTCATCCATGGATCACTCTCTGCTTTAGAAAGAATCACGCTCTTGCTTTCTAGAGTCTCTAAGACAGCAGGAAACGTGAGTGTGCTGAGAACAAAAGAATGGTGTATCCTACACATACGGACCATATCTAGTCCAACTCTTCTTCTGAAACTGATACAAAGCACTGGTCCTCTAACATCCAATGCTTGTCAGTTAAGATGAGAAACGTGTGAGCTTCGTGAACGATGTAGTTCGTTTGAGCAGAAAAGTGACTGCCCTTACCTGAAACGAAGTCTTGCTTGTAGGAAGACTCAGAGCCTGGGATTTAACTCCATTTCTGATGTGAAACACACAGCAGTGTAATCATCCATGGATCACACTCTGCTTTAGAGCGAGAAGCACGCTCTTGCTTTCTAAAATCTCTAAGACAGCAGGAAACGTGAGTGTGCTGAGAACAAAAGAACGATGTTTCCTACACATAGGGACCATATCTAGTCCAACTCTGCTTCTGAAACAGATACAAAGCACTGGTCCTCTAACATCCAATGCTTGTCAGTTAAGATGAGAAACGTGTGAGCTTCGTGAACGATGTAGTTCCTTTGAGCAGAAAAGTGACTGCCCTTACCTGAAACGAAGTCTTGCTTGTAGGGAGACACAGTGCATGGGATTTAACTCCATTTCTGAAGTGAAACACACAGCATAGTCTCATCCATGGATCACACTCTGTTTTACAGCGAGAAGCACGCTCTTGCTTTCTAGAGTCTCTAAGACAGCAGGAAATCTGAGTGTGCCCAGAAGAAAAGAACGGTGTTTCCTACACATATGGACCATATCTAGTCCAACTCTGCTTCTGAAACTGATACAAAGCACTGACCCTCTAACATCCAATGCTTGTCAGTTAAGATGAGAAACGTGTGAGCTTCGTGAATGATGTAGTTCCTTTGTGCAGAAAAGTGACTGCCCTTACGTGAAAAGAAGTCTGGCTTGTAGGGAGACACAGAGCATGGGATTTAACTCCATTTCTGAAGTGAAACACACAGCATAGTCTCATCCATGGATCACACTCTGTTTTAGAGATAGAAGCACGCTCTTGCTTTCTAGAGTCTCTATGACAGCAGGAAAGGTGAGTGTGCCCAGAACAAAAGATCGGTGTTTCCTACATATATGGACCATAAGTAGTCCAAATCTGCTTCTGAAACTGATACAATTCACTGACCCTCTAACATCCAATGCTTGTCAGTTAAGATGAGAATCGTGTGAGCTTCGTGAACGATGTAGTTCGTTTGAGCAGAAAACTGACTGCCCTTACCTGAAACGAAGTCTTGCTTGTAGGAAGACTCAGAGCCTGGGATTTAACTCCATTTCTGAAGTGAAACACACAGCAGTGTTCTCATCCATTGATCAAACTCTGCGTTTGAACAAGAAGCATGCTCTTCTTTCTATAGTCTCTAAGACAGCAGGAAATGTGAGTTTGCTGAGAACAAAAGAACGGTGTTTCATACACATACGGACCATATCTAGTCGAACTCTGCTTTGGAAGTTGATACAAAGCACTGGTCCTCTAACATCCAATGATTGTCTGTTATTTTGAGAAACGTGTAAGCTTGTGAAAGATGTAGTTCGTTTGAGCTGAAAAGTGACTGCCCTTACCTGAAACGTAGTCTTGCTTGTAGGAAGACATAGAGCATGGGATTTAACTACTTTTCTGAAGGGAAACACACAGCATAGTTTTCATCCATGGATCACACTCTGCTTTAGAGCGAGAAGCACACTCTTGCTTTCTAGATTCTGTAAGACAGCAGGAAATCTGAGTGTGCCCAGAGCAAAATATCGGTGTTTCCTACACATATGGACCATATGTAGTCCAAATCTGCTTCTGAAACTGATACAAAGCACTGGTCCTCTAACATCCAATGCTTGTCAGTTAAGATGAGAAACGTGTGAGCTTCGTGAATGATGTAGTTCCTTTGAGCAGAAAAGTGACTGCCCTTACCTGAAATGAAGACTTGCTTGTAGGGAGACACAGAGCATGGGATTTAACTCCATTTCTGAAGTGAAACACACAGCATAGTTTCATCCATGGATCACACTCTGCTTTAGAACACGAAGCACGCTCTTGATTTCTAGAGTCTCTAAGACAGCAGGAAATCTGAGTGTGCAGAGAAAAAAAGATCGGTGTTTCCTACACATATGGACCATATCTAGTCCAAATCTCCTTCTGAAACTGATACAAAGCACTGACCGTCTAACTTCCAATGCTTGTCAGTTAAGATGAGAAACGTGTGAGCTCAGTGAACGATGTAGTTCGTTTGAGCAGAAAAGGGACTGCCCTTACCTGAAACGAAGTCTTGCTTGTAGGAAGACTCAGAGCCTGGGATTTAACTCCATTTCTGAAGGGAAACACACAGCATAGTTCTCATCCATGGATCACTCTCTGCTTTAGAAAGAATCACGCTCTTGCTTTCTAGAGTCTCTAAGACAGCAGGAAACGTGAGTGTGCTGAGAACAAAAGAATGGTGTATCCTACACATACGGACCATATCTAGTCCAACTCTTCTTCTGAAACTGATACAAAGCACTGGTCCTCTAACATCCAATGCTTGTCAGTTAAGATGAGAAACGTGTGAGCTTCGTGAACGATGTAGTTCGTTTGAGCAGAAAAGTGACTGCCCTTACCTGAAACGAAGTCTTGCTTGTAGGAAGACTCAGAGCCTGGGATTTAACTCCATTTCTGATGTGAAACACACAGCAGTGTAATCATCCATGGATCACACTCTGCTTTAGAGCGAGAAGCACGCTCTTGCTTTCTAAAATCTCTAAGACAGCAGGAAACGTGAGTGTGCTGAGAACAAAAGAACGATGTTTCCTACACATAGGGACCATATCTAGTCCAACTCTGCTTCTGAAACAGATACAAAGCACTGGTCCTCGAACATCCAATGCTTGTCAGTTAAGATGAGAAACGTGTGAGCTTCGTGAACGATGTAGTTCCTTTGAGCAGAAAAGTGACTGCCCTTACCTGAAAGGAAGTCTTGCTTGTAGGGAGACACAGAGCATGGGATTTAACTCCATTTCTGAAGTGAAACACACAGCATAGTCTCATCCTTGGATCACACTCTGTTTTAGAGCGAGAAGCACGCTCTTGCTTTCTAGAGTCTCTAATACAGAAGGAAATCTGAATGTGCCCAGAACAAAAGAACGGTGTTTCCTTCACATACTGATTATATGTAGTCCAAATCTTCTTCTGAAACTGATACAATGCCCGGGTCCTCTAACATCCAATGCTTGTCAGTTAACATGAGAAACGTGTGAGCTTGTGAACGATGTAGTTCCTTTGTGCAGAAAAGTGACTGCCCTTACCTTAAATGAAGTCTTGCTTGTAGGGAGACTCAGAACATGGGATTTAACTCCATTTCTGAAGTGAAACACACAGCATTGTCTCATCCATTGATCACACTCTGCTTTAGAACAAGAAGCACGCTCTTGCTTTCTAGAGTCTCTAAGACCGCAGGAAACGTAAGTGTGCTGCGAAAAAAAGAATGGTGTTTCCTACACATACGGAACATATCTAGTCCAACTCTGCTTCTGAAACTGATACAAAGCACTGGTCTTCTAACATCCAATGCTTGTCTGTTAAGATGAGAAACGTGTGAGCTCCGTGAAATATGTAGTTCGTTTGAGCTGAAAAGTGACTGCACTTACCTGAAACGAAGTCTTGCTTGTAGGAAGACATAGAGCCTGGGATTTAACTACTTTTCGGAAGGGAAACACACAGCATAGTTCTCATCCATGGATCACAGTCTGCTTTAGAGCGAGAAGCACACTCTTGCTTTCTAGAGTCTCTAAGACAGCAGGAAATCTGAGTGTGCCCAGAGCAAAAGATCGGTGTTTCCTACACATATGGACCATATCTAGTCCAAATATCCTTCTGAAACTGATACAAAGCACTGACCGTCTAACTACCAATGCTTGTCAGTTAAGATGAGAACCGTGTGAGCTCAGTGAACGATGTAGTTCTTTTGAGCAGAAAAGTGACTGCCCTTACCTGAAACGAAGTCTTGCTTGTAGGAAGACTCAGAGCCTGGGATTTAACTCCATTTCTGAAGGGAAACACACAGCATAGTTCTCATCCATGGATCACTCTCTGCTTTAGAAAGAAGCACGCCCTTGCTTTCTAGAGTCTCTAAGACAGCAGGAAACGTGAGTGTGCTGAGAACAAAAGAATGGTGTATCCTACACATACGGACCATATCTAGTCCAACTCTTCTTCTGAAACTGATACAAAGCACTGGTCCTCTAACATCCAATGCTTGTCAGTTAAGATGAGAAACGTGTGAGCTTCGTGAACGATGTAGTTCGTTTGAGCAGAAAAGTGACTGCCCTTACCTGAAACGAAGTCTTGCTTGTAGGAAGACTCAGAGCCTGGGATTTAACTCCATTTCTGATGTGAAACACACAGCAGTGTAATCATCCATGGATCACACTCTGCTTTAGAGCGAGAAGCACGCTCTTGCTTTCTAAAATCTCTAAGACAGCAGGAAACGTGAGTGTGCTGAGAACAAAAGAACGATGTTTCCTACACATAGGGACCATATCTAGTCCAACTCTGCTTCTGAAACAGATACAAAGCACTGGTCCTCTAACATCCAATGCTTGTCAGTTAAGATGAGAAACGTGTGAGCTTCGTGAACGATGTAGTTCCTTTGAGCAGAAAAGTGACTGCCCTTACCTGAAACGAAGTCTTGCTTGTAGGGAGACACAGTGCATGGGATTTAACTCCATTTCTGAAGTGAAACACACAGCATAGTCTCATCCATGGATCACACTCTGTTTTACAGCGAGAAGCACGCTCTTGCTTTCTAGAGTCTCTAAGACAGCAGGAAATCTGAGTGTGCCCAGAAGAAAAGAACGGTGTTTCCTACACATATGGACCATATCTAGTCCAACTCTGCTTCTGAAACTGATACAAAGCACTGACCCTCTAACATCCAATGCTTGTCAGTTAAGATGAGAAACGTGTGAGCTTCGTGAATGATGTAGTTCCTTTGTGCAGAAAAGTGACTGCCCTTACGTGAAAAGAAGTCTGGCTTGTAGGGAGACACAGAGCATGGGATTTAACTCCATTTCTGAAGTGAAACACACAGCATAGTCTCATCCATGGATCACACTCTGTTTTAGAGATAGAAGCACGCTCTTGCTTTCTAGAGTCTCTATGACAGCAGGAAAGGTGAGTGTGCCCAGAACAAAAGATCGGTGTTTCCTACATATATGGACCATAAGTAGTCCAAATCTGCTTCTGAAACTGATACAATTCACTGACCCTCTAACATCCAATGCTTGTCAGTTAAGATGAGAATCGTGTGAGCTTCGTGAACGATGTAGTTCGTTTGAGCAGAAAACTGACTGCCCTTACCTGAAACGAAGTCTTGCTTGTAGGAAGACTCAGAGCCTGGGATTTAACTCCATTTCTGAAGTGAAACACACAGCAGTGTTCTCATCCATTGATCAAACTCTGCGTTTGAACAAGAAGCATGCTCTTCTTTCTATAGTCTCTAAGACAGCAGGAAATGTGAGTTTGCTGAGAACAAAAGAACGGTGTTTCATACACATACGGACCATATCTAGTCGAACTCTGCTTTGGAAGTTGATACAAAGCACTGGTCCTCTAACATCCAATGATTGTCTGTTATTTTGAGAAACGTGTAAGCTTGTGAAAGATGTAGTTCGTTTGAGCTGAAAAGTGACTGCCCTTACCTGAAACGTAGTCTTGCTTGTAGGAAGACATAGAGCATGGGATTTAACTACTTTTCTGAAGGGAAACACACAGCATAGTTTTCATCCATGGATCACACTCTGCTTTAGAGCGAGAAGCACACTCTTGCTTTCTAGATTCTGTAAGACAGCAGGAAATCTGAGTGTGCCCAGAGCAAAATATCGGTGTTTCCTACACATATGGACCATATGTAGTCCAAATCTGCTTCTGAAACTGATACAAAGCACTGGTCCTCTAACATCCAATGCTTGTCAGTTAAGATGAGAAACGTGTGAGCTTCGTGAATGATGTAGTTCCTTTGAGCAGAAAAGTGACTGCCCTTACCTGAAATGAAGACTTGCTTGTAGGGAGACACAGAGCATGGGATTTAACTCCATTTCTGAAGTGAAACACACAGCATAGTTTCATCCATGGATCACACTCTGCTTTAGAACACGAAGCACGCTCTTGATTTCTAGAGTCTCTAAGACAGCAGGAAATCTGAGTGTGCAGAGAAAAAAAGATCGGTGTTTCCTACACATATGGACCATATCTAGTCCAAATCTCCTTCTGAAACTGATACAAAGCACTGACCGTCTAACTTCCAATGCTTGTCAGTTAAGATGAGAAACGTGTGAGCTCAGTGAACGATGTAGTTCGTTTGAGCAGAAAAGGGACTGCCCTTACCTGAAACGAAGTCTTGCTTGTAGGAAGACTCAGAGCCTGGGATTTAACTCCATTTCTGAAGGGAAACACACAGCATAGTTCTCATCCATGGATCACTCTCTGCTTTAGAAAGAATCACGCTCTTGCTTTCTAGAGTCTCTAAGACAGCAGGAAACGTGAGTGTGCTGAGAACAAAAGAATGGTGTATCCTACACATACGGACCATATCTAGTCCAACTCTTCTTCTGAAACTGATACAAAGCACTGGTCCTCTAACATCCAATGCTTGTCAGTTAAGATGAGAAACGTGTGAGCTTCGTGAACGATGTAGTTCGTTTGAGCAGAAAAGTGACTGCCCTTACCTGAAACGAAGTCTTGCTTGTAGGAAGACTCAGAGCCTGGGATTTAACTCCATTTCTGATGTGAAACACACAGCAGTGTAATCATCCATGGATCACACTCTGCTTTAGAGCGAGAAGCACGCTCTTGCTTTCTAAAATCTCTAAGACAGCAGGAAACGTGAGTGTGCTGAGAACAAAAGAACGATGTTTCCTACACATAGGGACCATATCTAGTCCAACTCTGCTTCTGAAACAGATACAAAGCACTGGTCCTCGAACATCCAATGCTTGTCAGTTAAGATGAGAAACGTGTGAGCTTCGTGAACGATGTAGTTCCTTTGAGCAGAAAAGTGACTGCCCTTACCTGAAAGGAAGTCTTGCTTGTAGGGAGACACAGAGCATGGGATTTAACTCCATTTCTGAAGTGAAACACACAGCATAGTCTCATCCTTGGATCACACTCTGTTTTAGAGCGAGAAGCACGCTCTTGCTTTCTAGAGTCTCTAATACAGAAGGAAATCTGAGTGTGCCAGAACAAAAGAACGGTGTTTCCTTCACATACTGATTATATGTAGTCCAAATCTTCTTCTGAAACTGATACAATGCCCGGGTCCTCTAACATCCAATGCTTGTCAGTTAACATGAGAAACGTGTGAGCTTGTGAACGATGTAGTTCCTTTGAGCAGAAAAGTGACTGCCCTTACCTTAAATGAAGTCTTGCTTGTAGGGAGACTCAGAACATGGGATTTAACTCCATTTCTGAAGTGAAACACACAGCATTGTCTCATCCATTGATCACACTCTGCTTTAGAACAAGAAGCACGCTCTTGCTTTCTAGAGTCTCTAAGACCGCAGGAAACGTAAGTGTGCTGCGAAAAAAAGAATGGTGTTTCCTACACATACGGACCATATCTAGTCCAACTCTGCTTCTGAAACTGATACAAAGCACTGACCCTCTAACATCCAATGCTTGTCAGTTAAGATGAGAAACGTGTGAGCTTCGTGAACGATGTAGTTCGTTTGAGCAGAAAACTGACTGCCCTTACCTGAAACGAAGTCTTGCTTGTAGGAAGACTCAGAGCCTGGGATTTAACTCCATTTCTGAAGTGAAACACACAGCAGTGTTCTCATCCATTGATCAAACTCTGCGTTTGAACAAGAAGCATGCTATTCTTTCTATAGTCTCTAAGACAGCAGGAAATGTGAGTTTGCTGAGAACAAAAGAACGGTGTTTCATACACATACAGACCATATCTAGTCGAACTCTGCTTTGGAAATTGATACAAAGCACTGGTCCTCTAACATCCAATGATTGTCTGTTATTTTGAGAAACGTGTAAGCTTGTGAAAGATGTAGTTCGTTTGAGCTGAAAAGTGACTGCCCTTACCTGAAACGTAGTCTTGCTTGTAGGAAGACATAGAGCATGGGATTTAACTACTTTTCTGAAGGGAAACACACAGCATAGTTTTCATCCATGGATCACACTCTGCTTTAGAGCGAGAAGCACACTCTTGCTTTCTAGATTCTCTAAGACAGCAGGAAATCTGAGTGTGCCCAGAGCAAAATATCGGTGTTTCCTACACATATGGATTATATGTAGTCCAAATCTGCTTCTGAAACTGATACAAAGCACTGGTCCTCTAACATCCAATGCTTGTCAGTTAAGATGAGAAACGTGTGAGCTTCGTGAATGATGTAGTTCCTTTGAGCAGAAAAGTGACTGCCCTTACCTGAAATGAAGTCTTGCTTGTAGGGAGACACAGAGCATGGGATTTAACTCCATTTCTGAAGTGAAACACACAGCATAGTTTCATCCATGGATCACACTCTGTTTTAGAGCGAGAAGCACGCTTTTGATTTCTAGAGTCTCTAAGACAGCAGGATACGTGAGTGTGCCCAGAGCAAAAGATCGGTGTTTCCTACACATATGGACCATATCTAGTCCAAATCTCCTTCTGAAACTGATACAAAGCACTGACCGTCTAACTTCCAATGCTTGTCAGTTAAGATGAGAAACGTGTGAGCTTCGTGAACGATGTAGTTAGTTTGTGCAGAAAAGTGACTCCCCTTACCTGAATTGAAGTCTTGCTTGTAGGAAGACTCAGAGCCTGGGATTTAACTCCATTTCTGAGGTAAAACACACAGCAGTGTAATCATCCATTTTTCACACTCTGCTTTAGAACAAGAAGCACGCTCTTGATTTCTAGAGTCTCTAAGACAGCAGGAAATCTGAGTGTGCAGAGAAAAAAAGATCGGTGTTTCCTACACATATGGACCATATCTAGTCCAAATCTCCTTCTGAAACTGATACAAAGCACTGACCGTCTAACTTCCAATGCTTGTCAGTTAAGATGAGAAACGTGTGAGCTCAGTGAACGATGTAGTTCGTTTGAGCAGAAAAGGGACTGCCCTTACCTGAAACGAAGTCTTGCTTGTAGGAAGACTCAGAGCCTGGGATTTAACTCCATTTCTGAAGGGAAACACACAGCATAGTTCTCATCCATGGATCACTCTCTGCTTTAGAAAGAAGCACGCTCTTGCTTTCTAGAGTCTCTAAGACAGCAGGAAACGTGAGTGTGCTGAGAACAAAAGAATGGTGTATCCTACACATACGGACCATATCTAGTCCAACTCTTCTTCTGAAACTGATACAAAGCACTGGTCCTCTAACATCCAATGCTTGTCAGTTAAGATGAGAAACGTGTGAGCTTCGTGAACGATGTAGTTCGTTTGAGCAGAAAAGTGACTGCCCTTACCTGAAACGAAGTCTTGCTTGTAGGAAGACTCAGAGCCTGGGATTTAAGTCCATTTCTGATGTGAAACACACAGCAGTGTAATCATCCATGGATCACACTCTGCTTTAGAGCGAGAAGCACGCTCTTGCTTTCTAAAATCTCTAAGACAGCAGGAAACGTGAGTGTGCTGAGAACAAAAGAACGACGTTTCCTACACATAGGGACCATATCTAGTCCAACTCTGCTTCTGAAACAGATACAAAGCACTGGTCCTCGAACATCCAATGCTTGTCAGTTAAGATGAGAAACGGGTGAGCTTCGTGAACGATGTAGTTCCTTTGAGCAGAAAAGTGACTGCCCTTACCTGAAATGAAGTCTTGCTTGTAGGGAGACACAGAGCATGGGATTTAACTCCATTTCTGAAGTGAAACACACAGCATAGTCTCATCCTTGGATCACACTCTGTTTTAGAGCGAGAAGCACGCTCTTGCTTTCTAGAGTCTCTAATACAGAAGGAAATCTGAATGTGCCCAGAACAAAAGAACGGTGTTTCCTTCACATACTGATTATATGTAGTCCAAATCTTCTTCTGAAACTGATACAATGCCCGGGTCCTCTAACATCCAATGCTTGTCAGTTAACATGAGAAACGTGTGAGCTTGTGAACGATGTAGTTCCTTTGTGCAGAAAAGTGACTGCCCTTACCTTAAATGAAGTCTTGCTTGTAGGGAGACTCAGAACATGGGATTTAACTCCATTTCTGAAGTGAAACACACAGCATTGTCTCATCCATTGATCACACTCTGCTTTAGAACAAGAAGCACGCTCTTGCTTTCTAGAGTCTCTAAGACCGCAGGAAACGTAAGTGTGCTGCGAAAAAAAGAATGGTGTTTCCTACACATACGGAACATATCTAGTCCAACTCTGCTTCTGAAACTGATACAAAGCACTGGTCTTCTAACATCCAATGCTTGTCTGTTAAGATGAGAAACGTGTGAGCTCCGTGAAATATGTAGTTCGTTTGAGCTGAAAAGTGACTGCACTTACCTGAAACGAAGTCTTGCTTGTAGGAAGACATAGAGCCTGGGATTTAACTACTTTTCGGAAGGGAAACACACAGCATAGTTCTCATCCATGGATCACAGTCTGCTTTAGAGCGAGAAGCACACTCTTGCTTTCTAGAGTCTCTAAGACAGCAGGAAATCTGAGTGTGCCCAGAGCAAAAGATCGGTGTTTCCTACACATATGGACCATATCTAGTCCAAATATCCTTCTGAAACTGATACAAAGCACTGACCGTCTAACTACCAATGCTTGTCAGTTAAGATGAGAACCGTGTGAGCTCAGTGAACGATGTAGTTCTTTTGAGCAGAAAAGTGACTGCCCTTACCTGAAACGAAGTCTTGCTTGTAGGAAGACTCAGAGCCTGGGATTTAACTCCATTTCTGAAGGGAAACACACAGCATAGTTCTCATCCATGGATCACTCTCTGCTTTAGAAAGAAGCACGCCCTTGCTTTCTAGAGTCTCTAAGACAGCAGGAAACGTGAGTGTGCTGAGAACAAAAAAATGGTGTTTCCTACACATACGGACCATATCTAGTCCAACTCTTCTTCTGAAACTGATACAAAGCACTGGTCCTCTAACATCCAATGCTTGTCAGTTAAGATGAGAAACGTGTGAGCTTCGTGAACGATGTAGTTCTTTTGAGCAGAAAAGTGACTGCCCTTACCTGAAACGAAGTCTTGCTTGTAGGAAGACTCAGAGCCTGGGATTTAACTCCATTTCTGATGTGAAACACACAGCAGTGTAATCATCCATGGATCACACTCTGCTTTAGAGCGAGAAGCACGCACTTGCTTTCTAAAATCTCTAAGACAGCAGGAAACGTGAGTGTGCTGAGAACAAAAGAACGATGTTTCCTAAACATAGGGACCATATCTAGTCCAACTCTGCTTCTGAAACAGATACAAAGCACTGGTCCTCGAACATCCAATGCTTGTCAGTTAAGATGAGAAACGTGTGAGCTTCGTGAACGATGTAGTTCCTTTGAGCAGAAAAGTGACTGCCCTTACCTGAAACGAAGTCTTGCTTGTAGGGAGACACAGTGCATGGGATTTAACTCCATTTCTGAAGTGAAACACACAGCATAGTCTCATCCATGGATCACACTCTGTTTTAGAGCGAGAAGCACGCTCTTGCTTTCTAGAGTCTCTAAGACAGCAGGAAATCTGAGTGTGCCCAGAACAAAAGAACGGTGTTTCCTACACATATGGACCATATCTAGTCCAACTCTGCTTCTGAAACTGATACAAAGCACTGGTCCTCTAACATCCAATGCTTGTCTGTTAAGATGAGAAACTTGTGAGCTCCGTGAACGATGTAGTTCGTTTGAGCTGAAAAGTGACTGCCCTTACCTGAAACGAAGTCTTGCTTGTAGGAAGCCACAGAGCCTGGGATTTAACTCCTTTTCTGAAGGGAAACACACAGCATAGTTCTCATCCATGGATCACACTCTGCTTTAGAGCGAGAAGCACGCTCTTGCTTTCTACACTCTCTAAGACAGCAGGAAACGTGAGTGTGCTGAGAACAAAAGAACGGTGTTTCCTACACATACGGACCATATCTAGTCCAACTCTGCTCCTGAAAGTGATACAAAGCACTGGTCCTCTAACATCCAATGCCTGTCAGTTAAGATGAGAAACGTGTGTGCTTAGTGAATAATGTAGTTCCTTTGAACTGAAAAGTGACTGCCCTTACCTGATACGAAGTCTTGCTTGTAGTAAGAAACAGAGCCTGGGATTTAAGTCCATTTCTGAATGAAAACACACAGCATAGTTCTCATCCATGGATCACACTCTGCTTTAGAGCGAGAAGCACACTCTTTCTTTCTAGATACTCTAATACAGCAGGAAATCCGAGTGTGCCCAGAACAAAAGAATGGCGTTTCCACACATATGGACCTTATGTAGTCCAAATCTGCTTCTGAAACTGATACAAAGCACTGACCATCTTACATCCAATGCTTGTCAGTTAAGATGAGAAACGTGTGAGCCTCGTGAACGGTGTAGTTCGTTTGAGCAGAAAAATGACTCCCCTTATCTGAATTGAAGTCTTGCTTGTATGAAGACTCAGAGCCTGGGATTTAACTCCATTTCTGAAGTAAAACACACAGCCGTGTAATCATCCATTGATCAAACTCTGCTTTAGAACAAGAAGCACGCTCTTGCTTTCTAGATTCTCTAAGACAGCAGGAAATGTGAGTGTGCTGAGAACAAAAGAACGGTGTTTCCTACCCTTACGGACATTATATAGTCCAACTCTGAATCTGAAACTGATATAAAACACTGGTCCTCTAAAATCCAATGCTTGTCTGTTAAGATGAGAAACGTGTGAGCTTCGTGAATGATGTAGTTCGTTTGAGCTGAAAAGTGACTGCCCTTACCTGAAAGGATGTCTTGCCTGTAGGAAGACACAGAGTCTGGGATTTAACTCCATTTCTGAACGGAAACATACAGCATAGGTCTCATCCATGGTTCACACTCTGCTTTAGAGCAAGAAGCAAGCTCTTGCTTTCTAAAGTCTCTAAGACAGCAGGAAACGTGAGTGTGCTTAGAACAAAAGAACGGTGTTCCTACACATACGGACCATATCTAGTCCAACTCTGCTTCTGAAAGTGATACAAAGCACTGGTCCTCTAACATCCAATGCTTGTCAGTTAAGATGAGAAACGTGTGAGCTTAGTGAATGATGTTGTTCCTTTGAACTGAAAAGTGACTGCCCTTACCTGAAACGAAGTCTTGCTTGTAGGAAGACACAGAGCCTGGGATTTAAGTCCATTTCTGAGGGGAAACAGACAGCATAGTTCTCATCCATGGAACACACTCTGCTTTAGAGCGAGAAGCACACTCTTGCTTTCTAGATTCTCTAATACATCAGGAAATCTGAGTGTGCCTAGAACAAAAGAAGGGTGTTTCCTACACATATGGCCCATTTGTAGTCCAAATCTTCTTCTGAAACTGATACAATGCACTGGTCCTCTAACATCCAATGCTTGTCTGTTAAGATGAGAAACGTGTGAGCTCAGTGAAGGATGTAGTTCGTTTGTGCTGGAAAGTGACTGCCCTTACCTGAAACGAAATCTTGCTTGTAGGAAGACTCAGAGCCTTAGATTTATTTCCATTTCTGAAGTGAAACACACAGCATTGTTCTCATCCATGGATCACACTCTGCTTTAGAGCCAGAAGCACACTCTTGCTTTATAGATTCTCTAATACAGCAGGAAATCTGAGTGTGCCCAGAACAAAAGAACGGTGTTTCCTACACATAAGGACAATATGTAATCCAAATCTTCTTCTGAAACTGATACAATGCACTGGTCCTCTAACATCCAATGCTTGTCAGTTAAGATGTGAAACGTGTGAGCTTCGTGAAAGATGTAGTTCGTTTGAGCAGAAAAGTGACTGCCCTTACCTGAAACGAAGTCTTGTTGTAGGAAGACTCAGAGCATGGGATTTAACTCCATTTCTGAGGTGAAACACACAGCAGTGTTCTCATCCAATGATCACACTCTGCTTTAGAACAAGAAGCACGATCGTGCTTTCTAGAGTCTCTAAGACAGCAGGAAACGTGAGTTTGAGAGAACAAAAGAACAGTGTTTCCTACACATACGGACCATATCTAGTCCAACTCTGCTTCTGAAAGTGATACAAAGCAGTGGTCCTCTAACATCCAATGCTTGTCAATTAAGATGAGAAACGTGTGAGCTCAGTGAAGGATGTAGTTCCTTTGAGCTGAAAAGTGACTGTTCTTACCTGAAACGAAGTCTTGCTTGTAGGAAGACACAGAGCCTGGGATTTAACTCCATTTCTGAAGGGAAACACACAGCATAGTTCTCATCCATGGAACACACTCTGCTTTAGAACAAGAAGCACACTCTTGCTTTCTAGAGTCTCTAAGACAGAAGGAAATCTGAGTGTGCCCAGAACAAAAGAACGGTGTTTCCTTCACATACTGATTATATGTAGTCCAAATCTTCTTCTGAAACTGATACAATGCACGGGTCCTTTAACATCCAATGCTTGTCAGTTAACATGAGAAACGTGTGAGCTTGTGAACGATGTAGTTCCTTTGAGCAGAAAAGTGACTGCCCTTACCTTAAATGAAGTCTTGCTTGTAGGGAGACTCAGAACATGGGATTTAACTCCATTTCTGAAGTGAAACACACAGCATTGTCTCATCCATTGATCACACTCTGCTTTAGAACAAGAAGCACGCTCTTGCTTTCTAGAGTCTCTAAGACCGCAGGAAACGTAAGTGTGCTGCGAAAAAAAGAATGGTGTTTCCTACACATACGGACCATATCTAGTCCAACTCTGCTTCTGAAACTGATACAAAGCACTGGTCTTCTAACATCCAATGCTTGTCTGTTAAGATGAGAAACGTGTGAGCTCCGTGAAATATGTAGTTCGTTTGAGCTGAAAAGTGACTGCACTTACCTGAAACGAAGTCTTGCTTGTAGGAAGACATAGAGCCTGGGATTTAACTACTTTTCGGAAGGGAAACACACAGCATAGTTCTCATCCATGGATCACAGTCTGCTTTAGAGCGAGAAGCACACTCTTGCTTTCTAGAGTCTCTAAGACAGCAGGAAATCTGAGTGTGCCCAGAGCAAAAGATCGGTGTTTCCTACACATATGGACCATATCTAGTCCAAATCTCCTTCTGAAACTGATACAAAGCACTGACCGTCTAACTTCCAATGCTTGTCAGTTAAGATGAGAAACGTGTGAGCTCAGTGAACGATGTAGTTCTTTTGAGCAGAAAAGTGACTGCCCTTACCTGAAACGAAGTCTTGCTTGTAGGAAGACTCAGAGCCTGGGATTTAACTCCATTTCTGAAGGGAAACACACAGCATAGTTCTCATCCATGGATCACTCTCTGCTTTAGAAAGAAGCACGCCCTTGCTTTCTAGAGTCTCTAAGACAGCAGGAAACATGAGTGTGCTGAGAACAAAAAAATGGTGTTTCCTACACATACAGACCATATCTAGTCCAACTCTTCTTCTGAAACTGATACAAAGCACTGGTCCTCTAACATCCAATGCTTGTCAGTTAAGATGAGAAACGTGTGAGCTTCGTGAACGATGTAGTTCTTTTGAGCAGAGAAGTGACTGCCCTTACCTGAAACGAAGTCTTGCTTGTAGGAAGACTCAGAGCCTGGGATTTAAGTCCATTTCTGATGTGAAACACACAGCAGTGTAATCATCCATGGATCACACTCTGCTTTAGAGCGAGAAGCACGCTCTTGCTTTCTAAAATCTCTAAGACAGCAGGAAACGTGAGTGTGCTGAGAACAAAAGAACGATGTTTCCTAAACATAGGGACCATATCTAGTCCAACTCTGCTTCTGAAACAGATACAAAGCACTGGTCCTCGAACATCCAATGCTTGTCAGTTAAGATGAGAAACGTGTGAGCTTCGTGAACGATGTAGTTCCTTTGAGCAGAAAAGTGAGTGCCCTTACCTGAAACGAAGTCTTGCTTGTAGGGAGACACAGTGCATGGGATTTAACTCCATTTCTGAAGTGAAACACACAGCATAGTCTCATCCATGGATCACACTCTGTTTTAGAGCGAGAAGCACGCTCTTGCTTTCTAGAGTCTCTAAGACAGCAGGAAATCTGAGTGTGCCCAGAAGAAAAGAACGGTGTTTCCTACACATATGGACCATATCTAGTCCAACTCTGCTTCTGAAACTGATACAAAGCACTGACCCTCTAACATCCAATGCTTGTCAGTTAAGATGAGAAACGTGGGAGCTTCGTGAATGATGTAGTTCCTTTGTGCAGAAAAGTGACTGCCCTTACGTGAAAAGAAGTCTGGCTTGTAGGGAGACACAGAGCATGGGATTTAACTCCATTTCTGAAGTGAAACACACAGCATAGTCTCATCCATGGATCACACTCTGTTTTAGAGATAGAAGCACGCTCTTGCTTTCTAGAGTCTCTATGACAGCAGGAAAGGTGAGTGTGCCCAGAACAAAAGATCGGTGTTTCCTACACATATGGACCATAAGTAGTCCAAATCTGCTTCTGAAACTGATACAAAGCACTGACCCTCTAACATCCAATGCTTGTCAGTTAAGATGAGAAACGTGTGAGCTTCGTGAACGATGTAGTTCGTTTGAGCAGAAAACTGACTGCCCTTACCTGAAACGAAGTCTTGCTTGTAGGAAGACTCAGAGCCTGGGATTTAACTCCATTTCTGAAGTGAAACACACAGCAGTGTTCTCATCCATTGATCAAACTCTGCGTTTGAACAAGAAGCATGCTCTTCTTTCTATAGTCTCTAAGACAGCAGGAAATGTGAGTTTGCTGAGAACAAAAGAACGGTGTTTCATACACATACGGACCATATCTAGTCGAACTCTGCTTTGGAAGTTGATACAAAGCACTGGTCCTCTAACATCCAATGATTGTCTGTTATTTTGAGAAACGTGTAAGCTTGTGAAAGATGTAGTTCGTTTGAGCTGAAAAGTGACTGCCCTTACCTGAAACGTAGTCTTGCTTGTAGGAAGACATAGAGCATGGGATTTAACTACTTTTCTGAAGGGAAACACACAGCATAGTTTTCATCCATGGATCACACTCTGCTTTAGAGCGAGAAGCACACTCTTGCTTTCTAGATTCTCTAAGACAGCAGGAAATCTGAGTGTGCCCAGAGCAAAATATCGGTGTTTCCTACACATATGGACCATATGTAGTCCAAATCTGCTTCTGAAACTGATACAAAGCACTGGTCCTCTAACATCCAATGCTTGTCAGTTAAGATGAGAAACGTGTGAGCTTCGTGAATGATGTAGTTCCTTTGAGCAGAAAAGTGACTGCCCTTACCTGAAATGAAGACTTGCTTGTAGGGAGACACAGAGCATGGGATTTAACTCCATTTCTGAAGTGAAACACACAGCATAGTTTCATCCATGGATCACACTCTGCTTTAGAACACGAAGCACGCTCTTGATTTCTAGAGTCTCTAAGACAGCAGGAAATCTGAGTGTGCAGAGAAAAAAAGATCGGTGTTTCCTACACATATGGACCATATCTAGTCCAAATCTCCTTCTGAAACTGATACAAAGCACTGACCGTCTAACTTCCAATGCTTGTCAGTTAAGATGAGAAACGTGTGAGCTCAGTGAACGATGTAGTTCGTTTGAGCAGAAAAGGGACTGCCCTTACCTGAAACGAAGTCTTGCTTGTAGGAAGACTCAGAGCCTGGGATTTAACTCCATTTCTGAAGGGAAACACACAGCATAGTTCTCATCCATGGATCACTCTCTGCTTTAGAAAGAATCACGCTCTTGCTTTCTAGAGTCTCTAAGACAGCAGGAAACGTGAGTGTGCTGAGAACAAAAGAATGGTGTATCCTACACATACGGACCATATCTAGTCCAACGCTTCTTCTGAAACTGATACAAAGCACTGGTCCTCTAACATCCAATGCTTGTCAGTTAAGATGAGAAACGTGTGAGCTTCGTGAACGATGTAGTTCGTTTGAGCAGAAAAGTGACTGCCCTTACCTGAAACGAAGTCTTGCTTGTAGGAAGACTCAGAGCCTGGGATTTAAGTCCATTTCTGATGTGAAACACACAGCAGTGTAATCATCCATGGATCACACTCTGCTTTAGAGCGAGAAGCACGCTCTTGCTTTCTAAAATCTCTAAGACAGCAGGAAACGTGAGTGTGCTGAGAACAAAAGAACGACGTTTCCTACACATAGGGACCATATCTAGTCCAACTCTGCTTCTGAAACAGATACAAAGCACTGGTCCTCGAACATCCAATGCTTGTCAGTTAAGATGAGAAACGTGTGAGCTTCGTGAACGATGTAGTTCCTTTGAGCAGAAAAGTGACTGCCCTTACCTGAAATGAAGTCTTGCTTGTAGGGAGACACAGAGCATGGGATTTAACTCCATTTCTGAAGTGAAACACACAGCATAGTCTCATCCTTGGATCACACTCTGTTTTAGAGCGAGAAGCACGCTCTTGCTTTCTAGAGTCTCTAATACAGAAGGAAATCTGAGTGTGCCAGAACAAAAGAACGGTGTTTCCTTCACATACTGATTATATGTAGTCCAAATCTTCTTCTGAAACTGATACAATGCACGGGTCCTCTAACATCCAATGCTTGTCAGTTAACATGAGAAACGTGTGAGCTTGTGAACGATGTAGTTCCTTTGAGCAGAAAAGTGACTGCCCTTACCTTAAATGAAGTCTTGCTTGTAGGGAGACTCAGAACATGGGATTTAACTCCATTTCTGAAGTGAAACACACAGCATTGTCTCATCCATTGATCACACTCTGCTTTAGAACAAGAAGCACGCTCTTGCTTTCTAGAGTCTCTAAGACCGCAGGAAACGTAAGTGTGCTGCGAAAAAAAGAATGGTGTTTCCTACACATACGGACCATATCTAGTCCAACTCTGCTTCTGAAACTGATACAAAGCACTGACCCTCTAACATCCAATGCTTGTCAGTTAAGATGAGAAACGTGTGAGCTTCGTGAACGATGTAGTTCGTTTGAGCAGAAAACTGACTGCCCTTACCTGAAACGAAGTCTTGCTTGTAGGAAGACTCAGAGCCTGGGATTTAACTCCATTTCTGAAGTGAAACACACAGCAGTGTTCTCATCCATTGATCAAACTCTGCGTTTGAACAAGAAGCATGCTATTCTTTCTATAGTCTGTAAGACAGCAGGAAATGTGAGTTTGCTGAGAACAAAAGAACGGTGTTTCATACACATACAGACCATATCTAGTCGAACTCTGCTTTGGAAATTGATACAAAGCACTGGTCCTCTAACATCCAATGATTGTCTGTTATTTTGAGAAACGTGTAAGCTTGTGAAAGATGTAGTTCGTTTGAGCTGAAAAGTGACTGCCCTTACCTGAAACGTAGTCTTGCTTGTA
Source organism: Onychomys leucogaster (assembly GCA_949786385.1). Classification (NCBI taxonomy): domain Eukaryota; kingdom Metazoa; phylum Chordata; class Mammalia; order Rodentia; family Cricetidae; genus Onychomys; species Onychomys leucogaster. The sequence goes on from CATKUP010000063.1 coordinate 116,449, forward strand.
GGAAGACATAGAGCATGGGATTTAACTACTTTTCTGAAGGGAAACACACAGCATAGTTTTCATCCATGGATCACACTCTGCTTTAGAGCGAGAAGCACACTCTTGCTTTCTAGATTCTCTAAGACAGCAGGAAATCTGAGTGTGCCCAGAGCAAAATATCGGTGTTTCCTACACATATGGATTATATGTAGTCCAAATCTGCTTCTGAAACTGATACAAAGCACTGGTCCTCTAACATCCAATGCTTGTCAGTTAAGATGAGAAACGTGTGAGCTTCGTGAATGATGTAGTTCCTTTGAGCAGAAAAGTGACTGCCCTTACCTGAAATGAAGTCTTGCTTGTAGGGAGACACAGAGCATGGGATTTAACTCCATTTCTGAAGTGAAACACACAGCATAGTTTCATCCATGGATCACACTCTGTTTTAGAGCGAGAAGCACGCTTTTGCTTTCTAGAGTCTCTAAGACAGCAGGATACGTGAGTGTGCCCAGAGCAAAAGATCGGTGTTTCCTACACATATGGACCATATCTAGTCCAAATCTCCTTCTGAAACTGATACAAAGCACTGACCGTCTAACTTCCAATGCTTGTCAGTTAAGATGAGAAACGTGTGAGCTTCGTGAACGATGTAGTTAGTTTGTGCAGAAAAGTGACTCCCCTTACCTGAATTGAAGTCTTGCTTGTAGGAAGACTCAGAGCCTGGGATTTAACTCCATTTCTGAGGTAAAACACACAGCAGTGTAATCATCCATTTTTCACACTCTGCTTTAGAACAAGAAGCACGCTCTTGATTTCTAGAGTCTCTAAGACAGCAGGAAATCTGAGTGTGCAGAGAAAAAAAGATCGGTGTTTCCTACACATATGGACCATATCTAGTCCAAATCTCCTTCTGAAACTGATACAAAGCACTGACCGTCTAACTTCCAATGCTTGTCAGTTAAGATGAGAAAAGTGTGAGCTCAGTGAACGATGTAGTTCGTTTGAGCAGAAAAGGGACTGCCCTTACCTGAAACGAAGTCTTGATTGTAGGAAGACTCAGAGCCTGGGATTTAACTCCATTTCTGAAGGGAAACACACAGCATAGTTCTCATCCATGGATCACTCTCTGCTTTAGAAAGAAGCACGCTCTTGCTTTCTAGAGTCTCTAAGACAGCAGGAAACGTGAGTGTGCTGAGAACAAAAGAATGGTGTATCCTACACATACGGACCATATCTAGTCCAACTCTTCTTCTGAAACTGATACAAAGCACTGGTCCTCTAACATCCAATGCTTGTCAGTTAAGATGAGAAACGTGTGAGCTTCGTGAACGATGTAGTTCGTTTGAGCAGAAAAGTGACTGCCCTTACCTGAAACGAAGTCTTGCTTGTAGGAAGACTCAGAGCCTGGGATTTAAGTCCATTTCTGATGTGAAACACACAGCAGTGTAATCATCCATGGATCACACTCTGCTTTAGAGCGAGAAGCACGCTCTTGCTTTCTAAAATCTCTAAGACAGCAGGAAACGTGAGTGTGCTGAGAACAAAAGAACGACGTTTCCTACACATAGGGACCATATCTAGTCCAACTCTGCTTCTGAAACAGATACAAAGCACTGGTCCTCGAACATCCAATGCTTGTCAGTTAAGATGAGAAACGGGTGAGCTTCGTGAACGATGTAGTTCCTTTGAGCAGAAAAGTGACTGCCCTTACCTGAAACGAAGTCTTGCTTGTAGGGAGACACAGAGCATGGGATTTAACTCCATTTCTGAAGTGAAACACACAGCATAGTCTCATCCTTGGATCACACTCTGTTTTAGAGCGAGAAGCACGCTCTTGCTTTCTAGAGTCTCTAATACAGAAGGAAATCTGAATGTGCCCAGAACAAAAGAACGGTGTTTCCTTCACATACTGATTATATGTAGTCCAAATCTTCTTCCGAAACTGATACAATGCCCGGGTCCTCTAACATCCAATGCTTGTCAGTTAACATGAGAAACGTGTGAGCTTGTGAACGATGTAGTTCCTTTGAGCAGAAAAGTGACTGCCCTTACCTTAAATGAAGTCTTGCTTGTAGGGAGACTCAGAACATGGGATTTAACTCCATTTCTGAAGTGAAACACACAGCATTGTCTCATCCATTGATCACACTCTGCTTTAGAACAAGAAGCACGCTCTTGCTTTCTAGAGTCTCTAAGACCGCAGGAAACGTAAGTGTGCTGCGAAAAAAAGAATGGTGTTTCCTACACATACGGAACATATCTAGTCCAACTCTGCTTCTGAAACTGATACAAAGCACTGGTCTTCTAACATCCAATGCTTGTCTGTTAAGATGAGAAACGTGTGAGCTCCGTGAAATATGTAGTTCGTTTGAGCTGAAAAGTGACTGCACTTACCTGAAACGAAGTCTTGCTTGTAGGAAGACATAGAGCCTGGGATTTAACTACTTTTCGGAAGGGAAACACACAGCATAGTTCTCATCCATGGATCACAGTCTGCTTTAGAGCGAGAAGCACACTCTTGCTTTCTAGAGTCTCTAAGACAGCAGGAAATCTGAGTGTGCCCAGAGCAAAAGATCGGTGTTTCCTACACATATGGACCATATCTAGTCCAAATATCCTTCTGAAACTGATACAAAGCACTGACCGTCTAACTACCAATTCTTGTCAGTTAAGATGAGAACCGTGTGAGCTCAGTGAACGATGTAGTTCTTTTGAGCAGAAAAGTGACTGCCCTTACCTGAAACGAAGTCTTGCTTGTAGGAAGACTCAGAGCCTGGGATTTAACTCCATTTCTGAAGGGAAACACACAGCATAGTTCTCATCCATGGATCACTCTCTGCTTTAGAAAGAAGCACGCCCTTGCTTTCTAGAGTCTCTAAGACAGCAGGAAACGTGAGTGTGCTGAGAACAAAAAAATGGTGTTTCCTACACATACGGACCATATCTAGTCCAACTCTTCTTCTGAAACTGATACAAAGCACTGGTCCTCTAACATCCAATGCTTGTCAGTTAAGATGAGAAACGTGTGAGCTTCGTGAACGATGTAGTTCTTTTGAGCAGAAAAGTGACTGCCCTTACCTGAAACGAAGTCTTGCTTGTAGGAAGACTCAGAGCCTGGGATTTAACTCCATTTCTGATGTGAAACACACAGCAGTGTAATCATCCATGGATCACACTCTGCTTTAGAGCGAGAAGCACGCTCTTGCTTTCTAAAATCTCTAAGACAGCAGGAAACGTGAGTGTGCTGAGAACAAAAGAACGATGTTTCCTAAACATAGGGACCATATCTAGTCCAACTCTGCTTCTGAAACAGATACAAAGCACTGGTCCTCGAACATCCAATGCTTGTCAGTTAAGATGAGAAACGTGTGAGCTTCGTGAACGATGTAGTTCCTTTGAGCAGAAAAGTGACTGCCCTTACCTGAAACGAAGTCTTGCTTGTAGGGAGACACAGTGCATGGGATTTAACTCCATTTCTGAAGTGAAACACACAGCATAGTCTCATCCATGGATCACACTCTGTTTTAGAGCGAGAAGCACGCTCTTGCTTTCTAGAGTCTCTAAGACAGCAGGAAATCTGAGTGTGCCCAGAACAAAAGAACGGTGTTTCCTACACATATGGACCATATCTAGTCCAACTCTGCTTCTGAAACTGATACAAAGCACTGGTCCTCTAACATCCAATGCTTGTCTGTTAAGATGAGAAACTTGTGAGCTCCGTGAACGATGTAGTTCGTTTGAGCTGAAAAGTGACTGCCCTTACCTGAAACGAAGTCTTGCTTGTAGGAAGACACAGAGCCTGGGATTTAACTCCTTTTCTGAAGGGAAACACACAGCATAGTTCTCATCCATGGATCACACTCTGCTTTAGAGCGAGAAGCACGCTCTTGCTTTCTACACTCTCTAAGACAGCAGGAAACGTGAGTGTGCTGAGAACAAAAGAACGGTGTTTCCTACACATACGGACCATATCTAGTCCAACTCTGCTCCTGAAAGTGATACAAAGCACTGGTCCTCTAACATCCAATGCCTGTCAGTTAAGATGAGAAACGTGTGTGCTTAGTGAATAATGTAGTTCCTTTGAACTGAAAAGTGACTGCCCTTACCTGATACGAAGTCTTGCTTGTAGTAAGAAACAGAGCCTGGGATTTAAGTCCATTTCTGAATGAAAACACACAGCATAGTTCTCATCCATGGATCACACTCTGCTTTAGAGCGAGAAGCACACTCTTTCTTTCTAGATACTCTAATACAGCAGGAAATCCGAGTGTGCCCAGAACAAAAGAATGGCGTTTCCACACATATGGACCTTATGTAGTCCAAATCTGCTTCTGAAACTGATACAAAGCACTGACCATCTTACATCCAATGCTTGTCAGTTAAGATGAGAAACGTGTGAGCCTCGTGAACGGTGTAGTTCGTTTGAGCAGAAAAATGACTCCCCTTATCTGAATTGAAGTCTTGCTTGTATGAAGACTCAGAGCCTGGGATTTAACTCCATTTCTGAAGTAAAACACACAGCCGTGTAATCATCCATTGATCAAACTCTGCTTTAGAACAAGAAGCACGCTCTTGCTTTCTAGATTCTCTAAGACAGCAGGAAATGTGAGTGTGCTGAGAACAAAAGAACGGTGTTTCCTACCCTTACGGACATTATATAGTCCAACTCTGCATCTGAAACTGATATAAAACACTGGTCCTCTAAAATCCAATGCTTGTCTGTTAAGATGAGAAACGTGTGAGCTTCGTGAATGATGTAGTTCCTTTGAGCTGAAAAGTGACTGCCCTTACCTGAAAGGATGTCTTGCCTGTAGGAAGACACAGAGTCTGGGATTTAACTCCATTTCTGAACGGAAACATACAGCATAGGTCTCATCCATGGTTCACACTCTGCTTTAGAGCAAGAAGCAAGCTCTTGCTTTCTAAAGTCTCTAAGACAGCAGGAAACGTGAGTGTGCTTAGAACAAAAGAACGGTGTTCCTACACATACGGACCATATCTAGTCCAACTCTGCTTCTGAAAGTGATACAAAGCACTGGTCCTCTAACATCCAATGCTTGTCAGTTAAGATGAGAAACGTGTGAGCTTAGTGAATGATGTTGTTCCTTTGAACTGAAAAGTGACTGCCCTTACCTGAAACGAAGTCTTGCTTGTAGGAAGACACAGAGCCTGGGATTTAAGTCCATTTCTGAGGGGAAACAGACAGCATAGTTCTCATCCATGGAACACACTCTGCTTTAGAGCGAGAAGCACACTCTTGCTTTCTAGATTCTCTAATACATCAGGAAATCTGAGTGTGCCTAGAACAAAAGAAGGGTGTTTCCTACACATATGGCCCATTTGTAGTCCAAATCTTCTTCTGAAACTGATACAATGCACTGGTCCTCTAACATCCAATGCTTGTCTGTTAAGATGAGAAACGTGTGAGCTCAGTGAAGGATGTAGTTCGTTTGTGCTGGAAAGTGACTGCCCTTACCTGAAACGAAATCTTGCTTGTAGGAAGACTCAGAGCCTTAGATTTATTTCCATTTCTGAAGTGAAACACACAGCATTGTTCTCATCCATGGATCACACTCTGCTTTAGAGCCAGAAGCACACTCTTGCTTTATAGATTCTCTAATACAGCAGGAAATCTGAGTGTGCCCAGAACAAAAGAACGGAGTTTCCTACACATAAGGACAATATGTAATCCAAATCTTCTTCTGAAACTGATACAATGCACTGGTCCTCTAACATCCAATGCTTGTCAGTTAAGATGTGAAACGTGTGAGCTTCGTGAAAGATGTAGTTCGTTTGAGCAGAAAAGTGACTGCCCTTACCTGAAACGAAGTCTTGTTGTAGGAAGACTCAGAGCATGGGATTTAACTCCATTTCTGAGGTGAAACACACAGCAGTGTTCTCATCCAATGATCACACTCTGCTTTAGAACAAGAAGCACGATCGTGCTTTCTAGAGTCTCTAAGACAGCAGGAAACGTGAGTTTGAGAGAACAAAAGAACAGTGTTTCCTACACATACGGACCATATCTAGTCCAACTCTGCTTCTGAAAGTGATACAAAGCAGTGGTCCTCTAACATCCAATGCTTGTCAATTAAGATGAGAAACGTGTGAGCTCAGTGAAGGATGTAGTTCCTTTGAGCTGAAAAGTGACTGTCCTTACCTGAAACGAAGTCTTGCTTGTAGGAAGACACAGAGCCTGGGATTTAACTCCATTTCTGAAGGGAAACACACAGCATAGTTCTCATCCATGGATCACACTCTGCTTTAGAGCAAGAAGCACACTCTTGCTTTCTAGAGTCTCTAAGACAGAAGGAAATCTGAGTGTGCCCAGAACAAAAGAACGGTGTTTCCTTCACATACTGATTATATGTAGTCCAAATCTTCTTCTGAAACTGATACAATGCACGGGTCCTTTAACATCCAATGCTTGTCAGTTAACATGAGAAACGTGTGAGCTTGTGAACGATGTAGTTCCTTTGAGCAGAAAAGTGACTGCCCTTACCTTAAATGAAGTCTTGCTTGTAGGGAGACTCAGAACATGGGATTTAACTCCATTTCTGAAGTGAAACACACAGCATTGTCTCATCCATTGATCACACTCTGCTTTAGAACAAGAAGCACGCTCTTGCTTTCTAGAGTCTCTAAGACCGCAGGAAACGTAAGTGTGCTGCGAAAAAAAGAATGGTGTTTCCTACACATACGGACCATATCTAGTCCAACTCTGCTTCTGAAACTGATACAAAGCACTGGTCTTCTAACATCCAATGCTTGTCTGTTAAGATGAGAAACGTGTGAGCTCCGTGAAATATGTAGTTCGTTTGAGCTGAAAAGTGACTGCACTTACCTGAAACGAAGTCTTGCTTGTAGGAAGACATAGAGCCTGGGATTTAACTACTTTTCGGAAGGGAAACACACAGCATAGTTCTCATCCATGGATCACAGTCTGCTTTAGAGCGAGAAGCACACTCTTGCTTTCTAGAGTCTCTAAGACAGCAGGAAATCTGAGTGTGCCCAGAGCAAAAGATCGGTGTTTCCTACACATATGGACCATATCTAGTCCAAATCTCCTTCTGAAACTGATACAAAGCACTGACCGTCTAACTTCCAATGCTTGTCAGTTAAGATGAGAAACGTGTGAGCTCAGTGAACGATGTAGTTCTTTTGAGCAGAAAAGTGACTGCCCTTACCTGAAACGAAGTCTTGCTTGTAGGAAGACTCAGAGCCTGGGATTTAACTCCATTTCTGAAGGGAAACACACAGCATAGTTCTCATCCATGGATCACTCTCTGCTTTAGAAAGAAGCACGCCCTTGCTTTCTAGAGTCTCTAAGACAGCAGGAAACATGAGTGTGCTGAGAACAAAAAAATGGTGTTTCCTACACATACAGACCATATCTAGTCCAACTCTTCTTCTGAAACTGATACAAAGCACTGGTCCTCTAACATCCAATGCTTGTCAGTTAAGATGAGAAACGTGTGAGCTTCGTGAACGATGTAGTTCTTTTGAGCAGAGAAGTGACTGCCCTTACCTGAAACGAAGTCTTGCTTGTAGGAAGACTCAGAGCCTGGGATTTAAGTCCATTTCTGATGTGAAACACACAGCAGTGTAATCATCCATGGATCACACTCTGCTTTAGAGCGAGAAGCACGCTCTTGCTTTCTAAAATCTCTAAGACAGCAGGAAACGTGAGTGTGCTGAGAACAAAAGAACGATGTTTCCTAAACATAGGGACCATATCTAGTCCAACTCTGCTTCTGAAACAGATACAAAGCACTGGTCCTCGAACATCCAATGCTTGTCAGTTAAGATGAGAAACGTGTGAGCTTCGTGAACGATGTAGTTCCTTTGAGCAGAAAAGTGAGTGCCCTTACCTGAAACGAAGTCTTGCTTGTAGGGAGACACAGTGCATGGGATTTAACTCCATTTCTGAAGTGAAACACACAGCATAGTCTCATCCATGGATCACACTCTGTTTTAGAGCGAGAAGCACGCTCTTGCTTTCTAGAGTCTCTAAGACAGCAGGAAATCTGAGTGTGCCCAGAAGAAAAGAACGGTGTTTCCTACACATATGGACCATATCTAGTCCAACTCTGCTTCTGAAACTGATACAAAGCACTGACCCTCTAACATCCAATGCTTGTCAGTTAAGATGAGAAACGTGGGAGCTTCGTGAATGATGTAGTTCCTTTGTGCAGAAAAGTGACTGCCCTTACGTGAAAAGAAGTCTGGCTTGTAGGGAGACACAGAGCATGGGATTTAACTCCATTTCTGAAGTGAAACACACAGCATAGTCTCATCCATGGATCACACTCTGTTTTAGAGATAGAAGCACGCTCTTGCTTTCTAGAGTCTCTATGACAGCAGGAAAGGTGAGTGTGCCCAGAACAAAAGATCGGTGTTTCCTACACATATGGACCATAAGTAGTCCAAATCTGCTTCTGAAACTGATACAAAGCACTGACCCTCTAACATCCAATGCTTGTCAGTTAAGATGAGAAACGTGTGAGCTTCGTGAACGATGTAGTTCGTTTGAGCAGAAAACTGACTGCCCTTACCTGAAACGAAGTCTTGCTTGTAGGAAGACTCAGAGCCTGGGATTTAACTCCATTTCTGAAGTGAAACACACAGCAGTGTTCTCATCCATTGATCAAACTCTGCGTTTGAACAAGAAGCATGCTCTTCTTTCTATAGTCTCTAAGACAGCAGGAAATGTGAGTTTGCTGAGAACAAAAGAACGGTGTTTCATACACATACGGACCATATCTAGTCGAACTCTGCTTTGGAAGTTGATACAAAGCACTGGTCCTCTAACATCCAATGATTGTCTGTTATTTTGAGAAACGTGTAAGCTTGTGAAAGATGTAGTTCGTTTGAGCTGAAAAGTGACTGCCCTTACCTGAAACGTAGTCTTGCTTGTAGGAAGACATAGAGCATGGGATTTAACTACTTTTCTGAAGGGAAACACACAGCATAGTTTTCATCCATGGATCACACTCTGCTTTAGAGCGAGAAGCACACTCTTGCTTTCTAGATTCTCTAAGACAGCAGGAAATCTGAGTGTGCCCAGAGCAAAATATCGGTGTTTCCTACACATATGGACCATATGTAGTCCAAATCTGCTTCTGAAACTGATACAAAGCACTGGTCCTCTAACATCCAATGCTTGTCAGTTAAGATGAGAAACGTGTGAGCTTCGTGAATGATGTAGTTCCTTTGAGCAGAAAAGTGACTGCCCTTACCTGAAATGAAGACTTGCTTGTAGGGAGACACAGAGCATGGGATTTAACTCCATTTCTGAAGTGAAACACACAGCATAGTTTCATCCATGGATCACACTCTGCTTTAGAACACGAAGCACGCTCTTGATTTCTAGAGTCTCTAAGACAGCAGGAAATCTGAGTGTGCAGAGAAAAAAAGATCGGTGTTTCCTACACATATGGACCATATCTAGTCCAAATCTCCTTCTGAAACTGATACAAAGCACTGACCGTCTAACTTCCAATGCTTGTCAGTTAAGATGAGAAACGTGTGAGCTCAGTGAACGATGTAGTTCGTTTGAGCAGAAAAGGGACTGCCCTTACCTGAAACGAAGTCTTGCTTGTAGGAAGACTCAGAGCCTGGGATTTAACTCCATTTCTGAAGGGAAACACACAGCATAGTTCTCATCCATGGATCACTCTCTGCTTTAGAAAGAATCACGCTCTTGCTTTCTAGAGTCTCTAAGACAGCAGGAAACGTGAGTGTGCTGAGAACAAAAGAATGGTGTATCCTACACATACGGACCATATCTAGTCCAACGCTTCTTCTGAAACTGATACAAAGCACTGGTCCTCTAACATCCAATGCTTGTCAGTTAAGATGAGAAACGTGTGAGCTTCGTGAACGATGTAGTTCGTTTGAGCAGAAAAGTGACTGCCCTTACCTGAAACGAAGTCTTGCTTGTAGGAAGACTCAGAGCCTGGGATTTAAGTCCATTTCTGATGTGAAACACACAGCAGTGTAATCATCCATGGATCACACTCTGCTTTAGAGCGAGAAGCACGCTCTTGCTTTCTAAAATCTCTAAGACAGCAGGAAACGTGAGTGTGCTGAGAACAAAAGAACGACGTTTCCTACACATAGGGACCATATCTAGTCCAACTCTGCTTCTGAAACAGATACAAAGCACTGGTCCTCGAACATCCAATGCTTGTCAGTTAAGATGAGAAACGTGTGAGCTTCGTGAACGATGTAGTTCCTTTGAGCAGAAAAGTGACTGCCCTTACCTGAAATGAAGTCTTGCTTGTAGGGAGACACAGAGCATGGGATTTAACTCCATTTCTGAAGTGAAACACACAGCATAGTCTCATCCTTGGATCACACTCTGTTTTAGAGCGAGAAGCACGCTCTTGCTTTCTAGAGTCTCTAATACAGAAGGAAATCTGAGTGTGCCAGAACAAAAGAACGGTGTTTCCTTCACATACTGATTATATGTAGTCCAAATCTTCTTCTGAAACTGATACAATGCACGGGTCCTCTAACATCCAATGCTTGTCAGTTAACATGAGAAACGTGTGAGCTTGTGAACGATGTAGTTCCTTTGAGCAGAAAAGTGACTGCCCTTACCTTAAATGAAGTCTTGCTTGTAGGGAGACTCAGAACATGGGATTTAACTCCATTTCTGAAGTGAAACACACAGCATTGTCTCATCCATTGATCACACTCTGCTTTAGAACAAGAAGCACGCTCTTGCTTTCTAGAGTCTCTAAGACCGCAGGAAACGTAAGTGTGCTGCGAAAAAAAGAATGGTGTTTCCTACACATACGGACCATATCTAGTCCAACTCTGCTTCTGAAACTGATACAAAGCACTGACCCTCTAACATCCAATGCTTGTCAGTTAAGATGAGAAACGTGTGAGCTTCGTGAACGATGTAGTTCGTTTGAGCAGAAAACTGACTGCCCTTACCTGAAACGAAGTCTTGCTTGTAGGAAGACTCAGAGCCTGGGATTTAACTCCATTTCTGAAGTGAAACACACAGCAGTGTTCTCATCCATTGATCAAACTCTGCGTTTGAACAAGAAGCATGCTATTCTTTCTATAGTCTGTAAGACAGCAGGAAATGTGAGTTTGCTGAGAACAAAAGAACGGTGTTTCATACACATACAGACCATATCTAGTCGAACTCTGCTTTGGAAATTGATACAAAGCACTGGTCCTCTAACATCCAATGATTGTCTGTTATTTTGAGAAACGTGTAAGCTTGTGAAAGATGTAGTTCGTTTGAGCTGAAAAGTGACTGCCCTTACCTGAAACGTAGTCTTGCTTGTAGGAAGACATAGAGCATGGGATTTAACTACTTTTCTGAAGGGAAACACACAGCATAGTTTTCATCCATGGATCACACTCTGCTTTAGAGCGAGAAGCACACTCTTGCTTTCTAGATTCTCTAAGACAGCAGGAAATCTGAGTGTGCCCAGAGCAAAATATCGGTGTTTCCTACACATATGGATTATATGTAGTCCAAATCTGCTTCTGAAACTGATACAAAGCACTGGTCCTCTAACATCCAATGCTTGTCAGTTAAGATGAGAAACGTGTGAGCTTCGTGAATGATGTAGTTCCTTTGAGCAGAAAAGTGACTGCCCTTACCTGAAATGAAGTCTTGCTTGTAGGGAGACACAGAGCATGGGATTTAACTCCATTTCTGAAGTGAAACACACAGCATAGTTTCATCCATGGATCACACTCTGTTTTAGAGCGAGAAGCACGCTTTTGCTTTCTAGAGTCTCTAAGACAGCAGGATACGTGAGTGTGCCCAGAGCAAAAGATCGGTGTTTCCTACACATATGGACCATATCTAGTCCAAATCTCCTTCTGAAACTGATACAAAGCACTGACCGTCTAACTTCCAATGCTTGTCAGTTAAGATGAGAAACGTGTGAGCTTCGTGAACGATGTAGTTAGTTTGTGCAGAAAAGTGACTCCCCTTACCTGAATTGAAGTCTTGCTTGTAGGAAGACTCAGAGCCTGGGATTTAACTCCATTTCTGAGGTAAAACACACAGCAGTGTAATCATCCATTTTTCACACTCTGCTTTAGAACAAGAAGCACGCTCTTGATTTCTAGAGTCTCTAAGACAGCAGGAAATCTGAGTGTGCAGAGAAAAAAAGATCGGTGTTTCCTACACATATGGACCATATCTAGTCCAAATCTCCTTCTGAAACTGATACAAAGCACTGACCGTCTAACTTCCAATGCTTGTCAGTTAAGATGAGAAACGTGTGAGCTCAGTGAACGATGTAGTTCGTTTGAGCAGAAAAGGGACTGCCCTTACCTGAAACGAAGTCTTGATTGTAGGAAGACTCAGAGCCTGGGATTTAACTCCATTTCTGAAGGGAAACACACAGCATAGTTCTCATCCATGGATCACTCTCTGCTTTAGAAAGAAGCACGCTCTTGCTTTCTAGAGTCTCTAAGACAGCAGGAAACGTGAGTGTGCTGAGAACAAAAGAATGGTGTATCCTACACATACGGACCATATCTAGTCCAACTCTTCTTCTGAAACTGATACAAAGCACTGGTCCTCTAACATCCAATGCTTGTCAGTTAAGATGAGAAACGTGTGAGCTTCGTGAACGATGTAGTTCGTTTGAGCAGAAAAGTGACTGCCCTTACCTGAAACGAAGTCTTGCTTGTAGGAAGACTCAGAGCCTGGGATTTAAGTCCATTTCTGATGTGAAACACACAGCAGTGTAATCATCCATGGATCACACTCTGCTTTAGAGCGAGAAGCACGCTCTTGCTTTCTAAAATCTCTAAGACAGCAGGAAACGTGAGTGTGCTGAGAACAAAAGAACGACGTTTCCTACACATAGGGACCATATCTAGTCCAACTCTGCTTCTGAAACAGATACAAAGCACTGGTCCTCGAACATCCAATGCTTGTCAGTTAAGATGAGAAACGGGTGAGCTTCGTGAACGATGTAGTTCCTTTGAGCAGAAAAGTGACTGCCCTTACCTGAAACGAAGTCTTGCTTGTAGGGAGACACAGAGCATGGGATTTAACTCCATTTCTGAAGTGAAACACACAGCATAGTCTCATCCTTGGATCACACTCTGTTTTAGAGCGAGAAGCACGCTCTTGCTTTCTAGAGTCTCTAATACAGAAGGAAATCTGAATGTGCCCAGAACAAAAGAACGGTGTTTCCTTCACATACTGATTATATGTAGTCCAAATCTTCTTCTGAAACTGATACAATGCCCGGGTCCTCTAACATCCAATGCTTGTCAGTTAACATGAGAAACGTGTGAGCTTGTGAACGATGTAGTTCCTTTGAGCAGAAAAGTGACTGCCCTTACCTTAAATGAAGTCTTGCTTGTAGGGAGACTCAGAACATGGGATTTAACTCCATTTCTGAAGTGAAACACACAGCATTGTCTCATCCATTGATCACACTCTGCTTTAGAACAAGAAGCACGCTCTTGCTTTCTAGAGTCTCTAAGACCGCAGGAAACGTAAGTGTGCTGCGAAAAAAAGAATGGTGTTTCCTACACATACGGACCATATCTAGTCCAACTCTGCTTCTGAAACTGATACAAAGCACTGGTCTTCTAACATCCAATGCTTGTCTGTTAAGATGAGAAACGTGTGAGCTCCGTGAAATATGTAGTTCGTTTGAGCTGAAAAGTGACTGCACTTACCTGAAACGAAGTCTTGCTTGTAGGAAGACATAGAGCCTGGGATTTAACTACTTTTCGGAAGGGAAACACATAGCATAGTTCTCATCCATGGATCACAGTCTGCTTTAGAGCGAGAAGCACACTCTTGCTTTCTAGAGTCTCTAAGACAGCAGGAAATCTGAGTGTGCCCAGAGCAAAAGATCGGTGTTTCCTACACATATGGACCATATCTAGTCCAAATATCCTTCTGAAACTGATACAAAGCACTGACCGTCTAACTACCAATTCTTGTCAGTTAAGATGAGAACCGTGTGAGCTCAGTGAACGATGTAGTTCTTTTGAGCAGAAAAGTGACTGCCCTTACCTGAAACGAAGTCTTGCTTGTAGGAAGACTCAGAGCCTGGGATTTAACTCCATTTCTGAAGGGAAACACACAGCATAGTTCTCATCCATGGATCACTCTCTGCTTTAGAAAGAAGCACGCCCTTGCTTTCTAGAGTCTCTAAGACAGCAGGAAACGTGAGTGTGCTGAGAACAAAAAAATGGTGTTTCCTACACATACGGACCATATCTAGTCCAACTCTTCTTCTGAAACTGATACAAAGCACTGGTCCTCTAACATCCAATGCTTGTCAGTTAAGATGAGAAACGTGTGAGCTTCGTGAACGATGTAGTTCTTTTGAGCAGAAAAGTGACTGCCCTTACCTGAAACGAAGTCTTGCTTGTAGGAAGACTCAGAGCCTGGGATTTAACTCCATTTCTGATGTGAAACACACAGCAGTGTAATCATCCATGGATCACACTCTGCTTTAGAGCGAGAAGCACGCTCTTGCTTTCTAAAATCTCTAAGACAGCAGGAAACGTGAGTGTGCTGAGAACAAAAGAACGATGTTTCCTAAACATAGGGACCATATCTAGTCCAACTCTGCTTCTGAAACAGATACAAAGCACTGGTCCTCGAACATCCAATGCTTGTCAGTTAAGATGAGAAACGTGTGAGCTTCGTGAACGATGTAGTTCCTTTGAGCAGAAAAGTGACTGCCCTTACCTGAAACGAAGTCTTGCTTGTAGGGAGACACAGTGCATGGGATTTAACTCCATTTCTGAAGTGAAACACACAGCATAGTCTCATCCATGGATCACACTCTGTTTTAGAGCGAGAAGCACGCTCTTGCTTTCTAGAGTCTCTAAGACAGCAGGAAATCTGAGTGTGCCCAGAACAAAAGAACGGTGTTTCCTACACATATGGACCATATCTAGTCCAACTCTGCTTCTGAAACTGATACAAAGCACTGGTCCTCTAACATCCAATGCTTGTCTGTTAAGATGAGAAACTTGTGAGCTCCGTGAACGATGTAGTTCGTTTGAGCTGAAAAGTGACTGCCCTTACCTGAAACGAAGTCTTGCTTGTAGGAAGACACAGAGCCTGGGATTTAACTCCTTTTCTGAAGGGAAACACACAGCATAGTTCTCATCCATGGATCACACTCTGCTTTAGAGCGAGAAGCACGCTCTTGCTTTCTACACTCTCTAAGACAGCAGGAAACGTGAGTGTGCTGAGAACAAAAGAACGGTGTTTCCTACACATACGGACCATATCTAGTCCAACTCTGCTCCTGAAAGTGATACAAAGCACTGGTCCTCTAACATCCAATGCCTGTCAGTTAAGATGAGAAACGTGTGTGCTTAGTGAATAATGTAGTTCCTTTGAACTGAAAAGTGACTGCCCTTACCTGATACGAAGTCTTGCTTGTAGTAAGAAACAGAGCCTGGGATTTAAGTCCATTTCTGAATGAAAACACACAGCATAGTTCTCATCCATGGATCACACTCTGCTTTAGAGCGAGAAGCACACTCTTTCTTTCTAGATACTCTAATACAGCAGGAAATCCGAGTGTGCCCAGAACAAAAGAATGGCGTTTCCACACATATGGACCTTATGTAGTCCAAATCTGCTTCTGAAACTGATACAAAGCACTGACCATCTTACATCCAATGCTTGTCAGTTAAGATGAGAAACGTGTGAGCCTCGTGAACGGTGTAGTTCGTTTGAGCAGAAAAATGACTCCCCTTATCTGAATTGAAGTCTTGCTTGTATGAAGACTCAGAGCCTGGGATTTAACTCCATTTCTGAAGTAAAACACACAGCCGTGTAATCATCCATTGATCAAACTCTGCTTTAGAACAAGAAGCACGCTCTTGCTTTCTAGATTCTCTAAGACAGCAGGAAATGTGAGTGTGCTGAGAACAAAAGAACGGTGTTTCCTACCCTTACGGACATTATATAGTCCAACTCTGCATCTGAAACTGATATAAAACACTGGTCCTCTAAAATCCAATGCTTGTCTGTTAAGATGAGAAACGTGTGAGCTTCGTGAATGATGTACTTCGTTTGAGCTGAAAAGTGACTGCCCTTACCTGAAAGGATGTCTTGCCTGTAGGAAGACACAGAGTCTGGGATTTAACTCCATTTCTGAACGGAAACATACAGCATAGGTCTCATCCATGGTTCACACTCTGCTTTAGAGCAAGAAGCAAGCTCTTGCTTTCTAAAGTCTCTAAGACAGCAGGAAACGTGAGTGTGCTTAGAACAAAAGAACGGTGTTCCTACACATACGGACCATATCTAGTCCAACTCTGCTTCTGAAAGTGATACAAAGCACTGGTCCTCTAACATCCAATGCTTGTCAGTTAAGATGAGAAACGTGTGAGCTTAGTGAATGATGTTGTTCCTTTGAACTGAAAAGTGACTGCCCTTACCTGAAACGAAGTCTTGCTTGTAGGAAGACACAGAGCCTGGGATTTAAGTCCATTTCTGAGGGGAAACAGACAGCATAGTTCTCATCCATGGAACACACTCTGCTTTAGAGCGAGAAGCACACTCTTGCTTTCTAGATTCTCTAATACATCAGGAAATCTGAGTGTGCCTAGAACAAAAGAAGGGTGTTTCCTACACATATGGCCCATTTGTAGTCCAAATCTTCTTCTGAAACTGATACAATGCACTGGTCCTCTAACATCCAATGCTTGTCTGTTAAGATGAGAAACGTGTGAGCTCAGTGAAGGATGTAGTTCGTTTGTGCTGGAAAGTGACTGCCCTTACCTGAAACGAAATCTTGCTTGTAGGAAGACTCAGAGCCTTAGATTTATTTCCATTTCTGAAGTGAAACACACAGCATTGTTCTCATCCATGGATCACACTCTGCTTTAGAGCGAGAAGCACACTCTTGCTTTATAGATTCTCTAATACAGCAGGAAATCTGAGTGTGCCCAGAACAAAAGAACGGTGTTTCCTACACATAAGGACAATATGTAATCCAAATCTTCTTCTGAAACTGATACAATGCACTGGTCCTCTAACATCCAATGCTTGTCAGTTAAGATGTGAAACGTGTGAGCTTCGTGAAAGATGTAGTTCGTTTGAGCAGAAAAGTGACTGCCCTTACCTGAAACGAAGTCTTGTTGTAGGAAGACTCAGAGCATGGGATTTAACTCCATTTCTGAGGTGAAACACACAGCAGTGTTCTCATCCAATGATCACACTCTGCTTTAGAACAAGAAGCACGATCGTGCTTTCTAGAGTCTCTAAGACAGCAGGAAACGTGAGTTTGAGAGAACAAAAGAACAGTGTTTCCTACACATACGGACCATATCTAGTCCAACTCTGCTTCTGAAAGTGATACAAAGCAGTGGTCCTCTAACATCCAATGCTTGTCAATTAAGATGAGAAACGTGTGAGCTCAGTGAAGGATGTAGTTCCTTTGAGCTGAAAAGTGACTGTCCTTACCTGAAACGAAGTCTTGCTTGTAGGAAGACACAGAGCCTGGGATTTAACTCCATTTCTGAAGGGAAACACACAGCATAGTTCTCATCCATGGATCACACTCTGCTTTAGAGCAAGAAGCACACTCTTGCTTTCTTGAGTCTCTAAGACAGCAGGAAATCTGAGTGTGCCCAGAACAAAAGAACGGTGTTTCCTACACATACGGACTATATGTAGTCCAAATCTTCTTCTGAAACTGATAGAATGCACTGGTCCTCTAACATCCAGTGCTTGTCAGTTAAGATGAGAAACGTGTGAGCTTCATGAAAAATATAGTTCGTTTGAACAGAATAGTGACTGCCCTTACCTGAAACGAAGTCTTGCTTGTAGGAAGACTCAGAGCATGGGATTTAACTCCATTTCTGAAGTGAAACACACAGCATAGTTCTCATCCATGGATCACACTCTGCTTTAGAGCAAGAAGCACGCTCTTGCTTTCTAGATTCTCTAATACAGCAGGAAATCTGATTGTGCCCAGAACAAAAGAAAGGTGTTTCCTACACATACGGACTATATGTAGTCCTAATCTTCTTCTGAAACTGATACAATGCACTGGTCCTCTAATATCGAATGCTTGTCAGTTAAGATGAGAAACGTGTGAGCTTCGTGAACGATGTAGTTCCTTTGAGCAGAAAAGTGACTGCCCTTACCTGAAACGAAGTCTTGCTTGTAGGGAGACTCAGAGCCTGGGATTTAACTCCAATTCTGAAGTGAAACACACAGCATTGTCTCATCCATTGATCACACTATGCTTTAGAACAAGAAGCACGCTCTTGCTTTCTAGAGTCTCTAAGACAGCAGGAAACCTGAGTGTGCTGAGAACAAAAGAACGGTGTTTCCTACACATACGGACCATATCTAGTCCAACTCTGCTTCTGAAACTGATACAAAGCACTGGTCCTCTAACATCCAATGCTTGTCTGTTAAGATGAGAATCGTGTGAGCTTAGTGAATGATGTAGTTCCTTTGAACTGAAAAGTGACTGCCCTTACCTGGAACGAAGTCTTGCTTGTAGTAAGAAACAGAGCCTGGGATTTAAGTCCATTTCTGAATGGAAACACACAGCATAGTTCTCATCCATGGATCACACTCTGCTTTAGAGCGAGAAGCACACTCTTTCTTTCTAGATTCTCTAATACAGCAGGAAATCTGAGTGTGCCCAGAACAAAAGAAGGGTGTTTCCTACACATATGGACCTTATGTAGTCCAAATCTGCTTCTGAAACTGATACAAAGCACTGACCATCTTACATCCAATGCTTGTCAGTTAAGATGAGAAACGTGTGAGCCTCGTGAACGGTGTAGTTCGTTTGAGGAGAAAAGTGACTGCCCTTACCTGAATTGAAGTCTTGCTTGTAGGAAGACTCAGAGCCTGGGATTTAACTCCATTTCTGACCGGAAACATACAGCATAGGTCTCATCCATGGTTCACACTCTGCTTTAGAGCGAGAAGCACGCTCTTGCTTTCTAAAGTCTCTAAGACAGCAGGAAAAGTGAGTGTGCTGAGAACAAGAGAACGGTGTTCCTACACATACGGTCCATATCTAGTCCAACTCTGCTTCTGAAAGTGATACAAAGCACTGGTCCTCTAACATCCAATGCTTGTCAGTTAAGATGAGAAACGTGTGAGCTTCGTGAACGATGTAGTTCGTTTGAGCAGAAAAGTGACTGCCCTTACCTGAAACGAAGTCTTGCTTGTAGGAAGACTCAGAGCCTGGGATTTAAGTCCATTTCTGATCTGAAACACACAGCAGTGTAATCATCCATGGATCACACTCTGCTTTAGAGCGAGAAGCACGCTCTTGCTTTCTAAAATCTCTAAGACAGCAGGAAACGTGAGTGTGCTGAGAACAAAAGAACGACGTTTCCTACACATAGGGACCATATCTAGTCCAACTCTGCTTCTGAAACAGATACAAAGCACTGGTCCTCGAACATCCAATGCTTGTCAGTTAAGATGAGAAACGGGTGAGCTTCGTGAACGATGTAGTTCCTTTGAGCAGAAAAGTGACTGCCCTTACCTGAAATGAAGTCTTGCTTGTAGGGAGACACAGAGCATGGGATTTAACTCCATTTCTGAAGTGAAACACACAGCATAGTCTCATCCTTGGATCACACTCTGTTTTAGAGCGAGAAGAACGCTCTTGCTTTCTAGACTCTCTAATACAGAAGGAAATCTGAATGTGCCCAGAACAAAAGAACGGTGTTTCCTTCACATACTGATTATATGTAGTCCAAATCTTCTTCTGAAACTGATACAATGCCCGGGTCCTCTAACATCCAATGCTTGTCAGTTAACATGAGAAACGTGTGAGCTTGTGAACGATGTAGTTCCTTTGAGCAGAAAAGTGACTGCCCTTACCTTAAATGAAGTCTTGCTTGTAGGGAGACTCAGAACATGGGATTTAACTCCATTTCTGAAGTGAAACACACAGCATTGTCTCATCCATTGATCACACTCTGCTTTAGAACAAGAAGCACGCTCTTGCTTTCTAGAGTCTCTAAGACCGCAGGAAACGTAAGTGTGCTGCGAAAAAAAGAATGGTGTTTCCTACACATACGGAACATATCTAGTCCAACTCTGCTTCTGAAACTGATACAAAGCACTGGTCTTCTAACATCCAATGCTTGTCTGTTAAGATGAGAAACGTGTGAGCTCCGTGAAATATGTAGTTCGTTTGAGCTGAAAAGTGACTGCACTTACCTGAAACGAAGTCTTGCTTGTAGGAAGACATAGAGCCTGGGATTTAACTACTTTTCGGAAGGGAAACACACAGCATAGTTCTCATCCATGGATCACAGTCTGCTTTAGAGCGAGAAGCACACTCTTGCTTTCTAGAGTCTCTAAGAGAGCAGGAAATCTGATTGTGCCCAGAGCAAAAGATCGGTGTTTCCTACACATATGGACCATATCTAGTCCAAATATCCTTCTGAAACTGATACAAAGCACTGACCGTCTAACTACCAATGCTTGTCAGTTAAGATGAGAACCGTGTGAGCTCAGTGAACGATGTAGTTCTTTTGAGCAGAAAAGTGACTGCCCTTACCTGAAACGAAGTCTTGCTTGTAGGAAGACTCAGAGCCTGGGATTTAACTCCATTTCTGATGTGAAACACACAGCAGTGTAATCATCCATGGATCACACTCTGCTTTAGAGCGAGAAGCACGCTCTTGCTTTCTAAAATCTCTAAGACAGCAGGAAACGTGAGTGTGCTGAGAACAAAAGAACGATGTTTCCTAAACATAGGGACCATATCTAGTCCAACTCTGCTTCTGAAACAGATACAAAGCACTGGTCCTCGAACATCCAATGCTTGTCAGTTAAGATGAGAAACGTGTGAGCTTCGTGAACGATGTAGTTCCTTTGAGCAGAAAATTGACTGCCCTTGCCTGAAACGAAGTCTTGCTTGTAGGGAGACACAGTGCATGGGATTTAACTCCATTTCTGAAGTGAAACACACAGCATAGTCTCATCCATGGATCACACTCTGTTTTAGAGCGAGAAGCACGCTCTTGCTTTCTAGAGTCTCTAAGACAGCAGGAAATCTGAGTGTGCCCAGAACAAAAGAACGGTGTTTCCTACACATATGGACCATATCTAGTCCAACTCTGCTTCTGAAACTGATACAAAGCACTGGTCCTCTAACATCCAATGCTTGTCTGTTAAGATGAGAAACTTGTGAGGTCCGTGAACGATGTAGTTCGTTTGAGCTGAAAAGTGACTGCCCTTACCTGAAACGAAGTCTTGCTTGTAGGAAGACACAGAGCCTGGGATTTAACTCCTTTTCTGAAGGGAAACACACAGCATAGTTCTCATCCATGGATCACACTCTGCTTTAGAGCGAGAAGCACGCTCTTGCTTTCTACACTCTCTAAGACAGCAGGAAACGTGAGTGTGCTGAGAACAAAAGAACGGTGTTTCCTACACATACGGACCATATCTAGTCCAACTCTGCTCCTGAAAGTGATACAAAGCACTGGTCCTCTAACATCCAATGCCTGTCAGTTAAGATGAGAAACGTGTGTGCTTAGTGAATAATGTAGTTCCTTTGAACTGAAAAGTGACTGCCCTTACCTGATACGAAGTCTTGCTTGTAGTAAGAAACAGAGCCTGGGATTTAAGTCCATTTCTGAATGAAAACACACAGCATAGTTCTCATCCATGGATCACACTCTGCTTTAGAGCGAGAAGCACACTCTTTCTTTCTAGATACTCTAATACAGCAGGAAATCCGAGTGTGCCCAGAACAAAAGAATGGCGTTTCCACACATATGGACCTTATGTAGTCCAAATCTGCTTCTGAAACTGATACAAAGCACTGACCATCTTACATCCAATGCTTGTCAGTTAAGATGAGAAACGTGTGAGCCTCGTGAACGGTGTAGTTCGTTTGAGCAGAAAAATGACTCCCCTTATCTGAATTGAAGTCTTGCTTGTATGAAGACTCAGAGCCTGGGATTTAACTCCATTTCTGAAGTAAAACACACAGCCGTGTAATCATCCATTGATCAAACTCTGCTTTAGAACAAGAAGCACGCTCTTGCTTTCTAGATTCTCTAAGACAGCAGGAAATGTGAGTGTGCTGAGAACAAAAGAACGGTGTTTCCTACCCTTACGGACATTATATAGTCCAACTCTGCATCTGAAACTGATATAAAACACTGGTCCTCTAAAATCCAATGCTTGTCTGTTAAGATGAGAAACGTGTGAGCTTCGTGAATGATGTACTTCGTTTGAGCTGAAAAGTGACTGCCCTTACCTGAAAGGATGTCTTGCCTGTAGGAAGACACAGAGTCTGGGATTTAACTCCATTTCTGAACGGAAACATACAGCATAGGTCTCATCCATGGTTCACACTCTGCTTTAGAGCAAGAAGCAAGCTCTTGCTTTCTAAAGTCTCTAAGACAGCAGGAAACGTGAGTGTGCTTAGAACAAAAGAACGGTGTTCCTACACATACGGACCATATCTAGTCCAACTCTGCTTCTGAAAGTGATACAAAGCACTGGTCCTCTAACATCCAATGCTTGTCAGTTAAGATGAGAAACGTGTGAGCTTAGTGAATGATGTTGTTCCTTTGAACTGAAAAGTGACTGCCCTTACATGAAACGAAGTCTTGCTTGTAGGAAGACACAGAGCCTGGGATTTAAGTCCATTTCTGAGGGGAAACAGACAGCATAGTTCTCATCCATGGAACACACTCTGCTTTAGAGCGAGAAGCACACTCTTGCTTTCTAGATTCTCTAATACATCAGGAAATCTGAGTGTGCCTAGAACAAAAGAAGGGTGTTTCCTACACATATGGCCCATTTGTAGTCCAAATCTTCTTCTGAAACTGATACAATGCACTGGTCCTCTAACATCCAATGCTTGTCTGTTAAGATGAGAAACGTGTGAGCTCAGTGAAGGATGTAGTTCGTTTGTGCTGGAAAGTGACTGCCCTTACCTGAAACGAAATCTTGCTTGTAGGAAGACTCAGAGCCTTAGATTTATTTCCATTTCTGAAGTGAAACACACAGCATTGTTCTCATCCATGGATCACACTCTGCTTTAGAGCGAGAAGCACACTCTTGCTTTATAGATTCTCTAATACAGCAGGAAATCTGAGTGTGCCCAGAACAAAAGAACGGTGTTTCCTACACATAAGGACAATATGTAATCCAAATCTTCTTCTGAAACTGATACAATGCACTGGTCCTCTAACATCCAATGCTTGTCAGTTAAGATGTGAAACGTGTGAGCTTCGTGAAAGATGTAGTTCGTTTGAGCAGAAAAGTGACTGCCCTTACCTGAAACGAAGTCTTGTTGTAGGAAGACTCAGAGCATGGGATTTAACTCCATTTCTGAGGTGAAACACACAGCAGTGTTCTCATCCAATGATCACACTCTGCTTTAGAACAAGAAGCACGATCGTGCTTTCTAGAGTCTCTAAGACAGCAGGAAACGTGAGTTTGAGAGAACAAAAGAACAGTGTTTCCTACACATACGGACCATATCTAGTCCAACTCTGCTTCTGAAAGTGATACAAAGCAGTGGTCCTCTAACATCCAATGCTTGTCAATTAAGATGAGAAACGTGTGAGCTCAGTGAAGGATGTAGTTCCTTTGAGCTGAAAAGTGACTGTCCTTACCTGAAACGAAGTCTTGCTTGTAGGAAGACACAGAGCCTGGGATTTAACTCCATTTCTGAAGGGAAACACACAGCATAGTTCTCATCCATGGATCACACTCTGCTTTAGAGCAAGAAGCACACTCTTGCTTTCTAGAGTCTCTAAGACAGCAGGAAATCTGAGTGTGCCCGGAACAAAAGAACGGTGTTTCCTACACATATGGACCATATGTAGTCCAAATCTGCTTCTGAAACTGATACAAAGGACTGACCATCTAACATCCAATGCTTGTCATTTAAGATGAGAAACGTGTGAGCTTCATGAACGATGTAGTTCGTTTGAGCAGAAAAGTGACTGCCCTTACCTGAAACCAAGTCTTACCTGTAGGAAGACTCAGAGCCTGGGATTTAACTCCAATTCTGAAGTCAAGCACACAGCATAGTTCTCATCCATGGATCACACTCTGCTTTAGAGCAAGAAGCACACTCTTGCTTTCTAGAGTCTCTAAGACAGCAGGAAATCTGAGTGTGCCCAGAACAAAAGAACGGTGTTTCCTACACATAAAGACTATATGTAGTCCAAATCTTCTTCTGAAACTGATAGAATGCACTGGTCCTCTTACATCCAGTGCTTGTCAGTTAAGATGAGAAACGTGTGAGCTTTGTGAATGATGTAGTTCCCTTGAACTGAAAAGTGACTGCCCTTACCTGAAACGAAGTCTTGCTTGTAGTAAGACACAGAGCCTGGGATTTAAGTCCATTTCTGAAGGGAAACACACAGCATAGTTCTCATCCATGGATCACACTCTGCTTTAGAGCGAGAAGCACACTCTAGCTTTCTAGACTCCCTAATACAGCAGGAAATCTGAGTGTGCCCAGAACAAAAGAACGGTGTTTCCTACACATATGGACCATATGTAGTCCAAATCTGCTTCTGAAACTGATACAAAGCACTGACCCTCTAACATCCAATGCGTGTCAGTTAAGATGAGAAATGTGTGAGCTTCATGAACGATGTAGTACCTTTGAGCAGAAAAGTGACTGCCCTTACCTGAAACGAAGTCTTGCTTGTAGGGAGACTCAGAGCCTGGAATTTAACTCCATTTATGAAGGGAAACACACAGCATAGTTCTCATCCATGGATCACACTCTGCTTTAGAGCAAGAAGCACGCTCTTGCTTTCTAGATTCTCTAATACAGCAGGAAATCTGATTGTGCCCAGAACAAAAGAAAGGTGTTTCCTACACATACGGACTATATGTAGTCCTAATCTTCTTCTGAAACTGATACAATGCACTGGTCCTCTAATATCGAATGCTTGTCAGTTAAGATGAGAAACGTGTGAGCTTCGTGAACGATGTAGTTCCTTTGAGCAGAAAAGTGACTGCCCTTACCTGAAACGAAGTCTTGCTTGTAGGGAGACTCAGAGCCTGGGATTTAACTCCAATTCTGAAGTGAAACACACAGCATTGTCTCATCCATTGATCACACTATGCTTTAGAACAAGAAGCACGCTCTTGCTTTCTAGAGTCTCTAAGACAGCAGGAAACCTGAGTGTGCTGAGAACAAAAGAACGGTGTTTCCTACACATACGGACCATATCTAGTCCAACTCTGCTTCTGAAACTGATACAAAGCACTGGTCCTCTAACATCCAATGCTTGTCTGTTAAGATGAGAAACGTGTGAGCTTAGTGAATGATGTAGTTCCTTTGAACTGAAAAGTGACTGCCCTTACCTGGAACGAAGTCTTGCTTGTAGTAAGAAACAGAGCCTGGGATTTAAGTCCATTTCTGAATGGAAACACACAGCATAGTTCTCATCCATGGATCACACTCTGCTTTAGAGCGAGAAGCACACTCTTTCTTTCTAGATTCTCTAATACAGCAGGAAATCTGAGTGTGCCCAGAACAAAAGAAGGGTGTTTCCTACACATATGGACCTTATGTAGTCCAAATCTGCTTCTGAAACTGATACAAAGCACTGACCATCTTACATCCAATGCTTGTCAGTTAAGATGAGAAACGTGTGAGCCTCGTGAACGGTGTAGTTCGTTTGAGGAGAAAAGTGACTGCCCTTACCTGAATTGAAGTCTTGCTTGTAGGAAGACTCAGAGCCTGGGATTTAACTCCATTTCTGAAGTAAAACACACAGCCGTGTAATCATCCATTGATCAAACTCTGCTTTAGAACAAGAAGCACGCTCTTGCTTTCTAGATTCTCTAAGACAGCAGGAAATGTGAGTGTGCTGAGAACAAAAGAACGGTGTTTCCTACCCTTACGGACATTATATAGTCCAACTCTGCATCTGAAACTGATATAAAACACTGGTCCTCTAAAATCCAATGCTTGTCTGTTAAGATGAGAAACGTGTGAGCTTCGTGAATGATGTACTTCGTTTGAGCTGAAAAGTGACTGCCCTTACCTGAAAGGATGTCTTGCCTGTAGGAAGACACAGAGTCTGGGATTTAACTCCATTTCTGAACGGAAACATACAGCATAGGTCTCATCCATGGTTCACACTCTGCTTTAGAGCAAGAAGCAAGCTCTTGCTTTCTAAAGTCTCTAAGACAGCAGGAAACGTGAGTGTGCTTAGAACAAAAGAACGGTGTTCCTACACATACGGACCATATCTAGTCCAACTCTGCTTCTGAAAGTGATACAAAGCACTGGTCCTCTAACATCCAATGCTTGTCAGTTAAGATGAGAAACGTGTGAGCTTAGTGAATGATGTTGTTCCTTTGAACTGAAAAGTGACTGCCCTTACCTGAAACGAAGTCTTGCTTGTAGGAAGACACAGAGCCTGGGATTTAAGTCCATTTCTGAGGGGAAACAGACAGCATAGTTCTCATCCATGGAACACACTCTGCTTTAGAGCGAGAAGCACACTCTTGCTTTCTAGATTCTCTAATACATCAGGAAATCTGAGTGTGCCTAGAACAAAAGAAGGGTGTTTCCTACACATATGGCCCATTTGTAGTCCAAATCTTCTTCTGAAACTGATACAATGCACTGGTCCTCTAACATCCAATGCTTGTCTGTTAAGATGAGAAACGTGTGAGCTCAGTGAAGGATGTAGTTCGTTTGTGCTGGAAAGTGACTGCCCTTACCTGAAACGAAATCTTGCTTGTAGGAAGACTCAGAGCCTTAGATTTATTTCCATTTCTGAAGTGAAACACACAGCATTGTTCTCATCCATGGATCACACTCTGCTTTAGAGCGAGAAGCACACTCTTGCTTTATAGATTCTCTAATACAGCAGGAAATCTGAGTGTGCCCAGAACAAAAGAACGGTGTTTCCTACACATAAGGACAATATGTAATCCAAATCTTCTTCTGAAACTGATACAATGCACTGGTCCTCTAACATCCAATGCTTGTCAGTTAAGATGTGAAACGTGTGAGCTTCGTGAAAGATGTAGTTCGTTTGAGCAGAAAAGTGACTGCCCTTACCTGAAACGAAGTCTTGTTGTAGGAAGACTCAGAGCATGGGATTTAACTCCATTTCTGAGGTGAAACACACAGCAGTGTTCTCATCCAATGATCACACTCTGCTTTAGAACAAGAAGCACGATCGTGCTTTCTAGAGTCTCTAAGACAGCAGGAAACGTGAGTTTGAGAGAACAAAAGAACAGTGTTTCCTACACATACGGACCATATCTAGTCCAACTCTGCTTCTGAAAGTGATACAAAGCAGTGGTCCTCTAACATCCAATGCTTGTCAATTAAGATGAGAAACGTGTGAGCTCAGTGAAGGATGTAGTTCCTTTGAGCTGAAAAGTGACTGTCCTTACCTGAAACGAAGTCTTGCTTGTAGGAAGACACAGAGCCTGGGATTTAACTCCATTTCTGAAGGGAAACACACAGCATAGTTCTCATCCATGGATCACACTCTGCTTTAGAGCAAGAAGCACACTCTTGCTTTCTAGAGTCTCTAAGACAGCAGGAAATCTGAGTGTGCCCGGAACAAAAGAACGGTGTTTCCTACACATATGGACCATATGTAGTCCAAATCTGCTTCTGAAACTGATACAAAGGACTGACCATCTAACATCCAATGCTTGTCATTTAAGATGAGAAACGTGTGAGCTTCATGAACGATGTAGTTCGTTTGAGCAGAAAAGTGACTGCCCTTACCTGAAACCAAGTATTACCTGTAGGAAGACTCAGAGCCTGGGATTTAACTCCAATTCTGAAGTCAAGCACACAGCATAGTTCTCATCCATGGATCACACTCTGCTTTAGAGCAAGAAGCACACTCTTGCTTTCTAGAGTCTCTAAGACAGCAGGAAATCTGAGTGTGCCCAGAACAAAAGAACGGTGTTTCCTACACATAAAGACTATATGTAGTCCAAATCTTCTTCTGAAACTGATAGAATGCACTGGTCCTCTTACATCCAGTGCTTGTCAGTTAAGATGAGAAACGTGTGAGCTTTGTGAATGATGTAGTTCCCTTGAACTGAAAAGTGACTGCCCTTACCTGAAACGAAGTCTTGCTTGTAGTAAGACACAGAGCCTGGGATTTAAGTCCATTTCTGAAGGGAAACACACAGCATAGTTCTCATCCATGGATCACACTCTGCTTTAGAGCGAGAAGCACACTCTAGCTTTCTAGACTCCCTAATACAGCAGGAAATCTGAGTGTGCCCAGAACAAAAGAACGGTGTTTCCTACACATATGGACCATATGTAGTCCAAATCTGCTTCTGAAACTGATACAAAGCACTGACCCTCTAACATCCAATGCGTGTCAGTTAAGATGAGAAATGTGTGAGCTTCATGAACGATGTAGTACCTTTGAGCAGAAAAGTGACTGCCCTTACCTGAAACGAAGTCTTGCTTGTAGGGAGACTCAGAGCCTGGAATTTAACTCCATTTATGAAGGGAAACACACAGCATAGTTCTCATCCATGGATCACACTCTGCTTTAGAGCAAGAAGCACGCTCTTGCTTTCTAGATTCTCTAATACAGCAGGAAATCTGATTGTGCCCAGAACAAAAGAAAGGTGTTTCCTACACATACGGACTATATGTAGTCCTAATCTTCTTCTGAAACTGATACAATGCACTGGTCCTCTAATATCGAATGCTTGTCAGTTAAGATGAGAAACGTGTGAGCTTCGTGAACGATGTAGTTCCTTTGAGCAGAAAAGTGACTGCCCTTACCTGAAACGAAGTCTTGCTTGTAGGGAGACTCAGAGCCTGGGATTTAACTCCAATTCTGAAGTGAAACACACAGCATTGTCTCATCCATTGATCACACTATGCTTTAGAACAAGAAGCACGCTCTTGCTTTCTAGAGTCTCTAAGACAGCAGGAAACCTGAGTGTGCTGAGAACAAAAGAACGGTGTTTCCTACACATACGGACCATATCTAGTCCAACTCTGCTTCTGAAACTGATACAAAGCACTGGTCCTCTAACATCCAATGCTTGTCTGTTAAGATGAGAAACGTGTGAGCTTAGTGAATGATGTAGTTCCTTTGAACTGAAAAGTGACTGCCCTTACCTGGAACGAAGTCTTGCTTGTAGTAAGAAACAGAGCCTGGGATTTAAGTCCATTTCTGAATGGAAACACACAGCATAGTTCTCATCCATGGATCACACTCTGCTTTAGAGCGAGAAGCACACTCTTTCTTTCTAGATTCTCTAATACAGCAGGAAATCTGAGTGTGCCCAGAACAAAAGAAGGGTGTTTCCTACACATATGGACCTTATGTAGTCCAAATCTGCTTCTGAAACTGATACAAAGCACTGACCATCTTACATCCAATGCTTGTCAGTTAAGATGAGAAACGTGTGAGCCTCGTGAACGGTGTAGTTCGTTTGAGGAGAAAAGTGACTGCCCTTACCTGAATTGAAGTCTTGCTTGTAGGAAGACTCAGAGCCTGGGATTTAACTCCATTTCTGAACGGAAACATACAGCATAGGTCTCATCCATGGTTCACACTCTGCTTTAGAGCGAGAAGCACGCTCTTGCTTTCTAAAGTCTCTAAGACAGCAGGAAAAGTGAGTGTGCTGAGAACAAAAGAACGGTGTTCCTACACATACGGTCCATATCTAGTCCAACTCTGCTTCTGAAAGTGATACAAAGCACTAGTCCTCTAACATCCAATGCTTGTCTATTAAGATGAGAAACGTGTGAGCTCAGTGAAGGATGTAGTTCCTTTGAGCTGAAAAGTGACTGCCCTTACCTGAAACGAAGTCTTGCTTGTAGGAAGACACAGAGCCTGGGATTTAACTCCATTTCTGAAGGGAAACACACAGCATAGTTCTCATCCATGGATCACACTCTGCTTTAGAGCGAGAAGCACGCTCTTGCTTTCTAAAGTCTCTAAGCCAGCAGGAAACCTGAGTGTGCTGAGAAGAAAAGAACGGTGTTTCCTACACATAAGGACGATATCTAGTCCAACTCTTTTTATGAAACTGATACAAAGCAGTGGTCCTCTAACATCCAATGCTTGTCAATTAAGATGAGAAACGTTTGAGCTTCGTGAACGATGTAGTTCGTTTGAGCAGAAAAGTGCCTGCCCTTACCTGAAACGAAGTCTTGCCTTTAGGAAGACACAGAGCCTGGGATTTAACTCCATTTCTGAAGGGAAACACACAGCATAGTTCTCATCCATGGATCACACTCTGCTTTAGAGCAAGAAGCACCCTCTTGCTTTCTAGATTCTCTAATACAGCAGGAAATCTGAGTGTGCCCAGAAAAAAAGAACGGTGTTTCCTACACATACGGACTATATGTAGTCCAAATCTTCTTCTGAAACTGATACAATGCACTGGTCCTCTAACATCCAATGGTTGTCAGTTAAGATGAGAAACGTGTGAGCTTCGTGAAGGATGTAGTTCCTTTGAGCAGAAAAGTGACACCCCTTACCTGAAACAAAGTCTTGCTTGTAGGGAGACTCAGAGCATGGGATTTAACTACATTTCTGAAGTGAAACACACAACATTGTCTCATCCATTTTCACACTCTGCTTTAGAGCGAGAAGCACACTCTTGCTTTATAGAGTCTCTAATACAGCAGGAAAACATGAATGTGCCTAGAACAAAAGAACGGTGTTTCCTACACATAAGGACAATATGTAATCCAAATCTTCTTCTGAAACTGATAGAATGCACTGTTCCTCTAACATCCAATGCTTGTCAGTTAAGATGAGAAACGTGTGAGCTTCGTGAAAGATATAGTTCGTTTGAGCAGAAAAGTGACTGCCCTTACCTGAAACGAAGTCTTGCTTGTAGGAAGACGCAGAGCATGGGATTTAACTCCATTTCTGAAGGGAAACACACAGCATAGTTCTCATCCATGGATCACACTCTGCTTTAGAGCAAGAAGCACACTCTTGCTTTCAAGAGTCTCTAAGACAGCAGGAAATCTGAGTGTGCCCAGAACAAAAGAACGGTGTTTCCTACACATAGGGACCATATCTAGTCCAACTCTGCTTCTGAAATTGATACAAAGCACTGGTCCTCTAACATCCAATGCTTGTCTGTTAAGATGAGAAATGTGTGAGCTCAGTGAACGATGTAGTTCGTTTGAGCTGAAAAGTGACTGCCCTTACCTGAAGCGAAGTCTTGCTTGTAGGAAGACACAGAGCCTGGGATTTAACTCCGTTTCTGAAGGGAAACACACAGCATAGTTCTCATCCATGGATCACACTCTGCTTTAGAGCAAGAAGTACGCTCTTGCTTTCTAGAATTTCTAATACAGCAGGAAATCTGAGTGTGCCCAGAACAAAAGAACGGTGTTTCCTACACATATGGACCATATCTAGTCCAACTCTTCTTCTGAAACTGATACAAAGCACTGGTCCTCTAACATCCAATGCTTGTCAATTAAGATGAGAAACGTGTGAGCTTCGTGAATGATGTAGTTCATTTGAGCAGAAAAGTGACTGCCCTTACCTGACACGAAGTCTTGCTTATAGGAAGACACAGAGCCTGGGATTTAACTCCATTTCTGAAGTAAAACACACAGCAGTGTAATCATCCATTGATCACACTCTGCTTTAGAACAAGAAGCACGCTCTTGCTTTCTAGAGTCTCTAAGACAGCAGGAAACGTGAGTGTGCTGAGAACAAAAGAACGGTGTTTGCTACAATTACGGACATTATATAGACCAACTCTGCATCTGAAACTGATACAATGCACTGGTCCTCTAAAATCCAATCCTTGTCTGTTAAGATGAGAAACGTGTGAGCTTTGTGAACACTGTAGTTCGTTTGAGCTGAAAAGTGACTGCCCATACCTGAAGCGAAGTCTTGCTTGTAGGAAGACACAGAGCCTGGGATTTAACTCCATTTTGAAGGGAAACACACAGCATAGTTCTCATCCATGGATCACACTCTGCTTTAGAGCAAGAAGCACGCTCTTGCTTTCTAGATTCTCTAATACAGCAGGAAATCTGAGTGTGCCCAGAACAAAAGAATGGTGTTTCCTACACATACGGACTATATGTAGTCCAAACCTTCTTCTGAAACTGATACAATGCACTGGTCCTCTAACATCCAATGCTTGTCAGATAAGATGAGAAACGTGTGAGCTTCGTGAACGATGTAGTTCGTTTGAGCCAAAAAGT
Source organism: Onychomys leucogaster (assembly GCA_949786385.1). Lineage (NCBI taxonomy): Eukaryota > Metazoa > Chordata > Mammalia > Rodentia > Cricetidae > Onychomys > Onychomys leucogaster. The sequence goes on from CATKUP010000063.1 coordinate 148,596, forward strand.
GACTGCCCTTACCTGAAACGAAGTCTTGCTTGTAGGGAGACTCAGAGTCTGGGATTTAACTCCATTTCTGAAGTGAAATACACAGCATTATCTCATCCATTGATCACACTCTGCTTTAGAGGGAGAAGCACGCTCTTGCTTTCTAGAGTCTCTAAGACAGAAGGAAACGTGAGTGTGCTGAGAACAAAAGAACGGTGTTTCCTACACATAGGGACCATATCTAGTCCAACTCTGCTTCTGAAACTGATACAAAGCACTGGTCCTCTAACATCCAATGCTTGTCTGTTAAGATGAGAAATGTGTGAGCTCAGTGAACGATGTAGTTCGTTTGAGCTGAAAAGTGACTGCCCTTACCTGAAAGGAACTCTTGCTTGTAGGAAGACACAGAGCCTGGTATTTAACTCCATTTCTGAAGGGAAACACACAGCTTAGTTCTCATCCATGGCTCACACTCTGCTTTAGAGCAAGAAGCACGCTCTTGCTTTCTAGAATTTCTAATAGAGCAGGAAATCTGATTGTGCCCAGAACAAAAGAATGGTGTTTCCTACACATACGGACTATATGTAGTCTAAATCTTATTCTGAAACTGATACAATGCACTGGTCCTCTAACATCCAATGCTTGTCAGTTAAGATGAGAAACGTGTGAGCTTCGTGAACGATGTAGTTCCTTTGAGCAGAAAAGTGACTGCCCCTACCTGAAACGAAGTCTTGCTTGTAGGGAGACTCAGAGCCTGGGATTTAACTCCATTTCTGAAGTAAAACACACAGCAGTGTAATCATCCATTGATCACACTCTGCTTTAGAGGGAGAAGCACGCTCTTGCTTTCTAGAATTTCTAATACAGCAGGAAATCTGAGTGTGCCCAGAACAAAAGAACGGTGTTTCCTACACATATGGACCATATCTAGTCCAACTCTTCTTCTGAAACTGATACAAAGCACTGGTCCTCCACCATCCAATGCTTGTCAATTAAGATGAGAAACGTGTGAGCTTCGTGAATGATGTAGTTCATTTGAGCAGAAAAGTGACTGCCCTTACCTGAAACGAAGACTTGCTTGTAGTAAGACACAGAGCCGGGGATTTAAGTCCATTTCTGAAGGGAAACACACAGCATAGTTCTCATCCATGGATCACACTCTGCTTTAGAGCGAGAAGACTACTCTTGCTTTGTAGAGTCTCTAATACAGCAGGAAATCTGAGTGTGCCCGGAACAAAAGAACGGTGTTTCCTACACATATGGACAATATGTAGGCCAAATCTGCTTCTGAAACTGATAGAATGCACTGGTCCTCTAACATCCAGTGCTTGTCAGTTAAGATGAGAAAAGTGTGAGCTTTGTGAATGTTGTAGTTCCTTTGAACTGAAAAGTGACTGCCCTTACCTGAAACGAAGTCTTGCTTGTAGTAAGACACAGAGCCTGGGATTTAAATCCATTTCAGAAGGGAAACACACAGCATAGTACTCATCCATGGATCACACTCTGCTTTAGAGCAAGAAGCACACTCTAGCTTTCTAGACTCTCTAATACAGCAGGAAATCTGAGTGTGCCCAGAACAAAAGAACGGTGTTTCCTACACATATGGACCATATGTAGTCCAAATCTGCTTCTGAAACTGATACAAAGCACTGACCCTCTAACATCCAATGCTTGTCAGTTAAGATGAGAAATGTGTGAGCTTCGTGAACGATGTAGTTAGTTTGAGCAGAAAAGTGACTGCCCTTACCTGAAACGAAGTCTTGCCTGTAGGAACACAGAGCCTGGGATTTAACTCCATTTCTGAAGGGAAACACACAGCATAGTTCTCATCCATGGATCACACTCTTCTTTAGAGCGAGAAGCACACTCTAGCTTTCTAGCCTCTCTAATACAGCAGGAAATCTGAGTGTGCCCAGAACAAAAGAATGGTGTTTCCTACACATATGGACCATATGTAGTCCAAATCTGCTTCTGAAACTGGTACAAAGCACTGACCCTCTAACATCCAATGCTTGTCAGTTTAGATGAGAAATGTGTGAGCTTCGTGAACGATGTAGTTAGTTTGAGCAGAAAAGTGACTGCCCTAACCTGAAACGAAGTCTTCCCTGTAGGAAGACACAGAGCCTGGGATTTAAGTCCATTTCTGAAGGGAAACACACAGCATAGTTCTCATCCATGGATCACACTCTGCTTTAGAGCAAGAAGCACGCTCTTGCTTTCTAGAGTCTCTAATACAGCAGGAAATCTGATTGTGCCCAGAACAAAAGAACGGTGTTTCCTACACATACGGACTATATGTAGTCCTAATCTTCTTCTGAAACTGATACAATGCACTCGTCCTCTAATATCCGATGCTTGTCAGTTAAGATGAGAAACGTGTGAGCTTCGTGAACAATGTAGTTCCTTTGAGCAGAAAAGTGACTGCCCTTACCTGAAACGAAGTCTTGCTTGTAGGGAGACTCAGAGCCTGGGATTTAACTCCAATTCTGAAGTGAAATACACAGCATTATCTCATCCATTGATCACACTCTGCTTTAGAGGGAGAAGCACGCTCTTGCTTTCTAGAGTCTCTAAGACAGAAGGAAACGTGAGTGTGCTGAGAACAAAAGAACGGTGTTTCCTACACATAGGGACCATATCTAGTCCAACTCTGCTTCTGAAACTGATACAAAGCACTGGTCCTCTAACATCCAATGCTTGTCTGTTAAGATGAGAAATGTGTGAGCTCAGTGAACGATGTAGTTCGTTTGAGCTGAAAAGTGACTGCCCTTACCTGAAAGGAACTCTTGCTTGTAGGAAGACACAGAGCCTGGTATTTAACTCCATTTCTGAAGGGAAACACACAGCTTAGTTCTCATCCATGGCTCACACTCTGCTTTAGAGCAAGAAGCACGCTCTTGCTTTCTAGAATTTCTAATAGAGCAGGAAATCTGAGTGTGCCCAGACCAAAGAACGGTGTTTCCTACACATATGGACCATATCTAGTCCAACTCTTCTTCTGAAACTGATACAAAGCACTGGTCCTCCACCATCCAATGCTTGTCAATTAAGATGAGAAACGTGTGACCTTCGTGAATGATGTAGTTCATTTGAGCAGAAAAGTGACTGCCCTTACCTGAAACGAAGTCTTGCTTGTAGGAAGACACAGAGCCTGGGATTTAACTCCATTTCTGAAGGGAAACACACAGCATAGTTCTCATCCATGGATCACACTCTGCTTTAGAGCAAGAAGCACGCTCTTGCTTTCTAGAATTTCTAATACAGCAGGAAATCTGAGTGTGCCCAGAACAAAAGAACGGTGTTTCCTACACATATGGACCATATCTTGTCCAACTCTTCTTCTGAAACTGATACAAAGCACTGGTCCTCTAACATCCAATGCTTGTCAATTAAGATGAGAAACGTGTGAGCTTCGTGAATGATGTAGTTCATTTGAGCAGAAAAGTGACTGCCCTTACCTGAAACGAAGACTTGCTTGTAGTAAGACACAGAGCCTGGGATTTAAGTCCATTTCTGAAGGGAAACACACAGCATAGTTCTCATCCATGGATCACACTCTGCTTTAGAGCGAGAAGACTACTCTTGCTTTGTAGAGTCTCTAATACAGCAGGAAATCTGAGTGTGCACGGAACAAAAGAACAGTGTTTCCTACACATATGGACAATATGTAGGCCAAATCTGCTTCTGAAACTGATACAAAGCACTGACCATCTAACATCCATTGCTTGTCAATTAAGATGAGAAACGTGTGAGCTTCATGAACGATGTAGTTCTTTTGAGCCGAAAAGTGACTGCCCTTACCTGAAACGAAGTCTTGCATGTAGGAAGACTCAGAGCCTGGGATTTAACTCCATTTCTGAAGTCAAGCACACAGCATAGTTCTCATCCATGGATCACACTCTGCTTTAGAGCAAGAAGCACACTCTTGCTTTCTAGAGTCTCTAAGACAGCAGGAAATCTGAGTGTGCCCAGAACAAAAGAACGGTGTTTCCTACACATACAGACTATATGTAGTCCAAATCTTCTTCTGAAACTGATAGAATGCACTGGTCCTCTAACATCCAGTGCTTGTCAGTTAAGATGAGAAAAGTGTGAGCTTTGTGAATGTTGTAGTTCCTTTGAACTGAAAAGTGACTGCCCTTACCTGAAACGAAGTCTTGCTTGTAGTAAGACACAGAGCCTGGGAGTTAAATCCATTTCTGAAGGGAAACACACAGCATAGTACTCATCCATGGATCACACTCTGCTTTAGAGCAAGAAGCACACTCTAGCTTTCTAGACTCTCTAATACAGCAGGAAATCTGAGTGTGCCCAGAACAAAAGAACGGTGTTTACTACATATATGGACCATATGTAGTCCAAATCTGCTTCTGAAACTGATACAAAGCACTGACCCTCTAACATCCAATGCTTGTCAGTTAAGATGAGAAATGTGTGAGCTTCGTGAACGATGTAGTTAGTTTGAGCAGAAAAGTGACTGCCCTTACCTGAAACGAAGTCTTGCCTGTAGGAACACAGAGCCTGGGATTTAACTCCATTTCTGAAGGGAAACACACAGCATAGTTCTCATCCATGGATCACACTCTGCTTTAGAGCAAGAAGCACGCTCTGGCTTTCTAGAGTCTCTAATACAGCAGGAAATCTAATTGTGCCCAGAACAAAAGAACGGTGTTTCCTACACATACGGACTATATGTAGTCCTAATCTTCTTCTGAAACTGATACTATGCACTGGTACTCTAACATCCAATGCTTGTCAGTTAAGATGAGAAACGTGTGAGCTTCGTGAACGATGTAGTTCCTTTGAGCAGAAAAGTGACTGCCCTTACCTGAAACGAAGTCTTGCTTGTAGTAAGACACAGAGCCTGGGATTTAACTCCATTTCTGAATGGAAACACACAGCATAGTTCTCATCCATGGATCACACTCTGCTTTAGAGCAAGAAGCACGCTCTTGCTTTCTAGAGTATCTAATACAGCAGGAAATCTGATTGTGCCCAGAACAAAAGAATGGTGTTTCCTACACATACGGACTATATGTAGTCCTAATCTTCTTCTGAAACTGATACAATGCACTGGTCCTCTAATATCCAATGCTTGTCAGTTAAGATGAGAATCGTGTGATCTTCGTGAACGATGTAGTTCCTTTGAGCAGAAAAGTGACTGCCCTTACCTGAAACGAAGTCTTGCTTGTAGTAAGACACAGAGCCTGGGATTTAACTCCATTTCTGAATGGAAACACACAGCATAGTTCTCATCCATGGATCACACTCTGCTTTAGAACAAGAAGCACGCTCTTGCTTTCTAGAGTCTCTAAGACAGCAGGAAACGTGAGTGTGCTGAGAACAAAAGAACGGTGTTTCCTACACATAGGGACCATATCTAGTCCAACTCTGCTTCTGAAACTGATACAAAGCACTGGTCCTCTAACATCCACTGCTTGTCTGTTAAGATGAGAAATCTGTGAGCTCAGTGAACGATGTAGTTCGTTTGAGCTGAAAAGTGACTGCCCTTACCTAAAACGATGTCTTGCTTGTAGGAAGACACAGAGCCTGGGATTTAACTCCATTTCTGAAGGGAAACACACAGCATAGTTCTCATCCATGGAACACACTCTGCTTTAGAGCAAGAAGCACGCTCTTGCTTTCTAGAATTTCTAATACAGCAGGAAATCTGAGTGTGCCCAGAACAAAAGAACGGTGTTTCCTACACATATGGACCATATCTTGTGCAACTCTTCTTCTGAAACTGATACAAAGCACTGGTCCTCTAACATCCAATGCTTGTCAATTAAGATGAGAAACGTGTGAGCTTCGTGAATGATGTAGTTCATTTGAGCAGAAAAGTGACTGCCCTTACCTGAAACGAAGTCTTGCTTGTAGTAAGACACAGAGCCTGGGATTTAAGTCCATTTCTGAAGGGAAACACACAGCATATTTCTCATCCATGGATCACATTCAGCTTTAGAGCGAGAAGACTACTCTTGCTTTCTAGAGTCTCTAATACAGCAGGAAATCTGAGTGTGCCCGGAACAAAAGAACGGTGTTTCCTACACATATGGACCATATGTAGGCCAAATCTGCTTCTGAAACTGATACAAAGCACTGACCATCTAACATCCATTGCTTGTCATTTAAGATGAGAAACGTGTGAGCTTCATGAACGATGTAGTTCGTTTGAGCCGAAAAGTGACTGCCCTTACCTGAAACGAAGTCTTGCATGTAGGAAGACTCAGAGCCTGGGATTTAACTCCATATCTGAAGTCAAGCACACAGCATAGTTCTCATCCATGGATCACACTCTGCTTTAGAGCAAGAAGCACACTCTTGCTTTCTAGAGTCTCTAAGACAGCAGGAAATCTGAGTGTGCCCAGAACAAAAGAACGGTGTTTCCTACACATACAGACTATATGTAGTCCAAATCTTCTTCTGAAACTTATAGAAGGCACTGGTCCTCTAACTTCCAGTGCTTGTCAGTTAAGATGAGAAAAGTGTGAGCTTCGTGAACGATGTAGTTCCTTTGAGCAGAAAAGTGACTGCCCTTACCTGAAACGAAATCTTGCTTGTAGGGAGACTCAGAGCCTGGGATTTAACTCCAATTCTGAAGTGAAACACACAGCATTATCTCATCCATTGATCACAATCTGCTTTAGAACAAGAAGCACGCTCTTGCTTTCTAGAATCTCTAAGACACCAGGAAACGTGAGTGTGCTGAGAACAAAAGAACGGTGTTTCCTACACATACGGACCATATCTAGTCCAACTCTGCTACTGAAACTGGTACAAAGCACTGGTCTCTAACATCAAATGCTTGTGTGTTAAGATGAGAAATGTGTGAGCTCAGTGAACGATGTAGTTCGTTTGAGCTGAAAAGTGACTGCCCTTACCTGAAACGAAGTCTTGCTTGTAGTAACACACAGAGCCTGGGATTTAAGTCCATTTCTGAAGGGAAACACACAGCATAGTTCTCATCCATGGATCACACTCTGCTTTAGAGCGAGAAGACTACTCTTGCTTTGTAGAGTCTCTAATACAGCAGGAAATCTGAGTGTGCCCGGAACAAAAGAACGGTGTTTCCTACACAATGTACCATATGTAGGCCAAATCTGCTTTTGAAACTGATACAAAGCACTGACCATCTAAAATCCATTGCTTGTCATGTAAGATGAGAAACGTGTGAGCTTCATGAACGATGTAGTTCTTTTGAGCCGAAAAGTGACTGCCCTTACCTGAAACGAAGTCTTGCATGTAGGAAGACTCAGAGCCTGGGATTTAACTCCATTTCTGAAGTCAAGCACACAGCATAGTTCCCATCCATGGATCACACTCTGCTTTAGAGCAAGAAGCACACTCTTGCTTTCTAGAGTCTCTAAGACAGCAGGAAATCTGAGTGTGCCCAGAACAAAAGAACGGTGTTTCCTACACATACAGACTATATGTAGTCCAAATCTTCTTCTGAAACTGAAAGAATGCACTGGTCCTCTAACATCCAGTGCTTGTCAGTTAAGATGAGTAAAGTGTGAGCTTTGTGAATGTTGTAGTTCCTTTGAACTGAAAAGTGACTGCCCTTACCTGAAACGAAGTCTTGCTTGTAGTAAGACACAGAGCCTGGAATTTAAATCCATTTCTGAAGGGAAACACACAGCATAGTACTCATCCATGGATCACACTCTGCTTTAGAGCAAGAAGCACACTCTAGCTTTCTAGACTCTCTAATACAGCAGGAAATCTGAGTGTGTCCAGAACAAAAGAACGGTGTTTCCTACACATATGGACCATATGTAGTCCAAATCTGCTTCTGAAACTGATACAAAGCACTGACCCTCTAACATCCAATGCTTGTCAGTTAAGATGAGAAATGTGTGAGCTTCGTGAACGATGTAGTTAGTTTGAGCAGAAAAGTGACTGCCCTTACCTGAAACGAAGTCTTGCCTGTAGGAACACAGAGCCTGGGATTTACCTCCATTTCTGAAGGGAAACACACAGCATAGTTCTCATCCATGGATCACACTCTGCTTTAGAGCAAGAAGCACGCTCTGGCTTTCTAGAGTCTCTAATACAGCAGGAAATCTAATTGTGCCCAGAACAAAAGAACGGTGTTTCCTACACATACGGACTATATGTAGTCCTAAACTTCTTCTGAAACTGATACAATGCACTGGTACTCTAACATCCAATGCTTGTCAGTTAAGATGAGAAACGTGTGAGCTTCGTGAACGATGTAGTTCCTTTGAGCAGAAAAGTGACTGCCCTTACCTGAAACGAAGTCTTGCTTGTAGTAAGACACAGAGCCTGGGATTTAACTCCATTTCTGAATGGAAACACACAGCATAGTTCTCATCCATGGATCACACTCTGCTTTAGAGCAAGAAGCACGCTCTTGCTTTCTAGAGTATCTAATACAGCAGGAAATCTGATTGTGCCCAGAACAAAAGAACGGTGTTTCCTACACATACGGACTATATGTAGTCCTAATCTTCTTCTGAAACTGATACAATGCACTGGTCCTCTAATATCCAATGCTTGTCAGTTAAGATGAGAATCGTGTGATCTTGGTGAACAATGTAGTTCCTTTGAGCAGAAAAGTGACTGCCCTTACCTGAAACGAAGTCTTGCTTGTAGTAAGACACAGAGCCTGGGATTTAACTCCATTTCTGAATGGAAACACATAGCATAGTTCTCATCCATGGATCACACTCTGCTTTAGAGCAAGAAGCACGCTCTTGCTTTCTAGAGTATCTAATACAGCAGGAAATCTGATTGTGCCCAGAACAAAAGAACGGTGTTTCCTACACATACGGACTATATGTAGTCCTAATCTTCTTCTGAAACTGATACAATGCACTGGTCCTCTAATATCCAATGCTTGTCAGTTAAGATGAGAATCGTGTGATCTTCGTGAAAGATGTAGTTCCTTTGAGCAGAAAAGTGACTGCCCTTACCTGTAACGAAGTCTTGATTGTAGGGAGACTCAGAGCCTGGGATTTAACTCCAATTCTGAAGTGAAACACACAGCATTATCTCATCCATTGATCACACTCTGCTTTAGAACAAGAAGCACGCTCTTGCATTCTAGAGTCTCTAAGACAGCAGGAAACGTGAGTGTGCTGAGAACATAAGAACGGTGTTTCCTACACATAGGGACCATATCTAGTCCAACTCTGCTTCTGAAACTGATACAAAGCACTGGTCCTCTAACATCCAATGCTTGTCTGTTAAGATGAGAAATGTGTGAGCTCAGTGAACGATGTAGTTCGTTTGAGCTGAAAAGTGACTGCCCTTACCTGAAACGAAGTCTTGCTTGTAGGAAGACACAGAGCCTGGGATTTAACTCCATTTCTGAAGGGAAACACACAGCATAGTTCTCATCCATGGATCACACTCTGCTTTAGAGCAAGAAGCACGCTCTTGCTTTCTAGAATTTCTAATACAGCAGGAAATCTGAGTGTGCCCAGAACAAAAGAACGGTGTTTCCTACACATATGGACCATATCTTGTGCAACTCTTCTTCTGAAACTGATACAAAGCACTGGTCCTCTAACATCCAATGCTTGTCAATTAAGATGAGAAACGTGTGAGCTTCGTGAATGATGTAGTTCATTTGAGCAGAAAAGTGACTGCCCTTACCTGAAACGAAGTCTTGCTTGTAGTAAGACACAGAGCCTGGGATTTAAGTCCATTTCTGAAGGGAAACACACAGCATATTTCTCATCCATGGATCACATTCTGCTTTAGAGCGAGAAGACTACTCTTGCTTTGTAGAGTCTCTAATACAGCAGGAAATCTGAGTGTGCCCGGAACAAAAGAACGGTGTTTCCTACACATATGGACCATATGTAGGCCAAATCTGCTTCTGAAACTGATACAAAGCACTGACCATCTAACATTCATTGCTTGTCATTTAAGATGAGAAACGTGTGAGCTTCATGAACGATGTAGTTCTTTTGAGCCGAAAAGTGACTGCCCTTACCTGTAACGAAGTCTTGCATGTAGGAAGACTCAGAGCCTGGGATTTAACTCCATTTCTGAAGTCAAGCACACAGCATAGTTCCCATCCATGGATCACACTCTGCTTTAGAGCAAGAAGCACACTCTTGCTTTCTAGAGTCTCTAAGACAGCAGGAAATCTGAGTGTGCCCAGAACAAAAGAACGGTGTTTCCTACACATACAGACTATATGTAGTCCAAATCTTCTTCTGAAACTGATAGAATGCACTGGTCCTCTAACATCCAGTGCTTGTCAGTTAAGATGAGAAAAGTGTGAGCTTTGTGAATGTTGTAGTTCCTTTGAACTGAAAAGTGACTGCCCTTACCTGAAACGAAGTCTTGCTTGTAGTAAGACACAGAGCCTGGGATTTAAATCCATTTCTGAAGGGAAACACACAGCATAGTTCTCATCCATGGATCACACTCTGCTTTAGAGCAAGAAGCACGCTCTGGCTTTCTAGAGTCTCTAATACAGCAGGAAATCTAATTGTGCCAGGAACAAAAGAACGGTGTTTCCTAAACATACAGACTATATGTAGTCCTAATCTTCTTCTGAAACTGATACAATGCACTGGTACTCTAACATCCAATGCTTGTCAGTTAAGATGAGAAACGTGTGAGCTTCGTGAACGATGTAGTTCCTTTGAGCAGAAAAGTGACTGCCCTTACCTGAAACAAAGTCTTGCTTGTAGTAAGACACAGAGCCTGGGATTTAACTCCATTTCTGAATGGAAACACACAGCATAGTTCTCATCCATGGATCACACTCTGCTTTAGAGCAAGAAGCACGCTCTTGCTTTCTAGAGTATCTAATACAGCAGGAAATCTGATTGTGCCCAGAACAAAAGAACGGTGTTTCCTACACATACGGACTATATGTAGTCCTAATCTTCTTCTGAAACTGATACAATGCACTGGTCCTCTAATATCCAATGCTTGTCAGTTAAGATGAGAATCGTGTGATCTTCGTGAACAATGTAGTTCCTTTGAGCAGAAAAGTGACTGCCCTTACCTGAAACGAAGTCTTGCTTGTAGTAAGACACAGAGCCTGGGATTTATCTCCATTTCTGAATGGAAACACACAGCATAGTTCTCATCCATGGATCACACTCTGCTTTAGAGCAAGAAGCACGCTCTTGCTTTCTAGAGTATCTAATACAGCAGGAAATCTGATTGTGCCCAGAACAAAAGAACGGTGTTTCCTACACATAGGGACCATATCTAGTCCAACTCTGCTTCTGAAACTGATACAAAGCACTGGTCATCTAACATCCAATGCTTGTCTGTTAAGATGAGAAATGTGTGAGCTCAGTGAACGATGTAGTTCGTTTGAGCTGAAAAGTGACTGCCCTTACCTGAAACGAAGTCTTGCTTGTAGGAAGACACAGAGCCTGGGATTTAACTCCATTTCTGAAGGGAAACACACAGCATAGTTCTCATCCATGGATCACACTCTGCTTTAGAGCAAGAAGCACGCTCTTGCTTTCTAGAATTTCTAATACAGCAGGAAATCTGAGTGTGCCCAGAACAAAAGAACGGTGTTTCCTACACATATGGACCATATCTTGTGCAACTCTTCTTCTGAAACTGATACAAAGCACTGTTCCTCTAACATCCAATGCTTGTCAATTAAGATGAGAAACGTGTGAGCTTCGTGAATGATGTAGTTCCTTTGAACTGAAAAGTGACTGCCCTTACCTGAAACGAAGTCTTGCTTGTAGTAAGACAGAGAGCCTGGGATTTAAATCCATTTCTGAAGGGAAACACACAGCATAGTACTCATCCATGGATCACACTCTGCTTTAGAGCAAGAAGCACACTCTAGCTTTCTAGACTCTCTAATACAGCAGGAAATCCGAGTGTGCACAGAACAAAAGAACGGTGTTTCCTACACATACAGACTATATGTAGTCCAAATCTTCTTCTGAAACTTATAGAAGGCACTGGTCCTCTAACTTCCAGTGCTTGTCAGTTAAGATGAGAAAAGTGTGAGCTTTGTGAATGATGTAGTTCCTTTGAACTGAAAAGTGACTGCCCTTACCTGAAACGAAGTCTTGCTTGTAGTAAGACAGAGAGCCTGGGATTTAAATCCATTTCTGAAGGGAAACACACAGCATAGTACTCATCCATGGATCACAACTTCTTTAGAGCAAGAAGCACACTCTAGCTTTCTAGACTCTCTAATACAGCAGGAAATCTGACTGTGCCCAGAACAAAAGAACGGTGTTTCCTACACATATGGACCATATGTAGTCCAAATCTGCTTCTGAAACTGATACAATGCACTGGTACTCTAACATCCAATGCTTGTCAGTTAAGATGAGAAACGTGTGAGCTTCGTGAACGATGTAGTTCCTTTGAGCAGAAAAGTGACTGCCCTTACCTGAAACGAAATCTTGCTTGTAGGGAGACTCAGAGCCTGGGATTTAACTCCAATTCTGAAGTGAAACACACAGCATTATCTCATCCATTGATCACAATCTGCTTTAGAACAAGAAGCACGCTCTTGCTTTCTAGAATCTCTAAGACACCAGGAAACGTGAGTGTGCTGAGAACAAAAGAACGGTGTTTCCTACACATACGGACCATATCTAGTCCAACTCTGCTACTGAAACTGGTACAAAGCACTGGTCTCTAACATCAAATGCTTGTGTGTTAAGATGAGAAATGTGTGAGCTCAGTGAACGATGTAGTTCGTTTGAGCTGAAAAGTGACTGCCCTTACCTGAAACGAAGTCTTGCTTGTAGTAACACACAGAGCCTGGGATTTAAGTCCATTTCTGAAGGGAAACACACAGCATAGTTCTCATCCATGGATCACACTCTGCTTTAGAGCGAGAAGACTACTCTTGCTTTGTAGAGTCTCTAATACAGCAGGAAATCTGAGTGTGCCCGGAACAAAAGAACGGTGTTTCCTACACAATGTACCATATGTAGGCCAAATCTGCTTTTGAAACTGATACAAAGCACTGACCATCTAAAATCCATTGCTTGTCATGTAAGATGAGAAACGTGTGAGCTTCATGAACGATGTAGTTCTTTTGAGCCGAAAAGTGACTGCCCTTACCTGAAACGAAGTCTTGCATGTAGGAAGACTCAGAGCCTGGGATTTAACTCCATTTCTGAAGTCAAGCACACAGCATAGTTCCCATCCATGGATCACACTCTGCTTTAGAGCAAGAAGCACACTCTTGCTTTCTAGAGTCTCTAAGACAGCAGGAAATCTGAGTGTGCCCAGAACAAAAGAACGGTGTTTCCTACACATACAGACTATATGTAGTCCAAATCTTCTTCTGAAACTGAAAGAATGCACTGGTCCTCTAACATCCAGTGCTTGTCAGTTAAGATGAGTAAAGTGTGAGCTTTGTGAATGTTGTAGTTCCTTTGAACTGAAAAGTGACTGCCCTTACCTGAAACGAAGTCTTGCTTGTAGTAAGACACAGAGCCTGGAATTTAAATCCATTTCTGAAGGGAAACACACAGCATAGTACTCATCCATGGATCACACTCTGCTTTAGAGCAAGAAGCACACTCTAGCTTTCTAGACTCTCTAATACAGCAGGAAATCTGAGTGTGTCCAGAACAAAAGAACGGTGTTTCCTACACATATGGACCATATGTAGTCCAAATCTGCTTCTGAAACTGATACAAAGCACTGACCCTCTAACATCCAATGCTTGTCAGTTAAGATGAGAAATGTGTGAGCTTCGTGAACGATGTAGTTAGTTTGAGCAGAAAAGTGACTGCCCTTACCTGAAACGAAGTCTTGCCTGTAGGAACACAGAGCCTGGGATTTACCTCCATTTCTGAAGGGAAACACACAGCATAGTTCTCATCCATGGATCACACTCTGCTTTAGAGCAAGAAGCACGCTCTGGCTTTCTAGAGTCTCTAATACAGCAGGAAATCTAATTGTGCCCAGAACAAAAGAACGGTGTTTCCTACACATACGGACTATATGTAGTCCTAAACTTCTTCTGAAACTGATACAATGCACTGGTACTCTAACATCCAATGCTTGTCAGTTAAGATGAGAAACGTGTGAGCTTCGTGAACGATGTAGTTCCTTTGAGCAGAAAAGTGACTGCCCTTACCTGAAACGAAGTCTTGCTTGTAGTAAGACACAGAGCCTGGGATTTAACTCCATTTCTGAATGGAAACACACAGCATAGTTCTCATCCATGGATCACACTCTGCTTTAGAGCAAGAAGCACGCTCTTGCTTTCTAGAGTATCTAATACAGCAGGAAATCTGATTGTGCCCAGAACAAAAGAACGGTGTTTCCTACACATACGGACTATATGTAGTCCTAATCTTCTTCTGAAACTGATACAATGCACTGGTCCTCTAATATCCAATGCTTGTCAGTTAAGATGAGAATCGTGTGATCTTGGTGAACAATGTAGTTCCTTTGAGCAGAAAAGTGACTGCCCTTACCTGAAACGAAGTCTTGCTTGTAGTAAGACACAGAGCCTGGGATTTAACTCCATTTCTGAATGGAAACACATAGCATAGTTCTCATCCATGGATCACACTCTGCTTTAGAGCAAGAAGCACGCTCTTGCTTTCTAGAGTATCTAATACAGCAGGAAATCTGATTGTGCCCAGAACAAAAGAACGGTGTTTCCTACACATACGGACTATATGTAGTCCTAATCTTCTTCTGAAACTGATACAATGCACTGGTCCTCTAATATCCAATGCTTGTCAGTTAAGATGAGAATCGTGTGATCTTCGTGAAAGATGTAGTTCCTTTGAGCAGAAAAGTGACTGCCCTTACCTGTAACGAAGTCTTGATTGTAGGGAGACTCAGAGCCTGGGATTTAACTCCAATTCTGAAGTGAAACACACAGCATTATCTCATCCATTGATCACACTCTGCTTTAGAACAAGAAGCACGCTCTTGCATTCTAGAGTCTCTAAGACAGCAGGAAACGTGAGTGTGCTGAGAACATAAGAACGGTGTTTCCTACACATAGGGACCATATCTAGTCCAACTCTGCTTCTGAAACTGATACAAAGCACTGGTCCTCTAACATCCAATGCTTGTCTGTTAAGATGAGAAATGTGTGAGCTCAGTGAACGATGTAGTTCGTTTGAGCTGAAAAGTGACTGCCCTTACCTGAAACGAAGTCTTGCTTGTAGGAAGACACAGAGCCTGGGATTTAACTCCATTTCTGAAGGGAAACACACAGCATAGTTCTCATCCATGGATCACACTCTGCTTTAGAGCAAGAAGCACGCTCTTGCTTTCTAGAATTTCTAATACAGCAGGAAATCTGAGTGTGCCCAGAACAAAAGAACGGTGTTTCCTACACATATGGACCATATCTTGTGCAACTCTTCTTCTGAAACTGATACAAAGCACTGGTCCTCTAACATCCAATGCTTGTCAATTAAGATGAGAAACGTGTGAGCTTCGTGAATGATGTAGTTCATTTGAGCAGAAAAGTGACTGCCCTTACCTGAAACGAAGTCTTGCTTGTAGTAAGACACAGAGCCTGGGATTTAAGTCCATTTCTGAAGGGAAACACACAGCATATTTCTCATCCATGGATCACATTCTGCTTTAGAGCGAGAAGACTACTCTTGCTTTGTAGAGTCTCTAATACAGCAGGAAATCTGAGTGTGCCCGGAACAAAAGAACGGTGTTTCCTACACATATGGACCATATGTAGGCCAAATCTGCTTCTGAAACTGATACAAAGCACTGACCATCTAACATTCATTGCTTGTCATTTAAGATGAGAAACGTGTGAGCTTCATGAACGATGTAGTTCTTTTGAGCCGAAAAGTGACTGCCCTTACCTGTAACGAAGTCTTGCATGTAGGAAGACTCAGAGCCTGGGATTTAACTCCATTTCTGAAGTCAAGCACACAGCATAGTTCCCATCCATGGATCACACTCTGCTTTAGAGCAAGAAGCACACTCTTGCTTTCTAGAGTCTCTAAGACAGCAGGAAATCTGAGTGTGCCCAGAACAAAAGAACGGTGTTTCCTACACATACAGACTATATGTAGTCCAAATCTTCTTCTGAAACTGATAGAATGCACTGGTCCTCTAACATCCAGTGCTTGTCAGTTAAGATGAGAAAAGTGTGAGCTTTGTGAATGTTGTAGTTCCTTTGAACTGAAAAGTGACTGCCCTTACCTGAAACGAAGTCTTGCTTGTAGTAAGACACAGAGCCTGGGATTTAAATCCATTTCTGAAGGGAAACACACAGCATAGTTCTCATCCATGGATCACACTCTGCTTTAGAGCAAGAAGCACGCTCTGGCTTTCTAGAGTCTCTAATACAGCAGGAAATCTAATTGTGCCAGGAACAAAAGAACGGTGTTTCCTAAACATACAGACTATATGTAGTCCTAATCTTCTTCTGAAACTGATACAATGCACTGGTACTGTAACATCCAATGCTTGTCAGTTAAGATGAGAAACGTGTGAGCTTCGTGAACGATGTAGTTCCTTTGAGCAGAAAAGTGACTGCCCTTACCTGAAACAAAGTCTTGCTTGTAGTAAGACACAGAGCCTGGGATTTAACTCCATTTCTGAATGGAAACACACAGCATAGTTCTCATCCATGGATCACACTCTGCTTTAGAGCAAGAAGCACGCTCTTGCTTTCTAGAGTATCTAATACAGCAGGAAATCTGATTGTGCCCAGAACAAAAGAACGGTGTTTCCTACACATACGGACTATATGTAGTCCTAATCTTCTTCTGAAACTGATACAATGCACTGGTCCTCTAATATCCAATGCTTGTCAGTTAAGATGAGAATCGTGTGATCTTCGTGAACAATGTAGTTCCTTTGAGCAGAAAAGTGACTGCCCTTACCTGAAACGAAGTCTTGCTTGTAGTAAGACACAGAGCCTGGGATTTATCTCCATTTCTGAATGGAAACACACAGCATAGTTCTCATCCATGGATCACACTCTGCTTTAGAGCAAGAAGCACGCTCTTGCTTTCTAGAGTATCTAATACAGCAGGAAATCTGATTGTGCCCAGAACAAAAGAACGGTGTTTCCTACACATAGGGACCATATCTAGTCCAACTCTGCTTCTGAAACTGATACAAAGCACTGGTCATCTAACATCCAATGCTTGTCTGTTAAGATGAGAAATGTGTGAGCTCAGTGAACGATGTAGTTCGTTTGAGCTGAAAAGTGACTGCCCTTACCTGAAACGAAGTCTTGCTTGTAGGAAGACACAGAGCCTGGGATTTAACTCCATTTCTGAAGGGAAACACACAGCATAGTTCTCATCCATGGATCACACTCTGCTTTAGAGCAAGAAGCACGCTCTTGCTTTCTAGAATTTCTAATACAGCAGGAAATCTGAGTGTGCCCAGAACAAAAGAACGGTGTTTCCTACACATATGGACCATATCTTGTGCAACTCTTCTTCTGAAACTGATACAAAGCACTGTTCCTCTAACATCCAATGCTTGTCAATTAAGATGAGAAACGTGTGAGCTTCGTGAATGATGTAGTTCCTTTGAACTGAAAAGTGACTGCCCTTACCTGAAACGAAGTCTTGCTTGTAGTAAGACAGAGAGCCTGGGATTTAAATCCATTTCTGAAGGGAAACACACAGCATAGTACTCATCCATGGATCACACTCTGCTTTAGAGCAAGAAGCACACTCTAGCTTTCTAGACTCTCTAATACAGCAGGAAATCCGAGTGTGCCCAGAACAAAAGAACGGTGTTTCCTACACATATGGACCATATGTAGTCCAAATCTGCTTCTGAAACTGATACAAAGCACTGACCCTCTAACATCCAATGCTTGTCAGTTAAGATGAGAAATGTGTGAGCTTCGTGAACGATGTACATCGTTTGAGCAGAAAAGTGACTGCCCTTACCTGAAACGAAGTCTTGCCTGTAGGAAGACACAGAGCCTGGGATTTAACTCCATTTCTGAAGGGAAACACACAGCATAGTTCTCATCCATGGATCACACTCTGCTTTAGAGCAAGAAGCACCCTCTGGCTTTCTAGAGTCTCTAATACAGCAGGAAATCTGATTGTGCCCAGAACAAAAGAACGGTGTTTCCTACACATACGGACTATATGTAGTCCTAATCTTCTTCTGAAACTGATACAATGCACTGGTACTCTAACATCCAATGCTTGTCAGTTAAGATGAGAAACGTGTGAGCTTCGTGAACGATGTAGTTCCTTTGAGCAGAAAAGTGACTGCCCTTACCTGAAACGAAATCTTGCTTGTAGGGAGACTCAGAGCCTGGGATTTAACTCCAATTCTGAAGTGAAACACACAGCATTATCTCATCCATTGATCACAATCTGCTTTAGAACAAGAAGCACGCTCTTGCTTTCTAGAATCTCTAAGACACCAGGAAACGTGAGTGTGCTTAGAACAAAGAACGGTGTTTCCTACACATACGGACCATATCTAGTCCAACTCTGCTACTGAAACTGATACAAAGCACTGGTCTCTAACATCCAATGCTTGTGTGTTAAGATGAGAAATGTGTGAGTTCAGTGAACGATGTAGTTCGTTTGAGCTGAAAAGTGACTGCCCTTACCTGAAATGAAGTCTTGCTTGTAGTAAGACACAGAGCCTGGGATTTAAGTCCATTTCTGAAGGGAAACACACAGCATAGTTCTCATCCATGGATCACACTCTGCTTTAGAGCGAGAAGACTACTCTTGCTTTGTAGAGTCTCTAATACAGCAGGAAATCTGAGTGTGCCCGGAACAAAAGAACGGTGTTTCCTACACATATGGACCATATGTAGGCCAAATCTGCTTCTGAAACTGATACAAAGCACTGACCATCTAACATTCATTGCTTGTCATTTAAGATGAGAAACGTGTGAGCTTCATGAACGATGTAGTTCTTTTGAGCCGAAAAGTGACTGCGTTTACCTGAAACGAAGTCTTGCATGTAGGAAGACTCAGAGCCTGGGATTTAACTCCATTTCTGAAGTCAAGCACACAGCATAGTTCCCATCCATGGATCACACTCTGCTTTAGAGCAAGAAGCACACTCTTGCTTTCTAGAGTCTCTAAGACAGCAGGAAATCTGAGTGTGCCCAGAACAAAAGAACGGTGTTTCCTACACATACAGACTATATGTAGTCCAAATCTTCTTCTGAAACTGATAGAATGCACTGGTCCTCTAACATCCAGTGCTTGTCAGTTAAGATGAGAAAAGTGTGAGCTTTGTGAATGTTGTAGTTCCTTTGAACTGAAAAGTGACTGCCCTTACCTGAAACGAAGTCTTGCTTGTAGTAAGACACAGAGCCTGGGATTTAAATCCATTTCTGAAGGGAAACACACAGCATAGTACTCATCCATGGATCACACTCCGCTTTAGAGCAAGAAGCACACTCTAGCTTTCTAGACTCTCTAATACAGCAGGAAATCTGAGTGTGCCCAGAACAAAAGAACGGTGTTTCCTACACATATGGACCATATGTAGTCCAAATCTGCTTCTGAAACTGATACAAAGCACTGACCCTCTAACATCCAATGCTTGTCAGTTAAGATGAGAAATGTGTGAGCTTCGTGAACGATGTAGTTAGTTTGAGCAGAAAAGTGACTGCCCTTACCTGAAACGAAGTCTTGCCTGTAGGAACACAGAGCCTGGGATTTAACTCCATTTCTGAAGGGAAACACACAGCATAGTTCTCATCCATGGATCACACTCTGCTTTAGAGCAAGAAGCACGCTCTGGCTTTCTAGAGTCTCTAATACAGCAGGAAATCTAATTGTGCCCAGAACAAAAGAACGGTGTTTCCTACACATACGGACTATATGTAGTCCTAATCTTCTTCTGAAACTGATACAATGCACTGGTACTCTAACATCCAATGCTTGTCAGTTAAGATGAGAAAGGTGTGAGCTTCGTGAACGATGTAGTTCCTTTGAGCAAAAAAGTGACTGCCCTTACCTGAAACGAAGTCTTGCTTGTAGTAAGACACAGAGCCTGGGATTTAACTCCATTTCTGAATGGAAACACACAGCATAGTTCTCATCCATGGATCACACTCTGCTTTAGAGCAAGAAGCACGCTCTTGCTTTCTAGAGTATCTAATACAGCAGGAAATCTGATTGTGCCCAGAACAAAAGAACGGTGTTTCCTACACATACGGACTATATGTAGTCCTAATCTTCTTCTGAAACTGATACAATGCACTGGTCCTCTAATATCCAATGCTTGTCAGTTAAGATGAGAATCGTGTGATCTTCGTGAACAATGTAGTTCCTTTGAGCAGAAAAGTGACTGCCCTTACCTGAAACGAAGTCTTGCTTGTAGTAAGACACAGAGCCTGGGATTTAACTCCATTTCTGAATGGAAACACACAGCATAGTTCTCATCCATGGATCACACTCTGCTTTAGAGCAAGAAGCACGCTCTTGCTTTCTAGAGTATCTAATACAGCAGGAAATCTGATTGTGCCCAGAACAAAAGAACGGTGTTTCCTACACATACGGACTATATGTAGTCCTAATCTTCTTCTGAAACTGATACAATGCACTGGTCCTCTAATATCCAATGCTTGTCAGTTAAGATGAGAATCGTGTGATCTTCGTGAAAGATGTAGTTCCTTTGAGCAGAAAAGTGACTGCCCTTACCTGAATCGAAGTCTTGATTGTAGGGAGACTCAGAGCCTGGGATTTAACTCCAATTCTGAAGTGAAACACACAGCATTATCTCATCCATTGATCACACTCTGCTTTAGAACAAGAAGCACGCTCTTGCTTTCTAGAGTCTCTAAGACAGCAGGAAACGTGAGTGTGCTGAGAACAAAAGAACGGTGTTTCCTACACATAGGGACCATATCTAGTCCAACTCTGCTTCTGAAACTGATACAAAGCACTGGTCCTCTAACATCCAATGCTTGTCTGTTAAGATGAGAAATGTGTGAGCTCAGTGAACGATGTAGTTCGTTTGAGCTGAAAAGTGACTGCCCTTACCTGAAACGAAGTCTTGCTTGTAGGAAGACACAGAGCCTGGGATTTAACTCCATTTCTGAAGGGAAACACACAGCATAGTTCTCATCCAAGGATCACACTCTGCTTTAGAGCAAGAAGCACGCTCTTGCTTTCTAGAATTTCTAATACAGCAGGAAATCTGAGTGTGCCCAGAACAAAAGAACGGTGTTTCCTACACATATGGACCATATCTTGTGCAACTCTTCTTCTGAAACTGATACAAAGCACTGGTCCTCTAACATCCAATGCTTGTCAATTAAGATGAGAAACGTGTGAGCTTCGTGAATGATGTAGTTCATTTGAGCAGAAAAGTGACTGCCCTTACCTGAAACGAAGTCTTGCTTGTAGTAAGACAGAGCCTGGGATGTAAGTCCATTTCTGAAGGGAAACACACAGCATATTTCTCATCCATGGATCACATTCTGCTTTAGAGCGAGAAGACTACTCTTGCTTTGCAGAGTCTCTAATACAGCAGGAAATCTGAGTGTGCCCGGAACAAAAGAACGGTGTTTCCTACACATATGGACCATATGTATGCCAAATCTGCTTCTGAAACTGATACAAAGCACTGACCATCTAACATCCATTGCTTGTCATTTAAGATGAGAAACGTGTGAGCTTCATGAACGATGTAGTTCGTTTGAGCCGAAAAGTGACTGCCCTTACCTGAAACGATGTCTTGCATGTAGGAAGACTCAGAGCCTGGGATTTAACTCCATTTCTGAAGTCAAGCACACAGCATAGTTCTCATCCATGGATCACACTCTGCTTTAGAGCAAGAAGCACACTCTTGCTTTCTAGAGTCTCTAAGACAGCAGGAAATCTGAGTGTGCCCAGAACAAAAGAACGGTGTTTCCTACACATACAGACTATAGGTAGTCCAAATCTTCTTCTGAAACTGATAGAAGGCAATGGTCCTCTAACATCCAGTGCTTGTCAGTTAAGATGAGAAAAGTGTGAGCTTTGTGAATGATGTAGTTCCTTTGAACTGAAAAGTGACTGCCCTTACCTGAAACGAAGTCTTGCTTGTAGTAAGACAGAGAGCCTGGGATTTAAATGCATTTCTGAAGGGAAACACACAGCATAGTACTCATCCATGGATCACACTCTGCTTTAGAGCAAGAAGCACACTCTAGCTTTCTAGACTCTCTAATACAGCAGGAAATCTGAGTGTGCCCAGAACAAAAGAACGGTGTTTCCTACACATATGGACCATATGTAGTCCAAATCTGCTTCTGAAACTGATACAAAGCACTGACCCTCTAACATCCAATGCTTGTCAGTTAAGATGTGAAATGTGTGAGCTTCGTGAACGATGTACTTCGTTTGAGCAGAAAAGTGACTGCCCTTACCTGAAACGAAGTCTTGCCTGTAGGAAGACACAGAGCCTGGGATTTAACTCCATTTCTGAAGGGAAACACACAGCATAGTTCTCATCCATGGATCACACTCTGCTTTAGAGCAAGAAGCACGCTCTGGATTTCTAGAGTCTCTAATACAGCAGGAAATCTGATTGTGCCCAGAACAAAAGAACGGTGTTTCCTACACATACGGACTATATGTAGTCCTAATCTTCTTCTGAAACTGATACAATGCACTGGTACTCTAACATCCAATGCTTGTCAGTTAAGATGAGAAACGTGTGAGCTTCGTGAACGATGTAGTTCCTTTGAGCAGAAAAGTGACTGCCCTTACCTGAAACGAAATCTTGCTTGTAGGGAGACTCAGAGCCTGGGATTTAACTCCAATTCTGAAGTGAAACACACAGCATTATCTCATCCATTGATCACAATCTGCTTTAGAACAAGAAGCACGCTCTTGCTTTCTAGAATCTCTAAGACACCAGGAAACGTGAGTGTGCTGAGAACAAAAGAACGGTGTTTCCTACACATACGGACCATATCTAGTCCAACTCTGCTACTGAAACTGATACAAAGCACTGGTCTCTAACATCCAATGCTTGTGTGTTAAGATGAGAAATGTGTGAGCTCAGTGAACGATGTAGTTCGTTTGAGCTGAAAAGTGACTGCCCTTACCTGAAATGAAGTCTTGCTTGTAGTAAGACACAGAGGCTGGGATTTAAGTCCATTTCTGAAGGGAAACACACAGCATAGTTCTCATCCATGGATCACACTCTGCTTTAGAGCGAGAAGACTACTCTTGCTTTGTAGAGTCTCTAATACAGCAGGAAATCTGAGTGTGCCCGGAACAAAAGAACGGTGTTTCCTACACATATGGACCATATGTAGGCCAAATCTGCTTCTGAAACTGATACAAAGCACTGACCATCTAACATTCATTGCTTGTCATTTAAGATGAGAAACGTGTGAGCTTCATGAACGATGTAGTTCTTTTGAGCCGAAAAGTGACTGCCCTTACCTGAAACGAAGTCTTGCATGTAGGAAGACTCAGAGCCTGGGATTTAACTCCATTTCTGAAGTCAAGCACACAGCATAGTTCCCATCCATGGATCACACTCTGCTTTAGAGCAAGAAGCACACTCTTGCTTTCTAGAGTCTCTAAGACAGCAGGAAATCTGAGTGTGCCCAGAACAAAAGAACGGTGTTTCCTACACATACAGACTATATGTAGTCCAAATCTTCTTCTGAAACTGATAGAATGCACTGGTCCTCTAACATCCAGTGCTTGTCAGTTAAGATGAGAAAAGTGTGAGCTTTGTGAATGTTGTAGTTCCTTTGAACTGAAAAGTGACTGCCCTTACCTGAAACGAAGTCTTGCTTGTAGTAAGACACAGAGCCTGGGATTTAAATCCATTTCTGAAGGGAAACACACAGCATAGTACTCATCCATGGATCACACTCTGCTTTAGAGCAAGAAGCACACTCTAGCTTTCTAGACTCTCTAATACAGCAGGAAATCTGAGTGTGCCCAGAACAAAAGAACGGTGTTTCCTACACATATGGACCATATGTAGTCCAAATCTGCTTCTGAAACTGATACAAAGCACTGACCCTCTAACATCCAATGCTTGTCAGTTAAGATGAATATCGTGTGATCTTCGTGAACGATGTAGTTCCTTTGAGCAGAAAAGTGACTGCCCTTACCTGAAACGAAGTCTTGCTTGTAGTAAGACACAGAGCCTGGGATTTAACTCCATTTCTGAATGGAAACACACAGCATAGTTCTCATCCATGGATCACACTCTGCTTTAGAGCAAGAAGCACGCTCTTGCTTTCTAGAGTATCTAATATAGCAGGAAATCTGATTGTTCCCAGAACAAAAGAACGGTGTTTCCTACACATACGGACTATATGTAGTCCTAATCTTCTTCTGAAACTGATACAATGCACTGGTCCTCTAATATCCAATGCTTGTCAGTTAAGATGAGAATCGTGTGATCTTCGTGAAAGATGTAGTTCCTTTGAGCAGAAAAGTGACTGCCCTTACCTGAAACGAAGTCTTGATTGTAGGGAGACTCAGAGCCTGGGATTTAACTCCAATTCTGAAGGGAAACACACAGCATTATCTCATCCATTGATCACACTCTGCTTTAGAACAAGAAGCACGCTCTTGCTTTCTAGAGTCTCTAAGACAGCAGGAAACGTGAGTGTGCTGAGAACAAAAGAACGGTGTTTCCTACACATAGGGACCATATCTTGTGCAACTCTTCTGCTGAAACTGATACAAAGCATTGGTCCTCTAACATCCAATGCTTGTCAATTAAGATGAGAAACGTGTGAGCTTCGTGAATGATGTAGTTCATTTGAGCAGAAAAGTGACTGCCCTTACCTGAAACGAAGTCTTGCTTGTAGTAAGACACAGAGCCTGGGATTTAAGTCCATTTCTGAAGGGAAACACACAGCATATTTCTCATCCATGGATCACATTCTGCTTTAGAGCGAGAAGACTACACTTGCTTTGTAGAGTCTCTAATACAGCAGGAAATCTGAGTGTGCCCGGAACAAAAGAACGGTGTTTCCTACACATATGGACCATATGTATGCCAAATCTGCTTCTGAAACTGATACAAAGCACTGACCATCTAACATCCATTGCTTGTCATTTAAGAGGAGAAACGTGTGAGCTTCATGAACGATGTAGTTCGTTTGAGCCGAAAAGTGACTGCCCTTACCTGAAACGAAGTCTTGCATGTAGGAAGACTCAGAGCCTGGGATTTAACTCCATTTCTGAAGTCAAGCACACAGCATAGTTCTCATCCATGGATCACACTCTGCTTTAGAGCAAGAAGCACACTCTTGCTTTCTAGAGTCTCTAAGACAGCAGGAAATCTGAGTGTGCCCAGAACAAAAGAACGGTGTTTCCTACACATACAGACTATATGTAGTCCAAATCTTCTTCTGAAACTGATAGAAGGCACTGGTCCTCTAACATCCAGTGCTTGTCAGTTAAGATGAGAAAAGTGTGAGCTTCTTGAACGATGTAGTTCCTTTGAGCAGAAAAGTGACTGCCCTTACCTGAAACGAAATCTTGCTTGTAGGGAGACTCAGAGCCTGGGATTTAACTCCAATTCTGAAGTGAAACACACAGCATTATCTCATCCATTGATCACACTCTGCTTTAGAACAAGAAGCACGCTCTTGCTTTCTAGAATCTCTAAGACACCAGGAAACGTTAGTGTGCTGAGAACAAAAGAA
Organism: Onychomys leucogaster; assembly: GCA_949786385.1. Taxonomy (NCBI): domain Eukaryota; kingdom Metazoa; phylum Chordata; class Mammalia; order Rodentia; family Cricetidae; genus Onychomys; species Onychomys leucogaster. The sequence continues at coordinate 174,139 of CATKUP010000063.1, forward strand.
CGGTGTTTCCTACACATACGGACCATATCCAGTCCAACTCTGCTACTGAAACTGATACAAAGCACTGGTCTCTAACATCCAATGCTTGTGTGTTAAGATGAGAAATGTGTGAGCTCAGTGAACGATGTAGTTCGTTTGAGCTGAAAAGTGACTGCCCTTACCTGAAACGAAGTCTTGCTTGTAGGAAGACACAGAGCCTGGGATTTAACTCCATTTCTGAAGGGAAACACACAGCATAGTTCTCATCCATGGATCACACTCTGCTTTAGAGCAAGAAGCACGCTCTTGCTTTCTAGAATTTCTAATACAGCAGGAAATCTGAGTGTGCCCAGAACAAAAGAACGGTGTTTCCTACACATATGGACCATATCTAGTCCAACTCTTCTTCTGAAACTGATACAAAGCACTGGTCCTCTAACATCCAATGCTTGTCAATTAAGATGAGAATGGTGTGAGCTTCGTGAATGATGTAGTTCATTTGAGCAGAAAAGTTACTGCCCTTACCTGAAACGAAGTCTTGCTTGTAGTAAGACACAGAGCTTGGGATTTAAGTCCATTTCTGAAGGGAAACACACAGCATAGTTCTCATCCATGGATCACACTCTGCTTTAGAGCAAGAAGCACGCTCTTGCTTTCTAGAGTATCTAATACAGCAGGAAATCTGATTGTGCCCAGAACAAAAGAACGGTGTTTCCTACACATATGGACTATATGTAGTCTAAATCTTCTTCTGAAACTGATACAATGCACTGGTACTCTAACATCCAATGCTTGTCAGTTAAGATGAGAAACGTGTGAGCTTCTTGAACGATGTAGTTCCTTTGAGCAGAAAAGTGACAGCCCTTACCTGAAACGAAGTCTTGCTTGTAGGGAGACTCAGAGCCTGGGATTTAACTCCATTTCTGAATTGAAACACACTGCATTGTCTCATCCATTGATGACACTCTGCTTTAGAACAAGAAGCACGCTCTTGCTTTCTAGAGTCTCTAAGACAGCAGGAAACGTGAGTGTGCTGAGAACAAAAGAACGGTGTTTCCTACACATAGGGACCATATCTAGTCCAACTCTGCTTCTGAAACTGATACAAAGCACTGGTCTTCTAAAATCCAATGCTTGTCTGTTAAGATGAGAAACGTGTGAGCTTCGTGAACGATGTAGTTCCTTTGAGCAGAAAAGTGACTGCCCCTTCCTGAAACGAAGTCTTGCTTGTAGGGAGACTCAGAGCCTGGGATTTAACTCCATTTCTGAAGGGAAACATACAGCATAGTTCTCATCAATTGATCACACTCTGCTTTAGAGGGAGAAGCACGCTCTTGCTTTCTAGAATTTCTAATACAGCAGGAAATCTGAGTGTGCCCAGAACAAAAGAATGGTGTTTCCTACACATACGGACTATATGTAGTCCAAATCTTCTTCTGAAACTGATCGAATGCACTGGTCCTCTAACATCCAGTGCTTGTCAGTTAAGATGAGAAATGTGTGAGCTTTGTGAATGATGTAGTTCCTTTGAACTGAAAAGTGACTGCCCTTACCTGAAACGAAGTCTTTCTCGTAGTAAGACACAGAGCCTGGGATTTAAGTCCATTTCTGAAGGGAAACACACAGCATAGTTCTCATCCATGGATCACACTCTGCTTTAGAGCGAGAAGACTACTCTTGCTTTGTAGAGTCTCAAATACAGCAGGAAATCTGAGTGTGCCCGGAACAAAAGAATGGTGTTTCCTACACATATGGACCATATGTAGTCCAAATCTGCTTCTGAAACTGATACAAAGCACTGACCATCTAACATCCATTGCTTATCACTTAAGATGAGAAACATGTGAGCTTCATGAACGATGTAGTTCGTTTGAGCCAAAAAGTGACTGCCCTTACCTGAAACGAAGTCTTGCTTGTAGTAAGACACAGAGCCTGGGATTTAAATCCATTTCTGAAGGGAAACACACAGCATAGTACTCATCCATGGATCACACTCTGCTTTAGAGCGAGAAGCACACTCTAGCTTTCTAGACTCTCTAATACAGCAGGAAATCTGAGTGTGCCCAGAACAAAAGAACGGTGTTTCCTACACATATGGACCATATGTAGTCCAAATCTGCTTCTGAAACTGATACAAAGCACTGACCCTCTAACATCCAATGCTTGTCAGTTAAGATGAGAAATGTGTGAGCTTCGTGAACGATGTAGTTAGTTTGAGCAGAAAAGTGACTGCCCTTACCTGAATCGAAGTCTTGCCTGTAGGAACACAGAGCCTGGGATTTAACTCCATTTCTGAAGGGAAACACACAGCATAGTTCTCATCCATGGATCACACTCTGCTTTAGAGCAAGAAGCACGCTCTGGCTTTCTAGAGTCTCTAATACAGCAGGAAATCTAATTGTGCCCAGAACAAAAGAACGGTGTTTCCTACACATACGGACTATATGTAGTCCTAATCTTCTTCTGAAACTGATACAATGCACTGGTACTCTAACATCCAATGCTTGTCAGTTAAGATGAGAAACGTGTGAGATTCGTGAACGATGTAGTTCCTTTGAGCAGAAAAGTGACTGCCCTTACCTGAAACGAAGTCTTGCTTGTAGTAAGACACAGAGCCTGGGATTTAACTCCATTTCTGAATGGAAACACACAGCATAGTTCTCATCCATGGATCACACTCTGCTTTAGAGCAAGAAGCACGCTCTTGCTTTCTAGATTATCTAATACAGCAGGAAATCTGATTGTGACCAGAACAAAAAAACGGTGTTTCCTACACATACAGACTATATGTAGTCCTAATCTTCTTCTGAAACTGATACAATGCACTGGTCCTCTAATATCCAATGCTTGTCAGTTAAGATGAGAATCGTGTGATCTTCGTGAACGATGTAGTTCCTTTGAGCAGAAAAGTGACTGCCCTTACCTGAAACGAAGTCTTGCTTGTAGTAAGACACAGAGCCTGGGATTTAACTCCATTTCTGAATGGAAACACACAGCATAGTTCTCATCCATGGATCACACTCTGCTTTAGAGCAAGAAGCACGCTCTTGCTTTCTAGAGTATCTAATACAGCAGGAAATCTGATTGTGCCCAGAACAAAAGAATGGTGTTTCCTACACATACGGACTATATGTAGTCCAAATCTTCTTCTGAAACTGATACAATGCACTGGTCCTCTAATATCCAATGCTTGTCAGTATAAGATGAGAATCGTGTGATCTTCGTGAACGATGTAGTTCCTTTGAGCAGAAAAGTGACTGCCCTTACCTGAAACGAAGTCTTGACTGTAGGGAGACTCAGAGCCTGGGATTTAACTCCAATTCTGAAGTGAAACACACAGCATTATCTCATCCATTGATCACACTCTGCTTTAGAACAAGAAGCACGCTCTTGCTTTCTAGGGTCTCTAAGACAGCAGGAAACGTGAGTGTGCTGAGAACAAAAGAACGGTGTTTCCTACACATAGGGACCATATCTAGTCCAACTCTGCTTCTGAAACTGATACAAAGCACTGGTCCTCTAACATCCAATGCTTGTCTGTTAAGATGAGAAATGTGTGAGCTCAGTGAACGATGTAGTTCGTTTGAGCTGAAAAGTGACTGCCCTTACCTGAAACGAAGTCTTGCTTGTAGGAAGACACAGAGCCTGGGATTTAACTCCATTTCTGAAGGGAAACACACAGCATAGTTCTCATCCATGGATCACACTCTGCTTTAGAGCAAGAAGCACGCTCTTGCATTCTAGAATTTCTAATACAGCAGGAAATCTGAGTGTGCCCAGAACAAAAGAACGGTGTTTCCTACACATATGGACCATATCTTGTCCAACTCTTCTTCTGAAACTGATACAAATCACTGGTCCTCTAACATCCAATGCTTGTGAATTAAGATGAGAAACGTGTGAGCTTCGTGAATGATGTAGTTCATTTGAGCAGAAAAGTGACTGCCCTTACCTGAAACGAAGTCTTGCTTGTAGTAAGACACAGAGCCTGGGATTTAAGTCCATTTCTGAAGGGAAACACACAGCATATTTCTCATCCATGGATCACATTCAGCTTTAGAGCGAGAAGACTACTCTTGCTTTGTAGAGTCTCTAATACAGCAGGAAATCTGAGTGTGCCCAGAACAAAAGAACGGTGTTTCCTACACATATGGACCATATGTAGGCCAAATCTGCTTCTGAAACTGATACAAAGCACTGACCATCTAACATCCATTGCTTGTCATTTAAGATGAGAAACGTGTGAGCTTCATGAACGATGTAGTTCGTTTGAGCCGAAAAGTGACTGCCCTTACCTGAAACGAAGTCTTGCATGTAGGAAGACTCAGAGCCTGGGATTTAACTCCATTTCTGAAGTCAAGCACACAGCTTAGTTCTCATCCATGGATCACACTCTGCTTTAGAGCAAGAAGCACACTCTTGCTTTCTAGAGTCTCTAAGACAGCAGGAAATCTGAGTGTGCCCAGAACAAAAGAACGGTGTTTCCTACACATACAGACTATATGTAGTCCAAATCTTCTTCTGAAACTGATAGAATGCACTGGTCCTCTAACATCCAGTGCTTGTCAGTTAAGATGAGAAAAGTGTGAGCTTTGTGAATGATGTAGTTCCTTTGAACTGAAAAGTGACTGCCCTTACCTGAAACGAAGTCTTGCTTGTAGTAAGACACAGAACCTGGGATTTAAATCCATTTCTGAAGGGAAACACACAGCACAGTACTCATCCATGGATCACACTCTGCTTTAGAGCAAGAAGCACACTCTAGCTTTCTAGACTCTCTAATACAGCAGGAAATCTGAGTGTGCCCATAACAAAAGAACGGTGTTTCCTACACATATGGACCATATGTAGTCCAAATCTGCTTCTGAAACTGATACAAAGCACTGACCCTCTAACATCCAATGCTTGTCAATTAAGATGAGAAACGTGTGAGCTTCGTGAATGATGTAGTTCATTTGAGCAGAAAAGTGACTGCCCTTACCTGAAACGAAGTCTTGCTTGTAGTAAGACACAGAGCCTGGGATTTAAGTCCATTTCTGAAGGGAAACACACAGCATATTTCTCATCCATGGATCACATTCTGCTTTAGAGCGAGAAGACTACACTTGCTTTGTAGAGTCTCTAATACAGCAGGAAATCTGAGTGTGCCCGGAACAAAAGAACGGTGTTTCCTACACATATGGACCATATGTATGCCAAATCTGCTTCTGAAACTGATACAAAGCACTGACCATCTAACATCCATTGCTTGTCATTTAAGAGGAGAAACGTGTGAGCTTCATGAACGATGTAGTTCGTTTGAGCCGAAAAGTGACTGCCCTTACCTGAAACGAAGTCTTGCATGTAGGAAGACTCAGAGCCTGGGATTTAACTCCATTTCTGAAGTCAAGCACACAGCATAGTTCTCATCCATGGATCACACTCTGCTTTAGAGCAAGAAGCACACTCTTGCTTTCTAGAGTCTCTAAGACAGCAGGAAATCTGAGTGTGCCCAGAACAAAAGAACGGTGTTTCCTACACATACAGACTATATGTAGTCCAAATCTTCTTCTGAAACTGATAGAAGGCACTGGTCCTCTAACATCCAGTGCTTGTCAGTTAAGATGAGAAAAGTGTGAGCTTCTTGAACGATGTAGTTCCTTTGAGCAGAAAAGTGACTGCCCTTACCTGAAACGAAATCTTGCTTGTAGGGAGACTCAGAGCCTGGGATTTAACTCCAATTCTGAAGTGAAACACACAGCATTATCTCATCCATTGATCACACTCTGCTTTAGAACAAGAAGCACGCTCTTGCTTTCTAGAGTCTCTAAGACAGCAGGAAACATGAGTGTGCTGAGAACAAAAGAACGGTGTTTCCTACACATAGGGACCATATCTTGTCCAACTCTTCTTCTGAAACTGATACAAATCACTGGTCCTCTAACATCCAATGCTTGTCAATTAAGATGAGAAACGTGTGAGCTTCGTGAATGATGTAGTTCATTTGAGCAGAAAAGTGACTGCCCTTACCTGAAACGAAGTCTTGCTTGTAGTAAGACACAGAGCCTGGGATTTAAGTCCATTTCTGAAGGGAAACACACAGCATATTTCTCATCCATGGATCACATTCAGCTTTAGAGCGAGAAGACTACTCTTGCTTTGTAGAGTCTCTAATACAGCAGGAAATCTGAGTGTGCCCAGAACAAAAGAACGGTGTTTCCTACACATATGGACCATATATAGGCCAAATCTGCTTCTGAAACTGATACAAAGCACTGACCATCTAACATCCATTGCTTGTCATTTAAGATGAGAAACGTGTGAGCTTCATGAACGATGTAGTTCGTTTGAGCCGAAAAGTGACTGCCCTTACCTGAAACGAAGTCTTGCATGTAGGAAGACTCAGAGCCTGGGATTTAACTCCATTTCTGAAGTCAAGCACACAGCTTAGTTCTCATCCATGGATCACACTCTGCTTTAGAGCAAGAAGCACACTCTTGCTTTCTAGAGTCTCTAAGACAGCAGGAAATCTGAGTGTGCCCAGAACAAAAGAACGGTGTTTCCTACACATACAGACTATATGTAGTCCAAATCTTCTTCTGAAACTGATAGAATGCACTGGTCCTCTAACATCCAGTGCTTGTCAGTTAAGATGAGAAAAGTGTGAGCTTTGTGAATGATGTAGTTCCTTTGAACTGAAAAGTGACTGCCCTTACCTGAAACGAAGTCTTGCTTGTAGTAAGACACAGAACCTGGGATTTAAATCCATTTCTGAAGGGAAACACACAGCACAGTACTCATCCATGGATCACACTCTGCTTTAGAGCAAGAAGCACACTCTAGCTTTCTAGACTCTCTAATACAGCAGGAAATCTGAGTGTGCCCATAACAAAAGAACGGTGTTTCCTACACATATGGACCATATGTAGTCCAAATCTGCTTCTGAAACTGATACAAAGCACTGACCCTCTAACATCCAATGCTTGTCAATTAAGATGAGAAACGTGTGAGCTTCGTGAATGATGTAGTTCATTTGAGCAGAAAAGTGACTGCCCTTACCTGAAACGAAGTCTTGCTTGTAGTAAGACACAGAGCCTGGGATTTAAGTCCATTTCTGAAGGGAAACACACAGCATATTTCTCATCCATGGATCACATTCTGCTTTAGAGCGAGAAGACTACACTTGCTTTGTAGAGTCTCTAATACAGCAGGAAATCTGAGTGTGCCCGGAACAAAAGAACGGTGTTTCCTACACATATGGACCATATGTATGCCAAATCTGCTTCTGAAACTGATACAAAGCACTGACCATCTAACATCCATTGCTTGTCATTTAAGAGGAGAAACGTGTGAGCTTCATGAACGATGTAGTTCGTTTGAGCCGAAAAGTGACTGCCCTTACCTGAAACGAAGTCTTGCATGTAGGAAGACTCAGAGCCTGGGATTTAACTCCATTTCTGAAGTCAAGCACACAGCATAGTTCTCATCCATGGATCACACTCTGCTTTAGAGCAAGAAGCACACTCTTGCTTTCTAGAGTCTCTAAGACAGCAGGAAATCTGAGTGTGCCCAGAACAAAAGAACGGTGTTTCCTACACATACAGACTATATGTAGTCCAAATCTTCTTCTGAAACTGATAGAAGGCACTGGTCCTCTAACATCCAGTGCTTGTCAGTTAAGATGAGAAAAGTGTGAGCTTCTTGAACGATGTAGTTCCTTTGAGCAGAAAAGTGACTGCCCTTACCTGAAACGAAATCTTGCTTGTAGGGAGACTCAGAGCCTGGGATTTAACTCCAATTCTGAAGTGAAACACACAGCATTATCTCATCCATTGATCACACTCTGCTTTAGAACAAGAAGCACGCTCTTGCTTTCTAGAGTCTCTAAGACAGCAGGAAACATGAGTGTGCTGAGAACAAAAGAACGGTGTTTCCTACACATAGGGACCATATCTTGTCCAACTCTTCTTCTGAAACTGATACAAATCACTGGTCCTCTAACATCCAATGCTTGTCAATTAAGATGAGAAACGTGTGAGCTTCGTGAATGATGTAGTTCATTTGAGCAGAAAAGTGACTGCCCTTACCTGAAACGAAGTCTTGCTTGTAGTAAGACACAGAGCCTGGGATTTAAGTCCATTTCTGAAGGGAAACACACAGCATATTTCTCATCCATGGATCACATTCAGCTTTAGAGCGAGAAGACTACTCTTGCTTTGTAGAGTCTCTAATACAGCAGGAAATCTGAGTGTGCCCAGAACAAAAGAACGGTGTTTCCTACACATATGGACCATATGTAGGCCAAATCTGCTTCTGAAACTGATACAAAGCACTGACCATCTAACATCCATTGCTTGTCATTTAAGATGAGAAACGTGTGAGCTTCATGAACGATGTAGTTCGTTTGAGCCGAAAAGTGACTGCCCTTACCTGAAACGAAGTCTTGCATGTAGGAAGACTCAGAGCCTGGGATTTAACTCCATTTCTGAAGTCAAGCACACAGCTTAGTTCTCATCCATGGATCACACTCTGCTTTAGAGCAAGAAGCACACTCTTGCTTTCTAGAGTCTCTAAGACAGCAGGAAATCTGAGTGTGCCCAGAACAAAAGAACGGTGTTTCCTACACATACAGACTATATGTAGTCCAAATCTTCTTCTGAAACTGATAGAATGCACTGGTCCTCTAACATCCAGTGCTTGTCAGTTAAGATGAGAAAAGTGTGAGCTTTGTGAATGATGTAGTTCCTTTGAACTGAAAAGTGACTGCCCTTACCTGAAACGAAGTCTTGCTTGTAGTAAGACACAGAACCTGGGATTTAAATCCATTTCTGAAGGGAAACACACAGCACAGTACTCATCCATGAATCACACTCTGCTTTAGAGCAAGAAGCACACTCTAGCTTTCTAGACTCTCTAATACAGCAGGAAATCTGAGTGTGCCCATAACAAAAGAACGGTGTTTCCTACACATATGGACCATATGTAGTCCAAATCTGCTTCTGAAACTGATACAAAGCACTGACCCTCTAACATCCAATGCTTGTCAATTAAGATGAGAAACGTGTGAGCTTCGTGAATGATGTAGTTCATTTGAGCAGAAAAGTGACTGCCCTTACCTGAAACGAAGTCTTGCTTGTAGTAAGACACAGAGCCTGGGATTTAAGTCCATTTCTGAAGGGAAACACACAGCAAATTTCTCATCCATGGATCACATTCTGCTTTAGAGCGAGAAGACTACACTTGCTTTGTAGAGTCTCTAATACAGCAGGAAATCTGAGTGTGCCCAGAACAAAAGAACGGTGTTTCCTACACATACAGACTATATGTAGTCCAAATCTTCTTCTGAAACTGATAGAAGGCACTGGTCCTCTAACATCCAGTGCTTGTCAGTTAAGATGAGAAAAGTGTGAGCTTCTTGAACGATGTAGTTCCTTTGAGCAGAAAAGTGACTGCCCTTACCTGAAACGAAATCTTGCTTGTAGGGAGACTCAGAGCCTGGGATTTAACTCCAATTCTGAAGTGAAACACACAGCATTATCTCATCCATTGATCACACTCTGCTTTAGAACAAGAAGCACGCTCTTGCTTTCTAGAATCTCTAAGACACCAGGAAACGTTAGTGTGCTGAGAACAAAAGAACGGTGTTTCCTACACATACGGACCATATCTAGTCCAACTCTGCTACTGAAACTGATACAAAGCACTGGTCTCTAACATCCAATGCTTGTGTGTTAAGATGAGAAATGTGTGAACTCAGTGAACGATGTAGTTCGTTTGAGCTGAAAAGTGACTGCCCTTACCTGAAACGAAGTCTTGCTTGTAGGAAGACACAGAGCCTGGGATTTAACTCCATTTCTGAAGGGAAACACACAGCATAGTTCTCATCCATGGATCACACTCTGCTTTAGAGCAAGAAGCACGCTCTTGCTTTCTAGAATTTCTAATACAGCAGGAAATCTGAGTGTGCCCAGAACAAAAGAACGGTGTTTTATACACATATGGACCATATCTAGTCCAACTCTTCTTCTGAAACTGATACAAAAACACTGGTCCTCTAACATCCAATGCTTGTCAATTAAGATGAGAATGGTGTGAGCTTCGTGAATGATGTAGTTCATTTGAGCAGAAAAGTTACTGCCCTTACCTGAAACGAAGTCTTGCTTGTAGTAAGACACAGAGCTTGGGATTTAAGTCCATTTCTGAAGGGAAACACACAGCATAGTTCTCATCCATGGATCACAATCTGCTTTAGAGCAAGAAGCACGCTCTTGCTTTCTAGAGTATCTAATACAGCAGGAAATCTGATTGTGCCCAGAACAAAAGAACGGTGTTTCCTACACATACGGACTATATGTAGTCTAAATCTTCTTCTGAAACTGATACAATGCACTGGTACTCTAACATCCAATGCTTGTCAGTTAAGATGAGAAACGTGTGAGCTTCTTGAACGATGTAGTTCCTTTGAGCAGAAAAGTGACAGCCCTTACCTGAAACGAAGTCTTGCTTGTAGGGAGACTCAGAGCCTGGGATTTAACTCCATTTCTGAATTGAAACACACTGCATTGTCTCATCCATTGATGACACTCTGCTTTAGAACAAGAAGCACGCTCTTGCTTTCTAGAGTCTCTAAGACAGCAGGAAACGTGAGTGTGCTGAGAACAAAAGAACGGTGTTTCCTACACATAGGGACCATATCTAGTCCAACTCTGCTTCTGAAACTGATACAAAGCACTGGTCTTCTAAAATCCAATGCTTGTCTGTTAAGATGAGAAACGTGTGAGCTTCGTGAACGATGTAGTTCCTTTGAGCAGAAAAGTGACTGCCCCTTCCTGAAACGAAGTCTTGCTTGTAGGGAGACTCAGAGCCTGGGATTTAACTCCATTTCTGAAGGGAAACATACAGCATAGTTCTCATCAATTGATCACACTCTGCTTTAGAGGGAGAAGCACGCTCTTGCTTTCTAGAATTTCTAATACAGCAGGAAATCTGAGTGTGCCCAGAACAAAAGAATGGTGTTTCCTACACATACGGACTATATGTAGTCCAAATCTTCTTCTGAAACTGATCGAATGCACTGGTCCTCTAACATCCAGTGCTTGTCAGTTAAGATGAGAAATGTGTGAGCTTTGTGAATGATGTAGTTCCTTTGAACTGAAAAGTGACTGCCCTTACCTGAAACGAAGTCTTTCTTGTAGTAAGACACAGAGCCTGGGATTTAAGTCCATTTCTGAAGGGAAACACACAGCATAGTTCTCATCCATGGATCACACTCTGCTTTAGAGCGAGAAGACTACTCTTGCTTTGTAGAGTCTCAAATACAGCAGGAAATCTGAGTGTGCCCGGAACAAAAGAATGGTGTTTCCTACACATATGGACCATATGTAGTCCAAATCTGCTTCTGAAACTGATACAAAGCACTGACCATCTAACATCCATTGCTTATCACTTAAGATGAGAAACATATGAGCTTCATGAACGATGTAGTTCGTTTGAGCCAAAAAGTGACTGCCCTTACCTGAAACGAAGTCTTGCTTGTAGTAAGACACAGAGCCTGGGATTTAAATCCATTTCTGAAGGGAAACACACAGCATAGTACTCATCCATGGATCACACTCTGCTTTAGAGCGAGAAGCACACTCTAGCTTTCTAGACTCTATAATACAGCAGGAAATCTGAGTGTGCCCAGAACAAAAGAACGGTGTTTCCTACACATATGGACCATATGTAGTCCAAATCTGCTTCTGAAACTGATACAAAGCACTGACCCTCTAACATCCAATGCTTGTCAGTTAAGATGAGAAATGTGTGAGCTTCGTGAACGATGTAGTTAGTTTGAGCAGAAAAGTGACTGCCCTTACCTGAATCGAAGTCTTGCCTGTAGGAACACAGAGCCTGGGATTTAACTCCATTTCTGAAGGGAAACACACAGCATAGTTCTCATCCATGGATCACACTCTGCTTTAGAGCAAGAAGCACGCTCTTGCTTTCTAGAGTCTCTAATACAGCAGGAAATCTAATTGTGCCCAGAACAAAAGAACGGTGTTTCCTACACATACGGACTATATGTAGTCCTAATCTTCTTCTGAAACTGATACAATGCACTGGTACTCTAACATCCAATGCTTGTCAGTTAAGATGAGAAACGTGTGAGATTCGTGAACGATGTAGTTCCTTTGAGCAGAAAAGTGACTGCCCTTACCTGAAACGAAGTCTTGCTTGTAGTAAGACACAGAGCCTGGGATTTAACTCCATTTCTGAATGGAAACACACAGCATAGTTCTCATCCATGGATCACACTCTGCTTTAGAGCAAGAAGCACGCTCTTGCTTTCTAGATTATCTAATACAGCAGGAAATCTGATTGTGCCCAGAACAAAAGAACGGTGTTTCCTACACATACAGACTATATGTAGTCCTAATCTTCTTCTGAAACTGATACAATGCACTGGTCCTCTAATATCCAATGCTTGTCAGTTAAGATGAGAATCGTGTGATCTTCGTGAACGATGTAGTTCCTTTGAGCAGAAAAGTGACTGCCCTTACCTGAAACGAAGTCTTGCTTGTAGTAAGACACAGAGCCTGGGATTTAACTCCATTTCTGAATGGAAACACACAGCATAGTTCTCATCCATGGATCACACTCTGCTTTAGAGCAAGAAGCACGCTCTTGCTTTCTAGAGTATCTAATACAGCAGGAAATCTGATTGTGCCCAGAACAAAAGAATGGTGTTTCCTACACATACGGACTATATGTAGTCCAAATCTTCTTCTGAAACTGATACAATGCACTGGTCCTCTAATATCCAATGCTTGTCAGTATAAGATGAGAATCGTGTGATCTTCGTGAACGATGTAGTTCCTTTGAGCAGAAAAGTGACTGCCCTTACCTGAAACGAAGTCTTGACTGTAGGGAGACTCAGAGCCTGGGATTTAACTCCAATTCTGAAGTGAAACACACAGCATTATCTCATCCATTGATCACACTCTGCTTTAGAACAAGAAGCACGCTCTTGCTTTCTAGAGTCTCTAAGACAGCAGGAAACGTGAGTGTGCTGAGAACAAAAGAACGGTGTTTCCTACACATAGGGACCATATCTAGTCCAACTCTTCTTCTGAAACTGATACAAATCACTGGTCCTCTAACATCCAATGCTTGTCAATTAAGATGAGAAACGTGTGAGCTTCGTGAATGATGTAGTTCATTTGAGCAGAAAAGTGACTGCCCTTACCTGAAACGAAGTCTTGCTTGTAGTAAGACACAGAGCCTGGGATTTAAGTCCATTTCTGAAGGGAAACACACAGCATATTTCTCATCCATGGATCACATTCAGCTTTAGAGCGAGAAGACTACTCTTGCTTTGTAGAGTCTCTAATACAGCAGGAAATCTGAGTGTGCCCAGAACAAAAGAACGGTGTTTCCTACACATATGGACCATATGTAGGCCAAATCTGCTTCTGAAACTGATACAAAGCACTGACCATCTAACATCCATTGCTTGTCATTTAAGATGAGAAACGTGTGAGCTTCATGAACGATGTAGTTCGTTTGAGCCGAAAAGTGACTGCCCTTACCTGAAACGAAGTCTTGCATGTAGGAAGACTCAGAGCCTGGGATTTAACTCCATTTCTGAAGTCAAGCACACAGCTTAGTTCTCATCCATGGATCACACTCTGCTTTAGAGCAAGAAGCACACTCTTGCTTTCTAGAGTCTCTAAGACAGCAGGAAATCTGAGTGTGCCCAGAACAAAAGAACGGTGTTTCCTACACATACAGACTATATGTAGTCCAAATCTTCTTCTGAAACTGATAGAATGCACTGGTCCTCTAACATCCAGTGCTTGTCAGTTAAGATGAGAAAAGTGTGAGCTTTGTGAATGATGTAGTTCCTTTGAACTGAAAAGTGACTGCCCTTACCTGAAACGAAGTCTTGCTTGTAGTAAGACACAGAACCTGGGATTTAAATCCATTTCTGAAGGGAAACACACAGCACAGTACTCATCCATGGATCACACTCTGCTTTAGAGCAAGAAGCACACTCTAGCTTTCTAGACTCTCTAATACAGCAGGAAATCTGAGTGTGCCCATAACAAAAGAACGGTGTTTCCTACACATATGGACCATATGTAGTCCAAATCTGCTTCTGAAACTGATACAAAGCACTGACCCTCTAACATCCAATGCTTGTCAGTTAAGATGAGAAATGTGTGAGCTTCGTGAACGATGTAGTTAGTTTTAGCAGAAAAGTGACTGCCCTTACCTGAAACGAAGTCTTGCCTGTAGGAAGACACAGAGCCTGGGATTTAACTCCATTTCTGAAGGGAAACACACAGCATAGTTCTCATCCATGGATCATACTCTGCTTTAGAGCGAGAAGCACACTCTAGCTTTCTAGACTCTCTAATACAGCAGGAAATCTGAGTGTGCCCAGAACAAAAGAACGGTGTTTCCTACACATATGGACCATATGTAGTCCAAATCTGCTTCTGAAACTGGTACAAAGCACTGACCCTCTAACATCCAATGCTTGTCAGTTTAGATGAGAAATGTGTGAGCTTCGTGAACGATGTAGTTAGTTTGAGCAGAAAAGTGACTGCCCTTACCTGAAACGAAGTCTTCCCTGTAGGAAGACACAGAGCCTGGGATTTAAGTCCATTTCTGAAGGGAAACACACAGCATAGTTCTCATCCATGGATCACACTCTGCTTTAGAGCAAGAAGCACGCTCTTGCTTTCTAGAGTCTCTAATACAGCAGGAAATCTGATTGTGCCCAGAACAAAAGAACGGTGTTTCCTACACATACGGACTATATGTAGTCCTAATCTTCTTCTGAAACTGATACAATGCACTCGTCCTCTAATATCCAATGCTTGTCAGTTAAGATGAGAAACGTGTGAGCTTCGTGAACGATGTAGTTCCTTTGAGCATAAAAGTGACTGCCCTTACCTGAAACGAAGTCTTGCTTATAGGGAGACTCAGAGCCTGGGATTTAACTCCAATTCTGAAGTGAAACACACAGCATTATCTCATCCATTGATCACACTCTGCTTTAGAACAAGAAGCACGCTCTTGCTTTCTAGAATCTCTAACACACCAGGAAACGTGAGTGTGCTGAGAACAAAAGAACGGTGTTTCCTACACATACGGACCATATCTAGTCCAACTCTGCTACTGAAACTGATACAAAGCACTGGTCTCTAACATCCAATGCTTGTGTGTTAAGATGAGAAATGTGTGAGCTCAGTGAACGATGTAGTTCGTTTGAGCTGAGAAGTGACTGCCCTTACCTGAAACGAAGTCTTGCTTGTAGGAAGACACAGAGCCTGGGATTTAACTCCATTTCTGAAGGGAAACACACAGCATGGTTCTCATCCATGGATCACACTCTGCTTTAGAGCAAGAAGCACGCTCTTGCTTTCTAGAATTTCTAATACAGCAGGAAATCTGAGTGTGCCCAGAACAAAAGAACGGTGTTTCCTACACATATGGACCATATCTAGTCCAACTCTTCTTCTGAAACTGATACAAAGCACTGGTCCTCTAACGTCCAATGCTTGTCAATTAAGATGAGAAAGGTGTGAGCTTCGTGAATGATGTAGTTCATTTGAGCAGAAAAGTTACTGCCCTTACCTGAAACGAAGTCTTGCTTGTAGTAAGACACAGAGCTTGGGATTTAAGACCATTTCTGAAGGGAAACACACAGCATAGTTCTCATCCATGGATCACACTCTGCTTTAGAGCAAGAAGCACGCTCTTGCTTTCTAGAGTATCTAATACAGCAGGAAATCTGATTGTGCCCAGAACAAAAGAACGGTGTTTCCTACACATACGGACTATATGTAGTCTAAATCTTCTTCTGAAACTGATACAATGCACTGGTACTCTAACATCCAATGCTTGTCAGTTAAGATGAGAAACGTGTGAGCTTCTTGAACGATGTAGTTCCTTTGAGCAGAAAAGTGACAGCCC
The DNA here is from genome assembly GCA_949786385.1 of Onychomys leucogaster. Lineage (NCBI taxonomy): Eukaryota > Metazoa > Chordata > Mammalia > Rodentia > Cricetidae > Onychomys > Onychomys leucogaster. The sequence continues at coordinate 190,063 of CATKUP010000063.1, forward strand.
TTACCTGAAACGAAGTCTTGCTTGTAGGGAGACACAGAGCCTGGGATTTAACTCCATTTCTGAATTGAAACACACTGCATTGTCTAATCCATTGATGACACTCTGCTTTAGAACAAGAAGCACGCTCTTGCTTTCTAGAGTCTCTAAGACAGCAGGAAACGTGAGTGTGCTGAGAACAAAAGAACGGTGTTTCCTACACATAGGGACCATATCTAGTCCAACTCTGCTTCTGAAACTGATACAAAGCACTGGTCCTCTAAAATCCAATGCTTGTCTGTTAAGATGAGAAACGTGTGAGCTTCGTGAACGATGTAGTTCCTTTGAGCAGAAAAGTGACTGCCCCTACCTGAAACGAAGTCTTGCTTGTAGGGAGACTCAGAGCCTGGGATTTAACTCCATTTCTGAAGTCAAGCACACAGCATAGTTCTCATCCATCGATCACACTCTGCTTTAGAGCAAGAAGCACACTCTTGCTTTCTAGAGTCTCTAAGACAGCAGGAAATCTGAGTGTGCCCAGAACAAAAGAACGGTGTTTCCTACACATACAGACTATATGTAGTCCAAATCTTCTTCTGAAACTGATAGAATGCACTGGTCCTATAACATCCAGTGCTTGTCAGTTAAGATGAGAAAAGTGTGAGCTTTGTGAATGATGTAGTTCCTTTGAGCAGAAAAGTGACTGCCCTTACCTGAAACGAAATCTTGCTTGTAGGGAGACTCAGAGCCTGGGATTTAACTCCAATTCTGAAGTGAAACACACAGCATTATCTCATCCATTGATCACACTCTGCTTTAGAACAAGAAGCACGCTCTTGCTTTCTAGAATCTCTAAGACACCAGGAAACGTGAGTGTGCTGAGAACAAAAGAACGGTGTTTCCTACACATACGGACCATATCTAGTCCAACTCTGCTACTGAAACTGATACAAAGCACTGGTCTCTAACATCCAATGCTTGTGTGTTAAGATGAGAAATGTGTGAGCTCAGTGAACGATGTAGTTCGTTTGAGCTGAAAAGTGACTGCCCTTACCTGAAACGAAGTCTTGCTTGTAGGAAGACACAGAGCCTGGGATTTAACTCCATTTCTGAAGGGAAACACACAGCATGGTTCTCATCCATGGATCACACTCTGCTTTAGAGCAAGAAGCACGCTCTTGCTTTCTAGAATTTCTAATACAGCAGGAAATCTGAGTGTGCCCAGAACAAAAGAACGGTGTTTCCTACACATATGGACCATATCTAGTCCAACTCTTCTTCTGAAACTGATACAAAGCACTGGTCCTCTAACATCCAATGCTTGTCAATTAAGATGAGAAAGTTGTGAGCTTCGTGAATGATGTAGTTCATTTGAGCAGAAAAGTTACTGCCCTTACCTGAAACGAAGTCTTGCTTGTAGTAAGACACAGAGCTTGGGATTTAAGACCATTTCTGAAGGGAAACACACAGCATAGTTCTCATCTATGGATCACACTCTGCTTTAGAGCAAGAAGCACGCTCTTGCTTTCTAGAGTATCTAATACAGTAGGAAATCTGATTGTGCCCAGAACAAAAGAACGGTGTTTCCTACACATACGGACTATATGTAGTCTAAATCTTCTTCTGAAACTGATACAATGCACTGGTACTCTAACATCCAATGCTTGTCAGTTAAGATGAGAAACGTGTGAGCTTCTTGAACGATGTAGTTCCTTTGAGCAGAAAAGTGACAGCCCTTACCTGAAACGAAATCTTGCTTGTAGGGAGACTCAGAGCCTGGGATTTAACTCCAATTCTGAAGTGAAACACACAGCATTATCTCATCCATTGATCACACTCTGCTTTAGAACAAGAAGCACGCTCTTGCTTTCTAGAATCTCTAAGACACCAGGAAACGTGAGTGTGCTGAGAACAAAAGAACGGTGTTTCCTACACATACGGACCATATCTAGTCCAACTCTGCTACTGAAACTGATACAAAGCACTGGTCTCTAACATCCAATGCTTGTGTGTTAAGATGAGAAATGTGTGAGCTCAGTGAACGATGTAGTTCGTTTGAGCTGAAAAGTGACTGCCCTTACCTGAAACGAAGTCTTGCATGTAGGAAGACACAGAGCCTGGGATTTAACTCCATTTCTGAAGGGAAACACACAGCATGGTTCTCATCCATGGATCACACTCTGCTTTAGAGCAAGAAGCACGCTCTTGCTTTCTAGAATTTCTAATACAGCAGGAAATCTGAGTGTGCCCAGAACAAAAGAACGGTGTTTCCTACACATATGGACCATATCTAGTCCAACTCTTCTTCTGAAACTGATACAAAGCACTGGTCCTCTAACATCCAATGCTTGTCAATTAAGATGAGAAAGCTGTGAGCTTCGTGAATGATGTAGTTCATTTGAGCAGAAAAGTTACTGCCCTTACCTGAAACGAAGTCTTGCTTGTAGTAAGACACAGAGCTTGGGATTTAAGACCATTTCTGAAGGGAAACACACAGCATAGTTCTCATCTATGGATCACACTCTGCTTTAGAGCAAGAAGCACGCTCTTGCTTTCTAGAGTATCTAATACAGTAGGAAATCTGATTGTGCCCAGAACAAAAGAACGGTGTTTCCTACACATACGGACTATATGTAGTCTAAATCTTCTTCTGAAACTGATACAATGCACTGGTACTCTAACATCCAATGCTTGTCAGTTAAGATGAGAAACGTGTGAGCTTCTTGAACGATGTAGTTCCTTTGAGCAGAAAAGTGACAGCCCTTACCTGAAACGAAGTCTTGCTTGTAGGGAGACACAGAGCCTGGGATTTAACTCCATTTCTGAATTGAAACACACTGCATTGTCTCATCCATTGATGACACTCTGCTTTAGAACAAGAAGCACGCTCTTGCTTTCTAGAGTCTCTAAGACAGCAGGAAATGTGAGTGTGCTGAGAACAAAAGAACGGTGTTTCCTACACATAGGGACCATATCTAGTCCAACTCTGCTTCTGAAACTGATACAAAGCACTGGTCCTCTAAAATCCAATGCTTGTCTGTTAAGATGAGAAACGTGTGAGCTTCGTGAAGGATGTAGTTCCTTTGAGCAGAAAAGTGACTGCCCCTACCTGAAACGAAGTCTTGCTTGTAGGGAGACTCAGAGCCTGGGATTTAACTCCATTTCTGAAGTCAAGCACACAGCATAGTTCTCATCCATGGATCACACTCTGCTTTAGAGCAAGAAACACACTCTTGCTTTCTAGAGTCTCTAAGACAGCAGGAAATCTGAGTGTGCCCAGAACAAAAGAACGGTGTTTCCTACACATATGGACCATATGTAGTCCAAATCTGCTTCTGAAACTGGTACAAAGCACTGACCCTCTAACATCCAATGCTTGTCAGTTTAGATGGGAAATGTTTGAGCTTCGTGAACGATGTAGTTAGTTTGAGCAGAAAAGTGACTGCCCTTACCTGAAACGAAGTCTTCCCTGTAGGAAGACACAGAGCCTGGGATTTAAGTCCATTTCTGAAGGGAAACACACAGCATAGTTCTCATCCATGGATCACACTCTGCTTTAGAGCAAGAAGCACGCTCTTGCTTTCTAGAGTCTCTAATACAGCAGGAAATCTGATTGTGCCCAGAACAAAAGAACGGAGTTTCCTACACATACGGACTATATGTAGTCCTAATCTTCTTCTGAAACTGATACAATGCACTCGTCCTCTAATATCCAATGCTTGTCAGTTAAGATGAGAAACGTGTGAGCTTCGTGAACGATGTAGTTCCTTTGAGCATAAAAGTGACTGCCCTTACCTGAAACGAAGTCTTGCATATAGGGAGACTCAGAGCCTGGGATTTAACTCCAATTCTGAAGTGAAACACACAGCATTATCTCATCCATTGATCACACTCTGCTTTAGAGTGAGAAGCACGCTCTTGCTTTCTAGAGTCTCTAAGACAGAAGGAAACGTGAGTGTGCTGAGAACAAAAGAACGGTGTTTCCTACACATAGGGACCATATCTAGTCCAACTCTGCTTCTGAAACTGATACAAAGCACTGGTCCTCTAACATCCAATGCTTGTCTGTTAAGATGAGAAATGTGTGAGCTCAGTGAACGATGTAGTTCGTTTGAGCTGAAAAGTGACTGCCCTTACCTGAAAGGAACTCTTGCTTGTAGGAAGACACAGAGCCTGGTATTTAACTCCATTTCTGAAGGGAAACACACAGCTTAGTTCTCATCCATGGATCACACTCTGCTTTAGAGCAAGAAGCACGCTCTCGCTTTCTAGAATTTCTAATAAAGCAGGAAATCTGAGTGTGCCCAGAACAAAAGAATGGTGTTTCCTACACATACAGACTATATGTAGTCCAAATCTTCTTCTGAAACTGATAGAATGCACTGGTCCTCTAACATCCAGTGCTTGTCAGTTAAGATGAGAAATGTGTGAGCTTTGTGAATGATGTAGTTACTTTGAACTGAAAAGTGACTGCCCTTACCTGAAATTAAGTCTTGCTTGTAGTAAGACACAGAGCCTGGGATTTAACTCCATTTCTGAAGGGAAACACACAGCATAGTTCTCATCCATGGATCACACTCTGCTTTAGAGCAAGAAGCACACTCTTGCTTTCTAGAGTCTCTAAGACAGCAGGAAATCTGAGTGTGCCCAGAACAAAAGAACGGTGTTTCCTACACATAGGGACCATATCTAGTCCAACTCTGCTTCTGAAACTGATTCAAAGCACAGGTCCTCTAACATCCAATGCTTGTCTGTTAAGATGAGAAATGTGTGAGCTCAGTGAACGATGTAGTTCGTTTGAGCTGAAAAGTGACTGCCCTTACCTGAACGGAACTCTTGCTTGTAGGAAGACACAGAGCCTGGTATTTAACTCCATTTCTGAAGGGAAACACACAGCTTAGTTCTCATCCATGGATCACACTCTGCTTTAGAGCAAGAAGCACGCTCTTGCTTTCTAGAATTTCTAGTAGAGCAGGAAATCTGATTGTGCCCAGAACAAAAGAACGGTGTTTCCTACACATATGGACTCTATGTAGTCTAAATCTTCTTCTGAAACTGATACAATGCACTGGTCCTCTAACATCCAATGCTTGTCAGTTAAGATGAGAAATGTGTGAGCTTCGTGAACGATGTAGTTAGTTTGAGCAGAAAAGTGACTGCCCTTACCTGAATTTAAGTCTTGCTTGTAGGAAGACTCAGAGCCTGGGATTTAAATCCATTTCTGAAGTAAAACACACAGCAGTGTAATCATCCATTGATCACACTCTGCTTTAGAGGGAAAAGCACGCTCTTGCTTTCTAGAATTTCTAATACAGCAGGAAATCTGAGTGTGCCCAGAACAAAAGAACGGTGTTTCCTACACATATGGACCATATCTTGTCCAACTCTTCTTCTGAAACTGATACAAAGCACTGGTCCTCTAACATCCATTGCTTGTCATTTAAGATGAGAAACGTGTGTGCTTCATGAACGATGTAGTTCGTTTGAGCCGAAAAGTGACTGCCCTTACCTGAAACGAAGTCTTGCATGTAGGAAGACTCAGAGCCTGGGATTTAACTCCATTTCTGAAGTCAAGCACACAGCATAGTTCTCATCCATGGATCACACTCTGCTTTAGAGCAAGAAGCACACTCTTGCTTTCTAGAGTCTCTAAGACAGCAGGAATTCTGAGTGTGCCCAGAACAAAAGAACGGTGTTTCCTACACATACAGACTATATGTAGTCCAAATCTTCTTCTGAAACTGATAGAATGCACTGGTCCTCTAACATCCAGTGCTTGTCAGTTAAGATGAGAAAAGTGTGAGCTTTGTGAATGATGTAGTTCCTTTGAACTGAAAAGTGACTGCCCTTACCTGAAACGAAGTCTTGCTTGTAGTAAAACACAGAGCCTGGGATTTAAATCCATTTCTGAAGGGAAACACACAGCATAGTACTCATCCATGGATCACACTCTGCTTTAGAGCAAGAAGCACACTCTAGCTTTCTAGACTCTCTAATACAGCAGGAAATCTGAGTGTGCCCAGAACAAAAGAACGGTGTTTCCTACACATATGGACCATATGTAGTCCAAATCTGCTTCTGAAACTGATACAAAGCACTGACCCTCTAACATCCAATGCTTGTCAGTTAACATGAGAAATGTGTGAGCTTCGTGAACGATGTAGTTAGTTTGAGCAGAAAAGTGACTGCCCTTACCTGAAACGAAGTCTCGCCTGTAGGAAGACACAGAGCCTGGGATTTAACTCCATTTCTGAAGGGAAACACACAGCATAGTTCTCATCCATGGATCACACTCTGCTTTAGAGCAAGAAGCACGCTCTGGCTTTCTAGAGTCTCTAATACAGCAGGAAATCTGATTGTGCCCAGAACAAAAGAACGGTGTTTCCTGCACATACGGACTATATGTAGTCCTAATCTTCTTCTGAAACTGATACAATGCACTGGTACTCTAACATCCAATGCTTGTCAGTTAAGATGAGAAACGTGTGAGCTTCGTGAACGATGTAGTTCCTTTGAGCAGAAAAGTGACTGCCCTTACCTGAAACGAAATCTTGCTTGTAGGTAGACTCAGAGCCTGGGATTTAACTCCAATTCTGAAAGAAACACACAGCATTATCTCATCCATTGATCACACTCTGCTTTAGAACAAGAAGCACGCTCTTGCTTTCTAGAATCTCTAAGACACCAGGAAACGTGAGTGTGCTGAAAACAAAAGAACGGTGTTTCCTACACATACGGACCATATCTAGTCCAACTCTGCTACTGAAACTGATACAAAGCACTGGTCTCTAACATCCAATGCTTGTGTGTTAAGATGAGAAATGTGTGAGCGCAGTGAACGATGTAGTTCGTTTGAGCTGAAAAGTGACTGCCCTTACCTGAAACGAAGTCTTGCTTGTAGGAAGACACAGAGCCTGGGATTTAACTCCATTTCTGAAGGGAAACACACAGCATAGTTCTCATCCATGGATCACACTCTGCTTTAGAGCAAGAAGCACGCTCTTGCTTTCTAGAATTTCTAATACAGCAGGAAATCTGAGTGTGCCCAGAAAAAAAGAACGGTGTTTCCTACACATATGGACCATATCTAGTCCAACTCTTCTTCTGAAACTGATACAAAGCACTGGTCCTCTAACATCCAATGCTTGTCAATTAAGATGAGAAAGGTGTGAGCTTCGTGAATGATGTAGTTCATTTAAGCAGAAAAGTTACTGCCCTTACCTGAAACGAAGTGTTGCTTGTAGTAAGACACAGAGCCTGGGATTTAAGTCCATTTCTGAAGGGAAACACACAGCATAGTTCTCATCCATGGATCACACTCTGCTTTAGAGCAAGAAGCACGCTCTTGCTTTCTAGAGTATCTAATACAGCAGGAAATATGATTGTGCCCAGAACAAAAGAACGGTGTTTCCTACACATACGGACTATATGTAGTCTAAATCTTCTTCTGAAACTGATACAATGCACTGGTACTCTAACATCCAATGCTTGTCAGTTAAGATGAGAAACGTGTGAGCTTCTTGAACGATGTAGTTCCTTTGAGCAGAAAAGTGACAGCCCTTACCTGAAACGAAGTCTTGCTTGTAGGGAGACTCAGAGCCTGGGATTTAACTCCATTTCTGAATTGAAACACACTGCATTGTCTCATCCATTGATGACACTCTGCTTTAGAACAAGAAGCACGCTCTTGCTTTCTAGAGTCTCTAAGACAGCAGGAAATCTGAGTGTGCCCAGAACAAAAGAACGGTGTTTCCTACACATACAGACAATATCTAGTCCAACTCTGCTTCTGAAACTGATACAAATCACTGGTCCTCTAACATCCAATGATTGTCTGTTAAGATGAGAAATGTGTGAGCTCAGTGAACGATGAAGTTCGTTTGAGCTGAAAAGTGACTGCCCTTACCTGAAACGAAGTCTTGCCTGTAGGAAGACACAGAGTCTGGCATTTAACTCCATTTCTGAAGGGAAACATACAGCATAGTTCTCATCAATGGATCACACTCTGCTTTAGAGCAAGAAGCACACTCTTGCTTTCTAGAGTCTCTAATAGAGCAGGAAATCTGATTGTGCCCAGAACAAAAGAACGGTGTCCGACACATACGGACTACATGTAGTCCAAATCTTCTTCTGAAACTGATACAATGCACTGGTCCTCTAACATCCAATGCTTGTCTGTTAAGATGAGAAACGTGTGAGCTCAGTGAATGATGTAGTTCGTTTGAGCTGAAAAGTGACTGCCCTTACCTGAAACGAAGTCTTGCCTGTAGGAAGACACAGAGCCTGGGATTTAACTCCAATTCTGAAGTGAAACACACAGCATTATCTCATCCATTGATCACACTCTGCTTTAGAACAAGAAGCACGCTCTTGCTTTCTAGAGTCTCTAAGACAGCAGGAAACGTGAGTGTGCTGAGAACAAAAGAACGGTGTTTCCTACACATACGGACCTTATCTAGTCCAACTCTGCTTCTGAAACTGATACAAAGCACTGGTCCTCTAACATCCAATGCTTGTCTGCTATATGAGAAATGTGTGAGCTCAGTGAACGATGTAGTTCGTTTGAGCTGCAAAGTGACTGCCCTTACCTGAAACGAAGTCTTGCATGTAGGAAGACACAGAGCCTGGGATTTAACTCCATTTCTGAAGGGAAACACACAGCATAGTTCTCATCCATGGATCACACTCTGCTTTAGAGCAAGAACCACGCTCTTGCTTTCTAGAATTTCTAATACAGCAGGAAATCTGAGTGTGCCCACAACAAAAGAACGGTGTTTCCTACACATACGGACAATATCTAGTCCAACTCTGCTTCTGAAACTGATACAAAGCACTGGTCCTCTAACATCCAGTGCTTGTCTGTTAAGATGAGAAATGTGTGAGCTCAGTGAACAATGTAGTTCGTTTGAGCTGAAAAGTGAATGCCCTTACCTGAAACGAAGTCTTGCCTGTAGGAAGACACAGAGTCTGGGATTTAACTCCATTTCTGAAGGGAAACATACAGCATAGTTCTCATCAATGGATCACACTCTGCTTTAGAGCAATAAGCACGCTCTTGCTTTCTAGAGTCTCTAATAGAGCAGGAAATCTGATTGTGCCCAGAACAAAGAACGGTGTTTCCGACACATACGGACTATATGTAGTCCAAATCTTTTTCTGAAACTGATACAATGCACTGGTCCTCTAACATCCAATGCTTGTCTGTTAAGATGAGAAAGGTGTGAGCTTCGTGAATGATGTAGTTCATTTGAGCAGAAAAGTGACTGCCCTTACCTGAAACGAAGTCTTGCTTGTAGGAAGACATAGAGCCTGGGATTTAAGTCCATTTCTGAAGGGAAACACACAGCATAGTTCTCATCCATGGATCACACTCTGCTTTAGAGCGAGAAGCACACTCTTACTTTGTAGAGTCTCTAATACAGCAGGAAATCTGAGTGTGTCCAGAACAAAAGTACGGTGTTTCCTACACATATGGACCATATCTAGTCCAACTCTTCTTCTGAAACTGATACAAAGCACTGGTCCTCTAACATCCAATTCTTGTCAATTAAGATGAGAAACGTGTGAGCTTCGTGAATCATGTAGTTCATTTGAGCAGAAAAGTGACTGCCCTTACCTGAAACGAAGTCTTGCTTGTAGGAAGACACAGAGCCTGGGATTTAATTCCATTTCTGAAGGGAAACACACAGCATAGTTCTCATCCATGGATCACACTCTGCTTTAGAGCGAGAAGCACACTCTAGCTTTCTAGACTCTCTAATACAGCAGGAAATCTGAGTGTGCCCAGAACAAAAGAACGGTGTTTCCTACACATATGGACCATATGTAGTCCAAATCTGCTTCTGAAACTGATACAAAGCACTGACCCTCTAACATCCACCGCTTGTCAGTTAAGATGAGAAATGTTTGAGCTTCGTGAACGATATAGTTAGTTTGAGCAGAAAAGTGACTGCCCTTACCTGAATTTAAGTCTTGCTTGTAGGAAGACTCAGAGCCTGGGATTTAACTCCATTTCAGATGTAAAACACACAGCAGTGTAATCATCCATTGATCACACTCTGCTTTAGAGCGAGAAGCACGCTCTTGCTTTCTTGAATTTCTAATACAGCAGGAAATCTGAGTGTGCCCAGAACAAAAGAACGGTGTTTCCTACACATATGGACCATATCTAGTCCAACTCTTCTCCTGAAACTGATACAAAGCACTGGTCCTCTACCATCCAATGCTTGTCAATTAAGATGAGAAACGTGTGAGCTTCGTGAATGATATAGTTCATTTGAGCAGAAAAGTGACTTCCCTTACCTGAAACGAAGTCTTGCTTGTAGTAAGACACAGAGCCTGGGATTTAAGTCAATTTCTGAAGTGAAACACACAGCATAGTTCTCATCCATGGATCACACTCTGCTTTAGAGCAAGAAGCACGCTCTTGCTTTCTAGAGTATCTAATACAGCAGGAAATCTGATTGTGACCAGAACAAAAGAACGGTGTTTCCTACACATACGGACTATATGTAGTCTAAATCTTCTTCTGAAACTGATACAATGCACTGGTCCTCTAACATCCAATGCTTGTCAGTTAAGATGAGAAAAGTGTGAGCTTCGTGAACGATGTAGTTCCTTTGAGCAGAAAAGTGACTGCCCCTACCTGAAACGAAGTCTTGCTTGTAGGGAGACTCAGAGCCTGGGATTTAACTCCATTTCTGAAGTGAAACACACTGCATTGTCTCATCCATTGATGACACTCTGCTATAGAACAAGAAGCACGCTCTTGCTTTCTAGAGTCTCTAAGACAGCAGGAAACGTGAGTGTGCTGAGAACAAAAGAACGGTGTTTCCTACACATACGGACAATATCTAGTCCAACTCTGCTTCTGAAACTGATACAAAGCACTGGTCCTCTAACATCCAATGCTTGTCTGTTAAGATGAGAAATGTGTGAGCTCAGTGAACGATGTAGTTCGTTTGAGCTGAAAAGTGAATGCCCTTACCTGAAACGAAGTCTTGCCTGTAGGAAGACACAGAGTCGGGGATTTAACTCCATTTCTGAAGGGAAACATACAGCATAGTTCTCATCAATGGATCACACTCTGCTTTAGAGCAAGAAGCACGCTCTTGCTTTCTAGAGTCTCTAATAGAGCAGGAAATCTGATTGTGCCCAGAACAAAAGAACGGTGTTTCCGACACATACGGACTATATGTAGTCCAAATCTTTTTCTGAAACTGATACAATGCACTGGTCCTCTAACATCCAATGCTTGTCTGTTAAGATGAGAAACGTGTGAGCTCAGTGAAGGATGTAGTTCGTTTGAGCTGAAAAGTGACTGCCCTTACCTGAAACGAAGTCTTGCCTGTAGGAAGACACAGAACCTCGGATTTAATTCCATTTCTGAAGTGAAAAACACAGCATTGTCTCATCCATTGATCACACTCTGCTTTAGAACAAGAAGCACGCTATTGCTTTCTAGATTCTCTAGGACAGCAGGAAATCTGAGTGTGCCCAGAACAAAAGAATGGTGTTTCCTACACATATGGACCATATCTAGTCCAACTCTTCTTCTGAAACTGATACAAAGCACTGGTCCTCTAACATCCAATGCTTGTCAATTAAGATGAGAAACGTGTGAGCTTCGTGATTGATGTAGTTCATTTGAGCAGAAAAGTGACTGCCCTTACCTGAAACGAAGTCTTGCTTGTAGTAAGACACAAAGCCTGGTATTTAAGTCCATTTCTGAAGGGAAACACACAGCATAGTTCTCATCCATGGATCACACTCTGCTTTAGAGCGAGAAGCACACTCTTGCTTTGTAGAGTCTCTAATACAGCAGGAAATCTGAGTGTGCCCGGAACAAAAGAACGGTGTTTCCTACACATATGGACCATATGTAGTCCAAATCTGCTTCTGAAACTGATACAAAGCACTGACCATCTAACATCCATTGCTTGTCAGTTAAGATGAGAAACGTGTGAGCTTCATGAACGATGTAGTTCGTTTGAGCTGAAAAGTGACTGCCCTTACCTGAAACGAAGTCTTGCCTGGAGGAAGACACAGAGCCTCGGATTTAACTCCATTTCTGAAGTGAAAAACACAGCAATGTCTCATCCATTGATCACACTCTGCTTTAGAACAGGAAGCACGCTATTGCTTTCTAGATTCTCTAAGACAGCAGGAAATCTGAGTGTGCCCAGAACAAAAGAACGGTGTTTCCTACACATATGGACCATATGTAGTCCAAATCTGCTTCTGAAACTGATACAAAGCACTGACCATCTAACATCCATTGCTGGTCAGTTAAGATGAGAAACGTGTGAGCTTCATGAACGATGTAGTTCGTTTGAGCAGAAAAGTGACTGCCCTTACCTGAAACGAAGTCTTGCCTGTAGGAAGACTCAGAGCCTGGGATTTAACTCCATTTCTGAAGTCAAGCACCCAGCATAGTTCTCATCCATGGATCACACTCTGCTTTAGAGCAAGAAGCACACTCTTGCTTTCTAGAGTCTCTAAGACAGCAGGAAATCTGAGTGTGTCCAGAACAAAAGAACGGTGTTTCCTACACATATGGACCATATCTAGTCCAACTCTTCTTCTGAAACTGATACAAAGCACTGGTCCTCTAACATCCAATTCTTGTCAATTAAGATGAGAAACGTGTGAGCTTCGTGAATGATGTAGTTCATTTGAGCAGAAAAGTGACTGCCGTTACCTGAAACGAAGTCTTGCTTGTAGGAAGACTCAGAGCCTGGGATTTAACTCCATTTCTGAAGTAAAACACACAGCAGTGTAATCATCCATTGATCACACTCTGCTTTAGAGCGAGAAGCACGCTCTTGCTTTCTTGAATTTCTAATACAGCAGGAAATATGAGTGTGCCCAGAACAAAAGAACGGTGTTTCCTACACATATGGACCATATCTAGTCCAACTCTTCTTCTGAAACTGATACAAAACACTGGTCCTGTAACATCCAATTCTTGTCAATTAAGATGAGAAACGTGTGAGCTTCGTGAATGATGTAGTTCATTTGAGCAGAAAAGTGACTGCCGTTACCTGAAACGAAGTCTTGCTTGTAGTAAGACACAGAGCCTGGAATTTAAGTCCATTCCTGAAGGGAAACACACAGCATAGTTCTCATCCATGGATCACACTCTGCTTTAGAGCGAGAAGCACACTCTAGCTTTCTAGACTCTCTAATACAGCAGGAAATCTGAGTGTGCCCAGAACAAAAGAACGGTGTTTCCTACACATATGGACCATATGTAGTCCAAATCTGCTTCTGAAACTGATACAAAGCAGTGACCCTCTAACATCCAATGCTTCTCAGTTAAGATGAGAAATGTGTGAGCTTCGTGAACGATGTAGTTAGTTTGAGCAGAAAAGTGACTGCCCTTACCTGAATTTAAGTCTTGCTTGTAGGAAGACTCAGAGCCTGGGATTTAACTCCATTTCTGAAGTAAAACACACAGCAGTGTAATCATCCATTGATCACACTCTGCTTTAGAGCGAGAAGCACGCTCTTGCTTTCTTGAATTTCTAATACAGCAGGAAATCTGAGTGTGCCCAGAACAAAAGAACGGTGTTTCCTACACATATGGACCATATCTAGTCCAACTCTTCTTCTGAAACTGATACAAAGCACTGGTCCTCTACCATTCAATGCTTGTCAATTAAGATGAGAAACGTGTGAGCTTCGTGAATGATGTAGTTCATTTGAGCAGAAAAGTGACTGCCCTTACCTGAAACGAAGTCTTGCTTGTAGTAAGACACAGAGCCTGGGATTTAAGTCAATTTCTGAAGTGAAGCACACAGCATAGTTCTCATCCAAGGATCACACTCTGCTTTAGAGCAAGAAGCACGCTCTTGCTTTCTAGAGTATCTAATACAGCAGGAAATCTGATTGTGCCCAGAACAAAAGAACGGTGTTTCCTACACATAAGGACTATATGTAGTCCAAATCTTTTTCTGAAACTGATACAATGCACTGGTCCTCTAACATCCAATGCTTGTCTGTTAAGATGAGAAACGTGTGAGCTCAGTGAACGATGTAGTTCGTTTGAGCTGAAAAGTGACTGCCCTTACCTGAAACGAAGTCTTGCCTGTAGGAAGACACAGAACCTCGGATTTAATTCCATTTCTGAAGTGAAAAACACAGCATTGTCTCATCCATTGATCACACTCTGCTTTAGAACAAGAAGCACGCTATTGCTTTCTAGATTCTCTAAGACAGCAGGAAATCTGAGTGTGCCCGGAACAAAAGAACGGTGATTCCTACACATATGGACCATATGTAGTCCAAATCTGCTTCTGAAACTGATACAAAGCACTGACCATCTAACATCCATTGCTTGTCAGTTAAGATGAGAAACGTGTGAGCTTCATGAACGATGTAGTTCCTTTGAGCAGAAAAGTGACTGCCCCTACCTGAAACGAAGTCTTGCTTGTAGGGAGACTTAGAGCCTGGGATTTAACTCCATTTCTGAAGTGAAACACACTGCATTGTCTCATCCATTGATGACACTCTGCTATAGAACAAGAAGCACGCTCTTGCATTCTAGAGTCTCTAAGACAGCAGGAAACGTGAGTGTGCTGAGAACAAAAGAACGGTGATTCCGACACATACGGACAATATCTAGTCCAACTCTGCTTCTGAAACTGATACAAAGCACTGGTCCTCTAACATCCAATGCTTGTCTGTTAAGATGAGAAATGTGTGAGATCAGTGAACGATGTAGTTCGTTTGAGCTGAAAAGTGACTGCCCTTACCTGAAACGAAGTCTTGCCTGTAGGAAGACACAGAGTCTGGGATTTAACTCCATTTCTGAAGGGAAACATACAGCATAGTTCTCATCCATGGATCACACTCTGCTTGAGAGCAAGAAGCACGCTCCTGCTTTGTAGAGTCTCTAATACAGCAGGAAATCTGAGTGTGCCCGGAACAAAAGAACGGTGTTTCCTACACATATGGACCATATGTAGTCCAAATCTGCTTCTGAAACTGATACAAAGCACTGACCATCTAACATCCATTGCTGGTCAGTTAAGATGAGAAACGTGTGAGCTTCATGAACGATGTAGTTCGTTTGAGCAGAAAAGTGACTGCCCTTACCTGAAACGAAGTCTTGCCTGTAGGAAGACTCAGAGCCTGGGATTTAACTCCATTTCTGAAGTCAAGCACCCAGCATAGTTCTCATCCATGGATCACACTCTGCTTTAGAGCAAGAAGCACACTCTTGCTTTCTAGAGTCTCTAAGACAGCAGGAAATCTGAGTGTGTCCAGAACAAAAGAACGGTGTTTCCTACACATATGGACCATATCTAGTCCAACACTTCTTCTGAAACTGATACAAAGCACTGGTCCTCTACCATCCAATGCTTGTCAAATAAGATGAGAAACGTGTGAGCTTCGTGAATCATGTAGTTCATTTGAGCAGAAAAGTGACTGCCCTTACCTGAAACGAAGTCTTGCTTGTAGTAAGACACAGAGCCTGGGATTTAAGTCAATTTCTGAAGTGAAACACACAGCATAGTTCTCATCCATGGATCACACTCTGCTTTAGAGCAAGAAGCACGCTCTTGCTTTCTAGATTCTCTAAGACAGCAGGAAATCTGAGTGTGCCCAGAACAAAAGAACGGTGTTTCCTACACATATGGACCATATCTAGTCCAACTCTTCTTCTGAAACTGATACAAAGCACTGGTCCTCTAACATCCAATTCTTGGCAATTAAGATGAGAAACGTGTGAGCTTCGTGAATGATGTAGTTCATTTCAGCAGAAAAGTGAATGCCCTTACCTGAAACGAAGTCTTGCTTGTAGTAAGACACAGAGCCTGGGATTTAAGTCCATTTCTGAAGGGAAACACACAGCATAGTTCTCATCCATGGATCACACTCTGCTTTAGAGCGAGAAGCACACTCTTGCTTTGTAGAGTCTCTAATACAGCAGGAAATCTGAGTGTGCCCGGAACAAAAGAACGGTGTTTCCTACACATATGGACCATATGTAGTCCAAATCTGCTTCTGAAACTGATACAAAGCACTGACCATCTAACATCCATTGCTTGTCAGTTAAGATGAGAAACGTGTGAGCTTCATGAACGATGTAGTTCGTTTGAGCAGAAAAGTGACTGCCCTTACCTGAAACGAAGTCTTGCCTGTAGGAAGACTCAGAGCCTGGGATTTAACTCCATTTCTGAAGTCAAGCACCCAGCATAGTTCTCATCCATGGATCACACTCTGCTTTAGAGCAAGAAGCACACTCTTGCTTTCTAGAGTCTCTAAGACAGCAGGAAATCTGAGTGTGTCCAGAACAAAAGAACGGTGTTTCCTACACATATGGACCATATCTAGTCCAACTCTTCTTCTGAAACTGATACAAAGCACTGGTCCTCTAACATGCAATTCTTGTCAATTAAGATGAGAAAAGTGTGAGCTTCGTGAATGATGTAGTTCATTTGAGCAGAAAAGTGACTGCCGTTACCTGAAACGAAGTCTTGCTTGTAGTAAGACACAGAGCCTGGGATTTAAGTCCATTTCTGAAGGGAAACACACAGCATAGTTCTCATCCATGGATCACACTCTGCTTTAGAGCGAGAAGCACACTCTAGCTTTCTAGACTCTCTAATACAGCAGGAAATCTGAGTGTGCCCAGAACAAAAGAACGGTGTTTCCTACACATATGGACCATATGTAGTCCAAATCTGCTTCTGAAACTGATACAAAGCACTGACCCTCTATCATCCAATGCTTGTCAGTTAAGATGAGAAATGTGTGAGCTTCGTGAACGATGTAGTTAGTTTGAGCAGAAAAGTGACTGCCCTTACCTGAATTTAAGTCTTGCTTGTAGGAAGACTCAGAGCCTGGGATTTAACTCCATTTCTGAAGTAAAACACACAGCAGTGTAATCATCCATTGATCACACTCTGCTTTAGAGCGAGAAGCGCGCTCTTGCTTTCTTGAATTTCTAATACAGCAGGAAATCTGAGTGTGCCCAGAACAAAAGAACGGTGTTTCCTACACATAAGGACTATATGTAGTCTAAATCTTCTACTGAAACTGATACAATGCACTGGTCCTCTAACATCCAATGCTTGTCAGTTAAGATGAGAAACGTGTGAGCTCAGTGAACGATGTAGTTCGTTTGAGCTGAAAAGTGACTGCCCTTACCTGAAACGAAGTCTTGCCTGTAGGAAGACACAGAGCCTCGGATTTACCTCCATTTCTGAAGTGAAAAACACAGCATTGTCTCATCCATTGATCACACTCTGCTTTAGAACAAGAAGCACGCTATTGCTTTCTAGATTCTCTAAGACAGCAGGAAATCTGAGTGTGCCCAGAACAAAAGAACGGTGTTTCCTACACATATGGACCGTATCTAGTCCAACTCTTCTTCTGAAACTGATACAAAGCACTGGTCCTCTAACATCCAATGCTTGTCAATTAAGATGAGAAACGTGTGAGCTTCGTGAATGATGTAGTTCATTTGAGCAGAAAAGTGACTGCCCTTACCTGAAACGAAGTCTTGCTTGTAGTAAGACACAGAGCCTGGGATTTAAGTCCATTTCTGACGGGAAACACACAGCATAGTTCTCATCCATGGATCACACTCTGCTTTAGAGCGAGAAGCACACTCTTGCTTTGTAGAGTCTCTAATACAGCAGGAAATCTGTGTGTGCCCGGAAGAAAAGAACGGTGTTTCCTACACATATGGACCATATGTAGTCCAAATCTGCTTCTGAAACTGATACAAAGCACTGACCATCTAACATCCATTGCTTGTCAGTTAAGATGAGAAACGTGTGAGCTTCATGAACAATGTAGTTCGTTTGAGCAGAAAAGTGACTGCCCTTACCTGAAACGAAGTCTTGCCTGTAGGAAGACTCAGAGCCTGGGATTTAACTCCATTTCTGAAGTCAAGCACACAGCATAGTTCTCATCCATGGATCACACTCTGCTTTAGAGCAAGAAGCACACTCTTGCTTTCTAGAGTCTCTAAGACAGCAGGAAATCTGAGTGTGTCCAGAACAAAAGAACGGTGTTTCCTACACATATGGACCATATCTAGTCCAAGTCTTCTTCTGAAACTGATACAAAGCACTGGTCCTCTAACATCCAATTCTTGTCAATTAAGATGAGAAACGTGTGAGCTTCGTGAATGATGTAGTTCATTTGAGCAGAAAAGTGACTGCCGTTACCTGAAACGAAGTCTTGCTTGTAGTAAGACACAGAGCCTGGGATTTAAATCCATTCCTGAAGGGAAACACACAGCATAGTTCTCATCCATGGATCACACTCTGCTTTAGAGCGAGAAGCACACTCTGGCTTTCTAGACTCTCTAATACAGCAGGAAATCTGAGTGTGCCCAGAACAAAAGAACGGTGTTTCCTACACATATGGACCATATGTAGTCCAAATCTGCTTCTGAAACTGATACAAAGCACTGACCCTCTAACATCCAATGCTTGTCAGTTAAGATGAGAAATGTGTGAGCTTCGTGAACGATGTAGTTCCTTTGAGCAGAAAAGTGACAGCCCTTACCTGAAAAGAAGTCTTGCTTGTAGGGAGACTCAGAGCCTGGGATTTAACTCCAATTCTGAAGTGAAACACACAGCATTATCTCATCCATTGATCACACTCTGCTTTAGAACAAGAAGAACGCTCTTGCTTTCTAGAGTCTCTAAGACAGCAGGAAACGTGAGTGTGCTGAGAACAAAAGAACGGTGTTTCCTACACATACGGACCTTATCTAGTCCAACTCTGCTTCTGAAACTGATACAAAGCACTGGTCCTCTAACATCCAATGCTTGTCTGCTATATGAGAAATGTGTGAGCTCAGTGAACTATGTAGTTCGTTTGAGCTGAAAAGTGACTGCCCTTACCTGAAACGAAGTCTTGCATGTAGGAAGACACAGAGCCTGGGATTTAACTCCATTTCTGAAGGGAAACACACAGCTTAGTTCTCATCCATGGATCACACTCTGCTTTAGAGCAAGAAGCACGCTCTTGCTTTCTAGAATTTCTAATACAGCAGGAAATCTGAGTGTGCCCACAACAAAAGTACGGTGTTTCCTACACATATGGACCATATCTAGTCCAACTCTTCTTCTGAAACTGATACAAAGCACTGGTCCTCTAACATCCAATGCTTGTCAATAAAGATGAGAAAGGTGTGAGCTTCGTGAATGATGTAGTTCATTTGAGCAGAAAGTGACTGCCCTTACCTGAAACGAAGTCTTGCTTGTAGGAAGACATAGAGCCTGGGATTTAAGTCCATTTCTGAAGGGAAACACACAGCCGTGTAATCATCCATTGATCAAACTCTGCTTTAGAACAAGAAGCACGCTCTTGCTTTCTAGAGTCTAAGACAGCAGGAAATGTGAGTGTGCTGAGAACAAAAGAATGGTGTTTCCTACCCTTACAGACATTATATAGTCCAACTCTGCATCTGAAACTGAAACAAAACACTGGTCCTCTAAAATCCAATGCTTGTCTGTTAAGATCAGAAACGTGTGAGCTTCGTGAACGATGTAGTTAGTTTGAGCACAAAAGTGACTGCCCTTACCTGAATTGAAGTCTTGCTTGTAGGAAGACTCAGAGCCTGGGATTTAACTCCATTTCTGAAGGGAAACGCACAGCATAGGTCTCATCTATGGATCACACTCTGCTTTAGAGCGAGAAGCACACTCTTGCTTTCTAGAGTCTCTAATACAGTAGGAAATCTGAGTGTGCCCAGAACAAAAGAACGGTTTTTCCTACACATATGGACCATATCTAGTCCAACTCTTCTTCTGAAACTGATACGAAGCAATGGTCCTCTAACATTCAATGCTTGTCAGTTAAGATGAGAAAAGTGTGAGCTTCGTGAATGATGTAGTTCATTTGAGCAGAAAAGTGACTGCCGTTACCTGAAACGAAGTCTTGCTTGTAGTAAGACACAGAGCCTGGGATTTAAGTCCATTTCTGAAGGGAAACACACAGCATAGTTCTCATCCATGGATCACACTCTGCTTTAGAGCGAGAAGCACACTCTAGCTTTCTAGACTCTCTAATACAGCAGGAAATCTGAGTGTGCCCAGAACAAAAGAACGGTGTTTCCTACACATATGGACCATATGTAGTCCAAATCTGCTTCTGAAACTGATACAAAGCACTGACCCTCTATCATCCAATGCTTGTCAGTTAAGATGAGAAATGTGTGAGCTTCGTGAACGATGTAGTTAGTTTGAGCAGAAAAGTGACTGCCCTTACCTGAATTTAAGTCTTGCTTGTAGGAAGACTCAGAGCCTGGGATTTAACTCCATTTCTGAAGTAAAACACACAGCAGTGTAATCATCCATTGATCACACTCTGCTTTAGAGCGAGAAGCGCGCTCTTGCTTTCTTGAATTTCTAATACAGCAGGAAATCTGAGTGTGCCCAGAACAAAAGAACGGTGTTTCCTACACATAAGGACTATATGTAGTCTAAATCTTCTACTGAAACTGATACAATGCACTGGTCCTCTAACATCCAATGCTTGTCAGTTAAGATGAGAAACGTGTGAGCTCAGTGAACGATGTAGTTTGTTTGAGCTGAAAAGTGACTGCCCTTACCTGAAACGAAGTCTTGCCTGTAGGAAGACACAGAGCCTCGGATTTACCTCCATTTCTGAAGTGAAAAACACAGCATTGTCTCATCCATTGATCACACTCTGCTTTAGAACAAGAAGCACGCTATTGCTTTCTAGATTCTCTAGGACAGCAGGAAATCTGAGTGTGCCCAGAACAAAAGAATGGTGTTTCCTACACATATGGACCATATCTAGTCCAACTCTTCTTCTGAAACTGATACAAAGCACTGGTCCTCTAACATCCAATGCTTGTCAATTAAGATGAGAAACGTGTGAGCTTCGTGATTGATGTAGTTCATTTGAGCAGAAAAGTGACTGCCCTTACCTGAAACGAAGTCTTGCTTGTAGTAAGACACAAAGCCTGGTATTTAAGTCCATTTCTGAAGGGAAACACACAGCATAGTTCTCATCCATGGATCACACTCTGCTTTAGAGCGAGAAGCACACTCTTGCTTTGTAGAGTCTCTAATACAGCAGGAAATCTGAGTGTGCCCGGAACAAAAGAACGGTGTTTCCTACACATATGGACCATATGTAGTCCAAATCTGCTTCTGAAACTGATACAAAGCACTGACCATCTAACATCCATTGCTTGTCAGTTAAGATGAGAAACGTGTGAGCTTCATGAACGATGTAGTTCCTTTGAGCAGAAAAGTGACTGCCCCTACCTGAAACGAAGTCTTGCTTGTAGGGAGACTCAGAGCATGGGATTTAACTCCATTTCTGAAGTGAAACACACTGCATTGTCTCATACATTGATGACACTCTGCTATAGAACAAGAAGCACGCTCTTGCATTCTAGAGTCTCTAAGACAGCAGGAAACGTGAGTGTGCTGAGAACAAAAGAACGGTGATTCCGACACATACGGACAATATCTAGTCCAACTCTGCTTTTGAAACTGATACAAAGCACTGGTCCTCTAACATCCAATGCTTGTCTGTTAAGATGAGAAATGTGTGAGCTCAGTGAACGATGTAGTTCGTTTGAGGTGAAAAGTGAATGCCCTTACCTGAAACGAAGTCTTGCCTGTAGGAAGACACAGAGTCTGGGATTTAACTCCATTTCTGAAGGGAAACATACAGCATAGTTCTCATCAATGGATCACACTCTGCTTGAGAGCAAGAAGCACGCTCTTGCTTTGTAGAGTCTCTAATACAGCAGTAAATCTGAGTATGCCCGGAACAAAAGAACGGTGTTTCCTACACATATGGACCATATGTAGTCCAAATCTGCTTCTGAAACTGATACAAAGCACTGACCATCTAACATCCATTGCTTGTCAATTAAGATGAGAAACGCGTGAGCTTCATGAACGATGTAGTTCGTTTGAGCAGAAAAGTGACTGCCCTTACCTGAAATGAAGTCTTGACTGTAGGAAGACTCAGAGCCTGGGATTTAACTCCATTTCTGAAGTGAAACACACAGCATTGTCTCATCCATTGATCACACTCTGCTTTAGAACAAGAAGCACGCTATTGCTTTCTAGATTCTCTAAGACAGCAGGAAATCTGAGTGTGCCCAGAACAAAAGAAGGGTGTTTCCTACACATATGGACTATATCTATTCCAACTCTTCTTCTGAAACTGATACAAAGCACTGGTCCTCTACCATCCAATGCTTGTCAAATAAGATGAGAAACGTGTGAGCTTCGTGAATGATGTAGTTCATTTGAGCAGAAAAGTGACTGCCCTTACCTGAAACGAAGTCTTGCTTGTAGTAAGACACAGAGCCTGGGATTTAAGTCAATTTCTGAAGTGAAACACACAGCATAGTTCTCATCCATGGATCACACTCTGCTTTAGAGCAAGAAGCACGCTCTTGCTTTCTAGATTATCTAATACAGCAGGAAATCTGATTGTGCCTAGAACAAAAGAACGGTGATTCCTACACATACGGACTATATGTAGTCTAAATCTTCTTCTGAAACTGATACAATGCACTGGTCCTCTAACATCCAATGCTTGTCAGTTAAGATGAGAAACTTGTGAGCTCAGTGAACGATGTAGTTCGTTTGAGCTGAAAAGTGACTGCCCTTACCTGAAACGAAGTCTTGCCTGGAGGAAGACACAGAGCCTCGGATTTAACTCCATTTCTGAAGTGAAAAACACAGCAATGTCTCATCCATTGATCACACTCTGCTTTAGAACAGGAAGCACGCTATTGCTTTCTAGATTCTCTAAGACAGCAGGAAATCTGAGTGTGCCCAGAACAAAAGAACGGTGTTTCCTACACATATGGACCATATGTAGTCCAAATCTGCTTCTGAAACTGATACAAAGCACTGACCATCTAACATCCATTGCTGGTCAGTTAAGATGAGAAACGTGTGAGCTTCATGAACGATGTAGTTCGTTTGAGCAGAAAAGTGACTGCCCTTACCTGAAACGAAGTCTTGCCTGTAGGAAGACTCAGAGCCTGGGATTTAACTCCATTTCTGAAGTCAAGCACCCAGCATAGTTCTCATCCATGGATCACACTCTGCTTTAGAGCAAGAAGCACACTCTTGCTTTCTAGAGTCTCTAAGACAGCAGGAAATCTGAGTGTGTCCAGAACAAAAGAACGGTGTTTCCTACACATATGGACCATATCTAGTCCAACTCTTCTTCTGAAACTGATACAAAGCACTGGTCCTCTAACATCCAATTCTTGTCAATTAAGATGAGAAACGTGTGAGCTTCGTGAATGATGTAGTTCATTTGAGCAGAAAAGTGACTGCCGTTACCTGAAACGAAGTCTTGCTTGTAGGAAGACTCAGAGCCTGGGATTTAACTCCATTTCTGAAGTAAAACACACAGCAGTGTAATCATCCATTGATCACACTCTGCTTTAGAGCGAGAAGCACGCTCTTGCTTTCTTGAATTTCTAATACAGCAGGAAATATGAGTGTGCCCAGAACAAAAGAACGGTGTTTCCTACACATATGGACCATATCTAGTCCAACTCTTCTTCTGAAACTGATACAAAACACTGGTCCTGTAACATCCAATTCTTGTCAATTAAGATGAGAAACGTGTGAGCTTCGTGAATGATGTAGTTCATTTGAGCAGAAAAGTGACTGCCGTTACCTGAAACGAAGTCTTGCTTGTAGTAAGACACAGAGCCTGGAATTTAAGTCCATTCCTGAAGGGAAACACACAGCATAGTTCTCATCCATGGATCACACTCTGCTTTAGAGCGAGAAGCACACTCTAGCTTTCTAGACTCTCTAATACAGCAGGAAATCTGAGTGTGCCCAGAACAAAAGAACGGTGTTTCCTACACATATGGACCATATGTAGTCCAAATCTGCTTCTGAAACTGATACAAAGCAGTGACCCTCTAACATCCAATGCTTCTCAGTTAAGATGAGAAATGTGTGAGCTTCGTGAACGATGTAGTTAGTTTGAGCAGAAAAGTGACTGCCCTTACCTGAATTTAAGTCTTGCTTGTAGGAAGACTCAGAGCCTGGGATTTAACTCCATTTCTGAAGTAAAACACACAGCAGTGTAATCATCCATTGATCACACTCTGCTTTAGAGCGAGAAGCACGCTCTTGCTTTCTTGAATTTCTAATACAGCAGGAAATCTGAGTGTGCCCAGAACAAAAGAACGGTGTTTCCTACACATATGGACCATATCTAGTCCAACTCTTCTTCTGAAACTGATACAAAGCACTGGTCCTCTACCATTCAATGCTTGTCAATTAAGATGAGAAACGTGTGAGCTTCGTGAATGATGTAGTTCATTTGAGCAGAAAAGTGACTGCCCTTACCTGAAACGAAGTCTTGCTTGTAGTAAGACACAGAGCCTGGGATTTAAGTCAATTTCTGAAGTGAAGCACACAGCATAGTTCTCATCCAAGGATCACACTCTGCTTTAGAGCAAGAAGCACGCTCTTGCTTTCTAGAGTATCTAATACAGCAGGAAATCTGATTGTGCCCAGAACAAAAGAACGGTGTTTCCTACACATAAGGACTATATGTAGTCCAAATCTTTTTCTGAAACTGATACAATGCACTGGTCCTCTAACATCCAATGCTTGTCTGTTAAGATGAGAAACGTGTGAGCTCAGTGAACGATGTAGTTCGTTTGAGCTGAAAAGTGACTGCCCTTACCTGAAACGAAGTCTTGCCTGTAGGAAGACACAGAACCTCGGATTTAATTCCATTTCTGAAGTGAAAAACACAGCATTGTCTCATCCATTGATCACACTCTGCTTTAGAACAAGAAGCACGCTATTGCTTTCTAGATTCTCTAAGACAGCAGGAAATCTGAGTGTGCCCGGAACAAAAGAACGGTGATTCCTACACATATGGACCATATGTAGTCCAAATCTGCTTCTGAAACTGATACAAAGCACTGACCATCTAACATCCATTGCTTGTCAGTTAAGATGAGAAACGTGTGAGCTTCATGAACGATGTAGTTCCTTTGAGCAGAAAAGTGACTGCCCCTACCTGAAACGAAGTCTTGCTTGTAGGGAGACTTAGAGCCTGGGATTTAACTCCATTTCTGAAGTGAAACACACTGCATTGTCTCATCCATTGATGACACTCTGCTATAGAACAAGAAGCACGCTCTTGCATTCTAGAGTCTCTAAGACAGCAGGAAACGTGAGTGTGCTGAGAACAAAAGAACGGTGATTCCGACACATACGGACAATATCTAGTCCAACTCTGCTTCTGAAACTGATACAAAGCACTGGTCCTCTAACATCCAATGCTTGTCTGTTAAGATGAGAAATGTGTGAGATCAGTGAACGATGTAGTTCGTTTGAGCTGAAAAGTGACTGCCCTTACCTGAAACGAAGTCTTGCCTGTAGGAAGACACAGAGTCTGGGATTTAACTCCATTTCTGAAGGGAAACATACAGCATAGTTCTCATCCATGGATCACACTCTGCTTGAGAGCAAGAAGCACGCTCCTGCTTTGTAGAGTCTCTAATACAGCAGGAAATCTGAGTGTGCCCGGAACAAAAGAACGGTGTTTCCTACACATATGGACCATATGTAGTCCAAATCTGCTTCTGAAACTGATACAAAGCACTCACCATCTAACATCCATTGCTGGTCAGTTAAGATGAGAAACGTGTGAGCTTCATGAACGATGTAGTTCGTTTGAGCAGAAAAGTGACTGCCCTTACCTGAAACGAAGTCTTGCCTGTAGGAAGACTCAGAGCCTGGGATTTAACTCCATTTCTGAAGTCAAGCACCCAGCATAGTTCTCATCCATGGATCACACTCTGCTTTAGAGCAAGAAGCACACTCTTGCTTTCTAGAGTCTCTAAGACAGCAGGAAATCTGAGTGTGTCCAGAACAAAAGAACGGTGTTTCCTACACATATGGACCATATCTAGTCCAACACTTCTTCTGAAACTGATACAAAGCACTGGTCCTCTACCATCCAATGCTTGTCAAATAAGATGAGAAACGTGTGAGCTTCGTGAATCATGTAGTTCATTTGAGCAGAAAAGTGACTGCCCTTACCTGAAACGAAGTCTTGCTTGTAGTAAGACACAGAGCCTGGGATTTAAGTCAATTTCTGAAGTGAAACACACAGCATAGTTCTCATCCATGGATCACACTCTGCTTTAGAGCAAGAAGCACGCTCTTGCTTTCTAGATTCTCTAAGACAGCAGGAAATCTGAGTGTGCCCAGAACAAAAGAACGGTGTTTCCTACACATATGGACCATATCTAGTCCAACTCTTCTTCTGAAACTGATACAAAGCACTGGTCCTCTAACATCCAATTCTTGGCAATTAAGATGAGAAACGTGTGAGCTTCGTGAATGATGTAGTTCATTTCAGCAGAAAAGTGAATGCCCTTACCTGAAACGAAGTCTTGCTTGTAGTAAGACACAGAGCCTGGGATTTAAGTCCATTTCTGAAGGGAAACACACAGCATAGTTCTCATCCATGGATCACACTCTGCTTTAGAGCGAGAAGCACACTCTTGCTTTGTAGAGTCTCTAATACAGCAGGAAATCTGAGTGTGCCCGGAACAAAAGAACGGTGTTTCCTACACATATGGACCATATGTAGTCCAAATCTGCTTCTGAAACTGATACAAAGCACTGACCATCTAACATCCATTGCTTGTCAGTTAAGATGAGAAACGTGTGAGCTTCATGAACGATGTAGTTCGTTTGAGCAGAAAAGTGACTGCCCTTACCTGAAACGAAGTCTTGCCTGTAGGAAGACTCAGAGCCTGGGATTTAACTCCATTTCTGAAGTCAAGCACCCAGCATAGTTCTCATCCATGGATCACACTCTGCTTTAGAGCAAGAAGCACACTCTTGCTTTCTAGAGTCTCTAAGACAGCAGGAAATCTGAGTGTGTCCAGAACAAAAGAACGGTGTTTCCTACACATATGGACCATATCTAGTCCAACTCTTCTTCTGAAACTGATACAAAGCACTGGTCCTCTAACATGCAATTCTTGTCAATTAAGATGAGAAAAGTGTGAGCTTCGTGAATGATGTAGTTCATTTGAGCAGAAAAGTGACTGCCGTTACCTGAAACGAAGTCTTGCTTGTAGTAAGACACAGAGCCTGGGATTTAAGTCCATTTCTGAAGGGAAACACACAGCATAGTTCTCATCCATGGATCACACTCTGCTTTAGAGCGAGAAGCACACTCTAGCTTTCTAGACTCTCTAATACAGCAGGAAATCTGAGTGTGCCCAGAACAAAAGAACGGTGTTTCCTACACATATGGACCATATGTAGTCCAAATCTGCTTCTGAAACTGATACAAAGCACTGACCGTCTATCATCCAATGCTTGTCAGTTAAGATGAGAAATGTGTGAGCTTCGTGAACGATGTAGTTAGTTTGAGCAGAAAAGTGACTGCCCTTACCTGAATTTAAGTCTTGCTTGTAGGAAGACTCAGAGCCTGGGATTTAACTCCATTTCTGAAGTAAAACACACAGCAGTGTAATCATCCGTTGATCACACTCTGCTTTAGAGCGAGAAGCGCGCTCTTGCTTTCTTGAATTTCTAATACAGCAGGAAATCTGAGTGTGCCCAGAACAAAAGAACGGTGTTTCCTACACATAAGGACTATATGTAGTCTAAATCTTCTACTGAAACTGATACAATGCACTGGTCCTCTAACATCCAATGCTTGTCAGTTAAGATGAGAAACGTGTGAGCTCAGTGAACGATGTAGTTCGTTTGAGCTGAAAAGTGACTGCCCTTACCTGAAACGAAGTCTTGCCTGTAGGAAGACACAGAGCCTCGGATTTACCTCCATTTCTGAAGTGAAAAACACAGCATTGTCTCATCCATTGATCACACTCTGCTTTAGAACAAGAAGCACGCTATTGCTTTCTAGATTCTCTAAGACAGCAGGAAATCTGAGTGTGCCCAGAACAAAAGAACGGTGTTTCCTACACATATGGACCATATCTAGTCCAACTCTTCTTCTGAAACTGATACAAAGCACTGGTACTCTAACATCCAATGCTTGTCAATTAAGATGAGAAACGTGTGAGCTTCGTGAATGATGTAGTTCATTTGAGCAGAAAAGTGACTGCCCTTACCTGAAACGAAGTCTTGCTTGTAGTAAGACACAGAGCCTGGGATTTAAGTCCATTTCTGACGGGAAACACACAGCATAGTTCTCATCCATGGATCACACTCTGCTTTAGAGCGAGAAGCACACTCTTGCTTTGTAGAGTCTCTAATACAGCAGGAAATCTGTGTGTGCCCGGAAGAAAAGAACGGTGTTTCCTACACATATGGACCATATGTAGTCCAAATCTGCTTCTGAAACTGATACAAAGCACTGACCATCTAACATCCATTGCTTGTCAGTTAAGATGAGAAACGTGTGAGCTTCATGAACAATGTAGTTCGTTTGAGCAGAAAAGTGACTGCCCTTACCTGAAACGAAGTCTTGCCTGTAGGAAGACTCAGAGCCTGGGATTTAACTCCATTTCTGAAGTCAAGCACACAGCATAGTTCTCATCCATGGATCACACTCTGCTTTAGAGCAAGAAGCACACTCTTGCTTTCTAGAGTCTCTAAGACAGCAGGAAATCTGAGTGTGTCCAGAACAAAAGAACGGTGTTTCCTACACATATGGACCATATCTAGTCCAAGTCTTCTTCTGAAACTGATACAAAGCACTGGTCCTCTAACATCCAATTCTTGTCAATTAAGATGAGAAACGTGTGAGCTTCGTGAATGATGTAGTTCATTTGAGCAGAAAAGTGACTGCCGTTACCTGAAACGAAGTCTTGCTTGTAGTAAGACACAGAGCCTGGGATTTAAATCCATTCCTGAAGGGAAACACACAGCATAGTTCTCATCCATGGATCACACTCTGCTTTAGAGCGAGAAGCACACTCTGGCTTTCTAGACTCTCTAATACAGCAGGAAATCTGAGTGTGCCCAGAACAAAAGAACGGTGTTTCCTACACATATGGACCATATGTAGTCCAAATCTGCTTCTGAAACTGATACAAAGCACTGACCCTCTAACATCCAATGCTTGTCAGTTAAGATGAGAAATGTGTGAGCTTCGTGAACGATGTAGTTCCTTTGAGCAGAAAAGTGACAGCCCTTACCTGAAAAGAAGTCTTGCTTGTAGGGAGACTCAGAGCCTGGGATTTAACTCCAATTCTGAAGTGAAACACACAGCATTATCTCATCCATTGATCACACTCTGCTTTAGAACAAGAAGAACGCTCTTGCTTTCTAGAGTCTCTAAGACAGCAGGAAACGTGAGTGTGCTGAGAACAAAAGAACGGTGTTTCCTACACATACGGACCTTATCTAGTCCAACTCTGCTTCTGAAACTGATACAAAGCACTGGTCCTCTAACATCCAATGCTTGTCTGCTATATGAGAAATGTGTGAGCTCAGTGAACTATGTAGTTCGTTTGAGCTGAAAAGTGACTGCCCTTACCTGAAACGAAGTCTTGCATGTAGGAAGACACAGAGCCTGGGATTTAACTCCATTTCTGAAGGGAAACACACAGCTTAGTTCTCATCCATGGATCACACTCTGCTTTAGAGCAAGAAGCACGCTCTTGCTTTCTAGAATTTCTAATACAGCAGGAAATCTGAGTGTGCCCACAACAAAAGTACGGTGTTTCCTACACATATGGACCATATCTAGTCCAACTCTTCTTCTGAAACTGATACAAAGCACTGGTCCTCTAACATCCAATGCTTGTCAATAAAGATGAGAAAGGTGTGAGCTTCGTGAATGATGTAGTTCATTTGAGCAGAAAAGTGACTGCCCTTACCTGAAACGAAGTCTTGCTTGTAGGAAGACATAGAGCCTGGGATTTAAGTCCATTTCTGAAGGGAAACACACAGCCGTGTAATCATCCATTGATCAAACTCTGCTTTAGAACAAGAAGCACGCTCTTGCTTTCTAGAGTCTCTAAGACAGCAGGAAATGTGAGTGTGCTGAGAACAAAAGAATGGTGTTTCCTACCCTTACAGACATTATATAGTCCAACTCTGCATCTGAAACTGAAACAAAACACTGGTCCTCTAAAATCCAATGCTTGTCTGTTAAGATCAGAAACGTGTGAGCTTCGTGAACGATGTAGTTAGTTTGAGCACAAAAGTGACTGCCCTTACCTGAATTGAAGTCTTGCTTGTAGGAAGACTCAGAGCCTGGGATTTAACTCCATTTCTGAAGGGAAACGCACAGCATAGGTCTCATCTATGGATCACACTCTGCTTTAGAGCGAGAAGCACACTCTTGCTTTCTAGAGTCTCTAATACAGTAGGAAATCTGAGTGTGCCCAGAACAAAAGAACGGTTTTTCCTACACATATGGACCATATCTAGTCCAACTCTTCTTCTGAAACTGATACGAAGCAATGGTCCTCTAACATTCAATGCTTGTCAGTTAAGATGAGAAAAGTGTGAGCTTCGTGAATGATGTAGTTCATTTGAGCAGAAAAGTGACTGCCGTTACCTGAAACGAAGTCTTGCTTGTAGTAAGACACAGAGCCTGGGATTTAAGTCCATTTCTGAAGGGAAACACACAGCATAGTTCTCATCCATGGATCACACTCTGCTTTAGAGCGAGAAGCACACTCTAGCTTTCTAGACTCTCTAATACAGCAGGAAATCTGAGTGTGCCCAGAACAAAAGAACGGTGTTTCCTACACATATGGACCATATGTAGTCCAAATCTGCTTCTGAAACTGATACAAAGCACTGACCCTCTATCATCCAATGCTTGTCAGTTAAGATGAGAAATGTGTGAGCTTCGTGAACGATGTAGTTAGTTTGAGCAGAAAAGTGACTGCCCTTACCTGAATTTAAGTCTTGCTTGTAGGAAGACTCAGAGCCTGGGATTTAACTCCATTTCTGAAGTAAAACACACAGCAGTGTAATCATCCATTGATCACACTCTGCTTTAGAGCGAGAAGCGCGCTCTTGCTTTCTTGAATTTCTAATACAGCAGGAAATCTGAGTGTGCCCAGAACAAAAGAACGGTGTTTCCTACACATAAGGACTATATGTAGTCTAAATCTTCTACTGAAACTGATACAATGCACTGGTCCTCTAACATCCAATGCTTGTCAGTTAAGATGAGAAACGTGTGAGCTCAGTGAACGATGTAGTTTGTTTGAGCTGAAAAGTGACTGCCCTTACCTGAAACGAAGTCTTGCCTGTAGGAAGACACAGAGCCTCGGATTTACCTCCATTTCTGAAGTGAAAAACACAGCATTGTCTCATCCATTGATCACACTCTGCTTTAGAACAAGAAGCACGCTATTGCTTTCTAGATTCTCTAAGACAGCAGGAAATCTGAGTGTGCCCAGAACAAAAGAACGGTGTTTCCTACACATATGGACCATATCTAGTCCAACTCTTCTTCTGAAACTGATACAAAGCACTGGTCCTCTAACATCCAATGCTTGTCAATTAAGATGAGAAACGTGTGAGCTTCGTGAATGATGTAGTTCATTTGAGCAGAAAAGTGACTGCCCTTACCTGAAACGAAGTCTTGCTTGTAGTAAGACACAGAGCCTGGGATTTAAGTCCATTTCTGAAGGGAAACACACAGCATAGTTCTCATCCATGGATCACACTCTGCTTTAGAGCGAGAAGCACACTCTTGCTTTGTAGAGTCTCTAATACAGCAGGAAATCTGTGTGTGCCCGGAAGAAAAGAACGGTGTTTCCTACACATATGGACCATATGTAGTCCAAATCTGCTTCTGAAACTGATACAAAGCACTGACCATCTAACATCCATTGCTTGTCAGTTAAGATGAGAAACGTGTGAGCTTCATGAACAATGTAGTTCGTTTGAGCAGAAAAGTGACTGCCCTTACCTGAAACGAAGTCTTGCCTGTAGGAAGACTCAGAGCCTGGGATTTAACTCCATTTCTGAAGTCAAGCACACAGCATAGTTCTCATCCATGGATCACACTCTGCTTTAGAGCAAGAAGCACACTCTTGCTTTCTAGAGTCTCTAAGACAGCAGGAAATCTGAGTGTGTCCAAAACAAAAGAACGGTGTTTCCTACACATATGGACCATATCTAGTCCAAGTCTTCTTCTGAAACTGATACAAAGCACTGGTCCTCTAACATCCAATTCTTGTCAATTAAGATGAGAAACGTGTGAGCTTCGTGAATGATGTAGTTCATTTGAGCAGAAAAGTGACTGCCGTTACCTGAAACGAAGTCTTGCTTGTAGTAAGACACAGAGCCTGGGATTTAAATCCATTCCTGAAGGGAAACACACAGCATAGTTCTCATCCATGGATCACACTCTGCTTTAGAGCGAGAAGCACACTCTGGCTTTCTAGACTCTCTAATACAGCAGGAAATCTGAGTGTGCCCAGAACAAAAGAACGGTGTTTCCTACACATATGGACCATATGTATTCCAAATCTGCTTCTGAAACTGATACAAAGCACTGACCCTCTAACATCCAATGCTTGTCAGTTAAGATGAGAAATGTGTGAGCTTCGTGAACGATGTAGTTCCTTTGAGCAGAAAAGTGACAGCCCTTACCTGAAAAGAAGTCTTGCTTGTAGGGAGACTCAGAGCCTGGGATTTAACTCCAATTCTGAAGTGAAACACACAGCATTATCTCATCCATTGATCACACTCTGCTTTAGAACAAGAAGAACGCTCTTGCTTTCTAGAGTCTCTAAGACAGCAGGAAACGTGAGTGTGCTGAGAACAAAAGAACGGTGTTTCCTACACATACGGACCTTATCTAGTCCAACTCTGCTTCTGAAACTGATACAAAGCACTGGTCCTCTAACATCCAATGCTTGTCTGCTATATGAGAAATGTGTGAGCTCAGTGAACTATGTAGTTCGTTTGAGCTGAAAAGTGACTGCCCTTACCTGAAACGAAGTCTTGCATGTAGGAAGACACAGAGCCTGGGATTTAACTCCATTTCTGAAGGGAAACACACAGCTTAGTTCTCATCCATGGATCACACTCTGCTTTAGAGCAAGAAGCACGCTCTTGCTTTCTAGAATTTCTAATACAGCAGGAAATCTGAGTGTGCCCACAACAAAAGAACGGTGTTTCCTACACATATGGACCATATCTAGTCCAACTCTTCTTCTGAAACTGATACAAAGCACTGGTCCTCTAACATCCAATGCTTGTCAATTAAGATGAGAAAGGTGTGAGCTTCGTGAATGATGTAGTTCATTTGA
Organism: Onychomys leucogaster; assembly: GCA_949786385.1. Classification (NCBI taxonomy): domain Eukaryota; kingdom Metazoa; phylum Chordata; class Mammalia; order Rodentia; family Cricetidae; genus Onychomys; species Onychomys leucogaster. Next base: position 223,277 of record CATKUP010000063.1, read on the forward strand.
GCAGAAAAGTGACTGCCCTTACCTGAAACGAAGTCTTGCTTGTAGTAAGACACAGAGCCTGGGATTTAAGTCCATTTCTGAAGGGAAACACACAGCATAGTTCTCATCCATGGATCACACTCTGCTTTAGAGCGAGAAGCACACTCTTGCTTTGTAGAGTCTCTAATACAGCAGGAAATCTGTGTGTGCCCGGAAGAAAAGAACGGTGTTTCCTACACATATGGACCATATGTAGTCCAAATCTGCTTCTGAAACTGATACAAAGCACTGACCATCTAACATCCATTGCTTGTCAGTTAAGATGAGAAACGTGTGAGCTTCATGAACAATGTAGTTCGTTTGAGCAGAAAAGTGACTGCCCTTACCTGAAACGAAGTCTTGCCTGTAGGAAGACTCAGAGCCTGGGATTTAACTCCATTTCTGAAGTCAAGCACACAGCATAGTTCTCATCCATGGATCACACTCTGCTTTAGAGCAAGAAGCACACTCTTGCTTTCTAGAGTCTCTAAGACAGCAGGAAATCTGAGTGTGTCCAGAACAAAAGAACGGTGTTTCCTACACATATGGACCATATCTAGTCCAAGTCTTCTTCTGAAACTGATACAAAGCACTGGTCCTCTAACATCCAATTCTTGTCAATTAAGATGAGAAACGTGTGAGCTTCGTGAATGATGTAGTTCATTTGAGCAGAAAAGTGACTGCCGTTACCTGAAACGAAGTCTTGCTTGTAGTAAGACACAGAGCCTGGGATTTAAATCCATTCCTGAAGGGAAACACACAGCATAGTTCTCATCCATGGATCACACTCTGCTTTAGAGCGAGAAGCACACTCTGGCTTTCTAGACTCTCTAATACAGCAGGAAATCTGAGTGTGCCCAGAAGAAAAGAACGGTGTTTCCTACACATATGGACCATATGTAGTCCAAATCTGCTTCTGAAACTGATACAAAGCACTGACCCTCTAACATCCAATGCTTGTCAGTTAAGATGAGAAATGTGTGAGCTTCGTGAACGATGTAGTTCCTTTGAGCAGAAAAGTGACAGCCCTTACCTGAAAAGAAGTCTTGCTTGTAGGGAGACTCAGAGCCTGGGATTTAACTCCAATTCTGAAGTGAAACACACAGCATTATCTCATCCATTGATCACACTCTGCTTTAGAACAAGAAGAACGCTCTTGCTTTCTAGAGTCTCTAAGACAGCAGGAAACGTGAGTGTGCTGAGAACAAAAGAACGGTGTTTCCTACACATACGGACCTTATCTAGTCCAACTCTGCTTCTGAAACTGATACAAAGCACTGGTCCTCTAACATCCAATGCTTGTCTGCTATATGAGAAATGTGTGAGCTCAGTGAACTATGTAGTTCGTTTGAGCTGAAAAGTGACTGCCCTTACCTGAAACGAAGTCTTGCATGTAGGAAGACACAGAGCCTGGGATTTAACTCCATTTCTGAAGGGAAACACACAGCTTAGTTCTCATCCATGGATCACACTCTGCTTTAGAGCAAGAAGCACGCTCTTGCTTTCTAGAATTTCTAATACAGCAGGAAATCTGAGTGTGCCCACAACAAAAGTACGGTGTTTCCTACACATATGGACCATATCTAGTCCAACTCTTCTTCTGAAACTGATACAAAGCACTGGTCCTCTAACATCCAATGCTTGTCAATAAAGATGAGAAAGGTGTGAGCTTCGTGAATGATGTAGTTCATTTGAGCAGAAAAGTGACTGCCCTTACCTGAAACGAAGTCTTGCTTGTAGGAAGACATAGAGCCTGGGATTTAAGTCCATTTCTGAAGGGAAACACACAGCCGTGTAATCATCCATTGATCAAACTCTGCTTTAGAACAAGAAGCACGCTCTTGCTTTCTAGAGTCTCTAAGACAGCAGGAAATGTGAGTGTGCTGAGAACAAAAGAATGGTGTTTCCTACCCTTACAGACATTATATAGTCCAACTCTGCATCTGAAACTGAAACAAAACACTGGTCCTCTAAAATCCAATGCTTGTCTGTTAAGATCAGAAACGTGTGAGCTTCGTGAACGATGTAGTTAGTTTGAGCACAAAAGTGACTGCCCTTACCTGAATTGAAGTCTTGCTTGTAGGAAGACTCAGAGCCTGGGATTTAACTCCATTTCTGAAGGGAAACGCACAGCATAGGTCTCATCTATGGATCACACTCTGCTTTAGAGCGAGAAGCACACTCTTGCTTTCTAGAGTCTCTAATACAGTAGGAAATCTGAGTGTGCCCAGAACAAAAGAACGGTTTTTCCTACACATATGGACCATATCTAGTCCAACTCTTCTTCTGAAACTGATACGAAGCAATGGTCCTCTAACATTCAATGCTTGTCAGTTAAGATGAGAAAAGTGTGAGCTTCGTGAATGATGTAGTTCATTTGAGCAGAAAAGTGACTGCCGTTACCTGAAACGAAGTCTTGCTTGTAGTAAGACACAGAGCCTGGGATTTAAGTCCATTTCTGAAGGGAAACACACAGCATAGTTCTCATCCATGGATCACACTCTGCTTTAGAGCGAGAAGCACACTCTAGCTTTCTAGACTCTCTAATACAGCAGGAAATCTGAGTGTGCCCAGAACAAAAGAACGGTGTTTCCTACACATATGGACCATATGTAGTCCAAATCTGCTTCTGAAACTGATACAAAGCACTGACCCTCTATCATCCAATGCTTGTCAGTTAAGATGAGAAATGTGTGAGCTTCGTGAACGATGTAGTTAGTTTGAGCAGAAAAGTGACTGCCCTTACCTGAATTTAAGTCTTGCTTGTAGGAAGACTCAGAGCCTGGGATTTAACTCCATTTCTGAAGTAAAACACACAGCAGTGTAATCATCCATTGATCACACTCTGCTTTAGAGCGAGAAGCGCGCTCTTGCTTTCTTGAATTTCTAATACAGCAGGAAATCTGAGTGTGCCCAGAACAAAAGAACGGTGTTTCCTACACATAAGGACTATATGTAGTCTAAATCTTCTACTGAAACTGATACAATGCACTGGTCCTCTAACATCCAATGCTTGTCAGTTAAGATGAGAAACGTGTGAGCTCAGTGAACGATGTAGTTTGTTTGAGCTGAAAAGTGACTGCCCTTACCTGAAACGAAGTCTTGCCTGTAGGAAGACACAGAGCCTCGGATTTACCTCCATTTCTGAAGTGAAAAACACAGCATTGTCTCATCCATTGATCACACTCTGCTTTAGAACAAGAAGCACGCTATTGCTTTCTAGATTCTCTAAGACAGCAGGAAATCTGAGTGTGCCCAGAACAAAAGAACGGTGTTTCCTACACATATGGACCATATCTAGTCCAACTCTTCTTCTGAAACTGATACAAAGCACTGGTCCTCTAACATCCAATGCTTGTCAATTAAGATGAGAAACGTGTGAGCTTCGTGAATGATGTAGTTCATTTGAGCAGAAAAGTGACTGCCCTTACCTGAAACGAAGTCTTGCTTGTAGTAAGACACAGAGCCTGGGATTTAAGTCCATTTCTGAAGGGAAACACACAGCATAGTTCTCATCCATGGATCACACTCTGCTTTAGAGCGAGAAGCACACTCTTGCTTTGTAGAGTCTCTAATACAGCAGGAAATCTGTGTGTGCCCGGAAGAAAAGAACGGTGTTTCCTACACATATGGACCATATGTAGTCCAAATCTGCTTCTGAAACTGATACAAAGCACTGACCATCTAACATCCATTGCTTGTCAGTTAAGATGAGAAACGTGTGAGCTTCATGAACAATGTAGTTCGTTTGAGCAGAAAAGTGACTGCCCTTACCTGAAACGAAGTCTTGCCTGTAGGAAGACTCAGAGCCTGGGATTTAACTCCATTTCTGAAGTCAAGCACACAGCATAGTTCTCATCCATGGATCACACTCTGCTTTAGAGCAAGAAGCACACTCTTGCTTTCTAGAGTCTCTAAGACAGCAGGAAATCTGAGTGTGTCCAAAACAAAAGAACGGTGTTTCCTACACATATGGACCATATCTAGTCCAAGTCTTCTTCTGAAACTGATACAAAGCACTGGTCCTCTAACATCCAATTCTTGTCAATTAAGATGAGAAACGTGTGAGCTTCGTGAATGATGTAGTTCATTTGAGCAGAAAAGTGACTGCCGTTACCTGAAACGAAGTCTTGCTTGTAGTAAGACACAGAGCCTGGGATTTAAATCCATTCCTGAAGGGAAACACACAGCATAGTTCTCATCCATGGATCACACTCTGCTTTAGAGCGAGAAGCACACTCTGGCTTTCTAGACTCTCTAATACAGCAGGAAATCTGAGTGTGCCCAGAACAAAAGAACGGTGTTTCCTACACATATGGACCATATGTATTCCAAATCTGCTTCTGAAACTGATACAAAGCACTGACCCTCTAACATCCAATGCTTGTCAGTTAAGATGAGAAATGTGTGAGCTTCGTGAACGATGTAGTTCCTTTGAGCAGAAAAGTGACAGCCCTTACCTGAAAAGAAGTCTTGCTTGTAGGGAGACTCAGAGCCTGGGATTTAACTCCAATTCTGAAGTGAAACACACAGCATTATCTCATCCATTGATCACACTCTGCTTTAGAACAAGAAGAACGCTCTTGCTTTCTAGAGTCTCTAAGACAGCAGGAAACGTGAGTGTGCTGAGAACAAAAGAACGGTGTTTCCTACACATACGGACCTTATCTAGTCCAACTCTGCTTCTGAAACTGATACAAAGCACTGGTCCTCTAACATCCAATGCTTGTCTGCTATATGAGAAATGTGTGAGCTCAGTGAACTATGTAGTTCGTTTGAGCTGAAAAGTGACTGCCCTTACCTGAAACGAAGTCTTGCATGTAGGAAGACACAGAGCCTGGGATTTAACTCCATTTCTGAAGGGAAACACACAGCTTAGTTCTCATCCATGGATCACACTCTGCTTTAGAGCAAGAAGCACGCTCTTGCTTTCTAGAATTTCTAATACAGCAGGAAATCTGAGTGTGCCCACAACAAAAGAACGGTGTTTCCTACACATATGGACCATATCTAGTCCAACTCTTCTTCTGAAACTGATACAAAGCACTGGTCCTCTAACATCCAATGCTTGTCAATTAAGATGAGAAAGGTGTGAGCTTCGTGAATGATGTAGTTCATTTGAGCAGAAAAGTGACTGCCCTTACCTGAAACGAAGTCTTGCTTGTAGTAAGACACAGAGCCTGGGATTTAAGTCCATTTCTGAAGGGAAACACACAGCATAGTTCTCATCCATGGATCACACTCTGCTTTAGAGCGAGAAGCACACTCTTGCTTTGTAGAGTCTCTAATACAGCAGGAAATCTGTGTGTGCCCGGAAGAAAAGAACGGTGTTTCCTACACATATGGACCATATGTAGTCCAAATCTGCTTCTGAAACTGATACAAAGCACTGACCATCTAACATCCATTGCTTGTCAGTTAAGATGAGAAACGTGTGAGCTTCATGAACAATGTAGTTCGTTTGAGCAGAAAAGTGACTGCCCTTACCTGAAACGAAGTCTTGCCTGTAGGAAGACTCAGAGCCTGGGATTTAACTCCATTTCTGAAGTCAAGCACACAGCATAGTTCTCATCCATGGATCACACTCTGCTTTAGAGCAAGAAGCACACTCTTGCTTTCTAGAGTCTCTAAGACAGCAGGAAATCTGAGTGTGTCCAGAACAAAAGAACGGTGTTTCCTACACATATGGACCATATCTAGTCCAAGTCTTCTTCTGAAACTGATACAAAGCACTGGTCCTCTAACATCCAATTCTTGTCAATTAAGATGAGAAACGTGTGAGCTTCGTGAATGATGTAGTTCATTTGAGCAGAAAAGTGACTGCCGTTACCTGAAACGAAGTCTTGCTTGTAGTAAGACACAGAGCCTGGGATTTAAATCCATTCCTGAAGGGAAACACACAGCATAGTTCTCATCCATGGATCACACTCTGCTTTAGAGCGAGAAGCACACTCTGGCTTTCTAGACTCTCTAATACAGCAGGAAATCTGAGTGTGCCCAGAACAAAAGAACGGTGTTTCCTACACATATGGACCATATGTAGTCCAAATCTGCTTCTGAAACTGATACAAAGCACTGACCCTCTAACATCCAATGCTTGTCAGTTAAGATGAGAAATGTGTGAGCTTCGTGAACGATGTAGTTCCTTTGAGCAGAAAAGTGACAGCCCTTACCTGAAAAGAAGTCTTGCTTGTAGGGAGACTCAGAGCCTGGGATTTAACTCCAATTCTGAAGTGAAACACACAGCATTATCTCATCCATTGATCACACTCTGCTTTAGAACAAGAAGAACGCTCTTGCTTTCTAGAGTCTCTAAGACAGCAGGAAAAGTGAGTGTGCTGAGAACAAAAGAACGGTGTTTCCTACACATACGGACCTTATCTAGTCCAACTCTGCTTCTGAAACTGATACAAAGCACTGGTCCTCTAACATCCAATGCTTGTCTGCTATATGAGAAATGTGTGAGCTCAGTGAACTATGTAGTTCGTTTGAGCTGAAAAGTGACTGCCCTTACCTGAAACGAAGTCTTGCATGTAGGAAGACACAGAGCCTGGGATTTAACTCCATTTCTGAAGGGAAACACACAGCTTAGTTCTCATCCATGGATCACACTCTGCTTTAGAGCAAGAAGCACGCTCTTGCTTTCTAGAATTTCTAATACAGCAGGAAATCTGAGTGTGCCCACAACAAAAGAACGGTGTTTCCTACACATATGGACCATATCTAGTCCAACTCTTCTTCTGAAACTGATACAAAGCACTGGTCCTCTAACATCCAATGCTTGTCAATTAAGATGAGAAAGGTGTGAGCTTCGTGAATGATGTAGTTCATTTGAGCAGAAAAGTGACTGCCCTTACCTGAAACGAAGTCTTGCTTGTAGGAAGACATAGAGCCTGGGATTTAAGTCCATTTCTGAAGGGAAACACACAGCCGTGTAATCATCCATTGATCAAACTCTGCTTTAGAACAAGAAGCACGCTCTTGCTTTCTAGAGTCTCTAAGACAGCAGGAAATGTGAGTGTGCTGAGAACAAAAGAATGGTGTTTCCTACCCTTACAGACATTATATAGTCCAACTCTGCATCTGAAACTGAAACAAAACACTGGTCCTCTAAAATCCAATGCTTGTCTGTTAAGATCAGAAAGGTGTGAGCTTCGTGAACGATGTAGTTAGTTTGAGCACAAAAGTGACTGCCCTTACCTGAATTGAAGTCTTGCTTGTAGGAAGACTCAGAGCCTGGGATTTAACTCCATTTCTGAAGGGAAACGCACAGCATAGGTCTCATCTATGGATCACACTCTGCTTTAGAGCGAGAAGCACACTCTTGCTTTCTAGAGTCTCTAATACAGTAGGAAATCTGAGTGTGCCCAGAACAAAAGAACGGTTTTTCCTACACATATGGACCATATCTAGTCCAACTCTTCTTCTGAAACTGATACGAAGCAATGGTCCTCTAACATCCAATGCTTGTCAATTAAGATGAGAAACGTGTGAGCTTCGTGAATGATGTAGTTCATTTGAGCAGAAAAGTGACTGCCCTTACCTGAATTGAAGTCTTGCTTGTAGGAAGACTCAGAGCCTGGGATTTAACTCCATTTCTGAAGTAAAACACACAGCAGTGTAATCATCCATTGATCACATTCTGCTTTAGAACAAGAAGCAAGCTCTTGCTTTCTAGATTCTCTAAGACAGCAGGAAACGTGAGTGTGCTGAGAACAAAAGAACGGTGTTTCCTACACTTACGGACATTATATAGTCCAACTCTGCATCTGAAACTGATACAAAGCACTGGTCCTCTAAAATCCAATGCTTGTCTGTTAAGATGAGAAACGTGTGAGCTCCGTGAACGATGTAGTTCGTTTGAGCTGAAAAGTGACTGCCCTGACCTGAAACAAGTCTTGACTGTAGGAAGACACAGAGTCTGGGATTTAACTCCATTTCTGAAGGGAAACATACAGCATAGTTCTCATCAATGGATCACACTCTGCTTTAGAGCAAGAAGCACGCTCTTGCTTTCTAGAGTCTCTAATACAGCAGGAAATCTGATTGTGCCCAGAACAAAAGAACGGTGTTTCCTACACATACGGACCATATCTAGTCCAACTCTGCTTCTGAAAGTGATACAAAGCACTGGTCCTCTAACATCCAATGCTTGTCAGTTAAGATGAGAAACGTGTGAGCTTAGTGAATGATGTTGTTCCTTTGAATTGAAAAGTGACTGCCCTTACCTGAAACGAAGTCTTGCTTGTAGTAAGACACAGAGCCTGGGATTTAAGTCCATTTCTGAAGGGAAACACACAGCATAGTTCTCATCCATGGATCACACTCTGCTTTAGAGCGAGAAGCACACTCTTGCTTTGTAGAGACTCTAATAAAGCAGGAAATCTGAGTGTGCCCGGAACAAAAGAACGGTGTTTCCTACACATATGGACCATATGTAGTCCAAATCTGCTTCTGAAACTGATAGAATGCACTGGTCCTCTAACATCCAATGCTTGTCAATTAAGATGAGAAACGTGTGAGCTTCGTGAATGATGTAGTTCATTTGAGCAGAAAAGTGACTGCCCTTACCTGAAACGAAGTCTTGCTTGTAGTAAGACACAGAGCCTGGGATTTAAGTCCATTTCTGAAGGGAAACACACAGCATAGTTCTCATCCATGGATCACACTCTGCTTTAGAGCGAGAAGCACACTCTTGCTTTGTAGAGTCTCTAATACAGCAGGAAATCTGTGTGTGCCCGGAACAAAAGAACGGTGTTTCCTACACATATGGACCATATGTAGTCCAAATCTGCTTCTGAAACTGATACAAAGCACTGACCATCTAACATCCATTGCTTGTCAGTTAAGATGAGAAACGTGTGAGCTTCATGAACAATGTAGTTCGTTTGAGCAGAAAAGTGACTGCCCTTACCTGAAACGAAGTCTTGCCTGTAGGAAGACTCAGAGCCTGGGATTTAACTCCATTTCTGAAGTCAAGCACACAGCATAGTTCTCATCCATGGATCACACTCTGCTTTAGAGCAAGAAGCACACTCTTGCTTTCTAGAGTCTCTAAGACAGCAGGAAATCTGAGTGTGTCCAGAACAAAAGAACGGTGTTTCCTACACATATGGACCATATCTAGTCCAAGTCTTCTTCTGAAACTGATACAAAGCACTGGTCCTCTAACATCCAATTCTTGTCAATTAAGATGAGAAACGTCTGAGCTTCGTGAATGATGTAGTTCATTTGAGCAGAAAAGTGACTGCCGTTACCTGAAACGAAGTCTTGCTTGTAGTAAGACACAGAGCCTGGGATTTAAATCCATTCCTGAAGGGAAACACACAGCATAGTTCTCATCCATGGATCACACTCTGCTTTAGAGCGAGAAGCACACTCTGGCTTTCTAGACTCTCTAATACAGCAGGAAATCTGAGTGTGCCCAGAACAAAAGAACGGTGTTTCCTACACATATGGACCATATGTAGTCCAAATCTGCTTCTGAAACTGATACAAAGCACAGACCCTCTAACATCCAATGCTTGTCAGTTAAGATGAGAAATGTGTGAGCTTCGTGAACGATGTAGTTCCTTTGAGCAGAAAAGTGACAGCCCTTACCTGAAAAGAAGTCTTGCTTGTAGGGAGACTCAGAGCCTGGGATTTAACTCCAATTCTGAAGTGAAACACACAGCATTATCTCATCCATTGATCACACTCTGCTTTAGAACAAGAAGAACGCTCTTGCTTTCTAGAGTCTCTAAGACAGCAGGAAACGTGAGTGTGCTGAGAACAAAAGAACGGTGTTTCCTACACATACGGACCTTATCTAGTCCAACTCTGCTTCTGAAACTGATACAAAGCACTGGTCCTCTAACATCCAATGCTTGTCTGCTATATGAGAAATGTGTGAGCTCAGTGAACTATGTAGTTCGTTTGAGCTGAAAAGTGACTGCCCTTACCTGAAATGAAGTCTTGCATGTAGGAAGACACAGAGCCTGGGATTTAACTCCATTTCTGAAGGGAAACACACAGCATAGTTCTCATCCATGGATCACACTCTGCTTTAGAGCAAGAAGCACGCTCTTGCTTTCTAGAATTTCTAATACAGCAGGAAATCTGAGTGTGCCCACAACAAAAGAACGGTGTTTCCTACACATATGGACCATATCTAGTCCAACTCTTCTTCTGAAACTGATACAAAGCACTGGTCCTCTAACATCCAATGCTTGTCAATAAAGATGAGAAAGGTGTGAGCTTCGTGAATGATGTAGTTCATTTGAGCAGAAAAGTGACTGCCCTTACCTGAAACGAAGTCTTGCTTGTAGGAAGACATAGAGCCTGGGATTTAAGTCCATTTCTGAAGGGAAACACACAGCCGTGTAATCATCCATTGATCAAACTCTGCTTTAGAACAAGAAGCACGCTCTTGCTTTCTAGAGTCTCTAAGACAGCAGGAAATGTGAGTGTGCTGAGAACAAAAGAATGGTGTTTCCTACCCTTACAGACATTATATAGTCCAACTCTGCATCTGAAACTGAAACAAAACACTGGTCCTCTAAAATCCAATGCTTGTCTGTTAAGATCAGAAACGTGTGAGCTTCGTGAATGATGTAGTTAGTTTGAGCACAAAAGTGACTGCCCTTACCTGAATTGAAGTCTTGCTTGTAGGAAGACTCAGAGCCTGGGATTTAACTCCATTTCTGAAGGGAAACGCACAGCATAGGTCTCATCTATGGATCACACTCTGCTTTAGAGCGAGAAGCACACTCTTGCTTTCTAGAGTCTCTAATACAGTAGGAAATCTGAGTGTGCCCAGAACAAAAGAACGGTTTTTCCTACACATATGGACCATATCTAGTCCAACTCTTCTTCTGAAACTGATACGAAGCAATGGTCCTCTAACATCCAATGCTTGTCAATTAAGATGAGAAACGTGTGAGCTTCGTGAATGATGTAGTTCATTTGAGCAGAAAAGTGACTGCCCTTACCTGAATTGAAGTCTTGCTTGTAGGAAGACTCAGAGCCTGGGATTTAACTCCATTTCTGAAGTAAAACACACAGCAGTGTAATCATCCATTGATCACACTCTGCTTTAGAACAAGAAGCACGCTCTTGCTTTCTAGATTCTCTAAGACAGCAGGAATCATGAGTGTGCTCAGAACAAAAGAACGGTGTTTCCTACACTTACGGACATTATATAGTCCAACTCTGCATCTGAAACTGATACAAAGCACTGGTCCTCTAAAATCCAATGCTTGTCTGTTAAGATGAGAAACGTGTGAGCTCCGTGAACGATGTAGTTCGTTTGAGCTGAAAAGTGACTGCCCTGACCTGAAACAAGTCTTGACTGTAGGAAGACACAGAGTCTGGGATTTAACTCCATTTCTGAAGGGAAACATACAGCATAGTTCTCATCAATGGATCACACTCTGCTTTAGAGCAAGAAGCACGCTCTTGCTTTCTAGAGTCTCTAATACAGCAGGAAATCTGATTGTGCCCAGAACAAAAGAACGGTGTTTCCTACACATACGGACCATATCTAGTCCAACTCTGCTTCTGAAAGTGATACAAAGCACTGGTCCTCTAACATCCAATGCTTGTCAGTTAAGATGAGAAACGTGTGAGCTTAGTGAATGATGTTGTTCCTTTGAATTGAAAAGTGACTGCCCTTACCTGAAACGAAGTCTTGCTTGTAGTAAGACACAGAGCCTGGGATTTAAGTCCATTTCTGAAGGGAAACACACAGCATAGTTCTCATCCATGGATCACACTCTGCTTTAGAGCGAGAAGCACACTCTTGCTTTGTAGAGACTCTAATACAGCAGGAAATCTGAGTGTGCCCGGAACAAAAGAACGGTGTTTCCTACACATATGGACCATATGTAGTCCAAATCTGCTTCTGAAACTGATAGAATGCACTGGTCCTCTAACATCCAATGCTTGTCAGTTCAGATGAGAAACGTGTGAGCTTAGTGAATGATGTAGTTCCTTTGAACTGAAAAGTGACTGCCCTTACCTGAAACGAAGTCTTGCTTGTAGTAAGACACAGAGCCTGTGATTTAAGTCCATTTCTGAATGGAAACACACAGCATAGTTCTCATCCATGGATCACACTCTGCTTTAGAGCGAGAAGCACACTCTTGCTTTCCAGATTCTCTAATAGAGCAGGAAATCTGAGTGTGCCCAGAACAAAAGAAAGGTGTTTCCTACACATATGGACCATATGTAGTCCAAATCTGCTTCTGAAACTGATACAAAGCACTGACCATCTTACATCCAATGCTTGTCAGTTAAGATGAGAAACGTGTGAGCTTCGTGAACGGTGTAGTTCGTTTGAGCAGAAAAGTGACTGCCCTTACCTGAATTGAAGTCTGCCTTGTAGGAAGACTCAGAGCCTGGGATTTAACTCCATTTCTGAAGTAAAACACACAGCCGTGTAATCATCCATTGATAAAACTCTGCTTTAGAACAAGAAGCACACTCTTGCTTTCTAGAGTCTCTAAGACAGCAGGATACGTGAGTATGCTGAGAACAAAAGAACGGTGTTTCCTACACATATGGACCATATCTAGTCCAACTCTTCTTCTGAAACTGATACAAAGCCCTGGTCCTCTAACATCCAATGCTTGTCTCTTAAGATGAGAAACGTGTGAGCTTCATGAACGATGTAGTTCGTTTGAGCAGAAAAGTGACTGCCCTTACCTGAAACGAAGTCTTGCCTGTAGGAAGACTCAGAGCCTGGGATTTAACTCCATTTCTGAAGTCAAGCACCCAGCATAGTTCTCATCCATGGATCACACTCTGCTTTAGAGCAAGAAGCACACTCTTGCTTTCTAGAGTCTCTAAGACAGCAGGAAATCTGAGTGTGTCCAGAACAAAAGAACGGTGTTTCCTACACATATGGACCATATCTAGTCCAACTCTTCTTCTGAAACTGATACAAAGCACTGGTCCTCTAACATCCAATTCTTGTCAATTAAGATGAGAAAGGTGTGAGCTTCATGAATGATGTAGTTCATTTGAGCAGAAAAGTGACTGCCGTTACCTGAAACGAAGTCTTGCTTGTAGTAAGACACAGAGCCTGGGATTTAAGTCCATTTCTGAAGGGAAACACACAGCATAGTTCTCATCCATGGATCACACTCTGCTTTAGAGCGAGAAGCACACTCTAGCTTTCTAGACTCTCTAATACAGCAGGAAATCTGAGTGTGCCCAGAACAAAAGAACGGTGTTTCCTACACATATGGACCATATGTAGTCCAAATCTGCTTCTGAAACTGATACAAAGCACTGACCCTCTATCATCCAATGCTTGTCAGTTAAGATGAGAAATGTGTGAGCTTCGTGAACGATGTAGTTAGTTTGAGCAGAAAAGTGACTGCCCTTACCTGAATTTAAGTCTTGCTTGTAGGAAGACTCAGAGCCTGGGATTTAACTCCATTTCTGAAGTAAAACACACAGCAGTGTAATCATCCATTGATCACACTCTGCTTTAGAGCGAGAAGCACGCACTTGCTTTCTTGAATTTCTAATACAGCAGGAAATCTGAGTGTGCCCAGAACAAAAGAACGGTGTTTCCTACACATAAGGACTATATGTAGTCTAAATCTTCTACTGAAACTGATACAATGCACTGGTCCTCTAACATCCAATTCTTGTCAGTTAAGATGAGAAACGTGTGAGCTCAGTGAACGATGTAGTTCGTTTGAGCTGAAAAGTGACTGCCCTTACCTGAAACGAAGTCTTGCCTGTAGGAAGACACAGAGCCTCGGATTTACCTCCATTTCTGAAGTGAAAAACACAGCATTGTCTCATCCATTGATCACACTCTGCTTTAGAACAAGAAGCACGCTATTGCTTTCTAGATTCTCTAAGACAGCAGGAAATCTGAGTGTGCCCAGAACAAAAGAACGGTGTTTCCTACACATATGGACCATATCTAGTCCAACTCTTCTTCTGAAACTGATACAAAGCACTGGTCCTCTAACATCCAATGCTTGTCAATTAAGATGAGAAACGTGTGAGCTTCGTGAATGATGTAGTTCATTTGAGCAGAAAAGTGACTGCCCTTACCTGAAACGAAGTCTTGCTTGTAGTAAGACACAGAGCCTGGGATTTAAGTCCATTTCTGAAGGGAAACACACAGCATAGTTCTCATCCATGGATCACACTCTGCTTTAGAGCGAGAAGCACACTCTTGCTTACTAGAGTCTCTAATACAGCAGGAAATCTGTGTGTGCCCGGAACAAAAGAACGGTGTTTCCTACACATATGGACCATATGTAGTCCAAATCTGCTTCTGAAAGTGATACAAAGCACTGACCATCTAACATCCATTGCTTGTCAGTTAAGATGAGAAACGTGTGAGCTTCATGAACAATGTAGTTCGTTTGAGCAGAAAAGTGACTGCCCTTACCTGAAACGAAGTCTTGCCTGTAGGAAGACTCAGAGCCTGGGATTTAACTCCATTTCTGAAGTCAAGCACACAGCATAGTTCTCATCCATGGATCACACTCTGCTTTAGAGCAAGAAGCACACTCTTGCTTTCTAGAGTCTCTAAGACAGCAGGAAATCTGAGTGTGTCCAGAACAAAAGAAGGGTGTTTCCTACACATATGGACCATATCTAGTCCAAGTCTTCTTCTGAAACTGATACAAAGCACTGGTCCTCTAACATCCAATTCTTGTCAATTAAGATGAGAAACGTGTGAGCTTCGTGAATGATGTAGTTCATTTGAGCAGAAAAGTGACTGCCGTTACCTGAAACGAAGTCTTGCTTGTAGTAAGACACAGAGCCTGGGATTTAAATCCATTCCTGAAGGGAAACACACAGCATAGTTCTCATCCATGGATCACACTCTGCTTTAGAGCGAGAAGCACACTCTGGCTTTCTAGACTCTCTAATACAGCAGGAAATCTGAGTGTGCCCAGAACAAAAGAACGGTGTTTCCTACACATATGGACCATATGTAGTCCAAATCTGCTTCTGAAACTGATACAAAGCACTGACCCTCTAACATCCAATGCTTGTCAGTTAAGATGAGAAATGTGTGAGCTTCGTGAACGATGTAGTTCCTTTGAGCAGAAAAGTGACAGCCCTTACCTGAAAAGAAGTCTTGCTTGTAGGGAGACTCAGAGCCTGGGATTTAACTCCAATTCTGAAGTGAAACACACAGCATTATCTCATCCATTGATCACACTCTGCTTTAGAACAAGAAGAACGCTCTTGCTTTCTAGAGTCTCTAAGACAGCAGGAAACGTGAGTGTGCTGAGAACAAAAGAACGGTGTTTCCTACACATACGGACCTTATCTAGTCCAACTCTGCTTCTGAAACTGATACAAAGCACTGGTCCTCTAACATCCAATGCTTGTCTGCTATATGAGAAATGTGTGAGCTCAGTGAACTATGTAGTTCGTTTGAGCTGAAAAGTGACTGCCCTTACCTGAAATGAAGTCTTGCATGTAGGAAGACACAGAGCCTGGGATTTAACTCCATTTCTGAAGGGAAACACACAGCATAGTTCTCATCCATGGATCACACTCTGCTTTAGAGCAAGAAGCACGCTCTTGCTTTCTAGAATTTCTAATACAGCAGGAAATCTGAGTGTGCCCACAACAAAAGAACGGTGTTTCCTACACATATGGACCATATCTAGTCCAACTCTTCTTCTGAAACTGATACAAAGCACTGGTCCTCTAACATCCAATGCTTGTCAATAAAGATGAGAAAGGTGTGAGCTTCGTGAATGATGTAGTTCATTTGAGCAGAAAAGTGACTGCCCTTACCTGAAACGAAGTCTTGCTTGTAGGAAGACATAGAGCCTGGGATTTAAGTCCATTTCTGAAGGGAAACACACAGCCGTGTAATCATCCATTGATCAAACTCTGCTTTAGAACAAGAAGCACGCTCTTGCTTTCTAGAGTCTCTAAGACAGCAGGAAATGTGAGTGTGCTGAGAACAAAAGAATGGTGTTTCCTACCCTTACAGACATTATATAGTCCAACTCTGCATCTGAAACTGAAACAAAACACTGGTCCTCTAAAATCCAATGCTTGTCTGTTAAGATCAGAAACGTGTGAGCTTCGTGAACGATGTAGTTAGTTTGAGCACAAAAGTGACTGCCCTTACCTGAATTGAAGTCTTGCTTGTAGGAAGACTCAGAGCCTGGGATTTAACTCCATTTCTGAAGGGAAACGCACAGCATAGGTCTCATCTATGGATCACACTCTGCTTTAGAGCGAGAAGCACACTCTTGCTTTCTAGAGTCTCTAATACAGTAGGAAATCTGAATGTGCCCAGAACAAAAGAACGGTGTTTCCTACACATATGGACCATATCTAGTCCAACTCTTCTTCTGAAACTGATACGAAGCAATGGTCCTCTAACATCCAATGCTTGTCAATTAAGATGAGAAACGTGTGAGCTTCGTGAATGATGTAGTTCATTTGAGCAGAAAAGTGACTGCCCTTACCTGAATTGAAGTCTTGCTTGTAGGAAGACTCAGAGCCTGGGATTTAACTCCATTTCTGAAGTAAAACACACAGCAGTGTAATCATCCATTGATCACACTCTGCTTTAGAACAAGAAGCACGCTCTTGCTTTCTAGATTCTCTAAGACAGCAGGAATCATGAGTGTGCTGAGAACAAAAGAACGGTGTTTCCTACACTTACGGACATTATATAGTCCAACTCTGCATCTGAAACTGATACAAAGCACTGGTCCTCTAAAATCCAATGCTTGTCTGTTAAGATGAGAAACGTGTGAGCTCCGTGAACGATGTAGTTCGTTTGAGCTGAAAAGTGACTGCCCTGACCTGAAACAAGTCTTGACTGTAGGAAGACACAGAGTCTGGGATTTAACTCCATTTCTGAAGGGAAACATACAGCATAGTTCTCATCAATGGATCACACTCTGCTTTAGAGCAAGAAGCACGCTCTTGCTTTCTAGAGTCTCTAATACAGCAGGAAATCTGATTGTGCCCAGAACAAAAGAACGGTGTTTCCTACACATACGGACCATATCTAGTCCAACTCTGCTTCTGAAAGTGATACAAAGCACTGGTCCTCTAACATCCAATGCTTGTCAGTTAAGATGAGAAACGTGTGAGCTTAGTGAATGATGTTGTTCCTTTGAATTGAAAAGTGACTGCCCTTACCTGAAACGAAGTCTTGCTTGTAGTAAGACACAGAGCCTGGGATTTCAGTCCATTTCTGAAGGGAAACACACAGCATAGTTCTCATCCATGGATCACACTCTGCTTTAGAGCGAGAAGCACACTCTTGCTTTGTAGAGACTCTAATACAGCAGGAAATCTGAGTGTGCCCGGAACAAAAGAACGGTGTTTCCTACACATATGGACCATATGTAGTCCAAATCTGCTTCTGAAACTGATAGAATGCACTGGTCCTCTAACATCCAATGCTTGTCTGTTAATATGAGAAACGTGTGAGCTCCGTGAACGATGTAGTTCGTTTGAGCTGAAACGTGACTGCCCTTACCTGTAACGAAGTCTTGACTGTAGGAAGACACAGAGTCTGGGATTTCACTCCATTTCTGAAGGGAAACATACAGCATAGTTATCATCAATGGATCACACTCTGCTTTAGGGCAAGAAGCACGCTCTTGCTTTCTAGAGTCTCTAATACAGCAGGAAATCTGATTGTGCCCAGAACAAAGGAACGGTGTTTCCTACACATACGGACTATATGTAGTCCAAATCTTCTTCTGAAATTGATACAATGCACTGGTCCTCTAACATCCAATGCTTGTCTTTTAAGATGAGAAACGTGTGAGCTCAGTGAACGATGTAGTTCCTTTGAGCTGAAAAGTGACTGCCCTGACCTGAAACGAAGTCTTGCTTGTAGGAAGACACAGAGCCTGGGATTTAACTCCATTTCTGAAGGGAAACACACAGCATAGTTCTCATCCATGGATCACATTCTGCTTTAGAGCGAGAAGCACGCTCTTGCTTTCTAAAGTCTCTAAGACAGCAGGAAACGTGAGTGTACTGAGAAGAAAAGAACGGTGTTTCCTACACATACGGACCACATCTAGTCCAACTCTGCTTCTGAAACTGATACAAAGCCCTGGTCCTCTAACATCCAATGCTTGTCTGTTAAGATGAGAAACGTGTGAGCTCAGTGAACGATGTCGTTCGTTTGAGATGAAAAGGAACTGCCCTTACCTGAAACGAAGTCTTGCTTGTAGGAAGACTCAGAGCCTGGGATTTAACTCCTTTTCTGAAGTGAAACACACAGCATAGTTCTCATCCATGGATCACACTCTGCTTTAGAGCGAGAAGCATGCTCTTGCTTTCTAGAGTCTCTAATACAGCAGGAAATCTGAGTGTGCCCGGAACAAAAGAACGGTGTTTCCTATACATAAGGACTATATGTAATCCAAATCTTCTTCTGAAACTGATAGAATGCACTGGTCCTCTAACATCCAATGCTTGTCAGTAAAGATGAGAAACGTGTGAGCTTCGTGAACGATGTAGTTCCTTTGAGCAGAAAAGTGACTGCTCTTACCTTAAACAAAGTCTTGCTTGTAGTGAGATTCAGAGCATGGGATTTAACTGCATTTCTGGAGTGAAACACACAGCATTGTCTAATCCATTGATCACACTCTGCTTTAGAACAAGAAGCATGTTCTTGCTTTCTATTGTCTCTAAGACAGCAGGAAACGTGAGTGTGCTGAGAACAAAAGAACGGTGTTTCCTACACATACGGACCATATCTAGTCCAACTCTGCTTCTGAAACTGATACAAAGCACTGGTCCTCTAACATCCAATGCTTGTCAGTTAAGATGAGAATCGTGTGAGCTTAGTGAATGATGTAGTTCCTTTGAACTGAAAAGTGACTGCCCTTACCTGAAATGAAGTCTTGCTTGTAGTAAGACACAGAGCCTGGGATTAAAGTCCATTTCTGAATGGAAACACACAGCATAGTTCTCATCCATGGATCACACTCTGCTTTAGAGCGAGAAGCACACTCTTGCTTTCCAGATTCTCTAAAAGAGCAGGAAATCTGAGTGTGCCCAGAACAAAAGAAGGGTGTTTCCTACACATATGGACCATATGTAGTCCAAATCTGCTTCTGAAACTGATACAAAGCACTGACCATCTTACATCCAATGCTTGTCAGTTAAGATGAGAAACGTGTGAGCTTCGTGAACGGTGTAGTTCGTTTGAGCAGAAAAGTGACTGCCCTTACCTGAATTGAAGTCTGCCTTGTAGGAAGACTCAGTGCCTGGGATTTAACTCCATTTCTGAAGTAAAACACACAGCCGTGTAATCATCCATTGATCAAACTCTGCTTTAGAACAAGAAGCACACTCTTGCTTTCTAGAGTCTCTAAGACAGCAGGATATGTGAGTATGCTGAGAACAAAAGAACGGTGTTTCCTACATATACGGACCATATCTAGTCCAACTCTTCTTCTGAAACTGATACAAAGCCCTGGTCCTCTAACATCCAATGCTTGTCTCTTAAGATGAGAAACGTGTGAGCTCAGTGAACGATGTAGTTCGTTTGAGCTGAAAAGTGACTGCCCTTACCTGAAACGAAGTCTTGCTTGTAGGAAGACTCAGAGCCTGAGATTTAACTCCATTTCTGAAATTAAACACACAGCATAGTTCTCATCCATGGATCACACTCTGCTCTAGAGCGAGAAGCACGCTCTTGCTTTCTAGAGTCTCTAAGACAGCAGGAAATCTGAGTGTGCCCAGAACAAAAGAACGGTGTTTCCTACACATACAGACTATATGTAGTCCAAATCTTCTTCTGAAACTGATACAATGCACTGGTCCTCTAACATCCAATGCTTGTCTGTTAAGATGAGAAACGTGTGAGCTCAGTGAAGGATGTAGTTCGTTTGAGCTGAAAAGTGACTGCCCTTACCTGAAACGAAGTCTTGCTTGTAGGAAGACACAGCGCCTGGGATTTAACTCCATTTCTGAAGGGAAACACACAGCATAGTTCTCATCAATGGATCACACTCTGCTTTAGAGCAAGAAGCACGCTCTTGCTTTCTAGATTCTCTAATACAACAGGAAATGTGAGTGTGCCCAGAACAAAAGAATGGTGTTTACTACACATACAGACTATATGTAGTCCAAATCTTCTTCTGAAACTGATACAATGCACTGGTCCTCTAACATCCAATGGTTGTCAGTTAATATGAGAAACATGTGAGCTTCGTGAAGGATGTAGTTCCTTTGAGCAGAAAAGTGACAGGCCTTACCTGAAACGAAGTCTTGCTTGTAGGGAGACTCAGAGCATGGGATTTAACTACATTTCTGAAGTGAAACACACAACATTGTCTCATCCATAGATCACACTCTGCTTTAGAGCGAGAAGCACACTCTTGCTTTCTAGATTCTCTAATACAGCAGGAAATCTGAGTGTGCCCAGAAAAAAAGAAGGGTGTTTCCTACACATATGGACCATATGTAGTCCAAATCTGCTTCTGAAACTGATACAAAGCACTGACCATTTTACATCCAATGCTTGTCAGTTAAGATGAGAAACGTGTGAGCTTTGTGAACGGTGTAGTTCGTTTGAGCAGAAAAGTGACTGCCCTTACCTGAATTGAAGTCTTGCTTGTAGGAAGACTCAGAGCCTGGGATTTAACTCCATTTATGAAGAAAACACACAGCAGTGTAATCATCTATTGATCAAACTCTGCTTTAGAACAAGAAACACGCTCTTGCTTTCTAGATTCTCTAAGACAGCAGGAAACGTGTGTGCTGAGAACAAAAGAACGGTGTTTCCTACACATACGGACATTATATAGTCCAACTCTGCATCTGAAACTGATACAAAGCACTGGTCCTCTAAAATCCAATGCGTGTCTGTTAAGATGAGAAACGTGTGAGCTTCGTGAAAGTTGTAGTTCGTTTGAGCAGAAAAGTGACTGCCCTTACCGGAAACGAAGTCTTGCATGTAGGAAGACACAGAGCCTGGGAATTAACTCCTTTTCTGAAGTAAAACACACAGCATAGTTCTCATCCATGGATCACACTCTGCTTTAGAGCGAGAAGCACGCTCTTGCTTTCTAGAGTCTCTAAGTCAGCAGGAAATCTGAGTGTGCCCAGAACAAAAGAACGGTGTTTCCTACACATAAGGACTCTATGTAATCCAAATCTTCTTCTGAAACTGATACAATGCACTGGTCCTCTAACATCCAATGCTTGTCAGTTAAGATGAGAAACGTGTGAGCTTTGTGAAAGATGTAGTTCGTTTGAGCTGAAAAGTGACTGCCCTTACCTGAAACGAAGTCTTGCTTGTAGGAAGACTCAGAGCCTGGGATTTAACTCCATTTCTGAAGTGAAACACACAGCGGTGTTCTCATCCATTGATCACACTCTGCGTTTGAACATGAAGCATGCTCTTCTTTCTAGAGTCTCTAAGACAGCAGGAATCATGAGTTTGCTGAGAACAAAAGAATGGTGTTTCATAAACATACGGACTATATCTAGTCGAACTCTGCTTCTGAGAGTGATACAAAGCACTGGTCCTCTAACATCCAATGCTTGTCAGTTAAGATGAGAAACGTTTGTGCTTCGTGAACGATGTAGTTCGTTTGAGCAGAAAAGTGGCTGCCCTTACCTGAATTGAAGTCTTGCTTGTAGGAAGACTCAGAGCCTGGGATTTAACTCCATTTCTGAAGTAAAACACACAGCAGTGTAATCATCCATTGATCACACTCTGCTTTAGAACAAGAAGCATGCTCTTGCTTTCTAGATTCTCTAAGACAGCAGGAAACGTGAGTGTGCTGAGAACAAAAAACAGTGTTTCCTACAATTACGGACATTATATAGTCCAACTCTGCATCTGAAACTGATACAAAGCACTGGTCCTCTAAAATCCAATGCTTGTCTGTTAAGATGAGAAACGTGTGAGCTTCGTGAACAATGTAGTTCCTTTGAGCTGAAAAGTGACTGCCCTTACCTGAAACGAAGTCTTGCTTGTAGGAAGACTCAGAGCCTGAGATTTAACTCCATTTCTGAAGTTAAACACACAGCATAGTTCTCATCCATGGATCACACTCTGCTCTAGAGCGAGAAGCACGCTCTTGCTTTCTAGAGTCTCTAAGACAGCAGGAAATCTGAGTGTGCCCAGAACAAAAGAACGGTGTTTCCTACACATAAGGACTATATGTAATCCAAATCTTCTTCTGAAACTGATACAATGCACTGGTCCTCTAACATCCAATGCTTGTCAGTTAAGATGAGAAACGTGGGAGCTTTGTGAAAGATGTAGTTCGTTTGAGCAGAAAAGTGACTGCCCTTACCTGAAACGAAGTCTTGCTTGTAGGAAGACTCAGAGCCTGGGATTTAACTCCATTTCTGAAGTGAAACACACAGCAGTGTTCTCATCCATTGATTACACTCTGCGTTTGAACATGAAGCATGCTCTTCTTTCTAGAGTCTCTAAGACAGCAGGAAACGTGAGTTTGCTGAGAACAAAAGAACGGTGTTTCATAAACATACGGACCACATCTAGTCGAACTCTGCTTCTGAGAGTGATACAAAGCACTGGTCCTCTAACATCCAATGCTTGTCAGTTAAGATGAGAAACGTTTGAGCTTCGTGAACGATGTAGTTCGTTTGAGCAGAAAAGTGACTGCCCTTACCTGAAACGAAGTCTTGCTTGTAGGAAGACTCAGAGCCTGGGATTTAAGTCCATTTCTGAAGGGAAACACACAGCATAGTTCTCATCCATGGATCACACTCTGCTTTAGAGCAAGAAGCACACTCTTGCTTTCTAGAGTCTCTAAGACAGCAGGAAATCTGAGTGTGTCCAGAACAAAAGAAGGGTGTTTCCTACACATATGGACCATATCTAGTCCAAGTCTTCTTCTGAAACTGATACAAAGCACTGGTCCTCTAACATCCAATTCTTGTCAATTAAGATGAGAAACGTGTGAGCTTCGTGAATGATGTAGTTCATTTGAGCAGAAAAGTGACTGCCGTTACCTGAAACGAAGTCTTGCTTGTAGTAAGACACAGAGCCTGGGATTTAAATCCATTCCTGAAGGGAAACACACAGCATAGTTCTCATCCATGGATCATACTCTGCTTTAGAGCGAGAAGCACACTCTGGCTTTCTAGACTCTCTAATACAGCAGGAAATCTGAGTGTGCCCAGAACAAAAGAACGGTGTTTCCTACACATATGGACCATATGTAGTCCAAATCTGCTTCTGAAACTGATACAAAGCACTGACCCTCTAACATCCAATGCTTGTCAGTTAAGATGAGAAATGTGTGAGCTTCGTGAACGATGTAGTTCCTTTGAGCAGAAAAGTGACAGCCCTTACCTGAAAAGAAGTCTTGCTTGTAGGGAGACTCAGAGCCTGGGATTTAACTCCAATTCTGAAGTGAAACACACAGCATTATCTCATCCATTGATCACACTCTGCTTTAGAACAAGAAGAACGCTCTTGCTTTCTAGAGTCTCTAAGACAGCAGGAAACGTGAGTGTGCTGAGAACAAAAGAACGGTGTTTCCTACACATACGGACCTTATCTAGTCCAACTCTGCTTCTGAAACTGATACAAAGCACTGGTCCTCTAACATCCAATGCTTGTCTGCTATATGAGAAATGTGTGAGCTCAGTGAACTATGTAGTTCGTTTGAGCTGAAAAGTGACTGCCCTTACCTGAAATGAAGTCTTGCATGTAGGAAGACACAGAGCCTGGGATTTAACTCCATTTCTGAAGGGAAACACACAGCATAGTTCTCATCCATGGATCACACTCTGCTTTAGAGCAAGAAGCACGCTCTTGCTTTCTAGAATTTCTAATACAGCAGGAAATCTGAGTGTGCCCACAACAAAAGAACGGTGTTTCCTACACATATGGACCATATCTAGTCCAACTCTTCTTCTGAAACTGATACAAAGCACTGGTCCTCTAACATCCAATGCTTGTCAATAAAGATGAGAAAGGTGTGAGCTTCGTGAATGATGTAGTTCATTTGAGCAGAAAAGTGACTGCCCTTACCTGAAACGAAGTCTTGCTTGTAGGAAGACATAGAGCCTGGGATTTAAGTCCATTTCTGAAGGGAAACACACAGCCGTGTAATCATCCATTGATCAAACTCTGCTTTAGAACAAGAAGCACGCTCTTGCTTTCTAGAGTCTCTAAGACAGCAGGAAATGTGAGTGTGCTGAGAACAAAAGAATGGTGTTTCCTACCCTTACAGACATTATATAGTCCAACTCTGCATCTGAAACTGAAACAAAACACTGGTCCTCTAAAATCCAATGCTTGTCTGTTAAGATCAGAAACGTGTGAGCTTCGTGAACGATGTAGTTAGTTTGAGCACAAAAGTGACTGCCCTTACCTGAATTGAAGTCTTGCTTGTAGGAAGACTCAGAGCCTGGGATTTAACTCCATTTCTGAAGGGAAACGCACAGCATAGGTCTCATCTATGGATCACACTCTGCTTTAGAGCGAGAAGCACACTCTTGCTTTCTAGAGTCTCTAATACAGTAGGAAATCTGAATGTGCCCAGAACAAAAGAACGGTGTTTCCTACACATATGGACCATATCTAGTCCAACTCTTCTTCTGAAACTGATACGAAGCAATGGTCCTCTAACATCCAATGCTTGTCAATTAAGATGAGAAACGTGTGAGCTTCGTGAATGATGTAGTTCATTTGAGCAGAAAAGTGACTGCCCTTACCTGAATTGAAGTCTTGCTTGTAGGAAGACTCAGAGCCTGGGATTTAACTCCATTTCTGAAGTAAAACACACAGCAGTGTAATCATCCATTGATCACACTCTGCTTTAGAACAAGAAGCACGCTCTTGCTTTCTAGATTCTCTAAGACAGCAGGAATCATGAGTGTGCTGAGAACAAAAGAACGGTGTTTCCTACACTTACGGACATTATATAGTCCAACTCTGCATCTGAAACTGATACAAAGCACTGGTCCTCTAAAATCCAATGCTTGTCTGTTAAGATGAGAAACGTGTGAGCTCCGTGAACGATGTAGTTCGTTTGAGCTGAAAAGTGACTGCCCTGACCTGAAACAAGTCTTGACTGTAGGAAGACACAGAGTCTGGGATTTAACTCCATTTCTGAAGGGAAACATACAGCATAGTTCTCATCAATGGATCACACTCTGCTTTAGAGCAAGAAGCACGCTCTTGCTTTCTAGAGTCTCTAATACAGCAGGAAATCTGATTGTGCCCAGAACAAAAGAACGGTGTTTCCTACACATACGGACCATATCTAGTCCAACTCTGCTTCTGAAAGTGATACAAAGCACTGGTCCTCTAACATCCAATGCTTGTCAGTTAAGATGAGAAACGTGTGAGCTTAGTGAATGATGTTGTTCCTTTGAATTGAAAAGTGACTGCCCTTACCTGAAACGAAGTCTTGCTTGTAGTAAGACACAGAGCCTGGGATTTCAGTCCATTTCTGAAGGGAAACACACAGCATAGTTCTCATCCATGGATCACACTCTGCTTTAGAGCGAGAAGCACACTCTTGCTTTGTAGAGACTCTAATACAGCAGGAAATCTGAGTGTGCCCGGAACAAAAGAACGGTGTTTCCTACACATATGGACCATATGTAGTCCAAATCTGCTTCTGAAACTGATAGAATGCACTGGTCCTCTAACATCCAATGCTTGTCTGTTAATATGAGAAACGTGTGAGCTCCGTGAACGATGTAGTTCGTTTGAGCTGAAACGTGACTGCCCTTACCTGTAACGAAGTCTTGACTGTAGGAAGACACAGAGTCTGGGATTTCACTCCATTTCTGAAGGGAAACATACAGCATAGTTATCATCAATGGATCACACTCTGCTTTAGGGCAAGAAGCACGCTCTTGCTTTCTAGAGTCTCTAATACAGCAGGAAATCTGATTGTGCCCAGAACAAAGGAACGGTGTTTCCTACACATACGGACTATATGTAGTCCAAATCTTCTTCTGAAATTGATACAATGCACTGGTCCTCTAACATCCAATGCTTGTCTTTTAAGATGAGAAACGTGTGAGCTCAGTGAACGATGTAGTTCCTTTGAGCTGAAAAGTGACTGCCCTGACCTGAAACGAAGTCTTGCTTGTAGGAAGACACAGAGCCTGGGATTTAACTCCATTTCTGAAGGGAAACACACAGCATAGTTCTCATCCATGGATCACATTCTGCTTTAGAGCGAGAAGCACGCTCTTGCTTTCTAAAGTCTCTAAGACAGCAGGAAACGTGAGTGTACTGAGAAGAAAAGAACGGTGTTTCCTACACATACGGACCACATCTAGTCCAACTCTGCTTCTGAAACTGATACAAAGCCCTGGTCCTCTAACATCCAATGCTTGTCTGTTAAGATGAGAAACGTGTGAGCTCAGTGAACGATGTCGTTCGTTTGAGATGAAAAGGAACTGCCCTTACCTGAAACGAAGTCTTGCTTGTAGGAAGACTCAGAGCCTGGGATTTAACTCCTTTTCTGAAGTGAAACACACAGCATAGTTCTCATCCATGGATCACACTCTGCTTTAGAGCGAGAAGCATGCTCTTGCTTTCTAGAGTCTCTAATACAGCAGGAAATCTGAGTGTGCCCGGAACAAAAGAACGGTGTTTCCTATACATAAGGACTATATGTAATCCAAATCTTCTTCTGAAACTGATAGAATGCACTGGTCCTCTAACATCCAATGCTTGTCAGTAAAGATGAGAAACGTGTGAGCTTCGTGAACGATGTAGTTCCTTTGAGCAGAAAAGTGACTGCTCTTACCTTAAACAAAGTCTTGCTTGTAGTGAGATTCAGAGCATGGGATTTAACTGCATTTCTGGAGTGAAACACACAGCATTGTCTAATCCATTGATCACACTCTGCTTTAGAACAAGAAGCATGTTCTTGCTTTCTATTGTCTCTAAGACAGCAGGAAACGTGAGTGTGCTGAGAACAAAAGAACGGTGTTTCCTACACATACGGACCATATCTAGTCCAACTCTGCTTCTGAAACTGATACAAAGCACTGGTCCTCTAACATCCAATGCTTGTCAGTTAAGATGAGAATCGTGTGAGCTTAGTGAATGATGTAGTTCCTTTGAACTGAAAAGTGACTGCCCTTACCTGAAATGAAGTCTTGCTTGTAGTAAGACACAGAGCCTGGGATTAAAGTCCATTTCTGAATGGAAACACACAGCATAGTTCTCATCCATGGATCACACTCTGCTTTAGAGCGAGAAGCACACTCTTGCTTTCCAGATTCTCTAAAAGAGCAGGAAATCTGAGTGTGCCCAGAACAAAAGAAGGGTGTTTCCTACACATATGGACCATATGTAGTCCAAATCTGCTTCTGAAACTGATACAAAGCACTGACCATCTTACATCCAATGCTTGTCAGTTAAGATGAGAAACGTGTGAGCTTCGTGAACGGTGTAGTTCGTTTGAGCAGAAAAGTGACTGCCCTTACCTGAATTGAAGTCTGCCTTGTAGGAAGACTCAGTGCCTGGGATTTAACTCCATTTCTGAAGTAAAACACACAGCCGTGTAATCATCCATTGATCAAACTCTGCTTTAGAACAAGAAGCACACTCTTGCTTTCTAGAGTCTCTAAGACAGCAGGATATGTGAGTATGCTGAGAACAAAAGAACGGTGTTTCCTACATATACGGACCATATCTAGTCCAACTCTTCTTCTGAAACTGATACAAAGCCCTGGTCCTCTAACATCCAATGCTTGTCTCTTAAGATGAGAAACGTGTGAGCTCAGTGAACGATGTAGTTCGTTTGAGCTGAAAAGTGACTGCCCTTACCTGAAACGAAGTCTTGCTTGTAGGAAGACTCAGAGCCTGAGATTTAACTCCATTTCTGAAATTAAACACACAGCATAGTTCTCATCCATGGATCACACTCTGCTCTAGAGCGAGAAGCACGCTCTTGCTTTCTAGAGTCTCTAAGACAGCAGGAAATCTGAGTGTGCCCAGAACAAAAGAACGGTGTTTCCTACACATACAGACTATATGTAGTCCAAATCTTCTTCTGAAACTGATACAATGCACTGGTCCTCTAACATCCAATGCTTGTCTGTTAAGATGAGAAACGTGTGAGCTCAGTGAAGGATGTAGTTCGTTTGAGCTGAAAAGTGACTGCCCTTACCTGAAACGAAGTCTTGCTTGTAGGAAGACACAGCGCCTGGGATTTAACTCCATTTCTGAAGGGAAACACACAGCATAGTTCTCATCAATGGATCACACTCTGCTTTAGAGCAAGAAGCACGCTCTTGCTTTCTAGATTCTCTAATACAACAGGAAATGTGAGTGTGCCCAGAACAAAAGAATGGTGTTTACTACACATACAGACTATATGTAGTCCAAATCTTCTTCTGAAACTGATACAATGCACTGGTCCTCTAACATCCAATGGTTGTCAGTTAATATGAGAAACATGTGAGCTTCGTGAAGGATGTAGTTCCTTTGAGCAGAAAAGTGACAGGCCTTACCTGAAACGAAGTCTTGCTTGTAGGGAGACTCAGAGCATGGGATTTAACTACATTTCTGAAGTGAAACACACAACATTGTCTCATCCATAGATCACACTCTGCTTTAGAGCGAGAAGCACACTCTTGCTTTCTAGATTCTCTAATACAGCAGGAAATCTGAGTGTGCCCAGAAAAAAAGAAGGGTGTTTCCTACACATATGGACCATATGTAGTCCAAATCTGCTTCTGAAACTGATACAAAGCACTGACCATTTTACATCCAATGCTTGTCAGTTAAGATGAGAAACGTGTGAGCTTTGTGAACGGTGTAGTTCGTTTGAGCAGAAAAGTGACTGCCCTTACCTGAATTGAAGTCTTGCTTGTAGGAAGACTCAGAGCCTGGGATTTAACTCCATTTATGAAGAAAACACACAGCAGTGTAATCATCTATTGATCAAACTCTGCTTTAGAACAAGAAACACGCTCTTGCTTTCTAGATTCTCTAAGACAGCAGGAAACGTGTGTGCTGAGAACAAAAGAACGGTGTTTCCTACACATACGGACATTATATAGTCCAACTCTGCATCTGAAACTGATACAAAGCACTGGTCCTCTAAAATCCAATGCGTGTCTGTTAAGATGAGAAACGTGTGAGCTTCGTGAACAATGTAGTTCCTTTGAGCTGAAAAGTGACTGCCCTTACCTGAAACGAAGTCTTGCTTGTAGGAAGACTCAGAGCCTGAGATTTAACTCCATTTCTGAAGTTAAACACACAGCATAGTTCTCATCCATGGATCACACTCTGCTCTAGAGCGAGAAGCACGCTCTTGCTTTCTAGAGTCTCTAAGACAGCAGGAAATCTGAGTGTGCCCAGAACAAAAGAACGGTGTTTCCTACACATAAGGACTATATGTAATCCAAATCTTCTTCTGAAACTGATACAATGCACTGGTCCTCTAACATCCAATGCTTGTCAGTTAAGATGAGAAACGTGGGAGCTTTGTGAAAGATGTAGTTCGTTTGAGCAGAAAAGTGACTGCCCTTACCTGAAACGAAGTCTTGCTTGTAGGAAGACTCAGAGCCTGGGATTTAACTCCATTTCTGAAGTGAAACACACAGCAGTGTTCTCATCCATTGATTACACTCTGCGTTTGAACATGAAGCATGCTCTTCTTTCTAGAGTCTCTAAGACAGCAGGAAACGTGAGTTTGCTGAGAACAAAAGAACGGTGTTTCATAAACATACGGACCACATCTAGTCGAACTCTGCTTCTGAGAGTGATACAAAGCACTGGTCCTCTAACATCCAATGCTTGTCAGTTAAGATGAGAAACGTTTGAGCTTCGTGAACGATGTAGTTCGTTTGAGCAGAAAAGTGACTGCCCTTACCTGAAACGAAGTCTTGCTTGTAGGAAGACTCAGAGCCTGGGATTTAAGTCCATTTCTGAAGGGAAACACACAGCATAGTTCTCATCCATGGATCACACTCTGCTTTAGAGCAAGAAGCACACTCTTGCTTTCTAGAGTCTCTAAGACAGCAGGAAATCTGAGTGTGTCCAGAACAAAAGAAGGGTGTTTCCTACACATATGGACCATATCTAGTCCAAGTCTTCTTCTGAAACTGATACAAAGCACTGGTCCTCTAACATCCAATTCTTGTCAATTAAGATGAGAAACGTGTGAGCTTCGTGAATGATGTAGTTCATTTGAGCAGAAAAGTGACTGCCGTTACCTGAAACGAAGTCTTGCTTGTAGTAAGACACAGAGCCTGGGATTTAAATCCATTCCTGAAGGGAAACACACAGCATAGTTCTCATCCATGGATCATACTCTGCTTTAGAGCGAGAAGCACACTCTGGCTTTCTAGACTCTCTAATACAGCAGGAAATCTGAGTGTGCCCAGAACAAAAGAACGGTGTTTCCTACACATATGGACCATATGTAGTCCAAATCTGCTTCTGAAACTGATACAAAGCACTGACCCTCTAACATCCAATGCTTGTCAGTTAAGATGAGAAATGTGTGAGCTTCGTGAACGATGTAGTTCCTTTGAGCAGAAAAGTGACAGCCCTTACCTGAAAAGAAGTCTTGCTTGTAGGGAGACTCAGAGCCTGGGATTTAACTCCAATTCTGAAGTGAAACACACAGCATTATCTCATCCATTGATCACACTCTGCTTTAGAACAAGAAGAACGCTCTTGCTTTCTAGAGTCTCTAAGACAGCAGGAAACGTGAGTGTGCTGAGAACAAAAGAACGGTGTTTCCTACACATACGGACCTTATCTAGTCCAACTCTGCTTCTGAAACTGATACAAAGCACTGGTCCTCTAACATCCAATGCTTGTCTGCTATATGAGAAATGTGTGAGCTCAGTGAACTATGTAGTTCGTTTGAGCTGAAAAGTGACTGCCCTTACCTGAAATGAAGTCTTGCATGTAGGAAGACACAGAGCCTGGGATTTAACTCCATTTCTGAAGGGAAACACACAGCATAGTTCTCATCCATGGATCACACTCTGCTTTAGAGCAAGAAGCACGCTCTTGCTTTCTAGAATTTCTAATACAGCAGGAAATCTGAGTGTGCCCACAACAAAAGAACGGTGTTTCCTACACATATGGACCATATCTAGTCCAACTCTTCTTCTGAAACTGATACAAAGCACTGGTCCTCTAACATCCAATGCTTGTCAATAAAGATGAGAAAGGTGTGAGCTTCGTGAATGATGTAGTTCATTTGAGCAGAAAAGTGACTGCCCTTACCTGAAACGAAGTCTTGCTTGTAGGAAGACATAGAGCCTGGGATTTAAGTCCATTTCTGAAGGGAAACACACAGCCGTGTAATCATCCATTGATCAAACTCTGCTTTAGAACAAGAAGCACGCTCTTGCTTTCTAGAGTCTCTAAGACAGCAGGAAATGTGAGTGTGCTGAGAACAAAAGAATGGTGTTTCCTACCCTTACAGACATTATATAGTCCAACTCTGCATCTGAAACTGAAACAAAACACTGGTCCTCTAAAATCCAATGCTTGTCTGTTAAGATCAGAAACGTGTGAGCTTCGTGAACGATGTAGTTAGTTTGAGCACAAAAGTGACTGCCCTTACCTGAATTGAAGTCTTGCTTGTAGGAAGACTCAGAGCCTGGGATTTAACTCCATTTCTGAAGGGAAACGCACAGCATAGGTCTCATCTATGGATCACACTCTGCTTTAGAGCGAGAAGCACACTCTTGCTTTCTAGAGTCTCTAATACAGTAGGAAATCTGAATGTGCCCAGAACAAAAGAACGGTGTTTCCTACACATATGGACCATATCTAGTCCAACTCTTCTTCTGAAACTGATACGAAGCAATGGTCCTCTAACATCCAATGCTTGTCAATTAAGATGAGAAACGTGTGAGCTTCGTGAATGATGTAGTTCATTTGAGCAGAAAAGTGACTGCCCTTACCTGAATTGAAGTCTTGCTTGTAGGAAGACTCAGAGCCTGGGATTTAACTCCATTTCTGAAGTAAAACACACAGCAGTGTAATCATCCATTGATCACACTCTGCTTTAGAACAAGAAGCACGCTCTTGCTTTCTAGATTCTCTAAGACAGCAGGAATCATGAGTGTGCTGAGAACAAAAGAACGGTGTTTCCTACACTTACGGACATTATATAGTCCAACTCTGCATCTGAAACTGATACAAAGCACTGGTCCTCTAAAATCCAATGCTTGTCTGTTAAGATGAGAAACGTGTGAGCTCCGTGAACGATGTAGTTCGTTTGAGCTGAAAAGTGACTGCCCTGACCTGAAACAAGTCTTGACTGTGGGAAGACACAGAGTCTGGGATTTAACTCCATTTCTGAAGGGAAACATACAGCATAGTTCTCATCAATGGATCACACTCTGCTTTAGAGCAAGAAGCACGCTCTTGCTTTCTAGAGTCTCTAATACAGCAGGAAATCTGATTGTGCCCAGAACAAAAGAACGGTGTTTCCTACACATACGGACCATATCTAGTCCAACTCTGCTTCTGAAAGTGATACAAAGCACTGGTCCTCTAACATCCAATGCTTGTCAGTTAAGATGAGAAACGTGTGAGCTTAGTGAATGATGTTGTTCCTTTGAATTGAAAAGTGACTGCCCTTACCTGAAACGAAGTCTTGCTTGTAGTAAGACACAGAGCCTGGGATTTCAGTCCATTTCTGAAGGGAAACACACAGCATAGTTCTCATCCATGGATCACACTCTGCTTTAGAGCGAGAAGCACACTCTTGCTTTGTAGAGACTCTAATACAGCAGGAAATCTGAGTGTGCCCGGAACAAAAGAACGGTGTTTCCTACACATATGGACCATATGTAGTCCAAATCTGCTTCTGAAACTGATAGAATGCACTGGTCCTCTAACATCCAATGCTTGTCTGTTAATATGAGAAACGTGTGAGCTCCGTGAACGATGTAGTTCGTTTGAGCTGAAACGTGACTGCCCTTACCTGTAACGAATTCTTGACTGTAGGAAGACACAGAGTCTGGGATTTCACTCCATTTCTGAAGGGAAACATACAGCATAGTTATCATCAATGGATCACACTCTGCTTTAGGGCAAGAAGCACGCTCTTGCTTTCTAGAGTCTCTAATACAGCAGGAAATCTGATTGTGCCCAGAACAAAGGAACGGTGTTTCCTACACATACGGACTATATGTAGTCCAAATCTTCTTCTGAAATTGATACAATGCACTGGTCCTCTAACATCCAATGCTTGTCTTTTAAGATGAGAAACGTGTGAGCTCAGTGAACGATGTAGTTCCTTTGAGCTGAAAAGTGACTGCCCTGACCTGAAACGAAGTCTTGCTTGTAGGAAGACACAGAGCCTGGGATTTAACTCCATTTCTGAAGGGAAACACACAGCATAGTTCTCATCCATGGATCACATTCTGCTTTAGAGCGAGAAGCACGCTCTTGCTTTCTAAAGTCTCTAAGACAGCAGGAAACGTGAGTGTACTGAGAAGAAAAGAACGGTGTTTCCTACACATACGGACCACATCTAGTCCAACTCTGCTTCTGAAACTGATACAAAGCCCTGGTCCTCTAACATCCAATGCTTGTCTGTTAAGATGAGAAACGTGTGAGCTCAGTGAACGATGTCGTTCGTTTGAGATGAAAAGGAACTGCCCTTACCTGAAACGAAGTCTTGCTTGTAGGAAGACTCAGAGCCTGGGATTTAACTCCTTTTCTGAAGTGAAACACACAGCATAGTTCTCATCCATGGATCACACTCTGCTTTAGAGCGAGAAGCATGCTCTTGCTTTCTAGAGTCTCTAATACAGCAGGAAATCTGAGTGTGCCCGGAACAAAAGAACGGTGTTTCCTATACATAAGGACTATATGTAATCCAAATCTTCTTCTGAAACTGATAGAATGCACTGGTCCTCTAACATCCAATGCTTGTCAGTAAAGATGAGAAACGTGTGAGCTTCGTGAACGATGTAGTTCCTTTGAGCAGAAAAGTGACTGCCCTTACCTTAAACAAAGTCTTGCTTGTAGTGAGATTCAGAGCATGGGATTTAACTGCATTTCTGGAGTGAAACACACAGCATTGTCTAATCCATTGATCACACTCTGCTTTAGAACAAGAAGCATGTTCTTGCTTTCTATTGTCTCTAAGACAGCAGGAAACGTGAGTGTGCTGAGAACAAAAGAACGGTGTTTCCTACACATACGGACCATATCTAGTCCAACTCTGCTTCTGAAACTGATACAAAGCACTGGTCCTCTAACATCCAATGCTTGTCAGTTAAGATGAGAATCGTGTGAGCTTAGTGAATGATGTAGTTCCTTTGAACTGAAAAGTGACTGCCCTTACCTGAAACGAAGTCTTGCTTGTAGTAAGACACAGAGCCTGGGATTAAAGTCCATTTCTGAATGGAAACACACAGCATAGTTCTCATCCATGGATCACACTCTGCTTTAGAGCGAGAAGCACACTCTTGCTTTCCAGATTCTCTAAAAGAGCAGGAAATCTGAGTGTGCCCAGAACAAAAGAAGGGTGTTTCCTACACATATGGACCATATGTAGTCCAAATCTGCTTCTGAAACTGATACAAAGCACTGACCATCTTACATCCAATGCTTGTCAGTTAAGATGAGAAACGTGTGAGCTTCGTGAACGGTGTAGTTCGTTTGAGCAGAAAAGTGACTGCCCTTACCTGAATTGAAGTCTGCCTTGTAGGAAGACTCAGTGCCTGGGATTTAACTCCATTTCTGAAGTAAAACACACAGCCGTGTAATCATCCATTGATCAAACTCTGCTTTAGAACAAGAAGCACACTCTTGCTTTCTAGAGTCTCTAAGACAGCAGGATATGTGAGTATGCTGAGAACAAAAGAACGGTGTTTCCTACATATACGGACCATATCTAGTCCAACTCTTCTTCTGAAACTGATACAAAGCCCTGGTCCTCTAACATCCAATGCTTGTCTCTTAAGATGAGAAACGTGTGAGCTCAGTGAACGATGTAGTTCGTTTGAGCTGAAAAGTGACTGCCCTTACCTGAAACGAAGTCTTGCTTGTAGGAAGACTCAGAGCCTGAGATTTAACTCCATTTCTGAAATTAAACACACAGCATAGTTCTCATCCATGGATCACACTCTGCTCTAGAGCGAGAAGCACGCTCTTGCTTTCTAGAGTCTCTAAGACAGCAGGAAATCTGAGTGTGCCCAGAACAAAAGAACGGTGTTTCCTACACATACAGACTATATGTAGTCCAAATCTTCTTCTGAAACTGATACAATGCACTGGTCCTCTAACATCCAATGCTTGTCTGTTAAGATGAGAAACGTGTGAGCTCAGTGAAGGATGTAGTTCGTTTGAGCTGAAAAGTGACTGCCCTTACCTGAAACGAAGTCTTGCTTGTAGGAAGACACAGCGCCTGGGATTTAACTCCATTTCTGAAGGGAAACACACAGCATAGTTCTCATCAATGGATCACACTCTGCTTTAGAGCGAGAAGCACACTCTTGCTTTCTAGATTCTCTAATACAGCAGGAAATCTGAGTGTGCCCAGAAAAAAAGAAGGGTGTTTCCTACACATATGGACCATATGTAGTCCAAATCTGCTTCTGAAACTGATACAAAGCACTGACCATTTTACATCCAATGCTTGTCAGTTAAGATGAGAAACGTGTGAGCTTCGTGAACGGTGTAGTTCGTTTGAGCAGAAAAGTGACTGCCCTTACCTGAATTGAAGTCTTGCTTGTAGGAAGACTCAGAGCCTGGGATTTAACTCCATTTATGAAGAAAACACACAGCAGTGTAATCATCTATTGATCAAACTCTGCTTTAGAACAAGAAACACGCTCTTGCTTTCTAGATTCTCTAAGACAGCAGGAAACGTGTGTGCTGAGAACAAAAGAACGGTGTTTCCTACACATACGGACATTATATAGTCCAACTCTGCATCTGAAACTGATACAAAGCACTGGTCCTCTAAAATCCAATGCGTGTCTGTTAAGATGAGAAACGTGTGAGCTTCGTGAAAGTTGTAGTTCGTTTGAGCAGAAAAGTGACTGCCCTTACCGGAAACGAAGTCTTGCATGTAGGAAGACACAGAGCCTGGGAATTAACTCCTTTTCTGAAGTAAAACACACAGCATAGTTCTCATCCATGGATCACACTCTGCTTTAGAGCGAGAAGCACGCTCTTGCTTTCTAGAGTCTCTAAGTCAGCAGGAAATCTGAGTGTGCCCAGAACAAAAGAACGGTGTTTCCTACACATAAGGACTCTATGTAATCCAAATCTTCTTCTGAAACTGATACAATGCACTGGTCCTCTAACATCCAATGCTTGTCAGTTAAGATGAGAAACGTGTGAGCTTTGTGAAAGATGTAGTTCGTTTGAGCTGAAAAGTGACTGCCCTTACCTGAAACGAAGTCTTGCTTGTAGGAAGACTCAGAGCCTGGGATTTAACTCCATTTCTGAAGTGAAACACACAGCGGTGTTCTCATCCATTGATCACACTCTGCGTTTGAACATGAAGCATGCTCTTCTTTCTAGAGTCTCTAAGACAGCAGGAATCATGAGTTTGCTGAGAACAAAAGAACGGTGTTTCATAAACATACGGACTATATCTAGTCGAACTCTGCTTCTGAGAGTGATACAAAGCACTGGTCCTCTAACATCCAATGCTTGTCAGTTAAGATGAGAAACGTTTGTGCTTCGTGAACGATGTAGTTCGTTTGAGCAGAAAAGTGACTGCCCTTACCTGAAACGAAGTCTTGCTTGTAGGAAGACTCAGAGCCTGGGATTTAAGTCCATTTCTGAAGGGAAACACACAGCATAGTTCTCATCCGTGGATCACACTCTGCTTTAGAGCGAGAAGCACACTCTTGCTTTCTAGAATCTCTAATACAGCAGGAAATCTGAGTGTGCCCAGGACAAGAGAAGGGTGTTTCCTACACATACGGACCATATCTAGTCCAACTCTGCTTCTGAAAGTAATACAAAGCACTGGTCCTAACATCCAATGCTTGTCAGTTAAGATGAGAAATGTGTGAGCTTAGTGAATGATGTAGTTCCTTTGAACTGAAAAGTGACTGCCCTTACCTGAAACGAAGTCTTGCCTGTAGGAAGACACAGAGCATGGGATTTAACTCGATTTCTGAAGTGAAACACACAGCAGTGTTCTCATCCATTGATCACACTCTGCTTTAGAAGAAGAAGCAAGATCGTGCTTTCTAGAGTCTCTAAGACAGCAGGAAACGTGAGTTTGCTGAGAAAAAAAGAACGGTGTTTCCTACACATACGGACCATATGTAGTCCAAATCTGCTTCTGAAACTGATACAAATCACTGACCATCTTACATCCAATGCTTGTCAGTTAAGATGGGAAACGTGTGAGCTTCGTGAACGGTGTAGTTCGTTTGAGCAGAAAAGTAACTTCCCTTACCTGAATTGAAGTCTTGCTTGTAGGAAGACTCAGAGCCTGAGATTTAACTCCATTTCTGAAGTTAAACACACAGCATAGTTCTCATCCATGGATCACACTCTGCTCTAGAGCGAGAAGCACGCTCTTGCTTTCTAGAGTCTCTAAGACAGCAGGAAATCTGAGTGTGCCCAGAACAAAAGAACGGTGTTTCCTACACATAAGGACTATATGTAATCCAAATCTTCTTCTGAAACTGATACAATGCACTGGTCCTCTAACATCCAATGCTTGTCAGTTAAGATGAGAAACGTGTGAGCTTTCTGAAAGATGTAGTTCGTTTGAGCAGAAAAGTGACTGCCCTTACCTGAAACGAAGTCTTGCTTGTAGGAAGACTCAGAGCCTGGGATTTAACTCCATTTCTGAAGTGAAACACACAGCAGTGTTCTCATCCATTGATCACACTCTGCGTTTGAACATGAAGCATGCTCTTCTTTCTAGAGTGTCTAAGACAGCAGGAAACGTGAGTTTGCGGAGAACAAAAGAATGGTGTTTCATAAACATACGGACCACATCTAGTCGAACTCTGCTTCTGAGAGTGATACAAAGCACTGGTCCTCTAACATCCAATGCTTGTCAGTTAAGATGAGAAACGTTTGAGCTTCGTGAACGATGTAGTTCCTTTGAGCAGAAAAGTGACTGCCCTTACCTGAAACGAAGTCTTGCTTGTAGGAAGACTCAGAGCCTGGGATTTAAGTCCATTTCTGAAGGGAAACACACAGCATAGTTCTCATCCGTGGATCACACTCTGCTTTAGAGCGAGAAGCACACTCTTGCTTTCTAGAGTCTCTAATACAGCAGGAAATCTGAGTGTTCCCAGGACAAGAGAAGGGTGTTTCCTACACATACGGACTATATGTAGTCCAAAACTTCTTCTGAAACTGATACAATGCACTGGTGTTCTAACATCCAATGTTGTCAGTTAAGATGAGAAACGTGTGAGCTTCGTGAAAGATGTAGTTCGTTTGAGCAGAAAAGTGACTGCCCTTACCTGAAACGAAGTCTTGCTTGTAGGAAGACACAGAGCCTGGGGTTTAACTCCTTTTCTGAAGGAAAACACACAGCATAGTTCTCATCCATGGATCACACTCTGCTTTAGAGCGAGAAGCACGCTCTTGCTTTCTAAAGTCTCTAAGACAGCAGGAATCGTGAGTGTGCTGAGAACAAATGAACGGTGTTTCCTACACATACGGACCATATCTAGTCCAACTCTGCTTCTGAAAGTGATACAAAGCACTGGTCCTCTAACATCCAATGCTTGTCAGTTAAGATGAGAAATGTGTGAGCTTAGTGAATGATGTAGTTCCTTTGAACTGAAAAGTGACTGCCCTTACCTGAAACGAAGTCTTGCTTGTAGTAAGACACAGAACCTGGGATTTAAGTCCATTTATGAAGGGAAACACACAGCATAGTTCTCATCCATGGATCACACTCTGCTTTAGAGCGAGAAGCACACTCTTGCTTACTAGAGTCTCTAATACAGCAGGAAATCTGAGTGTGCCCAGAACAAAAGAACAGTGTTTCCTACACATTTGGACCATATGTAGTGCAAACCTGCTTCTGAATCTGATACAAAGCACTGACCACCTAACATCCAATGCTTGTCAGTTAAGATGAGAAACATGTGAGCTTCGAGAACGATGTAGTTCGTTTGAGCAGAAAAGTGACTGCCCTTACCTGAATTGAAGTCTTGCTTGTAGGAAGACTCAGAGCCTGGGATTTAACTCCATTTCTGAAGTAAAACACACAGCAGTGTAATCATCCATTGATCACACTCTGCTTTAGAACAAGAAGCATGCTCTTGCTTTCTAGATTCTCTAAGACAGCAGGAAACGTGAGTGTGCTGAGAACAAAAAACAGTGTTTCCTACAATTACGGACATTATATAGTCCAACTCTGCATCTGAAACTGATACAAAGCACTGGTCCTCTAAAATCCAATGCTTGTCTGTTAAGATGAGAAACGTGTGAGCTTCGTGAACAATGTAGTTCCTTTGAGCTGAAAAGTGACTGCCCTTACCTGAAACGAAGTCTTGCTTGTAGGAAGACTCAGAGCCTGAGATTTAACTCCATTTCTGAAGTTAAACACACAGCATAGTTCTCATCCATGGATCACACTCTGCTCTAGAGCGAGAAGCACGCTCTTGCTTTCTAGAGTCTCTAAGACAGCAGGAAATCTGAGTGTGCCCAGAACAAAAGAACGGTGTTTCCTACACATAAGGACTATATGTAATCCAAATCTTCTTCTGAAACTGATACAATGCACTGGTCCTCTAACATCCAATGCTTGTCAGTTAAGATGAGAAACGTGGGAGCTTTGTGAAAGATGTAGTTCGTTTGAGCAGAAAAGTGACTGCCCTTACCTGAAACGAAGTCTTGCTTGTAGGAAGACTCAGAGACTGGGATTTAACTCCATTTCTGAAGTGAAACACACAGCAGTGTTCTCATCCATTGATTACACTCTGCGTTTGAACATGAAGCATGCTCTTCTTTCTAGAGTCTCTAAGACAGCAGGAAACGTGAGTTTGCTGAGAACAAAAGAACGGTGTTTCATAAACATACGGACCACATCTAGTCGAACTCTGCTTCTGAGAGTGATACAAAGCACTGGTCCTCTAACATCCAATGCTTGTCAGTTAAGATGAGAAACGTTTGAGCTTCGTGAACGATGTAGTTCGTTTGAGCAGAAAAGTGACTGCCCTTACCTGAAACGAAGTCTTGCTTGTAGGAAGACTCAGAGCCTGGGATTTAAGTCCATTTCTGAAGGGAAACACACAGCATAGTTCTCATCCATGCATCACACTCTGCTTTAGAGCGAGAAGCACACTCTTGCTTTCTAGAGTCTCTAATACAGCAGGAAATCTGAGTGTGCCCAGGACAAGAGAAGGGTGTTTCCTACACATACGGACTATATGTAGTCCAAAACTTCTTCTGAAACTGATACAATGCACTGGTGTTCTAACATCCAATGGTTGTCAGTTAAGATGAGAAACGTGTGAGCTTCGTGAAAGATGTAGTTCGTTTGAGCAGAAAAGTGACTGCCCTTACCTGAAACGAAGTCTTGCTTGTAGGAAGACACAGAGCCTGGGGTTTAACTCCTTTTCTGAAGGAAAACACACAGCATAGTTCTCATCCATGGATCACACTCTGCTTTAGAGCGAGAAGCACGCTCTTGCTTTCTAAATTCTCTAAGACAGCAGGAAACGTGAGTGTGCTGAGAACAAAAGAAAGGTGTTTCCTACACATACGGACCATATCTAGTCCAACTCTGCTTCTGAAAGTGATACAAAGCACTGGTCCTCTAACATCCAATGCTTGTCTGTTAAGATGAGAAACGTGTGAGCTCAGTGAAGGATGTAGTTCGTTTGAGCTGAAAAGTGACTGCCCTTACCTGAAACGAAGTCTTGCTTGTAGGAAGACACAGCGCCTGGGATTTAACTCCATTTCTGAAGGGAAACACACAGCATAGTTCTCATCAAAGGATCACACTCTGCTTTAGAGCAAGAAGCACGCTCTTGCTTTCTAGATTCTCTAATACAACAGGAAATGTGAGTGTGCCCAGAACAAAAGAATGGTGTTTCCTACACATACAGACTATATGTAGTCCAAATCTTCTTCTGAAACTGATACAATGCACTGGTCCTCTAACATCCAATGGTTGTCAGTTAATATGAGAAACATGTGAGCTTCGTGAAGGATGTAGTTCCTTTGAGCAGAAAAGTGACAGGCCTTACCTGAAACAAAGTCTTGCTTGTAGGGAGACTCAGAGCATGGGATTTAACTACATTTCTGAAGTGAAACACACAACATTGTCTCATCCATAGATCACACTCTGCTTTAGAGCGAGAAGCACACTCTTGCTTTCTAGATTCTCTAATACAGCAGGAAATCTGAGTGTGCCCAGAAAAAAAGAAGGGTGTTTCCTACACATATGGACCATATGTAGTCCAAATCTGCTTCTGAAACTGATACAAAGCACTGACCATTTTACATCCAATGCTTGTCAGTTAAGATGAGAAACGTGTGAGCTTCGTGAACGGTGTAGTTCGTTTGAGCAGAAAAGTGACTGCCATTACCTGAATTGAAGTCTTGCTTGTAGGAAGACTCAGAGCCTGGGATTTAACTCCATTTATGAAGAAAACACACAGCAGTGTAATCATCTATTGATCAAACTCTGCTTTAGAACAAGAAACACGCTCTTGCTTTCTAGATTCTCTAAGACAGCAGGAAACGTGTGTGCTGAGAACAAAAGAACGGTGTTTCCTACACATACGGACATTATATAGTCCAACTCTGCATCTGAAACTGATACAAAGCACTGGTCCTCTAAAATCCAATGCGTGTCTGTTAAGATGAGAAACGTGTGAGCTTCGTGAAAGTTGTAGTTCGTTTGAGCAGAAAAGTGACTGCCCTTACCGGAAACGAAGTCTTGCATGTAGGAAGACACAGAGCCTGGGAATTAACTCCTTTTCTGAAGTAAAACACACAGCATAGTTCTCATCCATGGATCACACTCTGCTTTAGAGCGAGAAGCACGCTCTTGCTTTCTAGAGTCTCTAAGTCAGCAGGAAATCTGAGTGTGCCCAGAACAAAAGAACGGTGTTTCCTACACATAAGGACTCTATGTAATCCAAATCTTCTTCTGAAACTGATACAATGCACTGGTCCTCTAACATCCAATGCTTGTCAGTTAAGATGAGAAACGTGTGAGCTTTGTGAAAGATGTAGTTCGTTTGAGCTGAAAAGTGACTGCCCTTACCTGAAACGAAGTCTTGCTTGTAGGAAGACTCAGAGCCTGGGATTTAACTCCATTTCTGAAGTGAAACACACAGCGGTGTTCTCATCCATTGATCACACTCTGCGTTTGAACATGAAGCATGCTCTTCTTTCTAGAGTCTCTAAGACAGCAGGAATCATGAGTTTGCTGAGAACAAAAGAACGGTGTTTCATAAACATACGGACTATATCTAGTCGAACTCTGCTTCTGAGAGTGATACAAAGCACTGGTCCTCTAACATCCAATGCTTGTCAGTTAAGATGAGAAACGTTTGTGCTTCGTGAACGATGTAGTTCGTTTGAGCAGAAAAGTGACTGCCCTTACCTGAAACGAAGTCTTGCTTGTAGGAAGACTCAGAGCCTGGGATTTAAGTCCATTTCTGAAGGGAAACACACAGCATAGTTCTCATCCGTGGATCACACTCTGCTTTAGAGCGAGAAGCACACTCTTGCTTTCTAGAATCTCTAATACAGCAGGAAATCTGAGTGTGCCCAGGACAAGAGAAGGGTGTTTCCTACACATACGGACCATATCTAGTCCAACTCTGCTTCTGAAAGTAATACAAAGCACTGGTCCTAACATCCAATGCTTGTCAGTTAAGATGAGAAATGTGTGAGCTTAGTGAATGATGTAGTTCCTTTGAACTGAAAAGTGACTGCCCTTACCTGAAACGAAGTCTTGCCTGTAGGAAGACACAGAGCATGGGATTTAACTCGATTTCTGAAGTGAAACACACAGCAGTGTTCTCATCCATTGATCACACTCTGCTTTAGAAGAAGAAGCAAGATCGTGCTTTCTAGAGTCTCTAAGACAGCAGGAAACGTGAGTTTGCTGAGAAAAAAAGAACGGTGTTTCCTACACATACGGACCATATGTAGTCCAAATCTGCTTCTGAAACTGATACAAATCACTGACCATCTTACATCCAATGCTTGTCAGTTAAGATGGGAAACGTGTGAGCTTCGTGAACGGTGTAGTTCGTTTGAGCAGAAAAGTAACTTCCCTTACCTGAATTGAAGTCTTGCTTGTAGGAAGACTCAGAGCCTGAGATTTAACTCCATTTCTGAAGTTAAACACACAGCATAGTTCTCATCCATGGATCACACTCTGCTCTGGAGCGAGAAGCACGCTCTTGCTTTCTAGAGTCTCTAAGACAGCAGGAAATCTGAGTGTGCCCAGAACAAAAGAACGGTGTTTCCTACACATAAGGACTATATGTAATCCAAATCTTCTTCTGAAACTGATACAATGCACTGGTCCTCTAACATCCAATGCTTGTCAGTTAAGATGAGAAACGTGTGAGCTTTCTGAAAGATGTAGTTCGTTCGAGCAGAAAAGTGACTGCCCTTACCTGAAACGAAGTCTTGCTTGTAGGAAGACTCAGAGCCTGGGATTTAACTCCATTTCTGAAGTGAAACACACAGCAGTGTTCTCATCCATTGATCACACTCTGCGTTTGAACATGAAGCATGCTCTTCTTTCTAGAGTGTCTAAGACAGCAGGAAACGTGAGTTTGCGGAGAACAAAAGAATGGTGTTTCATAAACATACGGACCATATCTAGTCCAACTCTGCTTCTGAAAGTAATACAAAGCACTGGTCCTCTAACATCCAATGCTTGTCAGTTAAGATGAGAAATGTGTGAGCTTAGTGAATGATGTAGTTCCTTTGAACTGAAAAGTGACTGCCCTTACCTGAAACGAAGTCTTGCTTGTAGTAAGACACAGAACCTGGGATTTAAGTCCATTTATGAAGGGAAACACACAGCATAGTTCTCATCCATGGATCACACTCTGCTTTAGAGCGAGAAGCACACTCTTGCTTACTAGATTCTCTAATACAGCAGGAAATCTGAGTGTGCCCAGAACAAAAGAACAGTGTTTCCTACACATTTGGACCATATGTAGTGCAAACCTGCTTCTGAATCTGATACAAAGCACTGACCACCTAACATCCAATGCTTGTCAGTTAAGATGAGAAACATGTGAGCTTCGAGAACGATGTAGTTCGTTTGAGCAGAAAAGTGACTGCCCTTACCTGAATTGAAGTCTTGCTTGTAGGAAGACTCAGAGCCTGGGATTTAACTCCATTTCTGAAGTAAAACACACAGCAGTGTAATCATCCATTGATCACACTCTGCTTTAGAACAAGAAGCATGCTCTTGCTTTCTAGATTCTCTAAGACAGCAGGAAACGTGAGTGTGCTGAGAAAAAAAACAGTGTTTCCTACAATTACGGACATTATATAGTCCAACTCTGCATCTGAAACTGATACAAAGCACTGGTCCTCTAAAATCCAATGCTTGTCTGTTAAGATGAGAAACGTGTGAGCTTCGTGAACAATGTAGTTCCTTTGAGCTGAAAAGTGACTGCCCTTACCTGAAACGAAGTCTTGCTTGTAGGAAGACTCAGAGCCTGAGATTTAACTCCATTTCTGAAGTTAAACACACAGCATAGTTCTCATCCATGGATCACACTCTGCTCTAGAGCGAGAAGCACGCTCTTGCTTTCTAGAGTCTCTAAG
Organism: Onychomys leucogaster; assembly: GCA_949786385.1. Lineage (NCBI taxonomy): Eukaryota > Metazoa > Chordata > Mammalia > Rodentia > Cricetidae > Onychomys > Onychomys leucogaster. The sequence goes on from CATKUP010000063.1 coordinate 267,978, forward strand.
ACAGCAGGAAATCTGAGTGTGCCCAGAACAAAAGAACGGTGTTTCCTACACATAAGGACTATATGTAATCCAAATCTTCTTCTGAAACTGATACAATGCACTGGTCCTCTAACATCCAATGCTTGTCAGTTAAGATGAGAAACGTGGGAGCTTTGTGAAAGATGTAGTTCGTTTGAGCAGAAAAGTGACTGCCCTTACCTGAAACGAAGTCTTGCTTGTAGGAAGACTCAGAGACTGGGATTTAACTCCATTTCTGAAGTGAAACACACAGCAGTGTTCTCATCCATTGATTACACTCTGCGTTTGAACATGAAGCATGCTCTTCTTTCTAGAGTCTCTAAGACAGCAGGAAACGTGAGTTTGCTGAGAACAAAAGAACGGTGTTTCATAAACATACGGACCACATCTAGTCGAACTCTGCTTCTGAGAGTGATACAAAGCACTGGTCCTCTAACATCCAATGCTTGTCAGTTAAGATGAGAAACGTTTGAGCTTCGTGAACGATGTAGTTCGTTTGAGCAGAAAAGTGACTGCCCTTACCTGAAACGAAGTCTTGCTTGTAGGAAGACTCAGAGCCTGGGATTTAAGTCCATTTCTGAAGGGAAACACACAGCATAGTTCTCATCCATGCATCACACTCTGCTTTAGAGCGAGAAGCACACTCTTGCTTTCTAGAGTCTCTAATACAGCAGGAAATCTGAGTGTGCCCAGGACAAGAGAAGGGTGTTTCCTACACATACGGACTATATGTAGTCCAAAACTTCTTCTGAAACTGATACAATGCACTGGTGTTCTAACATCCAATGGTTGTCAGTTAAGATGAGAAACGTGTGAGCTTCGTGAAAGATGTAGTTCGTTTGAGCAGAAAAGTGACTGCCCTTACCTGAAACGAAGTCTTGCTTGTAGGAAGACACAGAGCCTGGGGTTTAACTCCTTTTCTGAAGGAAAACACACAGCATAGTTCTCATCCATGGATCACACTCTGCTTTAGAGCGAGAAGCACGCTCTTGCTTTCTAAATTCTCTAAGACAGCAGGAAACGTGAGTGTGCTGAGAACAAAAGAAAGGTGTTTCCTACACATACGGACCATATCTAGTCCAACTCTGCTTCTGAAAGTGATACAAAGCACTGGTCCTCTAACATCCAATGCTTGTCTGTTAAGATGAGAAACGTGTGAGCTCAGTGAAGGATGTAGTTCGTTTGAGCTGAAAAGTGACTGCCCTTACCTGAAACGAAGTCTTGCTTGTAGGAAGACACAGCGCCTGGGATTTAACTCCATTTCTGAAGGGAAACACACAGCATAGTTCTCATCAAAGGATCACACTCTGCTTTAGAGCAAGAAGCACGCTCTTGCTTTCTAGATTCTCTAATACAACAGGAAATGTGAGTGTGCCCAGAACAAAAGAATGGTGTTTCCTACACATACAGACTATATGTAGTCCAAATCTTCTTCTGAAACTGATACAATGCACTGGTCCTCTAACATCCAATGGTTGTCAGTTAATATGAGAAACATGTGAGCTTCGTGAAGGATGTAGTTCCTTTGAGCAGAAAAGTGACAGGCCTTACCTGAAACGAAGTCTTGCTTGTAGGGAGACTCAGAGCATGGGATTTAACTACATTTCTGAAGTGAAACACACAACATTGTCTCATCCATAGATCACACTCTGCTTTAGAGCGAGAAGCACACTCTTGCTTTCTAGATTCTCTAATACAGCAGGAAATCTGAGTGTGCCCAGAAAAAAAGAAGGGTGTTTCCTACACATATGGACCATATGTAGTCCAAATCTGCTTCTGAAACTGATACAAAGCACTGACCATTTTACATCCAATGCTTGTCAGTTAAGATGAGAAACGTGTGAGCTTCGTGAACGGTGTAGTTCGTTTGAGCAGAAAAGTGACTGCCATTACCTGAATTGAAGTCTTGCTTGTAGGAAGACTCAGAGCCTGGGATTTAACTCCATTTATGAAGAAAACACACAGCAGTGTAATCATCTATTGATCAAACTCTGCTTTAGAACAAGAAACACGCTCTTGCTTTCTAGATTCTCTAAGACAGCAGGAAACGTGTGTGCTGAGAACAAAAGAACGGTGTTTCCTACACATACGGACATTATATAGTCCAACTCTGCATCTGAAACTGATACAAAGCACTGGTCCTCTAAAATCCAATGCGTGTCTGTTAAGATGAGAAACGTGTGAGCTTCGTGAAAGTTGTAGTTCGTTTGAGCAGAAAAGTGACTGCCCTTACCGGAAACGAAGTCTTGCATGTAGGAAGACACAGAGCCTGGGAATTAACTCCTTTTCTGAAGTAAAACACACAGCATAGTTCTCATCCATGGATCACACTCTGCTTTAGAGCGAGAAGCACGCTCTTGCTTTCTAGAGTCTCTAAGTCAGCAGGAAATCTGAGTGTGCCCAGAACAAAAGAACGGTGTTTCCTACACATAAGGACTCTATGTAATCCAAATCTTCTTCTGAAACTGATACAATGCACTGGTCCTCTAACATCCAATGCTTGTCAGTTAAGATGAGAAACGTGTGAGCTTTGTGAAAGATGTAGTTCGTTTGAGCTGAAAAGTGACTGCCCTTACCTGAAACGAAGTCTTGCTTGTAGGAAGACTCAGAGCCTGGGATTTAACTCCATTTCTGAAGTGAAACACACAGCGGTGTTCTCATCCATTGATCACACTCTGCGTTTGAACATGAAGCATGCTCTTCTTTCTAGAGTCTCTAAGACAGCAGGAATCATGAGTTTGCTGAGAACAAAAGAACGGTGTTTCATAAACATACGGACTATATCTAGTCGAACTCTGCTTCTGAGAGTGATACAAAGCACTGGTCCTCTAACATCCAATGCTTGTCAGTTAAGATGAGAAACGTTTGTGCTTCGTGAACGATGTAGTTCGTTTGAGCAGAAAAGTGACTGCCCTTACCTGAAACGAAGTCTTGCTTGTAGGAAGACTCAGAGCCTGGGATTTAAGTCCATTTCTGAAGGGAAACACACAGCATAGTTCTCATCCGTGGATCACACTCTGCTTTAGAGCGAGAAGCACACTCTTGCTTTCTAGAATCTCTAATACAGCAGGAAATCTGAGTGTGCCCAGGACAAGAGAAGGGTGTTTCCTACACATACGGACCATATCTAGTCCAACTCTGCTTCTGAAAGTAATACAAAGCACTGGTCCTAACATCCAATGCTTGTCAGTTAAGATGAGAAATGTGTGAGCTTAGTGAATGATGTAGTTCCTTTGAACTGAAAAGTGACTGCCCTTACCTGAAACGAAGTCTTGCCTGTAGGAAGACACAGAGCATGGGATTTAACTCGATTTCTGAAGTGAAACACACAGCAGTGTTCTCATCCATTGATCACACTCTGCTTTAGAAGAAGAAGCAAGATCGTGCTTTCTAGAGTCTCTAAGACAGCAGGAAACGTGAGTTTGCTGAGAAAAAAAGAACGGTGTTTCCTACACATACGGACCATATGTAGTCCAAATCTGCTTCTGAAACTGATACAAATCACTGACCATCTTACATCCAATGCTTGTCAGTTAAGATGGGAAACGTGTGAGCTTCGTGAACGGTGTAGTTCGTTTGAGCAGAAAAGTAACTTCCCTTACCTGAATTGAAGTCTTGCTTGTAGGAAGACTCAGAGCCTGAGATTTAACTCCATTTCTGAAGTTAAACACACAGCATAGTTCTCATCCATGGATCACACTCTGCTCTGGAGCGAGAAGCACGCTCTTGCTTTCTAGAGTCTCTAAGACAGCAGGAAATCTGAGTGTGCCCAGAACAAAAGAACGGTGTTTCCTACACATAAGGACTATATGTAATCCAAATCTTCTTCTGAAACTGATACAATGCACTGGTCCTCTAACATCCAATGCTTGTCAGTTAAGATGAGAAACGTGTGAGCTTTCTGAAAGATGTAGTTCGTTCGAGCAGAAAAGTGACTGCCCTTACCTGAAACGAAGTCTTGCTTGTAGGAAGACTCAGAGCCTGGGATTTAACTCCATTTCTGAAGTGAAACACACAGCAGTGTTCTCATCCATTGATCACACTCTGCGTTTGAACATGAAGCATGCTCTTCTTTCTAGAGTGTCTAAGACAGCAGGAAACGTGAGTTTGCGGAGAACAAAAGAATGGTGTTTCATAAACATACGGACCATATCTAGTCCAACTCTGCTTCTGAAAGTAATACAAAGCACTGGTCCTCTAACATCCAATGCTTGTCAGTTAAGATGAGAAATGTGTGAGCTTAGTGAATGATGTAGTTCCTTTGAACTGAAAAGTGACTGCCCTTACCTGAAACGAAGTCTTGCTTGTAGTAAGACACAGAACCTGGGATTTAAGTCCATTTATGAAGGGAAACACACAGCATAGTTCTCATCCATGGATCACACTCTGCTTTAGAGCGAGAAGCACACTCTTGCTTACTAGATTCTCTAATACAGCAGGAAATCTGAGTGTGCCCAGAACAAAAGAACAGTGTTTCCTACACATTTGGACCATATGTAGTGCAAACCTGCTTCTGAATCTGATACAAAGCACTGACCACCTAACATCCAATGCTTGTCAGTTAAGATGAGAAACATGTGAGCTTCGAGAACGATGTAGTTCGTTTGAGCAGAAAAGTGACTGCCCTTACCTGAATTGAAGTCTTGCTTGTAGGAAGACTCAGAGCCTGGGATTTAACTCCATTTCTGAAGTAAAACACACAGCAGTGTAATCATCCATTGATCACACTCTGCTTTAGAACAAGAAGCATGCTCTTGCTTTCTAGATTCTCTAAGACAGCAGGAAACGTGAGTGTGCTGAGAAAAAAAACAGTGTTTCCTACAATTACGGACATTATATAGTCCAACTCTGCATCTGAAACTGATACAAAGCACTGGTCCTCTAAAATCCAATGCTTGTCTGTTAAGATGAGAAACGTGTGAGCTTCGTGAACAATGTAGTTCCTTTGAGCTGAAAAGTGACTGCCCTTACCTGAAACGAAGTCTTGCTTGTAGGAAGACTCAGAGCCTGAGATTTAACTCCATTTCTGAAGTTAAACACACAGCATAGTTCTCATCCATGGATCACACTCTGCTCTAGAGCGAGAAGCACGCTCTTGCTTTCTAGAGTCTCTAAGACAGCAGGAAATCTGAGTGTGCCCAGAACAAAAGAACGGTGTTTCCTACACATAAGGACTATATGTAATCCAAATCTTCTTCTGAAACTGATACAATGCACTGGTCCTCTAACATCCAATGCTTGTCAGTTAAGATGAGAAACGTGGGAGCTTTGTGAAAGATGTAGTTCGTTTGAGCAGAAAAGTGACTGCCCTTACCTGAAACGAAGTCTTGCTTGTAGGAAGACTCAGAGACTGGGATTTAACTCCATTTCTGAAGTGAAACACACAGCAGTGTTCTCATCCATTGATTACACTCTGCGTTTGAACATGAAGCATGCTCTTCTTTCTAGAGTCTCTAAGACAGCAGGAACCGTGAGTTTGCTGAGAACAAAAGAACGGTGTTTCATAAACATACGGACCACATCTAGTCGAACTCTGCTTCTGAGAGTGATACAAAGCACTGGTCCTCTAACATCCAATGCTTGTCAGTTAAGATGAGAAACGTTTGAGCTTCGTGAACGATGTAGTTCGTTTGAGCAGAAAAGTGACTGCCCTTACCTGAAACGAAGTCTTGCTTGTAGGAAGACTCAGAGCCTGGGATTTAAGTCCATTTCTGAAGGGAAACACACAGCATAGTTCTCATCCATGCATCACACTCTGCTTTAGAGCGAGAAGCACACTCTTGCTTTCTAGAGTCTCTAATACAGCAGGAAATCTGAGTGTGCCCAGGACAAGAGAAGGGTGTTTCCTACACATACGGACTATATGTAGTCCAAAACTTCTTCTGAAACTGATACAATGCACTGGTGTTCTAACATCCAATGGTTGTCAGTTAAGATGAGAAACGTGTGAGCTTCGTGAAAGATGTAGTTCGTTTGAGCAGAAAAGTGACTGCCCTTACCTGAAACGAAGTCTTGCTTGTAGGAAGACACAGAGCCTGGGGTTTAACTCCTTTTCTGAAGGAAAACACACAGCATAGTTCTCATCCATGGATCACACTCTGCTTTAGAGCGAGAAGCACGCTCTTGCTTTCTAAATTCTCTAAGACAGCAGGAATCGTGAGTGTGCTGAGAACAAAAGAAAGGTGTTTCCTACACATACGGACCATATCTAGTCCAACTCTGCTTCTGAAAGTGATACAAAGCACTGGTCCTCTAACATCCAATGCTTGTCAGTTAAGATGAGAAATGTGTGAGCTTAGTGAATGATGTAGTTCCTTTGAACTGAAAAGTGACTGCCCCTACCTGAAACGAAGTCTTTCTTGTAGTAAGACACAGAACCTGGGATTTAAGTCCATTTATGAAGGGAAACACACAGCATAGTTCTCATCCATGGATCACACTCTGCTTTAGAGCGAGAAGCACACTCTTGCTTACTAGAGTCTCTAATACAGCAGGAAATCTGAGTGTGCCCAGAACAAAAGAACAGTGTTTCCTACACATTTGGACCATATGTAGTGCAAACCTGCTTCTGAATCTGATACAAAGCACTGACCACCTAACATCCAATGCTTGTCAGTTAAGATGAGAAACATGTGAGCTTCGAGAACGATGTAGTTCGTTTGAGCAGAAAAGTGACTGCCCTTACCTGAATTGAAGTCTTGCTTGTAGGAAGACTCAGAGCCTGGGATTTAACTCCATTTCTGAAGTAAAACACACAGCAGTGTAATCATCCATTGATCACACTCTGCTTTAGAACAAGAAGCATGCTCTTGCTTTCTAGATTCTCTAAGACAGCAGGAAACGTGAGTGTGCTGAGAAAAAAAACGGTGTTTCCTACAATTACGGACATTATATAGTCCAACTCTGCATCTGAAACTGATACAAAGCACTGGTCCTCTAAAATCCAATGCTTGTCTGTTAAGATGAGAAACGTGTGAGCTTCGTGAACAATGTAGTTCCTTTGAGCTGAAAAGTGACTGCCCTTACCTGAAACGAAGTCTTGCTTGTAGGAAGACTCAGAGCCTGAGATTTAACTCCATTTCTGAAGTTAAACACACAGCATAGTTCTCATCCATGGATCACACTCTGCTCTAGAGCGAGAAGCACGCTCTTGCTTTCTAGAGTCTCTAAGACAGCAGGAAATCTGAGTGTGCCCAGAACAAAAGAACGGTGTTTCCTACACATAAGGACTATATGTAATCCAAATCTTCTTCTGAAACTGATACAATGCACTGGTCCTCTAACATCCAATGCTTGTCAGTTAAGATGAGAAACGTGTGAGCTTTGTGAAAGATGTAGTTCGTTTGAGCAGAAAAGTGACTGCCCTTACCTGAAACGAAGTCTTGCTTGTAGGAAGACTCAGAGCCTGGAATTTTACTCCATTTCTGAAATGAAACAAACAGCAGTGTTCCCATCCATTGATTACACTCTGCGTTTGAACATGAAGCATGCTCTTCTTTCTAGAGTCTCTAAGACAGCAGGAAACGTGAGATTGCTGAGAACAAAAGAACGGTGTTTCATAAACATACGGACCACATCTAGTCGAACTCTGCTTCTGAGAGTGATACAAAGCACTGGTCCTCTAACATCCAATGCTTGTCAGTTAAGATGAGAAACGTGTGAGCTTCGTGAAAGATGTAGTTCGTTTGAGCAGAAAAGTGACTGCCTCTGACCTGAAACGAAGTCTTGCTTGTAGGAAGACACAGAGCCTGGGGTTTAACTCCTTTTCTGAAGGAAAACACACAGCATAGTTCTCATCCATGGATCACACTCTGCTTTAGAGCGAGAAGCACGCTCTTGCTTTCTAAAGTCTCTAATACAGCAGGAATCGTGAGTGTGCTGAGAACAAAAGAAAGGTGTTTCCTACACATACGGACCATATCTAGTCCAACTCTGCTTCTGAAAGTGATACAAAGCACTGGTCCTCTAACATCCAATGCTTGTCAGTTAAGATGAGAAATGTGTGAGCTTAGTGAATGATGTAGTTCCTTTGAACTGAAAAGTGACTGCCCCTACCTGAAACGAAGTCTTGCTTGTAGTAAGACACAGAACCTGGGATTTAAGTCCATTAATGAAGGGAAACACACAGCATAGTTCTCATCCATGGATCACACTCTGCTTTAGAGCGAGAAGCACACTCTTGCTTACTAGAGTCTCTAATACAGCAGGAAATCTGAGTGTGCCCAGAACAAAAGAACAGTGTTTCCTACACATTTGGACCATATGTAGTGCAAACCTGCTTCTGAATCTGATACAAAGCACTGACCACCTAACATCCAATGCTTGTCAGTTAAGATGAGAAACATGTGAGCTTCGAGAACGATGTAGTTCGTTTGAGCAGAAAACTGACTGCCCTTACCTGAATTGAAGTCTTGCTTGTAGGAAGACTCAGAGCCTGGGATTTAACTCCATTTCTGAAGTAAAACACACAGCAGTGTAATCATCCATTGATCACACTCTGCTTTAGAACAAGAAGCATGCTCTTGCTTTCTAGATTCTCTAAGACAGCAGGAAACGTGAGTGTGCTGAGAACAAAAAACGGTGTTTCCTACAATTACGGACATTATATAGTCCAACTCTGCATCTGAAACTGATACAAAGCACTGGTCCTCTAAAATCCAATGCTTGTCTGTTAAGATGAGAAACGTGTGAGCTTCGTGAACGATGTAGTTCCTTTGAGCAGAAAAGTGACTGCCCTTACCTGAAACGAAGTCTTGCTTGTAGGAAGACTCAGAGCCTGAGATTTAACTCCATTTCTGAAGTTAAACACACAGCATAGTTCTCATCCATGGATCACACTCTGCTCTAGAGCGAGAAGCACGCTCTTGCTTTCTAGAGTCTCTAAGACAGCAGGAAATCTGAGTGTGCCCAGAACAAAAGAACGGTGTTTCCTACACATAAGGACTATATGTAATCCAAATCTTCTTCTGAAACTGATACAATGCACTGGTCCTCTAACATCCAATGCTTGTCACTTAAGATGAGAAACGTGTGAGCTTTGTGAAAGATGTAGTTCGTTTGAGCAGAAAAGTGACTGCCCTTACCTGAAACGAAGTCTTGCTTGTAGGAAGACTCAGAGCCTTGGATTTAACTCCATTTCTGAAGTGAAACACACAGCAGTGTTCTCATCCATTGATTACACTCTGCGTTTGAACATGAAGCATGCTCTTCTTTCTAGAGTCTCTAAGACAGCAGGAAACGTGAGTTTGCTGAGAACAAAAGAACGGTGTTTCATAAACATACGGACCACATCTAGTCGAACTCTGCTTCTGAGAGTGATACAAAGCATTGGTCCTCTAACATCCAATGCTTGTCAGTTAAGATGAGAAACGTTTGAGCTTCGTGAACGATGTAGTTCGTTTGAGCAGAAAAGTGACTGCCCTTACCTGAAATGAAGTCTTGCTTGTAGGAAGACTCAGAGCCTGGGACTTAAGTCCATTTCTGAAGGGAAACACACAGCATAGTTCTCATCCATGCATCACACTCTGCTTTAGAGCGAGAAGCACACTCTTGCTTTCTAGAGTCTCTAATACAGCAGGAAATCTGAGTGTGCCCAGGACAAGAGAAGGGTGTTTCCTACACATACGGACTATATGTAGTCCAAAACTTCTTCTGAAACTGATACAATGCACTGGTGTTCTAACATCCAATGGTTGTCAGTTAAGATGAGAAACGTGTGAGCTTCGTGAAAGATGTAGTTCGTTTGAGCAGAAAAGTGACTGCCCTTACCTGAAACGAAGTCTTGCTTGTAGGAAGACACAGAGCCTGGGGTTTAACTCCTTTTCTGAAGGAAAACACACAGCATAGTTCTCATCCATGGATCACACTCTTCTTTAGAGCGAGAAGCACGCTCTTGCTTTCTAAAGTCTCTAAGACAGCAGGAATCGTGAGTGTGCTGAGAACAAAAGAAAGGTGTTTCCTACACATACGGACCATATCTAGTCCAACTCTGCTTCTGAAAGTGATACAAAGCACTGGTCCTCTAACATCCAATGCTTGTCAGTTAAGATGAGAAATGTGTGAGCTTAGTGAATGATGTAGTTCCTTTGAACTGAAAAGTGACTGCCCCTACCTGAAACGAAGTCTTGCTTGTAGTAAGACACAGAACCTGGGATTTAAGTCCATTTATGAAGGGAAACACACAGCATAGTTCTCATCCATGGATCACACTCTGCTTTAGAGCGAGAAGCACACTCTTGCTTACTAGAGTCTCTAATACAGCAGGAAATCTGAGTGTGCCCAGAACAAAAGAACGGTGTTTCCTACACATTTGGACCATATGTAGTGCAAACCTGCTTCTGAATCTGATACAAAGCACTGACCACCTAACATCCAATGCTTGTCAGTTAAGATGAGAAACATGTGAGCTTTGTGAAAGATGTAGTTCGTTTGAGCAGAAAAGTGACTGCCCTTACCTGAATTGAAGTCTTGCTTGTAGGAAGACTCAGAGCCTGGGATTTAACTCCATTTCTGAAGTAAAACACACAGCAGTGTAATCATCCATTGATCACACTCTGCTTTAGAACAAGAAGCATGCTCTTGCTTTCTAGATTCTCTAAGACAGCAGGAAACGTGAGTGTGCTGAGAACAAAAGAACGGTGTTTCCTACAATTACGGACATTATATAGTCCAACTCTGCATCTAAAACTGATACAAAGCACTAGTCCTCTAAAATCCAATGCTTGTCTGTTAAGATGAGAAACGTGTGAGCTTCGTGAACGATGTAGTTCCTTTGAGCTGAAAAGTGACTGCCCTTACCTGAAACCAAGTCTTGCTTGTAGGAAGACTCAGAGCCTGAGATTTAACTCCATTTCTGAAGTTAAACACACAGCATAGTTCTCATCCATGGATCACACTCTGCTCTAGAGCGAGAAGCACGCTCTTGCTTTCTAGAGTCTCTAAGACAGCAGGAAATCTGAGGGTGCCCAGAACAAAAGAATGGTGTTTCCTACACATAAGGACTATATGTAATCCAAATCTTCTTCTGAAACTGATACAATGCACTGGTCCTCTAACATCCAATGCTTGTCACTTAAGATGAGAAACGTGTGAGCTTAGTGAATGATGTAGTTCCTTTGAACTGAAAAGTGACTGCCCTTACCTGAAACGAAGTCTTGCCTGTAGGAAGACACAGAGCATGGGATTTAACTCGATTTCTGAAGTGAAACACACAGCAGTGTTCTCATCCATTGATCACACTCTGCTTTAGAAGAAGATGCAAGATCGTGCTTTCTAGAGTCTCTAAGACAGCAGGAAACGTGAGTTTGCTGAGAAAAAAAGAACGGTGTTTCCTACACATACGGACCATATGTAGTCCAAATCTGCTTCTGAAACTGATACAAATCACTGACCATCTTACATCCAATGCTTGTCAGTTAAGATGGGAAACGTGTGAGCTTCGTGAACGGTGTAGTTCGTTTGAGCAGAAAAGTAACTTCCCTTACCTGAATTGAAGTCTTGCTTGTAGGAAGACTCAGAGCCTGAGATTTAACTCCATTTCTGAAGTTAAACACACAGCATAGTTCTCATCCATGGATCACACTCTGCTCTAGAGCGAGAAGCACGCTCTTGCTTTCTAGAGTCTCTAAGACAGCAGGAAATCTGAGTGTGCCCAGAACAAAAGAACGGTGTTTCCTACACATAAGGACTATATGTAATCCAAATCTTCTTCTGAAACTGATACAATGCACTGGTCCTCTAACATCCAATGCTTGTCAGTTAAGATGAGAAACGTGTGAGCTTAGTGAATGATGTAGTTCCTTTGAACTGAAAAGTGACTGCCCTTACCTGAAACGAAGTCTTGCCTGTAGGAAGACACAGAGCAGGGGATTTAACTCGATTTCTGAAGTGAAACACAAAGCAGTGTTCTCATCCATTGATCACACTCTGCTTTAGAAGAAGAAGCAAGATCGTGCTTTCTAGAGTCTCTAAGACAGCAGGAAACGTGAGTTTGCTGAGAAAAAAAGAACGGTGTTTCCTACACATAAGGACTATATGTAATCCAAATCTTCTTCTGAAACTTATACAATGCACTGGTCCTCTAACATCCAATGCTTGTCATTTAAGATGAGAAACGTGTGAGCTTTGTGAAAGATGTAGTTCGTTTGAGCTGAAAAGTGACTGCCCTTACCTGAAACGAAGTCTTGCTTGTAGGAAGACTCAGAGCCTGGGATTTAACTCCATTTCTGAAGTGAAACACACAGCAGTGTTCTCATCCATTGATCACACTCTGCGTTTGAACATGAAGCATGCTCTTCTTTCTAGAGTCTCTAAGACAGCAGGAATCGTGAGTTTGCTGAGAACAAAAGAACGGTGTTTCATAAACATAAGGACCATATCTAGTCGAACTCTGCTTCTGAGAGTGATACAAAGCACTGGTCCTCTAACATCCAATGCTTGTCAGTTAAGATGAGAAACGTTTGTGCTTCGTGAACGATGTAGTTCGTTTGAGCAGAAAAGTGACTGCCCTTACCTGAAACGAAGTCTTGCTTGTAGGAAGACTCAGAGCCTGGGATTTAAGTCCATTTCTGAAGGGAAACACACAGCATAGTTCTCATCCATGGATCACACTCTGCTTTAGAGCGAGAAGCACACTCTTGCTTTCTAGAATCTCTAATACAGCAGGAAATCTGAGTGTGCCCAGGACAACAGAAGGGTGTTTCCTACACATACGGACTATATGTAGTCCAAAACTTCTTCTGAAACTGATACAATGCACTGGTGTTCTAACATCCAATGGTTGTCAGTTAAGATGAGAAACGTGTGAGCTTCGTGAAAGATGTAGTTCGTTTGAGCAGAAAAGTGACTGCCCTTACCTGAAACGAAGTCTTGCATGTAGGAAGACACAGAGCCTGGGGTTTAACTCCTTTTCTGAAGGAAAACACACAGCATAGTTCTCATCCATGGATCACACTCTGCTTTAGAGCGAGAAGCACGCTCATGCTTTCTACAGTCTCTAAGACAGCAGGAAACGTGAGTGTGCTGAGAACAAAAGAACGGTGTTTCCTACACATAAGGACCATATCTAGTCCAACTCTGCTTCTGAAATTGACACAAAGCACTGGTCCTCTAACATCCAATGCTTGTCAGTTAAGATGAGAAATGTGTGAGCTTAGTGAATGATGTAGTTCCTTTGAACTGAAAAGTGACTGCCCTTACCTGAAATGAAGTCTTGCTTGTAGTAAGACACAGAGCCTGGGATTTAAGTCCATTTATGAAGGGAAACACACAGCATAGTTCTCATCCATGGATCACACTCTGCTTTAGAGCGAGAAGCACACTCTTGCTTACTAGAGTCTCTAATACAGCAGGAAATCTGAGTGTGCCCAGAACAAAAGAACAGTGTTTCCTACACATTTGGACCATATGTAGTGCAAACCTGCTTCTGAATCTGATACAAAGCACTGACCACCTAACATCCAATGCTTGTCAGTTAAGATGAGAAACATGTGAGCTTCGAGAACGATGTAGTTCGTTTGAGCAGAAAACTGACTGCCCTTACCTGAAACGAAGTCTTGCTTGTAGGAAGGCTCAGAGCCTGGGATTTAACTCCATTTCTGAAGTGAAACACACAGCAGTGTTCTCATCCATTGATCACACTCTGCGTTTGAACATGAAGCATGCTCTTCTTTCTAGAGTCTCTAAGACAGCAGGAAACGTGAGTTTGCTGAGAATAAAAGAACGGTGTTTCATAAACATACGGACCATATCTAGTCGAACTCTGCTTCTGAGAGTGATACAAAGCACTGGTCCTCTAACATCCAATGCTTGTCAGTTAAGATGAGAAACGTTTGTGCTTCGTGAACGATGTAGTTCGTTTGAGCAGAAAAGTGACTGCCCTTACCTGAAACGAAGTCTTGCTTGTAGGAAGACTCAGAGCCTGGGATTTAAGTCCATTTCTGAAGGGAAACACACAGCATAGTTCTCATCCATGGATCACACTCTGCTTTAGAGCGAGAAGCACACTCTTGCTTTCTAGAATCTCTAATACAGCAGGAAATCTGAGTGTGCCCAGGACAACAGAAGGGTGTTTCCTACACATACGGACTATATGTAGTCCAAAACTTCTTCTGAAACTGATACAATGCACTGGTGTTCTAACATCCAATGGTTGTCAGTTAAGATGAGAAACGTGTGAGCTTCGTGAAAGATGTAGTTCGTTTGAGCAGAAAAGTGACTGCCCTTACCTGAAACGAAGTCTTGCTTGTAGGAAGACTCAGAGCCTGGGATTTAAGTCCATTTCTGAAGGGAAACACACAGCATAGTTCTCATCCATGGATCACACTCTGCTTTAGTGCGAGAAGCACACTCTTGCTTTCTAGAATCTCTAATACAGCAGGAAATCTGAGTGTGCCCAGGACAAGAGAAGGGTGTTTCCTACACATACGGACTATATGTAGTCCAAAACTTCTTCTGAAACTGATACAATGCACTGGTGTTTTAACATCCAATGGTTGTCAGTTAAGATGAGAAACGTGTGAGCTTCGTGAACGATGTAGTTCGTTTGAGCAGAAAAGTGACTGCCCTTACCTGAAACGAAGTCTTGCATGTAGGAAGACACAGAGCCTGGGGTTTAACTCCTTTTCAGAAGGAAAACACACAGCATAGTTCTCATCCATGGATCACACTCTGCTTTAGAGCGAGAAGCACGCTCTTGCTTTCTACAGTCTCTAAGACAGCAGGAAACGTGAGTGTGCTGAGAACAAAAGAACAGTGTTTCCTACAATTACGGACATTATATAGTCCAACTCTGCATCTGAAACTGATACAAAGCACTGGTCCTCTAAAATCCAATGCTTGTCTGTTAAGATGAGAAACGTGTGAGCTTCGTGAACAATGTAGTTCCTTTGAGCTGAAAAGTGACTGCCCTTACCTGAAACGAAGTCTTGCTTGTAGGAAGACTCAGAGCCTGAGATTTAACTCCATTTCTGAAGTTGAACACACAGCATAGTTCTGATCCATGGATCACACTAAGCTCTAGAGCGAGAAGCACGCTCTTGCTTTCTAGAGTCTCTAAGACAGCAGGAAATCTGAGTGTGCCCAGAACAAAAGAACGGTGTTTCCTACACATAAGGACTATATGTAATCCAAATCTTCTTCTGAAACTGATACAATGCACTGGTCCTCTAACATCCAATGCTTGTCAGTTAAGATGAGAAACCTGTGAGCTTTGTGAAAGATGTAGTTCGTTTGAGCTGAAAAGTTACTGCCCTTACCTGAAACGAAGTCTTGCTTGTAGGAAGACTCAGAGCCTGGGATTTAACTCCATTTCTGAAGTGAAACACACAGCAGTGTTCTCATCCATTGATCACACTCTGCGTTTGAACATGAAGCATGCTCTTCTTTCTAGAGTCTCTAAGACAGCAGGAATCGTGAGTTTGCTGAGAACAAAAGAACGGTGTTTCATAAACATACGGACCATATCTAGTCGAACTCTGCTTCTGAGAGTGATACAAAGCACTGGTCCTCTAACATCCAATGCTTGTCAGTTAAGATGAGAAACGTTTGTGCTTCGTGAACGATGTAGTTCGTTTGAGCAGAAAAGTGACTGCCCTTACCTGAAACGAAGTCTTGCTTGTAGGAAGACTCAGAGCCTGGGATTTAAGTCCATTTCTGAAGGGAAACACACAGCATAGTTCTCATCCATGGATCACACTCTGCTTTAGTGCGAGAAGCACACTCTTGCTTTCTAGAATCTCTAATACAGCAGGAAATCTGAGTGTGCCCAGGACAAGAGAAGGGTGTTTCCTACACATACGGACTATATGTAGTCCAAAACTTCTTCTGAAACTGATACAATGCACTGGTGTTTTAACATCCAATGGTTGTCAGTTAAGATGAGAAACGTGTGAGCTTCGTGAACGATGTAGTTCGTTTGAGCAGAAAAGTGACTGCCCTTACCTGAAACGAAGTCTTGCATGTAGGAAGACACAGAGCCTGGGGTTTAACTCCTTTTCAGAAGGAAAACACACAGCATAGTTCTCATCCATGGATCACACTCTGCTTTAGAGCGAGAAGCACGCTCTTGCTTTCTACAGTCTCTAAGACAGCAGGAAACGTGAGTGTGCTGAGAACAAAAGAACAGTGTTTCCTACACATACAGACCATATCTAGTCCAACTCTTCTTCTGAAACTGATACAAAGCACTGGTCCTCTAACATCCAATGCTTGTCTCTTAAGATGAGAAACGTGTGAGCTCAGTGAACGATGTAGTTCGTTTGAGCTGAAAAGTGACTGCCCTTACCTGAAAAGAAGTCTTGCTTGTAGGAAGACTCAGAGCCTGAGATTTAACTCCATTTCTGAAGTTAAACACACAGCATAGTTCTCATCCATGGATCACACTCTGCTCTAGAGCGAGAAGCATGCTCTTGCTTTCTAGAGTCTCTAAGACAGCAGGAAATCTGAGTGTGCCCAGAACAAAAGAACGGTGTTTCCTACACATAAGGACTATATGTAATCCAAATCTTCTTCTGAAACTGATAGAATGCACTGGTCCTCTAACATCCAATGCTTGTCAGTTAAGATGAGAAATGTGTGAGCTTAGTGAATGATGTAGTTTCTTTGAACTGAAAAGTGACTGCCCTTACCTGAAACGAAGTCTTGCTTGTAGCAAGACACAGAGCCTGGGATTTAAGTCCATTTCTGAAGGGAAACACACAGCATAGTTCTCATCCATGGATCACACTCTGCTTTAGAGCGAGAAGCACACTCTTGCTTACTAGAGTCTCTAATACAGCAGGAAATCTGAGTGTGCCCAGAACAAAAGAACGGTGTTTCCTACACATATGGACCATATGTAGTGCAAACCTGCTTCTGAAACTGATACAAAGCACTGACCACCTAACTTCCAATGCTTGTCAGTTAAGATGAGAAACGTGTGAGCTTAGTGAATGATGTAGTTCCTTTGAACTGAAAAGTGACTGCCCTTACCTGAAACGAAGTCTTGCTTGTAGGAAGGCTCAGAGCCTGGGATTTAACTCCATTTCTGAAGTGAAACACACAGCAGTGTTCTCATCCATTGATCACACTCTGCGTTTGAACATGAAGCATGCTCTTCTTTCTAGAGTCTCTAAGACAGCAGGAAACGTGAGTTTGCTGAGAACAAAAGAACGGTGTTTCATAAACATACGGACCATATCTAGTCGAACTCTGCTTCTGAGAGTGATACAAAGCACTGGTCCTCTAACATCCAATGCTTGTCAGTTAAGATGAGAAACGTTTGTGCTTCGTGAACGATGTAGTTCGTTTGAGCAGAAAAGTGACTGCCCTTACCTGAAACGAAGTCTTGCTTGTAGGAAGACTCAGAGCCTGGGATTTAAGTCCATTTCTGAAGGGAAACACACAGCATAGTTCTCATCCATGGATCACACTCTGCTTTAGAGCGAGAAGCACACTCTTGCTTTCTAGAATCTCTAATACAGCAGGAAATCTGAGTGTGCCCAGGACAACAGAAGGGTGTTTCCTACACATACGGACTATATGTAGTCCAAAACTTCTTCTGAAACTGATACAATGCACTGGTGTTCTAACATCCAATGGTTGTCAGTTAAGATGAGAAACGTGTGAGCTTCGTGAAAGATGTAGTTCGTTTGAGCAGAAAAGTGACTGCCCTTACCTGAAACGAAGTCTTGCTTGTAGGAAGACTCAGAGCCTGGGATTTAAGTCCATTTCTGAAGGGAAACACACAGCATAGTTCTCATCCATGGATCACACTCTGCTTTAGTGCGAGAAGCACACTCTTGCTTTCTAGAATCTCTAATACAGCAGGAAATCTGAGTGTGCCCAGGACAAGAGAAGGGTGTTTCCTACACATACGGACTATATGTAGTCCAAAACTTCTTCTGAAACTGATACAATGCACTGGTGTTTTAACATCCAATGGTTGTCAGTTAAGATGAGAAACGTGTGAGCTTCGTGAACGATGTAGTTCGTTTGAGCAGAAAAGTGACTGCCCTTACCTGAAACGAAGTCTTGCATGTAGGAAGACACAGAGCCTGGGGTTTAACTCCTTTTCAGAAGGAAAACACACAGCATAGTTCTCATCCATGGATCACACTCTGCTTTAGAGCGAGAAGCACGCTCTTGCTTTCTACAGTCTCTAAGACAGCAGGAAACGTGAGTGTGCTGAGAACAAAAGAACAGTGTTTCCTACAATTACGGACATTATATAGTCCAACTCTGCATCTGAAACTGATACAAAGCACTGGTCCTCTAAAATCCAATGCTTGTCTGTTAAGATGAGAAACGTGTGAGCTTCGTGAACAATGTAGTTCCTTTGAGCTGAAAAGTGACTGCCCTTACCTGAAACGAAGTCTTGCTTGTAGGAAGACTCAGAGCCTGAGATTTAACTCCATTTCTGAAGTTGAACACACAGCATAGTTCTGATCCATGGATCACACTAAGCTCTAGAGCGAGAAGCACGCTCTTGCTTTCTAGAGTCTCTAAGACAGCAGGAAATCTGAGTGTGCCCAGAACAAAAGAACGGTGTTTCCTACACATAAGGACTATATGTAATCCAAATCTTCTTCTGAAACTGATACAATGCACTGGTCCTCTAACATCCAATGCTTGTCAGTTAAGATGAGAAACCTGTGAGCTTTGTGAAAGATGTAGTTCGTTTGAGCTGAAAAGTTACTGCCCTTACCTGAAACGAAGTCTTGCTTGTAGGAAGACTCAGAGCCTGGGATTTAACTCCATTTCTGAAGTGAAACACACAGCAGTGTTCTCATCCATTGATCACACTCTGCGTTTGAACATGAAGCATGCTCTTCTTTCTAGAGTCTCTAAGACAGCAGGAATCGTGAGTTTGCTGAGAACAAAAGAACGGTGTTTCATAAACATACGGACCATATCTAGTCGAACTCTGCTTCTGAGAGTGATACAAAGCACTGGTCCTCTAACATCCAATGCTTGTCAGTTAAGATGAGAAACGTTTGTGCTTCGTGAACGATGTAGTTCGTTTGAGCAGAAAAGTGACTGCCCTTACCTGAAACGAAGTCTTGCTTGTAGGAAGACTCAGAGCCTGGGATTTAAGTCCATTTCTGAAGGGAAACACACAGCATAGTTCTCATCCATGGATCACACTCTGCTTTAGTGCGAGAAGCACACTCTTGCTTTCTAGAATCTCTAATACAGCAGGAAATCTGAGTGTGCCCAGGACAAGAGAAGGGTGTTTCCTACACATACGGACTATATGTAGTCCAAAACTTCTTCTGAAACTGATACAATGCACTGGTGTTTTAACATCCAATGGTTGTCAGTTAAGATGAGAAACGTGTGAGCTTCGTGAACGATGTAGTTCGTTTGAGCAGAAAAGTGACTGCCCTTACCTGAAACGAAGTCTTGCATGTAGGAAGACACAGAGCCTGGGGTTTAACTCCTTTTCAGAAGGAAAACACACAGCATAGTTCTCATCCATGGATCACACTCTGCTTTAGAGCGAGAAGCACGCTCTTGCTTTCTACAGTCTCTAAGACAGCAGGAAACGTGAGTGTGCTGAGAACAAAAGAACAGTGTTTCCTACACATACAGACCATATCTAGTCCAACTCTTCTTCTGAAACTGATACAAAGCACTGGTCCTCTAACATCCAATGCTTGTCTCTTAAGATGAGAAACGTGTGAGCTCAGTGAACGATGTAGTTCGTTTGAGCTGAAAAGTGACTGCCCTTACCTGAAAAGAAGTCTTGCTTGTAGGAAGACTCAGAGCCTGAGATTTAACTCCATTTCTGAAGTTAAACACACAGCATAGTTCTCATCCATGGATCACACTCTGCTCTAGAGCGAGAAGCATGCTCTTGCTTTCTAGAGTCTCTAAGACAGCAGGAAATCTGAGTGTGCCCAGAACAAAAGAACGGTGTTTCCTACACATAAGGACTATATGTAATCCAAATCTTCTTCTGAAACTGATAGAATGCACTGGTCCTCTAACATCCAATGCTTGTCAGTTAAGATGAGAAATGTGTGAGCTTAGTGAATGATGTAGTTTCTTTGAACTGAAAAGTGACTGCCCTTACCTGAAACGAAGTCTTGCTTGTAGCAAGACACAGAGCCTGGGATTTAAGTCCATTTCTGAAGGGAAACACACAGCATAGTTCTCATCCATGGATCACACTCTGCTTTAGAGCGAGAAGCACACTCTTGCTTACTAGAGTCTCTAATACAGCAGGAAATCTGAGTGTGCCCAGAACAAAAGAACGGTGTTTCCTACACATATGGACCATATGTAGTGCAAACCTGCTTCTGAAACTGATACAAAGCACTGACCACCTAACTTCCAATGCTTGTCAGTTAAGATGAGAAACGTGTGAGCTTAGTGAATGATGTAGTTCCTTTGAACTGAAAAGTGACTGCCCTTACCTGAAACGAAGTCTTGCCTGTAGGAAGACACAGAGTCTGGGATTTAACTCCATTTCTGAAGGGAAACATACAGCATAGTTCTCATCAATGGATCACACTCTGCTTTAGAGCGAGAAGCACGATCTTGCTTTCTAAAGTCTCTAAGCCAGCAGGAAACGTGAGTGTGCTGAGAACAAAAGAACGGTGTTTCCTACACATACGGACGATATCTAGTCCAACTCTTCTTCTGAAACTGATACAAAGCACTGGTCCTCTAACATCCAATGCTTGTCAATTAAGATGAGAAACGTTTGAGTTTCATGAACGATGTAGTTCGTTTGGGCAGAAAAGTAACTGCCCTTACCTGAATTGAAGTCTTGCATGTAGGAAGATTCAGAGCCTGGGATTTAACTCCATTTCTGAAGTAAAACACACAGCAGTGTAATCATCCATTGATCAAACTCTGCTTTACAACAAAAAGCACGCTCTTGCTTTCTAGATTCTCTAAGACAGCAGGAAACGTGAGTGTGCTGAGAACAAAAGAACAGTGTTTCGTACACATAGGGACCATATCTAGTCGAACTCTGCTTCTGAAACTGATACAATGCACTGGTCCTCTAACATCCAATGCTTGTCTGTTAAGATGTGAAACGTGTGTGCTTCGTGAACGATGTAGTTCGTTTGAGCTGAAAAGTGACTGCCCTTACCTGAAACGAAGTCTTGCTTGTAGGAAGACATAGAGCCTGGGATTTAACTACTTTTCTGAAGGGAAACATACAGCATAGTTTTCATCCATGGATCACACTCTGCTTTAGAGCGAGAAGCACACTCGTGCTTTCTAGAGTCTCTAAGACAGCAGGAAATCTGAGTGTGCCCAGAAAAAAAGAACGGTGTTTCCTACACATATGGACCATATCTAGTCCAAATCTGCTTCTGAAACTGATACAAAGCACTGACCCTCTAACTTCCAATGCTTGTCAGTTAAGATGAGAAACGTGTGAGCTCAGTGAACGATGTAGTTCCTTTGAGCAGAAAAGTGACTGCCCTTACCTGAAACGAAGTCTTGCTTGTAGGAAGACTCAGAGCCTGAGATTTAACTCCATTTCTGAAGGCAAACACACAGCATAGTTCTCATCCATGGATCACACTCTGCTTTAGAAAGAAGCACGCTCTTGCTTTCTAGAGTCTCTAAGACAGCAGGAAACGTGAGTGTGCTGAGAACAAAAGAACGGTGTTTCCTACACATACGGAAGATATCTAGTCCAACTCTTCTTCTGAAACTGATACAAAGCACTGGTCCTCTAACATCCAATGCTTGTCAGTAACGATGAGAAACGTGTGAGCTTCGTGAACGATGTAGTTCGTTTGAGCAGAAAAGTGACTGCCCTTACCTGAATTGAAGTCTTGCTTGTAGGAAGACTCAGAGCCTGGGATTTAACTCCATTTCTGAAGTGAAACACACAGCAGTGTTCTCATCCATTGATCACACTCTGCTTTAGAAGAGGAAGCACGATCGTGCTTTCTAGATTATCTAAGACAGCAGGAAACGTGAGTTTGCTGAGAACAAAAGAACGGTGTTTCCTACACATACAGACCATATCTAGTCCAACGCTGCTTCTGAAACAGATACAAAGCACTGGTCCTCTAACATCAAATGCTTGTCTGTTAAGATGAGAAACGTGTGAGCTCCGTGAACGATGTCGTTCGTTTGAGCAGAAAAGTGACTGCCCTTACCTGAAACGAAGTCTTGCATGTAGGAAGACACAGAGCCTGGGGTTTAACTCCTTTTCAGAAGGAAAACACACAGCATAGTTCTCATCCATGGATCACACTCTGCTTTAGAGCGAGAAGCACGCTCTTGCTTTCTACAGTCTCTAAGACAGCAGGAAACGTGAGTGTGCTGAGAACAAAAGAACAGTGTTTCCTACAATTACGGACATTATATAGTCCAACTCTGCATCTGAAACTGATACAAAGCACTGGTCCTCTAAAATCCAATGCTTGTCTGTTAAGATGAGAAACGTGTGAGCTTCGTGAACAATGTAGTTCCTTTGAGCTGAAAAGTGACTGCCCTTACCTGAAACGAAGTCTTGCTTGTAGGAAGACTCAGAGCCTGAGATTTAACTCCATTTCTGAAGTTGAACACACAGCATAGTTCTGATCCATGGATCACACTAAGCTCTAGAGCGAGAAGCACGCTCTTGCTTTCTAGAGTCTCTAAGACAGCAGGAAATCTGAGTGTGCCCAGAACAAAAGAACGGTGTTTCCTACACATAAGGACTATATGTAATCCAAATCTTCTTCTGAAACTGATACAATGCACTGGTCCTCTAACATCCAATGCTTGTCAGTTAAGATGAGAAACCTGTGAGCTTTGTGAAAGATGTAGTTCGTTTGAGCTGAAAAGTTACTGCCCTTACCTGAAACGAAGTCTTGCTTGTAGGAAGACTCAGAGCCTGGGATTTAACTCCATTTCTGAAGTGAAACACACAGCAGTGTTCTCATCCATTGATCACACTCTGCGTTTGAACATGAAGCATGCTCTTCTTTCTAGAGTCTCTAAGACAGCAGGAATCGTGAGTTTGCTGAGAACAAAAGAACGGTGTTTCATAAACATACGGACCATATCTAGTCGAACTCTGCTTCTGAGAGTGATACAAAGCACTGGTCCTCTAACATCCAATGCTTGTCAGTTAAGATGAGAAACGTTTGTGCTTCGTGAACGATGTAGTTCGTTTGAGCAGAAAAGTGACTGCCCTTACCTGAAACGAAGTCTTGCTTGTAGGAAGACTCAGAGCCTGGGATTTAAGTCCATTTCTGAAGGGAAACACACAGCATAGTTCTCATCCATGGATCACACTCTGCTTTAGTGCGAGAAGCACACTCTTGCTTTCTAGAATCTCTAATACAGCAGGAAATCTGAGTGTGCCCAGGACAAGAGAAGGGTGTTTCCTACACATACGGACTATATGTAGTCCAAAACTTCTTCTGAAACTGATACAATGCACTGGTGTTTTAACATCCAATGGTTGTCAGTTAAGATGAGAAACGTGTGAGCTTCGTGAACGATGTAGTTCGTTTGAGCAGAAAAGTGACTGCCCTTACCTGAAACGAAGTCTTGCATGTAGGAAGACACAGAGCCTGGGGTTTAACTCCTTTTCAGAAGGAAAACACACAGCATAGTTCTCATCCATGGATCACACTCTGCTTTAGAGCGAGAAGCACGCTCTTGCTTTCTACAGTCTCTAAGACAGCAGGAAACGTGAGTGTGCTGAGAACAAAAGAACAGTGTTTCCTACACATACAGACCATATCTAGTCCAACTCTTCTTCTGAAACTGATACAAAGCACTGGTCCTCTAACATCCAATGCTTGTCTCTTAAGATGAGAAACGTGTGAGCTCAGTGAACGATGTAGTTCGTTTGAGCTGAAAAGTGACTGCCCTTACCTGAAAAGAAGTCTTGCTTGTAGGAAGACTCAGAGCCTGAGATTTAACTCCATTTCTGAAGTTAAACACACAGCATAGTTCTCCTCCATGGATCACACTCTGCTCTAGAGCGAGAAGCATGCTCTTGCTTTCTAGAGTCTCTAAGACAGCAGGAAATCTGAGTGTGCCCAGAACAAAAGAACGGTGTTTCCTACACATAAGGACTATATGTAATCCAAATCTTCTTCTGAAACTGATAGAATGCACTGGTCCTCTAACATCCAATGCTTGTCAGTTAAGATGAGAAATGTGTGAGCTTAGTGAATGATGTAGTTTCTTTGAACTGAAAAGTGACTGCCCTTACCTGAAACGAAGTCTTGCTTGTAGCAAGACACAGAGCCTGGGATTTAAGTCCATTTCTGAAGGGAAACACACAGCATAGTTCTCATCCATGGATCACACTCTGCTTTAGAGCGAGAAGCACACTCTTGCTTACTAGAGTCTCTAATACAGCAGGAAATCTGAGTGTGCCCAGAACAAAAGAACGGTGTTTCCTACACATATGGACCATATGTAGTGCAAACCTGCTTCTGAAACTGATACAAAGCACTGACCACCTAACTTCCAATGCTTGTCAGTTAAGATGAGAAACGTGTGAGCTTAGTGAATGATGTAGTTCCTTTGAACTGAAAAGTGACTGCCCTTACCTGAAACGAAGTCTTGCCTGTAGGAAGACACAGAGTCTGGGATTTAACTCCATTTCTGAAGGGAAACATACAGCATAGTTCTCATCAATGGATCACACTCTGCTTTAGAGCGAGAAGCACGATCTTGCTTTCTAAAGTCTCTAAGCCAGCAGGAAACGTGAGTGTGCTGAGAACAAAAGAACGGTGTTTCCTACACATACGGACGATATCTAGTCCAACTCTTCTTCTGAAACTGATACAAAGCACTGGTCCTCTAACATCCAATGCTTGTCAATTAAGATGAGAAACGTTTGAGTTTCATGAACGATGTAGTTCGTTTGGGCAGAAAAGTAACTGCCCTTACCTGAATTGAAGTCTTGCATGTAGGAAGATTCAGAGCCTGGGATTTAACTCCATTTCTGAAGTAAAACACACAGCAGTGTAATCATCCATTGATCAAACTCTGCTTTACAACAAAAAGCACGCTCTTGCTTTCTAGATTCTCTAAGACAGCAGGAAACGTGAGTGTGCTGAGAACAAAAGAACAGTGTTTCGTACACATAGGGACCATATCTAGTCGAACTCTGCTTCTGAAACTGATACAATGCACTGGTCCTCTAACATCCAATGCTTGTCTGTTAAGATGTGAAACGTGTGTGCTTCGTGAACGATGTAGTTCGTTTGAGCTGAAAAGTGACTGCCCTTACCTGAAACGAAGTCTTGCTTGTAGGAAGACATAGAGCCTGGGATTTAACTACTTTTCTGAAGGGAAACATACAGCATAGTTTTCATCCATGGATCACACTCTGCTTTAGAGCGAGAAGCACACTCGTGCTTTCTAGAGTCTCTAAGACAGCAGGAAATCTGAGTGTGCCCAGAAAAAAAGAACGGTGTTTCCTACACATATGGACCATATCTAGTCCAAATCTGCTTCTGAAACTGATACAAAGCACTGACCCTCTAACTTCCAATGCTTGTCAGTTAAGATGAGAAACGTGTGAGCTCAGTGAACGATGTAGTTCCTTTGAGCAGAAAAGTGACTGCCCTTACCTGAAACGAAGTCTTGCTTGTAGGAAGACTCAGAGCCTGAGATTTAACTCCATTTCTGAAGGCAAACACACAGCATAGTTCTCATCCATGGATCACACTCTGCTTTAGAAAGAAGCACGCTCTTGCTTTCTAGAGTCTCTAAGACAGCAGGAAACGTGAGTGTGCTGAGAACAAAAGAACGGTGTTTCCTACACATACGGAAGATATCTAGTCCAACTCTTCTTCTGAAACTGATACAAAGCACTGGTCCTCTAACATCCAATGCTTGTCAGTAACGATGAGAAACGTGTGAGCTTCGTGAACGATGTAGTTCGTTTGAGCAGAAAAGTGACTGCCCTTACCTGAATTGAAGTCTTGCTTGTAGGAAGACTCAGAGCCTGGGATTTAACTCCATTTCTGAAGTGAAACACACAGCAGTGTTCTCATCCATTGATCACACTCTGCTTTAGAAGAGGAAGCACGATCGTGCTTTCTAGATTATCTAAGACAGCAGGAAACGTGAGTTTGCTGAGAACAAAAGAACGGTGTTTCCTACACATACAGACCATATCTAGTCCAACGCTGCTTCTGAAACAGATACAAAGCACTGGTCCTCTAACATCAAATGCTTGTCTGTTAAGATGAGAAACGTGTGAGCTCCGTGAACGATGTCGTTCCTTTGAGCTGAAAAGTGACTGCCCTTACCTGAAACGAAGTCTTGCTTGTAGGAAGACACAGAGCCTGGGATTTAACTCCTTTTCTGAAGGGAAACACACAGCATTGTTCTCATCCATGGTTCACACTCTGCTTTAGAGTGAGAAGCACGCTCTTGCTTTCAACAGTCTCTAAGACAGCAGGAAACTTGAGTGTGCTGAGAACAAAAGAACGGTGTTTCCTACACATACAGACCATATCTAGTCCAACTCTGCTTCTGAAACTGATACAAAGCACTGGTCCTCTAACATCCAATGCTTGTCTGTTAAGATGAGAAACGTGTGAGTTCCGTGAACGATGTCGTTCCTTTTGAGCTGAAAAGTGACTGCCCTTACCTGAAACGAAGTCTTGCTTGTAGGAAGACACAGAGCCTGGGATTTAACTCCTTTTCTGAAGGGAAACACACAGCATAGTTCTCTTCCATGGATCACACTCTGCTTTAGAGCGAGAAGTACGCTCCTGCTTTCTACAGTCTCTAAGACTGCAGGAAACGTGAGTGTGCTGAGACCAACGGAACGGTGTTTCCTACATATACGGACCATATCTAGTCCAACTCTGCTTCTGAAAGTGATACAAAGCACTGGTCCTCTAACATCCAATGCTTGTCAGTTAAGATGAGAAACGTGTGAGCTTAGTGAATGATGTAGTTCCTTTGAACTGAAAAGTGACTGCCCTTACCTGAAATGAAGTCTTGCTTGTAGTAAGACACAGAGCCTGGGATTTAAGTCCATTTCTGAAGGGAAACACACAGCATAGTTCTCATCCATGGATCACACTCTGCTTTAGAGCGAGAAGCACGCTCTTGCTTTCTAGAGTCTCTAATACAGCAGGAAATCTGAGTGTGCCCAGAACAAAAGAAGGGTGTTTCCTACACATATGGACCATATGTAGTCCAAATCTGCTTCTGAAACTGATACAAAGCACTGACCATCTTACATCCAATGCTTGTCAGTTAAGATGAGAAACGTGTGAGCTTCGTGAACGGTGTAGTTCGTTTGAGCAGAAAAGTAACTGCCCTTACCTGAATTGAAGTCTTGCTTGTAGGAAGACTCAGAGCCTGGGATTTAACTCCATTTCTGAAGTAAAACACACAGCAGTGTAATCATCCATTGATCAAACTCTGCTTTAGAACAAGAAGCACGCTCTTGCTTTCTAGATTCTCTAAGACAGCAGGGAACGTGAGTGTGCTGAGAACAAAAGAACGGTGTTTCCTTCACTTATGGACATTATATAGTCCAACTCTGCATCTGAAACTGATACAAAGCACTGGTCCTCTAAAATCCAATGCTTGTCTGTTAAGATGAGAAACGTGTGAGCTCCGTGAACGATGTAGTTCATTTGAGCTGAAAAGTGACTGCCCTTACCTGAAACGAAGTCTTGCTTGTAGGAAGACTCAGAGCCTGTGATTTAACTCCATTTCTGAAGTGAAACACACAGCAGTGTTCTCTTCCATTGATCACACTATGCGTTTGAACAAGAAGCATGCTCTTCTTTCTAGAGTCTCTAAGACAGCAGTAAACGTGAGTTTGCTGAGAACAAAAGAACAGTGTTTCCTACACATCCGGACCATATCTAGTCCAACTCTGCTTCTGAAACTCATACAAAGCACTGGTCCTCTAACATCCAATGCTTGTCTGTTAAGATGAGAAACGTGTGAGCTCCGTGAACGATGTCGTTCATTTGAGCTGAAAAGTGACTGCCCTTACCTGAAACGAAGTCTTGCTTGTAGGAAGACACAGAGCCTGGGGTTTAACTACTTTTCTGAAGGGAAACACACAGCATAGTTCTCATCCATGGATCACACTCTGCTTTAGAGCGAGAAGCACGCTCTTGCTTTCTACAGTCTCTAAGACAGCAGGAAAGGTGAGTGTGCTGAGAACAAAAGAACGGTGTTTCCTACACATACGGACCATATCTAGTCCAACTCTGCTTCTGAAAGTGATACAAAGCACTGGTCCTCTAACATACAATGCTTGTCAGTTAAGATGAGAAACGTGTGAGCTTAGTGAATGATGTAGTTCCTTTGAACTGAAAAGTGACTGCCCTTACATGAATTGAAGTCTTACTTGTAGGAAGACTCAGAGCCTGGGATTTAACTCCATTTCTGAAGTAAAACACACAGCAGTGTAATCATCCATTGATCAAACTCTGCTATAGAACAAGAAGCACGCTCTTGCTTTCTAGATTCTCTAAGACAGCAGGATATGTGAGTGTGCTGAGAACAAAAGAACGGTGTTTCCTTCACTTAACGACATTATATAGTCCAACTCTGCATCTGAAACTGATACAATGCACTGGTCCTCTAAAATCCAATGCTTGTCTGTTAAGATGAGAAACGTGTGAGCTCCGTGAACGATGTAGTTCATTTGAGCTGAAAAGTGACTGCCCTTACCTGAAACGAAGTCTTGCTTGTAGGAAGACTCAGAGCCTGTGATTTAACTCCATTTCTGAAGTGAAACACACAGCAGTGTTCTCTTCCATTGATCACACTCTGCGTTTGAACAAAAAGCATGCTCTTCTTTCTAGAGTCTCTAAGACAGCAGGAAACATGAGTTTGCTGAGAACAAAATAACGGTGTTTCATACACATACGGACCATATCTAGTCGAACTCTGATTCTGAAACTCATACAAAGCAATGGTCTTCTAACATCCAATGCTTGTCTGTTAAGATGAGAAAAGTGTGAGCTCCGTGAAGGATGTAGTTCGTTTGAGCTGAAAAGTGACTGCCCTTACCTGAAACGAAGTCTTGCTTGTAGGAAGACACAGAGCCTGGGATTTAACTCCTTTTCTGAAGGGAAACACACAGCATAGTTCTCATCCATGGATCACACTCT
This sequence comes from Onychomys leucogaster, assembly GCA_949786385.1. NCBI lineage: Eukaryota > Metazoa > Chordata > Mammalia > Rodentia > Cricetidae > Onychomys > Onychomys leucogaster. The sequence goes on from CATKUP010000063.1 coordinate 297,062, forward strand.
GCTTTAGAGCGAGAAGCACGCTCTTGCTTTCTAGATTCTCTAATACAGCAGGAAATCTGAGTGTGCTGAGAACAAAAGAACGGTGTTTCCTTCCCTGACGGACATTATATAGTACAACTCTGCATCTGAAACTGATACAAAGCACTGGTCCTCTAAAATCCAATGCTTGTCTGTTAAGATGAGAAACGTGTGAGCTCCGTGAACGATGTAGTTCGTTTGAGCTGAAAAGTGACTGCCCTTACCTGAATTGAAGTCTTGCTTGTAGGAAGACTCAGAGCCTGGGATTTAACTCCATTTCTGAAGTGAAACACACAGCAGTGTTCTCATCCATTGATCATACTCTGCGTTTGAACAAGAAGCATGCCCTTCTTTCTAGAGTCTCTAAGACAGCAGGAAACGTGATATTGCTGAGAACAAATGAACGGTGTTTCATACACATACGGACCATATCTAGTCGAACTCTGACTCTAAAACTGATACAAAGCACTGGTCTTCTATCATCCAATGCTTGTCTGTTAAGATGAGAAACGTGTGAGCTCCGTGAACGATGTAGTTCGTTTGAGCTGAAAAGTGACTGCCCTTACCTGAAACGAAGTCTTGCTTGTAGGAAGACTCAGAGCCTGGGATTTAACTCCATTTCTGAAGGCAAACACACAGCATAGTTCTCATCCATGGATCACACTCTGCTTTAGAAAGAAGCACGCTCTTGCTTTCTAGAGTCTCTAAGACAGCAGGAAACGTGAGTGTGCTGAGAACAAAAGAACGGTGTTTCCTACACATACGGACCATATCTAGTCCAACTCTTCTTCTGAAACTGATACAAAGTACTGGTCCTCTAACATCCAATGCTTGTCATTAAAGATGAGAAACGTGTGAGCTCAGTGAACGATGTAGTTCGTTTGAGCAGAAAAGTGACTGCCCTTACCTGATTTGAAGTCTTGCTTGTAGGAAGACTCAGAGCCTGGGATTTAACTCCATTTCTGAAGTAAAACACACGGCAGTGTAATCATCCATTGATCACACTCTGCTTTAGAACAAGAAGCACGCTCTTGCTTTCTAGAGTCTCTAAGACAGCAGGAAACGTGAGTATGCTGAGAAAAAAAGAACGGTGTTTCCTACACATACAGACCATATCTAGTCCAACTCTTCTTCTGAAACTGATACAATGCACTGGTCCTCTAACATCCAATGGTTGTCAGTTAAGATGAGAAACGTGTTAGCTTCGTGAAGGATGTAGTTCGTTTGAGCTGAAAAGTGACTGCCCTTACCTGAAACGAAGTCTTGATTGTAGGAATACTCAGATCATGGGATTTAACTCCATTTCTGAAGTGAAACACACAGCAGTGTTCTCATCCATTGATCACACTCTGCTTTAGAAGAAGAAGCACGATCGTGAATCTAGAGTATCTAAGACAGCAGGAAACGTGAGTTTGCTGAGAACAAAAGAACGGTGTTTCCTGCACATACGGATCATATCTAGTCCAACTCTGCTTCTGAAAGTGATACAAAGCACTGGTCCTCTAACATCCAATGCTTGTCAGTTAAGATGAGAAACGTGTGAGCTTAGTGAATGATGTAGTTCCTTTGAACTGAAAAGTGACTGCCCTTACCTGAAACGAAGTCTTGCTTGTAGGAAGACACAGAGCCTGGGATTTAACTCCTTTTCTGAAGGGAAACACACAGCATAGTTCTCATCCATGGATCACACTCTGCTTTAGAGCGAGAAGTACGCTCCTGCTTTCTACAGTATCTAAGACTGCAGGAAACGTGAGTGTGCTGAGAACAACGGAATGGTGTTTCCTACATATACGGACCATATCTAGTCCAACTCTGCTTCTGAAAGTGATACAAAGCACTGGTCCTCTAACATCCAATGCTTGTCAGTTAAGATGAGAAACGTGTGAGCTTAGTGAATGATGTAGTTCCTTTGAACTGAAAAGTGACTGCCCTTACCTGAAATGAAGTCTTGCTTGTAGTAAGACACAGAGCCTGGGATTTAAGTCCATTTCTGAAGGGAAACACACAGCATAGTTCTCATCCATGGATCACACTCTGCTTTAGAGCGAGAAGCACGCTCTTGCTTTCTAGAGTCTCTAATACAGCAGGAAATCTGAGTGTGCCCAGAACAAAAGAAGGGTGTTTCCTACACATATGGACCATATGTAGTCCAAATCTGCTTCTGAAACTGATACAAAGCACTGACCATCTTACATCCAATGCTTGTCAGTTAAGATGAGAAACGTGTGAGCTTCGTGAACGGTGTAGTTCGTTTGAGCAGAAAAGTAACTGCCCTTACCTGAATTGAAGTCTTGCTTGTAGGAAGACTCAGAGCCTGGGATTTAACTCCATTTCTGAAGTAAAACACACAGCAGTGTAATCATCCATTGATCAAACTCTGCTTTAGAACAAGAAGCACGCTCTTGCTTTCTAGATTCTCTAAGACAGCAGGGAACGTGAGTGTGCTGAGAACAAAAGAACGGTGTTTCCTTCCCTTAGGGACATTATATAGTCCAACTCTGCATCTGAAACTGATACAAAGCACTGGTCCTCTAAAATCCAATGCTTGTCTGTTAAGATGAGAAACGTGTGAGCTCCGTGAACGATGTAGTTCGTATGAGCTGAAAAGTGACTGCCCTTACCTGAAACGAAGTCTTGCTTGTAGGAAGATTCAGAGCCTGGGATTTAACTCCATTTCTGAATTGAAACACACAGCAGTGTTCTCATCCATTGATCACACTCTGCGTTTGAACAAGAAGCATGCTCTTCTTTCTAGAGTCTCTAAGACAGCAGGAAACGTGATATTGCTGAGAACAAATGAACGGTGTTTCATACACATACGGACCATATCTAGTCGAACTCTGATTCTGAAACTGATACAAAGCACTGGTCTTCTAACATCCAATGCTTGTCTGTTAAGATGAGAAACGTGTGAGCTCCGTGAACGATGTAGTTCGTTTGAGCTGAAAAGTGACTGCCCTTACCTGAAACGAAGTCTTGCTTGTAGGAAGACACAGAGCCTGGGATTTAACTCCTTTTCTGAAGGGAAACACACAGCATAGTTCTCATCCATGGTTGAAACTCTGCTTTAGAGTGAGAATTACGCTCTGGCTTTCTACAGTCTCTAAGACAGCAGGAAACGTGAGTGTGCTGAGAACAAAAGAACGGTGTTTCCTACACATACAGACCATATCTAGTCCAACTCTGCTTCTGAAAGTGATACAAAGCACTGGTCCTCTAACATACAATGCTTGTCAGTTAAGATGAGAAACGTGTGAGCTTAATGAATGATGTAGTTCCTTTGAACTGAAAAGTGACTGCCCTTTACCTGAAACGAAGTCTTGCTTGTAGTAAGACACAGAGCCTGGGATTTAACTCCATTTCTGAAGGGAAACACACAGCATAGTTCAGACCCATGGATCACACTCAGCCTTTGAACAAGAAGCATGCTCTTCTTTCTAGAGTCTCTAAGACAGCAGGAAACGTGAGTTTCCTGAGAACAAAAGAACGGTGTTTCGTACACATACGGACCATATCTAATCGAACTCTGCTTCTAAAACTGATACAAAGCACTGGTCCTCTAACATACAATGCTTGTCATAAAGATGAGAAACGTGTGAGCTTCGTGAACGATGTAGTTCGTTTGAGCAGGAAAGTGACTGCCCTTACCTGAAACGAAGTCTTGCTTGTAGGAATACTCAGAGCCTGGGATTTAACTCCATTTCTGAAGTGAAACACACAGCAGTGTTCTCATCCATTGATCACACTCTGCTTTAGAGCGAGAAACACACTCTTGCTTTCTAGAGTCTCTAAGACAGCAGGAAATGTGAGTGTGACCAGAACAAAAGAACGGTGTTTCCTACACATATGGACCATATCTAGTACAAATCTGCTTCTGAAACTGATACAAAGCACTGACCCTCTAACTTCCAATGCTTGTCAGTTAAGATGAGAAACGTGTGAGCTCAGTGAACGATGTAGTTCGTTTGAGCAGAAAAGTGACTGCCCTTACCTGAAACGAAGTCTTGCTTGTAGGAAGACTCAGAGCAGGGGATTTCACTCCATTTCTGAAGGCAAACACACAGCATAGTTCTCATCCATGGATAACACTCTGCTTTAGAAAGAAGCACGCTCTTGCTTTCTAGAGTCTCTAAGACAGCAGGAAACGTGAGTGTGCTGAGAACAAAAGAACGGTGTTTCCTACACATATGGACCATATCTAGTCCAACTCTTCTTCTGAAACTGATACAAAGCACTGGTCCTCTAACATCCAATGCTTGTCAGTAAAGATGAGAAACGTGTGAGCTTCCTGAACGATGTAGTTCCTTTGAGCAGAAAAGTGACTGCCATTACCTGAATTGAAGTATTGCTTGTAGGAAGACTCAGATCCTGGGATTTAACTCCATTTCTGAAGGGAAACACACAGCAGAGTTCCCATCAAATGATCACACTCTGCTTTAGAGCAAGAACCTCGCTCTTGCTTTCTAGAGTCTCAAATAAAGCAGTCAACCTGAGTGTGCTGAGAAAAAAAGAACGGTGTTTCCTACACATACGGACCATATCTAGTTCAACTCTGCTTCTGAAACTGAAACAAACCACAGGTCCTCTAACTTCCAATGCTTGTCAGTTAAGATGAGAAATGTGTGAGCTTCGTGAACGATGTAGTTCGTTTGAGCTATAAAGTATCTGCCCTTACGTGAAACGAAGTCTTGCTTGTAGGAAGACTCAGAGCCTGGGATTTAACTCCATTTCTGAAGTGAAACACACAGCAGAGTTCTCATCCATTGATCACACTCTCCTTTAGACCAAGAAGCACGCTCTTGCTTTCTAGAGTCTCTAAGACAGCAGGAAACGTGAGTGTGCTGAGAACAAAAGAACGGTGTTTCCTACACATATGGATTGTATCTAGTCCAACTCTGCTTCTGAATCTGATACAAAGCACTGGTCCTCTAACATCCAATGCTTGTCAGTTAAGATGAGAAACGTGTGAGCTTCGTAAACTATGTAGTTCGTTTGAGCAGAAAAGTGACTGCCCTTACCTTAAACGAAGTCTTGCTTGTAGGAAAACTCAGAGCCTGGGATTTAACTCCATTTCTGAAGTGAAACACACAGCAGTGTTCTCATCCATTGATCACACTCTGCTTTAGAACAAGAAGCACACTCTTGCTTTCTAGAGTCTCTAAGACAGCAGGAAACATGAGTGTGCTGAGAACCAAAGAACGGTGTTTCCTACACATACAGACCATATCTAGTCCAACTCTGCTTATGAAATTGACACAAAGCACTGGTCCTCTAACATCCAATGCTTGTTCAAGTAAGATCCGAAACGTGTGAGCTTCATGAGCGATGTAGTTCGTTTGATCTGTAAAGTAACTGCACTTACCTGAAACGAAGTCTTGCTTGTAGGAAGACTCAGAGACTGGGATTTCACTCCATTTCTGAAGTGAAACACACAGCAGAGTTCTCATTCATTGATCACACTCTGCTTTAGAGCAAGAAGCACACTCTTGCTTTCTAGAGGCTCTAAGACAGTATGAAACGTGAGTGTGCTGAAAACAAAAGAACGATGTTGCCTACACATACAGACCATATGTAGTCCAAATCTGCTTCTGAAACTATTACAAAGCACTGGTCCTCTAACATCCAATGCTTGTCAGTTAAGATGAGAAATGTGTGAGTTTCATGAACGATGTAGTTCGTTTGAGCTATAAAGAAACTGCCCTTACCTGAAAGGAATTCTGCTTGTAGTAAGACTCAGAGCCTGGGATTTAACTCCATTTCTGAACGGAAACACACAGCATAGTTCTCATCCACGGATCACACTCTGCTTTAGAGCGAGAAGCACACTCTTGCTTTCTAGAGTCACTAATACAGCAGGAAATCTGAGTGTGCCCAGAACAATGAATTGGGTTTCCTACATATACGGAACATATGTCGTCCAAATCTGCTTATGAACCTGGTACAAAGCACTGGTCCTCTAACATCCAACGCTTGTCAGTTAAGATGAGAAACGTGTGAGCTTCGTAAACTTTGTAGTTCTTTGGAGCAGAAAAGTGACTGCCCTTACCTGTAACGAAGTCTTGCTTGTAGGAAGACTCAGAGCCTGGGATTTAACTCCATTTCTGAAGTGAAACACACAGCAGTGTTCTCATCCATTGATCACACTCTGCTTTAGAACAAGAAGCACGCTCTTGCTTTCTAGAGTCTCTAAGACAGCAGGAAACATGAGTGTGCTGAGAACCAAAGACCGGTGTTTCCTACACATAGGGAACATATCTAGTTTAAATCTGCTTCTGAAACTGAAACAAACCACAAGTCCTCTAACATCCATTGCTTGTCAGGTATGATCCAAAACTTGTGAGCTTAGTGAACGATGTAGTTCGTTTGAGCTATAAAGTATCTGCCCTTAACTGAAATGAAGTCTTGCTTGTAGGAAGACTCAGAGCCTGGGATTTAACTCCATTTCTGAAGTGAAATACACAGCAGAGTTCTCATCCATTGATCACACTCTGCTTTAGACCAAGAAGCACGCTCTTGCTTTCTAGAGTCTATAAGACAGCAGTAAACGTGAGTGTGCTGAGAACAAAAGAACGGTGTTTCCTACACATACGGACCGTATCTAGTCCAACTCTGCTTCTGAAACTGATACAAAGCACTGGTCGTCTAACTTCCAATGCTTGTGAGGTAAGATGAGAAACGTGTGAGCTTCAAGAACAATGTAGTTCGTTTGAGCTGAGAAGTGACTGCCCTTACCTGAAACGAAGTCTTGCTTGTAGTAAGACACAGAGCCTGGGATTTAACTCCATTTCTGAAGGGAAACACAAAGCAGATTTCTAATCCATGGATCACACTCTGCTTTAGAGCGAGAAGCAACTCTTGCTTTCTAGAGTCCCTAATACAGCAGGAAATCTGAGTGTTCCCAGAATGAAATAACGGTTTTAAGCACACATAAGGACCATATGTAGTCCAAATCTGCTTCTGAAACTGATACAAAGCACTGGTCCTCTAACATCCAATGCTTGTTCAAGTAAGATCCGAAACGTGTGAGCTTAGTGAATGATGTAGTTCATTTGAGCTATAAAGTATCTGCCATTACCTGAAATGAAGTCTTGCTTGTAGGAAGACTCAGAGCCTGGGATTTAACTCCATTTCTGAAGGGAAACACACAGCATAGTTCTCCTCCATGGATCACACTCTCCTTTAGAGCGAGAAGCACACTCTTGCTTTCTAGAGTCACTAATACAGCAGGAAATCTGAGTGTGCCCAGAACAATGAATGGTGTTTCCTACATATACGGAACATATGTCGTCCAAATCTGCTTTTGAAACTGATACAAAGCACAGGTCCGCTAACATCCAATGCTTGTCAGTTAAGATGAGAAACGTGTGAGCTTCGTAAACTATGTAGTTCGTTTGAGCATAAAAGTGACTGACCTTACCTGAAACGAAGTCTTGCTTGTAGGAAAACTCATAGCCTGGGATTTAACTCCATTTCTGAAGTGACACACACAGCAGTGTTCTCATCCATTGATCACACTCTGCTTTAGAACAAGAAGCACGCTCTTTCTTTCTAGAGTCTCTAAGAGAGCAGGAAACATGAGTTTGCTGAGAACCAAAGACGGGTGTTTCCTACACATACGGACCATATCTAGTCCAACTCTGCTTCTGAAACTGACACAAAGCACTGGTCCTCTAACATCCAATGCTTGTCTGTTAAGATGAGAAACGTGTGAGCTTCGTGAACGATGTATTTCTTTTGAGCTTAAAAGTGACTGCCCTTACCTGAAACGAAGTCTTGCTTGTAGGAAGACACAGAGCCTGGGATTTAACTCCATTTCTGAAGGGAAACACACAGCATAGTTCTCATCCATGGATCACACTCTTCTTTAGAGCAAGAAGCATGCTCTTGCTTTCTGGAATCTCAAACACAGCAGGAAACCTGAGTGTGCTCAAAACAAAAGAATGGCGTTTCCTACACATAGGAAACATATCTAGTTTAACTCTGCTTCTGAAACTGAAACAAACCACAGGTCCTCTAACATCCAATGCTTGTTCAAGTAAGATCCGAATCGTGTGAGCTTAGTGAATGATGTAGTTCATTTGAGCTATAAAGTATCTGCCATTACCTGAAATGAAGTCTTGCTTGTAGGAAGACTCAGAGCCTGGGATTTAACTCCATTTCTGAAGTGAAACACACAGCAGAGTTCTCATCCATGGATCACACTCTGCTTTAGAGCGAGAAGCACACTCTTGCTTTCTAGCGTCCCTAATACAGCAGGAAATCTGAGTGTTCCCAGAATGAAAGAATGGTTTTTCGTACACATACGGACCATATCTAGTTAAACTCTGATTCTGAAACTGAAACAATCCTCTGGTCCTCTAACATCCAATGCTTGTCAGGTAAGATCCAAAACGTGTGAGCTTCGTGAGCGATGTAGTTCGTTTGACTGTAAAGTAACTGCACTTACCTGAAACGAAGTCTTGCTTGTAGGAAGACTCAGAGACTGGGATATCACTCCATTTCTGAAGTGTAACACACAGCAGAGTTCTCATCCATTGATCACACTCTGCTTTAGAGCAAGAAGCACACTCTTGCTTTCTAGAGGCTCTAAGACAGCATGAAACGTGAGTGTGCTGAGAAGAAAAGAACGATGTTGTCTAAACATAGGGACAATATGTAGTCCAAATCTGCTTCTGAAACTGAAACAAAGCACTGGTCCTCTAACAACCAATGCTTGTCAGTTAAGATGAGAAACGTGTGAGCTTCGTAAACTATGTAGTTCGTTTGAGCAGAAAAGTGACTGCCCTTACCTGAAACGAAGTCTTGCTTGTAGGAAAACTCAGAGCCTGGGATTTAACTCCATTTCTGAAGTGAAACACACAGCAGTTTTCTCATCCATTGATCACACTCTGCTTTAGAACAAGAAGCACGCTCTTGCTTTCTAGAGTCTCTAAGAGAGCAGGAAACATGAGTGTGCTGAGAACCAAAGAACGTTGTTTCCTACACATACAGACCATATCTAGTCCAACTCTGCTTCTGAAACTGACACAAAGCACTGGTCCTCTAACATCCAATGCTTGTCTGTTAAGATGAGAAACGTGTGAGCTTCGTGAATGATGTATTTCGTTTGAGCAGAAAAGTGACTGCCCTTACCTGAAACGAAGTCTTGCTTGTAGGAAGACACAGAGCCTGGGATTTAACTCCATTTCTGAATGGAAACACACAGCATAGTTCTCATCCATGGATCACACTCTGCTTTAGAGCAAGAAGCATGCTCTTGCTTTCTAGAGTCTCTAACACAGCAGGAAACCTGAGTGTGCTCAAAACTAAAGAACGCTGTTTCGTACACATAGGGAACATATCTAGTTTAACTCTGCTTCTGAAACTGAAATAAACCATAGGTCCTATAACATCCAATGCTTGTTCAAGTAAGATCTGAAACGTGTGAGCTTAGTGAATGATGTAGTTCATTTGAGCTATAAAGTATCTTCTATTACCTGAAATGAAGTCTTGCTTGTAGGAAGACTCAGAGCCTGGGATTTAACTCCATTTCTGAAGTGAAACACACAGCAGAGTTCTCATCCATTGATCACACTCTGCTTTAGAGCAAGAAGTACGCTCTTGCTTTCTAGAGTCTCTAAGATAGCAGGAAACGTGAGTGTGCTGAGAACAAAAGAACGGTGTTTCCTACACTTACGGACCATATCTCGTCCAACTCTGCTTCTGAGACTGATACAAAGCACTGGTCCTCTAACATCCAATGCTTGTCTGTTAAGATGAGAAACGTGTGAGCTTCAAGAATGACGTAGTTCGTTTGAGCTGAGAAGAGACTGCCCTTACCTGAAACGAAGTCTTGCTTGTAGTAAGACTCAGAGCCTGGGATTCAACTCCATTTCTGAAGGGAAACACACAGCAGAGTTCTCATCCAAGGATCACACTCTGCTTTAGAGCGAGAAGCACACTCTTGCTTTCTAGCGTCCATAATACACAGGAAATCTGAGTGTTCCCAGAACGAAAGAATGGTTTTTCGTACACATACGGACCATATCTAGTTAAACTCTGCTTCTGAAACTGAAACAATCCACAGGTCCTCTAACATCCAATGCTTGTCAGGTAAGATCCAAAACGTGTTAGCTTCGTGAACGATGTAATTCGTTTGAACTGTAAAGTAACTGCATTTACCTGAAACGAAGTCTTGCTTGTAGGAAGACTCAGAGACTGGGATTTCACTCCATTTCTGAAGTGAAACACACAGCAGAGTTCTCATTCATTGATCACACTCTGCTTTAGAGCAAGAAGCACACTCTTGCTTTCTAGAGGCTCTAGGACTGCATGAAACGTGAGTGTGTTGAGAAGAAAAGAACGATGTTGCCTAAACATAGGTACAATATGTAGTCCAAATCTGCTTCTGAAACTGAAACAAAGCACTGGTCCTCTAACAACCAATGCTTGTCAGTTAAGATGAGAAACGTGTGATCTTCTTAAACTATGTAGTTCGTTTGAGCAGAAAAGTGACTGCCCTTACCTGAAACGAAGTCTTGCTTGTAGGAAAACTCAGAGCCTGGGATTTAACTCCATTTCTGAAGTGAAACACACAGCAGTGTTCTCATCCATTGATCACACTCTGCTTTAGAACAAGAAGCACGCTCTTGCTTTCTAGAGTCTCTAAGACAGCAGGAAACATGAGTGTGCTGAGAACCAAAGAACGTTGTTTCCTACACATACAGACCATATCTAGTCCAACTCTGCTTCTGAAACTGACACAAAGCACTGGTCCTCTAACATCCAATGCTTGTCTGTTAAGATGAGAAACGTGTGAGCTTCGTGAACGATGTATTTCTTTTGAGCTTAAAAGTGACAACCCTTACCTGAAACGAAGTCTTGCTTGTAGGAAGACACAGAGCCTGGGATTTAACTCCATTTCTGAAGGGAAACACACAGCATAGTTCTCATCCCTGGATCACACTCTGCTTTAGAGCAAGAAACATGCTCTTGCTTTCTAGAGTCTCTAACACAGCAGGAAACCTGAGTGTGCTCAAAACAAAAGAACGGTGTTTCATACACATAGGGAACATATCTAGTTTAACTCTGCTTCTGAAACTGAAACAAACCACATGTCCTCTAACATCCAATGCTTGTTCAAGTAAGATCCGAAACGTGTGAGCTTAGTGAATGATGTAGTTCATTTGAGCTATAAAGTATCTGCCATTACCTGAAATGAAGTCTTGCTTGTAGGAAGACTCAGAGCCTGGGATTTAACTCCATTTCTGAAGTGAAACACACAGCAGAGTTCTCATCCATGGATCACACTCTGCTTTAGAGCGAGAAGCACACTCTTGCTTTCTAGCGTCCCTAATACAGCAGGAAATCTGAGTGTTCCCAGAATGAAAGAATGGTTTTTCGTACACATACGGACCATATCTAGTTAAACTCTGATTCTGAAACTGAAACAATCCACAGGTCCTCTAACATCCAATGCTTGTCAGGTAAGATCCAAAACGTGTGAGCTTCGTGAGCGATGTAGTTTGTTTGACTGTAAAGTAACTGCACTTACCTGAAACGAAGTCTTGCTTGTAGGAAGACTCAGAGACTGGGATATCACTCCATTTCTGAAGTGTAACACACAGCAGAGTTCTCATCCATTGATCACACTCTGCTTTAGAGCAAGAAGCACACTCTTGCTTTCTAGAGGCTCTAAGACAGCATGAAACGTGAGTGTGCTGAGAAGAAAAGAACGATGTTGTCTAAACACAGGGACAATATGTAGTCCAAATCTGCTTCTGAAACTGAAACAAAGCACTGGTCCTCTAACAACCAATGCTTGTCAGTTAATATGAGAAACGTGTGAGCTTCGTAAACTATGTAGTTCGTTTGAGCAGAAAAGTGACTGCCCTTACCTGAAACGAAGTCTTGCTTGTAGGAAAACTCAGAGCCTGGGATTTAACTCCATTTCTGAAGTGAAACACACAGCAGTTTTCTCATCCATTGATCACACTCTGCTTTAGAACAAGAAGCACGCTCTTGCTTTCTAGAGTCTCTAAGAGAGCAGGAAACATGAGTGTGCTGAGAACCAAAGAACGTTGTTTCCTACACATACAGACCATATCTAGTCCAACTCTGCTTCTGAAACTGACACAAAGCACTGGTCCTCTAACATCCAATGCTTGTCTGTTAAGATGAGAAACGTGTGAGCTTCGTGAATGATGTATTTCGTTTGAGCAGAAAAGTGACTGCCCTTACCTGAAACGAAGTCTTGCTTGTAGGAAGACACAGAGCCTGGGATTTAACTCCATTTCTGAATGGAAACACACAGCATAGTTCTCATCCATGGATCACACTCTGCTTTAGAGCAAGAAGCATGCTCTTGCTTTCTAGAGTCTCTAACACAGCAGGAAACCTGAGTGTGCTCAAAAGAAAAGAACGGTGTTTCGTACACATAGGGAACATATCTAGTTTAAGTCTGCTTCTGAAACTGAAACAAACCACAGGTCCTCTAACATCCAATGCTTGTTCAAGTAAGATCCGAAACGTGTGAGCTTAGTGAATGATGTAGTTCATTTGAGCTATAAAGTATCTGCCATTACCTGAAATGAAGTCTTGCTTGTAGGAAGACTCAGAGCCTGGGATTTAACTCCATTTCGGAAGTGAAACACACAGCAGAGTTCTCATCCATTGATTACACTCTGCTTTAGAGCAAGAAGCACGCTCTTGCTTTCTAGAGTCTCTAAGATAGCAGGAAACATGAGTGTGCTGAGAACAAAAGAACGGTGTTTCCTACACATACGGACCATATCTAGTCCAACTCTGCTTCTGAGACTGATACAAAGCACTGGTCCTCTAACATCCAATGCTTGTCTGTTAAGATGAGAAACGTGTGAGCTTCAAGAATGACGTAGTTCGTTTGAGCTGAGAAGAGACTGCCCTTACCTGAAACGAATTCTTGCTTGTAGTAAGACTCAGAGCCTGGGATTCAAATCCATTTCTGAAGGGAAACACACAGCAGAGTTCTCATCCATGGATCACACTCTGCTTTAGAGCGAGAGGCACACTCTTGCTTTCTAGCGTCCCTAATACAGCAGGAAATCTGAGTGTTCCCAGAACGAAAGAATGGTTTTTCGTACACATACGGACCATATCTAGTTAAACTCTGCTTCTGAAACTGAAACAATCCACCGGTCCTCTAACATCCAATGCTTGTCAGGTAAGATCCAAAACGTGTTAGCTTCGTGAACGATGTAGTTCGTTTGAACTGTAAAGTAACTGCACTTACCTGAAACGAAGTCTTGCTTGTAGGAAGACTCAGAGACTGGGATTTCACTCCATTTCTGAAGTGAAACACACAGCAGAGTTCTCATTCATTGATCACACTCTGCTTTAGAGCAAGAAGCACACTCTTGCTTTCTAGAGGCTCTAGGACAGCATGAAACGTGAGTGTGCTGAGAAGAAATGAACGATGTTGCCTAAAAATAGGGACAATATGTAGTCCAAATCTGCTTCTGAAACTGAAACAAAGCACTGGTCCTCTAACAACCAATGCTTGTCAGTTAAGATGAGAAACGTGTGAGCTTCGTAAACTATGTAGTTCGTTTGAGCAGAAAAGTGACTGCCCTTACCTGAAACGAAGTCTTGCTTGTAGGAAAACTCAGAGCCTGGGATTTAACTCCATTTCTGAAGTGAAACACACAGCAGTGTTCTCATCCATTGATCACACTCTGCTTTAGAACAAGAAGCACGCTCTTGCTTTCTAGAGTCTCTAAGACAGCAGGAAACATGAGTGTGCTGAGAACCAAAGAACGTTGTTTCCTACACATACAGACCATATCTAGTCCAACTCTGCTTCTGAAACTGACACAAAGCACTGGTCCTCTAACATCCAATGCTTGTCTGTTAAGATGAGAAACGTGTGAGCTTCGTGAACGATGTATTTCTTTTGAGCTTAAAAGTGACTGCCCTTACCTGAAACGAAGTCTTGCTTGTAGGAAGACACAGAGCCTGGGATTTAACTCCATTTCTGAAGGGAAACACACAGCATAGTTCTCATCCATGGATCACACTCTGCTTTAGAGCAAGAAACATGCTCTTGCTTTCTAGAGTCTCTAACACAGCAGGAAACCTGAGTGTGCTCAAAACAAAAGAACGGTGTTTCATACACATAGGGAACATATCTAGTTTAACTCTGCTTCTGAAACTGAAACAAACCACAGGTCCTCTAACATCCAATGCTTGTTCAAGTAAGATCCGAAACGTGTGAGCTTAGTGAATGATGTAGTTCATTTGAGCTATAAAGTATCTGCCATTACCTGAAATGAAGTCTTGCTTGTAGGAAGACTCAGAGCCTGGGATTTAACTCCATTTCTGAAGTGAAACACACAGCAGAGTTCTCATCCATGGATCACACTCTGCTTTAGAGCGAGAAGCACACTCTTGCTTTCTAGCGTCCCTAATACAGCAGGAAATCTGAGTGTTCCCAGAATGAAAGAATGGTTTTTCGTACACATACGGACCATATCTAGTTAAACTCTGATTCTGAAACTGAAACAATCCACAGGTCCTCTAACATCCAATGCTTGTCAGGTAAGATCCAAAACGTGTGAGCTTCGTGAGCGATGTAGTTTGTTTGACTGTAAAGTAACTGCACTTACCTGAAACGAAGTCTTGCTTGTAGGAAGACTCAGAGACTGGGATATCACTCCATTTCTGAAGTGTAACACACAGCAGAGTTCTCATCCATTGATCACACTCTGCTTTAGAGCAAGAAGCACACTCTTGCTTTCTAGAGGCTCTAAGACAGCATGAAACGTGAGTGTGCTGAGAAGAAAAGAACGATGTTGTCTAAACATAGGGACAATATGTAGTCCAAATCTGCTTCTGAAACTGAAACAAAGCACTGGTCCTCTAACAACCAATGCTTGTCAGTTAAGATGAGAAACGTGTGAGCTTCGTAAACTATGTAGTTCGTTTGAGCAGAAAAGTGACTGCCCTTACCTGAAACGAAGTCTTGCTTGTAGGAAGACACAGAGCCTGGGATTTAACTCCATTTCTGAATGGAAACACACAGCATAGTTCTCATCCATGGATCACACTCTGCTTTAGAGCAAGAAGCATGCTCTTGCTTTGTAGAGTCTCTAACACAGCAGGAAACCTGAGTGTGCTCAAAACAAAAGAACGGTGTTTCGTACACATAGGGAACATATCTAGTTTAACTCTGCTTCTGAAACTGAAACAAACCACAGGTCCTCTAACATCCAATGCTTGTTCAAGTAAGATCCGAAACGTGTGAGCTTAGTGAATGATGTAGTTCATTTGAGCTATAAAGTATCTGCCATTACCTGAAATGAAGTCTTGCTTGTAGGAAGACTCAGAGCCTGGGATTTAACTCCATTTCGGAAGTGAAACACACAGCAGAGTTCTCATCCATTGATTACACTCTGCTTTAGAGCAAGAAGCACGCTCTTGCTTTCTAGAGTCTCTAAGATAGCAGGAAACATGAGTGTGCTGAGAACAAAAGAACGGTGTTTCCTACACATACGGACCATATCTAGTCCAACTCTGCTTCTGAGACTGATACAAAGCACTGGTCCTCTAACATCCAATGCTTGTCTGTTAAGATGAGAAACGTGTGAGCTTCAAGAATGACGTAGTTCGTTTGAGCTGAGAAGAGACTGCCCTTACCTGAAACGAATTCTTGCTTGTAGTAAGACTCAGAGCCTGGGATTCAAATCCATTTCTGAAGGGAAACACACAGCAGAGTTCTCATCCATGGATCACACTCTGCTTTAGAGCGAGAAGCACACTCTTGCTTTCTAGCGTCCCTAATACAGCAGGAAATCTGAGTGTTCCCAGAACGAAAGAATGGTTTTTCGTACACATACGGACCATATCTAGTTAAACTCTGCTTCTGAAACTGAAACAATCCACCGGTCCTCTAACATCCAATGCTTGTCAGGTAAGATCCAAAACGTGTTAGCTTCGTGAACGATGTAGTTCGTTTGAACTGTAAAGTAACTGCACTTACCTGAAACGAAGTCTTGCTTGTAGGAAGACTCAGAGACTGGCATTTCACTCCATTTCTGAAGTGAAACACACAGCAGAGTTCTCATTCATTGATCACACTCTGCTTTAGAGCAAGAAGCACACTCTTGCTTTCTAGAGGCTCTAGGACAGCATGAAACGTGAGTGTGCTGAGAAGAAATGAACGATGTTGCCTAAAAATAGGGACAATATGTAGTCCAAATCTGCTTCTGAAACTGAAACAAAGCACTGGTCCTCTAACATCCAATGCTTGTTCAAGTAAGATCCGAAACGTGTGAGCTTAGTGAATGATGTAGTTCATTTGAGCTATAAAGTATCTGCCATTACCTGAAATGAAGTCTTGCTTGTAGGAAGACTCAGAGCCTGGGATTTAACTCCATTTCTGAAGTGAAACACACAGCAGAGTTCTCATCCATGGATCACACTCTGCTTTAGAGCGAGAAGCACACTCTTGCTTTCTAGCGTCCCTAATACAGCAGGAAATCTGAGTGTTCCCAGAATGAAAGAATGGTTTTTCGTACACATACGGACCATATCTAGTTAAACTCTGATTCTGAAACTGAAACAATCCACAGGTCCTCTAACATCCAATGCTTGTCAGGTAAGATCCAAAACGTGTGAGCGTTGTGAGCGATGTAGTTCGTTTGACTGTAAAGTAACTGCACTTACCTGAAACGAAGTCTTGCTTGTAGGAAGACTCAGAGACTGGGATATCACTCCATTTCTGAAGTGTAACACACAGCAGAGTTCTCATCCATTGATCACACGCTGCTTTAGAGCAAGAAGCACACTCTTGCTTTCTAGAGGCTCTAAGACAGCATGAAACGTGAGTGTGCTGAGAAGAAAAGAACGATGTTGTCTAAACATAGGGACAATATGTAGTCCAAATCTGCTTCTGAAACTGAAACAAAGCACTGGTCCTCTAACAACCAATGCTTGTCAGTTAAGATGAGAAACGTGTGAGCTTCGTAAACTATGTAGTTCGTTTGAGCAGAAAAGTGACTGCCCTTACCTGAAACGAAGTCTTGCTTGTGGGAAAACTCAGAGCCTGGGATTTAACTCCATTTCTGAAGTGAAACACACAGCAGTGTTCTCATCCATTGATCACACTCTGCTTTAGAACAAGAAGCACGCTCTTGCTTTCTAGAGTCTCTAAGAGAGCAGGAAACATGAGTGTGCTGAGAACCAAAGAACGTTGTTTCCTACACATACAGACCATATCTAGTCCAACTCTGCTTCTGAAACTGACACAAAGCACTGGTCCTCTAACATCCAATGCTTGTCTGTTAAGATGAGAAACGTGTGAGCTTCGTGAATGATGTATTTCGTTTGAGCAGAAAAGTGACTGCCCTTACCTGAAACGAAGTCTTGCTTGTAGGAAGACACAGAGCCTGGGATTTAACTCCATTTCTGAATGGAAACACACAGCATAGTTCTCATCCATGGATCACACTCTGCTTTAGAGCAAGAAGCATGCTCTTGCTTTCTAGAGTCTCTAACACAGCAGGAAACCTGAGTGTGCTCAAAACAAAAGAACGGTGTTTCGTACACATAGGGAACATATCTAGTTTAAGTCTGCTTCTGAAACTGAAACAAACCACAGGTCCTCTAACATCCAATGCTTGTTCAAGTAAGATCCGAAACGTGTGAGCTTAGTGAATGATGTAGTTCATTTGAGCTATAAAGTATCTGCCATTACCTGAAATGAAGTCTTGCTTGTAGGAAGACTCAGAGCCTGGGATTTAACTCCATTTCGGAAGTGAAACACACAGCAGAGTTCTCATCCATTGATTACACTCTGCTTTAGAGCAAGAAGCACGCTCTTGCTTTCTAGAGTCTCTAAGATAGAAGGAAACATGAGTGTGCTGAGAACAAAAGAACGGTGTTTCCTACACATACGGACCATATCTAGTCCAACTCTGCTTCTGAGACTGATACAAAGCACTGGTCCTCTAACATCCAATGCTTGTCTGTTAAGATGAGAAACGTGTGAGCTTCAAGAATGACGTAGTTCGTTTGAGCTGAGAAGAGACTGCCCTTACCTGAAACGAATTCTTGCTTGTAGTAAGACTCAGAGCCTGGGATTCAAATCCATTTCTGAAGGGAAACACACAGCAGAGTTCTCATCCATGGATCACACTCTGCTTTAGAGCGAGAGGCACACTCTTGCTTTCTAGCGTCCCTAATACAGCAGGAAATCTGAGTGTTCCCAGAACGAAAGAATGGTTTTTCGTACACATACGGACCATATCTAGTTAAACTCTGCTTCTGAAACTGAAACAATCCACCGGTCCTCTAACATCCAATGCTTGTCAGGTAAGATCCAAAACGTGTTAGCTTCGTGAACGATGTAGTTCGTTTGAACTGTAAAGTAACTGCACTTACCTGAAACGAAGTCTTGCTTGTAGGAAGACTCAGAGACTGGCATTTCACTCCATTTCTGAAGTGAAACACACAGCAGAGTTCTCATTCATTGATCACACTCTGCTTTAGAGCAAGAAGCACACTCTTGCTTTCTAGAGGCTCTAGGACAGCATGAAACGTGAGTGTGCTGAGAAGAAATGAACGATGTTGCCTAAAAATAGGGACAATATGTAGTCCAAATCTGCTTCTGAAACTGAAACAAAGCACTGGTCCTCTAACAACCAATGCTTGTCAGTTAAGATGAGAAACGTGTGAGCTTCGTAAACTATGTAGTTCGTTTGAGCAGAAAAGTGACTGCCCTTACCTGAAACGAAGTCTTGCTTGTAGGAAAACTCAGAGCCTGGGATTTAACTCCATTTCTGAAGTGAAACACACAGCAGTGTTCTCATCCATTGATCACACTCTGCTTTAGAACAAGAAGCACGCTCTTGCTTTCTAGAGTCTCTAAGACAGCAGGAAACGTGAGAGTGCTGAGAAAAAAAGAACGGTGTTTCCTACACATATGGACCATATCTAGTCCAACTCTGCTTCTGAAACTGACACAAAGCACTGGTCCTCTAACATCCAATGCTTGTCTGTTAAGATGAGAAACGTGTGAGCTTCGTGAAAGATGTATTTCTTTTGAGCTTAAAAGTGACTGCCCTTACCTGAAACGAAGTCTTGCTTGTAGGAAGACACAGAGCCTGGGATTTAACTCCATTTCTGAAGGGAAACACACAGCATAGTTCTCATCCATGGATCACACTCTGCTTTAGAGCAAGAAACATGCTCTTGCTTTCTAGAGTCTCTAACACAGCAGGAAACCTGAGTGTGCTCAAAACAAAAGAACGGTGTTTCATACACATAGGGAACATATCTAGTTTAACTCTGCTTCTGAAACTGATACAAACCACAGGTCCTCTAACATCCAATGCTTGTTCAAGTAAGATCCGAAACGTGTGAGCTTAGTGAATGATGTAGTTCATTTGAGCTATAAAGTATCTGCCATTACCTGAAATGAAGTCTTGCTTGTAGGAAGACTCAGAGCCTGGGATTTAACTCCATTTCGGAAGTGAAACACACAGCAGAGTTCTCATCCATTGATTACACTCTGCTTTAGAGCAAGAAGCACGCTCTTGCTTTCTAGAGTCTCTAAGATAGCAGGAAACATGAGTGTGCTGAGAACAAAAGAACGGTGTTTCCTACACATACGGACCATATCTAGTCCAACTCTGCTTCTGAGACTGATACAAAGCACTGGTCCTCTAACATCCAATGCTTGTCTGTTAAGATGAGAAACGTGTGAGCTTCAAGAATGACGTAGTTCGTTTGAGCTGAGAAGAGACTGCCCTTACCTGAAACGAATTCTTGCTTGTAGTAAGACTCAGAGCCTGGGATTCAAATCCATTTCTGAAGGGAAACACACAGCAGAGTTCTCATCCATGGATCACACTCTGCTTTAGAGCGAGAGGCACACTCTTGCTTTCTAGCGTCCCTAATACAGCAGGAAATCTGAGTGTTCCCAGAACGAA
The DNA here is from genome assembly GCA_949786385.1 of Onychomys leucogaster. NCBI lineage: Eukaryota > Metazoa > Chordata > Mammalia > Rodentia > Cricetidae > Onychomys > Onychomys leucogaster. The sequence goes on from CATKUP010000063.1 coordinate 317,026, forward strand.
AGAATGGTTTTTCGTACACATACGGACCATATCTAGTTAAACTCTGCTTCTGAAACTGAAACAATCCACCGGTCCTCTAACATCCAATGCTTGTCAGGTAAGATCCAAAACGTGTTAGCTTCGTGAACGATGTAGTTCGTTTGAACTGTAAAGTAACTGCACTTACCTGAAACGAAGTCTTGCTTGTAGGAAGACTCAGAGACTGGCATTTCACGCCATTTCTGAAGTGAAACACACAGCAGAGTTCTCATTCATTGATCACACTCTGCTTTAGAGCAAGAAGCACACTCTTGCTTTCTAGAGGCTCTAGGACAGCATGAAACGTGAGTGTGCTGAGAAGAAATGAACGATGTTGCCTAAAAATAGGGACAATATGTAGTCCAAATCTGCTTCTGAAACTGAAACAAAGCACTGGTCCTCTAACAACCAATGCTTGTCAGTTAAGATGAGAAACGTGTGAGCTTCGTAAACTATGTAGTTCGTTTGAGCAGAAAAGTGACTGCCCTTACCTGAAACGAAGTCTTGCTAGTAGGAAAACTCAGAGCCTGGGATTTAACTCCATTTCTGAAGTGAAACACACAGCAGTGTTCTCATCCATTGATCACACTCTGCTTTAGAACAAGAAGCACGCTCTTGCTTTCTAGAGTCTCTAAGACAGCAGGAAACGTGAGAGTGCTGAGAAAAAAAGAACGGTGTTTCCTACACATATGGACCATATCTAGTCCAACTCTGCTTCTGAAACTGACACAAAGCACTGGTCCTCTAACATCCAATGCTTGTCTGTTAAGATGAGAAACGTGTGAGCTTCGTGAAAGATGTATTTCTTTTGAGCTTAAAAGTGACTGCCCTTACCTGAAACGAAGTCTTGCTTGTAGGAAGACACAGAGCCTGGGATTTAACTCCATTTCTGAAGGGAAACACACAGCATAGTTCTCATCCATGGATCACACTCTGCTTTAGAGCAAGAAACATGCTCTTGCTTTCTAGAGTCTCTAACACAGCAGGAAACCTGAGTGTGCTCAAAACAAAAGAACGGTGTTACATACACATAGGGAACATATCTAGTTTAACTCTGCTTCTGAAACTGAAACAAACCACAGGTCCTCTAACATCCAATGCTTGTTCAAGTAAGATCCGAAACGTGTGAGCTTAGTGAATGATGTAGTTCATTTGAGCTATAAAGTATCTGCCATTACCTGAAATGAAGTCTTGCTTGTAGGAAGACTCAGAGCCTGGGATTTAACTCCATTTCTGAAGTGAAACACACAGCAGAGTTCTCATCCATGGATCACACTCTGCTTTAGAGCGAGAAGCACACTCTTGCTTTCTAGCGTCCCTAATACAGCAGGAAATCTGAGTGTTCCCAGAATGAAAGAATGGTTTTTCGTACACATACGGACCATATCTAGTTAAACTCTGATTCTGAAACTGAAACAATCCACAGGTCCTCTAACATCCAATGCTTGTCAGGTAAGATCCAAAACGTGTGAGCGTTGTGAGCGATGCAGTTCGTTTGACTGTAAAGTAACTGCACTTACCTGAAACGAAGTCTTGCTTGTAGGAAGACTCAGAGACTGGGATATCACTCCATTTCTGAAGTGTAACACACAGCAGAGTTCTCATCCATTGATCACACGCTGCTTTAGAGCAAGAAGCACACTCTTGCTTTCTAGAGGCTCTAAGACAGCATGAAACGTGAGTGTGCTGAGAAGAAAAGAACGATGTTGTCTAAACATAGGGACAATATGTAGTCCAAATCTGCTTCTGAAACTGAAACAAAGCACTGGTCCTCTAACAACCAATGCTTGTCAGTTAAGATGAGAAACGTGTGAGCTTCGTAAACTATGTAGTTCGTTTGAGCAGAAAAGTGACTGCCCTTACCTGAAACGAAGTCTTGCTTGTAGGAAAACTCAGAGCCTGGGATTTAACTCCATTTCTGAAGTGAAACACACAGCAGTTTTCTCATCCATTGATCACGCTCTGCTTTAGAACAAGAAGCACGCTCTTGCTTTCTAGAGTCTCTAAGAGAGAAGGAAACATGAGTGTGCTGAGAACCAAAGAACGTTGTTTCCTACACATACAGACCATATCTAGTCCAACTCTGCTTCTGAAACTGACACAAAGCACTGGTCCTCTAACATCCAATGCTTGTCTGTTAAGATGAGAAACGTGTGAGCTTCGTGAATGATGTATTTCGTTTGAGCAGAAAAGTGACTGCCCTTACCTGAAACGAAGTCTTGCTTGTAGGAAGACACAGAGCCTGGGATTTAACTCCATTTCTGAATGGAAACACACAGCATAGTTCTCATCCATGGATCACACTCTGCTTTAGAGCAAGAAGCATGCTCTTGCTTTCTAGAGTCTCTAACACAGCAGGAAACCTGAGTGTGCTCAAAACAAAAGAACGGTGTTTCGTACACATAGGGAACATATCTAGTTTAACTCTGCTTCTGAAACTGAAACAAACCATAGGTCCTCTAACATCCAATGCTTGTTCAAGTAAGATCTGAAACGTGTGAGCTTAGTGAATGATGTAGTTCATTTGAGCTATAAAGTATCTTCTATTACCTGAAATGAAGTCTTGCTTGTAGGAAGACTCAGAGCCTGGGATTTAACTCCATTTCTGAAGTGAAACACACAGCAGAGTTCTCATCCATTTATCACACTCTGCTTTAGAGCAAGAAGTACGCTCTTGCTTTCTAGAATCTCTAAGATAGCAGGAAACGTGAGTGTGCTGAGAACAAAAGAACGGTGTTTCCTACACTTACGGACCATATCTCATCCAACTCTGCTTCTGAGACTGATACAAAGCACTGGTCCTCTAACATCCAATGCTTGTCTGTTAAGATGAGAAACGTGTGAGCTTCAAGAATGACGTAGTTCGTTTGAGCTGAGAAGAGACTGCCCTTACCTGAAACGAAGTCTTGCTTGTAGTAAGACTCAGAGCCTGGGATTCAACTCCATTTCTGAAGGGAAACACACAGCAGAGTTCTCATCCATGGATCACACTCTGCTTTAGAGCGAGAAGCACACTCTTGCTTTCTAGCGTCCATAATACAGCAGGAAATCTGAGTGTTCCCAGAACGAAAGAATGGTTTTTCGTACACATACGGACCATATCTAGTTAAACTCTGCTTCTGAAACTGAAACAATCCACAGGTCCTCTAACATCCAATGCTTGTCAGGTAAGATCCAAAACGTGTTAGCTTCGTGAACGATGTAGTTCGTTTGAACTGTAAAGTAACTGCATTTACCTGAAACGAAGTCTTGCTTGTAGGAAGACTCAGAGACTGGGATTTCACTCCATTCCTGAAGTGAAACACACAGCAGAGTTCTCATTCATTGATCACACTCTGCTTTAGAGCAAGAAGCACACTCTTGCTTTCTAGAGGCTCTAGGACAGCATGAAACGTGAGTGTGCTGAGAAGAAAAGAACGATGTTGCCTAAACATAGGTACAATATGTAGTCCAAATCTGCTTCTGAAACTGAAACAAAGCACTGGTCCTCTAACAACCAATGCTTGTCAGTTAAGATGAGAAACGTGTGATCTTCTTAAACTATGTAGTTCGTTTGAGCAGAAAAGTGACTGCCCTTACCTGAAACGAAGTCTTGCTTGTAGGAAAACTCAGAGCCTGGGATTTAACTCCATTTCTGAAGTGAAACACACAGCAGTGTTCTCATCCATTGATCACACTCTGCTTTAGAACAAGAAGCACGCTCTTGCTTTCTAGAGTCTCTAAGACAGCAGGAAACATGAGTGTGCTGAGAACCAAAGAACGTTGTTTCCTACACATACAGACCATATCTAGTCCAACTCTGCTTCTGAAACTGACACAAAGCACTGGTCCTCTAACATCCAATGCTTGTCTGTTAAGATGAGAAACGTGTGAGCTTCGTGAATGATGTATTTCGTTTGAGCTGAAAAGTGACTTCTCTTATCTAAAACGAAGTCTTGGTTGTAGGAAGACTCAGAGCCTGGGATTTAACTCCATTTCTGAAGTGAAACACACAGCAGAGTTCTCATCCATGGAGCACACTCTGCTTTAGAGCGTGAAGCACACTCTTGCTTTCTAGAGTCTCTAATACAGCAGGAAAACTGAGTGTGCTCAAAAAAAAGAACGGTGTTTCCTACACATAGGGAACATATCTAGTTTAACTCTGCTTCTGAAACTGAAACAAACCACAAGTTCTCTAACATCCAATGCTTGTCAGGTAAGATACAAAACGTGTGAGCTTAGTGAACGATGTAGTTCGTTTGAGCTATAAAGTATCTGCCCTAACCTGAAATGAAGTCTTGCTTGTAGGAAGACTCAGAGCCTGGGATTTAACTCCATTTCTGAAGTGAAACACACAGCAGAGTTCTCATCCATTGATCACACTCTGCTTTAGACCAAGAAGCACGCTCTTGCTTTCTAGATTCTCTAAGACAGCAGGAAACGTGAGTGTGCTGAGAACAAAAGAACGGTGTTTCCTACACATACGGACCGTATCTAGTCCAACTCTGCTTCTGAAACTGATACAAAGCACTGGTCCTCTAACTTCCAATGCTTGTGAGGTAAGATGAGAAACGTGTGAGCTTCAAGAACAATGTAGTTCGTTTGAGCTGAGAAGTGACTGCCCTTACCTGAAACGAAGTCTTGCTTGTAGTAAGACACAGAGCCTGAAATTTAACTCCATTTCTGAAGGGAAACACAAAGCAGAGTTCTCATCCATGGATCACACTCTGCTTTGGAGAGAGAAGCACACTCTTGCTTTCCAAAGACCCTAATACAGCAGGAAATCTGAGTGTTCCCAGAACGAAAGAATGGTTTTTCGTACACATACGGACCATATCTAGTTAAACTCTGCTTCTGAAACTGAAACAATCCACCGGTCCTCTAACATCCAATGCTTGTCAGGTAAGATCCAAAACGTGTTAGCTTCGTGAACGATGTAGTTCGTTTGAACTGTAAAGTAACTGCACTTACCTGAAACGAAGTCTTGCTTGTAGGAAGACTCAGAGACTGGCATTTCACTCCATTTCTGAAGTGAAACACACAGCAGAGTTCTCATTCATTGATCACACTCTGCTTTAGAGCAAGAAGCACACTCTTGCTTTCTAGAGGCTCTAGGACAGCATGAAACGTGAGTGTGCTGAGAAGAAATGAACGATGTTGCCTAAAAATAGGGACAATATGTAGTCCAAATCTGCTTCTGAAACTGAAACAAAGCACTGGTCCTCTAACAACCAATGCTTGTCAGTTAAGATGAGAAACGTGTGAGCTTCGTAAACTATGTAGTTCGTTTGAGCAGAAAAGTGACTGCCCTTACCGGAAACGAAGTCTTGCTTGTAGGAAAACTCAGAGCCTGGGATTTAACTCCATTTCTGAAGTGAAACACACAGCAGTGTTCTCATCCATTGATCACACTCTGCTTTAGAACAAGAAGCACGCTCTTGCTTTCTAGAGTCTCTAAGACAGCAGGAAACGTGAGAGTGCTGAGAACAAAAGAACGGTGTTTCCTACACATATGGACCATATCTAGTCCAACTCTGCTTCTGAAAATGATACAAACCACTGGTCCCCTAACATCCAATGCTGGTGTGTTAAGATGTGACACGTGTGAGATTCGTGAACGATGTATTTCTTTTGAGCTGAAAAGTGACTTCTCTTATCTAAAACGAAGTCTTGGTTGTAGGAAGACTCAGAGCCTGGGATTTAACTCCATTTCGGATGTGAAACACACAGCAGAGTTCTCCTCCATGGAGCACCTTCTGCTTTAGAGCGTGAAGCACTCTCTTGCTTTCTAGAGTCTCTAATACAGCAGGAAACCTGAGTGTGATCAAAAAAAAGAACGGTGTTTCCTACACATAGGGAACATATCTAGTTTAACTCTCCTTCTGAAACTGAAACAAACCACAAGTCCTCTAACATCCAATGCTTGTCAGGTAAGATACGAAACGTGTGAGCTTAGTGGACCATGTAGTTCGTTTGAGCTATAAAGAATCTGCCCTTACCTGAAATGAAGTCTTGCTTGTAGGAAGACTCAGAGCCTGGGATTTAACTCCATTTCTGAAGTGAAACACACAGCAGTGTTCTCATCCATTGATCACACTCTGCTTTAGAACAAGAAGCAAGCTCTTGCTTTCTAGAGTCTCTAAGACAGCAGGAAACGTGAGTGTGCTGAGAACAAAAGAACGGTGTTTCCTACACATACAGACCGTATCTAGTCCAACTCTGCTTCTGAAACTGATACAAAGCACTGGTCCTCTAACATCCAATGCTTGTCTGTTAAGATGAGAAACGTGTGAGCTTCGTGAATGATGTATTTCGTTTGAGCTGAAAAGTGACTGCCCTTACCTGAAACGAAGTCTTGCTTGTAGGAAGACACAGAGCCTGGGATTTAACTCCATTTCTGAAGGGAAACACACAGCATAGTTCTCATCCATGGATCACACTCTGCTTTAGAGCAAGAAGCATGCTCTTGCTTTCTAGAGTCTCTAACACAGCAGGAAACCTGAGTGTGCTCAAAACAAAAGAACGGTGTTTCCTACACATAGGGAACATATCTAGTTTAACTCTGCTTCTGAAACTGAAACAAAGCACTGGTCCTCTAACAACCAATGCTTGTCAGTTAAGATGAGAAACGTGTGAGCTTCGTAAACTATGTAGTTCGTTTGAGCAGAAAAGTGACTGCCCTTACCTGAAACGAAGTCTTGCTTGTAGGAAAACTCAGAGCCTGGGATTTAACTCCATTTCTGAAGTGAAACACACAGCAGTGTTCTCATCCATTGATCACACTCTGCTTTAGAACAAGAAGCACGCTCTTGCTTTCTAGAGTCTCTAAGACAGCAGGAAACATGAGTGTGCTGAGAACCAAAGAACGTTGTTTCCTACACATACAGACCATATCTAGTCCAACTCTGCTTCTGAAACTGACACAAAGCACTGGTCCTCTAACATCCAATGCTTGTCTGTTAAGATGAGAAACGTGTGAGCTTCGTGAACGATGTATTTCTTTTGAGCTTAAAAGTGACTGCCCTTACCTGAAACGAAGTCTTGCTTGTAGGAAGACACAGAGCCTGGGATTTAACTCCATTTCTGAAGGGAAACACACAGCATAGTTCTCATCCATGGATCACACTCTGCTTTAGAGCAAGAAACATGCTCTTGCTTTCTAGAGTCTCTAACACAGCAGGAAACCTGAGTGTGCTCAAAACAAAAGAACGGTGTTTCATACACATAGGGAACATATCTAGTTTAACTCTGCTTCTGAAACTGAAACAAACCACAGGTCCTCTAACATCCAATGCTTGTTCAAGTAAGATCCGAAACGTGTGAGCTTAGTGAATGATGTAGTTCATTTGAGCTATAAAGTATCTGCCATTACCTGAAATGAAGCCTTGCTTGTAGGAAGACTCAGAGCCTGGGATTTAACTCCATTTCTGAAGTGAAACACACAGCAGAGTTCTCATCCATGGATCACACTCTGCTTTAGAGCGAGAAGCACACTCTTGCTTTCTAGCGTCCCTAATACAGCAGGAAATCTGAGTGTTCCCAGAATGAAAGAATGGTTTTTCGTACACATACGGACCATATCTAGTTAAACTCTGATTCTGAAACTGAAACAATCCACAGGTCCTCTAACATCCAATGCTTGTCAGGTAAGATCCAAAACGTGTGAGCTTCGTGAGCGATGTAGTTTGTTTGACTGTAAAGTAACTGCACTTACCTGAAACGAAGTCTTGCTTGTAGGAAGACTCAGAGACTGGGATATCACTCCATTTCTGAAGTGTAACACACAGCAGAGTTCTCATCCATTGATCACACTCTGCTTTAGAGCAAGAAGCACACTCTTGCTTTCTAGAGGCTCTAAGACAGCATGAAACGTGAGTGTGCTGAGAAGAAAAGAACGATGTTGTCTAAACATAGGGACAATATGTAGTCCAAATCTGCTTCTGAAACTGAAACAAAGCACTGGTCCTCTAACAACCAATGCTTGTCAGTTAAGATGAGAAACGTGTGAGCTTCGTAAACTATGTAGTTCGTTTGAGCAGAAAAGTGACTGCCCTTACCTGAAACGAAGTCTTGCTTGTAGGAAAACTCAGAGCCTGGGATTTAACTCCATTTCTGAAGTGAAACACACAGCAGTTTTCTCATCCATTGATCACACTCTGCTTTAGAACAAGAAGCACGCTCTTGCTTTCTAGAGTCTCTAAGAGAGCAGGAAACATGAGTGTGCTGACAACCAAAGAACGTTGTTTCCTACACATACAGACCATATCTAGTCCAACTCTGCTTCTGAAACTGACACAAAGCACTGGTCCTCTAACATCCAATGCTTGTCTGTTAAGATGAGAAACGTGTGAGCTTCGTGAATGATGTATTTCGTTTGAGCAGAAAAGTGACTGCCCTTACCTGAAACGAAGTCTTGCTTGTAGGAAGACACAGAGCCTGGGATTTAACTCCATTTCTGAATGGAAACACACAGCATAGTTCTCATCCATGGATCACACTCTGCTTTAGAGCAAGAAGCATGCTCTTGCTTTCTAGAGTCTCTAACACAGCAGGAAACCTGAGTGTGCTCAAAACAAAAGAACGGTGTTTCGTACACATAGGGAACATATCTAGTTTAACTCTGCTTCTGAAACTGAAACAAACCACAGGTCCTCTAACATCCAATGCTTGTTCAAGTAAGATCCGAAACGTGTGAGCTTAGTGAATGATGTAGTTCATTTGAGCTATAAAGTATCTGCCATTACCTGAAATGAAGTCTTGCTTGTAGGAAGACTCAGAGCATGGGATTTAACTCCATTTCGGAAGTGAAACACACAGCAGAGTTCTCATCCATTGATTACACTCTGCTTTAGAGCAAGAAGCACGCTCTTGCTTTCTAGAGTCTCTAAGATAGCAGGAAACATGAGTGTGCTGAGAACAAAAGAACGGTGTTTCCTACACATACGGACCATATCTAGTCCAACTCTGCTTCTGAGACTGATACAAAGCACTGGTCCTCTAACATCCAATGCTTGTCTGTTAAGATGAGAAACGTGTGAGCTTCAAGAATGACGTAGTTCGTTTGAGCTGAGAAGAGACTGCCCTTACCTGAAACGAATTCTTGCTTGTAGTAAGACTCAGAGCCTGGGATTCAAATCCATTTCTGAAGGGAAACACACAGCAGAGTTCTCATCCATGGATCACACTCTGCTTTAGAGCGAGAGGCACACTCTTGCTTTCAGGCGTCCCTAATACAGCAGGAAATCTGAGTGTTCCCAGAACGAAAGAATGGTTTTTCGTACACATACGGACCATATCTAGTTAAACTCTGCTTCTGAAACTGAAACAATCCACCGGTCCTCTAACATCCAATGCTTGTCAGGTAAGATCCAAAACGTGTTAGCTTCGTGAACGATGTAGTTCGTTTGAACTGTAAAGTAACTGCACTTACCTGAAACGAAGTCTTGCTTGTAGGAAGACTCAGAGACTGGCATTTCACTCCATTTCTGAAGTGAAACACACAGCAGAGTTCTCATTCATTGATCACACTCTGCTTTAGAGCAAGAAGCACACTCTTGCTTTCTAGAGGCTCTAGGACAGCATGAAACGTGAGTGTGCTGAGAAGAAATGAACGATGTTGCCTAAAAATAGGGACAATATGTAGTCCAAATCTGCTTCTGAAACTGAAACAAAGCACTGGTCCTCTAACAACCAATGCTTGTCAGTTAAGATGAGAAACGTGTGAGCTTCGTAAACTATGTAGTTCGTTTGAGCAGAAAAGTGACTGCCCTTACCTGAAACGAAGTCTTGCTTGTAGGAAAACTCAGAGCCTGGGATTTAACTCCATTTCTGAAGTGAAACACACAGCAGTGTTCTCATCCATTGATCACACTCTGCTTTAGAACAAGAAGCACGCTCTTGCTTTCTAGAGTCTCTAAGACAGCAGGAAACGTGAGAGTGCTGAGAAAAAAAGAACGGTGTTTCCTACACTTACGGACCATATCTCGTCCAACTCTGCTTCTGAGACTGATACAAAGCACTGGTCCTCTAACATCCAATGCTTGTCTGTTAAGATGAGAAACGTGTGAGCTTCAAGAATGACGTAGTTCGTTTGAGCTGAGAAGAGACTGCCCTTACCTGAAACGAAGTCTTGCTTGTAGTAAGACTCAGAGCCTGGGATTCAACTCCATTTCTGAAGGGAAACACACAGCAGAGTTCTCATCCATGGATCACACTCTGCTTTAGAGCGAGAAGCACACTCTTGCTTTCTAGCGTCCATAATACAGCAGGAAATCTGAGTGTTCCCAGAACGAAAGAATGGTTTTTCGTACACATACGGACCATATCTAGTTAAACTCTGCTTCTGAAACTGAAACAATCCACAGGTCCTCTAACATCCAATGCTTGTCAGGTAAGATCCAAAACGTGTTAGCTTCGTGAACGATGTAGTTCGTTTGAACTGTAAAGTAACTGCATTTACCTGAAACGAAGTCTTGCTTGTAGGAAGACTCAGAGACTGGGATTTGACTCCATTTCTGAAGTGAAACACACAGCAGAGTTCTCATTCATTGATCACACTCTGCTTTAGAGCAAGAAGCACACTCTTGCTTTCTAGAGGCTAGAGGACAGCATGAAACGTGAGTGTGCTGAGAAGAAAAGAACGATGTTGCCTAAACATAGGTACAATATGTAGTCCAAATCTGCTTCTGAAACTGAAACAAAGCACTGGTCCTCTAACAACCAATGCTTGTCAGTTAAGATGAGAAACGTGTGATCTTCTTAAACTATGTAGTTCGTTTGAGCAGAAAAGTGACTGCCCTTACCTGAAACGAAGTCTTGCTTGTAGGAAAACTCAGAGCCTGGGATTTAACTCCATTTCTGAAGTGAAACACACAGCAGTGTTCTCATCCATTGATCACACTCTGCTTTAGAACAAGAAGCACGCTCTTGCTTTCTAGAGTCTCTAAGACAGCAGGAAACATGAGTGTGCTGAAAACCAAAGAACGTTGTTTCCTACACATACAGACCATATCTAGTCCAACTCTGCTTCTGAAACTGACACAAAGCACTGGTCCTCTAACATCCAATGCTTGTCTGTTAAGATGAGAAACGTGTGAGCTTCGTGAATGATGTATTTCGTTTGAGCTGAAAAGTGACTTCTCTTATCTAAAACGAAGTCTTGGTTGTAGGAAGACTCAGAGCCTGGGATTTAACTCCATTTCTGAAGTGAAACACACAGCAGAGTTCTCATCCATGGAGCACACTCTGCTTTAGAGCGTGAAGCACACTCTTTCTTTCTAGAGTCTCTAATACAGCAGGAAACCTGAGTGTGCTCAAAAAAAAGAACGGTGTTTCCTACACATAGGGAACATATCTAGTTTAACTCTGCTTCTGAAACTGAAACAAACCACAAGTTCTCTAACATCCAATGCTTGTCAGGTAAGATACGAAACGTGTGAGCTTAGTGAACGATGTAGTTCGTTTGAGCTATAAAGTATCTGCCCTAACCTGAAATGAAGTCTTGCTTGTAGGAAGACTCAGAGCCTGGGATTTAACTCCATTTCTGAAGTGAAACACACAGCAGAGTTCTCATCCATTGATCACACTCTGCTTTAGACCAAGAAGCACGCTCTTGCTTTCTAGATTCTCTAAGACAGCAGGAAACGTGAGTGTGCTGAGAACAAAAGAACGGTGTTTCCTACACATACGGACCGTATCTAGTCCAACTCTGCTTCTGAAACTGATACAAAGCACTGGTCCTCTAACTTCCAATGCTTGTGAGGTAAGATGAGAAACGTGTGAGCTTCAAGAACAATGTAGTTCGTTTGAGCTGAGAAGTGACTGCCCTTACCTGAAACGAAGTCTTGCTTGTAGTAAGACAGAGAGCCTGAAATTTAACTCCATTTCTGAAGGGAAACACAAAGCAGAGTTCTCATCCATGGATCACACTCTGCTTTGGAGAGAGAAGCACACTCTTGCTTTCCAAAGACCCTAATACAGCAGGAAATCTGAGTGTTCCCAGAACGAAAGAATGGTTTTTCGTACACATACGGACCATATCTAGTTAAACTCTGCTTCTGAAACTGAAACAATCCACCGGTCCTCTAACATCCAATGCTTGTCAGGTAAGATCCAAAACGTGTTAGCTTCGTGAACGATGTAGTTCGTTTGAACTGTAAAGTAACTGCACTTACCTGAAACGAAGTCTTGCTTGTAGGAAGACTCAGAGACTGGGATTTCACTCCATTTCTGAAGTGAAACACACAGCAGAGTTCTCATTCATTGATCACACTCTGCTTTAGAGCAAGAAGCACACTCTTGCTTTCTAGAGGCTCTAGGACAGCATGAAACGTGAGTGTGCTGAGAAGAAATGAACGATGTTGCCTAAAAATAGGGACAATATGTAGTCCAAATCTGCTTCTGAAACTGAAACAAAGCACTGGTCCTCTAACAACCAATGCTTGTCAGTTAAGATGAGAAACGTGTGAGCTTCGTAAACTATGTAGTTCGTTTGAGCAGAAAAGTGACTGCCCTTACCGGAAACGAAGTCTTGCTTGTAGGAAAACTCAGAGCCTGGGATTTAACTCCATTTCTGAAGTGAAACACACAGCAGTGTTCTCATCCATTGATCACACTCTGCTTTAGAACAAGAAGCACGCTCTTGCTTTCTAGAGTCTCTAAGACAGCAGGAAACGTGAGAGTGCTGAGAACAAAAGAACGGTGTTTCCTACACATATGGACCATATCTAGTCCAACTCTGCTTCCGAAAATGATACAAACCACTGGTCCCCTAACATCCAATGCTGGTGTGTTAAGATGCGACACGTGTGAGATTCGTGAACGATGTATTTCTTTTGAGCTGAAAAGTGACTTCTCTTATCTAAAACGAAGTCTTGGTTGTAGGAAGACTCAGAGCCTGGGATTTAACTCCATTTCGGATGTGAAACACACAGCAGAGTTCTCCTCCATGGAGCACCCTCTGCTTTAGAGCGTGAAGCACTCTCTTGCTTTCTAGAGTCTCTAATACAGCAGGAAACCTGAGTGTGATCAAAAAAAAGAACGGTGTTTCCTACACATAGGGAACATATATAGTTTAACTCTCCTTCTGAAACTGAAACAAACCACAAGTCCTCTAACATCCAATGCTTGTCAGGTAAGATACGAAACGTGTGAGCTTAGTGGACGATGTAGTTCGTTTGAGCTATAAAGAATCTGCCCTTACCTGAAATGAAGTCTTGCTTGTAGGAAGACTCAGAGCCTGGGATTTAACTCCATTTCTGAAGTGAAACACACAGCAGTGTTCTCATCCATTGATCACACTCTGCTTTAGAACAAGAAGCAAGCTCTTGCTTTCTAGAGTCTCTAAGACAGCAGGAAACGTGAGTGTGCTGAGAACAAAAGAACGGTGTTTCCTACACATACGGACCGTATCTAGTCCAACTCTGCTTCTGAAACTGATACAAAGCACTGGTCCTCTAACATCCAATGCTTGTCTGTTAAGATGAGAAACGTGTGAGCTTCGTGAATGATGTATTTCGTTTGAGCTGAAAAGTGACTGCCCTTACCTGAAACGAAGTCTTGCTTGTAGGAAGACACAGAGCCTGGGATTTAACTCCATTTCTGAAGGGAAACACACAGCATAGTTCTCATCCATGGATCACACTCTGCTTTAGAGCAAGAAGCATGCTCTTGCTTTCTAGAGTCTCTAACACAGCAGGAAACCTGAGTGTGCTCAAAACAAAAGAACGGTGTTTCCTACACATAGGGAACATATCTAGTTTAACTCTGCTTCTGAAACTGATACAAACCACAGGTCCTCTAACATCCAATGCTTGTTCAAGTAAGATCCGAAACGTGTGAGCTTAGTGAATGATGTAGTTCGTTAGGTCTGTACAGTAACTGCACTTACCTGAAACGAAGTCTTGCTTGTAGGAAGACTCAGAGACTGGGATTTCACTCCATTTCTGAAGTGAAACACACAGCAGAGTTCTCATTCATTGATCACACTCTGCTTTAGAGCAAGAAGCACACTCTTGCTTTCTAGAGGCTCTGAGACAGCAGGAAACGTGAGTGTGCTGAAAAGAAAAGAACGATGTTGCCCACACATACAGACCATATGTAGTCCAATTCTGCTTCTGAAACTATTACAAAGCACTGGTCCTCTAACATCCAATGCTTGTCAGTTAAGATGAGAAACGTGTGAGTTTCATGAACGATGTAGTTCGTTTGAGCTATAATGAAACTGCCCTTACCTGAAAGGAATTCTGCTTGTAGGAAGACTCAGAGCCTGGGATTTAACTCCATTTCTGAAGGGAAACACACAGCATAGTTCTCATCCACGGATCACACTCAGCTTTAGAGCGAGAAGCACACTCTTGCTTTCTAGAGTCACTAATACAGAAGAAAATCTTAGTGTGCCCAGAACAATGAATTGTGTTTCCTACATATACGGAACATATGTCGTCCAAATCTGCTTCTGAAACTGGTACAAAGCACTGGTCCTCTAACATCCAATGCTTGTCAGTTAAGATGAGAAACGTGTGAGCTTCGTAAACTATGTAGTTCGTTTGAGCAGAAAAGTGACTGCCCTTACCTGAAACGAAGTCTTGCTTGTAGGAAAACTCAGAGCCTGGGATTTAACTCCATTTCTGAAGTGAAACACACAGCAGTTTTCTCATCCATTGATCACGCTCTGCTTTAGAACAAGAAGCACGCTCTTGCTTTCTAGAGTCTCTAAGAGAGAAGGAAACATGAGTGTGCTGAGAACCAAAGAACGTTGTTTCCTACACATACAGACCATATCTAGTCCAACTCTGCTTCTGAAACTGACACAAAGCACTGGTCCTCTAACATCCAATGCTTGTCTGTTAAGATGAGAAACGTGTGAGCTTCGTGAATGATGTATTTCGTTTGAGCAGAAAAGTGACTGCCCTTACCTGAAACGAAGTCTTGCTTGTAGGAAGACACAGAGCCTGGGATTTAACTCCATTTCTGAATGGAAACACACAGCATAGTTCTCATCCATGGATCACACTCTGCTTTAGAGCAAGAAGCATGCTCTTGCTTTCTAGAGTCTCTAACACAGCAGGAAACCTGAGTGTGCTCAAAACAAAAGAACGGTGTTTCGTACACATAGGGAACATATCTAGTTTAACTCTGCTTCTGAAACTGAAACAAACCATAGGTCCTCTAACATCCAATGCTTGTTCAAGTAAGATCTGAAACGTGTGAGCTTAGTGAATGATGTAGTTCATTTGAGCTATAAAGTATCTTCTATTACCTGAAATGAAGTCTTGCTTGTAGGAAGACTCAGAGCCTGGGATTTAACTCCATTTCTGAAGTGAAACACACAGCAGAGTTCTCATCCATTTATCACACTCTGCTTTAGAGCAAGAAGTACGCTCTTGCTTTCTAGAATCTCTAAGATAGCAGGAAACGTGAGTGTGCTGAGAACAAAAGAACGGTGTTTCCTACACTTACGGACCATATCTCATCCAACTCTGCTTCTGAGACTGATACAAAGCACTGGTCCTCTAACATCCAATGCTTGTCTGTTAAGATGAGAAACGTGTGAGCTTCAAGAATGACGTAGTTCGTTTGAGCTGAGAAGAGACTGCCCTTACCTGAAACGAAGTCTTGCTTGTAGTAAGACTCAGAGCCTGGGATTCAACTCCATTTCTGAAGGGAAACACACAGCAGAGTTCTCATCCATGGATCACACTCTGCTTTAGAGCGAGAAGCACACTCTTGCTTTCTAGCGTCCATAATACAGCAGGAAATCTGAGTGTTCCCAGAACGAAAGAATGGTTTTTCGTACACATACGGACCATATCTAGTTAAACTCTGCTTCTGAAACTGAAACAATCCACAGGTCCTCTAACATCCAATGCTTGTCAGGTAAGATCCAAAACGTGTTAGCTTCGTGAACGATGTAGTTCGTTTGAACTGTAAAGTAACTGCATTTACCTGAAACGAAGTCTTGCTTGTAGGAAGACTCAGAGACTGGGATTTCACTCCATTCCTGAAGTGAAACACACAGCAGAGTTCTCATTCATTGATCACACTCTGCTTTAGAGCAAGAAGCACACTCTTGCTTTCTAGAGGCTCTAGGACAGCATGAAACGTGAGTGTGCTGAGAAGAAAAGAACGATGTTGCCTAAACATAGGTACAATATGTAGTCCAAATCTGCTTCTGAAACTGAAACAAAGCACTGGTCCTCTAACAACCAATGCTTGTCAGTTAAGATGAGAAACGTGTGATCTTCTTAAACTATGTAGTTCGTTTGAGCAGAAAAGTGACTGCCCTTACCTGAAACGAAGTCTTGCTTGTAGGAAAACTCAGAGCCTGGGATTTAACTCCATTTCTGAAGTGAAACACACAGCAGTGTTCTCATCCATTGATCACACTCTGCTTTAGAACAAGAAGCACGCTCTTGCTTTCTAGAGTCTCTAAGACAGCAGGAAACATGAGTGTGCTGAGAACCAAAGAACGTTGTTTCCTACACATACAGACCATATCTAGTCCAACTCTGCTTCTGAAACTGACACAAAGCACTGGTCCTCTAACATCCAATGCTTGTCTGTTAAGATGAGAAACGTGTGAGCTTCGTGAATGATGTATTTCGTTTGAGCTGAAAAGTGACTTCTCTTATCTAAAACGAAGTCTTGGTTGTAGGAAGACTCAGAGCCTGGGATTTAACTCCATTTCTGAAGTGAAACACACAGCAGAGTTCTCATCCATGGAGCACACTCTGCTTTAGAGCGTGAAGCACACTCTTGCTTTCTAGAGTCTCTAATACAGCAGGAAAACTGAGTGTGCTCAAAAAAAAGAACGGTGTTTCCTACACATAGGGAACATATCTAGTTTAACTCTGCTTCTGAAACTGAAACAAACCACAAGTTCTCTAACATCCAATGCTTGTCAGGTAAGATACAAAACGTGTGAGCTTAGTGAACGATGTAGTTCGTTTGAGCTATAAAGTATCTGCCCTAACCTGAAATGAAGTCTTGCTTGTAGGAAGACTCAGAGCCTGGGATTTAACTCCATTTCTGAAGTGAAACACACAGCAGAGTTCTCATCCATTGATCACACTCTGCTTTAGACCAAGAAGCACGCTCTTGCTTTCTAGATTCTCTAAGACAGCAGGAAACGTGAGTGTGCTGAGAACAAAAGAACGGTGTTTCCTACACATACGGACCGTATCTAGTCCAACTCTGCTTCTGAAACTGATACAAAGCACTGGTCCTCTAACTTCCAATGCTTGTGAGGTAAGATGAGAAACGTGTGAGCTTCAAGAACAATGTAGTTCGTTTGAGCTGAGAAGTGACTGCCCTTACCTGAAACGAAGTCTTGCTTGTAGTAAGACACAGAGCCTGAAATTTAACTCCATTTCTGAAGGGAAACACAAAGCAGAGTTCTCATCCATGGATCACACTCTGCTTTGGAGAGAGAAGCACACTCTTGCTTTCCAAAGACCCTAATACAGCAGGAAATCTGAGTGTTCCCAGAACGAAAGAATGGTTTTTCGTACACATACGGACCATATCTAGTTAAACTCTGCTTCTGAAACTGAAACAATCCACCGGTCCTCTAACATCCAATGCTTGTCAGGTAAGATCCAAAACGTGTTAGCTTCGTGAACGATGTAGTTCGTTTGAACTGTAAAGTAACTGCACTTACCTGAAACGAAGTCTTGCTTGTAGGAAGACTCAGAGACTGGCATTTCACTCCATTTCTGAAGTGAAACACACAGCAGAGTTCTCATTCATTGATCACACTCTGCTTTAGAGCAAGAAGCACACTCTTGCTTTCTAGAGGCTCTAGGACAGCATGAAACGTGAGTGTGCTGAGAAGAAATGAACGATGTTGCCTAAAAATAGGGACAATATGTAGTCCAAATCTGCTTCTGAAACTGAAACAAAGCACTGGTCCTCTAACAACCAATGCTTGTCAGTTAAGATGAGAAACGTGTGAGCTTCGTAAACTATGTAGTTCGTTTGAGCAGAAAAGTGACTGCCCTTACCGGAAACGAAGTCTTGCTTGTAGGAAAACTCAGAGCCTGGGATTTAACTCCATTTCTGAAGTGAAACACACAGCAGTGTTCTCATCCATTGATCACACTCTGCTTTAGAACAAGAAGCACGCTCTTGCTTTCTAGAGTCTCTAAGACAGCAGGAAACGTGAGAGTGCTGAGAACAAAAGAACGGTGTTTCCTACACATATGGACCATATCTAGTCCAACTCTGCTTCTGAAAATGATACAAACCACTGGTCCCCTAACATCCAATGCTGGTGTGTTAAGATGCGACACGTGTGAGATTCGTGAACGATGTATTTCTTTTGAGCTGAAAAGTGACTTCTCTTATCTAAAACGAAGTCTTGGTTGTAGGAAGACTCAGAGCCTGGGATTTAACTCCATTTCGGATGTGAAACACACAGCAGAGTTCTCCTCCATGGAGCACCCTCTGCTTTAGAGCGTGAAGCACTCTCTTGCTTTCTAGAGTCTCTAATACAGCAGGAAACCTGAGTGTGATCAAAAAAAAGAACGGTGTTTCCTACACATAGGGAACATATCTAGTTTAACTCTCCTTCTGAAACTGAAACAAACCACAAGTCCTCTAACATCCAATGCTTGTCAGGTAAGATACGAAACGTGTGAGCTTAGTGGACCATGTAGTTCGTTTGAGCTATAAAGAATCTGCCCTTACCTGAAATGAAGTCTTGCTTGTAGGAAGACTCAGAGCCTGGGATTTAACTCCATTTCTGAAGTGAAACACACAGCAGTGTTCTCATCCATTGATCACACTCTGCTTTAGAACAAGAAGCAAGCTCTTGCTTTCTAGAGTCTCTAAGACAGCAGGAAACGTGAGTGTGCTGAGAACAAAAGAACGGTGTTTCCTACACATACAGACCGTATCTAGTCCAACTCTGCTTCTGAAACTGATACAAAGCACTGGTCCTCTAACATCCAATGCTTGTCTGTTAAGATGAGAAACGTGTGAGCTTCGTGAATGATGTATTTCGTTTGAGCTGAAAAGTGACTGCCCTTACCTGAAACGAAGTCTTGCTTGTAGGAAGACACAGAGCCTGGGATTTAACTCCATTTCTGAAGGGAAACACACAGCATAGTTCTCATCCATGGATCACACTCTGCTTTAGAGCAAGAAGCATGCTCTTGCTTTCTAGAGTCTCTAACACAGCAGGAAACCTGAGTGTGCTCAAAACAAAAGAACGGTGTTTCCTACACATAGGGAACATATCTAGTTTAACTCTGCTTCTGAAACTGAAACAAAGCACTGGTCCTCTAACAACCAATGCTTGTCAGTTAAGATGAGAAACGTGTGAGCTTCGTAAACTATGTAGTTCGTTTGAGCAGAAAAGTGACTGCCCTTACCTGAAACGAAGTCTTGCTTGTAGGAAAACTCAGAGCCTGGGATTTAACTCCATTTCTGAAGTGAAACACACAGCAGTGTTCTCATCCATTGATCACACTCTGCTTTAGAACAAGAAGCACGCTCTTGCTTTCTAGAGTCTCTAAGACAGCAGGAAACATGAGTGTGCTGAGAACCAAAGAACGTTGTTTCCTACACATACAGACCATATCTAGTCCAACTCTGCTTCTGAAACTGACACAAAGCACTGGTCCTCTAACATCCAATGCTTGTCTGTTAAGATGAGAAACGTGTGAGCTTCGTGAACGATGTATTTCTTTTGAGCTTAAAAGTGACTGCCCTTACCTGAAACGAAGTCTTGCTTGTAGGAAGACACAGAGCCTGGGATTTAACTCCATTTCTGAAGGGAAACACACAGCATAGTTCTCATCCATGGATCACACTCTGCTTTAGAGCAAGAAACATGCTCTTGCTTTCTAGAGTCTCTAACACAGCAGGAAACCTGAGTGTGCTCAAAACAAAAGAACGGTGTTTCATACACATAGGGAACATATCTAGTTTAACTCTGCTTCTGAAACTGAAACAAACCACAGGTCCTCTAACATCCAATGCTTGTTCAAGTAAGATCCGAAACGTGTGAGCTTAGTGAATGATGTAGTTCATTTGAGCTATAAAGTATCTGCCATTACCTGAAATGAAGCCTTGCTTGTAGGAAGACTCAGAGCCTGGGATTTAACTCCATTTCTGAAGTGAAACACACAGCAGAGTTCTCATCCATGGATCACACTCTGCTTTAGAGCGAGAAGCACACTCTTGCTTTCTAGCGTCCCTAATACAGCAGGAAATCTGAGTGTTCCCAGAATGAAAGAATGGTTTTTCGTACACATACGGACCATATCTAGTTAAACTCTGATTCTGAAACTGAAACAATCCACAGGTCCTCTAACATCCAATGCTTGTCAGGTAAGATCCAAAACGTGTGAGCTTCGTGAGCGATGTAGTTTGTTTGACTGTAAAGTAACTGCACTTACCTGAAACGAAGTCTTGCTTGTAGGAAGACTCAGAGACTGGGATATCACTCCATTTCTGAAGTGTAACACACAGCAGAGTTCTCATCCATTGATCACACTCTGCTTTAGAGCAAGAAGCACACTCTTGCTTTCTAGAGGCTCTAAGACAGCATGAAACGTGAGTGTGCTGAGAAGAAAAGAACGATGTTGTCTAAACATAGGGACAATATGTAGTCCAAATCTGCTTCTGAAACTGAAACAAAGCACTGGTCCTCTAACAACCAATGCTTGTCAGTTAAGATGAGAAACGTGTGAGCTTCGTAAACTATGTAGTTCGTTTGAGCAGAAAAGTGACTGCCCTTACCTGAAACGAAGTCTTGCTTGTAGGAAAACTCAGAGCCTGGGATTTAACTCCATTTCTGAAGTGAAACACACAGCAGTTTTCTCATCCATTGATCACACTCTGCTTTAGAACAAGAAGCACGCTCTTGCTTTCTAGAGTCTCTAAGAGAGCAGGAAACATGAGTGTGCTGAGAACCAAAGAACGTTGTTTCCTACACATACAGACCATATCTAGTCCAACTCTGCTTCTGAAACTGACACAAAGCACTGGTCCTCTAACATCCAATGCTTGTCTGTTAAGATGAGAAACGTGTGAGCTTCGTGAATGATGTATTTCGTTTGAGCAGAAAAGTGACTGCCCTTACCTGAAACGAAGTCTTGCTTGTAGGAAGACACAGAGCCTGGGATTTAACTCCATTTCTGAATGGAAACACACAGCATAGTTCTCATCCATGGATCACACTCTGCTTTAGAGCAAGAAGCATGCTCTTGCTTTCTAGAGTCTCTAACACAGCAGGAAACCTGAGTGTGCTCAAAACAAAAGAACGGTGTTTCGTACACATAGGGAACATATCTAGTTTAACTCTGCTTCTGAAACTGAAACAAACCACAGGTCCTCTAACATCCAATGCTTGTTCAAGTAAGATCCGAAACGTGTGAGCTTAGTGAATGATGTAGTTCATTTGAGCTATAAAGTATCTGCCATTACCTGAAATGAAGTCTTGCTTGTAGGAAGACTCAGAGCATGGGATTTAACTCCATTTCGGAAGTGAAACACACAGCAGAGTTCTCATCCATTGATTACACTCTGCTTTAGAGCAAGAAGCACGCTCTTGCTTTCTAGAGTCTCTAAGATAGCAGGAAACATGAGTGTGCTGAGAACAAAAGAACGGTGTTTCCTACACATACGGACCATATCTAGTCCAACTCTGCTTCTGAGACTGATACAAAGCACTGGTCCTCTAACATCCAATGCTTGTCTGTTAAGATGAGAAACGTGTGAGCTTCAAGAATGACGTAGTTCGTTTGAGCTGAGAAGAGACTGCCCTTACCTGAAACGAATTCTTGCTTGTAGTAAGACTCAGAGCCTGGGATTCAAATCCATTTCTGAAGGGAAACACACAGCAGAGTTCTCATCCATGGATCACACTCTGCTTTAGAGCGAGAGGCACACTCTTGCTTTCAGGCGTCCCTAATACAGCAGGAAATCTGAGTGTTCCCAGAACGAAAGAATGGTTTTTCGTACACATATGGACCATATCTAGTTAAACTCTGCTTCTGAAACTGAAACAATCCACCGGTCCTCTAACATCCAATGCTTGTCAGGTAAGATCCAAAACGTGTTAGCTTCGTGAACGATGTAGTTCGTTTGAACTGTAAAGTAACTGCACTTACCTGAAACGAAGTCTTGCTTGTAGGAAGACTCAGAGACTGGCATTTCACTCCATTTCTGAAGTGAAACACACAGCAGAGTTCTCATTCATTGATCACACTCTGCTTTAGAGCAAGAAGCACACTCTTGCTTTCTAGAGGCTCTAGGACAGCATGAAACGTGAGTGTGCTGAGAAGAAATGAACGATGTTGCCTAAAAATAGGGACAATATGTAGTCCAAATCTGCTTCTGAAACTGAAACAAAGCACTGGTCCTCTAACAACCAATGCTTGTCAGTTAAGATGAGAAACGTGTGAGCTTCGTAAACTATGTAGTTCGTTTGAGCAGAAAAGTGACTGCCCTTACCTGAAACGAAGTCTTGCTTGTAGGAAAACTCAGAGCCTGGGATTTAACTCCATTTCTGAAGTGAAACACACAGCAGTGTTCTCATCCATTGATCACACTCTGCTTTAGAACAAGAAGCACGCTCTTGCTTTCTAGAGTCTCTAAGACAGCAGGAAACGTGAGAGTGCTGAGAAAAAAAGAACGGTGTTTCCTACACTTACGGACCATATCTCGTCCAACTCTGCTTCTGAGACTGATACAAAGCACTGGTCCTCTAACATCCAATGCTTGTCTGTTAAGATGAGAAACGTGTGAGCTTCAAGAATGACGTAGTTCGTTTGAGCTGAGAAGAGACTGCCCTTACCTGAAACGAAGTCTTGCTTGTAGTAAGACTCAGAGCCTGGGATTCAACTCCATTTCTGAAGGGAAACACACAGCAGAGTTCTCATCCATGGATCACACTCTGCTTTAGAGCGAGAAGCACACTCTTGCTTTCTAGCGTCCATAATACAGCAGGAAATCTGAGTGTTCCCAGAACGAAAGAATGGTTTTTCGTACACATACGGACCATATCTAGTTAAACTCTGCTTCTGAAACTGAAACAATCCACAGGTCCTCTAACATCCAATGCTTGTCAGGTAAGATCCAAAACGTGTTAGCTTCGTGAACGATGTAGTTCGTTTGAACTGTAAAGTAACTGCATTTACCTGAAACGAAGTCTTGCTTGTAGGAAGACTCAGAGACTGGGATTTGACTCCATTTCTGAAGTGAAACACACAGCAGAGTTCTCATTCATTGATCACACTCTGCTTTAGAGCAAGAAGCACACTCTTGCTTTGTAGAGGCTAGAGGACAGCATGAAACGTGAGTGTGCTGAGAAGAAAAGAACGATGTTGCCTAAACATAGGTACAATATGTAGTCCAAATCTGCTTCTGAAACTGAAACAAAGCACTGGTCCTCTAACAACCAATGCTTGTCAGTTAAGATGAGAAACGTGTGATCTTCTTAAACTATGTAGTTCGTTTGAGCAGAAAAGTGACTGCCCTTACCTGAAACGAAGTCTTGCTTGTAGGAAAACTCAGAGCCTGGGATTTAACTCCATTTCTGAAGTGAAACACACAGCAGTGTTCTCATCCATTGATCACACTCTGCTTTAGAACAAGAAGCACGCTCTTGCTTTCTAGAGTCTCTAAGACAGCAGGAAACATGAGTGTGCTGAAAACCAAAGAACGTTGTTTCCTACACATACAGACCATATCTAGTCCAACTCTGCTTCTGAAACTGACACAAAGCACTGGTCCTCTAACATCCAATGCTTGTCTGTTAAGATGAGAAACGTGTGAGCTTCGTGAATGATGTATTTCGTTTGAGCTGAAAAGTGACTTCTCTTATCTAAAACGAAGTCTTGGTTGTAGGAAGACTCAGAGCCTGGGATTTAACTCCATTTCTGAAGTGAAACACACAGCAGAGTTCTCATCCATGGAGCACACTCTGCTTTAGAGCGTGAAGCACACTCTTTCTTTCTAGAGTCTCTAATACAGCAGGAAACCTGAGTGTGCTCAAAAAAAAGAACGGTGTTTCCTACACATAGGGAACATATCTAGTTTAACTCTGCTTCTGAAACTGAAACAAACCACAAGTTCTCTAACATCCAATGCTTGTCAGGTAAGATACGAAACGTGTGAGCTTAGTGAACGATGTAGTTCGTTTGAGCTATAAAGTATCTGCCCTAACCTGAAATGAAGTCTTGCTTGTAGGAAGACTCAGAGCCTGGGATTTAACTCCATTTCTGAAGTGAAACACACAGCAGAGTTCTCATCCATTGATCACACTCTGCTTTAGACCAAGAAGCACGCTCTTGCTTTCTAGATTCTCTAAGACAGCAGGAAACGTGAGTGTGCTGAGAACAAAAGAACGGTGTTTCCTACACATACGGACCGTATCTAGTCCAACTCTGCTTCTGAAACTGATACAAAGCACTGGTCCTCTAACTTCCAATGCTTGTGAGGTAAGATGAGAAACGTGTGAGCTTCAAGAACAATGTAGTTCGTTTGAGCTGAGAAGTGACTGCCCTTACCTGAAACGAAGTCTTGCTTGTAGTAAGACAGAGAGCCTGAAATTTAACTCCATTTCTGAAGGGAAACACAAAGCAGAGTTCTCATCCATGGATCACACTCTGCTTTGGAGAGAGAAGCACACTCTTGCTTTCCAAAGACCCTAATACAGCAGGAAATCTGAGTGTTCCCAGAACGAAAGAATGGTTTTTCGTACACATACGGACCATATCTAGTTAAACTCTGCTTCTGAAACTGAAACAATCCACCGGTCCTCTAACATCCAATGCTTGTCAGGTAAGATCCAAAACGTGTTAGCTTCGTGAACGATGTAGTTCGTTTGAACTGTAAAGTAACTGCACTTACCTGAAACGAAGTCTTGCTTGTAGGAAGACTCAGAGACTGGGATTTCACTCCATTTCTGAAGTGAAACACACAGCAGAGTTCTCATTCATTGATCACACTCTGCTTTAGAGCAAGAAGCACACTCTTGCTTTCTAGAGGCTCTAGGACAGCATGAAACGTGAGTGTGCTGAGAAGAAATGAACGATGTTGCCTAAAAATAGGGACAATATGTAGTCCAAATCTGCTTCTGAAACTGAAACAAAGCACTGGTCCTCTAACAACCAATGCTTGTCAGTTAAGATGAGAAACGTGTGAGCTTCGTAAACTATGTAGTTCGTTTGAGCAGAAAAGTGACTGCCCTTACCGGAAACGAAGTCTTGCTTGTAGGAAAACTCAGAGCCTGGGATTTAACTCCATTTCTGAAGTGAAACACACAGCAGTGTTCTCATCCATTGATCACACTCTGCTTTAGAACAAGAAGCACGCTCTTGCTTTCTAGAGTCTCTAAGACAGCAGGAAACGTGAGAGTGCTGAGAACAAAAGAACGGTGTTTCCTACACATATGGACCATATCTAGTCCAACTCTGCTTCCGAAAATGATACAAACCACTGGTCCCCTAACATCCAATGCTGGTGTGTTAAGATGCGACACGTGTGAGATTCGTGAACGATGTATTTCTTTTGAGCTGAAAAGTGACTTCTCTTATCTAAAACGAAGTCTTGGTTGTAGGAAGACTCAGAGCCTGGGATTTAACTCCATTTCGGATGTGAAACACACAGCAGAGTTCTCCTCCATGGAGCACCCTCTGCTTTAGAGCGTGAAGCACTCTCTTGCTTTCTAGAGTCTCTAATACAGCAGGAAACCTGAGTGTGATCAAAAAAAAGAACGGTGTTTCCTACACATAGGGAACATATATAGTTTAACTCTCCTTCTGAAACTGAAACAAACCACAAGTCCTCTAACATCCAATGCTTGTCAGGTAAGATACGAAACGTGTGAGCTTAGTGGACGATGTAGTTCGTTTGAGCTATAAAGAATCTGCCCTTACCTGAAATGAAGTCTTGCTTGTAGGAAGACTCAGAGCCTGGGATTTAACTCCATTTCTGAAGTGAAACACACAGCAGTGTTCTCATCCATTGATCACACTCTGCTTTAGAACAAGAAGCAAGCTCTTGCTTTCTAGAGTCTCTAAGACAGCAGGAAACGTGAGTGTGCTGAGAACAAAAGAACGGTGTTTCCTACACATACGGACCGTATCTAGTCCAACTCTGCTTCTGAAACTGATACAAAGCACTGGTCCTCTAACATCCAATGCTTGTCTGTTAAGATGAGAAACGTGTGAGCTTCGTGAATGATGTATTTCGTTTGAGCTGAAAAGTGACTGCCCTTACCTGAAACGAAGTCTTGCTTGTAGGAAGACACAGAGCCTGGGATTTAACTCCATTTCTGAAGGGAAACACACAGCATAGTTCTCATCCATGGATCACACTCTGCTTTAGAGCAAGAAGCATGCTCTTGCTTTCTAGAGTCTCTAACACAGCAGGAAACCTGAGTGTGCTCAAAACAAAAGAACGGTGTTTCCTACACATAGGGAACATATCTAGTTTAACTCTGCTTCTGAAACTGATACAAACCACAGGTCCTCTAACATCCAATGCTTGTTCAAGTAAGATCCGAAACGTGTGAGCTTAGTGAATGATGTAGTTCGTTAGGTCTGTACAGTAACTGCACTTACCTGAAACGAAGTCTTGCTTGTAGGAAGACTCAGAGACTGGGATTTCACTCCATTTCTGAAGTGAAACACACAGCAGAGTTCTCATTCATTGATCACACTCTGCTTTAGAGCAAGAAGCACACTCTTGCTTTCTAGAGGCTCTGAGACAGCAGGAAACGTGAGTGTGCTGAAAAGAAAAGAACGATGTTGCCCACACATACAGACCATATGTAGTCCAATTCTGCTTCTGAAACTATTACAAAGCACTGGTCCTCTAACATCCAATGCTTGTCAGTTAAGATGAGAAACGTGTGAGTTTCATGAACGATGTAGTTCGTTTGAGCTATAATGAAACTGCCCTTACCTGAAAGGAATTCTGCTTGTAGGAAGACTCAGAGCCTGGGATTTAACTCCATTTCTGAAGGGAAACACACAGCATAGTTCTCATCCACGGATCACACTCAGCTTTAGAGCGAGAAGCACACTCTTGCTTTCTAGAGTCACTAATACAGAAGAAAATCTTAGTGTGCCCAGAACAATGAATTGTGTTTCCTACATATACGGAACATATGTCGTCCAAATCTGCTTCTGAAACTGGTACAAAGCACTGGTCCTCTAACATCCAATGCTTGTCAGTTAAGATGAGAAACGTGTGAGCTTCGTAAACTATGTAGTTCGTTTGAGCAGAAAAGTGACTGCCCTTACCTGTAACGAAGTCTTGCTTATAGGAAAACTACGAGCCTGGGATTTAACTCCATTTCTGAAGTGAAACACACAGCAGTGTTCTCATCCATTGATCACACTCTGCTTTAGAACAAGAAGCACGCTCTTGCTTTATAGAGTCTCTAAGACAGCAGGAAACGTGAGAGTGCTGAGAACAAAAGAACGGTGTTTCCTACACATACGGACCATATCTAACTCCAACTCTGCTTCTGAAAATGATACAAAGCACTGGTCCCCTAACATCCAATGCTGGTCTGTTAAGATGCGAAACATGTGAGATTCGTGAACGATGTATTTCGTTTGAGCTGAAAAGTGACTGCCCTTATCTGAAACGAAGTCTTGCTTGTAGGAAGACTCAGAGCGTGGGATTTAACTCCATTTCTGAAGTGAAGCACACAGCAGTGTTCTCATCCATTGATCACATTCTGCTTTAGAGCAAAAAGCACGCTCTTGCTTTCTAGAGGCTCTAAGACACACATGAAACGTGAGTGTGCTGAGAAGAAAAGAACGATGTTGCCTAAACATAGGGACAATATATAGTCCAAATCTGCTTCTGAAACTGAAACAAAGCACTGGTCCTCTATCATCTAATGCTTGTCAGTTAAGATGAGAAACATGTCAGTTTCGTGAACGATGTAGTTCCTTTGAGCTATAAAGAAACTGCCCTTACCTGAAAGGAAGTCTTGCTTGTAGGAAGACTCAGAGCCTGGGATTTAACTCCATTTCTGAAGTGAAACACACAGCAGAGTTCTCATCCATTGATCACACTCTGCTTTAGAGCAAGAAGCATGCTCTTGCTTTCTAGAGTCTCTAAGATAGCAGGAAACGTGAGTGTGGTGAGAACAAAAGAACGGTGTTTCCTACACATATGGACCATATCTAGTCCTACTCTGCTTCTGAGACTGATACAAAGCACTGGTCCTCTAACATCCAATGATTGTCTGTTAAGATGAGAAACGTGTGAGCTTCAAGAACGACGTAGTTCATTTGAGATGAAAAGAGACTGCCCTTGCCTGAAACGAAGTCTTGCTTGTACGAAGACTCAGAGACTGGGATTTCACTCCATTTCTGAAGTGAAACACACAGCAGAGTTCTCTTCCATTGATCACACTCTGCTTTAAAGCAAGAAGCACGCTCTTGCTTTCTAGAGGCTCCAAGACAGCATGAAACGTGAGTGTGCTGAGAACAAAAGAACGATGTTGCCTACAAATACGGATCATATGTAGTCGAAATCTGCTTCTGAAACTGATACAAAGCACTGGTCCTCTAACATCCAATGCTTGTCAGTTAAGATGAGAAACGTGTGAGCTTCGTGAATGATGTATTTCTTTTGAGCTGAAAAAGTGATTTCCCTTACCTGAAACCAAGTCTTGCTTGTAGGAAGACACAGAGCCTGGGATTTAACTCCATTTCTGAAGTGAAACACACAGCAGTGTTCTCATCCATTGATCACACTCTGCTTTAGAACAAGAAGCAAGCTCTTGCTTTCTAGAGTCTCTAAGACAGCAGGAAACATGAGTGTGCTGAGAACCAAAGAACGGTGTTTCCTACACATACAGACCATATCTTGTCCAACTCTGCTTATGAAACTGACACAAAGCACTGGTCCTCTAACATCCAATGCTTGTCTGTTAAGATGAGAAACGTGTGAGCTTCGTGAATGATGTATTTCTTTTGAGCTGAAAAGTGACTGCCCTTACCTGAAACGAAGTCTTGCTTGTAGGAAGACACAGAGCCTGGGATTTAAGTCCATTTCTGAAGGGAAACACACAGCATAGTTCTCATTCATGGATCACACTCTGCTTTAGAGCAAGAAGCATGCTCTTGCTTTCTAGAGTCTCTAACACAGCACGAAACCTGAGTGTGCTCAAAACAAAAGAACGGTGTTTCCTACACCTAGGGAACATATCTAGTTTAACTCTGCTTCTGAAACTGAAACAAACCACAGGTCCTCTAACATCCAATGCTTGTTCAAGTAAGATCCAAAACGTGTGAGCTTAGTGAATGATGTAGTTCTTTTGATCTGTAAAGTAACTGCCCTTACCTGAAACGAAGTCTTGCTTGTAGGAAGACTCAGAGACTGGGATTTCACTCCATTTCTGAAGTGAAACACACAGCAGAGTTCTCATTCATTGATCTCACTCTGCTTTAGAGCAAGAAGCACACTCTTGCTTTCTAGAGGCTCTAAGACAGCATGAAAAGTGAGTGTGCTGAAAACAAAAGAACGATGTTGCCTACACATACAGACCATATGTAGTCCAAATCTGCTTCTGAAACTATTACAAAGCACTGGTCCTCTAACATCCAATGATTGTCAGTTAAGATGCGAAACGTGTGAGTTTCATGAACGATGTAGTTCGTTTGAGCTATAAAGAAACTGCCCTTACCTGAAAGGAATTCTGCTTGTAGGAAGACTCAGACCCTGGGATTTAACTCCATTTCTGAAGGGAAACACACAGCATAGTTCTCATCCACGGATCACACTCTTCTTTAGAGCGAGAAGTACACTCTTGCTTTCTAGAGTCACTAATACAGCAGGAAATCTGAATGTGCCCAGAACAATGAATTGTGTTTCCTACATATACGGAACATATGTCATCCAAATCTGCTTCTGAAACTGGTACAAAGCACTGGTCCTCTAACATCCAATGCTTGTCAGGTAAGATGAGAAACGTGTGAGCTTTGTAAACTATGTCGTTCGTTTGAGCAGAAAAGTGACTGCCCTTACCTGTAACTAAGTCTTGCTTGTAGGAAAACTCCGAGCCTAGGATTTAACTCCATTTCTGAAGTGAAACACACAGCACTGTTCTCATCCATTAACCACACTCTGCTTTAGAACAAGAAGCATGCTCTTGCTTTCTAGAGTCTCTAACACAGCAGGAAACCTGAGTGTGCTCAAAACAGAAGAAGGGTATTTCCTACACATAGGGAACATATCTAGTTTAACTCTGCTTCTGAAACTGATACAAACCACAGGTCCTCTAACATCCAGTGCTTGTTCAAGTAAGATCCGAAACGTGTGAGCTTAGTGAATGATGTAGTTCGTTTTGTCTGTAAAGTAACTGCACTTACCTGAAACGAAGTCTTGCTTGTAGGAAGACTCAGAGACTGGGATTTCACTCCATTTCTGAAGTGAAACACACAGCAGAGTTCTCATTCATTGATCACACTCTGCTTTAGAACAAGAAGCACGCTCTTGCTTTATAGAGTCTCTAAGACAGCAGGAAACGTGAGAGTGCTGAGAACAAAAGAACGGTGTTTCCTACACATACGGACCATATGTAACTCCAACTCTGCTTCTGAAAATGATACAAAGCACTGGTCCCCTAACATCCAATGCTGGTCTGTTAAGATGCGAAACATGTGAGATTCGTGAACGATGTGTTTCGTTTGAGCTGAAAAGTGACTGCCCTTATCTGAAACGAAGTCTTGCTTGTAGGAAGACTCAGAGCTTGGGATTTAACTCCATTTCTGAAGTGAAACACACAGCAGTGTTCTCATCCATTGATCACATTCTGCTTTAGAGCAAAAAGCACGCTCTTGCTTTCTAGAGGCTCTAAGACAGCATGAAACTTGAGTGTGCTGAGAAGAAAAGAACGATGTTGCCTAAACATAGGGACAATATATAGTCCAAATCTGCTTCTGAAACTGAAACAAAGCACTGGTCCTCTAACATCTAATGCTTGTCAGTTAAGATGAGAAACATGTCAGTTTCGTGAACGATGTAGTTCCTTTGAGCTATAAAGAAACTGCCCTTACCTGAAAGGAAGTCTTGCTTGTAGGAAGACTCAGAGCCTGGGATTTAACTCCATTTCTGAAGTGAAACACACAGCAGAGTTCTCATCCATTGATCACACTCTGCTTTAGAGCAAGAAGCATGCTCTTGCTTTCTAGAGTCTCTAAGATAGCAGGAAACGTGAGTGTGCTGAGAACAAAAGAACGGTGTTTCCTACACATACGGACCATATCTATTCCTACTCTGCTTCTGAGACTGATACAAAGCACTGGTCCTCTAACATCCAATGATTGTCTTTTAAGATGAGAAACGTGTGTGCTTCAAGAACGACGTAGTTCATTTGAGCTGAAAAGAGACTGCCCTTGCCTGAAACGAAGTCTTGCTTGTACGAAGACTCAGAGACTGGGATTTCACTCCATTTCTGAAGTGAAACACACAGCAGAGTTCTCTTCCATTGATCACACTCTGCTTTAAAGCAAGAAGCACGCTCTTGCTTTCTAGAGGCTCCAAGACAGCATGAAACGTGAGTGTGCTGAGAACAAAAGAACGATGTTGCCTACAAATACGGATCATATGTAGTCCAAATCTGCTTCTGAAACTGATACAAAGCACTGGTCCTCTAACATCCAATGCTTGTCAGTTAAGATGAGAAACGTGTGAGATTCGTAAACTATGTAGTTAGTTTGAGCAGAAAAGTGACTGACCTTACCTGAAACGAAGTCTTGCTTGTAGGAAAACTCAGAGCCTGGGATTTAACTCCATTTCTGAAGTGAAACACACAGCAGTGTTCTCATCCATTGATCACACTCTGCTTTAGAACAAGAAGCACGCTCTTGCTTTCTAGAGTCTCTAAGACAGCAGGAAACATGAGTGTGCTGAGAACCAAAGAACGGAGTTTCCTACACATACAGACCATATCTTGTCCAACTCTGCTTATGAAACTGACACAAAGCACTGGTCCTCTAACATCCAATGCTTGTCTGTTAAGATGAGAAACGTGTGAGCTTCGTGAATGATGTATTTCTTTTGAGCTGAAAAGTGACTGCCCTTACCTGAAACGAAGTCTTGCTTGTAGGAAGACACAGAGCCTGGGATTTAAGTCCATTTCTGAAGGGAAACACACAGCATAGTTCTCATCCATGGATCACACTCTGCTTTAGAGCAAGAAGCATGCTCTTGCTTTCTAGAGTCTCTAACACAGCAGGAAACCTGAGTGTGCTCAAAACAAAAGAACGGTGTTTCCTACACATAGGGAACATATCTAGTTTAACTCTGCTTCTGAAACTGAAACAAACCACAGGTCCTCTAACATCCAATGCTTGTTCAAGTAAGATCCGAAACGTGTGAGCTTAGTGAATGATGTAGTTCTTTTGATCTGTAAAGTAACTGCCCTTACCTGAAACGAAGTCTTGCTTGTAGGAAGACTCAGAGACTGGGATTTCACTCCATTTCTGAAGTGAAACACACAGCAGAGTTCTCATTCATTGATCTCACTCTGCTTTAGAGCAAGAAGCACACTCTTGCTTTCTAGAGGCTCTAAGACAGCATGAAAAGTGAGTGTGCTGAAAACAAAAGAACGATGTTGCCTACACATACAGACCATATGTAGTCCAAATCTGCTTCTGAAACTATTACAAAGCACTGGTCCCCTAACATCCAATGATTGTCAGTTAAGATGAGAAACGTATGAGTTTCATGAACGATGTAGTTCGTTTGAGCTATAAAGAAACAGCCCCTTACCTGAAATGAATTCTGCTTGTAGGAAGACTCAGACCCTGGGATTTAACTCCATTTCTGAAGGGAAACACACAGCATAGTTCTCATCCACGGATCAAACTCTGCTTTAGAGCGAGAAGCACACTCTTGCTTTCATGAGTCACTAATACAGCATGATATCTGAGTGTGCCCAGAACAATGAATTGTGTTTCCTACATATACGGAACATATGTCATCCAAATCTGCTTCTGAAACTGGTACAAAGCACTGGTCCTCTAACATCCAATGCTTGTCAGGTAAGATGAGAAACGTGTGAGCTTTGTAAACTATGTAGTTCGTTTGAGCAGAAAAGTGACTGCCCTTACCTGAATCGAAGTCTTGCTTGTAGGAAGACACAGAGCCTGGGATTTAAGTCCATTTCTGAAGGGAAACACACAGCATAGTTCTCATCCATGGATCACACTCTGCTTTAGAGCAAGAAGCATGCTCTTGCTTTCTAGAGTCTCTAACACAGCACGAAACCTGAGTGTGCTCAAAACAAAAGAACGGTGTTTCCTACACCTAGGGAACATATCTAGTTTAACTCTGCTTCTGAAACTGAAACAAACCACAGGTCCTCTAACATCCAATGCTTGTTCAAGTAAGATCCAAAACGTGTGAGCTTAGTGAATGATGTAGTTCTTTTGATCTGTAAAGTAACTGCCCTTACCTGAAACGAAGTCTTGCTTGTAGGAAGACTCAGAGACTGGGATTTCACTCCATTTCTGAAGTGAAACACACAGCAGAGTTCTCATTCATTGATCTCACTCTGCTTTAGAGCAAGAAGCACACTCTTGCTTTCTAGAGGCTCTAAGACAGCATGAAAAGTGAGTGTGCTGAAAACAAAAGAATGATGTTGCCTACACATACAGACCATATGTAGTCCAAATCTGCTTCTGAAACTATTACAAAGCACTGGTCCCCTAACATCCAATGATTGTCAGTTAAGATGCGAAACGTGTGAGTTTCATGAACGATGTAGTTCGTTTGAGCTATAAAGAAACTGCCCTTACCTGAAATGAATTCTGCTTGTAGGAAGACTCAGACCCTGGGATTTAACTCCATTTCTGAAGGGAAACACACAGCATAGTTCTCATCCACGGATCAAACTCTGCTTTAGAGCGAGAAGCACACTCTTGCTTTCATGAGTCACTAATACAGCAGGAAATCTGAGTGTGCCCAGAACAATGAATTGTGTTTCCTACATATACGGAACATATGTCATCCAAATCTGCTTCTGAAACTGGTACAAAGCACTGGTCCTCTAACATCCAATGCTTGTCAGGTAAGATGAGAAACGTGTGAGCTTTGTAAACTATGTAGTTCGTTTGAGCAGAAAAGTGACTGCCCTTACCTGAATCGAAGTCTTGCTTGTAGGAAGACACAGAGCCTGGGATTTAACTCCATTTCTGAAGGGAAACACACAGCATAGTTCTCATCCATGGATCACACTCTGCTTTAGAGCAAGAAGCAAGCTCTTGCTTTCTAGAGTCTCTAACACAGCAGGAAACCTGAGTGTGCTCAAAACAAAAGAACGGTGTTTCCTACACATAGGGAACATATCTAGTTTAACTCTGCTTCTGAAACTGAAACAAACCAAAGGTCCTCTAACATCCAATGCTTGTTCAAGTAAGATCCGAAACGTGTGAGCTTAGTGAATGATGTAGTTCTTTTGATCTGTAAAGTAACTGCCCTTACCTGAAACGAAGTCTTGCTTGTAGGAAGACTCAGAGACTGGGATTTCACTCCATTTCTGAAGTGAAACACACAGCAGAGTTCTCATTCATTGATCTCACTCTGCTTTAGAGCAAGAAGCACACTCTTGCTTTCTAGAGGCTCTAAGACAGCATGAAAAGTGAGTGTGCTGAAAACAAAAGAACGATGTTGCCTACACATACAGACTATATGTAGTCCAAATCTGCTTCTGAAACTATTACAAAGCACTGGTCCTCTAACATCCAATGATTGTCAGTTAAGATGAGAAACGTGTGAGTTTCATGAACGATGTAGTTCGTTTGAGCTATAAAGAAACTGCCGTTTCCTGAAAGGAATTCTGCTTGTAGGAAGACTCAGACCCTGGGATTTAACTCCATTTCTGAAGGGAAACACACAGCATAGTTCTCATCCACGGATCAAACTCTGCTTTAGAGCGAGAAGCACACTCTTGCTTTCATGAGTCACTAATACAGCATGATATCTGAGTGTGCCCAGAACAATGAATTGTGTTTCCTACATATACGGAACATATGTCATCCAAATCTGCTTCTGAAACTGGTACAAAGCACTGGTCCTCTAACATCCAATGCTTGTCAGGTAAGATGAGAAACGTGTGAGCTTTGTAAACTATGTAGTTCGTTTGAGCAGAAAAGTGACTGCCCTTACCTGAATCGAAGTCTTGCTTGTAGGAAGACACAGAGCCTGGGATTTAAGTCCATTTCTGAAGGGAAACACACAGCATAGTTCTCATCCATGGATCACACTCTGCTTTAGAGCAAGAAGCATGCTCTTGCTTTCTAGAGTCTCTAACACAGCACGAAACCTGAGTGTGCTCAAAACAAAAGAACGGTGTTTCCTACACCTAGGGAACATATCTAGTTTAACTCTGCTTCTGAAACTGAAACAAACCACAGGTCCTCTAACATCCAATGCTTGTTCAAGTAAGATCCAAAACGTGTGAGCTTAGTGAATGATGTAGTTCCTTTGATCTGTAAAGTAACTGCCCTTACCTGAAACGAAGTCTTGCTTGTAGGAAGACTCAGAGACTGGGATTTCACTCCATTTCTGAAGTGAAACACACAGCAGAGTTCTCATTCATTGATCTCACTCTGCTTTAGAGCAAGAAGCACACTCTTGCTTTCTAGAGGCTCTAAGACAGCATGAAAAGTGAGTGTGCTGAAAACAAAAGAATGATGTTGCCTACACATACAGACCATATGTAGTCCAAATCTGCTTCTGAAACTATTACAAAGCACTGGTCCCCTAACATCCAATGATTGTCAGTTAAGATGCGAAACGTGTGAGTTTCATGAACGATGTAGTTCGTTTGAGCTATAAAGAAACTGCCCTTACCTGAAATGAATTCTGCTTGTAGGAAGACTCAGACCCTGGGATTTAACTCCATTTCTGAAGGGAAACACACAGCATAGTTCTCATCCACGGATCAAACTCTGCTTTAGAGCGAGAAGCACACTCTTGCTTTCATGAGTCACTAATACAGCAGGAAATCTGAGTGTGCCCAGAACAATGAATTGTGTTTCCTACATATACGGAACATATGTCATCCAAATCTGCTTCTGAAACTGGTACAAAGCACTGGTCCTCTAACATCCAATGCTTGTCAGGTAAGATGAGAAACGTGTGAGCTTTGTAAACTATGTAGTTCGTTTGAGCAGAAAAGTGACTGCCCTTACCTGAATCGAAGTCTTGCTTGTAGGAAGACACAGAGCCTGGGATTTAACTCCATTTCTGAAGGGAAACACACAGCATAGTTCTCATCCATGGATCACACTCTGCTTTAGAGCAAGAAGCAAGCTCTTGCTTTCTAGAGTCTCTAACACAGCAGGAAACCTGAGTGTGCTCAAAACAAAAGAACGGTGTTTCCTACACATAGGGAACATATCTAGTTTAACTCTGCTTCTGAAACTGAAACAAACCAAAGGTCCTCTAACATCCAATGCTTGTTCAAGTAAGATCCGAAACGTGTGAGCTTAGTGAATGATGTAGTTCTTTTGATCTGTAAAGTAACTGCCCTTACCTGAAACGAAGTCTTGCTTGTAGGAAGACTCAGAGACTGGGATTTCACTCCATTTCTGAAGTGAAACACACAGCAGAGTTCTCATTCATTGATCTCACTCTGCTTTAGAGCAAGAAGCACACTCTTGCTTTCTAGAGGCTCTAAGACAGCATGAAAAGTGAGTGTGCTGAAAACAAAAGAACGATGTTGCCTACACATACAGACTATATGTAGTCCAAATCTGCTTCTGAAACTATTACAAAGCACTGGTCCTCTAACATCCAATGATTGTCAGTTAAGATGAGAAACGTGTGAGTTTCATGAACGATGTAGTTCGTTTGAGCTATAAAGAAACTGCCGTTTCCTGAAAGGAATTCTGCTTGTAGGAAGACTCAGACCCTGGGATTTAACTCCATTTCTGAAGGGAAACACACAGCATAGTTCTCATCCACGGATCAAACTCTGCTTTAGAGCGAGAAGCACACTCTTGCTTTCATGAGTCACTAATACAGCATGATATCTGAGTGTGCCCAGAACAATGAATTGTGTTTCCTACATATACGGAACATATGTCATCCAAATCTGCTTCTGAAACTGGTACAAAGCACTGGTCCTCTAACATCCAATGCTTGTCAGGTAAGATGAGAAACGTGTGAGCTTTGTAAACTATGTAGTTCGTTTGAGCAGAAAAGTGACTGCCCTTACCTGAATCGAAGTCTTGCTTGTAGGAAGACACAGAGCCTGGGATTTAAGTCCATTTCTGAAGGGAAACACACAGCATAGTTCTCATCCATGGATCACACTCTGCTTTAGAGCAAGAAGCATGCTCTTGCTTTCTAGAGTCTCTAACACAGCACGAAACCTGAGTGTGCTCAAAACAAAAGAACGGTGTTTCCTACACCTAGGGAACATATCTAGTTTAACTCTGCTTCTGAAACTGAAACAAACCACAGGTCCTCTAACATCCAATGCTTGTTCAAGTAAGATCCAAAACGTGTGAGCTTAGTGAATGATGTAGTTCTTTTGATCTGTAAAGTAACTGCCCTTACCTGAAACGAAGTCTTGCTTGTAGGAAGACTCAGAGACTGGGATTTCACTCCATTTCTGAAGTGAAACACACAGCAGAGTTCTCATTCATTGATCTCACTCTGCTTTAGAGCAAGAAGCACACTCTTGCTTTCTAGAGGCTCTAAGACAGCATGAAAAGTGAGTGTGCTGAAAACAAAAGAATGATGTTGCCTACACATACAGACCATATGTAGTCCAAATCTGCTTCTGAAACTATTACAAAGCACTGGTCCCCTAACATCCAATGATTGTCAGTTAAGATGCGAAACGTGTGAGTTTCATGAACGATGTAGTTCGTTTGAGCTATAAAGAAACTGCCCTTACCTGAAAGGAATTCTGCTTGTAGGAAGACTCAGACCCTGGGATTTAACTCCATTTCTGAAGGGAAACACACAGCATAGTTCTCATCCACGGATCACACTCTGCTTTAGAGCGAGAAGCACACTCTTGCTTTCTAGAGTCACTAATACAGCAGGAAATCTGAGTGTGCCCAGAACAATGAATTGTGTTTCCTACATATACGGAACATATGTCATCCAAATCTGCTTCTGAAACTGGTACAAAGCACTGGTCCTCTAACATCCAATGCTTGTCAGGTAAGATGAGAAACGTGTGAGCTTTGTAAACTATGTAGTTCGTTTGAGCAGAAAAGTGACTGCCCTTACCTGTAACGAAGTCTTGCTTGTAGGAAAACTCCGAGCCTAGGATTTAACTCCATTTCTGAAGTTAAACACACAGCACTGTTCTCATCCATTGACCACACTCTGCTTTAGAACAAGAAGCATGCTCTTGCTTTCTAGAGTCTCTAACACAGCAGGAAACCTGAGTGTGCTCAAAACAAAAGAACGGTATTTCCTACACATAGGGAACATATCTAGTTTAACTCTGCTTCTGAAACTGATACAAACCACAGGTCCTCTAACATCCAATGCTTGTTCAAGTAAGATCCGAAACGTGTGAGCTTAGTGAATGATGTAGTTCGTTAGGTCTGTAAAGTAACTGCACTTACCTGAAACGAAGTCTTGCTTGTAGGAAGACTCAGAGACTGGGATTTCACTCCATTTCTGAAGTGAAACACACAGCAGAGTTCTCATTCATTGATCACACTCTGCTTTAGAGCAAGAAGCACACTCTTGCTTTCTAGAGGCTCTAAGACAGCAGGAAACGTGAGTGTGCTGAAAACAAAAGAACGATGTTGCCCACACATACAGACCATATGTAGTCCAATTCTGCTTCTGAAACTATTACAAAGCACTGGTCCTCTAACATCCAATGCTTGTCAGTTAAGATGAGAAACGTGTGAGTTTCATGAACGATGTAGTTCGTTTGAGCTATAAAGAAACTGCCCTTACCTGAAAGGAATTCTGCTTGTAGGAAGACTCAGACCCTGGGATTTAACTCCATTTCTGAAGGGAAACACACAGCATAGTTCTCATCCACGGATCACACTCTTCTTTAGAGCGAGAAGCACACTCTTGCTTTCTAGAGTCACTAATACAGCAGGAAATCTGAGTGTGCCCAGAACAATGAATTGTGTTTCCTACATATACGGAACATATGTCATCCAAATCTGCTTCTGAAACTGGTACAAAGCACTGGTCCTCTAACATCCAATGCTTGTCAGTTAAGATGAGAAACGTGTGAGATTCGTAAACTATGTAGTTAGTTTGAGCAGAAAAGTGACTGACCTTACCTGTAACGAAGTCTTGCTTGTAGGAAAACTCAGAGCCTGGGATTTAACTCCATTTCTGAAGTGAAACACACAGCAGTGTTCTCATCCATTGATCACACTCTGCTTTAGAACAAGAAGCACGCTCTTGCTTTCTAGAGTCTCTAAGACAGCAGGAAACATGAGTGTGCTGAGAACCAAAGAACGGAGTTTCCTACACATACAGACCATATCTTGTCCAACTCTGCTTATGAAACTGACACAAAGCACTGGTCCTCTAACATCCAATGCTTGTCTGTTAAGATGAGAAACGTGTGAGCTTCGTGAATGATGTATTTCTTTTGAGCTGAAAAGTGACTGCCCTTACCTGAAACGAAGTCTTGCTTGTAGGAAGACACAGAGCCTGGGATTTAAGTCCATTTCTGAAGGGAAACACACAGCATAGTTCTCATCCATGGATCACACTCTGCTTTAGAGCAAGAAGCATGCTCTTGCTTTCTAGAGTCTCTAACACAGCAGGAAAGCTGAGTGTGCTCAAAACAAAAGAACGGTGTTTCCTACACATAGGGAACATATCTAGTTTAACTCTGCTTCTGAAACTGATACAAACCACAGGTCCTCTAACATCCAATGCTTGTTCAAGTAAGATCCGAAACGTGTGAGCTTAGTGAATGATGTAGTTCGTTAGGTCTGTAAAGTAACTGCACTTACCTGAAACGAAGTCTTGCTTGTAGGAAGACTCAGAGACTGGGATTTCACTCCATTTCTGAAGTGAAACACACAGCAGAGTTCTCATTCATTGATCACACTCTGCTTTAGAGCAAGAAGCACACTCTTGCTTTCTAGAGGCTCTAAGACAGCAGGAAACGTGAGTGTGCTGAAAACAAAAGAACGATGTTGCCCACACATACAGACCATATGTAGTCCAATTCTGCTTCTGAAACTATTACAAAGCACTGGTCCTCTAACATCCAATGCTTGTCAGTTAAGATGAGAAACGTGTGAGTTTCATGAACGATGTAGTTCGTTTGAGCTATAAAGAAACTGCCCTTACCTGAAAGGAATTCTGCTTGTAGGAAGACTCAGACCCTGGGATTTAACTCCATTTCTGAAGGGAAACACACAGCATAGTTCTCATCCACGGATCACACTCTTCTTTAGAGCGAGAAGCACACTCTTGCTTTCTAGAGTCACTAATACAGCAGGAAATCTGAGTGTGCCCAGAACAATGAATTGTGTTTCCTACATATACGGAACATATGTCATCCAAATCTGCTTCTGAAACTGGTACAAAGCACTGGTCCTCTAACATCCAATGCTTGTCAGTTAAGATGAGAAACGTGTGAGATTCGTAAACTATGTAGTTAGTTTGAGCAGAAAAGTGACTGACCTTACCTGTAACGAAGTCTTGCTTGTAGGAAAACTCAGAGCCTGGGATTTAACTCCATTTCTGAAGTGAAACACACAGCAGTGTTCTCATCCATTGATCACACTCTGCTTTAGAACAAGAAGCACGCTCTTGCTTTCTAGAGTCTCTAAGACAGCAGGAAACATGAGTGTGCTGAGAACCA
This sequence comes from Onychomys leucogaster, assembly GCA_949786385.1. Classification (NCBI taxonomy): domain Eukaryota; kingdom Metazoa; phylum Chordata; class Mammalia; order Rodentia; family Cricetidae; genus Onychomys; species Onychomys leucogaster. The sequence goes on from CATKUP010000063.1 coordinate 357,833, forward strand.
AAGAACGGAGTTTCCTACACATACAGACCATATCTTGTCCAACTCTGCTTATGAAACTGACACAAAGCACTGGTCCTCTAACATCCAATGCTTGTCTGTTAAGATGAGAAACGTGTGAGCTTCGTGAATGATGTATTTCTTTTGAGCTGAAAAGTGACTGCCCTTACCTGAAACGAAGTCTTGCTTGTAGGAAGACACAGAGCCTGGGATTTAAGTCCATTTCTGAAGGGAAACACACAGCATAGTTCTCATCCATGGATCACACTCTGCTTTAGAGCAAGAAGCATGCTCTTGCTTTCTAGAGTCTCTAACACAGCAGGAAACCTGAGTGTGCTCAAAACAAAAGAACGGTGTTTCCTACACATAGGGAACATATCTAGTTTAACTCTGCTTCTGAAACTGATACAAACCACAGGTCCTCTAACATCCAATGCTTGTTCAAGTAAGATCCGAAACGTGTGAGCTTAGTGAATGATGTAGTTTGTTAGGTCTGTAAAGTAACTGCACTTACCTGAAACGAAGTCTTGCTTGTAGGAAGACTCAGAGACTGGGATTTCACTCCATTTCTGAAGTGAAACACACAGCAGAGTTCTCATTCATTGATCACACTCTGCTTTAGAGCAAGAAGCACACTCTTGCTTTCTAGAGGCTCTAAGACAGCATGAAAAGTGAGTGTGCTGAAAACAAAAGAACGATGTTGCCTACACATACAGACCATATGTAGTCCAAATCTGCTTCTGAAACTATTACAAAGCACTGGTCCCCTAACATCCAATGATTGTCAGTTAAGATGAGAAACGTGTGAGTTTCATGAACGATGTAGTTCGTTTGAGCTATAAAGAAACTGCCCTTACCTGAAATGAATTCTGCTTGTAGGAAGACTCAGACCCTGGGATTTAACTCCATTTCTGAAGGGAAACACACAGCATAGTTCTCGTCCACGGATCAAACTCTGCTTTAGAGCGAGAAGCACACTCTTGCTTTCATGAGTCACTAATACAGCAGGAAATCTGAGTGTGCCCAGAACAATTAATTGTGTTTCCTACATATACGGAACATATGTCATCCAAATCTGCTTCTGAAACTGGTACAAAGCACTGGTCCTCTAACATCCAATGCTTGTCAGGTAAGATGAGAAACGTGTGAGCTTTGTAAACTATGTAGTTCGTTTGAGCAGAAAAGTGACTGCCCTTACCTGAATCGAAGTCTTGCTTGTAGGAAGACACAGAGCCTGGGATTTAACTCCATTTCTGAAGTGAAACACACAGCATAGTTCTCATCCATGGATCACACTCTGCTTTAGAGCAAGAAGCATGCTCTTGCTTTCTAGAGTCTCTAACACAGCAGGAAACCTGAGTGTGCTCAAAACAAAAGAACGGTGTTTCCTACACATAGGGAACATATCTAGTTTAACTCTGCTTCTGAAACTGAAACAAACCACAGGTCCTCTAACATCCAATGCTTGTTCAAGTAAGATCCGAAACGTGTGAGCTTAGTGAATGATGTAGTTCTTTTGATCTGTAAAGTAACTGCCCTTACCTGAAACGAAGTCTTGCTTGTAGGAAGACTCAGAGACTGGGATTTCACTCCAATTCTGAAGTGAAACACACAGCAGAGTTCTCATTCATTGATCTCACTCTGCTTTAGAGCAAGAAGCACACTCTTGCTTTCTAGAGGCTCTAAGACAGCATGAAAAGTGAGTGTGCTGAAAACAAAAGAACGATGTTGCCTACACATACAGACCATATGTAGTCCAAATCTGCTTCTGAAACTATTACAAAGCACTGGTCCTCTAACATCCAATGATTGTCAGTTAAGATGCGAAACGTGTGAGTTTCATGAACGATGTAGTTCGTTTGAGCTATAAAGAAACTGCCCTTACCTGAAAGGAATTCTGCTTGTAGGAAGACTCAGACCCTGGGATTTAACTCCATTTCTGAAGGGAAACACACAGCATAGTTCTCATCCATGGATCAAACTCTGCTTTAGAGCGAGAAGCACACTCTTGCTTTCATGAGTCACTAATACAGCAGGAAATCTGAGTGTGCCCAGAACAATGAATTGTGTTTCCTACATATACGGAACATATGTCATCCAAATCTGCTTCTGAAACTGGTACAAAGCACTGGTCCTCTAACATCCAATGCTTGTCAGGTAAGATGAGAAACGTGTGAGCTTTGTAAACTATGTAGTTCGTTTGAGCAGAAAAGTGACTGCCCTTACCTGTAACGAAGTCTTGCTTGTAGGAAAACTCCGAGCCTAGGATTTAACTCCATTTCTGAAGTGAAACACACAGCACTGTTCTCATCCATTGACCACACTCTGCTTTAGAACAAGAAGCATGCTCTTGCTTTCTAGAGTCTCTAACACAGCAGGAAACCTGAGTGTGCTCAAAACAAAAGAACGGTATTTCCTACACATAGGGAACATATCTAGTTTAACTCTGCTTCTGAAACTGATACAAACCACAGGTCCTCTAACATCCAATGCTTGTTCAAGTAAGATCCGAAACGTGTGAGCTTAGTGAATGATGTAGTTCGTTAGGTCTGTAAAGTAACTGCACTTACCTGAAACGAAGTCTTGCTTGTAGGAAGACTCAGAGACTGGGATTTCACTCCATTTCTGAAGTGAAACACACAGCAGAGTTCTCATTCATTGATCACACTCTGCTTTAGAGCAAGAAGCACACTCTTGCTTTCTAGAGGCTCTGAGACAGCAGGAAACGTGAGTGTGCTGAAAACAAAAGAACGATGTTGCCCACACATACAGACCATATGTAGTCCAAATCTGCTTCTGAAACTATTACAAAGCACTGGTCCTCTAACATCCAATGCTTGTCAGTTAAGATGAGAAACGTGTGAGTTTCATGAACGATGTAGTTCGTTTGAGCTATAATGAAACTGCCCTTACCTGAAAGGAATTCTGCTTGTAGGAAGACTCAGAGCCTGGGATTTAACTCCATTTCTGAAGGGAAACACACAGCATAGTTCTCATCCACGGATCACACTCAGCTTTAGAGCGAGAAGCACACTCTTGCTTTCTAGAGTCACTAATACAGAAGGAAATCTGAGTGTGCCCAGAACAATGAATTGTGTTTCCTACATATGCGGAACATATGTCGTCCAAATCTGCTTCTGAAACTGGTACAAAGCACTGGTCCTCTAACATCCAATGCTTGTCAGTTAAGATGAGAAACGTGTGAGCTTCGTAAACTATGTAGTTCGTTTGAGCAGAAAAGTGACTGCCCTTACCTGTAACGAAGTCTTGCTTGTAGGAAAACTACGAGCCTGGGATTTAACTCCATTTCTGAAGTGAAACACACAGCAGTGTTCTCATCCATTGATCACACTCTGCTTTAGAACAAGAAGCACGCTCTTGTTTATAGAGTCTCTAAGACAGCAGGAAACGTGAGAGGGCTGAGAACAAAAGAACGGTGTTTCCTACACATACGGACCATATCTAACTCCAACTCTGCTTCTGAAAATGAAACAAAGCACTGGTCCCCTAACATCCAATGCTGGTCTGTTAAGATGTGAAACATGTGAGATTCGTGAACGATGTATTTCGTTTTAGCTGAAAAGTGACTGCCCTTATCTGAAACGAAGTCTTGCTTGTAGGAAGACTCAGAGCGTGGGATTTAACTCCATTTCTGAAGTGAAACACACAGCAGTGTTCTCATCCATTGATCACATTCTGCTTTAGAGCAAAAAGCACGCTCTTGCTTTCTAGAGGCTCTAAGACAGCATGAAACGTGAGTGTGCTGAGAAAAAAAGAACGATGTTGCCTAAACATAGGGACAACATATAGTCCAAATCTGCTTCTGAAACTGAAACAAAGCACTGGTCCTCTAACATCTAATGCTTGTCAGTTAAGATGAGAAACATGTCAGTTTCGTGAACGATGTAGTTCCTTTGAGCTATAAAGAAACTGCCCTTACCTGAAAGGAAGTCTTGCTTGTAGGAAGACTCAGAGCCTGGGATTTAATTCCATTTCTGAAGGGAAACACACAGCAGAGTTCTCATCCATTGATCACACTCTGCTCTTGAGCAAGAAGCTCGCTCTTGCTTTCTAGAGTCTCTAATAGAGCAGGCAATCTGAGTGTGCCCAGAACAATGAATGGTGTTTCCTACATATACGGACCATATGTAGTCCAAATCTGCTTCTGAAACTGATACAAAGCACTGGTCCTCTAACATCCAATGCTTGTCAGTTAAGATCAGAAACGTGTGAGCTTCGTAAATTATGTCCTTCGTTTGAGCAGAAAAGTTACTGCCCTTACCTGAAACGAAGTCTTGCTTGTAGGAAAACTCATAGCCTGGGATTAAACTCCATTTCTGAAGTGAAACACACAGCAGTGTTCTCATCCATTGATCACACTCTGCTTTAGAACAAGAAGCACGCTCTTTCTTTCTAGAGTCTCTAAGACAGCAGGAAACATGAGTGTGCTGAGAACCAAAGAACGGTGTTTCCTACACATACAGACCATATCTAGTCCAACTCTGCCTCTGAAACTGACACAAAGCACTGGTCCTCTAACATCCAATGCTTGTCTGTTAAGATGAGAAACGTGTGAGGTTCGTGAATGATGTATTTCGTTTGAGCTGAAAAGTGACTGCCCTTACCTGAAACGAAGTCTTGCTTGTAGGAAGACACAGAGCCTGGGATTTAACTCCATTTCTGAAGGGAAACACACAGCATAGTTCTCATCCATGGATCACACTCTGCTTTAGAGCAAGAAGCATCCTCTTGCTTTCTAGAGTCTCTAACACAGAAGGAAACCTGAGTGTGCTCAAAACAAAAGAACGGTGTTTCCTACACATAGGGAACATATCTGGTTTAACTCTACTTCTGAAACTGAAACAAACCACAGGTCCTCTAACATCCAATGCTTGTTCAAGTAAGATCCGAAACGTGTGAGCTTAGTGAATGATGTAGTTCATTTGAGCTATAAAGTATATGCCATTACCTGACATGAAGACTTGCTTGTAGGAAGACTCAGAGCCTGGGATTTAACTCCATTTCTGAAGTGAAACACACAGCAGAGTTCTCATCCATTGATCACACTCTGCTTTAGAGCAAGAAGCATGCTCTTGCTTTCTAGAGTCTCTAAGATAGCAGGAAACGTGAGTGTGCTGAGAACAAAAGAACGGTGTTTCCTACACATACGGACGATATCTATTCCTACTCTGCTTCTGAGACTGATACAAAGCACTGGTCCTCTAACATCCAATGATTGTCTGTTAAGATGAGAAACGTGTGAGCTTCAAGAACGACGTAGTTCATTTGAGCTGAAAAGAGACCGCCCTTGCCTGAAACGAAGTCTTGCTTGTACGAAGACTCAGAGACTGGGATTTCACTCCATTTCTGAAGTGAAACACACAGCAGAGTTCTCTTCCATTGATCACACTCTGCTTTAAAGCAAGAAGCACGCTCTTGCTTTCTAGAGGCTCCAAGAGAGCATGAAACGTGAGTGTGCTGAGAACAAAAGAACGATGTTGCCTACAAATACGGATCATATGTAGTCCAAATCTGCTTCTGAAACTGATACAAAGCACTGGTCCTCTAACATCCAATGCTTGTCAGTTAAGATGAGAAACGTGTGAGATTCGTAAACTATGTAGTTAGTTTGAGCAGAAAAGTGACTGACCTTACCTGAAACGAAGTCTTGCTTGTAGGAAAACTCAGAGCCTGGGATTTAACTCCATTTCTGAAGTGAAACACACAGCAGTGTTCTCATCCATTGATCACACTCTGCTTTAGAACAAGAAGCACACTCTTGCTTTCTAGAGTCTCTAAGACAGCAGGAAACATGAGTGTGCTGAGAACCAAAGAACGGTGTTTCCTACACATACAGACCATATCTTGTCCAACTCTGCTTATGAAACTGACACAAAGCACTGGTCCTCTAACATCCAATGCTTGTCTGTTAAGATGAGAAACGTGTGAGCTTCGTGAATGATGTATTTCTTTTGAGCTGAAAAGTGACTGCCCTTACCTGAAACGAAGTCTTGCTTGTAGGAAGACACAGAGCCTGGGATTTAAGTCCATTTCTGAAGGGAAACACACAGCATAGTTCTCATCCATGGATCACACTCTGCTTTAGAGCAAGAAGCATGCTCTTGCTTTCTAGAGTCTCTAACACAGCACGAAACGTGAGTGTGCTCAAAACAAAAGAACGGTGTTTCCTACACATAGGGAACATATCTAGTTTAACTCTGCTTCTGAAACTGAAACAAACCACAGGTCCTCTAACATCCAATGCTTGTTCAAGTAAGATCCGAAACGTGTGAGCTTAGTGAATGATGTAGTTCTTTTGATCTGTAAAGTAACTGCCCTTACCTGAAACGAAGTCTTGCTTGTAGGAAGACTCAGAGACTGGGATTTCACTCCATTTCTGAAGTGAAACACACAGCAGAGTTCTCATTCATTGATCTCACTCTGCTTTAGAGCAAGAAGCACACTCTTGCTTTCTAGAGGCTCTAAGACAGCATGAAAAGTGAGTGTGCTGAAAACAAAAGAACGATGTTGCCTACACATACAGACCATATGTAGTCCAAATCTGCTTCTGAAACTATTACAAGGCACTGGTCCCCTAACATCCAATGATTGTCAGTTAAGATGAGAAACGTGTGAGTTTCATGAACGATGTAGTTCGTTTGAGCTATAAAGAAACTGCCCTTACCTGAAAGGAATTCTGCTTGTAGGAAGACTCAGACCCTGGGATTTAACTCCATTTCTGAAGGGAAACACACAGCATAGTTCTCATCCACGGATCAAACTCTGCTTTAGAGAGAGAAGCACACTCTTGCTTTCATGAGTCACTAATACAGCAGGAAATCTGAGTGTGCCCAGAACAATGAATTGTGTTTCCTACATATACGGAACATATGTCATCCAAATCTGCTTCTGAAACTGGTACAAAGCACTGGTCCTCTAACATCCAATGCTTGTCAGGTAAGATGAGAAACGTGTGAGCTTTGTAAACTATGTAGTTCGTTTGAGCAGAAAAGTGACTGCCCTTACCTGTAACGAAGTCTTGCTTGTAGGAAAACTCCGAGCCTAGGATTTAACTCCATTTCTGAAGTGAAACACACAGCACTGTTCTCATCCATTGACCACACTCTGCTTTAGAACAAGAAGCATGCTCTTGCTTTCTAGAGTCTCTAACACAGCAGGAAACCTGAGTGTGCTCAAAGCAAAAGAACGGTATTTCCTACACATAGGGAACATATCTAGTTTAACTCTGCTTCTGAAACTGATACAAACCACAGGTCCTCTAACATCCAATGCTTGTTCAAGTAAGATCTGAAACGTGTGAGCTTAGTGAATGATGTAGTTCGTTTGGTCTGTAAAGTAACTGCACTTACCTGAAACGAAGTCTTGCTTGTAGGAAGACTCAGAGACTGGGATTTCACTCCATTTCTGAAGTGAAACACACAGCAGAGTTCTCATTCATTGATCACACTCTGCTTTAGAGCAAGAAGCACACTCTTGCTTTCTAGAGTCTCTGAGACAGCAGGAAACGTGAGTGTGCTGAAAACAAAAGAACGATGTTGCCCACACATACAGACCATATGTAGTCCATATCTGCTTCTGAAACTATTACAAAGCACTGGTCCTCTAACATCCAATGCTTGTCAGTTAAGATGAGAAACGTGTGAGTTTCATGAACGATGTAGATCGTTTGAGCTATAATGAAACTGCCCTTACCTGAAAGGAATTCTGCTTGTAGGAAGACTCAGAGCCTGGGATTTAACTCCATTTCTGAAGGGAAACACACAGCATAGTTCTCATCCACGGATCACACTCAGCTTTAGAGCGAGAAGCACACTCTTGCTTTCTAGAGTCACTAATACAGAAGGAAATCTGAGTGTGCCCAGAACAATGAATTGTGTTTCCTACATATGCGGAACATATGTCGTCCAAATCTGCTTCTGAAACTGGTACAAAGCACTGGTCCTCTAACATCCAATGCTTGTCAGTTAAGATGAGAAACGTGTGAGCTTCGTAAACTATGTAGTTCGTTTGAGCAGAAAAGTGACTGCCCTTACCTGTAACGAAGTCTTGCTTGTAGGAAAACTACGAGCCTGGGATTTAACTCCATTTCTGAAGTGAAACACACAGCAGTGTTCTCATCCATTGATCACACTCTGCTTTAGAACAAGAAGCACGCTCTTGTTTATAGAGTCTCTAAGACAGCAGGAAACGTGAGAGGGCTGAGAACAAAAGAACGGTGTTTCCTACACATACGGACCATATCTAACTCCAACTCTGCTTCTGAAAATGATACAAAGCACTGGTCCCCTAACATCCAATGCTGGTCTGTTAAGATGTGAAACATGTGAGATTCGTGAACGATGTATTTCGTTTTAGCTGAAAAGTGACTGCCCTTATCTGAAACGAAGTCTTGCTTGTAGGAAGACTCAGAGCGTGGGATTTAACTCCATTTCTGAAGTGAAACACACAGCAGTGTTCTCATCCATTGATCACATTCTGCTTTAGAGCAAAAAGCACGCTCTTGCTTTCTAGAGGCTCTAAGAGAGCATGAAACGTGAGTGTGCTGAGAAAAAAAGAACGATGTTGCCTAAACATAGGGACAATATATAGTCCAAATCTGCTTCTGAAACTGAAACAAAGCACTGGTCCTCTAACATCTAATGCTTGTCAGTTAAGATGAGAAACATGTCAGTTTCGTGAACGATGTAGTTCCTTTGAGCTATAAAGAAACTGCCCTTACCTGAAAGGAAGTCTTGCTTGTAGGAAGACTCAGAGCCTGGGATTTAATTCCATTTCTGAAGGGAAACACACAGCAGAGTTCTCATCCATTGATCACACTCTGCTCTTGAGCAAGAAGCTCGCTCTTGCTTTCTAGAGTCTCTAATAGAGCAGGCAATCTGAGTGTGCCCAGAACAATGAATGGTGTTTCCTACATATGCGGACCATATGTAGTCCAAATCTGCTTCTGAAACTGATACAAAGCACTGGTCCTCTAACATCCAATGCTTGTCAGTTAAGATCAGAAACGTGTGAGCTTCGTAAATTATTTACTTCGTTTGAGCAGAAAAGTTACTGCCCTTACCTGAAACGAAGTCTTGCTTGTAGGAAAACTCAGAGCCTGGGATTAAACTCCATATCTGAAGTGAAACACACAGCAGTGTTCTCATCCATTGATCACACTCTGCTTTAGAACAAGAAGCACGCTCTTGCTTTCTAGAGTCTCTAAGAGAGCAGGAAACATGAGTGTGCTGAGAACCAAAGAACGGTGTTTCCTACACATACAGACCATATCTAGTCCAACTCTGCCTCTGAAACTGACACAAAGCACTGGTCCTCTAACATCCAATGCTTGTCTGTTAAGATGAGAAACGTGTGAGCTTCGTGAATGATGTATTTCGTTTGAGCTGAAAAGTGACTGCCCTTACCTGAAACGAAGTCTTGCTTGTAGGAAGACACAGAGCCTGGGATTTAACTCCATTTCTGAAGGGAAACACACAGCATAGTTCTCATCCATGGATCACACTCTGCTTTAGAGCAAGAAGCATCCTCTTGCTTTCTAGAGTCTCTAACACAGAAGGAAACCTGAGTGTGCTCAAAACAAAAGAACGGTGTTTCCTACACATAGGGAACATATCTAGTTTAACTCTACTTCTGAAACTGAAACAAACCACAGGTCCTCTAACATCCAATGCTTGTTCAAGTAAGATCCGAAACGTGTGAGCTTAGTGAATGATGTAGTTCATTTGAGCTATAAAGTATATGCCATTACCTGACATGAAGACTTGCTTGTAGAAAGACTCAGAGCCTGGGATTTAACTCCATTTCTGAAGTGAAACACACAGCAGAGTTCTCATCCATTGATCACACTCTGCTTTAGAGCAAGAAGCATGCTCTTGCTTTCTAGAGTCTCTAAGATAGCAGGAAACGTGAGTGTGCTGAGAACCAAAGAACGGTGTTTCCTACACATACAGACCATATCTAGTCCAACTCTGCTTATGAAACTGACACAAAGCACTGGTCCTCTAACATCCAATGCTTGTCTGTTAAGATGAGAAACGTGTGAGCTTCGTGAATGATGTATTTCGTTTGAGCTGAAAAGTGACTGCCCTTACCTGAATCGAAGCCTTGCTAGTAGGAAGACACACAGCCTGGGATTTAACTCCATTTCTGAAGGGAAACACACAGCATAGTTCTCATCCATGGATCACACTCTGCTTTAGAGCACAAGCATGCTCTTGCTTTCTAGAGTCTCTAACACAGCAGGAAACCTGAGTGTGCTCAAAACAAAAGAACGGTGTTTCCTACACATAGGGAACATATCTAGTTTAACTCTGCTTCTGAAACTGAAACAAATCACAGGTCCTCAAACATCCAATGCTTGTTCAAGTAAGATCTGAAACGTGTGAGCTTAGTGAATGATGTAGATCGTTTGAGCTATAAAGAAACTGCCCTTACCTGAAAGGAATTCTGCTCGTAGGAAGACTCAGAGCCGGGAATTTATCTCCATTTCTGAAGGGAAACACACAGCATAGTTCTCATCCACGGATCACACTCTGCTTTAGAGCGAGAAGCACGCTCTTGCTTTCTAGAGTCACTAATACAGCAGGAAATCTGAGTGTGCCCAGAACAATGAATTGTGTTTCCTACATATACGGAACATATGTCGTCCAAATCTGCTTCTGAAACAGGTACAAAGCACTGGTCCTCTAACATCCAATGCTTGTCAGTTAACATGAGAAACGTGTGAGCTTTGTAAACTATGTCGTTCGTTTGAGCAGAAAAGTGACTGCCCTTACCTGTAACGCAGTCTTGCTTGTAGGAAGACACAGAGCCTGGGATTTAACTCCATTTCTGAAGGGAAACACACAGCATAGTTCTCATCCATGGATCACACTCTGCTTTAGAGCAAGAAGCATCCTCTTGCTTTCTAGAGTCTCTAACACAGAAGGAAACCTGAGTGTGCTCAAAACAAAAGAACGGTGTTTCCTACACATAGGGAACATATCTAGTTTAACTCTACTTCTGAAACTGAAACAAACCACAGGTCCTCTAACATCCAATGCTTGTTCAAGTAAGATCCGAAACGTGTGAGCTTAGTGAATGATGTAGTTCATTTGAGCTATAAAGTATATGCCATTACCTGACATGAAGACTTGCTTGTAGGAAGACTCAGAGCCTGGGATTTAACTCCATTTCTGAAGTGAAACACACAGCAGAGTTCTCATCCATTGATCACACTCTGCTTTAGAGCAAGAAGCATGCTCTTGCTTTCTAGAGTCTCTAAGATAGCAGGAAACGTGAGTGTGCTGAGAACAAAAGAACGGTGTTTCCTACACATACGGACCATATCTAGTCCTACTCTGCTTCTGAGACTGATACAAAGCACTGGTCCTCTAACATCCAATGATTGTCTGTTAAGATGAGAAACGTGTGAGCTTCAAGAACGACGTAGTTCATTTGAGCTGAAAAGAGACTGCCCTTGCCTGAAACGAAGTCTTGCTTGTACGAAGACTCAGGGACTGGGATTTCACTCCATTTCTGAAGTGAAACACACAGCAGAGTTCTCTTCCATTGATCACACTCTGCTTTAAAGCAAGAAGCACGCTCTTGCTTTCTAGATGCTCCAAGAGAGCATGAAACGTGAGTGTGCTGAGAACAAAAGAACGATGTTGCCTACAAATACGGATCATATGTAGTCCAAATCTGGTTCTGAAACTGATACAAAGCACTGGTCCTCTAACATCCAATGCTTGTCAGTTAAGATGAGAAACGTGTGAGATTCGTAAACTATGTAGTTACTTTGAGCAGAAAAGTGACTGACCTTACCTGAAACGAAGTCTTGCTTGTAGGAAAACTCAGAGCCTGGGATTTAACTCCATTTCTGAAGTGAAACACACAGCAGTGTTCTCATCCATTGATCACACTCTGCTTTAGAACAAGAAGCAAGCTCTTGCTTTCTAGAGTCTCTAAGACAGCAGGAAACATGAGTGTGCTGAGAACCAAAGAACGGTGTTTCCTACACATACAGACCATATCTTGTCCAACTCTGCTTATGAAACTGACACAAAGCACTGGTCCTCTAACATCCAATGCTTGTCTGTTAAGATGAGAAACGTGTGAGCTTCGTGAATGATGTATTTCTTTTGAGCTGAAAAGTGACTGCCCTTACCTGAAACGAAGTCTTGCTTGTAGGAAGACACAGAGCCTGGGATTTAAGTCCATTTCTGAAGGGAAACACACAGCATAGTTCTCATCCATGGATCACACTCTGCTTTAGAGCAAGAAGCATGCTCTTGCTTTCTAGAGTCTCTAACACAGCAGGAAACCTGAGTGTGCTCAAAACAAAAGAACGGTGTTTCCTACACATAGGGAACATATCTAGTTTAACTCTGCTTCTGAAACTGAAACAAACCACAGTTCCTCTAACATCCAATGCTTGTTCAAGTAAGATCCGAAACGTGTGAGCTTAGTGAATGATGTAGTTCTTTTGATCTGTAAAGTAACTGCCCTTACCTGAAACGAAGTCTTGCTTGTAGGAAGACTCAGAGACTGGGATTTCAATCCATTTCTGAAGTGAAACACACAGCAGAGTTCTCATTCATTGATCTCACTCTGCTTTAGAGCAAGAAGCACACTCTTGCTTTCTAGAGGCTCTAAGACAACATGAAAAGTGAGTGTGCTGAAAACAAAAGAACGATGTTGCCTACACATACAGACCATATGTAGTCCAAATCTGCTTCTGAAACTATTACAAAGCACTGGTCCCCTAACATCCAATGATTGTCAGTTAAGATGAGAAACGTGTGTGTTTCATGAACGATGTAGTTTGTTTGAGCTATAAAGAAACTGCCCTTACCTGAAAGGAATTCTGCTTGTAGGAAGACTCAGACCCTGGGATTTAACTCCATTTCTGAAGGGAAACACACAGCATAGTTCTCATCCACGGATCAAACTCTGCTTTAGAGCGAGAAGCACACTCTTGCTTTCATGAGTCACTAATACAGCAGGAAATCTGACTGTGCCCAGAACAATGAATTGTGTTTCCTACATATACGGAACATATGTCATCCAAATCTGCTTCTGAAACTGGTACAAAGCACTGGTCCTCTAACATCCAATGCTTGTCAGGTAAGATGAGAAACGTGTGAGCTTTGTAAACTATGTAGTTCGTTTGAGCAGAAAAGTGACTGCCCTTACCTGTAACGAAGTCTTGCTTGTAGGAAAACTCCGAGCCTAGGATTTAACTCCATTTCTGAAGTGAAACACACAGCACTGTTCTCATCCATTGACCACACTCTGCTTTAGAACAAGAAGCATGCTCTTGCTTTCTAGAGTCTCTAACACAGCAGGAAACCTGAGTGTGCTCAAAACAAAAGAACGGTATTTCCTACACATAGGGAACATATCTAGTTTAACTCTGCTTCTGAAACTGATACAAACCACAGGTCCTCTAACATCCAATGCTTGTTCAAGTAAGATCCGAAACGTGTGAGCTTAGTGAATGATGTAGTTCGTTTGGTCTGTAAAGTAACTGCACTTACCTGAAACGAAGTCTTGCTTGTAGGAAGACGCAGAGACTGGGATTTCACTCCATTTCTGAAGTGAAACACACAGCAGAGTTCTCATTCATTGATCACACTCTGCTTTAGAGCAAGAAGCACACTCTTGCTTTCTAGAGGCTCTGAGACAGCAGGAAACGTGAGTGTGCTGAAAACAAAAGAACGATGTTGCCCACACATTCAGACCATATGTAGTCCAAATCTGCTTCTGAAACTATTACAAAGCACTGGTCCTCTAACATCCAATGCTTGTCAGTTAAGATGAGAAACGTGTGAGTTTCATGAACGATGTAGTTCGTTTGAGCTATAATGAAACTGCCCTTACCTGAAAGGAATTCTGCTTGTAGGAAGACTCAGAGCCTGGGATTTAACTCCATTTCTGAAGGGAAACACACAGCATAGTTCTCATCCACGGATCACACTCAGCTTTAGAGCGAGAAGCACACTCTTGCTTTCTAGAGTCACTAATACAGAAGGAAATCTGAGTGTGCCCAGAACAATGAATTGTGTTTCCTACATATGCGGAACATATGTCGTCCAAATCTGCTTCTGAAACTGGTACAAAGCACTGGTCCTCTAACATCCAATGCTTGTCAGTTAAGATGAGAAACGTGTGAGCTTCGTAAACTATGTAGTTCGTTTGAGCAGAAAAGTGACTGCCCTTACCTGTAACGAAGTCTTGCTTGTACGAAAACTACGAGCCTGGGATTTAACTCCATTTCTGAAGTGAAACACACTGCAGTGTTCTCATCCATTGATCACACTCTGCTTTAGAACAAGAAGCACGCTCTTGTTTATAGAGTCTCTAAGACAGCAGGAAATGTGAGAGGGCTGAGAACAAAAGAACGGTGTTTCCTACACATACGGACCATATCTAACTCCAACTCTGCTTCTGAAAATGATACAAAGCACTGGTCCCCTAACATCCAATGCTGGTCTGTTAAGATGTGAAACATGTGAGATTCGTGAACGATGTATTTCGTTTTAGCTGAAAAGTGACTGCCCTTATCTGAAACGAAGTCTTGCTTGTAGGAAGACTCAGAGACTGGGATTTCACTCCATTTCTGAAGTGAAACACACAGCAGTGTTCTCATCCATTGATCACATTCTGCTTTAGAGCAAAAAGCACGCTCTTGCTTTCTAGAGGCTCTAAGACAGCATGAAACGTGAGTGTGCTGAGAAGAAAAGAACGATGTTGCCTAAACATAGGGACAATATATAGTCCAAATCTGCTTCTGAAACTGAAACAAAGCACTGGTCCCCTAACATCTAATGCTTGTCAGTTAAGATGAGAAACATGTCAGTTTCGTGAACGATGTAGTTCCTTTGAGCTATAAAGAAACTGCCCTTACCTGAAAGGAAGTCTTGCTTGTAGGAAGACTCAGAGCCTGGGATTTAACTCCATTTCTGAAGAGAAACACACAGCAGTGTTCTCATCCATTGATCACACTCTGCTTTAGAACAAGAAGCATGCTCTTGCTTTCTAGAGACTCTAAGACAGCAGGAAACATGACTGTGCTGAGAACCAAAGAATGGTGTTTCCTACACATACAGACCATATCTAGTCCAACTCTGCTTCTGAAACTGACACAAAGCACTGGTCCTCTAACATCCAACGCTTGTCTGTTAAGATGAGAAACGTGTGAGCTTCAAGAACGACGTAGTTCATTTGAGCTGAAAAGAGACTGCCCTTGCCTGAAACGAAGTCTTGCTTGTAGGAAGACTCAGAGCCTGGGATTTAACTCCATTTCTGAAGTGAAACACACAGCAGTGTTCTCATCCATAGATCACACTCTGCTTTAGAACAATAAATACGCTCTTGCTTTCTAGAGTCTCTAAGACAGCAGGAAACATGAGTGTGCTGAGAACCAAAGACCGGTGTTTCCTACACATACGGACCATATCTAGTCCAACTCTGCTTCTGAAACTGACACAAAGCACTGGTCCTCTAACATCCAATGCTTGTGAGGTAAGATGAGAAACGTGTGAGCTTCGTGAACGATATAGTTCTTTTGAGCTGAAAAGTGATTGCCCTTACCTGAAAAGATGTCTTGCTTGTAGGAAGACACAGAGCCTGGGATTTAACTCCATTTCTGAAGGGAAACACACAACATAGTACTCATCCATGGATCACACTCTGCTTTAGAGCAAGAAGCATGCTCTTGCTTTCTAGAGTCTCTAACACTGCAGGAAACCTGAGTGTGCTCAAAACAAAAGAACGGTGTTTCCTACACATAGGGAACATATCTAGTTTAACTCTGCTTCTGAAACTAAAACAAACCACAAGTCCTCTAACATCCATTGCTTGTCAGGTATGATCCAAGACGTGTGAGCTTAGTGAACGATGTAGTTCGTTTGAGCTATAAAGTATCTGCACTTAACTGAAACGAATTCTTGCTTGTAGGAAGACTCAGAGCCTGTGATTTAACTCCATTTCTAATGTGAAACACACAGCAGTGTTCTCATCCATTGATCACACTCTGCTTTAGACCAAGAAGCACGCTCTTGCTTTCTAGAGTCTCTAAGAGAGCAGGAAACGTGAGTGTGCTGAGAAGAAAAGAACGGTGTTTCCTACACATACGGACCATATCTAGTCCAACTCTGCTTCTGAAACTGATACAAAGCACTGGTCCTCTAACTTCCAATGCTTGTGAGGTAAGATGTGAAACGTGTGAGCTTCAAGAACAATGTAGTTCGTTTGAGCTGAGAAGTGACTGCCCTTACCTGAAACGAAGTCTTGCTTGTAGTAAGACACAGAGCCTGGGATTTAACTCCATTTCTGAAGGGATACACAAAGCAGAGTTCTCATCCATGGATCACACTCTGCTTTACAGCATAGAAGCAACTCTTGCTTTCTAGAATCCCTAATATAGCAGGAAATCTGAGTGTTCCCAGAATGAAATAACGGTTTTTCACACACATAAGGACCATATGTAGTCCAAATCTGCTTCTGAAACTGATACAAAGCACTGGTCCTCTAACATACAATGCTTGTCAGTTAAGATGAGAAACGTGTGAGCTTTGTGAACGATGTAGTTCCTTTGAGCAGAAAAGTAACTGCCCTTACCTGAAATGAAGTCTTGCTTGTAGGAAGACTCAGAGCCTGGGATTTAACTCCATTTCTGAAGTGAAACACACAGCTGTGTTCTCATCCATTGATCACACTCTGTTTAGAACAAGAAGCACACTCTTGCTTTCTAGAGTCACTAATACAGCAGGAAATCTGAGTGTGCCCAGAACAATGAATGGTGTTTCCTACATATACGGAACATATGTCTTCCAAATCTGCTTTTGAATCTGATACAAAGCACTGGTCCTCTAACATCCAATGCTTGTCAGTTAAGATGAGAAACGTGTGAGCTTCGTAAACTATGTAGTTCGTTTGAGCAGAAAAGTGACTGACCTTACCTGAAACGAAGTCTTGCTTGTAGGAAAACTCAGAGCCTGGGATTTAACTCCATTTCTGAAGTGAAACACACAGCAGTGTTCTCATCCATTGATCACACTCTGCTTTAGAACAAGAAGCACGCTCTTGCTTTCTAGAGTCTCTAAGACAGCAGGAAACATGAGTGTGCTGAGAACCAAAGAACCGTGTTTCCTACACATACAGACCATATCTAGTCCAACTCTGCTTCTGAAACGACACAAAGCACTGGTCCTCTAACATCCAATGCTTGTCTGTTAAGATGAGAAACGTGTGAGCTTCGTGAATGATGTATTTCGTTTGAGCTGAAAAGTGACTGCCCTTACCTGAAAAGAAGTCTTGCTTGTAGGAAGACACAGAGCCTGGGATTTAACTCCATTTCTGAAGGGAAACACACAGCATAGTTCTCATCCATGGATCACACTCTGCTTTAGAGCAAGAAGCATCCTCTTGCTTTCTAGAGTCTCTAACACAGCAGGAAACATTAGTGTGCTCAAAACAAAAGAACGGTGTTTCCTACACATAGGGAACATATCTAGTTTAACTCTACTTCTGAAACTGAAACAAACCACAGGTACTATAACATCCAATGCTTGTTCAAGTAAGATCCGAAACGTGTGAGCTTAGTGAATGATGTAGTTCATTTGAGCTAAAGTATCTGCCATTACCTGACATGAAGACTTGCTTGTAGGAAGACTCAGAGCCTGGGATTTAACTCCATTTCTGAAGTGAAACACACAGCAGAGTTCTCATCCATTGATCACACTCTGCTTTAGAGCAAGAAGCATGTTCTTGCTTTCTAGAGTCTCTAAGATAGCAGGAAACGTGAGTGTGCTGAGAACAAAAGAACGGTGTTTCCTACACATACGTACCATATCTAGTCCTACTCTGCTTCTGAGACTGATACAAAGCACAGGTCCTCTAACATCCAATGATTGTCTGTTAAGATGAGAAACGTGTGAGCTTCAAGAACGACGTAGTTCATTTGAGCTGAAAAGAGACTGCCCTTGCCTGAAACGAAGTCTTGCTTGTACGAAGACTCAGAGACTGGGATTTCACTCCATTTCTGAAGTGAAACACACAGCAGAGTTCTCTTCCATTGATCACACTCTGCTTTAAAGCAAGAAGCACGCTCTTGCTTTCTAGAAACTCTAAGACAGCATGAAACGTGAGTGTGCTGAGAACAAAAGAACGATGTTGCCTACAAATACGGACCATATGTAGTCCAAATCTGCTTCTGAAACTGATACAAACTACTGGTCCTCTAACATCCAATGCTTGTCAGTTAAGATGAGAAACGTGTGAGCTTCGTAAACTATGTAGTTAGTTTGAGCAGAAAAGTGACTGACCTTACCTGAAACCAAGTCTTGCTTGTAGGAAGACACAGAGCCTGGGATTTAACTCAATTTCTGAAGGGAAACACACAGCATAGTTCTCATCCATGGATCACACTCTGCTTTAGAGCAAGAAGCATGCTCTTGCTTTCTAGAGTCTCTAACACAGCAGGAAACATGAGTGTGCTCAAAACAAAAGAACGGTGTTTCCTACACATAGGGAATATATCTAGTTTAACTCTGCTTCTGAAACTGAAACAAACCACAAGTCCTCTAACATCCATTGTTTGTCAGGTATGATCCAAAACGTGTGAGCTTAGTGAACGATGTAGTTCGTTTGAGGTATAAAGTATCTGCCCTTACCTGAAACGAAGTCTTGCTTGTAGGAAGACTCAGAGCCTGGGATTTAACTCCATTTCTGAAGTGAAACACACAGCAGAGTTCTAATCCATTGATCACACTCTGCTTTAGACCAAGAAGCACGCTCTTGCTTTCTAGAGTCTCTATACAGCAGGAAACGTGAGTGTGCTGAGAACAAAAGAACGGTGTTTCCTACACATACGGACCGTATCTAGTCCAACTCTGCTTCTGAAACTGATACAAAGCACTGGTCCTCTAACTTCCAATGCTTGTGAGGTAAGATGAGAAATGTGTGAGCTTCAAGAACATTGTAGTTCGTTTGAGCTGAGAAGTGACTGCCCTTACCTGAAACGAAGTCTTGCTTGTAGTAAGACACAGAGCCTGGGATTTAACTCCATTTCTGAAGGGAAACACAAAGCAGAGTTCTCATCCATGGATCACACTCTGCTATAGAGCGAGAAGCAACTCTTGTTTTCTAGAGTCCCTAATACAGCAGGAAATCTGAGTGTTCCCAGAATGAAATAACGGTTTTTCGCAAATATAAGGACCATATGCAGTCCAAATCTGCTTCTGAAACTGATACAAAGCACTGGTCCTCTTACATCCAATGCTTGTCAGTTAAGATGAGAAACGTGTGAGCTTTGTGAACGATGTAGTTCGTTTGAGCATAAAAGTAATTGCCCTTACCTGAAATGAAGTCTTGCTTGTAGGAAGACTCACAGCCTGGGATTTAACTCCATTTCTGAAGTGAAACACACACCAGAGTTCTCATCCATTGATCACATTCTGCTTTAGAGCAAGAAGCACGCTCTTGCTTTCTAGAGGCTCTAAGACAGCATGAAACGTGAGTGTGCTGAGAAGAAAAGAACGATGTTGCCTAAACATAGGGACAATATGTAGTCCAATTCTGCTTCTGAAACTGAAACAAAGCACTGGTCCTCTAACATCCAATGCTTGTCAGTTAAGGTGAGAAACGTGTGAGCTTTGTAAACTATGTAGTTCGTTTGAGCAGAAAAGTGACTGCCCTTACCTGAAACGAAGTCTTGCTTGTAGGAAAACTCAGAGCCTGGGATTTAACTCCATTTCTGAAGTGAAACACACAGCAGTGTTCTCATCCATTGATCACACTCTGCTTTAGAACAAGAAGCACGCTCTTGCTTTCTAGAGACTCTAAGAGAGCAGGAAACATGAGTGTGCTGAGAACCAAAGAATGGTGTTTCCTACACATACAGACCATATCTAGTCCAACTCTGCTTCTGAAACTGACACAAAGCACTGGTCCTCTAACATCCAACGCTTGTCTGTTAAGATGAGAAACGTGTGAGCTTCAAGAACGATGTAGTTCATTTGAGCTGAAAAGAGACTGCCCTTGCCTGAAACGAAGTCTTCCTTGTAGGAAGACTCAGAGACTGGGATTTAACTCCATTTCTGAAGTGAAACACACAGCATAGTTCGCATCCATGGATCACACTCTGCTTTAGAGCAAGAATCACACTCTTGCTTTCTAGAGTCTCTAAGACAGCAGGAAATGTGAGTGTGCCCAGAACAAAAGAACGGTGTTTCCTACACATACGGACTATATGTAGTCCAAATCTCCTTCTGAAACTGATAGAATGCACTGGTCCTCTAACATCCAATGCTTGTCTGTTAAGATGAGAAACGTGTGAGCTTCGTGAACGATGTAGTTAGTTTGAGCAGAAAAGTGACTGACCTTACCTGAAACCAAGTCTTGCTTGTAGGAAGACACAGAGCCTGGGATTTAACTCAATTTCTGAAGGGAAACACACAGCATAGTTCTCATCCATGGATCACACTCTGCTTTAGAGCAAGAAGCATGCTCTTGCTTTCTAGAGTCTCTAACACAGCAGGAAACATGAGTGTGCTCAAAACAAAAGAACGGTGTTTCCTACACATAGGGAATATATCTAGTTTAACTCTGCTTCTGAAACTGAAACAAACCACAAGTCCTCTAACATCCATTGTTTGTCAGGTATGATCCAAAACGTGTGAGCTTAGTGAACGATGTAGTTCGTTTGAGGTATAAAGTATCTGCCCTTACCTGAAACGAAGTCTTGCTTGTAGGAAGACTCAGAGCCTGGGATTTAACTCCATTTCTGAAGTGAAACACACAGCAGAGTTCTAATCCATTGATCACACTCTGCTTTAGACCAAGAAGCACGCTCTTGCTTTCTAGAGTCTCTATACAGCAGGAAACGTGAGTGTGCTGAGAACAAAAGAACGGTGTTTCCTACACATACGGACCGTATCTAGTCCAACTCTGCTTCTGAAACTGATACAAAGCACTGGTCCTCTAACTTCCAATGCTTGTGAGGTAAGATGAGAAATGTGTGAGCTTCAAGAACATTGTAGTTCGTTTGAGCTGAGAAGTGACTGCCCTTACCTGAAACGAAGTCTTGCTTGTAGTAAGACACAGAGCCTGGGATTTAACTCCATTTCTGAAGGGAAACACAAAGCAGAGTTCTCATCCATGGATCACACTCTGCTATAGAGCGAGAAGCAACTCTTGTTTTCTAGAGTCCCTAATACAGCAGGAAATCTGAGTGTTCCCAGAATGAAATAACGGTTTTTCGCAAATATAAGGACCATATGCAGTCCAAATCTGCTTCTGAAACTGATACAAAGCACTGGTCCTCTTACATCCAATGCTTGTCAGTTAAGATGAGAAACGTGTGAGCTTTGTGAACGATGTAGTTCGTTTGAGCATAAAAGTAATTGCCCTTACCTGAAATGAAGTCTTGCTTGTAGGAAGACTCACAGCCTGGGATTTAACTCCATTTCTGAAGTGAAACACACACCAGAGTTCTCATCCATTGATCACATTCTGCTTTAGAGCAAGAAGCACGCTCTTGCTTTCTAGAGGCTCTAAGACAGCATGAAACGTGAGTGTGCTGAGAAGAAAAGAACGATGTTGCCTAAACATAGGGACAATATGTAGTCCAATTCTGCTTCTGAAACTGAAACAAAGCACTGGTCCTCTAACATCCAATGCTTGTCAGTTAAGGTGAGAAACGTGTGAGCTTTGTAAACTATGTAGTTCGTTTGAGCAGAAAAGTGACTGCCCTTACCTGAAACGAAGTCTTGCTTGTAGGAAAACTCAGAGCCTGGGATTTAACTCCATTTCTGAAGTGAAACACACAGCAGTGTTCTCATCCATTGATCACACTCTGCTTTAGAACAAGAAGCACGCTCTTGCTTTCTAGAGACTCTAAGAGAGCAGGAAACATGAGTGTGCTGAGAACCAAAGAATGGTGTTTCCTACACATACAGACCATATCTAGTCCAACTCTGCTTCTGAAACTGACACAAAGCACTGGTCCTCTAACATCCAACGCTTGTCTGTTAAGATGAGAAACGTGTGAGCTTCAAGAACGATGTAGTTCATTTGAGCTGAAAAGAGACTGCCCTTGCCTGAAACGAAGTCTTCCTTGTAGGAAGACTCAGAGACTGGGATTTAACTCCATTTCTGAAGTGAAACACACAGCATAGTTCGCATCCATGGATCACACTCTGCTTTAGAGCAAGAATCACACTCTTGCTTTCTAGAGTCTCTAAGACAGCAGGAAATGTGAGTGTGCCCAGAACAAAAGAACGGTGTTTCCTACACATACGGACTATATGTAGTCCAAATCTCCTTCTGAAACTGATAGAATGCACTGGTCCTCTAACATCCAATGCTTGTCTGTTAAGATGAGAAACGTGTGAGCTTCGTGAACGATGTAGTTCCTTTGAGCAGAAAAGTGACTGCCCTTACCTGAAACGAAGTCTTGCTTGTAGGGAGACTCAGAGCCTGGGATTTAACTCCAATTCTGAAGTGAAACACACAGCATTATCTCATCCATTGATCACACTCTGCTTTAGAACAAGAAGCACGCTCTTGCTTTCTAGAGTCTCTAAGACAGCAGGAAACGTGAGTGTGCTGAGAACAAAAGAACGGTTTTTCCTACACATAGGGACCATATCTAGTCCAACTCTGCTTCTGAAACTGATACAAAGCACTGGTCCTCTAAAATCCAATGCTTGTCTGTTAAGATGAGAAACGTGTGAGCTTCGTGAACGATGTAGTTCCTTTGAGCAGAAAAGTGACTGCCCCTACCTGAAACGAAGTCTTGCTTGTAGGGAGACTCAGAGCCTGGGATTTAACTCCATTTCTGAAGGGAAACATACAGCATAGTTCTCATCAATGGATCACACTCTGCTTTAGAGGGAGAAGCACGCTCTTGCTTTCTAGAATTTCTAATACAGCAGGAAATCTGAGTGTGCCCAGAACAAAAGAATGGTGTTTCCTACACATACGGACTATATGTAGTCCAAATCTTCTTCTGAAACTGATCGAATGCACTGGTCCTCTAACATCCAGTGCTTGTCAGTTAAGATGAGAAATGTGTGAGCTTTGTGAATGATGTAGTTCCTTTGACTGAAAATGACTGCCCTTACCTGAAACGAAGTCTTGCTTGTAGTAAGACACAGCGCCTGGGATTTAAGTCCATTTCTGAAGGGAAACACACAGCATAGTTCTCATCCATGGATCACACTCTGCTTTAGAGCGAGAAGACTACTCTTGCTTTGTAGAGTCTCAAATACAGCAGGAAATCTGAGTGTGCCCGGAACAAAAGAACGGTGTTTCCTACACATATGGACCATATGTAGTCCAAATCTGCTTCTGAAACTGGTACAAAGCACTGACCCTCTAACATCCGATGCTTGTCAGTTTAGATGAGAAATGTGTGAGCTTCGTGAACGATGTAGTTAGTTTGAGCAGAAAAGTGACTGCACTTACCTGAAACGAAGTCTTCCCTGTAGGAAGACACAGAGCCTGGGATTTAAGTCCATTTCTGAAGGGAAACACACAGCATAGTTCTCATCCATGGATCACACTCTGCTTTAGAGCAAGAAGCACGCTCTTGCTTTCTAGAGTCTCAAATACAGCAGGAAATCTGATTGTGCCCAGAACAAAAGAACGGTGTTTCCTACACATACGGACTGTATGTAGTCCTAATCTTCTTCTGAAACTGATACAATGCACTCGTCTTCTAATATCCAATGCTTGTCAGTTAAGATGAGAAACGTGTGAGCTTCGTGAACGATGTAGTTCCTTTGAGCAGAAAAGTGACTGCCCTTACCTGAAACGAAGTCTTGCTTGTAGGGAGACTCAGAGCCTGGGATTTAACTCCAATTCTGAAGTGAAACACACAGCATTATTTCATCCATTGATCACACTCTGCTTTAGAGGGAGAAGCACGCTCTTGCTTCCTAGAGTCTCTAAGACAGAAGGAAACGTGCGTGTGCTGAGAACAAAAGAACGGTGTTTCCTACACATAGGGACCATATCTAGTCCAACTCTGCTTCTGAAACTGATACAAAGCACTGGTCCTCTAACATCCAATGCTTGTCTGTTAAGATGAGAAATGTGTGAGCTCAGTGAACGATGTAGTTCGTTTGAGGTGAAAAGTGACTGCCCTTACCTGAAAGGAACTCTTGCTTGTAGGAAGACACAGAGCCTGGTATTTAACTCCATTTCTGAAGGGAAACACACAGCTTAGTTCTCATCCATGGATCACACTCTGCTTTAGAGCAAGAAGCACGCTCTTGCTTTCTAGAATTTCTAATAGAGCAGGAAATCTGATTGTGCCCAGAACAAAAGAATGGTGTTTCCTACACATACGGACTATATGTAGTCTAAATTTTCTTCTGAAACTGATACAATGCACTGGTCCTCTAACATCCAATGCTTGTCAGTTAAGATGAGAAACGTGTGAGCTTCGTGAACGATGTAGTTCCTTTGAGCAGAAAAGTGACTGCCCCTAACTGAAAGGAAGTCTTGCTTGTAGGGAGACTCAGAGCCTGGGATTTAACTCCATTTCTGAAGGGAAACATACAGCATAGTTCTCATCAATGGATCACACTCTGCTTTAGAGGGAGAAGCACGCTCTTGCTTTCTAGAATTCCTAATACAGCAGGAAATCTGAGTGTGCCCAGAACAAAAGAATGGTGTTTCCTACACATACGGACTATATGTAGTCCAAATCTTCTTCTGAAACTGATAGAATGCACTGGTCCTCTAACATCCAGTGCTTGTCAGTTAAGATGAGAAATGTGTGAGCTTTGTGAATGATGTAGTTCCTTTGAACTGAAAAGTGACTGCCCTTACCTGAAATGAAGTCTTGCTTGTAGTAAGACACAGAGCCTGGGATTTAAGTCCATTTCTGAAGGGAAACACACAGCATAGTTCTCATCCATGGATCACACTCTGCTTTAGAGCAAGAAGCACACTCTTGCTTTCTAGAGTCTCTAAGACAGCAGGAAATCTGAATGTGCCCAGAACAAAAGAACGGTGTTTCCTACACATATGGACCATATTTAGTCCAAATCTTCTTCTGAAACTGATACAAAGCACTGGTCCTCTAACATCCAATGCTTGTCAATTAAGATGAGAAACGTGTGAGCTTCGTGAATGATGTAGTTCATTTGAGCAGAAAAGTGACTGCCCTTACCTGAAACGAAGTCTTGCTTGTAGTAAGACACAGAGCCTGGGATTTAAGTCCATTTCTGAAGGGAAACAAACAGCATAGTTCTCATCCATGGATCACACTCTGCTTTAGAGCGAGAAGCACACTCTAGCTTTCTAGACTCTCTAATACAGCAGGAAATCTGAGTGTGCCCAGAACAAAAGAATGGTGTTTCCTACACATATGGACCATATGTAGTCCAAATCTGCTTCTGAAACTGATACAAAGCACTGACCCTCTAACATCCAGTGCTTGTCAGTTAAGATGAGAAATGTGTGAGCTTCGTGAACGATGTAGTTAGTTTGAGCAGAAAAGTGACTGCCCTTACCTGAATTTAAGTCTTGCTTGTAGGAAGACTCAGAGCCTGGGATTTAACTCCATTTCTGATGTAAAACACACAGCAGTGTAATCATCCATTGATCACACTCTGCTTTAGAGGGAGAAGCACGCTCTTGCTTTCTAGAATTTCTAATACAGCAGGAAATTTGAGTGTGCCCAGAACAAAAGAACGGTGTTTCCTACACATATGGACCATATCTAGTCCAACTCTTCCTCTGAAACTGATACAAAGCACTGGTCCTCCACAATCCAATGCTTGTCAATTAAGATGAGAAACGTGTGAGCTTCGTGAATGATGTAGTTCATTTGAGCAGAAAAGTGACTGCCCCTACCTGAAACGAAGTCTTGCTTGTAGGAAGACACAGAGCCTGGGATTTAACGCCATTTCTGAAGGGAAACACACAGCATAGTTCTCATCCATGGATCACACTCTGCTTTAGAGCAAGAAGCACGCTCTTGCTTTCTAGAATTTCTAATACAGCAGGAAATCTGAGTGTGCCCAGAACAAAAGAACGGTGTTTCCTACACATACAGACTATATGTAGTCCAAATCTTCTTCTGAAACTGATAGAATGCACTGGTCCTCTAACATCCAGTGCTTGTCAGTTAAGATGAGAAATGTGTGAGCTTCGTGAACGATGTAGTTAGTTTGAGCAGAAAAGTGACTGCCCTTACCTGAAACGAAGTCTTGCCTGTAGGAACACAGAGCCTGGGATTTAACTCCATTTCTGAAGGGAAACACACAGCATAGTTCTCATCCATGGATCACACTCTGCTTTAGAGCAAGAAGCACGCTCTGGCTTTCTAGAGTCTCTAATACAGCAGGAAATCTAATTGTGCCCAGAACAAAAGAACGGTGTTTCCTACACATACGGACTATATGTAGTCCTAATCTTCTTCTGAAACTGATACAATGCACTGGTACTCTAACATCCAATGCTTGTCAGTTAAGATGAGAAACGTGTGAGCTTCGTGAACGATGTAGTTCCTTTGAGCAGAAAAGTGACTGCCCTTACCTGAAACGAAGTCTTGCTTGTAGTAAGACACAGAGCCTGGGATTTAAGTCCATTACTGAAGGGAAACACACAGCATAGTTCTCATCCATGGATCACACTCTGCTTTCGAGCGAGAAGCACACTCTAGCTTTCTAGACTCTCTAATACAGCAGGAAATCTGAGTGTGCCCAGAACAAAAGAACGGTGTTTCCTACACATATGGACCATATGTAGTCCAAATCTGCTTCTGAAACTGATACAAAGCACTGACCCTCTAACATCCAGTGCTTATCAGTTAAGATGAGAAATGTGTGAGCTTCGTGAACGATGTAGTTAGTTTGAGCAGAAAAGTGACTGCCCTTACCTGAATTTAAGTCTTGCTTGTAGGAAGACTCAGAGCCTGGGGTTTAACTCCATTTCTGAAGTAAAACACACAGCAGTGTAATCATCCATTGATCACACTCTGCTTTAGAGGGAGAAGCACGCTCTTGCTTTCTAGAATTTCTAATACAGCACGAAATCTGAGTGTGCCCAGAACAAAAGAACGGTGTTTCCTACACATATGCACCATATCTTGTCCAACTCTTCTTCTGAAACTGATACAAAGCACTGGTCCTCTAACATCCAATGCTTGTCAATTAAGATGAGAAACGTGTGAGCTTCGTGAATGATGTAGTTCATTTGAGCAGAAAAGTGACTGCCATTACCTGAAACGAAGTCTTGCTTGTAGTAAGACACAGAGCCTGGGATTTAAGTCCATTTCTGAAGGGAAACACACAGCATAGTTCTCATCCATGGATCACACTCTGCTTTAGAGCGAGAAGACTACTCTTGCTTTGTAGAGTCTCTAATACAGCAGGAAATCTGAGTGTGCCCGGAACAAAAGAACGGTGTTTCCTACACATATGGACCATATGTAGGCCAAATCTGCTTCTGAAACTGATACAAAGCACTGACCATCTAACATCCATTGCTTGTCATTTAAGATGAGAAACGTGTGAGCTTCATGAACGATGTAGTTCTTTTGAGCTGAAAAGTGACTGCCGTTACCTGAAACGAAGTCTTGCATGTAGGAAGACTCAGAGCCTGGGATTTAACTCCATTTCTGAAGTCAAGCACACAGCATAGTTCTCATCCATGGATCACACTCTGCTTTAGAGCAAGAAGCACACTCTTGCTTTCTAGAGTCTCTAAGACAGCAGGAAATATGAGTGTGCCCAGAACAAAAGAACGGTGTTTCCTACACATACAGACTATATGTAGTCCAAATATTCTTCTGAAACTGATAGAATGCACTGGTCCTCTAACATCCAGTGCTTGTCAGTTAAGATGAGAAAAGTGTGAGCTTTGTGAATGTTGTAGTTCCTTTGAACTGAAAAGTGACTGCCCTTACCTGAAACGAAGTCTTGCTTGTAGTAAGACACAGAGCCTGGGATTTAAATCCATTTCTGAAGGGAAACACACAGCATAGTACTCATCCATGGATCACACTCTGCTTTAGAGCAAGAAACACACTCTAGCTTTCTAGAATCTCTAATACGGCAGGAAATCTGAGTGTGCCCAGAACAAAAGAACGGTGTTTCCTACACATATGGACCATATGTAGTCCAAATCTGCTTCTGAAACTGATACAAAGCACTGACCCTCTAACATCCAATGCTTGTCAGTTAAGATGAGAAATGTGTGAGCTTCGTGAACGATGTAGTTAGTTTGAGCAGAAAAGTGACTGCCCTTACCTGAAACGAAGTCTTGCCTGTAGGAACACAGAGCCTGGGATTTAACTCCATTTCTGAAGGGAAACACACAGCATAGTTCTCATCCATGGATCACACTCTGCTTTAGAGCAAGAAGCACGCTCTGGCTTTCTAGAGTCTCTAATACAGCAGGAAATCTAATTGTGCCCAGAACAAAAGAACGGTGTTTCCTCCACATACGGACTATATGTAGACCTAATCTTCTTCTGAAACTGATACAATGCACTGGTACTCTAACATCCAATGCTTGTCAGTTAAGATGAGAAACGTGTGAGCTTCGTGAACGATGTAGTTCCTTTGAGCAGAAAAGTGACTGCCCTTACCTGAAACGAAGTCTTGCTTGTAGTAAGACACAGAGCCTGGGATTTAACTCCATTTCTGAATGGAAACACACAGCATAGTTCTCATCCATGGATCACACTCTGCTTTAGAGCAAGAAGCACGCTCTTGCTTTCTAGAGTATCTAATACAGCAGGAAATCTGAGTGTGCCCAGAACAAAAGAACGGTGTTTCCTACACATATGGACCATATGTAGTCCAAATCTGCTTCTGAAACTGATACAAAGCACTGGTCCTCTAACATCCAATGCTTGTCTGTTAAGATGAGAAATGTGTGAGCTTCGTGAATGATGTAGTTCATTTGAGCAGAAAAGTGACTGCCCTTACCTGAAACGAAGTCTTGCTTGTAGGAAGACACAGAGCCTGGGATTTAAGTCCATTTCTGAAGGGAAACACACAGCATATTTCTCATCCATGAATCACATTCTGCTTTAGAGCGAGAAGACTACTCTTGCTTTGTAGAGTCTCTAATACAGCAGGAAATCTGAGTGTGCCCAGAACAAAAGAACGGTGTTTCCTACACATATGGACCATATCTTGGCCAACTCTTCTTCTGAAACTGATACAAAGCACTGGTCCTCTAACATCCAATGCTTGTCAATTAAGATGAGAAACGTGTGAGCTTTGTGAATGATGTAGTTCGTTTGAGCAGAAAAGTGACTGCCCTTACCTGAAACGAAGTCTTGCTTGTAGTAAGACACAGAGCATGGGATTTAAGTCCATTTCTGAAGGGAAACACACAGCCTAGTTCTCATCCATGGATCACACTCTGCTTTAGAGCAAGAAGCACACTCTTGCTTTCTAGAGTCTCTAAGACAGCAGGAAATCTGAGTGTGCCCAGAACAAAAGAACGGTGTTTCCTACACATACAGACTATATGTAGTCCAAATCTTCTTCTGAAACTGATAGAATGCACTGACCATCTAACATCCATTGCTTGTCATTTAAGATGAGAAACGTGTGAGCTTCGTGAACGATGTAGTTCTTTTGAGCTGAAAAGTGACTGCCCTTACCTGAAACGAAGTCTTGCATGTAGGAAGACTCAGAGCCTGGGATTTAACTCCATTTCTGAAGTCAAGCACACAGCATAGTACTCATCCATGGATCACACTCTGCTTTAGAGCAAGAAGCACACTCTAGCTTTCTAGAGTCTCTAAGACAGCAGGAAATCTGAGTGTGCCCAGAACAAAAGAACGGTGTTTCCTACACATACGGACCATATGTAGTCCAAATCTGCTTCTGAAACTGATAGAATGCACTGACCCTCTAACATCCAATGCTTGTCAGTTAAGATCAGAAATGTGTGAGCTTCGTGAATGTTGTAGTTAGTTTGAGCAGAAAAGTGACTGCCCTTACCTGAAACGAAGTCTTGCCTGTAGGAAGACACAGAGCCTGGGATTTAACTCCATTTCTGAAGGGAAACACACAGCATAGTACTCATCCATGGATCACACTCTGCTTTAGAGCAAGAAGCACACTCTAGCTTTCTAGACTCTCTAATACGGCAGGAAATCTGAGTGTGCCCAGAACAAAAGAACGGTGTTTCCTACACATATGGACCATATGTAGTCCAAATCTGCTTCTGAAACTGATACAAAGCACTGACCCTCTAACATCCAATGCTTGTCTTGCTCGTAGGGAGACTCAGAGCCTGGGATTTAACTCCATTTCTGAAGGGAAACACACTGCATAGTTGTCATCCATGGATGACACTCTGCTTTAGAACAAGAAGCACGCTCTTGCTTTCTAGAATTTCTAAGACAGCAGGAAATCTGAGTGTGCCCAGAACAAAAGAACGGTGTTTCCTACACATATGGACCATATCTTGTCCAACTCTTCTTCTGAAACTGATACAAGCACTGGTCCTCTAACATCCAATGCTTGTCAATTAAGATGAAAAACGTGTGAGCTTCGTGAATGATGTAGTTCATTTGAGCAGAAAAGTGACTGCCCTTAACTGAAACGAAGTCTTGCTTGTAGTAAGACACAGAGCCTGGGATTTAAGTCCATTTCTGAAGGGAAACATACCGCATAGTTCTCATCAATGGATCACACTATGCTTTAGAGGGAGAAGCACGCTCTTGCTTTCTAGAGTCTCTAAGACAGAAGGAAACGTGAGTGTGCTGAGAACAAAAGAACGGTGTTTCCTACACATAGGGACCATATCTAGTCCACCTCTGCTTCTGAAACTGATACAAAGCACTGGTCCTCTAACATCCAATGCTTGTCTGTTAAGATGAGAAATGTGTGAGCTCAGTGAACGATGTAGTTCGTTTGAGCTGAAAAGTGAATGCCCTTACCTGAAAGGAACTCTTGCTTGTAGGAAGACACAGAGCCTGGTATTTAACTCCATTTCTGAAGGGAAACACACAGCTTAGTTCTCATCCATGGATCACACTCTGCTTTAGAGCAAGAAGCACGCTCTTGCTTTCTAGAATTTCTAATAGAGCAGGAAATCTGATTGTGCCCAGAACAAAAGAATGGTGTTTCCTACACATACGGACAATATGTAGTCTAAATCTTCTTCTGAAACTGATACAATGCACTGGTCCTCTAACATCCAATACTTGTCAGTTAAGATGAGAAACGTGTGAGCTTCGTGAACGATGTAGTTCCTTTGAGCAGAAAAGTGACTGCCACTACCTGAAACGAAGTCTTGCTTGTAGGGAGACTCAGAGCCTGGGATTTAACTCCATTTCTGAAGGGAAACACACAGCATAGTTCTCATCCATGGATCACACTCTGCTTTAGAGCAAGAAGCACACTCTTGCTTTCTAGAGTCTCTAAGACAGCAGGAAATCTGAGTGTGCCCAGAACAAAAGAACGGTGTTTCCTACACATATGGACCATATCTAGTCCAAATCTTCTTCTGAAACTGATACAAAGCACTGGTCCTCTAACATCCAATGCTTGTCAATTAAGATGAGAAACGTGTGAGCTTTGTGAATGATGTAGTTCATTTGAGCAGAAAAGTGACTGCCCTTACCTGAAACGAAGTCTTGCTTGTAGTAAGACACAGAGCCTGGGATTTAAGTCCATTTCAGAAGGGAAACACACAGCATAGTTCTCATCCATGGATCACACTCTGCTTTAGAGCGAGAAGCACACTCTAGCTTTCTAGACTCTCTAATACAGCAGGAAATCTGAGTGTGCCCAGAACAAAAGAACGGTGTTTCCTACACATATGGACCATATGTAGTCCAAATCTGCTTCTGAAACTGATACAAAGCACTGACCCTCTAACATCCAGTGCTTGTCAGTTAAGATGAGAAATGTGTGAGCTTCGTGAACGATGTAGTTAGTTTGAGCAGAAAAGTGACTGCCCTTACCTGAATTTAAGTCTTGCTTGTAGGAAGACTCAGAGCCTGGGATTTAACTCCATTTCTGAAGTAAAACACACAGCAGTGTAATCATCCATTGATCACACTCTGCTTTAGAGGGAGAAGCACGGACTTGCTTTCTAGAATTTCTAATACAGCAGGAAATCTGAGTGTGCCCAGAACAAAAGAACGGTGTTTCCTACACATATGGACCATATCTAGTCCAACTCTTCTTCTGAAACTGATACAAAGCACTGGTCCTCCACCATCCAATGCTTGTCAATTAAGATGAGAAACGTGTGAGCTTCGTGAATGATGTAGTTCATTTGAGCAGAAAAGTGACTGCCCTTACCTGAAACGAAGTCTTGCTTGTAGGAAGACACAGAGCCTGGGATTTAACTCCATTTCTGAAGGGAAACACACAGCATAGTTCTCATCCATGGATCACACTCTGCTTTAGATCAAGAAGCACGCTCTTGCTTTCTAGAATTTCTAATACAGCAGGAAATCTGAGTGTGCCCAGAACAAAAGAACGGAGTTTCCTACACATATGGACCATATCTTGTCCAACTCTTCTTCTGAAACTGATACAAAGCACTGGTCCTCTAACATCCAATGCTTGTCAATTAAGATGAGAAACTTGTGATCTTCGTGAATGATGTAGTTCATTTGAGCAGAAAAGTGACTGCCCTTACCTGAAACGAAGTCTTGCTTGTAGTAAGACACAGAGCCTGGGATTTAAGTCCATTTCTGAAGGGAAACACACAGCATAGTTCTCATCCATGGATCACACTCTGCTTTAGAGCGAGAAGACTACTCTTGCTTTGTAGAGTCTCTAATACAGCAGGAAATCTGAGTGTGCCCAGAACAAAAGAACGGTGTTTCCTACACATATGGACCATATGTAGGCCAAATCTGCTTCTGAAACTGATACAAAGCACTGACCATCTAACATCCATTGCTTGTCATTTAAGATGAGAAACGTGTGAGCTTCATGAACGATGTAGTTCTTTTGAGCCGAAAAGTGACTGCCCTTACCTGAAACGAAGTCTTGCATGTAGGAAGACTCAGAGCCTGGGATTTAACTCCATTTCTGAAGTCAAGCACACAGCATAGTTCTCATCCATGGATCACACTCTGCTTTAGAGCAAGAAGCACACTCTTGCTTTCTAGAGTCTCTAAGACAGCAGGAAATCTGAGTGTGCCCAGAACAAAAGAACGGTGTTTCCTGCACATACAGACTATATGTAGTCCAAATCTTCTTCTGAAACTGATAGAATGCACTGGTCCTCTAACATCCAGTGCTTGTCAGTTAAGATGAGAAAAGTGTGAGCTTTGTGAATGTTGTAGTTCCTATGAACTGAAAAGTGACTGCCCTTACCTGAAACGAAGTCTTGCTTGTAGTAAGACACAGAGCCTGGGATTTAAATCCATTTCTGAAGGGAAACACACAGCATAGTACTCATCCATGGATCACACTCTGCTTTAGAGCAAGAAGCACACTCTAGCTTTCTAGACTCTCTAATACAGCAGGAAATCTGAGTGTGCCCAGAACAAAAGTACGGTGTTTCCTACACATATGGACCATATGTAGTCCAAATCTGCTTCTGAAACTGATACAAAGCACTGACCCTCTAACATCCAATGCTTGTCAGTTAAGATGAGAAATGTGTGAGCTTCGTGAACGATGTAGTTAGTTTGAGCAGAAAAGTGACTGCCCTTACCTGAAACGAAGTCTTGCCTGTAGGAACACAGAGCCTGGGATTTAACTCCATTTCTGAAGGGAAACACACAGCATAGTTCTCATCCATGGATCACACTCTGCTTTAGAGCAAGAAGCACGCTCTGGTTTTCTAGAGTCTCTAATACAGCAGGAAATCTAATTGTGCCCAGAACAAAAGAACGGTGTTTCCTACACATACGGACTATATGTAGTCCTAATCTTCTTCTGAAACTGATGCAATGCACTGGTCCTCTAACATCCAATGCTTGTCAGTTAAGATGAGAAACGTGTGAGCTTCGTGAACGATGTAGTTCCTTTGAGCAGAAAAGTGACTGCCCTTACCTGAAACGAAGTCTTGCTTGTAGTAAGACACAGAGCCTGGGATTTAACTCCATTTCTGAATGGAAACACACAGCATAGTTCTCACCCATGGATCACACTCTGCTTTAGAGCAAGAAGCACGCTCTTGCTTTCTAGAGTATCTAATATAGCAGGAAATCTGATTGTGCCCAGAACAAAAGAACGGTGTTTCCTACACATACAGACTATATGTAGTCCTAATCTTCTTCTGAAACTGATACAATGCACTGGTCCTCTAATATCCAATGCTTGTCAGTTAAGATGAGAATCGTGTGATCTTCGTGAACGATGTAGTTCCTTTGAGCAGAAAAGTGACTGCCCTTACCTGAAACGAAGTCTTGATTGTAGGGAGACTCAGAGCCTGGGATTTAACTCCAATTCTGAAGTGAAACACACAGCATTATCTCATCCATTGATCACACTCTGCTTTAGAACAAGAAGCACGCTCTTGCTTTCTAGAGTCTCTAAGACAGCAGGAAACGTGAGTGTGCTGAGAACAAAAGAACGGTGTTTCCTACACATAGGGACCATATCTAGTCCAACTCTGCTTCTGAAACTGATACAAAGCACTGGTCCTCTAACATCCAATGCTTGTCTGTTAAGATGAGAAATGTGTGAGCTTTGTGAATGATGTAGTTCCTTTGAACTGAAAAGTGACTGCCCTTACCTGAAACGAAGTCTTGCTTGTAGTAAGACACAGAGCCTGGGATTTAAATCCATTTCTGAAGGGAAACACACAGCATAGTACTCATCCATGGATCACACTCTGCTTTAGAGCAAGAAGCACACTCTAGCTTTCTAGACTCTCTAATACAGCAGGAAATCTGAGTGTGCCCAGAACAAAAGAACGGTGTTTCCTACACATATGGACCATATGTAGTCCAAATCTGCTTCTGAAACTGATACAAAGCACTGACCCTCTAACATCCAATGCTTGTCAGTTAAGATGAGAAATGTGTGAGCTTCGTGAACGATGTAGTTAGTTTGAGCAGAAAAGTGACTGCCCTTACCTGAAACGAAGTCTTGCCTGTAGGAAGACACAGAGCCTGGGATTTAAGTCCATTTCTGAAGGGAAACACACAGCATAGTTCTCATCCATGGATCACACTCTGCTTTAGAGCAAGAAGCACGCTCTGGCTTTCTAGAGTCTCTAATACAGCAGGATATCTGATTGTGCCCAGAACAAAAGAACGGTGTTTCCTACACATACGGACTATATGTAGTCCTAATCTTCTTCTGAAACTGATACAATGCACTGGTACTCTAACATCCAATGCTTGTCAGTTAAGATGAGAAACGTGTGAGCTTCGTGAACGATGTAGTTCCTTTGAGCAGAAAAGTGACTGCCCTTACCTGAAACGAAATCTTGCTTGTAGGGAGACTCAGAGCCTGGGATTTAACTCCAATTCTGAAGTGAAACACACAGCATTATCTCATCCATTGATCACACTCTGCTTTAGAACAAGAAGCACGCTCTTGCTTTCTAGAATCTCTAAGACACCAGGAAACGTGAGTGTGCTGAGAACAAAAGAACGGTGTTTCCTACACATACGGACCATATCT
Organism: Onychomys leucogaster; assembly: GCA_949786385.1. Classification (NCBI taxonomy): domain Eukaryota; kingdom Metazoa; phylum Chordata; class Mammalia; order Rodentia; family Cricetidae; genus Onychomys; species Onychomys leucogaster. Next base: position 393,427 of record CATKUP010000063.1, read on the forward strand.
AGTCCAACTCTGCTACTGAAACTGATACAAAGCACTGGTCTCTAACATCCAATGTTTGTGTGTTAAGATGAGAAATGTGTGAGCTTCGTGAATGATGTAGTTCATTTGAGCAGAAAAGTGACTGCCCTTACCTGAAACGAAGTCTTGCTTGTAGTAAGACACAGAGCCTGGGATTTAAGTCCATTTCTGAAGGGAAATACACAGCATAGTTCTCATCCATGGATCACACTCTACTTTAGAGCGAGAAGACTACTCTTGCTTTGTAGAGTCTCTAATACAGCAGGAAATCTGAGTGTGCCCGGAACAAAAGAACGGTGTTTCCTACACATATGGACCATATGTAGGCCAAATCTGCTTCTGAAACTGATACAAAGCACTGACCATCTAACATCCATTGCTTGTCATTTAAGATGAGAAACGTGTGAGCTTCATGAACGATGTAGTTCTTTTGAGCCGAAAAGTGACTGCCCTTACCTGAAACGAAGTCTTGCATGTAGGAAGACTCAGAGCCTGGGATTTAACTCCATTTCTGAAGTCAAGCACACAGCATAGTTCTCATCCATGGATCACACTCTGCTTTAGAGCAAGAAGCACACTCTTGCTTTCTAGAGTCACTGAGACAGCAGGAAATCTGAGTGTGCCCAGAACAAAAGAACGGTGTTTCCTACACATACAGACTATATGTAGTCCAAATCTTCTTCTGAAACTGATAGAATGCACTGGTCCTCTAACATCCAGTGCTTGTCAGTTAAGATGCGAAAAGTGTGAGCTTTGTGAATGATGTAGTTCCTTTGAACTGAAAAGTGACTGCCCTTACCTGAAACGAAGTCTTGCTTGTAGTAAGACACAGAGCCTGGGATTTAAATCCATTTCTGAAGGGAAACACACAGCATAGTACTCATCCATGGATCACACTCTGCTTTAGAGCAAGAAGCACACTCTAGCTTTCTAGACTCTCTAATACAGCAGGAAATCTGAGTGTGCCCAGAACAAAAGAACGGTGTTTCCTACACATATGGACCATATGTAGTCCAAATCTGCTTCTGAAACTGATACAAAGCACTGACCCTCTAACATCCAATGCTTGTCAGTTAAGATGAGAAATGTGTGAGCTTCGTGAACGATGTAGTTAGTTTGAGCAGAAAAGTGACTGCCCTTACCTGAAACGAAGTCTTGCCTGTAGGAACACAGAGCCTGGGATTTAACTCCATTTCTGAAGGGAAACACACAGCATAGTTCTCATCCATGGATCACACTCTGCTTTAGAGCAAGAAGCACGCTCTGGCTTTCTAGAGTCTCTAATACAGCAGGAAATCTAATTGTGCCCAGAACAAAAGAATGGTGTTTCCTACACATACGGACTATATGTAGTCCTAATCTTCTTCTGAAACTGATACAATGCACTGGTACTCTAACATCCAATGCTTGTCAGTTAAGATGAGAAACGTGTGAGCTTCGTGAACGATGTAGTTCCTTTGAGCAGAAAAGTGACAGCCCTTACCTGAAACGAAGTCTTGCTTGTAGTAAGACACAGAGCCTGGGATTTAACTCCATTTCTGAATGGAAACACACAGCATAGTTCTCATCCATGGATCACACTCTGCTTTAGAGCAAGAAGCACGCTCTTGCTTTCTAGAGTATCTAATACAGCAGGAAATCTGATTGTGCCCAGAACAAAAGAACGGTGTTTCCTACACATACGGACTATATGTAGTCCTAAACTTCTTCTGAAACTGATACAATGCACTGGTCCTCTAATATCCAATGCTTGTCAGTTAAGATGAGAATCGTGTGATCTTCGTGAACGATGTAGTTCCTTTGAGCAGAAAAGTGACTGCCCTTACCTGAAACGAAGTCTTGCTTGTAGTAAGACACAGAGCCTGGGATTTAACTCCATTTCTGAATGGAAACACACAGCATAGTTCTCATCCATGGATCACACTCTGCTTTAGAGCAAGAAGCACGCTCTTGCTTTCTAGAGTATCTAATACAGCAGGAAATCTGATTGTGCCCAGAACAAAAGAATGGTGTTTCCTACACATACGGACTATATGTAGTCCTAATCTTCTTCTGAAACTGATACAATGCACTGGTCCTCTAATATCCAATGCTTGTCAGTTAAGATGAGAATCGTGTGATCTTCGTGAACGATGTAGTTCCTTTGAGCAGAAAAGTGACTGCCCTTACCTGAAACGAAGTCTTGACTGTAGGGAGACTCAGAGCCTGGGATTTAACTCCAATTCTGAAGTGAAACACACAGCATTGTCTCATCCATTGATCACACTCTGCTTTAGAACAAGAAGCACGCTCTTGCTTTCTAGAGTCTCTAAGACAGCAGGAAACGTGAGTGTGCTGAGAACAAAAGAACGGTGTTTCCTACACATAGGGACCATATCTAGTCCAACTCTGCTTCTGAAACTGATAAAAAGCACTGTTCCTCTAACATCCAATGCTTGTCTGTTAAGATGAGAAATGTGTGAGCTCAGTGAACGATGTAGTTCGTTTGAGCTGAAAAGTGACTGCCCTTACCTGAAACGAAGTCTTGCTTGTAGGAAGACACAGAGCCTGGGATTTAACTCCATTTCTGAAGGGAAACACACAGCATAGTTCTCATCCATGGATCACACTCTGCTTTAGAGCAAGAAGCACGCTCTTGCTTTCTAGAATTTCTAATACAGCAGGAAATCTGAGTGTGCCCAGAACAAAAGAACGGTGTTTCCTAAACATATGGACCATATCTTGTCCAACTCTTCTTCTGAAACTGATACAAAGCACTGGTCCTCTAACATCCAATGCTTGTCAATTAAGATGAGAAACGTGTGAGCTTCGTGAATGATGTAGTTCATTTGAGCAGAAAAGTGACTGCCCTTACCTGAAACGAAGTCTTGCTTGTAGTAAGACACAGAGCCTGGGATTTAAGTCCATTTCTGAAGGGAAACACACAGCATATTTCTCATCCATGGATCACATTCTGCTTTAGAGCGAGAAGACTACTCTTGCTTTGTAGAGTCTCTAATACAGCAGGAAATCTGAGTGTGCCCGGAACAAAAGAACGGTGTTTCCTACACATATGGACCATATGTAGGCCAAATCTGCTTCTGAAACTGATACAAAGCACTGACCATCTAACATCCATTGCTTGTCATTTAAGATGAGAAACGTGTGAGCTTCATGAACGATGTAGTTCGTTTGAGCCGAAAAGTGACTGCCCTTACCTGAAACGAAGTCTTGCATGTAGGAAGACTCAGAGCCTGGGATTTAACTCCATTTCTGAAGTCAAGCACACAGCATAGTTCTCATCCATGGATCACACTCTGCTTTAGAGCAAGAAGCACACTCTTGCTTTCTAGAGTCTCTAAGACAGCAGGAAATCTGAGTGTGCCCAGAACAAAAGAACGGTGTTTCCTACACATACAGACTATATGTAGTCCAAATCTTCTTCTGAAACTGATAGAATGCACTGGTCCTCTAACATCCAGTGCTTGTCAGTTAAGATGAGAAAAGTGTGAGCTTTGTGAATGATGTAGTTCCTTTGAACTGAAAAGTGACTGCCCTTACCTGAACTGAAGTCTTGCTTGTAGTAAGACACAGAGCCTGGGATTTAAATCCATTTCTGAAGGGAAACACACAGCATAGTACTCATCCATGGATCACACTCTGCTTTAGAGCAAGAAGCACACTCTAGCTTTCTAGACTCTCTAATACAGCAGGAAATCTGAGTGTGCCCAGAACAAAAGAACGGTGTTTCCTACACATATGGACCATATGTAGTCCAAATCTGCTTCTGAAACTGATACAAAGCACTGACCCTCTAACATCCAATGCTTGTCAGTTAAGATGAGAAATGTGTGAGCTTCGTGAACGATGTAGTTAGTTTGAGCAGAAAAGTGACTGCCCTTACCTGAAACGAAGTCTTGCCTGTAGGAAGACACAGAGCCTGGGATTTAACACCATTTCTGAAGGGAAACACACAGCATAGTTCTCATCCATGGACCACACTCTGCTTTAGAGCAAGAAGCACGCTCTGGCTTTCTAGAATCTCTAATACAGCAGGAAATCTGATTGTGCCCAGAACAAAAGAACGGTGTTTCCTACACATACGGACTATATGTAGTCCTAATCTTCTTCTGAAACTGATACAATGCACTGGTACTCTAACATCCAATGCTTGTCAGTTAAGATGAGAAACGTGTGAGCTTCGTGAACGATGTAGTTCCTTTGAGCAGAAAAGTGACTGCCCTTACCTGAAACGAAATCTTGCTTGTAGGGAGACTCAGAGCCTGGGATTTAACTCCAATTCTGAAGTGAAACACACAGCATTATCTCATCCATTGATCACACTCTGCTTTAGAACAAGAAGCACGCTCTTGCTTTCTAGAATCTCTAAGACACCAGGAAACGTGAGTGTGCTGAGAACAAAAGAACGGTGTTTCCTACACATACGGACCATATCTAGTCCAACTCTGCTACTGAAACTGATACAAAGCACTGGTCTCTAACATCCAATGCTTGTGTGTTAAGATGAGAAATGTGTGAGCTCAGTGAACGATGTAGTTCGTTTGAGCTGAAAAGTGACTGCCCTTACCTGAAACGAAGTCTTGCTTGTAGGAAGACACAGAGCCTGGGATTTAACTCCATTTCTGAAGGGAAACACACAGCATAGTTCTCATCCATGGATCACACTCTGCTTTAGAGCAAGAAGCACGCTCTTGCTTTCTAGAATTTCTAATACAGCAGGAAATCTGAGTGTGCCCAGAACAAAAGAACGGTGTTTCCTACACATATGGACCATATCTAGTCCAACTCTTCTTCTGAAAGTGATACAAAGCACTGGTCCTCTAACATCCAATGCTTGTCAATTAAGATGAGAAAGGTGTGAGCTTCGTGAACGATGTAGTTAGTTTGAGCAGAAAAGTGACTGCCCTTACCTGAAACGAAGTCTTGCCTGTAGGAACACAGAGCCAGGGATTTAACTCCATTTCTGAAGTGAAACACACAGCAGTGTTCTCATCCATTGATCACACTCTGCTTTAGAACAAGAAGCACGCTCTTGCTTTCTAGAGTCTCTAAGACAGCAGGAAACATGAGTGTGCTGAGAACCAAAGAACCGTGTTTCCTACACATACAGACCATATCTAGTCCAACTCTGCTTCTGAAACGACACAAAGCACTGGTCCTCTAACATCCAATGCTTGTCTGTTAAGATGAGAAACGTGTGAGCTTCGTGAATGATGTATTTCGTTTGAGCTGAAAAGTGACTGCCCTTACCTGAAAAGAAGTCTTGCTTGTAGGAAGACACAGAGCCTGGGATTTAACTCCATTTCTGAAGGGAAACACACAGCATAGTTCTCATCCATGGATCACACTCTGCTTTAGAGCAAGAAGCATCCTCTTGCTTTCTAGAGTCTCTAACACTGCAGGAAACATTAGTGTGCTCAAAACAAAAGAACGGTGTTTCCTACACATAGGGAACATATCTAGTTTAACTCTACTTCTGAAACTGAAACAAACCACAGGTACTATAACATCCAATGCTTGTTCAAGTAAGATCCGAAACGTGTGAGCTTAGTGAATGATGTAGTTCATTTGAGCTAAAGTATCTGCCATTACCTGACATGAAGACTTGCTTGTAGGAAGACTCAGAGCCTGGGATTTAACTCCATTTCTGAAGTGAAACACACAGCAGAGTTCTCATCCATTGATCACACTCTGCTTTAGAGCAAGAAGCATGTTCTTGCTTTCTAGAGACTCTAAGATAGCAGGAAACGTGAGTGTGCTGAGAACAAAAGAACGGTGTTTCCTACACATACGTACCATATCTAGTCCTACTCTGCTTCTGAGACTGATACAAAGCACAGGTCCTCTAACATCCAATGATTGTCTGTTAAGATGAGAAACGTGTGAGCTTCAAGAACGACGTAGTTCATTTGAGCTGAAAAGAGACTGCCCTTGCCTGAAACGAAGTCTTGCTTGTACGAAGACTCAGAGACTGGGATTTCACTCCATTTCTGAAGTGAAACACACAGCAGAGTTCTCTTCCATTGATCACACTCTGCTTTAAAGCAAGAAGCACGCTCTTGCTTTCTAGAAACTCTAAGACAGCATGAAACGTGAGTGTGCTGAGAACAAAAGAACGATGTTGCCTACAAATACGGACCATATGTAGTCCAAATCTGCTTCTGAAACTGATACAAACTACTGGTCCTCTAACATCCAATGCTTGTCAGTTAAGATGAGAAACGTGTGAGCTTCGTAAACTATGTAGTTAGTTTGAGCAGAAAAGTGACTGACCTTACCTGAAACCAAGTCTTGCTTGTAGGAAGACACAGAGCCTGGGATTTAACTCAATTTCTGAAGGGAAACACACAGCATAGTTCTCATCCATGGATCACACTCTGCTTTAGAGCAAGAAGCATGCTCTTGCTTTCTAGAGTCTCTAACACAGCAGGAAACATGAGTGTGCTCAAAACAAAAGAACGGTGTTTCCTACACATAGGGAATATATCTAGTTTAACTCTGCTTCTGAAACTGAAACAAACCACAAGTCCTCTAACATCCATTGTTTGTCAGGTATGATCCAAAACGTGTGAGCTTAGTGAACGATGTAGTTCGTTTGAGGTATAAAGTATCTGCCCTTACCTGAAACGAAGTCTTGCTTGTAGGAAGACTCAGAGCCTGGGATTTAACTCCATTTCTGAAGTGAAACACACAGCAGAGTTCTAATCCATTGATCACACTCTGCTTTAGACCAAGAAGCACGCTCTTGCTTTCTAGAGTCTCTATACAGCAGGAAACGTGAGTGTGCTGAGAACAAAAGAACGGTGTTTCCTACACATACGGACCGTATCTAGTCCAACTCTGCTTCTGAAACTGATACAAAGCACTGGTCCTCTAACTTCCAATGCTTGTGAGGTAAGATGAGAAATGTGTGAGCTTCAAGAACATTGTAGTTCGTTTGAGCTGAGAAGTGACTGCCCTTACCTGAAACGAAGTCTTGCTTGTAGTAAGACACAGAGCCTGGGATTTAACTCCATTTCTGAAGGGAAACACAAAGCAGAGTTCTCATCCATGGATCACACTCTGCTATAGAGCGAGAAGCAACTCTTGTTTTCTAGAGTCCCTAATACAGCAGGAAATCTGAGTGTTCCCAGAATGAAATAACGGTTTTTCGCAAATATAAGGACCATATGCAGTCCAAATCTGCTTCTGAAACTGATACAAAGCACTGGTCCTCTTACATCCAATGCTTGTCAGTTAAGATGAGAAACGTGTGAGCTTTGTGAACGATGTAGTTCGTTTGAGCATAAAAGTAATTGCCCTTACCTGAAATGAAGTCTTGCTTGTAGGAAGACTCACAGCCTGGGATTTAACTCCATTTCTGAAGTGAAACACACACCAGAGTTCTCATCCATTGATCACATTCTGCTTTAGAGCAAGAAGCACGCTCTTGCTTTCTAGAGGCTCTAAGACAGCATGAAACGTGAGTGTGCTGAGAAGAAAAGAACGATGTTGCCTAAACATAGGGACAATATGTAGTCCAATTCTGCTTCTGAAACTGAAACAAAGCACTGGTCCTCTAACATCCAATGCTTGTCAGTTAAGGTGAGAAACGTGTGAGCTTTGTAAACTATGTAGTTCGTTTGAGCAGAAAAGTGACTGCCCTTACCTGAAACGAAGTCTTGCTTGTAGGAAAACTCAGAGCCTGGGATTTAACTCCATTTCTGAAGTGAAACACACAGCAGTGTTCTCATCCATTGATCACACTCTGCTTTAGAACAAGAAGCACGCTCTTGCTTTCTAGAGACTCTAAGAGAGCAGGAAACATGAGTGTGCTGAGAACCAAAGAATGGTGTTTCCTACACATACAGACCATATCTAGTCCAACTCTGCTTCTGAAACTGACACAAAGCACTGGTCCTCTAACATCCAACGCTTGTCTGTTAAGATGAGAAACGTGTGAGCTTCAAGAACGATGTAGTTCATTTGAGCTGAAAAGAGACTGCCCTTGCCTGAAACGAAGTCTTCCTTGTAGGAAGACTCAGAGACTGGGATTTAACTCCATTTCTGAAGTGAAATACACAGCATAGTTCGCATCCATGGATCACACTCTGCTTTAGAGCAAGAATCACACTCTTGCTTTCTAGAGTCTCTAAGACAGCAGGAAATGTGAGTGTGCCCAGAACAAAAGAACGGTGTTTCCTACACATACGGACTATATGTAGTCCAAATCTCCTTCTGAAACTGATAGAATGCACTGGTCCTCTAACATCCAATGCTTGTCTGTTAAGATGAGAAACGTGTGAGCTTCGTGAACGATGTAGTTCCTTTGAGCAGAAAAGTGACTGCCCTTACCTGAAACGAAGTCTTGCTTGTAGGGAGACTCAGAGCCTGGGATTTTACTCCAATTCTGAAGTGAAACACACAGCATTATCTCATCCATTGATCACACTCTGCTTTAGAACAAGAAGCACGCTCTTGCTTTCTAGAGTCTCTAAGACAGCAGGAAACGTGAGTGTGCTGAGAACAAAAGAACGGTTTTTCCTACACATAGGGACCATATCTAGTCCAACTCTGCTTCTGAAACTGATACAAAGCACTGGTCCTCTAAAATCCAATGCTTGTCTGTTAAGATGAGAAACGTGTGAGCTTCGTGAACGATGTAGTTCCTTTGAGCAGAAAAGTGACTGCCCCTACCTGAAACGAAGTCTTGCTTGTAGGGAGACTCAGAGCCTGGGATTTAACTCCATTTCTGAAGGGAAACATACAGCATAGTTCTCATCAATGGATCACACTCTGCTTTAGAGGGAGAAGCACGCTCTTGCTTTCTAGAATTTCTAATACAGCAGGAAATCTGAGTGTGCCCAGAACAAAAGAATGGTGTTTCCTACACATACGGACTATATGTAGTCCAAATCTTCTTCTGAAACTGATCGAATGCACTGGTCCTCTAACATCCAGTGCTTGTCAGTTAAGATGAGAAATGTGTGAGCTTTGTGAATGATGTAGTTCCTTTGAACTGAAAAGTGACTGCCCTTACCTGAAACGAAGTCTTGCTTGTAGTAAGACACAGCGCCTGGGATTTAAGTCCATTTCTGAAGGGAAACACACAGCATAGTTCTCATCCATGGATCACACTCTGCTTTAGAGCGAGAAGACTACTCTTGCTTTGTAGAGTCTCAAATACAGCAGGAAATCTGAGTGTGCCCGGAACAAAAGAACGGTGTTTCCTACACATATGGACCATATGTAGTCCAAATCTGCTTCTGAAACTGGTACAAAGCACTGACCCTCTAACATCCGATGCTTGTCAGTTTAGATGAGAAATGTGTGAGCTTCGTGAACGATGTAGTTAGTTTGAGCAGAAAAGTGACTGCACTTACCTGAAACGAAGTCTTCCCTGTAGGAAGACACAGAGCCTGGGATTTAAGTCCATTTCTGAAGGGAAACACACAGCATAGTTCTCATCCATGGATCACACTCTGCTTTAGAGCAAGAAGCACGCTCTTGCTTTCTAGAGTCTCAAATACAGCAGGAAATCTGATTGTGCCCAGAACAAAAGAACGGTGTTTCCTACACATACGGACTGTATGTAGTCCTAATCTTCTTCTGAAACTGATACAATGCACTCGTCTTCTAATATCCAATGCTTGTCAGTTAAGATGAGAAACGTGTGAGCTTCGTGAACGATGTAGTTCCTTTGAGCAGAAAAGTGACTGCCCTTACCTGAAACGAAGTCTTGCTTGTAGGGAGACTCAGAGCCTGGGATTTCACTCCAATTCTGAAGTGAAACACACAGCATTATTTCATCCATTGATCACACTCTGCTTTAGAGGGAGAAGCACGCTCTTGCTTCCTAGAGTCTCTAAGACAGAAGGAAACGTGCGTGTGCTGAGAACAAAAGAACGGTGTTTCCTACACATAGGGACCATATCTAGTCCAACTCTGCTTCTGAAACTGATACAAAGCACTGGTCCTCTAACATCCAATGCTTGTCTGTTAAGATGAGAAATGTGTGAGCTCAGTGAACGATGTAGTTCGTTTGAGGTGAAAAGTGACTGCCCTTACCTGAAAGGAACTCTTGCTTGTAGGAAGATACAGAGCCTGGTATTTAACTCCATTTCTGAAGGGAAACACACAGCTTAGTTCTCATCCATGGATCACACTCTGCTTTAGAGCAAGAAGCACGCTCTTGCTTTCTAGAATTTCTAATAGAGCAGGAAATCTGATTGTGCCCAGAACAAAAGAATGGTGTTTCCTACACATACGGACTATATGTAGTCTAAATTTTCTTCTGAAACTGATACAATGCACTGGTCCTCTAACATCCAATGCTTGTCAGTTAAGATGAGAAACGTGTGAGCTTCGTGAACGATGTAGTTCCTTTGAGCAGAAAAGTGACTGCCCCTAACTGAAAGGAAGTCTTGCTTGTAGGGAGACTCAGAGCCTGGGATTTAACTCCATTTCTGAAGGGAAACATACAGCATAGTTCTCATCAATGGATCACACTCTGCTTTAGAGGGAGAAGCACGCTCTTGCTTTCTAGAATTCCTAATACAGCAGGAAATCTGAGTGTGCCCAGAACAAAAGAATGGTGTTTCCTACACATACGGACTATATGTAGTCCAAATCTTCTTCTGAAACTGATAGAATGCACTGGTCCTCTAACATCCAGTGCTTGTCAGTTAAGATGAGAAATGTGTGAGCTTTGTGAATGATGTAGTTCCTTTGAACTGAAAAGTGACTGCCCTTACCTGAAATGAAGTCTTGCTTGTAGTAAGACACAGAGCCTGGGATTTAAGTCCATTTCTGAAGGGAAACACACAGCATAGTTCTCATCCATGGATCACACTCTGCTTTAGAGCAAGAAGCACACTCTTGCTTTCTAGAGTCTCTAAGACAGCAGGAAATCTGAATGTGCCCAGAACAAAAGAACGGTGTTTCCTACACATATGGACCATATCTAGTCCAAATCTTCTTCTGAAACTGATACAAAGCACTGGTCCTCTAACATCCAATGCTTGTCAATTAAGATGAGAAACGTGTGAGCTTCGTGAATGATGTAGTTCATTTGAGCAGAAAAGTGACTGCCCTTACCTGAAACGAAGTCTTGCTTGTAGTAAGACACAGAGCCTGGGATTTAAGTCCATTTCTGAAGGGAAACAAACAGCATAGTTCTCATCCATGGATCACACTCTGCTTTAGAGCGAGAAGCACACTCTAGCTTTCTAGACTCTCTAATACAGCAGGAAATCTGAGTGTGCCCAGAACAAAAGAACGGTGTTTCCTACACATATGGACCATATGTAGTCCAAATCTGCTTCTGAAACTGATACAAAGCACTGACCCTCTAACATCCAGTGCTTGTCAGTTAAGATGAGAAATGTGTGAGCTTCGTGAACGATGTAGTTAGTTTGAGCAGAAAAGTGACTGCCCTTACCTGAATTTAAGTCTTGCTTGTAGGAAGACTCAGAGCCTGGGATTTAACTCCATTTCTGATGTAAAACACACAGCAGTGTAATCATCCATTGATCACACTCTGCTTTAGAGGGAGAAGCACGCTCTTGCTTTCTAGAATTTCTAATACAGCAGGAAATTTGAGTGTGCCCAGAACAAAAGAACGGTGTTTCCTACACATATGGACCATATCTAGTCCAACTCTTCCTCTGAAACTGATACAAAGCACTGGTCCTCCACAATCCAATGCTTGTCAATTAAGATGAGAAACGTGTGAGCTTCGTGAATGATGTAGTTCATTTGAGCAGAAAAGTGACTGCCCCTACCTGAAACGAAGTCTTGCTTGTAGGAAGACACAGAGCCTGGGATTTAACGCCATTTCTGAAGGGAAACACACAGCATAGTTCTCATCCATGGATCACACTCTGCTTTAGAGCAAGAAGCACGCTCTTGCTTTCTAGAATTTCTAATACAGCAGGAAATCTGAGTGTGCCCAGAACAAAAGAACGGTGTTTCCTACACATACAGACTATATGTAGTCCAAATCTTCTTCTGAAACTGATAGAATGCACTGGTCCTCTAACATCCAGTGCTTGTCAGTTAAGATGAGAAATGTGTGAGCTTCGTGAACGATGTAGTTAGTTTGAGCAGAAAAGTGACTGCCCTTACCTGAAACGAAGTCTTGCCTGTAGGAACACAGAGCCTGGGATTTAACTCCATTTCTGAAGGGAAACACACAGCATAGTTCTCATCCATGGATCACACTCTGCTTTAGAGCAAGAAGCACGCTCTGGCTTTCTAGAGTCTCTAATACAGCAGGAAATCTAATTGTGCCCAGAACAAAAGAACGGTGTTTCCTACACATACGGACTATATGTAGTCCTAATCTTCTTCTGAAACTGATACAATGCACTGGTACTCTAACATCCAATGCTTGTCAGTTAAGATGAGAAACGTGTGAGCTTCATGAACGATGTAGTTCCTTTGAGCAGAAAAGTGACTGCCCTTACCTGAAACGAAGTCTTGCTTGTAGTAAGACACAGAGCCTGGGATTTAAGTCCATTACTGAAGGGAAACACACAGCATAGTTCTCATCCATGGATCACACTCTGCTTTCGAGCGAGAAGCACACTCTAGCTTTCTAGACTCTCTAATACAGCAGGAAATCTGAGTGTGCCCAGAACAAAAGAACGGTGTTTCCTACACATATGGACCATATGTAGTCCAAATCTGCTTCTGAAACTGATACAAAGCACTGACCCTCTAACATCCAGTGCTTATCAGTTAAGATGAGAAATGTGTGAGCTTCGTGAACGATGTAGTTAGTTTGAGCAGAAAAGTGACTGCCCTTACCTGAATTTAAGTCTTGCTTGTAGGAAGACTCAGAGCCTGGGGTTTAACTCCATTTCTGAAGTAAAACACACAGCAGTGTAATCATCCATTGATCACACTCTGCTTTAGAGGGAGAAGCACGCTCTTGCTTTCTAGAATTTCTAATACAGCACGAAATCTGAGTGTGCCCAGAACAAAAGAACGGTGTTTCCTACACATATGGACCATATCTTGTCCAACTCTTCTTCTGAAACTGATACAAAGCACTGGTCCTCTAACATCCAATGCTTGTCAATTAAGATGAGAAACGTGTGAGCTTCGTGAATGATGTAGTTCATTTGAGCAGAAAAGTGACTGCCATTACCTGAAACGAAGTCTTGCTTGTAGTAAGACACAGAGCCTGGGATTTAAGTCCATTTCTGAAGGGAAACACACAGCATAGTTCTCATCCATGGATCACACTCTGCTTTAGAGCGAGAAGACTACTCTTGCTTTGTAGAGTCTCTAATACAGCAGGAAATCTGAGTGTGCCCGGAACAAAAGAACGGTGTTTCCTACACATATGGACCATATGTAGGCCAAATCTGCTTCTGAAACTGATACAAAGCACTGACCATCTAACATCCATTGCTTGTCATTTAAGATGAGAAACGTGTGAGCTTCATGAACGATGTAGTTCTTTTGAGCTGAAAAGTGACTGCCGTTACCTGAAACGAAGTCTTGCATGTAGGAAGACTCAGAGCCTGGGATTTAACTCCATTTCTGAAGTCAAGCACACAGCATAGTTCTCATCCATGGATCACACTCTGCTTTAGAGCAAGAAGCACACTCTTGCTTTCTAGAGTCTCTAAGACAGCAGGAAATATGAGTGTGCCCAGAACAAAAGAACGGTGTTTCCTACACATACAGACTATATGTAGTCCAAATATTCTTCTGAAACTGATAGAATGCACTGGTCCTCTAACATCCAGTGCTTGTCAGTTAAGATGAGAAAAGTGTGAGCTTTGTGAATGTTGTAGTTCCTTTGAACTGAAAAGTGACTGCCCTTACCTGAAACGAAGTCTTGCTTGTAGTAAGACACAGAGCCTGGGATTTAAATCCATTTCTGAAGGGAAACACACAGCATATTTCTCATCCATGAATCACATTCTGCTTTAGAGCGAGAAGACTACTCTTGCTTTGTAGAGTCTCTAATACAGCAGGAAATCTGAGTGTGCCCAGAACAAAAGAACGGTGTTTCCTACACATATGGACCATATCTTGGCCAACTCTTCTTCTGAAACTGATACAAAGCACTGGTCCTCTAACATCCAATGCTTGTCAATTAAGATGAGAAACGTGTGAGCTTTGTGAATGATGTAGTTCGTTTGAGCAGAAAAGTGACTGCCCTTACCTGAAACGAAGTCTTGCTTGTAGTAAGACACAGAGCATGGGATTTAAGTCCATTTCTGAAGGGAAACACACAGCCTAGTTCTCATCCATGGATCACACTCTGCTTTAGAGCAAGAAGCACACTCTTGCTTTCTAGAGTCTCTAAGACAGCAGGAAATCTGAGTGTGCCCAGAACAAAAGAACGGTGTTTCCTACACATACAGACTATATGTAGTCCAAATCTTCTTCTGAAACTGATAGAATGCACTGACCATCTAACATCCATTGCTTGTCATTTAAGATGAGAAACGTGTGAGCTTCGTGAACGATGTAGTTCTTTTGAGCTGAAAAGTGACTGCCCTTACCTGAAACGAAGTCTTGCATGTAGGAAGACTCAGAGCCTGGGATTTAACTCCATTTCTGAAGTCAAGCACACAGCATAGTACTCATCCATGGATCACACTCTGCTTTAGAGCAAGAAGCACACTCTAGCTTTCTAGAGTCTCTAAGACAGCAGGAAATCTGAGTGTGCCCAGAACAAAAGAACGGTGTTTCCTACACATACGGACCATATGTAGTCCAAATCTGCTTCTGAAACTGATAGAATGCACTGACCCTCTAACATCCAATGCTTGTCAGTTAAGATGAGAAATGTGTGAGCTTCGTGAATGTTGTAGTTAGTTTGAGCAGAAAAGTGACTGCCCTTACCTGAAACGAAGTCTTGCCTGTAGGAAGACACAGAGCCTGGGATTTAACTCCATTTCTGAAGGGAAACACACAGCATAGTACTCATCCATGGATCACACTCTGCTTTAGAGCAAGAAGCACACTCTAGCTTTCTAGACTCTCTAATACGGCAGGAAATCTGAGTGTGCCCAGAACAAAAGAACGGTGTTTCCTACACATATGGACCATATGTAGTCCAAATCTGCTTCTGAAACTGATACAAAGCACTGACCCTCTAACATCCAATGCTTGTCTTGCTCGTAGGGAGACTCAGAGCCTGGGATTTAACTCCATTTCTGAAGGGAAACACACTGCATAGTTGTCATCCATGGATGACACTCTGCTTTAGAACAAGAAGCACGCTCTTGCTTTCTAGAATTTCTAAGACAGCAGGAAATCTGAGTGTGCCCAGAACAAAAGAACGGTGTTTCCTACACATATGGACCATATCTTGTCCAACTCTTCTTCTGAAACTGATACAAAGCACTGGTCCTCTAACATCCAATGCTTGTCAATTAAGATGAAAAACGTGTGAGCTTCGTGAATGATGTAGTTCATTTGAGCAGAAAAGTGACTGCCCTTACCTGAAACGAAGTCTTGCTTGTAGTAAGACACAGAGCCTGGGATTTAAGTCCATTTCTGAAGGGAAACATACCGCATAGTTCTCATCAATGGATCACACTATGCTTTAGAGGGAGAAGCACGCTCTTGCTTTCTAGAGTCTCTAAGACAGAAGGAAACGTGAGTGTGCTGAGAACAAAAGAACGGTGTTTCCTACACATAGGGACCATATCTAGTCCAACTCTGCTTCTGAAACTGATACAAAGCACTGGTCCTCTAACATCCAATGCTTGTCTGTTAAGATGAGAAATGTGTGAGCTCAGTGAACGATGTAGTTCGTTTGAGCTGAAAAGTGAATGCCCTTACCTGAAAGGAACTCTTGCTTGTAGGAAGACACAGAGCCTGGTATTTAACTCCATTTCTGAAGGGAAACACACAGCTTAGTTCTCATCCATGGATCACACTCTGCTTTAGAGCAAGAAGCACGCTCTTGCTTTCTAGAATTTCTAATAGAGCAGGAAATCTGATTGTGCCCAGAACAAAAGAATGGTGTTTCCTACACATACGGACAATATGTAGTCTAAATCTTCTTCTGAAACTGATACAATGCACTGGTCCTCTAACATCCAATACTTGTCAGTTAAGATGAGAAACGTGTGAGCTTCGTGAACGATGTAGTTCCTTTGAGCAGAAAAGTGACTGCCACTACCTGAAACGAAGTCTTGCTTGTAGGGAGACTCAGAGCCTGGGATTTAACTCCATTTGTGAAGGGAAAAACACTGCATAGTTCTCATCCATGGATCACACTCTGCTTTAGAGCAAGAAGCACACTCTTGCTTTCTAGAGTCTCTAAGACAGCAGGAAATCTGAGTGTGCCCAGAACAAAAGAACGGTGTTTCCTACACATATGGACCATATCTAGTCCAAATCTTCTTCTGAAACTGATACAAAGCACTGGTCCTCTAACATCCAATGCTTGTCAATTAAGATGAGAAACGTGTGAGCTTTGTGAATGATGTAGTTCATTTGAGCAGAAAAGTGACTGCCCTTACCTGAAACGAAGTCTTGCTTGTAGTAAGACACAGAGCCTGGGATTTAAGTCCATTTCAGAAGGGAAACACACAGCATAGTTCTCATCCATGGATCACACTCTGCTTTAGAGCGAGAAGCACACTCTAGCTTTCTAGACTCTCTAATACAGCAGGAAATCTGAGTGTGCCCAGAACAAAAGAACGGTGTTTCCTACACATATGGACCATATGTAGTCCAAATCTGCTTCTGAAACTGATACAAAGCACTGACCCTCTAACATCCAGTGCTTGTCAGTTAAGATGAGAAATGTGTGAGCTTCGTGAACGATGTAGTTAGTTTGAGCAGAAAAGTGACTGCCCTTACCTGAATTTAAGTCTTGCTTGTAGGAAGACTCAGAGCCTGGGATTTAACTCCATTTCTGAAGTAAAACACACAGCAGTGTAATCATCCATTGATCACACTCTGCTTTAGAGGGAGAAGCACGGACTTGCTTTCTAGAATTTCTAATACAGCAGGAAATCTGAGTGTGCCCAGAACAAAAGAACGGTGTTTCCTACACATATGGACCATATCTAGTCCAACTCTTCTTCTGAAACTGATACAAAGCACTGGTCCTCCACCATCCAATGCTTGTCAATTAAGATGAGAAACGTGTGAGCTTCGTGAATGATGTAGTTCATTTGAGCAGAAAAGTGACTGCCCTTACCTGAAACGAAGTCTTGCTTGTAGGAAGACACAGAGCCTGGGATTTAACTCCATTTCTGAAGGGAAACACACAGCATAGTTCTCATCCATGGATCACACTCTGCTTTAGATCAAGAAGCACGCTCTTGCTTTCTAGAATTTCTAATACAGCAGGAAATCTGAGTGTGCCCAGAACAAAAGAACGGAGTTTCCTACACATATGGACCATATCTTGTCCAACTCTTCTTCTGAAACTGATACAAAGCACTGGTCCTCTAACATCCAATGCTTGTCAATTAAGATGAGAAACTTGTGATCTTCGTGAATGATGTAGTTCATTTGAGCAGAAAAGTGACTGCCCTTACCTGAAACGAAGTCTTGCTTGTAGTAAGACACAGAGCCTGGGATTTAAGTCCATTTCTGAAGGGAAACACACAGCATAGTTCTCATCCATGGATCACACTCTGCTTTAGAGCGAGAAGACTACTCTTGCTTTGTAGAGTCTCTAATACAGCAGGAAATCTGAGTGTGCCCAGAACAAAAGAACGGTGTTTCCTACACATATGGACCATATGTAGGCCAAATCTGCTTCTGAAACTGATACAAAGCACTGACCATCTAACATCCATTGCTTGTCATTTAAGATGAGAAACGTGTGAGCTTCATGAACGATGTAGTTCTTTTGAGCCGAAAAGTGACTGCCCTTACCTGAAACGAAGTCTTGCATGTAGGAAGACTCAGAGCCTGGGATTTAACTCCATTTCTGAAGTCAAGCACACAGCATAGTTCTCATCCATGGATCACACTCTGCTTTAGAGCAAGAAGCACACTCTTGCTTTCTAGAGTCTCTAAGACAGCAGGAAATCTGAGTGTGCCCAGAACAAAAGAACGGTGTTTCCTGCACATACAGACTATATGTAGTCCAAATCTTCTTCTGAAACTGATAGAATGCACTGGTCCTCTAACATCCAGTGCTTGTCAGTTAAGATGAGAAAAGTGTGAGCTTTGTGAATGTTGTAGTTCCTATGAACTGAAAAGTGACTGCCCTTACCTGAAACGAAGTCTTGCTTGTAGTAAGACACAGAGCCTGGGATTTAAATCCATTTCTGAAGGGAAACACACAGCATAGTACTCATCCATGGATCACACTCTGCTTTAGAGCAAGAAGCACACTCTAGCTTTCTAGACTCTCTAATACAGCAGGAAATCTGAGTGTGCCCAGAACAAAAGTACGGTGTTTCCTACACATATGGACCATATGTAGTCCAAATCTGCTTCTGAAACTGATACAAAGCACTGACCCTCTAACATCCAATGCTTGTCAGTTAAGATGAGAAATGTGTGAGCTTCGTGAACGATGTAGTTAGTTTGAGCAGAAAAGTGACTGCCCTTACCTGAAACGAAGTCTTGCCTGTAGGAACACAGAGCCTGGGATTTAACTCCATTTCTGAAGGGAAACACACAGCATAGTTCTCATCCATGGATCACACTCTGCTTTAGAGCAAGAAGCACGCTCTGGTTTTCTAGAGTCTCTAATACAGCAGGAAATCTAATTGTGCCCAGAACAAAAGAACGGTGTTTCCTACACATACGGACTATATGTAGTCCTAATCTTCTTCTGAAACTGATGCAATGCACTGGTCCTCTAACATCCAATGCTTGTCAGTTGAGATGAGAAACGTGTGAGCTTCGTGAACGATGTAGTTCCTTTGAGCAGAAAAGTGACTGCCCTTACCTGAAACGAAGTCTTGCTTGTAGTAAGACACAGAGCCTGGGATTTAACTCCATTTCTGAATGGAAACACACAGCATAGTTCTCACCCATGGATCACACTCTGCTTTAGAGCAAGAAGCACGCTCTTGCTTTCTAGAGTATCTAATATAGCAGGAAATCTGATTGTGCCCAGAACAAAAGAACGGTGTTTCCTACACATACAGACTATATGTAGTCCTAATCTTCTTCTGAAACTGATACAATGCACTGGTCCTCTAATATCCAATGCTTGTCAGTTAAGATGAGAATCGTGTGATCTTCGTGAACGATGTAGTTCCTTTGAGCAGAAAAGTGACTGCCCTTACCTGAAACGAAGTCTTGATTGTAGGGAGACTCAGAGCCTGGGATTTAACTCCAATTCTGAAGTGAAACACACAGCATTATCTCATCCATTGATCACACTCTGCTTTAGAACAAGAAGCACGCTCTTGCTTTCTAGAGTCTCTAAGACAGCAGGAAACGTGAGTGTGCTGAGAACAAAAGAACGGTGTTTCCTACACATAGGGACCATATCTAGTCCAACTCTGCTTCTGAAACTGATACAAAGCACTGGTCCTCTAACATCCAATGCTTGTCTGTTAAGATGAGAAATGTGTGAGCTTTGTGAATGATGTAGTTCCTTTGAACTGAAAAGTGACTGCCCTTACCTGAAACGAAGTCTTGCTTGTAGTAAGACACAGAGCCTGGGATTTAAATCCATTTCTGAAGGGAAACACACAGCATAGTACTCATCCATGGATCACACTCTGCTTTAGAGCAAGAAGCACACTCTAGCTTTCTAGACTCTCTAATACAGCAGGAAATCTGAGTGTGCCCAGAACAAAAGAACGGTGTTTCCTACACATATGGACCATATGTAGTCCAAATCTGCTTCTGAAACTGATACAAAGCACTGACCCTCTAACATCCAATGCTTGTCAGTTAAGATGAGAAATGTGTGAGCTTCGTGAACGATGTAGTTAGTTTGAGCAGAAAAGTGACTGCCCTTACCTGAAACGAAGTCTTGCCTGTAGGAAGACACAGAGCCTGGGATTTAAGTCCATTTCTGAAGGGAAACACACAGCATAGTTCTCATCCATAGATCACACTCTGCTTTAGAGCAAGAAGCACGCTCTGGCTTTCTAGAGTCTCTAATACAGCAGGATATCTGATTGTGCCCAGAACAAAAGAACGGTGTTTCCTACACATACGGACTATATGTAGTCCTAATCTTCTTCTGAAACTGATACAATGCACTGGTACTCTAACATCCAATGCTTGTCAGTTAAGATGAGAAACGTGTGAGCTTCGTGAACGATGTAGTTCCTTTGAGCAGAAAAGTGACTGCCCTTACCTGAAACGAAATCTTGCTTGTAGGGAGACTCAGAGCCTGGGATTTAACTCCAATTCTGAAGTGAAACACACAGCATTATCTCATCCATTGATCACACTCTGCTTTAGAACAAGAAGCACGCTCTTGCTTTCTAGAATCTCTAAGACACCAGGAAACGTGAGTGTGCTGAGAACAAAAGAACGGTGTTTCCTACACATACGGACCATATCTAGTCCAACTCTGCTACTGAAACTGATACAAAGCACTGGTCTCTAACATCCAATGTTTGTGTGTTAAGATGAGAAATGTGTGAGCTTCGTGAATGATGTAGTTCATTTGAGCAGAAAAGTGACTGCCCTTACCTGAAACGAAGTCTTGCTTGTAGTAAGACACAGAGCCTGGGATTTAAGTCCATTTCTGAAGGGAAATACACAGCATAGTTCTCATCCATGGATCACACTCTACTTTAGAGCGAGAAGACTACTCTTGCTTTGTAGAGTCTCTAATACAGCAGGAAATCTGAGTGTGCCTGGAACAAAAGAACGGTGTTTCCTACACATATGGACCATATGTAGGCCAAATCTGCTTCTGAAACTGATACAAAGCACTGACCATCTAACATCCATTGCTTGTCATTTAAGATGAGAAACGTGTGAGCTTCATGAACGATGTAGTTCTTTTGAGCCGAAAAGTGACTGCCCTTACCTGAAACGAAGTCTTGCATGTAGGAAGACTCAGAGCCTGGGATTTAACTCCATTTCTGAAGTCAAGCACACAGCATAGTTCTCATCCATGGATCACACTCTGCTTTAGAGCAAGAAGCACACTCTTGCTTTCTAGAGTCTCTAAGACAGCAGGAAATCTGAGTGTGCCCAGAACAAAAGAACGGTGTTTCCTACACATACAGACTATATGTAGTCCAAATCTTCTTCTGAAACTGATAGAATGCACTGGTCCTCTAACATCCAGTGCTTGTCAGTTAAGATGAGAAAAGTGTGAGCTTTGTGAATGATGTAGTTCCTTTGAACTGAAAAGTGACTGCCCTTACCTGAAACGAAGTCTTGCTTGTAGTAAGACACAGAGCCTGGGATTTAAATCCATTTCTGAAGGGAAACACACAGCATAGTACTCATCCATGGATCACACTCTGCTTTAGAGCAAGAAGCACACTCTAGCTTTCTAGACTCTCTAATACAGCAGGAAATCTAATTGTGCCCAGAACAAAAGAACGGTGTTTCCTACACATACGGACTATATGTAGTCCTAATCTTCTTCTGAAACTGATACAATGCACTGGTACTCTAACATCCAATGCTTGTCAGTTAAGATGAGAAACGTGTGAGCTTCGTGAACGATGTAGTTCCTTTGAGCAGAAAAGTGACAGCCCTTACCTGAAACGAAGTCTTGCTTGTAGTAAGACACAGAGCCTGGGATTTAACTCCATTTCTGAATGGAAACACACAGCATAGTTCTCATCCATGGATCACACTCTGCTTTAGAGCAAGAAGCACGCTCTTGCTTTCTAGAGTATCTAATACAGCAGGAAATCTGATTGTGCCCAGAACAAAAGAACGGTGTTTCCTACACATACGGACTATATGTAGTCCTAAACTTCTTCTGAAACTGATACAATGCACTGGTCCTCTAATATCCAATGCTTGTCAGTTAAGATGAGAATCGTGTGATCTTCGTGAACGATGTAGTTCCTTTGAGCAGAAAAGTGACTGCCCTTACCTGAAACGAAGTCTTGCTTGTAGTAAGACACAGAGCCTGGGATTTAACTCCATTTCTGAATGGAAACACACAGCATAGTTCTCATCCATGGATCACACTCTGCTTTAGAGCAAGAAGCACGCTCTTGCTTTCTAGAGTATCTAATACAGCAGGAAATCTGATTGTGCCCAGAACAAAAGAATGGTGTTTCCTACACATACGGACTATATGTAGTCCTAATCTTCTTCTGAAACTGATACAATGCACTGGTCCTCTAATATCCAATGCTTGTCAGTTAAGATGAGAATCGTGTGATCTTCGTGAACGATGTAGTTCCTTTGAGCAGAAAAGTGACTGCCCTTACCTGAAACGAAGTTTTGACTGTAGGGAGACTCAGAGCCTGGGATTTAACTCCAATTCTGAAGTGAAACACACAGCATTGTCTCATCCATTGATCACACTCTGCTTTAGAACAAGAAGCACGCTCTTGCTTTCTAGAGTCTCTAAGACAGCAGGAAACGTGAGTGTGCTGAGAACAAAAGAACGGTGTTTCCTACACATAGGGACCATATCTAGTCCAACTCTGCTTCTGAAACTGATAAAAAGCACTGTTCCTCTAACATCCAATGCTTGTCTGTTAAGATGAGAAATGTGTGAGCTCAGTGAACGATGTAGTTCGTTTGAGCTGAAAAGTGACTGCCCTTACCTGAAACGAAGTCTTGCTTGTAGGAAGACACAGAGCCTGGGATTTAACTCCATTTCTGAAGGGAAACACACAGCATAGTTCTCATCCATGGATCACACTCTGCTTTAGAGCAAGAAGCACGCTCTTGCTTTCTAGAATTTCTAATACAGCAGGAAATCTGAGTGTGCCCAGAACAAAAGAACGGTGTTTCCTAAACATATGGACCATATCTTGTCCAACTCTTCTTCTGAAACTGATACAAAGCACTGGTCCTCTAACATCCAATGCTTGTCAATTAAGATGAGAAACGTGTGAGCTTCGTGAATGATGTAGTTCATTTGAGCAGAAAAGTGACTGCCCTTACCTGAAACGAAGTCTTGCTTGTAGTAAGACACAGAGCCTGGGATTTAAGTCCATTTCTGAAGGGAAACACACAGCATATTTCTCATCCATGGATCACATTCTGCTTTAGAGCGAGAAGACTACTCTTGCTTTGTAGAGTCTCTAATACAGCAGGAAATCTGAGTGTGCCCGGAACAAAAGAACGGTGTTTCCTACACATATGGACCATATGTAGGCCAAATCTGCTTCTGAAACTGATACAAAGCACTGACCATCTAACATCCATTGCTTGTCATTTAAGATGAGAAACGTGTGAGCTTCATGAACGATGTAGTTCGTTTGAGCCGAAAAGTGACTGCCCTTACCTGAAACGAAGTCTTGCATGTAGGAAGACTCAGAGCCTGGGATTTAACTCCATTTCTGAAGTCAAGCACACAGCATAGTTCTCATCCATGGATCACACTCTGCTTTAGAGCAAGAAGCACACTCTTGCTTTCTAGAGTCTCTAAGACAGCAGGAAATCTGAGTGTGCCCAGAACAAAAGAACGGTGTTTCCTACACATACAGACTATATGTAGTCCAAATCTTCTTCTGAAACTGATAGAATGCACTGGTCCTCTAACATCCAGTGCTTGTCAGTTAAGATGAGAAAAGTGTGAGCTTTGTGAATGATGTAGTTCCTTTGAACTGAAAAGTGACTGCCCTTACCTGAAATGAAGTCTTGCTTGTAGTAAGACACAGAGCCTGGGATTTAACTCCATTTCTGAAGGGAAACACACAGCATAGTTCTCATCCATGGATCACACTCTGCTTTAGAGCAAGAAGCACGCTCTTGCTTTCTAGAATTTCTAATACAGCAGGAAATCTGAGTGTGCCCAGAACAAAAGAACGGTGTTTCCTACACATATGGACCATATCTAGTCCAACTCTTCTTCTGAAACTGATACAAAGCACTGGTCCTCTAACATCCAATGCTTGTCAATTAAGATGAGAAAGGTGTGAGCTTCGTGAATGATGTAGTTCATTTGAGCAGAAAAGTTACTGCCCTTACCTGAAACGAAGTCTTGCTTGTAGTAAGACACAGAGCTTGGGATTTAAGTCCATTTCTGAAGGGAAACACACAGCATAGTTCTCATCCATGGATCACACTCTGCTTTAGAGCAAGAAGCACGCTCTTGCTTTCTAGAGTATCTAATACAGCAGGAAATCTGATTGTGCCCAGAACAAAAGAACGGTGTTTCCTACACATACGGACTATATGTAGTCTAAATCTTCTTCTGAAACTGATACAATGCACTGGTACTCTAACATCCAATGCTTGTCAGTTAAGATGAGAAACGTGTGAGCTTCTTGAACGATGTAGTTCCTTTGAGCAGAAAAGTGACAGCCCTTACCTGAAACGAAGTCTTGCTTGTAGGGAGACTCAGAGCCTGGGATTTAACTCCATTTCTGAATTGAAACACACTGCATTGTCTCATCCATTGATGACACTCTCCTTTAGAACAAGAAGCACGCTCTTGCTTTCTAGAGTCTCTAAGACAGCAGGAAACGTGAGTGTGCTGAGAACAAAAGAACGGTGTTTCCTACACATAGGGACCATATCTAGTCCAACTCTGCTTCTGAAACTGATACAAAGCACTGGTCCTCTAAAATCCAATGCTTGTCTGTTAAGATGAGAAACGTGTGAGCTTCGTGAACGATGTAGTTCCTTTGAGCAGAAAAGTGACTGCCCCTACCTGAAACGAAGTCTTGCTTGTAGGGAGACTCAGAGCCTGGGATTTAACTCCATTTCTGAAGGGAAACATACAGCATAGTTCTCATCAATGGATCACACTCTGCTTTAGAGGGAGAAGCACGCTCTTGCTTTCTAGAATTTCTAATACAGCAGGAAATCTGAGTGTGCCCAGAACAAAAGAATGGTGTTTCCTACACATACAGACTATATGTAGTCCAAATCTTCTTCTGAAACTGATCGAATGCACTGGTCCTCTAACATCCAGTGCTTGTTAGTTAAGATGAGAAATGTGTGAGCTTTGTGAATGATGTAGTTCCTTTGAACTGAAAAGTGACTGCCCTTACCTGAAACGAAGTCTTGCTTGTAGTAAGACACAGAGCCTGGGATTTAAGTCCATTTCTGAAGGGAAACACACAGCATAGTTCTCATCCATGGATCACACTCTGCTTTAGAGCGAGAAGACTACTCTTGCTTTGTAGAGTCTCAAATACAGCAGGAAATCTGAGTGTGCCCAGAACAAGAGAACGGTGTTTCCTACACATATGGACCATATGTAGTCCAAATCTGCTTCTGAAACTGATACAAAGCACTGACCATCTAACATCCATTGCTTATCACTTAAGATGAGAAACATGTGAGCTTCATGAACGATGTAGTTCGTTTGAGCCAAAAAGTGACTGCCCTTACCTGAAATGAAGTCTTGCCTGTAGGAAGACTCAGAGCCTGTGATTTAACTCCATTTCTGAAGTCAAGCACACAGCATAGTTCTCATCCATGGATCACACTCTGCTTTAGAGCAAGAAGCACACTCTTGCTTTCTAGAGTCTCTAAGACAGCAAGAAATCTGAGTGTGCCCAGAACAAAAGAACGGTGTTTCCTACACATACAGACTATATGTAGTCCAAATCTTCTTCTGAAACTGATAGAATGCACTGGTCCTATAACATCCAGTGCTTGTCAGTTAAGATGAGAAAAGTGTGAGCTTTTTGAATGATGTAGTTCCTTTGAACTGAAAAGTGACTGCCCTTACCTGAAACGAAGTCTTGCTTGTAGTAAGACACAGAGCCTGGGATTTAATTCCATTTCTGAAGGGAAACACACAGCATAGTTCTCATCCATGGATCACACTCTGCTTTAGAGCGAGAAGCACACTCTAGCTTTCTAGACTCTCTAATACAGCAGGAAATCTGAGTGTGCCCAGAACAAAAGAACGGTGTTTCCTACACATATGGACCATATGTAGTCCAAATCTGCTTCCGAAACTGGTACAAAGCACTGAACCTCTAGCATCCAATGCTTGTCAGTTTAGATGAGAAATGTGTGAGCTTCGTGAACGATGTAGTTAGTTTGAGCAGAAAAGTGACTGCCCTTACCTGAAACGAAGTCTTCCCTGTAGGAAGACACAGAGCCTGGGATTTAAGTCCATTTGAAGGGAAACACACAGCATAGTTCTCATCCATGGATCACACTCTGCTTTAGAGCAAGAAGCACGCTCTTGCTTTCTAGAGTCTCTAATACAGCAGGAAATCTGATTGTGCCCACAACAAAAGAACGGTGTTTCCTACACATACGGACTATATGTAGTCCTAATCTTCTTCTGAAACTGATACAATGCACTCGTCCTCTAATATCCAATGCTTGTCAGTTAAGATATGAAACGTGTGAGCTTCGTGAACGATGTAGTTCCTTTGAGCAGAAAAGTGACTGCCCTTACCTGAAACGAAGTCTTGCTTGTAGGGAGACTCAGAGCCTGGGATTTAACTCCAATTCTGAAGTGAAACACACAGCATTATCTCATCCATTGATCACACTCTGCTTTAGAGGGAGAAGCACGCTCTTGCTTTCTAGAGTCTCTAAGACAGAAGGAAACGTGAGTGTGCTGAGAACAAAAGAACGGTGTTTCCTACACATAGGGACCATATCTAGTCCAACTCTGCTTCTGGAACTGATACAAAGCACTGGTCCTCTAACATCCAATGCTTGTCTGTTAAGATGAGAAATGTGTGAGCTCAGTGAACGATGTAGTTCGTTTGAGCTGAAAAGTGACTGCCCTTACCTGAAAGGAACTCTTGCTTGTAGGAAGACACAGAGCCTGGTATTTAACTCCATTTCTGAAGGGAAACACACAGCTTAGTTCTCATCCATGGATCACACTCTGCTTTAGAGCAAGAAGCACGCTCTTGCTTTCTAGAATTTCTAATAGAGCAGGAAATCTGATTGTGCCCAGAACAAAAGAATGGTGTTTCCTACACATACGGACTATATGTAGTCCAAATCTTCTTCTGAAACTGATAGAATGCACTGGTCCTCTAACATCCAGTGCTTGTCAGTTAAGATGAGAAATGTGTGAGCTTTGTGAATGATGTAGTTCCTTTGAACTGAAAAGTGACTGCCCTTACCTGAAATGAAGTCTTGCTTATAGTAAGACACAGAGCTTTGGATTTAAGTCCATTTCTGAAGGGAAACACACAGCATAGTTCTCATCCATGGATCACACTCTGCTTTAGAGCAAGAAGCACACTCTTGCTTTCTAGAGTCTCTAAGACAGCAGGAAATCTGAGTGTGCCCAGAACAAAAGAACGGTGTTTCCTACACATATGGACCATATCTAGTCCAAATCTTCTTCTGAAACTGATACAAAGCACTGGTCCTCTAACATCCAATGCTTGTCAATTAAGATGAGAAACGTGTGAGCTTTGTGAATGATGTAGTTCATTTGAGCAGAAAAGTGTCTGCCCTTACCTGAAACGAAGTCTTGCTTGTAGTAAGACACAGAGCCTGGGATTTAAGTCCATTTCTGAAGGGAAACACACAGCATAGTTCTCATCCATGGATCACACTCTGCTTTAGAGCGAGAAGCACACTCTAGCTTTCTAGACTCTCTAATACAGAGGGAAATCTGAGTGTGATCAGAACAAAAGAACGGTGTTTCCTACACATATGGACCATATGTAGTCCAAATCTGCTTCTGAAACTGATACAAAGCTCTGGTCCTCCACCATCCAATGCTTGTCAATTAAGATGAGAAACGTGTGAGCTTCATGAACGATGTAGTTCTTTTGAGCCGATAAGTGACTGCCCTTACCTGAAACGAAGTCTTGCATGTAGGAAGACTCAGAGCCTGGGATTTAACTCCATTTCTGAAGTCAAGCACACAGCATAGTTCTCATCCATGGATCACACTCTGCTTTAGAGCAAGAAGCACACTCTTGCTTTCTAGATTCTCTAAGACAGCAGGAAATCTGAGTGTGCCCAGAACAAAAGAACGGTGTTTCCTACACATACAGACTATATGTAGTCCAAATCTTCTTCTGAAACTGATAGAATGCACTGGTCCTCTAACATCCAGTGCTTGTCAGTTAAGATGAGAAAAGTGTGAGCTTTGTGAATGTTGTAGTTCCTTTGAACTGAAAAGTGACTGCCCTTACCTGAAACGAAGTCTTGCTTGTAGTAAGACACAGAGCCTGGGATTTAAATCCATTTCTGAAGGGAAACACACAGCATAGTACTCATCCATGGATCACACTCTGCTTTAGAGCAAGAAGCACACTCTAGCTTTCTAGACTCTCTAATACAGCAGGAAAACTGAGTGTGCCCAGAACAAAAGAACGGTGTTTCCTACACATATGGACCATATGTAGTCCAAATCTGCTTCTGAAACTGATACAAAGCACTGACCCTCTAACATCCAATGCTTGTCAGTTAAGATGAGAAATGTGTGAGCTTCGTGAACGATGTAGTTAGTTTGAGCAGAAAAGTGACTGCCCTTACCTGAAACGAAGTCTTGCCTGTAGGAACACAGAGCCTGGGATTTAACTCCATTTCTGAAGGGAAACACACAGCATAGTTCTCATCCATGGATCACACTCTGCTTTAGAGCAAGAAGCACGCTCTGGTTTTCTAGAGTCTCTAATACAGCAGGAAATCTAATTGTGCCCAGAACAAAAGAACGGTGTTTCCTACACATACGGACTATATGTAGTCCTAATCTTCTTCTGAAACTGATACAATGCACTGGTACTCTAACATCCAATGCTTGTCAGTTAAGATGAGAAACGTGTGAGCTTCGTGAACGATGTAGTTCCTTTGAACAGAAAAGTGACTGCCCTTACCTGAAACGAAGTCTTGCTTGTAGTAAGACACAGAGCCTGGGATTTAACTCCATTTCTGAATGGAAACACACAGCATAGTTCTCATCCATGGATCACACTCTGCTTTAGAGCAAGAAGCACGCTCTTGCTTTCTAGAGTATCTAATACAGCAGGAAATCTGATTGTGCTCAGAACAAAAGAACGGTGTTTCCTACACATACGGACTATATGTAGTCCTAATCTTCTTCTGAAACTGATACAATGCACTGGTCCTCTAATATCCAATGCTTGTCAGTTAAGATGAGAATCATGTGATCTTCGTGAACGATGTAGTTCCTTTGAGCAGAAAAGTGACTGCCCTTACCTGAAACGAAGTCTTGCTTGTAGTAAGACACAGAGCCTGAGATTTAACTCCATTTCTGAATGGAAACACACAGCATAGTTCTCATCCATGGATCACACTCTGCTTTAGAGCAAGAAGCACGCTCTTGCTTTCTAGAGTATCTAATACAGCAGGAATTCTGATTGTGCCCAGAACAAAAGAACTGTGTTTCCTACACATACGGACTATATGTAGGACTAATCTTCTTCTGAAACTGATACAATGCACTGGTCCTCTAATATCCAATGCTTGTCAGTTAAGATGAGAATCGTGTGATCTTCGTGAACGATGTAGTTCCTTTGAGCAGAAAAGTGACGTCCCTTACCTGAAACGAAGTCTTGATTGTAGGGAGACTCAGAGCCTGGGATTTAACTCCAATTCTGAAGTGAAACACACAGCATTATCTCATCCATTGATCACACTCTGCTTTAGAACAAGAAGCACGCTCTTGCTTTCTAGAGTCTCCAAGACAGCAGGAAACGTGAGTGTGCTGAGAACAAAAGAACGGTGTTTCCTACACATAGGGACCATATCTAGTCCAACTCTGCTTCTGAAACTGATACAAAGCACTGGTCCTCTAACATCCAATGCTTGTCTGTTAAGATGAGAAATGTGTGAGCTCAGTGAACGATGTAGTTCGTTTGAGCTGAAAAGTGACTGCCCTTACCTGAAACGAAGTCTTGCTTGTAGGAAGACACAGAGCCTGGGATTTAACTCCATTTCTGAAGGGAAACACACAGCATAGTTCTCATCCATGGATCACACTCTGCTTTAGAGCAAGAAGCACGCTCTTGCATTCTAGAATTTCTAATACAGCAGGAAATCTGAGTGTGCCCAGAACAAAAGAACGATGTTTACTACACATATGGACCATATCTTGTCCAACTCTTCTTCTGAAACTGATACAAAGCACTGACCATCTAACATCCATTGCTTGTCATTTAAGATGAGAAACGTGTGAGCTTCATGAACGATGTAGTTCGTTTGAGCCGAAAAGTGACTGCCCTTACCTGAAACGAAGTCTTGCATGTAGGAAGACTCAGAGCCTGGGATTTAACTCCATTTCTTAAGTCAAGCACACAGCATAGTTCTCATCCATGGATCACACTCTGCTTTAGCGCAAGAAGCACACTCTTGCTTTCTAGAGTCTCTAAGACAGCAGGAAATCTGAGTGTGCCCAGAACAAAAGAACGGTGTTTCCTACACATACAGACTATATGTAGTCCAAATCTTCTTCTGAAACTGATAGAATGCACCTGTCCTCTAACATCCAGTGCTTGTCAGTTAAGATGAGAAAAGTGTGAGCTTTGTGAATGATGTAGTTCCTTTGAACTGAAAAGTGACTGCCCTTACCTGAAACGAAGTCTTGCTTGTAGTAAGACACAGAGCCTGGGATTTAACTCCATTTCTGAAGGGAAACACACAGCATAGTACTCAACCATGGATCACACTCTGCTTTAGAGCAAGAAGCACACTCTAGCTTTCTAGACTCTCTCATACAGCAGGAAATCTGAGTGTGCCCAGAACAAAAGAACGGTGTTTCCTACACATATGGACCATATGTAGTCCAAATCTGCTTCTGAAACTGATACAAAGCACTGACCCTCTAACATCCAATGCTTGTCAGTTAAGATGAGAAATGTGTGAGCTTCGTGAACGATGTAGTTAGTTTGAGCAGAAAAGTGACTGCCCTTACCTGAAACGAAGTCTTGCCTGTAGGAAGACACAGAGCCTGGGATTTAACTCCAATTCTGAAGTGAAACACACAGCATTATCTCATCCATTGATCACACTCTGCTTTAGAACAAGAAGCACGCTCTTGCTTTCTAGAATCTCTAAGACACCAGGAAACGTGAGTGTGCTGAGAACAAAAGAACGGTGTTTCCTACACATACGGACCATATCTAGTCCAACTCTTCTTCTGAAAATGATACAAAGCACTGGTCCTCTAACATCCAATGCTTGTCAATTAAGATGAGAAACGTGTGAGCTTCGTGAATGATGTAGTTCATTTGAGCAGAAAAGTTACTGCCCTTACCTGAAACGAAGTCTTGCTTGTAGTAAGACACAGAGCCTGGGATTTAAGTCCATTTCTGAAGGGAAACACACAGCATAGTTCTCATCCATGGTTCACACTCTGCTTTAGAACAAGAAGCACGCTCTTGCTTTCTAGAGTCTCGAAGACAGCAGGAAATCTGAGTGTGCCCAGAACAAAAGAACGGTGTTTCCTACACATACGGACAATATCTAGTCCAACTCTGCTTCTGAAACTGATACAAATCACTGGTCCTCTAACATCCAATGCTTGTCTGTTAAGATGAGAAATGTGTGAGCTCAGTGAACGATGAAGTTCGTTTGAGCTGAAAAGTGACTGCCCTTACCTGAAACGAAGTCTTGCCTGTAGGAAGACACAGAGTCTGGCATTTAACTCCATTTCTGAAGGGAAACATACAGCATAGTTCTCATCAATGGATCACACTCTGCTTTAGAGCAAGAAGCACGCTCTTGCTTTCTAGAGTCTCTAATAGAGCAGGAAATCTGATTGTGCCCAGAACAAAAGAACGGTGTCCGACACATACGGACTACATGTAGTCCAAATCTTCTTCTGAAACTGATACAATGCACTGGTCCTCTAACATCCAATGCTTGATGTTAAGATGAGAAACGTGTGAGCTCAGTGAACGATGTAGTTCGTTTGAGCTGAAAAGTGACTGCCCTTACCTGAAACGAAGTCTTGCCTGTAGGAAGACACAGAGCCTGGGATTTAACTCCATTTCTGAAGGGAAACACACAGCATAGTTCTCATCCATGGATCACACTCTGCTTTAGCGCAAGAAGCACGCTCTTGCTTTCTAGAGTCTCTAATACAGCAGGAAATCTGATTGTGCCCAGAACAAAAGAACGGTGTTTCCTACACATACGGACTATATGTAGTCCTAATCTTCTTCTGAAACTGATACAATGCACTGGTCCTCTAATATCCAATGCTTGTCAGTTAAGATGAGAAACGTGTGAGCTTCGTGAACGATGTAGATCCTTTGAGCAGAAAAGTGACTGCCCTTACCTGAAACGAAGTCTTGCTTGTAGGGAGACTCAGAGCCTGGGATTTAACTCCAATTCTGAAGTGAAACACACAGCATTATCTCATCCATTGATCACACTCTGCTTTAGAACAAGAAGCACGCTCTTGCTTTCTAGAGTCTCTAAGACAGCAGTAAACGTGAGTGTGCTGAGAACAAAAGAATGGTGTTTCCTACACATACGGACCTTATCTAGTCCAACTCTGCTTCTGAAACTGATACAAAGCACTGGTCCTCTAACATCCAATGCTTCTCTGCTATATGAGAAATGTGTGAGCTCAGTGAACGATGTAGTTCGTTTGAGCTGAAAAGTGACTGCCCTTACCTGAAACGAAGTCTTGCATGTAGGAAGACACAGAGCCTGGGATTTAAATCCATTTCTGAAGGGAAACACACAGCATAGTACTCATCCATGGATCACACTCTGCTTTAGAGCAAGAAGCACGCTCTTGCTTTCTAGAATCTCTAAGACACCAGGAAACGTGAGTGTGCTGAGAACAAAAGAACGGTGTTTCCTACACATACGGACCATATCTAGTCCAACTCTGCTACTGAAACTGATACAAAGCACTGGTCTCTAACATCCAATGTTTGTGTGTTAAGATGAGAAATGTGTGAGCTCAGTGAACGATGTAGTTCGTTTGAGCTGAAAAGTGACTGCCCTTACCTGAAACGAAGTCTTGCATGTAGGAAGACACAGAGCCTGGGATTTAATTCCATTTCTGAAGTGAAACACACAGCATAGTTCTCATCCATGGATCACACTCTGCTTTAGAGCAAGAAGCACGCTCTTGCTTTCTAGAATTTCTAATACAGCAGGAAATCTGAGTGTGCCCAGAACAAAAGAACGGTGTTTCCTACACATATGGACCATATCTAGTCCAACTCTTCTTCTGAAAATGATACAAAGCACTGGTCCTCTAACATCCAATGCTTGTCAAATAAGATTAGAAACGTGTGAGCTTCGTGAATGATGTAGTTCATTTGAGCAGAAAAGTTTCTGCCCTTACCTGAAACGAAGTCTTGCCTGTAGGAAGACACAGAGCCTGGGATTTAACTCCATTTCTGAAGGGAAACACACAGCATAGTTCTCATCCATGGATCACACTCTGCTTTAGCGCAAGAAGCACGCTCTTGCTTTCTAGAGTCTCTAATACAGCAGGAAATCTGATTGTGCCCAGAACAAAATAACGGTGTTTCCTACACATACGGACTATATGTAGTCCTAATCTTCTTCTGAAACTGATACAATGCACTGGTCCTCTAATATCCAATGCTTGTCAGTTAAGATGAGAAACGTGTGAGCTTCGTGAACGATGTAGATCCTTTGAGCAGAAAAGTGACTGCCCTTACCTGAAACGAAGTCTTGCTTGTAGGGAGACTCAGAGCCTGGGATTTAACTCCAATTCTGAAGTGAAACACACAGCATTATCTCATCCATGGATCACACTCTGCTTTAGAGCAAGAAGCACACTCTTGCTTTCTAGAGTCTCTAAGACAGCAGGAAATCTGAGTGTGCCCAGAACAAAAGAACGGTGTTTCCTACACATACAGACTATATGTAGTCCAAATCTTCTTCTGAAACTGATAGAATGCACTGGTCCTCTAACATCCAGTGCTTGTCAGTTAAGATGAGAAAAGTGTGAGCTTTGTGAATGATGTAGTTCCTTTGAACTGAAAAGTGACTGCCCTTACCTGAAACGAAGTCTTGCTTGTAGTAAGACACAGAGCCTGGGATTTAACTCCATTTCTGAAGGGAAACACACAGCATAGTACTCAACCATGGATCACACTCTGCTTTAGAGCAAGAAGCACACTCTAGCTTTCTAGACTCTCTCATACAGCAGGAAATCTGAGTGTGCCCAGAACAAAAGAACGGTGTTTCCTACACATATGGACCATATGTAGTCCAAATCTGCTTCTGAAACTGATACAAAGCACTGACCCTCTAACATCCAATGCTTGTCAGTTAAGATGAGAAATGTGTGAGCTTCGTGAACGATGTAGTTAGTTTGAGCAGAAAAGTGACTGCCCTTACCTGAAACGAAGTCTTGCCTGTAGGAAGACACAGAGCCTGGGATTTAACTCCAATTCTGAAGTGAAACACACAGCATTATCTCATCCATTGATCACACTCTGCTTTAGAACAAGAAGCACGCTCTTGCTTTCTAGAATCTCTAAGACACCAGGAAACGTGAGTGTGCTGAGAACAAAAGAACGGTGTTTCCTACACATACGGACCATATCTAGTCCAACTCTGCTACTGAAACTGTTACAAAGCACTGGTCTCTAACATCCAATGTTTGTGTGTTAAGATGAGAAATGTGTGAGCTCAGTGAACGATGTAGTTCGTTTGAGCTGAAAAGTGACTGCCCTTACCTGAAACGAAGTCTTGCATGTAGGAAGACACAGAGCCTGGGATTTAATTCCATTTCTGAAGTGAAACACACAGCATAGTTCTCATCCATGGATCACACTCTGCTTTAGAGCAAGAAGCACGCTCTTGCTTTCTAGAATTTCTAATACAGCAGGAAATCTGAGTGTGCCCAGAACAAAAGAACGGTGTTTCCTACACATATGGACCATATCTAGTCCAACTCTTCTTCTGAAAATGATACAAAGCACTGGTCCTCTAACATCCAATGCTTGTCAATTAAGATGAGAAACGTGTGAGCTTCGTGAATGATGTAGTTCATTTGAGCAGAAAAGTTACTGCCCTTACCTGAAACGAAGTCTTGCTTGTAGTAAGACACAGAGCCTGGGATTTAAGTCCATTTCTGAAGGGAAACACACAGCATAGTTCTCATCCATGGATCACACTCTGCTTTAGAACAAGAAGCACGCTCTTGCTTTCTAGAGTCTCGAAGACAGCAGGAAATCTGAGTGTGCCCAGAACAAAAGAACGGTGTTTCCTACACATACGGACAATATCTAGTCCAACTCTGCTTCTGAAACTGATACAAATCACTGGTCCTCTAACATCCAATGCTTGTCTGTTAAGATGAGAAATGTGTGAGCTCAGTGAACGATGAAGTTCGTTTGAGCTGAAAAGTGACTGCCCTTACCTGAAACGAAGTCTTGCCTGTAGGAAGACACAGAGTCTGGCATTTAACTCCATTTCTGAAGGGAAACATACAGCATAGTTCTCATCAATGGATCACACTCTGCTTTAGAGCAAGAAGCACGCTCTTGCTTTCTAGAGTCTCTAATAGAGCAGGAAATCTGATTGTGCCCAGAACAAAAGAACGGTGTCCGACACATACGGACTACATGTAGTCCAAATCTTCTTCTGAAACTGATACAATGCACTGGTCCTCTAACATCCAATGCTTGATGTTAAGATGAGAAACGTGTGAGCTCAGTGAACGATGTAGTTCGTTTGAGCTGAAAAGTGACTGCCCTTACCTGAAACGAAGTCTTGCCTGTAGGAAGACACAGAGCCTGGGATTTAACTCCATTTCTGAAGGGAAACACACAGCATAGTTCTCATCCATGGATCACACTCTGCTTTAGCGCAAGAAGCACGCTCTTGCTTTCTAGAGTCTCTAATACAGCAGGAAATCTGATTGTGCCCAGAACAAAAGAACGGTGTTTCCTACACATACGGACTATATGTAGTCCTAATCTTCTTCTGAAACTGATACAATGCACTGGTCCTCTAATATCCAATGCTTGTCAGTTAAGATGAGAAACGTGTGAGCTTCGTGAACGATGTAGATCCTTTGAGCAGAAAAGTGACTGCCCTTACCTGAAACGAAGTCTTGCTTGTAGGGAGACTCAGAGCCTGGGATTTAACTCCAATTCTGAAGTGAAACACACAGCATTATCTCATCCATTGATCACACTCTGCTTTAGAACAAGAAGCACGCTCTTGCTTTCTAGAGTCTCTAAGACAGCAGTAAACGTGAGTGTGCTGAGAACAAAAGAATGGTGTTTCCTACACATACGGACCTTATCTAGTCCAACTCTGCTTCTGAAACTGATACAAAGCACTGGTCCTCTAACATCCAATGCTTCTCTGCTATATGAGAAATGTGTGAGCTCAGTGAACGATGTAGTTCGTTTGAGCTGAAAAGTGACTGCCCTTACCTGAAACGAAGTCTTGCATGTAGGAAGACACAGAGCCTGGGATTTAAATCCATTTCTGAAGGGAAACACACAGCATAGTACTCATCCATGGATCACACTCTGCTTTAGAGCAAGAAGCACGCTCTTGCTTTCTAGAATCTCTAAGACACCAGGAAACGTGAGTGTGCTGAGAACAAAAGAACGGTGTTTCCTACACATACGGACCATATCTAGTCCAACTCTGCTACTGAAACTGATACAAAGCACTGGTCTCTAACATCCAATGTTTGTGTGTTAAGATGAGAAATGTGTGAGCTTTGTGAATGATGTAGTTCCTTTGAACTGAAAAGTGACTGCCCTTACCTGAAATGAAGTCTTGCTTATAGTAAGACACAGAGCTTTGGATTTAAGTCCATTTCTGAAGGGAAACACACAGCATAGTTCTCATCCATGGATCACACTCTGCTTTAGAGCAAGAAGCACACTCTTGCTTTCTAGAGTCTCTAAGACAGCAGGAAATCTGAGTGTGCCCAGAACAAAAGAACGGTGTTTCCTACACATATGGACCATATCTAGTCCAAATCTTCTTCTGAAACTGATACAAAGCACTGGTCCTCTAACATCCAATGCTTGTCAATTAAGATGAGAAACGTGTGAGCTTTGTGAATGATGTAGTTCATTTGAGCAGAAAAGTGTCTGCCCTTACCTGAAACGAAGTCTTGCTTGTAGTAAGACACAGAGCCTGGGATTTAAGTCCATTTCTGAAGGGAAACACACAGCATAGTTCTCATCCATGGATCACACACTGCTTTAGAGCGAGAAGCACACTCTAGCTTTCTAGACTCTCTAATACAGAGGGAAATCTGAGTGTGATCAGAACAAAAGAACGGTGTTTCCTACACATATGGACCATATGTAGTCCAAATCTGCTTCTGAAACTGATACAAAGCTCTGGTCCTCCACCATCCAATGCTTGTCAATTAAGATGAGAAACGTGTGAGCTTCATGAACGATGTAGTTCTTTTGAGCCGATAAGTGACTGCCCTTACCTGAAACGAAGTCTTGCATGTAGGAAGACTCAGAGCCTGGGATTTAACTCCATTTCTGAAGTCAAGCACACAGCATAGTTCTCATCCATGGATCACACTCTGCTTTAGAGCAAGAAGCACACTCTTGCTTTCTAGAGTCTCTAAGACAGCAGGAAATCTGAGTGTGCCCAGAACAAAAGAACGGTGTTTCCTACACATACAGACTATATGTAGTCCAAATCTTCTTCTGAAACTGATAGAATGCACTGGTCCTCTAACATCCAGTGCTTGTCAGTTAAGATGAGAAAAGTGTGAGCTTTGTGAATGTTGTAGTTCCTTTGAACTGAAAAGTGACTGCCCTTACCTGAAACGAAGTCTTGCTTGTAGTAAGACACAGAGCCTGGGATTTAAATCCATTTCTGAAGGGAAACACACAGCATAGTACTCATCCATGGATCACACTCTGCTTTAGAGCAAGAAGCACACTCTAGCTTTCTAGACTCTCTAATACAGCAGGAAAACTGAGTGTGCCCAGAACAAAAGAACGGTGTTTCCTACACATATGGACCATATGTAGTCCAAATCTGCTTCTGAAACTGATACAAAGCACTGACCCTCTAACATCCAATGCTTGTCAGTTAAGATGAGAAATGTGTGAGCTTCGTGAACGATGTAGTTAGTTTGAGCAGAAAAGTGACTGCCCTTACCTGAAACGAAGTCTTGCCTGTAGGAACACAGAGCCTGGGATTTAACTCCATTTCTGAAGGGAAACACACAGCATAGTTCTCATCCATGGATCACACTCTGCTTTAGAGCAAGAAGCACGCTCTGGTTTTCTAGAGTCTCTAATACAGCAGGAAATCTAATTGTGCCCAGAACAAAAGAACGGTGTTTCCTACACATACGGACTATATGTAGTCCTAATCTTCTTCTGAAACTGATACAATGCACTGGTACTCTAACATCCAATGCTTGTCAGTTAAGATGAGAAACGTGTGAGCTTCGTGAACGATGTAGTTCCTTTGAACAGAAAAGTGACTGCCCTTACCTGAAACGAAGTCTTGCTTGTAGTAAGACACAGAGCCTGGGATTTAACTCCATTTCTGAATGGAAACACACAGCATAGTTCTCATCCATGGATCACACTCTGCTTTAGAGCAAGAAGCACGCTCTTGCTTTCTAGAGTATCTAATACAGCAGGAAATCTGATTGTGCTCAGAACAAAAGAACGGTGTTTCCTACACATACGGACTATATGTAGTCCTAATCTTCTTCTGAAACTGATACAATGCACTGGTCCTCTAATATCCAATGCTTGTCAGTTAAGATGAGAATCATGTGATCTTCGTGAACGATGTAGTTCCTTTGAGCAGAAAAGTGACTGCCCTTACCTGAAACGAAGTCTTGCTTGTAGTAAGACACAGAGCCTGAGATTTAACTCCATTTCTGAATGGAAACACACAGCATAGTTCTCATCCATGGATCACACTCTGCTTTAGAGCAAGAAGCACGCTCTTGCTTTCTAGAGTATCTAATACAGCAGGAATTCTGATTGTGCCCAGAACAAAAGAACTGTGTTTCCTACACATACGGACTATATGTAGGACTAATCTTCTTCTGAAACTGATACAATGCACTGGTCCTCTAATATCCAATGCTTGTCAGTTAAGATGAGAATCGTGTGATCTTCGTGAACGATGTAGTTCCTTTGAGCAGAAAAGTGACGTCCCTTACCTGAAACGAAGTCTTGATTGTAGGGAGACTCAGAGCCTGGGATTTAACTCCAATTCTGAAGTGAAACACACAGCATTATCTCATCCATTGATCACACTCTGCTTTAGAACAAGAAGCACGCTCTTGCTTTCTAGAGTCTCCAAGACAGCAGGAAACGTGAGTGTGCTGAGAACAAAAGAACGGTGTTTCCTACACATAGGGACCATATCTAGTCCAACTCTGCTTCTGAAACTGATACAAAGCACTGGTCCTCTAACATCCAATGCTTGTCTGTTAAGATGAGAAATGTGTGAGCTCAGTGAACGATGTAGTTCGTTTGAGCTGAAAAGTGACTGCCCTTACCTGAAACGAAGTCTTGCTTGTAGGAAGACACAGAGCCTGGGATTTAACTCCATTTCTGAAGGGAAACACACAGCATAGTTCTCATCCATGGATCACACTCTGCTTTAGAGCAAGAAGCACGCTCTTGCATTCTAGAATTTCTAATACAGCAGGAAATCTGAGTGTGCCCAGAACAAAAGAACGATGTTTACTACACATATGGACCATATCTTGTCCAACTCTTCTTCTGAAACTGATACAAAGCACTGACCATCTAACATCCATTGCTTGTCATTTAAGATGAGAAACGTGTGAGCTTCATGAACGATGTAGTTCGTTTGAGCCGAAAAGTGACTGCCCTTACCTGAAACGAAGTCTTGCATGTAGGAAGACTCAGAGCCTGGGATTTAACTCCATTTCTTAAGTCAAGCACACAGCATAGTTCTCATCCATGGATCACACTCTGCTTTAGCGCAAGAAGCACACTCTTGCTTTCTAGAGTCTCTAAGACAGCAGGAAATCTGAGTGTGCCCAGAACAAAAGAACGGTGTTTCCTACACATACAGACTATATGTAGTCCAAATCTTCTTCTGAAACTGATAGAATGCACCTGTCCTCTAACATCCAGTGCTTGTCAGTTAAGATGAGAAAAGTGTGAGCTTTGTGAATGATGTAGTTCCTTTGAACTGAAAAGTGACTGCCCTTACCTGAAACGAAGTCTTGCTTGTAGTAAGACACAGAGCCTGGGATTTAACTCCATTTCTGAAGGGAAACACACAGCATAGTACTCAACCATGGATCACACTCTGCTTTAGAGCAAGAAGCACACTCTAGCTTTCTAGACTCTCTCATACAGCAGGAAATCTGAGTGTGCCCAGAACAAAAGAACGGTGTTTCCTACACATATGGACCATATGTAGTCCAAATCTGCTTCTGAAACTGATACAAAGCACTGACCCTCTAACATCCAATGCTTGTCAGTTAAGATGAGAAATGTGTGAGCTTCGTGAACGATGTAGTTAGTTTGAGCAGAAAAGTGACTGCCCTTACCTGAAACGAAGTCTTGCCTGTAGGAAGACACAGAGCCTGGGATTTAACTCCAATTCTGAAGTGAAACACACAGCATTATCTCATCCATTGATCACACTCTGCTTTAGAACAAGAAGCACGCTCTTGCTTTCTAGAATCTCTAAGACACCAGGAAACGTGAGTGTGCTGAGAACAAAAGAACGGTGTTTCCTACACATACGGACCATATCTAGTCCAACTCTGCTACTGAAACTGTTACAAAGCACTGGTCTCTAACATCCAATGTTTGTGTGTTAAGATGAGAAATGTGTGAGCTCAGTGAACGATGTAGTTCGTTTGAGCTGAAAAGTGACTGCCCTTACCTGAAACGAAGTCTTGCTTGTAGGAAGACACAGAGCCTGGGATTTAACTCCATTTCTGAAGGGAAACACACAGCATAGTTCTCATCCATGGATCACACTCTGCTTTAGAGCAAGAAGCACGCTCTTGCATTCTAGAATTTCTAATACAGCAGGAAATCTGAGTGTGCCCAGAACAAAAGAACGATGTTTACTACACATATGGACCATATCTTGTCCAACTCTTCTTCTGAAACTGATACAAAGCACTGACCATCTAACATCCATTGCTTGTCATTTAAGATGAGAAACGTGTGAGCTTCATGAACGATGTAGTTCGTTTGAGCCGAAAAGTGACTGCCCTTACCTGAAACGAAGTCTTGCATGTAGGAAGACTCAGAGCCTGGGATTTAACTCCATTTCTTAAGTCAAGCACACAGCATAGTTCTCATCCATGGATCACACTCTGCTTTAGCGCAAGAAGCACACTCTTGCTTTCTAGAGTCTCTAAGACAGCAGGAAATCTGAGTGTGCCCAGAACAAAAGAACGGTGTTTCCTACACATACAGACTATATGTAGTCCAAATCTTCTTCTGAAACTGATAGAATGCACCTGTCCTCTAACATCCAGTGCTTGTCAGTTAAGATGAGAAAAGTGTGAGCTTTGTGAATGATGTAGTTCCTTTGAACTGAAAAGTGACTGCCCTTACCTGAAACGAAGTCTTGCTTGTAGTAAGACACAGAGCCTGGGATTTAACTCCATTTCTGAAGGGAAACACACAGCATAGTACTCAACCATGGATCACACTCTGCTTTAGAGCAAGAAGCACACTCTAGCTTTCTAGACTCTCTCATACAGCAGGAAATCTGAGTGTGCCCAGAACAAAAGAACGGTGTTTCCTACACATATGGACCATATGTAGTCCAAATCTGCTTCTGAAACTGATACAAAGCACTGACCCTCTAACATCCAATGCTTGTCAGTTAAGATGAGAAATGTGTGAGCTTCGTGAACGATGTAGTTAGTTTGAGCAGAAAAGTGACTGCCCTTACCTGAAACGAAGTCTTGCCTGTAGGAAGACACAGAGCCTGGGATTTAACTCCAATTCTGAAGTGAAACACACAGCATTATCTCATCCATTGATCACACTCTGCTTTAGAACAAGAAGCACGCTCTTGCTTTCTAGAATCTCTAAGACACCAGGAAACGTGAGTGTGCTGAGAACAAAAGAACGGTGTTTCCTACACATACGGACCATATCTAGTCCAACTCTGCTACTGAAACTGTTACAAAGCACTGGTCTCTAACATCCAATGTTTGTGTGTTAAGATGAGAAATGTGTGAGCTCAGTGAACGATGTAGTTCGTTTGAGCTGAAAAGTGACTGCCCTTACCTGAAACGAAGTCTTGCATGTAGGAAGACACAGAGCCTGGGATTTAATTCCATTTCTGAAGTGAAACACACAGCATAGTTCTCATCCATGGATCACACTCTGCTTTAGAGCAAGAAGCACGCTCTTGCTTTCTAGAATTTCTAATACAGCAGGAAATCTGAGTGTGCCCAGAACAAAAGAACGGTGTTTCCTACACATATGGACCATATCTAGTCCAACTCTTCTTCTGAAAATGATACAAAGCACTGGTCCTCTAACATCCAATGCTTGTCAATTAAGATGAGAAACGTGTGAGCTTCGTGAATGATGTAGTTCATTTGAGCAGAAAAGTTACTGCCCTTACCTGAAACGAAGTCTTGCTTGTAGTAAGACACAGAGCCTGGGATTTAAGTCCATTTCTGAAGGGAAACACACAGCATAGTTCTCATCCATGGTTCACACTCTGCTTTAGAACAAGAAGCACGCTCTTGCTTTCTAGAGTCTCGAAGACAGCAGGAAATCTGAGTGTGCCCAGAACAAAAGAACGGTGTTTCCTACACATACGGACAATATCTAGTCCAACTCTGCTTCTGAAACTGATACAAATCACTGGTCCTCTAACATCCAATGCTTGTCTGTTAAGATGAGAAATGTGTGAGCTCAGTGAACGATGAAGTTCGTTTGAGCTGAAAAGTGACTGCCCTTACCTGAAAC
This sequence comes from Onychomys leucogaster, assembly GCA_949786385.1. Classification (NCBI taxonomy): domain Eukaryota; kingdom Metazoa; phylum Chordata; class Mammalia; order Rodentia; family Cricetidae; genus Onychomys; species Onychomys leucogaster. The sequence goes on from CATKUP010000063.1 coordinate 436,305, forward strand.
GAAGTCTTGCCTGTAGGAAGACACAGAGTCTGGCATTTAACTCCATTTCTGAAGGGAAACATACAGCATAGTTCTCATCAATGGATCACACTCTGCTTTAGAGCAAGAAGCACGCTCTTGCTTTCTAGAGTCTCTAATAGAGCAGGAAATCTGATTGTGCCCAGAACAAAAGAACGGTGTCCGACACATACGGACTACATGTAGTCCAAATCTTCTTCTGAAACTGATACAATGCACTGGTCCTCTAACATCCAATGCTTGATGTTAAGATGAGAAACGTGTGAGCTCAGTGAACGATGTAGTTCGTTTGAGCTGAAAAGTGACTGCCCTTACCTGAAACGAAGTCTTGCCTGTAGGAAGACACAGAGCCTGGGATTTAACTCCATTTCTGAAGGGAAACACACAGCATAGTTCTCATCCATGGATCACACTCTGCTTTAGCGCAAGAAGCACGCTCTTGCTTTCTAGAGTCTCTAATACAGCAGGAAATCTGATTGTGCCCAGAACAAAAGAACGGTGTTTCCTACACATACGGACTATATGTAGTCCTAATCTTCTTCTGAAACTGATACAATGCACTGGTCCTCTAATATCCAATGCTTGTCAGTTAAGATGAGAAACGTGTGAGCTTCGTGAACGATGTAGATCCTTTGAGCAGAAAAGTGACTGCCCTTACCTGAAACGAAGTCTTGCTTGTAGGGAGACTCAGAGCCTGGGATTTAACTCCAATTCTGAAGTGAAACACACAGCATTATCTCATCCATTGATCACACTCTGCTTTAGAACAAGAAGCACGCTCTTGCTTTCTAGAGTCTCTAAGACAGCAGTAAACGTGAGTGTGCTGAGAACAAAAGAATGGTGTTTCCTACACATACGGACCTTATCTAGTCCAACTCTGCTTCTGAAACTGATACAAAGCACTGGTCCTCTAACATCCAATGCTTCTCTGCTATATGAGAAATGTGTGAGCTCAGTGAACGATGTAGTTCTTTTGAGCTGAAAAGTGACTGCCCTTACCTGAAACGAAGTCTTGCATGTAGGAAGACACAGAGCCTGGGATTTAAATCCATTTCTGAAGGGAAACACACAGCATAGTACTCATCCATGGATCACACTCTGCTTTAGAGCAAGAAGCACGCTCTTGCTTTCTAGAATCTCTAAGACACCAGGAAACGTGAGTGTGCTGAGAACAAAAGAACGGTGTTTCCTACACATACGGACCATATCTAGTCCAACTCTGCTACTGAAACTGATACAAAGCACTGGTCTCTAACATCCAATGTTTGTGTGTTAAGATGAGAAATGTGTGAGCTCAGTGAACGATGTAGTTCGTTTGAGCTGAAAAGTGACTGCCCTTACCTGAAACGAAGTCTTGCATGTAGGAAGACACAGAGCCTGGGATTTAATTCCATTTCTGAAGTGAAACACACAGCATAGTTCTCATCCATGGATCACACTCTGCTTTAGAGCAAGAAGCACGCTCTTGCTTTCTAGAATTTCTAATACAGCAGGAAATCTGAGTGTGCCCAGAACAAAAGAACGGTGTTTCCTACACATATGGACCATATCTAGTCCAACTCTTCTTCTGAAAATGATACAAAGCACTGGTCCTCTAACATCCAATGCTTGTCAAATAAGATTAGAAACGTGTGAGCTTCGTGAATGATGTAGTTCATTTGAGCAGAAAAGTTACTGCCCTTACCTGAAACGAAGTCTTGCCTGTAGGAAGACACAGAGCCTGGGATTTAACTCCATTTCTGAAGGGAAACACACAGCATAGTTCTCATCCATGGATCACACTCTGCTTTAGCGCAAGAAGCACGCTCTTGCTTTCTAGAGTCTCTAATACAGCAGGAAATCTGATTGTGCCCAGAACAAAATAACGGTGTTTCCTACACATACGGACTATATGTAGTCCTAATCTTCTTCTGAAACTGATACAATGCACTGGTCCTCTAATATCCAATGCTTGTCAGTTAAGATGAGAAACGTGTGAGCTTCGTGAACGATGTAGATCCTTTGAGCAGAAAAGTGACTGCCCTTACCTGAAACGAAGTCTTGCTTGTAGGGAGACTCAGAGCCTGGGATTTAACTCCAATTCTGAAGTGAAACACACAGCATTATCTCATCCATGGATCACACTCTGCTTTAGAGCAAGAAGCACACTCTTGCTTTCTAGAGTCTCTAAGACAGCAGGAAATCTGAGTGTGCCCAGAACAAAAGAACGGTGTTTCCTACACATACAGACTATATGTAGTCCAAATCTTCTTCTGAAACTGATAGAATGCACTGGTCCTCTAACATCCAGTGCTTGTCAGTTAAGATGAGAAAAGTGTGAGCTTTGTGAATGATGTAGTTCCTTTGAACTGAAAAGTGACTGCCCTTACCTGAAACGAAGTCTTGCTTGTAGTAAGACACAGAGCCTGGGATTTAACTCCATTTCTGAAGGGAAACACACAGCATAGTACTCAACCATGGATCACACTCTGCTTTAGAGCAAGAAGCACACTCTAGCTTTCTAGACTCTCTCATACAGCAGGAAATCTGAGTGTGCCCAGAACAAAAGAACGGTGTTTCCTACACATATGGACCATATGTAGTCCAAATCTGCTTCTGAAACTGATACAAAGCACTGACCCTCTAACATCCAATGCTTGTCAGTTAAGATGAGAAATGTGTGAGCTTCGTGAACGATGTAGTTAGTTTGAGCAGAAAAGTGACTGCCCTTACCTGAAACGAAGTCTTGCCTGTAGGAAGACACAGAGCCTGGGATTTAACTCCAATTCTGAAGTGAAACACACAGCATTATCTCATCCATTGATCACACTCTGCTTTAGAACAAGAAGCACGCTCTTGCTTTCTAGAATCTCTAAGACACCAGGAAACGTGAGTGTGCTGAGAACAAAAGAACGGTGTTTCCTACACATACGGACCATATCTAGTCCAACTCTGCTACTGAAACTGTTACAAAGCACTGGTCTCTAACATCCAATGTTTGTGTGTTAAGATGAGAAATGTGTGAGCTCAGTGAACGATGTAGTTCGTTTGAGCTGAAAAGTGACTGCCCTTACCTGAAACGAAGTCTTGCATGTAGGAAGACACAGAGCCTGGGATTTAATTCCATTTCTGAAGTGAAACACACAGCATAGTTCTCATCCATGGATCACACTCTGCTTTAGAGCAAGAAGCACGCTCTTGCTTTCTAGAATTTCTAATACAGCAGGAAATCTGAGTGTGCCCAGAACAAAAGAACGGTGTTTCCTACACATATGGACCATATCTAGTCCAACTCTTCTTCTGAAAATGATACAAAGCACTGGTCCTCTAACATCCAATGCTTGTCAATTAAGATGAGAAACGTGTGAGCTTCGTGAATGATGTAGTTCATTTGAGCAGAAAAGTTACTGCCCTTACCTGAAACGAAGTCTTGCTTGTAGTAAGACACAGAGCCTGGGATTTAAGTCCATTTCTGAAGGGAAACACACAGCATAGTTCTCATCCATGGATCACACTCTGCTTTAGAACAAGAAGCACGCTCTTGCTTTCTAGAGTCTCGAAGACAGCAGGAAATCTGAGTGTGCCCAGAACAAAAGAACGGTGTTTCCTACACATACGGACAATATCTAGTCCAACTCTGCTTCTGAAACTGATACAAATCACTGGTCCTCTAACATCCAATGCTTGTCTGTTAAGATGAGAAATGTGTGAGCTCAGTGAACGATGAAGTTCGTTTGAGCTGAAAAGTGACTGCCCTTACCTGAAACGAAGTCTTGCCTGTAGGAAGACACAGAGTCTGGCATTTAACTCCATTTCTGAAGGGAAACATACAGCATAGTTCTCATCAATGGATCACACTCTGCTTTAGAGCAAGAAGCACGCTCTTGCTTTCTAGAGTCTCTAATAGAGCAGGAAATCTGATTGTGCCCAGAACAAAAGAACGGTGTCCGACACATACGGACTACATGTAGTCCAAATCTTCTTCTGAAACTGATACAATGCACTGGTCCTCTAACATCCAATGCTTGATGTTAAGATGAGAAACGTGTGAGCTCAGTGAACGATGTAGTTCGTTTGAGCTGAAAAGTGACTGCCCTTACCTGAAACGAAGTCTTGCCTGTAGGAAGACACAGAGCCTGGGATTTAACTCCATTTCTGAAGGGAAACACACAGCATAGTTCTCATCCATGGATCACACTCTGCTTTAGCGCAAGAAGCACGCTCTTGCTTTCTAGAGTCTCTAATAGAGCAGGAAATCTGATTGTGCCCAGAACAAAAGAACGGTGTTTCCTACACATACGGACTATATGTAGTCCTAATCTTCTTCTGAAACTGATACAATGCACTGGTCCTCTAATATCCAATGCTTGTCAGTTAAGATGAGAAACGTGTGAGCTTCGTGAACGATGTAGATCCTTTGAGCAGAAAAGTGACTGCCCTTACCTGAAACGAAGTCTTGCTTGTAGGGAGACTCAGAGCCTGGGATTTAACTCCAATTCTGAAGTGAAACACACAGCATTATCTCATCCATTGATCACACTCTGCTTTAGAACAAGAAGCACGCTCTTGCTTTCTAGAGTCTCTAAGACAGCAGTAAACGTGAGTGTGCTGAGAACAAAAGAATGGTGTTTCCTACACATACGGACCTTATCTAGTCCAACTCTGCTTCTGAAACTGATACAAAGCACTGGTCCTCTAACATCCAATGCTTCTCTGCTATATGAGAAATGTGTGAGCTCAGTGAACGATGTAGTTCGTTTGAGCTGAAAAGTGACTGCCCTTACCTGAAACGAAGTCTTGCATGTAGGAAGACACAGAGCCTGGGATTTAAATCCATTTCTGAAGGGAAACACACAGCATAGTACTCATCCATGGATCACACTCTGCTTTAGAGCAAGAAGCACGCTCTTGCTTTCTAGAATCTCTAAGACACCAGGAAACGTGAGTGTGCTGAGAACAAAAGAACGGTGTTTCCTACACATACGGACCATATCTAGTCCAACTCTGCTACTGAAACTGATACAAAGCACTGGTCTCTAACATCCAATGTTTGTGTGTTAAGATGAGAAATGTGTGAGCTCAGTGAACGATGAAGTTCGTTTGAGCTGAAAAGTGACTGCCCTTACCTGAAACGAAGTCTTGCATGTAGGAAGACACAGAGCCTGGGATTTAATTCCATTTCTGAAGTGAAACACACAGCATAGTTCTCATCCATGGATCACACTCTGCTTTAGAGCAAGAAGCACGCTCTTGCTTTCTAGAATTTCTAATACAGCAGGAAATCTGAGTGTGCCCAGAACAAAAGAACGGTGTTTCCTACACATATGGACCATATCTAGTCCAACTCTTCTTCTGAAAATGATACAAAGCACTGGTCCTCTAACATCCAATGCTTGTCAATTAAGATGAGAAACGTGTGAGCTTCGTGAATGATGTAGTTCATTTGAGCAGAAAAGTTACTGCCCTTACCTGAAACGAAGTCTTGCTTGTAGTAAGACACAGAGCCTGGGATTTAAGTCCATTTCTGAAGGGAAACAAACAGCATAGTTCTCATCCATGGATCACACCCTGCTTTAGAGCAAGAAGCACGCTCTTGCTTTCTAGAGTATCTAATACAGCAGGAAATCTGATTGTGCCCAGAACAAGAGAACGGTGTTTCCTACACATACGGACTATATGTAGTCTAAATCTTCTTCTGAAACTGATTCAATGCACTGGTACTCTAACATCCAATGCTTGTCAGTTAAGATGAGAAACGTGTGAGCTTCTTGAACGATGTAGTTCCTTTGAGCAGAAAAGTGACAGCCCTTACCTGAAAGGAAGTCTTGCTTATAGGGAGACTCAGAGCCTGGGATTTAACTCCATTTCTGAATTGAAACACACTGCATTGTCTCACCCATTGATGACACTCTGCTTTAGAACAAGAAGCACGCTCTTGCTTTCTAGAGTCTCGAAGACAGCAGGAAATCTGAGTGTGCCCAGAACAAAAGAACGGTGTTTCCTACACATACGGACAATATCTAGTCCAACTCTGCTTCTGAAACTGATACAAATCACTGGTCCTCTAACATCCAATGCTTGTCTGTTAAGATGAGAAATGTGTGAGCTCAGTGAACGATGAAGTTCGTTTGAGCTGAAAAGTGACTGCCCTTACCTGAAACGAAGTCTTGCCTGTAGGAAGACACAGAGTCTGGCATTTAACTCCATTTCTGAAGGGAAACATACAGCATAGTTCTCATCAATGGATCACACTCTGCTTTAGAGCAAGAAGCACGCTCTTGCTTTCTAGAGTCTCTAATAGAGCAGGAAATCTGATTGTGCCCAGAACAAAAGAACGGTGTCCGACACATACGGACTACATGTAGTCCAAATCTTCTTCTGAAACTGATACAATGCACTGGTCCTCTAACATCCAATGCTTGATGTTAAGATGAGAAACGTGTGAGCTCAGTGAACGATGTAGTTCGTTTGAGCTGAAAAGTGACTGCCCTTACCTGAAATGAAGTCTTGCCTGTAGGAAGACACAGAGCCTGGGATTTAACTCCATTTCTGAAGGGAAACACACAGCATAGTTCTCATCCATGGATCACACTCTGCTTTAGCGCAAGAAGCACGCTCTTGCTTTCTAGAGTCTCTAATACAGCAGGAAATCTGATTGTGCCCAGAACAAAAGAACGGTGTTTCCTACACATACGGACTATATGTAGTCCTAATCTTCTTCTGAAACTGATACAATGCACTGGTCCTCTAATATCCAATGCTTGTCAGTTAAGATGAGAAACGTGTGAGCTTCGTGAACGATGTAGATCCTTTGAGCAGAAAAGTGACTGCCCTTACCTGAAACGAAGTCTTGCTTGTAGGGAGACTCAGAGCCTGGGATTTAACTCCAATTCTGAAGTGAAACACACAGCATTATCTCATCCATTGATCACACTCTGCTTTAGAACAAGAAGCACGCTCTTGCTTTCTAGAGTCTCTAAGACAGCAGTAAACGTGAGTGTGCTGAGAACAAAAGAATGGTGTTTCCTACACATACGGACCTTATCTAGTCCAACTCTGCTTCTGAAGCTGATACAAAGCACTGGTCCTCTAACATCCAATGCTTCTCTGCTATATGAGAAATGTGTGAGCTCAGTGAACGATGTAGTTCGTTTGAGCTGAAAAGTGACTGCCCTTACCTGAAACGAAGTCTTGCATGTAGGAAGACACAGAGCCTGGGATTTAACTCCATTTCTGAAGGGAAACACACAGCATAGTTCTCATCCATGGATCACACTCTGCTTTAGAGCAAGAAGCACGCTCTTGCTTTCTAGAATTTCTAATACAGCAGGAAATCTGAGTGTGCCCAGAACAAAAGAACGGTGTTTCCTACACATATGGACCATATCTAGTCCAACTCTTCTTCTGAAAATGATACAAAGCACTGGTCCTCTAACATCCAATGCTTGTCAATTAAGATGAGAAACGTGTGAGCTTCGTGAATGATGTAGTTCATTTGAGCAGAAAAGTTACTGCCCTTACCTGAAACGAAGTCTTGCTTGTAGTAAGACACAGAGCCTGGGATTTAAGTCCATTTCTGAAGGGAAACAAACAGCATAGTTCTCATCCATGGATCACACCCTGCTTTAGAGCAAGAAGCACGCTCTTGCTTTCTAGAGTATCTAATACAGCAGGAAATCTGATTGTGCCCAGAACAAGAGAACGGTGTTTCCTACACATACGGACTATATGTAGTCTAAATCTTCTTCTGAAACTGATTCAATGCACTGGTACTCTAACATCCAATGCTTGTCAGTTAAGATGAGAAACGTGTGAGCTTCTTGAACGATGTAGTTCCTTTGAGCAGAAAAGTGACAGCCCTTACCTGAAAGGAAGTCTTGCTTATAGGGAGACTCAGAGCCTGGGATTTAACTCCATTTCTGAATTGAAACACACTGCATTGTCTCACCCATTGATGACACTCTGCTTTAGAACAAGAAGCACGCTCTTGCTTTCTAGAGTCTCGAAGACAGCAGGAAATCTGAGTGTGCCCAGAACAAAAGAACGGTGTTTCCTACACATACGGACAATATCTAGTCCAACTCTGCTTCTGAAACTGATACAAATCACTGGTCCTCTAACATCCAATGCTTGTCTGTTAAGATGAGAAATGTGTGAGCTCAGTGAACGATGAAGTTCGTTTGAGCTGAAAAGTGACTGCCCTTACCTGAAACGAAGTCTTGCCTGTAGGAAGACACAGAGTCTGGCATTTAACTCCATTTCTGAAGGGAAACATACAGCATAGTTCTCATCAATGGATCACACTCTGCTTTAGAGCAAGAAGCACGCTCTTGCTTTCTAGAGTCTCTAATAGAGCAGGAAATCTGATTGTGCCCAGAACAAAAGAACGGTGTCCGACACATACGGACTACATGTAGTCCAAATCTTCTTCTGAAACTGATACAATGCACTGGTCCTCTAACATCCAATGCTTGATGTTAAGATGAGAAACGTGTGAGCTCAGTGAACGATGTAGTTCGTTTGAGCTGAAAAGTGACTGCCCTTACCTGAAATGAAGTCTTGCCTGTAGGAAGACACAGAGCCTGGGATTTAACTCCATTTCTGAAGGGAAACACACAGCATAGTTCTCATCCATGGATCACACTCTGCTTTAGCGCAAGAAGCACGCTCTTGCTTTCTAGAGTCTCTAATACAGCAGGAAATCTGATTGTGCCCAGAACAAAAGAACGGTGTTTCCTACACATACGGACTATATGTAGTCCTAATCTTCTTCTGAAACTGATACAATGCACTGGTCCTCTAATATCCAATGCTTGTCAGTTAAGATGAGAAACGTGTGAGCTTCGTGAACGATGTAGATCCTTTGAGCAGAAAAGTGACTGCCCTTACCTGAAACGAAGTCTTGCTTGTAGGGAGACTCAGAGCCTGGGATTTAACTCCAATTCTGAAGTGAAACACACAGCATTATCTCATCCATTGATCACACTCTGCTTTAGAACAAGAAGCACGCTCTTGCTTTCTAGAGTCTCTAAGACAGCAGTAAACGTGAGTGTGCTGAGAACAAAAGAATGGTGTTTCCTACACATACGGACCTTATCTAGTCCAACTCTGCTTCTGAAGCTGATACAAAGCACTGGTCCTCTAACATCCAATGCTTCTCTGCTATATGAGAAATGTGTGAGCTCAGTGAACGATGTAGTTCGTTTGAGCTGAAAAGTGACTGCCCTTACCTGAAACGAAGTCTTGCATGTAGGAAGACACAGAGCCTGGGATTTAACTCCATTTCTGAAGGGAAACACACAGCATAGTTCTCATCCATGGATCACACTCTGCTTTAGAGCAAGAAGCACGCTCTTGCTTTCTAGAATTTCTAATACAGCAGGAAATCTGAGTGTGCCCACAACAAAAGAACGGTGTTTCCTACACATATGGACCATATCTAGTCCAACTCTTCTTCTGAAACTGATACAAAGCACTGGTCCTCTAACATCCAATGCTTGTCAATAAAGATGAGAAAGGTGTGAGTTTCGTTAATGATGTAGTTCATTTGAGCAGAAAAGTGACTGCCCTTACCTGAAACGAAGTCTTGCTTGTAGGAAGACATAGAGCCTGGGATTTAAGTCCATTTCTGAAGGGAAACACACAGCATAGTTCTCATCCATGGATCACACTCTGCTTTAGAGCGAGAAGCACACTCTTGCTTTGTAGAGTCTCTAATACAGCAGGAAATCTGAGTGTGCCCGGAACAAAAGAACGGTGTTTCCTACACATATGGACCATATGTTGTCCAAATCTGCTTCTGAAACTGATACAAAGCACTGACCATCTAACTTCCATTGCTTGTCAGTTAAGATGAGAAACGTGTGAGCTTCGTGAATCATGTAGTTCATTTGAGCAGAAAAGTGACTGCCGTTACCTGAAACGAAGTCTTGCTTGTAGTAAGACACAGAGCCTGGGATTTAATTCCATTTCTGAAGGGAAACACACAGCATAGTTCTCATCCATGGATCACACTCTGCTTTAGAGCGAGAAGCACACTCTAGCTTTCTAGACTCTCTAATACAGCAGGAAATCTGAGTGTGCCCAGAACAAAAGAACGGTGTTTCCTACACATATGGACCATATGTAGTCCAAATCTTCTTCTGAAACTGATACAATGCACTGGTACTCTAACATCCAATGCTTGTCAGTTAAGATGAGAAACGTGTGAGCTTCTTGAACGATGTAGTTCCTTTGAGCAGAAAAGTGACAGCCCTTACCTGAAACGAAGTCTTGCTTGTAGGGAGACTCAGAGCCTGGGATTTAACTCCATTTCTGAATTGAAACACACTGCATTGTCTCATCCATTGATGACACTCTGCTTTAGAACAAGAAGCATGCTCTTGCTTTCTAGATTCTCTAAGACAGCAGGAAACCTGAGTGTGCCCAGAACAAAAGAACGGTGTTTCCTACACATACGGACAATATCTAGTCCAACTCTGCTTCTGAAACTGATAAAAATCACTGGTCCTCTAACATCCAATGATTGTCTGTTAAGATGAGAAATGTGTGAGCTCAGTGAACGATGTAGTTCGTTTGAGCTGAAAAGTGACTGCCCTTACCTGAAACGAAGTCTTGCTTGTAGGGAGACTCAGAGCCTGGGTTTTAACTCCAATTCTGAAGTGAAACACACAGCATTATCTCATCCATTGATCACACTCTGCTTTAGAACAAGAAGCACGCTCTTGCTTTCTAGAGTCTCTAAGACAGCAGGAAACGTGAGTGTGCTGAGAACAAAAGAACGGTGTTTCCTACACATACGGACCTTATCTAGTCCAACTCTGCTTCTGAAACTGATACAAAGCACTGGTCCTCTAACATCCAATGCTTGTCTGCTATATGAGAAATGTGTGAGCTCAGTGAACGATGTAGTTCGTTTGAGCTGAAAAGTGACTGCCCTTACCTGAAACGAAGTCTTGCATGTAGGAAGACACAGAGCCTGGGATTTAACTCCATTTCTGAAGGGAAACACACAGCATAGTTCTCATCCATGGATCACACTCTGCTTTAGAGCAAGAAGCACACTCTTGCTTTCTAGAGTCTCTAAGACAGCAGGAAATCTGAGTGTGTCCAGAACAAAAGAACGGTGTTTCCTACACATATGGACCATATCTAGTCCAACTCTTCTTCTGAAACTGATACAAAGCACTGGTCCTCTAACATCCAATTCTTGTAAATTAAGATAAGAAACGTGTGAGCTTCGTGAATGATGTAGTTCATTTGAGCAGAAAAGTGACTGCCGTTACCTGAAACGAAGTCTTGCTTGTAGTAAGACACAGAGCCTGGAATTTAAGTCCATTTCTGAAGGGAAACACACAGCATAGTTCTCATCCATGGATCACACTCTGCTTTAGAGCGAGAAGCACACTCTAGCTTTCTAGACTCTCTAATACAGCAGGAATTCTGAGTGTGCCCAGAACAAAAGAACGGTGTTTCCTACACATATGGACCATATGTAGTCCAAATCTGCTTCTGAAACTGATACAAAGCACTGACCCTCTAACATCCAATGCATGTCAGTTAAGATGAGAAATGTGTGAGCTTCGTGAACGATGTAGTTAGTTTGAGCAGAAAAATGACTGCCCTTACCTGAATTTAAGTCCTGCTTGTAGGAAGACTCAGAGCCTGGGATTTAACTCCATTTCTGAAGTAAAACACACAGCAGTGTAATCATCCATTGATCAACTCTGCTTTAGAGCGAGAAGCACGCTCTTGCTTTCTTGAATTTCTAATACAGCAGGAAATCTGAGTGTGCCCAGAACAAAAGAACGGTGTTTCCTACACATATGGACCATATCTAGTCCAACTCTTCTTCTGAAACTGATACAAAACACTGGTCCTGTAACATCCAATTCTTGTCAATTAAGATGAGAAACGTGTGAGCTTCGTGAATGATGTAGTTCATTTGAGCAGAAAAGTGACTGCCGTTACCTGAAACGAAGTCTTGCTTGTAGTAAGACACAGAGACTGGAATTTAAGTCCATTTCTGAAGGGAAACACACAGCATAGTTCTCATCCATGGATCACACTCTGCTTTAGAGCGAGAAGCACACTCTAGCTTTCTAGACTCTCTAATACAGCAGGAAATCTGAGTGTGCTGAGAACAAAAGAACGGTGTTTCCTACACATATGGACCATATGTAGTCCAAAACTGCTTCTGAAACTGATACAAAGCAGTGACCCTCTAACATCCAATGCTTGTCAGTTAAGATGAGAAATGTGTGAGCTTCGTGAACGATGTAGTTAGTTTGAGCAGAAAAGTGACTGCCCTTACCTGAATTTAAGTCTTGCTTGTAGGAAGACTCATAGCCTGGGATTTAACTCCATTTCTGAAGTAAAACACACAGCAGTGTAATCATCCATTGATCACACTCTGCTTTAGAGCGAGAAGCACGCTCTTGCTTTCTTGAATTTCTAATACAGCAGGAAATCTGAGTGTGCCCAGAACAAAAGAACGGTGTTTCCTACACATATGGACCATATCTAGTCCAACTCTTCTTCTGAAACTGATACAAAGCACTGGTCCTCTACCATCCAATGCTTGTCAATTAAGATGAGAAACGTGTGAGCTTCGTGAATGATGTAGTTCATTTGAGCAGAAAAGTGACTGCCGTTACCTGAAACGAAGTCTTGCTTGTAGTAAGACACAGAGCCTGGGATTTAAGTCCATTTCTGAAGGGAAACACACAGCATAGTTCTCATCCATGGATCACACTCTGCTTTAGAGCGAGAAGCACACTCTAGCTTTCTAGACTCTCTAATACAGCAGGAAATCTGAGTGTGCCCAGAACAAAAGAACGGTGTTTCCTACACATATGGACCATATGTAGTCCAAATCTGCTTCTGAAACTGATACAAAGCACTGACCCTCTAACATCCATTGCTTGTCAGTTAAGATGAGAAACGCGTGAGCTTCATGAACGATGTAGTTCGTTTGAGCAGAAAAGTGACTGCCCTTACCTGAAATGAAGTCTTGACTGTAGGAAGACTCAGAGCCTGGGATTTAACTCCATTTCTGTAGTGAAACACACAGCATTGTCTCATCCATTGATCACACTCTGCTTTAGAACAAGAAGCACGCTATTGCTTTCTAGATTCTCTAAGACAGCAGGAAATCTGAGTGTGCCCAGAAGAAAAGAACGGTGTTTCCTACACATATGGACTATATCTAGTCCAACTCTTCTTCTGAAACTGATACAAAGCACTGGTCCTCTAACATCCAATTCTTGTCAATTAAGATGAGAAACGTGTGAGCTTCGTGAATGATGTAGTTCATTTGAGCAGAAAAGTGACTGCCCTTACCTGAAACCAAGTCTTGCTTGTAGTAAGACACAGAGCCTGGGATTTAAGTCCATTTCTGAAGGGAAACACACAGCATAGTTCTCATCCATGGATCACACTCTGCTTTAGATCGAGAAGCACACTCTTGCTTTGTAGAGTCTCTAATACAGCAGGAAATCTGAGTGTGCCCGGAACAAAAGAACGGTGTTTCCTACACATATGGACCATATGTAGTCCAAATCTGCTTCTGAAACTGATACAAAGCACTGACCATCTAACATCCATTGCTTGTCAGTTAAGATAAGAAACGTGTGAGCTTCATGAACAATATAGTTCGTTTGAGCATAAAAGTGACTGCCCTTACCTGAAACGAAGTCTTGCCTGTAGGAAGACTCAGAGCCTGGGATTTAACTCCATTTCTGAAGTCAAGCACACAGCATAGTTCTCATCCATGGATCACACTCTGCTTTAGAGCAAGAAGCACACTCTTGCTTTCTAGAGTCTCTAAGACAGCATGAAATCAGAGTGTGTCCAGAACAAAAGAACGGTGTTTCCTACACATATGGACCATATCTAGTCCAAATCTGCTTCTGAAACTGATACAAAGCACTGACCCTCTAACATCCATTGCTTGTCAGTTAAGATGAGAAACGCGTGAGCTTCATGAACGATGTAGTTCGTTTGAGCAGAAAAGTGACTGCCCTTACCTGAAATGAAGTCTTGACTGTAGGAAGACTCAGAGCCTGGGATTTAAATCCATTTCTGAAGTGAAACACACAGCATTGTCTCATCCATTGATCACACTCTGCTTTAGAACAAGAAGCACGCTATTGCTTTCTAGATTCTCTAAGACAGCAGGAAATCTGAGTGTGCCCAGAAGAAAAGAACGGTGTTTCCTACACATATGGACTATATCTAGTCCAACTCTTCTTCTGAAACTGATACAAAGCACTGGTCCTCTACCATCCAATTCTTGTCAATTAAGATGAGAAACGTGTGAGCTTCGTGAATGATGTAGTTCATTTGAGCAGAAAAGTGACTGCCCTTACCTGAAACGAAGTCTTGCTTGTAGTAAGACACAGAGCCTGGGATTTAAGTCCATTTCTGAAGGGAAACACACAGCATAGTTCTCATCCATGGATCACACTCTGCTTTAGAGCGAGAAGCACACTCTTGCTTTGTAGAGTCTCTAATACAGCAGGAAATCTGTGTGTGCCCGGAACAAAAGAACGGTGTTTCCTACACATATGGACCATATGTAGTCCAAATCTGCTTCTGAAACAGATACAAAGCACTGACCATCTAACATCCATTGCTTGTCAGTTAAGATGAGAAACGTGTGAGCTTCATGAACGATGTAGTTCGTTTGAGCAGAAAAGTGACTGCCCTTACCTGAAACGAAGTCCTGCCTGTAGGAAGACTCAGAGCCTGGGATTTAACTCCATTTCTGAAGTCAAGCACACAGCATAGTTCTCATCCATGGATCACACTCTGCTTTAGAGCAAGAAGCACACTCTTGCTTTCTAGAGTCTCTAAGACAGCAGGAAATCTGAGTGTGTCCAGAACAAAAGAACGGTGTTTCCTACACATATGGACCATATCTAGTCCAACTCTTCTTCTGAAACTGATACAAAGCACTGGTCCTCTAACATCCAATTCTTGTCAATTAAGATGAGAAACGTGTGAGCTTCGTGAATGATGTAGTTCATTTGAGCAGAAAAGTGACTGCCGTTACCTGAAACGAAGTCTTGCTTGTAGTAAGACACAGAGCCTGGGATTTAAGTCCATTTCTGAAGGGAAACACACAGCATAGTTCTCATCCATGGATCACACTCTGCTTTAGAGCGAGAAGCACACTCTAGCTTTCTAGACTCTCTAATACAGCAGGAAATCTGAGTGTGCCCAGAACAAAAGAACGGTGTTTCCTACACATATGGACCATATGTAGTCCAACTCTGCTTCTGAAACTGATACAAAGCACTGGTCCTCTAACATCCAATGCTTGTCTGCTATATGAGAAATGTGTGAGCTCAGTGAACGATGTAGTTCGTTTGAGCTGAAAAGTGACTGCCCTTACCTGAAACGAAGTCTTGCATGTAGGAAGACACAGAGCCTGGGATTTAACTCCATTTCTGAAGGGAAACACACAGCATAGTTCTCATCCATGGATCACACTCTGCTTTAGAGCAAGAAGCACGCTCTTGCTTTCTAGAATTTCTAATACAGCAGGAAATGTGAGTGTGCCCACAACAAAAGAACGGTGTTTCCTACACATATGGACCATATCTAGTCCAACTCTTCTTCTGAAACTGATACAAAGCACTGGTCCTCTAACATCCAATTCTTGTCAATTAAGATGAGAAACGTGTGAGCTTCGTGAATGATGTAGTTCATTTGAGCAGAAAAGTGACTGCCGTTACCTGAAACGAAGTCTTGCTTGTAGTAAGACACAGAGTCTGGGATTTAAGTCCATTTCTGAAGGGAAACACACAGCATAGTTCTCATCCATGGATCACACTCTGCTTTAGAGCGAGAAGCACACTCTAGCTTTCTAGACTCTCTAATACAGCAGGAAATCTGAGTGTGCCCAGAACAAAAGAACGGTGTTTCCTACACATATGGACCATATGTAGTCCAAATCTGCTTCTGAAACTGATACAAAGCACTGACCCTCTAACATCCAATGCTTGTCAGTTAAGATGAGAAATGTGTGAGCTTCGTGAACGATGTAGTTCGTTTGAGCAGAAAAATGACTGCCCTTACCTGAATTTAAGTCTTGCTTGTAGGGAGACTCAGAGCCTGGGATTTAACTCCATTTCTGAAGTAAAACACACAGCAGTGTAATCATCCATTGATCACACTCTGCTTTAGAGCGAGAAGCACGCTCTTGCTTTCTTGAATTTCTAATACAGCAGGAAATCTGAGTGTGCCCAGAACAAAAGAACGGTGTTTCCTACACATATGGACCATATCTAGTCCAACTCTTCTTCTGAAACTGATACAAAACACTGGTCCTGTAACATCCAATTTTTGTCAATTAAGATGAGAAACGTGTGAGCTTCGTGAATGATGTAGTTCATTTGAGCAGAAAAGTGACTGCCGTTACCTGAAACGAAGTCTTGCTTGTAGTAAGACACAGAGCCTGGAATTTAAGTCCATTTCTGAAGGGAAACACACAGCATAGTTCTCATCCATGGATCACACTCTGCTTTAGAGCGAGAAGCACACTCTAGCTTTCTAGACTCTCTAATACAGCAGGAAATCTGAGTGTGCCCAGAACAAAAGAACGGTGTTTCCTACACATATGGACCATATGTAGTCCAAATCTGCTTCTGAAACTGATACAAAGCAGTGACCCTCTAACATCCAATGCTTGTCAGTTAAGATGAGAAATGTGTGAGCTTCGTGAACGATGTAGTTAGTTTGAGCAGAAAAGTGACTGCACTTACCTGAATTTAAGTCTTGCTTGTAGGAAGACTCAGAGCCTGGGATTTAACTCCATTTCTGAAGTAAAACACACAGCAGTGTAATCATCCATTGATCACACTCTGCTTTAGAGCGAGAAGCACGCTCTTGCTTTCTTGAATTTCTAATACAGCAGGAAATCTGAGTGTGCCCAGAACAAAAGAACGGTGTTTCCTACACATATGGACCATATCTAGTCCAACTCTTCTTCTGAAACTGATACAAAGCACTGGTCCTCTACCATCCAATGCTTGTCAATTAAGATGAGAAACGTGTGAGCTTCGTGAATGATGTAGTTCATTTGAGCAGAAAAGTGACTGCCCTTACCTGAAACGAAGTCTTGCTTGTAGTAAGACACAGAGCCTGGGATTTAAGTCCATTTCTGAAGGGAAACACACAGCATAGTTCTCATCCATGGATCACACTCTGCTTTAGAGCGAGAAGCACACTCTAGCTTTCTAGACTCTCTAATACAGCAGGAAATCTTAGTGTGCCCAGAACAAAAGAACGGTGTTTCCTACACATATGGACCATATGTAGTCCAACTCTGCTTCTGAAACTGATACAAAGCACTGGTCCTCTAACATCCAATGCTTGTCTGCTATATGAGAAATGTGTGAGCTCAGTGAACGATGTAGTTCGTTTGAGCTGAAAAGTGACTGCCCTTACCTGAAACGAAGTCTTGCATGTAGGAAGACACAGAGCCTGGGATTTAACTCCATTTCTGAAGGGAAACACACAGCATAGTTCTCATCCATGGATCACACTCTGCTTTAGAGCAAGAAGCACGCTCTTGCTTTCTAGAATTTCTAATACAGCAGGAAATGTGAGTGTGCCCACAACAAAAGAACGGTGTTTCCTACACATATGGACCATATCTAGTCCAACTCTTCTTCTGAAACTGATACAAAGCACTGGTCCTCTAACATCCAATTCTTGTCAATTAAGATGAGAAACGTGTGAGCTTCGTGAATGATGTAGTTCATTTGAGCAGAAAAGTGACTGCCGTTACCTGAAACGAAGTCTTGCTTGTAGTAAGACACAGAGTCTGGGATTTAAGTCCATTTCTGAAGGGAAACACACAGCATAGTTCTCATCCATGGATCACACTCTGCTTTAGAGCGAGAAGCACACTCTAGCTTTCTAGACTCTCTAATACAGCAGGAAATCTGAGTGTGCCCAGAACAAAAGAACGGTGTTTCCTACACATATGGACCATATGTAGTCCAACTCTGCTTCTGAAACTGATACAAAGCACTGGTCCTCTAACATCCAATGCTTGTCTGCTATATGAGAAATGTGTGAGCTCAGTGAACGATGTAGTTCGTTTGAGCTGAAAAGTGACTGCCCTTACCTGAAACGAAGTCTTGCATGTAGGAAGACACAGAGCCTGGGATTTAACTCCATTTCTGAAGTAAAACACACAGCAGTGTAATCATCCATTGATCACACTCTGCTTTAGAGCGAGAAGCACGCTCTTGCTTTCTTGAATTTCTAATACAGCAGGAAATCTGAGTGTGCCCAGAACAAAAGAACGGTGTTTCCTACACATATGGACCATATCTAGTCCAACTCTTCTTCTGAAACTGATACAAAACACTGGTCCTGTAACATCCAATTTTTGTCAATTAAGATGAGAAACGTGTGAGCTTCGTGAATGATGTAGTTCATTTGAGCAGAAAAGTGACTGCCGTTACCTGAAACGAAGTCTTGCTTGTAGTAAGACACAGAGCCTGGAATTTAAGTCAATTTCTGAAGGGAAACACACAGCATAGTTCTCATCCATGGATCACACTCTGCTTTAGAGCGAGAAGCACACTCTAGCTTTCTAGACTCTCTAATACAGCAGGAAATCTGAGTGTGCCCAGAACAAAAGAACGGTGTTTCCTACACATATGGACCATATGTAGTCCAAATCTGCTTCTGAAACTGATACAAAGCAGTGACCCTCTAACATCCAATGCTTGTCAGTTAAGATGAGAAATGTGTGAGCTTCGTGAACGATGTAGTTAGTTTGAGCAGAAAAGTGACTGCCCTTACCTGAATTTAAGTCTTGCTTGTAGGAAGACTCAGAGCCTGGGATTTAACTCCATTTCTGAAGTAAAACACACAGCAGTGTAATCATCCATTGATCACACTCTGCTTTAGAGCGAGAAGCACGCTCTTGCTTTCTTGAATTTCTAATACAGCAGGAAATCTGAGTGTGCCCAGAACAAAAGAACGGTGTTTCCTACACATATGGACCATATCTAGTCCAACTCTTCTTCTGAAACTGATACAAAGCACTGGTCCTCTACCATCCAATGCTTGTCAATTAAGATGAGAAACGTGTGAGCTTCGTGAATGATGTAGTTCATTTGAGCAGAAAAGTGACTGCCCTTACCTGAAACGAAGTCTTGCTTGTAGTAAGACACAGAGCCTGGGATTTAAGTCCATTTCTGAAGGGAAACACACAGCATAGTTCTCATCCATGGATCACACTCTGCTTTAGAGCGAGAAGCACACTCTAGCTTTCTAGACTCTCTAATACAGCAGGAAATCTGAGTGTGCCCAGAACAAAAGAACGGTGTTTCCTACACATATGGACCATATGTAGTCCAACTCTGCTTCTGAAACTGATACAAAGCACTGGTCCTCTAACATCCAATGCTTGTCTGCTATATGAGAAATGTGTGAGCTCAGTGAACGATGTAGTTCGTTTGAGCTGAAAAGTGACTGTCCTTACCTGAAACGAAGTCTTGCATGTAGGAAGACACAGAGCCTGGGATTTAACTCCATTTCTGAAGGGAAACACACAGCATAGTTCTCATCCATGGATCACACTCTGCTTTAGAGCAAGAAGCACGCTCTTGCTTTCTAGAATTTCTAATACAGCAGGAAATGTGAGTGTGCCCACAACAAAAGAATGGTGTTTCCTACACATATGGACCATATCTAGTCCAACTCTTCTTCTGAAACTGATACAAAGCACTGGTCCTCTAACATCCAATTCTTGTCAATTAAGATGAGAAACGTGTGAGCTTCGTGAATGATGTAGTTCATTTGAGCAGAAAAGTGACTGCCGTTACCTGAAACGAAGTCTTGCTTGTAGTAAGACACAGAGTCTGGGATTTAAGTCCATTTCTGAAGGGAAACACACAGCATAGTTCTCATCCATGGATCACACTCTGCTTTAGAGCGAGAAGCACACTCTAGCTTTCTAGACTCTCTAATACAGCAGGAAATCTGAGTGTGCCCAGAACAAAAGAACGGTGTTTCCTACACATATGGACCATATGTAGTCCAAATCTGCTTCTGAAACTGATACAAAGCACTGACCCTCTAACATCCAATGCTTGTCAGTTAAGATGAGAAATGTGTGAGCTTTGTGAACGATGTAGTTCGTTTGAGCAGAAAAATGACTGCCCTTACCTGAATTTAAGTCTTGCTTGTAGGGAGACTCAGAGCCTGGGATTTAACTCCATTTCTGAAGTAAAACACACAGCAGTGTAATCATCCATTGATCACACTCTGCTTTAGAGCGAGAAGCACGCTCTTGCTTTCTTGAATTTCTAATACAGCAGGAAATCTGAGTGTGCCCAGAACAAAAGAACGGTGTTTCCTACACATATGGACCATATCTAGTCCAACTCTTCTTCTGAAACTGATACAAAACACTGGTCCTGTAACATCCAATGTTTGTCAATTAAGATGAGAAACGTGTGAGCTTCGTGAATGATGTAGTTCATTTGAGCAGAAAAGTGACTGCCGTTACCTGAAACGAAGTCTTGCTTGTAGTAAGACACAGAGCCTGGAATTTAAGTCCATTTCTGAAGGGAAACACACAGCATAGTTCTCATCCATGGATCACACTCTGCTTTAGAGCGAGAAGCACACTCTAGCTTTCTAGACTCTCTAATACAGCAGGAAATCTGAGTGTGCCCAGAACAAAAGAACGGTGTTTCCTACACATATGGACCATATGTAGTCCAAATCTGCTTCTGAAACTGATACAAAGCAGTGACCCTCTAACATCCAATGCTTGTCAGTTAAGATGAGAAATGTGTGAGCTTCGTGAACGATGTAGTTAGTTTGAGCAGAAAAGTGACTGCCCTTACCTGAATTTAAGTCTTGCTTGTAGGAAGACTCAGAGCCTGGGATTTAACTCCATTTCTGAAGTAAAACACACAGCAGTGTAATCATCCATTGATCACACTCTGCTTTAGAGCGAGAAGCACGCTCTTGCTTTCTTGAATTTCTAATACAGCAGGAAATCTGAGTGTGCCCAGAACAAAAGAACGGTGTTTCCTACACATATGGACCATATCTAGTCCAACTCTTCTTCTGAAACTGATACAAAGCACTGGTCCTCTACCATCCAATGCTTGTCAATTAAGATGAGAAACGTGTGAGCTTCGTGAATGATGTAGTTCATTTGAGCAGAAAAGTGACTGCCCTTACCTGAAACGAAGTCTTGCTTGTAGTAAGACACAGAGCCTGGGATTTAAGTCAATTTCTGATGTGAAACACACAGCATAGTTCTCATCCATGGATCACACTCTGCTTTAGAGCAAGAAGCACGCTCTTGCTTTCTAGAATATCTAATACAGCAGGAAATCTGATTGTGCCCAGAACAAAAGAACGGTGTTTCCTACACATAAGGACTATATGTAGTCTAAATCTTCTTCTGAAACTGATACAATGCACTGGTCCTCTAACATCCAATGCTTGTCAGTTAAGATGAGAAACGTGTGAGCTCAGTGAACGATGTAGTTCGTCTGAGCTGAAAAGTGACTGCCCTTACCTGAAACGAAGTCTTGCCTGTAGGAAGACACAGAGCCTCGGATTTACCTCCATTTCTGAAGTGAAAAACACAGCATTGTCTCATCCATTGATCACACTCTGCTTTAGAACAAGAAGCACGCTATTGCTTTCTAGATTCTCTAAGACAGCAGGAAATCTGAGTGTGCCCAGAACAAAAGAACGGTGTTTCCTACACATATGGACCATATCTAGTCCAACTCTTCTTCTGAAACTGATACAAAGCACTGGTCCTCTAACATCCAATGCTTGTCAATTAAGATGAGAAACGTGTGAGCTTCGTGAATGATGTAGTTCATTTGAGCAGAAAAGTGACTGCCGTTACCTGAAACGAAGTCTTGCTTGTAGTAAGACACAGAGCCTGGGATTTAAATCCATTCCTGAAGGGAAACACACAGCATTGTTCTCATCCATGGATCACACTCTGCTTTAGAGCGAGAAGCACACTCTAGCTTTCTAGACTCTCTAATACAGCAGGAAATCTGAGTGTGCCAAGAACAAAAGAACGGTGTTTCCTACACATATGGACCATATGTAGTCCAAATCTGCTTCTGAAACTGATACAAAGCAGTGACCCTCTAACATCCAATGCTTGTCAGTTAAGATGAGAAATGTGTGAGCTTCGTGAACGATGTAGTTAGTTTGAGCAGAAAAGTGACTGCCCTTACCTGAATTTAAGTCTTGCTTGTAGGAAGACTCAGAGCCTGGGATTTAACTCCATTTCTGAAGTAAAACACACAGCAGTGTAATCATCCATTGATCACACTCTGCTTTAGAGCGAGAAGCACGCTCTTGCTTTCTTGAATTTCTAATACAGCAGGAAATCTGAGTGTGCCCAGAACAAAAGAACGGTGTTTCCTACACATATGGACCATATCTAGTCCAACTCTTCTTCTGAAACTGATACAAAGCACTGGTCCTCTACCATTCAATGCTTGTCAATTAAGATGAGAAACGTGTGAGCTTCGTGAATGATGTAGTTCATTTGAGCAGAAAAGTGACTGCCCTTACATGAAACGAAGTCTTGCTTGTAGTAAGACACAGAGCCTGGGATTTAAGTCAATTTCTGAAGTGAAACACACAGCATAGTTCTCATCCATGGATCACACTCTGCTTTAGAGCAAGAAGCACGCTCTTGCTTTCTAGAGTATCTAATACAGCAGGAAATCTGATTGTGCCCAGAAC
The DNA here is from genome assembly GCA_949786385.1 of Onychomys leucogaster. Taxonomy (NCBI): domain Eukaryota; kingdom Metazoa; phylum Chordata; class Mammalia; order Rodentia; family Cricetidae; genus Onychomys; species Onychomys leucogaster. The sequence goes on from CATKUP010000063.1 coordinate 459,072, forward strand.
AAAAGAACGGTGTTTCCTACACATAAGGACTATATGTAGTCTAAATCTTCTTCTGAAACTGATAAAATGCACTGGTCCTCTAACATCCAATGCTTGTCAGTTAAGATGAGAAACGTATGAGCTCAGTGAACGATGTAGTTCGTTTGAGCTGAAAAGTGACTGCCCTTACCTGAAACGAAGTCTTGCCTGTAGGAAGACACAGAGCCTCGGATTTACCTCCATTTCTGAAGTGAAAAACACAGCATTGTCTCATCCATTGATCACACTCTGCTTTAGAACAAGAAGCACGCTATTGCTTTCTAGATTCTCTAAGACAGCAGGAAATCTGAGTGTGCCCAGAACAAAAGAACGGTGTTTCCTACACATATGGACCATATCTAGTCCAACTCTTCTTCTGAAACTGATACAAAGCACTGGTCCTCTAACATCCAATGCTTGTCAATTAAGATGAGAAACGTGTGAGCTTCGTGAATGATGTAGTTCATTTGAGCAGAAAAGTGACTGCCGTTACCTGAAACGAAGTCTTGCTTGTAGTAAGACACAGAGCCTGGGATTTAAGTCCATTTCTGAAGGGAAACACACCGCATAGTTCTCATCCATGGATCACACTCTGCTTTAGAGCGAGAAGCACACTCTTGCTTTGTAGAGTCTCTAATACAGCAGGAAATCTGTGTGTGCCCGGAACAAAAAACGGTGTTTCCTACACATATGGACCATATGTAGTCCAAATCTGCTTCTGAAACTGATACAAAGCACTGACCATCTAACATCCATTGCTTGTCAGTTAAGATGAGAAACGTGTGAGCTTCATGAACAATGTAGTTCGTTTGAGCAGAAAAGTGACTGCCCTTACCTGAAACGAAGTCTTGCCTGTAGGAAGACTCAGAGCCTGGGATTTAACTCCATTTCTGAAGTCAAGCACACAGCATAGTTCTCATCCATGGATCACACTCTGCTTTAGAGCAAGAAGCACACTCTTGCTTTCTAGAGTCTCTAAGACAGCAGGAAATCTGAGTGTGTCCAGAACAAAAGAACGGTGTTTCCTACACATATGGACCATATCTAGTCCAAGTCTTCTTCTGAAACTGATACAAAGCACTGGTCCTCTAACATCCAATTCTTGTCAATTAAGATGAGAAACGTGTGAGCTTCGTGAATGATGTAGTTCATTTGAGCAGAAAAGTGACTGCCGTTACCTGAAACGAAGTCTTGCTTGTAGTAAGACACAGAGCCTGGGATTTAACTCCATTTCTGAAGTTAAACACACAGCATAGTTCTCATCCATGGATCACACTCTGCTTTAGAGCAAGAAGCACACTCTAGCTTTCTAGACTCTCTAATACAGCAGGAAATCTGAGTGTGCCAAGAACAAATGAACGGTGTTTCCTACACATATGGACCATATGTAGTCCAAATCTGCTTCTGGAACTGATACAAAGCACTGACCCTCTAACTTCCAATGCTTTTCAGTTAAGATGAGAAATGTGTGAGCTTCGTGAACGATGTAGTTCCTTTGAGCAGAAAAGTGACAGCCCTTACCTGAAAAGAAGTCTTGCTTGTAGGGAGACTCAGAGCCTGGGATTTAACTCCAATTCTGAAGTGAAACACACAGCATTATCTCATCCATTGATCACACTCTGCTTTAGAACAAGAAGAACGCTCTTGCTTTCTAGAGTCTCTAAGACAGCAGGAAACGTGAGTGTGCTGAGAACAAAAGAACGGTGTTTCCTACACATACGGACCTTATCTAGTCCAACTCTGCTTCTGAAACTGATACAAAGCACTGGTCCTCTAACATCCAATGCTTGTCTGCTATATGAGAAATGTGTGAGCTCAGTGAACGATGTAGTTCGTTTGAGCTGAAAAGTGACTGCCCTTACCTGAAACGAAGTCTTGCATGTAGGAAGACACAGAGCCTGGGATTTAAGTCCATTTCTGAAGGGAAACACACAGCATAGTTCTCATCCATGGATCACACTCTGCTTTAGAGCAAGAAGCACGCTCTTGCTTTCTAGAATTTCTAATACAGCAGGAAATCTGAGTATGCCCACAACAAAAGAACGGTGTTTCCTACACATATGGACCATATCTAGTCCAACTCTTCTTCTGAAACTGATACAAAGCACTGGTCCTCTAACATCCAATGCTTGTCTGTGAAGATGAGAAACGTGTGAGCTCCGTGAATGATGTAGTTCGTTTGAGCTGAAAAGTGACTGCCCTTACCTGAAACGAAGTCTTGCCTGTAGGAAGACACAGAGCCTCGGATTTACCTCCATTTCTGAAGTGAAAAACACAGCATTGTCTCATCCATTGATCACACTCTGCTTTAGAACAAGAAGCACGCTATTGCTTTCTAGATTCTCTAAGACAGCAGGAAATCTGAGTGTGCCCAGAACAAAAGAACGGTGTTTCCTACACATATGGACCATATCTAGTCCAACTCTTCTTCTGAAACTGATACAAAGCACTGGTCCTCTAACATCCAATGCTTGTCAATTAAGATGAGAAACGTGTGAGCTTCGTGAATGATGTAGTTCATTTGAGCAGAAAAGTGACTGCCGTTACCTGAAACGAAGTCTTGCTTGTAGTAAGACACAGAGCCTGGGATTTAAGTCCATTTCTGAAGGGAAACACACAGCATAGTTCTCATCCATGGATCACACTCTGCTTTAGAGCGAGAAGCACACTCTTGCTTTGTAGAGTCTCTAATACAGCAGGAAATCTGTGTGTGCCCGGAACAAAAAACGGTGTTTCCTACACATATGGACCATATGTAGTCCAAATCTGCTTCTGAAACTGATACAAAGCACTGACCATCTAACATCCATTGCTTGTCAGTTAAGATGAGAAACGTGTGAGCTTCATGAACAATGTAGTTCGTTTGAGCAGAAAAGTGACTGCCCTTACCTGAAACGAAGTCTTGCCTGTAGGAAGACTCAGAGCCTGGGATTTAACTCCATTTCTGAAGTCAAGCACACAGCATAGTTCTCATCCATGGATCACACTCTGCTTTAGAGCAAGAAGCACACTCTTGCTTTCTAGAGTCTCTAAGACAGCAGGAAATCTGAGTGTGTCCAGAACAAAAGAACGGTGTTTCCTACACATATGGACCATATCTAGTCCAAGTCTTCTTCTGAAACTGATACAAAGCACTGGTCCTCTAACATCCAATTCTTGTCAATTAAGATGAGAAACGTGTGAGCTTCGTGAATGATGTAGTTCATTTGAGCAGAAAAGTGACTGCCGTTACCTGAAACGAAGTCTTGCTTGTAGTAAGACACAGAGCCTGGGATTTAACTCCATTTCTGAAGTTAAACACACAGCATAGTTCTCATCCATGGATCACACTCTGCTTTAGAGCAAGAAGCACACTCTAGCTTTCTAGACTCTCTAATACAGCAGGAAATCTGAGTGTGCCAAGAACAAATGAACGGTGTTTCCTACACATATGAACCATATGTAGTCCAAATCTGCTTCTGGAACTGATACAAAGCACTGACCCTCTAACTTCCAATGCTTTTCAGTTAAGATGAGAAATGTGTGAGCTTCGTGAACGATGTAGTTCCTTTGAGCAGAAAAGTGACAGCCCTTACCTGAAAAGAAGTCTTGCTTGTAGGGAGACTCAGAGCCTGGGATTTAACTCCAATTCTGAAGTGAAACACACAGCATTATCTCATCCATTGATCACACTCTGCTTTAGAACAAGAAGAACGCTCTTGCTTTCTAGAGTCTCTAAGACAGCAGGAAACGTGAGTGTGCTGAGAACAAAAGAACGGTGTTTCCTACACATACGGACCTTATCTAGTCCAACTCTGCTTCTGAAACTGATACAAAGCACTGGTCCTCTAACATCCAATGCTTGTCTGCTATATGAGAAATGTGTGAGCTCAGTGAACGATGTAGTTCGTTTGAGCTGAAAAGTGACTGCCCTTACCTGAAACGAAGTCTTGCATGTAGGAAGACACAGAGCCTGGGATTTAAGTCCATTTCTGAAGGGAAACACACAGCATAGTTCTCATCCATGGATCACACTCTGCTTTAGAGCAAGAAGCACGCTCTTGCTTTCTAGAATTTCTAATACAGCAGGAAATCTGAGTATGCCCACAACAAAAGAACGGTGTTTCCTACACATATGGACCATATCTAGTCCAACTCTTCTTCTGAAACTGATACAAAGCACTGGTCCTCTAACATCCAATGCTTGTCTGTGAAGATGAGAAACGTGTGAGCTCCGTGAATGATGTAGTTCGTTTGAGCTGAAAAGTGACTGCCCTTACCTGAAACGAAGTCTTGCCTGTAGGAAGACACAGAGCCTCGGATTTACCTCCATTTCTGAAGTGAAAAACACAGCATTGTCTCATCCATTGATCACACTCTGCTTTAGAACAAGAAGCACGCTATTGCTTTCTAGATTCTCTAAGACAGCAGGAAATCTGAGTGTGCCCAGAACAAAAGAACGGTGTTTCCTACACATATGGACCATATCTAGTCCAACTCTTCTTCTGAAACTGATACAAAGCACTGGTCCTCTAACATCCAATGCTTGTCAATTAAGATGAGAAACGTGTGAGCTTCGTGAATGATGTAGTTCATTTGAGCAGAAAAGTGACTGCCGTTACCTGAAACGAAGTCTTGCTTGTAGTAAGACACAGAGCCTGGGATTTAAGTCCATTTCTGAAGGGAAACACACAGCATAGTTCTCATCCATGGATCACACTCTGCTTTAGAGCGAGAAGCACACTCTTGCTTTGTAGAGTCTCTAATACAGCAGGAAATCTGTGTGTGCCCGGAACAAAAAACGGTGTTTCCTACACATATGGACCATATGTAGTCCAAATCTGCTTCTGAAACTGATACAAAGCACTGACCATCTAACATCCATTGCTTGTCAGTTAAGATGAGAAACGTGTGAGCTTCATGAACAATGTAGTTCGTTTGAGCAGAAAAGTGACTGCCCTTACCTGAAACGAAGTCTTGCCTGTAGGAAGACTCAGAGCCTGGGATTTAACTCCATTTCTGAAGTCAAGCACACAGCATAGTTCTCATCCATGGATCACACTCTGCTTTAGAGCAAGAAGCACACTCTTGCTTTCTAGAGTCTCTAAGACAGCAGGAAATCTGAGTGTGTCCAGAACAAAAGAACGGTGTTTCCTACACATATGGACCATATCTAGTCCAAGTCTTCTTCTGAAACTGATACAAAGCACTGGTCCTCTAACATCCAATTCTTGTCAATTAAGATGAGAAACGTGTGAGCTTCGTGAATGATGTAGTTCATTTGAGCAGAAAAGTGACTGCCGTTACCTGAAACGAAGTCTTGCTTGTAGTAAGACACAGAGCCTGGGATTTAACTCCATTTCTGAAGTTAAACACACAGCATAGTTCTCATCCATGGATCACACTCTGCTTTAGAGCAAGAAGCACACTCTAGCTTTCTAGACTCTCTAATACAGCAGGAAATCTGAGTGTGCCAAGAACAAATGAACGGTGTTTCCTACACATATGAACCATATGTAGTCCAAATCTGCTTCTGGAACTGATACAAAGCACTGACCCTCTAACTTCCAATGCTTTTCAGTTAAGATGAGAAATGTGTGAGCTTCGTGAACGATGTAGTTCCTTTGAGCAGAAAAGTGACAGCCCTTACCTGAAAAGAAGTCTTGCTTGTAGGGAGACTCAGAGCCTGGGATTTAACTCCAATTCTGAAGTGAAACACACAGCATTATCTCATCCATTGATCACACTCTGCTTTAGAACAAGAAGAACGCTCTTGCTTTCTAGAGTCTCTAAGACAGCAGGAAACGTGAGTGTGCTGAGAACAAAAGAACGGTGTTTCCTACACATACGGACCTTATCTAGTCCAACTCTGCTTCTGAAACTGATACAAAGCACTGGTCCTCTAACATCCAATGCTTGTCTGCTATATGAGAAATGTGTGAGCTCAGTGAACGATGTAGTTCGTTTGAGCTGAAAAGTGACTGCCCTTACCTGAAACGAAGTCTTGCATGTAGGAAGACACAGAGCCTGGGATTTAAGTCCATTTCTGAAGGGAAACACACAGCATAGTTCTCATCCATGGATCACACTCTGCTTTAGAGCAAGAAGCACGCTCTTGCTTTCTAGAATTTCTAATACAGCAGGAAATCTGAGTATGCCCACAACAAAAGAACGGTGTTTCCTACACATATGGACCATATCTAGTCCAACTCTTCTTCTGAAACTGATACAAAGCACTGGTCCTCTAACATCCAATGCTTGTCTGTGAAGATGAGAAACGTGTGAGCTCCGTGAATGATGTAGTTCGTTTGAGCTGAAAAGTGACTGCCCTTACCTGAAACGAAGTCTTGCCTGTAGGAAGACACAGAGCCTCGGATTTACCTCCATTTCTGAAGTGAAAAACACAGCATTGTCTCATCCATTGATCACACTCTGCTTTAGAACAAGAAGCACGCTATTGCTTTCTAGATTCTCTAAGACAGCAGGAAATCTGAGTGTGCCCAGAACAAAAGAACGGTGTTTCCTACACATATGGACCATATCTAGTCCAACTCTTCTTCTGAAACTGATACAAAGCACTGGTCCTCTAACATCCAATGCTTGTCAATTAAGATGAGAAACGTGTGAGCTTCGTGAATGATGTAGTTCATTTGAGCAGAAAAGTGACTGCCGTTACCTGAAACGAAGTCTTGCTTGTAGTAAGACACAGAGCCTGGGATTTAAGTCCATTTCTGAAGGGAAACACACAGCATAGTTCTCATCCATGGATCACCCTCTGCTTTAGAGCGAGAAGCACACTCTTGCTTTGTAGAGTCTCTAATACAGCAGGAAATCTGTGTGTGCCCGGAACAAAAGAACGGTGTTTCCTACACATATGGACCATATGTAGTCCAAATCTGCTTCTGAAACTGATACAAAGCACTGACCATCTAACATCCATTGCTTGTCAGTTAAGATGAGAAACGTGTGAGCTTCATGAACAATATAGTTCGTTTGAGCAGAAAAGTGACTGCCCTTACCTGAAACGAAGTCTTGCCTGTAGGAAGACTCAGAGCCTGGGATTTAACTCCATTTCTGAAGTCAAGCACACAGCATAGTTCTCATCCATGGATCACACTCTGCTTTAGAGCAAGAAGAACACTCTTGCTTTCTAGAGTCTCTAAGACAGCAGGAAATCTGAGTGTGTCCAGAACAAAAGAACGGTGTTTCCTACACATATGGACCATATCTAGTCCAAGTATTCTTCTGTAACTGATACAAAGCACTGGTCCCCTAACATCCAATTCTTGTCAATTAAGATGAGAAACGTGTGAGCTTCGTGAATGATGTAGTTCATTTGAGCAGAAAAGTGACTGCCGTTACCTGAAACGAAGTCTTGCTTGTAGTAAGACAAAGAGCCTGGGATTTAAATCCATTCCTGAAGGGAAACACACAGCATTGTTCTCATCCATGGATCACACTCTGCTTTAGAGCGAGAAGCACACTCTAGCTTTCTAGACTCTCTAATACAGCAGGAAATCTGAGTGTGCCAAGAACAAAAGAACGGTGTTTCCTACACATATGGACCATATGTAGTCCAAATCTGCTTCTGAAACTGATACAAAGCAGTGACCCTCTAACATCCAATGCTTGTCAGTTAAGATGAGAAATGTGTGAGCTTCGTGAACGATGTAGTTAGTTTGAGCAGAAAAGTGACTGCCCTTACCTGAATTTAAGTCTTGCTTGTAGGAAGACTCAGAGCCTGGGATTTAACTCCATTTCTGAAGTAAAACACACAGCAGTGTAATCATCCATTGATCACACTCTGCTTTAGAGCGAGAAGCACGCTCTTGCTTTCTTGAATTTCTAATACAGCAGGAAATCTGAGTGTGCCCAGAACAAAAGAACGGTGTTTCCTACACATATGGACCATATCTAGTCCAACTCTTCTTCTGAAACTGATACAAAGCACTGGTCCTCTACCATTCAATGCTTGTCAATTAAGATGAGAAACGTGTGAGCTTCGTGAATGATGTAGTTCATTTGAGCAGAAAAGTGACTGCCCTTACATGAAACGAAGTCTTGCTTGTAGTAAGACACAGAGCCTGGGATTTAAGTCAATTTCTGAAGTGAAACACACAGCATAGTTCTCATCCATGGATCACACTCTGCTTTAGAGCAAGAAGCACGCTCTTGCTTTCTAGAGTATCTAATACAGCAGGAAATCTGATTGTGCCCAGAACAAAAGAACGGTGTTTCCTACACATAAGGACTATATGTAGTCTAAATCTTCTTCTGAAACTGATACAATGCACTGGTCCTCTAACATCCAATGCTTGTCAGTTAAGATGAGAAACGTATGAGCTCAGTGAACGATGTAGTTCGTTTGAGCTGAAAAGTGACTGCCCTTACCTGAAACGAAGTCTTGCCTGTAGGAAGACACAGAGCCTCGGATTTACCTCCATTTCTGAAGTGAAAAACACAGCATTGTCTCATCCATTGATCACACTCTGCTTTAGAACAAGAAGCACGCTATTGCTTTCTAGATTCTCTAAGACAGCAGGAAATCTGAGTGTGCCCAGAACAAAAGAACGGTGTTTCCTACACATATGGACCATATCTAGTCCAACTCTTCTTCTGAAACTGATACAAAGCACTGGTCCTCTAACATCCAATGCTTGTCAATTAAGATGAGAAACGTGTGAGCTTCGTGAATGATGTAGTTCATTTGAGCAGAAAAGTGACTGCCGTTACCTGAAACGAAGTCTTGCTTGTAGTAAGACACAGAGCCTGGGATTTAAGTCCATTTCTGAAGGGAAACACACAGCATAGTTCTCATCCATGGATCACACTCTGCTTTAGAGCGAGAAGCACACTCTTGCTTTGTAGAGTCTCTAATACAGCAGGAAATCTGTGTGTGCCCGGAACAAAAAACGGTGTTTCCTACACATATGGACCATATGTAGTCCAAATCTGCTTCTGAAACTGATACAAAGCACTGACCATCTAACATCCATTGCTTGTCAGTTAAGATGAGAAACGTGTGAGCTTCATGAACAATGTAGTTCGTTTGAGCAGAAAAGTGACTGCCCTTACCTGAAACGAAGTCTTGCCTGTAGGAAGACTCAGAGCCTGGGATTTAACTCCATTTCTGAAGTCAAGCACACAGCATAGTTCTCATCCATGGATCACACTCTGCTTTAGAGCAAGAAGCACACTCTTGCTTTCTAGAGTCTCTAAGACAGCAGGAAATCTGAGTGTGTCCAGAACAAAAGAACGGTGTTTCCTACACATATGGACCATATCTAGTCCAAGTCTTCTTCTGAAACTGATACAAAGCACTGGTCCTCTAACATCCAATTCTTGTCAATTAAGATGAGAAACGTGTGAGCTTCGTGAATGATGTAGTTCATTTGAGCAGAAAAGTGACTGCCGTTACCTGAAACGAAGTCTTGCTTGTAGTAAGACACAGAGCCTGGGATTTAACTCCATTTCTGAAGTTAAACACACAGCATAGTTCTCATCCATGGATCACACTCTGCTTTAGAGCAAGAAGCACACTCTAGCTTTCTAGACTCTCTAATACAGCAGGAAATCTGAGTGTGCCAAGAACAAATGAACGGTGTTTCCTACACATATGGACCATATGTAGTCCAAATCTGCTTCTGGAACTGATACAAAGCACTGACCCTCTAACTTCCAATGCTTTTCAGTTAAGATGAGAAATGTGTGAGCTTCGTGAACGATGTAGTTCCTTTGAGCAGAAAAGTGACAGCCCTTACCTGAAAAGAAGTCTTGCTTGTAGGGAGACTCAGAGCCTGGGATTTAACTCCAATTCTGAAGTGAAACACACAGCATTATCTCATCCATTGATCACACTCTGCTTTAGAACAAGAAGAACGCTCTTGCTTTCTAGAGTCTCTAAGACAGCAGGAAACGTGAGTGTGCTGAGAACAAAAGAACGGTGTTTCCTACACATACGGACCTTATCTAGTCCAACTCTGCTTCTGAAACTGATACAAAGCACTGGTCCTATAACATCCAATGCTTGTCAGTTAAGATGAGAAACGTGTGAGCTTAGTGAATGATGTAGTTCCTTTGAACTGAAAAGTGACTGCCCTTACCTGAAACGAAGTCTTGCTTGTAGTAAGACACAGAGCCTGGGATTTAAGTCCATTTCTGAAGGGAAACACACAGCATAGTTCTCATCCATGGATCACACTCTGCTTTAGAGCGAGAAGCACACTCTTGCTTTCTAGATTCTCTAATACAGCAGGAAATCTGAGTGTGCCCAGAACAAAAGAAGGGTGTTTCCTACATATACGGAACTTATGTCGTCCAAATCTGCTTCTGAAACTGTTACAAAGCACTGACCATCTTACATCCAATGCTTGTCAGTTAAGATGAGAAACGTGTGAGTTTCGTGAACGGTGTAGTTCGTTTGAGAAGAAAAGTGACTGCCCTTACCTGAATTGAAGTCTGCCTTGTAGGAAGACTCAGAGCCTGGGATTTAACTCCATTTCTGAAGTAAAACACACAGCAGTGTAATCATCCATTGATCAAACTCTGCTTTAGAACAAGAAGCACGCTCTTGCTTTCTAGAGTCTCTAAGACGGCAGGAAATGTGAGTGTGCTGAGAACAAAAGAATGGTGTTTCCTACCCTTACAGACATTATATAGTCCAACTCTGCATCTGAAACTGAAACAAAACACTGGTCCTCTAAAATCCAATGCTTGTCTGTTAAGATGAGAAACGTGTGAGCTTCGTGAACGATGTAGTTAGTTTGAGCACAAAAGTGACTGCCCTTACCTGAATTGAAGTCTTGCTTGTAGGAAGACTCAGAGCCTGGGATTTAACTCCATTTCTGAAGGGAAACGCACAGCATTGGTCTCATCTATGGATCACACTCTGCTTTAGAGCGAGAAGCACACTCTTGCTTTCTAGAGTCTCTAATACAGTAGGAAATCTGAGTGTGCCCAGAACAAAAGAACGGTGTTTCCTACACATATGGACCATATGTAGTCCAAATCTGCTTCTGAAACTGATACAAAGCACAGACCATCTAACATCCAATGCTTGTCAGTTAAGATGAGAAACGTGTGAGCTTTGTGAAAGATGTAGTTCGTTTGAGCAGAAAAGTGACTGCCCTTACCTGAATTGAAGTCTTGCTTGTAGGAAGACTCAGAGCCTGGGATTTAACTCCATTTCTGAAGTAAAACACACAGCAGTGTAATCATCCATTGATCACACTCTGCTTTAGAACAAGAAGCACGCTCTTGCTTTCTAGAGTCTCTAAGACAGCAGGAATCGTGAGTGTGCTGAGAACAAAAGAACGGTGTTTCCTACACTTACGGACATTATATAGTCCAACTCTGCATCTGAAACTGATACAAAGCACTGGTCCTCTAAAATCCAATGCTTGTCTGTTAAGATGAGAAACGTGTGAGCTTCGTGAATGATGTAGTTCGTTTGAGCTGAAAAGTGACTGCCCTTACCTGAAACAAGTCTTGACTGTAGCAAGACACAGAGTCTGGGATTTAACTCCATTTCTGAAGGGAAACATACAGCATAGTTCTCATCAATGGATCACACTCTGCTTTAGAGCAAGAAGCACGCTCTTGCTTTCTAGAGTCTCTAATACAGCAGGAAATCTGATTGTGCCCAGAACAAAAGAACGGTGTTTCCTACACATATGGACCATATCTAGTCCAACTCTTCTTCTGAAACTGATATGAAGCACTGGTCCTCTAACATCCAATGCTTGTCAATTAAGATGAGAAACGTGTGAGCTTCGTGAATGATGTAGTTCATTTGAGCAGAAAAGTGACTGCCCTTACCTGAAACGAAGTCTTGCTTGTAGTAAGACACAGAGCCTGGGATTTAAGTCCATTTCTGAAGGGAAACACACAGCATAGTTCTCATCCATGGATCACACTCTGCTTTAGAGCGAGAAGCACACTCTTGCTTTGTAGAGTCTCTAATACAGCAGGAAATCTGAGTGTGCCCGGAACAAAAGAACGGTGCTTCCTACACATATGGACCATATGTAGTCCAAATCTGCTTCTGAAACTGATACAAAGCACTGACTATCTAACATCCAATGCTTGTCAGTTAAGATAAGAAACGTGTGAGTTACGTGAACGATGTAGTTCGTTTGAGCAGAAAAGTGACTGCCCTTACCTGAATTGAAGTCTTGCATGTAGGAAGACTCAGAGCATGGGATTTAACTCCATTTCTGAAGTAAAACACACAGCAGTGTAATCATCCATTGATCACACTCTGCTTTAGAACAAGAAGCACGCTCTTGCTTTCTAAAGTCTCTAAGACAGCAGGAAACGTGAGTGTGCTGAGAAGAAAAGAACGGTGTTTCCTACACATACGGACCATATCTAGTCCAACTCTGCTTCTGAAACTGATACAAAGCACTGGTCCTCTAACATCCAATGCTTGTCTCTTAAGATGAGAAACGTGTGAGCTCAGTGAATGATGTAGTTCGTTTCAGCTGAAAAGGTACTGCCCTTACCTGAAACGAAGTCTTGCTTGTAGGAAGACTCAGAGCCTGGGATTTAACTCCTTTTCTGAAGTGAAACACACAGCATAGTTCTCATCCATTAATCACACTCTGCTTTAGAGCGAGAAGCACACTCTTGCTTTCTAGAGTCTCTAATACAGCAGGAAATCTGAGTGTGCCCAGAACAAAAGAACGGTGTTTCCTACACTTAAGGACTATATGTAATCCAAATCTTCTTCTGAAACTGATAGAATGCACTGGTCCTCTAACATCCAATGCTTGTCAGTAAAGATGAGAAACGTGTGAGCTTCGTGAACGATGTAGTTCCTTTGAGCAGAAAAGTGACTGCCCTTACCTTAAACAAAGTCTTGCTTGTAGGGAGACTCAGAGCATGGGATTTAACTGCATTTCTGAAGTGAAACACACAGCATTGTCTCATCCATTGATCACACTCTGCTTTAGAACAAGAAGCACATTCTTGCTTTCTATTGACTCTAAGACAGCAGGAAACGTGGGTGTGCTGAGAACAAAAGAACGGTGTTTCCTACACATACGGACCATATCTAGTCCAACTCTGCTTCTGAAACTGATACAAAGCACTGGTCCTCTAACATCCAATGCTTGTCTGTTAATATGAGAAACGTGTGAGCTCCGTGAACGATGTAGTTCTTTTGAGCTGAAACGTGACTGCCCTTACCTGTAACGAAGTCTTGCTTGTAGGAAGACACAGAGCCTGGGATTTAACTCCTTTTCTGAAGGGAAACACACAGCATAGTTCTCATCCATGGATCACACTCTGCTGTAGAGCGAGAAGCACACTCTTGCTTTCTAGATTCTCTAATACAGCAGGAAATCTGAGTGTGCCCAGAACAAAAGAAGGGTGTTTCCTACATATACGGAACTTATGTCGTCCAAATCTGCTTCTGAAACTGTTACAAAGCACTGACCATCTTACATCCAATGCTTGTCAGTGAAGATGAGAAACGTGTGAGCTTCGTGAACGATGTAGTTCCTTTGAGCAGTAAAGTGACTGCCCTTACCTTAAACAAAGTCTTGCTTGTAGGGAGACTCAGAGCATGGGATTTAACTGCATTTCTGAAGTGAAACACACAGCATTGTCTCATCCATTGATCACACTCTGCTTTAGAACAAGAAGCACATTCTTGCTTTCTATTGACTCTAAGACAGCAGGAAACGTGAGTGTGCTGAGAACAAAAGAACGGTGTTTCCTACACATACGGCCCATATATACTCCAACTCTGCTTCTGAAAGTGATACAAAGCACTGTTCCTCTAAAATCCAATGCTTGTCTGCTAAGATGAGAAACGTGTGAGCTTCGTGAACGATGTAGTTCCTTTGAGCTGAAAAGTGACTGCCCTTACCTGAAACGAAGTCTTGCTTGTAGGAAGACACAGAGCCTGGGATTTAACTCCATTTCTGAAGGGAAACACACAGCATAGTTCTCATCCATGGATCACATTCTGCTTTAGAGCGAGAAGCACGCTCTTGCTTTCTAAATTCTCTAAGACAGCAGGAAACGTGAGTGTACTGAGAAGAAAAGAACGGTGTTTCCTACACATACAGACAATATCTAGTCCAACTCTGCTTCTGAAACTGATACAAAGCACTTTTGCTCTAACTTCCAATGCTTGTCTGTTAAGACGAGAAACGTGTGAGCTCAGTGAACGATGTCGTTCCTTTGAGATGAAAAGGAACTGCCCTTACCTGAAACGAAGTCTGCCTTGTAGGAAGACTCAGAGCCTGGGATTTAACTCCATTTCTGAAGTAAAACACACAGCCGTGTAATCATCCATTGATCAAACTCTGCTTTAGAACAAGAAGCACACTCTTGCTTTCTAGAGTCTCTAAGACAGCAGGATACGTGAGTATGCTGAGAACAAAAGAATGGTGTTTCCTACACATACGGACCAATTCTAGTCCAACTCTTCTTCTGAAACTGATACAAAGCCCTGGTCCTCTAACATCCAATGCTTGTCTCTTAAGATGAGAAACGTGTGAGCTCAGTGAACGATGTAGTTCGTTTGAGCTGAAAAGTGACTGCCCTTACCTGAAACGAAGTCTTGCTTGTAGGAAGACTCAGAGCCTGAGATTTAACTCCATTTCTGAAATTAAACACACAGCAAAGTTCTCATCCATGGATCACACTCTGCTCTAGAGCGAGAAGCACGCTCTTGCTTTCTAGAGTCTCTAAGACAGCAGGAAATCTGAGTGTGCCCAGAACAAAAGAACGGTGTTTCCTACACATACTGACTATATGTAGTCCAAATCTTCTTCTGAAACTGATACAATGCACTGGTCCTCTAACATCCAATGCTTGTCTGTTAAGATGAGAAACGTGTGAGCTCAGTGAAGGATGTAGTTCGTTTGAGCTGAAAAGTGACTGCCCTTACCTGAAACGAAGTCTTGCTTGTAGGAAGACACAGCGCCTGGGATTTAACTCCATTTCTGAAGGGAAACACACAGCATAGTTCTCATCCATGGATCACACTCTGCTTTAGAGCAAGAAGCACGCTCTTGCTTTCTAGATTCTCTAATACAACAGGAAATGTGAGTGTGCCCAGAACAAAAGAACGGTGTTTCCTACACATACGGACTATATGTAGTCCAAATCTTCTTCTGAAACTGATACAATGCACTGGTCCTCTAACATCCAATGGTTGTCAGTTAATATGAGAAACGTGTGAGCTTCGTGAAGGATGTAGTTCCTTTGAGCAGAAAAGTGACAGGCCTTACCTGAATCGAAGTCTTGCTTGTAGGGAGACTCAGAGCATGGGATTTAACTACATTTCTGAAGTGAAACACACAATATTGTCTCATCCATAGATCACACTCTGCTTTAGAGCGAGAAGCACACTCTTGCTTTCTAGATTCTCTAATACAGCAGGAAATCTGAGTGTGCCCAGAAAAAAAGAAGGGTGTTTCCTACACATATGGACCATATGTAGTCCAAATCTGCTTCTGAAACTGATACAAAGCACTGACCATTTTACATCCAATGCTTGTCATTTAAGATGAGAAACGTGTGAGCTTCGTGAACGGTGTAGTTCGTTTGAGCAGAAAAGTGACTGCCCTTACCTGAATTGAAGTCTTGCTTGTAGGAAGACTCAGAGCCTGGGATTTAACTCGATTTCTGAAGTGAAACACACAGCAGTGTTCTCATCCATTGATCACACTCTGCTTTAGAAGAAGAAGCAAGATCGTGCTTTCTAGAGTCTCTAAGACAGCAGGAAACGTGAGTTTGCTGAGAAAAAAAGAACGGTGTTTCCTACACATACGGACCATATGTAGTCCAAATCTGCTTCTGAAACTCATACAAATCACTGACCATCTTACATCCAATGCTTGTCAGTTAAGATGGGAAACGTGTGAGCTTCGTGAACGGTGTAGTTCGTTTGAGCAGAAAAGTAACTTCCCATACCTGAATTGAAGTCTTGCTTGTAGGAAGACTCAGAGCCTGAGATTTAACTCCATTTCTGAAGTTAAACACACAGCATAGTTCTCATCCATGGATCACACTCTGCTTTAGAGCGAGAAGCACACTCTTGCTTTCTAAAGTCTCTAAGACAGCAGGAATCGTGAGTGTGCTGAGAACAAAAGAACGGTGTTTCCTACACATACGGACCATATCTAGTCCAACTCTGCTTCTGAAAGTGATACAAAGCACTGGTCCTAACATCCAATGCTTGTCAGTTAAGATGAGAAATGTGTGAGCTTAGTGAATGATGTAGTTCCTTTGAACTGAAAAGTGACTGCCCTTACCTGAAACGAAGTCTTGCCTGTAGGAAGACACAGAGCATGGGATTTAACTCGATTTCTGAAGTGAAACACACAGCAGTGTTCTCATCCATTGATCACACTCTGCTTTAGAAGAAGAAGCAAGTTCGTGATTTCTAGAGTCTCTAAGACAGCAGGAAACGTGAGTTTGCTGAGAAAAAAAGAACGGTGTTTCCTACACATACGGACCATATGTAGTCCAAATCTGCTTCTGAAACTGATACAAATCACTGACCATCTTACATCCAATGCTTGTCAGTTAAGATGGGAAACGTGTGATCTTCGTGAACGGTGTAGTTCGTTTGAGCAGAAAAGTAACTTCCCTTACCTGAATTGAAGTCTTGCTTGTAGGAAGACTCAGAGCCTGAGATTTAACTCCATTTCTGAAGTTAAACACACAGCATAGTTCTCATCCATGGATCACACTGTGCTCTAGAGCGAGAAGCACGCTCTTGCTTTCTAGAGTCTCTAAGACAGCAGGAAATCTGAGTGTGCCCAGAACAAAAGAACGGTGTTTCCTACACATAAGGACTATATGTAATCCAAATCTTCTTCTGAAACTGATACAATGCACTGGTCCTCTAACATCCAATGCTTGTTAGTTAAGATGAGAAACGTGTGAGCTTTGTGAAAGATGTAGTTCGTTTGAGCAGAAAAGTGACTGCCCTTACCTGAAACGAAGTCTTGCTTGTAGGAAGACTCAGAGCCTGGGATTTAACTCCATTTCTGAAGTGAAACACACAGCAGTGTTCTCATCCATTGATCACACTCTGCGTTTGAACATGAAGCATGCTCTTCTTTCTAGAGTCTCTAAGACAGCAGGAAACGTGAGTTTGCGGAGAACAAAAGAACGGTGTTTCATAAACATACGAACCACATCTAGTCGAACTCTGCTTCTGAGAGTGATACAAAGCACTGGTCCTCTAACATCCAATGCTTGTCAGTTAAGATGAGAAACGTTTGAGCTTCGTGAACGATGTAGTTCGTTTGAGCAGAAAAGTGACTGCCCTTACCTGAAACGTAGTCTTGCTTGTAGGAAGACTCAGAGCCTGGGATTTAAGTCCATTTCTGAAGGGAAACACACAGCATAATTCTCATCCATGGATCACACTCTGCTTTAGAGCGAGAAGCACACTCTTGCTTTCTAGAGTCTCTAATACAGCAGGAAATCTGAGTGTGCCCAGGACAAGAGAAGGGTGTTTCCTACACATACGGACTATATGTAGTCCAAAACTTCTTCTGAAACTGATACAATGCACTGGTGTTCTAACATCCAATGGTTGTCAGTTAAGATGAGAAACGTGTGAGCTTCGTGAAAGATGTAGTTCGTTTGAGCAGAAAAGTGACTGCCCTTACCTGAAACGAAGTCTTGCTTGTAGGAAGAACAGAGCCTGCGGTTTAACTCCTTTTCTGAAGGAAAACACACAGCATAGTTCTCATCCATGGATCACACTCTGCTTTAGAGCGAGAAGCACGCTCTTGCTTTCTAAAGTCTCTAAGACAGCAGGAATCGTGAGTGTGCTGAGAACAAAAGAACGGTGTTTCCTACACATACGGACCATATCTAGTCCAACTCTGCTTCTGAAAGTGATACAAAGCACTGGTCCTCTAACATCCAATGCTTGTCAGTTAAGATGAGAAATGTGTGAGCTTAGTGAATGATGTAGTTCCTTTGAACTGAAAAGTGACTGCCCTTACCTGAAACGAAGTCTTGCTTGTAGTAAGACACAGAACCTGGGATTTAAGTCCATTTATGAAGGGAAACACACAGCATTGTTCTCATCCATGGATCACACTCTGCTTTAGAGCGAGAAGCACACTCTTGCTTACTAGAGTCTCTAATACAGCAGGAAATCTGAGTGTGCCCAGAACAAAAGAACGGTGTTTCCTACACATTTGGACCATATGTAGTGCAAACCTGCTTCTGAATCTGATACAAAGCACTGACCACCTAACATCCAATGCTTGTCAGTTAAGATGAGAAACATGTGAGCTTCGAGAACGATGTAGTTCGTTTGAGCAGAAAAGTGACTGCCCTTACCTGAATTGAAGTCTTGCTTGTAGGAAGACTCAAAGCCTGGGATTTAACTCCATTTCTGAAGTAAAACACACAGCAGTGTAATCATCCATTGATCACACTCTGCTTTAGAACAAGAAGCATGCTCTTGCTTTCTAGATTCTCTAAGACAGCAGGAAACGTGAGTGTGCTGAGAACAAAAGAACGGTGTTTCCTACAATTACGGACATTATATAGTCCAACTCTGCATCTGAAACTGATACAAAGCACTGGTCCTCTAAAATCCAATGCTTGTCTGTTAAGATGAGAAACGTGTGAGCTTCGTGAACGATGTAGTTCCTTTGAGCTGAAAAGTGACTGCCCTTACCTGAAACGAAGTCTTGCTTGTAGGAAGACTCAGAGCCTGAGATTTAACTCCATTTCTGAAGTTAAACACACAGCATAGTTCTCATCCAAGGATCACACTCTGCTCTAGAGCGAGAAGCACGCTCTTGCTTTCTAGAGTCTCTAAGACAGCAGGAAATCTGAGGGTGCCCAGAACAAAAGAACGGTGTTTCCTACACATAAGGACTATATGTAATCCAAATCTTCTTCTGAAACTGATACAATGCACTGGTCCTCTAACATCCAATGCTTGTCACTTAAGATGAGAAACGTGTGAGCGTAGTGAATGATGTAGTTCCTTTGAACTGAAAAGTGACTGCCCTTACCTGAAATGAAGTCTTGCCTGTAGGAAGACACAGAGCATGGGATTTAACTCGATTTCTGAAGTGAAACACACAGCAGTGTTCTCATCCATTGATCACACTCTGCTTTAGAAGAAGAAGCAAGATCGTGCTTTCTAGAGTCTCTAAGACAGCAGGAAACGTGAGTTTGCTGAGAAAAAAAGAACGGTGTTTCCTACACATACAGACCATATGTAGTCCAAATCTGCTCCTAAACTGATACAAATCACTGACCATCTTACATCCAATGCTTGTCAGTTAAGATGGGAAACGTGTGAGATTCGTGAACGGTGTAGTTCGTTTGAGCAGAAAAGTAACTTCCCTTACCTGAATTGAAGTCTTGCTTGTAGGAAGACTCAGAGCCTGAGATTTAACTCCATTTCTGAAGTTAAACACACAGCATAGTTCTCATCCATGGATCACACTCTGCTCTAGAGCGAGAAGCACGCTCTTGCTTTCTAGACTCTCTAAGACAGCAGGAAATCTGAGTGTGCCCAGAACAAAAGAACGGTGTTTCCTACACATAAGGACTATATGTAATCCAAATCTTCTTCTGAAACTGATACAATGCACTGGTACTCTAACATCCAATGCTTGTCAGTTAAGATGAGAAACGTGTGAGCTTAATGAATGATGTAGTTCCTTTGAACTGAAAAGTGACTGCCCTTACCTGAAACGAAGTCTTGCCTGTAGGAAGACACAGAGCATGGGATTTAACTCGATTTCTGAAGTGAAACACACAGCAGTGTTCTCATCCATTGATCACACTCTGCTTTAGAAGAAGAAGCAAGATCGTGCTTTCTAGAGTCTCTAAGACAGCAGGAAACGTGAGTTTGCTGAGAAAAAAAGAACGGTGTTTCCTACACATACGGACCATATGTAGTCCAAATCTGCTTCTGAAACGGATACAAATCACTGACCATCTTACATCCAATGCTTGTCAGTTAAGATGGGAAACGTGTGAGCTTCGTGAACGGTGTAGTTCGTTTGAGCAGAAAAGTAACTTCCCTTACCTGAATTGAAGTCTTGCTTGTAGGAAGACTCAGAGCCTGAGATTTAACTCCATTTCTGAAGTTAAAAACACAGCATAGTTCTCATCCATGGATCACACTCTGCTCTAGAGCTAGAAGCACGCTCTTGCTTTCTAGAGTCTCTAAGACAGCAGGAAATCTGAGTGTGCCCAGAACAAAAGAACGGTGTTTCCTACACATAAGGACTATATGTAATCCAAATCTTCTTCTGAAACTGATACAATGCACTGGCCCTCTAACATCCAATGCTTGTCAGTTAAGATGAGAAACGTGTGAGCTTTGTGAAAGATGTAGTTCCTTTGAACTGAAAAGTGACTGCCCTTACCTGAAACGAAGTCTTGCTTGTAGTAAGACACAGAGCCTGGGATTTAACTCCATTTCTGAAGTGAAACACACAGCAGTGTTCTCATCCATTGATCACACTCTGCATTTGAACATGAAGCATGCTCTTCTTTCTAGAGTCTCTAAGACAGCAGGAATCGTGAGTTTGCTGAGAACAAAAGAACGGTGTTTCATAAACATACAGACCACATCTAGTCGAACTCTGCTTCTGAGAGTGATACAAAGCACTGGTCCTCTAACATCCAATGCTTGTCAGTTAAGATGAGAAACGTTTGAGCTTCGTGAACGATGTAGTTCGTTTGAGCAGAAAAGTGACTGCCCTTACCTGAAACGAAGTCTTGCTTGTAGGAAGACTCAGAGCCTGGGATTTAAGTCCATTTCTGAAGGGAAACACACAGCATAGTTCTCATCCATGGATCACACTCTGCTTTAGAGCGAGAAGCACACTCTTGCTTTCTAGAGTCTCTAATACAGCAGGAAATCTGAGTGTGCCCAGGACAAGAGAAGGGTGTTTCCTACACATACGGACTATATGTAGTCCAAAACTTCTTCTGAAACTGATACAATGCACTGGTGTTCTAACATCCAATGGTTGTCAGTTAAGATGAGAAACGTGTGAGCTTCGTGAAAGATGTAGTTCGTTTGAGCAGAAAAGTGACTGCCCTTACCTGAAACGAAGTCTTGCTTGTAGGAAGACACAGAGCCTGGGGTTTAACTCCTTTTCTGAAGGAAAACACACAGCATAGTTCTCATCCATGGATCACACTCTGCTTTAGAGCGAGAAGCACGCTCTTGCTTTCTAAAGTCTCTAAGACAGCAGGAATCGTGAGTGTGCTGAGAACAAAAGAACGGTGTTTCCTACACATACGGACAATATATAGACCAACTCTGCTTCTGAAAATGATACAAAGCACTGGTCCTCTAACATCCAATGCTTGTCAGTTATGATGAGAAATGTGTGAGCTTAGTGAATGATGTAGTTCCTTTGAACTGAAAAGTGACTGCCCTTACCTGAAACGAAGTCTTGCTTGTAGTAAGACACAGAACCTGGGATTTAAGTCCATTTATGAAGGGAAACACACAGCATAGTTCTCATCCATGGATCACACTCTGCTTTAGAGCGAGAAGCACACTCTTGCTTACTAGAGTCTCTAATACAGCAGGAAATCTGAGTGTGCCCAGAACAAAAGAACAGTGTTTCCTACACATTTGGACCATATGTAGTGCAAACCTGCTTCTGAATCTGATACAAAGCACTGACCACCTAACATCCAATGCTTGTCAGTTAAGATGAGAAACATGTGAGCTTCGAGAACGATGTAGTTCGTTTGAGCAGAAAAGTGACTGCCCTTACCTGAGTGGAAGTCTTGCTTGTAGGAAGACTCAAAGCCTGGGATTTAACTCCATTTCTGAAGTAAAACACACAGCAGTGTAATCATCCATTGATCACACTCTGCTTTAGAACAAGAAGCATGCTCTTGCTTTCTAGATTCTCTAAGACAGCAGGAAACGTGAGTGTGCTGAGAACAAAAGAACAGTGTTTCCTACAATTACGGACATTATATAGTCCAACTCTGCATCTGAAACTGATACAAAGCACTGGTCCTCTAAAATCCAATGCTTGTCTGTTAAGATGAGAAACGTGTGAGCTTCGTGAACAATGTAGTTCCTTTGAGCTGAAAAGTGACTGCCCTTACCTGAAACGAAGTCTTGCTTGTAGGAAGACTCAGAGCCTGAGATTTAACTCCATTTCTGAAGTTAAACACACAGCATAGTTCTGATCCATGGATCACACTCTGCTCTAGAGCGAGAAGCACGCTCTTGCTTTCTAGAGTCTCTAAGACAGCAGGAGATCTGAGTGTGCCCAGAACAAAAGAACGGTGTTTCCTACACATAAGGACTATATGTAATCCAAATCTTCTTCTGAAACTGATACAATGCACTGGTCCTCTAACATCCAATGCTTGTCAGTTAAGATGAGAAACGTGTGAGCTTTGTGAAAGATGTAGTTCGTTTGAGCTGAAAAGTGACTGCCCTTACCTGAAACGAAGTCTTGCTTGTAGGAAGACACAGAGCCTGGGATTTAACTCCTTTTCTGAAGTAAAACACACAGCAGTGTTCTCATCCATTGATCACACTCTCTGTTTGAACATGAAGCATGCTCTTCTTTCTAGAGTCTCTAAGACAGCAGGAATCATGAGTTTGCTGAGAACAAAAGAACGGTGTTTCATAAACATATGGACCATATCTAGTCGAACTCTGCTTCTGAGAGTGATACAAAGCACTGGTCCTCTAACATCCAATGCTTGTCAGTTAAGATGAGAAACGTTTGTGCTTCGTGAACGATGTAGTTCGTTTGAGCAGAAAAGTGACTGCCCTTACCTGAAACGAAGTCTTGCTTGTAGGAAGACTCAGAGCCTGGGATTTAAGTCCATTTCTGAAGGGAAACACACAGCATAGTTCTCATCCGTGGATCACACTCTGCTTTAGAGCGAGAAGCACACTCTTGCTTTCTAGAATCTCTAATACAGCAGGAAATCTGAGTGTGCCCAGGACAAGAGAAGGGTGTTTCCTACACATACGGACTATATGTAGTCCAAAACTTCTTCTGAAACTCATAAAATGCACGGGTGTTCTAACATCCAATGGTTGTCAGTTAAGATGAGAAACGTGTTAGCTTCGTGAAAGATGTAGTTCGTTTGAGCAGAAAAGTGACTGCCCTTACCGGAAACGAAGTCTTGCTTGTAGGAAGACACAGAGCCTGGGATTTAACTCCTTTTTTGAAGTAAAACACACAGCATAGTTCTCATCCATGGATCACACTCTGCTTTAGAGCGAGAAGCACGCTCTTGCTTTCTAAAGTCTCTAAGACAGTAGGAATCGTGAGTGTGCTGAGAACAAAAGAACGGTGTTTCCTACACATACGGACCATATCTATTCCAACTCTGCTTCTGAAAGTGATACAAAGCACTGGTCCTCTAACATCCAATGCTTGTCAGTTAAGATGAGAAATGTGTGAGCTTAGTGAATGATGTAGTTCCTTTGAACTGAAAAGTGACTGCCCTTACCTGAAACGAAGTCTTGCCTGTTGGAAGACACAGAGCATGGGATTTAACTCGATTTCTGAAGTGAAACACACAGCAGTGTTCTCATCCATTGATCACACTCTGCTTTAGAAGAAGAAGCAAGATCGTGCTTTCTAGAGTCTCTAAGACAGCAGGAAACGTGAGTTTGCTGAGAAAAAAAGAACGGTGTTTCCTACACATACGGACCATATGTAGTCCAAATCTGCTTCTGAAACTGATACAAATCACTGACCATCTTACATCCAATGCTTGTCAGTTAAGATGGGAAACGTGTGAGCTTCGTGAACGGTGTAGTTCGTTTGAGCAGAAAAGTAACTTCCCTTACCTGAATTGAAGTCTTGCTTGTAGGAAGACTCAGAGCCTGAGATTTAACTCCATTTCTGAAGTTAAACACACAGCATAGTTCTCATCCATGGATCACACTCTGCTTTAGAGCGAGAAGCACGCTCTTGCTTTCTAAAGTCTCTAAGACAGCAGGAATCGTGAGTGTGCTGAGAACAAAAGAACGGTGTTTCCTACACATACGGACCATATCTAGTCCAACTCTGCTTCTGAAAGTGATACAAAGCACTGGTCCTAACATCCCATGCTTGTCAGTTAAGATGAGAAATGTGTGAGCTTAGTGAATGATGTAGTTCCTTTGAACTGAAAAGTGACTGCCCTTACCTGAAACGAAGTCTTGCCTGTAGGAAGACACAGAGCATGGGATTTAACTCGATTTCTGAAGTGAAACACACAGCAGTGTTCTCATCCATTGATCACACTCTGCTTTAGAAGAAGAAGCAAGATCGTGCTTTCTAGAGTCTCTAAGACAGCAGGAAACGTGAGTTTGCTGAGAAAAAAAGAACGGTGTTTCCTACACATACGGACCATATGTAGTCCAAATCTGCTTCTGAAACTCATACAAATCACTGACCATCTTACATCCAATGCTTGTCAGTTAAGATGCGAAACGTGTGAGCTTCGTGAACGGTGTAGTTCGTTTGAGCAGAAAAGTAACTTCCCTTACCTGAATTGAAGTCTTGCTTGTAGGAAGACTCAGAGCCTGAGATTTAACTCCATTTCTGAAGTTAAACACACAGCATAGTTCTCATCCATGGATCACACTCTGCTTTAGAGCGAGAAGCACACTCTTGCTTACTAGAGTCTCTAATACAGCAGGAAATCTGAGTGTCCCCAGAACCAAAGAACAGTGTTTCCTACACATTTGGACCATATGTAGTGCAAACCTGCTTCTGAATCTGATACAAAGCACTGACCACCTAACATCCAATGCTTGTCAGTTAAGATGAGAAACATGTGAGCCTCGAGAACGATGTAGTTCGTTTGAGCAGAAAAGTGACTGCCCTTACCTGAATGGAAGTCTTGCTTGTAGGAAAACTCAGAGCCTGGGATTTAACTCCATTTCTGAAGTAAAACACACAGCAGTGTAATCATCCATTGATCACACTCTGCTTTAGAACAAGAAGCATGCTCTTGCTTTCTAGATTCTCTAAGACAGCAGGAAACGTGAGTGTGCTGAGAACAAAAGAACAGTGTTTCCTACAATTACGGACATTATATAGTCCAACTCTGCATCTGAAACTGATACAAAGCACTGGTCCTCTAAAATCCAATGCTTGTCTGTTAAGAGGAGAAACGTGTGAGCTTCGTGAACAATGTAGTTCCTTTGAGCTGAAAAGTGACTGCCCTTACCTGAAATGAAGTCTTGCTTGTAGGAAGACTCAGAGCCTGGGATTTAACTCCATTTCTGAAGTAAAACACACAGCAGTGTAATCATCCATTGATCACACTCTGCTTTAGAACAAGAAGCATGCTCTTGCTTTCTAGATTCTCTAAGACAGCAGGAAACGTGAGTGTGCTGAGAACAAAAGAACGGTGTTTCCTACAATTACGGACATTATATAGTCCAACTCTGCATCTGAAACTGATACAAAGCACTGGTCCTCTAAAATCCAATGCTTGTCTGTTAAGATGAGAAACGTGTGATCTTCGTGAACAATGTAGTTCCTTTGAGCTGAAAAGTGACTGCCCTTACCTGAAACGAAGTCTTGCTTGTAGGAAGACTCAGAGCCTGAGATTTAACTCCATTTCTGAAGTTAAACACACAGCATAGTTCTCATCCATGGATCACACTCTGCTCTAGAGCGAGAAGCACGCTCTTGCTTTCTAGAGTCTCTAAGACAGCAGGAAATCTGAGTGTGCCCAGAACAAAAGAACGGTGTTTCCTACACATAAGGACTATATGTAATCCAAATCTTCTTCTGAAACTGATACAATGCACTGGTCCTCTAACATCCAATGCTTGTCAGTTAAGATGAGAAACGTGTGAGCTTTGTGAAAGATGTAGTTCGTTTGAGCAGAAAAGTGACTGCCCTTACCTGAAACGAAGTCTTGCTTGTAGGAAGACTCAGAGCCTGGGATTTAACTCCATTTCTGAAGTGAAACACACAGCAGTGTTCTCATCCATTGATTACACTCTGCGTTTGAACATGAAGCATGCTCTTCTTTCTAGAGTCTCTAAGACAGCAGGAAACGTGAGTTTGCTGAGAACAAAAGAACGGTGTTTCATAAACATACGGACCACATCTAGTCGAACTCTGCTTCTGAGAGTGATACAAAGCACTGGTCCTCTAACATCCAATGCTTGTCAGTTAAGATGAGAAACGTTTGAGCTTCGTGAACGATGTAGTTCGTTTGAGCAGAAAAGTGACTGCCCTTACCTGAAACGAAGTCTTGCTTGTAGGAAGACTCAGAGCCTGGGATTTAAGTCCATTTCTGAAGGGAAACACACAGCATAGTTCTCATCCATGGATCACACTCTGCTTTAGAGCGAGAAGCACACTCTTGCTTTGTAGAGTCTCTAATACAGCAGGAAATCTGAGTGTGCCCGGAACAAAAGAACGGTGTTTCCTACACATATGGACCATATGTTGTCCAAATCTGCTTCTGAAACTGATACAAAGCACTGACCATCTAACTTCCATTGCTTGTCAGTTAAGATGAGAAACGTGTGAGCTTCGTGAATCATGTAGTTCATTTGAGCAGAAAAGTGACTGCCGTTACCTGAAACGAAGTCTTGCTTGTAGTAAGACACAGAGCCTGGGATTTAATTCCATTTCTGAAGGGAAACACACAGCATAGTTCTCATCCATGGATCACACTCTGCTTTAGAGCGAGAAGCACACTCTAGCTTTCTAGACTCTCTAATACAGCAGGAAATCTGAGTGTGCCCAGAACAAAAGAACGGTGTTTCCTACACATATGGACCATATGTAGTCCAAATCTGCCTCTGAAACTGATACAAAGCACTGACCCTCTAACATCCAATGCATGTCAGTTAAGATGAGAAATGAGTGAGCTTCGTGAACGATGTAGTTCGTTTGAGCAGAAAAGTGACTGCCCTCACCTGAATTTAAGTCTTGCTTGTAGGAAGACTCAGAGCCTGGGATTTAACTCCATTTCTGAAGGGAAACACACAGCATAGTTCTCATCCATGGATCACACTCTGCTTTAGAGCAAGAAGCACGCTCTTGCTTTCTAGAGTATCTAATACAGCAGGAAATCTGATTGTGCCCAGAACAAAAGAACGGTGTTTCCTACACATACGGACTATATGTAGTCTAAATCTTCTTCTGAAACTGATACAATGCACTGGTACTCTAACATCCAATGCTTGTCAGTTAAGATGAGAAACGTGTGAGCTTCTTGAACGATGTAGTTCCTTTGAGCAGAAAAGTGACAGCCCTTACCTGAAACGAAGTCTTGCTTGTAGGGAGACTCAGAGCCTGGGATTTAACTCCATTTCTGAATTGAAACACACTGCATTGTCTCATCCATTGATGACACTCTGCTTTAGAACAAGAAGCATGCTCTTGCTTTCTAGATTCTCTAAGACAGCAGGAAACCTGAGTGTGCCCAGAACAAAAGAACGGTGTTTCCTACACATACGGACAATATCTAGTCCAACTCTGCTTCTGAAACTGATAAAAATCACTGGTCCTCTAACATCCAATGATTGTCTGTTAAGATGAGAAATGTGTGAGCTCAGTGAACGATGTAGTTCGTTTGAGCTGAAAAGTGACTGCCCTTACCTGAAACGAAGTCTTGCTTGTAGGGAGACTCAGAGCCTGGGTTTTAACTCCAATTCTGAAGTGAAACACACAGCATTATCTCATCCATTGATCACACTCTGCTTTAGAACAAGAAGCACGCTCTTGCTTTCTAGAGTCTCTAAGACAGCAGGAAACGTGAGTGTGCTGAGAACAAAAGAACGGTGTTTCCTACACATACGGACCTTATCTAGTCCAACTCTGCTTCTGAAACTGATACAAAGCACTGGTCCTCTAACATCCAATGCTTGTCTGCTATATGAGAAATGTGTGAGCTCAGTGAACGATGTAGTTCGTTTGAGCTGAAAAGTGACTGCCCTTACCTGAAACGAAGTCTTGCATGTAGGAAGACACAGAGCCTGAGATTTAACTCCATTTCTGAAGGGAAACACACAGCATAGTTCTCATCCATGGATCACACTCTGCTTTAGAGCAAGAAGCACACTCTTGCTTTCTAGAGTCTCTAAGACAGCAGGAAATCTGAGTGTGTCCAGAACAAAAGAACGGTGTTTCCTACACATATGGACCATATCTAGTCCAACTCTTCTTCTGAAACTGATACAAAGCACTGGTCCTCTAACATCCAATTCTTGTAAATTAAGATAAGAAACGTGTGAGCTTCGTGAATGATGTAGTTCATTTGAGCAGAAAAGTGACTGCCGTTACCTGAAACGAAGTCTTGCTTGTAGTAAGACACAGAGCCTGGGATTTAAGTCCATTTCTGAAGGGAAACACACAGCATAGTTCTCATCCATGGATCACACTCTGCTTTAGAGCGAGAAGCACACTCTAGCTTTCTAGACTCTCTAATACAGCAGGAAATCTGAGTGTGCCCAGAACAAAAGAAC
This sequence comes from Onychomys leucogaster, assembly GCA_949786385.1. Classification (NCBI taxonomy): domain Eukaryota; kingdom Metazoa; phylum Chordata; class Mammalia; order Rodentia; family Cricetidae; genus Onychomys; species Onychomys leucogaster. The sequence goes on from CATKUP010000063.1 coordinate 487,516, forward strand.
GGTGTTTCCTACACATATGGACCATATGTAGTCCAAATCTGCTTCTGAAACTGATACAAAGCAGTGACCCTCTAACATCCAATGCTTGTCAGTTAAGATGAGAAATGTGTGAGCTTCGTGAACGATGTAGTTAGTTTGAGCAGAAAAATGACTGCCCTTACCTGAATTTAAGTCCTGCTTGTAGGAAGACTCAGAGCCTGGGATTTAACTCCATTTCTGAAGTAAAACACACAGCAGTGTAATCATCCATTGATCAACTCTGCTTTAGAGCGAGAAGCACGCTCTTGCTTTCTTGAATTTCTAATACAGCAGGAAATCTGAGTGTGCCCAGAACAAAAGAACGGTGTTTCCTACACATATGGACCATATCTAGTCCAACTCTTCTTCTGAAACTGATACAAAACACTGGTCCTGTAACATCCAATTCTTGTCAATTAAGATGAGAAACGTGTGAGCTTCGTGAATGATGTAGTTCATTTGAGCAGAAAAGTGACTGCCGTTACCTGAAACGAAGTCTTGCTTGTAGTAAGACACAGAGACTGGAATTTAAGTCCTTTTCTGAAGGGAAACACACAGCATAGTTCTCATCCATGGATCACACTCTGCTTTAGAGCGAGAAGCACACTCTAGCTTTCTAGACTCTCTAATACAGCAGGAAATCTGAGTGTGCTGAGAACAAAAGAACGGTGTTTCCTACACATATGGACCATATGTAGTCCAAATCTGCTTCTGAAACTGATACAAAGCAGTGACCCTCTAACATCCAATGCTTGTCAGTTAAGATGAGAAATGTGTGAGCTTCGTGAACGATGTAGTTAGTTTGAGCAGAAAAGTGACTGCCCTTACCTGAATTTAAGTCTTGCTTGTAGGAAGACTCATAGCCTGGGATTTAACTCCATTTCTGAAGTAAAACACACAGCAGTGTAATCATCCATTGATCACACTCTGCTTTAGAGCGAGAAGCACGCTCTTGCTTTCTTGAATTTCTAATACAGCAGGAAATCTGAGTGTGCCCAGAACAAAAGAACGGTGTTTCCTACACATATGGACCATATCTAGTCCAACTCTTCTTCTGAAACTGATACAAAGCACTGGTCCTCTACCATCCAATGCTTGTCAATTAAGATGAGAAACGTGTGAGCTTCGTGAATGATGTAGTTCATTTGAGCAGAAAAGTGACTGCCGTTACCTGAAACGAAGTCTTGCTTGTAGTAAGACACAGAGCCTGGGATTTAAGTCCATTTCTGAAGGGAAACACACAGCATAGTTCTCATCCATGGATCACACTCTGCTTTAGAGCGAGAAGCACACTCTAGCTTTCTAGACTCTCTAATACAGCAGGAAATCTGAGTGTGCCCAGAACAAAAGAACGGTGTTTCCTACACATATGGACCATATGTAGTCCAAATCTGCTTCTGAAACTGATACAAAGCACTGACCCTCTAACATCCATTGCTTGTCAGTTAAGATGAGAAACGCGTGAGCTTCATGAACGATGTAGTTCGTTTGAGCAGAAAAGTGACTGCCCTTACCTGAAATGAAGTCTTGACTGTAGGAAGACTCAGAGCCTGGGATTTAACTCCATTTCTGTAGTGAAACACACAGCATTGTCTCATCCATTGATCACACTCTGCTTTAGAACAAGAAGCACGCTATTGCTTTCTAGATTCTCTAAGACAGCAGGAAATCTGAGTGTGCCCAGAAGAAAAGAACGGTGTTTCCTACACATATGGACTATATCTAGTCCAACTCTTCTTCTGAAACTGATACAAAGCACTGGTCCTCTAACATCCAATTCTTGTCAATTAAGATGAGAAACGTGTGAGCTTCGTGAATGATGTAGTTCATTTGAGCAGAAAAGTGACTGCCCTTACCTGAAACGAAGTCTTGCTTGTAGTAAGACACAGAGCCTGGGATTTAAGTCCATTTCTGAAGGGAAACACACAGCATAGTTCTCATCCATGGATCACACTCTGCTTTAGATCGAGAAGCACACTCTTGCTTTGTAGAGTCTCTAATACAGCAGGAAATCTGAGTGTGCCCGGAACAAAAGAACGGTGTTTCCTACACATATGGACCATATGTAGTCCAAATCTGCTTCTGAAACTGATACAAAGCACTGACCATCTAACATCCATTGCTTGTCAGTTAAGATAAGAAACGTGTGAGCTTCATGAACAATATAGTTCGTTTGAGCATAAAAGTGACTGCCCTTACCTGAAACGAAGTCTTGCCTGTAGGAAGACTCAGAGCCTGGGATTTAACTCCATTTCTGAAGTCAAGCACACAGCATAGTTCTCATCCATGGATCACACTCTGCTTTAGAGCAAGAAGCACACTCTTGCTTTCTAGAGTCTCTAAGACAGCATGAAATCAGAGTGTGTCCAGAACAAAAGAACGGTGTTTCCTACACATATGGACCATATCTAGTCCAAATCTGCTTCTGAAACTGATACAAAGCACTGACCCTCTAACATCCATTGCTTGTCAGTTAAGATGAGAAACGTGTGAGCTTCATGAACGATGTAGTTCGTTTGAGCAGAAAAGTGACTGCCCTTACCTGAAATGAAGTCTTGACTGTAGGAAGACTCAGAGCCTGGGATTTAACTCCATTTCTGAAGTGAAACACACAGCATTGTCTCATCCATTGATCACACTCTGCTTTAGAACAAGAAGCACGCTATTGCTTTCTAGATTCTCTAAGACAGCAGGAAATCTGAGTGTGCCCAGAAGAAAAGAACGGTGTTTCCTACACATATGGACTATATCTAGTCCAACTCTTCTTCTGAAACTGATACAAAGCACTGGTCCTCTACCATCCAATTCTTGTCAATTAAGATGAGAAACGTGTGAGCTTCGTGAATGATGTAGTTCATTTGAGCAGAAAAGTGACTGCCCTTACCTGAAACGAAGTCTTGCTTGTAGTAAGACACAGAGCCTGGGATTTAAGTCCATTTCTGAAGGGAAACACACAGCATAGTTCTCATCCATGGATCACACTCTGCTTTAGAGCGAGAAGCACACTCTTGCTTTGTAGAGTCTCTAATACAGCAGGAAATCTGTGTGTGCCCGGAACAAAAGAACGGTGTTTCCTACACATATGGACCATATGTAGTCCAAATCTGCTTCTGAAACTGATACAAAGCACTGACCATCTAACATCCATTGCTTGTCAGTTAAGATGAGAAACGTGTGAGCTTCATGAACGATGTAGTTCGTTTGAGCAGAAAAGTGACTGCCCTTACCTGAAACGAAGTCCTGCCTGTAGGAAGACTCAGAGCCTGGGATTTAACTCCATTTCTGAAGTCAAGCACACAGCATAGTTCTCATCCATGGATCACACTCTGCTTTAGAGCAAGAAGCACACTCTTGCTTTCTAGAGTCTCTAAGACAGCAGGAAATCTGAGTGTGTCCAGAACAAAAGAACGGTGTTTCCTACACATATGGACCATATCTAGTCCAACTCTTCTTCTGAAACTGATACAAAGCACTGGTCCTCTAACATCCAATTCTTGTCAATTAAGATGAGAAACGTGTGAGCTTCGTGAATGATGTAGTTCATTTGAGCAGAAAAGTGACTGCCGTTACCTGAAACGAAGTCTTGCTTGTAGTAAGACACAGAGCCTGGGATTTAAGTCCATTTCTGAAGGGAAACACACAGCATAGTTCTCATCCATGGATCACACTCTGCTTTAGAGCGAGAAGCACACTCTAGCTTTCTAGACTCTCTAATACAGCAGGAAATCTGAGTGTGCCCAGAACAAAAGAACGGTGTTTCCTACACATATGGACCATATGTAGTCCAACTCTGCTTCTGAAACTGATACAAAGCACTGGTCCTCTAACATCCAATGCTTGTCTGCTATATGAGAAATGTGTGAGCTCAGTGAACGATGTAGTTCGTTTGAGCTGAAAAGTGACTGCCCTTACCTGAAACGAAGTCTTGCATGTAGGAAGACACAGAGCCTGGGATTTAACTCCATTTCTGAAGGGAAACACACAGCATAGTTCTCATCCATGGATCACACTCTGCTTTAGAGCAAGAAGCACGCTCTTGCTTTCTAGAATTTCTAATACAGCAGGAAATGTGAGTGTGCCCACAACAAAAGAACGGTGTTTCCTACACATATGGACCATATCTAGTCCAACTCTTCTTCTGAAACTGATACAAAGCACTGGTCCTCTAACATCCAATTCTTGTCAATTAAGATGAGAAACGTGTGAGCTTCGTGAATGATGTAGTTCATTTGAGCAGAAAAGTGACTGCCGTTACCTGAAACGAAGTCTTGCTTGTAGTAAGACACAGAGTCTGGGATTTAAGTCCATTTCTGAAGGGAAACACACAGCATAGTTCTCATCCATGGATCACACTCTGCTTTAGAGCGAGAAGCACACTCTAGCTTTCTAGACTCTCTAATACAGCAGGAAATCTGAGTGTGCCCAGAACAAAAGAACGGTGTTTCCTACACATATGGACCATATGTAGTCCAAATCTGCTTCTGAAACTGATACAAAGCACTGACCCTCTAACATCCAATGCTTGTCAGTTAAGATGAGAAATGTGTGAGCTTCGTGAACGATGTAGTTAGTTTGAGCAGAAAAATGACTGCCCTTACCTGAATTTAAGTCCTGCTTGTAGGAAGACTCAGAGCCTGGGATTTAACTCCATTTCTGAAGTAAAACACACAGCAGTGTAATCATCCATTGATCAACTCTGCTTTAGAGCGAGAAGCACGCTCTTGCTTTCTTGAATTTCTAATACAGCAGGAAATCTGAGTGTGCCCAGAACAAAAGAACGGTGTTTCCTACACATATGGACCATATCTAGTCCAACTCTTCTTCTGAAACTGATACAAAACACTGGTCCTGTAACATCCAATTCTTGTCAATTAAGATGAGAAACGTGTGAGCTTCGTGAATGATGTAGTTCATTTGAGCAGAAAAGTGACTGCCGTTACCTGAAACGAAGTCTTGCTTGTAGTAAGACACAGAGACTGGAATTTAAGTCCATTTCTGAAGGGAAACACACAGCATAGTTCTCATCCATGGATCACACTCTGCTTTAGAGCGAGAAGCACACTCTAGCTTTCTAGACTCTCTAATACAGCAGGAAATCTGAGTGTGCTGAGAACAAAAGAACGGTGTTTCCTACACATATGGACCATATGTAGTCCAAATCTGCTTCTGAAACTGATACAAAGCAGTGACCCTCTAACATCCAATGCTTGTCAGTTAAGATGAGAAATGTGTGAGCTTCGTGAACGATGTAGTTAGTTTGAGCAGAAAAGTGACTGCCCTTACCTGAATTTAAGTCTTGCTTGTAGGAAGACTCATAGCCTGGGATTTAACTCCATTTCTGAAGTAAAACACACAGCAGTGTAATCATCCATTGATCACACTCTGCTTTAGAGCGAGAAGCACGCTCTTGCTTTCTTGAATTTCTAATACAGCAGGAAATCTGAGTGTGCCCAGAACAAAAGAACGGTGTTTCCTACACATATGGACCATATCTAGTCCAACTCTTCTTCTGAAACTGATACAAAGCACTGGTCCTCTACCATCCAATGCTTGTCAATTAAGATGAGAAACGTGTGAGCTTCGTGAATGATGTAGTTCATTTGAGCAGAAAAGTGACTGCCGTTACCTGAAACGAAGTCTTGCTTGTAGTAAGACACAGAGCCTGGGATTTAAGTCCATTTCTGAAGGGAAACACACAGCATAGTTCTCATCCATGGATCACACTCTGCTTTAGAGCGAGAAGCACACTCTAGCTTTCTAGACTCTCTAATACAGCAGGAAATCTGAGTGTGCCCAGAACAAAAGAACGGTGTTTCCTACACATATGGACCATATGTAGTCCAAATCTGCTTCTGAAACTGATACAAAGCACTGACCCTCTAACATCCATTGCTTGTCAGTTAAGATGAGAAACGCGTGAGCTTCATGAACGATGTAGTTCGTTTGAGCAGAAAAGTGACTGCCCTTACCTGAAATGAAGTCTTGACTGTAGGAAGACTCAGAGCCTGGGATTTAACTCCATTTCTGTAGTGAAACACACAGCATTGTCTCATCCATTGATCACACTCTGCTTTAGAACAAGAAGCACGCTATTGCTTTCTAGATTCTCTAAGACAGCAGGAAATCTGAGTGTGCCCAGAAGAAAAGAACGGTGTTTCCTACACATATGGACTATATCTAGTCCAACTCTTCTTCTGAAACTGATACAAAGCACTGGTCCTCTAACATCCAATTCTTGTCAATTAAGATGAGAAACGTGTGAGCTTCGTGAATGATGTAGTTCATTTGAGCAGAAAAGTGACTGCCCTTACCTGAAACGAAGTCTTGCTTGTAGTAAGACACAGAGCCTGGGATTTAAGTCCATTTCTGAAGGGAAACACACAGCATAGTTCTCATCCATGGATCACACTCTGCTTTAGATCGAGAAGCACACTCTTGCTTTGTAGAGTCTCTAATACAGCAGGAAATCTGAGTGTGCCCGGAACAAAAGAACGGTGTTTCCTACACATATGGACCATATGTAGTCCAAATCTGCTTCTGAAACTGATACAAAGCACTGACCATCTAACATCCATTGCTTGTCAGTTAAGATAAGAAACGTGTGAGCTTCATGAACAATATAGTTCGTTTGAGCATAAAAGTGACTGCCCTTACCTGAAACGAAGTCTTGCCTGTAGGAAGACTCAGAGCCTGGGATTTAACTCCATTTCTGAAGTCAAGCACACAGCATAGTTCTCATCCATGGATCACACTCTGCTTTAGAGCAAGAAGCACACTCTTGCTTTCTAGAGTCTCTAAGACAGCATGAAATCAGAGTGTGTCCAGAACAAAAGAACGGTGTTTCCTACACATATGGACCATATCTAGTCCAAATCTGCTTCTGAAACTGATACAAAGCACTGACCCTCTAACATCCATTGCTTGTCAGTTAAGATGAGAAACGTGTGAGCTTCATGAACGATGTAGTTCGTTTGAGCAGAAAAGTGACTGCCCTTACCTGAAATGAAGTCTTGACTGTAGGAAGACTCAGAGCCTGGGATTTAACTCCATTTCTGAAGTGAAACACACAGCATTGTCTCATCCATTGATCACACTCTGCTTTAGAACAAGAAGCACGCTATTGCTTTCTAGATTCTCTAAGACAGCAGGAAATCTGAGTGTGCCCAGAAGAAAAGAACGGTGTTTCCTACACATATGGACTATATCTAGTCCAACTCTTCTTCTGAAACTGATACAAAGCACTGGTCCTCTACCATCCAATTCTTGTCAATTAAGATGAGAAACGTGTGAGCTTCGTGAATGATGTAGTTCATTTGAGCAGAAAAGTGACTGCCCTTACCTGAAACGAAGTCTTGCTTGTAGTAAGACACAGAGCCTGGGATTTAAGTCCATTTCTGAAGGGAAACACACAGCATAGTTCTCATCCATGGATCACACTCTGCTTTAGAGCGAGAAGCACACTCTTGCTTTGTAGAGTCTCTAATACAGCAGGAAATCTGTGTGTGCCCGGAACAAAAGAACGGTGTTTCCTACACATATGGACCATATGTAGTCCAAATCTGCTTCTGAAACTGATACAAAGCACTGACCATCTAACATCCATTGCTTGTCAGTTAAGATGAGAAACGTGTGAGCTTCATGAACGATGTAGTTCGTTTGAGCAGAAAAGTGACTGCCCTTACCTGAAACGAAGTCCTGCCTGTAGGAAGACTCAGAGCCTGGGATTTAACTCCATTTCTGAAGTCAAGCACACAGCATAGTTCTCATCCATGGATCACACTCTGCTTTAGAGCAAGAAGCACACTCTTGCTTTCTAGAGTCTCTAAGACAGCAGGAAATCTGAGTGTGTCCAGAACAAAAGAACGGTGTTTCCTACACATATGGACCATATCTAGTCCAACTCTTCTTCTGAAACTGATACAAAGCACTGGTCCTCTAACATCCAATTCTTGTCAATTAAGATGAGAAACGTGTGAGCTTCGTGAATGATGTAGTTCATTTGAGCAGAAAAGTGACTGCCGTTACCTGAAACGAAGTCTTGCTTGTAGTAAGACACAGAGCCTGGGATTTAAGTCCATTTCTGAAGGGAAACACACAGCATAGTTCTCATCCATGGATCACACTCTGCTTTAGAGCGAGAAGCACACTCTAGCTTTCTAGACTCTCTAATACAGCAGGAAATCTGAGTGTGCCCAGAACAAAAGAACGGTGTTTCCTACACATATGGACCATATGTAGTCCAACTCTGCTTCTGAAACTGATACAAAGCACTGGTCCTCTAACATCCAATGCTTGTCTGCTATATGAGAAATGTGTGAGCTCAGTGAACGATGTAGTTCGTTTGAGCTGAAAAGTGACTGCCCTTACCTGAAACGAAGTCTTGCATGTAGGAAGACACAGAGCCTGGGATTTAACTCCATTTCTGAAGGGAAACACACAGCATAGTTCTCATCCATGGATCACACTCTGCTTTAGAGCAAGAAGCACGCTCTTGCTTTCTAGAATTTCTAATACAGCAGGAAATGTGAGTGTGCCCACAACAAAAGAACGGTGTTTCCTACACATATGGACCATATCTAGTCCAACTCTTCTTCTGAAACTGATACAAAGCACTGGTCCTCTAACATCCAATTCTTGTCAATTAAGATGAGAAACGTGTGAGCTTCGTGAATGATGTAGTTCATTTGAGCAGAAAAGTGACTGCCGTTACCTGAAACGAAGTCTTGCTTGTAGTAAGACACAGAGTCTGGGATTTAAGTCCATTTCTGAAGGGAAACACACAGCATAGTTCTCATCCATGGATCACACTCTGCTTTAGAGCGAGAAGCACACTCTAGCTTTCTAGACTCTCTAATACAGCAGGAAATCTGAGTGTGCCCAGAACAAAAGAACGGTGTTTCCTACACATATGGACCATATGTAGTCCAAATCTGCTTCTGAAACTGATACAAAGCACTGACCCTCTAACATCCAATGCTTGTCAGTTAAGATGAGAAATGTGTGAGCTTCGTGAACGATGTAGTTCGTTTGAGCAGAAAAATGACTGCCCTTACCTGAATTTAAGTCTTGCTTGTAGGGAGACTCAGAGCCTGGGATTTAACTCCATTTCTGAAGTAAAACACACAGCAGTGTAATCATCCATTGATCACACTCTGCTTTAGAGCGAGAAGCACGCTCTTGCTTTCTTGAATTTCTAATACAGCAGGAAATCTGAGTGTGCCCAGAACAAAAGAACGGTGTTTCCTACACATATGGACCATATCTAGTCCAACTCTTCTTCTGAAACTGATACAAAACACTGGTCCTGTAACATCCAATTTTTGTCAATTAAGATGAGAAACGTGTGAGCTTCGTGAATGATGTAGTTCATTTGAGCAGAAAAGTGACTGCCGTTACCTGAAACGAAGTCTTGCTTGTAGTAAGACACAGAGCCTGGAATTTAAGTCAATTTCTGAAGGGAAACACACAGCATAGTTCTCATCCATGGATCACACTCTGCTTTAGAGCGAGAAGCACACTCTAGCTTTCTAGACTCTCTAATACAGCAGGAAATCTGAGTGTGCCCAGAACAAAAGAACGGTGTTTCCTACACATATGGACCATATGTAGTCCAAATCTGCTTCTGAAACTGATACAAAGCAGTGACCCTCTAACATCCAATGCTTGTCAGTTAAGATGAGAAATGTGTGAGCTTCGTGAACGATGTAGTTAGTTTGAGCAGAAAAGTGACTGCCCTTACCTGAATTTAAGTCTTGCTTGTAGGAAGACTCAGAGCCTGGGATTTAACTCCATTTCTGAAGTAAAACACACAGCAGTGTAATCATCCATTGATCACACTCTGCTTTAGAGCGAGAAGCACGCTCTTGCTTTCTTGAATTTCTAATACAGCAGGAAATCTGAGTGTGCCCAGAACAAAAGAACGGTGTTTCCTACACATATGGACCATATCTAGTCCAACTCTTCTTCTGAAACTGATACAAAGCACTGGTCCTCTACCATCCAATGCTTGTCAATTAAGATGAGAAACGTGTGAGCTTCGTGAATGATGTAGTTCATTTGAGCAGAAAAGTGACTGCCCATACCTGAAACGAAGTCTTGCTTGTAGTAAGACACAGAGCCTGGGATTTAAGTCCATTTCTGAAGGGAAACACACAGCATAGTTCTCATCCATGGATCACACTCTGCTTTAGAGCGAGAAGCACACTCTAGCTTTCTAGACTCTCTAATACAGCAGGAAATCTGAGTGTGCCCAGAACAAAAGAACGGTGTTTCCTACACATATGGACCATATGTAGTCCAACTCTGCTTCTGAAACTGATACAAAGCACTGGTCCTCTAACATCCAATGCTTGTCTGCTATATGAGAAATGTGTGAGCTTCGTGAACGATGTAGTTAGTTTGAGCAGAAAAGTGACTGCCCTTACCTGAATTTAAGTCTTGCTTGTAGGAAGACTCAGAGCCTGGGATTTAACTCCATTTCTGAAGTAAAACACACAGCAGTGTAATCATCCATTGATCACACTCTGCTTTAGAGCGAGAAGCACGCTCTTGCTTTCTTGAATTTCTAATACAGCAGGAAATCTGAGTGTGCCCAGAACAAAAGAACGGTGTTTCCTACACATATGGACCATATCTAGTCCAACTCTTCTTCTGAAACTGATACAAAGCACTGGTCCTCTACCATCCAATGCTTGTCAATTAAGATGAGAAACGTGTGAGCTTCGTGAATGATGTAGTTCATTTGAGCAGAAAAGTGACTGCCCTTACCTGAAACGAAGTCTTGCTTGTAGTAAGACACAGAGCCTGGGATTTAAGTCCATTTCTGAAGGGAAACACACAGCATAGTTCTCATCCATGGATCACACTCTGCTTTAGAGCGAGAAGCACACTCTAGCTTTCTAGACTCTCTAATACAGCAGGAAATCTGAGTGTGCCCAGAACAAAAGAACGGTGTTTCCTACACATATGGACCATATGTAGTCCAACTCTGCTTCTGAAACTGATACAAAGCACTGGTCCTCTAACATCCAATGCTTGTCTGCTATATGAGAAATGTGTGAGCTCAGTGAACGATGTAGTTCGTTTGAGCTGAAAAGTGACTGCCCTTACCTGAAACGAAGTCTTGCATGTAGGAAGACACAGAGCCTGGGATTTAACTCCATTTCTGAAGGGAAACACACAGCATAGTTCTCATCCATGGATCACACTCTGCTTTAGAGCAAGAAGCACGCTCTTGCTTTCTAGAATTTCTAATACAGCAGGAAATGTGAGTGTGCCCACAACAAAAGAACGGTGTTTCCTACACATATGGACCATATCTAGTCCAACTCTTCTTCTGAAACTGATACAAAGCACTGGTCCTCTAACATCCAATTCTTGTCAATTAAGATGAGAAACGTGTGAGCTTCGTGAATGATGTAGTTCATTTGAGCAGAAAAGTGACTGCCGTTACCTGAAACGAAGTCTTGCTTGTAGTAAGACACAGAGTCTGGGATTTAAGTCCATTTCTGAAGGGAAACACACAGCATAGTTCTCATCCATGGATCACACTCTGCTTTAGAGCGAGAAGCACACTCTAGCTTTCTAGACTCTCTAATACAGCAGGAAATCTGAGTGTGCCCAGAACAAAAGAACGGTGTTTCCTACACATATGGACCATATGTAGTCCAAATCTGCTTCTGAAACTGATACAAAGCACTGACCCTCTAACATCCAATGCTTGTCAGTTAAGATGAGAAATGTGTGAGCTTTGTGAACGATGTAGTTCGTTTGAGCAGAAAAATGACTGCCCTTACCTGAATTTAAGTCTTGCTTGTAGGGAGACTCAGAGCCTGGGATTTAACTCCATTTCTGAAGTAAAACACACAGCAGTGTAATCATCCATTGATCACACTCTGCTTTAGAGCGAGAAGCACGCTCTTGCTTTCTTGAATTTCTAATACAGCAGGAAATCTGAGTGTGCCCAGAACAAAAGAACGGTGTTTCCTACACATATGGACCATATCTAGTCCAACTCTTCTTCTGAAACTGATACAAAACACTGGTCCTGTAACATCCAATGTTTGTCAATTAAGATGAGAAACGTGTGAGCTTCGTGAATGATGTAGTTCATTTGAGCAGAAAAGTGACTGCCGTTACCTGAAACGAAGTCTTGCTTGTAGTAAGACACAGAGCCTGGAATTTAAGTCCATTTCTGAAGGGAAACACACAGCATAGTTCTCATCCATGGATCACACTCTGCTTTAGAGCGAGAAGCACACTCTAGCTTTCTAGACTCTCTAATACAGCAGGAAATCTGAGTGTGCCCAGAACAAAAGAACGGTGTTTCCTACACATATGGACCATATGTAGTCCAAATCTGCTTCTGAAACTGATACAAAGCAGTGACCCTCTAACATCCAATGCTTGTCAGTTAAGATGAGAAATGTGTGAGCTTCGTGAACGATGTAGTTAGTTTGAGCAGAAAAGTGACTGCCCTTACCTGAATTTAAGTCTTGCTTGTAGGAAGACTCAGAGCCTGGGATTTAACTCCATTTCTGAAGTAAAACACACAGCAGTGTAATCATCCATTGATCACACTCTGCTTTAGAGCGAGAAGCACGCTCTTGCTTTCTTGAATTTCTAATACAGCAGGAAATCTGAGTGTGCCCAGAACAAAAGAACGGTGTTTCCTACACATATGGACCATATCTAGTCCAACTCTTCTTCTGAAACTGATACAAAACACTGGTCCTGTAACATCCAATTTTTGTCAATTAAGATGAGAAACGTGTGAGCTTCGTGAATGATGTAGTTCATTTGAGCAGAAAAGTGACTGCCGTTACCTGAAACGAAGTCTTGCTTGTAGTAAGACACAGAGCCTGGAATTTAAGTCAATTTCTGAAGGGAAACACACAGCATAGTTCTCATCCATGGATCACACTCTGCTTTAGAGCGAGAAGCACACTCTAGCTTTCTAGACTCTCTAATACAGCAGGAAATCTGAGTGTGCCCAGAACAAAAGAACGGTGTTTCCTACACATATGGACCATATGTAGTCCAAATCTGCTTCTGAAACTGATACAAAGCAGTGACCCTCTAACATCCAATGCTTGTCAGTTAAGATGAGAAATGTGTGAGCTTCGTGAACGATGTAGTTAGTTTGAGCAGAAAAGTGACTGCCCTTACCTGAATTTAAGTCTTGCTTGTAGGAAGACTCAGAGCCTGGGATTTAACTCCATTTCTGAAGTAAAACACACAGCAGTGTAATCATCCATTGATCACACTCTGCTTTAGAGCGAGAAGCACGCTCTTGCTTTCTTGAATTTCTAATACAGCAGGAAATCTGAGTGTGCCCAGAACAAAAGAACGGTGTTTCCTACACATATGGACCATATCTAGTCCAACTCTTCTTCTGAAACTGATACAAAGCACTGGTCCTCTACCATCCAATGCTTGTCAATTAAGATGAGAAACGTGTGAGCTTCGTGAATGATGTAGTTCATTTGAGCAGAAAAGTGACTGCCCATACCTGAAACGAAGTCTTGCTTGTAGTAAGACACAGAGCCTGGGATTTAAGTCCATTTCTGAAGGGAAACACACAGCATAGTTCTCATCCATGGATCACACTCTGCTTTAGAGCGAGAAGCACACTCTAGCTTTCTAGACTCTCTAATACAGCAGGAAATCTGAGTGTGCCCAGAACAAAAGAACGGTGTTTCCTACACATATGGACCATATGTAGTCCAACTCTGCTTCTGAAACTGATACAAAGCACTGGTCCTCTAACATCCAATGCTTGTCTGCTATATGAGAAATGTGTGAGCTTCGTGAACGATGTAGTTAGTTTGAGCAGAAAAGTGACTGCCCTTACCTGAATTTAAGTCTTGCTTGTAGGAAGACTCAGAGCCTGGGATTTAACTCCATTTCTGAAGTAAAACACACAGCAGTGTAATCATCCATTGATCACACTCTGCTTTAGAGCGAGAAGCACGCTCTTGCTTTCTTGAATTTCTAATACAGCAGGAAATCTGAGTGTGCCCAGAACAAAAGAACGGTGTTTCCTACACATATGGACCATATCTAGTCCAACTCTTCTTCTGAAACTGATACAAAGCACTGGTCCTCTACCATCCAATGCTTGTCAATTAAGATGAGAAACGTGTGAGCTTCGTGAATGATGTAGTTCATTTGAGCAGAAAAGTGACTGCCCTTACCTGAAACGAAGTCTTGCTTGTAGTAAGACACAGAGCCTGGGATTTAAGTCCATTTCTGAAGGGAAACACACAGCATAGTTCTCATCCATGGATCACACTCTGCTTTAGAGCGAGAAGCACACTCTAGCTTTCTAGACTCTCTAATACAGCAGGAAATCTGAGTGTGCCCAGAACAAAAGAACGGTGTTTCCTACACATATGGACCATATGTAGTCCAACTCTGCTTCTGAAACTGATACAAAGCACTGGTCCTCTAACATCCAATGCTTGTCTGCTATATGAGAAATGTGTGAGCTCAGTGAACGATGTAGTTCGTTTGAGCTGAAAAGTGACTGCCCTTACCTGAAACGAAGTCTTGCATGTAGGAAGACACAGAGCCTGGGATTTAACTCCATTTCTGAAGGGAAACACACAGCATAGTTCTCATCCATGGATCACACTCTGCTTTAGAGCAAGAAGCACGCTCTTGCTTTCTAGAATTTCTAATACAGCAGGAAATGTGAGTGTGCCCACAACAAAAGAACGGTGTTTCCTACACATATGGACCATATCTAGTCCAACTCTTCTTCTGAAACTGATACAAAGCACTGGTCCTCTAACATCCAATTCTTGTCAATTAAGATGAGAAACGTGTGAGCTTCGTGAATGATGTAGTTCATTTGAGCAGAAAAGTGACTGCCGTTACCTGAAACGAAGTCTTGCTTGTAGTAAGACACAGAGTCTGGGATTTAAGTCCATTTCTGAAGGGAAACACACAGCATAGTTCTCATCCATGGATCACACTCTGCTTTAGAGCGAGAAGCACACTCTAGCTTTCTAGACTCTCTAATACAGCAGGAAATCTGAGTGTGCCCAGAACAAAAGAACGGTGTTTCCTACACATATGGACCATATGTAGTCCAAATCTGCTTCTGAAACTGATACAAAGCACTGACCCTCTAACATCCAATGCTTGTCAGTTAAGATGAGAAATGTGTGAGCTTTGTGAACGATGTAGTTCGTTTGAGCAGAAAAATGACTGCCCTTACCTGAATTTAAGTCTTGCTTGTAGGGAGACTCAGAGCCTGGGATTTAACTCCATTTCTGAAGTAAAACACACAGCAGTGTAATCATCCATTGATCACACTCTGCTTTAGAGCGAGAAGCACGCTCTTGCTTTCTTGAATTTCTAATACAGCAGGAAATCTGAGTGTGCCCAGAACAAAAGAACGGTGTTTCCTACACATATGGACCATATCTAGTCCAACTCTTCTTCTGAAACTGATACAAAACACTGGTCCTGTAACATCCAATGTTTGTCAATTAAGATGAGAAACGTGTGAGCTTCGTGAATGATGTAGTTCATTTGAGCAGAAAAGTGACTGCCGTTACCTGAAACGAAGTCTTGCTTGTAGTAAGACACAGAGCCTGGAATTTAAGTCCATTTCTGAAGGGAAACACACAGCATAGTTCTCATCCATGGATCACACTCTGCTTTAGAGCGAGAAGCACACTCTAGCTTTCTAGACTCTCTAATACAGCAGGAAATCTGAGTGTGCCCAGAACAAAAGAACGGTGTTTCCTACACATATGGACCATATGTAGTCCAAATCTGCTTCTGAAACTGATACAAAGCAGTGACCCTCTAACATCCAATGCTTGTCAGTTAAGATGAGAAATGTGTGAGCTTCGTGAACGATGTAGTTAGTTTGAGCAGAAAAGTGACTGCCCTTACCTGAATTTAAGTCTTGCTTGTAGGAAGACTCAGAGCCTGGGATTTAACTCCATTTCTGAAGTAAAACACACAGCAGTGTAATCATCCATTGATCACACTCTGCTTTAGAGCGAGAAGCACGCTCTTGCTTTCTTGAATTTCTAATACAGCAGGAAATCTGAGTGTGCCCAGAACAAAAGAACGGTGTTTCCTACACATATGGACCATATCTAGTCCAACTCTTCTTCTGAAACTGATACAAAGCACTGGTCCTCTACCATCCAATGCTTGTCAATTAAGATGAGAAACGTGTGAGCTTCGTGAATGATGTAGTTCATTTGAGCAGAAAAGTGACTGCCCTTACCTGAAACGAAGTCTTGCTTGTAGTAAGACACAGAGCCTGGGATTTAAGTCAATTTCTGATGTGAAACACACAGCATAGTTCTCATCCATGGATCACACTCTGCTTTAGAGCAAGAAGCACGCTCTTGCTTTCTAGAATATCTAATACAGCAGGAAATCTGATTGTGCCCAGAACAAAAGAACGGTGTTTCCTACACATAAGGACTATATGTAGTCTAAATCTTCTTCTGAAACTGATACAATGCACTGGTCCTCTAACATCCAATGCTTGTCAGTTAAGATGAGAAACGTGTGAGCTCAGTGAACGATGTAGTTCGTCTGAGCTGAAAAGTGACTGCCCTTACCTGAAACGAAGTCTTGCCTGTAGGAAGACACAGAGCCTCGGATTTACCTCCATTTCTGAAGTGAAAAACACAGCATTGTCTCATCCATTGATCACACTCTGCTTTAGAACAAGAAGCACGCTATTGCTTTCTAGATTCTCTAAGACAGCAGGAAATCTGAGTGTGCCCAGAACAAAAGAACGGTGTTTCCTACACATATGGACCATATCTAGTCCAACTCTTCTTCTGAAACTGATACAAAGCACTGGTCCTCTAACATCCAATGCTTGTCAATTAAGATGAGAAACGTGTGAGCTTCGTGAATGATGTAGTTCATTTGAGCAGAAAAGTGACTGCCGTTACCTGAAACGAAGTCTTGCTTGTAGTAAGACACAGAGCCTGGGATTTAAGTCCATTTCTGAAGGGAAACACACAGCATAGTTCTCATCCATGGATCACCCTCTGCTTTAGAGCGAGAAGCACACTCTTGCTTTGTAGAGTCTCTAATACAGCAGGAAATCTGTGTGTGCCCGGAACAAAAGAACGGTGTTTCCTACACATATGGACCATATGTAGTCCAAATCTGCTTCTGAAACTGATACAAAGCACTGACCATCTAACATCCATTGCTTGTCAGTTAAGATGAGAAACGTGTGAGCTTCATGAACAATATAGTTCGTTTGAGCAGAAAAGTGACTGCCCTTACCTGAAACGAAGTCTTGCCTGTAGGAAGACTCAGAGCCTGGGATTTAACTCCATTTCTGAAGTCAAGCACACAGCATAGTTCTCATCCATGGATCACACTCTGCTTTAGAGCAAGAAGAACACTCTTGCTTTCTAGAGTCTCTAAGACAGCAGGAAATCTGAGTGTGTCCAGAACAAAAGAACGGTGTTTCCTACACATATGGACCATATCTAGTCCAAGTCTTCTTCTGTAACTGATACAAAGCACTGGTCCTCTAACATCCAATTCTTGTCAATTAAGATGAGAAACGTGTGAGCTTCGTGAATGATGTAGTTCATTTGAGCAGAAAAGTGACTGCCGTTACCTGAAACGAAGTCTTGCTTGTAGTAAGACACAGAGCCTGGGATTTAAATCCATTCCTGAAGGGAAACACACAGCATTGTTCTCATCCATGGATCACACTCTGCTTTAGAGCGAGAAGCACACTCTAGCTTTCTAGACTCTCTAATACAGCAGGAAATCTGAGTGTGCCAAGAACAAAAGAACGGTGTTTCCTACACATATGGACCATATGTAGTCCAAATCTGCTTCTGAAACTGATACAAAGCAGTGACCCTCTAACATCCAATGCTTGTCAGTTAAGATGAGAAATGTGTGAGCTTCGTGAACGATGTAGTTAGTTTGAGCAGAAAAGTGACTGCCCTTACCTGAATTTAAGTCTTGCTTGTAGGAAGACTCAGAGCCTGGGATTTAACTCCATTTCTGAAGTAAAACACACAGCAGTGTAATCATCCATTGATCACACTCTGCTTTAGAGCGAGAAGCACGCTCTTGCTTTCTTGAATTTCTAATACAGCAGGAAATCTGAGTGTGCCCAGAACAAAAGAACGGTGTTTCCTACACATATGGACCATATCTAGTCCAACTCTTCTTCTGAAACTGATACAAAGCACTGGTCCTCTACCATTCAATGCTTGTCAATTAAGATGAGAAACGTGTGAGCTTCGTGAATGATGTAGTTCATTTGAGCAGAAAAGTGACTGCCCTTACATGAAACGAAGTCTTGCTTGTAGTAAGACACAGAGCCTGGGATTTAAGTCAATTTCTGAAGTGAAACACACAGCATAGTTCTCATCCATGGATCACACTCTGCTTTAGAGCAAGAAGCACGCTCTTGCTTTCTAGAGTATCTAATACAGCAGGAAATCTGATTGTGCCCAGAACAAAAGAACGGTGTTTCCTACACATAAGGACTATATGTAGTCTAAATCTTCTTCTGAAACTGATACAATGCACTGGTCCTCTAACATCCAATGCTTGTCAGTTAAGATGAGAAACGTATGAGCTCAGTGAACGATGTAGTTCGTTTGAGCTGAAAAGTGACTGCCCTTACCTGAAACGAAGTCTTGCCTGTAGGAAGACACAGAGCCTCGGATTTACCTCCATTTCTGAAGTGAAAAACACAGCATTGTCTCATCCATTGATCACACTCTGCTTTAGAACAAGAAGCACGCTATTGCTTTCTAGATTCTCTAAGACAGCAGGAAATCTGAGTGTGCCCAGAACAAAAGAACGGTGTTTCCTACACATATGGACCATATCTAGTCCAACTCTTCTTCTGAAACTGATACAAAGCACTGGTCCTCTAACATCCAATGCTTGTCAATTAAGATGAGAAACGTGTGAGCTTCGTGAATGATGTAGTTCATTTGAGCAGAAAAGTGACTGCCCTTACCTGAAACGAAGTCTTGCTTGTAGTAAGACACAGAGCCTGGGATTTAAGTCCATTTCTGAAGGGAAACACACAGCATAGTTCTCATCCATGGATCACACTCTGCTTTAGAGCGAGAAGCACACTCTTGCTTTGTAGAGTCTCTAATACAGCAGGAAATCTGTGTGTGCCCGGAACAAAAAACGGTGTTTCCTACACATATGGACCATATGTAGTCCAAATCTGCTTCTGAAACTGATACAAAGCACTGACCATCTAACATCCATTGCTTGTCAGTTAAGATGAGAAACGTGTGAGCTTCATGAACAATGTAGTTCGTTTGAGCAGAAAAGTGACTGCCCTTACCTGAAACGAAGTCTTGCCTGTAGGAAGACTCAGAGCCTGGGATTTAACTCCATTTCTGAAGTCAAGCACACAGCATAGTTCTCATCCATGGATCACACTCTGCTTTAGAGCAAGAAGCACACTCTTGCTTTCTAGAGTCTCTAAGACAGCAGGAAATCTGAGTGTGTCCAGAACAAAAGAACGGTGTTTCCTACACATATGGACCATATCTAGTCCAAGTCTTCTTCTGAAACTGATACAAAGCACTGGTCCTCTAACATCCAATTCTTGTCAATTAAGATGAGAAACGTGTGAGCTTCGTGAATGATGTAGTTCATTTGAGCAGAAAAGTGACTGCCGTTACCTGAAACGAAGTCTTGCTTGTAGTAAGACACAGAGCCTGGGATTTAACTCCATTTCTGAAGTTAAACACACAGCATAGTTCTCATCCATGGATCACACTCTGCTTTAGAGCAAGAAGCACACTCTAGCTTTCTAGACTCTCTAATACAGCAGGAAATCTGAGTGTGCCAAGAACAAATGAACGGTGTTTCCTACACATATGGACCATATGTAGTCCAAATCTGCTTCTGGAACTGATACAAAGCACTGACCCTCTAACTTCCAATGCTTTTCAGTTAAGATGAGAAATGTGTGAGCTTCGTGAACGATGTAGTTCCTTTGAGCAGAAAAGTGACAGCCCTTACCTGAAAAGAAGTCTTGCTTGTAGGGAGACTCAGAGCCTGGGATTTAACTCCAATTCTGAAGTGAAACACACAGCATTATCTCATCCATTGATCACACTCTGCTTTAGAACAAGAAGAACGCTCTTGCTTTCTAGAGTCTCTAAGACAGCAGGAAACGTGAGTGTGCTGAGAACAAAAGAACGGTGTTTCCTACACATACGGACCTTATCTAGTCCAACTCTGCTTCTGAAACTGATACAAAGCACTGGTCCTCTAACATCCAATGCTTGTCTGCTATATGAGAAATGTGTGAGCTCAGTGAACGATGTAGTTCGTTTGAGCTGAAAAGTGACTGCCCTTACCTGAAACGAAGTCTTGCATGTAGGAAGACACAGAGCCTGGGATTTAAGTCCATTTCTGAAGGGAAACACACAGCATAGTTCTCATCCATGGATCACACTCTGCTTTAGAGCAAGAAGCACGCTCTTGCTTTCTAGAATTTCTAATACAGCAGGAAATCTGAGTATGCCCACAACAAAAGAACGGTGTTTCCTACACATATGGACCATATCTAGTCCAACTCTTCTTCTGAAACTGATACAAAGCACTGGTCCTCTAACATCCAATGCTTGTCTGTGAAGATGAGAACGTGTGAGCTCCGTGAATGATGTAGTTCGTTTGAGCTGAAAAGTGACTGCCCTTACCTGAAACGAAGTCTTGCCTGTAGGAAGACACAGAGCCTCGGATTTACCTCCATTTCTGAAGTGAAAAACACAGCATTGTCTCATCCATTGATCACACTCTGCTTTAGAACAAGAAGCACGCTATTGCTTTCTAGATTCTCTAAGACAGCAGGAAATCTGAGTGTGCCCAGAACAAAAGAACGGTGTTTCCTACACATATGGACCATATCTAGTCCAACTCTTCTTCTGAAACTGATACAAAGCACTGGTCCTCTAACATCCAATGCTTGTCAATTAAGATGAGAAACGTGTGAGCTTCGTGAATGATGTAGTTCATTTGAGCAGAAAAGTGACTGCCGTTACCTGAAACGAAGTCTTGCTTGTAGTAAGACACAGAGCCTGGGATTTAAGTCCATCTCTGAAGGGAAACACACAGCATAGTTCTCATCCATGGATCACCCTCTGCTTTAGAGCGAGAAGCACACTCTTGCTTTGTAGAGTCTCTAATACAGCAGGAAATCTGTGTGTGCCCGGAACAAAAGAACGGTGTTTCCTACACATATGGACCATATGTAGTCCAAATCTGCTTCTGAAACTGATACAAAGCACTGACCATCTAACATCCATTGCTTGTCAGTTAAGATGAGAAACGTGTGAGCTTCATGAACAATATAGTTCGTTTGAGCAGAAAAGTGACTGCCCTTACTTGAAACGAAGTCTTGCCTGTAGGAAGACTCAGAGCCTGGGATTTAACTCCATTTCTGAAGTCAAGCACACAGCATAGTTCTCATCCATGGATCACACTCTGCTTTAGAGCAAGAAGAACACTCTTGCTTTCTAGAGTCTCTAAGACAGCAGGAAATCTGAGTGTGTCCAGAACAAAAGAACGGTGTTTCCTACACATATGGACCATATCTAGTCCAAGTCTTCTTCTGTAACTGATACAAAGCACTGGTCCTCTAACATCCAATTCTTGTCAATTAAGATGAGAAACGTGTGAGCTTCGTGAATGATGTAGTTCATTTGAGCAGAAAAGTGACTGCCGTTACCTGAAACGAAGTCTTGCTTGTAGTAAGACACAGAGCCTGGGATTTAAATCCATTCCTGAAGGGAAACACACAGCATTGTTCTCATCCATGGATCACACTCTGCTTTAGAGCGAGAAGCACACTCTAGCTTTCTAGACTCTCTAATACAGCAGGAAATCTGAGTGTGCCAAGAACAAAAGAACGGTGTTTCCTACACATATGGACCATATGTAGTCCAAATCTGCTTCTGAAACTGATACAAAGCAGTGACCCTCTAACATCCAATGCTTGTCAGTTAAGATGAGAAATGTGTGAGCTTCGTGAACGATGTAGTTAGTTTGAGCAGAAAAGTGACTGCCCTTACCTGAATTTAAGTCTTGCTTGTAGGAAGACTCAGAGCCTGGGATTTAACTCCATTTCTGAAGTAAAACACACAGCAGTGTAATCATCCATTGATCACACTCTGCTTTAGAGCGAGAAGCACGCTCTTGCTTTCTTGAATTTCTAATACAGCAGGAAATCTGAGTGTGCCCAGAACAAAAGAACGGTGTTTCCTACACATATGGACCATATCTAGTCCAACTCTTCTTCTGAAACTGATACAAAGCACTGGTCCTCTACCATTCAATGCTTGTCAATTAAGATGAGAAACGTGTGAGCTTCGTGAATGATGTAGTTCATTTGAGCAGAAAAGTGACTGCCCTTACATGAAACGAAGTCTTGCTTGTAGTAAGACACAGAGCCTGGGATTTAAGTCAATTTCTGAAGTGAAACACACAGCATAGTTCTCATCCATGGATCACACTCTGCTTTAGAGCAAGAAGCACGCTCTTGCTTTCTAGAGTATCTAATACAGCAGGAAATCTGATTGTGCCCAGAACAAAAGAACGGTGTTTCCTACACATAAGGACTATATGTAGTCTAAATCTTCTTCTGAAACTGATACAATGCACTGGTCCTCTAACATCCAATGCTTGTCAGTTAAGATGAGAAACGTATGAGCTCAGTGAACGATGTAGTTCGTTTGAGCTGAAAAGTGACTGCCCTTACCTGAAACGAAGTCTTGCCTGTAGGAAGACACAGAGCCTCGGATTTACCTCCATTTCTGAAGTGAAAAACACAGCATTGTCTCATCCATTGATCACACTCTGCTTTAGAACAAGAAGCACGCTATTGCTTTCTAGATTCTCTAAGACAGCAGGAAATCTGAGTGTGCCCAGAACAAAAGAACGGTGTTTCCTACACATATGGACCATATCTAGTCCAACTCTTCTTCTGAAACTGATACAAAGCACTGGTCCTCTAACATCCAATGCTTGTCAATTAAGATGAGAAACGTGTGAGCTTCGTGAATGATGTAGTTCATTTGAGCAGAAAAGTAACTGCCGTTACCTGAAACGAAGTCTTGCTTGTAGTAAGACACAGAGCCTGGGATTTAAGTCCATTTCTGAAGGGAAACACACAGCATAGTTCTCATCCATGGATCACACTCTGCTTTAGAGCGAGAAGCACACTCTTGCTTTGTAGAGTCTCTAATACAGCAGGAAATCTGTGTGTGCCCGGAACAAAAAACGGTGTTTCCTACACATATGGACCATATGTAGTCCAAATCTGCTTCTGAAACTGATACAAAGCACTGACCATCTAACATCCATTGCTTGTCAGTTAAGATGAGAAACGTGTGAGCTTCATGAACAATGTAGTTCGTTTGAGCAGAAAAGTGACTGCCCTTACCTGAAACGAAGTCTTGCCTGTAGGAAGACTCAGAGCCTGGGATTTAACTCCATTTCTGAAGTCAAGCACACAGCATAGTTCTCATCCATGGATCACACTCTGCTTTAGAGCAAGAAGCACACTCTTGCTTTCTAGAGTCTCTAAGACAGCAGGAAATCTGAGTGTGTCCAGAACAAAAGAACGGTGTTTCCTACACATATGGACCATATCTAGTCCAAGTCTTCTTCTGAAACTGATACAAAGCACTGGTCCTCTAACATCCAATTCTTGTCAATTAAGATGAGAAACGTGTGAGCTTCGTGAATGATGTAGTTCATTTGAGCAGAAAAGTGACTGCCGTTACCTGAAACGAAGTCTTGCTTGTAGTAAGACACAGAGCCTGGGATTTAACTCCATTTCTGAAGTTAAACACACAGCATAGTTCTCATCCATGGATCACACTCTGCTTTAGAGCAAGAAGCACACTCTAGCTTTCTAGACTCTCTAATACAGCAGGAAATCTGAGTGTGCCAAGAACAAATGAACGGTGTTTCCTACACATATGGACCATATGTAGTCCAAATCTGCTTCTGGAACTGATACAAAGCACTGACCCTCTAACTTCCAATGCTTTTCAGTTAAGATGAGAAATGTGTGAGCTTCGTGAACGATGTAGTTCCTTTGAGCAGAAAAGTGACAGCCCTTACCTGAAAAGAAGTCTTGCTTGTAGGGAGACTCAGAGCCTGGGATTTAACTCCAATTCTGAAGTGAAACACACAGCATTATCTCATCCATTGATCACACTCTGCTTTAGAACAAGAAGAACGCTCTTGCTTTCTAGAGTCTCTAAGACAGCAGGAAACGTGAGTGTGCTGAGAACAAAAGAACGGTGTTTCCTACACATACGGACCTTATCTAGTCCAACTCTGCTTCTGAAACTGATACAAAGCACTGGTCCTCTAACATCCAATGCTTGTCTGCTATATGAGAAATGTGTGAGCTCAGTGAACGATGTAGTTCGTTTGAGCTGAAAAGTGACTGCCCTTACCTGAAACGAAGTCTTGCATGTAGGAAGACACAGAGCCTGGGATTTAAGTCCATTTCTGAAGGGAAACACACAGCATAGTTCTCATCCATGGATCACACTCTGCTTTAGAGCAAGAAGCACGCTCTTGCTTTCTAGAATTTCTAATACAGCAGGAAATCTGAGTATGCCCACAACAAAAGAACGGTGTTTCCTACACATATGGACCATATCTAGTCCAACTCTTCTTCTGAAACTGATACAAAGCACTGGTCCTCTAACATCCAATGCTTGTCTGTGAAGATGAGAAACGTGTGAGCTCCGTGAATGATGTAGTTCGTTTGAGCTGAAAAGTGACTGCCCTTACCTGAAACGAAGTCTTGCTTGTAGGAAGACACAGAGCCTGGGATTTAACTCCTTTTCTGAAGGGAAACACACAGCATAGTTCTCATCCATGGATCACACTCTGCTTTAGAGCGAGAAGCACGCTCTTGCTTTCTACAGTCTCTAAGACAGCAGGAAACGTGAGTGTGCTGAGAACAAAAGAACGGTGTTTCCTACACATACGGACCATATCTAGTCCAACTCTGCTTCTGAAAGTGATACAAAGCACTGGTCCTATAACATCCAATGCTTGTCAGTTAAGATGAGAAACGTGTGAGCTTAGTGAATGATGTAGTTCCTTTGAACTGAAAAGTGACTGCCCTTACCTGAAACGAAGTCTTGCTTGTAGTAAGACACAGAGCCTGGGATTTAAGTCCATTTCTGAAGGGAAACACACAGCATAGTTCTCATCCATGGATCACACTCTGCTTTAGAGCGAGAAGCACACTCTTGCTTTCTAGATTCTCTAATACAGCAGGAAATCTGAGTGTGCCCAGAACAAAAGAAGGGTGTTTCCTACATATACGGAACTTATGTCGTCCAAATCTGCTTCTGAAACTGTTACAAAGCACTGACCATCTTACATCCAATGCTTGTCAGTTAAGATGAGAAACGTGTGAGTTTCGTGAACGGTGTAGTTCGTTTGAGAAGAAAAGTGACTGCCCTTACCTGAATTGAAGTCTGCCTTGTAGGAAGACTCAGAGCCTGGGATTTAACTCCATTTCTGAAGTAAAACACACAGCAGTGTAATCATCCATTGATCAAACTCTGCTTTAGAACAAGAAGCACGCTCTTGCTTTCTAGAGTCTCTAAGACGGCAGGAAATGTGAGTGTGCTGAGAACAAAAGAATGGTGTTTCCTACCCTTACAGACATTATATAGTCCAACTCTGCATCTGAAACTGAAACAAAACACTGGTCCTCTAAAATCCAATGCTTGTCTGTTAAGATGAGAAACGTGTGAGCTTCGTGAACGATGTAGTTAGTTTGAGCACAAAAGTGACTGCCCTTACCTGAATTGAAGTCTTGCTTGTAGGAAGACTCAGAGCCTGGGATTTAACTCCATTTCTGAAGGGAAACGCACAGCATAGGTCTCATCTATGGATCACACTCTGCTTTAGAGCGAGAAGCACACTCTTGCTTTCTAGAGTCTCTAATACAGTAGGAAATCTGAGTGTGCCCAGAACAAAAGAACGGTGTTTCCTACACATATGGACCATATGTAGTCCAAATCTGCTTCTGAAACTGATACAAAGCACAGACCATCTAACATCCAATGCTTGTCAGTTAAGATGAGAAACGTGTGAGCTTTGTGAAAGATGTAGTTCGTTTGAGCAGAAAAGTGACTGCCCTTACCTGAAACGAAGTCTTGCCTGTAGGAAGACTCAGAGCCTGGGATTTAACTCCATTTCTGAAGTCAAGCACACAGCATAGTTCTCATCCATGGATCACACTCTGCTTTAGAGCAAGAAGCACACTCTTGCTTTCTAGAGTCTCTAAGACAGCAGGAAATCTGAGTGTGTCCAGAACAAAAGAACGGTGTTTCCTACACATATGGACCATATCTAGTCCAAGTCTTCTTCTGAAACTGATACAAAGCACTGGTCCTCTAACATCCAATTCTTGTCAATTAAGATGAGAAACGTGTGAGCTTCGTGAATGATGTAGTTCATTTGAGCAGAAAAGTGACTGCCGTTACCTGAAACGAAGTCTTGCTTGTAGTAAGACACAGAGCCTGGGATTTAACTCCATTTCTGAAGTTAAACACACAGCATAGTTCTCATCCATGGATCACACTCTGCTTTAGAGCAAGAAGCACACTCTAGCTTTCTAGACTCTCTAATACAGCAGGAAATCTGAGTGTGCCAAGAACAAATGAACGGTGTTTCCTACACATATGGACCATATGTAGTCCAAATCTGCTTCTGGAACTGATACAAAGCACTGACCCTCTAACTTCCAATGCTTTTCAGTTAAGATGAGAAATGTGTGAGCTTCGTGAACGATGTAGTTCCTTTGAGCAGAAAAGTGACAGCCCTTACCTGAAAAGAAGTCTTGCTTGTAGGGAGACTCAGAGCCTGGGATTTAACTCCAATTCTGAAGTGAAACACACAGCATTATCTCATCCATTGATCACACTCTGCTTTAGAACAAGAAGAACGCTCTTGCTTTCTAGAGTCTCTAAGACAGCAGGAAACGTGAGTGTGCTGAGAACAAAAGAACGGTGTTTCCTACACATACGGACCTTATCTAGTCCAACTCTGCTTCTGAAACTGATACAAAGCACTGGTCCTCTAACATCCAATGCTTGTCTGCTATATGAGAAATGTGTGAGCTCAGTGAACGATGTAGTTCGTTTGAGCTGAAAAGTGACTGCCCTTACCTGAAACGAAGTCTTGCATGTAGGAAGACACAGAGCCTGGGATTTAAGTCCATTTCTGAAGGGAAACACACAGCATAGTTCTCATCCATGGATCACACTCTGCTTTAGAGCAAGAAGCACGCTCTTGCTTTCTAGAATTTCTAATACAGCAGGAAATCTGAGTATGCCCACAACAAAAGAACGGTGTTTCCTACACATATGGACCATATCTAGTCCAACTCTTCTTCTGAAACTGATACAAAGCACTGGTCCTCTAACATCCAATGCTTGTCTGTGAAGATGAGAAACGTGTGAGCTCCGTGAATGATGTAGTTCGTTTGAGCTGAAAAGTGACTGCCCTTACCTGAAACGAAGTCTTGCTTGTAGGAAGACACAGAGCCTGGGATTTAACTCCTTTTCTGAAGGGAAACACACAGCATAGTTCTCATCCATGGATCACACTCTGCTTTAGAGCGAGAAGCACGCTCTTGCTTTCTACAGTCTCTAAGACAGCAGGAAACGTGAGTGTGCTGAGAACAAAAGAACGGTGTTTCCTACACATACGGACCATATCTAGTCCAACTCTGCTTCTGAAAGTGATACAAAGCACTGGTCCTATAACATCCAATGCTTGTCAGTTAAGATGAGAAACGTGTGAGCTTAGTGAATGATGTAGTTCCTTTGAACTGAAAAGTGACTGCCCTTACCTGAAACGAAGTCTTGCTTGTAGTAAGACACAGAGCCTGGGATTTAAGTCCATTTCTGAAGGGAAACACACAGCATAGTTCTCATCCATGGATCACACTCTGCTTTAGAGCGAGAAGCACACTCTTGCTTTCTAGATTCTCTAATACAGCAGGAAATCTGAGTGTGCCCAGAACAAAAGAAGGGTGTTTCCTACATATACGGAACTTATGTCGTCCAAATCTGCTTCTGAAACTGTTACAAAGCACTGACCATCTTACATCCAATGCTTGTCAGTTAAGATGAGAAACGTGTGAGTTTCGTGAACGGTGTAGTTCGTTTGAGAAGAAAAGTGACTGCCCTTACCTGAATTGAAGTCTGCCTTGTAGGAAGACTCAGAGCCTGGGATTTAACTCCATTTCTGAAGTAAAACACACAGCAGTGTAATCATCCATTGATCAAACTCTGCTTTAGAACAAGAAGCACGCTCTTGCTTTCTAGAGTCTCTAAGACGGCAGGAAATGTGAGTGTGCTGAGAACAAAAGAATGGTGTTTCCTACCCTTACAGACATTATATAGTCCAACTCTGCATCTGAAACTGAAACAAAACACTGGTCCTCTAAAATCCAATGCTTGTCTGTTAAGATGAGAAACGTGTGAGCTTCGTGAACGATGTAGTTAGTTTGAGCACAAAAGTGACTGCCCTTACCTGAATTGAAGTCTTGCTTGTAGGAAGACTCAGAGCCTGGGATTTAACTCCATTTCTGAAGGGAAACGCACAGCATAGGTCTCATCTATGGATCACACTCTGCTTTAGAGCGAGAAGCACACTCTTGCTTTCTAGAGTCTCTAATACAGTAGGAAATCTGAGTGTGCCCAGAACAAAAGAACGGTGTTTCCTACACATATGGACCATATGTAGTCCAAATCTGCTTCTGAAACTGATACAAAGCACAGACCATCTAACATCCAATGCTTGTCAGTTAAGATGAGAAACGTGTGAGCTTTGTGAAAGATGTAGTTCGTTTGAGCAGAAAAGTGACTGCCCTTACCTGAATTGAAGTCTTGCTTGTAGGAAGACTCAGAGCCTGGGATTTAACTCCATTTCTGAAGTAAAACACACAGCAGTGTAATCATCCATTGATCACACTCTGCTTTAGAACAAGAAGCACGCTCTTGCTTTCTAGAGTCTCTAAGACAGCAGGAATCGTGAGTGTGCTGAGAACAAAAGAACGGTGTTTCCTACACTTACGGACATTATATAGTCCAACTCTGCATCTGAAACTGATACAAAGCACTGGTCCTCTAAAATCCAATGCTTGTCTGTTAAGATGAGAAACGTGTGAGCTTCGTGAATGATGTAGTTCGTTTGAGCTGAAAAGTGACTGCCCTTACCTGAAACAAGTCTTGACTGTAGCAAGACACAGAGTCTGGGATTTAACTCCATTTCTGAAGGGAAACATACAGCATAGTTCTCATCAATGGATCACACTCTGCTTTAGAGCAAGAAGCACGCTCTTGCTTTCTAGAGTCTCTAATACAGCAGGAAATCTGATTGTGCCCAGAACAAAAGAACGGTGTTTCCTACACATATGGACCATATCTAGTCCAACTCTTCTTCTGAAACTGATATGAAGCACTGGTCCTCTAACATCCAATGCTTGTCAATTAAGATGAGAAACGTGTGAGCTTCGTGAATGATGTAGTTCATTTGAGCAGAAAAGTGACTGCCCTTACCTGAAACGAAGTCTTGCTTGTAGTAAGACACAGAGCCTGGGATTTAAGTCCATTTCTGAAGGGAAACACACAGCATAGTTCTCATCCATGGATCACACTCTGCTTTAGAGCGAGAAGCACACTCTTGCTTTGTAGAGTCTCTAATACAGCAGGAAATCTGAGTGTGCCCGGAACAAAAGAACGGTGCTTCCTACACATATGGACCATATGTAGTCCAAATCTGCTTCTGAAACTGATACAAAGCACTGACTATCTAACATCCAATGCTTGTCAGTTAAGATAAGAAACGTGTGAGTTACGTGAACGATGTAGTTCGTTTGAGCAGAAAAGTGACTGCCCTTACCTGAATTGAAGTCTTGCATGTAGGAAGACTCAGAGCATGGGATTTAACTCCATTTCTGAAGTAAAACACACAGCAGTGTAATCATCCATTGATCACACTCTGCTTTAGAACAAGAAGCACGCTCTTGCTTTCTAAAGTCTCTAAGACAGCAGGAAACGTGAGTGTGCTGAGAAGAAAAGAACGGTGTTTCCTACACATACGGACCATATCTAGTCCAACTCTGCTTCTGAAACTGATACAAAGCACTGGTCCTCTAACATCCAATGCTTGTCTCTTAAGATGAGAAACGTGTGAGCTCAGTGAATGATGTAGTTCGTTTCAGCTGAAAAGGTACTGCCCTTACCTGAAACGAAGTCTTGCTTGTAGGAAGACTCAGAGCCTGGGATTTAACTCCTTTTCTGAAGTGAAACACACAGCATAGTTCTCATCCATTAATCACACTCTGCTTTAGAGCGAGAAGCACACTCTTGCTTTCTAGAGTCTCTAATACAGCAGGAAATCTGAGTGTGCCCAGAACAAAAGAACGGTGTTTCCTACACTTAAGGACTATATGTAATCCAAATCTTCTTCTGAAACTGATAGAATGCACTGGTCCTCTAACATCCAATGCTTGTCAGTAAAGATGAGAAACGTGTGAGCTTCGTGAACGATGTAGTTCCTTTGAGCAGAAAAGTGACTGCCCTTACCTTAAACAAAGTCTTGCTTGTAGGGAGACTCAGAGCATGGGATTTAACTGCATTTCTGAAGTGAAACACACAGCATTGTCTCATCCATTGATCACACTCTGCTTTAGAACAAGAAGCACATTCTTGCTTTCTATTGACTCTAAGACAGCAGGAAACGTGGGTGTGCTGAGAACAAAAGAACGGTGTTTCCTACACATACGGACCATATCTAGTCCAACTCTGCTTCTGAAACTGATACAAAGCACTGGTCCTCTAACATCCAATGCTTGTCTGTTAATATGAGAAACGTGTGAGCTCCGTGAACGATGTAGTTCTTTTGAGCTGAAACGTGACTGCCCTTACCTGTAACGAAGTCTTGCTTGTAGGAAGACACAGAGCCTGGGATTTAACTCCTTTTCTGAAGGGAAACACACAGCATAGTTCTCATCCATGGATCACACTCTGCTGTAGAGCGAGAAGCACACTCTTGCTTTCTAGATTCTCTAATACAGCAGGAAATCTGAGTGTGCCCAGAACAAAAGAAGGGTGTTTCCTACATATACGGAACTTATGTCGTCCAAATCTGCTTCTGAAACTGTTACAAAGCACTGACCATCTTACATCCAATGCTTGTCAGTGAAGATGAGAAACGTGTGAGCTTCGTGAACGATGTAGTTCCTTTGAGCAGTAAAGTGACTGCCCTTACCTTAAACAAAGTCTTGCTTGTAGGGAGACTCAGAGCATGGGATTTAACTGCATTTCTGAAGTGAAACACACAGCATTGTCTCATCCATTGATCACACTCTGCTTTAGAACAAGAAGCACATTCTTGCTTTCTATTGACTCTAAGACAGCAGGAAACGTGAGTGTGCTGAGAACAAAAGAACGGTGTTTCCTACACATACGGCCCATATATACTCCAACTCTGCTTCTGAAAGTGATACAAAGCACTGTTCCTCTAAAATCCAATGCTTGTCTGCTAAGATGAGAAACGTGTGAGCTTCGTGAACGATGTAGTTCCTTTGAGCTGAAAAGTGACTGCCCTTACCTGAAACGAAGTCTTGCTTGTAGGAAGACACAGAGCCTGGGATTTAACTCCATTTCTGAAGGGAAACACACAGCATAGTTCTCATCCATGGATCACATTCTGCTTTAGAGCGAGAAGCACGCTCTTGCTTTCTAAATTCTCTAAGACAGCAGGAAACGTGAGTGTACTGAGAAGAAAAGAACGGTGTTTCCTACACATACAGACAATATCTAGTCCAACTCTGCTTCTGAAACTGATACAAAGCACTTTTGCTCTAACTTCCAATGCTTGTCTGTTAAGACGAGAAACGTGTGAGCTCAGTGAACGATGTCGTTCCTTTGAGATGAAAAGGAACTGCCCTTACCTGAAACGAAGTCTGCCTTGTAGGAAGACTCAGAGCCTGGGATTTAACTCCATTTCTGAAGTAAAACACACAGCAGTGTAATCATCCATTGATCAAACTCTGCTTTAGAACAAGAAGCACACTCTTGCTTTCTAGAGTCTCTAAGACGGCAGGAAATGTGAGTGTGCTGAGAACAAAAGAATGGTGTTTCCTACCCTTACAGACATTATATAGTCCAACTCTGCATCTGAAACTGAAACAAAACACTGGTCCTCTAAAATCCAATGCTTGTCTGTTAAGATGAGAAACGTGTGAGCTTCGTGAACGATGTAGTTAGTTTGAGCACAAAAGTGACTGCCCTTACCTGAATTGAAGTCTTGCTTGTAGGAAGACTCAGAGCCTGGGATTTAACTCCATTTCTGAAGGGAAACGCACAGCATAGGTCTCATCTATGGATCACACTCTGCTTTAGAGCGAGAAGCACACTCTTGCTTTCTAGAGTCTCTAATACAGTAGGAAATCTGAGTGTGCCCAGAACAAAAGAACGGTGTTTCCTACACATATGGACCATATGTAGTCCAAATCTGCTTCTGAAACTGATACAAAGCACAGACCATCTAACATCCAATGCTTGTCAGTTAAGATGAGAAACGTGTGAGCTTTGTGAAAGATGTAGTTCGTTTGAGCAGAAAAGTGACTGCCCTTACCTGAATTGAAGTCTTGCTTGTAGGAAGACTCAGAGCCTGGGATTTAACTCCATTTCTGAAGTAAAACACACAGCAGTGTAATCATCCATTGATCACACTCTGCTTTAGAACAAGAAGCACGCTCTTGCTTTCTAGAGTCTCTAAGACAGCAGGAATCGTGAGTGTGCTGAGAACAAAAGAACGGTGTTTCCTACACTTACGGACATTATATAGTCCAACTCTGCATCTGAAACTGATACAAAGCACTGGTCCTCTAAAATCCAATGCTTGTCTGTTAAGATGAGAAACGTGTGAGCTTCGTGAATGATGTAGTTCGTTTGAGCTGAAAAGTGACTGCCCTTACCTGAAACAAGTCTTGACTGTAGCAAGACACAGAGTCTGGGATTTAACTCCATTTCTGAAGGGAAACATACAGCATAGTTCTCATCAATGGATCACACTCTGCTTTAGAGCAAGAAGCACGCTCTTGCTTTCTAGAGTCTCTAATACAGCAGGAAATCTGATTGTGCCCAGAACAAAAGAACGGTGTTTCCTACACATATGGACCATATCTAGTCCAACTCTTCTTCTGAAACTGATATGAAGCACTGGTCCTCTAACATCCAATGCTTGTCAATTAAGATGAGAAACGTGTGAGCTTCGTGAATGATGTAGTTCATTTGAGCAGAAAAGTGACTGCCCTTACCTGAAACGAAGTCTTGCTTGTAGTAAGACACAGAGCCTGGGATTTAAGTCCATTTCTGAAGGGAAACACACAGCATAGTTCTCATCCATGGATCACACTCTGCTTTAGAGCGAGAAGCACACTCTTGCTTTGTAGAGTCTCTAATACAGCAGGAAATCTGAGTGTGCCCGGAACAAAAGAACGGTGCTTCCTACACATATGGACCATATGTAGTCCAAATCTGCTTCTGAAACTGATACAAAGCACTGACTATCTAACATCCAATGCTTGTCAGTTAAGATAAGAAACGTGTGAGTTACGTGAACGATGTAGTTCGTTTGAGCAGAAAAGTGACTGCCCTTACCTGAATTGAAGTCTTGCATGTAGGAAGACTCAGAGCATGGGATTTAACTCCATTTCTGAAGTAAAACACACAGCAGTGTAATCATCCATTGATCACACTCTGCTTTAGAACAAGAAGCACGCTCTTGCTTTCTAAAGTCTCTAAGACAGCAGGAAACGTGAGTGTGCTGAGAAGAAAAGAACGGTGTTTCCTACACATACGGACCATATCTAGTCCAACTCTGCTTCTGAAACTGATACAAAGCACTGGTCCTCTAACATCCAATGCTTGTCTCTTAAGATGAGAAACGTGTGAGCTCAGTGAATGATGTAGTTCGTTTCAGCTGAAAAGGTACTGCCCTTACCTGAAACGAAGTCTTGCTTGTAGGAAGACTCAGAGCCTGGGATTTAACTCCTTTTCTGAAGTGAAACACACAGCATAGTTCTCATCCATTAATCACACTCTGCTTTAGAGCGAGAAGCACACTCTTGCTTTCTAGAGTCTCTAATACAGCAGGAAATCTGAGTGTGCCCAGAACAAAAGAACGGTGTTTCCTACACTTAAGGACTATATGTAATCCAAATCTTCTTCTGAAACTGATAGAATGCACTGGTCCTCTAACATCCAATGCTTGTCAGTAAAGATGAGAAACGTGTGAGCTTCGTGAACGATGTAGTTCCTTTGAGCAGAAAAGTGACTGCCCTTACCTTAAACAAAGTCTTGCTTGTAGGGAGACTCAGAGCATGGGATTTAACTGCATTTCTGAAGTGAAACACACAGCATTGTCTCATCCATTGATCACACTCTGCTTTAGAACAAGAAGCACATTCTTGCTTTCTATTGACTCTAAGACAGCAGGAAACGTGGGTGTGCTGAGAACAAAAGAACGGTGTTTCCTACACATACGGACCATATCTAGTCCAACTCTGCTTCTGAAACTGATACAAAGCACTGGTCCTCTAACATCCAATGCTTGTCTGTTAATATGAGAAACGTGTGAGCTCCGTGAACGATGTAGTTCTTTTGAGCTGAAACGTGACTGCCCTTACCTGTAACGAAGTCTTGCTTGTAGGAAGACACAGAGCCTGGGATTTAACTCCTTTTCTGAAGGGAAACACACAGCATAGTTCTCATCCATGGATCACACTCTGCTGTAGAGCGAGAAGCACACTCTTGCTTTCTAGATTCTCTAATACAGCAGGAAATCTGAGTGTGCCCAGAACAAAAGAAGGGTGTTTCCTACATATACGGAACTTATGTCGTCCAAATCTGCTTCTGAAACTGTTACAAAGCACTGACCATCTTACATCCAATGCTTGTCAGTGAAGATGAGAAACGTGTGAGCTTCGTGAACGATGTAGTTCCTTTGAGCAGTAAAGTGACTGCCCTTACCTTAAACAAAGTCTTGCTTGTAGGGAGACTCAGAGCATGGGATTTAACTGCATTTCTGAAGTGAAACACACAGCATTGTCTCATCCATTGATCACACTCTGCTTTAGAACAAGAAGCACATTCTTGCTTTCTATTGACTCTAAGACAGCAGGAAACGTGAGTGTGCTGAGAACAAAAGAACGGTGTTTCCTACACATACGGCCCATATATACTCCAACTCTGCTTCTGAAAGTGATACAAAGCACTGTTCCTCTAAAATCCAATGCTTGTCTGCTAAGATGAGAAACGTGTGAGCTTCGTGAACGATGTAGTTCCTTTGAGCTGAAAAGTGACTGCCCTTACCTGAAACGAAGTCTTGCTTGTAGGAAGACACAGAGCCTGGGATTTAACTCCATTTCTGAAGGGAAACACACAGCATAGTTCTCATCCATGGATCACATTCTGCTTTAGAGCGAGAAGCACGCTCTTGCTTTCTAAATTCTCTAAGACAGCAGGAAACGTGAGTGTACTGAGAAGAAAAGAACGGTGTTTCCTACACATACAGACAATATCTAGTCCAACTCTGCTTCTGAAACTGATACAAAGCACTTTTGCTCTAACTTCCAATGCTTGTCTGTTAAGACGAGAAACGTGTGAGCTCAGTGAACGATGTCGTTCCTTTGAGATGAAAAGGAACTGCCCTTACCTGAAACGAAGTCTGCCTTGTAGGAAGACTCAGAGCCTGGGATTTAACTCCATTTCTGAAGTAAAACACACAGCCGTGTAATCATCCATTGATCAAACTCTGCTTTAGAACAAGAAGCACACTCTTGCTTTCTAGAGTCTCTAAGACAGCAGGAAATCTGAGTGTGCCCAGAACAAAAGAACGGTGTTTCCTACACATACTGACTATATGTAGTCCAAATCTTCTTCTGAAACTGATACAATGCACTGGTCCTCTAACATCCAATGCTTGTCTGTTAAGATGAGAAACGTGTGAGCTCAGTGAAGGATGTAGTTCGTTTGAGCTGAAAAGTGACTGCCCTTACCTGAAACGAAGTCTTGCTTGTAGGAAGACACAGCGCCTGGGATTTAACTCCATTTCTGAAGGGAAACACACAGCATAGTTCTCATCCATGGATCACACTCTGCTTTAGAGCAAGAAGCACGCTCTTGCTTTCTAGATTCTCTAATACAACAGGAAATGTGAGTGTGCCCAGAACAAAAGAACGGTGTTTCCTACACATACGGACTATATGTAGTCCAAATCTTCTTCTGAAACTGATACAATGCACTGGTCCTCTAACATCCAATGGTTGTCAGTTAATATGAGAAACGTGTGAGCTTCGTGAAGGATGTAGTTCCTTTGAGCAGAAAAGTGACAGGCCTTACCTGAATCGAAGTCTTGCTTGTAGGGAGACTCAGAGCATGGGATTTAACTACATTTCTGAAGTGAAACACACAATATTGTCTCATCCATAGATCACACTCTGCTTTAGAGCGAGAAGCACACTCTTGCTTTCTAGATTCTCTAATACAGCAGGAAATCTGAGTGTGCCCAGAAAAAAAGAAGGGTGTTTCCTACACATATGGACCATATGTAGTCCAAATCTGCTTCTGAAACTGATACAAAGCACTGACCATTTTACATCCAATGCTTGTCATTTAAGATGAGAAACGTGTGAGCTTCGTGAACGGTGTAGTTCGTTTGAGCAGAAAAGTGACTGCCCTTACCTGAATTGAAGTCTTGCTTGTAGGAAGACTCAGAGCCTGGGATTTAACTCGATTTCTGAAGTGAAACACACAGCAGTGTTCTCATCCATTGATCACACTCTGCTTTAGAAGAAGAAGCAAGATCGTGCTTTCTAGAGTCTCTAAGACAGCAGGAAACGTGAGTTTGCTGAGAAAAAAAGAACGGTGTTTCCTACACATACGGACCATATGTAGTCCAAATCTGCTTCTGAAACTCATACAAATCACTGACCATCTTACATCCAATGCTTGTCAGTTAAGATGGGAAACGTGTGAGCTTCGTGAACGGTGTAGTTCGTTTGAGCAGAAAAGTAACTTCCCATACCTGAATTGAAGTCTTGCTTGTAGGAAGACTCAGAGCCTGAGATTTAACTCCATTTCTGAAGTTAAACACACAGCATAGTTCTCATCCATGGATCACACTCTGCTTTAGAGCGAGAAGCACACTCTTGCTTTCTAAAGTCTCTAAGACAGCAGGAATCGTGAGTGTGCTGAGAACAAAAGAACGGTGTTTCCTACACATACGGACCATATCTAGTCCAACTCTGCTTCTGAAAGTGATACAAAGCACTGGTCCTAACATCCAATGCTTGTCAGTTAAGATGAGAAATGTGTGAGCTTAGTGAATGATGTAGTTCCTTTGAACTGAAAAGTGACTGCCCTTACCTGAAACGAAGTCTTGCCTGTAGGAAGACACAGAGCATGGGATTTAACTCGATTTCTGAAGTGAAACACACAGCAGTGTTCTCATCCATTGATCACACTCTGCTTTAGAAGAAGAAGCAAGTTCGTGATTTCTAGAGTCTCTAAGACAGCAGGAAACGTGAGTTTGCTGAGAAAAAAAGAACGGTGTTTCCTACACATACGGACCATATGTAGTCCAAATCTGCTTCTGAAACTGATACAAATCACTGACCATCTTACATCCAATGCTTGTCAGTTAAGATGGGAAACGTGTGATCTTCGTGAACGGTGTAGTTCGTTTGAGCAGAAAAGTAACTTCCCTTACCTGAATTGAAGTCTTGCTTGTAGGAAGACTCAGAGCCTGAGATTTAACTCCATTTCTGAAGTTAAACACACAGCATAGTTCTCATCCATGGATCACACTGTGCTCTAGAGCGAGAAGCACGCTCTTGCTTTCTAGAGTCTCTAAGACAGCAGGAAATCTGAGTGTGCCCAGAACAAAAGAACGGTGTTTCCTACACATAAGGACTATATGTAATCCAAATCTTCTTCTGAAACTGATACAATGCACTGGTCCTCTAACATCCAATGCTTGTTAGTTAAGATGAGAAACGTGTGAGCTTTGTGAAAGATGTAGTTCGTTTGAGCAGAAAAGTGACTGCCCTTACCTGAAACGAAGTCTTGCTTGTAGGAAGACTCAGAGCCTGGGATTTAACTCCATTTCTGAAGTGAAACACACAGCAGTGTTCTCATCCATTGATCACACTCTGCGTTTGAACATGAAGCATGCTCTTCTTTCTAGAGTCTCTAAGACAGCAGGAAACGTGAGTTTGCGGAGAACAAAAGAACGGTGTTTCATAAACATACGAACCACATCTAGTCGAACTCTGCTTCTGAGAGTGATACAAAGCACTGGTCCTCTAACATCCAATGCTTGTCAGTTAAGATGAGAAACGTTTGAGCTTCGTGAACGATGTAGTTCGTTTGAGCAGAAAAGTGACTGCCCTTACCTGAAACGTAGTCTTGCTTGTAGGAAGACTCAGAGCCTGGGATTTAAGTCCATTTCTGAAGGGAAACACACAGCATAATTCTCATCCATGGATCACACTCTGCTTTAGAGCGAGAAGCACACTCTTGCTTTCTAGAGTCTCTAATACAGCAGGAAATCTGAGTGTGCCCAGGACAAGAGAAGGGTGTTTCCTACACATACGGACTATATGTAGTCCAAAACTTCTTCTGAAACTGATACAATGCACTGGTGTTCTAACATCCAATGGTTGTCAGTTAAGATGAGAAACGTGTGAGCTTCGTGAAAGATGTAGTTCGTTTGAGCAGAAAAGTGACTGCCCTTACCTGAAACGAAGTCTTGCTTGTAGGAAGAACAGAGCCTGGGGTTTAACTCCTTTTCTGAAGGAAAACACACAGCATAGTTCTCATCCATGGATCACACTCTGCTTTAGAGCGAGAAGCACGCTCTTGCTTTCTAAAGTCTCTAAGACAGCAGGAATCGTGAGTGTGCTGAGAACAAAAGAACGGTGTTTCCTACACATACGGACCATATCTAGTCCAACTCTGCTTCTGAAAGTGATACAAAGCACTGGTCCTCTAACATCCAATGCTTGTCAGTTAAGATGAGAAATGTGTGAGCTTAGTGAATGATGTAGTTCCTTTGAACTGAAAAGTGACTGCCCTTACCTGAAACGAAGTCTTGCTTGTAGTAAGACACAGAACCTGGGATTTAAGTCCATTTATGAAGGGAAACACACAGCATTGTTCTCATCCATGGATCACACTCTGCTTTAGAGCGAGAAGCACACTCTTGCTTACTAGAGTCTCTAATACAGCAGGAAATCTGAGTGTGCCCAGAACAAAAGAACGGTGTTTCCTACACATTTGGACCATATGTAGTGCAAACCTGCTTCTGAATCTGATACAAAGCACTGACCACCTAACATCCAATGCTTGTCAGTTAAGATGAGAAACATGTGAGCTTCGAGAACGATGTAGTTCGTTTGAGCAGAAAAGTGACTGCCCTTACCTGAATTGAAGTCTTGCTTGTAGGAAGACTCAAAGCCTGGGATTTAACTCCATTTCTGAAGTAAAACACACAGCAGTGTAATCATCCATTGATCACACTCTGCTTTAGAACAAGAAGCATGCTCTTGCTTTCTAGATTCTCTAAGACAGCAGGAAACGTGAGTGTGCTGAGAACAAAAGAACGGTGTTTCCTACAATTACGGACATTATATAGTCCAACTCTGCATCTGAAACTGATACAAAGCACTGGTCCTCTAAAATCCAATGCTTGTCTGTTAAGATGAGAAACGTGTGAGCTTCGTGAACGATGTAGTTCCTTTGAGCTGAAAAGTGACTGCCCTTACCTGAAACGAAGTCTTGCTTGTAGGAAGACTCAGAGCCTGAGATTTAACTCCATTTCTGAAGTTAAACACACAGCATAGTTCTCATCCAAGGATCACACTCTGCTCTAGAGCGAGAAGCACGCTCTTGCTTTCTAGAGTCTCTAAGACAGCAGGAAATCTGAGGGTGCCCAGAACAAAAGAACGGTGTTTCCTACACATAAGGACTATATGTAATCCAAATCTTCTTCTGAAACTGATACAATGCACTGGTCCTCTAACATCCAATGCTTGTCACTTAAGATGAGAAACGTGTGAGCTTAGTGAATGGTGTAGTTCCTTTGAACTGAAAAGTGACTGCCCTTACCTGAAATGAAGTCTTGCCTGTAGGAAGACACAGAGCATGGGATTTAACTCGATTTCTGAAGTGAAACACACAGCAGTGTTCTCATCCATTGATCACACTCTGCTTTAGAAGAAGAAGCAAGATCGTGCTTTCTAGAGTCTCTAAGACAGCAGGAAACGTGAGTTTGCTGAGAAAAAAAGAACGGTGTTTCCTACACATACGGACCATATGTAGTCCAAATCTGCTCCTAAACTGATACAAATCACTGACCATCTTACATCCAATGCTTGTCAGTTAAGATGGGAAACGTGTGAGATTCGTGAACGGTGTAGTTCGTTTGAGCAGAAAAGTAACTTCCCTTACCTGAATTGAAGTCTTGCTTGTAGGAAGACTCAGAGCCTGAGATTTAACTCCATTTCTGAAGTTAAACACACAGCATAGTTCTCATCCATGGATCACACTCTGCTCTAGAGCGAGAAGCACGCTCTTGCTTTCTAGACTCTCTAAGACAGCAGGAAATCTGAGTGTGCCCAGAACAAAAGAACGGTGTTTCCTACACATAAGGACTATATGTAATCCAAATCTTCTTCTGAAACTGATACAATGCACTGGTACTCTAACATCCAATGCTTGTCAGTTAAGATGAGAAACGTGTGAGCTTAATGAATGATGTAGTTCCTTTGAACTGAAAAGTGACTGCCCTTACCTGAAACGAAGTCTTGCCTGTAGGAAGACACAGAGCATGGGATTTAACTCGATTTCTGAAGTGAAACACACAGCAGTGTTCTCATCCATTGATCACACTCTGCTTTAGAAGAAGAAGCAAGATCGTGCTTTCTAGAGTCTCTAAGACAGCAGGAAACGTGAGTTTGCTGAGAAAAAAAGAACGGTGTTTCCTACACATACGGACCATATGTAGTCCAAATCTGCTTCTGAAACGGATACAAATCACTGACCATCTTACATCCAATGCTTGTCAGTTAAGATGGGAAACGTGTGAGCTTCGTGAACGGTGTAGTTCGTTTGAGCAGAAAAGTAACTTCCCTTACCTGAATTGAAGTCTTGCTTGTAGGAAGACTCAGAGCCTGAGATTTAACTCCATTTCTGAAGTTAAAAACACAGCATAGTTCTCATCCATGGATCACACTCTGCTCTAGAGCTAGAAGCACGCTCTTGCTTTCTAGAGTCTCTAAGACAGCAGGAAATCTGAGTGTGCCCAGAACAAAAGAACGGTGTTTCCTACACATAAGGACTATATGTAATCCAAATCTTCTTCTGAAACTGATACAATGCACTGGCCCTCTAACATCCAATGCTTGTCAGTTAAGATGAGAAACGTGTGAGCTTTGTGAAAGATGTAGTTCCTTTGAACTGAAAAGTGACTGCCCTTACCTGAAACGAAGTCTTGCTTGTAGTAAGACACAGAGCCTGGGATTTAACTCCATTTCTGAAGTGAAACACACAGCAGTGTTCTCATCCATTGATCACACTCTGCATTTGAACATGAAGCATGCTCTTCTTTCTAGAGTCTCTAAGACAGCAGGAATCGTGAGTTTGCTGAGAACAAAAGAACGGTGTTTCATAAACATACAGACCACATCTAGTCGAACTCTGCTTCTGAGAGTGATACAAAGCACTGGTCCTCTAACATCCAATGCTTGTCAGTTAAGATGAGAAACGTTTGAGCTCGTGAACGATGTAGTTCGTTTGAGCAGAAAAGTGACTGCCCTTACCTGAAACGAAGTCTTGCTTGTAGGAAGACTCAGAGCCTGGGATTTAAGTCCATTTCTGAAGGGAAACACACAGCATAGTTCTCATCCATGGATCACACTCTGCTTTAGAGCGAGAAGCACACTCTTGCTTTCTAGAGTCTCTAATACAGCAGGAAATCTGAGTGTGCCCAGGACAAGAGAAGGGTGTTTCCTACACATACGGACTATATGTAGTCCAAAACTTCTTCTGAAACTGATACAATGCACTGGTGTTCTAACATCCAATGGTTGTCAGTTAAGATGAGAAACGTGTGAGCTTCGTGAAAGATGTAGTTCGTTTGAGCAGAAAAGTGACTGCCCTTACCTGAAACGAAGTCTTGCTTGTAGGAAGACACAGAGCCTGGGGTTTAACTCCTTTTCTGAAGGAAAACACACAGCATAGTTCTCATCCATGGATCACACTCTGCTTTAGAGCGAGAAGCACGCTCTTGCTTTCTAAAGTCTCTAAGACAGCAGGAATCGTGAGTGTGCTGAGAACAAAAGAACGGTGTTTCCTACACATACGGACAATATATAGACCAACTCTGCTTCTGAAAATGATACAAAGCACTGGTCCTCTAACATCCAATGCTTGTCAGTTATGATGAGAAATGTGTGAGCTTAGTGAATGATGTAGTTCCTTTGAACTGAAAAGTGACTGCCCTTACCTGAAACGAAGTCTTGCTTGTAGTAAGACACAGAACCTGGGATTTAAGTCCATTTATGAAGGGAAACACACAGCATAGTTCTCATCCATGGATCACACTCTGCTTTAGAGCGAGAAGCACACTCTTGCTTACTAGAGTCTCTAATACAGCAGGAAATCTGAGTGTGCCCAGAACAAAAGAACAGTGTTTCCTACACATTTGGACCATATGTAGTGCAAACCTGCTTCTGAATCTGATACAAAGCACTGACCACCTAACATCCAATGCTTGTCAGTTAAGATGAGAAACATGTGAGCTTCGAGAACGATGTAGTTCGTTTGAGCAGAAAAGTGACTGCCCTTACCTGAGTGGAAGTCTTGCTTGTAGGAAGACTCAGATCCTGGGATTTAACTCCATTTCTGAAGTAAAACACACAGCAGTGTAATCATCCATTGATCACACTCTGCTTTAGAACAAGAAGCATGCTCTTGCTTTCTAGATTCTCTAAGACAGCAGGAAACGTGAGTGTGCTGAGAACAAAAGAACAGTGTTTCCTACAATTACGGACATTATATAGTCCAACTCTGCATCTGAAACTGATACAAAGCACTGGTCCTCTAAAATCCAATGCTTGTCTGTTAAGATGAGAAACGTGTGAGCTTCGTGAACAATGTAGTTCCTTTGAGCTGAAAAGTGACAGCCCTTACCTGAAACGAAGTCTTGCTTGTAGGAAGACTCAGAGCCTGAGATTTAACTCCATTTCTGAAGTTAAACACACAGCATAGTTCTGATCCATGGATCACACTCTGCTCTAGAGCGAGAAGCACGCTCTTGCTTTCTAGAGTCTCTAAGACAGCAGGAAATCTGAGTGTGCCCAGAACAAAAGAACGGTGTTTCCTACACATAAGGACTATATGTAATCCAAATCTTCTTCTGAAACTGATACAATGCACTGGTCCTCTAACATCCAATGCTTGTCAGTTAAGATGAGAAACGTGTGAGCTTTGTGAAAGATGTAGTTCGTTTGAGCTGAAAAGTGACTGCCCTTACCTGAAACGAAGTCTTGCTTGTAGGAAGACACAGAGCCTGGGATTTAACTCCTTTTCTGAATTAAAACACACAGCAGTGTTCTCATCCATTGATCACACTCTCTGTTTGAACATGAAGCATGCTCTTCTTTCTAGAGTCTCTAAGACAGCAGGAATCATGAGTTTGCTGAGAACAAAAGAACGGTGTTTCATAAACATATGGACCATATCTAGTCGAACTCTGCTTCTGAGAGTGATACAAAGCACTGGTCCTCTAACATCCAATGCTTGTCAGTTAAGATGAGAAACGTTTGTGCTTCGTGAACGATGTAGTTCGTTTGAGCAGAAAAGTGACTGCCCTTACCTGAAACGAAGTCTTGCTTGTAGGAAGACTCAGAGCCTGGGATTTAAGTCCATTTCTGAAGGGAAACACACAGCATAGTTCTCATCCGTGGATCACACTCTGCTTTAGAGCGAGAAGCACACTCTTGCTTTCTAGAATCTCTAATACAGCAGGAAATCTGAGTGTGCCCAGGACAAGAGAAGGGTGTTTCCTACACATACGGACTATATGTAGTCCAAAACTTCTTCTGAAACTCATAAAATGCACGGGTGTTCTAACATCCAATGGTTGTCAGTTAAGATGAGAAACGTGTTAGCTTCGTGAAAGATGTAGTTCGTTTGAGCAGAAAAGTGACTGCCCTTA
Organism: Onychomys leucogaster; assembly: GCA_949786385.1. Taxonomy (NCBI): domain Eukaryota; kingdom Metazoa; phylum Chordata; class Mammalia; order Rodentia; family Cricetidae; genus Onychomys; species Onychomys leucogaster. The sequence continues at coordinate 531,883 of CATKUP010000063.1, forward strand.
CCGGAAACGAAGTCTTGCTTGTAGGAAGACACAGAGCCTGGGATTTAACTCCTTTTTTGAAGTAAAACACACAGCATAGTTCTCATCCATGGATCACACTCTGCTTTAGAGCGAGAAGCACGCTCTTGCTTTCTAAAGTCTCTAAGACAGTAGGAATCGTGAGTGTGCTGAGAACAAAAGAACGGTGTTTCCTACACATACGGACCATATCTATTCCAACTCTGCTTCTGAAAGTGATACAAAGCACTGGTCCTCTAACATCCAATGCTTGTCAGTTAAGATGAGAAATGTGTGAGCTTAGTGAATGATGTAGTTCCTTTGAACTGAAAAGTGACTGCCCTTACCTGAAACGAAGTCTTGCCTGTAGGAAGACACAGAGCATGGGATTTAACTCGATTTCTGAAGTGAAACACACAGCAGTGTTCTCATCCATTGATCACACTCTGCTTTAGAAGAAGAAGCAAGATCGTGCTTTCTAGAGTCTCTAAGACAGCAGGAAACGTGAGTTTGCTGAGAAAAAAAGAACGGTGTTTCCTACACATACGGACCATATGTAGTCCAAATCTGCTTCTGAAACTGATACAAATCACTGACCATCTTACATCCAATGCTTGTCAGTTAAGATGGGAAACGTGTGAGCTTCGTGAACGGTGTAGTTCGTTTGAGCAGAAAAGTAACTTCCCTTACCTGAATTGAAGTCTTGCTTGTAGGAAGACTCAGAGCCTGAGATTTAACTCCATTTCTGAAGTTAAACACACAGCATAGTTCTCATCCATGGATCACACTCTGCTTTAGAGCGAGAAGCACGCTCTTGCTTTCTAAAGTCTCTAAGACAGCAGGAATCGTGAGTGTGCTGAGAACAAAAGAACGGTGTTTCCTACACATACGGACCATATCTAGTCCAACTCTGCTTCTGAAAGTGATACAAAGCACTGGTCCTAACATCCCATGCTTGTCAGTTAAGATGAGAAATGTGTGAGCTTAGTGAATGATGTAGTTCCTTTGAACTGAAAAGTGACTGCCCTTACCTGAAACGAAGTCTTGCCTGTAGGAAGACACAGAGCATGGGATTTAACTCGATTTCTGAAGTGAAACACACAGCAGTGTTCTCATCCATTGATCACACTCTGCTTTAGAAGAAGAAGCAAGATCGTGCTTTCTAGAGTCTCTAAGACAGCAGGAAACGTGAGTTTGCTGAGAAAAAAAGAACGGTGTTTCCTACACATACGGACCATATGTAGTCCAAATCTGCTTCTGAAACTCATACAAATCACTGACCATCTTACATCCAATGCTTGTCAGTTAAGATGCGAAACGTGTGAGCTTCGTGAACGGTGTAATTCGTTTGAGCAGAAAAGTAACTTCCCTTACCTGAATTGAAGTCTTGCTTGTAGGAAGACTCAGAGCCTGAGATTTAACTCCATTTCTGAAGTTAAACACACAGCATAGTTCTCATCCATGGATCACACTCTGCTTTAGAGCGAGAAGCACACTCTTGCTTACTAGAGTCTCTAATACAGCAGGAAATCTGAGTGTCCCCAGAACCAAAGAACAGTGTTTCCTACACATTTGGACCATATGTAGTGCAAACCTGCTTCTGAATCTGATACAAAGCACTGACCACCTAACATCCAATGCTTGTCAGTTAAGATGAGAAACATGTGAGCCTCGAGAACGATGTAGTTCGTTTGAGCAGAAAAGTGACTGCCCTTACCTGAATGGAAGTCTTGCTTGTAGGAAAACTCAGAGCCTGGGATTTAACTCCATTTCTGAAGTAAAACACACAGCAGTGTAATCATCCATTGATCACACTCTGCTTTAGAACAAGAAGCATGCTCTTGCTTTCTAGATTCTCTAAGACAGCAGGAAACGTGAGTGTGCTGAGAACAAAAGAACAGTGTTTCCTACAATTACGGACATTATATAGTCCAACTCTGCATCTGAAACTGATACAAAGCACTGGTCCTCTAAAATCCAATGCTTGTCTGTTAAGAGGAGAAACGTGTGAGCTTCGTGAACAATGTAGTTCCTTTGAGCTGAAAAGTGACTGCCCTTACCTGAAATGAAGTCTTGCTTGTAGGAAGACTCAGAGCCTGGGATTTAACTCCATTTCTGAAGTAAAACACACAGCAGTGTAATCATCCATTGATCACACTCTGCTTTAGAACAAGAAGCATGCTCTTGCTTTCTAGATTCTCTAAGACAGCAGGAAACGTGAGTGTGCTGAGAACAAAAGAACGGTGTTTCCTACAATTACGGACATTATATAGTCCAACTCTGCATCTGAAACTGATACAAAGCACTGGTCCTCTAAAATCCAATGCTTGTCTGTTAAGATGAGAAACGTGTGATCTTCGTGAACAATGTAGTTCCTTTGAGCTGAAAAGTGACTGCCCTTACCTGAAACGAAGTCTTGCTTGTAGTAAGACACAGAACCTGGGATTTAAGTCCATTTATGAAGGGAAACACACAGCATAGTTCTCATCCATGGATCACACTCTGCTTTAGAGCGAGAAGCACACTCTTGCTTACTAGAGTCTCTAATACTGCAGGAAATCTGAGTGTGCCCAGAACAAAAGAACGGTGTTTCCTACACATTTGGACCATATGTAGTGCAAACCTGCTTCTGAATCTGATACAAAGCACTGACCACCTAACATCCAATGCTTGTCAGTTAAGATGAGAAACATGTGAGCTTCGAGAACGATGTAGTTCGTTTGAGCAGAAAAGTGACTGCCCTTACCTGAATTGAAGTCTTGCTTGTAGGAAGACTCAGAGCCTGGGATTTAACTCCATTTCTGAAGTAAAACACACAGCAGTGTAATCATCCATTGATCACACTCTGCTTTAGAACAAGAAGCATGCTCTTGCTTTCTAGATTCTCTAAGACAGCAGGAAACGTGAGTGTGCTGAGAACAAAAGAACGGTGTTTCCTACAATTACGGACATTATATAGTCCAACTCTGCATCTGAAACTGATACAAAGCACTGGTCCTCTAAAATCCAATGCTTGTCTGTTAAGATGAGAAACGTGTGAGCTTCGTGAACGATGTAGTTCCTTTGAGCTGAAAAGTGACTGCCCTTACCTGAAACGAAGTCTTGCTTGTAGGAAGACTCAGAGCCTGAGATTTAACTCCATTTCTGAAGTTAAACACACAGCATAGTTCTCATCCATGGATCACACTCTGCTCTAGAGCGAGAAGCACGCTCTTGCTTTCTAGAGTCTCTAAGACAGCAGGAAATCTGAGTGTGCCCAGAACAAAAGAACGGTGTTTCCTACACATAAGGACTATATGTAATCCAAATCTTCTTCTGAAACTGATACAATGCACTGGTCCTCTAACATCCAATGCTTGTCAGTTAAGATGAGAAACGTGTGAGCTTAGTGAATGATGTAGTTCCTTTGAACTGAAAAGTGACTGCCCTTACCTGAAACGAAGTCTTGCCTGTAGGAAGACACAGAGCATGGGATTTAACTCGATTTCTGAAGTGAAACACACAGCAGTGTTCTCATCCATTGATCACACTCTGCTTTAGAAGAAGAAGCAAGATCGTGCTTTCTAGAGTCTCTAAGACAGCAGGAAACGTGAGTTTGCTGAGAAAAAAAGAACGGTGTTTCCTACACATACGGACCATATGTAGTCCAAATCTGCTTCTGAAACTGATACAAATCACTGACCATCTTACATCCAATGCTTGTCAGTTAAGATGGGAAACGTGTGAGCTTCGTGAATGGTGTAGTTCGTTTGAGCAGAAAAGTAACTTCCCTTACCTGAATTGAAGTCTTGCTTGTAGGAAGACTCAGAGCCTGAGATTTAACTCCATTTCTGAAGTTAAAAACACAGCATAGTTCTCATCCATGGATCACACTCTGCTTTAGAGCGAGAAGCACACTCTTGCTTACTAGAGTCTCTAATACAGCAGGAAATCTGAGTGTGCCCAGAACAAAAGAACGGTGTTTCCTACACATTTGGACCATATGTAGTGCAAACCTGCTTCTGAATCTGATACAAAGCACTGACCACCTAACATCCAATGCTTGTCAGTTAAGATGAGAAACATGTGAGCTTCGAGAACGATGTAGTTCATTTGAGCAGAAAAGTGACTGCCCTTACCTGAATTGAAGTCTTGCTTGTAGGAAGACTCAGAGCCTGGGATTTAACTCCATTTCTGAAGTAAAACACACAGCAGTGTAATCATCCATTGATCACACTCTGCTTTAGAACAAGAAGCATGCTCTTGCTTTCTAGATTCTCTAAGACAGCAGGAAACGTGAGTGTGCTGAGAACAAAAGAACAGTGTTTCCTACAATTACGGACATTATATAGTCCAACTCTGCATCTGAAACTGATACAAAGCACTGGTCCTCTAAAATCCAATGCTTGTCTGTTAAGATGAGAAACGTGTGAGCTTCGTGAACAATGTAGTTCCTTTGAGCTGAAAAGTGACTGCCCTTACCTGAAACGAAGTCTTGCTTGTAGGAAGACTCAGAGCCTGAGATTTAACTCCATTTCTGAAGTTAAATACACAGCATAGTTCTCATCCATGGATCACACTCTGCTCTAGAGCGAGAAGCACGCTCTTCCTTTCTAGAGTCTCTAAGACAGCAGGAAATCTGAGTGTGCCCAGAACAAAAGAACGGTGTTTCCTACACATAAGGACTATATGTAATCCAAATCTTCTTCTGAAACTGATACAATGCACTGGTCCTCTAACATCCAATGCTTGTCAGTTAAGATGAGAAACGTGTGAGCTTTGTGAAAGATGTAGTTCGTTTGAGCAGAAAAGTGACTGCCCTTACCTGAAACGAAGTCTTGCTTGTAGGAAGACTCAGAGCCTGGGATTTAACTCCATTTCTGAAGTGAAACACACAGCAGTGTTCTCATCCATTGATTACACTCTGCGTTTGAACATGAAGCATGCTCTTCTTTCTAGAGTCTCTAAGACAGCAGGAAACGTGAGTTTGCTGAGAACAAAAGAACGGTGTTTCATAAACATACGGACCACATCTAGTCGAACTCTGCTTCTGAGAGTGATACAAAGCACTGGTCCTCTAACATCCAATGCTTGTCAGTTAAGATGAGAAACGTTTGAGCTTCGTGAACGATGTAGTTCGTTTGAGCAGAAAAGTGACTGCCCTTACCTGAAACGAAGTCTTGCTTGTAGGAAGACTCAGAGCCTGGGATTTAAGTCCATTTCTGAAGGGAAACACACAGCATAGTTCTCATCCATGGATCACACTCTGCTTTAGAGCGAGAAGCACACTCTTGCTTTCTAGAGTCTCTAATACAGCAGGAAATCTGAGTGTGCCCAGGACAAGAGAAGGGTGTTTCCTACACATACGGACTATATGTAGTCCAAAACTTCTTCTGAAACTGATACAATGCACTGGTGTTCTAACATCCAATGGTTGTCAGTTAAGATGAGAAACGTGTGAGCTTCGTGAAAGATGTAGTTCGTTTGAGCAGAAAAGTGACTGCCCTTACCTGAAACGAAGTCTTGCTTGTAGGAAGACACAGATCCTGGGGTTTAACTCCTTTTCTGAAGGAAAACACACAGCATAGTTCTCATCCATGGATCACACTCTGCTTTAGAGCGAGAAGCACGCTCTTGCTTTCTAAAGTCTCTAAGACAGCAGGAATCGTGAGTGTGCTGAGAACAAAAGAACGGTGTTTCCTACACATACGGACCATATCTAGTCCAACTCTGCTTCTGAAAGTGATACAAAGCACTGGTCCTCTAACATCCAATGCTTGTCAGTTAAGATGAGAAATGTGTGAGCTTAGTGAATGATGTAGTTCCTTTGAACTGAAAAGTGACTGCCCTTACCTGAAACGAAGTCTTGCTTGTAGTAAGACACAGAACCTGGGATTTAAGTCCATTTATGAAGGGAAACACACAGCATAGTTCTCATCCATGGATCACACTCTGCTTTAGAGCGAGAAGCACACTCTTGCTTACTAGAGTCTCTAATACAGCAGGAAATCTGAGTGTGCCCAGAACAAAAGAACGGTGTTTCCTACACATTTGGACCATATGTAGTGCAAACCTGCTTCTGAATCTGATACAAAGCACTGACCACCTAACATCCAATGCTTGTCAGTTAAGATGAGAAACATGTGAGCTTCGAGAACGATGTAGTTCGTTTGAGCAGAAAAGTGACTGCCCTTACCTGAATTGAAGTCTTGCTTGTAGGAAGACTCAGAGCCTGGGATTTAACTCCATTTCTGAAGTAAAACACACAGCAGTGTAATCATCCATTGATCACACTCTGCTTTAGAACAAGAAGCATGCTCTTGCTTTCTAGATTCTCTAAGACAGCAGGAAACGTGAGTGTGCTGAGAACAAAAGAACGGTGTTTCCTACAATTACGGACATTATATAGTCCAACTCTGCATCTGAAACTGATACAAAGCACTGGTCCTCTAAAATCCAATGCTTGTCTGTTAAGATGAGAAACGTGTGAGCTTCGTGAACGATGTAGTTCCTTTGAGCTGAAAAGTGACTGCCCTTACCTGAAACGAAGTCTTGCTTGTAGGAAGACTCAGAGCCTGAGATTTAACTCCATTTCTGAAGTTAAACACACAGCATAGTTCTCATCCATGGATCACACTCTGCTCTAGAGCGAGAAGCACGCTCTTGCTTTCTAGAGTCTCTAAGACAGCAGGAAATCTGAGTGTGCCCAGAACAAAAGAACGGTGTTTCCTACACATAAGGACTATATGTAATCCAAATCTTCTTCTGAAACTGATACAATGCACTGGTCCTCTAACATCCAATGCTTGTCAGTTAAGATGAGAAACGTGTGAGCTTAGTGAATGATGTAGTTCCTTTGAACTGAAAAGTGACTGCCCTTACCTGAAACGAAGTCTTGCCTGTAGGAAGACACAGAGCATGGGATTTAACTCGATTTCTGAAGTGAAACACACAGCAGTGTTCTCATCCATTGATCACACTCTGCTTTAGAAGAAGAAGCAAGATCGTGCTTTCTAGAGTCTCTAAGACAGCAGGAAACGTGAGTTTGCTGAGAAAAAAAGAACGGTGTTTCCTACACATACGGACCATATGTAGTCCAAATCTGCTTCTGAAACTGATACAAATCACTGACCATCTTACATCCAATGCTTGTCAGTTAAGATGGGAAACGTGTGAGCTTCGTGAATGGTGTAGTTCGTTTGAGCAGAAAAGTAACTTCCCTTACCTGAATTGAAGTCTTGCTTGTAGGAAGACTCAGAGCCTGAGATTTAACTCCATTTCTGAAGTTAAAAACACAGCATAGTTCTCATCCATGGATCACACTCTGCTTTAGAGCGAGAAGCACACTCTTGCTTACTAGAGTCTCTAATACAGCAGGAAATCTGAGTGTGCCCAGAACAAAAGAACGGTGTTTCCTACACATTTGGACCATATGTAGTGCAAACCTGCTTCTGAATCTGATACAAAGCACTGACCACCTAACATCCAATGCTTGTCAGTTAAGATGAGAAACATGTGAGCTTCGAGAACGATGTAGTTCATTTGAGCAGAAAAGTGACTGCCCTTACCTGAATTGAAGTCTTGCTTGTAGGAAGACTCAGAGCCTGGGATTTAACTCCATTTCTGAAGTAAAACACACAGCAGTGTAATCATCCATTGATCACACTCTGCTTTAGAACAAGAAGCATGCTCTTGCTTTCTAGATTCTCTAAGACAGCAGGAAACGTGAGTGTGCTGAGAACAAAAGAACAGTGTTTCCTACAATTACGGACATTATATAGTCCAACTCTGCATCTGAAACTGATACAAAGCACTGGTCCTCTAAAATCCAATGCTTGTCTGTTAAGATGAGAAACGTGTGAGCTTCGTGAACAATGTAGTTCCTTTGAGCTGAAAAGTGACTGCCCTTACCTGAAACGAAGTCTTGCTTGTAGGAAGACTCAGAGCCTGAGATTTAACTCCATTTCTGAAGTTAAATACACAGCATAGTTCTCATCCATGGATCACACTCTGCTCTAGAGCGAGAAGCACGCTCTTGCTTTCTAGAGTCTCTAAGACAGCAGGAAATCTGAGTGTGCCCAGAACAAAAGAACGGTGTTTCCTACACATAAGGACTATATGTAATCCAAATCTTCTTCTGAAACTGATACAATGCACTGGTCCTCTAACATCCAATGCTTGTCAGTTAAGATGAGAAACGTGTGAGCTTTGTGAAAGATGTAGTTCGTTTGAGCAGAAAAGTGACTGCCCTTACCTGAAACGAAGTCTTGCTTGTAGGAAGACTCAGAGCCTGGGATTTAACTCCATTTCTGAAGTGAAACACACAGCAGTGTTCTCATCCATTGATTACACTCTGCGTTTGAACATGAAGCATGCTCTTCTTTCTAGAGTCTCTAAGACAGCAGGAAACGTGAGTTTGCTGAGAACAAAAGAACGGTGTTTCATAAACATACGGACCACATCTAGTCGAACTCTGCTTCTGAGAGTGATACAAAGCACTGGTCCTCTAACATCCAATGCTTGTCAGTTAAGATGAGAAACGTTTGAGCTTCGTGAACGATGTAGTTCGTTTGAGCAGAAAAGTGACTGCCCTTACCTGAAACGAAGTCTTGCTTGTAGGAAGACTCAGAGCCTGGGATTTAAGTCCATTTCTGAAGGGAAACACACAGCATAGTTCTCATCCATGGATCACACTCTGCTTTAGAGCGAGAAGCACACTCTTGCTTTCTAGAGTCTCTAATACAGCAGGAAATCTGAGTGTGCCCAGGACAAGAGAAGGGTGTTTCCTACACATACGGACTATATGTAGTCCAAAACTTCTTCTGAAACTGATACAATGCACTGGTGTTCTAACATCCAATGGTTGTCAGTTAAGATGAGAAACGTGTGAGCTTCGTGAAAGATGTAGTTCGTTTGAGCAGAAAAGTGACTGCCCTTACCTGAAACGAAGTCTTGCTTGGAGGAAGACACAGATCCTGGGGATTAACTCCTTTTCTGAAGGAAAACACACAGCATAGTTCTCATCCATGGATCACACTCTGCTTTAGAGCGAGAAGCACGCTCTTGCTTTCTAAAGTCTCTAAGACAGCAGGAATCGTGAGTGTGCTGAGAACAAAAGAACGGTGTTTCCTACACATACGGACCATATCTAGTCCAACTCTGCTTCTGAAAGTGATACAAAGCACTGGTCCTCTAACATCCAATGCTTGTCAGTTAAGATGAGAAATGTGTGAGCTTAGTGAATGATGTAGTTCCTTTGAACTGAAAAGTGACTGCCCTTACCTGAAACGAAGTCTTGCTTGTAGTAAGACACAGAACCTGGGATTTAAGTCCAATTATGAAGAGAAACACACAGCATAGTTCTCATCCATGGATCACACTCTGCTTTAGAGCGAGAAGCACACTCTTGCTTACTAGAGTCTCTAATACTGCAGGAAATCTGAGTGTGCCCAGAACAAAAGAACGGTGTTTCCTACACATTTGGACCATATGTAGTGCAAACCTGCTTCTGAATCTGATACAAAGCACTGACCACCTAACATCCAATGCTTGTCAGTTAAGATGAGAAACATGTGAGCTTCGAGAACGATGTAGTTCGTTTGAGCAGAAAAGTGACTGCCCTTACCTGAATTGAAGTCTTGCTTGTAGGAAGACTCAGAGCCTGGGATTTAACTCCATTTCTGAAGTAAAACACACAGCAGTGTAATCATCCATTGATCACACTCTGCTTTAGAACAAGAAGCATGCTCTTGCTTTCTAGATTCTCTAAGACAGCAGGAAACGTGAGTGTGCTGAGAACAAAAGAACGGTGTTTCCTACAATTACGGACATTATATAGTCCAACTCTGCATCTGAAACTGATACAAAGCACTGGTCCTCTAAAATCCAATGCTTGTCTGTTAAGATGAGAAACGTGTGAGCTTCGTGAACGATGTAGTTCCTTTGAGCTGAAAAGTGACTGCCCTTACCTGAAACGAAGTCTTGCTTGTAGGAAGACTCAGAGCCTGAGATTTAACTCCATTTCTGAAGTTAAACACACAGCATAGTTCTCATCCATGGATCACACTCTGCTCTAGAGCGAGAAGCACGCTCTTGCTTTCTAGAGTCTCTAAGACAGCAGGAAATCTGAGTGTGCCCAGAACAAAAGAACGGTGTTTCCTACACATAAGGACTATATGTAATCCAAATCTTCTTCTGAAACTGATACAATGCACTGGTCCTCTAACATCCAATGCTTGTCAGTTAAGATGAGAAACGTGTGAGCTTAGTGAATGATGTAGTTCCTTTGAACTGAAAAGTGACTGCCCTTACCTGAAACGAAGTCTTGCCTGTAGGAAGACACAGAGCATGGGATTTAACTCGATTTCTGAAGTGAAACACACAGCAGTGTTCTCATCCATTGATCACACTCTGCTTTAGAAGAAGAAGCAAGATCGTGCTTTCTAGAGTCTCTAAGACAGCAGGAAACGTGAGTTTGCTGAGAAAAAAAGAACGGTGTTTCCTACACATACGGACCATATGTAGTCCAAATCTGCTTCTGAAACTGATACAAATCACTGACCATCTTACATCCAATGCTTGTCAGTTAAGATGGGAAACGTGTGAGCTTCGTGAATGGTGTAGTTCGTTTGAGCAGAAAAGTAACTTCCCTTACCTGAATTGAAGTCTTGCTTGTAGGAAGACTCAGAGCCTGAGATTTAACTCCATTTCTGAAGTTAAAAACACAGCATAGTTCTCATCCATGGATCACACTCTGCTTTAGAGCGAGAAGCACACTCTTGCTTACTAGAGTCTCTAATACAGCAGGAAATCTGAGTGTGCCCAGAACAAAAGAACGGTGTTTCCTACACATTTGGACCATATGTAGTGCAAACCTGCTTCTGAATCTGATACAAAGCACTGACCACCTAACATCCAATGCTTGTCAGTTAAGATGAGAAACATGTGAGCTTCGAGAACGATGTAGTTCATTTGAGCAGAAAAGTGACTGCCCTTACCTGAATTGAAGTCTTGCTTGTAGGAAGACTCAGAGCCTGGGATTTAACTCCATTTCTGAAGTAAAACACACAGCAGTGTAATCATCCATTGATCACACTCTGCTTTAGAACAAGAAGCATGCTCTTGCTTTCTAGATTCTCTAAGACAGCAGGAAACGTGAGTGTGCTGAGAACAAAAGAACAGTGTTTCCTACAGTTACGGACATTATATAGTCCAACTCTGCATCTGAAACTGATACAAAGCACTGGTCCTCTAAAATCCAATGCTTGTCTGTTAAGATGAGAAACGTGTGAGCTTCGTGAACAATGTAGTTCCTTTGAGCTGAAAAGTGACTGCCCTTACCTGAAACGAAGTCTTGCTTGTAGGAAGACTCAGAGCCTGGGATTTAAGTCCATTTCTGAAGGGAAACACACAGCATAGTTCTCATCCATGGATCACACTCTGCTTTAGAGCGAGAAGCACACTCTTGCTTTCTAGAGTCTCTAATACAGCAGGAAATCTGAGTGTGCCCAGGACAAGAGAAGGGTGTTTCCTACACATACGGACTATATGTAGTCCAAAACTTCTTCTGAAACTGATACAATGCACTGGTGTTCTAACATCCAATGGTTGTCAGTTAAGATGAGAAACGTGTGAGCTTCGTGAAAGATGTAGTTCGTTTGAGCAGAAAAGTGACTGCCCTTACCTGAAACGAAGTCTTGCTTGTAGGAAGACACAGATCCTGGGGTTTAACTCCTTTTCTGAAGGAAAACACACAGCATAGTTCTCATCCATGGATCACACTCTGCTTTAGAGCGAGAAGCACGCTCTTGCTTTCTAAAGTCTCTAAGACAGCAGGAATCATGAGTGTGCTGAGAACAAAAGAACGGTGTTTCCTACACATACGGACCATATCTAGTCCAACTCTGCTTCTGAAAGTGATACAAAGCACTGGTCCTCTAACATCCAATGCTTGTCAGTTAAGATGAGAAATGTGTGAGCTTAGTGAATGATGTAGTTCCTTTGAACTGAAAAGTGACTGCCCTTACCTGAAACGAAGTCTTGCTTGTAGTAAGACACAGAACCTGGGATTTAAGTCCATTTATGAAGGGAAACACACAGCATAGTTCTCATCCATGGATCACACTCTGCTTTAGAGCGAGAAGCACACTCTTGCTTACTAGAGTCTCTAATACAGCAGGAAATCTGAGTGTGCCCAGAACAAAAGAACGGTGTTTCCTACACATTTGGACCATATGTAGTGCAAACCTGCTTCTGAATCTGATACAAAGCACTGACCACCTAACATCCAATGCTTGTCAGTTAAGATGAGAAACATGTGAGCTTCGAGAACGATGTAGTTCGTTTGAGCAGAAAAGTGACTGCCCTTACCTGAATTGAAGTCTTGCTTGTAGGAAGACTCAGAGCCTGGGATTTAACTCCATTTCTGAAGTAAAACAGACAGCAGTGTAATCATCCATTGATCACACTCTGCTTTAGAACAAGAAGCATGCTCTTGCTTTCTAGATTCTCTAAGACAGCAGGAAACGTGAGTGTGCTGAGAACAAAAGAACAGTGTTTCCTACAATTACGGACATTATATAGTCCAACTCTGCATCTGAAACTGATACAAAGCACTGGTCCTCTAAAATCCAATGCTTGTCTGTTAAGATGAGAAACGTGTGAGCTTCGTGAACGATGTAGTTCCTTTGAGCTGAAAAGTGACTGCCCTTACCTGAAACGAAGTCTTGCTTGTAGGAAGACTCAGAGCCTGAGATTTAACTCCATTTCTGAAGTTAAACACACAGCATAGTTCTCATCCATGGATCACACTCTGCTCTAGAGCGAGAAGCACGCTCTTGCTTTCTAGAGTCTCTAAGACAGCAGGAAATCTGAGTGTGCCCAGAACAAAAGAACGGTGTTTCCTACACATAAGGACTATATGTAATCCAAATCTTCTTCTGAAACTGATACAATGCACTGGCCCTCTAACATCCAATGCTTGTCAGTTAAGATGAGAAACGTGTGAGCTTAGTGAATGATGTAGTTCCTTTGAACTGAAAAGTGACTGCCCTTACCTGAAACGAAGTCTTGCCTGTAGGAAGACACAGAGCATGGGATTTAACTCGATTTCTGAAGTGAAACACACAGCAGTGTTCTCATCCATTGATCACACTCTGCTTTAGAAGAAGAAGCAAGATCGTGCTTTCTAGAGTCTCTAAGACAGCAGGAAACGTGAGTTTGCTGAGAAAAAAAGAACGGTGTTTCCTACACATACGGACCATATGTAGTCCAAATCTGCTTCTGAAACTGATACAAATCACTGACCATCTTACATCCAATGCTTGTCAGTTAAGATGGGAAACGTGTGAGCTTCGTGAATGGTGTAGTTCGTTTGAGCAGAAAAGTAACTTCCCTTACCTGAATTGAAGTCTTGCTTGTAGGAAGACTCAGAGCCTGAGATTTAACTCCATTTCTGAAGTTAAAAACACAGCATAGTTCTCATCCATGGATCACACTCTGCTTTAGAGCGAGAAGCACACTCTTGCTTACTAGAGTCTCTAATACAGCAGGAAATCTGAGTGTGCCCAGAACAAAAGAACGGTGTTTCCTACACATTTGGACCATATGTAGTGCAAACCTGCTTCTGAATCTGATACAAAGCACTGACCACCTAACATCCAATGCTTGTCAGTTAAGATGAGAAACATGTGAGCTTCGAGAACGATGTAGTTCATTTGAGCAGAAAAGTGACTGCCCTTACCTGAATTGAAGTCTTGCTTGTAGGAAGACTCAGAGCCTGGGATTTAACTCCATTTCTGAAGTAAAACACACAGCAGTGTAATCATCCATTGATCACACTCTGCTTTAGAACAAGAAGCATGCTCTTGCTTTCTAGATTCTCTAAGACAGCAGGAAACGTGAGTGTGCTGAGAACAAAAGAACAGTGTTTCCTACAATTACGGACATTATATAGTCCAACTCTGCATCTGAAACTGATACAAAGCACTGGTCCTCTAAAATCCAATGCTTGTCTGTTAAGATGAGAAACGTGTGAGCTTCGTGAACAATGTAGTTCCTTTGAGCTGAAAAGTGACTGCCCTTACCTGAAACGAAGTCTTGCTTGTAGGAAGACTCAGAGCCTGAGATTTAACTCCATTTCTGAAGTTAAACACACAGCATAGTTCTCATCCATGGATCACACTCTGCTCTAGAGCGAGAAGCACGCTCTTGCTTTCTAGAGTCTCTAAGACAGCAGGAAATCTGAGTGTGCCCAGAACAAAAGAACGGTGTTTCCTACACATAAGGACTATATGTAATCCAAATCTTCTTCTGAAACTGATACAATGCACTGGTCCTCTAACATCCAATGCTTGTCAGTTAAGATGAGAAACGTGTGAGCTTAGTGAATGATGTAGTTCCTTTGAACTGAAAAGTGACTGCCCTTACCTGAAACGAAGTCTTGCCTGTAGGAAGACACAGAGCATGGGATTTAACTCGATTTCTGAAGTGAAACACACAGCAGTGTTCTCATCCATTGATCACACTCTGCTTTAGAAGAAGAAGCAAGATCGTGCTTTCTAGAGTCTCTAAGACAGCAGGAAACGTGAGTTTGCTGAGAAAAAAAGAACGGTGTTTCCTACACATACGGACCATATGTAGTCCAAATCTGCTTCTGAAACTGATACAAATCACTGACCATCTTACATCCAATGCTTGTCAGTTAAGATGGGAAACGTGTGAGCTTCGTGAATGGTGTAGTTCGTTTGAGCAGAAAAGTAACTTCCCTTACCTGAATTGAAGTCTTGCTTGTAGGAAGACTCAGAGCCTGAGATTTAACTCCATTTCTGAAGTTAAAAACACAGCATAGTTCTCATCCATGGATCACACTCTGCTTTAGAGCGAGAAGCACACTCTTGCTTACTAGAGTCTCTAATACAGCAGGAAATCTGAGTGTGCCCAGAACAAAAGAACGGTGTTTCCTACACATTTGGACCATATGTAGTGCAAACCTGCTTCTGAATCTGATACAAAGCACTGACCACCTAACATCCAATGCTTGTCAGTTAAGATGAGAAACATGTGAGCTTCGAGAACGATGTAGTTCATTTGAGCAGAAAAGTGACTGCCCTTACCTGAATTGAAGTCTTGCTTGTAGGAAGACTCAGAGCCTGGGATTTAACTCCATTTCTGAAGTAAAACACACAGCAGTGTAATCATCCATTGATCACACTCTGCTTTAGAACAAGAAGCATGCTCTTGCTTTCTAGATTCTCTAAGACAGCAGGAAACGTGAGTGTGCTGAGAACAAAAGAACAGTGTTTCCTACAATTACGGACATTATATAGTCCAACTCTGCATCTGAAACTGATACAAAGCACTGGTCCTCTAAAATCCAATGCTTGTCTGTTAAGATGAGAAACGTGTGAGCTTCGTGAACAATGTAGTTCCTTTGAGCTGAAAAGTGACTGCCCTTACCTGAAACGAAGTCTTGCTTGTAGGAAGACTCAGAGCCTGAGATTTAACTCCATTTCTGAAGTTAAATACACAGCATAGTTCTCATCCATGGATCACACTCTGCTCTAGAGCGAGAAGCACGCTCTTCCTTTCTAGAGTCTCTAAGACAGCAGGAAATCTGAGTGTGCCCAGAACAAAAGAACGGTGTTTCCTACACATAAGGACTATATGTAATCCAAATCTTCTTCTGAAACTGATACAATGCACTGGTCCTCTAACATCCAATGCTTGTCAGTTAAGATGAGAAACGTGTGAGCTTTGTGAAAGATGTAGTTCGTTTGAGCAGAAAAGTGACTGCCCTTACCTGAAACGAAGTCTTGCTTGTAGGAAGACTCAGAGCCTGGGATTTAACTCCATTTCTGAAGTGAAACACACAGCAGTGTTCTCATCCATTGATTACACTCTGCGTTTGAACATGAAGCATGCTCTTCTTTCTAGAGTCTCTAAGACAGCAGGAAACGTGAGTTTGCTGAGAACAAAAGAACGGTGTTTCATAAACATACGGACCACATCTAGTCGAACTCTGCTTCTGAGAGTGATACAAAGCACTGGTCCTCTAACATCCAATGCTTGTCAGTTAAGATGAGAAACGTTTGAGCTTCGTGAACGATGTAGTTCGTTTGAGCAGAAAAGTGACTGCCCTTACCTGAAACGAAGTCTTGCTTGTAGGAAGACTCAGAGCCTGGGATTTAAGTCCATTTCTGAAGGGAAACACACAGCATAGTTCTCATCCATGGATCACACTCTGCTTTAGAGCGAGAAGCACACTCTTGCTTTCTAGAGTCTCTAATACAGCAGGAAATCTGAGTGTGCCCAGGACAAGAGAAGGGTGTTTCCTACACATACGGACTATATGTAGTCCAAAACTTCTTCTGAAACTGATACAATGCACTGGTGTTCTAACATCCAATGGTTGTCAGTTAAGATGAGAAACGTGTGAGCTTCGTGAAAGATGTAGTTCGTTTGAGCAGAAAAGTGACTGCCCTTACCTGAAACGAAGTCTTGCTTGTAGGAAGACACAGATCCTGGGGTTTAACTCCTTTTCTGAAGGAAAACACACAGCATAGTTCTCATCCATGGATCACACTCTGCTTTAGAGCGAGAAGCACGCTCTTGCTTTCTAAAGTCTCTAAGACAGCAGGAATCATGAGTGTGCTGAGAACAAAAGAACGGTGTTTCCTACACATACGGACCATATCTAGTCCAACTCTGCTTCTGAAAGTGATACAAAGCACTGGTCCTCTAACATCCAATGCTTGTCAGTTAAGATGAGAAATGTGTGAGCTTAGTGAATGATGTAGTTCCTTTGAACTGAAAAGTGACTGCCCTTACCTGAAACGAAGTCTTGCTTGTAGTAAGACACAGAACCTGGGATTTAAGTCCATTTATGAAGGGAAACACACAGCATAGTTCTCATCCATGGATCACACTCTGCTTTAGAGCGAGAAGCACACTCTTGCTTACTAGAGTCTCTAATACAGCAGGAAATCTGAGTGTGCCCAGAACAAAAGAACGGTGTTTCCTACACATTTGGACCATATGTAGTGCAAACCTGCTTCTGAATCTGATACAAAGCACTGACCACCTAACATCCAATGCTTGTCAGTTAAGATGAGAAACATGTGAGCTTCGAGAACGATGTAGTTCGTTTGAGCAGAAAAGTGACTGCCCTTACCTGAATTGAAGTCTTGCTTGTAGGAAGACTCAGAGCCTGGGATTTAACTCCATTTCTGAAGTAAAACAGACAGCAGTGTAATCATCCATTGATCACACTCTGCTTTAGAACAAGAAGCATGCTCTTGCTTTCTAGATTCTCTAAGACAGCAGGAAACGTGAGTGTGCTGAGAACAAAAGAACAGTGTTTCCTACAATTACGGACATTATATAGTCCAACTCTGCATCTGAAACTGATACAAAGCACTGGTCCTCTAAAATCCAATGCTTGTCTGTTAAGATGAGAAACGTGTGAGCTTCGTGAACGATGTAGTTCCTTTGAGCTGAAAAGTGACTGCCCTTACCTGAAACGAAGTCTTGCTTGTAGGAAGACTCAGAGCCTGAGATTTAACTCCATTTCTGAAGTTAAACACACAGCATAGTTCTCATCCATGGATCACACTCTGCTCTAGAGCGAGAAGCACGCTCTTGCTTTCTAGAGTCTCTAAGACAGCAGGAAATCTGAGTGTGCCCAGAACAAAAGAACGGTGTTTCCTACACATAAGGACTATATGTAATCCAAATCTTCTTCTGAAACTGATACAATGCACTGGCCCTCTAACATCCAATGCTTGTCAGTTAAGATGAGAAACGTGTGAGCTTAGTGAATGATGTAGTTCCTTTGAACTGAAAAGTGACTGCCCTTACCTGAAACGAAGTCTTGCCTGTAGGAAGACACAGAGCATGGGATTTAACTCGATTTCTGAAGTGAAACACACAGCAGTGTTCTCATCCATTGATCACACTCTGCTTTAGAAGAAGAAGCAAGATCGTGCTTTCTAGAGTCTCTAAGACAGCAGGAAACGTGAGTTTGCTGAGAAAAAAAGAACGGTGTTTCCTACACATACGGACCATATGTAGTCCAAATCTGCTTCTGAAACTGATACAAATCACTGACCATCTTACATCCAATGCTTGTCAGTTAAGATGGGAAACGTGTGAGCTTCGTGAATGGTGTAGTTCGTTTGAGCAGAAAAGTAACTTCCCTTACCTGAATTGAAGTCTTGCTTGTAGGAAGACTCAGAGCCTGAGATTTAACTCCATTTCTGAAGTTAAAAACACAGCATAGTTCTCATCCATGGATCACACTCTGCTTTAGAGCGAGAAGCACACTCTTGCTTACTAGAGTCTCTAATACAGCAGGAAATCTGAGTGTGCCCAGAACAAAAGAACGGTGTTTCCTACACATTTGGACCATATGTAGTGCAAACCTGCTTCTGAATCTGATACAAAGCACTGACCACCTAACATCCAATGCTTGTCAGTTAAGATGAGAAACATGTGAGCTTCGAGAACGATGTAGTTCATTTGAGCAGAAAAGTGACTGCCCTTACCTGAATTGAAGTCTTGCTTGTAGGAAGACTCAGAGCCTGGGATTTAACTCCATTTCTGAAGTAAAACACACAGCAGTGTAATCATCCATTGATCACACTCTGCTTTAGAACAAGAAGCATGCTCTTGCTTTCTAGATTCTCTAAGACAGCAGGAAACGTGAGTGTGCTGAGAACAAAAGAACAGTGTTTCCTACAATTACGGACATTATATAGTCCAACTCTGCATCTGAAACTGATACAAAGCACTGGTCCTCTAAAATCCAATGCTTGTCTGTTAAGATGAGAAACGTGTGAGCTTCGTGAACAATGTAGTTCCTTTGAGCTGAAAAGTGACTGCCCTTACCTGAAACGAAGTCTTGCTTGTAGGAAGACTCAGAGCCTGAGATTTAACTCCATTTCTGAAGTTAAATACACAGCATAGTTCTCATCCATGGATCACACTCTGCTCTAGAGCGAGAAGCACGCTCTTGCTTTCTAGAGTCTCTAAGACAGCAGGAAATCTGAGTGTGCCCAGAACAAAAGAACGGTGTTTCCTACACATAAGGACTATATGTAATCCAAATCTTCTTCTGAAACTTATACAATGCACTGGTCCTCTAACATCCAATGCTTGTCAGTTAAGATGAGAAACGTGTGAGCTTTGTGAAAGATGTAGTTCGTTTGAGCAGAAAAGTGACTGCCCTTACCTGAAACGAAGTCTTGCTTGTAGGAAGACTCAGAGCCTGGGATTTAACTCCATTTCTGAAGTGAAACACACAGCAGTGTTCTCATCCATTGATTACACTCTGCGTTTGAACATGAAGCATGCTCTTCTTTCTAGAGTCTCTAAGACAGCAGGAAACGTGAGTTTGCTGAGAACAAAAGAACGGTGTTTCATAAACATACGGACCACATCTAGTCGAACTCTGCTTCTGAGAGTGATACAAAGCACTGGTCCTCTAACATCCAATGCTTGTCAGTTAAGATGAGAAACGTTTGAGCTTCGTGAACGATGTAGTTCGTTTGAGCAGAAAAGTGACTGCCCTTACCTGAAACGAAGTCTTGCTTGTAGGAAGACTCAGAGCCTGGGATTTAAGTCCATTTCTGAAGGGAAACACACAGCATAGTTCTCATCCATGGATCACACTCTGCTTTAGAGCGAGAAGCACACTCTTGCTTTCTAGAGTCTCTAATACAGCAGGAAATCTGAGTGTGCCCAGGACAAGAGAAGGGTGTTTCCTACACATACGGACTATATGTAGTCCAAAACTTCTTCTGAAACTGATACAATGCACTGGTGTTCTAACATCCAATGGTTGTCAGTTAAGATGAGAAACGTGTGAGCTTCGTGAAAGATGTAGTTCGTTTGAGCAGAAAAGTGACTGCCCTTACCTGAAACGAAGTCTTGCTTGTAGGAAGACACAGATCCTGGGGTTTAACTCCTTTTCTGAAGGAAAACACACAGCATAGTTCTCATCCATGGATCACACTCTGCTTTAGAGCGAGAAGCACGCTCTTGCTTTCTAAAGTCTCTAAGACAGCAGGAATCGTGAGTGTGCTGAGAACAAAAGAACGGTGTTTCCTACACATACGGACCATATCTAGTCCAACTCTGCTTCTGAAAGTGATACAAAGCACTGGTCCTCTAACATCCAATGCTTGTCAGTTAAGATGAGAAATGTGTGAGCTTAGTGAATGATGTAGTTCCTTTGAACTGAAAAGTGACTGCCCTTACCTGAAACGAAGTCTTGCTTGTAGTAAGACACAGAACCTGGGATTTAAGTCCATTTATGAAGGGAAACACACAGCATAGTTCTCATCCATGGATCACACTCTGCTTTAGAGCGAGAAGCACACTCTTGCTTACTAGAGTCTCTAATACTGCAGGAAATCTGAGTGTGCCCAGAACAAAAGAACGGTGTTTCCTACACATTTGGACCATATGTAGTGCAAACCTGCTTCTGAATCTGATACAAAGCACTGACCACCTAACATCCAATGCTTGTCAGTTAAGATGAGAAACATGTGAGCTTCGAGAACGATGTAGTTCGTTTGAGCAGAAAAGTGACTGCCCTTACCTGAATTGAAGTCTTGCTTGTAGGAAGACTCAGAGCCTGGGATTTAACTCCATTTCTGAAGTAAAACACACAGCAGTGTAATCATCCATTGATCACACTCTGCTTTAGAACAAGAAGCATGCTCTTGCTTTCTAGATTCTCTAAGACAGCAGGAAACGTGAGTGTGCTGAGAACAAAAGAACGGTGTTTCCTACAATTACGGACATTATATAGTCCAACTCTGCATCTGAAACTGATACAAAGCACTGGTCCTCTAAAATCCAATGCTTGTCTGTTAAGATGAGAAACGTGTGAGCTTCGTGAACGATGTAGTTCCTTTGAGCTGAAAAGTGACTGCCCTTACCTGAAACGAAGTCTTGCTTGTAGGAAGACTCAGAGCCTGAGATTTAACTCCATTTCTGAAGTTAAACACACAGCATAGTTCTCATCCATGGATCACACTCTGCTCTAGAGCGAGAAGCACGCTCTTGCTTTCTAGAGTCTCTAAGACAGCAGGAAATCTGAGTGTGCCCAGAACAAAAGAACGGTGTTTCCTACACATAAGGACTATATGTAATCCAAATCTTCTTCTGAAACTGATACAATGCACTGGTCCTCTAACATCCAATGCTTGTCAGTTAAGATGAGAAACGTGTGAGCTTAGTGAATGATGTAGTTCCTTTGAACTGAAAAGTGACTGCCCTTACCTGAAACGAAGTCTTGCCTGTAGGAAGACACAGAGCATGGGATTTAACTCGATTTCTGAAGTGAAACACACAGCAGTGTTCTCATCCATTGATCACACTCTGCTTTAGAAGAAGAAGCAAGATCGTGCTTTCTAGAGTCTCTAAGGCAGCAGGAAACGTGAGTTTGCTGAGAAAAAAAGAACGGTGTTTCCTACACATACGGACCATATGTAGTCCAAATCTGCTTCTGAAACTGATACAAATCACTGACCATCTTACATCCAATGCTTGTCAGTTAAGATGGGAAACGTGTGAGCTTCGTGAATGGTGTAGTTCGTTTGAGCAGAAAAGTAACTTCCCTTACCTGAATTGAAGTCTTGCTTGTAGGAAGACTCAGAGCCTGAGATTTAACTCCATTTCTGAAGTTAAAAACACAGCATAGTTCTCATCCATGGATCACACTCTGCTTTAGAGCGAGAAGCACACTCTTGCTTACTAGAGTCTCTAATACAGCAGGAAATCTGAGTGTGCCCAGAACAAAAGAACGGTGTTTCCTACACATTTGGACCATATGTAGTGCAAACCTGCTTCTGAATCTGATACAAAGCACTGACCACCTAACATCCAATGCTTGTCAGTTAAGATGAGAAACATGTGAGCTTCGAGAACGATGTAGTTCATTTGAGCAGAAAAGTGACTGCCCTTACCTGAATTGAAGTCTTGCTTGTAGGAAGACTCAGAGCCTGGGATTTAACTCCATTTCTGAAGTAAAACACACAGCAGTGTAATCATCCATTGATCACACTCTGCTTTAGAACAAGAAGCATGCTCTTGCTTTCTAGATTCTCTAAGACAGCAGGAAACGTGAGTGTGCTGAGAACAAAAGAACAGTGTTTCCTACAGTTACGGACATTATATAGTCCAACTCTGCATCTGAAACTGATACAAAGCACTGGTCCTCTAAAATCCAATGCTTGTCTGTTAAGATGAGAAACGTGTGAGCTTCGTGAACAATGTAGTTCCTTTGAGCTGAAAAGTGACTGCCCTTACCTGAAACGAAGTCTTGCTTGTAGGAAGACTCAGAGCCTGAGATTTAACTCCATTTCTGAAGTTAAACACACAGCATAGTTCTCATCCATGGATCACACTCTGCTCTAGAGCGAGAAGCACGCTCTTCCTTTCTAGAGTCTCTAAGACAGCAGGAAATCTGAGTGTGCCCAGAACAAAAGAACGGTGTTTCCTACACATAAGGACTATATGTAATCCAAATCTTCTTCTGAAACTGATACAATGCACTGGTCCTCTAACATCCAATGCTTGTCAGTTAAGATGAGAAACGTGTGAGCTTTGTGAAAGATGTAGTTCGTTTGAGCAGAAAAGTGACTGCCCTTACCTGAAACGAAGTCTTGCTTGTAGGAAGACTCAGAGCCTGGGATTTAACTCCATTTCTGAAGTGAAACACACAGCAGTGTTCTCATCCATTGATTACACTCTGCGTTTGAACATGAAGCATGCTCTTCTTTCTAGAGTCTCTAAGACAGCAGGAATCGTGAGTTTGCTGACAACAAAAGAACGGTGTTTCATAAACATACGGACCATATCTATTCGAACTCTGCTTCTGAGAGTGATACAAAGCACTGGTCCTCTAACATCCAATGCTTGTCAGTTAAGATGAGAAACGTTTGTGCTTCGTGAACGATGTAGTTCGTTTGAGCAGAAAAGTGACTGCCCTTACCTGAAACGAAGTCTTGCTTGTAGGAAGACTCAAAGCCTGGGATATAAGTCCATTTCTGAAGGGAAACACACAGCATAGTTCTCATCCATGGATCACACTCTGCTTTAGAGCGAGAAGCACACTCTTGCTTTCTAGAATCTCTAATATAGCAGGAAATCTGAGTGTGCCCAGGACAAGAGAAGGGTGTTTCCTACACATACGGACTATATGTAGTCCAAAACTTCTTCTGAAACTGATACAATGCACTGGTGTTCTAACATCCAATGGTTGTCAGTTAAGATGAGAAACGTGTGAGCTTCGTGAAAGATGTAGTTCGTTTGAGCAGAAAAGTGACTGCCCTTACCTGAAACGAAGTCTTGCATGTAGGAAGACACAGAGCCTGGGGTTTAACTCCTTTTCTGAAGGAAAACACACAGCATAGTTCTCATCCATGGATCACACTCTGCTTTAGAGCGAGAAGCACGCTCTTGATTTCTACAGTCTCTAAGACAGCAGGAAACGTGAGTGTGCTGAGAACAAAAGAACGGTGTTTCCTACACATAAGGACCATATCTAGTCCAACTCTGATTCTGAAATTGATACAAAGCAATGGTCCTCTAACATCCAATGCTTGTCAGTTAAGATGAGAAATGTGTGAGCTTAGTGAATGATGTAGTTCCTTTGAACTGAAAAGTGACTGCCCTTACCTGAAACGAAGTCTTGCTTGTAGTAAGACACAGAGCCTGGGATTTAAGTCCATTTCTGAAGGGAAACACACAGCATAGTTCTCATCCATGGATCACACTCTGCTTTAGAGCGAGAAGCACACTCTTGCTTACTAGAGTCTCTAATACAGCAGGAAATCTGAGTGTGCCCAGAAAAAAAGAACAGTGTTTCCTACACATTTGGACCATATGTAGTGCAAACCTGCTTCTGAATCTGATACAAAGGACTGACCAAATAACATCCAATGCTTGTCAGTTAAGATGAGAAACATGTGAGCTTTGAGAACGATGTAGTTCGTTTGAGCAGAAAAGTGACTGCCCTTACCTGAATTGAAGTCTTGCTTGTAGGAAGACTCAGAGCCTGGGATTTAACTCCATTTCTGAAGTAAAACACACAGCAGTGTAATCATCCATTGATCACACTCTGCTTTAGAACAAGAAGCATGCTCTTGCTTTCTAGATTCTCTAAGACAGCAGGAAACGTGAGTGTGCTGAGAACAAAAGAACAGTGTTTCCTACAATTACGGACATTATATAGTCCAACTCTGCATCTGAAACTGATACAAAGCACTGGTCCTCTAAAATCCAATGCTTGTCTGTTAAGATGAGAAACGTGTGAGCTTCGTGAACAATGTAGTTCCTTTGAGCTGAAAAGTGACTGCCCTTACCTGAAACGAAGTCTTGCTTGTAGGAAGACTCAGAGCCTGAGATTTAACTCCATTTCTGTAGTTAAACACACAGCATAGTTCTGATCCATGGATCACACTCTGCTCTAGAGCGAGAAGCACGCTCTTGCTTTCTAGAGTCTCTAAGACAGCAGGAAATCTGAGTGTGCCCAGAACAAAAGAACGGTGTTTCCTACACATAAGGACTATATGTAATCCAAATCTTCTTCTGAAACTGATACAATGCACTGGTCCTCTAACATCCAATGCTTGTCAGTTAAGATGAGAAACCTGTGAGCTTTGTGAAAGATGTAGTTCGTTTGAGCTGAAAAGTGACTGCCCTTACCTGAAACGAAGTCTTGCTTGTAGGAAGACTCAGAGCCTGGGATTTAACTCCATTTCTGAAGTGAAACACACAGCAGTGTTCTCATCCATTGATCACACTCTGCGTTTGAACATGAAGCATGCTCTTCTTTCTAGAGTCTCTAAGACAGCAGGAATCGTGAGTTTGCTGAGAACAAAAGAACGGTGTTTCATAAACATACGGACCATATCTAGTCGAACTCTGCTTCTGAGAGTGATACAAAGCACTGGTCCTCTAACATCCAATGCTTGTCAGTTAAGATGAGAAACGTTTGTGCTTCGTGAACGATGTAGTTCGTTTGAGCAGAAAAGTGACTGCCCTTACCTGAAACGAAGTCTTGCTTGTAGGAAGACTCAGAGCCTGGGATTTAAGTCCATTTTTGAAGGGAAACACACAGCATAGTTCTCATCCATGGATCACACTCTGCTTTAGTGCGAGAAGCACACTCTTGCTTTCTAGAATCTCTAATACAGCAGGAAATCTGAGTGTGCCCAGGACAAGAGAAGGGTGTTTCCTACACATACGGACTATATGTAGTCCAAAACTTCTTCTGAAACTGATACAATGCACTGGTGTTTTAACATCCAATGGTTGTCAGTTAAGATGAGAAACGTGTGAGCTTCGTGAAAGATGTTGTTCGTTTGAGCAGAAAAGTGACTGCCCTTACCTGAAACGAAGTCTTGCATGTAGGAAGACACACAGCCTGGGGTTTAACTCCTTTTCTGAAGGAAAACACACAGCATAGTTCTCATCCATGGATCACACTCTGCTTTAGAGCGAAAAGCACGCTCTTGCTTTCTACAGTCTCTAAGACAACAGGAAACGTGAGTGTGCTGAGAACAAAAGAACGGTGTTTCCTACACATACAGACCATATCTAGTCCAACTCTGCTTCTGAAAGTGATGCAAAGCACTGGTCCTCTAACATCCAATGCTTGTCAGTTAAGATGAGAAACGTGTGAGCTTAGTGAATGATGTAGTTCGTTTGAGCAGAAAAGTGACTGCCCTTACCTGAAATGAAGTCTTGCTTGTAGGAAGACACAGAGCCTGGGATTTAACTCCATTTCTGAAGTAAAACACACAGCAGTGTAATCATCCATTGATCACACTCTGCTTTAGAACAAGAAGCACACTCTTGCTTTCTAGAGTCTCTAAGACAGCAGGAAACGTGAGTATGCTGAGAACAAAAGAACGGTGTTTCCTACACATACGGACCATATCTAGTCCAACTCGTCTTCTGAAACTGATACAAAGCACTGGTCCTCTAACATCCAATGCTTGTCTCTTAAGATGAGAAACGTGTGAGCTCAGTGAACGATGTAGTTCGTTTGAGCTGAAAAGTGACTGCCCTTAACTGAAAAGAAGTCTTGCTTGTAGGAAGACTCAGAGCCTGAGATTTAACTCCATTTCTGAAGTTAAACACACAGCATAGTTCTCATCCATGGATCACACTCTGCTCTAGAGCGAGAAGCACGCTCTTGCTTTCTAGAGTCTCTAAGACAGCAGGAAATCTGAGTGTGCCCAGAACAAAAGAACGGTGTTTCCTACACATAAGGACTATATGTAATCCAAATCTTCTTCTGAAACTGATAGAATGCACTGGTCCTCTAACATCCAATGCTTGTCAGTTAAGATGAGAAATGTGTGAGCTTAGTGAATGATGTAGTTCCTTTGAACTGAAAAGTGACTGCCCTTACCTGAAACGAAGTCTTGCTTGTAGTAAGACACAGAGCCTGGGATTTAAGTCCATTTCTGAAGGGAAACACACAGCATAGTTCTCATCCATGGATCACACTCTGCTTTAGAGCGAGAAGCACACTCTTGCTTACTAGAGTCTCTAATACAGCAGGAAATCTGAGTGTGCCCAGAACAAAAGAACGGTGTTTCCTACACATATGGACCATATGTAGTGCAAACCTGCTTCTGAAACTGATACAAAGCACTGACCACCTAACTTCCAATGCTTGTCAGTTAAGATGAGAAATGTATGAGCTTCGTGAACGATGTAGTTCGTTTGAGCAGAAAAGTGACTGCCCTTACCTGAATTGAAGTCTTGCTTGTAGGAAGACTCAGAGCCTGGGATTTAACTCCATTTCTGACGTAAAACACACAGCAGTGTAATCATCCATTGATCACACTCTGCTTTAGAACAAGAAGCATGCTCTTGCTTTCTAGATTCTCTAAGACAGCAGGAAACGTGAGTGTGCTGAGAACAAAAAAACGGTGTTTCCTACAATTACGGACATTATATAGTCCAACTCTGCATCTGAAACTGATACAAAGCACTGGTCCTCTTAAATCCAATGCTTGTCTGTTAAGATGAGAAACGTGTGGGCTTCGTGAACGATGTAGTTCCTTTGAGCTGAAAAGTGACTGCCCTTACCTGAAACGAAGTCTTGCCTGTAGGAAGACACAGAGTCTGGGATTTAACTCCATTTCTGAAGGGAAACATACAGCATAGTTCTCATCAATGGATCACACTCTGCTTTAGAGCGAGAAGCACGCTTTGCTTTCTAAAGTCTCTAAGACAGCAGGAAACGTGAGTGTGCTGAGAACAAAAGAACGGTGTTTCCTACGCATACGGACGATATCTAGTCCAACTCTTCTTCTGAAACTGATACAAAGCACTGGTCCTCTAACATCCAATGTTTGTCAATTAAGATGAGAAACTTTTGAGTTTCATGAACGATGTAGTTCGTTTGGGCAGAAAAGTAACTGCCCTTACCTGAATTGAAGTCTTGCATGTAGGAAGACTCAGAGCCTGGGATTTAACTCCATTTCTGAAGTAAAACACACAGCAGTGTAATCATCCATTGATCAAACTCTGCTTTACAACAAAAAGCACGCTCTTGCTTTCTAGATTCTCTAAGACAGCAGGAAACGTGAGTGTGCTGAGAACAAAAGAACGGTGTTTCCTTCCCTTACGGACATTATATAGTCCAACTCTGCATCTGAAACTGATACAAAGAACTGGTCCTCTAAAATCCAATGCTTGTCTGTTAAGATGAGAAATGTGTGAGCTCCGTGAACGATGTAGTTCGTTTGAGCTGAAAAGTGACTGCCCTTACCTGAAACGAAGTCTTGCTTGTAGGAAGACTCAGAGCCTGGGATTTAACTCCATTTCTGAAGGGAAACACACAGCAGTGTTCTCATCCATTGATCATACTCTGCGTTTGAACAAGAAGCATGCGCTTCTTTCTAGAGTCTCTAAGACAGCAGGAAACGTGAGTTTGCTGAGAAAAAAAGAACGGTGTTTCGTACACATAGGGACCATATCTAGTCGAACTCTGCTTCTGAAACTGATACAAAGCACTGGTCCTCTAACATCCAATGCTTGTGTGTTAAGATGTGAAACGTGTGTGCTTCGTGAACGATGTAGTTCGTTTGAGCTGAAAAGTGACTGCCCTTACCTGAAACGAAGTCTTGCTTGTAGGAAGACATAGAGCCTGGGATTTAACTACTTTTCTGAAGGGAAACATACAGCATAGTTTTCATCCATGGATCACACTCTGCTTTAGAGCGAGAAGCACACTCGTGCTTTCTAGAGTCTCTAAGACAGCAGGAAATCTGAGTGTGCCCAGAAAAAAAGAACGGTGTTTCCTACACATATGGACCATATCTAGTCCAAATCTGCTTCTGAAACTGATACAAAGCACTGACCCTCTAACTTCCAATGCTTGTCAGTTAAGATGAGAAACGTGTGAGCTCAGTGAACGATGTAGTTCCTTTGAGCAGAAAAGTGACTGCCCTTACCTGAAACGAAGTCTTGCTTGTAGGAAGACTCAGAGACTGAGATTTAACTCCATTTTTGAAGGCAAACACACAGCATAGTTCTCATCCATGGATCACACTCTGCTTTAGAAAGAAGCACGCTCTTGCTTTCTAGAGTCTCTAAGACAGCAGGAAATGTGAGTTTGCTGAGAACAAAAGAACGGTGTTTCCTACACATACGGACCATATCTAGTCCAATGCTGCTTCTGAAACAGATACAAAGCAGTGGTGCTCTAACATCCAATGCTTGTCTGTTAAGATGAGAAACGTGTGAGCTCCATGAACGATGTCGTTCGTTTGAGCTGAAAAGTGACTGCCCTTACCTGAAACGAAGTCTTGCTTGTAGGAAGACTCAGAGCCTGGGATTTAACTCCTTTTCTGAAGGGAAACACACAGCATAGTTCTCATCCATGGTTCACACTCTGCTTTAGAGTGAGAAGCACGCTCTTGCTTTCTACAGTCTCTAAGACAGCAGGAAACTTGAGTGTGCTGAGAACAAAAGAACGGTGTTTCCTACACATACAGACCATATCTAGTCCAACTCTGCTTCTGAATGTGATACAAAGCACTGGTCCTCTAACATCCAATGCTTGTCAGTTAAGATGAGAAACGTGTGAGCTTAGTGAATGATGTAGTTCCTTTGAACTGAAAAATGACTGCCCTAACCCGAAACGAGTTCTTGCTTGTAGTAAGACACAGAGCCTGGGATTTAAGTCCATTTCTGAAGGGAAACACACAGCATAGTTCACACCCATGGATCACACTCTGCTTTAGAGCGAGAAGCACACTCTTCCTTTCTAGAGTCTCTAATACAACAGGAAATCTGATTGTGCACAGAACAAAAGAAGGGTGTTTCCTTCAGATATGGACCATATGTAGTCCAAATCTGCTTCTGAAACTGATACAAAGCACTGGTCCTCTAACATCCAATGCTTTTCAGTTAAGATGAGAAACGTGTGAGCTTCGTGAACGATGTAGTTCGTTTGAGCAGAAAAGAGACTGCCCTTACCTGAATTGAAGTCTTGCTTGTAGGAAGACTCAGAGCCTGGGATTTATCTCCATTTCTGAAGTGAAACACACAGCAGTGTTCTCATCCATTGTTCAAACTCTGCTTTAGAACAAGAAGCACGCTCTTGCTTTCTAGAGTCTCTAAGACAGCAGGAAACATGAGTGTGCTGAGAACCAAAGAACGGTGTTTCCTACACATACGGACCGTATCTAGTCCAACTCTGCTTCTGAAACTGACACAAAGCACTGGTCCCCTAACATCGAATGCTTGTCTGTTAAGATGAGAAACATGTGAGCTTAGTGAAAGGTGTAGTTCGTTTGAGCATAAAAGTAACTGCACTTACCTGAAATGAAGTCTTGCTTGTAGGAAGACTCAGAGCCTGGGATTTAACTCCATTTCTGAAGTGAAACACACAGCAGAGTTCTCATCCATTTATCACATTCTGCTTTAGAGCAAGAACCTCGATCTTGCTTTCTAGAGTCTTAAATACAGCAGTCAACATGAGTGTGCTGAGAACAAAAGAACGGTGTTTCCTACACATACGGACCATATCTAGTTCAACTCTGCTTCTGAAACTGAAACAAACCACAGGTCCTCTAACATCCAATGCTTGTCAGGTAAGATCCGAAACGTGTGAGCTTCGTGAACGATGTAGTTCGTTTGACCTATAAAGTAACTGCACTTACCTGAAACGAAGTCTGGCTTGTAGGAAGACTCAGAGACTGGTATTTCACTCCATTTCAGAAGTGAAACACACAGCAGAGTTCTCATCCATTGATCACACTCTGCTTTAGAGCAAGAAGCACGCTCTTGCTTTCTAGAGTCACTAATACAGCAGGAAATCTGAGTGTACCCAGAACAATGAATGGTGTTTCCTACATATACGGAACATATGTCGTCCAAATCTGCTTCTGAAACTGATACAAAGCACTGGTCCTCTAACATCCAATGCTTGTCAGTTAAGATGAGAAACGTGTGAGCTTCGTGAACTATGTAGTTCGTTTTAGCAGAAAAGTGACTGCCCTTACCTGAAAAGAAGTCTTGCTTGTGGGAAGACTCAAAGCCTGGGATTTAACTCCATTGCTGAAGTGAAACACACAGCAGTGTTCTCATCCATTGTTCAAACTCTGCTTTAGAACAAGAAGCATGCTCTTGCTTTCTACAGTCTCTAAGACAGCAGGAAACATGAGTGTGCTGAGACCCAAAGAACGGTGTTTCCTACACATACGGACCGTATCTAGTCCAACTCTGCATCTGAAACTGACACAAAGAACTGGTCCTCTAACTTCCAATACTTGTCTGTTAAGATGAGAAACATGTGAGCTTCGTGAATGATGTAGTTCATTTGAGCTGAAAAGTGTCTGCCCTTACCTGAAACGAAGTCTTGCTTGTAGGAAGACACAGAGCCTGGGATTTAACTCCATTTCTGAAGTGAAACACACAGCAGTGTTCTCATCCATTGATTACACTCTGCGTTTGAACATGAAGCATGCTCTTCTTTCTAGAGTCTCTAAGACAGCAGGAAACGTGAGTTTGCTGAGAACAAAAGAACGGTGTTTCATAAACATACGGACCACATCTAGTCGAACTCTGCTTCTGAGAGTGATACAAAGCACTGGTCCTCTAACATCCAATGCTTGTCAGTTAAGATGAGAAACGTTTGAGCTTCGTGAACGATGTAGTTCGTTTGAGCAGAAAAGTGACTGCCC
The DNA here is from genome assembly GCA_949786385.1 of Onychomys leucogaster. Classification (NCBI taxonomy): domain Eukaryota; kingdom Metazoa; phylum Chordata; class Mammalia; order Rodentia; family Cricetidae; genus Onychomys; species Onychomys leucogaster. Next base: position 563,079 of record CATKUP010000063.1, read on the forward strand.
TTACCTGAAACGAAGTCTTGCTTGTAGGAAGACTCAGAGCCTGGGATTTAAGTCCATTTCTGAAGGGAAACACACAGCATAGTTCTCATCCATGGATCACACTCTGCTTTAGAGCGAGAAGCACACTCTTGCTTTCTAGAGTCTCTAATACAGCAGGAAATCTGAGTGTGCCCAGGACAAGAGAAGGGTGTTTCCTACACATACGGACTATATGTAGTCCAAAACTTCTTCTGAAACTGATACAATGCACTGGTGTTCTAACATCCAATGGTTGTCAGTTAAGATGAGAAACGTGTGAGCTTCGTGAAAGATGTAGTTCGTTTGAGCAGAAAAGTGACTGCCCTTACCTGAAACGAAGTCTTGCTTGTAGGAAGACACAGATCCTGGGGTTTAACTCCTTTTCTGAAGGAAAACACACAGCATAGTTCTCATCCATGGATCACACTCTGCTTTAGAGCGAGAAGCACGCTCTTGCTTTCTAAAGTCTCTAAGACAGCAGGAATCGTGAGTGTGCTGAGAACAAAAGAACGGTGTTTCCTACACATACGGACCATATCTAGTCCAACTCTGCTTCTGAAAGTGATACAAAGCACTGGTCCTCTAACATCCAATGCTTGTCAGTTAAGATGAGAAATGTGTGAGCTTAGTGAATGATGTAGTTCCTTTGAACTGAAAAGTGACTGCCCTTACCTGAAACGAAGTCTTGCTTGTAGTAAGACACAGAACCTGGGATTTAAGTCCATTTATGAAGGGAAACACACAGCATAGTTCTCATCCATGGATCACACTCTGCTTTAGAGCGAGAAGCACACTCTTGCTTACTAGAGTCTCTAATACTGCAGGAAATCTGAGTGTGCCCAGAACAAAAGAACGGTGTTTCCTACACATTTGGACCATATGTAGTGCAAACCTGCTTCTGAATCTGATACAAAGCACTGACCACCTAACATCCAATGCTTGTCAGTTAAGATGAGAAACATGTGAGCTTCGAGAACGATGTAGTTCGTTTGAGCAGAAAAGTGACTGCCCTTACCTGAATTGAAGTCTTGCTTGTAGGAAGACTCAGAGCCTGGGATTTAACTCCATTTCTGAAGTAAAACACACAGCAGTGTAATCATCCATTGATCACACTCTGCTTTAGAACAAGAAGCATGCTCTTGCTTTCTAGATTCTCTAAGACAGCAGGAAACGTGAGTGTGCTGAGAACAAAAGAACGGTGTTTCCTACAATTACGGACATTATATAGTCCAACTCTGCATCTGAAACTGATACAAAGCACTGGTCCTCTAAAATCCAATGCTTGTCTGTTAAGATGAGAAACGTGTGAGCTTCGTGAACGATGTAGTTCCTTTGAGCTGAAAAGTGACTGCCCTTACCTGAAACGAAGTCTTGCTTGTAGGAAGACTCAGAGCCTGAGATTTAACTCCATTTCTGAAGTTAAACACACAGCATAGTTCTCATCCATGGATCACACTCTGCTCTAGAGCGAGAAGCACGCTCTTGCTTTCTAGAGTCTCTAAGACAGCAGGAAATCTGAGTGTGCCCAGAACAAAAGAACGGTGTTTCCTACACATAAGGACTATATGTAATCCAAATCTTCTTCTGAAACTGATACAATGCACTGGTCCTCTAACATCCAATGCTTGTCAGTTAAGATGAGAAACGTGTGAGCTTAGTGAATGATGTAGTTCCTTTGAACTGAAAAGTGACTGCCCTTACCTGAAACGAAGTCTTGCCTGTAGGAAGACACAGAGCATGGGATTTAACTCGATTTCTGAAGTGAAACACACAGCAGTGTTCTCATCCATTGATCACACTCTGCTTTAGAAGAAGAAGCAAGATCGTGCTTTCTAGAGTCTCTAAGGCAGCAGGAAACGTGAGTTTGCTGAGAAAAAAAGAACGGTGTTTCCTACACATACGGACCATATGTAGTCCAAATCTGCTTCTGAAACTGATACAAATCACTGACCATCTTACATCCAATGCTTGTCAGTTAAGATGGGAAACGTGTGAGCTTCGTGAATGGTGTAGTTCGTTTGAGCAGAAAAGTAACTTCCCTTACCTGAATTGAAGTCTTGCTTGTAGGAAGACTCAGAGCCTGAGATTTAACTCCATTTCTGAAGTTAAAAACACAGCATAGTTCTCATCCATGGATCACACTCTGCTTTAGAGCGAGAAGCACACTCTTGCTTACTAGAGTCTCTAATACAGCAGGAAATCTGAGTGTGCCCAGAACAAAAGAACGGTGTTTCCTACACATTTGGACCATATGTAGTGCAAACCTGCTTCTGAATCTGATACAAAGCACTGACCACCTAACATCCAATGCTTGTCAGTTAAGATGAGAAACATGTGAGCTTCGAGAACGATGTAGTTCATTTGAGCAGAAAAGTGACTGCCCTTACCTGAATTGAAGTCTTGCTTGTAGGAAGACTCAGAGCCTGGGATTTAACTCCATTTCTGAAGTAAAACACACAGCAGTGTAATCATCCATTGATCACACTCTGCTTTAGAACAAGAAGCATGCTCTTGCTTTCTAGATTCTCTAAGACAGCAGGAAACGTGAGTGTGCTGAGAACAAAAGAACAGTGTTTCCTACAGTTACGGACATTATATAGTCCAACTCTGCATCTGAAACTGATACAAAGCACTGGTCCTCTAAAATCCAATGCTTGTCTGTTAAGATGAGAAACGTGTGAGCTTCGTGAACAATGTAGTTCCTTTGAGCTGAAAAGTGACTGCCCTTACCTGAAACGAAGTCTTGCTTGTAGGAAGACTCAGAGCCTGAGATTTAACTCCATTTCTGAAGTTAAACACACAGCATAGTTCTCATCCATGGATCACACTCTGCTCTAGAGCGAGAAGCACGCTCTTCCTTTCTAGAGTCTCTAAGACAGCAGGAAATCTGAGTGTGCCCAGAACAAAAGAACGGTGTTTCCTACACATAAGGACTATATGTAATCCAAATCTTCTTCTGAAACTGATACAATGCACTGGTCCTCTAACATCCAATGCTTGTCAGTTAAGATGAGAAACGTGTGAGCTTTGTGAAAGATGTAGTTCGTTTGAGCAGAAAAGTGACTGCCCTTACCTGAAACGAAGTCTTGCTTGTAGGAAGACTCAGAGCCTGGGATTTAACTCCATTTCTGAAGTGAAACACACAGCAGTGTTCTCATCCATTGATTACACTCTGCGTTTGAACATGAAGCATGCTCTTCTTTCTAGAGTCTCTAAGACAGCAGGAATCGTGAGTTTGCTGACAACAAAAGAACGGTGTTTCATAAACATACGGACCATATCTATTCGAACTCTGCTTCTGAGAGTGATACAAAGCACTGGTCCTCTAACATCCAATGCTTGTCAGTTAAGATGAGAAACGTTTGTGCTTCGTGAACGATGTAGTTCGTTTGAGCAGAAAAGTGACTGCCCTTACCTGAAACGAAGTCTTGCTTGTAGGAAGACTCAAAGCCTGGGATATAAGTCCATTTCTGAAGGGAAACACACAGCATAGTTCTCATCCATGGATCACACTCTGCTTTAGAGCGAGAAGCACACTCTTGCTTTCTAGAATCTCTAATATAGCAGGAAATCTGAGTGTGCCCAGGACAAGAGAAGGGTGTTTCCTACACATACGGACTATATGTAGTCCAAAACTTCTTCTGAAACTGATACAATGCACTGGTGTTCTAACATCCAATGGTTGTCAGTTAAGATGAGAAACGTGTGAGCTTCGTGAAAGATGTAGTTCGTTTGAGCAGAAAAGTGACTGCCCTTACCTGAAACGAAGTCTTGCATGTAGGAAGACACAGAGCCTGGGGTTTAACTCCTTTTCTGAAGGAAAACACACAGCATAGTTCTCATCCATGGATCACACTCTGCTTTAGAGCGAGAAGCACGCTCTTGATTTCTACAGTCTCTAAGACAGCAGGAAACGTGAGTGTGCTGAGAACAAAAGAACGGTGTTTCCTACACATAAGGACCATATCTAGTCCAACTCTGATTCTGAAATTGATACAAAGCAATGGTCCTCTAACATCCAATGCTTGTCAGTTAAGATGAGAAATGTGTGAGCTTAGTGAATGATGTAGTTCCTTTGAACTGAAAAGTGACTGCCCTTACCTGAAACGAAGTCTTGCTTGTAGTAAGACACAGAGCCTGGGATTTAAGTCCATTTCTGAAGGGAAACACACAGCATAGTTCTCATCCATGGATCACACTCTGCTTTAGAGCGAGAAGCACACTCTTGCTTACTAGAGTCTCTAATACAGCAGGAAATCTGAGTGTGCCCAGAAAAAAAGAACAGTGTTTCCTACACATTTGGACCATATGTAGTGCAAACCTGCTTCTGAATCTGATACAAAGGACTGACCAAATAACATCCAATGCTTGTCAGTTAAGATGAGAAACATGTGAGCTTTGAGAACGATGTAGTTCGTTTGAGCAGAAAAGTGACTGCCCTTACCTGAATTGAAGTCTTGCTTGTAGGAAGACTCAGAGCCTGGGATTTAACTCCATTTCTGAAGTAAAACACACAGCAGTGTAATCATCCATTGATCACACTCTGCTTTAGAACAAGAAGCATGCTCTTGCTTTCTAGATTCTCTAAGACAGCAGGAAACGTGAGTGTGCTGAGAACAAAAGAACAGTGTTTCCTACAATTACGGACATTATATAGTCCAACTCTGCATCTGAAACTGATACAAAGCACTGGTCCTCTAAAATCCAATGCTTGTCTGTTAAGATGAGAAACGTGTGAGCTTCGTGAACAATGTAGTTCCTTTGAGCTGAAAAGTGACTGCCCTTACCTGAAACGAAGTCTTGCTTGTAGGAAGACTCAGAGCCTGAGATTTAACTCCATTTCTGTAGTTAAACACACAGCATAGTTCTGATCCATGGATCACACTCTGCTCTAGAGCGAGAAGCACGCTCTTGCTTTCTAGAGTCTCTAAGACAGCAGGAAATCTGAGTGTGCCCAGAACAAAAGAACGGTGTTTCCTACACATAAGGACTATATGTAATCCAAATCTTCTTCTGAAACTGATACAATGCACTGGTCCTCTAACATCCAATGCTTGTCAGTTAAGATGAGAAACCTGTGAGCTTTGTGAAAGATGTAGTTCGTTTGAGCTGAAAAGTGACTGCCCTTACCTGAAACGAAGTCTTGCTTGTAGGAAGACTCAGAGCCTGGGATTTAACTCCATTTCTGAAGTGAAACACACAGCAGTGTTCTCATCCATTGATCACACTCTGCGTTTGAACATGAAGCATGCTCTTCTTTCTAGAGTCTCTAAGACAGCAGGAATCGTGAGTTTGCTGAGAACAAAAGAACGGTGTTTCATAAACATACGGACCATATCTAGTCGAACTCTGCTTCTGAGAGTGATACAAAGCACTGGTCCTCTAACATCCAATGCTTGTCAGTTAAGATGAGAAACGTTTGTGCTTCGTGAACGATGTAGTTCGTTTGAGCAGAAAAGTGACTGCCCTTACCTGAAACGAAGTCTTGCTTGTAGGAAGACTCAGAGCCTGGGATTTAAGTCCATTTTTGAAGGGAAACACACAGCATAGTTCTCATCCATGGATCACACTCTGCTTTAGTGCGAGAAGCACACTCTTGCTTTCTAGAATCTCTAATACAGCAGGAAATCTGAGTGTGCCCAGGACAAGAGAAGGGTGTTTCCTACACATACGGACTATATGTAGTCCAAAACTTCTTCTGAAACTGATACAATGCACTGGTGTTTTAACATCCAATGGTTGTCAGTTAAGATGAGAAACGTGTGAGCTTCGTGAAAGATGTTGTTCGTTTGAGCAGAAAAGTGACTGCCCTTACCTGAAACGAAGTCTTGCATGTAGGAAGACACACAGCCTGGGGTTTAACTCCTTTTCTGAAGGAAAACACACAGCATAGTTCTCATCCATGGATCACACTCTGCTTTAGAGCGAAAAGCACGCTCTTGCTTTCTACAGTCTCTAAGACAACAGGAAACGTGAGTGTGCTGAGAACAAAAGAACGGTGTTTCCTACACATACAGACCATATCTAGTCCAACTCTGCTTCTGAAAGTGATGCAAAGCACTGGTCCTCTAACATCCAATGCTTGTCAGTTAAGATGAGAAACGTGTGAGCTTAGTGAATGATGTAGTTCGTTTGAGCAGAAAAGTGACTGCCCTTACCTGAAATGAAGTCTTGCTTGTAGGAAGACACAGAGCCTGGGATTTAACTCCATTTCTGAAGTAAAACACACAGCAGTGTAATCATCCATTGATCACACTCTGCTTTAGAACAAGAAGCACACTCTTGCTTTCTAGAGTCTCTAAGACAGCAGGAAACGTGAGTATGCTGAGAACAAAAGAACGGTGTTTCCTACACATACGGACCATATCTAGTCCAACTCGTCTTCTGAAACTGATACAAAGCACTGGTCCTCTAACATCCAATGCTTGTCTCTTAAGATGAGAAACGTGTGAGCTCAGTGAACGATGTAGTTCGTTTGAGCTGAAAAGTGACTGCCCTTAACTGAAAAGAAGTCTTGCTTGTAGGAAGACTCAGAGCCTGAGATTTAACTCCATTTCTGAAGTTAAACACACAGCATAGTTCTCATCCATGGATCACACTCTGCTCTAGAGCGAGAAGCACGCTCTTGCTTTCTAGAGTCTCTAAGACAGCAGGAAATCTGAGTGTGCCCAGAACAAAAGAACGGTGTTTCCTACACATAAGGACTATATGTAATCCAAATCTTCTTCTGAAACTGATAGAATGCACTGGTCCTCTAACATCCAATGCTTGTCAGTTAAGATGAGAAATGTGTGAGCTTAGTGAATGATGTAGTTCCTTTGAACTGAAAAGTGACTGCCCTTACCTGAAACGAAGTCTTGCTTGTAGTAAGACACAGAGCCTGGGATTTAAGTCCATTTCTGAAGGGAAACACACAGCATAGTTCTCATCCATGGATCACACTCTGCTTTAGAGCGAGAAGCACACTCTTGCTTACTAGAGTCTCTAATACAGCAGGAAATCTGAGTGTGCCCAGAACAAAAGAACGGTGTTTCCTACACATATGGACCATATGTAGTGCAAACCTGCTTCTGAAACTGATACAAAGCACTGACCACCTAACTTCCAATGCTTGTCAGTTAAGATGAGAAATGTATGAGCTTCGTGAACGATGTAGTTCGTTTGAGCAGAAAAGTGACTGCCCTTACCTGAATTGAAGTCTTGCTTGTAGGAAGACTCAGAGCCTGGGATTTAACTCCATTTCTGACGTAAAACACACAGCAGTGTAATCATCCATTGATCACACTCTGCTTTAGAACAAGAAGCATGCTCTTGCTTTCTAGATTCTCTAAGACAGCAGGAAACGTGAGTGTGCTGAGAACAAAAAAACGGTGTTTCCTACAATTACGGACATTATATAGTCCAACTCTGCATCTGAAACTGATACAAAGCACTGGTCCTCTTAAATCCAATGCTTGTCTGTTAAGATGAGAAACGTGTGGGCTTCGTGAACGATGTAGTTCCTTTGAGCTGAAAAGTGACTGCCCTTACCTGAAACGAAGTCTTGCCTGTAGGAAGACACAGAGTCTGGGATTTAACTCCATTTCTGAAGGGAAACATACAGCATAGTTCTCATCAATGGATCACACTCTGCTTTAGAGCGAGAAGCACGCTTTGCTTTCTAAAGTCTCTAAGACAGCAGGAAACGTGAGTGTGCTGAGAACAAAAGAACGGTGTTTCCTACGCATACGGACGATATCTAGTCCAACTCTTCTTCTGAAACTGATACAAAGCACTGGTCCTCTAACATCCAATGTTTGTCAATTAAGATGAGAAACTTTTGAGTTTCATGAACGATGTAGTTCGTTTGGGCAGAAAAGTAACTGCCCTTACCTGAATTGAAGTCTTGCATGTAGGAAGACTCAGAGCCTGGGATTTAACTCCATTTCTGAAGTAAAACACACAGCAGTGTAATCATCCATTGATCAAACTCTGCTTTACAACAAAAAGCACGCTCTTGCTTTCTAGATTCTCTAAGACAGCAGGAAACGTGAGTGTGCTGAGAACAAAAGAACGGTGTTTCCTTCCCTTACGGACATTATATAGTCCAACTCTGCATCTGAAACTGATACAAAGAACTGGTCCTCTAAAATCCAATGCTTGTCTGTTAAGATGAGAAATGTGTGAGCTCCGTGAACGATGTAGTTCGTTTGAGCTGAAAAGTGACTGCCCTTACCTGAAACGAAGTCTTGCTTGTAGGAAGACTCAGAGCCTGGGATTTAACTCCATTTCTGAAGGGAAACACACAGCAGTGTTCTCATCCATTGATCATACTCTGCGTTTGAACAAGAAGCATGCGCTTCTTTCTAGAGTCTCTAAGACAGCAGGAAACGTGAGTTTGCTGAGAAAAAAAGAACGGTGTTTCGTACACATAGGGACCATATCTAGTCGAACTCTGCTTCTGAAACTGATACAAAGCACTGGTCCTCTAACATCCAATGCTTGTGTGTTAAGATGTGAAACGTGTGTGCTTCGTGAACGATGTAGTTCGTTTGAGCTGAAAAGTGACTGCCCTTACCTGAAACGAAGTCTTGCTTGTAGGAAGACATAGAGCCTGGGATTTAACTACTTTTCTGAAGGGAAACATACAGCATAGTTTTCATCCATGGATCACACTCTGCTTTAGAGCGAGAAGCACACTCGTGCTTTCTAGAGTCTCTAAGACAGCAGGAAATCTGAGTGTGCCCAGAAAAAAAGAACGGTGTTTCCTACACATATGGACCATATCTAGTCCAAATCTGCTTCTGAAACTGATACAAAGCACTGACCCTCTAACTTCCAATGCTTGTCAGTTAAGATGAGAAACGTGTGAGCTCAGTGAACGATGTAGTTCCTTTGAGCAGAAAAGTGACTGCCCTTACCTGAAACGAAGTCTTGCTTGTAGGAAGACTCAGAGACTGAGATTTAACTCCATTTTTGAAGGCAAACACACAGCATAGTTCTCATCCATGGATCACACTCTGCTTTAGAAAGAAGCACGCTCTTGCTTTCTAGAGTCTCTAAGACAGCAGGAAATGTGAGTTTGCTGAGAACAAAAGAACGGTGTTTCCTACACATACGGACCATATCTAGTCCAATGCTGCTTCTGAAACAGATACAAAGCAGTGGTGCTCTAACATCCAATGCTTGTCTGTTAAGATGAGAAACGTGTGAGCTCCATGAACGATGTCGTTCGTTTGAGCTGAAAAGTGACTGCCCTTACCTGAAACGAAGTCTTGCTTGTAGGAAGACTCAGAGCCTGGGATTTAACTCCTTTTCTGAAGGGAAACACACAGCATAGTTCTCATCCATGGTTCACACTCTGCTTTAGAGTGAGAAGCACGCTCTTGCTTTCTACAGTCTCTAAGACAGCAGGAAACTTGAGTGTGCTGAGAACAAAAGAACGGTGTTTCCTACACATACAGACCATATCTAGTCCAACTCTGCTTCTGAATGTGATACAAAGCACTGGTCCTCTAACATCCAATGCTTGTCAGTTAAGATGAGAAACGTGTGAGCTTAGTGAATGATGTAGTTCCTTTGAACTGAAAAATGACTGCCCTAACCCGAAACGAGTTCTTGCTTGTAGTAAGACACAGAGCCTGGGATTTAAGTCCATTTCTGAAGGGAAACACACAGCATAGTTCACACCCATGGATCACACTCTGCTTTAGAGCGAGAAGCACACTCTTCCTTTCTAGAGTCTCTAATACAACAGGAAATCTGATTGTGCACAGAACAAAAGAAGGGTGTTTCCTTCAGATATGGACCATATGTAGTCCAAATCTGCTTCTGAAACTGATACAAAGCACTGGTCCTCTAACATCCAATGCTTTTCAGTTAAGATGAGAAACGTGTGAGCTTCGTGAACGATGTAGTTCGTTTGAGCAGAAAAGAGACTGCCCTTACCTGAATTGAAGTCTTGCTTGTAGGAAGACTCAGAGCCTGGGATTTATCTCCATTTCTGAAGTGAAACACACAGCAGTGTTCTCATCCATTGTTCAAACTCTGCTTTAGAACAAGAAGCACGCTCTTGCTTTCTAGAGTCTCTAAGACAGCAGGAAACATGAGTGTGCTGAGAACCAAAGAACGGTGTTTCCTACACATACGGACCGTATCTAGTCCAACTCTGCTTCTGAAACTGACACAAAGCACTGGTCCCCTAACATCGAATGCTTGTCTGTTAAGATGAGAAACATGTGAGCTTAGTGAAAGGTGTAGTTCGTTTGAGCATAAAAGTAACTGCACTTACCTGAAATGAAGTCTTGCTTGTAGGAAGACTCAGAGCCTGGGATTTAACTCCATTTCTGAAGTGAAACACACAGCAGAGTTCTCATCCATTTATCACATTCTGCTTTAGAGCAAGAACCTCGATCTTGCTTTCTAGAGTCTTAAATACAGCAGTCAACATGAGTGTGCTGAGAACAAAAGAACGGTGTTTCCTACACATACGGACCATATCTAGTTCAACTCTGCTTCTGAAACTGAAACAAACCACAGGTCCTCTAACATCCAATGCTTGTCAGGTAAGATCCGAAACGTGTGAGCTTCGTGAACGATGTAGTTCGTTTGACCTATAAAGTAACTGCACTTACCTGAAACGAAGTCTGGCTTGTAGGAAGACTCAGAGACTGGTATTTCACTCCATTTCAGAAGTGAAACACACAGCAGAGTTCTCATCCATTGATCACACTCTGCTTTAGAGCAAGAAGCACGCTCTTGCTTTCTAGAGTCACTAATACAGCAGGAAATCTGAGTGTACCCAGAACAATGAATGGTGTTTCCTACATATACGGAACATATGTCGTCCAAATCTGCTTCTGAAACTGATACAAAGCACTGGTCCTCTAACATCCAATGCTTGTCAGTTAAGATGAGAAACGTGTGAGCTTCGTGAACTATGTAGTTCGTTTTAGCAGAAAAGTGACTGCCCTTACCTGAAAAGAAGTCTTGCTTGTGGGAAGACTCAAAGCCTGGGATTTAACTCCATTGCTGAAGTGAAACACACAGCAGTGTTCTCATCCATTGTTCAAACTCTGCTTTAGAACAAGAAGCATGCTCTTGCTTTCTACAGTCTCTAAGACAGCAGGAAACATGAGTGTGCTGAGACCCAAAGAACGGTGTTTCCTACACATACGGACCGTATCTAGTCCAACTCTGCATCTGAAACTGACACAAAGAACTGGTCCTCTAACTTCCAATACTTGTCTGTTAAGATGAGAAACATGTGAGCTTCGTGAATGATGTAGTTCATTTGAGCTGAAAAGTGTCTGCCCTTACCTGAAACGAAGTCTTGCTTGTAGGAAGACACAGAGCCTGGGATTTAACTCCATTTCTGAAGGGAAACACACAGCATAGTTCTCATCCATGGATCACACTCTGCTTTAGAGCAAGAAGCACGCTCTTGCTTTCTAGAGTCTCTAACACAGCAGGAAACCCGAGTGTGCTCAAAACAAAAGAACGTTGTTTCCTACACAAAGGGAACATATCTAGTTTAACTCTGCTTCTGAAACTGAAACAAACCACAGGTACTCTAACACCCAATTCTTGTCAGGTAAGATCTGAAACGTGTGAGCTTCGTGAACGATGTAGTTCGTTTGAGCATAAAAGTAACTGCCCTTACCTGAAATGAAGTCTTGCTTGTAGGAAGACACAGAGCCTGGGATTTAACTCCATTTCAGAAGTGAAACACACAGCAGAGTTCTCATCCATTGATCACACTCTGCTTTAGAGCAAGAACCTCGCTCTTGCTTTCTAGAGTCTCAAATAGAGCAGTCAACCTGAGTGTGCTGAGAAAAAAAGAACGGTGTTTCCTACACATACGGACCATATCTAGTTCAACTCTGCTTCTGAAACTGAAACAAACCACAGGTCCTCTAACATCCATTGCTTGTCAGTTAAGATGAGAAATGTGTGAGCTTCGTGAACGATGTAGTTCGTTTGAGCTATAAAGTATCTGCCCTTACGTGAAACGAAGTCTTGCTTGTAGGAAGACTCAGAGACTGGGATTTAACTCCATTTCTGAAGTGAAACACACAGCAGAGTTCTCATCCATTGATCACACTCTGCTTTAGAGCAAGAAGCACGCTTTTGCTTTCTAGAGTCTCTAAGATAGCAGGAAACGTGAGTGTGCTGAGAAAAAAAGAACGGTGTTTCCTACACTTACGGACCATATCTCGTCCAACTCTGCTTCTGAGACTGATACAAAGCACTGGTCCTCTAACATCCAATGCTTGTCTGTTAAGATGAGAAACGTGTGAGCTTCAAGAATGACGTAGTTCGTTTGAGCTGAGAAGAGACTGCCCTTACCTGAAACGAAGTCTTGCTTGTAGTAAGACTCAGAGCCTGGGATTCAACTCCATTTCTGAAGGGAAACACACAGCAGAGTTCTCATTCATGGATCACACTCTGCTTTAGAGCGAGAAGCACACTCTTGCTTTCTAGCGTCCATAATACAGCAGGAAATCTGAGTGTTCCCACAACGAAAGAATGGTTTTTCGTACACATATGGACCATATCTAGTTAAACTCTGCTTCTGAAACTGAAACAATCCACAGGTCCTCTAACATCCAATGCTTGTCAGGTAAGATCCAAAACGTGTTAGCTTCGTGAACGATGTAGTTCGTTTGAACTGTAAAGTAACTGCATTTACCTGAAACGAAGTCTTGCTTGTAGGAAGACTCAGAGACTGGGATTTCACTCCATTTCTGAAGTGAAACACACAGCAGAGTTCTCATTCATTGATCACACTCTGCTTTAGAGCAAGAAGCACACTCTTGCTTTCTAGAGGCTCTAGGACAGCATGAAACGTGAGTGTGCTGAGAAGAAAAGAACGATGTTGCCTAAACATAGGTACAATATGTAGTCGAAATCTGCTTCTGAAACTGAAACAAAGCACTGGTCCTCTAACAACCAATGCTTGTCAGTTAAGATGAGAAACGTGTGAGCTTCGTAAACTATGTAGTTCGTTTGAGCAGAAAAGTGACTGCCCTTACCTGAAACGAAGTCTTGCTTGTAGGAAAACTCAGAGCCTGGGATTTAACTCCATTTCTGAAGTGAAACACACAGCAGTGTTCTCATCCATTGATCACACTCTGCTTTAGAACAAGAAGCACGCTCTTGCTTTCTAGAGTCTCTAAGACAGCAGGAAACATGAGTGTGCTGAGAACCAAAGAACGTTGTTTCCTACACATACAGACCATATCTAGTCCAACTCTGCTTCTGAAACTGACACAAAGCACTGGTCCTCTAACATCCAATGCTTGTCTGTTAAGAAGAGAAACGTGTGAGCTTCGTGAATGATGTATTTCGTTTGAGCTGAAAAGTGACTGCCCTTACCTGAAACGAAGTCTTGCTTGTAGGAAGACACAGAGCCTGGGATTTAACTCCATTTCTGAAGGGAAACACACAGCATAGTTCTCATCCATGGATCACACTCTGCTTTAGAGCAAGAAACATGCTCTTGCTTTCTAGAGTCTCTAACACAGCAGGAAACCTGAGTGTGCTCAAAACAAAAGAACGGTGTTTCATACACATAGGGAACATATCTAGTTTAACTCTGCTTCTGAAACTGAAACAAACCACAGGTCCTCTAACATCCAATGCTTGTTCAAGTAAGATCCAAAACGTGTGAGCTTAGTGAATGATGTAGTTCATTTGAGCTATAAAGTATCTGCCATTACCTGAAATGAAGTCTTGCTTGTAGGAAGACTCAGAGCCTGGGATTTAACTCCATTTCGGAAGTGAAACACACAGCAGAGTTCTCATCCATTGATCACACTCTGCTTTACAGCAAGAAGCACGCTCTTGCTTTCTAGAGACTCTAAGAGAGCAGGAAATATGAGTGTGCTGAGAACCAAAGAACGGTGTTTCCTACACATACGGACCGTATCTAGTCCAACTCTGCTTCTGAAACTGACACAAAGCACTGGTCCTCTAACATCCAATGCTTGTCTGTTAAGATGAGAAACGTGTGAGCTTCGTGAATGATGTATTTCGTTTGAGCAGAAAAGTGACTGCCCTTACCTGAAACGAAGTCTTGCATGTAGGAAGACACAGAGCCTGGGATTTAACTCCATTTCTGAAGGGAAACACACAGCATAGTTCTCATCCATGGATCACACTCTGCTTTAGAGCAAGAAGCATGCTCTTGCTTTCTAGAGTCTCTAACACAGCAGGAAACCTGAGTGTGCTCAAAACAAAAGAACGGTGTTTCGTACACATAGGGAACATATCTAGTTTAACTCTGCTTCTGAAACTGAAACAAACCATAGGTCCTCTAACATCCAATGCTTGTTCAAGTAAGATCTGAAACGTGTGAGCTTAGTGAATGATGTAGTTCATTTGAGCTATAAAGTATCTTCTATTACCTGAAATGAAGTCTTGCTTGTAGGAAGACTCAGAGCCTGGGATTTAACTCCATTTCTGAAGTGAAACACACAGCAGAGTTCTCATCCATTGATCACACTCTGCTTTAGAGCAAGAAGCACGCTTTTGCTTTCTAGAGTCTCTAAGATAGCAGGAAACGTGAGTGTGCTGAGAAAAAAAGAACGGTGTTTCCTACACTTACGGACCATATCTCGTCCAACTCTGCTTCTGAGACTGATACAAAGCACTGGTCCTCTAACATCCAATGCTTGTCTGTTAAGATGAGAAACGTGTGAGCTTCAAGAATGACGTAGTTCGTTTGAGCTGAGAAGAGACTGCCCTTACCTGAAACGAAGTCTTGCTTGTAGTAAGACTCAGAGCCTGGGATTCAACTCCATTTCTGAAGGGAAACACACAGCAGAGTTCTCATTCATGGATCACACTCTGCTTTAGAGCGAGAAGCACACTCTTGCTTTCTAGCGTCCATAATACAGCAGGAAATCTGAGTGTTCCCACAACGAAAGAATGGTTTTTCGTACACATATGGACCATATCTAGTTAAACTCTGCTTCTGAAACTGAAACAATCCACAGGTCCTCTAACATCCAATGCTTGTCAGGTAAGATCCAAAACGTGTTAGCTTCGTGAACGATGTAGTTCGTTTGAACTGTAAAGTAACTGCATTTACCTGAAACGAAGTCTTGCTTGTAGGAAGACTCAGAGACTGGGATTTCACTCCATTTCTGAAGTGAAACACACAGCAGAGTTCTCATTCATTGATCACACTCTGCTTTAGAGCAAGAAGCACACTCTTGCTTTCTAGAGGCTCTAGGACAGCATGAAACGTGAGTGTGCTGAGAAGAAAAGAACGATGTTGCCTAAACATAGGTACAATATGTAGTCGAAATCTGCTTCTGAAACTGAAACAAAGCACTGGTCCTCTAACAACCAATGCTTGTCAGTTAAGATGAGAAACGTGTGAGCTTCGTAAACTATGTAGTTCGTTTGAGCAGAAAAGTGACTGCCCTTACCTGAAACGAAGTCTTGCTTGTAGGAAAACTCAGAGCCTGGGATTTAACTCCATTTCTGAAGTGAAACACACAGCAGTGTTCTCATCCATTGATCACACTCTGCTTTAGAACAAGAAGCACGCTCTTGCTTTCTAGAGTCTCTAAGACAGCAGGAAACATGAGTGTGCTGAGAACCAAAGAACGTTGTTTCCTACACATACAGACCATATCTAGTCCAACTCTGCTTCTGAAACTGACACAAAGCACTGGTCCTCTAACATCCAATGCTTGTCTGTTAAGAAGAGAAACGTGTGAGCTTCGTGAATGATGTATTTCGTTTGAGCTGAAAAGTGACTGCCCTTACCTGAAACGAAGTCTTGCTTGTAGGAAGACACAGAGCCTGGGATTTAACTCCATTTCTGAAGGGAAACACACAGCATAGTTCTCATCCATGGATCACACTCTGCTTTAGAGCAAGAAACATGCTCTTGCTTTCTAGAGTCTCTAACACAGCAGGAAACCTGAGTGTGCTCAAAACAAAAGAACGGTGTTTCATACACATAGGGAACATATCTAGTTTAACTCTGCTTCTGAAACTGAAACAAACCACAAGTCCTCTAACATCCAATGCTTGTTCAAGTAAGATCCAAAACGTGTGAGCTTAGTGAATGATGTAGTTCATTTGAGCTATAAAGTATCTGCCATTACCTGAAATGAAGTCTTGCTTGTAGGAAGACTCAGAGCCTGGGATTTAACTCCATTTCGGAAGTGAAACACACAGCAGAGTTCTCATCCACTGATCACACTCTGCTTTACAGCAAGAAGCACGCTCTTGCTTTCTAGAGTCTCTAAGAGAGCAGGAAATATGAGTGTGCTGAGAACCAAAGAACGGTGTTTCCTACACATACGGACCGTATCTAGTCAAACTCTGCTTCTGAAACTGACACAAAGCACTGGTCCTCTAACATCCAATGCTTGTCTGTTAAGATGAGAAACGTGTGAGCTTCGTGAATGATGTATTTCGTTTGAGCAGAAAAGTGACTGCCCTTACCTGAAACGAAGTCTTGCATGTAGGAAGACACAGAGCCTGGGATTTAACTCCATTTCTGAAGGGAAACACACAGCATAGTTCTCATCCATGGATCACACTCTGCTTTAGAGCAAGAAGCATGCTCTTGCTTTCTAGAGTCTCTAACACAGCAGGAAACCTGAGTGTGCTCAAAACAAAAGAACGGTGTTTCGTACACATAGGGAACATATCTAGTTTAACTCTGCTTCTGAAACTGAAACAAACCATAGGTCCTCTAACATCCAATGCTTGTTCAAGTAAGATCTGAAACGTGTGAGCTTAGTGAATGATGTAGTTCATTTGAGCTATAAAGTATCTTCTATTACCTGAAATGAAGTCTTGCTTGTAGGAAGACTCAGAGCCTGGGATTTAACTCCATTTCTGAAGTGAAACACACAGCAGAGTTCTCATCCATTGATCACACTCTGCTTTAGAGCAAGAAGCACGCTTTTGCTTTCTAGAGTCTCTAAGATAGCAGGAAACGTGATTGTGCTGAGAAAAAAAAGAACGGTGTTTCCTACACTTACGGACCATATCTCGTCCAACTCTGCTTCTGAGACTGATACAAAGCACTGGTCCTCTAACATCCAATGCTTTTCTGTTAAGATGAGAAACGTGTGAGCTTCAAGAATGACGTAGTTCATTTGAGCTGAGAAGAGACTGCCCTTACCTGAAACGAAGTCTTGCTTGTAGTAAGACTCAGAGCCTGGGATTCAACTCCATTTCTGAAGGGAAACACACAGCAGAGTTCTCATCCATGGATCACACTCTGCTTTAGAGCGAGAAGCACACTCTTGCTTTCTAGCGTCCATAATACAGCAGGAAATCTGAGTGTTCCCAGAACGAAAGAATGGTTTTTCGTACACATACGGACCATATCTAGTTAAACTCTGATTCTGAAACTGAAACAATCCACAGGTCCTCTAACATCCAATGCTTGTCAGGTAAGATCCAAAACGTGTTAGCTTCGTGAACGATGTAGTTCGTTTGAACTGTAAAGTAACTGCATTTACCTGAAACGAAGTCTTGCTTGTAGGAAGACTCAGAGACTGGGATTTCACTCCATTTCTGAAGTGAAACACACAGCAGAGTTCTCATTCATTGATCACACTCTGCTTTAGAGCAAGAAGCACACTCTTGCTTTCTAGAGGCTCTAGGACAGCATGAAACGTGAGTGTGCTGAGAAGAAAAGAACGATGTTGCCTAAACATAGGTACAATATGTAGTCGAAATCTGCTTCTGAAACTGATACAAAGCACTGGTCCTCTAACAACCAATGCTTGTCAGTTAAGATGAGAAACGTGTGAGCTTCGTAAACTATGTAGTTCGTTTGAGCAGAAAAGTGACTGCCCTTACCTGAAACGAAGTCTTGCTTGTAGGAAAACTCAGAGCCTGGGATTTAACTCCATTTCTGAAGTGAAACACACAGCAGTGTTCTCATCCATTGATCACACTCTGCTTTAGAAGAAGCACGCTCTTGCTTTCTAGAGTCTCTAAGACAGCAGGAAACATGAGTGTGCTGAGAACCAGAGAACGTTGTTTCCTACACATACAGACCATATCTAGTCCAACTCTGCTTCTGAAACTGACACAAAGCACTGGTCCTCTAACATCCAATGCTTGTCTGTTAAGATGAGAAACGTGTGAGCTTCGTGAATGATGTATTTCGTTTGAGCTGAAAAGTGACTGCCCTTACCTGAAACGAAGTCTTGCTTGTAGGAAGACACAGAGCCTGGGATTTAACTCCATTTCTGAAGGGAAACACACAGCATAGTTCTCATCCATGGATCACACTCTGCTTTAGAGCAAGAAACATGCTCTTGCTTTCTAGAGTCTCTAACACAGCAGGAAACCTGAGTGTGCTCAAAACAAAAGAACGGTGTTTCATACACATAGGGAACATATCTAGTTTAACTCTGCTTCTGAAACTGAAACAAACCACAGGTCCTCTAACATCCAATGCTTGTTCAAGTAAGATCCAAAACGTGTGAGCTTAGTGAATGATGTAGTTCATTTGAGCTATAAAGTATCTGCCATTACCTGAAATGAAGTCTTGCTTGTAGGAAGACTCAGAGCCTGGGATTTAACTCCATTTCGGAAGTGAAACACACAGCAGAGTTCTCATCCATTGATCACACTCTGCTTTACAGCAAGAAGCACGCTCTTGCTTTCTAGAGTCTCTAAGATAGCAGGAAACGTGAGTGTGCTGAGAACAAAAGAACGGTGTTTCCTACACATACGGACCATATCTAGTCCAACTCTGCTTCTGAGACTGATACAAAGCACTGGTCCTCTAACATCCAATGCTTGTCTGTTAAGATGAGAAACGTGTGAGCTTCAAGAATGACGTAGTTCGTTTGAGCTGAGAAGAGACTGCCCTTACCTGAAACGAATTCTTGTTGTAGTAAGACTCAGAGCCTGGGATTCAAATCCATTTCTGAAGGGAAACACACAGCAGAGTTCTCATCCATGGATCACACTCTGCTTTAGAGCGAGAGGCACACTCTTGCTTTCTAGCGTCCCTAATACAGCAGGAAATCTGAGTGTTCCCAGAACGAAAGAATGGTTTTTCGTACACATACGGACCATATCTAGTTAATCTCTGCTTCTGAAACTGAAACAATCCACCGGTCCTCTAACATCCAATGCTTGTCAGGTAAGATCCAAAACGTGTTAGCTTCGTGAACGATGTAGTTCGTTTGAACTGTAAAGTAACTGCACTTACCTGAAACGAAGTCTTGCTTGTAGGAAGACTCAGAGACAGGGATTTCACTCCATTTCTGAAGTGAAACACACAGCAGAGTTCTCATTCATTGATCACACTCTGCTTTAGAGCAAGAAGCACACTCTTGCTTTCTAGAGGCTCTAGGACAGCATGAAACGTGAGTGTGCTGAGAAGAAATGAACGATGTTGCCTAAAAATAGGGACAATATGTAGTCCAAATCTGCTTCTGAAACTGAAACAAAGCACTGGTCCTCTAACAACCAATGCTTGTCAGTTAAGATGAGAAACGTGTGAGCTTCGTAAACTATGTAAGTCGTTTGAGCAGAAAAGTGACTGCCCTTACCTGAAACGAAGTCTTGCTTGTAGGAAAACTCAGAGCCTGGGATTTAACTCCATTTCTGAAGTGAAACACACAGCAGTGTTCTCATCCATTGATCACACTCTGCTTTAGAACAAGAAGCACGCTCTTGCTTTCTAGAGTCTCTAAGACAGCAGGAAACGTGAGAGTGCTGAGAACAAAAGAACGGTGTTTCCTACACATATGGACCATATCTAGTCCAACTCTGCTTCTGAAAATGATACAAACCACTGGTACCCTAACATCCAATGCTGGTGTGTTAAGATGCGACACGTGTGAGATTCGTGAACGATGTATTTCTTTTGAGCTGAAAAGTGACTTCTCTTATCTAAAACGAAGTCTTGGTTGTAGGAAGACTCAGAGCCTGGGATTTAACTCCATTTCTGAAGTGAAACACACAGCAGAGTTCTCATCCATGGAGCACACTCTGCTTTAGAGCGTGAAGCACACTCTTGCTTTCTAGAGTCTCTAATACAGCAGGAAAACTGAGTGTGCTCAAAAAAAAGAACGGTGTTTTCTACACATAGGGAACATATCTAGTTTAACTCTGCTTCTGAAACTGAAACAAACCACAAGTCCTCTAACATCCAATGCTTGTCAGGTAAGATACGAAACGTGTGAGCTTAGTGAACGATGTAGTTCGTTTGAGCTATAAAGTATCTGCCCTTACCTGAAATGAAGTCTTGCTTGTAGGAAGACTCAGAGCCTGGGATTTAACTCCATTTCTGAAGTGAAACACACAGCAGAGTTCTCATCCATTGATCACACTCTGCTTTAGACCAAGAAGCACGCTCTTGCTTTCTAGATTCTCTAAGACAGCAGGAAACGTGAGTGTGCTGAGAACAAAAGAACGGTGTTTCCTACACATACGGACCGTATCTAGTCCAACTCTGCTTCTGAA
Organism: Onychomys leucogaster; assembly: GCA_949786385.1. Lineage (NCBI taxonomy): Eukaryota > Metazoa > Chordata > Mammalia > Rodentia > Cricetidae > Onychomys > Onychomys leucogaster. Next base: position 583,545 of record CATKUP010000063.1, read on the forward strand.
ACTGATACAAAGCACTGGTCCTCTAACTTCCAATGCTTGTGAGGTAAGATGAGAAACGTGTGAGCTTCAAGAACAATGTAGTTCGTTTGAGCTGAGAAGTGACTGCCCTTACCTGAAACGAAGTCTTGCTTGTAGTAAGACACAGAGCCTGAAATTTAACTCCATTTCTGAAGGGAAACACAAAGCAGAGTTCTCATCCATGGATCACACTCTGCTTTGGAGAGAGAAGCACACTCTTGCTTTCCAAAGACCCTAATACAGCAGGAAATCTGATTGTTCCCAGAATGAAATAACGGTTTTTCGTACACATAAGGACCATATGTAGTCCAAATCTGCTTCTGAAACTGATACAAAGCACTGGTCCTCTAACATCCAATGCTTGTCAGTTAAGATGAGAAACGTGTGAGCTTCGTGAATGATGTATTTCGTTTGAGCTGAAAAGTGACTGCCCTTACCTGAAACGAAGTCTTGCTTGTAGGAAGACACAGAGCCTGGGATTTAACTCCATTTCTGAAGGGAAACACACAGCATAGTTCTCATCCATGGATCACACTCTGCTTTAGAGCAAGAAGCATGCTCTTGCTTTCTAGAGTCTCTAACAAAGCAGGAAACCTGAGTGTGCTCAAAACAAAAGAACGGTGTTTCCTACACATAGGGAACATATCTAGTTTAACTCTGCTTCTGAAACTGAAACAAACCACAGGTCCTCTAACATCCAATGCTTGTTCAAGTAAGATCCGAAACGTGTGAGCTTAGTGAATGATGTAGTTCTTTTGATCTGTAAAGTAACTGCCCTTACCTGAAACGAAGTCTTGCTTGTAGGAAGACTCAGAGACTGGGATTTCACTCCATTTCTGAAGTGAAACAAACAGCAGAGTTCTCATTCATTGATCTCACTCTGCTTTAGAGCAAGAAGCACACTCTTGCTTTCTAGAGGCTCTAAGACAGCATGAAAAGTGAGTGTGCTGAAAACAAAAGAACGATGTTGCCTACACATACAGACCATATGTAGTCCAAATCTGCTTCTGAAACTGATACAAAGCACTGGTCCTCTAACATCCAATGCTTGTCAGTTAAGATGAGAAACGTGTGAGCTTCGTGAACTATGTAGTTCGTTTTAGCAGAAAAGTGACTGCCCTTACCTGAAAAGAAGTCTTGCTTGTGGGAAGACTCAAAGCCTGGGATTTAACTCCATTGCTGAAGTGAAACACACAGCAGTGTTCTCATCCATTGTTCAAACTCTGCTTTAGAACAAGAAGCATGCTCTTGCTTTCTACAGTCTCTAAGACAGCAGGAAACATGAGTGTGCTGAGACCCAAAGAACGGTGTTTCCTACACATACGGACCGTATCTAGTCCAACTCTGCATCTGAAACTGACACAAAGAACTGGTCCTCTAACTTCCAATACTTGTCTGTTAAGATGAGAAACATGTGAGCTTCGTGAATGATGTAGTTCATTTGAGCTGAAAAGTGTCTGCCCTTACCTGAAACGAAGTCTTGCTTGTAGGAAGACACAGAGCCTGGGATTTAACTCCATTTCTGAAGGGAAACACACAGCATAGTTCTCATCCATGGATCACACTCTGCTTTAGAGCAAGAAGCACGCTCTTGCTTTCTAGAGTCTCTAACACAGCAGGAAACCTGAGTGTGCTCAAAACAAAAGAACGTTGTTTCCTACACAAAGGGAACATATCTAGTTTAACTCTGCTTCTGAAACTGAAACAAACCACAGGTACTCTAACACCCAATTCTTGTCAGGTAAGATCTGAAACGTGTGAGCTTCGTGAACGATGTAGTTCGTTTGAGCATAAAAGTAACTGCCCTTACCTGAAATGTAGTCTTGCTTGTAGGAAGACACAGAGCCTGGGATTTAACTCCATTTCAGAAGTGAAACACACAGCAGAGTTCTCATCCATTGATCACACTCTGCTTTAGAGCAAGAACCTCGCTCTTGCTTTCTAGAGTCTCAAATAGAGCAGTCAACCTGAGTGTGCTGAGAAAAAAAGAACGGTGTTTCCTACACATACGGACCATATCTAGTTCAACTCTGCTTCTGAAACTGAAACAAACCACAGGTCCTCTAACATCCATTGCTTGTCAGTTAAGATGAGAAATGTGTGAGCTTCGTGAACGATGTAGTTCGTTTGAGCTATAAAGTATCTGCCCTTACGTGAAACGAAGTCTTGCTTGTAGGAAGACTCAGAGACTGGGATTTAACTCCATTTCTGAAGTGAAACACACAGCAGAGTTCTCATCCATTGATCACACTCTGCTTTAGAGCAAGAAGCACGCTTTTGCTTTCTAGAGTCTCTAAGATAGCAGGAAACGTGAGTGTGCTGAGAAAAAAAGAACGGTGTTTCCTACACTTACGGACCATATCTCGTCCAACTCTGCTTCTGAGACTGATACAAAGCACTGGTCCTCTAACATCCAATGCTTGTCTGTTAAGATGAGAAACGTGTGAGCTTCAAGAATGACGTAGTTCGTTTGAGCTGAGAAGAGACTGCCCTTACCTGAAACGAAGTCTTGCTTGTAGTAAGACTCAGAGCCTGGGATTCAACTCCATTTCTGAAGGGAAACACACAGCAGAGTTCTCATTCATGGATCACACTCTGCTTTAGAGCGAGAAGCACACTCTTGCTTTCTAGCGTCCATAATACAGCAGGAAATCTGAGTGTTCCCACAACGAAAGAATGGTTTTTCGTACACATATGGACCATATCTAGTTAAACTCTGCTTCTGAAACTGAAACAATCCACAGGTCCTCTAACATCCAATGCTTGTCAGGTAAGATCCAAAACGTGTTAGCTTCGTGAACGATGTAGTTCGTTTGAACTGTAAAGTAACTGCATTTACCTGAAACGAAGTCTTGCTTGTAGGAAGACTCAGAGACTGGGATTTCACTCCATTTCTGAAGTGAAACACACAGCAGAGTTCTCATTCATTGATCACACTCTGCTTTAGAGCAAGAAGCACACTCTTGCTTTCTAGAGGCTCTAGGACAGCATGAAACGTGAGTGTGCTGAGAAGAAAAGAACGATGTTGCCTAAACATAGGTACAATATGTAGTCGAAATCTGCTTCTGAAACTGAAACAAAGCACTGGTCCTCTAACAACCAATGCTTGTCAGTTAAGATGAGAAACGTGTGAGCTTCGTAAACTATGTAGTTCGTTTGAGCAGAAAAGTGACTGCCCTTACCTGAAACGAAGTCTTGCTTGTAGGAAAACTCAGAGCCTGGGATTTAACTCCATTTCTGAAGTGAAACACACAGCAGTGTTCTCATCCATTGATCACACTCTGCTTTAGAACAAGAAGCACGCTCTTGCTTTCTAGAGTCTCTAAGACAGCAGGAAACATGAGTGTGCTGAGAACCAAAGAACGTTGTTTCCTACACATACAGACCATATCTAGTCCAACTCTGCTTCTGAAACTGACACAAAGCACTGGTCCTCTAACATCCAATGCTTGTCTGTTAAGAAGAGAAACGTGTGAGCTTCGTGAATGATGTATTTCGTTTGAGCTGAAAAGTGACTGCCCTTACCTGAAACGAAGTCTTGCTTGTAGGAAGACACAGAGCCTGGGATTTAACTCCATTTCTGAAGGGAAACACACAGCATAGTTCTCATCCATGGATCACACTCTGCTTTAGAGCAAGAAACATGCTCTTGCTTTCTAGAGTCTCTAACACAGCAGGAAACCTGAGTGTGCTCAAAACAAAAGAACGGTGTTTCATACACATAGGGAACATATCTAGTTTAACTCTGCTTCTGAAACTGAAACAAACCACAGGTCCTCTAACATCCAATGCTTGTTCAAGTAAGATCCAAAACGTGTGAGCTTAGTGAATGATGTAGTTCATTTGAGCTATAAAGTATCTGCCATTACCTGAAATGAAGTCTTGCTTGTAGGAAGACTCAGAGCCTGGGATTTAACTCCATTTCGGAAGTGAAACACACAGCAGAGTTCTCATCCATTGATCACACTCTGCTTTACAGCAAGAAGCACGCTCTTGCTTTCTAGAGTCTCTAAGAGAGCAGGAAATATGAGTGTGCTGAGAACCAAAGAACGGTGTTTCCTACACATACGGACCGTATCTAGTCCAACTCTGCTTCTGAAACTGACACAAAGCACTGGTCCTCTAACATCCAATGCTTGTCTGTTAAGATGAGAAACGTGTGAGCTTCGTGAATGATGTATTTCGTTTGAGCAGAAAAGTGACTGCCCTTACCTGAAACGAAGTCTTGCATGTAGGAAGACACAGAGCCTGGGATTTAACTCCATTTCTGAAGGGAAACACACAGCATAGTTCTCATCCATGGATCACACTCTGCTTTAGAGCAAGAAGCATGCTCTTGCTTTCTAGAGTCTCTAACACAGCAGGAAACCTGAGTGTGCTCAAAACAAAAGAACGGTGTTTCGTACACATAGGGAACATATCTAGTTTAACTCTGCTTCTGAAACTGAAACAAACCATAGGTCCTCTAACATCCAATGCTTGTTCAAGTAAGATCTGAAACGTGTGAGCTTAGTGAATGATGTAGTTCATTTGAGCTATAAAGTATCTTCTATTACCTGAAATGAAGTCTTGCTTGTAGGAAGACTCAGAGCCTGGGATTTAACTCCATTTCTGAAGTGAAACACACAGCAGAGTTCTCATCCATTGATCACACTCTGCTTTAGAGCAAGAAGCACGCTTTTGCTTTCTAGAGTCTCTAAGATAGCAGGAAACGTGAGTGTGCTGAGAAAAAAAAGAACGGTGTTTCCTACACTTACGGACCATATCTCGTCCAACTCTGCTTCTGAGACTGATACAAAGCACTGGTCCTCTAACATCCAATGCTTGTCTGTTAAGATGAGAAACGTGTGAGCTTCAAGAATGACGTAGTTCATTTGAGCTGAGAAGAGACTGCCCTTACCTGAAACGAAGTCTTGCTTGTAGTAAGACTCAGAGCCTGGGATTCAACTCCATTTCTGAAGGGAAACACACAGCAGAGTTCTCATCCATGGATCACACTCTGCTTTAGAGCGAGAAGCACACTCTTGCTTTCTAGCGTCCATAATACAGCAGGAAATCTGAGTGTTCCCAGAACGAAAGAATGGTTTTTCGTACACATACGGACCATATCTAGTTAAACTCTGATTCTGAAACTGAAACAATCCACAGGTCCTCTAACATCCAATGCTTGTCAGGTAAGATCCAAAACGTGTTAGCTTCGTGAACGATGTAGTTCGTTTGAACTGTAAAGTAACTGCATTTACCTGAAACGAAGTCTTGCTTGTAGGAAGACTCAGAGACTGGGATTTCACTCCATTTCTGAAGTGAAACACACAGCAGAGTTCTCATTCATTGATCACACTCTGCTTTAGAGCAAGAAGCACACTCTTGCTTTCTAGAGGCTCTAGGACAGCATGAAACGTGAGTGTGCTGAGAAGAAAAGAACGATGTTGCCTAAACATAGGTACAATATGTAGTCGAAATCTGCTTCTGAAACTGATACAAAGCACTGGTCCTCTAACAACCAATGCTTGTCAGTTAAGATGAGAAACGTGTGAGCTTCGTAAACTATGTAGTTCGTTTGAGCAGAAAAGTGACTGCCCTTACCTGAAACGAAGTCTTGCTTGTAGGAAAACTCAGAGCCTGGGATTTAACTCCATTTCTGAAGTGAAACACACAGCAGTGTTCTCATCCATTGATCACACTCTGCTTTAGAAGAAGCACGCTCTTGCTTTCTAGAGTCTCTAAGACAGCAGGAAACATGAGTGTGCTGAGAACCAAAGAACGTTGTTTCCTACACATACAGACCATATCTAGTCCAACTCTGCTTCTGAAACTGACACAAAGCACTGGTCCTCTAACATCCAATGCTTGTCTGTTAAGATGAGAAACGTGTGAGCTTCGTGAATGATGTATTTCGTTTGAGCTGAAAAGTGACTGCCCTTACCTGAAACGAAGTCTTGCTTGTAGGAAGACACAGAGCCTGGGATTTAACTCCATTTCTGAAGGGAAACACACAGCATAGTTCTCATCCATGGATCACACTCTGCTTTAGAGCAAGAAACATGCTCTTGCTTTCTAGAGTCTCTAACACAGCAGGAAACCTGAGTGTGCTCAAAACAAAAGAACGGTGTTTCATACACATAGGGAACATATCTAGTTTAACTCTGCTTCTGAAACTGAAACAAACCACAGGTCCTCTAACATCCAATGCTTGTTCAAGTAAGATCCAAAACGTGTGAGCTTAGTGAATGATGTAGTTCATTTGAGCTATAAAGTATCTGCCATTACCTGAAATGAAGTCTTGCTTGTAGGAAGACTCAGAGCCTGGGATTTAACTCCATTTCGGAAGTGAAACACACAGCAGAGTTCTCATCCATTGATCACACTCTGCTTTACAGCAAGAAGCACGCTCTTGCTTTCTAGAGTCTCTAAGATAGCAGGAAACGTGAGTGTGCTGAGAACAAAAGAACGGTGTTTCCTACACATACGGACCATATCTAGTCCAACTCTGCTTCTGAGACTGATACAAAGCACTGGTCCTCTAACATCCAATGCTTGTCTGTTAAGATGAGAAACGTGTGAGCTTCAAGAATGACGTAGTTCGTTTGAGCTGAGAAGAGACTGCCCTTACCTGAAACGAATTCTTGCTTGTAGTAAGACTCAGAGCCTGGGATTCAAATCCATTTCTGAAGGGAAACACACAGCAGAGTTCTCATCCATGGATCACACTCTGCTTTAGAGCGAGAGGCACACTCTTGCTTTCTAGCGTCCCTAATACAGCAGGAAATCTGAGTGTTCCCAGAACGAAAGAATGGTTTTTCGTACACATACGGACCATATCTAGTTAATCTCTGCTTCTGAAACTGAAACAATCCACCGGTCCTCTAACATCCAATGCTTGTCAGGTAAGATCCAAAACGTGTTAGCTTCGTGAACGATGTAGTTCGTTTGAACTGTAAAGTAACTGCACTTACCTGAAACGAAGTCTTGCTTGTAGGAAGACTCAGAGACAGGGATTTCACTCCATTTCTGAAGTGAAACACACAGCAGAGTTCTCATTCATTGATCACACTCTGCTTTAGAGCAAGAAGCACACTCTTGCTTTCTAGAGGCTCTAGGACAGCATGAAACGTGAGTGTGCTGAGAAGAAATGAACGATGTTGCCTAAAAATAGGGACAATATGTAGTCCAAATCTGCTTCTGAAACTGAAACAAAGCACTGGTCCTCTAACAACCAATGCTTGTCAGTTAAGATGAGAAACGTGTGAGCTTCGTAAACTATGTAAGTCGTTTGAGCAGAAAAGTGACTGCCCTTACCTGAAACGAAGTCTTGCTTGTAGGAAAACTCAGAGCCTGGGATTTAACTCCATTTCTGAAGTGAAACACACAGCAGTGTTCTCATCCATTGATCACACTCTGCTTTAGAACAAGAAGCACGCTCTTGCTTTCTAGAGTCTCTAAGACAGCAGGAAACATGAGAGTGCTGAGAACAAAAGAACGGTGTTTCCTACACATATGGACCATATCTAGTCCAACTCTGCTTCTGAAAATGATACAAACCACTGGTACCCTAACAACCAATGCTGGTGTGTTAAGATGCGACACGTGTGAGATTCGTGAACGATGTATTTCTTTTGAGCTGAAAAGTGACTTCTCTTATCTAAAACGAAGTCTTGGTTGTAGGAAGACTCAGAGCCTGGGATTTAACTCCATTTCTGAAGTGAAACACACAGCAGAGTTCTCATCCATGGAGCACACTCTGCTTTAGAGCGTGAAGCACACTCTTGCTTTCTAGAGTCTCTAATACAGCAGGAAAACTGAGTGTGCTCAAAAAAAAGAACGGTGTTTTCTACACATAGGGAACATATCTAGTTTAACTCTGCTTCTGAAACTGAAACAAACCACAAGTCCTCTAACATCCAATGCTTGTCAGGTAAGATACGAAACGTGTGAGCTTAGTGAACGATGTAGTTCGTTTGAGCTATAAAGTATCTGCCCTTACCTGAAATGAAGTCTTGCTTGTAGGAAGACTCAGAGCCTGGGATTTAACTCCATTTCTGAAGTGAAACACACAGCAGAGTTCTCATCCATTGATCACACTCTGCTTTAGACCAAGAAGCACGCTCTTGCTTTCTAGATTCTCTAAGACAGCAGGAAACGTGAGTGTGCTGAGAACAAAAGAATGGTGTTTCCTACACATACGGACCGTATCTAGTCCAACTCTGCTTCTGAAACTGATACAAAGCACTGGTCCTCTAACTTCCAATGCTTGTGAGGTAAGATGAGAAACGTGTGAGCTTCAAGAACAATGTAGTTCGTTTGAGCTGAGAAGTGACTGCCCTTACCTGAAACGAAGTCTTGCTTGTAGTAAGACACAGAGCCTGAAATTTAACTCCATTTCTGAAGGGAAACACAAAGCAGAGTTCTCATCCATGGATCACACTCTGCTTTGGAGAGAGAAGCACACTCTTGCTTTCCAAAGACCCTAATACAGCAGGAAATCTGAGTGTTCCCAGAATGAAATAACGGTTTTTCGTACACATAAGGACCATATGTAGTCCAAATCTGCTTCTGAAACTGATACAAAGCACTGGTCCTCTAACATCCAATGCTTGTCAGTTAAGATGAGAAACGTGTGAGCTTCGTGAATGATGTATTTCGTTTGAGCTGAAAAGTGACTGCCCTTACCTGAAACGAAGTCTTGCTTGTAGGAAGACACAGAGCCTGGGATTTAACTCCATTTCTGAAGGGAAACACACAGCATAGTTCTCATCCATGGATCACACTCTGCTTTAGAGCAAGAAGCATGCTCTTGCTTTCTAGAGTCTCTAACAAAGCAGGAAACCTGAGTGTGCTCAAAACAAAAGAACGGTGTTTCCTACACATAGGGAACATATCTAGTTTAACTCTGCTTCTGAAACTGAAACAAACCACAGGTCCTCTAACATCCAATGCTTGTTCAAGTAAGATCCGAAACGTGTGAGCTTAGTGAATGATGTAGTTCTTTTGATCTGTAAAGTAACTGCCCTTACCTGAAACGAAGTCTTGCTTGTAGGAAGACTCAGAGACTGGGATTTCACTCCATTTCTGAAGTGAAACAAACAGCAGAGTTCTCATTCATTGATCTCACTCTGCTTTAGAGCAAGAAGCACACTCTTGCTTTCTAGAGGCTCTAAGACAGCATGAAAAGTGAGTGTGCTGAAAACAAAAGAACGATGTTGCCTACACATACAGACCATATGTAGTCCAAATCTGCTTCTGAAACTATTACAAAGCACTGGTCCTCTAACATCCAATGATTGTCAGTTAAGATGAGAAACGTGTGAGTTTCATGAACGATGTAGTTCGTTTGAGCTATAAAGAAACTGCCCTTACCTGAAAGGAATTCTGCTTGTAGGAAGACTCAGACCCTGGGATTTAACTCCATTTCTGAAGGGAAACACACAGCATAGTTCTCATCCACGGATCACACTCTGCTTTAGAGCGAGAAGCACACTCTTGCTTTCTAGAGTCACTAATACAGCAGGAAATCTGAGTGTGCCCAGAACAATGAATTGTGTTTCCTACATATACGGAACATATGTCATCCAAATCTGCTTCTGAAACTGGTACAAAGCACTGGTCCTCTAACATCCAATGCTTGACAGTTAAGATGAGAAACGTGTGAGCTTTGTAAACTATGTAGTTCGTTTGAGCAGAAAAGTGACTGCCCTTACCTGTAACGAAGTCTTGCTTGTAGGAAAACTAAGAGCCTGGGATTTAACTCCATTTCTGAAGTGAAACACACAGCAGTGTTCTCATCCATTGATCACACTCTGCTTTAGAACAAGAAGCACGCTCTTGCTTTATAGAGTCTCTAAGACAGCAGGAAACGTGAGAGTGCTGAGAACAAAAGAACGGTGTTTCCTACACATACGGACCATATCTAACTCCAACTCTGCTTCTGAAAATGATACAAAGCACTGGTCCCCTAACATCCAATGCTGGTCTTTTAAGATGCGAAACATGTGAGATTCGTGAAAGATGTATTTCGTTTGAGCTGAAAAGTGACTGCCCTTATCTGAAACGAAGTCTTGCTTGTAGGAAGACTCAGAGCGTGGGATTTAACTCCATTTCTGAAGGGAAACACACAGCATAGTTCTCATCCATGTATCACCCTCTGCTTTAAGCAAGAAGCACGCTCTTGCTTTCTAGAAGCTCTAAGACAGCATGAAACGTGAGTGTGCTGAGAAGAAAAGAACGATGTTGCCTAAACATAGGGACAATATTAGTCCAAATCTGCTTCTGAAACTGATACAAAGCACTGGTCCTCTAACATCCAATGCTTGTCAGTTAAGATGAGAAACGTGTGAGCTTCGTGAACGATGTAGTTCATTTGAGCAGAAAAGTAACTGCCCTTCCCTGTAATGAAGTCTTGCTTGTAGGAAGACTCAGAGCCTGGGATTTAAGTCCATTTCTGAAGTGAAACACACAGCAGAGTTCTCATCCATCGATCTCACCCTGCTTTAGGGCAAGAAGCAAGCTCTTGCTTTCTAGAGGCTCTAAGACAGCATGAAACGTGAGTGTGCTGCCAACAAAAGAATGATGTTGCCTAAACATAGGGCCAATATGTAGTCCAAATCTGCTTCTGAAACTGATACAAAGCACTGGTCCTCTAACATCCAATGCTTGTCAGTTAAGATGAGAAACGTGTGAGCTTCGTGAACGATGTAGTTCATTTGAGCTGAAAAGTGACTGCCCTTACCTGAAAAGAATTCTTGCTTGTAGGAAGACACAGAGCCTGGGATTTAACTCCATTTCTGAAGGGAAACACACAGCATAGTTCTCATCCATGGATCACACTCTGCTTTAGAGCGAGAAGCACGCTCTTGCTTTCTAGAGTCTCTAATACAGCAGGGAACCTGATTGTGCTGAGAACCAAAGAACAGTGTTTCCTACACATAGGGACCATATCTAGTTCAACTCTGCTTCTGAAACTGTAACAAACCACAGGTCCTCTAACATCCAATGTTTCTCAGGTCAGATTCGAAACGTGTGAGCTTCGTGAACTATGTAGTTCGTTTGAACTGTAAAGTAACTGCACTTACCTGAAACGAAGTCTTGCTTGTAGGAAGACTCAGAGCCTGGGATGTCACACCATTTCTGAAGTGAAACACATAGCAGAGTTCTCATCCATTGATCACACTCTGCTTTAGAGCAAGAAGCACGCTCTTGCTTTTTAGAGGCTCTAAGACAGCATGAAACGTGAGTGTGCTGAGAACAAAAGAACGATGTTGCCTACACATATGGACCATATGTAGTCCAAATCTGCTGCTGAAACTGATACAAAGCACTGGTCCTCTAACATCCAATGCTTGTCAGTTAATATGAGAAACGTGTGAGTTTCATGAATGATGTAGTTCGTTTGAGCTATAAAGAAACTGCCCTTACCTGAAAGGAATTCTGCTAGTAGGAATACTCAGAACCTGGGATTTAACTCCATTTCTGAAGTGAAACACACAGCAAAGTTCTCATCCATTGATCACACTCTCCTTTAGAGCAAGAAGCTCGCTCTTGCTTTCTAGAGTCTCTAATACAGCAGGCAATCTGAGTGTGTCCAGAACCAAAGAACGGTGTTTTCCACACATATGGACCATATGTAGTCCAAATCTGCTTCTGAAACTGATACAAATCACTGGTCCTCTAACATCCAATGCTTGTCAGTTAAGATGAGAAACGTGTGAGCTTCGTGAACTATGTAGTTCGATGAGCAGAAAAGTGACTGCCCTTACCTGAAAAGAAGTCTTGTTTGTAGGAAGACTCAGAGCCTGGGATATAACTCCATTTCTGAAGTGAAACACACAGCAGTATTCTCATCCATTGATCACACTCTGCTTTAGAGCAAGAAGCATGCTCTTGCTTTCTAGAGTCTCTAAGATAGCAGGAAACGTGAGTGTGCTGAGAACAAAAGAACGGTGTTTCCTACACATAGGGACCATATCTAGTCCAACTCTGCTTCTGAGACTGATACAAAGCACTGGTCCTCTAACATCCAAAGCTTGTCTGTTAAGATGAGAAACGTGTGAGCTTCAAGAATGACGTAGTTCGTTTGATCTGAGAAGAGACTGCCCTTACCTGAAACGAAGTCTTGCTTGTAGTAAGACTCAGAGCCTGGGATTCAACTCCATTTCTGAAGGGAAACACACAGCAGAGTTCTCATCCATGGATCACACTCTTCTTTAGAGCGAGAAGCACACTCTTGCTTTCTAGCGTCCCTAATACTGCAGGAAATCTGAGTGTTCCCAGAACGAAAGAATGGTTTTTCGTACACATACGGACCATATCTAGTTAAACTCTGCTTCCGAAACTGAAACAATCCACAGGTCCTCTAACATCCAATGCTTGTCGGGTAAGATCCAAAACGTGTTAGCTTCGTGAACGATGTAGTTCGTTTGAACTGTAAAGTAACTGCACTTACCTGAAACGAAGTCTTGCTTGTAGGAAGACTCAGAGACTGGGATTTAACTCCATTTGTGATGTGAAACACACAGCAGAGTTCTCATCCATTGATCACACTCTGCTTTAGAACAACAAGCACGCTCTTGCTTTCTAGAGTCTCTAAGACAGCAGGAAACGTGAGTGTGCTGAGAACAAAAGAACGGTGTTTCCTACACATACGGACCGTATCTAGTCCAACTCTGCTTCTGAAACTGATACAAAGCACTGTTCCTCTAACTTCCAATGCTTGTGAGGTAAGATGTGAAACGTGTGAGCTTCAAGAACAATGTAGTTCATTTGAGCTGAGAAGTGACGGCCGTTACCTGAAACGAAGTCTTGCTTGTAGTAAGACACAGAGCCTGGGATTTAACTCCATTTCTGAAGGGAAACACAAAGCAGAGTTCTCATCCATGGATCACACTCTGCTTTAGAGCGAGAAGCAACTCTTGCTTTCTAGAGTCCCTAATACAGCAGGAAATCTGAGTGTTCCCAGAATGAAATAACGGATTTTCGCACACATAAGGACCATATGTAGTCCAAATCTGCTTCTGAAACTGATACAAAGCACTGGTCCTCTAACATCCAATGCTTGTCAGTTAAGATGACAAACGTGTGAGCTTTGTGAACGATGTAGTTCCTTTGAGCAGAAAAGTAACTGCCCTTACCTGAAATGAAGTCTTGCTTGTAGGAAGACTCAGAGCCTGGGATTTAACTCCATTTCTGAAGTGAAACACACACCAGAGTTCTCATCCATTGATCACATTCTGCTTTAGAGCAAGAAGCACGCTCTTGCTTTCTAGAGGCTCTAGGACAGCATGAAACGTGAGTGTGCTGAGAAGAAAAGAACGATGTTGCCTAAACATAGGGAGAATATGTAGTCCAAATCTGCTTCTGAAACTGAAACAAAGCACTGGTCCTCTAACAACCAATGCTTGTCAGTTAAGATGAGAAACGTGTGAGTTTCATAAACTATGTAGTTCGTTTGAGCAGAAAAGTGACTGCCCTTACCTGAAACGAAGTCTTGCTTGTAGGAAAACTCAGAGCCTGGGATTTAATTCCATTTCTGAAGTGAAACACACAGCAGTGTTCTCATCCATTGATCACACTCTGCTTTAGAACAAGAAGCACGCTCTTGCTTTCTAGAGTCTCTAAGACAGCAGGAAACATGAGTGTGCTGAGAACCAAAGAATGGTGTTTCCTACACATACAGACCATATCTAGTCCAACTCTGCTTCTGAAACTGACACAAAGCACTGGTACTCTAACATCCAATGCTTGTTCAAGTAAGATCCGAAACCTGTGAGCTTAGTGAATGATGTAGTTCATTTGAGCTATAAAGTATCTGCCATTACCTGAAATGAAGTCTTGCTTGTAGGAACACTCAGAGCCTGGGATTTAACTCCATTTCTGAAGGGAAACACACAGCATAGTTCTCCTCCATGGATCACACTCTGCTTTAGAGCGAGAAGCACACTCTTGCTTTCTAGAGTCACTAATACAGCAGGAAATCTGAGTGTTCCCAGAATGAAATAACGGTTTTTCGTACACATAAGGACCATATGAAGTCCAAATCTGCTTCTGAAACTGATACAAAGCACTGGTCCTCTAACATCCAATGCTTGTCAGTTAAGATGAGAAACGTGTGAGATTTGTGAACGATGTAGTTTGTTTGAGCATATAAGTAACTGCACTTACCTGAAATGAAGTCTTGCTTGTAGGAAGACTCAGAGCCTGGGATTTAACTCAATTTCTGAAGTGAAACACACACCAGAGTTCTCATCCATTGATCACATTCTGCTTTAGAGCAAGAAGCACGCTCTTGCTTTCTAGAGGCTCTAAGACAGCATGAAACGTGAGTGTGCCGAGAAGAAAAGAACGATGTTGCCTAAACATAGGGACAATATGTAGTCCAAATCTGCTTCTGAAACTGAAACAAAGCACTGGTCCTCTAACATCCAATGCATGTCAGTTAAGATGACAAACGTGTGAGCTGCGTAAACTATGTAGTTCGTTTGAGCAGAAAAGTGACTGACCTTACCTGAAACAAAGTCTTGCTTGTAGGAAGACACAGAGCCTGGGATTTAACTCCATTTCTGAAGGGAAACACACAGCATAGTTCTCATCCATGTATCACCCTCTGATTTAAGCAAGAAGCACGCTCTTGCTTTCTAGAAGCTCTAAGACAGCATGAAACGTGAGTGTGCTGAGAAGAAAAGAACGATGTTGCCTAAACATAGGGACAATATTAGTCCAAATCTGCTTCTGAAACTGATACAAAGCACTGGTCCTCTAACATCCAATGCTTGTCAGTTAAGATGAGAAACGTGTGAGCTTCATGAACGATGTAGTTCATTTGAGCTGAAAAGTGACTGCCCTTACCTGAAACGAAGTCTTGCTTGTAGGAAGACTCAGAGCCTGGGATGTCACACCATTTCTGAAGTGAAACACACAGCAGAGTTCTCATCCATTGATCACACTCTGCTTTAGAGCAAGAAGCACGCTCTTGCTTTCTAGAGGCTCTAAGACAGCATGAAACGTGAGTGTGCTGAGAACAAAAGAACGATGTTGCCTACACATATGGACCATATGTAGTCGAAATCTGCTTCTGAAACTGATACAAAGCACTGGTCCTCTAACATCCAATGCTTGTCAGTTAATATGAGAAACGTGTGAGTTTCATGAATGATGTAGTTCGTTTGAGCTATAAAGAAACTGCCCTTACCTGAATGGAATTCTGCTAGTAGGAATACTCAGAACCTGGTATTTAACTCCATTTCTGAAGTGAAACACACAGCAAAGTTCTCATCCATTGATCACACTCTCCTTTAGAGCAAGAAGCTCGCTCTTGCTTTCTAGAGTCTCTAATACAGCAGGCAATCTGAGTGTGTCCAGAACCAAAGAACGGTGTTTTCCACACATATGGACCATATGTAGTCCAAATGCTTCTGAAACTGATACAAAGCACTGGTCCTCTAACATCCAATGCTTGTCAGTAAAGCTGGGAAACGAGTGAGCTTCGTGAACTATGTAGTTCGATGAGCAGAAAAGTGACTGCCCTTACCTGAAAAGAAGTCTTGCTTGTAGGAAGACTCAGAGCCTGGGATTTCACTCCATTTCTGAAGTGAAACACACAGCAGTATTCTCATCCATTGATCACACTCTGCTTTAGAGCAAGAAGCATGCTCTTGCTTTCTAGAGTCTCTAACACAGCAGGAAACCTGAGTGTGCTGAGAACCAAAGAACGGTGTTTCCTACACATACGGACCGTATCTAGTCCAACTCTGGTTCTGAAACTGACACAAAGCACTGGTCCTCTAACATCCAATGCTTGTCTGTTAAGATGAGAAACGTGTGAGATTCGTGAACGATGTATTTCGTTTGAGCTGAAAAGTGACTGCCCTTACCTGAAAAGAAGTCTTGCTTGTAGGAAGACACAGAGCCAGGGATTTAACTCCGTTTCTGAAGGGAAACACACAGCATAGTTCTCATCCATGGATCACACTCTGCTTTAGAGCAAGAAGCATGCTCTTGCTTTCTAGAGTCTCTAACACAGCAGGAAACCTGAGTGTGCTCAAAACAAAAGAACGGTGTTTCCTACACATAGGGAACATATCTAGTTTAACTCTGCTTCTGAAACTGAAACAAACCACAGGTCCTCTAACATCCAATGCTTGTCAGGTAAGATCTGAAACGTGTGAACTTAGTGAACGATGTAGTTCCTTTGAGCTATATAGTATCTGCCCTTACCTGAAATGAAGTCTTGCTTATAGGAAGACTCAGAGCCTGGGATTTAACTCCATTTCTGAAGTGAAACACACAGCAGAGTTCTCATCCACTGATCACACTCTGCCTTAGAGCAAGAAGCACGCTCTTGGTTTCTAGAGTCCCTAAGACAGCAGGAAACGTGAGTGTGCTGAGAACAAAAAAACTGTGTATCCTACACATACGGACCATATCTAGTCCAACTCTGCTTCTGAAACTGAAACAAACCACATGTCCTCTAACATCCAATGCTTGTCAGGTAAGATCTGAAACGTGTGAACTTAGTGAACGATGTAGTTCGTTTGAGCTATATAGTATCTGCCCTTACCTGAAATGGAGTCTTGCTTATAGGAAGACTCAGAGCCTTGGATTTAACTCCATTTCTGAAGTGAAACACACAGCAGAGTTCTCATCCACTGATCACACTCTGCCTTAGAGCAAGAAGCACGCTCTTTGTTTCTAGAGTCTCTAAGACAGCAGGAAACGTGAGTGTGCTGAGAACAAAAAAACTGTGTATCCTACACATACGGACCATATCTAGTCCAACTCTGCTTCTGAAACTGATACAAAGCACTGGTCCTCAAACATCCAATGCTTGTCAGTTAAGATGAGGAACGTGTGAGCTTCAAGAACGATGTAGTTCGTTTGACCTGAGAAGTGACTGCCCTTACCTGAAACGAAGTCTTGCTTGTAGGAAGACTCAGAGCCTGGGATTTAACTCCATTTCTGAAGTGAAACACACAGCAGAGTTCTCATCCATTGATCACACTCTGCTTTAGAGCAAGAAGCTCGCTCTTGCTTTCTAGAGTCTCTAATAGAGCAGGCAATCTGAGTGTGCCCAGAACAAAAGAACGGTGTTTCCCACACATACGGACTATATGTAGTCCAAATCTGCTTCTGAAACTGATACAAAGCACTGGTCCTCTAACATCCAATGCTTGTCAGTGAAGATGAGAAACGTGTGAGTTTCATGAACGATGTAGTTCGTTTTAGCTATAAAGAAACTGCCCTTACCTGAACGGAATTCTGCTTATAAGAAGACTCAGAGCCTGGGATTTAACTCCATTTCTGAAGGGAAACACACAGCAGTGTTCTCATCAATTGAACACACTCTGCTTTAGAACAAGAAGAACACTCTTGCTTTCTAGAGTCTCTAATACAGCAGGGAACCTGAGTGTGCTGAGAACAAAAGAACGGTGTTTCCTACACATACGGACCATATCTAGTTCAACTCTGCTTCTGAAACTGAAACAAACCAGAGGTCCTCTAACATCCAATGCTTTTCAGGTAAGATCCGAAACGTGTGAGCTTAGTGAACGATGTAGTTCGTTTTTCCTATAAAGTATCTGCCCTTACCTGAAATGAAGTCTTGCTTGTAGGAAGACTCAGAGCCTGGGATTTAATTCCATTTCTTAAGTGAAACACACAGCAGAGTTCTCATCCATTGATCACACTCTGCTTTAGTGCAAGAAGCACGCTCTTGCTTTCTAGAGTCTCAAAGACTGCAGGAAACGTGTGTGTGCTGAGAACAAAAGAACGGTGTTTCCTACACATATGGACCATATCTAGTCCAACTCTGCTTCTGAAACTGATACAAAGCATTGGTCCTCTAACATCAAATGCTTGTCAGTTAAGATGACAAACGTGTGAGCTTCAAGAACGATGTAGTTCGTTTGAGCGGAGAAGTGACTGCCCTTACCTGAAATGAAGTCTTGCTTGTAGGAAGACTCAGAGCCTGGGATTTAACTCCATTTCTGAAGTGAAACACACAGCAGATTTCTCATCCATTGATCACACTCTGCTTTAGAGCAAGAAGCATGCTCTTGCTTTTTAGAGGCTCTAAGACAGCATGAAATGTGAGTGTGCTGAGAACAAAAGAACGATGTTGCCTAAACAAAGGGACAATATGTAGTCCAAATCTGCTTGTGAAACTGATACAAAGCACTGGTCCTCTAACATCCAATGCTTCTCAGTTAAGATGAGAAACATGTGAGTTTCGTGAACGATGTAGTTCCTTTGAGCTATAAAGAAACTGCCCTTACATGAAAGGAAGTTTTGCTTGTAGGAAGACTCAGAGCCTGGGATTTAACTCCATTTCTGAAGTGAAACACACAGCAAAGTTCTCATCCATTGATCAACTCTGCTTTAGAGCAAGAAGCTCGCTCTTGCTTTCTAGAGTCTCTAATACAGCAGGAAATCTGAGTGTGTCCAGAACAAAAGAACGGTGTTTCCCACACATACAGACCATATGTAGTCCAAATCTGCTTCTGAAACTGATACAACGCACTGGTCCTCTAACATCCAATGCTTGCCAGTTAAGATGAAAAACGTGTGAGCTTCTTGAAGGATGTAGTTCGTTTTAGCTGAAAAGTTACTGCTCTTACCTGAAACGAAGTCTTTCTTGTAGGAAGACACAGAGCCTGGGATTTAACTCCATTTCTGAAGGGAAACACACAGCATAGTTCTCATCCATGGATCACACTCTGCTTTAGAGCGAGAAGCACGCTCTTGCTTTCTAGAGTCTCTAATACAGCAGGGAACCTGAGTGTGCTGAGAACAAAAGAACGGTGTTTCCTACACATATGGACCATATCTAGTTCAACTCTGCTTCTGAAACTGAAACAAACCACAGGTCCTCTAACATCCAATGCTTGTCAGTTAAGATGAGAAACGTGTGAGCTTCGTGAACTATGTAGTTCGTTTGAGCAGAAAAGTGACTGCCCTTAACTGAAAAGAAATCTTGCTTGTAGGAAGACTCAGAGCCTGGGATTTAACTCCATTTCTAAAGTGAAACAAACAGCAGAGTTTTCATCCATTGATCACACTCTGCTTTAGAGCAAGAAGCATGCTCTTGCTTTCTAGAGTCTCTAATACAGCAGGCAATCTGAGTGTGCCCAGAACAAATGAACGGTGTTTCCCACACATACGGACCATATGTGGTCCAAATCTGCTTCTGAAACTGATACAAAGCACTGGTACTCTAACATCCAATGCTTATCAGTTAAGATGAGAAACGTGTGAGCTTTGGGAATGATGTGGTTCGTTTGAGCAGAAAAGTGACTGCCCTTACCTAAAATGAAGTCTTGCTTATAGGAAGACTCAGAGCCGGGAATTTCACTCCATTTCTGAAGTGATACACACAGCAGTGTTCTCATCCATTGAACACACTCTGCTTTAGAACAAGAAGCACGCTCTTGCTTTCTAGAGTCTCTAATACAGCAGGGAACCTGAGTGTGCTGAGAACAAAAGAACGGTGTTTCCTACACATATGGACCATATCTAGTTCAACTCTGCTTCTGAAACTGAAACAAACCACAGGTCCTCTAACATCCAATGCTTGTCAGTTAAGATGAGAAATGTGTGAGCTTCGTGAACTATGTAGTTCGTTTGAGCAGAAAAGTGACTGCCCTTAACTGAAAAGAAATCTTGCTTGTAGGAAGACTCAGAGCCTGGGATTTAACTCCATTTCTGAAGTGAAACAAACAGCAGAGTTTTCATCCATTGATCACACTCTGCTTTAGAGCAAGAAGCATGCTCTTGCTTTCTAGAGTCTCTAATACAGCAGGCAATCTGAGTGTGCCCAGAACAAATGAACGGTGTTTCCCACACATACGGACCATATGTGGTCCAAATCTGCTTCTGAAACTGATACAAAGCACTGGTACTCTAACATCCAATGCTTATCAGTTAAGATGAGAAACGTGTGAGCTTTGGGAATGATGTGGTTCGTTTGAGCAGAAAAGTGACTGCCCTTACCTAAAATGAAGTCTTGCTTATAGGAAGACTCAGAGCCGGGAATTTCACTCCATTTCTGAAGTGATACACACAGCAGTGTTCTCATCCATTGAACACACTCTGCTTTAGAACAAGAAGCACACTCTTGCTTTCTAGAGTCTCTAAGACAGAAGGAAAAGTGAGTGTGCTGAGAACAAAGAACGGTGTTTCCTACACATACGGACCATATCTAGTCCAACTCTGGTTCTAAAACTGACACAAAGCACTGTTCCTCTAACATCCAATGCTTGTCTGTTAAGATGAGAAACGTGTGAGATTCGTGAACGATGTATTTCGTTTGAGCTGAAAAGTGACTGCCCTTACCTGAAACGAAGTCTTGCTTGTAGGAAGACACAGAGCCAGGGATTTAACTCCATTTCTGAAGGGAAACACACAGCATAGTTCTCATCCATGGATCACACTCTGCTTTAGAGCAAGAAGCATGCTCTTGCTTTCTAGAGTCTCTAACACAGCAGGAAACCTGAGTGTGCTCAAAACAAAAGAACGGTGTTTCCTACACATAGGGAACATATCTAGTTTAACTCTGCTTCTGAAACTGAAACAAACCACAGGTCCTCTAACATCCAATGCTTGTCAGGTAAGATCTGAAACGTGTGAACTTAGTGAACGATGTAGTTCCTTTGAGCTATATAGTATCTGCCCTTACCTGAAATGAAGTCTTGCTTATAGGAAGACTCAGAGCCTGGGATTTAACTCCATTTCTGAAGTGAAACACACAGCAGAGTTCTCATCCACTGATCACACTCTGCCTTAGAGCAAGAAGCACGCTCTTGGTTTCTAGAGTCTCTAAGACAGCAGGAAACGTGAGTGTGCTGAGAACAAAAAAACTGTGTATCCTACACATACGGACCATATCTAGTCCAACTCTGCTTCTGAAACTGAAACAAACCACATGTCCTCTAACATCCAATGCTTGTCAGGTAAGATCTGAAACGTGTGAACTTAGTGAACGATGTAGTTCGTTTGAGCTATATAGTATCTGCCCTTACCTGAAATGAAGTCTTGCTTATAGGAAGACTCAGAGCCTTGGATTTAACTCCATTTCTGAAGTGAAACACACAGCAGAGTTCTCATCCACTGATCACACTCTGCCTTAGAGCAAGAAGCACGCTCTTTGTTTCTAGAGTCTCTAAGACAGCAGGAAACGTGAGTGTGCTGAGAACAAAAAAACTGTGTATCCTACACATACGGACCATATCTAGTCCAACTCTGCTTCTGAAACTGATACAAAGCACTGGTCCTCAAACATCCAATGCTTGTCAGTTAAGATGAGAAACGTGTGAGCTTCAAGAACGATGTAGTTCGTTTGACCTGAGAAGTGACTGCCCTTACCTGAAACGAAGTCTTGCTTGTAGGAAGACTCAGAGCCTGGGATTTAATTCCATTTCTTAAGTGAAACACACAGCAGAGTTCTCATCCATTGATCACACTCTGCTTTAGTGCAAGAAGCACGCTCTTGCTTTCTAGAGTCTCAAAGACTGCAGGAAACGTGTGTGTGCTGAGAACAAAAGAACGGTGTTTCCTACACATATGGACCATATCTAGTCCAACTCTGCTTCTGAAACTGATACAAAGCATTGGTCCTCTAACATCAAATGCTTGTCAGTTAAGATGACAAACGTGTGAGCTTCAAGAACGATGTAGTTCGTTTGAGTGGAGAAGTGACTGCCCTTACCTGAAATGAAGTCTTGCTTGTAGGAAGACTCAGAGCCTGGGATTTAACTCCATTTCTGAAGTGAAACACACAGCAGATTTCTCATCCATTGATCACACTCTGCTTTAGAGCAAGAAGCATGCTCTTGCTTTTTAGAGGCTCTAAGACAGCATGAAATGTGAGTGTGCTGAGAACAAAAGAACGATGTTGCCTAAACAAAGGGACAATATGTAGTCCAAATCTGCTTGTGAAACTGATACAAAGCACTGGTCCTCTAACATCCAATGCTTCTCAGTTAAGATGAGAAACATGTGAGTTTCGTGAACGATGTAGTTCCTTTGAGCTATAAAGAAACTGCCCTTACATGAAAGGAAGTTTTGCTTGTAGGAAGACTCAGAGCCTGGGATTTAACTCCATTTCTGAAGTGAAACACACAGCAAAGTTCTCATCCATTGATCAACTCTGCTTTAGAGCAAGAAGCTCGCTCTTGCTTTCTAGAGTCTCTAATACAGCAGGAAATCTGAGTGTGTCCAGAACAAAAGAACGGTGTTTCCCACACATACGGACCATATGTAGTCCAAATCTGCTTCTGAAACTGATACAACGCACTGGTCCTCTAACATCCAATGCTTGCCAGTTAAGATGAGAAACGTGTGAGCTTCTTGAACGATGTAGTTCGTTTTAGCTGAAAAGTTACTGCTCTTACCTGAAACGAAGTCTTTCTTGTAGGAAGACACAGAGCCTGGGATTTAACTCCATTTCTGAAGGGAAACACACAGCATAGTTCTCATCCATGGATCACACTCTGCTTTAGAGCGAGAAGCACGCTCTTGCTTTCTAGAGTCTCTAATACAGCAGGGAACCTGAGTGTGCTGAGAACAAAAGAACGGTGTTTCCTACACATATGGACCATATCTAGTTCAACTCTGCTTCTGAAACTGAAACAAACCACAGGTCCTCTAACATCCAATGCTTGTCAGTTAAGATGAGAAACGTGTGAGCTTCGTGAACTATGTAGTTCGTTTGAGCAGAAAAGTGACTGCCCTTACCTGAAAAGAAATCTTGCTTGTAGGAAGACTCAGAGCCGGGGATTTAACTCCATTTCTGAAGTGAAACAAACAGCAGAGTTTTCATCCATTGATCACACTCTGCTTTAGAGCAAGAAGCATGCTCTTGCTTTCTAGAGTCTCTAATACAGCAGGCAATCTGAGTGTGCCCAGAACAAATGAACGGTGTTTCCCACACATACGGACCATATGTGGTCCAAATCTGCTTCTGAAACTGATACAAAGCACTGGTACTCTAACATCCAATGCTTATCAGTTAAGATGAGAAACATGTGAGCTTTGGGAATGATGTGGTTCGTTTGAGCAGAAAAGTGACTGCCCTTACCTAAAATGAAGTCTTGCTTATAGGAAGACTCAGAGCCGGGAATTTCACTCCATTTCTGAAGTGATACACACAGCAGTGTTCTCATCCATTGAACACACTCTGCTTTAGAACAAGAAGCACACTCTTGCTTTCTAGAGTCTCTAAGACAGAAGGAAAAGTGAGTGTGCTGAGAACAAAAGAACGGTGTTTCCTACACATATGGACCATATCTAGTACAACTATGCTTCTGAAACTGATACAAAGCAATGGTCCTCTAACATCCAATGCTTGTCAGTTAGGATGAGAAACGTGTGAGCTTCGTGAACGAAGTAGTTCGTTTGAGCTGAAAAGTGACTGCCCTTACCTGAAACGAAGTCTTGCTTGTAGTAAGACTCAGAGCCTGGGATTCAACTCCATTTCTGAAGGGAAACACACAGCAGAGTTCTCATCCATGGATCACACTCTTCTTTAGAGCGAGAAGCACACTCTTGCTTTCTAGCGTCCCTAATACTGCAGGAAATCTGAGTGTTCCCAGAACGAAAGAATGGTTTTTCGTACACATACGTACCATATCTAGTTAAACTCTGCTTCCGAAACTGAAACAATCCACAGGTCCTCTAACATCCAATGCTTGTCGGGTAAGATCCAAAACGTGTTAGCTTCGTGAACGATGTAGTTCATTTGAACTGTAAAGTAACTGCACTTACCTGAAACGAAGTCTTGCTTGTAGGAAGACTCAGAGACTGGGATTTAACTCCATTTCTGATGTGAAACATACAGCAGAGTTCTCATCCATTGATCACACTCTGCTTTAGACCAAGAAGCACGCTCTTGCTTTCTAGAGTCTCTAAGACAGCAGGAAACGTGAGTGTGCTGAGAACAAAAGAACGGTGTTTCCTACACATACGGACCGTATCTAGTCCAACTCTGCTTCTGAAACTGATACAAAGCACTGGTCCTCTAACTTCCAATGCTTGTGAGGTAAGATGTGAAACGTGTGAGCTTCAAGAACAATGTAGTTCGTTTGAGCTGAGAAGTGACGGCCATTACCTGAAACGAAGTCTTGCTTGTAGTAAGACACAGAGCCTGGGATTTAACTCCATTTCTGAAGGGAAACACAAAGCAGAGTTCTCATCCATGGATCACACTCTGCTTTAGAGCGAGAAGCAACTCTTGCTTTCTAGAGTCCCTAATACAGCAGGAAATCTGAGTGTTCCCAGAATGAAATAACGGATTTTCGCACACATAAGGACCATATGTAGTCCAAATCTGCTTCTGAAACTGATACAAAGCACTGGTCCTCTAACATCCAATGCTTGTCAGTTAAGATGAGAAACGTGTGAGCTTTGTGAACGATGTAGTTCCTTTGAGCAGAAAAGTAACTGCCCTTACCTGAAATGAAGTCTTGCTTGTAGGAAGACTCAGAGCCTGGGATTTAACTTAATTTCTGAAGTGAAACACACACCAGAGTTCTCATCCATTGATCACATTCTGCTTTAGAGCAAGAAGCACGCTCTTGCTTTCTAGAGGCTCTAAGACAGCATGAAACGTGAGTGTGCCGAGAAGAAAAGAACGATGTTGCCTAAACATAGGGACAATATGTAGTCCAAATCTGCTTCTGAAACTGAAACAAAGCACTGGTCCTCTAACATCCAATGCATGTCAGTTAAGATGACAAACGTGTGAGCTGCGTAAACTATGTAGTTCGTTTGAGCAGAAAAGTGACTGACCTTACCTGAAACAAAGTCTTGCTTGTAGGAAGACACAGAGCCTGGGATTTAACTCCATTTCTGAAGGGAAACACACAGCATAGTTCTCATCCATGTATCACCCTCTGATTTAAGCAAGAAGCACGCTCTTGCTTTCTAGAAGCTCTAAGACAGCATGAAACGTGAGTGTGCTGAGAAGAAAAGAACGATGTTGCCTAAACATAGGGACAATATTAGTCCAAATCTGCTTCTGAAACTGATACAAAGCACTGGTCCTCTAACATCCAATGCTTGTCAGTTAAGATGAGAAACGTGTGAGCTTCATGAACGATGTAGTTCATTTGAGCAGAAAAGTAACTGCCCTTCCTTGTAATGAAGTCTTGCTAGTAGGAAGACTCAGAGCCTGGGATTTAACTCCATTTCTGAAGTGAAACACACAGCAGAGTTCTCATCCATCGATCTCACCCTGCTTTAGAGCAAGAAGCAAGCTCTTGCTTTCTAGAGGCTCTAAGAGACCATGAAACGTGAGTGTGCTGCCAACAAAAGAACGATGTTGCCTAAACATAGGGCCAATATGTAGTCCAAATCTGCTTCTGAAACTGATACAAAGCACTGGTCCTCTAACATCCAATGCTTGTCAGTTAAGATGAGAAACGTGTGAGCTTCGTGAACGATGTAGTTCATTTGAGCTGAAAAGTGACTGCCCTTACCTGAAACGAAGTCTTGCTTGTAGGAAGACTCAGAGCCTGGGATGTCACACCATTTCTGAAGTGAAACACACAGCAGAGTTCTCATCCATTGATCACACTCTGCTTTAGAGCAAGAAGCACGCTCTTGCTTTCTAGAGGCTCTAAGACAGCATGAAACGTGAGTGTGCTGAGAACAAAAGAACGATGTTGCCTACACATATGGACCATATGTAGTCGAAATCTGCTTCTGAAACTGATACAAAGCACTGGTCCTCTAACATCCAATGCTTGTCAGTTAATATGAGAAACGTGTGAGTTTCATGAATGATGTAGTTCGTTTGAGCTATAAAGAAACTGCCCTTACCTGAATGGAATTCTGCTAGTAGGAATACTCAGAACCTGGTATTTAACTCCATTTCTGAAGTGAAACACACAGCAAAGTTCTCATCCATTGATCACACTCTCCTTTAGAGCAAGAAGCTCGCTCTTGCTTTCTAGAGTCTCTAATACAGCAGGCAATCTGAGTGTGTCCAGAACCAAAGAACGGTGTTTTCCACACATATGGACCATATGTAGTCCAAATCTGCTTCTGAAACTGATACAAAGCACTGGTCCTCTAACATCCAATGCTTGTCAGTAAAGATGGGAAACGTGTGAGCTTCGTGAACTATGTAGTTCGATGAGCAGAAAAGTGACTGCCCTTACCTGAAAAGTAGTCTTGCTTGTAGGAAGACTCAGAGCCTGGGATTTCACTCCATTTCTGAAGTGAAACACACAGCAGTATTCTCATCCATTGATCACACTCTGCTTTAGAGCAAGAAGCATGCTCTTGCTTTCTAGAGTCTCTAACACAGCAGGAAACCTGAGTGTGCTGAGAACAAAGAACGGTGTTTCCTACACATACGGACCGTATCTAGTCCAACTCTGGTTCTGAAACTGACACAAAGCACTGGTCCTCTAACATCCAATGCTTGTCTGTTAAGATGAGAAACGTGTGAGATTCGTGAACGATGTATTTCGTTTGAGCTGAAAAGTGACTGCCCTTACCTGAAAAGAAGTCTTGCTTGTAGGAAGACACAGAGCCAGGGATTTAACTCCATTTCTGAAGGGAAACACACAGCATAGTTCTCATCCATGGATCACACTCTGCTTTAGAGCAAGAAGCATGCTCTTGCTTTCTAGAGTCTGTAACACAGCAGGAAACCTGAGTGTGCTCAAAACAAAAGAACGGTGTTTCCTACACATAGGGAACATATCTAGTTTAACTCTGCTTCTGAAACTGAAACAAACCACAGGTCCTCTAACATCCAATGCTTGTCAGGTAAGATCTGAAACGTGTGAACTTAGTGAACGATGTAGTTCCTTTGAGCTATATAGTATCTGCCCTTACCTGAAATGAAGTCTTGCTTATAGGAAGACTCAGAGCCTGGGATTTAACTCCATTTCTGAAGTGAAACACACAGCAGAGTTCTCATCCACTGATCACACTCTGCCTTAGAGCAAGAAGCACACTCTTGGTTTCTAGAGTCTCTAAGACAGCAGGAAACGTGAGTGTGCTGAGAACAAAAAAACTGTGTATCCTACAATTACGGACCATATCTAGTCCAACTCTGCTTCTGAAACTGAAACAAACCACATGTCCTCTAACATCCAATGCTTGTCAGGTAAGATCTGAAACGTGTGAACTTAGTGAACGATGTAGTTCGTTTGAGCTATATAGTATCTGCCCTTACCTGAAATGAAGTCTTGCTTATAGGAAGACTCAGAGCCTTGGATTTAACTCCATTTCTGAAGTGAAACACACAGCAGAGTTCTCATCCACTGATCACACTCTGCCTTAGAGCAAGAAGCACGCTCTTTGTTTCTAGAGTCTCTAAGACAGCAGGAAACGTGAGTGTGCTGAGAACAAAAAAACTGTGTATCCTACACATACGGACCATATCTAGTCCAACTCTGCTTCTGAAACTGATACAAAGCACTGGTCCTCAAACATCCAATGCTTGTCAGTTAAGATGAGAAACGTGTGAGCTTCAAGAACGATGTAGTTCGTTTGACCTGAGAAGTGACTGCCCTTACCTGAAACGAAGTCTTGCTTGTAGGAAGACTCAGAGCCTGGGATTTAACTCCATTTCTGAAGTGAAACACACAGCAGAGTTCTCATCCATTGATCACACTCTGCTTTAGAGCAAGAAGCTCGCTCTTGCTTTCTAGAGTCTCTAATAGAGCAGGCAATCTGAGTGTGCCCAGAACAAAAGAACGGTGTTTCCCACACATACGGACTATATGTAGTCCAAATCTGCTTCTGAAACTGATACAAAGCACTGGTCCTCTAACATCCAATGCTTGTCAGTGAAGATGAGAAACGTGTGAGTTTCATGAACGATGTAGTTCGTTTTAGCTATAAAGAAACTGCCCTTACCTGAACGGAATTCTGCTTATAAGAAGACTCAGAGCCTGGGATTTAACTCCATTTCTGAAGGGAAACACACAGCAGTGTTCTCATCAATTGAACACACTCTGCTTTAGAACAAGAAGAACACTCTTGCTTTCTAGAGTCTCTAATACAGCAGGGAACCTGAGTGTGCTGAGAACAAAAGAACGGTGTTTCCTACACATACGGACCATATCTAGTTCAACTCTGCTTCTGAAACTGAAACAAACCAGAGGTCCTCTAACATCCAATGCTTTTCAGGTAAGATCCGAAACGTGTGAGCTTAGTGAACGATGTAGTTCGTTTTTCCTATAAAGTATCTGCCCTTACCTGAAATGAAGTCTTGCTTGTAGGAAGACTCAGAGCCTGGGATTTAATTCCATTTCTTAAGTGAAACACACAGCAGAGTTCTCATCCATTGATCACACTCTGCTTTAGTGCAAGAAGCACGCTCTTGCTTTCTAGAGTCTCAAAGACTGCAGGAAACGTGTGTGTGCTGAGAACAAAAGAACGGTGTTTCCTACACATATGGACCATATCTAGTCCAACTCTGCTTCTGAAACTGATACAAAGCATTGGTCCTCTAACATCAAATGCTTGTCAGTTAAGATGACAAACGTGTGAGCTTCAAGAACGATGTAGTTCGTTTGAGCGGAGAAGTGACTGCCCTTACCTGAAATGAAGTCTTGCTTGTAGGAAGACTCAGAGCCTGGGATTTAACTCCATTTCTGAAGTGAAACACACAGCAGATTTCTCATCCATTGATCACACTCTGCTTTAGAGCAAGAAGCATGCTCTTGCTTTTTAGAGGCTCTAAGACAGCATGAAATGTGAGTGTGCTGAGAACAAAAGAACGATGTTGCCTAAACAAAGGGACAATATGTAGTCCAAATCTGCTTGTGAAACTGATACAAAGCACTGGTCCTCTAACATCCAATGCTTCTCAGTTAAGATGAGAAACATGTGAGTTTCGTGAACGATGTAGTTCCTTTGAGCTATAAAGAAACTGCCCTTACATGAAAGGAAGTTTTGCTTGTAGGAAGACTCAGAGCCTGGGATTTAACTCCATTTCTGAAGTGAAACACACAGCAAAGTTCTCATCCATTGATCAACTCTGCTTTAGAGCAAGAAGCTCGCTCTTGCTTTCTAGAGTCTCTAATACAGCAGGAAATCTGAGTGTGTCCAGAACAAAAGAACGGTGTTTCCCACACATACGGACCATATGTAGTCCAAATCTGCTTCTGAAACTGATACAACGCACTGGTCCTCTAACATCCAATGCTTGCCAGTTAAGATGAGAAACGTGTGAGCTTCTTGAACGATGTAGTTCGTTTTAGCTGAAAAGTTACTGCTCTTACCTGAAACGAAGTCTTTCTTGTAGGAAGACACAGAGCCTGGGATTTAACTCCATTTCTGAAGGGAAACACACAGCATAGTTCTCATCCATGGATCACACTCTGCTTTAGAGCGAGAAGCACGCTCTTGCTTTCTAGAGTCTCTAATACAGCAGGGAACCTGAGTGTGCTGAGAACAAAAGAACGGTGTTTCCTACACATATGGACCATATCTAGTTCAACTCTGCTTCTGAAACTGAAACAAACCACAGGTCCTCTAACATCCAATGCTTGTCAGTTAAGATGAGAAACGTGTGAGCTTCGTGAACTATGTAGTTCGTTTGAGCAGAAAAGTGACTGCCCTTACCTGAAAAGAAATCTTGCTTGTAGGAAGACTCAGAGCCTGGGATTTAACTCCATTTCTGAAGTGAAACAAACAGCAGAGTTTTCATCCATTGATCACACTCTGCTTTAGAGCAAGAAGCATGCTCTTGCTTTCTAGAGTCTCTAATACAGCAGGCAATCTGAGTGTGCCCAGAACAAATGAACGGTGTTTCCCACACATACGGACCATATGTGGTCCAAATCTGCTTCTGAAACTGATACAAAGCACTGGTACTCTAACATCCAATGCTTATCAGTTAAGATGAGAAACCTGTGAGCTTTGGGAATGATGTGGTTCGTTTGAGCAGAAAAGTGACTGCCCTTACCTAAAATGAAGTCTTGCTTATAGGAAGACTCAGAGCCGGGAATTTCACTCCATTTCTGAAGTGATACACACAGCAGTGTTCTCATCCATTGAACACACTCTGCTTTAGAACAAGAAGCACACTCTTGCTTTCTAGAGTCTCTAAGACAGAAGGAAAAGTGAGTGTGCTGAGAACAAAAGAACGGTGTTTCCTACACATATGGACCATATCTAGTACAACTATGCTTCTGAAACTGATACAAAGCAATGGTCCTCTAACATCCAATGCTTGTCAGTTAGGATGAGAAACGTGTGAGCTTCGTGAACGAAGTAGTTCGTTTGAGCTGAAAAGTGACTGCCCTTACCTGAAACGAAGTCTTGCTTGTAGGAAGACACAGAGCCTGGGATTTAGCTCCATTTCTGAAGGGAAACACACAGCAGTGTTCTCCTACATAGATCACACTCTGCTTTAGAACAAGAAGCACGCTGTTGCTTTCTAGAGTCTCTATGACAGCCGGAAACGTGAGTGTGCTGAGAACAAAATAATGGTGTTTCCTACACATACGGACCATATCTAGTCAAACTCTGCATCTGAAACTGAAACAAACCACAGGTCCTCTAACATCCAATGCTTGTCAGGTAAGATCCGAAACATG
Organism: Onychomys leucogaster; assembly: GCA_949786385.1. Classification (NCBI taxonomy): domain Eukaryota; kingdom Metazoa; phylum Chordata; class Mammalia; order Rodentia; family Cricetidae; genus Onychomys; species Onychomys leucogaster. The sequence goes on from CATKUP010000063.1 coordinate 614,111, forward strand.
TGAACTTCGTGAACGATGTAGTTCATTTGACCTGTAAAGTAACTGCACTTACCTGAAACGAAATCTTGCTTGTAGGAAGACACAGAGCCTGGGATTTAGCTCCATTTCTGAAGGGAAACACACAACATAGTTCTCATCCATTGATCACACTCTGCTTTAGAGCAAGAAGCTCGCTCTTGCTTTCTAGAGTCTCTAATAGAGCAGGCAATCTGAGTGTGCCCAGAACAAAAGAACGGTGTTTCCCACACATACGGACTATATGTAGTCCAAATCTGCTTCTGAAACTGATACAAAGCACTGGTCCTCTAACATCCAATGCTTGTCAGTGAAGATGAGAAACGTGTGAGTTTCATGAACGATGTAGTTCGTTTTAGCTATAAAGAAACTGCCCTTACCTGAACGGAATTCTGCTTATAAGAAGACTCAGAGCCTGGGATTTAACTCCATTTCTGAAGGGAAACACACAGCAGTGTTCTCATCAATTGAACACACTCTGCTTTAGAACAAGAAGAACACTCTTGCTTTCTAGAGTCTCTAATACAGCAGGGAACCTGAGTGTGCTGAGAACAAAAGAACGGTGTTTCCTACACATACGGACCATATCTAGTTCAACTCTGCTTCTGAAACTGAAACAAACCAGAGGTCCTCTAACATCCAATGCTTTTCAGGTAAGATCCGAAACGTGTGAGCTTAGTGAACGATGTAGTTCGTTTTTCCTATAAAGTATCTGCCCTTACCTGAAATGAAGTCTTGCTTGTAGGAAGACTCAGAGCCTGGGATTTAATTCCATTTCTTAAGTGAAACACACAGCAGAGTTCTCATCCATTGATCACACTCTGCTTTAGTGCAAGAAGCACGCTCTTGCTTTCTAGAGTCTCAAAGACTGCAGGAAACGTGTGTGTGCTGAGAACAAAAGAACGGTGTTTCCTACACATATGGACCATATCTAGTCCAACTCTGCTTCTGAAACTGATACAAAGCATTGGTCCTCTAACATCAAATGCTTGTCAGTTAAGATGACAAACGTGTGAGCTTCAAGAACGATGTAGTTCGTTTGAGCGGAGAAGTGACTGCCCTTACCTGAAATGAAGTCTTGCTTGTAGGAAGACTCAGAGCCTGGGATTTAACTCCATTTCTGAAGTGAAACACACAGCAGATTTCTCATCCATTGATCACACTCTGCTTTAGAGCAAGAAGCATGCTCTTGCTTTTTAGAGGCTCTAAGACAGCATGAAATGTGAGTGTGCTGAGAACAAAAGAACGATGTTGCCTAAACAAAGGGACAATATGTAGTCCAAATCTGCTTGTGAAACTGATACAAAGCACTGGTCCTCTAACATCCAATGCTTCTCAGTTAAGATGAGAAACATGTGAGTTTCGTGAACGATGTAGTTCCTTTGAGCTATAAAGAAACTGCCCTTACATGAAAGGAAGTTTTGCTTGTAGGAAGACTCAGAGCCTGGGATTTAACTCCATTTCTGAAGTGAAACACACAGCAAAGTTCTCATCCATTGATCAACTCTGCTTTAGAGCAAGAAGCTCGCTCTTGCTTTCTAGAGTCTCTAATACAGCAGGAAATCTGAGTGTGTCCAGAACAAAAGAACGGTGTTTCCCACACATACGGACCATATGTAGTCCAAATCTGCTTCTGAAACTGATACAACGCACTGGTCCTCTAACATCCAATGCTTGCCAGTTAAGATGAGAAACGTGTGAGCTTCTTGAACGATGTAGTTCGTTTTAGCTGAAAAGTTACTGCTCTTACCTGAAACGAAGTCTTTCTTGTAGGAAGACACAGAGCCTGGGATTTAACTCCATTTCTGAAGGGAAACACACAGCATAGTTCTCATCCATGGATCACACTCTGCTTTAGAGCGAGAAGCACGCTCTTGCTTTCTAGAGTCTCTAATACAGCAGGGAACCTGAGTGTGCTGAGAACAAAAGAACGGTGTTTCCTACACATATGGACCATATCTAGTTCAACTCTGCTTCTGAAACTGAAACAAACCACAGGTCCTCTAACATCCAATGCTTGTCAGTTAAGATGAGAAACGTGTGAGCTTCGTGAACTATGTAGTTCGTTTGAGCAGAAAAGTGACTGCCCTTACCTGAAAAGAAATCTTGCTTGTAGGAAGACTCAGAGCCTGGGATTTAACTCCATTTCTGAAGTGAAACAAACAGCAGAGTTTTCATCCATTGATCACACTCTGCTTTAGAGCAAGAAGCATGCTCTTGCTTTCTAGAGTCTCTAATACAGCAGGCAATCTGAGTGTGCCCAGAACAAATGAACGGTGTTTCCCACACATACGGACCATATGTGGTCCAAATCTGCTTCTGAAACTGATACAAAGCACTGGTACTCTAACATCCAATGCTTATCAGTTAAGATGAGAAACCTGTGAGCTTTGGGAATGATGTGGTTCGTTTGAGCAGAAAAGTGACTGCCCTTACCTAAAATGAAGTCTTGCTTATAGGAAGACTCAGAGCCGGGAATTTCACTCCATTTCTGAAGTGATACACACAGCAGTGTTCTCATCCATTGAACACACTCTGCTTTAGAACAAGAAGCACACTCTTGCTTTCTAGAGTCTCTAAGACAGAAGGAAAAGTGAGTGTGCTGAGAACAAAAGAACGGTGTTTCCTACACATATGGACCATATCTAGTACAACTATGCTTCTGAAACTGATACAAAGCAATGGTCCTCTAACATCCAATGCTTGTCAGTTAGGATGAGAAACGTGTGAGCTTCGTGAACGAAGTAGTTCGTTTGAGCTGAAAAGTGACTGCCCTTACCTGAAACGAAGTCTTGCTTGTAGGAAGACACAGAGCCTGGGATTTAGCTCCATTTCTGAAGGGAAACACACAGCAGTGTTCTCCTACATAGATCACACTCTGCTTTAGAACAAGAAGCACGCTGTTGCTTTCTAGAGTCTCTATGACAGCCGGAAACGTGAGTGTGCTGAGAACAAAATAATGGTGTTTCCTACACATACGGACCATATCTAGTCAAACTCTGCATCTGAAACTGAAACAAACCACAGGTCCTCTAACATCCAATGCTTGTCAGGTAAGATCCGAAACATGTGAACTTCGTGAACGATGTAGTTCATTTGACCTGTAAAGTAACTGCACTTACCTGAAACGAAATCTTGCTTGTAGGAAGACACAGAGCCTGGGATTTAGCTCCATTTCTGAAGGGAAACACACAACATAGTTCTCATCCATTGATCACACTCTGCTTTAGAGCAAGAAGCTCGCTCTTGCTTTCTAGAGTCTCTAATAGAGCAGGCAATCTGAGTGTGCCCAGAACAAAAGAACGGTGTTTCCCACACATACGGACTATATGTAGTCCAAATCTGCTTCTGAAACTGATACAAAGCACTGGTCCTCTAACATCCAATGCTTGTCAGTGAAGATGAGAAACGTGTGAGTTTCATGAATGACGTAGTTCGTTTGATCTGAGAAGAGACTGCCCTTACCTGAAACGAAGTCTTGCTTGTAGTAAGACTCAGAGCCTGGGATTCAACTCCATTTCTGAAGGGAAACACACAGCAGAGTTCTCATCCATGGATCACACTCTTCTTTAGAGCGAGAAGCACACTCTTGCTTTCTAGCGTCCCTAATACTGCAGGAAATCTGAGGGTTCCCAGAACGAAAGAATGGTTTTTCGTACACATACGGACCATATCTAGTTAAACTCTGCTTCCGAAACTGAAACAATCCACAGGTCCTCTAACATCCAATGCTTGTCGGGTAAGATCCAAAACGTGTTAGCTTCGTGAACGATGTAGTTCGTTTGAACTGTAAAGTAACTGCACTTACCTGAAACGAAGTCTTGCTTGTAGGAAGACTCAGAGACTGGGATTTAACTCCATTTCTGATGTGAAACACACAGCAGAGTTCTCATCCATTGATCACACTCTGCTTTAGACCAAGAAGCACGCTCTTGCTTTCTAGAGTCTCTAAGACAGCAGGAAACGTGAGTGTGCTGAGAACAAAAGAACGGTGTTTCCTACACATACGGACCGTATCTAGTCCAACTCTGCTTCTGAAACTGATACAAAGCACTGGTCCTCTAACTTCCAATGCTTGTGAGGTAAGATGTGAAACGTGTGAGCTTCAAGAACAATATAGTTCGTTTGAGCTGAGAAGTGACGGCCATTACCTGAAACGAAGTCTTGCTTGTAGTAAGACACAGAGCCTGGGATTTAACTCCATTTCTGAAGGGAAACACAAAGCAGAGTTCTCATCCATGGATCACACTCTGCTTTAGAGCGAGAAGCAACTCTTGCTTTCTAGAGTCCCTAATACAGCAGGAAATCTGAGTGTTCCCAGAATGAAATAACGGATTTTCGCACACATAAGGACCATATGTAGTCCAAATCTGCTTCTGAAACTGATACAAAGCACTGGTCCTCTAACATCCAATGCTTGTCAGTTAAGATGAGAAACGTGTGAGCTTTGTGAACGATGTAGTTCCTTTGAGCAGAAAAGTAACTGCCCTTACCTGAAATGAAGTCTTGCTTGTAGGAAGACTCAGAGCCTGGGATTTAACTCAATTTCTGAAGTGATACACACAGCAGTGTTCTCATCCATTGAACACACTCTGCTTTAGAACAAGAAGCACACTCTTGCTTTCTAGAGTCTCTAAGACAGAAGGAAAAGTGAGTGTGCTGAGAACAAAAGAACGGTGTTTCCTACACATATGGACCATATCTAGTACAACTATGCTTCTGAAACTGATACAAAGCAATGGTCCTCTAACATCCAATGCTTGTCAGTTAGGATGAGAAACGTGTGAGCTTCGTGAACGAAGTAGTTCGTTTGAGCTGAAAAGTGACTGCCCTTACCTGAAACGAAGTCTTGCTTGTAGGAAGACACAGAGCCTGGGATTTAGCTCCATTTCTGAAGGGAAACACACAGCAGTGTTCTCCTACATAGATCACACTCTGCTTTAGAACAAGAAGCACGCTGTTGCTTTCTAGAGTCTCTATGACAGCCGGAAACGTGAGTGTGCTGAGAACAAAATAATGGTGTTTCCTACACATACGGACCATATCTAGTCAAACTCTGCATCTGAAACTGAAACAAACCACAGGTCCTCTAACATCCAATGCTTGTCAGGTAAGATCCGAAACATGTGAACTTCGTGAACGATGTAGTTCATTTGACCTGTAAAGTAACTGCACTTACCTGAAACGAAATCTTGCTTGTAGGAAGACACAGAGCCTGGGATTTAGCTCCATTTCTGAAGGGAAACACACAACATAGTTCTCATCCATTGATCACACTCTGCTTTAGAGCAAGAAGCTCGCTCTTGCTTTCTAGAGTATCTAATAGAGCAGGCAATCTGAGTGTGCCCAGAACAAAAGAACGGTGTTTCCCACACATACGGACTATATGTAGTCCAAATCTGCTTCTGAAACTGATACAAAGCACTGGTCCTCTAACATCCAATGCTTGTCAGTGAAGATGAGAAACGTGTGAGTTTCATGAATGACGTAGTTCGTTTGATCTGAGAAGAGACTGCCCTTACCTGAAACGAAGTCTTGCTTGTAGTAAGACTCAGAGCCTGGGATTCAACTCCATTTCTGAAGGGAAACACACAGCAGAGTTCTCATCCATGGATCACACTCTTCTTTAGAGCGAGAAGCACACTCTTGCTTTCTAGCGTCCCTAATACTGCAGGAAATCTGAGTGTTCCCAGAACGAAAGAATGGTTTTTCGTACACATACGGACCATATCTAGTTAAACTCTGCTTCCGAAACTGAAACAATCCACAGGTCCTCTAACATCCAATGCTTGTCGGGTAAGATCCAAAACGTGTTAGCTTCGTGAACGATGTAGTTCGTTTGAACTGTAAAGTAACTGCACTTACCTGAAACGAAGTCTTGCTTGTAGGAAGACTCAGAGACTGGGATTTAACTCCATTTCTGATGTGAAACACACAGCAGAGTTCTCATCCATTGATCACACTCTGCTTTAGACCAAGAAGCACGCTCTTGCTTTCTAGAGTCTCTAAGACAGCAGGAAACGTGAGTGTGCTGAGAACAAAAGAACGGTGTTTCCTACACATACGGACCGTATCTAGTCCAACTCTGCTTCTGAAACTGATACAAAGCACTGGTCCTCTAACTTCCAATGCTTGTGAGGTAAGATGTGAAACGTGTGAGCTTCAAGAACAATATAGTTCGTTTGAGCTGAGAAGTGACGGCCATTACCTGAAACGAAGTCTTGCTTGTAGTAAGACACAGAGCCTGGGATTTAACTCCATTTCTGAAGGGAAACACAAAGCAGAGTTCTCATCCATGGATCACACTCTGCTTTAGAGCGAGAAGCAACTCTTGCTTTCTAGAGTCCCTAATACAGCAGGAAATCTGAGTGTTCCCAGAATGAAATAACGGATTTTCGCACACATAAGGACCATATGTAGTCCAAATCTGCTTCTGAAACTGATACAAAGCACTGGTCCTCTAACATCCAATGCTTGTCAGTTAAGATGAGAAACGTGTGAGCTTTGTGAACGATGTAGTTCCTTTGAGCAGAAAAGTAACTGCCCTTACCTGAAATGAAGTCTTGCTTGTAGGAAGACTCAGAGCCTGGGATTTAACTCAATTTCTGAAGTGAAACACACACCAGAGTTCTCATCCATTGATCACATTCTGCTTTAGAGCAAGAAGCACGCTCTTGCTTTCTAGAGGCTCTAAGACAGCATGAAACGTGAGTGTGCCGAGAAGAAAAGAACGATGTTGCCTAAACATAGGGACAATATGTAGTCCAAATCTGCTTCTGAAACTGAAACAAAGCACTGGTCCTCTAACATCCAATGCATGTCAGTTAAGATGACAAACGTGTGAGCTGCGTAAACTATGTAGTTCGTTTGAGCAGAAAAGTGACTGACCTTACCTGAAACAAAGTCTTGCTTGTAGGAAGACACAGAGCCTGGGATTTAACTCCATTTCTGAAGGGAAACACACAGCATAGTTCTCATCCATGTATCACCCTCTGATTTAAGCAAGAAGCACGCTCTTGCTTTCTAGAAGCTCTAAGACAGCATGAAACGTGAGTGTGCTGAGAAGAAAAGAACGATGTTGCCTAAACATAGGGACAATATTAGTCCAAATCTGCTTCTGAAACTGATACAAAGCACTGGTCCTCTAACATCCAATGCTTGTCAGTTAAGATGAGAAACGTGTGAGCTTCGTGAACGATGTAGTTCATTTGAGCAGAAAAGTAACTGCCCTTCCTTGTAATGAAGTCTTGCTTGTAGGAAGACTCAGAGCCTGGGATTTAACTCCATTTCTGAAGTGAAACACACAGCAGAGTTCTCATCCATCGATCTCACCCTGCTTTAGAGCAAGAGCACGCTCTTGCTTTCTAGAGGCTCTAAGACAGCATGAAACGTGAGTGTGCTGAGAACAAAAGAACGATGTTGCCTACACATATGGACCATATGTAGTCGAAATCTGCTTCTGAAACTGATACAAAGCACTGGTCCTCTAACATCCAATGCTTGTCAGTTAATATGAGAAACGTGTGAGTTTCATGAATGATGTAGTACGTTTGAGCTATAAAGAAACTGCCCTTACCTGAATGGAATTCTGCTAGTAGGAATACTCAGAACCTAGTATTTAACTCCATTTCTGAAGTGAAACACACAGCAGAGTTCTCATCCATTGATCACACTCTCCTTTAGAGCAAGAAGCTCGCTCTTGCTTTCTAGAGTCTCTAATACAGCAGGCAATCTGAGTGTGTCCAGAACCAAAGAACGGTGTTTTCCACACATATGGACCATATGTAGTCCAAATCTGCTTCTGAAACTGATACAAAGCACTGGTCCTCTAACATCCAATGCTTGTCAGTAAAGATGGGAAACGTGTGAGCTTCGTGAACTATGTAGTTCGATGAGCAGAAAAGTGACTGCCCTTATCTGAAAAGAAGTCTTGCTTGTAGGAAGACTCAGAGCCTGGGATTTCACTCCATTTCTGAAGTGAAACACACAGCAGTATTCTCATCCATTGATCACACTCTGCTTTAGAGCAAGAAGCATGCTCTTGCTTTCTAGAGTCTCTAACACAGCAGGAAACCTGAGTGTGCTGAGAACCAAAGAACGGTGTTTCCTACACATACGGACCGTATCTAGTCCAACTCTGGTTCTGAAACTGACACAAAGCACTGGTCCTCTAACATCCAATGCTTGTCTGTTAAGATGAGAAACGTGTGAGATTCGTGAAGGATGTATTTCGTTTGAGCTGAAAAGTGACTGCCCTTACCTGAAAAGAAGTCTTGCTTGTAGGAAGACACAGAGCCAGGGATTTAACTCCATTTCTGAAGGGAAACACACAGCATAGTTCTCATCCATGGATCACACTCTGCTTTAGAGCAAGAAGCATGCTCTTGCTTTCTAGAGTCTCTAACACAGCAGGAAACCTGAGTGTGCTCAAAACAAAAGAACGGTGTTTCCTACACATAGGGAACATATCTAGTTTAACTCTGCTTCTGAAACTGAAACAAACCACAGGTCCTCTAACATCCAATGCTTGTCAGGTAAGATCTGAAACGTGTGAACTTAGTGAACGATGTAGTTCCTTTGAGCTATATAGTATCTGCCCTTACCTGAAATGAAGTCTTGCTTATAGGAAGACTCAGAGCCTGGGATTTAACTCCATTTCTGAAGTGAAACACACAGCAGAGTTCTCATCCACTGATCACACTCTGCCTTAGAGCAAGAAGCACACTCTTGGTTTCTAGAGTCTCTAAGACAGCAGGAAACGTGAGTGTGCTGAGAACAAAAAAACTGTGTATCCTACAATTACGGACCATATCTAGTCCAACTCTGCTTCTGAAACTGAAACAAACCACATGTCCTCTAACATCCAATGCTTGTCAGGTAAGATCTGAAACGTGTGAACTTAGTGAACGATGTAGTTCGTTTGAGCTATATAGTATCTGCCCTTACCTGAAATGAAGTCTTGCTTATAGGAAGACTCAGAGCCTTGGATTTAACTCCATTTCTGAAGTGAAACACACAGCAGAGTTCTCATCCACTGATCACACTCTGCCTTAGAGCAAGAAGCACGCTCTTTGTTTCTAGAGTCTCTAAGACAGCAGGAAACGTGAGTGTGCTGAGAATAAAAAAACTGTGTATCCTACACATACGGACCATATCTAGTCCAACTCTGCTTCTGAAACTGATACAAAGCACTGGTCCTCAAACATCCAATGCTTGTCAGTTAAGATGAGAAACGTGTGAGCTTCAAGAACGATGTAGTTCGTTTGACCTGAGAAGTGACTGCCCTTACCTGAAACGAAGTCTTGCTTGTAGGAAGACTCAGAGCCTGGGATTTAACTCCATTTCTGAAGTGAAACACACAGCAGAGTTCTCATCCATTGATCACACTCTGCTTTAGAGCAAGAAGCTCGCTCTTGCTTTCTAGAGTCTCTAATAGAGCAGGCAATCTGAGTGTGCCCAGAACAAAAGAACGGTGTTTCCCACACATACGGACTATATGTAGTCCAACTCTGCTTCTGAAACTGATACAAAGCACTGGTCCTCTAACATCCTATGCTTGTCAGTGAAGATGAGAAACGTGTGAGTTTCATGAACGATGTAGTTCGTTTTAGCTATAAAGAAACTGCCCTTACCTGAACGGAATTCTGCTTATAAGAAGACTCAGAGCCTGGGATTTAACTCCATTTCTGAAGGGAAACACACAGCAGTGTTCTCATCAATTGAACACACTCTGCTTTAGAACAAGAAGAACACTCTTGCTTTCTAGAGTCTCTAATACAGCAGGGAACCTGAGTGTGCTGAGAACAAAAGAACGGTGTTTCCTACACATACGGACCATATCTAGTTCAACTCTGCTTCTGAAACTGAAACAAACCCGAGGTCCTCTAACATCCAATGCTTTTCAGGTAAGATCCGAAACGTGTGAGCTTAGTGAACGATGTAGTTCGTTTTTCCTATAAAGTATCTGCCCTTACCTGAAATGAAGTCTTGCTTGTAGGAAGACTCAGAGCCTGGGATTTAATTCCATTTCTTAAGTGAAACACACAGCAGAGTTCTCATCCATTGATCACACTCTGCTTTAGTGCAAGAAGCACGCTCTTGCTTTCTAGAGTCTCAAAGACTGCAGGAAACGTGTGTGTGCTGAGAACAAAAGAACGGTGTTTCCTACACATATGGACCATATCTAGTCCAACTCTGCTTCTGAAACTGATACAAAGCATTGGTCCTCTAACATCAAATGCTTGTCAGTTAAGATGACAAACGTGTGAGCTTCAAGAACGATGTAGTTCGTTTGAGCGGAGAAGTGACTGCCCTTACCTGAAATGAAGTCTTGCTTGTAGGAAGACTCAGAGCCTGGGATTTAACTCCATTTCTGAAGTGAAACACACAGCAGATTTCTCATCCATTGATCACACTCTGCTTTAGAGCAAGAAGCATGCTCTTGCTTTTTAGAGGCTCTAAGACAGCATGAAATGTGAGTGTGCTGAGAACAAAAGAACGATGTTGCCTAAACAAAGGGACAATATGTAGTCCAAATCTGCTTGTGAAACTGATACAAAGCACTGGTCCTCTAACATCCAATGCTTCTCAGTTAAGATGAGAAACATGTGAGTTTCGTGAACGATGTAGTTCCTTTGAGCTATAAAGAAACTGCCCTTACATGAAAGGAAGTTTTGCTTTTAGGAAGACTCAGAGCCTGGGATTTAACTCCATTTCTGAAGTGAAACACACAGCAAAGTTCTCATCCATTGATCAACTCTGCTTTAGAGCAAGAAGCTCGCTCTTGCTTTCTAGAGTCTCTAATACAGCAGGCAATCTGAGTGTGCCCAGAACAAAAGAACGGGGTTTCCCACACATACGGACCATATGTAGTCCAAATCTCCTTCTGAAACTGATACAAAGCACTGGTCCTCTAACATCCAATGCTGTCATTTAAGATGAGAAACGTGTGAGCGTCGTGAACGATGTAGTTCTTTTGAGCTGAAAAGTGACTGCCCTTACCTGAAACGAAGTCTTGCTTGTAGGAAGACACAGAGCCTGGGATTTAACTCCATTTATGAAGGGAAACACACAGCATGGTTCTCATCCATGGATCACACTCTGCTTTAGAGCGAGAAGCACCCTCTTGCTTTCTAGAGTCTCTAATACAGCAGGGAACCTGAGTGTGCTGAGAACAAAGGAACGGTCTTTCCTACACATACGGACCATATCTAGTTCAACTCTGCTTCTGAAACTGAAACAAACCACAGGTCCTCTAACATCCAATGCTTGTCAGGTAATATCCAAAACGTGTGAGCTTCGTGAACGATGTAGTTCGTTTGACCTGTAAAGTAACTGCACTTACCTGAAACGAAGTCTTGCTTGTAGGAAGACTCAGAGACTGGGATTTAACTCCATTTCTGATGGGAAACACACAGCAGAGTTCTCATCCATTGATCACACTCTGCTTTAGAGCAAGATGCACGCACTTGCTTTCTAGAGTCTCTAAGACAGCAGGAAACGTGAGTGTGCTGAGAACAAAAGAGCGGTGTTTCCTACACATACGGACCATATCTAGTCCAACTCTGCTTCTGAAACTGATACAAAGCAATGGTCTTGTAACATCCAATGCTTGTTGTCAGTTAGGATGAGAAACGTGTGAGCTTCGTGAACGATGTACTTCGTTTGAGCTGAAAAGTGACTGCCCTTACCTGAAAAGATGTCTCGCTTGTAGGAAGACACAGAGCCTGGGATTTAGCTCCATTTCTGAATGGAAACACACAGCAGTGTTCTCATCCATTGATCACACTCTGCTTTAGAACAAGAAGCACGCTCTTGCTTTCTAGATTCTCTAAGACAGCAGTTAACATGAGTGTGCTGAGAACAAAAGAACGGTCTTTCCTACAAATACGGACCATATCTAGTTCAACTCTGCTTCTGAAACTGAAACAAACCACAGGTCCTCTAACATCCAATGCTTGTCAGGTAAGATCCAAAACGTGTGATTTTCATGAATGATGTAGTTCATTTGAGATATAAAGAAACTGCCCTTACCTGAAAGGAAGTCTTGCTTGTAGAAAGACTCAGAGCAGGGGATTTCACTCCATTTCTGAAGTGAAACACACAGCAGAGTTCTCATCCATTGATCACACTCTGCTTTAGAGCAAGAAGCTCGCTCTTGCTTTCTAGAGTCTCTAATACAGCAGGCAATCTGAGTGTGCCCAGAACAAATGAACGGTGTTTCCCACACATACGGACCATATGTAGTCCAAATCTGCTTCTGAAACTGATACAAAGCACTGGTCCTCTAACATCCAATGCTTGTCAGTTAAGATGAGAAGCATGTGAGCTTCGTGAACGATGTAGTTCGTTTGAGCTGAAAAGTGACTGCCCTTACCTGAAATGAAATCTTGCTTGTAGGAAGACACAGAGCCTGGGATTTAACTCCATTTCTGAAGGGAAACACAGAGCATAGTTCTCATCCATGGATCACACTCTGCTTTAGAGCGAGAAGCACCCTCTTGCTTTCTAGAGTCTCTAATACAGCAGGGAACCTGAGTGTGCTGAGAACAAAAGAATGGTCTTTCCTACAAATACGGACCATATCTAGTTCAACTCTGCTTCTGAAACTGTAACAAACCACTGGTCCTCTAACATCCAATGCTTCTCTGTTAAGATGAGAAACGTGTGAGCTTCGTGAACGATGTAGTTCGTTTGACCTGTAAAGTAACTGCAATTACCTGAAACGAAGTCTTGCTTGTAGGAAGACTCAGAGACTGGGATTTAACTCCATTTCTGAAGTGAACACCCAGCAGAGTTCTCATCCATTGATCACACTCTGCTTTAGAGCAAGAAGCACGCACTTGCTTTCTAGAGGCTCTAAGAGAGCATGAAACCTGAGTGTGCTGAGAACAAAAGAACGATATTCCCTCACATACAGACCATTTGTAGTCCAAATTACCTTCTGAAACTGATACAAAGCACTGGTCTTCTAACATCCAATGCTTGTCAGTTAAGATGAGAAACGTGTGATTTTCATGAACGATGTAGTTCGTTTGAGCTATAAAGAAACTGCCCTTACCTGAACCGAATTCTGCTTATAGGAAGACTCTGAGCCTGGGATTTAACTCCATTTCTGAAGGGAAACACACAGCATAGTTCTCATCCATGGATCACACTCTGCTTTAGAGTGAGAAGCACGCTCTTGCTTTCTAGAGTCTCTAAGACAGCAGGAAACATGAGTGTGCTGAGAACCAAAGAACGATGTTTCCTACACATACGGACCGTATCTAGTCCAACTCTGCTTCTGAAACTGATACAAAGCACTGGTCCTCTAACATCCAATGCTTTTCAGGTAAGATCCGAAACGTGTGAGCTTAGTGAACGATGTAGTTCGTTTTTGCTATAAAGTATCTGCCCTTACCTGAAATGAAGTCTTGCTTGTAGGAAGACTCAGAGCCTGGGACTTAATTCCATTTCTGAAGTGAAACACACAGCAGAGTTCTCATCCATTGATCACACTCTGCTTTAGTGCAAGAAGCACGTTCTTGCTTTCTAGAGTCTCTAAGACTGCAGGAAACGTGTGTGTGCTGAGAACAAAAGAACGGTGTTTCCTACACATATGGACCATATCTAGTCCAACTCTGCTTCTGAAACTGATACAAAGCATTGGTCCTCTAACATCAAATGCTTGTCAGTTAAGATGACAAACGTGTGAGCTTCAAGAACGATGTAGTTCGTTTGAGGGGAGAAGTGACTCCCTTACCTGAAATGAATTCTTGCTTGTAGGAAGACTCAGAGCCTGGGATTTAACTCCATTTCTGAAGTGAAACACACAGCAGATTTCTCATCCATTGATCACACTCTGCTTTAGAGCAAGAAGCATGCACTTGCTTTTTAGAGGCTCTAAGACAGCATGAAATGTGAGTGTGCTCAGAACAAAAGAACGATGTTGCCTAAACAAAGGGACAATATGTAGTCCAAATCTGCTTGTGAAACTGATACAAAGCACTGGTCCTCTAACATCCAATGCTTCTCAGTTAAGATGAGAAACATGTGAGTTTCGTGAACGATGTAGTTCCTTTGAGCTATAAAGAAACTGCCCTTACCTGAAAGGAAGTGTTGCTTGTAGGAAGACTCAGAGCCTGGGATTTAACTCCATTTCTGAAGTGAAACACACAGCAAAGTTCTCATCCATTGATCAAACTCTGCTTTAGAGCAAGAAGCTCGCTCTTGCTTTCTAGAGTCTCTAATACAGCAGGCAATCTGAGTGTGTCCAGAACAAAAGAACGGTGTTTCCCACACATACGGACGATATGTAGTCCAAATCTGCTTCTGAAACTGACACAACGCACTGGTCCTCTAACATCCAATGCTTGCCAGTTAAGATGAGAAACGTGTGAGCTTCGTGAACTATGTAGTTCGTTTGAGCAGAAAAGTGACTGCCCTTACCTGAAAAGAAATCTTGCTTGTAGGAAGACTCAGAGCCTGGGATTTAACTCCATTTCTGAAGGGAAACACTCAGCAGTGTTCTCATCCATTGATCACACTCTGCATTAGTGCAAGAAGCACGCTGTTACTTTCTAGAGTCTCTAAGACTGCAAGAAATGTGTGTGTGCTGAGAACAAAAGAACGGTGTTTCCTACACATACGGACCATATCTAGTCAAACTCTGCTTCTGAAACTGATACAAAGCACTGGTCCTCTAACATCCAATGCTTGTCAGTTAAGATGAGAAACGTGTGAGCTTCAAGAACGATGTAGTTCGTTTGAGCTGAGAAGTGACTGCCCTTACCTGAAACGAAGCCTTGCTTGTAGTAAGACAAAAAGCCTGGGATTTAACTCCATTTCTGAAGGCAAACAGACAGCATAGTTCTCATCCATGGATCACACTCTGCTTTAGAGCAAGAAGCACAGTCTTGCTTCCTAGAGTCCTTAATACAGCAGGAAATCTGAGTGTTCCCAGAATGAAAGAACGGTTTTTCGTACACATAAGGACCGTATGTAGTCCAAATCTGCTTCTGAAACTGATACAAAGCACTAGTCCTCTAACATCCAATGCTTGTCAGTTAAGATGAGAAACGTGTGAGCTTCGTGAACTATTTAGTTTGTTTGTGAAGAAAAGTGACTGACCTTATCTGAAAAGAAGTCTTGCTTGTAGGAAGACTCAGAGCCTGGGATTTAACTGCATTTCTGAAGTGAAACACACAGCAGTGTTCTCATCCATTGATCACACTCTGCTTTAGAAGAAGAAGCACGCTCTTGCTTTCTAGATTCTCTAAGACAGCAGTTAACATGAGTGTGCTGAGAACCAAAGAACGATGTTTCCTACACATACGGACTGTATCTAGTCCAACTCTGCTTCTGAAACTGACACAAAGCACTGGTCCTCTAACATCCCATGCTTGTCTGTTAAGATGAGAAACATGTGAGCTTCGTGAACGATGTAGTTCGTTTGAGCTGAAAAGTGACTGCCCTTACCTGAAACGAAGTCTTGCTTGTAGGAAGACACAGAGCCTGGGATGTAACTCCATTTCTGAAGTGAAACACACAGCATAGTTCTCATCCATGGATCACACTCTGCTTTAGAGCAAGAAGCATGCTCTTGCTTTCAGGATGCTCTAAGACAGCATGAAATGTGAGTGTGCTGAGAACAAAAGAACTATGTTGCCTAAACATAGGGACAATATGTAGTCCAAATCTGCTTCTGAAACTGATACAAAGCACTGGTCCTCTAACATCCAATGCTTGTCAGTTAAGATGAGAAACATGTGAGTTTCGTGAATGATGTACTTCCTTTGAGCTATAAAGAAACTGCCCTTACCTGAAAGGAAGTCTTGCTTGTAGGAAGACTCAGAGGATGGGATTTCACTCCATTTCTGAAGTGAAACACACAGCAGAGTTCTCATCCATGGATTACACTCTGCTTTAGAGCAAGAAGCGTGCTCTTGCTTTCTAGTGTCTCTAATACAGCAGGCAATCTGAGTGTGCCCAGAACAAAAGAACGGAGTTTCCCACACATACGGACCATATGTAGTCCAAATCTGCTTCTGAAACTGATACAAAGCACTGGTCCTCTAATATCCAATGCTTGTCAGTTAAGATGAGAAACGTGTGAGCTTCGTGAACGATGTAGTTCGTTTGAGCTGAAAAGTGACTGCCCTTACCTGAAACGAAGTGTTGCTTGTAGGAAGACACAGAGCCTGGGATTAAACTCCATTTCTGACAGGAAACACACAGCATGGTTCTCATCCATGGATCACACTCTGCTTTAGAGCGAGAAGCACCCTCTTGCGTTCTAGAGTCTCTAATACAGCAGGGAACCTGAGTGTGCTGAGAACAAAAGAACGGTCTTTCCTACAAATACGGACCATATCTAGTTCAACTCTGCTTCTGAAACTGAAACAAACCACAGGTCCTCTAACATCCAATGCTTGTCAGGTAAGATCCAAAACGTGTGATTTTCATGAATGATGTAGTTCGTTTGAGCTATAAAGAAACTGCCCTTACCTGAAAGGAAGTCTTGCTTGTAGAAAGACTCAGAGCAGGGGATTTCACTCCATTTCTGAAGTGAAACACGCAGCAGAGTTCTCATCCATTGATCACACTCTGCTTTAGAGCAAGAAGCTCGCTCTTGCTTTCTAGAGTCTCTAATACAGCAGGCAATCTGAGTGTGCCCAGAACAAATGAACGGTGTTTCCCACACATACGGACCATATGTAGTCCAAATCTGCTTCTGAAACTGATACAAAGCACTGGTCCTCTAACATCCAATGCTTGTCAGTTAAGATGAGAATCGTGTGAGCTTCGTGATCGATGTAGTTCGTTTGAGCTGAAAAGTGACTGCCCTTACCTGAAATGAAATCTTGCTTGTAGGAAGACACAGAGCCTGGGATTTAACTCCATTTCTGAAGGGAAACACACAGCATGGTTCTCATCCATGGATCACACTCTGCTTTAGAGCGAGAAGCACCCTCTTGCTTTCTAGAGTCTCTAAGACAGCAGGAAACATGAGTGTGCTGAGAAAAAAAGAACGGTATTTTCTACACATACGGACCATACCTAGTCCAACTCTGCTTCTGAAACTGATACAAAGCACTGGTCCTCTAACATCCAATGCTTGTCATTTAAGATGAGAAACGTGTGAGCGTCGTGAACGATGTAGTTCTTTTGAGCTGAAAAGTGACTGCCCTTACCTGAAACGAAGTCTTGCTTGTAGGAAGACATAGAGCCTGGGATTTAACTCCATTTATGAAGGGAAACACACAGCATGGTTCTCATCCATGGATCACACTCTGCTTTAGAGCGAGAAGCACCCTCTTGCTTTCTAGAGTCTCTAATACAGCAGGGAACCTGAGTGTGCTGAGAACAAAAGAACGGTCTTTCCTACACATACGGACCATATCTAGTCAAACTCTGCTTCTGAAACTGAAACAAACCACAGGTCCTCTAACATCCAATGCTTTTCAGGTAAGATCCGAAACGTGTGAGCTACGTGACTGATGTAGTTCCTTTGAGCTGTAAAGTAACGGCCCTTACCTGAAACGAAGTCTTGCTTGGAGGAAGACTCAGAGCCTGGGATTTAACTCCATGTCTGAAGTGAAACACACAGCAGAGTTCTCATCCATTGATCACACCCTGCTTTAGAAAAAGAAGCATGCTCTTTCTTTCTAGAGTCCCTAAGACAGCAGGAAAAGTGAGTGTGCTGAGAACAAAAGAACGGTGTTTCCTACACATACGGACCATATCTAGTCGAACACTGCTTCTGAACCTGATACATAGCACTGGTCCTCTAACATCCAATGCTTGTCAGTTAGATGAGAAACGTGTGAGCTTCGTGAACGATATAGTTCGTTTGAGCTGAGAAGTGACTGCCCTTACCTGAAACGAAGTCTTGCTTTTAGTAAGACACAAAGCCTGGGATTTAACACCATTTCTGAAGGGAAACACACAGCATAGTTCTCATCCATGGATCACACTCTGCTTTAGAGCAAGAAGCCCAGTCTTGCTTTCTAGAGTCCCTAATAAAGCAGGAAATCTGAGTGTTCCCAGAATGAAAGAACGGTTTTTCGTACACATAAGGACCATATGTAGTCCAAATCTGCTTCTGAAACTGATACAAAGCACTGGTCCTCTAACATCCAATGCTTGTCAGTTAAGATGAGAAACGTGTGAGCTTCGTGAACGATGTAGTTCGTTTGAGCAGAAAAGTGACTGCCCTTACCTGAAATGAAGTCTTGCTTGTAGGAAGACTCAGAGCCTGGGATTTAACTCCATTTCTGAAGGGAAACACACAGCAGTGTTCTCTTCCATTGAACACACTCTGCATTAGTGCAAGAAGCACGCTGTTACTTTCTAGAGTCTCTAAGACTACAAGAAATGTGTGTGTGCTGAGAACAAAAGAACGGTGTTTCCTACACATACGGACCATATCTAGTCAAACTCTGCTTCTGAAACTGATACAAAGCACTGGTCCTCTAACATCCAATGCTTGTCAGTTAAGATGAGAAACGTGTGAGCTTCAAGAACGATGTAGTTCGTTTGTGCTGAGAAGTGACTGCCCTTACCTGAAACGAAGCCTTGCTTGTAGTAAGACAAAAAGCCTGGGATTTAACTCCATTTCTGAAGGCAAACAGACAGCATAGTTCTCATCCATGGATCACACTCTGCTTTAGAGCAAGAAGCACAGTCTTGCTTCCTAGAGTCCTTAATACAGCAGGAAATCTGAGTGTTCCCAGAATGAAAGAACGGTTTTTCGTACACATAAGGACCGTATGTAGTCCAAATCTGCTTCTGAAACTGATACAAAGCACTAGTCCT
The DNA here is from genome assembly GCA_949786385.1 of Onychomys leucogaster. NCBI lineage: Eukaryota > Metazoa > Chordata > Mammalia > Rodentia > Cricetidae > Onychomys > Onychomys leucogaster. The sequence goes on from CATKUP010000063.1 coordinate 632,924, forward strand.
CTAACATCCAATGCTTGTCAGTTAAGATGAGAAACGTGTGAGCTTCGTGAACTATTTAGTTTGTTTGTGAAGAAAAGTGACTGACCTTATCTGAAAAGAAGTCTTGCTTGTAGGAAGACTCAGAGCCTGGGATTTAACTGCATTTCTGAAGTGAAACACACAGCAGTGTTCTCATCCATTGATCACACTCTGCTTTAGAAGAAGAAGCACGCTCTTGCTTTCTAGATTCTCTAAGACAGCAGTTAACATGAGTGTGCTGAGAACCAAAGAACGATGTTTCCTACACATACGGACTGTATCTAGTCCAACTCTGCTTCTGAAACTGACACAAAGCACTGGTCCTCTAACATCCAATGCTTGTCTGTTAAGATGAGAAACATGTGAGCTTCGTGAACGATGTAGTTCGTTTGAGCTGAAAAGTGACTGCCCTTACCTGAAACGAAGTCTTGCTTGTAGGAAGACACAGAGCCTGGGATGTAACTCCATTTCTGAAGTGAAACACACAGCATAGTTCTCATCCATGGATCACACTCTGCTTTAGAGCAAGAAGCATGCTCTTGCTTTCAGGATGCTCTAAGACAGCATGAAATGTGAGTGTGCTGAGAACAAAAGAACTATGTTGCCTAAACATAGGGACAATATGTAGTCCAAATCTGCTTCTGAAACTGATACAAAGCACTGGTCCTCTAACAACCAATGCTTGTCAGTTAAGATGAGAAACATGTGAGTTTCGTGAATGATGTACTTCCTTTGAGCTATAAAGAAACTGCCCTTACCTGAAAGGAAGTCTTGCTTGTAGGAAGACTCAGAGGATGGGATTTCACTCCATTTCTGAAGTGAAACACACAGCAGAGTTCTCATCCATGGATTACACTCTGCTTTAGAGCAAGAAGCGTGCTCTTGCTTTCTAGTGTCTCTAATACAGCAGGCAATCTGAGTGTGCCCAGAACAAAAGAACGGAGTTTCCCACACATACGGACCATATGTAGTCCAAATCTGCTTCTGAAAGTGATACAAAGCACTGGTCCTCTAATATCCAATGCTTGTCAGTTAAGATGAGAAACGTGTGAGCTTCGTGAACGATGTAGTTCGTTTGAGCTGAAAAGTGACTGCCCTTACCTGAAACGAAGTGTTGCTTGTAGGAAGACACAGAGCCTGGGATTAAACTCCATTTCTGACAGGAAACACACAGCATGGTTCTCATCCATGGATCACACTCTGCTTTAGAGCGAGAAGCACCCTCTTGCGTTCTAGAGTCTCTAATACAGCAGGGAACCTGAGTGTGCTGAGAACAAAAGAACGGTCTTTCCTACAAATACGGACCATATCTAGTTCAACTCTGCTTCTGAAACTGAAACAAACCACAGGTCCTCTAACATCCAATGCTTGTCAGGTAAGATCCAAAACGTGTGATTTTCATGAATGATGTAGTTCGTTTGAGCTATAAAGAAACTGCCCTTACCTGAAAGGAAGTCTTGCTTGTAGAAAGACTCAGAGCAGGGGATTTCACTCCATTTCTGAAGTGAAACACACAGCAGAGTTCTCATCCATTGATCACACTCTGCTTTAGAGCAAGAAGCTCGCTCTTGCTTTCTAGAGTCTCTAATACAGCAGGCAATCTGAGTGTGCCCAGAACAAATGAACGGTGTTTCCCACACATACGGACCATATGTAGTCCAAATCTGCTTCTGAAACTGATACAAAGCACTGGTCCTCTAACATCCAATGCTTGTCAGTTAAGATGAGAATCGTGTGAGCTTCGTGATCGATGTAGTTCGTTTGAGCTGAAAAGTGACTGCCCTTACCTGAAATGAAATCTTGCTTGTAGGAAGACACAGAGCCTGGGATTTAACTCCATTTCTGAAGGGAAACACACAGCATGGTTCTCATCCATGGATCACACTCTGCTTTAGAGCGAGAAGCACCCTCTTGCTTTCTAGAGTCTCTAAGACAGCAGGAAACATGAGTGTGCTGAGAAAAAAAGAACGGTATTTCCTACACATACGGACCATACCTAGTCCAACTCTGCTTCTGAAACTGATACAAAGCACTGGTCCTCTAACATCCAATGCTTGTCATTTAAGATGAGAAACGTGTGAGCGTCGTGAACGATGTAGTTCTTTTGAGCTGAAAAGTGACTGCCCTTACCTGAAACGAAGTCTTGCTTGTAGGAAGACATAGAGCCTGGGATTTAACTCCATTTATGAAGGGAAACACACAGCATGGTTCTCATCCATGGATCACACTCTGCTTTAGAGCGAGAAGCACCCTCTTGCTTTCTAGAGTCTCTAATACAGCAGGGAACCTGAGTGTGCTGAGAACAAAAGAACGGTCTTTCCTACACATACGGACCATATCTAGTCAAACTCTGCTTCTGAAACTGAAACAAACCACAGGTCCTCTAACATCCAATGCTTTTCAGGTAAGATCCGAAACGTGTGAGCTACGTGACTGATGTAGTTCCTTTGAGCTGTAAAGTAACGGCCCTTACCTGAAACGAAGTCTTGCTTGGAGGAAGACTCAGAGCCTGGGATTTAACTCCATGTCTGAAGTGAAACACACAGCAGAGTTCTCATCCATTGATCACACCCTGCTTTAGAAAAAGAAGCATGCTCTTGCTTTCTAGAGTCCCTAAGACAGCAGGAAAAGTGAGTGTGCTGAGAACAAAAGAACGGTGTTTCCTACACATACGGACCATATCTAGTCGAACACTGCTTCTGAACCTGATACATAGCACTGGTCCTCTAACATCCAATGCTTGTCAGTTAAGATGAGAAACGTGTGAGCTTCGTGAACGATATAGTTCGTTTGAGCTGAAAAGTGACTGCCTTACCTGAAACGAAATCTTGCTTGTAGGAAGATACAGAGCCCGGGATTTAACTCCATTTTTGAAGGGAAACACACAGCAGAGTTCTCATCCATGGATCACACTCTGCTTTAGAGCGAGAAGCACGCTCTTGCTTTCTAGAGTCTCTAATAAAGCAGGGAACCTGAGTGTGCTGAGAACAAAAGAACGGTGTTTCCTACACATACGGACCATTTGTAGTCCAAATCTGCTTCTGAAACTGATACAAAGCACTGGTCCTCTAACATCCAATGCTTGTCAGTTAAGATGACAAACGTGTGAGTTTCGTGAACGATGTACTTCCTTTGAGCTATAAAGAAACTGCCCTTACCTGAAAGGAAGTCTTGCTTGTAGGCAGACTCATAGCATGGGATTTCACTCCATTTCTGAAGTGAAACACACAGCAGAGTTCCCATCCATTGATCACTCTCTGCTTTAGTGCAAGAAGCTCGCTCTTGCTTTCTAGAGTCTCTAATACAGCAGGCAATCTGAGTGTGCCCAGAACAAAAGAACGGGGTTTCCCACACAAACGGACCATATGTAGTCCAAATCTCCTTCTGAATCTGATACAAAGCACTGGTCCTCTAACATCCAATGCTTGTCAGTTAAGATGAGAAACGTGTGAGCTTCGTGAACGATGTAGTTCGTTTGAGCTGAAAAGTGACTGTCCTTACCTGAAACGAAGTCATGCTTGTAGGAAGACACAGAGCCTGGGATTTAACTCCATTTATGAAGGGAAACACACACCATGGTTCTCATCCATGGATCACACTCTGCTTTAGAGCGAGAAGCACCCTCTTGCTTTCTAGAGTCTCTAATACAGCAGGGAAACTGAGTGTGCTGAGAACAAAAGAACGGTCTTTCCTACACATACGGACCATATCTAGTTCAACTCTGCTTCTGAAACTGAAAAAAACCACAGGTCCTCTAACATCCAATGCTTGTCAGGTAATATCCAAAACGTGTGAGCTTCGTGAACGATGTAGTTCGTTTGACCTGTAAAGTAACTGCACTTACCTGAAACGAAGTCTTGCTTGTAGGAAGACTCAGAGACTGGGATTTAACTCCATTTCTGAAGTGAAACACACAGCAGAGTTCTCATCCATTGATCACACTCTGCTTTAGAGCAAGAAGCACGCACTTGCTTTCTAGAGTCTCTAAGACAGCAGGAAACGTGAGTGTGCTGAGAACAAAATAGCGGTGTTTCCTACACATACGGACCGTATCTAGACCAACTCTGCTTCTGAAACTGATACAAAGCACTGGTTCTCTAACATCCAATGCTTGTCATTTAAGATGAGAAACGTGTGAGCTTCAAGAACGATGTAGTTCGTTTGAGCTGAGAAGTGACTGCCCTTACCTGAAACGAAGTCTTGCTTTTAGTAAGACACAAAGCCTGGGATTTAACACCATTTCTGAAGGGAAACACACAGCATAGTTCTCATCCATGGATCACACTCTGCTTTAGAGCAAGAAGCCCAGTCTTGCTTTCTAGAGTCCCTAATAAAGCAGGAAATCTGAGTGTTCCCAGAATGAAAGAACAGTTTTTCGTACACATAAGGACCATAGTAGTCCAAATCTGCTTCTGAAACTGATACAAAGCACTGGTCCTCTAACATCCAATGCTTGTCAGTTAAGATGAGAAACGTGTGAGCTTCGTGAACGATGTAGTTCGTTTGAGCAGAAAAGTGACTGCCCTTACCTGAAATGAAGTCTTGCTTGTAGGAAGACTCAGAGCCTGGGATTTAACTCCATTTCTGAAGGGAAACACACAGCAGTGTTCTCATCCATTGAACACACTCTGCATTAGTGCAAGAAGCACGCTGTTACTTTCTAGAGTCTCTAAGACTGCAAGAAATGTGTGTGTGCTGAGAACAAAAGAACGGTGTTTCCTACACATACGGACCATATCTAGTCAAACTCTGCTTCTGAAACTGATACAAAGCACTGGTCCTCTAACATCCAATGCTTGTCAGTTAAGATGAGAAACGTGTGAGCTTCAAGAACGATGTAGTTCGTTTGAGCTGAGAAGTGACTGCCCTTACCTGAAACGAAGCCTTGCTTGTAGTAAGACAAAAAGCCTGGGATTTAACTCCATTTCTGAAGGCAAACAGACAGCATAGTTCTCATCCATGGATCACACTCTGCTTTAGAGCAAGAAGCACAGTCTTGCTTCCTAGAGTCCTTAATACAGCAGGAAATCTGAGTGTTCCCAGAATGAAAGAACGGTTTTTCGTACACATAAGGACCGTATGTAGTCCAAATCTGCTTCTGAAACTGATACAAAGCACTAGTCCTCTAACATCCAATGCTTGTCAGTTAAGATGAGAAACGTGTGAGCTTCGTGAACTATTTAGTTTGTTTGTGAAGAAAAGTGACTGACCTTATCTGAAAAGAAGTCTTGCTTGTAGGAAGACTCAGAGCCTGGGATTTAACTGCATTTCTGAAGTGAAACACACAGCAGTGTTCTCATCCATTGATCACACTCTGCTTTAGAAGAAGAAGCACGCTCTTGCTTTCTAGATTCTCTAAGACAGCAGTTAACATGAGTGTGCTGAGAACCAAAGAACGATGTTTCCTACACATACGGACTGTATCTAGTCCAACTCTGCTTCTGAAACTGACACAAAGCACTGGTCCTCTAACATCCAATGCTTGTCTGTTAAGATGAGAAACATGTGAGCTTCGTGAACGATGTAGTTCGTTTGAGCTGAAAAGTGACTGCCCTTACCTGAAACGAAGTCTTGCTTGTAGGAAGACACAGAGCCTGGGATGTAACTCCATTTCTGAAGTGAAACACACAGCATAGTTCTCATCCATGGATCACACTCTGCTTTAGAGCAAGAAGCATGCTCTTGCTTTCAGGATGCTCTAAGACAGCATGAAATGTGAGTGTGCTGAGAACAAAAGAACTATGTTGCCTAAACATAGGGACAATATGTAGTCCAAATCTGCTTCTGAAACTGATACAAAGCACTGGTCCTCTAACAACCAATGCTTGTCAGTTAAGATGAGAAACATGTGAGTTTCGTGAATGATGTACTTCCTTTGAGCTATAAAGAAACTGCCCTTACCTGAAAGGAAGTCTTGCTTGTAGGAAGACTCAGAGGATGGGATTTCACTCCATTTCTGAAGTGAAACACACAGCAGAGTTCTCATCCATGGATTACACTCTGCTTTAGAGCAAGAAGCGTGCTCTTGCTTTCTAGTGTCTCTAATACAGCAGGCAATCTGAGTGTGCCCAGAACAAAAGAACGGAGTTTCCCACACATACGGACCATATGTAGTCCAAATCTGCTTCTGAAAGTGATACAAAGCACTGGTCCTCTAATATCCAATGCTTGTCAGTTAAGATGAGAAACGTGTGAGCTTCGTGAACGATGTAGTTCGTTTGAGCTGAAAAGTGACTGCCCTTACCTGAAACGAAGTGTTGCTTGTAGGAAGACACAGAGCCTGGGATTAAACTCCATTTCTGACAGGAAACACACAGCATGGTTCTCATCCATGGATCACACTCTGCTTTAGAGCGAGAAGCACCCTCTTGCGTTCTAGAGTCTCTAATACAGCAGGGAACCTGAGTGTGCTGAGAACAAAAGAACGGTCTTTCCTACAAATACGGACCATATCTAGTTCAACTCTGCTTCTGAAACTGAAACAAACCACAGGTCCTCTAACATCCAATGCTTGTCAGGTAAGATCCAAAACGTGTGATTTTCATGAATGATGTAGTTCGTTTGAGCTATAAAGAAACTGCCCTTACCTGAAAGGAAGTCTTGCTTGTAGAAAGACTCAGAGCAGGGGATTTAACTCCATTTCTGAAGTGAAACACACAGCAGAGTTCTCATCCATTGATCACACTCTGCTTTAGAGCAAGAAGCTCGCTCTTGCTTTCTAGAGTCTCTAATACAGCAGGCAATCTGAGTGTGCCCAGAACAAATGAACGGTGTTTCCCACACATACGGACCATATGTAGTCCAAATCTGCTTCTGAAACTGATACAAAGCACTGGTCCTCTAACATCCAATGCTTGTCAGTTAAGATGAGAATCGTGTGAGCTTCGTGATCGATGTAGTTCGTTTGAGCTGAAAAGTGACTGCCCTTACCTGAAATGAAATCTTGCTTGTAGGAAGACACAGAGCCTGGGATTTAACTCCATTTCTGAAGGGAAACACACAGCATGGTTCTCATCCATGGATCACACTCTGCTTTAGAGCGAGAAGCACCCTCTTGCTTTCTAGAGTCTCTAAGACAGCAGGAAACATGAGTGTGCTGAGAAAAAAAGAACGGTATTTCCTACACATACGGACCATACCTAGTCCAACTCTGCTTCTGAAACTGATACAAAGCACTGGTCCTCTAACATCCAATGCTTGTCATTTAAGATGAGAAACGTGTGAGCGTCGTGAACGATGTAGTTCTTTTGAGCTGAAAAGTGACTGCGCTTACCTGAAACGAAGTCTTGCTTGTAGGAAGACATAGAGCCTGGGATTTAACTCCATTTATGAAGGGAAACACACAGCATGGTTCTCATCCATGGATCACACTCTGCTTTAGAGCGAGAAGCACCCTCTTGCTTTCTAGAGTCTCTAATACAGCAGGGAACCTGAGTGTGCTGAGAACAAAAGAACGGTCTTTCCTACACATACGGACCATATCTAGTCAAACTCTGCTTCTGAAACTGAAACAAACCACAGGTCCTCTAACATCCAATGCTTTTCAGGTAAGATCCGAAACGTGTGAGCTACGTGACTGATGTAGTTCCTTTGAGCTGTAAAGTAACGGCCCTTACCTGAAACGAAGTCTTGCTTGGAGGAAGACTCAGAGCCTGGGATTTAACTCCATGTCTGAAGTGAAACACACAGCAGAGTTCTCATCCATTGATCACACCCTGCTTTAGAAAAAGAAGCATGCTCTTGCTTTCTAGAGTCCCTAAGACAGCAGGAAAAGTGAGTGTGCTGAGAACAAAAGAACGGTGTTTCCTACACATACGGACCATATCTAGTCGAACACTGCTTCTGAACCTGATACATAGCACTGGTCCTCTAACATCCAATGCTTGTCAGTTAAGATGAGAAACGTGTGAGCTTCGTGAACGATATAGTTCGTTTGAGCTGAAAAGTGACTGCCTTACCTGAAACGAAATCTTGCTTGTAGGAAGATACAGAGCCCGGGATTTAACTCCATTTTTGAAGTGAAACACACAGCAGAGTTCTCATCCATGGATCACACTCTGCTTTAGAGCGAGAAGCACGCTCTTGCTTTCTAGAGTCTCTAATAAAGCAGGGAACCTGAGTGTGCTGAGAACAAAAGAACGGTGTTTCCTACACATACGGACCATTTGTAGTCCAAATCTGCTTCTGAAACTGATACAAAGCACTGGTCCTCTAACATCCAATGCTTGTCAGTTAAGATGAGAAACGTGTGAGTTTTGTGAACGATGTACTTCCTTTGAGCTATAAAGAAACTGCCCTTACCTGAAAGGAAGTCTTGCTTGTAGGCAGACTCATAGCATGGGATTTCACTCCATTTCTGAAGTGAAACACACAGCAGAGTTCCCATCCATTGATCACTCTCTGCTTTAGTGCAAGAAGCTCGCTCTTGCTTTCTAGAGTCTCTAATACAGCAGGCAATCTGAGTGTGCCCAGAACAAAAGAACGGGGTTTCCCACACATACGGACCATATGTAGTCCAAATCTCCTTCTGAATCTGATACAAAGCACTGGTCCTCTAACATCCAATGCTTGTCAGTTAAGATGAGAAACGTGTGAGCTTCGTGAACGATGTAGTTCGTTTGAGCTGAAAAGTGACTGTCCTTACCTGAAACGAAGTCTTGCTTGTAGGAAGACACAGAGCCTGGGATTTAACACCATTTATGAAGGGAAACACACAGCATGGTTCTCATCCATGGATCACACTCTGCTTTAGAGCGAGAAGCACCCTCTTGCTTTCTAGAGTCTCTAATACAGCAGGGAACCTGAGTGTGCTGAGAACAAAAGAACGGTCTTTCCTACACATACGGACCATATCTAGTTCAACTCTGCTTCTGAAACTGAAAAAAACCACAGGTCCTCTAACATCCAATGCTTGTCAGGTAATATCCAAAACGTGTGAGCTTCGTGAACGATGTAGTACGTTTGACCTGTAAAGTAACTGCACTTACCTGAAACGAAGTCTTGCTTGTAGGAAGACTCAGAGACTGGGATTTAACTCCATTTCTGAAGTGAAACACACAGCAGAGTTCTCATCCATTGATCACACTCTGCTTTAGAGCAAGAAGCACGCACTTGCTTTCTAGAGTCTCTAAGACAGCAGGAAACGTGAGTGTGCTGAGAACAAAAGAGCGGTGTTTCCTACACATACGGACCATATGTAGTCCAAATCTGCTTCTGAAACTGATACAAAGCACTGGTCCTCTAACATCCAATGCTTGTCAGTTAAGATGAGAATCGTGTGAGCTTCGTGATCGATGTAGTTCGTTTGAGCTGAAAAGTGACTGCCCTTACCTGAAATGAAATCTTGCTTGTAGGAAGACACAGAGTCTGGGATTTAACTCCATTTCTGAAGGGAAACACACAGCATGGTTCTCATCCATGGATCACACTCTGCTTTAGAGCGAGAAGCACCCTATTGCTTTCTAGAGTCTCTAAGACAGCAGGAAACATGAGTGTGCTGAGAAAAAAAGAACGGTATTTCCTACACATACGGACCATACCTAGTCCAACTCTGCTTCTGAAACTGATACAAAGCACTGGTCCTCTAACATCCAATGCTTGTCATTTAAGATGAGAAACGTGTGAGCGTCGTGAACGATGTAGTTCTTTTGAGCTGAAAAGTGACTGCCCTTACCTGAAACGAAGTCTTGCTTGTAGGAAGACATAGAGCCTGGGATTTAACTCCATTTCTGAAGGGAAACACACAGCATGGTTCTCATCCATGGATCACACTCTGCTTTAGAGCGAGAAGCACCCTCTTGCTTTCTAGAGTCTCTAATACAGCAGGGAACCTGAGTGTGCTGAGAACAAAAGAACGGTCTTTCCTACACATACGGACCATATCTAGTCAAACTCTGCTTCTGAAACTGAAACAAACCACAGGTCCTCTAACATCCAATGCTTTTCAGGTAAGATCCGAAACGTGTGAGCTACGTGACTGATGTAGTTCCTTTGAGCTGTAAAGTAACGGCCCTTACCTGAAACGAAGTCTTGCTTGGAGGAAGACTCAGAGCCTGGGATTTAACTCCATGTCTGAAGTGAAACACACAGCAGAGTTCTCATCCATTGATCACACCCTGCTTTAGAAAAAGAAGCATGCTCTTGCTTTCTAGAGTCCCTAAGACAGCAGGAAAAGTGAGTGTGCTGAGAACAAAAGAACGGTGTTTCCTACACATACGGACCATATCTAGTCGAACACTGCTTCTGAACCTGATACATAGCACTGGTCCTCTAACATCCAATGCTTGTCAGTTAAGATGAGAAACGTGTGAGCTTCGTGAACGATATAGTTCGTTTGAGCTGAAAAGTGACTGCCTTACCTGAAACGAAATCTTGCTTGTAGGAAGATACAGAGCCCGGGATTTAACTCCATTTTTGAAGTGAAACACACAGCAGAGTTCTCATCCATGGATCACACTCTGCTTTAGAGCGAGAAGCACGCTCTTGCTTTCTAGAGTCTCTAATAAAGCAGGGAACCTGAGTGTGCTGAGAACAAAAGAACGGTGTTTCCTACACATACGGACCATTTGTAGTCCAAATCTGCTTCTGAAACTGATACAAAGCACTGGTCCTCTAACATCCAATGCTTGTCAGTTAAGATGAGAAACGTGTGAGTTTCGTGAACGATGTACTTCCTTTGAGCTATAAAGAAACTGCCCTTACCTGAAAGGAAGTCTTGCTTGTAGGCAGACTCATAGCATGGGATTTCACTCCATTTCTGAAGTGAAACACACAGCAGAGTTCCCATCCATTGATCACTCTCTGCTTTAGTGCAAGAAGCTCGCTCTTGCTTTCTAGAGTCTCTAATACAGCAGGCAATCTGAGTGTGCCCAGAACAAAAGAACGGGGTTTCCCACACATACGGACCATATGTAGTCCAAATCTCCTTCTGAATCTGATACAAAGCACTGGTCCTCTAACATCCAATGCTTGTCAGTTAAGATGAGAAACGTGTGAGCTTCGTGAACGATGTAGTTCGTTTGAGCTGAAAAGTGACTGTCCTTACCTGAAACGAAGTCTTGCTTGTAGGAAGACACAGAGCCTGGGATTTAACACCATTTATGAAGGGAAACACACAGCATGGTTCTCATCCATGGATCACACTCTGCTTTAGAGCGAGAAGCACCCTCTTGCTTTCTAGAGTCTCTAATACAGCAGGGAACCTGAGTGTGCTGAGAACAAAAGAACGGTCTTTCCTACACATACGGACCATATCTAGTTCAACTCTGCTTCTGAAACTGAAAAAAACCACAGGTCCTCTAACATCCAATGCTTGTCAGGTAATATCCAAAACGTGTGAGCTTCGTGAACGATGTAGTTCGTTTGACCTGTAAAGTAACTGCACTTACCTGAAACGAAGTCTTGCTTGTAGGAAGACTCAGAGACTGGGATTTAACTCCATTTCTGAAGTGAAACACACAGCAGAGTTCTCATCCATTGATCACACTCTGCTTTAGAGCAAGAAGCACGCACTTGCTTTCTAGAGTCTCTAAGACAGCAGGAAACGTGAGTGTGCTGAGAACAAAAGAGCGGTGTTTCCTACACATACGGACCGTATCTAGACCAACTCTGCTTCTGAAACTGATACAAAGCACTGGTTCTCTAACATCCAATGCTTGTCATTTAAGATGAGAAACGTGTGAGCTTCAAGAACGATGTAGTTCGTTTGAGCTGAGAAGTGACTGCCCTTACCTGAAACGAAGTCTTGCTTTTAGTAAGACACAAAGCCTGGGATTTAACACCATTTCTGAAGGGAAACACACAGCATAGTTCTCATCCATGGATCACACTCTGCTTTAGAGCAAGAAGCCCAGTCTTGCTTTCTAGAGTCCCTAATAAAGCAGGAAATCTGAGTGTTCCCAGAATGAAAGAACGGTTTTTCGTACACATAAGGACCATATGTAGTCCAAATCTGCTTCTGAAACTGATACAAAGCACTGGTCCTCTAACATCCAATGCTTGTCAGTTAAGATGAGAAACGTGTGAGCTTCGTGAACGATGTAGTTCGTTTGAGCAGAAAAGTGACTGCCCTTACCTGAAATGAAGTCTTGCTTGTAGGAAGACTCAGAGCCTGGGATTTAACTCCATTTCTGAAGGGAAACACACAGCAGTGTTCTCATCCATTGAACACACTCTGCTATAGAACAAGAAGCACACTCTTGCTTTCTAGAGTCTCTAATACAGCAGGGAACCTGAGTGTGCTGAGAACAAAAGAACGGTGTTTCCTACACATACGGACCATATCTAGTTCAACTCTGCTTCTGAAACTGAAACAAACCACAGGTCCTCTAACATCCAATGCTTTTCAGGTAAGATTCGAAACGTGTGAGCTTAGTGAACGATGTAGTTCGTTTTGGCTATAAAGTATCTGCCCTTACCTGAAATGAAGTCTTTCTTGTAGGAAGACTCAGAGCCTGGGATTTAATTCCATTTCTGAAGTGAAACACACAGCAGAGTTCTCATCCGTATTTCACACTCTGCTTTAGTGCAAGAAGCACGCTCTTGCTTTCTAGAGTCTCTAAGACTGCAGGAAACGTGTGTGTGCTGAGAACAAAAGAACGGTGTTTCCTACACATATGGACCATATCTAGTCCAACTCTGCTTCTGAAACTGATACAAAGCACTGGTCCTCTAACATCAAATGCTTGTCAGTTAAGATGACAAACGTGTGAGCTTCAAGAACGATGTAGTTCATTTGAGCTGAGAAGTGACTGCCCTTACCTGAAATGAAGTCTTGCTTGTAGGAAGACTCAGAGACTGGGATTTAACTCCATTTCTGAAGTGAAACACACAGCAGAGTTCTCATCCATTGATCACACGCTGCTTTAGAGCAAGAAGCATGCTCTTGCTTTTTAGAGGCTCTAAGACAGCATGAAATGTGAGTGTGCTGAGAACAAAAGAACGATGTTGCCTAAACAAAGGGACAATATGTAGTCAATTCTGCTTGTGAAACTGATACAAAGCACTGGTCCTCTAACATCCAATGCTTCTCAGTTAAGATGAGAAACATGTGAGTTTCGTGAACGATGTAGTTCCTCTGAGCTATAAAGAAACTGCCCTTACCTGAAAGGAAGTGTTGCTTGAAGGAAGACTCAGAGCCTGGGATTTAACTCCATTTCTGAAGTGAAACACACAGCAAAGTTCTCATCTATTGATCACTGCCGCGGACTGGATCTCAGCTAGACCACCAGACCGAGGGAAAACAGTGTGAAGGTACTCAGGATAAGTGGGATTTGGCGAATGACAGACAGCCCCAGACACGAGAGTATGTTCTGAAGCTGCTGCAATTTTACTCAGACCAAGTAGTGAATTTTATACAGTTACTTGTGGAAACACGGCAATCGGCCAGTAGGGTGACAAACATAGAATCAACAATGTAGTTACACACTTTTCTCAGAATGATTAACAGATCTCATGAGTATAGCCTTTACTTTTTCTTTTGTGGTTCCTCATCCGGACAGAGAACATTACGGCCCTAGCTGTAGTTTTCCTTTTACACCTTTGTTCTGTATCAAAATTAAACCCTTTTCATCATTGTTCTAACCATGGTTTCATTTGTGTGAAAATATTTTAACCTTTACCTGTGGGTGAGAAGGCACCAGGGGGGTCGGTACCTAGCTAATCTTTCCATGAACTGTAACTTATGCCATTCTGTTTTCATACCATTATGATTCACATATCAGTTCCCATGTATGTCATAAGCTCCCGTAAAAGGTAATGGCTCTAAATAATTATTGTATCTAAGATTAAAGTTAGGGGGTTGCCACCATCGACCCTTGATGAGAAACTCTATTTGTCCCTGAATAATTCTTGTAGGAATGGCTAATTCCTGTAACTGGTTCCTCGCAGCTGCTGTCGGCTGCGTGTGTGAATTGCCTATGAGTGCCTGAACCTTTACTTTCATTCTCTCTTCGCTAGAGTCTTTGTCCTTCTGAATCATAAGTTCTTTTTGCTCTAAATCATTCATGAATTCCTCCAAACTTTAGAGACCCTCTTGAACTGTTGGCCTAAAAGCTTGAATCATAGGTGGGGGTATTGAAGCCACTTTTGAGGAATCATTACTCTCTTTATGGAGCACATCAGGAACATTAAGAGTTAACTTCTTGGAATTAATACACAAGGAAACAACAATAATTACAGCTGCAAAGAGAAGAAGGCAGAGTGCCAGCCAGCCTCTGCAAGCGGATCTGCGTGGTTCCGTGTAGCCTGGCACCTTGATTCGGGCAAATTGATGAGGGGTTGCCGGGGGCATAGACCCGAGTGCCGCGAGGCCCCCTTTCCCACGTAACTACCTTATCGAAGGCATTTATCACGCAGGCGACACCGTCATGGGCGTGGCAGTTCCCCTTTTTTGTTTTTAAGGCGGAAGGCATACAGGTCCTTATGCACACTGCCTAGAGATCTGGTTATTGTCCTGAAGAGACAAGGGAAAATCACGATAACACAAACTACAATTAAGGCAAGAATGTCTATGAAAATAAAATATTGAATCCAATCTAAGGGATTCATGGCCTTAAGGTCTTCTTGCAATCCTTGTGCTAAGACATTCAATGAGCCAGCTTGTATATGAGCTTGGCTCATGGCCGATATGTCCTTTTGAATGGCTTCTAAATCATGAGTAATGGAAGAATCCTTCCATACCCCCAACAAATGATGCTTAACTTTATCCCAATTCTCAGAGGAATTGTAAGGAAGTGGAGTCACACAAATAGCCTTGTATTCTTGATGACATCTAGTTTCCATAAGTTTCTTAATATTGGCAACAACTTGTCCTAAGGCTAACACTACTTCCTCTAATATATTAATCTTTGCCTCTAATTTCTTGTCTATAATTGCTTGTTCAGATAATGCAAAGGAAATATTCTTATTCAAATCATTCACAAATTGAGCTGTATGAATCTCTTGAACCAGGGCGGTGGTAGCAATGGCAAAAGTAGTAATAATAGATATTAATGCTGCTATCCCTAATATCAATGCTGCAACAAATCTTCTCGGCCTTATTAATTCATGAAGCTGTCTAAGTACCTGTAAAGCTGAATTATCATACCAAGTCATGTTATGTAATTGCACGGGCATCATTATAAAAGGTGGTCTTTTCACAATCATCATAATCTGCATTCTTTGTCTTTCCCTTGGTGAAATACAATTAGTGATAATGCATCCAAAGCAAGTTACATGATATGAGTTAGACCCAAGAGCAGAGATATTTACATGTGTAGCAGAGCCTAGCAGCAGAGCAAAAGGATAGGAAATACACGCTCTAACCGCAATGGGAGATGAGGTAGTTTCTTTGGGTCTTTTTTGAGACACTGGGCCTGAAGCAGCAACAAGCCGAAACAAGTCTGGATGTTTTTTCATGTTTCCGGAGGGGGTTCTAGCGACCCACACCAGCTCAACATACCCTGGTGAAAACCACCTAGTGATTTTTTCACCATGGCCCACAAATGTGTAATTATTAAACTTATCCTTATGCTTTGAGAGATAATCTTCATACTTCTTCTCTCCAGAAGAGGCGGAAAAATCCCAAATAAGCAATTTAGACAGTAAAGGATTATAGGAGGAGGCTGCGTGAGGAAACCCATAACGCAACCAAGTAGGAAAAGCAGTAATACCATCATCTCAAAATTGATTCTTATCCCGATATTTAGTGATACAGGAATCAAGAGGCATAAAATTGACAGACTTAAAAGTTTCATTCATAGCGGGATGTCCCAGAGTAAGCAATTGAGTCTCCCAGATCCATCTAGGATCTCCTTTCTTACCAGTAGAGCTGGGGGCATCAGTTAAAAAGGTTCTGTAGCTGGTGGAGAGACACCCAGGAGGAGCTACTCCTTGCAGGGTGAAGCAAATTGGTAATGAATCTGAGCTTCCTGTAAAGTTTATAAATGAGGAAGCGCTTGCCCTTTCATCCGAATCTTGGACCCCCCCCCCCCCCGATGATTTCTGTCTGATTGCTCAATACCTTATAAGTCTCATCATCCAACCCCCCGCTACATGTAGAAGGGGAGGACGAGGAACATAAGCCCAATAAGTAGAAGGGCTGGTAGAAGCCGTAATAGGCCCGATAGCAATCAAAGACAACATGGCTACAAATAGCATTTCTAAAGGAGGGTTAAAACATTGTTGTGAGGCAAGTGCTTTTGCTTCATTTGCCAGATGTTTCAGCTGGGTCCATGTTGGAAGCTTCTGCGGCTTCAGGGTCAGCTTCTTCATTTCCTGAGTCAGCTGGGCCGTCGCGAACTTCTCCTTTTGCTTTTGCAGTTTTCTGCGGCGACGGCCTGATGAGTCGGTCTGGAATCCACATGTGTGATTCTGTATCCTGTGAAAGATACAAGCATACCCTTGCCCCAAAGTTATTAGAGGGTCGGGTCCTTTCCAGGATCCCGAAAGCAACTCTCTCCACAGAACTCGTGGCAATGGTGATGCCATCTCTTTTACTGCCCAATGCTTAAGAGCAGAGGAATTATTATTTGAGTCCATGTTCAAATGATTTAATACAAATAGAGAATGACTTAAAACATGATTGGGGGACATATATGAGTTAGCATTCTGCAATCTTTCTACTTGTAGTTTTACCGTCTGATGAGTTCTTTTTATGATGGCCTGCCCCTGTGGGTTATAGGGAATCCCTGTCGTATGACTAATTCCCCATTGCGCTAAAAATACCTCAAAAGGTTTTGAGGTGTAGGCAGGTCCATTGTCAGTTTTGATATGCATGGGTTTCCCCATGATCATGAAACATTGTACCAGATGCTGAATCACATCTTTTACTGCTTCTTCTGGTCTGGCAGACGCGTGGACAAAACGAGAAAATGTATCCACTGTTACATGAACATACTTCATCTTCCCAAAGGAAGGAATATGGGTTACGTCCATCTGCCATAATGCAAGAGGCTTCAATCCCCTAGGATTAACCCCCATTTTTAGACTCTGATTTTGTGGAGGGCAATGAGCGCACTCCTTAACTATATGTCTAGCTTGCTCTCTAGTTATCTGAAAAGCTTGCTTTAATGCATTAGCATTCTGATGATGCAGAGCATGACTTTCTTGTGCCTCCTGTACTGTAAGGAGATTAATTCTAGTTAATAAGTCAGCCATGCGATTACCATGGCTCAGGGGTCCTGGTAACCCTGTATGGCCCCTAATATGTCCTATGAAAAGTTTCTCTGTCCTTTGCCATAACAGAGCTTGCAGTTCCTTAAGCAGAGGCTTAATAGTAGAAGAACCTGTTAAACTCGCTGTTTCTATGGCGGGAAATAAATTAACCACATACTTTGAGTCTGTATAAAGGTTAAGGGTCTGGGGAAAATGTCTAAGTGCAAGCAGACCTGCACGTATTTCCGCTTGTTGAGCTGTTGTCTGTGGTACAATTTCTATTACAGGTTCTTTCCCTTCCGAGTATACCGCAGACCTCCCATTTGCTGACCCATCTGTAAAAACCACAATACCCTCTGCTAGGGGTTGAGAAACACATATCTTTGGAAATATAAGAGGAACTTCTTTTATGAATTCAATAAGAGGGTCTTTGGGGTAATGAAAGGTGATTTGTCCTAGGTATCCCATTAAGGAGAGACACCAATCTTCTGATTCTTGTAATAAGAGTTCCAATTGTTCTTTAGTATATGGTATAATTATAAAGGCCGGTTCCTTGCCAAACAATTCTCTAGACCTAATTATGCCCTTATATATAAGTTGTGCACAAAGGGAGGGATAAGATGTAAGTACCTTCTTATGTGTGTGTGGAAGATGTAGCCACTCCAATACACCTTCCTGCCATAGGCAAGCTGTTGGAGTATAATCTGTGGCAAAAATAATTAAATACCATGGAGCCAAATAGTCTATTTGATGTACTTTAGCTCTTTCTAAAGCCTGTTCTATATGTTTTAAAGCCTGTAAGGCTTCAGGAGTTAAGTGTCTTATTGACCTTGGGTGAGCTTCTCCATGTAATATTTGATACAGGGGGCTTAATTGTCCTGTTGTGATGTCTAAATATTTTCTTAACCAATTTATATTTCCTAACAATTTTTGAAAATCATTGAGGGTCTTCAATTTATCTACTCTGATAGATGCCTTTTGGGTTGTTATATAATTATCCCCTATCCATTGTCCCAGATAACTAAGCGGCCTATTTTTTTGAATTTTTTTTTTCTGGAGCTACAACAAGGCCATAAGCTGTTAAACTACTAATTGTCTCTTTGAGAATTTTTTTTGTTGTATCTTTATTTTCATGAGCCAATAATATATCATCCATATAATGAATGATATATGCAGAGGGAAAAGTTTTTCTTATTGGTAAAAGGGCCATATCCATAAATTTTTGACATAATGAAGGACTGTTCTTTATTCCCTGGGGTAATACTTTCCAATGAAATCGTCTATAGGGTCTCTTAAAATTAACTGAGGGTATGCTAAAGGCAAATCTAGGGCAATCCTGAGGCTGTAATCTTATTGTAAAAAAGCAGTCTTGTAAATCAATGACTATAATGTGCCAGTCCTTCGGTATGGCCACAGGGGATGGGAGTCCTGGTTGTAGGGCCCCCATTCCTCCATTGTAGCATTTACTGCTCTTAAATCTTGTAGTAGTCTCCATTTTCCGGATTTCTTTTTTATGACAAATACAGGAGTATTCCATGGGCTATTAGATTCTTCTATATGCCCTTTTTCCAATTGTTCTGATACCAGCTCTTCTAGTGCCTGTATTTTTTCTTGTGTCAGGGGCCACTGACTAACCCATACAGGCTGATCAGACTTCCACTGTATAGAGTCTGCATAAAGATCCTTTGCAGTGGCCCCTATGTAAAATGCTGTTCCAGCTCAGAACTTCCTGTCACTAAATGCACATCAAGTGACTCCATTAAGTCTCTTCCCCATAGGGTAAATGGTAGAGAGGGTAGCACATAAGGTTGTATAAACCCTTCTTTACTGTCTGTTTGCCATTTTAAGAGCTTTGAACTCTGCATTACTCCAGAAGCCATTCCTAATCCCATGAGGGAGGATCCTGTTCTGTGTGTTGGCCAAGAGGAAGGCCAATCCTTTCCTGCTATGCAGGTTCTGTCAGCACCTGTGTCCAAGAGTCCTTGGAAGATCTTGCCATCCAGGGTGATTGTCTTAAAGGGTCGTTGCCCTAAATCTTGCATCCAATTGACTCCTTCTATGGAGTCTGAGGAGCCAAACTGTCCTGACCCCCTATGGCTTTTCATAATAGGGTTAGGCATTTTTACGTAGGGGAGTAGAACAACCTGTGCGATTCTCTGTCCCTTGTGTAATTGAATGGTTTCTTTTAAGGGCCTGACCATCACTTTTATGGTGCCTAAGGTATCTGCATCTAGCACTCCAGGGAGGACTTCAAAGTTGGTAGCAGTATTAGAGCTTCTCCCCAAAATCAGTCCTATTGTTTGTGGTGGCAGGGTCCCTGTAATTTTTGTATCTATGACTGTTACCCCATCCCATAGGGACAGGAGCAAGTCCTGAGGACATGATATATCTAATCCAGCACTCTCTGGAGTAGCTCTAGGCAGGTTATGGACAGTGAATTCTGGCGCAGCAGGGTTTAACCCTGGTGTTAACTGTACTTCTATTGGACATTCCCCTTTTCTTTCTCGGGGCTAAGAGGAAGCCCCGAAGCTAGTTTTTTGTCTGAATATCAGGCTTAAGGGGGACTCCCCCTTTACTGAATTTTGACTTACATTCATTTCTCCAGTGCTTCACTTTTCTACATCGTGAGCAAATGCCAGGAGGAGCTCTTCCTCCTCTATTCTCAGCATTCGGGCATTCCTTTTGCATATGCCCTCATTTTCCACACTTATAACAGGTCGGGGAGCTATCAGCCCCTCCGCTACTTATTTTCTTAACATAGGCGCTAAACCATTGTCCTTTCATTGCTACAGCGTAGGCCATTCCTTGCACTACGGCTGGTGAGGCATCCATGCATGCTTTTAAAACTGTCCTCCTTAGAGAGGTGCTGTCCCCATCCATGCATGCTTCTAAAATTGTCCTCCTTAGAGAGGTGCTGCCCCATGCTTACCTTCTGGATTACCTGTGCTTAACCGGTGAGCCTTTACCGGCGGGTCTGCAGAACCCTGACAGGAGCCGATCCCTACTTATGAATAAAAGAGAGAAAGAGGGAGAGAAATTACCTGTCCTTCAAGTCCCTGTTCGGGGGTGCCACCTGCCGCAGACTGGATCTCAGCTAGACCACCAGACCGAGGGAAAACAGGGTGAAGGTACTCAGGATAAGTGGGATTCGGCGAATGACAGACAGCCACAGACACGAGAGTATGTTCTGAAGCTGCTGCAATTTTACTCAGACCAAGTAGTGAATTTTATACAGTTACTTGTGGAAACACGGCAATCGGCCAGTAGGGTGACAAACATAGAATCAACAATGTAGTTACACACTTTTCTCAGAATGATTAACAGATCTCATGAGTATAGCCTTTACTTTTTCTTTTGTGGTTCCTCATCCGGACAGAGAACATTACGGCCCTAGCTGTAGTTTTCCTTTTACACCTTTGTTCTGTATCAAAATTAAACCCTTTTCATCATTGTTCTAACCATGGTTTCATTTGTGTGAAAATATTTTAACCTTTACCTGTGGGTGAGAAGGCACCAGGGGGGTCGGTACCTAGCTAATCTTTTCATGAACTGTAACTTATGCCATTCTGTTTTCATACCATTATGATTCACATATCAGTTCCCATGTACGTCATAAGCTCCCGTAAAAGGTAATGGCTCTAAATAATTATTGTATCTAAGATTAAAGTTAGGGGGTTGCCACCATCGACCCTTGATGAGAAACTCTATTTGTCCCTGAATAATTCTTGTAGGAATGGCTAATTCCTGTAACTGGTTCCTCGCAGCTGCTGTCGGCTGCGTGTGTGAATTGCCTATGAGTGCCTGAACCTTTACTTTCATTCTCTCTTCGCTAGAGTCTTTGTCCTTCTGAATCATAAGTTCTTTTTGCTCTAAATCATTCATGAATTCCTCCAAACTTTAGAGACCCTCTTGAACTGTTGGCCTAAAAGCTTGAATCATAGGTGGGGGTATTGAAGCCACTTTTGAGGAATCATTACTCTCTTTATGGAGCACATCAGGAACATTAAGAGTTAACTTCTTGGAATTAATACACAAGGAAACAACAATAATTACAGCTGCAAAGAGAAGAAGGCAGAGTGCCAGCCAGCCTCTGCAAGCAGATCTGCGTGGTTCCGTGTAGCCTGGCACCTTGATTCGGGCAAATTGATGAGGGGTTCCCGGGGGCATAGACCCGAGGGCCGCGAGCCCCCCTTTCCCACGTAACTACCTTATCCAAGGCATTTGTCACGCAGGCGACACCGTCATGGGCGTGGCAGATCACACTCTGCTTTAGAGCAAGAAGCTCGCTCTTGCTTTCTAGAGTCTCTAATACAGCAGGCAATCTGAGTGTGTCCAGAACAAAAGAACGGTGTTTCCCACACATACGGACCATATATAGTCCAAATCTGCTTCTGAAACTGATACAAAGCACTGGTCCTCTAACATCCATGCTTGTCAGTTAAGATGAGAAACGTGTGAGCTTCGTGAATGATGTAGTTCGTTTGAGCTGAAAAGTGACTGCCCTTACCTGAAACGAATTCTTGCTTGTAGGAAGACACAGAGCCTGGGATTTAACTCCATTTCTGAAGGGAAACACACAGCATAGTTCTCATCCATGGATCACACTCTGCTTTAGAGCGAGAAGCACGCTCTTCCTTTCTAGAGTCTCTAATACAGCAGAGAACATGAGTGTGCTGAGAACAAAAGAACGGTGTTTCCTACAAATACGGACCATATCTAGTTCAATTCTGCTTCTGAAACTGAAACAAACCACAGGTCCTCTAACATCCAATGCTTGTCAGGTAAGATCCGAAACGTGTGAGCTTCGTGAACGATGTAGTTCGTTTGACCTGTAAAGTAACTGCACTTACCTGAAACGAAGTCTTGCTTGTAGGAAGACACAGAGCCTGGGATTTAGCTCCATTTCTGAAGGGAAACACACAGCATAGTTCTCATCCATGGATCACACTCTGCTGTAGAGCGAGAAGCACGCTCTTGCTTTCTAGAATCTCTAATACAGCAGGAATCCTGAGTGTGCTCAGAACAAAAGAACGGTGTTTCCTACACATACGGACTATATCTAGTTCAACTCTGCTTCTGAAACTGAAACAAACCACAGGTCCTCTAACATCCAATGCTTGTCAGGTAAGATCCAAAACGTGTGAGCTTTGTGAACGATGTAGTTCATTTGACCTTTAAAGTAACTGCACTTACCTGAAACGAAATCTTGCTTGTAGGAAGACTCAGAGACTGGGATTTAACTCCATTTCTGAAGTGAAACACACAGCAGAGTTCTCATCCATTGATCACACTCTGCTTTAGAACAAGAAGCACGCTCTTGCTTTCTAGAGGCTCTAAGACAGCAGGAAACGTTAGTGTGCAGAGAACAAAAGAACGATGTTGCCTACACATACGGACAATTTGTAGTCCAAATCTGCTTCTGAAACTGATGCAAAGCACTGGTCCTCTAACATCCAACGCTTGTCAGTTAAGATGAGAAACGTGTGAGTTTCATGAACGATGTAGTTCGTTTGAGCTATAAATAAACTGCCCTTACCTGAAAGGAATTCTGCTTATAGGAAGACTCAGAGCCTGGGATTTAACTCCATTTCTGAAGAGAAACACACAGCATAGTTCTCATCCATAGATCACACTCTGCTTTAGAGCGAGAAGCACGCTCTTGCTTTCTAGAGTCACTAATACAGCAGGAAATCTGAGTGTCCCCAGAACAATGAATGGTGTTACCTACATATACGGAACATATGTCGTCCAAATCTGCTTCTGAAACTGATACAAAGCACTGGTCCTCTAACATCCAATGCTTGTCAGTTAAGATGAGAAACCTGTGAGCTTTGTGAACTATGTAGTTCGTTTGAGCAGAAAAGTGACTGCCCTTACCTGAAAAGAAATCTTGCTTGTAGGAAGACTCAGAGCCTGGGATTTAACTCCATATCTGAAGTGAAACACACAGCAGTGTTCTCATCCATTGATCACACTCTGCTTTGGAACAAGAAGCACCCTCTTGCTTTCTAGAGTCTCTAAGACAGAAGGAAACATGAGTGTGATGAGAACCAAAGAATTATGTTTCCTAAACATACGGACAGTATGTAGTCCAACTCTGCTTCTGAAACTGATACAAAGCACTGGTCCTCTAACATCCAATGCTTGTCAGTTAAGATGAGAAACGTGTGAGCTTCAAGAACGATGTAGTTCGTTTGAGCTGAGAAGTGACTGCCCTTACCTGAAACGAAGTCTTGCTTGTAGTAAGACACAAAGCCTGGGATTTAACTCCATTTCTGAAGGGAAACACACAGTATAGTTCTCATCCATGGATCACACTCTGCTTTAGAGCAAGAAGCACCGTCTTGCTTTCTAGAGTCCCTAATACAGCAGGAAATCTGAGTGTTCCCAGAATGAAAGAATGGTTTCTCGTACACATAAGGACCGTATGTCGTCCAAATCTGCTTCTGAAACTGATACAAAGCACTGGTCCTCTAACATCCAATGCTTGTCAGTTAAGATGAGAAACGTGTGAGCTTCGTGATCGATGTAGTTCGTTTGAGCAGAAAAGTAACTGCCCTTACCTGAAATGAAGTCTTGCTTGTAGGAAGACTCAGAGCCTGGGATTTAACTCCATTTCTGAAGTGAAACACACAGCAGAGTTCTCATCCATTGATCACACTCTGCTTTTGAGCAAGAAGCTCGCTCTTGCTTTTTAGAGGCTCTAAGACAGCATGAAACGTGAGTGTGCTGAGAACAAAAGAACGATGTTGCCTAAACATAGGGACAATATGTAGTCCAAATCTGCTTGTGAAACTGATACAAAGCACTGGTCTTCTAACATCCAATGCTTGTCAGTTAAGATGAGAAACATGTGAGTTTCGTGAACGATGTAGTTCCTTTGAGCTATAAAGAAACTGCCCTTACCTGAAAGGAAGTGTTGATTGTAGGAAGACTCAGAGCCTGGGATTTAACTCCATTTCTGAAGTGAAACACACAGCAAAGTTCTCATCCATTGATCACACTCTGCTTTAGAGCAAGAAGCTCGCTCTTGCTTTCAAGAGTCTCTAATACAGCAGGCAATATGAGTGTGTCCAGAACAAAAGAACGGTGTTTCCAACACATACGGACCATATGTAGTCCAAATCTGCTTCTGAAACTGATACAATGCACTGGTTCTCTAACATCCAATGCTTGCCAGTTAAGATGAGAAACGTGTGAGCTTCTTGAACGATGTAGTTCGTTTTAGCAGAAAAGTGACTGCCCTTACCTGAAACGAAGACTATCTTGTAGGAAGACACAGAGCCTGGGATTTAACTCCATTTCTGAAGGGAAACACACAGCATAGTTCTCATCCATGGATCACACTCTGCTGTAGAGCGAGAAGCACGCTCTTGCTTTCTAGAGTCTCTAATACAGCAGGGAACCTGAGTGTGCTGAGAACAAAAGAACGGTGTTTCCTACACATACGGACCATATCTAGTTCAACTCTGCTTCTGAAACTGAAACAAACCACAGGTCCTGTAACATCCAATGCTTGTCAGGTAAGATCTGAAATGTGTGAGCTTCGTGAACGATGTAGTTCGTTTGACCTGTAAAGTAACTGCACTTACCTGAAACGAAGTCTTGCTTGTAGGAAGACTCAGAGCCTGGGATTTCACTCCATTTCTGAAGTGAAACACACAGCAGATTTCTCATCCATGGATCACACTCTGCTGTAGAGCGAGAAGCACGCTCTTGCTTTCTAGAGACTCTAAGGCAGCATGAAACGTGAGTGTGCTGAGAACAAAAGAACGATGTTGCCTACACATACGGACCATATGTAGTCCAAACCTGCTTCTGAAAGTGATACAAAGCACTGGTCCTCTAACATCCAATGCTTGTCAGTTAAGATGAGAAACGTGTGAGTTTCATGAATGATGTAGTTCGTTTGAGCTATAAATAAACTGCCCTTACCTGAAAGGAATTCTGCTTGTAGGAAGACTCAGAGCCTGGGATTTAACTCCATTTCTGAAGGGAAACACACAGCATAGTTCTCATCCATAGATCACACTCTGCTTTAGAGCGAGAAGCACGCTCTTGCTTTCTAGAGTCCCTAATACAGCAGGAAATCTGAGTGTTCCCAGAATGAAAGAACGGTTTCTCGAACACATAAGGACCGTATGTCGTCCAAATCTGCTTCTGAAACTGATACAAAGCACTGGTCCTCTAACATCCAATGCTTGTCAGTTAAGATGAGAAACGTGTGAGCTTCGTGAACGATGTAGTTCGTTTGAGCAGAAAAGTAACTGCCCTTACCTGAAATGAAGTCTTGCTTGTAGGAAGACTCAGAGCCTGGGATTTAACTCCATTTCTGAAGTGAAACACACAGCAGAGTTCTAATCCATTGATCACACTCTGCTTTTGAGCAAGAAGCTCGCTCTTGCTTTTTAGAAGCTCTAAGACAGCATGAAACGTGAGTGTGCTGAGAACAAAAGAACGATGTTGCCTAAACATAGGGACAATATGTAGTCCAAATCTGCTTGTGAAACTGATACAAAGCACTGGTCCTCTAACATCCAATGCTTCTCAGTTAAGATGAGAAACATGTGAGTTTCGTGAACGATGTAGTTCCTTTGAGCTATAAAGAAACTGCCCTTACCTGAAAGGAAGTGTTGATTGTAGGAAGACTCAGAGCCTGGGATTTAACTCCATTTCTGAAGTGAAACACACAGCAAAGTTCTCATCCATTGATCACACTCTGCTTTAGAGCAAGAAGCTCGCTCTTGCTTTCAAGAGTCTCTAATACAGCAGGCAATCTGAGTGTGTCCAGAACAAAAGAACGGTGTTTCCAACACATACGGACCATATGTAGTCCAAATCTGCTTCTGAAACTGATACAATGCACTGGTTCTCTAACATCCAATGCTTGCCAGTTAAGATGAGAAACGTGTGAGCTTCTTGAACGATGTAGTTCGTTTTAGCAGAAAAGTGACTGCCCTTACCTGAAACGAAGACTATCTTGTAGGAAGACACAGAGCCTGGGATTTAACTCCATTTCTGAAGGGAAACACACAGCATAGTTCTCATCCATGGATCACACTCTGCTGTAGAGCGAGAAGCACGCTCTTGCTTTCTAGAGTCTCTAATACAGCAGGGAACCTGAGTGTGCTGAGAACCAAAGAATGATGTTTCCTACACATACGGACCGTATCTAGTCCAACTCTGCTTCTGAAACTGATACAAAGCACTGGTCCTCTAACATCCAATGCTTGTCAGTTAAGATGAGAAACGTGTGAGCTTCAAGAACGATGTAGTTCGTTTGAGCTGAGAAGTGACTGCCCTTACCTGAAACGAAGTCTTGCTTGTAGTAAGACACAAAGCCTGGGATTTAACTCCATTTCTGAAGGGAAACACACAGTATAGTTCTCATCCATGGATCACACTCTGCTTTAGAGCAAGAAGCACCGTCTTGCTTTTTAGAGTCCCTAATACAGCAGGAAATCTGAGTGTTCCCAGAATGAAAGATCGGTTTCTCGTACACATAAGGACCGTATGTCGTCCAAATCTGCTTCTGAAACTGATACAAAGCACTGGTCCTCTAACATCCAATGCTTGTCAGTTAAGATGAGAAACGTGTGAGCTTCGTGATCGATGTAGTTCGTTTGAGCAGAAAAGTAACTGCCTTTACCTGAAATGAAGTCTTGCTTGTAGGAAGACTCAGAGCCTGGGATTTAACTCCATTTCTGAAGTGAAACACACAGCAGAGTTCTCATCCATTGATCACACTCTGCTTTTGAGCAAGAAGCTCGCTCTTGCTTTTTAGAGGCTCTAAGACAGCATGAAACGTGAGTGTGCTGAGAACAAAAGAACGATGTTGCCTAAACATAGGGACAATATGTAGTCCAAATCTGCTTGTGAAACTGATACAAAGCACTGGTCTTCTAACATCCAATGCTTGTCAGTTAAGATGAGAAACATGTGAGTTTCGTGAACGATGTAGTTCCTTTGAGCTATAAAGAAACTGCCCTTACCTGAAAGGAAGTGTTGATTGTAGGAAGACTCAGAGCCTGGGATTTAACTCCATTTCTGAAGTGAAACACACAGCAAAGTTCTCATCCATTGATCACACTCTGCTTTAGAGCAAGAAGCTCGCTCTTGCTTTCAAGAGTCTCTAATACAGCAGGCAATATGAGTGTGTCCAGAACAAAAGAACGGTGTTTCCAACACATACGGACCATATGTAGTCCAAATCTGCTTCTGAAACTGATACAATGCACTGGTTCTCTAACATCCAATGCTTGCCAGTTAAGATGAGAAACGTGTGAGCTTCTTGAACGATGTAGTTCGTTTTAGCAGAAAAGTGACTGCCCTTACCTGAAACGAAGACTATCTTGTAGGAAGACACAGAGCCTGGGATTTAACTCCATTTCTGAAGGGAAACACACAGCATAGTTCTCATCCATGGATCACACTCTGCTGTAGAGCGAGAAGCACGCTCTTGCTTTCTAGAGTCTCTAATACAGCAGGGAACCTGAGTGTGCTGAGAACAAAAGAACGGTGTTTCCTACACATACGGACCATATCTAGTTCAACTCTGCTTCTGAAACTGAAACAAACCACAGGTCCTGTAACATCCAATGCTTGTCAGGTAAGATCTGAAATGTGTGAGCTTCGTGAACGATGTAGTTCGTTTGACCTGTAAAGTAACTGCACTTACCTGAAACGAAGTCTTGCTTGTAGGAAGACTCAGAGCCTGGGATTTCACTCCATTTCTGAAGTGAAACACACAGCAGATTTCTCATCCATTGATCACACTCTGCTTTAGAGCAAGAAGCATGCTCTTGCTTTCTAGAGGCTCTAAGGCAGCATGAAACGTGAGTGTGCTGAGAACAAAAGAACGATGTTGCCTACACATACGGACCATATGTAGTCCAAACCTGCTTCTGAAAGTGATACAAAGCACTGGTCCTCTAACATCCAATGCTTGTCAGTTAAGATGAGAAACGTGTGAGTTTCATGAACGATGTAGTTCGTTTGAGCTATAAATAAACTGCCCTTACCTGAAAGGAATTCTGCTTGTAGGAAGACACAGAGCCTGGGATTTAACTCCATTTCTGAAGGGAAACACACAGCATAGTTCTCATCCATAGATCACACTCTGCTTTAGAGCGAGAAGCACGCTCTTGCTTTCTAGAGTCCCTAATACAGCAGGAAATCTGAGTGTTCCCAGAATGAAAGAACGGTTTCTCGTACACATAAGGACCGTATGTCGTCGAAATCTGCTTCTGAAACTGATACAAAGCACTGGTCCTCTAACATCCAATGCTTGTCAGTTAAGATGAGAAACGTGTGAGCTTCGTGAACGATGTAGTTCGTTTGAGCAGAAAAGTAACTGCCCTTACCTGAAATGAAGTCTTGCTTGTAGGAAGACTCAGAGCCTGGGATTTAACTCCATTTCTGAAGTGAAACACACAGCAGAGTTCTCATCCATTGATCACACTCTGCTTTTGAGCAAGAAGCTCGCTCTTGCTTTTTAGAGGCTCTAAGACAGCATGAAACGTGAGTGTGCTGAGAACAAAAGAACGATGTTGCCTAAACATAGGGACAATATGTAGTCCAAATCTGCTTGTGAAACTGATACAAAGCACTGGTCCTCTAACATCCAATGCTTCTCAGTTAAGATGAGAAACATGTGAGTTTCATGAACGATGTAGTTCCTTTGAGCTATAAAGAAACTGCCCTTACCTGAAAGGAAGTGTTGATTGTAGGAAGACTCAGAGCCTGGGATTTAACTCCATTTCTGAAGTGAAACACACAGCAAAGTTCTCATCCATTGATCACACTCTGCTTTAGAGCAAGAAGCTCGCTCTTGCTTTCAAGAGTCACTAATACAGCAGGCAATCTGAGTGTGTCCAGAACAAAAGAACGGTGTTTCCAACACATACGGACCATATGTAGTCCAAATCTGCTTCTGAAACTGATACAATGCACTGGTTCTCTAACATCCAATGCTTGCCAGTTAAGATGAGAAACGTGTGAGCTTCTTGAACGATGTAGTTCATTTTAGCAGAAAAGTGACTGCCCTTACCTGAAACGAAGACTATCTTGTAGGAAGACACAGAGCCTGGGATTTAACTCCATTTCTGAAGGGAAACACACAGCATAGTTATCATCCATGGATCACACTCTGCTGTAGAGCGAGAAGCACGCTCTTGCTTTCTAGAGTCTCTAACACAGCAGGGAACCTGAGTGTGCTGAGAACAAAAGAATGGTGTTTCCTACACATACGGACCATATCTAGTTCAACTCTGCTTCTGAAAAGGAAACAAACCACAGGTCCTGTAACATCCAATGCTTGTCAGGTAAGATCTGAAATGTGTGAGCTTCGTGAACGATGTAGTTCGTTTGACCTGTAAAGTAACTGCACTTACCTGAAACGAAGTCTTGCTTGTAGGAAGACTCAGAGCCTGGGATTTCACTCCATTTCTGAAGTGAAACACACAGCAGATTTCTCATCCATTGATCGCACTCTGCTTTAGAGCAAGAAGCATGCTCTTGCTTTCTAGAGGCTCTAAGGCAGCATGAAACGTGAGTGTGCTGAGAACAAAAGAACGATGTTGCCTACACATACGGACCATATGTAGTCCAAATCTGCTTCTGAAAGTGATACAAAGCACTGGTCCTCTAACATCCAATGATTGTCAGTTAAGATGAGAAACGTGTGAGTTTCATGAACGATGTAGTTCGTTTGAGCTATAAATAAACTGCCCTTACCTGAAAGGAATTCTGCTTGTAGGAAGACTCAGAGCCTGGGATTTAACTCCATTTCTGAAGGGAAACACACAGCATAGTTCTCATCCATAGATCACACTCTGCTTTAGAGCGAGAAGCACGCTCTTGCTTTCTAGAGTCCCTAATACAGCAGGAAATCTGAGTGTTCCCAGAATGAAAGAACGGTTTCTCGTACACATAAGGACCGTATGTCGTCCAAATCTGCTTCTGAAACTGATACAAAGCACTTTTCCTCTAACATCCAATGCTTGTCAGTTAAGATGAGAAACGTGTGAGCTTTGTGAACTATGTAGTTCGTTTGAGCAGAAAAGTGACTGCCCATACCTGAAAAGAAATCTTGCTTGTAGGAAGACTCAGAGCCTGGGATTTAACTCCAATTCTGAAGTGAAACACACAGCAGTGTTCTCATCCATTGATCACACTCTGCTTTAGAACAAGAAGCACCCTCTTGCTTTCTAGAGTCTCTAAGACAGCAGGAAGCATGAGTGTGCTGAGAACCAAAGAATGATGTTTCCTACACATACGGACCGTATCTAGTCCAACTCTGCTTCTGAAACTGATACAAAGCACGGGTCCTCTAACGTCCAATGCTTGTCAGTTAAGATGAGAAACGTGTGAGCTTCAAGAACGATGTAGTTCGTTTGAGCTGAGAAGTGACTGCCCTTACCTGAAACGAAGTCTTGCTTGTAGTAAGACACAAAGCCTGGGATTTAACTCCATTTCTGAAGGGAAACACACAGTATAGTTCTCATCCATGGATCACACTCTTCTTTAGAGCAAGAAGCACCGTCTTGCTTTCTAGAGTCTCTAATACAGCAGGAAATCTGAGTGTTCCCAGAATGAAAGAACGGTTTTTCGTACACATAAGGACCGTATGTCGTCCAAATCTGCTTCTGAAACTGATACAAAGCACTGGTCCTCTAACATCCAATGCTTGTCAGTTAAGATGAGAAACGTGTGAGCTTCGTGAACGATGTAGTTCGTTTGAGCAGAAAAGTAACTGCCCTTACCTGAAATGAAGTCTTGCTTGTAGGAAGACTCAGAGCCTGGGATTTAACTCCATTTCTGAAGTGAAACACACAGCAGAGTTCTAATCCATTGATCACACTCTGCTTTTGAGCAAGAAGCTCGCTCTTGCTTTTTAGAAGCTCTAAGACAGCATGAAACGTGAGTGTGCTGAGAACAAAAGAACGATGTTGCCTAAACATAGGGACAATATGTAGTCCAAATCTGCTTGTGAAACTGATACAAAGCACTGGTCCTCTAACATCCAATGCTTCTCAGTTAAGATGAGAAACATGTGAGTTTCGTGAACGATGTAGTTCCTTTGAGCTATAAAGAAACTGCCCTTACCTGAAAGGAAGTGTTGATTGTAGGAAGACTCAGAGCCTGGGATTTAACTCCATTTCTGAAGTGAAACACACAGCAAAGTTCTCATCCATTGATCACACTCTGCTTTAGAGCAAGAAGCTCGCTCTTGCTTTCAAGAGTCTCTAATACAGCAGGCAATCTGAGTGTGTCCAGAACAAAAGAACGGTGTTTCCAACACATACGGACCATATGTAGTCCAAATCTGCTTCTGAAACTGATACAATGCACTGGTTCTCTAACATCCAATGCTTGCCAGTTAAGATGAGAAACGTGTGAGCTTCTTGAACGATGTAGTTCGTTTTAGCAGAAAAGTGACTGCCCTTACCTGAAACGAAGACTACCTTGTAGGAAGACACAGAGCCTGGGATTTAACTCCATTTCTGAAGGGAAACACACAGCATAGTTCTCATCCATGGATCACACTCTGCTGTAGAGCGAGAAGCACGCTCTTGCTTTCTAGAGTCTCTAATACAGCAGGGAACCTGAGTGTGCTGAGAACCAAAGAATGATGTTTCCTACACATACGGACCGTATCTAGTCCAACTCTGCTTCTGAAACTGATACAAAGCACTGGTCCTCTAACATCCAATGCTTGTCAGTTAAGATGAGAAACGTGTGAGCTTCAAGAACGATGTAGTTCGTTTGAGCTGAGAAGTGACTGCCCTTACCTGAAACGAAGTCTTGCTTGTAGTAAGACACAAAGCCTGGGATTTAACTCCATTTCTGAAGGGAAACACACAGTATAGTTCTCATCCATGGATCACACTCTGCTTTAGAGCAAGAAGCACCGTCTTGCTTTTTAGAGTCCCTAATACAGCAGGAAATCTGAGTGTTCCCAGAATGAAAGATCGGTTTCTCGTACACATAAGGACCGTATGTCGTCCAAATCTGCTTCTGAAACTGATACAAAGCACTGGTCCTCTAACATCCAATGCTTGTCAGTTAAGATGAGAAACGTGTGAGCTTCGTGATCGATGTAGTTCGTTGGAGCAGAAAAGTAACTGCCCTTACCTGAAATGAAGTCTTGCTTGTAGGAAGACTCAGAGCCTGGGATTTAACTCCATTTCTGAAGTGAAACACACAGCAGAGTTCTCATCCATTGATCACACTCTGCTTTTGAGCAAGAAGCTCGCTCTTGCTTTTTAGAGGCTCTAAGACAGCATGAAACGTGAGTGTGCTGAGAACAAAAGAACGATGTTGCCTAAACATAGGGACAATATGTAGTCCAAATCTGCTTGTGAAACTGATACAAAGCACTGGTCTTCTAACATCCAATGCTTGTCAGTTAAGATGAGAAACATGTGAGTTTCGTGAACGATGTAGTTCCTTTGAGCTATAAAGAAACTGCCCTTACCTGAAAGGAAGTGTTGATTGTAGGAAGACTCAGAGCCTGGGATTTAACTCCATTTCTGAAGTGAAACACACAGCAAAGTTCTCATCCATTGATCACACTCTGCTTTAGAGCAAGAAGCTCGCTCTTGCTTTCAAGAGTCTCTAATACAGCAGGCAATATGAGTGTGTCCAGAACAAAAGAACGGTGTTTCCAACACATACGGACCATATGTAGTCCAAATCTGCTTCTGAAACTGATACAATGCACTGGTTCTCTAACATCCAATGCTTGCCAGTTAAGATGAGAAACGTGTGAGCTTCTTGAACGATGTAGTTCGTTTTAGCAGAAAAGTGACTGCCCTTACCTGAAACGAAGACTATCTTGTAGGAAGACACAGAGCCTGGGATTTAACTCCATTTCTGAAGGGAAACACACAGCATAGTTCTCATCCATGGATCACACTCTGCTGTAGAGCGAGAAGCACGCTCTTGCTTTCTAGAGTCTCTAATACAGAAGGGAACCTGAGTGTGCTGAGAACAAAAGAACGGTGTTTCCTACACATACGGACCATATCTAGTTCAACTCTGCTTCTGAAACTGAAACAAACCACAGGTCCTGTAACATCCAATGCTTGTCAGGTAAGATCTGAAATGTGTGAGCTTCGTGAACGATGTAGTTCGTTTGACCTGTAAAGTAACTGCACTTACCTGAAACGAAGTCTTGCTTATAGGAAGACTCAGAGCCTGGGATTTCACTCCATTTCTGAAGTGAAACACACAGCAGATTTCTCATCCATTGATCACACTCTGCTTTAGAGCAAGAAGCATGCTCTTGCTTTCTAGAGACTCTAAGGCAGCATGAAACGTGAGTGTGCTGAGAACAAAAGAACGATGTTGCCTACACATACGGACCATATGTAGTCCAAACCTGCTTCTGAAAGTGATACAAAGCACTGGTCCTCTAACATCCAATGCTTGTCAGTTAAGATGAGAAACGTTTGAGTTTCATGAATGATGTAGTTCGTTTGAGCTATAAATAAACTGCCCTTACCTGAAAGGAATTCTGCTTGTAGGAAGACTCAGAGCTTGGGATTTAACTCCATTTCTGAAGGGAAACACACAGCATAGTTCTCATCCATAGATCACACTCTGCTTTAGAGCAAGAAGCACGCTCTTGCTTTCTAGAGTCCCTAATACAGCAGGAAATCTGAGTGTTCCCAGAATGAAAGAACGGTTTCTCGAACACATAAGGACCGTATGTCGTCCAAATCTGCTTCTGAAACTGATACAAAGCACTGGTCCTCTAACATCCAATGCTTGTCAGTTAAGATGAGAAACGTGTGAGCCTCGTGAACGATGTAGTTCGTTTGAGCAGAAAAGTAACTGCCCTTACCTGAAATGAAGTCTTGCTTGTAGGAAGACTCAGAGCCTGGGATTTAACTCCATTTCTGAAGTGAAACACACAGCAGAGTTCTCATCCATTGATCACACTCTGCTTTTGAGCAAGAAGCTCGCTCTTGCTTTTTAGAAGCTCTAAGACAGCATGAAACGTGAGTGTGCTGACAACAAAAGAACGATTTTGCCTAAACATAGGGACAATATGTAGTCCAAATCTGCTTGTGAAACTGATACAAAGCACTGGTCCTCTAACATCCAATGCTTCTCAGTTAAGATGAGAAACATGTGAGTTTCGTGAACGATGTAGTTCCTTTGAGCTATAAAGAAACTGCCCTTACCTGAAAGGAAGTGTTGATTGTAGGAAGACTCAGAGCCTGGGATTTAACTCCATTTCTGAAGTGAAACACACAGCAAAGTTCTCATCCATTGATCACACTCTGCTTTAGAGCAAGAAGCTCGCTCTTGCTTTCAAGAGTCTCTAATACAGCAGGCAATCTGAGTGTGTCCAGAACAAAAGAACGGTGTTTCCAACACATACGGACCATATGTAGTCCAAATCTGCTTCTGAAACTGATACAATGCACTGGTTCTCTAACATCCAATGCTTGCCAGTTAAGATGAGAAACGTGTGAGCTTCTTGAACGATGTAGTTCGTTTTAGCAGAAAAGTGACTGCCCTTACCTGAAACGAAGACTATCTTGTAGGAAGACACAGAGCCTGGGATTTAACTCCATTTCTGAAGGGAAACACACAGCATAGTTCTCATCCATGGATCACACTCTGCTGTAGAGCGAGAAGCACGCTCTTGCTTTCTAGAGTCTCTAATACAGCAGGGAACCTGAGTGTGCTGAGAACAAAAGAACGGTCTTTCCTACACATACGGACCATATCTAGTTCAACTCTGCTTCTGAAACTGAAACAAACCACAGGTCCTGTAACATCCAATGCTTGTCAGGTAAGATCTGAAATGTGTGAGCTTCGTGAACGATGTAGTTCGTTTGACCTGTAAAGTAACTGCACTTACCTGAAACGAAGTCTTGCTTGTAGGAAGACTCAGAGCCTGGGATTTCACTCCATTTCTGAAGTGAAACACACAGCAGATTTCTCATCCATTGATCACACTCTGCTTTAGAGCAAGAAGCATGCTCTTGCTTTCTAGAGGCTCTAAGGCAGCATGAAACGTGAGTGTGCTGAGAACAAAAGAACGATGTTGCCTACACATACGGACCATATGTAGTCCAAACCTGCTTCTGAAAGTGATACAAAGCACTGGTCCTCTAACATCCAATGCTTGTCAGTTAAGATGAGAAACGTGTGAGTTTCATGAACGATGTAGTTCGTTTGAGCTATAAATAAACTGCCCTTACCTGAAAGGAATTCTGCTTGTAGGAAGACACAGAGCCTGGGATTTAACTCCATTTCTGAAGGGAAACACACAGCATAGTTCTCATCCATAGATCACACTCTGCTTTAGAGCGAGAAGCACGCTCTTGCTTTCTAGAGTCCCTAATACAGCAGGAAATCTGAGTGTTCCCAGAATGAAAGAACGGTTTCTCGTACACATAAGGACCGTATGTCGTCCAAATCTGCTTCTGAAACTGATACAAAGCACTGGTCCTCTAACATCCAATGCTTGTCAGTTAAGATGAGAAACGTGTGAGCTTCGTGAACGATGTAGTTCGTTTGAGCAGAAAAGTAACTGCCCTTACCTGAAATGAAGTCTTGCTTGTAGGAAGACTCAGAGCCTGGGATTTAACTCCATTTCTGAAGTGAAACACACAGCAGAGTTCTCATCCATTGATCACACTCTGCTTTTGAGCAAGAAGCTCGCTCTTGCTTTTTAGAGGCTCTAAGACAGCATGAAACGTGAGTGTGCTGAGAACAAAAGAACGATGTTGCCTAAACATAGGGACAATATGTAGTCCAAATCTGCTTGTGAAACTGATACAAAGCACTGGTCCTCTAACATCCAATGCTTCTCAGTTAAGATGAGAAACATGTGAGTTTCATGAACGATGTAGTTCCTTTGAGCTATAAAGATACTGCCCTTACCTGAAAGGAAGTGTTGATTGTAGGAAGACTCAGAGCCTGGGATTTAACTCCATTTCTGAAGTGAAACACACAGCAAAGTTCTCATCCATTGATCACACTCTGCTTTAGAGCAAGAAGCTCGCTCTTGCTTTCAAGAGTCACTAATACAGCAGGCAATCTGAGTGTGTCCAGAACAAAAGAACGGTGTTTCCAACACATACGGACCATATGTAGTCCAAATCTGCTTCTGAAACTGATACAATGCACTGGTTCTCTAACATCCAATGCTTGCCAGTTAAGATGAGAAACGTGTGAGCTTCTTGAACGATGTAGTTCATTTTAGCAGAAAAGTGACTGCCCTTACCTGAAACGAAGACTATCTTGTAGGAAGACACAGAGCCTGGGATTTAACTCCATTTCTGAAGGGAAACACACAGCATAGTTCTCATCCATGGATCACACTCTGCTGTAGAGCGAGAAGCACGCTCTTGCTTTCTAGAGTCTCTAACACAGCAGGGAACCTGAGTGTGCTGAGAACAAAAGAATGGTGTTTCCTACACATACGGACCATATCTAGTTCAACTCTGCTTCTGAAACTGAAACAAACCACAGGTCTTGTAACATCCAATGCTTGTCAGGTAAGATCTGAAATGTGTGAGCTTCGTGAACGATGTAGTTCGTTTGACCTGTAAAGTAACTGCACTTACCTGAAACGAAGTCTTGCTTGTAGGAAGACTCAGAGCCTGGGATTTCACTCCATTTCTGAAGTGAAACACACAGCAGATTTCTCATCCATTGATCGCACTCTGCTTTAGAGCAAGAAGCATGCTCTTGCTTTCTAGAGGCTCTAAGGCAGCATGAAACGTGAGTGTGCTGAGAACAAAAGAACGATGTTGCCTACACATACGGACCATATGTAGTCCAAATCTGCTTCTGAAAGTGATACAAAGCACTGGTCCTCTAACATCCAATGCTTGTCAGTTAAGATGAGAAACGTGTGAGTTTCATGAACGATGTAGTTCGTTTGAGCTATAAATAAACTGCCCTTACCTGAAAGGAATTCTGCTTGTAGGAAGACTCAGAGCCTGGGATTTAACTCCATTTCTGAAGGGAAACACACAGCATAGTTCTCATCCATAGATCACACTCTGCTTTAGAGCGAGAAGCACGCTCTTGCTTTCTAGAGTCCCTAATACAGCAGGAAATCTGAGTGTTCCCAGAATGAAAGAACGGTTTCTCGTACACATAAGGACCGTATGTCGTCCAAATCTGCTTCTGAAACTGATACAAAGCACTTTTCCTCTAACATCCAATGCTTGTCAGTTAAGATGAGAAACGTGTGAGCTTTGTGAACTATGTAGTTCGTTTGAGCAGAAAAGTGACTGCCCATACCTGAAAAGAAATCTTGCTTGTAGGAAGACTCAGAGCCTGGGATTTAACTCCAATTCTGAAGTGAAACACACAGCAGTGTTCTCATCCATTGATCACACTCTGCTTTAGAACAAGAAGCACCCTCTTGCTTTCTAGAGTCTCTAAGACAGCAGGAAGCATGAGTGTGCTGAGAACCAAAGAATGATGTTTCCTACACATACGGACCGTATCTAGTCCAACTCTGCTTCTGAAACTGATACAAAGCACTGGTCCTCTAACGTCCAATGCTTGTCAGTTAAGATGAGAAACGTGTGAGCTTCAAGAACGATGTAGTTCGTTTGAGCTGAGAAGTGACTGCCCTTACCTGAAACGAAGTCTTGCTTGTAGTAAGACACAAAGCCTGGGATTTAACTCCATTTCTGAAGGGAAACACACAGTATAGTTCTCATCCATGGATCACACTCTTCTTTAGAGCAAGAAGCACCGTCTTGCTTTCTAGAGTCTCTAATACAGCAGGAAATCTGAGTGTTCCCAGAATGAAAGAACGGTTTTTCGTACACATAAGGACCGTATGTCGTCCAAATCTGCTTCTGAAACTGATACAAAGCACTGGTCCTCTAACATCCAATGCTTGTCAGTTAACATGAGAAACGTGTGAGCTTCGTGAACGATGTAGTTCGTTTGAGCAGAAAAGTAACTGCCCTTACCTGAAATGAAGTCTTGCTTGTAGGAAGACTCAGAGCCTGGGATTTCACTCCATTTCTGAAGTGAAACACACAGCTGAGTTCTCATCCATTGATCACACTCTGCTTTAGAGCAAGAAGCTCGCTCTTGCTTTCTAGAGTCTCTAATACAGCAGGAAATCTGAGTGTGTCCAGAACAAAAGAACAGTGTTTCCCACACAAACGGACCATATGTAGTCCAAATCTTCTTCTGAAACTGATACAACGCACTGGTCCTCTAACATCCAATGCTTGCCAGTTAAGATGAGAAACGTGTGAGCTTCTTGAAAGATGTAGTTCGTTTGAGCTGAAAAGTGACTGCCCTTACCTGAAACGAAGTCTTTATTGTAGGAAGACACAGAGCCTGGGATTTAACTCCATTTCTGAAGGGAAACACACAGCATAGTTCTCATCCATGGATCACACTCTGCTTTTGAGTGAGAAGCTCGCTCTTGCTTTCTACAGTCTCTAATACAGCAGGAAATCTGAGTGTGCCCAGAACAAAAGAAGTGTGTTTCCTACACATATGGACCATATGTAGTCCAAATCTGCTTCTGAAACTGAAAAAAAGCACTGACCATCTTACATCCAATGCTGGTCAGTTAAGATGAGAAACGTGTGAGCTTCGTGAACGATGTAGTTCGTTTGAGCAGAAAAGTGACTGCCCTTACCTGAAGCGAAGTCTTGCTTGTAGGAAGACTCAGAGTCTGGGATTTAACTCCATTTCTGAAGTGAAACACACAGCATAGTGTCATCCATGGATCACACTCTGTTTTATTGCGAAAAGCATGCTCTTGCTTTCTAGAGTCTCTAAGACAGCAGGAAACGTGAGTGTGCTGAGAACAAAAGATCGGTGTTTCCTACACATATGGACCATATGTAGTCAAAATCTGCTTCGGAAACTGATACAAAGCACTAACCCTCTAATATCCAATGCTTGTCAGTTAAGATGAGAAACGTGTGAGCTCAGTAAACGATGTAGTTCGTTTGAGCAGAAAACTGACTGCCCTTACCTGAAACGAAGTCTTGCTTGTAGGAAGACTCAGAGCCTGGGATTTAACTCCATTTCTGAATTGAAACACACAGCAGTGTTCTCATCCATTGATCACGATCTGCGTTTGAACAAGAAGCATGCTCTTCTTTCTAGAGTCTCTAAGACAGCAGGAAACGTGAGTTTGCTGAGAACAAAAGAACGGTGTTTCATACACATACGGACCATATCTAGTCGAACTCTGCTTCTGAAACTGATACAAAGCACTGACCCTCTAACTTCCAATGCTTGTCAGTTAAGATGAGAAACGTGTGAGCTCAGTGAACGATGTAGTTTGTTTGAGCAGAAAAGTGACTGCCCTTACCTGAAACGAAGTCTTGCTTGTAGGAAAACTCAGAGCCTGGGATTTAACGCCATTTCTGAAGGCAAACACACAGCATAGTTCTCATCCATGGATCACACTCTGCTTTAGAAAGAAGCACGCTCTTGCTTTCTAGAGTCTCTAAGACAGCAGGAAACGTGAGTTTGCTGAGAACAAAAGCACGGTGTTTCCTACACATAAGGACCATATCTAGTCCAACTCGTCTTCTGAAACTGATACAAAGTACTGGTCCTCTAACATCCAATGCTTGTCAGTTAAGATGAGAAACTTGTGAGCTTGGTGAACGATGTAGTTCGTTTGAGCAGAAAAGTGACTGCCCTTACCTGAATTGAAGTCTTGATTGTAGGAAGACTCAGAGCTTGGGATTTAACTCCATTTCTGAAGTGAAACACACAGCAGTGTTCTCATCCATTGATCACACTTTGCGTTAGAACAAGAAGCATGCTCTTGCTTTCTAGAGTCTCTAATACAGCAGGAAACATGAGTTTGCTGAGAACAAAAGAACGGTGTTTCCTACACATACGGACCATATCTAGTCCAACTCTTCTTCTGAAATTGAAACAAAGCACTGGTCCTCTAACATCCAATGCTTCTCAATTAAGATGAGAAACGTGTGAGCTCCGTGAACGATGTAGTTCGTTTGAGGTGAAAAGTGACTGCCCTTACCTGAAACGAAGTCTTGCTTGTAGGAAGACAAAGAGCCTGGGATTTAAGTCCATTTCTGAAGGGAAACACACAGCATAGTTCTCATCCATGGATCACACTCTGCTTTTGAGCGAGAAGCTCGCTCTTGCTTTCTACAGTCTCTAATAGAGCAGGAAATCTGAGTGTGCCCAGAACAAAAGAAATGTGTTTCCTACACATATGGACCACATATAGTCCAAATCTGCTTCTGAAACTGAAAAAAAGCACTGACCATCTTACATCCAATGCTTGTCAGTTAAGATGAGAAACGTGTGAGCTTCGTGAATGATGTAGTTCGTTTGAGCAGAAAAGTGATTGCCCTTACCTGAATTGAAGTCTTGCTTGTAGGAAGACTCAGAGCATAGGATTTAACTCAATTTCTGAAGTAAAACACACAGCAGTGTAATCATCCATTGATCACACTCTCCTTTAGAGCGAGAAGCACGCTCTTGCTTTCTAAAGTCTCTAAGACAGCAGGAAACGTGAGTGTGCTGAGAACAAAGAACGGTGTTTCCTACACATACGGACCATATCTAGTCCAACTCTTCTTCTGACACTGAAACAAAGCACTGGTCCTCTAACATCCAGTGCTTCTCAATTAAGATGAGAAACGTGTGAGCTTCGTGAACGATGTAGTTCGTTTGAGCAGAAAAGTGACTGCCCTTACCTGAAGCGAAGTCTTGCTTGTAGGAAGACTCAGAGTCTGGGATTTAACTCCATTTCTGAAGTGAAACACACAGCATACTTTCATCCATGGATTACACTCTGTTTTGAGCGAAAAGCACGCTCTTGCTTTCTAGAGTCTCTAATACAGCAGGAAACGTGAGTTTGCCCAGAACAAAAGATTGGTGTTTCCTACACATATGGACCATATGTAGTCCAAATCTGTTTCTGAAACTGATACAAAGCACTGACCCTCTAACATCCAATGCTTGTCAGTTAAGATGAGAAACGTGTGAGCTTCGTGAACGATGTAGTTCATTTGAGAAGAAAAATGACTGCCCTTACCTGAAACGAAGTCTTGCTTGTAGGAAGACTCAGAGCCTGGGATTTAACTCCATTTCTGAAGTGAAACACACAGCATAGTTCTCATCCATGGATCACACTCTGCTTTAGAAAGAAGCACGCTCTTGCTTTCTAGAGTCGCTAAGACAGCAGGAAACGTGAGTTTGCTGAGAACAAAAGAACGGTGTTTCCTACACATAAGGACCATATCTAGTCCAACTTGTCTTCTGAAACTGATACAAAGCACTGGTCCTCTAACATCCAATGCTTTTCAGTTAAGATGAGAAACGTGTGAGCTTCGTGAACGATGTAGTTCGTTTGAGCAGAAAAGTGACTGCCCTTA
The DNA here is from genome assembly GCA_949786385.1 of Onychomys leucogaster. Lineage (NCBI taxonomy): Eukaryota > Metazoa > Chordata > Mammalia > Rodentia > Cricetidae > Onychomys > Onychomys leucogaster. Next base: position 674,458 of record CATKUP010000063.1, read on the forward strand.
CCTGAATTGAAGTCTTGCTTGTAGGAAGACTCAGAGCATGGTATTTAACTCCATTTCTGAAGTAAAACACACAGCAGTGTAATCATCCATTGATCACACTCTCCTTTAGAGCGAGAAGCAAGCTCTTGCTTTCTAAAGTCTCTAAGACAGCAGGAAAGTGAGTGTGCTGAGAACAAAAGAACGGTGTTTCCTACACATAGGGAACATATCTAGTCCAACTTTGCTTCTGAAACAGATACAAAGCACTGGTCCTCTAACATCCAATGCTTGTCAGTTAAGATTAGAAACGTGTGACCTTCGTGAACGATGTAGTTCCTTTGAGCAGAAAAGTGTCTGCCCTTACCTGAAACGAAGTCTTGCTTGTAGGGAGACATAGAGCATGGGATTTAACACCATTTGAAGTGAAACACACAGCATAGTCTCATCCATGATCACACTCTGTTTTAGAGCGAGAAGCACGCTCTTGCTTTCTAGAGTCTCTAAGACAGCAGGAAACGTGAGTGTGCCTAGAACAAAAGATCGGTGTTTCCTACACATATGGACCATATGTAGTCCAAATCTGCTTCTGAAACTGATACAAAGCACTAACCCTCTAACATCCAATTCTTGTCAGTTAAGATGAGAAACATGTGAGATTCGTGAACGATGTAGTTCGTTTGAGCACAAAACTGACTGCCCATACCTGAAACGAAGTCTTGCTTGTAGGAAGACTCAGAGCCTGGGATTTAACTCCATTTTGATGGCAAACACATAGCATAGTTCTCATCCATGGATCACACTCTGCTTTAGAGCGAGAAGCACGCTCACGCTTTCTAGAGTCTCTAAGACAGCAGGAAACATGAGTGTGCTGAGATCAAAAGAACGGTGTTTCTTACACATACGGACCATATCTAGTCCAACTCTTCTTTTGAAAGTGATACAAAGCACTGACCCTCTAACATCCAATGCTTGTCAGTTAAGATGAGAAACGTGTGAGCTTCATGAACGATGTAGTTCGTTTGAGCAGAAAACTGACTGCCCTTACCTGAATCGAAGTCTTGCTTGTAGGAAGACTCAGAGCCTGGGATTTAACTCCATTTCTGAAGTGAAACACACAGCAGTGTTCTCATCCATTGATCACACTCTGCGTTTGAACAAGAAGCATGCTCTTCTTTCTAGAGTCTCTAAGACAGCAGGAAACGTGAGTTTGCTGAGAACAAAAGAACGGTGTTTCATACACATAAGGACCATATCTAGTCGAACTCTGATTCTGAAACTGATACAAAGCACTGACCCTCTATCTTCCAATGCTTGTCAGTTAAGATGAGAAACGTGTGAGCTCAGTGAACCATGTAGTTTGTTTGAGCAGAAAAGTCACTGCCCTTACTTGAAACGAAGTCTTGCTGGTAGGAAGACTCAGAGCTTGGGATTTAACTCCATTTCTGAAGTGAAACACACAGCATAGTTCTCATCCATGGATCACACTCTGCTTTAGAAAGAAGCACACTCTTGCTTTCTAGAGTCTCTAAGACAGCAGGAAACGTGAGTTTGCTGAGAACAAAAGAACGGTGTTTCCTACACATAAGGACCATATCTAGTCCAACTCGTCTTCTGAAACTAATGCAAAGCACTGGTCCTCTAACATCCAATGCTTTTCAGTTAAGATGAGAAATGTGTGAGCTTCGTGAACGATGTAGTTCGTTTGAGCAGAAAAGTGACTGCCCTTACCTGAATTGAAGTCTTGCTTGTAGGAAGACTCCGAGCATGGGATTTAACTCCATTTCTGAAGTAAAACACACAGCAGTGTAATCATCCATTGATCACACTCTCCTTTAGAGCGAGAAGCAAGCTCTTGCTTTCTAAAGTCTCTAAGACAGAAGGAAACGTGAGTGTGCTGAGAACAAAAGAACGGTGTTTCCTACACATACGGACCATATCTAGTCCATCTCTTCTTCTGAAACTGAAACAAAGCACTGGTCCTCTAACATCCAATGCTTGTCAGTTAAGATGAGAAACGTGTGAGCTTCTTGAACGATGTAGTTCGTTTGAGCAGAAAAGTGACTGCCCTTACCTGAAACGAAGTCTTGCTTGTGGGAAGACTCAGAGCCTGGGATTTAACACCATTTCTGATGTGTAACACACATCAGTGTTCTCATCCATGGATCACACTCTGCTTTAGAGCGAGAAGCACGCTCTTGCTTTCTAAAGTCTCTCAGACAGCAGGAAACGTGAGTGTGCTGAGAACAAAAGAACGGTGTTTCCTACACATAGGGACCATATCTAGTCCAACTCTGCTTCTGAAACAGATACAAAGCACTGGTCCTCTAACATCCAATGCTTGTCAGTTAAGATGAGAAACGTGTGACCTTCGTGAACGATGTAGTTCCTTTGAGCAGAAAAGTGTCTGCCCTTACCTGAAACGAAGTCTTGCTTGTAGGGAGACATAGAGCATGGGATTTAACACCATTTGAAATGAAACACACAGCATAGTCTCATCCATGATCACACTCTGTTTTAGAGCGAGAAGCACGCTCTTGCTTTCTAGAGTCTCTAAGAAAGCAGGAAACGTGAGTGTGCCTAGAACAAAAGATCGGTGTTTCCTACACATATGGACCATATGTAGTCCAAATCTGCTTCTGAAACTGATACAAAGCACTAACCCTCTAACATCCAATTCTTGTCAGTTAAGATGAGAAACGTGTGAGCTTCGTGAAAGATGTAGTTCGTTTGAGCACAAAACTCACTGCCCTTACATGAAACGAAGTCTTGCTTGTAGGAAGACTCAGAGCCTGGGATTTAACTCCATTTCTGAAGGCAAACACATAGCATAGTTCTCATCCATGGATCACACGCTGCTTTAGAACGAGAAGCACGCTCTTGCTTTCTAGAGACTCTAAGACAGCAGGAAACATGAGTTTGCTGAGAACAAAAGAACGGTGTTTCCTACACATACGGGCCATATCTAGTCCAACTCTTCTTCTCAAACTGAAACAAAGCACTGGTCCTCTAACATCCAATGCTTCTCAATTAAGATGAGAAACGTGTGAATTTCGTGAACGATGTAGTTCGTTTGAGCAGAAAAGTGACTGCCCTTACCTGAAACGAAGTCTTGCTTGTAGGAAGACTCAGAGCCTGGGATTTAACTCCATTTCTGAAGGGAAACACACAGCATAGTTCTCATCCATGGATCACACTCTGCTTTAGAGCAAGAATCACGCTCTTGCTTTCTAGAGTCACTAATACAGCAGGAAATCTGAGTCTGCCCAGAACAAAAGACCGGTGTTTCCTACACATACAGACCATATGTATTCTAAATCTGCTTCTGAAACTGATACAAAGCACTGGTCCTCTAACATCCAATGCTTGTAGGTTAAGATGAGAAACGTGTGAGCTTTGTGAACTATGTAGTTCGTTTGAGCAGAAAAGTGACTGCCCTTACCTCAAATGAAGTCTTGCTTGTAGGAAGACTCAGAGCCTGGGATTTAACTCCATTTCTGAAGTGAAAAAAACTGCAGTGTTTTCATGCATTGATCACACTCTGGTTTAGAGCGAGAAGCACACTCTTGCTTTCTAGAGGCTCTAAGACAGCATGAATCGTGAGTGTGCTGAGAACAAAAGAACGATGTTGCCTATACATAGGGACAATATGTAGTCCAAATCTGCTTCTGAATCTGATACAAAGCACTGGTCTTCTAACATTCTATGCTTGTCATTTAAGATGAGAAACATGTGAGTTTCATGAACGATGTACTTCCTTTGAGCTATAAAAAACTGCCCTTACCTGAAAGGAAGTCTTGCTTGTAGGAAGACTCAGAGCATGGGATTTCACTCCATTTCTGAAGTGAAACACACAGCAGAGTTCTCATCCAAGGATCACACTCTGCTTTAGAGCAAGAAGCTTGCTCTTGCTTTCTAGAGTCTCTAATACAGCAGGCAATCTGAGTGTGCCCAGAACAAAAGAACGGTGTTTCCCACACCTATGGACCATATGTAGTCCAAATCTGCTTCTGAAACTGATACAACACACTGGTTCTCTAACATCCAATGCTTGTCAGTTAAGATGAGAAACGTGTGAGCTTTGTGAACTATGTAGTTCGTTTGAGCAGAAAAGTGACTGCCCTTACCTGAAAAGAAATCTTGCTTGTAAGAAGACTCAGAGCCTGGGATTTATCTCCATTTCTGAAGTGAAACACACAGCAGTGTTCTCATCCATTGATCACACTCTGCTTTAGAACAAGAAGCACCCTCTTGCTTTCTAGATTCTCTAAGACAGCAGGAAACATGAGTGTGCTGAGAACCAAAGAATGATGTTTCCTACACATACGGACCGTATCTAGTCCAACTCTGCTTCTGAAACTGATACAAAGCACTGGTCCTCTAACATCCAATGCTTGTCAGTTAAGATGAGAAACGTGTGAGCTTCAAGAACGATGTAGTTCGTTTGAGCTGAGAAGTGACTGCCCTTACCTGAAACGAAGTCTTGCTTGTAGTAAGACACAAAGCCTGGGATTTAACTCCATTTCTGAAGTGAAACACACATTATAGTTCTCATCCATGGATCACACTCTGCTTTAGAGCAAGAAGCACCGTCTTGCTTTCTAGAGTCCCTAATACAGCAGGAAATCTGAGTGTTCCCAGAATGAAAGAACGGTTTCTCATACACATAAGGACCGTATGTCGTCCAAATCTGCTTCTGAAACTGATACAAAGCACTGGTCCTCTAACATGCAATGCTTGTCAGTTAAGATGAGAAACGTGTGAGCTTCGTGAACGATGTAGTTCGTTTGAGCAGAAAAGTAACTGCCCTTACCTGAAATGAAGTCTTGCTTGTAGGAAGACTCAGAGCCTGGGATTTAACTCCATTTCTGAAGTGAAACACACAGCAGAGTTCTCATCCATTGATCACACTCTGCTTTTGAGCAAGAAGCTCGCTCTTGCTTTTTAGAGGCTCTAAGACAGCATGAAACGTGAGTGTGCTGAGAACAAAAGAACGATGTTGCCTAAACATAGGGACAATATGTAGTCCAAATCTGCTTGTGAAACTGATACAAAGCACTGGTCCTCTAACATCCAATGCTTCTCAATTAAGATGAGAAACATGTGAGTTTCGTGAACGATGTAGTTCCTTTGAGGTATAAAGAAACTGCCCTTACCTGAAAGGAAGTGTTGATTGTAGGAAGACTCAGAGCCTGGGATTTAACTCCATTTCTGAAGTGAAACACACAGCAAAGTTCTCATCCATTGATCACACTCTGCTTTAGAGCAAGAAGCTCGCTCTTGCTTTCAAGAGTCTCTAATACAGCAGGCAATCTGAGTGTGTCCAGAACAAAAGAACGGTGTTTCCAACACATACGGACCATATGTAGTCCAAATCTGCTTCTGAAACTGATAAAATGCACTGGTTCTCTAACATCCAATGCTTGCCAGTTAAGATGAGAAACGTGTGAGCTTCTTGAACGATGTAGTTCGTTTTAGCAGAAAAGTGACTGCCCTTACCTGAAACGAAGACTATCTTGTAGGAAGACACAGAGCCTGGGATTTAACTCCATTTCTGAAGGGAAACACACAGCATAGTTCTCATCCATGGATCACACTCTGCTGTAGAGCGAGAAGCACGCTCTTGCTTTCTAGATTCTCTAATACAGCAGGGAACCTGAGTGTGCTGAGAACAAAAGAACAGTGTTTCCTACACATACGGACCATATCTAGTTCAACTCTGCTTCTGAAACTGAAACAAACCACACGTCCTGTAACATCCAATGCTTGTCAGGTAAGATCTGAAATGTGTGAGCTTCGTGAACGATGTAGTTCGTTTGACCTGTAAAGTAACTGCACTTACCTGAAACGAAGTCTTGCTTGTAGGAAGACTCAGAGCCTGGGATTTCACTCCATTTCTGAAGTGAAACACACAGCAGAGTTCTCATCCATTGATCACACTCTGCTTTAGAGCAAGAAGCATGCTCTTGCTTTCTAGAGGCTCTAAGACAGCATGAAACGTGAGTGTGCTGAGAACAAAAGAACGATGTTGCCTACACATACGGACCATATGTAGTCCAAATCTGCTTCTGAAAGTGATACAAAGCACTGGTCCTCTACCATCCAATGCTTGTCAGTTAAGATGAGAAACGTGTGAGTTTCATGAACGATGTAGTTCGTTTGAGCTATAAATAAACTGCCCTTACCTGAAAGGAATTCTGCTTGTAGGAAGTCTCAGAGCCTGGGATTTAACTCCATTTCTGAAGGGAAACACACAGCATAGTTCTCATCCATAGATCACACTCTGCTTTAGAGCGAGAAGCACGCTCTTGCTTTCTAGAGTCACTAATACAGCAGGAAATCTGAGTGTCCCCAGAACAATGAATGGTGTTACCTACATATACGGAACTTATGTCGTCCAAATCTGCTTCTGAAACTGACACAAAGCGCTTTTCCTCTAACATCCAATGCTTGTCAGTTAAGATGAGAAACGTGTGAGCTTTGTGAACTATGTAGTTCGTTTGAGCAGAAAAGTGACTGCCCTTACCTGAAAAGAAATCTTGCATGTAGGAAGACTCAGAGCCTGGGATTTAACTCCATTTCTGAAGTGAAACATACAGCAGTGTTCTCATCCATTGATCACACTCTGCTTTAGAACAAAAAGCACCCTCTTGCTTTCTAGATCCTCTAAGACAGCAGGAAACATGAGTGTGCTGAGAACCAAAGAATGATGTTTCCTACACATACGGACCATATCTAGTCCAATTCTGCTTCTGAAACTGATACAAAGCACTGGTCCTCTAACATCCAATGCTTGTCAGTTAAGATGAGAAACGTGTGAGCTTCAAGAACGATGTAGTTCGTTTGAGCTGAGAAGTGACTGCCCTTACCTGAAACGAAGTCTTGCTTGTAGTAAGACACAAAGCCTGGGATTTAACTCCATTTCTGAAGGGAAACACACAGTATAGTTCTCATCCATGGATCACACTCTGCTTTAGAGCAAGAAGCACCGTCTTGCTTTCTAGAGTCCCTAATACAGCAGGAAATCTGAGTGTTCCCAGAATGAAAGAACGGTTTCTCGTACACATAAGGACCGTATGTCGTCCAAATCTGCTTCTGAAACTGATACAAAGCACTGCTCCTCTAACATCCAATGCTTGTCAGTTAAGATGAGAAACGTGTGAGCTTCGTGAACGATGTAGTTCGTTTGAGCAGAAAAGTGACTGCCCTTACCTGAAACGAAGACTATCTTGTAGGAAGACACAGAGCCTGGGATTTAACTCCATTTCTGAAGGGAAACACACAGCATAGTTCTCATCCATGGATCACACTCTGCTGTAGAGCGAGAAGCACGCTCTTGCTTTTTAGAGGCTCTAAGACAGCATGAAACGTGAGTGTGCTGAGAACAAAAGAAGGATGTTGCCTAAACATAGGGACAATATGTAGTCCAAATCTGCTTGTGAAACTGATACAAAGCACTCGTCCTCTAACATCCAATGCTTCTCATTTAAGATGAGAAACATGTGAGTTTCGTGAACGATGTAGTTCCTTTGAGCTATAAAGAAACTGCCCTTACCTGAAAGGAAGTGTTGCTTGTAGGAAGACTCAGAGCCTGGGATTTAACTCCATTTCTGAAGTGAAACACACAGCAAAGTTCTCATCCATTGATCACACTCTGCTTTAGAGCAAGAAGCTCGCTCTTGCTTTCTAGAGTCTATAATACAGCAGGCAATCTGAGTGTGTCCAGAACAAAAGAACGGTGTTTCCCACACATACGGACCATATGTAGTCCAAATCTGCTTCTGAAACTGATACAACGCACTGGTTCTCTAACATCCAATGCTTGCCAGTTAAGATGAGAAACGTGTGAGCTTCTTGAACGATGTAGTTCGTTTGAGCTGAAAAGTGACTGCCCTTACCTGAAACGAAATCTTGCTTGTAGGAAGACACTGAGCCTGGGATTTAACTCCATTTCTGAAGGGAAACACACAGCTGGTTCTCATCCATGGATCACACTCTGCTTTACAGCGAGAAGCACCCTCTTGCTTTCTAGAGTCTCTAATACAGCAGGGAACCTGAGTGTGCTGAGGACAAAAGAACGGTGTTTCCTACACATACGGACCGTATCTAGTCCAACTCTGCTTCTGAAACTGAAACAAACCACAGGTCCTGTAACATCCAATGCTTGTCAGGTAAGATCTGAAATGTGTGAGCTTCGTGAACGATGTAGTTCGTTTGACCTGTAAAGTAACTGCACTTACCTGAAACGAAGTCTTTCTTGTAGGAAGACTCAGAGCCTGGGATTTCACTCCATTTCTGAAGTGAAACACACAGCAGATTTCTCATCCATTGATCACACTCTGCTTTAGAGCAAAAAGCATGCTCTTGCTTTCTAGAGGCTCTAAGACAGCATGAAACGTGAGTGTGCTGAGAACAAAAGAACGATGTTGCCTACACATACAGACCATATGTAGTCCAAATCTGCTTCTGAAAGTGATACAAAGCACTGGTCCTCTAACATCCAATGCTTGTCAGTTAAGATGAAAAACGTGTGAGTTTCATGAACGATGTAGTTCGTTTGAGCTATAAATAAACTGCCCTTACCTGAAAGGAATTCTGCTTGTAGGAAGACTCAGAGCCTGGCATTTAACTCCATTTCTGAAGGGAAACACACAGCATAGTTCTCATCCATAGATCACACTCTGCTTTAGAGCGAGAAGCAAGCTCTTGCTTTCTAAAGTCACTAATACAGCAGGAAATCTGAGTGTCCCCAGAACAATGAATGGTGTTACCTACATATACGGAACTTATGTCGTCCAAATCTGCTTCTGAAACTGATACAAAGCACTTTTCCTCTAACATCCAATGCTTGGCAGTTAAGATGAGAAACGTGTGAGCTTTGTGAACTATGTAGTTCGTTTGAGCAGAAAAGTGACTGCCCTTACCTGAAAAGAAATCTTGCTTGTAGGAAGACTCAGAGCCTGGGATTTATCTCCATTTCTGAAGTGAAACACACAGCAGTGTTCTCATCCATTGATCACACTCTGCTTTAGAACAAGAAGCACCCTCTTGCTTTCTAGAGTCTCTAAGACAGCAGGAAACATGAGTGTGCTGAGAACCAAAGAATGATGTTTCCTACACATACGGACCGTATCTAGTCCAACTCTGCTTCTGAAACTGATACAAAGCACTGGTCCTCTAACATCCAATGCTTGTCAGTTAAGATGAGAAACGTGTGAGCTTCAAGAACGATGTAGTTCGTTTGAGCTGAGAAGTGACTGCCCTTACCTGAAACGAAGTCTTGCTTGTAGTAAGACACAAAGCCTGGGATTTAACTCCATTTCTGAAGTGAAACACACATTATAGTTCTCATCCATGGATCACACTCTGCTTTAGAGCAAGAAGCACCGTCTTGCTTTCTAGAGTCCCTAATATAGCAGGAAATCTGAGTGTTCCCAGAATGAAAGAACGGTTTCTCATACACATAAGGACCGTATGTCGTCCAAATCTGCTTCTGAAACTGATACAAAGCACTGGTCCTCTAACATGCAATGCTTGTCAGTTAAGATGAGAAACGTGTGAGCTTCGTGAACGATGTAGTTCGTTTGAGCAGAAAAGTAACTGCCCTTACCTGAAATGAAGTCTTGCTTGTAGGAAGACTCAGAGCCTGGGATTTAACTCCATTTCTGAAGTGAAACACACAGCAGAGTTCTCATCCATTGATCACATTCTGCTTTTGAGCAAGAAGCTCGCTCTTGCTTTTTAGAGGCTCTAAGACAGCATGAAACGTGAGTGTGCTGAGAACAAAAGAACGATGTTGCCTAAACATAGGGACAATATGTAGTCCAAATCTGCTTGTGAAACTGATACAAAGCACTGGTCCTCTAACATCCAATGCTTCTCAGTTAAGATGAGAAACATGTGAGTTTCGTGAACGATGTAGTTCCTTTGAGGTATAAAGAAACTGCCCTTACCTGAAAGGAAGTGTTGATTGTAGGAAGACTCAGAGCCTGGGATTTAACTCCATTTCTGAAGTGAAACACACAGCAAAGTTCTCATCCATTGATCACACTCTGCTTTAGAGCAAGAAGCTCGCTCTTGCTTTCAAGAGTCTCTAATACAGCAGGCAATCTGAGTGTGTCCAGAACAAAAGAACGGTGTTTCCAACACATACGGACCATATGTAGTCCAAATCTGCTTCTGAAAATGATAAAATGCACTGGTTCTCTAACATCTAATGCTTGCCAGTTAAGATGAGAAACGTGTGAGCTTCTTGAACGATGTAGTTCGTTTTAGCAGAAAAGTGACTGCCCTTACCTGAAACGAAGACTATCTTGTAGGAAGACACAGAGCCTGGGATTTAACTCCATTTCTGAAGGGAAACACACAGCATAGTTCTCATCCATGGATCACACTCTGCTGTAGAGCGAGAAGCACGCTCTTGCTTTCTAGATTCTCTAATACAGCAGGGAACCTGAGTGTGCTGAGAACAAAAGAACGGTGTTTCCTACACATACGGACCATATCTAGTTCAACTCTGCTTCTGAAACTGAAACAAACCACAGGTCCTGTAACATCCAATGCTTGTCAGGTAAGATCTGAAATGTGTGAGCTTCGTGAACGATGTAGTTCGTTTGACCTGTAAAGTAACTGCACTTACCTGAAACGAAGTCTTGCTTGTAGGAAGACTCAGAGCCTGGGATTTCACTCCATTTCTGAAGTGAAACACACAGCAGATTTCTCATCCATTGATCACACTCTGCGTTAGAGCAAGAAGCATGCTCTTGCTTTCTAGAGGCTCTAAGACAGCATGAAACGTGAGTGTGCTGAGAACAAAAGAACGATGTTGCCTACACATACGGACCATATGTAGTCCAAATCTGCTTCTGAAAGTGATACAAAGCACTGGTCCTCTAACATCCAATGCTTGTCAGTTAAGATGAGAAACGTGTGAGTTTCATGAACGATGTAGTTCGTTTGAGCTATAAATAAACTGCCCTTACCTGAAAGGAATTCTGCTTGTAGGAAGTCTCAGAGCCTGGGATTTAACTCCATTTCTGAAGGGAAACACACAGCATAGTTCTCATCCATAGATCACACTCTGCTTTAGAGCGAGAAGCACGCTCTTGCTTTCTAGAGTCACTAATACAGCAGGAAATCTGAGTGTCCCCAGAACAATGAATGGTGTTACCTACATATACGGAACTTATGTCGTCCAAATCTGCTTCTGAAACTGACACAAAGCGCTTTTCCTCTAACATCCAATGCTTGTCAGTTAAGATGAGAAACGTGTGAGCTTTGTGAACTAAGTAGTTCGTTTGAGCAGAAAAGTGACTGCCCTTACCTGAAAAGAAATCTTGCTTGTAGGAAGACTCAGAGCCTGGGATTTAACTCCATTTCTGAAGTGAAACATACAGCACTGTTCTCATCCATTGATCACACTCTGCTTTAGAACAAAAAGCACCCTCTTGCTTTCTAGATCCTCTAAGACAGCAGGAAACATGAGTGTGCTGAGAACCAAAGAATGATGTTTCCTACACATACGGACCATATCTAGTCCAATTCTGCTTCTGAAACTGATACAAAGCACTGGTCCTCTAACATCCAATGCTTGTCAGTTAAGATGAGAAACGTGTGAGCTTCAAGAACGATGTAGTTCGTTTGAGCTGAGAAGTGACTGCCCTTACCTGAAACGAAGTCTTGCTTGTAGTAAGACACAAAGCCTGGGATTTAACTCCATTTCTGAAGGGAAACACACAGTATAGTTCTCATCCATGGATCACACTCTGCTTTAGAGCAAGAAGCACCGTCTTGCTTTCTAGGGTCCCTAATACAGCAGGAAATCTGAGTGTTCCCAGAATGAAAGAACGGTTTCTCGTACACATAAGGACCGTATGTCGTCCAAATCTGCTTCTGAAACTGATACAAAGCACTGCTCCTCTAACATCCAATGCTTGTCAGTTAAGATGAGAAACGTGTGAGCTTCGTGAACGATGTAGTTCGTTTGAGCAGAAAAGTGACTGCCCTTACCTGAAACGAAGACTATCTTGTAGGAAGACACAGAGCCTGGGATTTAACTCCATTTCTGAAGGGAAACACACAGCATAGTTCTCATCCATGGATCACACTCTGCTGTAGAGCGAGAAGCACGCTCTTGCTTTTTAGAGGCTCTAAGACAGCATGAAACGTGAGTGTGCTGAGAACAAAAGAAGGATGTTGCCTAAACATAGGGACAATATGTAGTCCAAATCTGCTTGTGAAACTGATACAAAGCACTCGTCCTCTAACATCCAATGCTTCTCAGTTAAGATGAGAAACATGTGAGTTTCGTGAACGATGTAGTTCCTTTGAGCTATAAAGAAACTGCCCTTACCTGAAAGGAAGTGTTGCTTGTAGGAAGACTCAGAGCCTGGGATTTAACTCCATTTCTGAAGTGAAACACACAGCAAAGTTCTCATCCATTGATCACACTCTGCTTTAGAGCAAGAAGCTCGCTCTTGCTTTCTTGAGTCTATAATACAGCAGGCAATCTGAGTGTGTCCAGAACAAAAGAACGGTGTTTCCCACACATACGGACCATATGTAGTCCAAATCTGCTTCTGAAACTGATACAACGCACTGGTTCTCTAACATCCAATGCTTGCCAGTTAAGATGAGAAACGTGTGAGCTTCTTGAACGATGGAGTTCGTTTGAGCTGAAAAGTGACTGCCCTTACCTGAAACGAAATCTTGCTTGTAGGAAGACACTGAGCCTGGGATTTAACTCCATTTCTGAAGGGAAACACACAGTATAGTTCTCATCCATGGATGACACTCTGCTTTAGAGCAAGAAGCACCGTCTTGCTTTCTAGAGTCTCTAATACAGCAGGAAATCTGAGTGTTCCCAGAATGAAAGAACGGTTTTTCGTACACATAAGGACCGTATGTCGTCCAAACCTGCTTCTGAAACTGATACAAAGCACTGGTCCTCTAACATCCAATGCTTGTCAGTTAAGATGAGAAACGTGTGAGCTTTGTGAACGATGTAGTTCGTTTGAGCAGAAAAGTAACTGCCCTTACCTGAATTGAAGTCTTGCTTGTAGGAAGACTCAGAGCCTGGGATTTAACTCCATTTCTGAAGTGAAACACAAAGCAGAGTTCTCATCCATTGATCACACTCTGCTTTAGAGCAAGAAGCTCGCTCTTGATTTTTAGAGGCTCTAAGACAGCATGAAACGTGAGTGTGCTGAGAAAAAAAGAATGATGTTGCCTACACATACGGACCCTATGTAGTCCAAATCTGCTTCTGAAAGTGATACAAAGCACTGGTCCTCTAACATCCAATGCTTGTCAGTTAAGATGTGAAACGTGTGAGTTTCATGAACGATGTAGTTCGTTTGAGCTATAAATAAACTGCCCTTACCTGAAAGGAATTCTGCTTGTAGGAAGACTCAGAGCCTGGGATTTAACTCCATTTCTGAAGGGAAACACACAGCATAGTTCTCGTCCATAGATCACACTCTGCTTTAGAGCGAGAAGCACGCTCTTGCTTTCTAGAGTCACTAATACAGCAGGAAATCTGAGTGTGCCCAGAACAATGAATGGTGTTTCCTACATATACGGAACTTATGTCGTCCAAATCTGCTTCTGAAACTGATACAAAGCACTTTTCCTCTAACATCCAATGCTTGTCAGTTAAGATGAGAAACGTGTGAGCTTCGTGAACTATGTAGTTCGTTTGAGCAGAAAAGTGACTGCCCTTACCTGAAAAGAAATCTTGCTTGTAGGAAGACTCAGAGCCTGGGATTTAACTCCAATTCTGAAGTGAAACACACAGCAGTGTTCTCATCCATTGATCACACTCTGCTTTAGAACAAGAAGCACCCTCTTGCTTTCTAGAGTCTCTAAGACAGCAGGAAGCATTAGTGTGCTGAGAACCAAAGAATGATGTTTCCTACACATACGGACCGTATGTAGTCCAATTCTGCTTCTGAAACTGATACAAAGCACTGGTCCTCTAACATCCAATGCTTGTCAGTTAAGATGAGAAACGTGTGAGCTTCAAGAACGATGTAGTTCGTTTGAGCTGAGAAGTGACTGCCCTTACCTGAAACGAAGTCTTGCTTGTAGTAAGACACAAAGCCTGGGATTTAACTCCATTTCTGAAGGGAAACACACAGTATAGTTCTCATCCATGGATCACACTCTTCTTTAGAGCAAGAAGCACCATCTTGCTTTCTAGAGTCTCTAATACAGCAGGAAATCTGAGTGTTCCCAGAATGAAAGAACAGTTTTTCGTACACATAAGGACCGTATGTCGTCCAACTCTGCTTCTGAAACTGACACAAAGCACTGGTCCTCTAACATCCAATGCTTGTCAGTTAAGTTGAGAAACGTGTGAGCTTCGTGAACAATGTAGTTCGTTTGAGCAGAAAAGTAACTGCCCTTACCTGAAATGAAGTCTTGCTTGTAGGAAGACTCAGAGCCTGGGATTTCACTCCATTTCTGAAGTGAAACACACAGCAGAGTTCTCATCCATTGATCACACTCTGCTTTAGAGCAAGAAGCTCGCTCTTGCTTTTTAGAGGCTCTAAGACAGCATGAAACGTGAGTGTGCTGAGAACAAAAGAACGATTTTGCCTAAACATAAAGACAATATGTAGTCCAAATCTGCTTGTGAAACTGATACAAAGCACTGGTCCTCTAACATCCAATGCTTCTCAGTTAAGATGAGAAACATGTGAGTTTCGTGAATTATGTAGTTCCTTTGAGCTATAAAGAAACTGCCCTTACCTGAAAGGAAGTGTTGCTTGTAGGAAGACTCAGAGCCTGGGATTTAACTCCATTTCTGAAGTGAAACACACAGCAAAGTTCTCATCCATTGATCACACTCTGCTTTAGAGCAAGAAGCTCGCTCTTGCTTTCTAGAGTCTCTAATACAGCAGGAAATCTGAGTGTGTCCAGAACAAAAGAACGGTGTTTCCCACACAAACGGACCATATGTAGTCCAAATCTGCTTCTGAAACTGATACAACGCACTGGTCCTCTAACATCCAATGCTTGCCAGTTAAGATGAGAAACGTGTGAGCTTCTTGAACGATGTAGTTCGTTTGAGCTGAAAAGTGACTGCTCTTACCTGAAACGAAGTCTTTCTTGTAGGAAGACACAGAGCCTGGGATTTAACTCCATTTCTGAAGTGAAACACACAGCAGATTTCTCATCCATTGATCACACTCTGCTTTAGAGCAAGAAGCATGCTCTTGCTTTCTAGAGGCTCTAAGACAGCATGAAACATGAGTGTGCTGAGAACAAAAGAACGATGTTGCCTACACATACGGACCCTATGTAGTCCAAATCTGCTTCTGAAAGTGATACAAAGCACTGGTCCTCTAACATCCAATGCTTGTCAGTTAAGATGAGAAACGTGAGAGTTTCATGAACGATGTAGTTCGTTTGAGCTATAAATAAACTGCCCTTACCTGAAAGGAATTCTGCTTGTAGGAAGTCTCAGAGCCTGGGATTTAACTCCATTTCTGAAGGGAAACACACAGCATAGTTCTCGTCCATAGATCACACTCTGCTTTAGAGCGAGAAGCACGCTCTTGCTTTCTAGAATCACTAATACAGCAGGAAATCTGAGTGTGCCCAGAACAATGAATGGTGTTTCCTACATATACGGAACTTATGTCGTCCAAATCTGCTTCTGAAACTGATACAAAGCACTTTTCCTCTAATATCCAATGCTTGTCAGTTAAGATGAGAAACGTGTGAGCTTTGTGAACTATGTAGTTCGTTTGAGCAGAAAAGTGACTGCCCCTACCTGAAAAGAAATCTTGCTTGTAGGAAGACTCAGAGCCTGGGATTTAACTCCAATTCTGAAGTGAAACACACAGCAGTGTTCTCATCCATTGATCACACTCTGCTTTAGAACAAGAAGCACCCTCTTGCTTTCTAGAGTCTCTAAGACAGCAGGAAGCATGAGTGTGCTGAGAACCAAAGAATGATGTTTCCTACACATACGGACCGTATCTAGTCCAACTCTGCTTCTGAAACTGATACAAAGCACTGGTCCTCTAACATCCAATGCTTGTCAGTTAAGATGAGAAACGTGTGAGCTTCAAGAACGATGTAGTTCGTTTGAGCTGAGAAGTGACTGCCCTTACCTGAAACGAAGTCTTGCTTGTAGTAAGACACAAAGCCTGGGATTTAACTCCATTTCTGAAGGGAAACACACAGTATAGTTCTCATCCATGGATCACACTCTGCTTTAGAGCAAGAAGCTCGCTCTTGCTTTTTAGAGGCTCTAAGACAGCATGAAACGTGAGTGTGCTGAGAACAAAAGAACGATGTTGCCTACACATACGGACCATATGTAGTCCAAATCTGCTTCTGAAAGTGATACAAAGCACTGGTCCTCTAACATCCAATGCTTGTCAGTTAAGATGAGAAACGTGTGAGTTTCATGAACGATGTAGTTCGTTTGAGCTATAAATAAACTGCCCTTACCTGAAAGGAATTCTGCTTGTAGGAAGACTCAGAGCCTGGGATTTAACTCCATGTCTGAAGGGAAACACACAGCATAGTTCTCATCCATAGATCACACTCTGCTTTAGAGCGAGAAGCACGCTCTTGCTTTCTGGAGTCACTAATACAGCAGGAAATCTGAGTGTGCCCAGAACAATGAATGGTGTTTCCTACATATACGGACCATATGTAGTCCAAATCTGCTTCTGAAAGTGATACAAAGCACTGGTCCTCTAACATCCAATGCTTGTCAGTTAAGATGAGAAACGTGTGAGTTTCATGAACGATGTAGTTCGTTTGAGCTATAAATAAACTGCCCTTACCTGAAAGGAATTCTGCTTGTAGGAAGTCTCAGAGCCTGGGATTTAACTCCATTTCTGAAGGGAAACACACAGCATAGTTCTCATCCATAGATCACACTCTGCTTTAGAGCGAGAAGCACGCTCTTGCTTTCTAGAGTCACTAATACAGCAGGAAATCTGAGTGTCCCCAGAACAATGAATGGTGTTACCTACATATACGGAACTTATGTCGTCCAAATCTGCTTCTGAAACTGACACAAAGCGCTTTTCCTCTAACATCCAATGCTTGTCAGTTAAGATGAGAAACGTGTGAGCTTTGTGAACTATGTAGTTCGTTTGAGCAGAAAAGTGACTGCCCTTACCTGAAAAGAAATCTTGCTTGTAGGAAGACTCAGAGCCTGGGATTTAACTCCATTTCTGAAGTGAAACATACAGCAGTGTTCTCATCCATTGATCACACTCTGCTTTAGAACAAAAAGCACCCTCTTGCTTTTAGAGCCTCTAAGACAGCAGGAAACATGAGTGTGCTGAGAACCAAAGAATGATGTTTCCTACACATACGGACCATATCTAGTCCAATTCTGCTTCTGAAACTGATACAAAGCACTGGTCCTCTAACATCCAATGCTTGTCAGTTAAGATGAGAAACGTGTGAGCTTCAAGAACGATGTAGTTCGTTTGAGCTGAGAAGTGACTGCCCTTACCTGAAACGAAGTCTTGCTTGTAGTAAGACACAAAGCCTGGGATTTAACTCCATTTCTGAAGGGAAACACACAGTATAGTTCTCATCCATGGATCACACTCTGCTTTAGAGCAAGAAGCACCGTCTTGCTTTCTAGAGTCCCTAATACAGCAGGAAATCTGAGTGTTCCCAGAATGAAAGAACGGTTTCTCGTACACATAAGGACCGTATGTCGTCCAAATCTGCTTCTGAAACTGATACAAAGCACTGCTCCTCTAACATCCAATGCTTGTCAGTTAAGATGAGAAACGTGTGAGCTTCAAGAACGATGTAGTTCGTTTGAGCTGAGAAGTGACTGCCCTTACCTGAAACGAAGTCTTGCTTGTAGTAAGACACAAAGCCTGGGATTTAACTCCATTTCTGAAGGGAAACACACAGTATAGTTCTCATCCATGGATCACACTCTGCTTTAGAGCAAGAAGCACCGTCTTGCTTTCTAGAGTCCCTAATACAGCAGGAAATCTGAGTGTTCCCAGAATGAAAGAACGGTTTCTCGTACACATAAGGACCGTATGTCGTCCAAATCTGCTTCTGAAACTGATACAAAGCACTGCTCCTCTAACATCCAATGCTTGTCAGTTAAGATGAGAAACGTGTGAGCTTCGTGAACGATGTAGTTCGTTTGAGCAGAAAAGTGACTGCCCTTACCTGAAACGAAGACTATCTTGTAGGAAGACACAGAGCCTGGGATTTAACTCCATTTCTGAAGGGAAACACACAGCATAGTTCTCATCCATGGATCACACTCTGCTGTAGAGCGAGAAGCACGCTCTTGCTTTTTAGAGGCTCTAAGACAGCATGAAACGTGAGTGTGCTGAGAACAAAAGAAGGATGTTGCCTAAACATAGGGACAATATGTAGTCCAAATCTGCTTGTGAAACTGATACAAAGCACTCGTCCTCTAACATCCAATGCTTCTCAGTTAAGATGAGAAACATGTGAGTTTCGTGAACGATGTAGTTCCTTTGAGCTATAAAGAAACTGCCCTTACCTGAAAGGAAGTGTTGCTTGTAGGAAGACTCAGAGCCTGGGATTTAACTCCATTTCTGAAGTGAAACACACAGCAAAGTTCTCATCCATTGATCACACTCTGCTTTAGAGCAAGAAGCTCGCTCTTGCTTTCTAGAGTCTATAATACAGCAGGCAATCTGAGTGTGTCCAGAACAAAAGAACGGTGTTTCCCACACATACGGACCATATGTAGTCCAAATCTGCTTCTGAAACTGATACAACGCACTGGTTCTCTAACATCCAATGCTTGCCAGTTAAGATGAGAAACGTGTGAGCTTCTTGAACGATGTAGTTCGTTTGAGCTGAAAAGTGACTGCCCTTACCTGAAACGAAATCTTGCTTGTAGGAAGACACTGAGCCTGGGATTTAACTCCATTTCTGAAGGGAAACACACAGCTGGTTCTCATCCATGGATCACACTCTGCTTTACAGCGAGAAGCACCCTCTTGCTTTCTAGAGTCTCTAATACAGCAGGGAACCTGAGTGTGCTGAGGACAAAAGAACGGTGTTTCCTACACATACGGACCGTATCTAGTCCAACTCTGCTTCTGAAACTGAAACAAACCACAGGTCCTCTAACATCCAATGCTTGTCAGGTAAGATCTGAAATGTGTGAGCTTCATGAACGATGTAGTTCGTTTGACCTGTAAAGTAACTGCACTTACCTGAAACGAAATCTTGCCTGTAGGAAGACTCAGAGCCTGGGATTTCACTCCATTTCTGAAGGGAAACACACAGCAGATTTCTCATCCATGATCACACTCTGCTTTAGAGCAAGAAGCATGCTCTTGCTTTCTAGAGGCTCTAAGACAGCATGAAACGTGAGTGTGCTGAGAACAAAAGAACGATGTTGCCTACACATACGGACCATATGTAGTCCAAATCTGCTTCTGAAAGTGATACAAAGCACTGGTCCTCTAACATCCAATGCTTGTCAGTTAAGATGAGAAACGTGTGAGTTTCATGAACGATGTAGTTCGTTTGAGCTATAAATAAACTGCCCTTACCTGAAAGGAATTCTGCTTGTAGGAAGACTCAGAGCCAGGGATTTAACTCCATTTCTGAAGGGAAACACACAGCATAGTTCTCGTCCATAGATCACACTCTGCTTTAGAGCGAGAAGCACGCTCTTGCTTTCTAGAGTCACTAATACAGCAGGAAATCTGAGTGTGCCCAGAACAATGAATGGTGTTTCCTACATATACGGAACTTATGTCGTCCAAATCTGCTTCTGAAACTGATACAAAGCACTTTTCCTCTAACATCCAATGCTTGTCAGTTAAGATGAGAAACGTGTGAGCTTTGTGAACTATGTAGTTCGTTTGAGCAGAAAAGTGACTGCCCTTACCTGAAAAGAAATCTTGCTTGTAGGAAGACTCAGAGCCTGGGATTTAACTCCACTTCTGAAGTGAAACACACAGCAGTGTTCTCATCCATTGATCACACTCTGCTTTAGAACAAGAATCACCCTCTTGCTTTCTAGATTCTCTAAGACAGCAGGAAACATGAGTGTGCTGAGAACCAAAGAATGATGTTTCCTACACATACGGACCGTATCTAGTCCAACTCTGCTTCTGAAACTGATACAAAGCACTGGTCCTCTAACATCCAATGCTTGTCAGTTAAGATGAGAAACGTGTGAGCTTCAAGAACGATGTAGTTCGTTTGAGCTGAGAAGTGACTGCCCTTACCTGAAACGAAGTCTTGCTTGTAGTAAGACACAAAGCCTGGGATTTAACTCCATTTCTGAAGGGAAACACACAGTATAGTTCTCATCCATGGATGACACTCTGCTTTAGAGCAAGAAGCACCGTCTTGCTTTCTAGAGTCTCTAATACAGCAGGAAATCTGAGTGTTCCCAGAATGAAAGAACGGTTTTTCGTACACATAAGGACTGTATGTCGTCCAAACCTGCTTCTGAAACTGATACAAAGCACTGGTCCTCTAACATCCAATGCTTGTCAGTTAAGATGAGAAACGTGTGAGCTTCGTGAACGATGTAGTTCGTTTGAGCAGAAAAGTAACTGCCCTTACCTGAAATGAAGTCTTGCTTGTAGGAAGACTCAGAGCCTGGGATTTAACTCCATTTCTGAAGTGAAACACACAGCAGAGTTCTCATCCATTGATCACACTCTGCTTTAGAGCAAGAAGCTCGCTCTTGATTTTTAGAGGCTCTAAGACAGCATGAAACGTGAGTGTGCTGAGAAAAAAAGAATGATGTTGCCTACACATATGGACCCTATGTAGTCCAAATCTGCTTCTGAAAGTGATACAAAGCACTGGTCCTCTAACATCCAATGCTTGTCAGTTAAGATGAGAAACGTGTGAGTTTCATGAACGATGTAGTTCGTTTGAGCTATAAATAAATTGCCCTTACCTGAAAGGAATTCTGCTTGTAGGAAGACTCAGAGCCTGGGATTTAACTCCATTTCTGAAGGGAAACACACAGCATAGTTCTCATCCATAGATCACACTCTGCTTTAGAGCGAGAAGCACGCTCTTGCTTTCTAGAGTCACTAATACAGCAGGAAATCTGAGTGTGCCCAGAACAATGAATGGTGTTTCCTACATATACGGAACTTATGTCGTCCAAATCTGCTTCTGAAACTGATTCAAAGCACTTTTCCTCTAACATCCAATGCTTGTCAGTTAAGATGAGAAACGTGTGAGCTTTGTGAACTATGTAGTTCGTTTGAGCAGAAAAGTGACTGCCCCTACCTGAAAAGAAATCTTGCTTGTAGGAAGACTCAGAGCCTGGGATTTAACTCCAATTCTGAAGTGAAACACACAGCAGTGTTCTCATCCATTGATCACACTCTGCTTTAGAACAAGAAGCACCCTCTTGCTTTCTAGAGTCTCTAAGACAGCAGGAAGCATGAGTGTGCTGAGAACCAAAGAATGATGTTTCCTACACATACGGACCGTATGTAGTCCAACTCTGCTTCTGAAACTGATACAAAGCACTGGTCCTCTAACATCCAATGCTTGTCATTTAAGATGAGAAACGTGTGAGCTTCAAGAACGATGTAGTTCGTTTGAGCTGAGAAGTGACTGCCCTTACCTGAAACGAAGTCTTGCTTGTAGTAAGACACAAAGCCTGGGATTTAACTCCATTTCTGAAGGGAAACACACAGTATAGTTCTCATCCATGGATCCCACTCTTCTTTAGAGCAAGAAGCACCATCTTGCTTTCTAGAGTCTCTAATACAGCAGGAAATCTGAGTGTTCCCAGAATGAAAGAACGGTTTTTCGTACACATAAGGACCGTATGTCGTCCAACTCTGCTTCTGAAACTGATACAAAGCACTGGTCCTCTAACATCCAATGCTTGTCAGTTAAGATGAGAAACGTGTGAGCTTCGTGAACGATGTAGTTTGTTTGAGCAGAAAAGTAACTGCCCTTACCTGAAATGAAGTCTTGCTTGTAGGAAGACTCAGAGCCTGGGATTTCACGCCATTTCTGAAGTGAAACACACAGCAGAGTTCTCATCCATTGATCACACTCTGCTTTAGAGCAAGAAGCTCGCTCTTGCTTTTTAGAGGCTCTAAGACAGCATGAAACGTGAGTGTGCTGAGAACAAAAGAACGATTTTGCCTAAACATAAAGACAATATGTAGTCCAAATCTGCATGTGAAACTGATACAAAGCACTGGTCCTCTAACATCCAATGCTTCTCAGTTAAGATGAGAATCATGTGAGTTTCGTGAATTATGTAGTTCCTTTGAGCTATAAAGAAACTGCCCTTACCTGAAAGGAAGTGTTGCTTGTAGGAAGACTCAGAGCCTGGGATTTAACTCCATTTCTGAAGTGAAACACACAGCAAAGTTCTCATCCATTGATCACACTCTGCTTTAGAGCAAGAAGCTCGCTCTTGCTTTCTAGAGTCTCTAATACAGCAGGCAATCTGAGTGTGTCCAGAACAAAAGAACGGTGTTTCCCACACAAACGGACCATATGTAGTCCAAATCTGCTTCTGAAACTGATACAACGCACTGGTCCTCTAACATCCAATGCTTGCCAGTTAAGATGAGAAACGTGTGAGCTTCTTGAACGATGTAGTTCGTTTGAGCTGAAAAGTGACTGCCCTTACCTGAAACGAACTCTTGCTTGTAGTAAGACACAAAGCCTGGGATTTAACTCCATTTCTGAAGGGAAACACACAGTATAGTTCTCATCCATGGATGACACTCTGCTTTAGAGCAAGAAGCACCGTCTTGCTTTCTAGAGTCTCTAATACAGCAGGAAATCTGAGTGTTCCCAGAATGAAAGAACGGTTTTTCGTACACATAAGGACCGTATGTCGTCCAAACCTGCTTCTGAAACTGATACAAAGCACTGGTCCTCTAACATCCAATGCTTGTCAGTTAAGATGAGAAACGTGTGAGCTTCGTGAAAGATGTAGTTCGTTTGAGCACAAAACTCACTGCCCTTACATGAAACGAAGTCTTGCTTGTAGGAAGACTCAGAGCCTGGGATTTAACTCCATTTCTGAAGGCAAACACATAGCATAGTTCTCATCCATGGATCACACGCTGCTTTAGAACGAGAAGCACGCTCTTGCTTTCTAGAGACTCTAAGACAGCAGGAAACATGAGTTTGCTGAGAACAAAAGAACGGTGTTTCCTACACATACGGGCCATATCTAGTCCAACTCTTCTTCTCAAACTGAAACAAAGCACTGGTCCTCTAACATCCAATGCTTCTCAATTAAGATGAGAAACGTGTGAATTTCGTGAACGATGTAGTTCGTTTGAGCAGAAAAGTGACTGCCCTTACCTGAAACGAAGTCTTGCTTGTAGGAAGACTCAGAGCCTGGGATTAAACTCCATTTCTGAAGGGAAACACACAGCATAGTTCTCATCCATGGATCACACTCTGCTTTAGAGCGAGAATCACGCTCTTGCTTTCTAGAGTCACTAATACAGCAGGAAATCTGAGTCTGCCCAGAACAAAAGACCGGTGTTTCCTACACATACAGACCATATGTATTCCAAATCTGCTTCTGAAACTGATACAAAGCACTGGCCTCTAACATCCAATGCTTGTAGGTTAAGATGAGAAACGTGTGAGCTTTGTGAACTATGTAGTTCGTTTGAGCAGAAAAGTGACTGCCCTTACCTCAAATGAAGTCTTGCTTGTAGGAAGACTCAGAGCCTGGGATTTAACTCCATTTCTGAAGTGAAAAAAACTGCAGTGTTTTCATGCATTGATCACACTCTGGTTTAGAGCGAGAAGCACACTCTTGCTTTCTAGAGGCTCTAAGACAGCATGAATCGTGAGTGTGCTGAGAACAAAAGAACGATGTTGCCTATACATAGGGACAATATGTAGTCCAAATCTGCTTCTGAATCTGATACAAAGCACTGGTCTTCTAACATTCAATGCTTGTCATTTAAGATGAGAAACATGTGAGTTTCATGAACGATGTACTTCCTTTGAGCTATAAAAAACTGCCCTTACCTGAAAGGAAGTCTTGCTTGTAGGAAGACTCAGAGCATGGGATTTCACTCCATTTCTGAAGTGAAACACACAGCAGAGTTCTCATCCAAGGATCACACTCTGCTTTAGAGCAAGAAGCTTGCTCTTGCTTTCTAGAGTCTCTAATACAGCAGGCAATCTGAGTGTGCCCAGAACAAAAGAACGGTGTTTCCCACACATATGGACCATATGTAGTCCAAATCTGCTTCTGAAACTGATACAACACACTGGTTCTCTAACATCCAATGCTTGCCAGTTAAGATGAGAAACGTGTGAGCTTCTTGAACGATGTAGTTCGTTTTAGCAGAAAAGTGACTGCCCTTACCTGAAACGAAGACTATCTTGTAGGAAGACACAGAGCCTGGGATTTAACACCATTTTTGAAGGGAAACACACAGCATAGTTCTCATGAATGGATCACACTCTGCTTTAGAGCGAGAAGCACGCTCTTGCTTTCTAGAGTCTCTAATACAGCAGGGAACCTGAGTGTGCTGAGAACAAAAGAATGGTGTTTCCTACACATACGGACCATATCTAGTTCAACTCTGCTTCTGAAACTGAAACAAACCACAGGTCCTCTAACATCCAATGCTTGTCAGGTAAGATCTGAAATGTGTGAGCTTCGTGAACGATGTAGTTCGTTTGACCTGTAAAGTAACTGCACTTACCTGAAACGAAGTCTTGCTTGTAGGAAGACTCAGAGCCTGGGATTTCACTCCATTTCTGAAGTGAAACACACAGCAGATTTCTCATCCATTGATTACACTCTGCTTTAGAGCAAAAAGCATGCTCTTGCTTTCTAGAGGCTCTAAGACAGCATGAAACGTGAGTGTGCTGAGAACAAAAGAACGATGTTGCCTACACATACGGACCATATGTAGTCCAAATCTGCTTCTGAAAGTGATACAAAGCACTGGTCCTCTAACATCCAATGCTTGTCAGTTAAGATGAGAAACGTGTGAGTTTCATGAACGATGTAGTTCGTTTGAGCTATAAATAAACTGCCCTTACCTGAAAGGAATTCTGCTTGTAGGAAGACTCAGAGCCTGGGATTTAACTCCATTTCTGAAGGGAAACACACAGCATAGTTCTCATCCATAGATCACACTCTGCTTTAGAGCGAGAAGCACGCTCTTGCTTTCTAGAGTCACTAATACAGCAGGAAATCTGAGTGTCCCCAGAACAATGAATGGTGTTACCTACATATACGGAACTTATGTCGTCCAAATCTGCTTCTGAAACTGATACAAAGCACTTTTCCTCTAACATCCAATGCTTGTCAGTTAAGATGAGAAACGTGTGAGCTTTGTGAACTATGTAGTTCGTTTGAGCAGAAAAGTGACTGCCCTTACCTGAAAAGAAATCTTGCTTGTAGGAAGACTCAGAGCCTGGGATTTATCTCCATTTCTGAAGTGAAACACACAGCAGTGTTCTCATCCATTGATCACACTCTGCTTTAGAACAAGAATCACCCTCTTGCTTTCTAGA
Source organism: Onychomys leucogaster (assembly GCA_949786385.1). Lineage (NCBI taxonomy): Eukaryota > Metazoa > Chordata > Mammalia > Rodentia > Cricetidae > Onychomys > Onychomys leucogaster. The sequence continues at coordinate 699,937 of CATKUP010000063.1, forward strand.
GTCCCTAAGACAGCAGGAAACATGAGTGTGCTGAGAACCAAAGAATGATGTTTCCTACACATACGGACCGTATCTAGTCCAACTCTGCTTCTGAAACTGATACAAAGCACTGGTCCTCTAACATCCAATGCTTATCAGTTAAGATGAGAAACGTGTGAGCTTCAAGAACGATGTAGTTCGTTTGAGCTGAGAAGTGACTGCCCTTACCTGAAACGAAGTCTTGCTTGTAGTAAGACACAAAGCCTGGGATTTAACTCCATTTCTGAAGTTAAACACACATTATAGTTCTCATCCATGGATCACACTCTGCTTTAGAGCAAGAAGCACCGTCTTGCTTTCTAGAGTCCCTAATACAGCAGGAAATCTGAGTGTTCCCAGAATGAAAGAACGGTTTCTCATACACATAAGGACCGTATGTCGTCCAAATCTGCTTCTGAAACTGATACAAAGCACTGGTCCTCTAACATGCAATGCTTGTCAGTTAAGATGAGAAACGTGTGAGCTTCGTGAACGATGTAGTTCGTTTGAGCAGAAAAGTAACTGCCCTTACCTGAAATGAAGTCTTGCTTGTAGGAAGACTCAGAGCCTGGGATTTAACTCCATTTCTGAAGTGAAACACACAGCAGAGTTCTCATCCATTGATCACACTCTGCTTTTGAGCAAGAAGCTCGCTCTTGCTTTTTAGAGGCTCTAAGACAGCATGAAACGTGAGTGTGCTGAGAACAAAAGAACAATGTTGCCTAAACATAGGGACAATATGTAGTCCAAATCTGCTTGTGAAACTGATACAAAGCACTGGTCCTCTAACATCCAATGCTTCTCAGTTAAGATGAGAAACATGTGAGTTTCGTGAATTATGTAGTTCCTTTGAGCTATAAAGAAACTGCCCTTACCTGAAAGGAAGTGTTGCTTGTAGGAAGACTCAGAGCCTGGGATTTAACTCCATTTCTGAAGAGAAACACACAGCAAAGTTCTCATCCATTGATCACACTCTGCTTTAGAGCAAGAAGCTCGCTCTTGCTTTCTAGAGTCTCTAATACAGCAGGAAATCTGAGTGTGTCCAGAACAAAAGAACGGTGTTTCCCACACAAACGGACCATATGTAGTCCAAATCTGCTTCTGAAACTGATACAACGCACTGGTCCTCTAACATCCAATGCTTGCCAGTTAAGATGAGAAACGTGTGAGCTTCTTGAACGATGTAGTTCGTTTGAGCTGAAAAGTGACTGCCCTTACCTGAAACGAAGTCTTTCTTGTAGGAAGTCACAGAGCCTGGGATTTAACTCCATTTCTGAAGGGAAACACACAGCATAGTTCTCATCCATGGATCACTCTGCTTTAGAGCGAGAAGCACGCTCTTGCTTTCTAGATTCTCTAATACAGCAGGGAACCTGAGTGTGCTGAGAACAAAAGAACGGTGTTTCCTACACATACAGACCATAACTAGTTCAACTCTGCTTCTGAAACTGAAACAAACCACAGGTCCTCTAACATCCAATGCTTGTCAGGTAAGATCTGAAATGTGTGAGCTTCGTGAACGATGTAGTTCGTTTGACCTGTAAAGTAACTGCACTTACCTGAAACAAAGTCTTGCTTGTAGGAAGACTCAGAGCCTGGGATTTCACTCCATTTCTGAAGTGAAACACACAGCAGAGTTCTCATCCATTGATCACACTCTGCTTTAGAGCAAGAAGCATGCTCTTGCTTTCTAGAGGCTCTAAGACAGCATGAAACGTGAGTGTGCTGAGAACAAAAGAACGATGTTGCCTACACATACGGACCCTATGTAGTCCAAATCTGCTTCTGAAAGTGATACAAAGCACTGGTCCTCTAACATCCAATGCTTGTCAGTTAAGATGAGAAACGTGAGAGTTTCATGAACGATGTAGTTCGTTTGAGCTATAAATAAACTGCCCTTACCTGAAAGGAATTCTGCTTGTAGGAAGACTCAGAGCCTGGGATTTAACTCCATTTCTGAAGGGAAACACACAGCATAGTTCTCGTCCATAGATCACACTCTGCTTTAGAGCGAGAAGCACGCTCTTGCTTTCTAGAATCACTAATACAGCAGGAAATCTGAGTGTGCCCAGAACAATGAATGGTGTTTCCTACATATACGGAACTTATGTCGTCCAAATCTGCTTCTGAAACTGATACAAAGCACTTTTCCTCTAATATCCAATGCTTGTCAGTTAAGATGAGAAACGTGTGAGCTTTGTGAACTATGTAGTTCGTTTGAGCAGAAAAGTGACTGCCCCTACCTGAAAAGAAATCTTGCTTGTAGGAAGACTCAGAGCCTGGGATTTAACTCCAATTCTGAAGTGAAACACACAGCAGTGTTCTCATCCATTGATCACACTCTGCTTTAGAACAAGAAGCACCCTCTTGCTTTCTAGAGTCTCTAAGACAGCAGGAAGCATGAGTGTGCTGAGAACCAAAGAATGATGTTTCCTACACATACGGACCGTATCTAGTCCAACTCTGCTTCTGAAACTGATACAAAGCACTGGTCCTCTAACATCCAATGCTTGTCAGTTAAGATGAGAAACGTGTGAGCTTCAAGAACGATGTAGTTCGTTTGAGCTGAGAAGTGACTGCCCTTACCTGAAACGAAGTCTTGCTTGTAGTAAGACACAAAGCCTGGGATTTAACTCCATTTCTGAAGGGAAACACACAGTATAGTTCTCATCCATGGATCACACTCTGCTTTAGAGCAAGAAGCTCGCTCTTGCTTTTTAGAGGCTCTAAGACAGCATGAAACGTGAGTGTGCTGAGAACAAAAGAACGATGTTGCCTACACATACGGACCATATGTAGTCCAAATCTGCTTCTGAAAGTGATACAAAGCACTGGTCCTCTAACATCCAATGCTTGTCAGTTAAGATGAGAAACGTGTGAGTTTCATGAACGATGTAGTTCGTTTGAGCTATAAATAAACTGCCCTTACCTGAAAGGAATTCTGCTTGTAGGAAGACTCAGAGCCTGGGATTTAACTCCATGTCTGAAGGGAAACACACAGCATAGTTCTCATCCATAGATCACACTCTGCTTTAGAGCGAGAAGCACGCTCTTGCTTTCTGGAGTCACTAATACAGCAGGAAATCTGAGTGTGCCCAGAACAATGAATGGTGTTTCCTACATATACGGAACTTATGTCGTCCAAATCTGCTTCTGAAACTGATACAAAGCACTTTTCCTCTAACATCCAATGCTTGTCAGTTAAGATGAGAAACGTGTGAGCTTCGTGAACTATGTAGTTTGTTTGAGCAGAAAAGTGACTGCCCTTACCTGAAATGAAGTCTTGCTTGTAGGAAGACTCAGAGCCTGGGATTTAACTCCATTTCTCAAGTGAAACACACAGCAGAGTTCTCATCCATTGATCACACTCTGCTTTAGAACAAGAAGCACCCTCTTGCTTTCTAGAGTCTCTAAGACAGCTGGAAACATGAGTGTGCTGAGAACCAAAGAATGATGTTTCCTACACATACGGACCGTATCTAGTCCAACTCTGCTTCTGAAACTGATACAAAGCACTGGTCCTCTAACATCCAATGCTTGTCAGTTAAGATGAGAAACGTGTAAGCTTCAAGACGATGTAGTTCGTTTGAGCTGAGAAGTGACTGCCCTTACCTGAAAGGAGTCTTGCTTGTAGTAAGACACAAAGCCTGGGATTTAACTCCATTTCTGAAGGGAAACACACAGTATAGTTCTCATCCATGGATCACACTCTGCTTTAGAGCAAGAAGCACCGTCTTGCTTTCTAGAGTCTCTAATACAGCAGGAAATCTGAGTGTTCCCAGAATGAAAGAATGGTTTTTCGTACACATAAGGACCGTATGTCGTCCAAATCTGCTTCTGAAACTGATACAAAGCACTGGTCCTCTAACATCCAATGCTTGTCAGTTAAGATGAGAAACGTGTGAGCTTCGTGAACGATGTAGTTCGTTTGAGCAGAAAAGTAACTGCCCTTACCTGAAATGAAGTCTTGCTTGTAGGAAGACTCAGAGCCTGGGATTTAACTCCATTTCTGAAGTGAAACACACAGCAGAGTTCTCATCCATTGATCACACTCTGCTTTAGAACAAGAAGCTCGCTCTTGCTTTTTAGAGGCTCTAAGACAGCATGAAACGTGAGTGTGCTGAGAACAAAAGAACGATGTTGCCTAAACATAAAGACAATATGTAGTCCAAATCTGCTTGTGAAACTGATACAAAGCATTGGTCCTCTAACATCCAATGCTTCTCAGTTAAGATGAGAAACATGTGAGTTTCGTGAATGATGTAGTTCCTTTGAGCTATAAAGAAACTGCCCTTACCTGAAAGGAAGTGTTGCTTGTAGGAAGACTCAGAGCCTGGGATTTAACTCCATTTCTGAAGTGAAACACACAGCAAAGTTCTCATCCATTGATGACACTCTGCTTTAGAGCAAGAATCTCGCTCTTGCTTTCTAGAGTCTCTAATACAGCAGGAAATCTGAGTGTGTCCAGAACAAAAGAACGGTGTTTCCCACACAAACGGACCATATGTAGTCCAAATCTGCTTCTGAAACTGATACAACGCACTGGTCCTCTAACATCCAATGCTTGCCAGTTAAGATGAGAAACGTGTGAGCTTCTTGAACGATGTAGTTCGTTTGAGCAGAAAAGTGACTGCCCTTACCTGAAACGAAGTCTTTCTTGTAGGAAGACACAGAGCCTGGGATTTAACTCCATTTCTGAAGGGAAACACACAGCATAGTTCTCATGCATGGATCACTCTGCTTTAGAGCGAGAAGCACGCTCTTGCTTTCTAGATTCTCTAATACAGCAGGGAACCTGAGTGTGCTGAGAACAAAAACACGGTGTTTCCTACACATACAGACCATAACTAGTTCAACTCTGCTTCTGAAACTGAAACAAACCACAGGTCCTCTAACATCCAATGCTTGCCAGGTAAGATCTGAAATGTGTGAGCTTCGTGAACGATGTAGTTCGTTTGACCTGTAAAGTGACTGCACTTACCTGAAACGAAGTCTTGCTTGTAGGAAGACTCAGAGCCTGGGATTTCACTCCATTTCTGAAGTGAAACACACAGCAGATTTCTGATCCATTGATCACACTCTGCTTTAGAGCAAAAAGCATGCTCTTGCTTTCTAGAAGCTCTAAGACAGCATGAAACGTGAGTGTGCTGAGAACAAAAGAACGATGTTGCCTACACATATGGACCATATGTAGTCCAAATCTGCTTCTGAAAGTGATACAAAGCACTGGTCCTCTAACATCCAATGCTTGTCAGTTAAGATGAGAAACGTGTGAGTTTCATGAACGATGTAGTTCGTTTGAGCTATAAATAAACTGCCCTTACCTGAAAGGAATTCTGCTTGTAGGAAGACTCAGAGCCTGGGATTTAACTCCATGTCTGAAGGGAAACACACAGCATAGTTCTCATCCATAGATCACACTCTGCTTTAGAGCGAGAAGCACGCTCTTGCTTTCTGGAGTCACTAATACAGCAGGAAATCTGAGTGTGCCCAGAACAATGAATGGTGTTTCCTACATATACGGAACTTATGTCGTCCAAATCTGCTTCTGAAACTGATACAAAGCACTTTTCCTCTAACATCCAATGCTTGTCAGTTAAGATGAGAAACGTGTGAGCTTCGTGAACTATGTAGTTTGTTTGAGCAGAAAAGTGACTGCCCTTACCTGAAATGAAGTCTTGCTTGTAGGAAGACTCAGAGCCTGGGATTTAACTCCATTTCTCAAGTGAAACACACAGCAGAGTTCTCATCCATTGATCACACTCTGCTTTAGAACAAGAAGCACCCTCTTGCTTTCTAGAGTCTCTAAGACAGCTGGAAACATGAGTGTGCTGAGAACCAAAGAATGATGTTTCCTACACATACGGACCGTATCTAGTCCAACTCTGCTTCTGAAACTGATACAAAGCACTGGTCCTCTAACATCCAATGCTTGTCAGTTAAGATGAGAAACGTGTAAGCTTCAAGACGATGTAGTTCGTTTGAGCTGAGAAGTGACTGCCCTTACCTGAAAGGAGTCTTGCTTGTAGTAAGACACAAAGCCTGGGATTTAACTCCATTTCTGAAGGGAAACACACAGTATAGTTCTCATCCATGGATCACACTCTGCTTTAGAGCAAGAAGCACCGTCTTGCTTTCTAGAGTCTCTAATACAGCAGGAAATCTGAGTGTTCCCAGAATGAAAGAATGGTTTTTCGTACACATAAGGACCGTATGTCGTCCAAATCTGCTTCTGAAACTGATACAAAGCACTGGTCCTCTAACATCCAATGCTTGTCAGTTAAGATGAGAAACGTGTGAGCTTCGTGAACGATGTAGTTCGTTTGAGCAGAAAAGTAACTGCCCTTACCTGAAATGAAGTCTTGCTTGTAGGAAGACTCAGAGCCTGGGATTTAACTCCATTTCTGAAGTGAAACACACAGCAGAGTTCTCATCCATTGATCACACTCTGCTTTAGAACAAGAAGCTCGCTCTTGCTTTTTAGAGGCTCTAAGACAGCATGAAACGTGAGTGTGCTGAGAACAAAAGAACGATGTTGCCTACACATATGGACCATATGTAGTCCAAATCTGCTTCTGAAAGTGATACAAAGCACTGGTCCTCTAACATCCAATGCTTGTCAGTTAAGATGAGAAACGTGTGAGTTTCATGAACGATGTAGTTCGTTTGAGCTATAAATAAACTGCCCTTACCTGAAAGGAATTCTGCTTGTAGGAAGACTCAGAGCCTGGGATTTAACTCCATGTCTGAAGGGAAACACACAGCATAGTTCTCATCCATAGATCACACTCTGCTTTAGAGCGAGAAGCACGCTCTTGCTTTCTGGAGTCACTAATACAGCAGGAAATCTGAGTGTGCCCAGAACAATGAATGGTGTTTCCTACATATACGGAACTTATGTCGTCCAAATCTGCTTCTGAAACTGATACAAAGCACTTTTCCTCTAACATCCACCGCTTGTCAGTTAAGATGAGAAACGTGTGAGCTTCATGAACTATGTAGTTCGTTTGAGCAGAAAAGTGACTGCCCTTACCTGAAAAGAAATCTTGCTTGTAGGAAGACTCAGAGCCTGGGATTTAACTCCATTTCTGAAGTGAAACACACAGCAGTGTTCTCATCCATTGATCACACTCTGCTTTAGAACAAGAAGCACCCTCTTGCTTTCTAGAGTCTCTAAGACAGCAGGAAACATGAGTGTGCTGAGAACCAAAGAATGATGTTTCCTACACATACGGACCGTATCTAGTCCAACTCTGCTTCTGAAACTGATACAAAGCACTGGTCCTCTAATATCCAATGCTTGTCAGTTAAGATGAGAAACGTGTGAGCTTCAAGAACGATGTAGTTCGTTTGAGCTGAGAAGTGACTGCCCTTACCTGAAAGGAGTCTTGCTTGTAGTAAGACACAAAGCCTGGGATTTAACTCCATTTCTGAAGGGAAACACACAGTATAGTTCTCATCCATGGATCACACTCTGCTTTAGAGCAAGAAGCACCGTCTTGCTTTCTAGAGTCCCTAATACAGCAGGAAATCTGAGTGTTCCCAGAATGAAAGAACGGTTTCTCGTACACATAAGGACCGTATGTCGTCCAAATCTGCTTCTGAAACTGATACAAAGCACTGCTCCTCTAACATCCAATGCTTGTCAGTTAAGATGAGAAACGTGTGAGCTTCGTGAACGATGTAGTTCGTTTGAGCAGAAAAGTGACTGCCCTTACCTGAAACGAAGACTATCTTGTAGGAAGACACAGAGCCTGGGATTTAACTCCATTTCTGAAGGGAAACACACAGCATAGTTCTCATCCATGGATCACACTCTGCTGTAGAGCGAGAAGCACGCTCTTGCTTTTTAGAGGCTCTAAGACAGCATGAAACGTGAGTGTGCTGAGAACAAAAGAAGGATGTTGCCTAAACATAGGGACAATATGTAGTCCAAATCTGCTTGTGAAACTGATACAAAGCACTCGTCCTCTAACATCCAATGCTTCTCAGTTAAGATGAGAAACATGTGAGTTTCGTGAACGATGTAGTTCCTTTGAGCTATAAAGAAACTGCCCTTACCTGAAAGGAAGTGTTGCTTGTAGGAAGACTCAGAGCCTGGGATTTAACTCCATTTCTGAAGTGAAACACACAGCAAAGTTCTCATCCATTGATCACACTCTGCTTTAGAGCAAGAAGCTCGCTCTTGCTTTCTAGAGTCTATAATACAGCAGGCAATCTGAGTGTGTCCAGAACAAAAGAACGGTGTTTCCCACACATACGGACCATATGTAGTCCAAATCTGCTTCTGAAACTGATACAACGCACTGGTTCTCTAACATCCAATGCTTGCCAGTTAAGATGAGAAACGTGTGAGCTTCTTGAACGATGGAGTTCGTTTGAGCTGAAAAGTGACTGCCCTTACCTGAAAGGAAATCTTGCTTGTAGGAAGACACTGAGCCTGGGATTTAACTCCATTTCTGAAGGGAAACACACAGCTGGTTCTCATCCATGGATCACACTCTGCTTTAGAGCGAGAAGCACCCTCTTGCTTTCTAGAGTCTCTAATACAGCAGGGAACCTGAGTGTGCTGAGGACAAAAGAACGGTGTTTCCTACACATACGGACCGTATCTAGTCCAACTCTGCTTCTGAAACTGAAACAAACCACAGGTCCTCTAACATCCAATGCTTGTCAGGTAAGATCTGAAATGTGTGAGCTTCATGAACGATGTAGTTCGTTTGACCTGTAAAGTAACTGCACTTACCTGAAACGAAGTCTTGCCTGTAGGAAGACTCAGAGCCTGGGATTTCACTCCATTTCTGAAGTGAAACACACAGCAGATTTCTCATCCATGATCACACTCTGCTTTAGAGCAAGAAGCATGCTCTTGCTTTCTAGAGGCTCTAAGACAGCATGAAACGTGAGTGTGCTGAGAACAAAAGAACGATGTTGCCTACACATACGGACCATATGTAGTCCAAATCTGCTTCTGAAAGTGATACAAAGCACTGGTCCTCTAACATCCAATGCTTGTCAGTTAAGATGAGAAACGTGTGAGTTTCATGAACGATGTAGTTCGTTTGAGCTATAAATAAACTGCCCTTACCTGAAAGGAATTCTGCTTGTAGGAAGACTCAGAGCCAGGGATTTAACTCCATTTCTGAAGGGAAACACACAGCATAGTTCTCGTCCATAGATCACACTCTGCTTTAGAGCGAGAAGCACGCTCTTGCTTTCTAGAGTCACTAATACAGCAGGAAATCTGAGTGTGCCCAGAACAATGAATGGTGTTTCCTACATATACGGAACTTATGTCGTCCAAATCTGCTTCTGAAACTGATACAAAGCACTTTTCCTCTAACATCCAATGCTTGTCAGTTAAGATGAGAAACGTGTGAGCTTTGTGAACTATGTAGTTCGTTTGAGCAGAAAAGTGACTGCCCTTACCTGAAAAGAAATCTTGCTTGTAGGAAGACTCAGAGCCTGGGATTTAACTCCACTTCTGAAGTGAAACACACAGCAGTGTTCTCATCCATTGATCACACTCTGCTTTAGAACAAGAATCACCCTCTTGCTTTCTAGATTCTCTAAGACAGCAGGAAACATGAGTGTGCTGAGAACCAAAGAATGATGTTACCTACACATACGGACCGTATCTAGTCCAACTCTGCTTCTGAAACTGATACAAAGCACTGGTCCTCTAACATCCAATGCTTGTCAGTTAAGATGAGAAACGTGTGAGCTTCAAGAACGATGTAGTTCGTTTGAGCTGAGAAGTGACTGCCCTTACCTGAAACGAAGTCTTGCTTGTAGTAAGACACAAAGCCTGGGATTTAACTCCATTTCTGAAGGGAAACACACAGTATAGTTCTCATCCATGGATGACACTCTGCTTTAGAGCAAGAAGCACCATCTTGCTTTCTAGAGTCTCTAATACAGCAGGAAATCTGAGTGTTCCCAGAATGAAAGAACGGTTTTTCGTACACATAAGGACCGTATGTCGTCCAAACCTGCTTCTGAAACTGATACAAAGCACTGGTCCTCTAACATCCAATGCTTGTCAGTTAAGATGAGAAACGTGTGAGCTTAGTGAACGATGTAGTTCGTTTGAGCAGAAAAGTAACTGCCCTTACCTGAAATGAAGTCTTGCTTGTAGGAAGACTCAGAGCCTGGGATTTAACTCCATTTCTGAAGTGAAACACACAGCAGAGTTCTCATCCATTGATCACACTCTGCTTTAGAGCAAGAAGCTCGCTCTTGATTTTTAGAGGCTCTAAGACAGCATGAAACGTGAGTGTGCTGAGAAAAAAAGAATGATGTTGCCTACACATATGGACCCTATGTAGTCCAAATCTGCTTCTGAAAGTGATACAAAGCACTGGTCCTCTAACATCCAATGCTTGTCAGTTAAGATGAGAAACGTGTGAGTTTCATGAACGATGTAGTTCGTTTGAACTATAAATAAACTGCCCTTACCTGAAAGGAATTCTGCTTGTAGGAAGACTCAGAGCCTGGGATTTAACTCCATTTCTGAAGGGAAACACACAGCATAGTTCTCATCCATAGATCACACTCTGCTTTAGAGCGAGAAGCACGCTCTTGCTTTCTAGAGTCACTAAAACAGCAGGAAATCTGAGTGTGCCCAGAACAATGAATGGTGTTTCCTACATATACGGAACTTATGTCGTCCAAATCTGCTTCTGAAACTGATACAAAGCACTTTTCCTCTAACATCCAATGCTTGTCAGTTAAGATGAGAAACGTGTGAGCTTTGTGAACTATGTAGTTCGTTTGAGCAGAAAAGTGACTGCCCCTACCTGAAAAGAAATCTTGCTTGTAGGAAGACTCAGAGCCTGGGATTTAACTCCAATTCTGAAGTGAAACACACAGCAGTGTTCTCATCCATTGATCACACTCTGCTTTAGAACAAGAAGCACCCTCTTGCTTTCTAGAGTCTCTAAGACTGCAGGAAGCATGAGTGTGCTGAGAATCAAAGAATGATGTTTCCTACACATACGGACCGTATGTAGTCCAACTCTGCTTCTGAAACTGATACAAAGCACTGGTCCTCTAACATCCAATGCTTGTCATTTAAGATGAGAAACGTGTGAGCTTCAAGAACGATGTAGTTCGTTTGAGCTGAGAAGTGACTGCCCTTACCTGAAACGAAGTCTTGCTTGTAGTAAGACACAAAGCCTGGGATTTAACTCCATTTCTGAAGGGAAACACACAGTATAGTTCTCATCCATGGATCCCACTCTTCTTTAGAGCAAGAAGCACCATCTTGCTTTCTAGAGTCTCTAATACAGCAGGAAATCTGAGTGTTCCCAGAATGAAAGTACGGTTTTTCGTACACATAAGGACCGTATGTCGTCCAACTCTGCTTCTGAAACTGATACAAAGCACTGGTCCTCTAACATCCAATGCTTGTCAGTTAAGATGAGAAACGTGTGAGCTTCGTGAACGATGTAGTTCATTTGAGCAGAAAAGTAACTGCCCTTACCTGAAATGAAGTCTTGCTTGTAGGAAGACTCAGAGCCTGGGATTTAACTCCATTTCTGAAGTGAAACACACAGCAGAGTTCTCATCCATTGATCACACTCTGCTTTAGAGCAAGAAGCTTGCTCTTGCTTTTTAGAGGCTCTAAGACAGCATGAAACGTGAGTGTGCTGAGAACAAAAGAACGATTTTGCCTAAACATAAAGACAATATGTAGTCCAAATCTGCATGTGAAACTGATACAAAGCACTGGTCCTCTAACATCCAATGCTTCTCAGTTAAGATGAGAAACATGTGAGTTTCGTGAATTATGTAGTTCCTTTGAGCTATAAAGAAACTGCCCTTACCTGAAAGGAAGTGTTGCTTGTAGGAAGACTCAGAGCCTGGGATTTAACTCCATTTCTGAAGTGAAACACACAGCAAAGTTCTCATCCATTGATCACACTCTGCTTTAGAGCAAGAAGCTCGCTCTTGCTTTCTAGAGTCTCTAATACAGCAGGAAATCTGAGTGTGTCCAGAACAAAAGAACGGTGTTTCCCACACAAACGGACCATATGTAGTCCAAATCTGCTTCTGAAACTGATACAACGCACTGGTCCTCTAACATTCAATGCTTGCCAGTTAAGATGAGAAACGTGTGAGCTTCTTGAACGATGTAGTTCGTTTGAGCTGAAAAGTGACTGCCCTTACCTGAAACGAAGTCTTGCTTGTAGTAAGACACAAAGCCTGGGATTTAACTCCATTTCTGAAGGGAAACACACAGTATAGTTCTCATCCATGGATGACACTCTGCTTTAGAGCAAGAAGCACCGTCTTGCTTTCTAGAGTCTCTAATACAGCAGGAAATCTGAGTGTTCCCAGAATGAAAGAACGGTTTTTCGTACACATAAGGACCGTATGTCGTCCAAACCTCCTTCTGAAACTGATGCAAAGCACTGGTCCTCTAACATCCAATGCTTGTCAGTTAAGATGAGAAACGTGTGAGCTTCGTGAACGATGTAGTTCGTTTGAGCAGAAAAGTAACTGCCCTTACCTGAATTGAAGTCTTGCTTGTAGGAAGACTCAGAGCCTGGGATTTAACTCCATTTCTGAAGTGAAACACACAGCAGAGTTCTCATCCATTGATCACACTCTGCTTTAGAGCAAGAAGCTCTCTCTTGATTTTTAGAGGCTCTAAGACAGCATGAAACGTGAGTGTGCTGAGAAAAAAAGAATGATGTTGCCTACACATACGGACCCTATGTAGTCCAAATCTGCTTCTGAAAGTGATACAAAGCACTGGTCCTCTAACATCCAATGCTTGTCAGTTAAGATGTGAAACGTGTGAGTTTCATGAACGATGTAGTTCGTTTGAGCTATAAATAAACTGCCCTTACCTGAAAGGAATTCTGCTTGTAGGAAGACTCAGAGCCTGGGATTTAACTCCATTTCTGAAGGGAAACACACAGCATAGTTCTCGTCCATAGATCACACTCTGCTTTAGAGCGAGAAGCACGCTCTTGCTTTCTAGAGTCACTAATACAGCAGGAAATCTGAGTGTGCCCAGAACAATGAATGGTGTTTCCTACATATACGGAACTTATGTCGTCCAAATCTGCTTCTGAAACTGATACAAAGCACTTTTCCTCTAACATCCAATGCTTGTCAGTTAAGATGATTAACGTGTGAGCTTTGTGAACTATGTAGTTCGTTTGAGCAGAAAAGTGACTGCCCCTACCTGAAAAGAAATCTTGCTTGTAGGAAGACTCAGAGCCTGGGATTTAACTCCATTTCTGAAGGGAAACACACAGCATAGTTCTCATCCATGGATCACACTCTGCTGTAGAGCGAGAAGCACGCTCTTGCTTTTTAGAGGCTCTAAGACAGCATGAAACGTGAGTGTGCTGAGAACAAAAGAAGGATGTTGCCTAAACATAGGGACAATATGTAGTCCAAATCTGCTTGTGAAACTGATACAAAGCACTCGTCCTCTAACATCCAATGCTTCTCAGTTAAGATGAGAAACATGTGAGTTTCGTGAACGATGTAGTTCCTTTGAGCTATAAAGAAACTGCCCTTACCTGAAAGGAAGTGTTGCTTGTAGGAAGACTCAGAGCCTGGGATTTAACTCCATTTCTGAAGTGAAACACACAGCAAAGTTCTCATCCATTGATCACACTCTGCTTTAGAGCAAGAAGCTCGCTCTTGCTTTCTAGAGTCTATAATACAGCAGGCAATCTGAGTGTGTCCAGAACAAAAGAACGGTGTTTCCCACACATACGGACCATATGTAGTCCAAATCTGCTTCTGAAACTGATACAACGCACTGGTTCTCTAACATCCAATGCTTGCCAGTTAAGATGAGAAACGTGTGAGCTTCTTGAACGATGGAGTTCGTTTGAGCTGAAAAGTGACTGCCCTTACCTGAAACGAAATCTTGCTTGTAGGAAGACACTGAGCCTGGGATTTAACTCCATTTCTGAAGGGAAACACACAGCTGGTTCTCATCCATGGATCACACTCTGCTTTAGAGCGAGAAGCACCCTCTTGCTTTCTAGAGTCTCTAATACAGCAGGGAACCTGAGTGTGCTGAGGACAAAAGAACGGTGTTTCCTACACATACGGACCGTATCTAGTCCAACTCTGCTTCTGAAACTGAAACAAACCACAGGCCCTCTAACATCCAATGCTTGTCAGGTAAGATCTGAAATGTGTGAGCTTCATGAACGATGTAGTTCGTTTGACCTGTAAAGTAACTGCACTTACCTGAAACGAAGTCTTGCCTGTAGGAAGACTCAGAGCCTGGGATTTCACTCCATTTCTGAAGTGAAACACACAGCAGATTTCTCATCCATGATCACACTCTGCTTTAGAGCAAGAAGCATGCTCTTGCTTTCTAGAGGCTCTAAGACAGCATGAAACGTGAGTGTGCTGAGAACAAAAGAACGATGTTGCCTACACATACGGACCATATGTAGTCCAAATCTGCTTCTGAAAGTGATACAAAGCACTGGTCCTCTAACATCCAATGCTTGTCAGTTAAGATGAGAAACGTGTGAGTTTCATGAACGATGTAGTTCGTTTGAGCTATAAATAAACTGCCCTTACCTGAAAGGAATTCTGCTTGTAGGAAGACTCAGAGCCAGGGATTTAACTCCATTTCTGAAGGGAAACACACAGCATAGTTCTCGTCCATAGATCACACTCTGCTTTAGAGCGAGAAGCACGCTCTTGCTTTCTAGAGTCACTAATACAGCAGGAAATCTGAGTGTGCCCAGAACAATGAATGGTGTTTCCTACATATACGGAACTTATGTCGTCCAAATCTGCTTCTGAAACTGATACAAAGCACTTTTCCTCTAACATCCAATGCTTGTCAGTTAAGATGAGAAACGTGTGAGCTTTGTGAACTATGTAGTTCGTTTGAGCAGAAAAGTGACTGCCCTTACCTGAAAAGAAATCTTGCTTGTAGGAAGACTCAGAGCCTGGGATTTAACTCCACTTCTGAAGTGAAACACACAGCAGTGTTCTCATCCATTGATCACACTCTGCTTTAGAACAAGAATCACCCTCTTCCTTTCTAGATTCTCTAAGACAGCAGGAAACATGAGTGTGCTGAGAACCAAAGAATGATGTTTCCTACACATACGGACCGTATCTAGTCCAACTCTGCTTCTGAAACTGATACAAAGCACTGGTCCTCTAACATCCAATGCTTGTCAGTTAAGATGAGAAACGTGTGAGCTTCAAGAACGATGTAGTTCGTTTGAGCTGAGAAGTGACTGCCCTTACCTGAAACGAAGTCTTGCTTGTAGTAAGACACAAAGCCTGTGATTTAACTCCATTTCTGAAGGGAAACACACAGTATAGTTCTCATCCATGGATGACACTCTGCTTTAGAGCAAGAAGCACCGTCTTGCTTTCTAGAGTCTCTAATACAGCAGGAAATCTGAGTGTTCCCAGAATGAAAGAACGGTTTTTCGTACACATAAGGACCGTATGTCGTCCAAACCTGCTTCTGAAACTGATACAAAGCACTGGTCCTCTAACATCCAATGCTTGTCAGTTAAGATGAGAAACGTGTGAGCTTAGTGAACGATGTAGTTCGTTTGAGCAGAAAAGTAACTGCCCTTACCTGAAATGAAGTCTTGCTTGTAGGAAGACTCAGAGCCTGGGATTTAACTCCATTTCTGAAGTGAAACACACAGCAGAGTTCTCATCCATTGATCACACTCTGCTTTAGAGCAAGAAGCTCGCTCTTGATTTTTAGAGGCTCTAAGACAGCATGAAACGTGAGTGTGCTGAGAAAAAAAGAATGATGTTGCCTACACATATGGACCCTATGTAGTCCAAATCTGCTTCTGAAAGTGATACAAAGCACTGGTCCTCTAACATCCAATGCTTGTCAGTTAAGATGAGAAACGTGTGAGTTTCATGAACGATGTAGTTCGTTTGAACTATAAATAAACTGCCCTTACCTGAAAGGAATTCTGCTTGTAGGAAGACTCAGAGCCTGGGATTTAACTCCATTTCTGAAGGGAAACACACAGCATAGTTCTCATCCATAGATCACACTCTGCTTTAGAGCGAGAAGCACGCTCTTGCTTTCTAGAGTCACTAAAACAGCAGGAAATCTGAGTGTGCCCAGAACAATGAATGGTGTTTCCTACATATACGGAACTTATGTCGTCCAAATCTGCTTCTGAAACTGATACAAAGCACTTTTCCTCTAACATCCAATGCTTGTCAGTTAAGATGAGAAACGTGTGAGCTTTGTGAACTATGTAGTTCGTTTGAGCAGAAAAGTGACTGCCCCTACCTGAAAAGAAATCTTGCTTGTAGGAAGACTCAGAGTCTGGGATTTAACTCCAATTCTGAAGTGAAACACACAGCAGTGTTCTCATCCATTGATCACACTCTGCTTTAGAACAAGAAGCACCCTCTTGCTTTCTAGAGTCTCTAAGACTGCAGGAAGCATGAGTGTGCTGAGAATCAAAGAATGATGTTTCCTACACATACGGACCGTATGTAGTCCAACTCTGCTTCTGAAACTGATACAAAGCACTGGTCCTCTAACATCCAATGCTTGTCATTTAAGATGAGAAACGTGTGAGCTTCAAGAACGATGTAGTTCGTTTGAGCTGAGAAGTGACTGCCCTTACCTGAAACGAAGTCTTGCTTGTAGTAAGACACAAAGCCTGGGATTTAACTCCATTTCTGAAGGGAAACACACAGTATAGTTCTCATCCATGGATCCCACTCTTCTTTAGAGCAAGAAGCACCATCTTGCTTTCTAGAGTCTCTAATACAGCAGGAAATCTGAGTGTTCCCAGAATGAAAGAACGGTTTTTCGTACACATAAGGACCGTATGTCGTCCAACTCTGCTTCTGAAACTGATACAAAGCACTGGTCCTCTAACATCCAATGCTTGTCAGTTAAGATGAGAAACGTGTGAGCTTCGTGAACGATGTAGTTCGTTTGAGCAGAAAAGTAACTGCCCTTACCTGAAATGAAGTCTTGCTTGTAGGAAGACTCAGAGCCTGGGATTTCACTCCATTTCTGAAGTGAAACACACAGCAGAGTTCTCATCCATTGATCACACTCTGCTTTAGAGCAAGAAGCTTGCTCTTGCTTTTTAGAGGCTCTAAGACAGCATGAAACGTGAGTGTGCTGAGAACAAAAGAACGATTTTGCCTAAACATAAAGACAATATGTAGTCCAAATCTGCATGTGAAACTGATACAAAGCACTGGTCCTCTAACATCCAATGCTTCTCAGTTAAGATGAGAAACATGTGAGTTTCGTGAATTATGTAGTTCCTTTGAGCTATAAAGAAACTGCCCTTACCTGAAAGGAAGTGTTGCTTGTAGGAAGACTCAGAGCCTGGGATTTAACTCCATTTCTGAAGTGAAACACACAGCAAAGTTCTCATCCATTGATCACACTCTGCTTTAGAGCAAGAAGCTCGCTCTTGCTTTCTAGAGTCTCTAATACAGCAGGAAATCTGAGTGTGTCCAGAACAAAAGAACGGTGTTTCCCACACAAACGGACCATATGTAGTCCAAATCTGCTTCTGAAACTGATACAACGCACTGGTCCTCTAACATCCAATGCTTGCCAGTTAAGATGAGAAACGTGTGAGCTTCTTGAACGATGTAGTTCGTTTGAGCTGAAAAGTGACTGCCCTTACCTGAAACGAAGTCTTGCTTGTAGTAAGACACAAAGCCTGGGATTTAACTCCATTTCTGAAGGGAAACACACAGTATAGTTCTCATCCATGGATGACACTCTGCTTTAGAGCAAGAAGCACCGTCTTGCTTTCTAGAGTCTCTAATACAGCAGGAAATCTGAGTGTTCCCAGAATGAAAGAACGGTTTTTCGTACACATAAGGACCGTATGTCGTCCAAACCTCCTTCTGAAACTGATGCAAAGCACTGGTCCTCTAACATCCAATGCTTGTCAGTTAAGATGAGAAACGTGTGAGCTTCGTGAACGATGTAGTTCGTTTGAGCAGAAAAGTAACTGCCCTTACCTGAATTGAAGTCTTGCTTGTAGGAAGACTCAGAGCCTGGGATTTAACTCCATTTCTGAAGTGAAACACACAGCAGAGTTCTCATCCATTGATCACACTCTGCTTTAGAGCAAGAAGCTCGCTCTTGATTTTTAGAGGCTCTAAGACAGCATGAAACGTGAGTGTGCTGAGAAAAAAAGAATGATGTTGCCTACACATACGGACCCTATGTAGTCCAAATCTGCTTCTGAAAGTGATACAAAGCACTGGTCCTCTAACATCCAATGCTTGTCAGTTAAGATGTGAAACGTGTGAGTTTCATGAACGATGTAGTTCGTTTGAGCTATAAATAAACTGCCCTTACCTGAAAGGAATTCTGCTTGTAGGAAGACTCAGAGCCTGGGATTTAACTCCATTTCTGAAGGGAAACACACAGCATAGTTCTCGTCCATAGATCACACTCTGCTTTAGAGCGAGAAGCACGCTCTTGCTTTCTAGAGTCACTAATACAGCAGGAAATCTGAGTGTGCCCAGAACAATGAATGGTGTTTCCTACATATACGGAACTTATGTCGTCCAAATCTGCTTCTGAAACTGATACAAAGCACTTTTCCTCTAACATCCAATGCTTGTCAGTTAAGATGATTAACGTGTGAGCTTTGTGAACTATGTAGTTCGTTTGAGCAGAAAAGTGACTGCCCCTACCTGAAAAGAAATCTTGCTTGTAGGAAGACTCAGAGCCTGGGATTTAACTCCAATTCTGAAGTGAAACACACAGCAGTGTTCTCATCCATTGATCACACTCTGCTTTAGAACAAGAAGCACCCTCTTGCTTTCTAGAGTCTCTAAGACAGCAGGAAGCATTAGTGTGCTGAGAACCAAAGAATGATGTTTCCTACACATACGGACCGTATGTAGTCCAACTCTGCTTCTGAAACTGATACAAAGCACTGGTCCTCTAACATCCAATGCTTGTCAGTTAAGATGAGAAACGTGTGAGCTTCAAGAACGATGTAGTTCGTTTGAGCTGAGAAGTGACTGCCCTTACCTGAAAGGAGTCTTGCTTGTAGTAAGACACAAAGCCTGGGATTTAACTCCATTTCTGAAGGGAAACACACAGTATAGTTCTCATCCATGGATCACACTCTGCTTTAGAGCAAGAAGCACCGTCAAGCTTTCTAGAGTCCCTAATACAGCAGGAAATCTGAGTGTTCCCAGAATGAAAGAACGGTTTCTCGTACACATAAGGACCGTATGTCGTCCAAATCTGCTTCTGAAACTGATACAAAGCACTGCTCCTCTAACATCCAATGCTTGTCAGTTAAGATGAGAAACGTGTGAGCTTCGTGAACGATGTAGTTCGTTTGAGCAGAAAAGTGACTGCCCTTACCTGAAACGAAGACTATCTTGTAGGAAGACACAGAGCCTGGGATTTAACTCCATTTCTGAAGGGAAACACACAGCATAGTTCTCATCCATGGATCACACTCTGCTGTAGAGCGAGAAGCACGCTCTTGCTTTTTAGAGGCTCTAAGACAGCATGAAACGTGAGTGTGCTGAGAACAAAAGAAGGATGTTGCCTAAACATAGGGACAATATGTAGTCCAAATCTGCTTGTGAAACTGATACAAAGCACTCGTCCTCTAACATCCAATGCTTCTCAGTTAAGATGAGAAACATGTGAGTTTCGTGAACGATGTAGTTCCTTTGAGCTATAAAGAAACTGCCCTTACCTGAAAGGAAGTGTTGCTTGTAGGAAGACTCAGAGCCTGGGATTTAACTCCATTTCTGAAGTGAAACACACAGCAAAGTTCTCATCCATTGATCACACTCTGCTTTAGAGCAAGAAGCTCGCTCTTGCTTTCTAGAGTCTATAATACAGCAGGCAATCTGAGTGTGTCCAGAACAAAAGAACGGTGTTTCCCACACATACGGACCATATGTAGTCCAAATCTGCTTCTGAAACTGATACAACGCACTGGTTCTCTAACATCCAATGCTTGCCAGTTAAGATGAGAAACGTGTGAGCTTCTTGAACGATGGAGTTCGTTTGAGCTGAAAAGTGACTGCCCTTACCTGAAAGGAAATCTTGCTTGTAGGAAGACACTGAGCCTGGGATTTAACTCCATTTCTGAAGGGAAACACACAGCTGGTTCTCATCCATGGATCACACTCTGCTTTAGAGCAAGAAGCACCCTCTTGCTTTCTAGAGTCTCTAATACAGCAGGGAACCTGAGTGTGCTGAGGACAAAAGAACGGTGTTTCCTACACATACGGACCGTATCTAGTCCAACTCTGCTTCTGAAACTGAAACAAACCACAGGCCCTCTAACATCCAATGCTTGTCAGGTAAGATCTGAAATGTGTGAGCTTCATGAACGATGTAGTTCGTTTGACCTGTAAAGTAACTGCACTTACCTGAAACGAAGTCTTGCCTGTAGGAAGACTCAGAGCCTGGGATTTCACTCCATTTCTGAAGTGAAACACACAGCAGATTTCTCATCCATGATCACACTCTGCTTTAGAGCAAGAAGCATGCTCTTGCTTTCTAGAGGCTCTAAGACAGCATGAAACGTGAGTGTGCTGAGAACAAAAGAACGATGTTGCCTACACATACGGACCATATGTAGTCCAAATCTGCTTCTGAAAGTGATACAAAGCACTGGTCCTCTAACATCCAATGCTTGTCAGTTAAGATGAGAAACGTGTGAGTTTCATGAACGATGTAGTTCGTTTGAGCTATAAATAAACTGCCCTTACCTGAAAGGAATTCTGCTTGTAGGAAGACTCAGAGCCAGGGATTTAACTCCATTTCTGAAGGGAAACACACAGCATAGTTCTCGTCCATAGATCACACTCTGCTTTAGAGCGAGAAGCACGCTCTTGCTTTCTAGAGTCACTAATACAGCAGGAAATCTGAGTGTGCCCAGAACAATGAATGGTGTTTCCTACATATACGGAACTTATGTCGTCCAAATCTGCTTCTGAAACTGATACAAAGCACTTTTCCTCTAACATCCAATGCTTGTCAGTTAAGATGAGAAACGTGTGAGCTTTGTGAACTATGTAGTTCGTTTGAGCAGAAAAGTGACTGCCCTTACCTGAAAAGAAATCTTGCTTGTAGGAAGACTCAGAGCCTGGGATTTAACTCCACTTCTGAAGTGAAACACACAGCAGTGTTCTCATCCATTGATCACACTCTGCTTTAGAACAAGAATCACCCTCTTGCTTTCTAGATTCTCTAAGACAGCAGGAAACATGAGTGTGCTGAGAACCAAAGAATGATGTTTCCTACACATACGGACCGTATCTAGTCCAACTCTGCTTCTGAAACTGATACAAAGCACTGGTCCTCTAACATCCAATGCTTGTCAGTTAAGATGAGAAACGTGTGAGCTTCAAGAACGATGTAGTTCGTTTGAGCTGAGAAGTGACTGCCCTTACCTGAAACGAAGTCTTGCTTGTAGTAAGACACAAAGCCTGGGATTTAACTCCATTTCTGAAGGGAAACACACAGTATAGTTCTCATCCATGGATGACACTCTGCTTTAGAGCAAGAAGCACCGTCTTGCTTTCTAGAGTCTCTAATACAGCAGGAAATCTGAGTGTTCCCAGAATGAAAGAACGGTTTTTCGTACACATAAGGACCGTATGTCGTCCAAACCTGCTTCTGAAACTGATACAAAGCACTGGTCCTCTAACATCCAATGCTTGTCAGTTAAGATGAGAAACGTGTGAGCTTAGTGAACGATGTAGTTCGTTTGAGCAGAAAAGTAACTGCCCTTACCTGAAATGAAGTCTTGCTTGTAGGAAGACTCAGAGCCTGGGATTTAACTCCATTTCTGAAGTGAAACACACAGCAGAGTTCTCATCCATTGATCACACTCTGCTTTAGAGCAAGAAGCTCGCTCTTGATTTTTAGAGGCTCTAAGACAGCATGAAACGTGAGTGTGCTGAGAAAAAAAGAATGATGTTGCCTACACATATGGACCCTATGTAGTCCAAATCTGCTTCTGAAAGTGATACAAAGCACTGGTCCTCTAACATCCAATGCTTGTCAGTTAAGATGAGAAACGTGTGAGTTTCATGAACGATGTAGTTCGTTTGAACTATAAATAAACTGCCCTTACCTGAAAGGAATTCTGCTTGTAGGAAGACTCAGAGCCTGGGATTTAACTCCATTTCTGAAGGGAAACACACAGCATAGTTCTCATCCATAGATCACACTCTGCTTTAGAGCGAGAAGCACGCTCTTGCTTTCTAGAGTCACTAAAACAGCAGGAAATCTGAGTGTGCCCAGAACAATGAATGGTGTTTCCTACATATACGGAACTTATGTCGTCCAAATCTGCTTCTGAAACTGATACAAAGCACTTTTCCTCTAACATCCAATGCTTGTCAGTTAAGATGAGAAACGTGTGAGCTTTGTGAACTATGTAGTTCGTTTGAGCAGAAAAGTGACTGCCCCTACCTGAAAAGAAATCTTGCTTGTAGGAAGACTCAGAGCCTGGGATTTAACTCCAATTCTGAAGTGAAACACACAGCAGTGTTCTCATCCATTGATCACACTCTGCTTTAGAACAAGAAGCACCCTCTTGCTTTCTAGAGTCTCTAAGACTGCAGGAAGCATGAGTGTGCTGAGAATCAAAGAATGATGTTTCCTACACATACGGACCGTATGTAGTCCAACTCTGCTTCTGAAACTGATACAAAGCACTGGTCCTCTAACATCCAATGCTTGTCATTTAAGATGAGAAACGTGTGAGCTTCAAGAACGATGTAGTTCGTTTGAGCTGAGAAGTGACTGCCCTTACCTGAAACGAAGTCTTGCTTGTAGTAAGACACAAAGCCTGGGATTTAACTCCATTTCTGAAGGGAAACACACAGTATAGTTCTCATCCATGGATCCCACTCTTCTTTAGAGCAAGAAGCACCATCTTGCTTTCTAGAGTCTCTAATACAGCAGGAAATCTGAGTGTTCCCAGAATGAAAGAACGGTTTTTCGTACACATAAGGACCGTATGTCGTCCAACTCTGCTTCTGAAACTGATACAAAGCACTGGTCCTCTAACATCCAATGCTTGTCAGTTAAGATGAGAAACGTGTGAGCTTCGTGAACGATGTAGTTCGTTTGAGCAGAAAAGTAACTGCCCTTACCTGAAATGAAGTCTTGCTTGTAGGAAGACTCAGAGCCTGGGATTTCACTCCATTTCTGAAGTGAAACACACAGCAGAGTTCTCATCCATTGATCACACTCTGCTTTAGAGCAAGAAGCTTGCTCTTGCTTTTTAGAGGCTCTAAGACAGCATGAAACGTGAGTGTGCTGAGAACAAAAGAACGATTTTGCCTAAACATAAAGACAATATGTAGTCCAAATCTGCATGTGAAACTGATACAAAGCACTGGTCCTCTAACATCCAATGCTTCTCAGTTAAGATGAGAAACATGTGAGTTTCGTGAATTATGTAGTTCCTTTGAGCTATAAAGAAACTGCCCTTACCTGAAAGGAAGTGTTGCTTGTAGGAAGACTCAGAGCCTGGGATTTAACTCCATTTCTGAAGTGAAACACACAGCAAAGTTCTCATCCATTGATCACACTCTGCTTTAGAGCAAGAAGCTCGCTCTTGCTTTCTAGAGTCTCTAATACAGCAGGAAATCTGAGTGTGTCCAGAACAAAAGAACGGTGTTTCCCACACAAACGGACCATATGTAGTCCAAATCTGCTTCTGAAACTGATACAACGCACTGGTCCTCTAACATCCAATGCTTGCCAGTTAAGATGAGAAACGTGTGAGCTTCTTGAACAATGTAGTTCGTTTGAGCTGAAAAGTGACTGCCCTTACCTGAAACGAAGTCTTGCTTGTAGTAAGACACAAAGCCTGGGATTTAACTCCATTTCTGAAGGGAAACACACAGTATAGTTCTCATCCATGGATGACACTCTGCTTTAGAGCAAGAAGCACCGTCTTGCTTTCTAGAGTCTCTAATACAGCAGGAAATCTGAGTGTTCCCAGAATGAAAGAACGGTTTTTCGTACACATAAGGACCGTATGTCGTCCAAACCTCCTTCTGAAACTGATGCAAAGCACTGGTCCTCTAACATCCAATGCTTGTCAGTTAAGATGAGAAACGTGTGAGCTTCGTGAACGATGTAGTTCGTTTGAGCAGAAAAGTAACTGCCCTTACCTGAATTGAAGTCTTGCTTGTAGGAAGACTCAGAGCCTGGGATTTAACTCCATTTCTGAAGTGAAACACACAGCAGAGTTCTCATCCATTGATCACACTCTGCTTTAGAGCAAGAAGCTCGCTCTTGATTTTTAGAGGCTCTAAGACAGCATGAAACGTGAGTGTGCTGAGAAAAAAAGAATGATGTTGCCTACACATACGGACCCTATGTAGTCCAAATCTGCTTCTGAAAGTGATACAAAGCACTGGTCCTCTAACATCCAATGCTTGTCAGTTAAGATGTGAAACGTGTGAGTTTCATGAACGATGTAGTTCGTTTGAGCTATAAATAAACTGCCCTTACCTGAAAGGAATTCTGCTTGTAGGAAGACTCAGAGCCTGGGATTTAACTCCATTTCTGAAGGGAAACACACAGCATAGTTCTCGTCCATAGATCACACTCTGCTTTAGAGCGAGAAGCACGCTCTTGCTTTCTAGAGTCACTAATACAGCAGGAAATCTGAGTGTGC
The DNA here is from genome assembly GCA_949786385.1 of Onychomys leucogaster. Taxonomy (NCBI): domain Eukaryota; kingdom Metazoa; phylum Chordata; class Mammalia; order Rodentia; family Cricetidae; genus Onychomys; species Onychomys leucogaster. Next base: position 724,623 of record CATKUP010000063.1, read on the forward strand.
CCAGAACAATGAATGGTGTTTCCTACATATACGGAACTTATGTCGTCCAAATCTGCTTCTGAAACTGATACAAAGCACTTTTCCTCTAACATCCAATGCTTGTCAGTTAAGATGATTAACGTGTGAGCTTTGTGAACTATGTAGTTCGTTTGAGCAGAAAAGTGACTGCCCCTACCTGAAAAGAAATCTTGCTTGTAGGCAGACTCAGAGCCTGGGATTTAACTCCAATTCTGAAGTGAAACACACAGCAGTGTTCTCATCCATTGATCACACTCTGCTTTAGAACAAGAAGCACCCTCTTGCTTTCTAGAGTCTCTAAGACAGCAGGAAGCATTAGTGTGCTGAGAACCAAAGAATGATGTTTCCTACACATACGGACCGTATGTAGTCCAACTCTGCTTCTGAAACTGATACAAAGCACTGGTCCTCTAACATCCAATGCTTGTCAGTTAAGATGAGAAACGTGTGAGCTTCAAGAACGATGTAGTTCGTTTGAGCTGAGAAGTGACTGCCCTTACCTGAAACGAAGTCTTGCTTGTAGTAAGACACAAAGCCTGGGATTTAACTCCATTTCTGAAGGGAAACACACAGTATAGTTCTCATCCATGGATCACACTCTTCTTTAGAGCAAGAAGCACCATCTTGCTTTCTAGAGTCTCTAATACAGCAGGAAATCTGAGTGTTCCTAGAATGAAAGAACGGTTTTTCGTACACAAGGACCGTATGTCGTCCAACTCTGCTTCTGAAACTGACACAAAGCACTGGTCCTCTAACATCCAATGCTTGTCAGTTAAGTTGAGAAACATGTGAGCTTCGTGAACGATGTAGTTCGTTTGAGCAGAAAAGTAACTGCCCTTACCTGAAATGAAGTCTTGCTTGTAGGAAGACTCAGAGCCTGGGATTTCACTCCATTTCTGAAGTGAAACACACAGCAGAGTTCTCATCCATTGATCACACTCTGCTTTAGAGCAAGAAGCTCGCTCTTGCTTTTTAGAGGCTCTAAGACAGCATGAAACGTGAGTGTGCTGAGAACAAAAGAACGATTTTGCCTAAACATAAAGACAATATGTAGTCCAAATCTGCTTGTGAAACTGATACAAAGCACTGGTCCTCTAACATCCAATGCTTCTCAGTTAAGATGAGAAACATGTGAGTTTCGTGAATTATGTAGTTCCTTTGAGCTATAAAGAAACTGCCCTTACCTGAAAGGAAGTGTTGCTTGTAGGAAGACTCAGAGCCTGGGATTTAACTCCAATTCTGAAGTGAAACACACAGCAGTGTTCTCATCCATTGATCACACTCTGCTTTAGAACAAGAAGCACCCTCTTGCTTTCTAGAGTCTCTAAGACAGCAGGAAGCATTAGTGTGCTGAGAACCAAAGAATGATGTTTCCTACACATACGGACCGTATGTAGTCCAACTCTGCTTCTGAAACTGATACAACGCACTGGTCCTCTAACATCCAATGCTTGCCAGTTAAGATGAGAAACGTGTGAGCTTCTTGAACGATGTAGTTCGTTTGAGCTGAAAAGTGACTGCCCTTACCTGAAACGAAGTCTTTCTTGTAGGAAGACACAGAGCCTGGGATTTAACTCCATTTCTGAAGTGAAACACACAGCATAGTTCTCATCCATTGATCACTCTGCTTTAGAGCGAGAAGCACGCTCTTGCTTTCTAGATTCTCTAATACAGCAGGGAACCTGAGTGTGCTGAGAACAAAAGAACGGTGTTTCCTACACATACAGACCATAACTAGTTCAACTCTGCTTCTGAAACTGAAACAAACCACAGGTCCTCTAACATCCAATGCTTGTCAGATAAGATCTGAAATGTGTGAGCTTCGTGAACGATGTAGTTCGTTTGACCTGTAAAGTAACTGCACTTACCTGAAACAAAGTCTTGCTTGTAGGAAGACTCAGAGCCTGGGATTTCACTCCATTTCTGAAGTGAAACACACAGCAGATTTCTCATCCATTGATCACACTCTGCTTTAGAGCAAGAAGCATGCTCTTGCTTTCTAGAGGCTCTAAGACAGCATGAAACGTGAGTGTGCTGAGAACAAAAGAACGATGTTGCCTACACATACGGACCCTATGTAGTCCAAATCTGCTTCTGAAAGTGATACAAAGCACTGGTCCTCTAACATCCAATGCTTGTCAGTTAAGATGAGAAACGTGAGAGTTTCATGAACGATGTAGTTCGTTTGAGCTATAAATAAACTGCCCTTACCTGAAAGGAATTCTGCTTGTAGGAAGACTCAGAGCCTGGGATTTAACTCCATTTCTGAAGGGAAACACACAGCATAGTTCTCGTCCATAGATCACACTCTGCTTTAGAGCGAGAAGCACGCTCTTGCTTTCTAGAATCACTAATACAGCAGGAAATCTGAGTGTGCCCAGAACAATGAATGGTGTTTCCTACATATACGGAACTTATGTCGTCCAAATCTGCTTCTGAAACTGATACAAAGCACTTTTCCTCTAACATCCAATGCTTGTCAGTTAAGATGAGAAACGTGTGAGCTTTGTGAACTATGTAGTTCGTTTGAGCAGAAAAGTGACTGCCCCTACCTGAAAAGAAATCTTGCTTGTAGGAAGACTCAGAGCCTGGGATTTAACTCCAATTCTGAAGTGAAACACACAGCAGTGTTCTCATCCATTGATCACACTCTGCTTTAGAACAAGAAGCACCCTCTTGCTTTCTAGAGTCTCTAAGACAGCAGGAAGCATGAGTGTGCTGAGAACCAAAGAATGATGTTTCCTACACATACGGACCGTAACTAGTCCAACTCTGCTTCTGAAACTGATACAAAGCACTGGTCCTCTAACATCCAATGCTTGTCAGTTAAGATGAGAAACGTGTGAGCTTCAAGAACGATGTAGTTCGTTTGAGCTGAGAAGTGACTGCCCTTACCTGAAACGAAGTCTTGCTTGTAGTAAGACACAAAGCCTGGGATTTAACTCCATTTCTGAAGGGAAACACACAGTATAGTTCTCATCCATGGATCACACTCTGCTTTAGAGCAAGAAGCTCGCTCTTGCTTTTTAGAGGCTCTAAGACAGCATGAAACGTGAGTGTGCTGAGAACAAAAGAACGATGTTGCCTACACATACGGACCATATGTAGTCCAAATCTGCTTCTGCAAGTGATACAAAGCACTGGTCCTCTAACATCCAATGCTTGTCAGTTAAGATGAGAAACGTGTGAGTTTCATGAACGATGTAGTTCGTTTGAGCTATAAATAAACTGCCCTTACCTGAAAGGAATTCTGCTTGTAGGAAGACTCAGAGCCTGGGATTTAACTCCATGTCTGAAGGGAAACACACAGCATAGTTCTCATCCATAGATCACACTCTGCTTTAGAGCGAGAAGCACGCTCTTGCTTTCTAGAGTCACTAAAACAGCAGGAAATCTGAGTGTGCCCAGAACAATGAATGGTGTTTCCTACATATACGGAACTTATGTCGTCCAAATCTGCTTCTGAAACTGATACAAAGCACTTTTCCTCTAACATCCAATGCTTGTCAGTTAAGATGAGAAACGTGTGAGCTTCGTGAACTATGTAGTTCGTTTGAGCAGAAAAGTGACTGCCCTTACCTGAAAAGAAATCTTGCTTGTAGGAAGACTCAGAGCCTGGGATTTAACTCCATTTCTGAAGTGAAACACACAGCAGTGTTCTCATCCATTGATCACACTCTGCTTTAGAAGAAGAAGCACCCTCTTGCTTTCTAGAGTCTCTAAGACAGCAGGAAACATGAGTGTGCTGAGAACCAAAGAATGATGTTTCCTACACATACGGACCGTATCTAGTCCAACTCTGCTTCTGAAACTGATACAAAGCACTAGTCCTCTAACATCCAATGCTTGTCAGTTAAGATGAGAAACGTGTGAGCTTCAAGAACGATGTAGTTCGTTTGAGCTGAGAAGTGACTGCCCTTACCTGAAAGGAGTCTTGCTTGTAGTAAGACACAAAGCCTGGGATTTAACTCCATTTCTGAAGGGAAACACACAGTATAGTTCTCATCCATGGATCACACTCTGCTTTAGAGCAAGAAGCACCGTCTTGCTTTCTAGAGTCTCTAATACAGCAGGAAATCTGAGTGTTCCCAGAATGAAAGAATGGTTTTTCGTACACATAAGGACCGTATGTCGTCCAACTCTGCTTCTGAAACTGATACAAAGCACTGGTCCTCTAACATCCAATGCTTGTCAGTTAAGATGAGAAACGTGTGAGCTTCGTGAACGATGTAGTTCGTTTGAGCAGAAAAGTAACTGCCCTTACCTGAAATGAAGTCTTGCTTGTAGGAAGACTCAGAGCCTGGGATTTAACTCCATTTCTGAAGTGAAACACACAGCAGAGTTCTCATCCATTGATCACACTCTGCTTTAGAGCAAGAAGCTCGCTCTTGCTTTTTAGAGGCTCTAAGACAGCATGAAACGTGAGTGTGCTGAGAACAAAAGAACGATGTTGCCTAAACATAAAGACAATATGTAGTCCAAATCTGCTTGTGAAACTGATACAAAGCACTGGTCCTCTAACATCCAATGCTTCTCAGTTAAGATGAGAAACATGTGAGTTTTGTGAATGATGTAGTTCCTTTGAGCTATAAAGAAACTGCCCTTACCTGAAAGGAAGTGTTGCTTGTAGGAAGACTCAGAGCCTGGGATTTAACTCCATTTCTGAAGTGAAACACACAGCAAAGTTCTCATCCATTGATCACACTCTGCTTTAGAGCAAGAAGCTCGCTCTTGCTTTCTAGAGTCTCTAATACAGCAGGAAATCTGAGTGTGTCCAGAACAAAAGAACGGTGTTTCCCACACAAACGGACCATATGTAGTCCAAATCTGCTTCTGAAACTGATACAACGCACTGGTCCTCTAACATCCAATGCTTGCCAGTTAAGATGAGAAACGTGTGAGCTTCTTGAACGATGTAGTTCGTTTGAGCAGAAAAGTGACTGCCCTTACCTGAAACGAAGTCTTTCTCGTAGGAAGACACAGAGCCTGGGATTTAACTCCATTTCTGAAGGGAAACACACAGCATAGTTCTCATGCATGGATCACTCTGCTTTAGAGCGAGAAGCACGCTCTTGCTTTCTAGATTCTCTAATACAGCAGGGAACCTGAGTGTGCTGAGAACAAAAACACGGTGTTTCCTACACATACAGACCATAACTAGTTCAACTCTGCTTCTGAAACTGAAACAAACCACAGGTCCTCTAACATCCAATGCTTGCCAGGTAAGATCTGAAATGTGTGAGCTTCGTGAACGATGTAGTTCGTTTGACCTGTAAAGTAACTGCACTTACCTGAAACGAAGTCTTGCTTGTAGGAAGACTCAGAGCCTGGGATTTCACTCCATTTCTGAAGTGAAACACACAGCAGATTTCTCATCCATTGATCACACTCTGCTTTAGAGCAAAAAGCATGCTCTTGCTTTCTAGAGGCTCTAAGACAGCATGAAACGTGAGTGTGCTGAGAACAAAAGAACGATGTTGCCTACACATATGGACCATATGTAGTCCAAATCTGCTTCTGAAAGTGATACAAAGCACTGGTCCTCTAACATCCAATGCTTGTCAGTTAAGATGAGAAACGTGTGAGTTTCATGAACGATGTAGTTCGTTTGAGCTATAAATAAACTGCCCTTACCTGAAAGGAATTCTGCTTGTAGGAAGACTCAGAGCCTGGGATTTAACTCCATTTCTGAAGGGAAACACACAGCATAGTTCTCATCCATAGATCACACTCTGTTTTAGAGCGAGAAGCACGCTCTTGCTTCCTAGAGTCACTAATACAGCAGGAAATCTGAGTGTGCCCAGAACAATGAATGGTGTTTCCTACATATACGGAACTTATGTCGTCCAAATCTGCTTCTGAAACTGATACAAAACACTTTTCCTCTAACATCCAATGCTTGTCAGTTAAGATGAGAAACGTGTGAGCTTCGTGATCTATGTAGTTCGTTTGAGCAGAAAAGTGACTGCCCTTACCTGAAAAGAAATCTTGCTTGTAGGAAGACTCAGAGCCTGGGATTTAACTCCAATTCTGAAGTGAAACACACAGCAGTGTTCTCATCCATTGATCACACTCTGCTTTAGAACAAGAAGCACCCTCTTGCTTTCTAGAGTCTCTAAGACAGCAGGAAGCATTAGTGTGCTGAGAACCAAAGAATGATGTTTCCTACACATACGGACCGTATGTAGTCCAACTCTGCTTCTGAAACTGATACAACGCACTGGTCCTCTAACATCCAATGCTTGCCAGTTAAGATGAGAAACGTGTGAGCTTCTTGAACGATGTAGTTCGTTTGAGCTGAAAAGTGACTGCCCTTACCTGAAACGAAGTCTTTCTTGTAGGAAGACACAGAGCCTGGGATTTAACTCCATTTCTGAAGTGAAACACACAGCATAGTTCTCATCCATTGATCACTCTGCTTTAGAGCGAGAAGCACGCTCTTGCTTTCTAGATTCTCTAATACAGCAGGGAACCTGAGTGTGCTGAGAACAAAAGAACGGTGTTTCCTACACATACAGACCATAACTAGTTCAACTCTGCTTCTGAAACTGAAACAAACCACAGGTCCTCTAACATCCAATGCTTGTCAGATAAGATCTGAAAGGTGTGAGCTTCGTGAACGATGTAGTTCGTTTGACCTGTAAAGTAACTGCACTTACCTGAAACAAAGTCTTGCTTGTAGGAAGACTCAGAGCCTGGGATTTCACTCCATTTCTGAAGTGAAACACACAGCAGATTTCTCATCCATTGATCACACTCTGCTTTAGAGCAAGAAGCATGCTCTTGCTTTCTAGAGGCTCTAAGACAGCATGAAACGTGAGTGTGCTGAGAACAAAAGAACGATGTTGCCTACACATACGGACCCTATGTAGTCCAAATCTGCTTCTGAAAGTGATACAAAGCACTGGTCCTCTAACATCCAATGCTTGTCAGTTAAGATGAGAAACGTGAGAGTTTCATGAACGATGTAGTTCGTTTGAGCTATAAATAAACTGCCCTTACCTGAAAGGAATTCTGCTTGTAGGAAGACTCAGAGCCTGGGATTTAACTCCATTTCTGAAGGGAAACACACAGCATAGTTCTCGTCCATAGATCACACTCTGCTTTAGAGCGAGAAGCACGCTCTTGCTTTCTAGAATCACTAATACAGCAGGAAATCTGAGTGTGCCCAGAACAATGAATGGTGTTTCCTACATATACGGAACTTATGTCGTCCAAATCTGCTTCTGAAACTGATACAAAGCACTTTTCCTCTAACATCCAATGCTTGTCAGTTAAGATGAGAAACGTGTGAGCTTTGTGAACTATGTAGTTCGTTTGAGCAGAAAAGTGACTGCCCCTACCTGAAAAGAAATCTTGCTTGTAGGAAGACTCAGAGCCTGGGATTTAACTCCAATTCTGAAGTGAAACACACAGCAGTGTTCTCATCCATTGATCACACTCTGCTTTAGAACAAGAAGCACCCTCTTGCTTTCTAGAGTCTCTAAGACAGCAGGAAGCATGAGTGTGCTGAGAACCAAAGAATGATGTTTCCTACACATACGGACCGTATCTAGTCCAACTCTGCTTCTGAAACTGATACAAAGCACTGGTCCTCTAACATCCAATGCTTGTCAGTTAAGATGAGAAACGTGTGAGCTTCAAGAACGATGTAGTTCGTTTGAGCTGAGAAGTGACTGCCCTTACCTGAAACGAAGTCTTGCTTGTAGTAAGACACAAAGCCTGGGATTTAACTCCATTTCTGAAGGGAAACACACAGTATAGTTCTCATCCATGGATCACACTCTGCTTTAGAGCAAGAAGCTCGCTCTTGCTTTTTAGAGGCTCTAAGACAGCATGAAACGTGAGTGTGCTGAGAACAAAAGAACGATGTTGCCTACACATACGGACCATATGTAGTCCAAATCTGCTTCTGCAAGTGATACAAAGCACTGGTCCTCTAACATCCAATGCTTGTCAGTTAAGATGAGAAACGTGTGAGTTTCATGAACGATGTAGTTCGTTTGAGCTATAAATAAACTGCCCTTACCTGAAAGGAATTCTGCTTGTAGGAAGACTCAGAGCCTGGGATTTAACTCCATGTCTGAAGGGAAACACACAGCATAGTTCTCATCCATAGATCACACTCTGCTTTAGAGCGAGAAGCACGCTCTTGCTTTCTAGAGTCACTAAAACAGCAGGAAATCTGAGTGTGCCCAGAACAATGAATGGTGTTTCCTACATATACGGAACTTATGTCGTCCAAATCTGCTTCTGAAACTGATACAAAGCACTTTTCCTCTAACATCCAATGCTTGTCAGTTAAGATGAGAAACGTGTGAGCTTCGTGAACTATGTAGTTCGTTTGAGCAGAAAAGTGACTGCCCTTACCTGAAAAGAAATCTTGCTTGTAGGAAGACTCAGAGCCTGGGATTTAACTCCATTTCTGAAGTGAAACACACAGCAGTGTTCTCATCCATTGATCACACTCTGCTTTAGAAGAAGAAGCACCCTCTTGCTTTCTAGAGTCTCTAAGACAGCAGGAAACATGAGTGTGCTGAGAACCAAAGAATGATGTTTCCTACACATACGGACCGTATCTAGTCCAACTCTGCTTCTGAAACTGATACAAAGCACTAGTCCTCTAACATCCAATGCTTGTCAGTTAAGATGAGAAACGTGTGAGCTTCAAGAACGATGTAGTTCGTTTGAGCTGAGAAGTGACTGCCCTTACCTGAAAGGAGTCTTGCTTGTAGTAAGACACAAAGCCTGGGATTTAACTCCATTTCTGAAGGGAAACACACAGTATAGTTCTCATCCATGGATCACACTCTGCTTTAGAGCAAGAAGCACCGTCTTGCTTTCTAGAGTCTCTAATACAGCAGGAAATCTGAGTGTTCCCAGAATGAAAGAATGGTTTTTCGTACACATAAGGACCGTATGTCGTCCAACTCTGCTTCTGAAACTGATACAAAGCACTGGTCCTCTAACATCCAATGCTTGTCAGTTAAGATGAGAAACGTGTGAGCTTCGTGAACGATGTAGTTCGTTTGAGCAGAAAAGTAACTGCCCTTACCTGAAATGAAGTCTTGCTTGTAGGAAGACTCAGAGCCTGGGATTTAACTCCATTTCTGAAGTGAAACACACAGCAGAGTTCTCATCCATTGATCACACTCTGCTTTAGAGCAAGAAGCTCGCTCTTGCTTTTTAGAGGCTCTAAGACAGCATGAAACGTGAGTGTGCTGAGAACAAAAGAACGATGTTGCCTAAACATAAAGACAATATGTAGTCCAAATCTGCTTGTGAAACTGATACAAAGCACTGGTCCTCTAACATCCAATGCTTCTCAGTTAAGATGAGAAACATGTGAGTTTTGTGAATGATGTAGTTCCTTTGAGCTATAAAGAAACTGCCCTTACCTGAAAGGAAGTGTTGCTTGTAGGAAGACTCAGAGCCTGGGATTTAACTCCATTTCTGAAGTGAAACACACAGCAAAGTTCTCATCCATTGATCACACTCTGCTTTAGAGCAAGAAGCTCGCTCTTGCTTTCTAGAGTCTCTAATACAGCAGGAAATCTGAGTGTGTCCAGAACAAAAGAACGGTGTTTCCCACACAAACGGACCATATGTAGTCCAAATCTGCTTCTGAAACTGATACAACGCACTGGTCCTCTAACATCCAATGCTTGCCAGTTAAGATGAGAAACGTGTGAGCTTCTTGAACGATGTAGTTCGTTTGAGCAGAAAAGTGACTGCCCTTACCTGAAACGAAGTCTTTCTCGTAGGAAGACACAGAGCCTGGGATTTAACTCCATTTCTGAAGGGAAACACACAGCATAGTTCTCATGCATGGATCACTCTGCTTTAGAGCGAGAAGCACGCTCTTGCTTTCTAGATTCTCTAATACAGCAGGGAACCTGAGTGTGCTGAGAACAAAAACACGGTGTTTCCTACACATACAGACCATAACTAGTTCAACTCTGCTTCTGAAACTGAAACAAACCACAGGTCCTCTAACATCCAATGCTTGCCAGGTAAGATCTGAAATGTGTGAGCTTCGTGAACGATGTAGTTCGTTTGACCTGTAAAGTAACTGCACTTACCTGAAACGAAGTCTTGCTTGTAGGAAGACTCAGAGCCTGGGATTTCACTCCATTTCTGAAGTGAAACACACAGCAGATTTCTCATCCATTGATCACACTCTGCTTTAGAGCAAAAAGCATGCTCTTGCTTTCTAGAGGCTCTAAGACAGCATGAAACGTGAGTGTGCTGAGAACAAAAGAACGATGTTGCCTACACATATGGACCATATGTAGTCCAAATCTGCTTCTGAAAGTGATACAAAGCACTGGTCCTCTAACATCCAATGCTTGTCAGTTAAGATGAGAAACGTGTGAGTTTCATGAACGATGTAGTTCGTTTGAGCTATAAATAAACTGCCCTTACCTGAAAGGAATTCTGCTTGTAGGAAGACTCAGAGCCTGGGATTTAACTCCATTTCTGAAGGGAAACACACAGCATAGTTCTCATCCATAGATCACACTCTGTTTTAGAGCGAGAAGCACGCTCTTGCTTCCTAGAGTCACTAATACAGCAGGAAATCTGAGTGTGCCCAGAACAATGAATGGTGTTTCCTACATATACGGAACTTATGTCGTCCAAATCTGCTTCTGAAACTGATACAAAACACTTTTCCTCTAACATCCAATGCTTGTCAGTTAAGATGAGAAACGTGTGAGCTTCGTGAACTATGTAGTTCGTTTGAGCAGAAAAGTGACTGCCCTTACCTGAAAAGAAATCTTGCTTGTAGGAAGACTCAGAGCCTGGGATTTAACTCCATTTCTGAAGTGAAACACACAGCAGTGTTCTCATCCATTGATCACACTCTGCTTTAGAACAAGAAGCACCCTCTTGCTTTCTAGAGTCTCTAAGACAGCTGGAAACATGAGTGTGCTGAGAACCAAAGAATGATGTTTCCTACACATACGGACCGTATCTAGTCCAACTCTGCTTCTGAAACTGATACAAAGCACTGGTCCTCTAACATCCAATGCTTGTCAGTTAAGATGAGAAACGTGTGAGCTTCAAGAACGATGTAGTTAGTTTGAGGAGAAAAGTGACTGCCCTTACCTGAAATGAGTCTTGCTTGTAGTAAGACACAAAGCCTGGGATTTAACTCCATTTCTGAAGGGAAACACACAGTATAGTTCTCATCCATGGATCACACTCTGCTTTAGAGCAAGAAGCACCGTCTTGCTTTCTAGAGTCCCTAATACAGCAGGAAATCTGAGTGTTCCCAGAATGAAAGAACGGTTTTTCGTACACATAAGGACCGTATGTCGTCCAAATCTGCTTCTGAAACTGCTACAAAGCACTGGTCCTCTAACATCCAATGCTTGTCAGTTAAGATGAGAAACGTGTGAGCTTCGTGAATGATGTAGTTCGTTTGAGCAGAAAAGTAACTGCCCTTACCTGAAATGAAGTCTTGCTTGTAGGAAGACTCAGAGCCTGGGATTTAACTCCATTTCTGAAGTGAAACACACAGCAGAGTTCTAGTACATTGATCACACTCTGCTTTAGAGCAAGAAGCTCGCTCTTGCTTTTTAGAGGCTCTAAGACAGCATGAAACGTGAGTGTGCTGAGAACAAAAGAACGATGTTGCCTAATCATAGGGACAATATTTAGTCCAAATCTGCTTGTGAAACTGATACAAAGCACTGGTCATCTAACGTCCAATGCTTCTCAGTTAAGATGAGAATCATGTGAGTTTCGTGAACGATGTAGTTCCTTTGAGCTATAAAGAAACTGCCCTTACCTGAAAGGAAGTGTTGCTTGTAGGAAGACTCAGAGCCTGGGATTTAACTCCATTTCTGAAGTGAAACACACAGCAAAGTTCTTATCCATTGATCACACTCTGCTTTAGAGCAAGAAGCTCGCTCTTGCTTTCTAGAGTCTCTAATACAGCAGGCAATCTGGGTGTGTCCAGAACAAAAGAACGGTGTTTCCCACACATACGGACCATATGTAGTCCAAATCTGCTTCTGAAACTGATACAGCACACTGGATCTCTAGCATCCAATGCTTGCCAGTTAAGATGAGAAACGTGTGAGCTTCTTGAACGATGTAGTTCGTTTGAGCTGAAAAGTGACTGCCCTTACCTGAAACGAAGACTATCTTGTAGGAAGACACAGAGCCTGGGATTTAACTCCATTTCTGAAGGGAAACACACAGCATAGTTCTCATCCATGGATCACACTCTGCTTTAGAGCGAGAAGCACGCTCTTGCTTTCTAGAGTCTCTAATAGAGCAGGGAACCTGAGTGTCCTGAGAACAAAAGAACGGTGTTTCCTACACATACGGACCATAACTAGTTCAACTCTGCTTCTGAAACTGAAACAAACCACAGGTCCTCTAACATCCAATGCTTGTCAGGTAAGATCTGAAATGTGTGAGCTTCGTGAACGATGTAGTTCCTTTGACCTGTAAAGTAACTGCACTTACCTGAAACGAAGTCTTGCTTGTAGGAAGACTCAGAGCCTGGGATTTCACTCCATTTCTGAAGTGAAACACACAGCAGTGTTCTCATCCATTGATCACACTCTGCTTTAGAACAAGAAGCACGCTCTTGCTTTCTAGAGTCTCTAAGACAGCAGGAAACGTGAGTGTGCTGAGAACCAAAGAATGATGTTTCCTACACATACGGACCGTATCTAGTCCAACTCTGCTTCTAAAAATGATACAAAGCACTGGTCCTCTAACATCCAATGCTTGTCAGTTAAGATGAGAAACGTGTGAGCTTCATGAACGATGTAGTTCGTTTGAGCTGAGAAGTGACTGCCCTTACCTTTAACGAAGTCTTGCTTGTAGTAAGACACAAAGCCTGGGATTTAACTCCCTTTCTGAAGGGAAACACACAGTATAGTTCTCATCCATGGATCACACTCTGCTTTAGAGCAAGAAGCACCGTCTTGCTTTCTAGAGTCTCTAATACAGCAGGAAATCTGAGTGTTCCCAGAATGAAAGAACGGTTTTTCGTACACATAAGGACCGTATGTCGTCCAAATCTGTTTCTGAAACTGATACAAAGCACTGGTCCTCTAACATCCAATGCTTGTCAGTTAAGATGAGAAACGTGTGAGCTTCGTGAACGATGTAGTTCGTTTGAGCAGAAAAGTAACTGCCCTTACCTGAAATGAAGTCTTGCTTGTAGGAAGACTCAGAGCCTGGGATTTAACTCCATTTCTGAAGTGAAACACACAGCAGAGTTCTCATCCATTGATCACACTCTGCTTTAGAGCAAGAAGCTCGCTGTTGCTTTCTAGAGTCTCTAATACAGCAGGCAATCTGAGTGTGTCCAGAACAAAAGAACGGTGTTTCCCACACAAACGGACCATATGTAGTCCAAATCTGCTTCTGAAACTGATACAACGCACTGGTCCTCTAACATCCAATGCTTGCCAGTTAAGATGAGAAACGTGTGAGCTTCTTGAACGATGTAGTTCGTTTGAGCTGAAAAGTGACTGCCCTTACCGGAAACGAAGTCTTTCTTGTAGGAAGACACAGAGCCTGGGATTTAACTCCATTTCTGAAGGGAAACACTCAGCATAGTTCTCATCCATGGATCACTCTGCTTTTGAGCGAGAAGCACGCTCTTGCTTTCTAGATTCTCTAATACAGCAGGGAACCTGAGCGTGCTGAGAACAAAAGAACGGTATTTATTGCACATACAGACCATAACTAGTTCAACTCTGCTTCTGAAACTGAAACAAACCACAGGTCCTCTAACATCCAATGCTTGTCAGGTAAGATCTGAAATGTGTGAGCTTCGTGAACGATGTAGTTCGTTTGACCTGTAAAGTAACTGCACTTACCAGAAACGAAGTCTTGCTTGTAGGAAGACTCAGAGCCTGGGATTTAACTCCATTTCTGAAGTGAAACACACAGCAGATTTCTCATCCATTGATCACACTCTGCTTTATTGCAAAAAGCATGCTCTTGCTTTCTAGAGGCTCTAAGACAGCATGAAACGTGAGTGTGCTGAGAACAAAAGAACGATGTTGCCTACACATATGGACCATATGTAGTCCAAATCTGCTTCTGAAAGTGATACAAAGCACTGGTCCTCTAACATCCAATGCTTGTCAGTTAAGATGAGAAACGTGTGAGTTTCATGAACGATGTAGTTCGTTTGAGCTATAAATAAACTGCCCTTACCTGAAAGGAATTCTGCTTGTAGGAAGACTCAGAGCCTGGGATTTAACTCCATTTCTGAAGGGAAACACACAGCATAGTTCTCATCCATAGATCACACTCTGCTTTAGAGCGAGAAGCACGCTCTTGCTTTCTAGAGTCACTAATACAGCAGGAAATCTGAGTGTGCCCAGAACAATGAATGGTGTTTCCTACATATACGGAACTTATGTCGTCCAAATCTGCTTCTGAAACTGATACAAAGCACTTTTCCTCTAACATCCAATGCTTGTCAGTTAAGATTAGAAACGTGTGAGCTTCGTGAACTATGTAGTTCGTTTGAGCAGAAAAGTGACTGCCCTTACCTGAAAAGAAATCTTACTTGTAGGAAGACTCAGAGCCTGGGATTTAACTCCATTTCTGAAGTGAAACACACAGCAGTGTTCTCATCCATTGATCCCACTCTGCTTTAGAACAAGAAGCACCCTCTTGCTTTCTAGAGTCTCTAAGACAGCAGGAAACATGAGTGTGCTGAGAACCAAAGAATGATGTTTCCTACACATACGGACCGTATGTAGTCCAACTCTGCTTCTGAAACTGATACAAAGCACTGGTCCTCTAACATCCAATGCTTGTCAGTTAAGATGAGAAACGTGTGAGCTTCAAGAACGATGTAGTTCGTTTGAGCTGAGAAGTGACTGCCCTTGCCTGAAAGGAGTCTTGCTTGTAGTAAGACACAAAGCCTGGGATTTAACTCCATTTCTGAAGGGAAACACACAGTATAGTTCTCATGCATGGATCACACTCTGCTTTAGAGCAAGAAGCACCGTCTTGCTTTCTAGAGTCCCTAATACAGCAGGAAATCTGAGTGTTCCCAGAATGAAAGAACGGTTTTTCGTACACATAAGGACCGTATGTCGTCCAAATCTGCTTCTGAAACTGCTACAAAGCACTGGTCCTCTAACATCCAATGCTTGTCAGTTAAGATGAGAAACGTGTGAGCTTCGTGAATGATGTAGTTCGTTTGAGCAGAAAAGTAACTGCCCTTACCTGAAATGAAGTCTTGCTTGTAGGAAGACTCAGAGCCTGGGATTTAACTCCATTTCTGAAGTGAAACACACAGCAGAGTTCTCGTCCATTGATCACACTCTGCTTTAGAGCAAGAAGCTCGCTCTTGCTTTTTAGAGGCTCTAAGACAGCATGAAACGTGAGTGTGCTGAGAAAAAAAGAACGATGTTGCCTAAACATAGGGACAATATGTAGTCCAAATCTGCTTGTGAAACTGATACAAAGCACTGGTCCTCTAACATCCAATGCTTCTCAGTTAAGATGAGAAACATGTGAGTTTCGTGAACGATGTAGTTCCTTTGAGCTATAAAGAAACTGCCCTTACCTGAAAGGATGTGTTGCTTGTAGGAAGACTCAGAGCCTGGGATTTAACTCCATTTCTGAAGTGAAACACACAGCAAAGTTCTCATCCATTGATCACACTCTGCTTTAGAGCAAGAAGCTCGCTCTTGCTTTCTAGAGTCTCTAATACAGCAGGCAATCTAAGTGTGTCCAGAACAAAAGAACGGTGTTTCCCACACATACGGACCATATGTAGTCCAAATCTGCTTCTGAAACTGATACAACGCACTGGTCCTCTAACATCCAATGCTTGCCAGTTAAGATGAGAAACGTGTGAGCTTCTTGAACGATGTAGTTCGTTTGAGCTGAAAAGTGACTGCCCTTACCTGAAATGAAGTCTTTCTTGTAGGAAGACACAGAGCCTGGGATTTAACTCCATTTCTGAAGGGAAACACACAGCATAGTTCTCATCCATGGATCACTCTGCTTTAGAGCGAGAAGCACGCTCTTGCTTTCTAGAGGCTCTAAGACAGCATGAAACGTGAGTGTGCTGAGAACAAAAGAACGATGTTGCCTACACATACTGACCATATGTAGTCCAAATCTGCTTCTGAAAGTGATACAAAGCACTGGTCCTGTAACATCCAATGCTTGTCAGTTAAGATGAGAAACTTGTGAGTTTCATGAACGATGTAGTTCGTTTGAGCTATAAATAAACTGCCCTTACCTGAAAGGAATTCTGCTTGTAGGAAGACTCAGAGCCTGGGATTTAACTCCATTTCTGAAGGGAAACACACAGCATAGTTCTCGTCCATAGATCACACTCTGCTTTAGAGCGAGAAGCACGCTCTTGCTTTCTAGAGTCACTAATACAGCAGGAAATCTGAGTGTGCCCAGAACAATGAATGGTGTTTCCTACATATACGGAACTTATGTCGTCCAAATCTGCTTCTGAAACTGATACAAAGCACTTTTCCTCTAACATCCAATGCTTGTCAGTTAAGATGATTAACGTGTGAGCTTTGTGAACTATGTAGTTCGTTTGAGCAGAAAAGTGACTGCCCCTACCTGAAAAGAAATCTTGCTTGTAGGCAGACTCAGAGCCTGGGATTTAACTCCAATTCTGAAGTGAAACACACAGCAGTGTTCTCATCCATTGATCACACTCTGCTTTAGAACAAGAAGCACCCTCTTGCTTTCTAGAGTCTCTAAGACAGCAGGAAGCATTAGTGTGCTGAGAACCAAAGAATGATGTTTCCTACACATACGGACCGTATGTAGTCCAACTCTGCTTCTGAAACTGATACAAAGCACTGGTCCTCTAACATCCAATGCTTGTCAGTTAAGATGAGAAACGTGTGAGCTTCAAGAACGATGTAGTTCGTTTGAGCTGAGAAGTGACTGCCCTTACCTGAAACGAAGTCTTGCTTGTAGTAAGACACAAAGCCTGGGATTTAACTCCATTTCTGAAGGGAAACACACAGTATAGTTCTCATCCATGGATCACACTCTTCTTTAGAGCAAGAAGCACCATCTTGCTTTCTAGAGTCTCTAATACAGCAGGAAATCTGAGTGTTCCTAGAATGAAAGAACGGTTTTTCGTACACAAGGACCGTATGTCGTCCAACTCTGCTTCTGAAACTGACACAAAGCACTGGTCCTCTAACATCCAATGCTTGTCAGTTAAGTTGAGAAACATGTGAGCTTCGTGAACGATGTAGTTCGTTTGAGCAGAAAAGTAACTGCCCTTACCTGAAATGAAGTCTTGCTTGTAGGAAGACTCAGAGCCTGGGATTTCACTCCATTTCTGAAGTGAAACACACAGCAGAGTTCTCATCCATTGATCACACTCTGCTTTAGAGCAAGAAGCTCGCTCTTGCTTTTTAGAGGCTCTAAGACAGCATGAAACGTGAGTGTGCTGAGAACAAAAGAACGATTTTGCCTAAACATAAAGACAATATGTAGTCCAAATCTGCTTGTGAAACTGATACAAAGCACTGGTCCTCTAACATCCAATGCTTCTCAGTTAAGATGAGAAACATGTGAGTTTCGTGAATTATGTAGTTCCTTTGAGCTATAAAGAAACTGCCCTTACCTGAAAGGAAGTGTTGCTTGTAGGAAGACTCAGAGCCTGGGATTTAACTCCAATTCTGAAGTGAAACACACAGCAGTGTTCTCATCCATTGATCACACTCTGCTTTAGAACAAGAAGCACCCTCTTGCTTTCTAGAGTCTCTAAGACAGCAGGAAGCATTAGTGTGCTGAGAACCAAAGAATGATGTTTCCTACACATACGGACCGTATGTAGTCCAACTCTGCTTCTGAAACTGATACAACGCACTGGTCCTCTAACATCCAATGCTTGCCAGTTAAGATGAGAAACGTGTGAGCTTCTTGAACGATGTAGTTCGTTTGAGCTGAAAAGTGACTGCCCTTACCTGAAACGAAGTCTTTCTTGTAGGAAGACACAGAGCCTGGGATTTAACTCCATTTCTGAAGTGAAACACACAGCATAGTTCTCATCCATTGATCACTCTGCTTTAGAGCGAGAAGCACGCTCTTGCTTTCTAGATTCTCTAATACAGCAGGGAACCTGAGTGTGCTGAGAACAAAAGAACGGTGTTTCCTACACATACAGACCATAACTAGTTCAACTCTGCTTCTGAAACTGAAACAAACCACAGGTCCTCTAACATCCAATGCTTGTCAGATAAGATCTGAAATGTGTGAGCTTCGTGAACGATGTAGTTCGTTTGACCTGTAAAGTAACTGCACTTACCTGAAACAAAGTCTTGCTTGTAGGAAGACTCAGAGCCTGGGATTTCACTCCATTTCTGAAGTGAAACACACAGCAGATTTCTCATCCATTGATCACACTCTGCTTTAGAGCAAGAAGCATGCTCTTGCTTTCTAGAGGCTCTAAGACAGCATGAAACGTGAGTGTGCTGAGAACAAAAGAACGATGTTGCCTACACATACGGACCCTATGTAGTCCAAATCTGCTTCTGAAAGTGATACAAAGCACTGGTCCTCTAACATCCAATGCTTGTCAGTTAAGATGAGAAACGTGAGAGTTTCATGAACGATGTAGTTCGTTTGAGCTATAAATAAACTGCCCTTACCTGAAAGGAATTCTGCTTGTAGGAAGACTCAGAGCCTGGGATTTAACTCCATTTCTGAAGGGAAACACACAGCATAGTTCTCGTCCATAGATCACACTCTGCTTTAGAGCGAGAAGCACGCTCTTGCTTTCTAGAATCACTAATACAGCAGGAAATCTGAGTGTGCCCAGAACAATGAATGGTGTTTCCTACATATACGGAACTTATGTCGTCCAAATCTGCTTCTGAAACTGATACAAAGCACTTTTCCTCTAACATCCAATGCTTGTCAGTTAAGATGAGAAACGTGTGAGCTTTGTGAACTATGTAGTTCGTTTGAGCAGAAAAGTGACTGCCCCTACCTGAAAAGAAATCTTGCTTGTAGGAAGACTCAGAGCCTGGGATTTAACTCCAATTCTGAAGTGAAACACACAGCAGTGTTCTCATCCATTGATCACACTCTGCTTTAGAACAAGAAGCACCCTCTTGCTTTCTAGAGTCTCTAAGACAGCAGGAAGCATGAGTGTGCTGAGAACCAAAGAATGATGTTTCCTACACATACGGACCGTATCTAGTCCAACTCTGCTTCTGAAACTGATACAAAGCACTGGTCCTCTAACATCCAATGCTTGTCAGTTAAGATGAGAAACGTGTGAGCTTCAAGAACGATGTAGTTCGTTTGAGCTGAGAAGTGACTGCCCTTACCTGAAACGAAGTCTTGCTTGTAGTAAGACACAAAGCCTGGGATTTAACTCCATTTCTGAAGGGAAACACACAGTATAGTTCTCATCCATGGATCACACTCTGCTTTAGAGCAAGAAGCTCGCTCTTGCTTTCTAGATTCTCTAATACAGCAGGGAACCTGAGTGTGCTGAGAACAAAAACACGGTGTTTCCTACACATACAGACCATAACTAGTTCAACTCTGCTTCTGAAACTGAAACAAACCACAGGTCCTCTAACATCCAATGCTTGCCAGGTAAGATCTGAAATGTGTGAGCTTCGTGAACGATGTAGTTCGTTTGACCTGTAAAGTAACTGCACTTACCTGAAACGAAGTCTTGCTTGTAGGAAGACTCAGAGCCTGGGATTTCACTCCATTTCTGAAGTGAAACACACAGCAGATTTCTCATCCATTGATCACACTCTGCTTTAGAGCAAAAAGCATGCTCTTGCTTTCTAGAGGCTCTAAGACAGCATGAAACGTGAGTGTGCTGAGAACAAAAGAACGATGTTGCCTACACATATGGACCATATGTAGTCCAAATCTGCTTCTGAAAGTGATACAAAGCACTGGTCCTCTAACATCCAATGCTTGTCAGTTAAGATGAGAAACGTGTGAGTTTCATGAACGATGTAGTTCGTTTGAGCTATAAATAAACTGCCCTTACCTGAAAGGAATTCTGCTTGTAGGAAGACTCAGAGCCTGGGATTTAACTCCATTTCTGAAGGGAAACACACAGCATAGTTCTCATCCATAGATCACACTCTGTTTTAGAGCGAGAAGCACGCTCTTGCTTCCTAGAGTCACTAATACAGCAGGAAATCTGAGTGTGCCCAGAACAATGAATGGTGTTTCCTACATATACGGAACTTATGTCGTCCAAATCTGCTTCTGAAACTGATACAAAACACTTTTCCTCTAACATCCAATGCTTGTCAGTTAAGATGAGAAACGTGTGAGCTTCGTGAACTATGTAGTTCGTTTGAGCAGAAAAGTGACTGCCCTTACCTGAAAAGAAATCTTGCTTGTAGGAAGACTCAGAGCCTGGGATTTAACTCCATTTCTGAAGTGAAACACACAGCAGTGTTCTCATCCATTGATCACACTCTGCTTTAGAACAAGAAGCACCCTCTTGCTTTCTAGAGTCTCTAAGACAGCTGGAAACATGAGTGTGCTGAGAACCAAAGAATGATGTTTCCTACACATACGGACCGTATCTAGTCCAACTCTGCTTCTGAAACTGATACAAAGCACTGGTCCTCTAACATCCAATGCTTGTCAGTTAAGATGAGAAACGTGTGAGCTTCAAGAACGATGTAGTTAGTTTGAGGAGAAAAGTGACTGCCCTTACCTGAAATGAGTCTTGCTTGTAGTAAGACACAAAGCCTGGGATTTAACTCCATTTCTGAAGGGAAACACACAGTATAGTTCTCATCCATGGATCACACTCTGCTTTAGAGCAAGAAGCACCGTCTTGCTTTCTAGAGTCCCTAATACAGCAGGAAATCTGAGTGTTCCCAGAATGAAAGAACGGTTTTTCGTACACATAAGGACCGTATGTCGTCCAAATCTGCTTCTGAAACTGCTACAAAGCACTGGTCCTCTAACATCCAATGCTTGTCAGTTAAGATGAGAAACGTGTGAGCTTCGTGAATGATGTAGTTCGTTTGAGCAGAAAAGTAACTGCCCTTACCTGAAATGAAGTCTTGCTTGTAGGAAGACTCAGAGCCTGGGATTTAACTCCATTTCTGAAGTGAAACACACAGCAGAGTTCTAGTACATTGATCACACTCTGCTTTAGAGCAAGAAGCTCGCTCTTGCTTTTTAGAGGCTCTAAGACAGCATGAAACGTGAGTGTGCTGAGAACAAAAGAACGATGTTGCCTAATCATAGGGACAATATTTAGTCCAAATCTGCTTGTGAAACTGATACAAAGCACTGGTCATCTAACGTCCAATGCTTCTCAGTTAAGATGAGAATCATGTGAGTTTCGTGAACGATGTAGTTCCTTTGAGCTATAAAGAAACTGCCCTTACCTGAAAGGAAGTGTTGCTTGTAGGAAGACTCAGAGCCTGGGATTTAACTCCATTTCTGAAGTGAAACACACAGCAAAGTTCTTATCCATTGATCACACTCTGCTTTAGAGCAAGAAGCTCGCTCTTGCTTTCTAGAGTCTCTAATACAGCAGGCAATCTGGGTGTGTCCAGAACAAAAGAACGGTGTTTCCCACACATACGGACCATATGTAGTCCAAATCTGCTTCTGAAACTGATACAGCACACTGGATCTCTAGCATCCAATGCTTGCCAGTTAAGATGAGAAACGTGTGAGCTTCTTGAACGATGTAGTTCGTTTGAGCTGAAAAGTGACTGCCCTTACCTGAAACGAAGACTATCTTGTAGGAAGACACAGAGCCTGGGATTTAACTCCATTTCTGAAGGGAAACACACAGCATAGTTCTCATCCATGGATCACACTCTGCTTTAGAGCGAGAAGCACGCTCTTGCTTTCTAGAGTCTCTAATAGAGCAGGGAACCTGAGTGTCCTGAGAACAAAAGAACGGTGTTTCCTACACATACGGACCATAACTAGTTCAACTCTGCTTCTGAAACTGAAACAAACCACAGGTCCTCTAACATCCAATGCTTGTCAGGTAAGATCTGAAATGTGTGAGCTTCGTGAACGATGTAGTTCCTTTGACCTGTAAAGTAACTGCACTTACCTGAAACGAAGTCTTGCTTGTAGGAAGACTCAGAGCCTGGGATTTCACTCCATTTCTGAAGTGAAACACACAGCAGTGTTCTCATCCATTGATCACACTCTGCTTTAGAACAAGAAGCACGCTCTTGCTTTCTAGAGTCTCTAAGACAGCAGGAAACGTGAGTGTGCTGAGAACCAAAGAATGATGTTTCCTACACATACGGACCGTATCTAGTCCAACTCTGCTTCTAAAAATGATACAAAGCACTGGTCCTCTAACATCCAATGCTTGTCAGTTAAGATGAGAAACGTGTGAGCTTCATGAACGATGTAGTTCGTTTGAGCTGAGAAGTGACTGCCCTTACCTTTAACGAAGTCTTGCTTGTAGTAAGACACAAAGCCTGGGATTTAACTCCCTTTCTGAAGGGAAACACACAGTATAGTTCTCATCCATGGATCACACTCTGCTTTAGAGCAAGAAGCACCGTCTTGCTTTCTAGAGTCTCTAATACAGCAGGAAATCTGAGTGTTCCCAGAATGAAAGAACGGTTTTTCGTACACATAAGGACCGTATGTCGTCCAAATCTGTTTCTGAAACTGATACAAAGCACTGGTCCTCTAACATCCAATGCTTGTCAGTTAAGATGAGAAACGTGTGAGCTTCGTGAACGATGTAGTTCGTTTGAGCAGAAAAGTAACTGCCCTTACCTGAAATGAAGTCTTGCTTGTAGGAAGACTCAGAGCCTGGGATTTAACTCCATTTCTGAAGTGAAACACACAGCAGAGTTCTCATCCATTGATCACACTCTGCTTTAGAGCAAGAAGCTCGCTGTTGCTTTCTAGAGTCTCTAATACAGCAGGCAATCTGAGTGTGTCCAGAACAAAAGAACGGTGTTTCCCACACAAACGGACCATATGTAGTCCAAATCTGCTTCTGAAACTGATACAACGCACTGGTCCTCTAACATCCAATGCTTGCCAGTTAAGATGAGAAACGTGTGAGCTTCTTGAACGATGTAGTTCGTTTGAGCTGAAAAGTGACTGCCCTTACCGGAAACGAAGTCTTTCTTGTAGGAAGACACAGAGCCTGGGATTTAACTCCATTTCTGAAGGGAAACACTCAGCATAGTTCTCATCCATGGATCACTCTGCTTTTGAGCGAGAAGCACGCTCTTGCTTTCTAGATTCTCTAATACAGCAGGGAACCTGAGCGTGCTGAGAACAAAAGAACGGTATTTATTGCACATACAGACCATAACTAGTTCAACTCTGCTTCTGAAACTGAAACAAACCACAGGTCCTCTAACATCCAATGCTTGTCAGGTAAGATCTGAAATGTGTGAGCTTCGTGAACGATGTAGTTCGTTTGACCTGTAAAGTAACTGCACTTACCAGAAACGAAGTCTTGCTTGTAGGAAGACTCAGAGCCTGGGATTTAACTCCATTTCTGAAGTGAAACACACAGCAGATTTCTCATCCATTGATCACACTCTGCTTTATTGCAAAAAGCATGCTCTTGCTTTCTAGAGGCTCTAAGACAGCATGAAACGTGAGTGTGCTGAGAACAAAAGAACGATGTTGCCTACACATATGGACCATATGTAGTCCAAATCTGCTTCTGAAAGTGATACAAAGCACTGGTCCTCTAACATCCAATGCTTGTCAGTTAAGATGAGAAACGTGTGAGTTTCATGAACGATGTAGTTCGTTTGAGCTATAAATAAACTGCCCTTACCTGAAAGGAATTCTGCTTGTAGGAAGACTCAGAGCCTGGGATTTAACTCCATTTCTGAAGGGAAACACACAGCATAGTTCTCATCCATAGATCACACTCTGCTTTAGAGCGAGAAGCACGCTCTTGCTTTCTAGAGTCACTAATACAGCAGGAAATCTGAGTGTGCCCAGAACAATGAATGGTGTTTCCTACATATACGGAACTTATGTCGTCCAAATCTGCTTCTGAAACTGATACAAAGCACTTTTCCTCTAACATCCAATGCTTGTCAGTTAAGATTAGAAACGTGTGAGCTTCGTGAACTATGTAGTTCGTTTGAGCAGAAAAGTGACTGCCCTTACCTGAAAAGAAATCTTACTTGTAGGAAGACTCAGAGCCTGGGATTTAACTCCATTTCTGAAGTGAAACACACAGCAGTGTTCTCATCCATTGATCCCACTCTGCTTTAGAACAAGAAGCACCCTCTTGCTTTCTAGAGTCTCTAAGACAGCAGGAAACATGAGTGTGCTGAGAACCAAAGAATGATGTTTCCTACACATACGGACCGTATGTAGTCCAACTCTGCTTCTGAAACTGATACAAAGCACTGGTCCTCTAACATCCAATGCTTGTCAGTTAAGATGAGAAACGTGTGAGCTTCAAGAACGATGTAGTTCGTTTGAGCTGAGAAGTGACTGCCCTTGCCTGAAAGGAGTCTTGCTTGTAGTAAGACACAAAGCCTGGGATTTAACTCCATTTCTGAAGGGAAACACACAGTATAGTTCTCATGCATGGATCACACTCTGCTTTAGAGCAAGAAGCACCGTCTTGCTTTCTAGAGTCCCTAATACAGCAGGAAATCTGAGTGTTCCCAGAATGAAAGAACGGTTTTTCGTACACATAAGGACCGTATGTCGTCCAAATCTGCTTCTGAAACTGCTACAAAGCACTGGTCCTCTAACATCCAATGCTTGTCAGTTAAGATGAGAAACGTGTGAGCTTCGTGAATGATGTAGTTCGTTTGAGCAGAAAAGTAACTGCCCTTACCTGAAATGAAGTCTTGCTTGTAGGAAGACTCAGAGCCTGGGATTTAACTCCATTTCTGAAGTGAAACACACAGCAGAGTTCTCGTCCATTGATCACACTCTGCTTTAGAGCAAGAAGCTCGCTCTTGCTTTTTAGAGGCTCTAAGACAGCATGAAACGTGAGTGTGCTGAGAAAAAAAGAACGATGTTGCCTAAACATAGGGACAATATGTAGTCCAAATCTGCTTGTGAAACTGATACAAAGCACTGGTCCTCTAACATCCAATGCTTCTCAGTTAAGATGAGAAACATGTGAGTTTCGTGAACGATGTAGTTCCTTTGAGCTATAAAGAAACTGCCCTTACCTGAAAGGATGTGTTGCTTGTAGGAAGACTCAGAGCCTGGGATTTAACTCCATTTCTGAAGTGAAACACACAGCAAAGTTCTCATCCATTGATCACACTCTGCTTTAGAGCAAGAAGCTCGCTCTTGCTTTCTAGAGTCTCTAATACAGCAGGCAATCTAAGTGTGTCCAGAACAAAAGAACGGTGTTTCCCACACATACGGACCATATGTAGTCCAAATCTGCTTCTGAAACTGATACAACGCACTGGTCCTCTAACATCCAATGCTTGCCAGTTAAGATGAGAAACGTGTGAGCTTCTTGAACGATGTAGTTCGTTTGAGCTGAAAAGTGACTGCCCTTACCTGAAATGAAGTCTTTCTTGTAGGAAGACACAGAGCCTGGGATTTAACTCCATTTCTGAAGGGAAACACACAGCATAGTTCTCATCCATGGATCACTCTGCTTTAGAGCGAGAAGCACGCTCTTGCTTTCTAGAGGCTCTAAGACAGCATGAAACGTGAGTGTGCTGAGAACAAAAGAACGATGTTGCCTACACATACTGACCATATGTAGTCCAAATCTGCTTCTGAAAGTGATACAAAGCACTGGTCCTGTAACATCCAATGCTTGTCAGTTAAGATGAGAAACTTGTGAGTTTCATGAACGATGTAGTTCGTTTGAGCTATAAATAAACTGCCCTTACCTGAAAGGAATTCTGCTTGTAGGAAGACTCAGAGCCTGGGATTTAACTCCATTTCTGAAGGGAAACACACAGCATAGTTCTCGTCCATAGATCACACTCTGCTTTAGAGCGAGAAGCACGCTCTTGCTTTCTAGAGTCACTAATACAGCAGGAAATCTGAGTGTGCCCAGAACAATGAATGGTGTTTCCTACATATACGGAACTTATGTCGTCCAAATCTGCTTCTGAAACTGATACAAAGCACTTTTCCTCTAACATCCAATGCTTGTCAGTTAAGATGATTAACGTGTGAGCTTTGTGAACTATGTAGTTCGTTTGAGCAGAAAAGTGACTGCCCCTACCTGAAAAGAAATCTTGCTTGTAGGCAGACTCAGAGCCTGGGATTTAACTCCAATTCTGAAGTGAAACACACAGCAGTGTTCTCATCCATTGATCACACTCTGCTTTAGAACAAGAAGCACCCTCTTGCTTTCTAGAGTCTCTAAGACAGCAGGAAGCATTAGTGTGCTGAGAACCAAAGAATGATGTTTCCTACACATACGGACCGTATGTAGTCCAACTCTGCTTCTGAAACTGATACAAAGCACTGGTCCTCTAACATCCAATGCTTGTCAGTTAAGATGAGAAACGTGTGAGCTTCAAGAACGATGTAGTTCGTTTGAGCTGAGAAGTGACTGCCCTTACCTGAAACGAAGTCTTGCTTGTAGTAAGACACAAAGCCTGGGATTTAACTCCATTTCTGAAGGGAAACACACAGTATAGTTCTCATCCATGGATCACACTCTTCTTTAGAGCAAGAAGCACCATCTTGCTTTCTAGAGTCTCTAATACAGCAGGAAATCTGAGTGTTCCTAGAATGAAAGAACGGTTTTTCGTACACAAGGACCGTATGTCGTCCAACTCTGCTTCTGAAACTGACACAAAGCACTGGTCCTCTAACATCCAATGCTTGTCAGTTAAGTTGAGAAACATGTGAGCTTCGTGAACGATGTAGTTCGTTTGAGCAGAAAAGTAACTGCCCTTACCTGAAATGAAGTCTTGCTTGTAGGAAGACTCAGAGCCTGGGATTTCACTCCATTTCTGAAGTGAAACACACAGCAGAGTTCTCATCCATTGATCACACTCTGCTTTAGAGCAAGAAGCTCGCTCTTGCTTTTTAGAGGCTCTAAGACAGCATGAAACGTGAGTGTGCTGAGAACAAAAGAACGATTTTGCCTAAACATAAAGACAATATGTAGTCCAAATCTGCTTGTGAAACTGATACAAAGCACTGGTCCTCTAACATCCAATGCTTCTCAGTTAAGATGAGAAACATGTGAGTTTCGTGAATTATGTAGTTCCTTTGAGCTATAAAGAAACTGCCCTTACCTGAAAGGAAGTGTTGCTTGTAGGAAGACTCAGAGCCTGGGATTTAACTCCAATTCTGAAGTGAAACACACAGCAGTGTTCTCATCCATTGATCACACTCTGCTTTAGAACAAGAAGCACCCTCTTGCTTTCTAGAGTCTCTAAGACAGCAGGAAGCATTAGTGTGCTGAGAACCAAAGAATGATGTTTCCTACACATACGGACCGTATGTAGTCCAACTCTGCTTCTGAAACTGATACAACGCACTGGTCCTCTAACATCCAATGCTTGCCAGTTAAGATGAGAAACGTGTGAGCTTCTTGAACGATGTAGTTCGTTTGAGCTGAAAAGTGACTGCCCTTACCTGAAACGAAGTCTTTCTTGTAGGAAGACACAGAGCCTGGGATTTAACTCCATTTCTGAAGTGAAACACACAGCATAGTTCTCATCCATTGATCACTCTGCTTTAGAGCGAGAAGCACGCTCTTGCTTTCTAGATTCTCTAATACAGCAGGGAACCTGAGTGTGCTGAGAACAAAAGAACGGTGTTTCCTACACATACAGACCATAACTAGTTCAACTCTGCTTCTGAAACTGAAACAAACCACAGGTCCTCTAACATCCAATGCTTGTCAGATAAGATCTGAAATGTGTGAGCTTCGTGAACGATGTAGTTCGTTTGACCTGTAAAGTAACTGCACTTACCTGAAACAAAGTCTTGCTTGTAGGAAGACTCAGAGCCTGGGATTTCACTCCATTTCTGAAGTGAAACACACAGCAGATTTCTCATCCATTGATCACACTCTGCTTTAGAGCAAGAAGCATGCTCTTGCTTTCTAGAGGCTCTAAGACAGCATGAAACGTGAGTGTGCTGAGAACAAAAGAACGATGTTGCCTACACATACGGACCCTATGTAGTCCAAATCTGCTTCTGAAAGTGATACAAAGCACTGGTCCTCTAACATCCAATGCTTGTCAGTTAAGATGAGAAACGTGAGAGTTTCATGAACGATGTAGTTCGTTTGAGCTATAAATAAACTGCCCTTACCTGAAAGGAATTCTGCTTGTAGGAAGACTCAGAGCCTGGGATTTAACTCCATTTCTGAAGGGAAACACACAGCATAGTTCTCGTCCATAGATCACACTCTGCTTTAGAGCGAGAAGCACGCTCTTGCTTTCTAGAATCACTAATACAGCAGGAAATCTGAGTGTGCCCAGAACAATGAATGGTGTTTCCTACATATACGGAACTTATGTCGTCCAAATCTGCTTCTGAAACTGATACAAAGCACTTTTCCTCTAACATCCAATGCTTGTCAGTTAAGATGAGAAACGTGTGAGCTTTGTGAACTATGTAGTTCGTTTGAGCAGAAAAGTGACTGCCCCTACCTGAAAAGAAATCTTGCTTGTAGGAAGACTCAGAGCCTGGGATTTAACTCCAATTCTGAAGTGAAACACACAGCAGTGTTCTCATCCATTGATCACACTCTGCTTTAGAACAAGAAGCACCCTCTTGCTTTCTAGAGTCTCTAAGACAGCAGGAAGCATGAGTGTGCTGAGAACCAAAGAATGATGTTTCCTACACATACGGACCGTATCTAGTCCAACTCTGCTTCTGAAACTGATACAAAGCACTGGTCCTCTAACATCCAATGCTTGTCAGTTAAGATGAGAAACGTGTGAGCTTCAAGAACGATGTAGTTCGTTTGAGCTGAGAAGTGACTGCCCTTACCTGAAACGAAGTCTTGCTTGTAGTAAGACACAAAGCCTGGGATTTAACTCCATTTCTGAAGGGAAACACACAGTATAGTTCTCATCCATGGATCACACTCTGCTTTAGAGCAAGAAGCTCGCTCTTGCTTTTTAGAGGCTCTAAGACAGCATGAAACGTGAGTGTGCTGAGAACAAAAGAACGATGTTGCCTACACATACGGACCATATGTAGTCCAAATCTGCTTCTGCAAGTGATACAAAGCACTGGTCCTCTAACATCCAATGCTTGTCAGTTAAGATGAGAAACGTGTGAGTTTCATGAACGATGTAGTTCGTTTGAGCTATAAATAAACTGCCCTTACCTGAAAGGAATTCTGCTTGTAGGAAGACTCAGAGCCTGGGATTTAACTCCATGTCTGAAGGGAAACACACAGCATAGTTCTCATCCATAGATCACACTCTGCTTTAGAGCGAGAAGCACGCTCTTGCTTTCTAGAGTCACTAAAACAGCAGGAAATCTGAGTGTGCCCAGAACAATGAATGGTGTTTCCTACATATACGGAACTTATGTCGTCCAAATCTGCTTCTGAAACTGATACAAAGCACTTTTCCTCTAACATCCAATGCTTGTCAGTTAAGATGAGAAACGTGTGAGCTTCGTGAACTATGTAGTTCGTTTGAGCAGAAAAGTGACTGCCCTTACCTGAAAAGAAATCTTGCTTGTAGGAAGACTCAGAGCCTGGGATTTAACTCCATTTCTGAAGTGAAACACACAGCAGTGTTCTCATCCATTGATCACACTCTGCTTTAGAAGAAGAAGCACCCTCTTGCTTTCTAGAGTCTCTAAGACAGCAGGAAACATGAGTGTGCTGAGAACCAAAGAATGATGTTTCCTACACATACGGACCGTATCTAGTCCAACTCTGCTTCTGAAACTGATACAAAGCACTAGTCCTCTAACATCCAATGCTTGTCAGTTAAGATGAGAAACGTGTGAGCTTCAAGAACGATGTAGTTCGTTTGAGCTGAGAAGTGACTGCCCTTACCTGAAAGGAGTCTTGCTTGTAGTAAGACACAAAGCCTGGGATTTAACTCCATTTCTGAAGGGAAACACACAGTATAGTTCTCATCCATGGATCACACTCTGCTTTAGAGCAAGAAGCACCGTCTTGCTTTCTAGAGTCTCTAATACAGCAGGAAATCTGAGTGTTCCCAGAATGAAAGAATGGTTTTTCGTACACATAAGGACCGTATGTCGTCCAACTCTGCTTCTGAAACTGATACAAAGCACTGGTCCTCTAACATCCAATGCTTGTCAGTTAAGATGAGAAACGTGTGAGCTTCGTGAACGATGTAGTTCGTTTGAGCAGAAAAGTAACTGCCCTTACCTGAAATGAAGTCTTGCTTGTAGGAAGACTCAGAGCCTGGGATTTAACTCCATTTCTGAAGTGAAACACACAGCAGAGTTCTCATCCATTGATCACACTCTGCTTTAGAGCAAGAAGCTCGCTCTTGCTTTTTAGAGGCTCTAAGACAGCATGAAACGTGAGTGTGCTGAGAACAAAAGAACGATGTTGCCTAAACATAAAGACAATATGTAGTCCAAATCTGCTTGTGAAACTGATACAAAGCACTGGTCCTCTAACATCCAATGCTTCTCAGTTAAGATGAGAAACATGTGAGTTTTGTGAATGATGTAGTTCCTTTGAGCTATAAAGAAACTGCCCTTACCTGAAAGGAAGTGTTGCTTGTAGGAAGACTCAGAGCCTGGGATTTAACTCCATTTCTGAAGTGAAACACACAGCAAAGTTCTCATCCATTGATCACACTCTGCTTTAGAGCAAGAAGCTCGCTCTTGCTTTCTAGAGTCTCTAATACAGCAGGAAATCTGAGTGTGTCCAGAACAAAAGAACGGTGTTTCCCACACAAACGGACCATATGTAGTCCAAATCTGCTTCTGAAACTGATACAACGCACTGGTCCTCTAACATCCAATGCTTGCCAGTTAAGATGAGAAACGTGTGAGCTTCTTGAACGATGTAGTTCGTTTGAGCAGAAAAGTGACTGCCCTTACCTGAAACGAAGTCTTTCTCGTAGGAAGACACAGAGCCTGGGATTTAACTCCATTTCTGAAGGGAAACACACAGCATAGTTCTCATGCATGGATCACTCTGCTTTAGAGCGAGAAGCACGCTCTTGCTTTCTAGATTCTCTAATACAGCAGGGAACCTGAGTGTGCTGAGAACAAAAACACGGTGTTTCCTACACATACAGACCATAACTAGTTCAACTCTGCTTCTGAAACTGAAACAAACCACAGGTCCTCTAACATCCAATGCTTGCCAGGTAAGATCTGAAATGTGTGAGCTTCGTGAACGATGTAGTTCGTTTGACCTGTAAAGTAACTGCACTTACCTGAAACGAAGTCTTGCTTGTAGGAAGACTCAGAGCCTGGGATTTCACTCCATTTCTGAAGTGAAACACACAGCAGATTTCTCATCCATTGATCACACTCTGCTTTAGAGCAAAAAGCATGCTCTTGCTTTCTAGAGGCTCTAAGACAGCATGAAACGTGAGTGTGCTGAGAACAAAAGAACGATGTTGCCTACACATATGGACCATATGTAGTCCAAATCTGCTTCTGAAAGTGATACAAAGCACTGGTCCTCTAACATCCAATGCTTGTCAGTTAAGATGAGAAACGTGTGAGTTTCATGAACGATGTAGTTCGTTTGAGCTATAAATAAACTGCCCTTACCTGAAAGGAATTCTGCTTGTAGGAAGACTCAGAGCCTGGGATTTAACTCCATTTCTGAAGGGAAACACACAGCATAGTTCTCATCCATAGATCACACTCTGTTTTAGAGCGAGAAGCACGCTCTTGCTTCCTAGAGTCACTAATACAGCAGGAAATCTGAGTGTGCCCAGAACAATGAATGGTGTTTCCTACATATACGGAACTTATGTCGTCCAAATCTGCTTCTGAAACTGATACAAAACACTTTTCCTCTAACATCCAATGCTTGTCAGTTAAGATGAGAAACGTGTGAGCTTCGTGAACTATGTAGTTCGTTTGAGCAGAAAAGTGACTGCCCTTACCTGAAAAGAAATCTTGCTTGTAGGAAGACTCAGAGCCTGGGATTTAACTCCATTTCTGAAGTGAAACACACAGCAGTGTTCTCATCCATTGATCACACTCTGCTTTAGAACAAGAAGCACCCTCTTGCTTTCTAGAGTCTCTAAGACAGCTGGAAACATGAGTGTGCTGAGAACCAAAGAATGATGTTTCCTACACATACGGACCGTATCTAGTCCAACTCTGCTTCTGAAACTGATACAAAGCACTGGTCCTCTAACATCCAATGCTTGTCAGTTAAGATGAGAAACGTGTGAGCTTCAAGAACGATGTAGTTAGTTTGAGGAGAAAAGTGACTGCCCTTACCTGAAATGAGTCTTGCTTGTAGTAAGACACAAAGCCTGGGATTTAACTCCATTTCTGAAGGGAAACACACAGTATAGTTCTCATCCATGGATCACACTCTGCTTTAGAGCAAGAAGCACCGTCTTGCTTTCTAGAGTCCCTAATACAGCAGGAAATCTGAGTGTTCCCAGAATGAAAGAACGGTTTTTCGTACACATAAGGACCGTATGTCGTCCAAATCTGCTTCTGAAACTGCTACAAAGCACTGGTCCTCTAACATCCAATGCTTGTCAGTTAAGATGAGAAACGTGTGAGCTTCGTGAATGATGTAGTTCGTTTGAGCAGAAAAGTAACTGCCCTTACCTGAAATGAAGTCTTGCTTGTAGGAAGACTCAGAGCCTGGGATTTAACTCCATTTCTGAAGTGAAACACACAGCAGAGTTCTAGTACATTGATCACACTCTGCTTTAGAGCAAGAAGCTCGCTCTTGCTTTTTAGAGGCTCTAAGACAGCATGAAACGTGAGTGTGCTGAGAACAAAAGAACGATGTTGCCTAATCATAGGGACAATATTTAGTCCAAATCTGCTTGTGAAACTGATACAAAGCACTGGTCATCTAACGTCCAATGCTTCTCAGTTAAGATGAGAATCATGTGAGTTTCGTGAACGATGTAGTTCCTTTGAGCTATAAAGAAACTGCCCTTACCTGAAAGGAAGTGTTGCTTGTAGGAAGACTCAGAGCCTGGGATTTAACTCCATTTCTGAAGTGAAACACACAGCAAAGTTCTTATCCATTGATCACACTCTGCTTTAGAGCAAGAAGCTCGCTCTTGCTTTCTAGAGTCTCTAATACAGCAGGCAATCTGGGTGTGTCCAGAACAAAAGAACGGTGTTTCCCACACATACGGACCATATGTAGTCCAAATCTGCTTCTGAAACTGATACAGCACACTGGATCTCTAGCATCCAATGCTTGCCAGTTAAGATGAGAAACGTGTGAGCTTCTTGAACGATGTAGTTCGTTTGAGCTGAAAAGTGACTGCCCTTACCTGAAACGAAGACTATCTTGTAGGAAGACACAGAGCCTGGGATTTAACTCCATTTCTGAAGGGAAACACACAGCATAGTTCTCATCCATGGATCACACTCTGCTTTAGAGCGAGAAGCACGCTCTTGCTTTCTAGAGTCTCTAATAGAGCAGGGAACCTGAGTGTCCTGAGAACAAAAGAACGGTGTTTCCTACACATACGGACCATAACTAGTTCAACTCTGCTTCTGAAACTGAAACAAACCACAGGTCCTCTAACATCCAATGCTTGTCAGGTAAGATCTGAAATGTGTGAGCTTCGTGAACGATGTAGTTCCTTTGACCTGTAAAGTAACTGCACTTACCTGAAACGAAGTCTTGCTTGTAGGAAGACTCAGAGCCTGGGATTTCACTTCATTTCTGAAGTGAAACACACAGCAGTGTTCTCATCCATTGATCACACTCTGCTTTAGAACAAGAAGCACGCTCTTGCTTTCTAGAGTCTCTAAGACAGCAGGAAACGTGAGTGTGCTGAGAACCAAAGAATGATGTTTCCTACACATACGGACCGTATCTAGTCCAACTCTGCTTCTAAAAATGATACAAAGCACTGGTCCTCTAACATCCAATGCTTGTCAGTTAAGATGAGAAACGTGTGAGCTTCATGAACGATGTAGTTCGTTTGAGCTGAGAAGTGACTGCCCTTACCTTTAACGAAGTCTTGCTTGTAGTAAGACACAAAGCCTGGGATTTAACTCCCTTTCTGAAGGGAAACACACAGTATAGTTCTCATCCATGGATCACACTCTGCTTTAGAGCAAGAAGCACCGTCTTGCTTTCTAGAGTCTCTAATACAGCAGGAAATCTGAGTGTTCCCAGAATGAAAGAACGGTTTTTCGTACACATAAGGACCGTATGTCGTCCAAATCTGTTTCTGAAACTGATACAAAGCACTGGTCCTCTAACATCCAATGCTTGTCAGTTAAGATGAGAAACGTGTGAGCTTCGTGAACGATGTAGTTCGTTTGAGCAGAAAAGTAACTGCCCTTACCTGAAATGAAGTCTTGCTTGTAGGAAGACTCAGAGCCTGGGATTTAACTCCATTTCTGAAGTGAAACACACAGCAGAGTTCTCATCCATTGATCACACTCTGCTTTAGAGCAAGAAGCTCGCTGTTGCTTTCTAGAGTCTCTAATACAGCAGGCAATCTGAGTGTGTCCAGAACAAAAGAACGGTGTTTCCCACACAAACGGACCATATGTAGTCCAAATCTGCTTCTGAAACTGATACAACGCACTGGTCCTCTAACATCCAATGCTTGCCAGTTAAGATGAGAAACGTGTGAGCTTCTTGAACGATGTAGTTCGTTTGAGCTGAAAAGTGACTGCCCTTACCGGAAACGAAGTCTTTCTTGTAGGAAGACACAGAGCCTGGGATTTAACTCCATTTCTGAAGGGAAACACTCAGCATAGTTCTCATCCATGGATCACTCTGCTTTAGAGCGAGAAGCACGCTCTTGCTTTCTAGATTCTCTAATACAGCAGGGAACCTGAGCGTGCTGAGAACAAAAGAACGGTATTTATTGCACATACAGACCATAACTAGTTCAACTCTGCTTCTGAAACTGAAACAAACCACAGGTCCTCTAACATCCAATGCTTGTCAGGTAAGATCTGAAATGTGTGAGCTTCGTGAACGATGTAGTTCGTTTGACCTGTAAAGTAACTGCACTTACCAGAAACGAAGTCTTGCTTGTAGGAAGACTCAGAGCCTGGGATTTAACTCCATTTCTGAAGTGAAACACACAGCAGATTTCTCATCCATTGATCACACTCTGCTTTATTGCAAAAAGCATGCTCTTGCTTTCTAGAGGCTCTAAGACAGCATGAAACGTGAGTGTGCTGAGAACAAAAGAACGATGTTGCCTACACATATGGACCATATGTAGTCCAAATCTGCTTCTGAAAGTGATACAAAGCACTGGTCCTCTAACATCCAATGCTTGTCAGTTAAGATGAGAAACGTGTGAGTTTCATGAACGATGTAGTTCGTTTGAGCTATAAATAAACTGCCCTTACCTGAAAGGAATTCTGCTTGTAGGAAGACTCAGAGCCTGGGATTTAACTCCATTTCTGAAGGGAAACACACAGCATAGTTCTCTTCCATAGATCACACTCTGCTTTAGAGCGAGAAGCACGCTCTTGCTTTCTAGAGTCACTAATACAGCAGGAAATCTGAGTGTGCCCAGAACAATGAATGGTGTTTCCTACATATACGGAACTTATGTCGTCCAAATCTGCTTCTGAAACTGATACAAAGCACTTTTCCTCTAACATCCAATGCTTGTCAGTTAAGATTAGAAACGTGTGAGCTTCGTGAACTATGTAGTTCGTTTGAGCAGAAAAGTGACTGCCCTTACCTGAAAAGAAATCTTACTTGTAGGAAGACTCAGAGCCTGGGATTTAACTCCATTTCTGAAGTGAAACACACAGCAGTGTTCTCATCCATTGATCCCACTCTGCTTTAGAACAAGAAGCACCCTCTTGCTTTCTAGAGTCTCTAAGACAGCAGGAAACATGAGTGTGCTGAGAACCAAAGAATGATGTTTCCTACACATACGGACCGTATGTAGTCCAACTCTGCTTCTGAAACTGATACAAAGCACTGGTCCTCTAACATCCAATGCTTGTCAGTTAAGATGAGAAACGTGTGAGCTTCAAGAACGATGTAGTTCGTTTGAGCTGAGAAGTGACTGCCCTTGCCTGAAAGGAGTCTTGCTTGTAGTAAGACACAAAGCCTGGGATTTAACTCCATTTCTGAAGGGAAACACACAGTATAGTTCTCATGCATGGATCACACTCTGCTTTAGAGCAAGAAGCACCGTCTTGCTTTCTAGAGTCCCTAATACAGCAGGAAATCTGAGTGTTCCCAGAATGAAAGAACGGTTTTTCGTACACATAAGGACCGTATGTCGTCCAAATCTGCTTCTGAAACTGCTACAAAGCACTGGTCCTCTAACATCCAATGCTTGTCAGTTAAGATGAGAAACGTGTGAGCTTCGTGAATGATGTAGTTCGTTTGAGCAGAAAAGTAACTGCCCTTACCTGAAATGAAGTCTTGCTTGTAGGAAGACTCAGAGCCTGGGATTTAACTCCATTTCTGAAGTGAAACACACAGCAGAGTTCTCGTCCATTGATCACACTCTGCTTTAGAGCAAGAAGCTCGCTCTTGCTTTTTAGAGGCTCTAAGACAGCATGAAACGTGAGTGTGCTGAGAAAAAAAGAACGATGTTGCCTAAACATAGGGACAATATGTAGTCCAAATCTGCTTGTGAAACTGATACAAAGCACTGGTCCTCTAACATCCAATGCTTCTCAGTTAAGATGAGAAACATGTGAGTTTCGTGAACGATGTAGTTCCTTTGAGCTATAAAGAAACTGCCCTTACCTGAAAGGATGTGTTGCTTGTAGGAAGACTCAGAGCCTGGGATTTAACTCCATTTCTGAAGTGAAACACACAGCAAAGTTCTCATCCATTGATCACACTCTGCTTTAGAGCAAGAAGCTCGCTCTTGCTTTCTAGAGTCTCTAATACAGCAGGCAATCTAAGTGTGTCCAGAACAAAAGAACGGTGTTTCCCACACATACGGACCATATGTAGTCCAAATCTGCTTCTGAAACTGATACAACGCACTGGTCCTCTAACATCCAATGCTTGCCAGTTAAGATGAGAAACGTGTGAGCTTCTTGAACGATGTAGTTCGTTTGAGCTGAAAAGTGACTGCCCTTACCTGAAATGAAGTCTTTCTTGTAGGAAGACACAGAGCCTGGGATTTAACTCCATTTCTGAAGGGAAACACACAGCATAGTTCTCATCCATGGATCACTCTGCTTTAGAGCGAGAAGCACGCTCTTGCTTTCTAGAGGCTCTAAGACAGCATGAAACGTGAGTGTGCTGAGAACAAAAGAACGATGTTGCCTACACATACTGACCATATGTAGTCCAAATCTGCTTCTGAAAGTGATACAAAGCACTGGTCCTGTAACATCCAATGCTTGTCAGTTAAGATGAGAAACTTGTGAGTTTCATGAATGATGTAGTTCGTTTGAGGTATAAATAAACTGCCCTTACCTGAAAGGAATTCTGCTTGTAGGAAGACTCAGAGCCTGGGATTTAACTCCATTTCTGAAGGGAAACACACAGCATAGTTCTCATCCATGGATCACACTCTGCTTTAGAGCAAGAAGCACAGTCTTGCTTTCTAGAGTCCCTAATAGAGCAGGAAATCTGAGTGTTCCCAGAATGAAAAAATGGTTTTTCGTACACATAAGGACCGTATCGTCCAAATCTGCTTCTGAAACTGATACAAAGCACTGGTCCTCTAACATCCAATGCTTGTCAGTTAAGATGAGAAACGTGTGAGCTCAGTGAATGATGTAGTTCGTTTGAGCAGAAAAGTGACTGCCCTTACCTGAAATGAAGTCTTGCTTGTAGGAAGACTCAGAGCCTGGGATTTAACTCCATTTCTGAAGGGAAACAAATAGCAGTGTTCTCATCCATTGAACACACTCTGCTTTAGAACAAGAAGCACACTCTTGCTTTCTAGAGTCTCTAATACAGCAGGGAACATGAGTGTGCTGAGAACAAACGAACGGTGTTTCCTACACATACGGTCCATATCTAGTTCAACTCTGCTTCTGAAACTGAAACAAACCACAGTTCCTCTAACATCCAATGCTTGTCAGGTAAGATCTGAAATGTGTGAGCTTCGTGAACGATGTAGTTCGTTTGACCTGTAAAGTAACTGCACTTACCTGTAACGAAGTCTTGCTTGTATTAAGACTCAGAGCCTGGGATTTCACTCCATTTCTGAAGTGAAACACACAGCAGATTTCTCATCCATTGATCACACTCTACTTTAGAGCAAGAAGCATGCTCTTGCTTTCTAGAGGCTCTAAGACAGCGTGAAACGTGAGTGTGCTGAGAACAAAAGAACGATGTTGCCTACACATACGGACCATATGTAGTCCAAATCTGCTTCTGAAAGTGATACAAAGCACTGGTCCTCTAACATCCAATGCTTGTCAGTTAACATGAGAAACGTGTGAGTTTCATGAACGATGTAGTTCGTTTGAGCTATAAATAAACTGCCCTTACCTGAAAGGAATTCTGCTTGTAGGAAGACTCAGAGCCTGGGATTTAACTCCATTTCTGAAGGGAAACACACAGCATAGTTCTCATCCATAGATCACACTCTGCTTTAGAGCGAGAAGCACGCTCTTGCTTTCTAGAGTCACTAATACAGCAGGAAATCTGAGTGTGCCCAGAACAATGAATGGTGTTTCCTACATATACGGAACTTATGTCGTCCAAATCTGCTTCTGAAACTGATACAAAGCACTTTTCCTCTAACATCCAATGCTTGTCAGTTAAGATTAGAAACGTGTGAGCTTCGTGAACTATGTAGTTCGTTTGAGCAGAAAAGTGACTGCCCTTACCTGAAAAGAAATCTTACTTGTAGGAAGACTCAGAGCCTGGGATTTAACTCCATTTCTGAAGTGAAACACACAGCAGTGTTCTCATCCATTGATCCCACTCTGCTTTAGAACAAGAAGCACCCTCTTGCTTTCTAGAGTCTCTAAGACAGCAGGAAACATGAGTGTGCTGAGAACCAAAGACTGATGTTTCCTACACATACGGACCGTATGTAGTCCAACTCTGCTTCTGAAACTGATACAAAGCACTGGTCCTCTAACATCCAATGCTTGTCAGTTAAGATGAGAAACGTGTGAGCTTCAAGAACGATAAAGTTCGTTTGAGCTGAGAAGTGACTGCCCTTGCCTGAAAGGAGTCTTGCTTGTAGTAAGACACAAAGCCTGGGATTTAACTCCATTTCTGAAGGGAAACACACAGTATAGTTCTCACGCATGGATCACACTCTGCTTTAGAGCAAGAAGCACCGTCTTGCTTTCTAGAGTCCCTAATACAGCAGGAAATCTGAGTGTTCCCAGAATGAAAGAACGGTTTTTCGTACACATAAGGACCGTATGTCGTCCAAATCTGCTTCTGAAACTGCTACAAAGCACTGGTCCTCTAACATCCAATGCTTGTCAGTTAAGATGAGAAACGTGTGAGCTTCGTGAATGATGTAGTTCGTTTGAGCAGAAAAGTAACTGCCCTTACCTGAAATGAAGTCTTGCTTGTAGGAAGACTCAGAGCCTGGGATTTAACTCCATTTCTGAAGTGAAACACACAGCAGAGTTCTCGTCCATTGATCACACTCTGCTTTAGAGCAAGAAGCTCGCTCTTGCTTTTTAGAGGCTCTAAGACAGCATGAAACGTGAGTGTGCTGAGAAAAAAAGAACGATGTTGCCTAAACATAGGGACAATATGTAGTCCAAATCTGCTTGTGAAACTGATACAAAGCACTGGTCTTCTAACATCCAATGCTTCTCAGTTAAGATGAGAAACATGTGAGTTTCGTGAACGATGTAGTTCCTTTGAGCTATAAAGAAACTGCCCTTACCTGAAAGGATGTGTTGCTTGTAGGAAGACTCAGAGCCTGGGATTTAACTCCATTTCTGAAGTGAAACACACAGCAAAGTTCTCATCCATTGATCACACTCTGCTTTAGAGCAAGAAGCTCGCTCTTGCTTTCTAGAGTCTCTAATACAGCAGGCAATCTAAGTGTGTCCAGAACAAAAGAACGGTGTTTCCCACACATACGGACCATATGTAGTCCAAATCTGCTTCTGAAACTGATACAACGCACTGGTCCTCTAACATCCAATGCTTGCCAGTTAAGATGAGAAACGTGTGAGCTTCTTGAACGATGTAGTTCGTTTGAGCTGAAAAGTGACTGCCCTTACCTGAAATGAAGTCTTTCTTGTAGGAAGACACAGAGCCTGGGATTTAACTCCATTTCTGAAGGGAAACACACAGCATAGTTCTCATCCATGGATCACTCTGCTTTAGAGCGAGAAGCACGCTCTTGCTTTCTAGAGGCTCTAAGACAGCATGAAACGTGAGTGTGCTGAGAACAAAAGAACGATGTTGCCTACACATACTGACCATATGTAGTCCAAATCTGCTTCTGAAAGTGATACAAAGCACTGGTCCTGTAACATCCAATGCTTGTCAGTTAAGATGAGAAACTTGTGAGTTTCATGAATGATGTAGTTCGTTTGAGGTATAAATAAACTGCCCTTACCTGAAAGGAATTCTGCTTGTAGGAAGACTCAGAGCCTGGGATTTAACTCCATTTCTGAAGGGAAACACACAGCATAGTTCTCATCCATGGATCACACTCTGCTTTACAGCAAGAAGCACAGTCTTGCTTTCTAGAGTCCCTAATAGAGCAGGAAATCTGAGTGTTCCCAGAATGAAAAAATGGTTTTTCGTACACATAAGGACCGTATCGTCCAAATCTGCTTCTGAAACTGATACAAAGCACTGGTCCTCTAACATCCAATGCTTGTCAGTTAAGATGAGAAACGTGTGAGCTCAGTGAATGATGTAGTTCGTTTGAGCAGAAAAGTGACTGCCCTTACCTGAAATGAAGTCTTGCTTGTAGGAAGACTCAGAGCCTGGGATTTAACTCCATTTCTGAAGAGAAACAAATAGCAGTGTTCTCATCCATTGAACACACTCTGCTTTAGAACAAGAAGCACACTCTTGCTTTCTAGAGTCTCTAATACAGCAGGGAACATGAGTGTGCTGAGAACAAACGAACGGTGTTTCCTACACATACGGTCCATATCTAGTTCAACTCTGCTTCTGAAACTGAAACAAACCACAGTTCCTCTAACATCCAATGCTTGTCAGGTAAGATCTGAAATGTGTGAGCTTCGTGAACGATGTAGTTCGTTTGACCTGTAAAGTAACTGCACTTACCTGAAACGAAGTCTTGCTTGTAGGAAGACTCAGAGCCTGGGATTTCACTCCATTTCTGAAGTGAAACACACAGCAGATTTCTCATCCATTGATCACACTCTACTTTAGAGCAAGAAGCATGCTCTTGCTTTCTAGAGGCTCTAAGACAGCGTGAAACGTGATTGTGCTGAGAACAAAAGAACGATGTTGCCTACACATACGGACCATATGTAGTCCAAATCTGCTTCTGAAAGTGATACAAAGCACTGGTCCTCTAACATCCAATGCTTGTCAGTTAACATGAGAAACGTGTGAGTTTCATGAACGATGTAGTTCGTTTGAGCTATAAATAAACTGCCCTTACCTGAAAGGAATTCTGCTTGTAGGAAGACTCAGAGCCTGGGATTTAACTCCATTTCTGAAGGGAAACACACAGCATAGTATTCATCCATAGATCACACTCTGCTTTAGAGCGAGA
Organism: Onychomys leucogaster; assembly: GCA_949786385.1. NCBI lineage: Eukaryota > Metazoa > Chordata > Mammalia > Rodentia > Cricetidae > Onychomys > Onychomys leucogaster. Next base: position 766,331 of record CATKUP010000063.1, read on the forward strand.
AGCACGCTCTTGCTTTCTAGAGTCACTAATACAGCAGGAAATTTGAGTGTGCCCAGAACAATAAATGGTGTTTCCTACATATACGGAACTTATGTCGTCCAAATCTGCTTCTGAAACTGATACAAAGCACTTTTCCTCTAACATCCATGCTTATCAGTTAAGATGAGAAACGTGTGAGCTTCGTGAACTATGTAGTTCGTTTGAGCAGAAAAGTGACTGCCCTTACCTGAAAAGAAATCTTGCTTGTGGGAAGACTCAGAGCCTGGGATTTAACTCCATTTCTGAAGTGAAACACACAGCAGTGTTCTCATCCATTGACCACACTCTGCTTTAGAACAAGAAGCACCCTCTTGCTTTCTAGAGTCTTTAAGACAGCAGGAAACATGAGTGTGCTGAGAACCAAAGAATGATGTTTCCTACAGATACACACCGTGTCTAGTCCAACTCTGCTTCTGAAACTGATACAAAGCACTGGTCCTCTAACATCCAATGCTTGTCAGTTAAGATGAGAAACGTGTGAGCTTCAAGAACGATGTAGTTCGTTTGAGCTGAGAAGTGACTGCCCTTACCTGAAACGAAGTCTTGCTTGTAGTAAGACACAAAGCCTGGGATTTAACTCCATTTCTGAAGGGAAACACACATCATAGTTCTCATCCATGGATCACACTCTGCTTTAGAGCAAGAAGCACCGTCTTGCTTTCTAGAGTCCCTAATACAGCAGGAAATCTGAGTGTTCCCAGAATGAAAGAACGGTTTTTCATACACATAAGGACCGTATGTCGTCCAAATCTGCTTGTGAAACTGATACAAAGCACTGGTCTTCTAACATCCAATGCTTGTCAGTTAAGATGAGAAACGTGTGAGCTTCAAGAACGATGTAGTTCGTTTGAGCAGAAAAGTGTCTGCCCTTACCTGAAATGAAGTCTTGCTTGTAGGAAGACTCAGAGCCTGGGATTTAACTCCATTTCTGAAGTGAAACACACAGCAGTGTTCTCATCCATTGATCACACTCTGCTTTAGAACAAGAAGCACCCTCTTGCTTTCTAGAGTCTCTAAGACAGCAGGAAGCATGAGTGTGCTGAGAACCAAAGAATGATGTTTCCTACTCATACGGACCGTATCTAGTCCAACTCTGCTTCTGAAACTGATACAAAGCACTGGTCCTCTAACATCCAATGCTTGTCAGTTAAGATGAGAAACGTGTGAGCTTCAAGAATGATGTAGTTTGTTTGAGCTGAGAAGTGACTGCCCTTACCTGAAACGAAGTCTTGCTTGTAGTAAGACACAAAGCCTGGGATTTAACTCCATTTCTGAAGGGAAACACACAGTATAGTTCTCATGCATGGATCACACTCTGCTTTAGAGCAAGAAGCACCGTCTTGCTTTCTAGAGTCCCTAATACAGCAGGAAATCTGAGTGTTCCCAGAATGAAAGAACGGTTTTTCGTACACATAAGGACCGTATGTCGTCCAAATCTGCTTCTGAAACTGCTACAAAGCACTGGTCCTCTAACATCCAATGCTTGTCAGTTAAGATGAGAAACGTGTGAGCTTCGTGAATGATGTAGTTCGTTTGAGCAGAAAAGTAACTGCCCTTACCTGAAATGAAGTCTTGCTTGTAGGAAGACTCAGAGCCTGGGATTTAACTCCATTTCTGAAGTGAAACACACAGCAGAGTTCTCGTCCATTGATCACACTCTGCTTTAGAGCAAGAAGCTCGCTCTTGCTTTTTAGAGGCTCTAAGACAGCATGAAACGTGAGTGTGCTGAGAAAAAAAGAACGATGTTGCCTAAACATAGGGACAATATGTAGTCCAAATCTGCTTGTGAAACTGATACAAAGCACTGGTCTTCTAACATCCAATGCTTCTCAGTTAAGATGAGAAACATGTGAGTTTCGTGAACGATGTAGTTCCTTTGAGCTATAAAGAAACTGCCCTTACCTGAAAGGATGTGTTGCTTGTAGGAAGACTCAGAGCCTGGGATTTAACTCCATTTCTGAAGTGAAACACACAGCAAAGTTCTCATCCATTGATCACACTCTGCTTTAGAGCAAGAAGCTCGCTCTTGCTTTCTAGAGTCTCTAATACAGCAGGCAATATAAGTGTGTCCAGAACAAAAGAACGGTGTTTCCCACACATACGGACCATATGTAGTCCAAATCTGCTTCTGAAACTGATACAACGCACTGGTCCTCTAACATCCAATGCTTGCCAGTTAAGATGAGAAACGTGTGAGCTTCTTGAACGATGTAGTTCGTTTGAGCTGAAAAGTGACTGCCCTTACCTGAAATGAAGTCTTTCTTGTAGGAAGACACAGAGCCTGGGATTTAACTCCATTTCTGAAGGGAAACACACAGCATAGTTCTCATCCATGGATCACTCTGCTTTAGAGCGAGAAGCACGCTCTTGCTTTCTAGAGGCTCTAAGACAGCATGAAACGTGAGTGTGCTGAGAACAAAAGAACAATGTTGCCTACACATACTGACCATATGTAGTCCAAATCTGCTTCTGAAAGTGATACAAAGCACTGGTCCTGTAACATCCAATGCTTGTCAGTTAAGATGAGAAACTTGTGAGTTTCATGAATGATGTAGTTCGTTTGAGGTATAAATAAACTGCCCTTACCTGAAAGGAATTCTGCTTGTAGGAAGACTCAGAGCCTGGGATTTAACTCCATTTCTGAAGGGAAACACACAGCATAGTTCTCATCCATGGATCACACTCTGCTTTACAGCAAGAAGCACAGTCTTGCTTTCTAGAGTCCCTAATAGAGCAGGAAATCTGAGTGTTCCCAGAATGAAAAAATGGTTTTTCGTACACATAAGGACCGTATCGTCCAAATCTGCTTCTGAAACTGATACAAAGCACTGGTCCTCTAACATCCAATGCTTGTCAGTTAAGATGAGAAACGTGTGAGCTCAGTGAATGATGTAGTTCGTTTGAGCAGAAAAGTGACTGCCCTTACCTGAAATGAAGTCTTGCTTGTAGGAAGACTCAGAGCCTGGGATTTAACTCCATTTCTGAAGAGAAACAAATAGCAGTGTTCTCATCCATTGAACACACTCTGCTTTAGAACAAGAAGCACACTCTTGCTTTCTAGAGTCTCTAATACAGCAGGGAACATGAGTGTGCTGAGAACAAACGAACGGTGTTTCCTACACATACGGTCCATATCTAGTTCAACTCTGCTTCTGAAACTGAAACAAACCACAGTTCCTCTAACATCCAATGCTTGTCAGGTAAGATCTGAAATGTGTGAGCTTCGTGAACGATGTAGTTCGTTTGACCTGTAAAGTAACTGCACTTACCTGAAACGAAGTCTTGCTTGTAGGAAGACTCAGAGCCTGGGATTTCACTCCATTTCTGAAGTGAAACACACAGCAGATTTCTCATCCATTGATCACACTCTACTTTAGAGCAAGAAGCATGCTCTTGCTTTCTAGAGGCTCTAAGACAGCGTGAAACGTGATTGTGCTGAGAACAAAAGAACGATGTTGCCTACACATACGGACCATATGTAGTCCAAATCTGCTTCTGAAAGTGATACAAAGCACTGGTCCTCTAACATCCAATGCTTGTCAGTTAACATGAGAAACGTGTGAGTTTCATGAACGATGTAGTTCGTTTGAGCTATAAATAAACTGCCCTTACCTGAAAGGAATTCTGCTTGTAGGAAGACTCAGAGCCTGGGATTTAACTCCATTTCTGAAGGGAAACACACAGCATAGTATTCATCCATAGATCACACTCTGCTTTAGAGCGAGAAGCACGCTCTTGCTTTCTAGAGTCACTAATACAGCAGGAAATTTGAGTGTGCCCAGAACAATAAATGGTGTTTCCTACATATACGGAACTTATGTCGTCCAAATCTGCTTCTGAAACTGATACAAAGCACTTTTCCTCTAACATCCATGCTTATCAGTTAAGATGAGAAACGTGTGAGCTTCGTGAACTATGTAGTTCGTTTGAGCAGAAAAGTGACTGCCCTTACCTGAAAAGAAATCTTGCTTGTAGGAAGACTCAGAGCCTGGGATTTAACTCCATTTCTGAAGTGAAACACACAGCAGTGTTCTCATCCATTGACCACACTCTGCTTTAGAACAAGAAGCACCCTCTTGCTTTCTAGAGTCTTTAAGACAGCAGGAAACATGAGTGTGCTGAGAACCAAAGAATGATGTTTCCTACAGATACACACCGTGTCTAGTCCAACTCTGCTTCTGAAACTGATACAAAGCACTGGTCCTCTAACATCCAATGCTTGTCAGTTAAGATGAGAAACGTGTGAGCTTCAAGAACGATGTAGTTCGTTTGAGCTGAGAAGTGACTGCCCTTACCTGAAACGAAGTCTTGCTTGTAGTAAGACACAAAGCCTGGGATTTAACTCCATTTCTGAAGGGAAACACACATCATAGTTCTCATCCATGGATCACACTCTGCTTTAGAGCAAGAAGCACCGTCTTGCTTTCTAGAGTCCCTAATACAGCAGGAAATCTGAGTGTTCCCAGAATGAAAGAACGGTTTTTCGTACACATAAGGACCGTATGTCGTCCAAATCTGCTTGTGAAACTGATACAAAGCACTGGTCTTCTAACATCCAATGCTTGTCAGTTAAGATGAGAAACGTGTGAGCTTCAAGAACGATGTAGTTCGTTTGAGCAGAAAAGTGTCTGCCCTTACCTGAAATGAAGTCTTGCTTGTAGGAAGACTCAGAGCCTGGGATTTAACTCCATTTCTGAAGTGAAACACACAGCAGTGTTCTCATCCATTGATCACACTCTGCTTTAGAACAAGAAGCACCCTCTTGCTTTCTAGAGTCTCTAAGACAGCAGGAAGCATGAGTGTGCTGAGAACCAAAGAATGATGTTTCCTACTCATACGGACCGTATCTAGTCCAACTCTGCTTCTGAAACTGATACAAAGCACTGGTCCTCTAACATCCAATGCTTGTCAGTTAAGATGAGAAACGTGTGAGCTTCAAGAATGATGTAGTTTGTTTGAGCTGAGAAGTGACTGCCCTTACCTGAAACGAAGTCTTGCTTGTAGTAAGACACAAAGCCTGGGATTTAACTCCATTTCTGAAGGGAAACACACAGTATAGTTCTCATCCATGGATCACACTCTGCTTTAGAGCAAGAAGCACCGTCTTGCTTTCTAGAGTCCCTCATACAGCAGGAAATCTGAGTGTTCCCAGAATGTAAGAATGGTTTTTCGTACACATAAGGACCGTATGTCGTCCAAATCTGCTTCTGAAACTGATACAAAGCACTGGAACTCTAACATCCAATGCTTGTCAGTTAAGATGAGAAACGTGTGAGCTTCGTGAACGATGTAGTTCGTTTGAGCAGAAAAGAAACTGCCCTAACCTGAAATGAAGTCTTGCTTGTAGGAAGACCCAGAGCCTGGGATTTAACTCCATTTCTGAAGTGAAACACACAGCAGAGTTCTCATCCATTGATCACACTCTGCTTTAGAGCAAGAAGCTCGCACTTGCTTTTTAGAGGCTCTAAGACAGCATGAAACGTGAGTGTGCTGAGAACAAAAGAACAATGTTGCCTAAACATAGGGACAATATGTAGTCCAAATATGCTTGTGAAACTGATACAAAGCACTGGTCCTCTAACATCCAATGCTTCTCATTTAAGATGAGAATCATGTGAGTTTCGTGAACGATGTAGTTCCTTTGAGCTATAAAGAAACTGCCCTTAACAGAAAGGAAGTGTTGCTTGTAGGAAGACTCAGAGCCTAGGATTTAACTCCATTTCTGAAGTGAAACACACAGCAAAGTTCTCATCCATTGATCACACTCTGCTTTAGATCAAGAAGCTCGCTCTTGCTTTCTAGAGGCTCTAATACAGCAGGCAATCTGAGTGTGTCCAGAAAAAAAGAACGGTGTTTCCCACACATACGGACCATAGGTAGTCCAAATCTGCTTCTGAAACTGATACAACCCACATGTTCTCTAACATCCAATGCTTGCCAGTTAAGATGAGAAACGTGTGAGCTTCTTGAACGATGTAGTTCGTTTTAGCAGAAAAGTGACTGCCCTTACCTGAAACGAAGATTATCTTGTAGGAAGACACAGAGCCTGGGATTTACCTCCATTTCTGAAGGGAAACACACAGCATAGTTCTCATCCATGGATCACACTCTGCTTTAGAGCGAGAAGCACGCTCTTGCTTTCTAGAGTCTCTAATACAGCAGGGAACCTGAGTGTGCTGAGAACAAAAGAACGGTGTTTCCTACACATACGGACCATATCTAGTTCAACTCTGCTTCTGAAACTGAAACAAACCACAGGTCCTCTAACATCCAATGCTTGTCAGGTAAGATCTGAAATGTGTGAGCTTCGTGAACGATGTAGTTCGTTTGACCTGTAAAGTAACTGCACTTACCTGAAACGAAGTCTTGCTTTTAGGAAGACTCAGAGCCTGGGATTTCACTCCATTTCTGAAGTGAAACACACAGCACATTTCTCATCCATTGATCACACTCTCCTTTAGAACAAGAAGCACCCTCTTGCTTTCTAGAGTCTCTAAGACAGCAGGAAACATGAGTGTGCTGAGAACCAAAGAATGATGTTTCCTACACATACGCACCGTATCTAGTCCAACTCTGCTTCTGAAACTGATACAAAGCACTGGTCCTCTAACATCCAATGCTTGTCAGTTAAGATGAGAAACGTGTGAGCTTCAAGAACGATGTAGTTCGTTTGAGCTGAGAAGTGACTGCCCTTACCTGAAACGAAGTCTTGCTTGTAGTAAGACACAAAGCCTGGGATTTAACTCCATTTCTGAAGGGAAACACACAGTATAGTTCTCATCCATGGATCACACTCTGCTTTAGAGCAAGAAGCACCGTCTTGCTTTCTAGAGTCTCTAATAAAGCAGGAAATCTGAGTGTTCCCAGAATGAAAGAACGGTTTTTCGTACACATAAGGACCGTATGTCGTCTAAATCTACTTCTGAAACTGCTACAAAGCACTGGTCCTCTAACATCCAATGCTTGTCAGTTAAGATGAGAAACGTGTGAGCTTCGTGAACGATGTAGTTCGTTTGAGCAGAAAAGAAACTGCCCTTACCTGAAATGAAGTCTTGCTTGTAGGAAGACTCAGAGCCTGGGATTTAACTCCATTTCTGAAGTGAAACACACAGCAGAGTTCTCATCCATTGATCACACTCTGCTTTAGAGCAAGAAGCTTGCTCTTGCTTTTTAGAGGCTCTAAGACAGCATGAAACGTGAGTTGCTGAGAACAAAAGAACGATGTTGCCTAAACATAGGGACAATATGTAGTCCACATCTGCTTGTGAAACTGATACAAAGCACTGGTCCTCTAACATCCAATTCTTCTCAGTTAAGATGAGAATCATGTGAGTTTCGTGAACGATGTAGTTCCTTTGAGCTATAAAGAAACTGCCCTTACCTGAAAGGAAATGTTGCTTGTAGGAAGACTCAGAGCCTGGGATTTAACTCCATTTCTGAAGTGAAACACACAGCAAAGTTCTCATCCATTGATCACACTCTGCTTTAGAGCAAGAAGCTCGCTCTTGCTTTCTAGAGGCTCTAATACAGCAGGCAATCTGAGTGTGTCCAGAACAAAAGAACGGTGTTTCCCACACATACGGACCATATGTAGTCCAAATCTGCTTCTGAAACCGATACAACACACTGGTTCTCTAACATCCAATGCTTCCAGTTAAGATGAGAAACGTGTGAGCTTCTTGAACGATGTAGTTCGTTTTAGCAGAAAAGTGACTGCCCTTACCTGAAACGAAGACTATCTTGTAGGAAGACACAGAGCCTGGGATTTAACTCCATTTCTGAAGGGAAACACACAGCATAGTTCTCATCCATGGATCACACTCTGCTTTAGAGCGAGAAGCACGCTCTTGCTTTCTTGAGTCTCTAATACAGCAGGGAACCTGAGTGTCCTGAGAACAAAAGAACGGTGTTTCCTACACATACGGACGATAACTAGTTCAACTCTGCTTCTGAAACTGAAACAAACCACAGGTCCTCTAACATCCAATGCTTGTCATGTAAGATCTGAAATGTGTGAGCTTCGTGAACGATGTAGTTCGTTTGACCTGTAAAGTAACTGCACTTACCTGAAAAGAAGTCTTGCTTGTAGGAAGACTCAGAGCCTGGGATTTCACTCCATTTCTGAAGGGAAACACACAGCAGTGTTCTCATCCATTGATCACACTCTGCTTTAGAACAAGAAGCACGCTCTTGCTTTCTAGAGTCTCTAAGACAGCAGGAAACGTGAGTGTGCTGAGAACAAAAGAATGATGTTTCCTACACATACGCACCGTATCTAGTCCAACTCTGCTTCTGAAACTGATACAAAGCACTGGTCCTCTAACATCCAATGCTTGTCAGTTAAGATGAGAAACGTGTGAGCTTCAAGAACGATGTAGTTCGTTTGAGCTGAGAAGTGACTGCCCTTACCTGAAACGAAGTCTTGCTTGTAGTAAGACACAAAGCCTGGGTTTTAACTCCATTTCTGAAGGGAAACACACAGCATAGTTCTCATCCATGGATCACACTCTGCTTTAGAGCAAGAAGCACAGTCTTGCTTTCTAGAGTCCCTAATAGAGCAGGAAATCTGAGTGTTCCCAGAATGAAAGAATGGTTTTTCGTACACATAAGGACCGTATCGTCCAAATCTGCTTGTGAAACTGATACAAAGCACTGGTCCTCTAACATCCAATGGTTGTCAGTTAAGATGAGAAACGTGTGAGCTTCGTGAATGATGTAGTTCGTTTGAGCAGAAAAGAAAGTGCCCTTACCTGAAATGAAGTCTTGCTTGTAGGAAGACTCAGAGCCTGGGATTTAACTCCATTTCTGAAGTGAAACACACAGCAGAGTTCTCATCCATTGATCACACTCTGCTTTAGAGCAAGAAGCTTGCTCTTGCTTTTTAGGGGCTCTAAGACAGCATGAAACGTGAGTGTGCTGAGAACAAAAGAACGATGTTGCCTAAACATAGGGACAATATGTAGTCCACATCTGCTTGTGAAACTGATACAAAGCACTGGTCCTCTAACATCCAATTCTTCTCAGTTAAGATGAGAATCATGTGAGTTTCGTGAACGATGTAGTTCCTTTGAGCTATAAAGAATCTGCCCTTACCTGAAACGAAGACTATCTTGTAGGAAGACACAGAGCCTGGGATTTAACTCCATTTCTGAAGGGAAACACACAGCATAGTTCTCATCCATGGATCACACTCTGCTTTAGAGCGAGAAGCACGCTCTTGCTTTCTAGAGTCTCTAATACAGCAGGGAACCTGAGTGTGCTGAGAACAAAAGAACGGTATTTCCTACACATAAGGACCATATCTAGTTCAACTCTGCTTCTGAAACTGAAACAAACCACAGGTCCTCTAACATCCAATGCTTTTCAGGTAAGATCCAAAACGTGTGAGCTTAGTGAACGATGTAGTTTGTTTTAGCTATAAAGTATCTGCCCTTACCTGAAATGAAGTCTTGCTTGTAGGAAGACTCAGAGCCTGGGATTTAACTCCATTTCTGAAGGGAAACACACAGCAGAGTTCTCATCCGTTGATCACACTCTGCTTTAGTGCAAGAAGCACGCTCTTGCTTTCTAGAGTCTCTAAGACTGCAGGCAACGTGTGTGTGCTGAGAACAAAAGAACGGTGTTTCCTACACATATGGACAATATCTAGTCCAACTCTGCTTCTGAAAATGATACAAAGGACTGGTCCTCTAACATCAAATGCTTGTCAGTTAAGATGACAAACGTGTGAGCTTCACGAACGATGTAGTTCGTTTGAGCTGAGAAGTGTCTGCCCTTACCTGAAATGAAGTCTTGATTGTAGGAAGACTCAGAGACTGGGATTATCTCCATTTCTGAAGTGAAACACACAGCAGAGTTCTCATCCATGGATCACACTCTGCTTTAGAGCAAGAAGCATGCTCTTGCTTTTTAGAGGCTCTAAGACAGCAGGAAACGTTAGTGTGCTGAGAACAAAAGAACGATGTTGCCTACACATACGGACCATTTGTAGTCCAAATCTGCTTCTGAAACTGATGCAAAGCACTGGTCCTCTAACATCCAATGCTTGTCAGTTAAGATGAGAAACGTGTGAGTTTCATGAACGATGTAGTTCCTTTGAGCTATAAATAAACTGCCCTTCCTGAAAGGAATTCTGCTTATAGGAAGACTCAGAGCCTGGGATTTAACTCCATTTCTGAAGGGAAACACACAGCATATTTCTCAACAATGGATCACACTCTGCTTTAGAGCGAGAAGCAAGCTCTTGCGTTCTAGAGTCACTAATACAGCAGGAAATCTGAGTCTGCCCAGAACAAAAGACCGGTGTTTCCTACACATACAGACCATATGTATTCCAAATCTGCTTCTGAAACTGATACAAAGCACTGGTCCTCTAACATCCAAGGCTTGTCAGTTAAGATGAGAAACGTGTGAGCTTCGTGACCTATGTAGTTCGTTTGAGCAGAAAAGTGACTGCCCTTACCTGAAAAGAAATCTTGCTTGTAGGAAGACTCAGAGCCTGGGATTTCACTCCATTTCTGAAGGGAAACACACAGCAGTGTTCTCATCCATTGATCACACTCTGCTTTAGAACAAGAAGCACGCTCTTGCTTTCTAGAGTCTCTAAGACAGCAGGAAACGTGAGTGTGCTGAGAACAAAAGAATGATGTTTCCTACACATACGCACCGTATCTAGTCCAACTCTGCTTCTGAAACTGATACAAAGCACTGGTCCTCTAACATCCAATGCTTGTCAGTTAAGATGAGAAACGTGTGAGCTTCAAGAACGATGTAGTTCGTTTGAGCTGAGAAGTGACTGCCCTTACCTGAAACGAAGTCTTGCTTGTAGTAAGACACAAAGCCTGGGTTTTAACTCCATTTCTGAAGGGAAACACACAGCATAGTTCTCATCCATGGATCACACTCTGCTTTAGAGCAAGAAGCACAGTCTTGCTTTCTAGAGTCCCTAATAGAGCAGGAAATCTGAGTGATCCCAGAATGAAAGAATGGTTTTTCGTACACATAAGGACCGTATCGTCCAAATCTGCTTGTGAAACTGATACAAAGCACTGGTCCTCTAACATCCAATGGTTGTCAGTTAAGATGAGAAACGTGTGAGCTTCGTGAACGATGTAGTTCGTTTGAGCAGAAAAGAAACTGCCCTTACCTGAAATGAAGTCTTGCTTGTAGGAAGACTCAGAGCCTGGGATTTAACTCCATTTCTGAAGTGAAACACACAGCAGAGTTCTCATCCATTGATCACACTCTGCTTTAGAGCAAGAAGCTTGCTCTTGCTTTTTAGGGGCTCTAAGACAGCATGAAACGTGAGTGTGCTGAGAACAAAAGAACGATGTTGCCTAAACATAGGGACAATATGTAGTCCACATCTGCTTGTGAAACTGATACAAAGCACTGGTCCTCTAACATCCAATTCTTCTCAGTTAAGATGAGAATCATGTGAGTTTCGTGAACGATGTAGTTCCTTTGAGCTATAAAGAAACTGCCCTTACCTGAAACGAAGACTATCTTGTAGGAAGACACAGAGCCTGGGATTTAACTCCATTTCTGAAGGGAAACACACAGCATAGTTCTCATCCATGGATCACACTCTGCTTTAGAGCGAGAAGCACGCTCTTGCTTTCTAGAGTCTCTAATACAGCAGGGAACCTGAGTGTGCTGAGAACAAAAGAACGGTATTTCCTACACATAAGGACCATATCTAGTTCAACTCTGCTTCTGAAACTGAAACAAACCACAGGTCCTCTAACATCCAATGCTTTTCAGGTAAGATCCAAAACGTGTGAGCTTAGTGAACGATGTAGTTTGTTTTAGCTATAAAGTATCTGCCCTTACCTGAAATGAAGTCTTGCTTGTAGGAAGACTCAGAGCCTGGGATTTAACTCCATTTCTGAAGGGAAAAACACAGCAGAGTTCTCATCCGTTGATCACACTCTGCTTTAGTGCAAGAAGCACGCTCTTGCTTTCTAGAGTCTCTAAGACTGCAGGCAACGTGTGTGTGCTGAGAACAAAAGAACGGTGTTTCCTACACATATGGACAATATCTAGTCCAACTCTGCTTCTGAAAATGATACAAAGGACTGGTCCTCTAACATCAAATGCTTGTCAGTTAAGATGACAAACGTGTGAGCTTCACGAACGATGTAGTTCGTTTGAGCTGAGAAGTGTCTGCCCTTACCTGAAATGAAGTCTTGATTGTAGGAAGACTCAGAGACTGGGATTATCTCCATTGCTGAAGTGAAACACACAGCAGAGTTCTCATCCATGGATCACACTCTGCTTTAGAGCAAGAAGCATGCTCTTGCTTTTTAGAGGCTCTAAGACAGCAGGAAACGTTAGTGTGCTGAGAACAAAAGAACGATGTTGCCTACACATACGGACCATTTGTAGTCCAAATCTGCTTCTGAAACTGATGCAAAGCACTGGTCCTCTAACATCCAATGCTTGTCAGTTAAGATGAGAAACGTGTGAGTTTCATGAACGATGTAGTTCCTTTGAGCTATAAATAAACTGCCCTTCCTGAAAGGAATTCTGCTTATAGGAAGACTCAGAGCCTGGGATTTAACTCCATTTCTGAAGGGAAACACACAGCATATTTCTCAACAATGGATCACACTCTGCTTTAGAGCGAGAAGCAAGCTCTTGCGTTCTAGAGTCACTAATACAGCAGGAAATCTGAGTCTGCCCAGAACAAAAGACCGGTGTTTCCTACACATACAGACCATATGTATTCCAAATCTGCTTCTGAAACTGATACAAAGCACTGGTCCTCTAACATCCAAGGCTTGTCAGTTAAGATGAGAAACGTGTGAGCTTCGTGAACTATGTAGTTCGTTTGAGCAGAAAAGTGACTGCCCTTACCTGAAAAGAAATCTTGCTTGTAGGAAGACTCAGAGCTTGGGATTTAACTCCATTTCTGAAGTGAAACACACAGCAGTGTTCTCATCCATTGACCACACTCTGCTTTAGAACAAGAAGCACCCTCTTGCTTTCTAGAGTCTTTAAGACAGCAGGAAACATGAGTGTGCTGAGAACCAAGGAATGATGTTTCCTACAGATACGCACCGTATCTAGTCCAACTCTGCTTCTGAAACTGATACAAAGCACTGGTCCTCTAACATCCAATGCTTCTCAGTTAAGATGAGAAACGTGTGAGCTTCAAGAACGATGTAGTTCGTTTGAGCTGAGAAGTGACTGCCCTTACCTGAAACGAAGTCTTGCTTGTAGTAAGACACAAAGCCTGGGATTTAACTCCATTTCTGAAGGGAAACACACATCATAGTTGTCATCCATGGATCACACTCTGCTTTAGAGCAAGAAGCACCGTCTTGCTTTCTAGAGTCCCTAATACAGCAGGAAATCTGAGTGTTCCCAGAATGAAAGAACGGTTTTTCGTACACATAAGGAGCGTATGTCGTCCAAATCTGCTTCTGAAACTGATACAAAGCACTGGTCCTCTAACATCCAATGCTTGTCTGTTAAGATGAGAAACGTGTGAGTTTCATGAACAATGTAGTTCGTTTGAGCTATAAAGAAACTGCCCTTGCATGAAAGAAAGTCTTGCTTTTAGGAAGACTCAGAGCCTGGGATTTAACTCCATTTCTGAAGTGAAACACACAGCAGAGTTCTCATCCATTGATCATACTCTGCTTTAGAGCAAGAAGCACTCTCTTGCTTTATAGAGTCTCTAAGACAGCAGGAAATCTTAGTGTGCCCAGAACAAAAGAACAGTGTTTCCTACACATACGGACCATATGTAGTCCAAATCTGCTTCTGAAACTGATACAAAGCAGTGGTCTTCTAACATCCAATGCTTGTCAGTTAGGATAAGAAACGTGTGAGCTTCGTGAATGATGTAGTTCGTTTGAGCTGAAAAGTGACTGCCCTTACCTGAAACGAATTCTTGCTTGTAGGAAGACACAGCGCCTGGGATTTAACTCCATTTCTGAAGGGTAACACACATTGTAGTTCTCATCCATGGATCACACTCTACTTTAGAGCGAGAAGCATGCTCTTGCTTTCTAGAGTCTTTAATGCAGCAGGAAACATGAGTGTGCTCAGAACAAAAGAGCGGTGTTTCCTACACATAAGGACCATATCTTGTTGATCTCTGCTTCTGAAACTGAAACAAATGAAAGGTCCTCTAACATCCAATGCTCGTCAGGTAAGATCCGAAAAGTGTGAGCTTGGTAAAAGATGTAGTTCGTTTGACCTGTAAAGTAACTGCACTTACCTGAAACGAAGTCTTGCTTGTAGGACGACTCAGAGCCTGGGATTTAACTCCATTTCTGAAGTGAAACACACAGCAGTGTTCTCATCCACTGATCACACTCTGCTTTAGAACAAGAAGCACGCTCTTGTTTTCTAGAGTCTCTAAGACAGCAGGAAACGTGACTGTGCTGAGAACAAAAGAACGGTGTTTCCTACATATACGGACCATATGGAGTCCAACTCTGCTTCTGAAACTGATACAAAGCACTGGTCCTCTAACATCCAATGCTTGTCTGTTAAGATGAGAAACGTGTGAGGTTCGTGAACGATGTAGTTCCTTTGAGCTGAAAAGTGACTGCACTTACCTGAAATGAAGTCTTGCTTGTAGGAAGACACAGAGCCTGGGATTTAACACCATTTCTGAAGGGAAACAAACAGCATAGTTATCATCCATTGATCACACTCTGCTTAGAACAAGAAGCACGCTCTTGCTTTCTAGAGTCTCTAAGACAGCAGGAAACTTGAGTGTGCTGAGAACAAAAGAATGGTGTTTCCTACACATACGGACAATATCTAGTCCAACTCTGCTTCTGAAATTCATACAAAGTAAAGGTCCTCTAACATCCAATGTTTGCCAGTTAAGATGAGAAACGTGTGAGCTTCGTGAAAGATGTAGTTCGTTTGAGATGTAAAGTAACTGCCCTTACCTGAAACGAAGTCTTGTTTGTAGGAAGACTCAGAGCCTGGGAATTAACTCCATTTCTGAAGTGAAACACAGAGCAGAGTTCTCATCCATTGATCACACTCTACTTTAGAGCAAGAAGCACGCTCTAGCTTTCTAGACTCTCTAAAACAACAGGAAACATGAGTGTGCTGAGAACCAAAGAAAGGTGTTTCCTAAACATACGGACCTTATCTAGTCCAACTCTGATTCTGAAACTGATCCAAAGCACTGGTCCTCTAACATCCAATGCTTGTCAGTTAAGATGAGAAACGTGTGAGCTTCGTGAACAATGATGTTCGTTTGAGCTGAAAAGTGACTGCCCTTACCTGAAATGAAGTCTTGCTTTTAGGAAGACACAGAGCCTGGGATTTAACACCATTTCTGAAGGGAAATAAACAGCATAGTTCTCATCCATGGATCACACTCTGCTTTAGAGCGAAAAGCACGCTCTTGCTTTCTAGAGGCTCTAATACAGCAGGAAACCTGAGTGTGCTGAGAACAAATGTACGGTGTTTCCTAAACATACTGACCATATCTCGTTCAACTCTGCTTCTGAAATTCATACAAAGCACTGGTCCTCTATCATCCAATGCTTGTCAGTTAAGATGAGAAACGTGTGAGCTTCGTGAACGATGCAGTTCGTTTGAGCTGAAAATTGACAGCCATTAGCTGAAACAAAGTCTTCGTTGTAGGAAGACTCAGAGCCATGGATTTAACTCCATATCTGAAGGGAAACACGCAAACGAGTTCTCATCCATAGATCACATTCTGCTTTAGAGCAAGAAGCACACTCTTGCTTTCTAGAGACTCTAAGACAGCAGGAAGCATGAGTGTGCTGAGAACTAAAGAATGGTGTTGCCTACACATACGGACCATATGTGGTCCAAATTTGCTTCTGAAACTGATATAAAGCACGAGTCCTCTAACATCCAATGCTTGTCAGTTAAGATGAGAAACGTGTGAGTTTCGTGAACGATGTAGTTCGTTTGAGCTATAAAGAAACTGCCCTTACATGAAAGAAAGTCTTGCTTTTAGGAAGACTCAGAGCCTTGGATTTAACTCCATTTCTGAAGTGAAACACACAGCAGAGTTCTCATCCATTGATCATACTCTGCTTTAGAGCAAGAAGCACTCTCTTGCTTTATAGAGTCTCTAAGACCGCAGGAAATCTTAGTGTGCCCAGAACAAAAGAACAGTGTTTCCTACACATACGGACCATATGTAGTCCAAATCTGCTTCTGAAACTGATACAAAGCACTGGTCCTCTAACATCCAATGCTTGTCAGTTAGGATGAGAAACGTGTGAGCTTCGTGAATGATGTAGTTCGTTTGAGCTGAAAAGTGATTGCCCTTACCTGAAACGAAGTCTTGCTTGTAGGAAGACACAGAGCCTGGGATTTAACTCCATTTCTGAAGGGAAACACACAGCATAGTTCTCATCCATGGATCACACTCTGCTTTAGAGCGAGAAGCATGCTCTTGCTTTCTAGACTCTTTAATGCAGCAGGAAACATGAGTGTACTCGGAACAAAAGAGCGGTGTTTCCTACACATAAGGACCATATCTTGTTGAACTCTGCTTCTGAAACTGAAACAAATGAAAGGTCCTCTAACATCCAATGCTCGTCAGGTAAGATCCGAAAAGTGTGAGCTTGGTGAAAGATGTAGTTCATTTGACCTGTAAAGTAACTGCACTTACCTGAAACGAAGTCTTGCTTGTAGGACGACTCAGAGCCAGGGATTTAACTCCATTTCTGAAGTGAAACACACAGCAGTGTTCTCATCCACTGATCACACTCTGCTTTAGAACAAGAAGCACGCTCTTGTTTTCTAGAGTCTCTAAGACAGCAGGAAACGTGACTGTGCTGAGAACAAAAGAACGGTGTTTCCTACATATACGGACCATATGGAGTCCAACTCTGCTTCTGAAACTGATACAAAGCACTGGTCCTCTAACATCCAATGCTTGTCTGTTAAGATGAGAAACGTGTGAGGTTTGTGAACGATGTAGTTCCTTTGAGCTGAAAAGTGACTGCCCTTACCTGAAATGAAGTCTTGCTTGTAGGAAGACACAGAGCCTGGGATTTAACACCATTTCTGAAGGGAAACAAACAGCATAGTTATCATCCATTGATCACACTCTGCTTAGAACAAGAAGCACGCTCTTGCTTTCTAGAGTCTCTAAGACAGCAGGAAACTTGAGTGTGCTGAGAACAAAAGAATGGTGTTTCCTACACATACGGACAATATCTAGTCCAACTCTGCTTCTGAAATTCATACAAAGCAAAGGTCCTCTAACATCCAATGCTTGTCAGTTAAGATGAGAAACGTGTGAGCTTCGTGAACGATGTAGTTCCTTTGAGCTGAAAATAGACAGCCATTACCTGAAATGAAGTCTTCTTTGTAGGAAGACTCAGAGCCTGGGATTTAACTCCATTTCTGAAGGGAAACACGCAAAAGAGTTCTCATCCATAGATCACACTCTGATTTAGAGCAAGAAGCACGCTGTTGCTTTCTAGAGGCTCTAAGACAGCAGGAAGCATGAGTGTGTTGAGAACAAAAGAACGGTGTTGTCTACACATACGGACCATATGTGGTCCAAATCTGCTTCTGAAACTCATATAAAGCACTGGTCCTCTAACATCCAATGCTTGTCAGTTAAGATGAGAAACGTGTGAGTTTCGTGAACAATGTAGTTCGTTTGAGCTATAAAGAAACTGCCCTTACATGAAAGAAAGTCTTGCTTTTAGGAAGACTCAGAGCCTGGGATTTAACTCCATTTCTGAAGTGAAACACACAGCAGAGTTCTCATCCATTGATCATACTCTGCTTTAGAGCAAGAAGCACTCTCTTGCTTTATAGAGTCTCTAAGACAGCAGGAAATCTTAGTGTGCCCAGAACAAAAGAACAGTGTTTCCTACACATACGGACCATATGTAGTCCAAATCTGCTTCTGAAACTGATGCAAAGCAGTGGTCTTCTAACATCCAATGCTTGTCAGTTAGGATAAGAAACGTGTGAGCTTCGTGAATGATGTAGTTCGTTTGAGCTGAAAAGTGACTGCCCTTACCTGAAATGAAGTCTTGCTTGTAGGAAGACACAGAGCCTGGGATTTAACACCATTTCTGAAGGGAAACAAACAGCATAGTTCTCATCCATGGATCACACTCTGCTTTAGAGCAAGAAGCACACTCTTGCTTTCCAGAGTCTCTAAGACAGCAGTAAACGTGAGTGTGTTGAGAACAAAAGAAAGTTGTTTCCTACACATAAGGACCATATCTAGTCCAACTCTGCTTCTGAAACTGATACAAAGCACTGGTCCTCTAACAGCCAATGCTTGTCAGTTAAGATGAGAAACGTTGAGCTTCATGAACGATGTATTTCTTTTGAGCTTTAAAGTGACTGCCCTTACTTGAAACGAAGTCTTACTTGTAGTAAGACACAGAGCCTGGGAATTAACTCCATTTCTGAACTGAAACACACAGCAGAGTTCTCATCCATTGATCACACTCTGCTTTAGAACAAGAAGCACGCTCTTGCTTTCTAGAGTCTCTAAGACAGCAGGTAACGTGACTGTGCTGAGAACAAAAGAACGGTGTTTCCTACACATACGGACCATATGTAGTCCAACTCTGCTTCTGAAACTAATACAAAGCACTGGTCCTCTAACATCCAATGCTTGTCTGTTAAGATGAGAAACGTGTGAGCTTCGTGAAAGATGAAGTTCTTTTGAGCTGTAAAGTAACTGCCCTTACCTGAAACGAAGTCTTCTGTGTAGGAAGACTCAGAGCCTGGGATTTAACTCCATTTCTGAAGTGAAACACACAGCAGAGTTCTCATCCATTGATCATACTCTGCTTTAGAGCAAGAAGCACTCTCTTGCTTTATAGAGTCTCTAAGACAGCAGGAAATCTTAGTGTGCCCAGAACAAAAGAACAGTGTTTCCTACACATACGGACCATACGTAGTCCAAATCTGCTTCTGAAACTGATACAAAGCCCTGGTCCTCACATCCAATGCTTGTCAGTTAGGATGAGAAACATGTGAGCTTCGTGAATGATGTAGTTCATTTGAGCTGAAAAGTGACTGCCCTTACCTGAAACGAAGTCTTGCTTGTAGGAAGACACAGAGCCTGGGATTTAACTCCATTTCTGAAGGGAAACACACAGCATAGTTCTCATCCATGGATCACACTCTGCTTTAGAGCGAGAAGCATGCTCTTGCTTTCTAGAGTCTTTAATGCAGCAGGAAACATGAGTGTGCTCAGAACAAAAGAGCGGTGTTTCCTACACATAAGGACCATATCTTGTTGATCTCTGCTTCTGAAACTGAAACAAATGAAATGTCCTCTAACATCCAATGCTCGTCAGGTAAGATCCGAAAAGTGTGAGCTTGGTGAAAGATGTAGTTCGTTTGACCTGTAAAGTAACTGCACTTACCTGAAACGAAGTCTTGCTTGTAGGACGACTCAGAGCCAGGGATTTAACTCCATTTCTGAAGTGAAACACACAGCAGTGTTCTCATCCACTGATCACACTCTGCTTTAGAACAAGAAGCACGCTCTTGTTTTCTAGAGTCTCTAAGACAGCAGGAAACGTGACTGTGCTGAGAACAAAAGAACGGTGTTTCCTACATATACGGACCATATGGAGTCCAACTCTGCTTCTGAAACTGATACAAAGCACTGGTCCTCTAACATAAAATGCTTGTCTGTTAAGATGAGAAACTTGTGAGGTTCGTGAACGATGTAGTTCCTTTGAGCTGCAAAGTGACTGCCCTTACCTGAAATGAAGTCTTGCTTGTAGGAAGACACAGAGCCTGGGATTTAACACCACTTCTGAAGGGAAACAAACAGCATAGTTATCATCCATTGATCACACTCTGCTTAGAACAAGAAGCACGCTCTTGTTTTCTAGAGTCTCTAAGACAGCAGGAAACGTGACTGTGCTGAGAACAAAAGAACAGTGTTTCCTACATATACGGACCATATGGAGTCCAACTCTGCTTCTGAAACTGATACAAAGCACTGGTCCTCTAACATCCAATGCTTGTCTCTTAAGATGAGAAACGTGTGAGGTTCGTGAACGATGTAGTTCCTTTGAGCTGAAAAGTGACTGCCCTTACCTGAAATGAAGTCTTGCTTGTAGGAAGACACAGAGCCTGGGATTTAACACCATTTCTGAAGGGAAACAAACAGCATAGTTATCATCCATTGATCACACTCTGCTTAGAACAAGAAGCACGCTCTTGCTTTCTAGAGTCTCTAAGACAGCAGGAAACTTGAGTGTGCTGAGAACAAAAGAATGGTGTTTCCTACACATACGGACAATATCTAGTCCAACTCTGCTTCTGAAATTCATACAAAGCAAAGGTCCTCTAACATCCAGTGCTTGTCAGTTAAGATGAGAAACGTGTGAGCTTCGTGAACGATGTAGTTCCTTTGAGCTGAAAATTGACAGCCATTACCTGAAATGAAGTCTTCTTTGTAGGAAGACTCAGAGCCTGGGATTTAACTCCATTTCTGAAGGGAAACACGCAAAAGAGTTCTCATCCATAGATCACACTCTGATTTAGAGCAAGAAGCACGCTCATGCTTTCTAGAGGCTCTAAGACAGCAGGAAGCATGAGTGTGTTGAGAACAAAAGAACGGTGTTGCCTACACATACGGACCATATGTGGTCCAAATCTGCTTCTGAAACTCATATAAAGCACTGGTCCTCTAACATCCAATGCTTGTCAGTTAAGATGAGAAACGTGTGAGTTTCGTGAACAATGTAGTTCGTTTGAGCTGAAAAGTGACTGCCCTTACCTGAAATGAAGTCTTGCTTGTAGGAAGACACAGAGCCTGGGATTTAACACCATTTCTGAAGGGAAACAAACAGCATAGTTCTCATTCATGGATCACACTCTGCTTTAGAGCAAGAAGCACGCTCTTGCTTTCCAGAGTCTCTAAGACAGCAGTAAACGTGAGTGTGTTGAGAACAAAAGAAAGTTGTTTCCTACACATAAGGACCATATCTAGTCCAACTCTGCTTCTGAAACTGATACAAAGCACTGGTCCTCTAACAGCCAATGCTTGTCAGTTAAGATGAGAAACGTTGAGCTTCATGAACGATGTATTTCTTTTGAGCTTTAAAGTGACTGCCCTTACTTGAAACGAAGTCTTACTTGTAGTAAGACACAGAGACTGGGAATTAACTCCATTTCTGAACTGAAACACACAGCAGAGTTCTCATCCATTGATCACACTCTGCTTTAGAACAAGAAGCACGCTCTTGCTTTCTAGAGTCTCTAAGACAGCAGGTAACGTGACTGTGCTGAGAACAAAAGAACGGTGTTTCCTACACATACGGACCATATGTAGTCCAACTCTGCTTCTGAAACTAATACAAAGCACTGGTCCTCTAACATCCAATGCTTGTCTGTTAAGATGAGAAACGTGTGAGCTTCGTGAAAGATGAAGTTCTTTTGAGCTGTAAAGTAACTGCCCTTACCTGAAACGAAGTCTTCTGTGTAGGAAGACTCAGAGCCTGGGATTTAACTCCATTTCTGAAGGGAAACAAACAGCATAGTTATCATCCATTGATCACACTCTGCTTAGAACAAGAAGCACGCTCTTGCTTTCTAGAGTCTCTAAGACAGCAGGAAACTTGAGTGTGCTGAGAACAAAAGAATGGTGTTTCCTACACATACGGACAATATCTAGTCCAACTCTGCTTCTGAAATTCATACAAAGCAAAGGTCCTCTAACATCCAGTGCTTGTCAGTTAAGATGAGAAACGTGTGAGCTTCGTGAACGATGTAGTTCCTTTGAGCTGAAAATTGACAGCCATTACCTGAAATGAAGTCTTCTTTGTAGGAAGACTCAGAGCCTGGGATTTAACTCCATTTCTGAAGGGAAACACGCAAAAGAGTTCTCATCCATAGATCACACTCTGATTTAGAGCAAGAAGCACGCTCTTGCTTTCTAGAGGCTCTAAGACAGCAGGAAGCATGAGTGTGTTGAGAACAAAAGAACGGTGTTGCCTACACATACGGACCATATGTGGTCCAAATCTGCTTCTGAAACTCATATAAAGCACTGGTCCTCTAACATCCAATGCTTGTCTGTTAAGATGAGAAACGTGTGAGCTTCGTGAAAGATGAAGTTCTTTTGAGCTGTAAAGTAACTGCCCTTACCTGAAACGAAGTCTTCTGTGTAGTAAGACTCAGAGCCTGGGATTTAACTCCATTTCTGAAGGGAAACACACAGCATAGTTCTCATCCATGGATCACACTCTGCTTTAGAGCGAGAAGCATGCTCTTGCTTTCTAGAGTCTTTAATGCAGCAGGAAACATGAGTGTGCTCAGAACAAAAGAGCGGTGTTTCCTACACATAAGGACCATATCTTGTTGATCTCTGCTTCTGAAACTGAAACAAATGAAAGGTCCTCTAACATCCAATGCTCGTCAGGTAAGATCCGAAAAGTGTGAGCTTGGTGAAAGATGTAGTTCGTTTGACCTGTAAAGTAACTGCACTTACCTGAAACGAAGTCTTGCTTGTAGGACGACTCAGAGCCAGGGATTTAACTCCATTTCTGAAGTGAAACACACAGCAGTGTTCTCATCCACTGATCACACTCTGCTTTAGAACAAGAAGCACGCTCTTGTTTTCTAGAGTCTCTAAGACAGCAGGAAACGTGACTGTGCTGAGAACAAAAGAACGGTGTTTCCTACATATACGGACCATATGGAGTCCAACTCTGCTTCTGAAACTGATACAAAGCACTTGTCCTCTAACATCCAATGCTTGTCTGTTAAGATGAGAAACGTGTGAGGTTCGTGAACGATGTAGTTCCTTTGAGCTGAAAAGTGACTGCCCTTACCTGAAATGAAGTCTTGCTTGTAGGAAGACACAGAGCCTGGGATTTAACACCACTTCTGAAGGGAAACAAACAGCATAGTTATCATCCATTGATCACACTCTGCTTAGAACAAGAAGCACGCTCTTGTTTTCTAGAGTCTCTAAGACAGCAGGAAACGTGACTGTGCTGAGAACAAAAGAACGGTGTTTCCTACATATACGGACCATATGGAGTCCAACTCTGCTTCTGAAACTGATACAAAGCACTGGTCCTCTAACATCCAATGCTTGTCTGTTAAGATGAGAAACGTGTGAGGTTCGTGAACGATGTAGTTCCTTTGAGCTGAAAAGTGACTGCCCTTACCTGAAATGAAGTCTTGCTTGTAGGAAGACACAGAGCCTGGGATTTAACACCATTTCTGAAGGGAAACAAACAGCATAGTTATCATCCATTGATCACACTCTGCTTAGAACAAGAAGCACGCTCTTGCTTTCTAGAGTCTCTAAGACAGCAGGAAACTTGAGTGTGCTGAGAACAAAAGAATGGTGTTTCCTACACATACGGACAATATCTAGTCCAACTCTGCTTCTGAAATTCATACAAAGCAAAGGTCCTCTAACATCCAGTGCTTGTCAGTTAAGATGAGAAACGTGTGAGCTTCGTGAACGATGTAGTTCCTTTGAGCTGAAAATTGACAGCCATTACCTGAAATGAAGTCTTCTTTGTAGGAAGACTCAGAGCCTGGGATTTAACTCCATTTCTGAAGGGAAACACGCAAAAGAGTTCTCATCCATAGATCACACTCTGATTTAGAGCAAGAAGCACGCTCATGCTTTCTAGAGGCTCTAAGACAGCAGTAAGCATGAGTGTGTTGAGAACAAAAGAACGGTGTTGCCTACACATACGGACCATATGTGGTCCAAATCTGCTTCTGAAACTCATATAAAGCACTGGTCCTCTAACATCCAATGCTTGTCAGTTAAGATGAGAAACGTGTGAGTTTCGTGAACAATGTAGTTCGTTTGAGCTATAAAGAAACTGCCCTTACATGAAAGAAAGTCTTGCTTTTAGGAAGACTCAGAGCCTGGGATTTAACTCCATTTCTGAAGTGAAACACACAGCAGTGTTCTCATCCATTGATCATACTCTGCTTTAGAGCAAGAAGCACTCTCTTGCTTTATAGAGTCTCTAAGACAGCAGGAAATCTTAGTGTGCCCAGAACAAAAGAACAGTGTTTCCTACACATACGGACCATATGTAGTCCAAATCTGCTTCTGAAACTGATGCAAAGCAGTGGTCTTCTAACATCCAATGCTTGTCAGTTAGGATAAGAAACATGTGAGCTTCGTGAATGATGTAGTTCGTTTGAGCTGAAAAGTGACTGCCCTTACCTGAAATGAAGTCTTGCTTGTAGGAAGACACAGAGCCTGGGATTTAACACCATTTCTGAAGGGAAACAAACAGCATAGTTCTCATCCATGGATCACACTCTGCTTTAGAGCAAGAAGCACGCTCTTGCTTTCCAGAGTCTCTAAGACAGCAGTAAACGTGAGTGTGTTGAGAACAAAAGAAAGTTGTTTCCTACACATAAGGACCATATCTAGTCCAACTCTGCTTCTGAAACTGATACAAAGCACTGGTCCTCTAACAGCCAATGCTTGTCAGTTAAGATGAGAAACGTTGAGCTTCATGAACGATGTATTTCTTTTGAGCTTTAAAGTGACTGCCCTTACTTGAAACGAAGTCTTACTTGTAGTACGACACAGAGACTGGGAATTAACTCCATTTCTGAACTGAAACACACAGCAGAGTTCTCATCCATTGATCACACTCTGCTTTAGAACAAGAAGCACGCTCTTGCTTTCTAGAGTCTCTAAGACAGCAGGTAACGTGACTGTGCTGAGAAAAAAAGAACGGTGTTTCCTACACATACGGACCATATGTAGTCCAACTCTGCTTCTGAAACTAATACAAAGCACTGGTCCTCTAACATCCAATGCTTGTCTGTTAAGATGAGAAACGTGTGAGCTTCGTGAAAGATGAAGTTCTTTTGAGCTGTAAAGTAACTGCCCTTACCTGAAAAGAAGTCTTCTGTGTAGGAAGACTCAGAGCCTGGGATTTAACTCCATTTCTGAAGGGAAACAAACAGCATAGTTATCATCCATTGATCACACTCTGCTTAGAACAAGAAGCACGCTCTTGCTTTCTAGAGTCTCTAAGACAGCAGGAAACTTGAGTGTGCTGAGAACAAAAGAATGGTGTTTCCTACACATACGGACAATATCTAGTCCAACTCTGCTTCTGAAATTCATACAAAGCAAAGGTCCTCTAACATCCAGTGCTTGTCAGTTAAGATGAGAAACGTGTGAGCTTCGTGAACGATGTAGTTCCTTTGAGCTGAAAATTGACAGCCATTACCTGAAATGAAGTCTTCTTTGTAGGAAGACTCAGAGCCTGGGATTTAACTCCATTTCTGAAGGGAAACACGCAAAAGAGTTCTCATCCATAGATCACACTCTGATTTAGAGCAAGAAGCACGCTCTTGCTTTCTAGAGGCTCTAAGACAGCAGGAAGCATGAGTGTGTTGAGAACAAAAGAACGGTGTTGCCTACACATACGGACCATATGTGGTCCAAATCTGCTTCTGAAACTCATATAAAGCACTGGTCCTCTAACATCCAATGCTTGTCTGTTAAGATGAGTAACGTGTGAGCTTCGTGAAAGATGAAGTTCTTTTGAGCTGTAAAGTAACTGCCCTTACCTGAAACGAAGTCTTCTGTGTAGGAAGACTCAGAGCCTGGGATTTAACTCCATTTCTGAAGGGAAACACGCAAAAGAGTTCTCATCCATTGATCACACTCTGCTTTAGAGCAAGAAGCACGCTCTTGCTTTCTAGAGGCTCAAAGACAGCAGGGAGCGTGAGTGTGCTGAATACAAAAGAACGGTGTTTCCTAAACATACTGACCATATCTAGTTCAACTCTGCTTCTGAAATTCATACAAAGCAAAGGTCCTCTAACATACAATGCTTGTCAGTTAAGATGAGAAACGTTGAGCTTCGAACGATGTATTTCGTTTGTGCTGAAAAGTGACTGCCCTTACTTGAAACGTAGTCTTGCTTGTAGTAAGACACAGAGCCTGGGCTTTAACTCCATTTCTGAAGGGAAACATACAGCATAGTTCTCATCCATGTATCACACTCTGCTTTAGAGTGGGAAGCACGCTCTTGCTTTCTAGAATCTCTAAGACAGCATGAAACGTGAGTGTGCTGAGAACAAAAGAACGGTGTTTCCTACATATACTGACCATATCTAGTCCAACTCTGCTTCTGAAACTGATACAAAGCACTGCTCCTCTAACATCCAATGCTTGTCTTTTAAGATGAGAAACGTGTGAGCTTCGTGAACGATGTAGTTCGTTTGAGCTGAAAAGTGACTGCCCTTACCTGAAATGAAGTCTTGCTTGTAGGAAGACACAGAGCCTGGGATTTAACACCATTTCTGAAGGGAAACAAACAGCATAGTTATCATCCATTGATCACACTCTGCTTAGAACAAGAAGCACGCTCTTGCTTTCTAGAGTCTCTAAGACAGCAGGAAACTTGAGTGTGCTGAGAACAAAAGAATGGTGTTTCCTACACATACGGACAATATCTAGTCCAACTCTGCTTCTGAAATTCATACAAAGCAAAGGTCCTCTAACATCCAATGCTTGTCAGTTAAGATGAGAAACGTGTGAGCTTCGTGAACGATGTAGTTCCTTTGAGCTGAAAATTGACAGCCATTACCTGAAATGAAGTCTTCTTTGTAGGAAGACTCAGAGCCTGGGATTTAACTCCATTTCTGAAGGGAAACACGCAAAAGAGTTCTCATCCATAGATCACACTCTGATTTAGAGCAAGAAGCACGCTCTTGCTTTCTAGAGGCTCTAAGACAGCAGGAAGCATGAGTGTGTTGAGAACAAAAGAACGGTGTTGCCTACACATACGGACCATATGTGGTCCAAATCTGCTTCTGAAACTCATATAAAGCACTGGTCCTCTAACATCCAATGCTTGTCAGTTAAGATGAGAAATGTGTGAGCTTTGTGAACGATGTAGTTCGTTTGAGCAGAAAAGTGACTGCCCTTACCTTAAACGAAGTCTTGCATGTAGGAAGACCCAGAGCCTGGGATTTAACTCCATTTCTGAAGGGAAACAAACAGCATAGTTCTCATCCATTGATCACACTCTGCTTAGAACAAGAAGCACGCTCTTGCTTTCTAGAGTCTCTAAGACAGCAGGAAACGTGAGTGTGCTGAGAGCAAAAGAATGGTGTTTCCTACACATACAGACCATATCTAGTCCAAATCTACTTCTGAAATTCATACAAAGCAAAGGTCCTCTAACATCCAATGTTTGTCAGTTAAGATGAGAAACGTGTGAGCTTCGTGAAAGATGTAGTTCGTTTGAGCTGTAAAGTAACTGCCCTTACCTGAAACGAAGTCTTTTTTGTAGGAAGACTCAGAGCCTGGGATTTAACTCCATTTCTGAAGGGAAACACGCAAAAGAGTTCTCATCCATTGATCACACTCTGTTTTAGAGCAAGAAGCACGCTCTTGCTTTCTAGAGGCTCAAAGACAGCAGGGAGCGTGAATGTGCTGAGAACAAAAGAACGGTGTTGCCTACACATACGGACCATATGTGGTCCAAATCTGCTTCTAAAACTGATATAAAGCACTGGTCCTTTAACATCCAATGCTTGTCAGTTAAGATGAGAAACGTGTGAGTTTCGTGAACGATGTAGTTCGTTTGAGCTATAAAGAAACTGCCCTTACATGAAAGAAAGTCTTACTTTTAGTAAGACTCAGAGCATGGGATTTAACTCCATTTCTGAAGTGAAACACACAGCAGAGTTCTCATCCATTGATCATACTCTGCTTTAGACAAGAAGCACTCTCTAGCTTTATAGAGTCTCTAAGACAGCAGGAAATCTTAGTGTGCCCAGAACAAAAGAACAGTGTTTCCTACACATACGGACCATATGTAGTCCAAATCTGCTTCTGAAACTGATAAAAAGCACTGTTCCTCTAACATCCAATGCTTGTCAGTTAGGATGAGAAACGTGTGAGCTTTGTGAATGATGTAGTTCATTTGAGCTGAAAAGTGACTGCCCTTACCTGAAACGAAGTCTTCCTTGTAGGAAGACACACAGCCTGGGATTTAACTCCATTTCTGAAGTGAAACACACAGCATAGTTCTCATCCATGGATCACACTCTGCTTTAGAGCGAGAAGCATGCTGTTGCTTTCTAGAGTCTTTAATGCAGCAGGAAACATGAGTGTGCTCAGAACAAAAGAACGGTGTTTCCTACACATACGGACCATATCTTGTTCATCTCTGCTTCTGAAACTGAAAAAAATGAAAGGTCCTCTAACATCCAATGCTCGTCAGGTAAGATCTGAAAAGTGTGAGCTTGGTGAAAGATGTAGTTCGTTTGACCTGTAAAGTAACTCCACATACCTGAAACGAAGTCTTGCTTTTAGGAAGACTCAGAGCCTGGTATTTAACTCCATTTCCGAAGTGAAACACACAGCATAGTTCTCATTCATTGAAAACACTCTGCTTTAGAGCAAGAAGCACGCTCTTGCTTTCCAGAGTCTCTAAGACAGCAGTAAACGTGAGTGTGTTGAGAACAAAAGAACGTTGTTTCCTACACATAAGGACCATATCTAGTCCAACTCTGCTTCTGAAACTGATACAAAGCACTGGTCCTCTAACATCCAATGCTTGTCTGTTAAGATGAGAAACGTGTGAGGTTCGTGAACCATGTAGTTCCTTTGAGCTGAAAAGTGACTGCCCTTACCTGAAATGAAGTCTTGCTTGTAGGAAGACACAGCGCCTGGGATTTAACACCATTTCTGAAGGGAAACAAACAGCATAGTTATCATCCATTGATCACACTCTGCTTAGAACAAGAAGCACGCTCTTGCTTTCTAGAGTCTCTAAGACAGCAGGAAACTTGAGTGTGCTGAGAACAAAAGAATGGTGTTTCCTACACATACGGACAATATCTAGTCCAACTCTGCTTCTGAAATTCATACAAAGCAAAGGTCCTCTAACATCCAATGCTTGTCAGTTAAGATGAGAAACGTGTGAGCTTTGTGAACGATGTAGTTCCTTTGAGCTGAAAATTGACAGCCATTACCTGAAATGAAGTCTTCTTTGTAGGAAGACTCAGAGCCTGGGATTTAACTCCATTTCTGAAGGGAAACACGCAAAAGAGTTCTCATCCATAGATCACACTCTGATTTAGAGCAAGAAGCACGCTCTTGCTTTCTAGAGGCTCTAAGACAGCAGGAAGCATGAGTGTGTTGAGAACAAAAGAACGGTGTTGCCTACACTTACGGACCATATGTGGTCCAAATCTGCTTCTGAAACTCATATAAAGCACTGGTCCTCTAACATCCAATGCTTGTCAGTTAAGATGAGAAACGTGTGAGTTTCGTGAACAATGTAGTTCGTTTGAGCTATAAAGAAACTGCCCTTACATGAAAGAAAGTCTTGCTTTTAGGAAGACTCAGAGCCTGGGATTTAACTCCATTTCTGAAGTGAAACACACAGCAGAGTTCTCATCCATTGATCAAACTCTGCTTTAGAGCAAGAAGCACTCTCTTGCTTTATAGAGTCTCTAAGACAGCAGGAAATCTTAGTGTGCCCAGAACAAAAGAACAGTGTTTCCTACACATACGGACCATATGTAGTCCAAATCTGCTTCTGAAACTGATGCAAAGCAGTGGTCGTCTAACATCCAATGCTTGTCAGTTAGGATAAGAAACGTGTGAGCTTCGTGAATGATGTAGTTCGTTTGAGATGAAAAGTGACTGCCCTTACATGAAATGAAGTCTTGCTTGTAGGAAGACACAGAGCCTGGGATTTAACACCATTTCTGAAGGGAAACAAACAGCATAGTTCTCATCCATGGATCACACTCTGCTTTAGAGCAAGAAGCACGCTCTTGCTTTCCAGAGTCTCTAAGACAGCAGTAAACGTGAGTGTGTTGAGAACAAAAGAAAGTTGTTTCCTACACATAAGGACCATATCTAGTCCAACTCTGCTTCTGAAACTGATACAAAGCACTGGTCCTCTAACAGCCAATGCTTGTCAGTTAAGATGAGAAACGTTGAGCTTCATGAACGATGTATTTCTTTTGAGCTTTAAAGTGACTGCCCTTACTTGAAACGAAGTCTTACTTGTAGTAAGACACAGAGCCTGGGAATTAACTCCATTTCTGAACTGAAACACACAGCAGAGTTCTCATCCATTGATCACACTCTGCTTTAGAAGAAGAAGCACGCTCTTGCTTTCTAGAGTCTCTAAGACAGCAGGTAACGTGACTGTGCTGAGAAAAAAAGAACGGTGTTTCCTACACATACGGACCATATGTAGTCCAAATCTGCTTCTGAAACTAATACAAAGCACTGGTCCTCTAACATCCAATGCTTGTCTGTTAAGATGAGAAACGTGTGAGCTTCGTGAAAGATGAAGTTCTTTTGAGCTGTAAAGTAACTGCCCTTAACTGAAACGAAGTCTTCTTTGTAGGAAGACTCAGAGCCTGGGATTTAACTCCATTTCTGAAGGGAAACATGCAAAAGAGTTCTCATCCATTGATCACACTCTGCTTTAGAGCAAGAAGCACGCTCTTGCTTTCTAGAGGCTCAAAGACAGCAGGGAGCGTGACTGTGCTGAGAACAAAAGAACGGTGTTTCCTAAACATACTGACCATATCTAGTTCAACTCTGCTCCTGAAATTCATACAAAGCAAAGGTCCTCTAACATACAATGCTTGTCAGTTAAGATGAGAAACGTTGAGCTTCGAACGATGTATTTCGTTTGTGCTGAAAAGTGACTGCCCTTACTTGAAACGTAGTCTTGCTTGTAGTAAGACACAGAGCCTGGGCTTTAACTCCATTTCTGAAGGGAAACACACAGCATAGTTCTCATCCATGTATCACACTCTGCTTTAGAGTGGGAAGCACGCTCTTGCTTTCTAGAATCTCTAAGACAGCATGAAACGTGAGTGTGCTGAGAACAAAAGAACGGTGTTTCCTACATATACTGACCATATCTAGTCCAACTCTGCTTCTGAAACTGATACAAAGCACTGGTCCTCTAACATCCAATGCTTGTCTTTTAAGATGAGAAACGTGTGAGCTTCGTGAACGATGTAGTTCGTTTGAGCTGAAAAGTGACTGCCCTTACCTGAAATGAAGTCTTGCTTGTAGGAAGACACAGAGCCTGGGATTTAACACCATTTCTGAAGGGAAACAAAAAGCATAGTTCTCATCCATGGATCACACTCTGCTTTAGAGTGGGAAGCTCGCTCTTGCTGTGTAGAGTCTCTAATACAGCAGGAAACCTGAGTGTGCTCACAACAAAAGAACGGTGTTTCCTACACATACGGACCATATGTAGTCCAAATCTGCTTCTGAAACTGATACAAAGCACTGACCCTCTAACATCCAATGCTTGTCAGTTAAGATGAGAAACGTGTGAGCTTTGTGAACGATGTAGTTCGTTGGAGCAGAAAATCGACTGCCCTTACCTTAAACGAAGTCTTGCTTGTAGAAAGACTCAGAGCCTGGGATTTAACTCCATTTCTGAAGTGAAAAACACAGCAGTGTTCTCATCCATTGATCACACTCTGCTTTAGAACAAGAATTACGCTCTTGCTTTCTAGAATCTCTAAGACAGCAGGAAAAGTGAGTGTGCTGAGAACAAAAGAACGGTGTTTCCTACATATACTGACCATATCTAGTCCAACTCTGCTTCTGAAACTGATACAAAGCTCTGGTCCTCTAACATCCAATGCTTGTCATTTAAGATGAGAAATGTGTGAGCTTTGTGAACGATGTAGTTCGTTTGAGCAGAAAAGTGACTGCCCTTACCTTAAACGAAGTCTTGCATGTAGGAAGACCCAGAGCCTGGGATTTAACTCCATTTCTGAAGGGAAACAAACAGCATAGTTCTCATCCATTGATCACACTCTGCTTAGAACAAGAAGCACGCTCTTGCTTTCTAGAGTCTCTAAGACAGCAGGAAACGTGAGTGTGCTGAGAACAAAAGAATGGTGTTTCCTACACATACGGACCATATCTAGTCCAAATCTACATCTGAAATTCATACAAAGCAAAGGTCCTCTAACATCCAATGTTTGTCAGTTAAGATGAGAAACGTGTGAGCTTCGTGAAAGATGTAGTTTGTTTGAGCTGTAAAGTAACTGCCCTTACCTGAAACGAAGTCTTTTTTGTAGGAAGACTCAGAGCCTGGCATTTAACTCCATTTCTGAAGGGAAACACGCAAAAGAGTTCTAATCCATTGATCACACTCTGCATTAGAGCAAGAAGCACGCTCTTGCTTTCTAGAGGCTCAAAGACAGCAGGGAGCGTGAATGTGCTGAGAACAAAAGAACGGTGTTGCCTACACATACGGACCATATGTGGTCCAAATCTGCTTCTAAAACTGATATAAAGCACTGGTCCTTTAACATCCAATGCTTGTCAGTTAAGATGAGAAACGTGTGAGTTTCGTGAACGATGTAGTTCGTTTGAGCTATAAAGAAAATGCCCTTACATGAAAGAAAGTCTTACTTTTAGTAAGACTCAGAGCATGGGATTTAACTCCATTTCTGAAGTGAAACACACAGCAGAGTTCTCATCCATTGATCATACTCTGCTTTAGACAAGAAGCACTCTCTTGCTTTATAGAGTCTCTAAGACAGCAGGAAATCTTAGTGTGCCAAGAACAAAAGAACAGTGTTTCCTACACATACAGACCATATGTAGTCAAAATCTGCTTCTGAAACTGATACAAAGCACTGGTCCTCTAACATCCAATGCTTGTCAGTTAGGATGAGAAACGTGTGAGCTTCGTGAATGATGTAGTTCGTTTTAGCTGAAAAGTGACTGCCCTTACCTGAAACGAAGTCTTGCTTGTAGGAAGACACACAGCCTGGGATTTAACTCCATTTCTGAAGGGTAACACACAGCATAGTTCTCATCCATGGATCACACTCTGCTTTAGAGCGAGAAGCACGCTCTTGCTTTCTAGAGTCTTTAATACAGCAGGAAACATGAGTTTGCTCAGAACAAAAGAACGGTGTTTCCTACACATACGGACCATATCTTGTTCATTTCTGCTTCTTAAACTGAAACAAATGAAAGGTCCTCTAACATCAAATGCTCGTCAGGTATGATCCGAAACGTGTGAGCTTCATGAAAGATGTAGATTGTTTGACCTGTAAAATAACTGCTCTTACCTGAAAGGAAGTCTTGCTTGTAGGAAGACTCAGAGCCTGGTACTTAACTCCATTTCTGAAGTGAAACACACAGCATAGTTCTCATGCATTGATCACACTCTGCTTTAGAGCAAGAAGCACGCTCTTGCTTTCTAGAGGCTCAAAGACAGCAGGGAGCGTGAGTGTGCTGAGAACAAAAGAACGGTGTTGCCTACACATACGGACCATATGTGGTCCAAATCTGCTTCTAAAACTGATATAAAGCACTGGTCCTCTAACATCCAATGCTTGTCACTTAAGATGAGAAACGTGTGAGTTTCGTGAACGATGTAGTTCGTTTGAGCTATAAAGAAACTGCCCTACATGAAAGAAAGTCTTGCTTTTAGGAAGACTCAGAGCTTTGGATTTAACTCCATTTCTGAAGTGAAACACACAGCAGAGTTCTCATCCATTGATCATACTCTGGTTTAGAGCAAGAAGCACTCTCTTGCTTTATAGAGTCTCTAAGACAGCAGGAAAGCTTAGTGTGCCCAGAACAAAAGAACAGTGTTTCCTACACATACGGACCATATGTAGTCCAAATCTGCTTCTGAAACTGATACAAAGCACTGGTCCTCTAACTTCCAATGCTTGTCAGTTAGGATGAGAAACGTGTGAGCTTCGTGAATGATGTAGTTCATTTGAGCTGAAAAGTGACTGCCCTTACCTGAAACGAAGTCTTCCTTGTAGGAAGACACAGAGCCTGGGATTTAACTCCATTTCTGAAGGGAAACACACAGCATAGTTCTCATCCATGGATCACACTCTGCTTTAGAGCGAGAAGCAAGCTCTTGCTTTCTAGAGTCTTTAATGCAGCAGGAAACATGAGTCTGCTCAGAACAAAAGAACGGTGTTTCCTACACATACGGACCATATCTTGTTCATCTCTGCTTCTGAAACTGAAACAAATGAAAGGTCCTCTAACATCCAATGCTCGTCAGGTAAGATCTGAAAAGTGTGAGATTGGTGAAAGATGTAGTTCGTTTGACCTGTAAAGTAACTGCACATACCTGAAACGAAGTCTTGCTTGTAGGAAGACACAGAGCCTGGGATTTAACTCCATTTCCGAAGTGAAACACACAGCATAGTTCTCATTCATTGAAAACACTCTGCTTTAGAGCAAGAAGCACGCTCTTGCTTTCCAGAGTCTCTAAGACAGCAGTAAACGTGAGTGTGTTGAGAACAAAAGAACGTTGTTTCCTACACATAAGGACCATATCTAGTCCAACTCTGCTTCTGAAACTGATACAAAGCACTGGTGCTCTAACAGCCAATGCTTGTCAGTTAAGATGAGAAACGTTGAGCTTCATGAACGATGTATTTCTTTTGAGCTGAAAAGTGACTGCCCTTACTTGAAACGAAGTCTTACTTGTAGTAAGACACAGAGCCTGGGATTTAACTCCATTTCTGAAGTTAAACACACAGCAGAGTTCTCATCCATTGATCACACTCTGCTTTAGAACAAGAAGCACGCTCTTGCTTTCTAGAGTCTCTAATACAGCAGGAAATCTGAGTGTGCCCAGAACAAAAGAACGGTGTTTCCTACACATATGGACCATATCTAGTCCAACTCTTCTTCTGAAACTGATACAAAGCACTGGTCCTTTAACATCCAATGCTTGTCTGTTAAGATGAGAAACGTGTGAGCTTCGTGAAAGATGAAGTTCTTTTGAGCTGTAAAGTAACTGCCCTTACCTGAAATGAAGTCTTCTTTGTAGGAAGACTCAGAGCCTGGGATTTAACTCCATTTCTGAAGGGAAACACGCAAAAGAGTTCTCATCCATTGATCACACTCTGCTTTAGAGCAAGAAGCATGCTCTTGCTTTCTAGAGGCTCAAAGACAGCAGGGAGCGTGAGTGTGCTGAGAACAAAAGAACGGTGTTGCCTACACATACGGACCATATGTGGTCCAAATCTGCTTCTGAAACTGATACAAAGCACTGGCCCTCTAACATCCAATGCTTGTCAGTTAGGATGAGAAACGTGTGAGCTTCGTGAATGATGTAGTTCGTTTTAGCTGAAAAGTGACTGCCCTTACCTGAAACGAAGTCTTGCTTGTAGGAAGACACACAGCCTGGGATTTAACTCCATTTCTGAAGGGTAACACACAGCATAGTTCTCATCCATGGATCACACTCTGCTTTAGAGCGAGATGCACGCTCTTGCTTTCTAGAGTCTTTAATACAGCAGGAAACATAAGTTTGCTCAGAACAAATGAACGGTGTTTCCTACACATACAGACCATATCTTGTTCATTTCTGCTTCTGAAACTGAAACAAAAGAAAGGTCCTCTAACATCATATGCTCGTCAGGTATGATCGGAAACGTGTGAGCTTCGTGAAAGATGTAGATTTTTTGACCTGTAAAATAACTGCTCTTACCTGAAAGGAAGTCTTGCTTGTAGGAAGACTCAGAGCCTGGTACTTAACTCCATTTCTGAAGTGAAACACACAGCATAGTTCTCATGCATTGATCACACTCTGCTTTAGAGCAAGAAGCACGCTCTTGCTTTCTAGAGGCTCAAAGACAGCAAGGAGCGTGAGTGTGCTGAGAACAAAAGAACAGTGTTGCCTACACATACGGACCATATGTGGTCCAAATCTGCTTCTAAAACTGATATAAAGCACTGGTCCTCTAACATCCAATGCTTGTCAGTTAAGATGAGAAACGTGTGAGTTTCGTGAACGATGTAGTTCGTTTGAGCTATAAAGAAACTGCCCTTACATGAAAGAAATTCTTGCTTTTAGGAAGACTCAGAGCCTTGGATTTAACTACATTTCTGAAGTGAAACACACAGCAGAGTTCTCATCCATTGATCATACTCTGCTTTAGAGCAAGAAGCACTCTCTTGCTTTATAGAGTCTCTAAGACAGCAGGAAATCTTACTGTACCCAGAACAAAAGAACAGTGTTTCCTACACATACGGACCATATGTAGTCCAAATCTGCTTCTGAAACTGATACAAAGCACTGGTCCTCTAACATCCAATGCTTGTCAGTTAGGATGAGAAACGTGTGAGCTTCGTGAATGATGTAGTTCATTTGAGCTGAAAAGTGACTGCCCTTACCTGAAACGAAGTCTTGCTTGTAGGAAGACACAGAGCCTGGGATTTAACTCCATTTCTGAAGGGAAACACACAGCATAGTTCTCATCCATGGATCACACTCTGCTTTAGAGCGAGAAGCATGCTCTTGCTTTCTAGAGTCTTTAATGCAGCAGGAAACATGAGTGTGCTCAGAACAAAAGAACGGTGTTTCCTACACATACGGACCATATCTTGTTCATCTCTGCTTCTGAAACTGAAAAAAATGAAAGGTCCTCTAACATCCAATGCTCGTCAGGTAAGATCTGAAAAGTGTGAGCTTGGTGAAAGATGTAGTTCGTTTGACATGTAAAGTAACTGCACATACCTGAAACGAAGTCTTGCTTTTAGGAAGACTCAGAGCCTGGTATTTAACTCCATTTCCGAAGTGAAACACACAGCATAGTTCTCATTCATTGAAAACACTCTGCTTTAGAGCAAGTAGCACGCTCTTGCTTTCCAGAGTCTCTAAGACAGCAGTAAACGTGAGTGTGTTGAGAACAAAAGAACGTTGTTTCCTACACATAAGGACCATATCTAGTCCAACTCTGCTTCTGAAACTGATACAAAGCACTGGTGCTCTAACAGCCAATGCTTGTCAGTTAAGATGAGAAACGTTGAGCTTCATTAAAGATGTATTTCTTTTGAGCTGAAAAGTGACTGCCCTTACTTGAAACGAAGTCTTACTTGTAGTAAGACACAGAGCCTGGGATTTAACTCCATTTCTGAAGTGAAACACACAGCAGAGTTCTCATCCATTGATCACACTCTGCTTTAGAACAAGAAGCACGCTCTTGCTTTCTAGAGTCTCTAATACAGCAGGAAATCTGAGTGTGCTCAGAACAAAAGAACGGTGTTTCCTACACATATGGACCATATCTAGTCCAACTCTTCTTCTGAAACTGATACAAAGCACTGGTCCTTTAACATCCAATGCTTGTCTGTTAAGATGAGAAACGTGTGAGCTTCGTGAAAGATGAAGTTCTTTTGAGCTGTAAAGTAACTGCCCTTACCTGAAACGAAGTCTTCTTTGTAGGAAGACTCAGAGCCTGGGATTTAACTCCATTTCTGAAGGGAAACACGCAAAAGAGTTCTCATCCATTGATCACACTCTGCTTTAGAGCAAGAAGCACGCTCTTGCTTTCTAGAGGCTCAAAGACAGCAGGGAGCGTGAGTGTGCTGAGAACAAAAGAACGGTGTTGCCTACACATACGGAACATATGTGGTCCAAATCTGCTTCTGAAACTGATACAAAGCACTGGTCCTCTAACATCCAATGCTTGTCAGTTAGGATGAGAAACGTGTGAGCTTCGTGAATGATGTAGTTCGTTTTAGCTGAAAAGTGACTGCCCTTACCTGAAACGAAGTCTTGCTTGTAGGAAGACACCCAGCCTGGGATTTAACTCCATTTCTGAAGGGTAACACACAGCATAGTTCTCATCCATGGATCACACTCTGCTTTAGAACAAGAAGCACGCTCTTGCTTTCTAGAGTCTCTAATACAGCAGGAAATCTGAGTGTGCCCAGAACAAAAGAACGGTGTTTCCTACACATATGGACCATATCTAGTCCAACTCTTCTTCTGAAACTGATACAAAGCACTGGTCCTTTAACATCCAATGCTTGTCTGTTAAGATGAGAAACGTGTGAGCTTCGTGAAAGATGAAGTTCTTTTGAGCTGTAAAGTAACTGCCCTTACCTGAAATGAAGTCTTCTTTGTAGGAAGACTCAGAGCCTGGGATTTAACTCCATTTCTGAAGGGAAACACGCTAAAGAGTTCTCATCCATTGATCACACTCTGCTTTAGAGCAAGAAGCATGCTCTTGCTTTCTAGAGGCTCAAAGACAGCAGGGAGCGTGAGTGTGCTGAGAACAAAAGAACGGTGTTGCCTACACATACGGACCATATGTGGTCCAAATCTGCTTCTGAAACTGATACAAAGCACTGGCCCTCTAACATCCAATGCTTGTCAGTTAGGATGAGAAACGTGTGAGCTTCGTGAATGATGTAGTTCGTTTTAGCTGAAAAGTGACTGCCCTTACCTGAAACGAAGTCTTGCTTGTAGGAAGACACACAGCCTGGGATTTAACTCCATTTCTGAAGGGTAACACACAGCATAGTTCTCATCCATGGATCACACTCTGCTTTAGAGCGAGAAGCACGCTCTTGCTTTCTAGAGTCTTTAATACAGCAGGAAACATGAGTTTGCTCAGAACAAATGAACGGTGTTTCCTACACATACGGACCATATCTTGTTCATTTCTGCTTCTGAAACTGAAACAAAAGAAAGGTCCTCTAACATCAAATGCTCGTCAGGTATGATCCGAAACGTGTGAGCTTCGTGAAAGATGTAGATTGTTTGACCTGTAAAATAACTGCTCTTACCTGAAAGGAAATCTTGCTTGTAGGAAGACTCAGAGCCTGGTACTTAACTCCATTTCTGAAGTGAAACACACAGCATAGTTCTCATGCATTGATCACACTCTGATTTAGAGCAAGAAGCACGCTCTTGCTTTCTAGAGGCTCAAAGACAGCAGGGAGCGTGAGTGTGCTGAGAACAAAAGAACAGTGTTGCCTACACATACGGACCATATGTGGTCCAAATCTGCTTCTAAAACTGATATAAAGCACTGGTCCTCTAACATCCAATGCTTGTCAGTTAAGATGAGAAACGTGTGAGTTTCGTGAACGATGTAGTTCGTTTGAGCTATAAAGAAACTGCCCTTACATGAAAGAAATTCTTGCTTTTAGGAAGACTCAGAGCCTTGGATTTAACTCCATTTCTGAAGTGAAACACACAGCAGAGTTCTCATCCATTGATCATACTCTGCTTTAGAGCAAGAAGCACTCTCTTGCTTTATAGAGTCTCTAAGACAGCAGGAAATCTTAGTGTGCCCAGAATAAAAGAACAGTGTTTCCTACACATACGGACCATATGTAGTCCAAATCTGATTCTGAAACTGATATAAAGCACTGGTCCTCTAACATCCAATGCTTGTCAGTTAAGATGAGAAACGTGTGAGTTTCGTGAACGATGTAGTTCGTTTGAGCTATAAAGAAACTGCCCTTACATGAAAGAAATTCTTGCTTTTAGGAAGACTCAGAGCCTTGGATTTAACTCCATTTCTGAAGTGAAACACACAGCAGAGTTCTCATCCATTGATCATACTCTGCTTTAGAGCAAGAAGCACTCTCTTGCTTTATAGAGTCTCTAAGACAGCAGGAAATCTTAGTGTGCCCAGAACAAAAGAACAGTGTTTCCTACACATACGGACCATATGTAGTCCAAATCTGCTTCTGAAACTGATACAAAGCACTGGTCCTCTAACATCCAATGCTTGTCAGTTAGGATGAGAAACGTGTGAGCTTTGTGAATGATGTAGTTCATTTGAGCTGAAAAGTGACTGCCCTTACCTGAAACGAAGTCTTGCTTGTAGGAAGACACAGAGCCTGGGATTTAACTCCATTTCTGAAGGGAAACACACAGCATAGTTCTCATCCATGGATCACACTCTGCTTTAGAGCGAGAAGCATGCTCTTGCTTTCTAGAGTCTTTAATGCAGCAGGAAACATGAGTGTGCTCAGAACAAAAGAACGGTGTTTCCTACACATACGGACCATAACTTGTTCATCTCTGCTTCTGAAACTGAAAAAAATGAAAGGTCCTCTAACATCCAATGCTCGTCAGGTAAGATCTGAAAAGTGTGAGCTTGGTGAAAGATGTAGTTCGTTTGACCTGTAAAGCAACTGCACATACCTGAAACGAAGTCTTGCTGTTAGGAAGACTCAGGCCTGATATTTAACTCCATTTCCGAAGTGAAACACACAGCATAGTTCTCATTCATTGAAAACACTCTGCTTTAGAGCAAGAAGCACGCTCTTGCTTTCCAGAGTCTCTAAGACAGCAGTAAACGTGAGTGTGTTGAGAACAAAAGAACGTTGTTTCCTACACATAAGGACCATATCTAGTCCAACTCTGCTTCTGAAACTGATACAAAGCACTGGTCCTCTAACAGCCAATGCTTGTCAGTTAAGATGAGAAACGTTGAGCTTCATGAACGATGTATTTCTTTTGAGCTGAAAAGTGACTGCCCTTACTTGAAACGAAGTCTTACTTGTAGTAAGACACAGAGCCTGGGATTTAACTCCATTTCTGAAGTGAAAGACACAGCAGAGTTCTCATCCATTGATCACACTCTGCTTTAGAACAAGAAGCACGCTCTTGCTTTCTAGAGTCTCTAAGGCAGCAGGTAACGGGACTGTGCTGAGAACAAAAGAACGGTGTTTCCTACACATACGGACCATATGTAGTCCAACTCTGCTTCTGAAACTAATACAAAGCACTGGTCCTCTAACATCCAATGCTTGTCTGTTAAGATGAGAAACGTGTGAGCTTCGTGAAAGATGAAGTTCTTTTGAGCTGTAAAGTAACTGCCCTTACCTGAAACGAAGTCTTCTTTGTAGGAAGACTCAGAGCCTGGGATTTAACTCCATTTCTGAAGGGAAACACGCAAAAGAGTTCTCATCCATTGATCACACTCTGCTTTAGAGCAAGAAGCACGCTCTTGCTTTCTAGAGGCTCAAAGACAGCAGGGAGCGTGAGTGTGCTGAGAACAAAAGCACGGTGTTGCCTACACATACGGACCATATGTGGTCCAAATCTGCTTCTGAAACTAATATAAAGCACTGGTCCTCTAACATCCAATGCTTGTCAGTTAAGATGAGAAACGTGTGAGTTTCGTGAACGATGTAGTTCGTTTGAGCTATAAAGAAACTGCCCTTACATGAAAGAAAGTCTTGCTTTTAGGAAGACTCAGAGCCTTTGATTTAACTACATTTCTGAAGTGAAACACACAGTAGAGTTCTCATCCATTGATCATACTCTGCTTTAGAGCAAGAAGCACTCTCTTGCTTTATAGAGTCTCTAAGACAGCAGGAAATCTTAGTGTGCCCAGAACAAAAGAACAGTGTTTCCTACACATACGGACCATATGTAGTCCAAATCTGCTTCTGAAACTGATACAAAGCACTGGTCCTCTAACATCCAATGCTTGTCAGTTAGGATGAGAAACGTGTGAGCTTCGTGAATGATGTAGTTCATTTGAGCTGAAAAGTGACTGCCCTTACCTGAAACAAAGTCTTGCTTGTAGGAAGACACAGAGCCTGGGATTTAACTCCATTTCTTAAACGAAACACACAGCATAGTTCTCATCCATGGATCACACTCTGCTTTAGAGCGAGAAGCATGCTCTTGCTTTCTAGAGTCTTTAATGCAGCAGGAAACATGAGTGTGCTCAGAACAAAAGAACGGTGTTTCCTACACATATGGACCATATCTTGTTCATCTCTGCTTCTGAAACTGAAAAAAATGAAAGGTCCTCTAACATCCAATGCTCGTCAGGTAAGATCTGAAAAGTGTGAGCTTGGTGAAAGATGTAGTTCGATTGACCTGTAAAGTAACTGCACATACCTGAAACGAAGTCTTGCTTTTAGGAAGACTCAGAGCCTGGTATTTAACTCCATTTCCGAAGTGAAACACACAGCATAGTTCTCATTCATTGAAAACACTCTGCTTTAGAGCAAGAAGCACGCTCTTGCTTTCCAGAATCTCTAAGACAGCAGTAAACGTGAGTGTGTTGAGAACAAAAGAACGTTGTTTCCTACACATAAGGACCATATCTAGTCCAACTCTGCTTCTGAAACTGATACAAAGCACTGGTGCTCTAACAGCCAATGCTTGTCAGTTAAGATGAGAAACGTTGAGCTTCATGAACGATGTATTTCTTTTGAGCTGAAAAGTGACTGCCCTTACTTGAAACGAAGTCTTACTTGTAGTAAGACACAGAGCCTGGGATTTAACACCATTTCTGAAGTGAAACACACAGCAGAGTTCTCATCCATTGATCACACTCTGCTTTAGAATAAGAAGCACGCTCTTGCTTTCTAGAGTCTCTAATACAGCAGGAAATCTGAGTGTGCTCAGAACAAAAGAACGGTGTTTCCTACACATATGGACCATATCTAGTCCAACTCTTCTTCTGAAACTGATACAAAGCACTGGTCCTTTAACATCCAATGCTTGTCTGTTAAGATGAGAAACGTGTGAGCTTCGTGAAAGATGAAGTTCTTTTGAGCTGTAAAGTAACTGCCCTTACCTGAAACGAAGTCTTCTTTGTAGGAAGACTCAGAGCCTGGGATTTAACTCCATTTCTGAAGGGAAACACGCAAAAGAGTTCTCATCCATTGATCACACTCTGCTTTAGAGCAAGAAGCACGCTCTTGCTTTCTAGAGGCTCAAAGACAGCAGGGAGCGTGAGTGTGCTGAGAACAAAAGAACGGTGTTGCCTACACATACGGAACATATGTGGTCCAAATCTGCTTCTGAAACTGATACAAAGCACTGGTCCTCTAACATCCAATGCTTGTCAGTTAGGATGAGAAACGTGTGAGCTTCGTGAATGATGTAGTTCGTTTTAGCTGAAAAGTGACTGCCCTTACCTGAAACGAAGTCTTGCTTGTAGGAAGACACCCAGCCTGGGATTTAACTCCATTTCTGAAGGGTAACACACAGCATAGTTCTCATCCATGGATCACACTCTGCTTTAGAACAAGAAGCACGCTCTTGCTTTCTAGAGTCTCTAATACAGCAGGAAATCTGAGTGTGCCCAGAACAAAAGAACGGTGTTTCCTACACATATGGACCATATCTAGTCCAACTCTTCTTCTGAAACTGATACAAAGCACTGGTCCTTTAACATCCAATGCTTGTCTGTTAAGATGAGAAACGTGTGAGCTTCGTGAAAGATGAAGTTCTTTTGAGCTGTAAAGTAACTGCCCTTACCTGAAATGAAGTCTTCTTTGTAGGAAGACTCAGAGCCTGGGATTTAACTCCATTTCTGAAGGGAAACACGCTAAAGAGTTCTCATCCATTGATCACACTCTGCTTTAGAGCAAGAAGCATGCTCTTGCTTTCTAGAGGCTCAAAGACAGCAGGGAGCGTGAGTGTGCTGAGAACAAAAGAACGGTGTTGCCTACACATACGGACCATATGTGGTCCAAATCTGCTTCTGAAACTGATACAAAGCACTGGCCCTCTAACATCCAATGCTTGTCAGTTAGGATGAGAAACGTGTGAGCTTCGTGAATGATGTAGTTCGTTTTAGCTGAAAAGTGACTGCCCTTACCTGAAACGAAGTCTTGCTTGTAGGAAGACACCCAGCCTGGGATTTAACTCCATTTCTGAAGGGTAACACACAGCATAGTTCTCATCCATGGATCACACTCTGCTTTAGAGCGAGAAGCACGCTCTTGCTTTCTAGAGTCTTTAATACAGCAGGAAACATGAGTTTGCTCAGAACAAATGAACGGTGTTTCCTACACATACGGACCATATCTTGTTCATTTCTGCTTCTGAAACTGAAACAAAAGAAAGGTCCTCTAACATCAAATGCTCGTCAGGTATGATCCGAAACGTGTGAGCTTCGTGAAAGATGTAGATTGTTTGACCTGTAAAATAACTGCTCTTACCTGAAAGGAAATCTTGCTTGTAGGAAGACTCAGAGCCTGGTACTTAACTCCATTTCTGAAGTGAAACACACAGCATAGTTCTCATGCATTGATCACACTCTGATTTAGAGCAAGAAGCACGCTCTTGCTTTCTAGAGGCTCAAAGACAGCAGGGAGCGTGAGTGTGCTGAGAACAAAAGAACAGTGTTGCCTACACATACGGACCATATGTGGTCCAAATCTGCTTCTAAAACTGATATAAAGCACTGGTCCTCTAACATCCAATGCTTGTCAGTTAAGATGAGAAACGTGTGAGTTTCGTGAACGATGTAGTTCGTTTGAGCTATAAAGAAACTGCC
This sequence comes from Onychomys leucogaster, assembly GCA_949786385.1. NCBI lineage: Eukaryota > Metazoa > Chordata > Mammalia > Rodentia > Cricetidae > Onychomys > Onychomys leucogaster. The sequence continues at coordinate 810,404 of CATKUP010000063.1, forward strand.
CTTACATGAAAGAAATTCTTGCTTTTAGGAAGACTCAGAGCCTTGGATTTAACTCCATTTCTGAAGTGAAACACACAGCAGAGTTCTCATCCATTGATCATACTCTGCTTTAGAGCAAGAAGCACTCTCTTGCTTTATAGAGTCTCTAAGACAGCAGGAAATCTTAGTGTGCCCAGAATAAAAGAACAGTGTTTCCTACACATACGGACCATATGTAGTCCAAATCTGATTCTGAAACTGATATAAAGCACTGGTCCTCTAACATCCAATGCTTGTCAGTTAAGATGAGAAACGTGTGAGTTTCGTGAACGATGTAGTTCGTTTGAGCTATAAAGAAACTGCCCTTACATGAAAGAAATTCTTGCTTTTAGGAAGACTCAGAGCCTTGGATTTAACTCCATTTCTGAAGTGAAACACACAGCAGAGTTCTCATCCATTGATCATACTCTGCTTTAGAGCAAGAAGCACTCTCTTGCTTTATAGAGTCTCTAAGACAGCAGGAAATCTTAGTGTGCCCAGAACAAAAGAACAGTGTTTCCTACACATACGGACCATATGTAGTCCAAATCTGCTTCTGAAACTGATACAAAGCACTGGTCCTCTAACATCCAATGCTTGTCAGTTAGGATGAGAAACGTGTGAGCTTTGTGAATGATGTAGTTCATTTGAGCTGAAAAGTGACTGCCCTTACCTGAAACGAAGTCTTGCTTGTAGGAAGACACAGAGCCTGGGATTTAACTCCATTTCTGAAGGGAAACACACAGCATAGTTCTCATCCATGGATCACACTCTGCTTTAGAGCGAGAAGCATGCTCTTGCTTTCTAGAGTCTTTAATGCAGCAGGAAACATGAGTGTGCTCAGAACAAAAGAACGGTGTTTCCTACACATACGGACCATAACTTGTTCATCTCTGCTTCTGAAACTGAAAAAAATGAAAGGTCCTCTAACATCCAATGCTCGTCAGGTAAGATCTGAAAAGTGTGAGCTTGGTGAAAGATGTAGTTCGTTTGACCTGTAAAGCAACTGCACATACCTGAAACGAAGTCTTGCTGTTAGGAAGACTCAGGCCTGATATTTAACTCCATTTCCGAAGTGAAACACACAGCATAGTTCTCATTCATTGAAAACACTCTGCTTTAGAGCAAGAAGCACGCTCTTGCTTTCCAGAGTCTCTAAGACAGCAGTAAACGTGAGTGTGTTGAGAACAAAAGAACGTTGTTTCCTACACATAAGGACCATATCTAGTCCAACTCTGCTTCTGAAACTGATACAAAGCACTGGTCCTCTAACAGCCAATGCTTGTCAGTTAAGATGAGAAACGTTGAGCTTCATGAACGATGTATTTCTTTTGAGCTGAAAAGTGACTGCCCTTACTTGAAACGAAGTCTTACTTGTAGTAAGACACAGAGCCTGGGATTTAACTCCATTTCTGAAGTGAAAGACACAGCAGAGTTCTCATCCATTGATCACACTCTGCTTTAGAACAAGAAGCACGCTCTTGCTTTCTAGAGTCTCTAAGGCAGCAGGTAACGGGACTGTGCTGAGAACAAAAGAACGGTGTTTCCTACACATACGGACCATATGTAGTCCAACTCTGCTTCTGAAACTAATACAAAGCACTGGTCCTCTAACATCCAATGCTTGTCTGTTAAGATGAGAAACGTGTGAGCTTCGTGAAAGATGAAGTTCTTTTGAGCTGTAAAGTAACTGCCCTTACCTGAAACGAAGTCTTCTTTGTAGGAAGACTCAGAGCCTGGGATTTAACTCCATTTCTGAAGGGAAACACGCAAAAGAGTTCTCATCCATTGATCACACTCTGCTTTAGAGCAAGAAGCACGCTCTTGCTTTCTAGAGGCTCAAAGACAGCAGGGAGCGTGAGTGTGCTGAGAACAAAAGCACGGTGTTGCCTACACATACGGACCATATGTGGTCCAAATCTGCTTCTGAAACTAATATAAAGCACTGGTCCTCTAACATCCAATGCTTGTCAGTTAAGATGAGAAACGTGTGAGTTTCGTGAACGATGTAGTTCGTTTGAGCTATAAAGAAACTGCCCTTACATGAAAGAAAGTCTTGCTTTTAGGAAGACTCAGAGCCTTTGATTTAACTACATTTCTGAAGTGAAACACACAGTAGAGTTCTCATCCATTGATCATACTCTGCTTTAGAGCAAGAAGCACTCTCTTGCTTTATAGAGTCTCTAAGACAGCAGGAAATCTTAGTGTGCCCAGAACAAAAGAACAGTGTTTCCTACACATACGGACCATATGTAGTCCAAATCTGCTTCTGAAACTGATACAAAGCACTGGTCCTCTAACATCCAATGCTTGTCAGTTAGGATGAGAAACGTGTGAGCTTCGTGAATGATGTAGTTCATTTGAGCTGAAAAGTGACTGCCCTTACCTGAAACAAAGTCTTGCTTGTAGGAAGACACAGAGCCTGGGATTTAACTCCATTTCTTAAACGAAACACACAGCATAGTTCTCATCCATGGATCACACTCTGCTTTAGAGCGAGAAGCATGCTCTTGCTTTCTAGAGTCTTTAATGCAGCAGGAAACATGAGTGTGCTCAGAACAAAAGAACGGTGTTTCCTACACATATGGACCATATCTTGTTCATCTCTGCTTCTGAAACTGAAAAAAATGAAAGGTCCTCTAACATCCAATGCTCGTCAGGTAAGATCTGAAAAGTGTGAGCTTGGTGAAAGATGTAGTTCGATTGACCTGTAAAGTAACTGCACATACCTGAAACGAAGTCTTGCTTTTAGGAAGACTCAGAGCCTGGTATTTAACTCCATTTCCGAAGTGAAACACACAGCATAGTTCTCATTCATTGAAAACACTCTGCTTTAGAGCAAGAAGCACGCTCTTGCTTTCCAGAATCTCTAAGACAGCAGTAAACGTGAGTGTGTTGAGAACAAAAGAACGTTGTTTCCTACACATAAGGACCATATCTAGTCCAACTCTGCTTCTGAAACTGATACAAAGCACTGGTGCTCTAACAGCCAATGCTTGTCAGTTAAGATGAGAAACGTTGAGCTTCATGAACGATGTATTTCTTTTGAGCTGAAAAGTGACTGCCCTTACTTGAAACGAAGTCTTACTTGTAGTAAGACACAGAGCCTGGGATTTAACACCATTTCTGAAGTGAAACACACAGCAGAGTTCTCATCCATTGATCACACTCTGCTTTAGAATAAGAAGCACGCTCTTGCTTTCTAGAGTCTCTAATACAGCAGGAAATCTGAGTGTGCTCAGAACAAAAGAACGGTGTTTCCTACACATATGGACCATATCTAGTCCAACTCTTCTTCTGAAACTGATACAAAGCACTGGTCCTTTAACATCCAATGCTTGTCTGTTAAGATGAGAAACGTGTGAGCTTCGTGAAAGATGAAGTTCTTTTGAGCTGTAAAGTAACTGCCCTTACCTGAAACGAAGTCTTCTTTGTAGGAAGACTCAGAGCCTGGGATTTAACTCCATTTCTGAAGGGAAACACGCAAAAGAGTTCTCATCCATTGATCACACTCTGCTTTAGAGCAAGAAGCACGCTCTTGCTTTCTAGAGGCTCAAAGACAGCAGGGACCGTGAGTGTGCTGAGAACAAAAGAACGGTGTTGCCTACACATACGGACCATATGTGGTCCAAATCTGCTTCTGAAACTGATACAAAGCACTGGTCCTCTAACATCCAATGCTTGTCAGTTAGGATGAGAAACGTGTGAGCTTCGTGAATGTTGTACTTCGTTTGAGCTGAAAAGTGACTGCCCTTATCTGAAAGGAAGTCTTGCTTGTAGGAAGACACAGAGCCTGGGATTTAACGCCATTTCTGAAGTGAAACACACAGCATAGTTCTCATCCATGGATCACACTCTGCTTTAGAGTGGGAAGCACGCTGTTGCTTTCTAGAGTCTCTAATACAGCAGGAAACCTGAGTGTGCTCAGAACAAAAGAACGGTGTTTCCTACACATACGGACCATAACTTGTTCATCTCTGCTTCTGAAACTGAAACAAATGAAAGGTCCTCTAACATCCAATGCTAGTCAGGTATGATCCGAAACGTGAGAGATTCGTGAAAGATGTAGTTCGTTTGACCTGTAAAGTAACTGCACTTACCTGAAAGGAAGTCTTGCTTGTAGGAAGACTCAGAGCCTGGGATTTAACTCCATTTCTGAAGTGAAACACACAGCATAGTTCTCATTCATTGAACACACTCTGCTTTAGAGCAAGAAGCACACTCTTGCTTTCTAGAGTCTCTAAGACAGCAGTAAACGTGAGTGTGCTGATAACAAAAGAACGTTGTTTCCTACACTTACAGACCATATATAGTCCAAATCTGCTTCTGAAACTGATAAAAAGCACTGGTCCTCTAACATCCAATGCTTGTCAGTTAAGATGAGAAACGTTGAGCTTCATGAACGATGTATTTCGTTTGTGCTGAAAAGTGACTGCCCTTACTTGAAACGATGTCTTGCTTGTAGTAAGACACAGAGCCTGGGCTTTAACTCCATTTCTGAAGGGAAATACACAGCATAGTTCTCATCCATGTATCACACTCTGCTTTAGAGTGGGAAGCACGCTCTTGCTTTCTAGAATCTCTAAGACAGCATGAAATGAGAGTGTGCTGAGAACAAAAGAACGGTGTTTACTACATATACTGACCATATCTAGTCCAACTCTGATTCTGAAACTGATACAAAGCACTGGTCCTCTAACATCCAATGCTTGTCTTTTAAGATGAGAAACGTGTGAGGTTCGTGAACGATGTAGTTCGTTTGAGCTGAAAAGTTACTACCCTTACCTGAAATGAAGTCTTGCTTGTAGGAAGACACAGAGCCTGGGATTTAACACCATTTCTGAAGGGAAACAAAAAGCATAGTTCTCATCCATGGATCACACTCTGCTTTAGAGTGGGAAGCTCGCTCTTGCTTTCTAGAGTCTCTAATACAGCAGGAAACCTGAGTGTGCTCACAACAAAAGAACGGTGTTTCCCACACATGCGGACCATATGTAGTCCAAATCTGCTTCTGAAACTGATACAAAGCACTGACCCTCTAACATCCAATGCTTGTCAGTTAAGATGAGAAACGTGTGAGCTTTGTGAACGATGTAGTTCGTTTGAGCAGAAAATTGACTGCCCTTAACTTAAACGAAGTCTTGCTTGTAGGAAGACTCAGAGCCTGGGAATTAACTCCATTTCTGAAGTGAAAAACACAGCGTTGTCCTCATCTATTGATCACACTCTGCTTTAGAACAAGAATTACGCTCTTGCTTTCTAGAATCTCTAAGACAGCAGGAAACGTGAGTGTGCTGAGAACAAAAGAACGGTGTTTCCTACATATACTGACCATATCTAGTCCAACTCTGCTTCTGAAACTGATACAAAGCTCTCGTCCTCTAACATCCAATGCTTGTCTGTTAAGTGAGAAACGTGTGAGCTTCGTGAAGGATGTAGTTCGTTTGAGCTGAAAAGTGACTGCCCTTACCTTAAACGAAATCTTGCTTGTAGGAAGACCCAGAGCCTGGGATTTAACTCCATTTCTGAAGGGAAACAAACAGCATAGTTCTCATCCATGGATCACACTCTGCTTAGAACAAGAAGCACGCTCTTGCTTTCTAGAGTCTCTAAGACAGCAGGAAACGTGAGTGTGCTGAGAACAAAAGAATGGTGTTTCCTACACATACGGACCATATCTAGTCCAAATCTGCTTCTGAAATTCATACAAAGCAAAGGTCCTCTAACATCCAATGCTTGTCTGTTAAGATGAGAAACGTGTGAGCTTCGTGAAAGATGAAGTTCTTTTGAGCTGTAAAGTAACTGCCCTTACCTGAAATGAAGTCTTCTTTGTAGGAAGACTCAGAGCCTGGGATTTAACTCCATTTCTGAAGGGAAACACGCTAAAGAGTTCTCATCCATTGATCACACTCTGCTTTAGAGCAAGAAGCATGCTCTTGCTTTCTAGAGGCTCAAATACAGCAGGGAGCGTGAGTGTGCTGAGAACAAAAGAACGGTGTTGCCTACACATACGGACCATATGTGGTCCAAATCTGCTTCTGAAACTGATACAAAGCACTGGCCCTCTAACATCCAATGCTTGTCAGTTAGGATGAGAAACGTGTGAGCTTCGTGAATGATGTAGTTCGTTTTAGCTGAAAAGTGACTGCCCTTACCTGAAACGAAGTCTTGCTTGTAGGAAGACACCCAGCCTGGGATTTAACTCCATTTCTGAAGGGTAACACACAGCATAGTTCTCATCCATGGATCACACTCTGCTTTAGAGCGAGAAGCACGCTCTTGCTTTCTAGAGTCTTTAATACAGCAGGAAACATGAGTTTGCTCAGAACAAATGAACGGTGTTTCCTACACATACGGACCATATCTTGTTCATTTCTGCTTCTGAAACTGAAACAAAAGAAAGGTCCTCTAACATCAAATGCTCGTCAGGTATGATCCGAAACGTGTGAGCTTCGTGAAAGATGTAGATTGTTTGACCTGTAAAATAACTGCTCTTACCTGAAAGGAAATCTTGCTTGTAGGAAGACTCAGAGCCTGGTACTTAACTCCATTTCTGAAGTGAAACACACAGCATAGTTCTCATGCATTGATCACACTCTGATTTAGAGCAAGAAGCACGCTCTTGCTTTCTAGAGGCTCAAAGACAGCAGGGAGCGTGAGTGTGCTGAGAACAAAAGAACAGTGTTGCCTACACATACGGACCATATGTGGTCCAAATCTGCTTCTAAAACTGATATAAAGCACTGGTCCTCTAACATCCAATGCTTGTCAGTTAAGATGAGAAACGTGTGAGTTTCGTGAACGATGTAGTTCGTTTGAGCTATAAAGAAACTGCCCTTACATGAAAGAAATTCTTGCTTTTAGGAAGACTCAGAGCCTTGGATTTAACTCCATTTCTGAAGTGAAACACACAGCAGAGTTCTCATCCATTGATCATACTCTGCTTTAGAGCAAGAAGCACTCTCTTGCTTTATAGAGTCTCTAAGACAGCAGGAAATCTTAGTGTGCCCAGAACAAAAGAACAGTGTTTCCTACACATACGGACCATATGTAGTCCAAATCTGATTCTGAAACTGATATAAAGCACTGGTCCTCTAACATCCAATGCTTGTCAGTTAAGATGAGAAACGTGTGAGTTTCGTGAACGATGTAGTTCGTTTGAGCTATAAAGAAACTGCCCTTACATGAAAGAAATTCTTGCTTTTAGGAAGACTCAGAGCCTTGGATTTAACTCCATTTCTGAAGTGAAACACACAGCAGAGTTCTCATCCATTGATCATACTCTGCTTTAGAGCAAGAAGCACTCTCTTGCTTTATAGAGTCTCTAAGACAGCAGGAAATCTTAGTGTGCCCAGAACAAAAGAACAGTGTTTCCTACACATACGGACCATATGTAGTCCAAATCTGCTTCTGAAACTGATACAAAGCACTGGTCCTCTAACATCCAATGCTTGTCAGTTAGGATGAGAAACGTGTGAGCTTTGTGAATGATGTAGTTCATTTGAGCTGAAAAGTGACTGCCCTTACCTGAAACGAAGTCTTGCTTGTAGGAAGACACAGAGCCTGGGATTTAACTCCATTTCTGAAGGGAAACACACAGCATAGTTCTCATCCATGGATCACACTCTGCTTTAGAGCGAGAAGCATGCTCTTGCTTTCTAGAGTCTTTAATGCAGCAGGAAACATGAGTGTGCTCAGAACAAAAGAACGGTGTTTCCTACACATACGGACCATAACTTGTTCATCTCTGCTTCTGAAACTGAAAAAAATGAAAGGTCCTCTAATATCCAATGCTCGTCAGGTAAGATCTGAAAAGTGTGAGCTTGGTGAAAGATGTAGTTCGTTTGACCTGTAAAGCAACTGCACATACCTGAAACGAAGTCTTGCTGTTAGGAAGACTCAGGCCTGATATTTAACTCCATTTCCGAAGTGAAACACGCAGCATAGTTCTCATTCATTGAAAACACTCTGCTTTAGAGCAAGAAGCACGCTCTTGCTTTCCAGAGTCTCTAAGACAGCAGTAAACGTGAGTGTGTTGAGAACAAAAGAACGTTGTTTCCTACACATAAGGACCATATCTAGTCCAACTCTGCTTCTGAAACTGATACAAAGCACTGGTCCTCTAACAGCCAATGCTTGTCAGTTAAGAAGAGAAACGTTGAGCTTCATGAACGATGTATTTCTTTTGAGCTGAAAAGTGACTGCCCTTACTTGAAACGAAGTCTTACTTGTAGTAAGACACAGAGCCTGGGATTTAACTCCATTTCTGAAGTGAAAGACACAGCAGAGTTCTCATCCATTGATCACACTCTGCTTTAGAACAAGAAGCACGCTCTTGCTTTCTAGAGTCTCTAAGGCAGCAGGTAACGTGACTGTGCTGAGAACAAAAGAACGGTGTTTCCTACACATACGGACCATATGTAGTCCAACTCTGCTTCTGAAACTAATACAAAGCACTGGTCCTCTAACATCCAATGCTTGTCTGTTAAGATGAGAAACGTGTGAGCTTCGTGAAAGATGAAGTTCTTTTGAGCTGTAAAGTAACTGCCCTTACCTGAAACGAAGTCTTCTTTGTAGGAAGACTCAGAGCCTGGGATTTAACTCCATTTCTGAAGGGAAACACGCAAAAGAGTTCTCATCCATTGATCACACTCTGCTTTAGAGCAAGAAGCACGCTCTTGCTTTCTAGAGGCTCAAAGACAGCAGGGAGCGTGAGTGTGCTGAGAACAAAAGCACGGTGTTGCCTACACATACGGACCATATGTGGTCCAAATCTGCTTCTGAAACTAATATAAAGCACTGGTCCTCTAACATCCAATGCTTGTCAGTTAAGATGAGAAACGTGTGAGTTTCGTGAACGATGTAGTTCGTTTGAGCTATAAAGAAACTGCCCTTACATGAAAGAAAGTCTTGCTTTTAGGAAGACTCAGAGCCTTTGATTTAACTACATTTCTGAAGTGAAACACACAGTAGAGTTCTCATCCATTGATCATACTCTGCTTTAGAGCAAGAAGCACTCTCTTGCTTTATAGAGTCTCTAAGACAGCAGGAAATCTTAGTGTGCCCAGAACAAAAGAACAGTGTTTCCTACACATACGGACCATATGTAGTCCAAATCTGCTTCTGAAACTGATACAAAGCACTGGTCCTCTAACATCCAATGCTTGTCAGTTAGGATGAGAAACGTGTGAGCTTCGTGAATGATGTAGTTCATTTGAGCTGAAAAGTGACTGCCCTTACCTGAAACAAAGTCTTGCTTGTAGGAAGACACAGAGCCTGGGATTTAACTCCATTTCTGAAACGAAACACACAGCATAGTTCTCATCCATGGATCACACTCTGCTTTAGAGCGAGAAGCATGCTCTTGCTTTCTAGAGTCTTTAATGCAGCAGGAAACATGAGTGTGCTCAGAACAAAAGAACGGTGTTTCCTACACATATGGACCATATCTTGTTCATCTCTGCTTCTGAAACTGAAAAAAATGAAAGGTCCTCTAACATCCAATGCTCGTCAGGTAAGATCTGAAAAGTGTGAGCTTGGTGAAAGATGTAGTTCGATTGACCTGTAAAGTAACTGCACATACCTGAAACGAAGTCTTGCTTTTAGGAAGACTCAGAGCCTGGTATTTAACTCCATTTCCGAAGTGAAACACACAGCATAGTTCTCATTCATTGAAAACACTCTGCTTTAGAGCAAGAAGCACGCTCTTGCTTTCCAGAATCTCTAAGACAGCAGTAAACGTGAGTGTGTTGAGAACAAAAGAACGTTGTTTCCTACATATAAGGACCATATCTAGTCCAACTCTGCTTCTGAAACTGATACAAAGCACTGGTGCTCTAACAGCCAATGCTTGTCAGTTAAGATGAGAAACGTTGAGCTTCATGAACGATGTATTTCTTTTGAGCTGAAAAGTGACTGCCCTTACTTGAAACGAAGTCTTACTTGTAGTAAGACACAGAGCCTGGGATTTAACTCCATTTCTGAAGTGAAACACACAGCAGAGTTCTCATCCATTGATCACACTCTGCTTTAGAATAAGAAGCACGCTCTTGCTTTCTAGAGTCTCAAATACAGCAGGAAATCTGAGTGTGCTCAGAACAAAAGAACGGTGTTTCCTACACATATGGACCATATCTAGTCCAACTCTTCTTCTGAAACTGATACAAAGCACTGGTCCTTTAACATCCAATGCTTGTCTGTTAAGATGAGAAACGTGTGAGCTTCGTGAAAGATGAAGTTCTTTTGAGCTGTAAAGTAACTGCCCTTACCTGAAACGAAGTCTTCTTTGTAGGAAGACTCAGAGCCTGGGATTTAACTCCATTTCTGAAGGGAAACACGCAAAAGAGTTCTCATCCATTGATCACACTCTGCTTTAGAGCAAGAAGCACGCTCTTGCTTTCTAGAGGCTCAAAGACAGCAGGGACCGTGAGTGTGCTGAGAACAAAAGAACGGTGTTGCCTACACATAGGGACCATATGTGGTCCAAATCTGCTTCTGAAACTGATACAAAGCACTGGTCCTCTAACATCCAATGCTTGTCAGTTAGGATGAGAAACGTGTGAGCTTCGTGAATGTTGTACTTCGTTTGAGCTGAAAAGTGACTGCCCTTATCTGAAAGGAAGTCTTGCTTGTAGGAAGACACAGAGCCTGGGATTTAACTCCATTTCTGAAGTGAAACACACAGCATAGTTCTCATCCATGGATCACACTCTGCTTTAGAGTGGGAAGCACGCTGTTGCTTTCTAGAGTCTCTAATACAGCAGGAAACCTGAGTGTGCTCAGAACAAAAGAACGGTGTTTCCTACACATACGGACCATAACTTGTTCATCTCTGCTTCTGAAACTGAAACAAATGAAAGGTCCTCTAACATCCAATGCTAGTCAGGTATGATCCGAAACGTGAGAGATTCGTGAAAGATGTAGTTCGTTTGACCTGTAAAGTAACTGCACTTACCTGAAAGGAAGTCTTGCTTGTAGGAAGACTCAGAGCCTGGGATTTAACTCCATTTCTGAAGTGAAACACACAGCATAGTTCTCATTCATTGAACACACTCTGCTTTAGAGCAAGAAGCACACTCTTGCTTTCTAGAGTCTCTAAGACAGCAGTAAACGTGAGTGTGCTGATAACAAAAGAACGTTGTTTCCTACACTTACAGACCATATATAGTCCAAATCTGCTTCTGAAACTGATAAAAAGCACTGGTCCTCTAACATCCAATGCTTGTCAGTTAAGATGAGAAACGTTGAGCTTCATGAACGATGTATTTCGTTTGTGCTGAAAAGTGACTGCCCTTACTTGAAACGAAGTCTTGCTTGTAGTAAGACACAGAGCCTGGGCTTTAACTCCATTTCTGAAGGGAAACACACAGCATAGTTCTCATCCATGTATCACACTCTGCTTTAGAGTGGGAAGCACGCTCTTGCTTTCTAGAATCTCTAAGACAGCATGAAATGAGAGTGTGCTGAGAACAAAAGAACGGTGTTTACTACATATACTGACCATATCTAGTCCAACTCTGATTCTGAAACTGATACAAAGCACTGGTCCTCTAACATCCAATGCTTGTCTTTTAAGATGAGAAACGTGTGAGGTTCGTGAACGATGTAGTTCGTTTGAGCTGAAAAGTTACTGCCCTTACCTGAAATGAAGTCTTGCTTGTAGGAAGACACAGAGCCTGGGATTTAACACCATTTCTGAAGGGAAACAAAAAGCATAGTTCTCATCCATGGATCACACTCTGCTTTAGAGTGGGAAGCTCGCTCTTGCTTTCTAGAGTCTCTAATACAGCAGGAAACCTGAGTGTGCTCACAACAAAAGAACGGTGTTTCCCACACATGCGGACCATATGTAGTCCAAATCTGCTTCTGAAACTGATACAAAGCACTGACCCTCTAACATCCAATGCTTGTCAGTTAAGATGAGAAACGTGTGAGCTTTGTGAACGATGTAGTTCGTTTGAGCAGAAAATTGACTGCCCTTAACTTAAACGAAGTCTTGCTTGTAGGAAGACTCAGAGCCTGGGAATTAACTCCATTTCTGAAGTGAAAAACACAGCGTTGTCCTCATCTATTGATCACACTCTGCTTTAGAACAAGAATTACGCTCTTGCTTTCTAGAATCTCTAAGACAGCAGGAAACGTGAGTGTGCTGAGAACAAAAGAACGGTGTTTCCTACATATACTGACCATATCTAGTCCAACTCTGCTTCTGAAACTGATACAAAGCTCTCGTCCTCTAACATCCAATGCTTGTCTGTTAAGTGAGAAACGTGTGAGCTTCGTGAAGGATGTAGTTCGTTTGAGCTGAAAAGTGACTGCCCTTACCTTAAACGAAATCTTGCTTGTAGGAAGACCCAGAGCCTGGGATTTAACTCCATTTCTGAAGGGAAACAAACAGCATAGTTCTCATCCATGGATCACACTCTGCTTAGAACAAGAAGCACGCTCTTGCTTTCTAGAGTCTCTAAGACAGCAGGAAACGTGAGTGTGCTGAGAACAAAAGAATGGTGTTTCCTACACATACGGACCATATCTAGTCCAAATCTGCTTCTGAAATTCATACAAAGCAAAGGTCCTCTAACATCCAATGCTTGTCTGTTAAGATGAGAAACGTGTGAGCTTCGTGAAAGATGAAGTTCTTTTGAGCTGTAAAGTAACTGCCCTTACCTGAAATGAAGTCTTCTTTGTAGGAAGACTCAGAGCCTGGGATTTAACTCCATTTCTGAAGGGAAACACGCTAAAGAGTTCTCATCCATTGATCACACTCTGCTTTAGAGCAAGAAGCATGCTCTTGCTTTCTAGAGGCTCAAAGACAGCAGGGAGCATGAGTGTGCTGAGAACAAAAGAACGGTGTTGCCTACACATACGGACCATATGTGGTCCAAATCTGCTTCTGAAACTGATACAAAGCACTGGCCCTCTAACATCCAATGCTTGTCAGTTAGGATGAGAAACGTGTGAGCTTCGTGAATGATGTAGTTCGTTTTAGCTGAAAAGTGACTGCCCTTACCTGAAACAAAGTCTTGCTTGTAGGAAGACACACAGCCTGGGATTTAACTCCATTTCTGAAGGGTAACACACAGCATAGTTCTCATCCATGGATCACACTCTGCTTTAGAGCGAGATGCACGCTCTTGCTTTCTAGAGTCTTTAATACAGCAGGAAACATAAGTTTGCTCAGAACAAATGAACGGTGTTTCCTACACATACAGACCATATCTTGTTCATTTCTGCTTCTGAAACTGAAACAAAAGACATGTCCTCTAACATCATATGCTCGTCAGGTATGATCGGAAACGTGTGAGCTTCGTGAAAGATGTAGATTTTTTGACCTGTAAAATAACTGCTCTTACCTGAAAGGAAGTCTTGCTTGTAGGAAGACTCAGAGCCTGGTACTTAACTCCATTTCTGAAGTGAAACACACAGCATAGTTCTCATGCATTGATCACACTCTGCTTTAGAGCAAGAAGCACGCTCTTGCTTTCTAGAGGCTCAAAGACAGCAAGGAGCGTGAGTGTGCTGAGAACAAAAGAACAGTGTTGCCTACACATACGGACCATATGTGGTCCAAATCTGCTTCTAAAACTGATATAAAGCACTGGTCCTCTAACATCCAATGCTTGTCAGTTAAGATGAGAAACGTGTGAGTTTCGTGAACGATGTAGTTCGTTTGAGCTATAAAGAAACTGCCCTTACATGAAAGAAATTCTTGCTTTTAGGAAGACTCAGAGCCTTGGATTTAACTACATTTCTGAAGTGAAACACACAGCAGAGTTCTCATCCATTGATCATACTCTGCTTTAGAGCAAGAAGCACTCTCTTGCTTTATAGAGTCTCTAAGACAGCAGGAAATCTTACTGTACCCAGAACAAAAGAACAGTGTTTCCTACACATACGGACCATATGTAGTCCAAATCTGCTTCTGAAACTGATACAAAGCACTGGTCCTCTAACATCCAATGCTTGTCAGTTAGGATGAGAAACGTGTGAGCTTCGTGAATGATGTAGTTCATTTGAGCTGAAAAGTGACTGCCCTTACCTGAAACGAAGTCTTGCTTGTAGGAAGACACAGAGCCTGGGATTTAACTCCATTTCTGAAGGGAAACACACAGCATAGTTCTCATCCATGGATCACACTCTGCTATAGAGCGAGAAGCATGCTCCTGCTTTCTAGAGTCTTTAATGCAGCAAGAAACATGAGTGTGCTCAGAACAAAAGAACGGTGTTTCCTACACATACGGACCATATCTTGTTCATCTCTGCTTCTGAAACTGAAAAAAATGAAAGGTCCTCTAACATCCAATGCTCGTCAGGTAAGATCTGAAAAGTGTGAGCTTGGTGAAAGATGTAGTTCGTTTGACATGTAAAGTAACTGCACATACCTGAAACGAAGTCTTGCTTTTAGGAAGACTCAGAGCCTGGTATTTAACTCCATTTCCGAAGTGAAACACACAGCATAGTTCTCATTCATTGAAAACACTCTGCTTTAGAGCAAGTAGCACGCTCTTGCTTTCCAGAGTCTCTAAGACAGCAGTAAACGTGAGTGTGTTGAGAACAAAAGAACGTTGTTTCCTACACATAAGGACCATATCTAGTCCAACTCTGCTTCTGAAACTGATACAAAGCACTGGTGCTCTAACAGCCAATGCTTGTCAGTTAAGATGAGAAACGTTGAGCTTCATGAACGATGTATTTCTTTTGAGGTGAAAAGTGACTGCCCTTACTTGAAACGAAGTCTTACTTGTAGTAAGACACAGAGCCTGGGATTTAACTCCATTTCTGAAGTGAAACACACAGCAGAGTTCTCATCCATTGATCACACTCTGCTTTAGAACAAGAAGCACGCTCTTGCTTTCTAGAGTCTCTAATACAGCAGGAAATCTGAGTGTGCTCAGAACAAAAGAACGGTGTTTCCTACACATATGGACCATATCTAGTCCAACTCTTCTTCTGAAACTGATACAAAGCACTGGTCCTTTAACATCCAATGCTTGTCTGTTAAGATGAGAAACGTGTGAGCTTCGTGAAAGATGAAGTTCTTTTGAGCTGTAAAGTAACTGCCCTTACCTGAAACGAAGTCTTCTTTGTAGGAAGACTCAGAGCCTGGGATTTAACTCCATTTCTGAAGGGAAACACGCAAGAGAGTTCTCATCCATTGATCACACTCTGCTTTAGAGCAAGAAGCACGCTCTTGCTTTCTAGAGGCTCAAAGACAGCAGGGAGCGTGAGTGTGCTGAGAACAAAAGAACGGTGTTGCCTACACATACGGACCATATGTGGTCCAAATCTGCTTCTGAAACTGATACAAAGCACTGGCCCTCTAACATCCAATGCTTGTCAGTTAGGATGAGAAACGTGTGAGCTTCGTGAATGATGTAGTTCGTTTTAGCTGAAAAGTGACTGCCCTTACCTGAAACGAAGTCTTGCTTGTAGGAAGACACCCAGCCTGGGATTTAACTCCATTTCTGAAGGGTAACACACAGCATAGTTCTCATCCATGGATCACACTCTGCTTTAGAGCGAGAAGCACGCTCTTGCTTTCTAGAGTCTTTAATACAGCAGGAAACATGAGTTTGCTCAGAACAAATGAACGGTGTTTCCTACACATACGGACCATATCTTGTTCATTTCTGCTTCTGAAACTGAAACAAAAGAAAGGTCCTCTAACATCAAATGCTCGTCAGGTATGATCCGAAACGTGTGAGCTTCGTGAAAGATGTAGATTGTTTGACCTGTAAAATAACTGCTCTTACCTGAAAGGAAATCTTGCTTGTAGGAAGACTCAGAGCCTGGTACTTAACTCCATTTCTGAAGTGAAACACACAGCATAGTTCTCATGCATTGATCACACTCTGATTTAGAGCAAGAAGCACGCTCTTGCTTTCTAGAGGCTCAAAGACAGCAGGGAGCGTGAGTGTGCTGAGAACAAAAGAACAGTGTTGCCTACACATACGGACCATATGTGGTCCAAATCTGCTTCTAAAACTGATATAAAGCACTGGTCCTCTAACATCCAATGCTTGTCAGTTAAGATGAGAAACGTGTGAGTTTCGTGAACGATGTAGTTCGTTTGAGCTATAAAGAAACTGCCCTTACATGAAAGAAATTCTTGCTTTTAGGAAGACTCAGAGCCTTGGATTTAACTCCATTTCTGAAGTGAAACACACAGCAGAGTTCTCATCCATTGATCATACTCTGCTTTAGAGCAAGAAGCACTCTCTTGCTTTATAGAGTCTCTAAGACAGCAGGAAATCTTAGTGTGCCCAGAACAAAAGAACAGTGTTTCCTACACATACGGACCATATGTAGTCCAAATCTGATTCTGAAACTGATATAAAGCACTGGTCCTCTAACATCCAATGCTTGTCAGTTAAGATGAGAAACGTGTGAGTTTCGTGAACGATGTAGTTCGTTTGAGCTATAAAGAAACTGCCCTTACATGAAAGAAATTCTTGCTTTTAGGAAGACTCAGAGCCTTGGATTTAACTCCATTTCTGAAGTGAAACACACAGCATAGTTCTCATCCATTGATCATACTCTGCTTTAGAGCAAGAAGCACTCTCTTGCTTTATAGAGTCTCTAAGACAGCAGGAAATCTTAGTGTGCCCAGAACAAAAGAACAGTGTTTCCTACACATACGGACCATATGTAGTCCAAATCTGCTTCTGAAACTGATACAAAGCACTGGTCCTCTAACATCCAATGCTTGTCAGTTAGGATGAGAAACGTGTGAGCTTTGTGAATGATGTAGTTCATTTGAGCTGAAAAGTGACTGCCCTTACCTGAAACGAAGTCTTGCTTGTAGGAAGACACAGAGCCTGGGATTTAACTCCATTTCTGAAGGGAAACACACAGCATAGTTCTCATCCATGGATCACACTCTGCTTTAGAGCGAGAAGCATGCTCTTGCTTTCTAGAGTCTTTAATGCAGCAGGAAACATGAGTGTGCTCAGAACAAAAGAACGGTGTTTCCTACACATACGGACCATAACTTGTTCATCTCTGCTTCTGAAACTGAAAAAAATGAAAGGTCCTCTAACATCCAATGCTCGTCAGGTAAGATCTGAAAAGTGTGAGCTTGGTGAAAGATGTAGTTCGTTTGACCTGTAAAGCAACTGCACATACCTGAAACGAAGTCTTGCTGTTAGGAAGACTCAGGCCTGATATTTAACTCCATTTCCGAAGTGAAACACGCAGCATAGTTCTCATTCATTGAAAACACTCTGCTTTAGAGCAAGAAGCACGCTCTTGCTTTCCAGAGTCTCTAAGACAGCAGTAAACGTGAGTGTGTTGAGAACAAAAGAACGTTGTTTCCTACACATAAGGACCATATCTAGTCCAACTCTGCTTCTGAAACTGATACAAAGCACTGGTCCTCTAGCAGCCAATGCTTGTCAGTTAAGAAGAGAAACGTTGAGCTTCATGAACGATGTATTTCTTTTGAGCTGAAAAGTGACTGCCCTTACTTGAAACGAAGTCTTACTTGTAGTAAGACACAGAGCCTGGGATTTAACTCCATTTCTGAAGTGAAAGACACAGCAGAGTTCTCATCCATTGATCACACTCTGCTTTAGAACAAGAAGCACGCTCTTGCTTTCTAGAGTCTCTAAGGCAGCAGGTAACGTGACTGTGCTGAGAACAAAAGAACGGTGTTTCCTACACATACGGACCATATGTAGTCCAACTCTGCTTCTGAAACTAATACAAAGCACTGGTCCTCTAACATCCAATGCTTGTCTGTTAAGATGAGAAACGTGTGAGCTTCGTGAAAGATGAAGTTCTTTTGAGCTGTAAAGTAACTGCCCTTACCTGAAACGAAGTCTTCTTTGTAGGAAGACTCAGAGCCTGGGATTTAACTCCATTTCTGAAGGGAAACACGCAAAAGAGTTCTCATCCATTGATCACACTCTGCTTTAGAGCAAGAAGCACGCTCTTGCTTTCTAGAGGCTCAAAGACAGCAGGGAGCGTGAGTGTGCTGAGAACAAAAGCACGGTGTTGCCTACACATACGGACCATATGTGGTCCAAATCTGCTTCTGAAACTAATATAAAGCACTGGTCCTCTAACATCCAATGCTTGTCAGTTAAGATGAGAAACGTGTGAGTTTCGTGAACGATGTAGTTCGTTTGAGCTATAAAGAAACTGCCCTTACATGAAAGAAAGTCTTGCTTTTAGGAAGACTCAGAGCCTTTGATTTAACTACATTTCTGAAGTGAAACACACAGTAGAGTTCTCATCCATTGATCATACTCTGCTTTAGAGCAAGAAGCACTCTCTTGCTTTATAGAGTCTCTAAGACAGCAGGAAATCTTAGTGTGCCCAGAACAAAAGAACAGTGTTTCCTACACATACGGACCATATGTAGTCCAAATCTGCTTCTGAAACTGATACAAAGCACTGGTCCTCTAACATCCAATGCTTGTCAGTTAGGATGAGAAACGTGTGAGCTTCGTGAATGATGTAGTTCATTTGAGCTGAAAAGTGACTGCCCTTACCTGAAACAAAGTCTTGCTTGTAGGAAGACACAGAGCCTGGGATTTAACTCCATTTCTGAAACGAAACACACAGCATAGTTCTCATCCATGGATCACACTCTGCTTTAGAGCGAGAAGCATGCTCTTGCTTTCTAGAGTCTTTAATGCAGCAGGAAACATGAGTGTGCTCAGAACAAAAGAACGGTGTTTCCTACACATATGGACCATATCTTGTTCATCTCTGCTTCTGAAACTGAAAAAAATGAAAGGTCCTCTAACATCCAATGCTCGTCAGGTAAGATCTGAAAAGTGTGAGCTTGGTGAAAGATGTAGTTCGATTGACCTGTAAAGTAACTGCACATACCTGAAACGAAGTCTTGCTTTTAGGAAGACTCAGAGCCTGGTATTTAACTCCATTTCCGAAGTGAAACACACAGCATAGTTCTCATTCATTGAAAACACTCTGCTTTAGAGCAAGAAGCACGCTCTTGCTTTCCAGAATCTCTAAGACAGCAGTAAACGTGAGTGTGTTGAGAACAAAAGAACGTTGTTTCCTACACATAAGGACCATATCTAGTCCAACTCTGCTTCTGAAACTGATACAAAGCACTGGTGCTCTAACAGCCAATGCTTGTCAGTTAAGATGAGAAACGTTGAGCTTCATGAACGATGTATTTCTTTTGAGCTGAAAAGTGACTGCCCTTACTTGAAACGAAGTCTTACTTGTAGTAAGACACAGAGCCTGGGATTTAACTCCATTTCTGAAGTGAAACACACAGCAGAGTTCTCATCCATTGATCACACTCTGCTTTAGAACAAGAAGCACGCTCTTGCTTTCTAGAGTCTCTAATACAGCAGGAAATCTGAGTGTGCTCAGAACAAAAGAACGGTGTTTCCTACACATATGGACCATATCTAGTCCAACTCTTCTTCTGAAACTGATACAAAGCACTGGTCCTTTAACATCCAATGCTTGTCTGTTAAGATGAGAAACGTGTGAGCTTCGTGAAAGATGAAGTTCTTTTGAGCTGTAAAGTAACTGCCCTTACCTGAAACGAAGTCTTCTTTGTAGGAAGACTCAGAGCCTGGGATTTAACTCCATTTCTGAAGGGAAACACGCAAAAGAGTTCTCATCCATTGATCACACTCTGCTTTAGAGCAAGAAGCACGCTCTTGCTTTCTAGAGGCTCAAAGACAGCAGGGACCGTGAGTGTGCTGAGAACAAAAGAACGGTGTTGCCTACACATACGGACCATATGTGGTCCAAATCTGCTTCTGAAACTGATACAAAGCACTGGTCCTCTAACATCCAATGCTTGTCAGTTAGGATGAGAAACGTGTGAGCTTCGTGAATGTTGTACTTCGTTTGAGCTGAAAAGTGACTGCCCTTATCTGAAAGGAAGTCTTGCTTGTAGGAAGACACAGAGCCTGGGATTTAACTCCATTTCTGATGTGAAACACACAGCATAGTTCTCATCCATGGATCACACTCTGCTTTAGAGTGGGAAGCACGCTGTTGCTTTCTAGAGTCTCTAATACAGCAGGAAACCTGAGTGTGCTCAGAACAAAAGAACGGTGTTTCCTACACATACGGACCATAACTTGTTCATCTCTGCTTCTGAAACTGAAACAAATGAAAGATCCTCTAACATCCAATGCTAGTCAGGTATGATCCGAAACGTGAGAGATTCGTGAAAGATGTAGTTCGTTTGACCTGTAAAGTAACTGCACTTACCTGAAAGGAAGTCTTGCTTGTAGGAAGACTCAGAGCCTGGTATTTAACTCCATTTCTGAAGTGAAACACACAGCATAGTTCTCATTCATTGAACACACTCTGCTTTAGAGCAAGAAGCACACTCTTGCTTTCTAGAGTCTCTAAGACAGCAGTAAACGTGAGTGTGCTGATAACAAAAGAACGTTGTTTCCTACACTTACAGACCATATATAGTCCAAATCTGCTTCTGAAACTGATAAAAAGCACTGGTCCTCTAACATCCAATGCTTGTCAGTTAAGATGAGAAACGTTGAGCTTCATGAACGATGTATTTCGTTTGTGCTGAAAAGTGACTGCCCTTACTTGAAACGAAGTCTTGCTTGTAGTAAGACACAGAGCCTGGGCTTTAACTCCATTTCTGAAGGGAAACACACAGCATAGTTCTCATCCATGTATCACACTCTGCTTTAGAGTGGGAAGCACGCTCTTGCTTTCTAGAATCTCTAAGACAGCATGAAATGAGAGTGTGCTGAGAACAAAAGAACGGTGTTTACTACATATACTGACCATATCTAGTCCAACTCTGATTCTGAAACTGATACAAAGCACTGGTCCTCTAACATCCAATGCTTGTCTTTTAAGATGAGAAACGTGTGAGGTTCGTGAACGATGTAGTTCGTTTGAGCTGAAAAGTTACTGCCCTTACCTGAAATGAAGTCTTGCTTGTAGGAAGACACAGAGCCTGGGATTTAACACCATTTCTGAAGGGAAACAAAAAGCATAGTTCTCATCCATGGATCACACTCTGCTTTAGAGTGGGAAGCTCGCTCTTGCTTTCTAGAGTCTCTAATACAGCAGGAAACCTGAGTGTGCTCACAACAAAAGAACGGTGTTTCCCACACATGCGGACCATATGTAGTCCAAATCTGCTTCTGAAACTGATACAAAGCACTGACCCTCTAACATCCAATGCTTGTCAGTTAAGATGAGAAACGTGTGAGCTTTGTGAACGATGTAGTTCGTTTGAGCAGAAAATTGACTGCCCTTAACTTAAACGAAGTCTTGCTTGTAGGAAGACTCAGAGCCTGGGAATTAACTCCATTTCTGAAGTGAAAAACACAGCGTTGTCCTCATCTATTGATCACACTCTGCTTTAGAACAAGAATTACGCTCTTGCTTTCTAGAATCTCTAAGACAGCAGGAAACGTGAGTGTGCTGAGAACAAAAGAACGGTGTTTCCTACATATACTGACCATATCTAGTCCAACTCTGCTTCTGAAACTGATACAAAGCTCTCGTCCTCTAACATCCAATGCTTGTCTGTTAAGTGAGAAACGTGTGAGCTTCGTGAAGGATGTAGTTCGTTTGAGCTGAAAAGTGACTGCCCTTACCTTAAACGAAATCTTGCTTGTAGGAAGACCCAGAGCCTGGGATTTAACTCCATTTCTGAAGAGAAACAAACAGCATAGTTCTCATCCATGGATCACACTCTGCTTAGAACAAGAAGCACGCTCTTTCTTTCTAGAGTCTCTAAGACAGCAGGAAACGTGAGTGTGCTGAGAACAAAAGAATGGTGTTTCCTACACATACGGACCATATCTAGTCCAAATCTGCTTCTGAAATTCATACAAAGCAAAGGTCCTCTAACATCCAATGTTTGTCAGTTAAGATGAGAAACGTGTGAGCTTCGTGAAAGATGTAGTTCGTTTGAGCTGTAAAGTAACTGCCCTTACCTGAAAGGAAGTCTTCTTTGTAGGAAGACTCAGAGCCTGGGATTTAACTCCATTTCTGAAGGGAAACATGCAAAAGAGTTCTCATCCATTGATCACACTCTGCTTTAGAGCAAGAAGCACGCTCTTGCTTTCTAGAGGCTCAAAGACAGCAGGGAGCGTGAGTGTGCTGAGAACAAAAGAACGGTGTTGCCTACACATACGGACCATATGTGGTCCAAATCTGCTTCTAAAACTGATATAAAGCACTGGTCCTTTAACATCCAATGCTTGTCAGTTAAGATGAGAAACGTGTGAGTTTCGTGAACGATGTAGTTCGTTTGAGCTATAAAGAAACTGCCCTTACATGAAAGAAAGTCTTAATTTTAGTAATACTCAGAGAATGGGATTTAATTCCATTTCTGAAGTGAAACACACAGCAGAGTTCTCATCCATTGATCATACTCTGCTTTAGAGCAAGAAGCACTCTCTTGCTTTATAGAGTCTCTAAGACAGCATGAATTCTTAGTGTGCCCAGAACAAAAGAACAGTGTTTCCTACACATACGGACCATATGTAGTCCAAATCTGCTTCTGAAACTGATACAAAGCACTGGTCCTCTAACATCCAATGCTTGTCAGTTAGGATGAGAAACGTGTGAGCTTCGTGAATGATGTAGTTCGTTTTAGCTGAAAAGTGACTGCCCTTACCTGAAACGAAGTCTTGCTTGTAGGAAGACACACAGCCTGGGATTTAACTCCATTTCTGAAGGTTAACACACAGCATAGTTCTCATCCATGGATCACACTCTGCTTTAGAGCGAGAAGCATGCTCTTGCTTTCTAGAGTCTTTATTACAGCAGGAAACATGAGTTTGCTCAGAACAAAAGAACGGTGTTTCCTACACATACGGACCATATCTTGTTCATTACTGCTTCTGAAACTGAAACAAATGAAAGGTCCTCTAACATCAAATGCTCGTCAGGTATGATCCGAAACGTGTGAGCTTCGTGAAAGATGTAGATTGTTTGACCTGTAAAGTAACCGCTCTTACCTGAAAGGAAGTCTTGCTTGTAGGAAGACTCAGAGCCTTGTACTTAACTCCATTTCTGAAGTGAAACACACAGCATAGTTCTCATGCTTTGATCACACTCTGCTTTAGAGCAAGAAGCACGCTCTTGCTTTCTAGAGGCTCAAAGACAGCAGGGAGCGTGAGTGTGCTGAGAACAAAAGAACGGTGTTGCCTACACATACGGACCATATGTGGTCCAAATCTGCTTCTAAAACTGATATAAAGCACTGGTCCTCTAACATCCAATGCTTGTCAGTTAAGATGAGAAACGTGTGAGTTTCATTAAAGATGTAGTTCGTTTGAGCTATAAAGAAACTGCCATTACATGAAAGAAAGTCTTGCTTTTAGGAAGACTCAGAGCCTGGGATTTAACTCCATTTCTGAAGTGAAACACACAGCAGAGTTCTCATCCATTGATCACACTCTGCTTTAGAGTGAGAAGCACGCTCTTGCTTTCTAGAGTCTCTAATACAGCAGGAAACCTGAGTGTGATCAGAACAAAAGAACGGTGTTTCCTAAACATACTGACCATATCTAGTTCAACTCTGCTTCTGAAGTTCATACAAAGCAAAGGTCCTCTAACATCCAATGCTTTTCAGTTAAGATGAGAAACGTGTGAGCTTCATGAACGATGTATTTCGTTTGAGCTGAAAAGTGACTGCCCTTACTTGAAACGAAGTCTTGCTTGTAGTAAGACACAGAGCCTGGGATTTAACTCCATTTCTGAAGGGAAACACATAGCATAGTTCTCATCCATATATCACACTCTGCTTTAGAGCGGGAAGCACGCTCTTGCTTTCTAGAGTCTCTAATACAGCAGGAAACCTGAGTGTGCTCAGAACAAAAGAACGGTGTTTCCTACACATACGGACCATATGTAGGCCAAATCTGCTTCTGAAACTGATACAAAGCACTGGTCCTTTAACATCCAATGCTTGTCAGTTAAGATGAGAAACGTGTGAGCTTTGTGAACGATGTAGTTCGTTTGAACAGAAAAGTGACTGCCCTTACCTTAAACGAAGTCTTGCTTGTAGGAAGACTCAGAGCCGGGGATTTAACTCCATTTCTGAAGTGAAACACACAGCAGTGTTCTCATCCATTGAGCACACTCTGCTTTAGAACAAGAAGCACGCTCTTGCTTTCTAGAGTCTCTAAGACAGCAGGAAACGTTAGTGTGCTGAGAACAAAAGAGCGGTGTTTCCTACATATACTTACCATATCTAGTCCAACTCTGCTTCTGAAACTGATACAAAGCACTGATCCTCTAACATCCAATGCTTGTCAGTTAAGATGAGAAACGTGTGAGCTTCGTGAACGATGTAGTTCGTTTGAGCTGAAAGTGACTTCCCTTAACTGAAATGAAGTCTTGCTTGTGGGAAGACACATAGCCTGGGATTTAACACCATTTCTGAACGGAAACAAACAGCATAGTTCTCATCCATTGATCACACTCTGCTTAGAACAAGAAGCACGCTCTTGCTTTCTAGAGTCTCTAAGACAGCAGGAAACGTGAGTGTGCTGAGAACAGAAGAATGGTGTTTCCTACACATACGGACCATATCTAGTCCAACTCTGCTTCTGAAATTCATACAAAGCACAGGATCTCTAACATCCAATGCTTGTCACTTAAGAAGAGAAACGTGTGAGTTTCGTGAACGATGTAGTTCGTTTGAGGTATAAAGAAACTGCCCTTACATGAAAGAAAGTCTTGATTTTAGGAAGACTCAGAGCCTGGGATTTGACTCCATTTCTGAAGTGAAACCCACAGCGTAGTTCTCATCCATGGATCACACTCTGCTTTAGAGCGAGAAGCACGCTCTTGTTTCTAGATTCTCTAATACAGCAGGAAACCTGAGTGTGATCAGAACAAAAGAACGGTGTTTCCTAAACATACTGTCCATATATAGTTCAACTCTGCTTCTGAAATTCATACAAAGCAAAGGTCCTCTAACATCCAATGCTTGTCAGTTAAGATGAGAAACGTGTGAGCTTCGTGAAAGATGTAGTTCGTTTGAGCTGTAAAGTTACTGCCCTTACCTGAAACGAAATCTCCTTTGTAGGAAGACTCAGAACCTGGGATTTAACTCCATTTCTGAAGGGAAACACGCAAAAGAGTTCTGATCCATTGAACACACTCTGCTTTAGAGCAAGCAGCACGCTCTTGCTTTCTAGAGGCTCAAAGACAGCAGGAAGCGTGAGTGTGCTGAGAACAAAAGAACGGTGTATCCTAAACATACTGACCATATCTAGTTCAACTCTGCTTCTGAAATTCATACAAAGCAAAGGTCCTCTAACATCCAATGCTTGTCTGTTAAGATGAGAAACGCTTGAGGTTCGTGAACGATGTAGTTCCTTTGAGCTGAAAAGTGACGGCCCTTACCTGAAATGAAGTCTTGCTTGTAGGAAGACACAGAGCCTGGGATTTAACACCAATTCTGAAGGGAAACAAACAGCATAGTTCTCATCCATGGATCACACTAGCTTTAGAGCGAGAAGCATGCTCTTGCTTTCTAGAGTCTCTAATACAGCAGGAAACCTGAGTGTGATCAGAACAAAAGAACGGTGTTTCCTAAACATACCGACCATATCTAGTTCAACTCTGCTTCTGAAATTCATACAAAGCAAAGGTCCTCTAACATCCAATGCTTGTCTTTTAAGATGAGAAACGTGTGAGCTTCATGAACGATGTAGTTCGTTTGAGCTGAAAAGTTACTGCCCTTACCTGAAATGAAGTCTTGCTTGTAGGAAGACACAGAGCCTGGGATTAAACTCCATTTTTGAAGGGAAACAAAAAGCATAGTTCTCATCCATGGATCACACTCTGCTTTAGAGTGGGAAGCTCGCTCTTGCTTTCTAGAGTCTCTAATACAGCAGGAAACCTGAGTGTGCTCACAACAAAAGAACGGTGTTTCCTACACATGCGGACCATATGTAGTCCAAATCTGCTTCTGAAACTGATACAAAGCACTGACCCTCTAACATCCAATGCTTGTCAGTTAAGATGAGAAACGTGTGAGCTTTGTGAACGATGTAGTTCGTTTGAGCAGAAAATTGACTGCCCTTAACTTAAACGAAGTCTTGCTTGTAGGAAGACTCAGAGCCTGGGATTTAACTCCATTTCTGAAGTGAAAAACACAGCAGTGTTCTCATCCATTGATCACACTCTGCTTTAGAACAAGAATTACGCTCTTGCTTTCTAGAATCTCTAAGACAGCAGGAAACGTGAGTGTGCTGAGAACAAAAGAACGGTGTTTCCTACATATACTGACCATATCTAGTCCAACTCTGCTTCTGAAACTGATACAAAGCTCTCGTCCTCTAACATCCAATGCTTGTCTGTTAAGTGAGAAACGTGTGAGCTTCGTGAAGGATGTAGTTCGTTTGAGCTGAAAAGTGACTGCCCTTACCTGAAATGAAGTCTTGCTTGTAGGAAGACACAGAGCCTGGAATTTACACCATTTCTGAAGGGAAACAAACAGCATAGTTCTCATCCATGGATCACACTCTGCTTTAGAGAGAGAAGCACGCTCTTGCTTTCTAGAGTCTCTAATACAGCAGGAAACCTAAGTGTGATGAGAACAAAAGAACGGCATTTCCTAAACATACTGACCATATCTAGTTCAACTCTGCTTCTGAAATTCATACAAAACAAAGGTCCTCTAACATCCTATGCTTGTCAGTTAAGATGAGAAACGTGTGAGCTTTGTGAACGATGTAGTTCGTTTGAGCAGAAAAGTGACTGCCCTTACCTTAAACGAAATCTTGCTTGTAGGAAGACCCAGAGCCTCGGATTTAACTCCATTTCTGAAGGGAAACAAACAGCATAGTTCTCATCCAGGGATCACACTCTGCTTAGAACAAGAAGCACGCTCTTGCTTTCTAGAGTCTCTAGAACAGCAGGAAACGTGAGTGTGCTGAGAACAAAAGAATGGTGTTTCCTACACATACGGACCATATCTAGTCCAAATCTGCTTCTGAAATTCATACAAAGCAAAGGTCCTCTAACATCCAATGTTTGTCAGTTAAGATGAGAAACGTGTGAGCTTCGTGAAAGATGTAGTTCGTTTGAGCTGTAAAGTAACTGCCCTTACCTGAAAGGAAGTCTTCTTTGTAGGAAGACTCAGAGCCTGGGATTTAACTCCAATTCTGAAGGGAAACACGCAAAAGAGTTCTCATCCATTGATCACACTCTGCTTTAGAGCAAGAAGCACGCTCTTGCTTTCTAGAGGCTCAAAGACAGCAGGGAGCGTGAGAGTGCTGAGAACAAAAGAACGGTGTTGCCTACACATACGGACCATATGTGGTCCAAATCTGCTTCTAAAACTGATATAAAGCACTGGTCCTTTAACATCCAATACTTGTCAGTTAAGATGAGAAACGTGTGAGTTTCGTGAACGATGTAGTTCGTTTGAGCTATAAAGAAACTGCCCTTACATGAAAGAAAGTCTTAATTTTAGTAAGACTCAGAGAATGGGATTTAATTCCATTTCTGAAGTGAAACACACAGCAGAGTTCTCATCCATTGATCATACTCTGCTTTAGAGCAAGAAGTACTCTCTTGCTTTATAGAGTCTCTAAGACAGCAGGAAATCTTAGTGTGCCCAGAACAAAAGAACAGTGTTTCCTACACATACGGACCATATGTAGTCCAAATCTGCTTCTGAAACTGATACAAAGCACTGGTCCTCTCACATCCAATGCTTGTCAGTTAGGATGAGAAACGTGTGAGCTTCGTGAATGATGTAGTTCGTTTTAGCTGAAAAGTGACTGCCCTTACCTGAAACGAAGTCTTGCTTGTAGGAAGACACACAGCCTGGGATTTAACTCCATTTCTGAAGGGTAACACACAGCATAGTTCTCATCCATGGATCACACTCTGCTTTAGAGCGAGAAGCATGCTCTTGCTTTCTAGAGTCTTTATTACAGCAGGAAACATGAGTTTGCTCAGAACAAAAGAACGGTGTTTCCACACATACGGACCATATCTTGTTCATTTCTGCTTCTGAAACTGAAACAAATGAAAGGTCCTCTAACATCAAATGCTCGTCAGGTATGATCCGAAACGTGTGAGCTTCGTGAAAGATGTAGATTGTTTGACCTGTAAAGTAACTGCTCTTACCTGAAAGGAAGTCTTGCTTGTAGGAAGACTCAGAGCCTTGTACTTAACTCCATTTCTGAAGTGAAACACACAGCATAGTTCTCATGCTTTGATCACACTCTGCTTTAGAGCAAGAAGCACGCTCTTGCTTTCTAGAGGCTCAAAGACAGCAGGGAGCGTGAGTGTGCTGAGAACAAAAGAACGGTGTTGCCTACACATACGGACCATATGTGGTCCAAATCTGCTACTAAAACTGATATAAAGCACTGGTCCTCTAACATCCAATGCTTGTCAGTTAAGATGAGAAACGTGTGAGTTTCGTTAAAGATGTAGTTCGTTTGAGCTATAAAGAAACTGCCATTACATGAAAGAAAGTCTTGCTTTTAGGAAGACTCAGAGCCTGGGATTTAACTCCATTTCTGAAGTGAAACACACAGCAGAGTTCTCATCCATTGATCACACTCTGCTTTAGAGCGAGAAGCACGCTCTTGCTTTCTAGAGTCTCTAATACAGCAGGAAACCTGAGTGTGATCAGAACAAAAGAACGGTGTTTCCTAAACATACTGACCATATCTAGTTCAACTCTGCTTCTGAAGTTCATACAAAGCAAAGGTCCTCTAACATCCAATGCTTTTCAGTTAAGATGAGAAACATGTGAGCTTCATGAACGATGTATTTCGTTTGAGCTGAAAAGTGACTGCCCTTACTTGAAACGAAGTCTTGCTTGTAGTAAGACACAGAGCCTGGGATTTAACTCCATTTCTGAAGGGAAACACATAGCATAGTTCTCATCCATATATCACACTCTGCTTTAGAGCGGGAAGCACGCCCTTGCTTTCTAGAGTCTCTAATACAGCAGGAAACCTGAGTGTGCTCAGAACAAAAGAACGGTGTTTCCTACACATACGGACCATATGTAGGCCAAATCTGCTTCTGAAACTGATACAAAGCACTGGTCCTTTAACATCCAATGCTTGTCAGTTAAGATGAGAAACGTGTGAGCTTTGTGAACGATGTAGTTCGTTTGAGCAGAAAAGTGACTGCCCTTACCTTAAACGAAGTCTTGCTTGTAGGAAGACTCAGAGCCTGGGATTTAACTCCATTTCTGAAGTGAAACACACAGCAGTGTTCTCATCCATTGAGCACACTCTGCTTTAGAACAAGAAGCACGCTCTTGCTTTCTAGAGTCTCTAAGACAGCAGGAAACGTTAGTGTGCTGAGAACAAAAGAGCGGTGTTTCCTACATATACTTACCATATCTAGTCCAACTCTGCTTCTGAAACTGATACAAAGCACTGATCCTCTAACATCCAATGCTTGTCAGTTAAGATGAGAAACGTGTGAGCTTCGTGAACGATGTAGTTCGTTTGAGCTGTAAAGTGACTTCCTTAACTGAAATGAAGTCTTGCTTGTGGGAAGACACAGAGCCTGGGATTTAACACCATTTCTGAACGGAAACAAACAGCATAGTTCTCATCCATTGATCACACTCTGCTTAGAACAAGCAGCACGCTCTTGCTTTCTAGAGTCTCTAAGACAGCAGGAAACGTGAGTGTGCTGAGAACAAAAGAATGGTGTTTCCTACACATACGGACCATATCTAGTCCAACTCTGCTTCTGAAATTCATACAAAGCACAGGATCTCTATCATCCAATGCTTGTCTGTTAAGATGAGAAATGCTTGAGGTTCGTGAACGATGTAGTTCCTTTGAGCTGAAAAGTGACTGCCCTTACCTGAAATGAAGTCTTGCTTGTAGGAAGACACAGAGCCTGGGATTTAACACCAATTCTGAAGGGAAACAAACAGCATAGTTCTCATCCATGGATCACACTAGCTTTAGAGCGAGAAGCACGCTCTTGCCTTCTAGAGTCTCTAATACAGCAGGAAACCTGAGTGTGCTCAGAACAAAAGAACGGTGTTTCCTACACATACCGACGATATGTAGTACAAATCTGCTTCTGAAACTGATACAAAGCACTTGTCCTCTAACATCCAATGCTTGTCAGTTAAGATGAAAAACGTGTGAGCTTTGTGAACGATGTAGTTCGTTTGAGCTGTAAGAAACTGCCCTTACCTGAGAAGATTTCTTGTTTGTAGGAAGACTCAGAGCCTGGGATTTAACTCCATTTCTGAAGTGAAACACAGAGCAGAGTTCTCATCCATTGATCACACTCTGCTTTAGAACAAGAAGCACGCTCTTGTGTTCTAGACTCTCTACGTCAGCATGAAACGTGAGTATGCTGAGAACAAAAGAAAGATGTTTCCTACAAATAAGGACCATATGTAATCCAACTCTGCTTCTGAAACTGATAGAAAGCACTGGTCCTCTAACATCCAATGCTTGTCAGTTAAGATGAGAAACGTGTGAACTTTGTGAACGATGTAGTTCGTTTGAGCTGTAAGAAACTGCCCTTACCTGAAAAGATTTCTTGTTTGTAGGAAGACTCAGAGCCTGGGATTTAACTCCATTTCTGAAGTGAAACACACAGCAGAGTTCTCATCCATTGAGCACACTCTGCTTTAGAACAAGAAGCACGCTCTTGCTTTCTAGAGTCTCTAAGACAGCAGGAAACGTGAGTGTGCTGAGAACAAAAGAATGGTGTTTCCTACACATACGGACCATATCTAGTCCAACTCTGCTTCTGAAATTCATACAAAGCACAGGATCTCTATCATCCAATGCTTGTCTGTTAAGATGAGAAATGCTTGAGGTTCGTGAACGATGTAGTTCCTTTGAGCTGAAAAGTGACTGCCCTTACCTGAAATGAAGTCTTGCTTGTAGGAAGACACAGAGCCTGGGATTTAACACCAATTCTGAAGGGAAACAAACAGCATAGTTCTCATCCATGGATCACACTAGCTTTAGAGCGAGAAGCACGCTCTTGCCTTCTAGAGTCTCTAATACAGCAGGAAACCTGAGTGTGCTCAGAACAAAAGAACGGTGTTTCCTACACATACCGACGATATGTAGTACAAATCTGCTTCTGAAACTGATACAAAGCACTTGTCCTCTAACATCCAATGCTTGTCAGTTAAGATGAAAAACGTGTGAGCTTTGTGAACGATGTAGTTCGTTTGAGCTGTAAGAAACTGCCCTTACCTGAGAAGATTTCTTGTTTGTAGGAAGACTCAGAGCCTGGGATTTAACTCCATTTCTGAAGTGAAACACAGAGCAGAGTTCTCATCCATTGATCACACTCTGCTTTAGAACAAGAAGCACGCTCTTGTGTTCTAGACTCTCTACGTCAGCATGAAACGTGAGTATGCTGAGAACAAAAGAAAGATGTTTCCTACACATAAGGACCATATGTAATCCAACTCTGCTTCTGAAACTGATAGAAAGCACTGGTCCTCTAACATCCAATGCTTGTCAGTTAAGATGAGAAACGTGTGAACTTTGTGAACGATGTAGTTCGTTTGAGCTGTAAGAAACTGCCCTTACCTGAAAAGATTTCTTGTTTGTAGGAAGACTCAGAGCCTGGGATTTAACTCCATTTCTGAAGTGAAACACACAGCAGAGTTCTCATCCATTGAGCACACTCTGCTTTAGAACAAGAAGCACGCTCTTGCTTTCTAGAGTCTCTAAGACAGCAGGAAACGTTAGTGTGCTGAGAACAAAAGAGCGGTGTTTCCTACATATACTTACCATATCTAGTCCAACTCTGCTTCTGAAACTGATACAAAGCACTGATCCTCTAACATCCAATGCTTGTCAGTTAAGATGAGAAACGTGTGAGCTTCGTGAACGATGTAGTTCGTTTGAGCTGTAAAGTGACTTCCTTAACTGAAATGAAGTCTTGCTTGTGGGAAGACACAGAGCCTGGGATTTAACACCATTTCTGAACGGAAACAAACAGCATAGTTCTCATCCATTGATCACACTCTGCTTAGAACAAGCAGCACGCTCTTGCTTTCTAGAGTCTCTAAGACAGCAGGAAACGTGAGTGTGCTGAGAACAAAAGAATGGTGTTTCCTACACATACGGACCATATCTAGTCCAACTCTGCTTCTGAAATTCATACAAAGCACAGGATCTCTATCATCCAATGCTTGTCTGTTAAGATGAGAAACGCTTGAGGTTCGTGAACGATGTAGTTCCTTTGAGCTGAAAAGTGACTGCCCTTACCTGAAATGAAGTCTTGCTTGTAGGAAGACACAGAGCCTGGGATTTAACACCAATTCTGAAGGGAAACAAACAGCATAGTTCTCATCCATGGATCACACTAGCTTTAGAGCGAGAAGCACGCTCTTGCCTTCTAGAGTCTCTAATACAGCAGGAAACCTGAGTGTGCTCAGAACAAAAGAACGGTGTTTCCTACACATACCGACGATATGTTGTACAAATCTGCTTCTGAAACTGATACAAAGCACTTGTCCTCTAACATCCAATGCTTGTCAGTTAAGATGAAAAACGTGTGAGCTTTGTGAACGATGTAGTTCGTTTGAGCTGTAAGAAACTGCCCTTACCTGAGAAGATTTCTTGTTTGTAGGAAGACTCAGAGCCTGGGATTTAACTCCATTTCTGAAGTGAAACACAGAGCAGAGTTCTCATCCATTGATCACACTCTGCTTTAGAACAAGAAGCACGCTCTTGTGTTCTAGACTCTCTACGTCAGCATGAAACGTGAGTATGCTGAGAACAAAAGAAAGATGTTTCCTACACATAAGGACCATATGTAATCCAACTCTGCTTCTGAAACTGATAGAAAGCACTGGTCCTCTAACATCCAATGCTTGTCAGTTAAGATGAGAAACGTGTGAACTTTGTGAACGATGTAGTTCGTTTGAGCTGTAAGAAACTGCCCTTACCTGAAAAGATTTCTTGTTTGTAGGAAGACTCAGAGCCTGGGATTTAACTCCATTTCTGAAGTGAAACACACAGCAGAGTTCTCATCCATTGAGCACACTCTGCTTTAGAACAAGAAGCACGCTCTTGCTTTCTAGAGTCTCTAAGACAGCAGGAAACGTTAGTGTGCTGAGAACAAAAGAGCGGTGTTTCCTACATATACTTACCATATCTAGTCCAACTCTGCTTCTGAAACTGATACAAAGCACTGATCCTCTAACATCCAATGCTTGTCAGTTAAGATGAGAAACGTGTGAGCTTCGTGAACGATGTAGTTCGTTTGAGCTGTAAAGTGACTTCCTTAACTGAAATGAAGTCTTGCTTGTGGGAAGACACAGAGCCTGGGATTTAACACCATTTCTGAACGGAAACAAACAGCATAGTTCTCATCCATTGATCACACTCTGCTTAGAACAAGCAGCACGCTCTTGCTTTCTAGAGTCTCTAAGACAGCAGGAAACGTGAGTGTGCTGAGAACAAAAGAATGGTGTTTCCTACACATACGGACCATATCTAGTCCAACTCTGCTTCTGAAATTCATACAAAGCACAGGATCTCTATCATCCAATGCTTGTCTGTTAAGATGAGAAACGCTTGAGGTTCGTGAACGATGTAGTTCCTTTGAGCTGAAAAGTGACTGCCCTTACCTGAAATGAAGTCTTGCTTGTAGGAAGACACAGAGCCTGGGATTTAACACCAATTCTGAAGGGAAACAAACAGCATAGTTCTCATCCATGGATCACACTAGCTTTAGAGCGAGAAGCACGCTCTTGCCTTCTAGAGTCTCTAATACAGCAGGAAACCTGAGTGTGCTCAGAACAAATGAACGGTGTTTCCTACACATACCGACGATATGTAGTACAAATCTGCTTCTGAAACTGATACAAAGCACTTGTCCTCTAACATCCAATGCTTGTCAGTTAAGATGAAAAACGTGTGAGCTTTGTGAACGATGTAGTTCGTTTGAGCTGTAAGAAACTGCCCTTACCTGAGAAGATTTCTTGTTTGTAGGAAGACTCAGAGCCTGGGATTTAACTCCATTTCTGAAGTGAAACACAGAGCAGAGTTCTCATCCATTGATCACACTCTGCTTTAGAACAAGAAGCACGCTCTTGTGTTCTAGACTCTCTACGTCAGCATGAAACGTGAGTATGCTGAGAACAAAAGAAAGATGTTTCCTACACATAAGGACCATATGTAATCCAACTCTGCTTCTGAAACTGATAGAAAGCACTGGTCCTCTAACATCCAATGCTTGTCAGTTAAGATGAGAAACGTGTGAACTTTGTGAACAATGTAGTTCGTTTGAGCTGTAAGAAACTGCCCTTACCTGAAAAGATTTCTTGTTTGTAGGAAGACTCAGAGCCTGGGATTTAACTCCATTTCTGAAGTGAAACACACAGCAGAGTTCTCATCCATTGATCACACTCTGCTTTAGAACAAGAAGCACGCTCTTGTGTTCTAGAATCTCTAAGACAGCATGAAACGTGAGTATGCTGAGAACAAAAGAACGATGTTTCCTAGACATAAGGACATATGTAATCCAACTCTGCTTCTGAAACTGATACAAAGCACTTGTCCTCTAACATCCAATGCTTGTCAGTTAAGATGAGAAACGTGTGAGTTAAGTGAACGATGTAGTTCGTTTGAGCTATAAAGAAACTGCCCTTACTTGAAACGAAGTTTTGCTTGTAGGAAGACTCAGAGCCGGGGATTTAACTCCATTTCTGAAGGGAAACAAACAGCATAGTTCTAATCCATGGATCACACTCTGCTTTAGAGCGAGAAGCACGCTCTTGTTTCTAGAGTCTCTAATACAGCAGGAAACCTGAGTGTGATCAGAACAAAAGAACGGTGTTTCCTAAATATACTGACCATATATAGTTCAACTCTGCTTCTGAAATTCATACAAAGCAAAGGTCCTCTAACATCCAATGCTTGTCAGTTAAGATGAGAAACGTGTGAGCTTCGTGAAAGATGTAGTTCGTTTGAGCTGTAAAGTTACTGCCCTTACCTGAAACGAAATCTCCTTTGTACGAAGACTCAGAGCCTGGGATTTAACTCCATTTCTGAAGGGAAACACGCAAAAGAGTTCTCATCCATTGAACACACTCTGCTTTAGAGCAAGAAGCACGCTCTTGCTTTCTAGAGGCGCAAAGACAGCAGGAAGCGTGAGTGTGCTGAGAACAAAAGAACGGTGTTTCCTAAACATACTGACCATATCTAGTTCAACTCTGCTTCTGAAATTCATACAAAGCAAAGGTCCTCTAACATCCAATGCTTGTCTGTTAAGATGAGAAACGCGTGAGGTTCGTGAACAATGTAGTTCGTTTGAGCTGAAAAGTGACTGCCCTTACCTGAAATGAAGTCTTGCTTGTAGGAAGACACAGAGCCTGGGATTTAACACCATTTCTGAAGGGAAACAAACAGCAAAGTTCTCATCCATGGATCACACTAGCTTTAGAGCGAGAAGCACGCCCTTGCTTTCTAGAGTCTCTAATACAGCAGGAAACCTGAGTGTGATCAGAACAAAAGAACGGTGTTTCCTAAACATACTGACCATATCTAGTTCAACTCTGCTTCTGAAATTCATACAAAGCAAAGGTCCTCTAACATCCAATGCTTGTCAGTTAAGATGAGAAACGTGTGAGCTTCGTGAATGATGTAGTTCGTTTGACCTGAAAAGTGACTGCCCTTACCTGGAACGAAGTCTTGCTTGTAGGAAGACACAGAGCCTGGGATTAAACTCCATTTCTGAAGGGAAACACACAGCATAGTTCTCATCCATGGATCACACTCTTCTTTAGAGCGAGAAGCATGCTCTTGCTTTCTAGACTCTCTAATACAGCAGGAAAACTGAGTGCGCTCAGAACAAAAGAATGTTGTTTCCTACACACACGGACCATATGTAGTCCAAATCTGCTTCTGAAATTCATACAAAGCAAAGGTCTTCTAACGTCCAATGCTTGTCAGTTAAGATGAGAAACGTCTGAGCTTCGTGAACTATGTAGTTCGTTTGAGCGGTAAAGTAAGTGGCCTTACCTGAAACGAAGTCTTGCTTGTAGGAAGACTCAGATCCTGGGATTTAATTTCATTTCTGAAGTGAAACACACAGCAGAATTCTCATCCATTGTTCACACTCTGCTTTAGAAAAAGAAGCAAGCTCTTGCTTTCCAGAATGTCTAAGACAGCATGAAACGTGAGTATGCTGAGAACAAAAGAACGTTGTTTCCTACACATACGGACCATATGTAATCCAACTCTGCTTCTGAAACTGATACAAAGCACTGGTCCTCTAACATCCAATGCTTGTCAGTTAAGATGAGAAACATGTGAGCTTCGCGAAAGATGTAGTTCGTTTGAGTTGAAAAGTGACTTCCCTTACATAAAACAAAGTCTTGCTTGTAGGAAGACACAGAGCCTGGGATTTAACTCCATTTCTGAAGTGAAACACACAGCGTAGTTCTCATCCATGGATCACACTCTGCTTTAGAGCAGAGTGTGAGTATCATGAACTATGTTGTTCGTTTGAACTATAAAAAAACTGCCCTTACCTGAAAGGAACTCTTGCTTGTAGGAAGACTCAGAGCCTGGGATTTAACTCCATTTCTGAAGTGAAACACACAGGGGTGTTCTCATCCATTGATAACACTCTGCTTTGGAGCGAGAAGCAGGCTCTTGCTTTCTAGGGTCTCTAAGACAACAGGAAAAGTGAGTGTGCTGAGAAAAAAAGAACGGTGTTTCCTACATATACAGATCCTATCTAGTCCAACTCTGCTTCTGAAACTGATACAAAGCACTGGTCTTCTAACATCCAATGCTTGTCAGTTAAGATAAGAAACATGTGAGGTTCGTCAACGATGTAGTTCGTTTGAGCTGAAAAATGACTGCCCTTACCTGAAACGAAGTCTACCGTGTAGGAAGACACAGAGCCTGGGATTTAACTCCATTTCTGAAGGGAAACACACAGCATAGTTATCATCCATGGATCACAATCTGCTTTAGAGCGAGAAGCACGCTCTTGCTTTCTAGAGGCTCTAAGACAACATGAAATGTGAGTGTGCTGAGAACAAAAGAACGATGTTGCCTACACATACAGACCATATGTAGTCCAAATCTGCTTCTGAAACTGATACAAAGCACTGGTCCTCTAACATCCAATGCTTGTCAGTTAAGATGAGAAACGTGTGACTTTCCTGAACAATGTAGTTCGTTTGAGCTATAAAGAAACTGCCCTTACCTGAAAGGAAGGCTTGATTGTAGGAAGACTCAGAGCTGGGAATTTAACTCCATTTCTGAAGTGAAACAC
Source organism: Onychomys leucogaster (assembly GCA_949786385.1). NCBI lineage: Eukaryota > Metazoa > Chordata > Mammalia > Rodentia > Cricetidae > Onychomys > Onychomys leucogaster. The sequence goes on from CATKUP010000063.1 coordinate 847,643, forward strand.
ATAGCAGAGTTCTCATCCATTGATCACACCCTGCTGTAGAGTGAGAAGCACGTTCTTGCTTTCTAGAATCTCAAAACAGCAGGAAATCTGAGTGTGCTGAGTACAAAAGAACGGTGTTTCCAACACATACGGACCATATCTAGTTCAACTCTGCTACTGAAACAGATACAAAGCACTGGTCTTCTAACATCCAATGCTTGTCAGTTAAGATGAGAAACGAGTGAGCTTCCTGAACGATGTAGTTCGTTTGTGCTGAAAAGTGACTGCCCTTACATGATATGAAGTCTTGCTTGTAGGAAGACACAGAGCCTGGGATTTAACTCCATTTATGAAGAAAAACATACAGCATAGTTCTCATCCATGGATCACACTCTGCTTTAGAGCAAGAAGAACGCTCTTGCTTTCTAGAGTCTCTAATACAACAGGAAACATGAGTGTGCTCAGAACAAAAGAATGGTGTTTCCTACACATACGGACCATATCTAGTTCAACTCTGCTTCTGAAACTAAAACAAACCACAGGTCCTCTAACATCCTATGCTTGTCAGTTAAGATGAGAAACGTGTGAGCTTCCTAAACAATGTAGTTCTTTTGTGAAGTAAAGAAACTGCCCTTACCTGAAACGAAGTCTTGCTTCTAGGAAGATTCAGAGCCTGGGATTTAACTCCATTTCTGAAGTGAAACACACAGGAGTGTTCTCATCCATTGATCACACTCTGCTTTGGAGCGAGAAGCAGGCTCTTGCTTTCTAGAGTCTCTAAGACAGCAGGAAAAGTGAGTGTGCTGAAATAAAAGAACGGTGTTTCATACACGTAGAGACCATATCTAGTCCAACTCTGCTTCTGAATCTGATACAAAGCACTGGTCTTCTAACATCCAATGCTTGTCAGTTAAGATGAGAAACGTGTGAATTTCGTGAACGATGTAGTTCGTTTGAGCTATAAAGAAACTGCCATTACATGAAAGAAAGTCTTGCTTTTAGGAAGACTCAGAGCCTGGGATTTAACTCCATTTCTGAAGTGAAACACACAGCAGAGTTCTCATCCATTGATCACACTCTGCTTTAGAGCGATAAGCACGCTCTTGCTTTCTAGAGTCTCTAATACAGCAGGAAACCTGAGTGTGATCAGAACAAAAGAACGGTGTTTCCTAAACATACTGACCATATCTAGTTCAACTCTGCTTCTGAAGTTCATACAAAGCAAAGGTCCTCTAACATCCAATGCTTTTCAGTTAAGATGAGAAACATGTGAGCTTCATGAACGATGTATTTCGTTTGAGCTGAAAAGTGACTGCCCTTACTTGAAACGAAGTCTTGCTTGTAGTAAGACACAGAGCCTGGGATTTAACTCCATTTCTGAAGGGAAACACATAGCATAGTTCTCATCCATATATCACACTCTGCTTTAGAGCGGGAAGCACGCCCTTGCTTTCTAGAGTCTCTAATACAGCAGGAAACCTGAGTGTGCTCAGAACAAAAGAACGGTGTTTCCTACACATACGGACCATATGTAGGCCAAATCTGCTTCTGAAACTGATACAAAGCACTGGTCCTTTAACATCCAATGCTTGTCAGTTAAGATGAGAAACGTGTGAGCTTTGTGAACGATGTAGTTCGTTTGAGCAGAAAAGTGACTGCCCTTACCTTAAACGAAGTCTTGCTTGTAGGAAGACTCAGAGCCTGGGATTTAACTCCATTTCTGAAGTGAAACACACAGCAGTGTTCTCATCCATTGAGCACACTCTGCTTTAGAACAAGAAGCACGCTCTTGCTTTCTAGAGTCTCTAAGACAGCAGGAAACTTTAGTGTGCTGAGAACAAAAGAGCGGTGTTTCCTACATATACTTACCATATCTAGTCCAACTCTGCTTCTGAAACTGATACAAAGCACTGATCCTCTAACATCCAATGCTTGTCAGTTAAGATGAGAAACTTGTGAGCTTCGTGAACGATGTAGTTCGTTTGAGCTGTAAAGTGACTTCCTTAACTGAAATGAAGTCTTGCTTGTGGGAAGACACAGAGCCTGGGATTTAACACCATTTCTGAACGGAAACAAACAGCATAGTTCTCATCCATTGATCACACTCTGCTTAGAACAAGCAGCACGCTCTTGCTTTCTAGAGTCTCTAAGACAGCAGGAAACGTGAGTGTGCTGAGAACAAAAGAATGGTGTTTCCTACACATACGGACCATATCTAGTCCAACTCTGCTTCTGAAATTCATACAAAGCACAGGATCTCTATCATCCAATGCTTGTCTGTTAAGATGAGAAATGCTTGAGGTTCGTGAACGATGTAGTTCCTTTGAGCTGAAAAGTGACTGCCCTTACCTGAAATGAAGTCTTGCTTGTAGGAAGACACAGAGCCTGGGATTTAACACCAATTCTGAAGGGAAACAAACAGCATAGTTCTCATCCATGGATCACACTAGCTTTAGAGCGAGAAGCACGCTCTTGCCTTCTAGAGTCTCTAATACAGCAGGAAACCTGAGTGTGCTCAGAACAAAAGAACGGTGTTTCCTACACATACCGACGATATGTAGTACAAATCTGCTTCTGAAACTGATACAAAGCACTTGTCCTCTAACATCCAATGCTTGTCAGTTAAGATGAAAAACGTGTGAGCTTTGTGAACGATGTAGTTCGTTTGAGCTGTAAGAAACTGCCCTTACCTGAGAAGATTTCTTGTTTGTAGGAAGACTCAGAGCCTGGGATTTAACTCCATTTCTGAAGTGAAACACAGAGCAGAGTTCTCATCCATTGATCACACTCTGCTTTAGAACAAGAAGCACGCTCTTGTGTTCTAGACTCTCTACGTCAGCATGAAACGTGAGTATGCTGAGAACAAAAGAAAGATGTTTCCTACACATAAGGACCATATGTAATCCAACTCTGCTTCTGAAACTGATAGAAAGCACTGGTCCTCTAACATCCAATGCTTGTCAGTTAAGATGAGAAACGTGTGAACTTTGTGAACGATGTAGTTCGTTTGAGCTGTAAGAAACTGCCCTTACCTGAAAAGATTTCTTGTTTGTAGGAAGACTCAGAGCCTGGGATTTAACTCCATTTCTGAAGTGAAACACACAGCAGAGTTCTCATCCATTGAGCACACTCTGCTTTAGAACAAGAAGCACGCTCTTGCTTTCTAGAGTCTCTAAGACAGCAGGAAACGTTAGTGTGCTGAGAACAAAAGAGCGGTGTTTCCTACATATACTTACCATATCTAGTCCAACTCTGCTTCTGAAACTGATACAAAGCACTGATCCTCTAACATCCAATGCTTGTCAGTTAAGATGAGAAATGTGTGAGCTTCGTGAACGATGTAGTTCGTTTGAGCTGTAAAGTGACTTCCTTAACTGAAATGAAGTCTTGCTTGTGGGAAGACACAGAGCCTGGGATTTAACACCATTTCTGAACGGAAACAAACAGCATAGTTCTCATCCATTGATCACACTCTGCTTAGAACAAGCAGCACGCTCTTGCTTTCTAGAGTCTCTAAGACAGCAGGAAACGTGAGTGTGCTGAGAACAAAAGAATGGTGTTTCCTACACATACGGACCATATCTAGTCCAACTCTGCTTCTGAAATTCATACAAAGCACAGGATCTCTATCATCCAATGCTTGTCTGTTAAGATGAGAAACGCTTGAGGTTCGTGAACGATGTAGTTCCTTTGAGCTGAAAAGTGACTGCCCTTACCTGAAATGAAGTCTTGCTTGTAGGAAGACACAGAGCCTGGGATTTAACACCAATTCTGAGGGGAAACAAACAGCATAGTTCTCATCCATGGATCACACTAGCTTTAGAGCGAGAAGCACGCTCTTGCCTTCTAGAGTCTCTAATACAGCAGGAAACCTGAGTGTGCTCAGAACAAAAGAACGGTGTTTCCTACACATACCGACGATATGTAGTACAAATCTGCTTCTGAAACTGATACAAAGCACTTGTCCTCTAACATCCAATGCTTGTCAGTTAAGATGAAAAACGTGTGAGCTTTGTGAACGATGTAGTTCGTTTGAGCTGTAAGAAACTGCCCTTACCTGAGAAGATTTCTTGTTTGTAGGAAGACTCAGAGCCTGGGATTTAACTCCATTTCTGAAGTGAAACACAGAGCAGAGTTCTCATCCATTGATCACACTCTGCTTTAGAACAAGAAGCACGCTCTTGTGTTCTAGACTCTCTACGTCAGCATGAAACGTGAGTATGCTGAGAACAAAAGAAAGATGTTTCCTACACATAAGGACCATATGTAATCCAACTCTGCTTCTGAAACTGATAGAAAGCACTGGTCCTCTAACATCCAATGCTTGTCAGTTAAGATGAGAAACGTGTGAACTTTGTGAACAATGTAGTTCGTTTGAGCTGTAAGAAACTGCCCTTACCTGAAAAGATTTCTTGTTTGTAGGAAGACTCAGAGCCTGGGATTTAACTCCATTTCTGAAGTGAAACACACAGCAGAGTTCTCATCCATTGATCACACTCTGCTTTAGAACAAGAAGCACGCTCTTGTGTTCTAGAATCTCTAAGACAGCATGAAACGTGAGTATGCTGAGAACAAAAGAACGATGTTTCCTAGACATAAGGACATATGTAATCCAACTCTGCTTCTGAAACTGATACAAAGCACTTGTCCTCTAACATCCAATGCTTGTCAGTTAAGATGAGAAACGTGTGAGTTAAGTGAACGATGTAGTTCGTTTGAGCTATAAAGAAACTGCCCTTACTTGAAACGAAGTTTTGCTTGTAGGAAGACTCAGAGCCGGGGATTTAACTCCATTTCTGAAGGGAAACAAACAGCATAGTTCTAATCCATGGATCACACTCTGCTTTAGAGCGAGAAGCACGCTCTTGTTTCTAGAGTCTCTAATACAGCAGGAAACCTGAGTGTGATCAGAACAAAAGAACGGTGTTTCCTAAACATACTGACCATATATAGTTCAACTCTGCTTCTGAAATTCATACAAAGCAAAGGTCCTCTAACATCCAATGCTTGTCAGTTAAGATGAGAAACGTGTGAGCTTCGTGAAAGATGTAGTTCGTTTGAGCTGTAAAGTTACTGCCCTTACCTGAAACGAAATCTCCTTTGTACGAAGACTCAGAGCCTGGGATTTAACTCCATTTCTGAAGGGAAACACGCAAAAGAGTTCTCATCCATTGAACACACTCTGCTTTAGAGCAAGAAGCACGCTCTTGCTTTCTAGAGGCGCAAAGACAGCAGGAAGCGTGAGTGTGCTGAGAACAAAAGAACGGTGTTTCCTAAACATACTGACCATATCTAGTTCAACTCTGCTTCTGAAATTCATACAAAGCAAAGGTCCTCTAACATCCAATGCTTGTCTGTTAAGATGAGAAACGCGTGAGGTTCGTGAACAATGTAGTTCGTTTGAGCTGAAAAGTGACTGCCCTTACCTGAAATGAAGTCTTGCTTGTAGGAAGACACAGAGCCTGGGATTTAACACCATTTCTGAAGGGAAACAAACAGCAAAGTTCTCATCCATGGATCACACTAGCTTTAGAGCGAGAAGCACGCCCTTGCTTTCTAGAGTCTCTAATACAGCAGGAAACCTGAGTGTGATCAGAACAAAAGAACGGTGTTTCCTAAACATACTGACCATATCTAGTTCAACTCTGCTTCTGAAATTCATACAAAGCAAAGGTCCTCTAACATCCAATGCTTGTCAGTTAAGATGAGAAACGTGTGAGCTTCGTGAATGATGTAGTTCGTTTGACCTGAAAAGTGACTGCCCTTACCTGGAACGAAGTCTTGCTTGTAGGAAGACACAGAGCCTGGGATTAAACTCCATTTCTGAAGGGAAACACACAGCATAGTTCTCATCCATGGATCACACTCTTCTTTAGAGCGAGAAGCATGCTCTTGCTTTCTAGACTCTCTAATACAGCAGGAAAACTGAGTGCGCTCAGAACAAAAGAATGTTGTTTCCTACACACACGGACCATATGTAGTCCAAATCTGCTTCTGAAATTCATACAAAGCAAAGGTCTTCTAACGTCCAATGCTTGTCAGTTAAGATGAGAAACGTCTGAGCTTCGTGAACTATGTAGTTCGTTTGAGCGGTAAAGTAAGTGGCCTTACCTGAAACGAAGTCTTGCTTGTAGGAAGACTCAGATCCTGGGATTTAATTTCATTTCTGAAGTGAAACACACAGCAGAATTCTCATCCATTGTTCACACTCTGCTTTAGAAAAAGAAGCAAGCTCTTGCTTTCCAGAATGTCTAAGACAGCATGAAACGTGAGTATGCTGAGAACAAAAGAACGTTGTTTCCTACACATACGGACCATATGTAATCCAACTCTGCTTCTGAAACTGATACAAAGCACTGGTCCTCTAACATCCAATGCTTGTCAGTTAAGATGAGAAACATGTGAGCTTCGCGAAAGATGTAGTTCGTTTGAGTTGAAAAGTGACTTCCCTTACATAAAACAAAGTCTTGCTTGTAGGAAGACACAGAGCCTGGGATTTAACTCCATTTCTGAAGTGAAACACACAGCGTAGTTCTCATCCATGGATCACACTCTGCTTTAGAGCAGAGTGTGAGTATCATGAACTATGTTGTTCGTTTGAACTATAAAAAAACTGCCCTTACCTGAAAGGAACTCTTGCTTGTAGGAAGACTCAGAGCCTGGGATTTAACTCCATTTCTGAAGTGAAACACACAGGGGTGTTCTCATCCATTGATAACACTCTGCTTTGGAGCGAGAAGCAGGCTCTTGCTTTCTAGGGTCTCTAAGACAACAGGAAAAGTGAGTGTGCTGAGAAAAAAAGAACGGTGTTTCCTACATATACAGATCCTATCTAGTCCAACTCTGCTTCTGAAACTGATACAAAGCACTGGTCTTCTAACATCCAATGCTTGTCAGTTAAGATAAGAAACATGTGAGGTTCGTCAACGATGTAGTTCGTTTGAGCTGAAAAATGACTGCCCTTACCTGAAACGAAGTCTACCGTGTAGGAAGACACAGAGCCTGGGATTTAACTCCATTTCTGAAGGGAAACACACAGCATAGTTATCATCCATGGATCACAATCTGCTTTAGAGCGAGAAGCACGCTCTTGCTTTCTAGAGGCTCTAAGACAACATGAAATGTGAGTGTGCTGAGAACAAAAGAACGATGTTGCCTACACATACAGACCATATGTAGTCCAAATCTGCTTCTGAAACTGATACAAAGCACTGGTCCTCTAACATCCAATGCTTGTCAGTTAAGATGAGAAACGTGTGACTTTCCTGAACAATGTAGTTCGTTTGAGCTATAAAGAAACTGCCCTTACCTGAAAGGAAGGCTTGATTGTAGGAAGACTCAGAGCTGGGAATTTAACTCCATTTCTGAAGTGAAACACATAGCAGAGTTCTCATCCATCGATCACACCCTGCTGTAGAGTGAGAAGCACGTTCTTGCTTTCTAGAATCTCAAAACAGCAGGAAATCTGAGTGTGCTGAGTACAAAAGAACGGTGTTTCCAACACATACGGACCATATCTAGTTCAACTCTGCTACTGAAACAGATACAAAGCACTGGTCTTCTAACATCCAATGCTTGTCAGTTAAGATGAGAAACGAGTGAGCTTCCTGAACGATGTAGTTCGTTTGTGCTGAAAAGTGACTGCCCTTACATGATATGAAGTCTTGCTTGTAGGAAGACACAGAGCCTGGGATTTAACTCCATTTATGAAGAAAAACATACAGCATAGTTCTCATCCATGGATCACACTCTGCTTTAGAGCAAGAAGAACGCTCTTGCTTTCTAGAGTCTCTAATACAACAGGAAACATGAGTGTGCTCAGAACAAAAGAATGGTGTTTCCTACACATACGGACCATATCTAGTTCAACTCTGCTTCTGAAACTAAAACAAACCACAGGTCCTCTAACATCCTATGCTTGTCAGTTAAGATGAGAAACGTGTGAGATTCCTAAACAATGTAGTTCTTTTGTGAAGTAAAGAAACTGCCCTTACCTGAAACGAAGTCTTGCTTCTAGGAAGATTCAGAGCCTGGGATTTAACTCCATTTCTGAAGTGAAACACACAGAAGAGTTCTCATCCATTGATCACACTCTGCTTTAGTACAAGAAGCACGCTCTTGCTTTCTAGAGGCTCTAAGACAACATGAAACGTGACTGTGCTGAGGACAAAAGAACGATGTTGCCTACACATACGCACCATATGTAGTCCAAATCTGGTTCTGAAATTGATACAAAGCACTGGTCCTCTAACATCCAATGCTTGTCAGTTAAGATGAGAAAGGTGTGAGTATCATGAACTATGTTGTTCTTTTGAACTATAAAAAAACTGCCCTTACCTGAAAGGAACTCTTGCTTGTAGGAAGACTCAGAGCCTGGGATTTAACTCCATTTCTGAAGTGAAACACACAGGGGTGTTCTCATCCATTGATAACACTCTGCTTTGGAGCGAGAAGCAGGCTCTTGCTTTCTAGGGTCTCTAAGACAACAGGAAAAGTGAGTGTGCTGAGAAAAAAAGAACGGTGTTTCCTACATATACAGATCCTATCTAGTCCAACTCTGCTTCTGAAACTGATACAAAGCACTGGTCTTCTAACATCCAATGCTTGTCAGTTAAGATAAGAAACATGTGAGGTTCGTCAACGATGTAGTTCGTTTGAGCTGAAAAATGACTGCCCTTACCTGAAACGAAGTCTACCGTGTAGGAAGACACAGAGCCTGGGATTTAACTCCATTTCTGAAGGGAAACACACAGCATAGTTATCATCCATGGATCACAATCTGCTTTAGAGCGAGAAGCACGCTCTTGCTTTCTAGAGGCTCTAAGACAACATGAAATGTGAGTGTGCTGAGAACAAAAGAACGATGTTGCCTACACATACAGACCATATGTAGTCCAAATCTGCTTCTGAAACTGATACAAAGCACTGGTCCTCTAACATCCAATGCTTGTCAGTTAAGATGAGAAACGTGTGACTTTCGTGAACAATGTAGTTCGTTTGAGCTATAAAGAAACTGCCCTTACCTGAAAGGAAGGCTTTATTGTAGGAAGACTCAGAGCTGGGAATTTAACTCCATTTCTGAAGTGAAACACATAGCAGAGTTCTCATCCATCGATCACACCCTGCTGTAGAGTGAGAAGCACGTTCTTGCTTTCTAGAATCTCAAAACAGCAGGAAATCTGAGTGTGCTGAGTACAAAAGAACGGTGTTTCCAACACATACGGACCATATCTAGTTCAACTCTGCTACTGAAACAGATACAAAGCACTGGTCTTCTAACATCCAATGCTTGTCAGTTAAGATGAGAAACGTGTGAGCTTCCTGAACGATGTAGTTCGTTTGTGCTGAAAAGTGACTGCCCTTACATGATATGAAGTCTTGCTTGTAGGAAGACACAGAGCCTGGGATTTAACTCCATTTATGAAGAAAAACATACAGCATAGTTCTCATCCATGGATCACACTAGCTTTAGAGCGAGAAGCACGCCCTTGCTTTCTAGAGTCTCTAATACAGCAGGAAACCTGAGTGTGATCAGAACAAAAGAACGGTGTTTCCTAAACATACTGACCATATCTAGTTCAACTCTGCTTCTGAAATTCATACAAAGCAAAGGTCCTCTAACATCCAATGCTTGTCAGTTAAGATGAGAAACGTGTGAGCTTCGTGAATGATGTAGTTCGTTTGACCTGAAAAGTGACTGCCCTTACCTGGAACGAAGTCTTGCTTGTAGGAAGACACAGAGCCTGGGATTAAACTCCATTTCTGAAGGGAAACACACAGCATAGTTCTCATCCATGGATCACACTCTTCTTTAGAGCGAGAAGCATGCTCTTGCTTTCTAGACTCTCTAATACAGCAGGAAAACTGAGTGCGCTCAGAACAAAAGAATGTTGTTTCCTACACACACGGACCATATGTAGTCCAAATCTGCTTCTGAAATTCATACAAAGCAAAGGTCTTCTAACGTCCAATGCTTGTCAGTTAAGATGAGAAACGTCTGAGCTTCGTGAACTATGTAGTTCGTTTGAGCGGTAAAGTAAGTGGCCTTACCTGAAACGAAGTCTTGCTTGTAGGAAGACTCAGATCCTGGGATTTAATTTCATTTCTGAAGTGAAACACACAGCAGAATTCTCATCCATTGTTCACACTCTGCTTTAGAAAAAGAAGCAAGCTCTTGCTTTCCAGAATGTCTAAGACAGCATGAAACATGAGTATGCTGAGAACAAAAGAACGTTGTTTCCTACACATACGGACCATATGTAGTCCTCTTATGCTTCTGAAACTGATACAAAGCACTGGTCCTCTAACATCCAATGCTTGTCAGTTAAGATGAGAAACGTGTGACTTTCGTGAACGATGTAGTTCGTTTGAGCTATAAAGAAACTGCCCTTTCCTGAAAGGAAGGCTTGCTTGTAGGAAGACTTAGAGCCGGGAATTTAACTCCATTTCTGAAGTGAAACACACAGCAGAGTTCTCATCCATTGATCACACCCTGCTTTAGAGCAAGAAGCACGTTCTTGCTTTCTACAATCTCTAAACAGCAGGAAATCTGAGTGTGCTGAGTACAAAAGAATGGTGTTTCCAACACATACGGACCATATCTAGTTCAACTCTGCTTCTGAAACTGAAAGAAAAAACAGGTCCTCTAACATCCAATGCTTGTCAGTTAAGATGAGAAACGTGTGAGCTTTGTGAACGATGTAGTTCCTTTGAGCTGTAAGAAACTGCCCTTACCTGAAAAGAATTCTTGTTTGTAGGAAGACTCAGAGCCTGGGATTTAACTCCATTTCTGAAGTGAAACACACAGAAGAGTTCTCATCCATTGATCACACTCTGCTTTAGTACAAGAAGCACGCTCTTGCTTTCTAGAGGCTCTAAGACAACATGAAACGTGAGTGTGCTGAGGACAAAAGAACGATGTTGCCTACACATACGCACCATATGTAGTCCAAATCTGGTTCTGAAATTGATACAAAGCACTGGTCTTCTAACATCCAATGCTTGTCAGTTAAGATGAGAAACATGTGATCTTCGTGAAAGATGTAGTTCGTTTGAGTTGAAAAGTGACTACCCTTACATAAAACATAGTCTTGCTTATAGGAAGACACAGAGCCTGGGATTTAACTCCATTTATGAAGGAAAACAAACAGCATAGTTCTCATCCATGGATCACACTCTGCTTTAGAGCGAGAAGAACGCTCTTGCTTGCTAGAGTCTCTAATACAACAGGAAACGAGAGTGTGCTCAGAACAAAAGAACGGTGTTTCCTATACATACGGACCATGTCTAGTTCAACTCTGCTTCTGAAACTGAAACAAACCACAGGTCTTCTAACATCCTATGCTTGTCAGTTAAGATGAGAAACGTGTGAGCTTCGTAAACAATTTAGTTCTTTTGAGATGTAAAGAAACTACCCTTACCTGAAACGAAGTCTTGCTTGTAGGAAGACTCAGAGCCTTGGATTTAACTCCATTTCTGAAGTGAAACACACAGGAGTGTTCTCATCCATTGATCACACTCTGCTTTGGAGCGAGAAGCACGCTGTTGCTTTCTGGTGTCTCTAAGACAGCAGGAAAAGTGACTGTGCTGAGAACAAAAGAACGGTGTTTCCTACACATACAGACCATATCTAGTCCAACTCTGCTTCTGAAACTGATACAAAGCACTGGTCTTCTAACATCCAATGCTTGCCAGTTAAGATGAGAAACGTGTGAGCTTCGTGAACGATGTAGTTCGTTTGAGCTGCAAAGTGACTGCCATTACCTGAAACGAAATCTTGCTTGTAGGAAGACACAGAGCCTGGGATTAAACTCCATTTCTGAAGGGAAACACACAGCATAGTTCTCATCTATGGATCACACTTTGCTTTAGAGCGAGAAGCACGCTCTTGCTTACTAGAGACTCTAATATAGGAGGAAACGTGAGTGTGCTCAGAACAAAAGAACGGTATTTCCCACATATATGGACCATATCTAGTTCAACTATGCTACTGAAACTAAAACATACATCAGGTCCTCTAACATCCAATGCTTGTCAGTTAAGATGAGAAATGTGTGAGCTTCGTGAAAGATGTAGTTCGTTTGAGTTGAAAAGTGACTACCCTTACATAAAACAAAGTCTTGCTTGTAGGAAGACACAGAGCCTGGGATTTAACTCCATTTCTGAAGTGAAACACACAGCAGAGTTCTCATCCATTGATCATACTTTGCTTTAGAGCGAGAAGCACGCTCTTGCTTTCTAGAGTCTCTAATACAGCAGGAAATCTGAGTGTGCTGAGAACAAAAGAACGGTGTTTCCTACACATATGGACCATATCTAGTTCAACTCTGCTTCTGAAACTGAAACAAACCACAGGTCCTCTAACATCCAATGCTTGTCAGTTAAGATGAGAAAAGTGTGAGCTTTGTGAATGATGTAGTTCGTTTGAGTTGTAAGAAACTGCCCTTGCCTGAAACGAGGTCTTGCTTGTAGGAAGACTCAGAGCCTTGGATTTAACTCCATTTCTGAAGTGAAACACACAGGAGTGTTCTCATCCATTGATCACACTCTGCTTTGGAGCGAGAAGCACGCTCTTGCTTTCTGGTGTCTCTAAGACAGCAGGAAAAGTGACTGTGCTGAGAACAAAAGAACGGTGTTTCCTACACATACAGACCATATCTAGTCCAACTCTGCTTCTGAAACTGATACAAAGCACTGGTCTTCTAACATCCAATGCTTGCCAGTTAAGATGAGAAACGTGTGAGCTTCGTGAACGATGTAGTTCGTTTGAGCTGCAAAGTGATTGCCCTTACCTGAAACGAAATCTTGCTTGTAGGAAGACACAGAGCCTGGGATTAAACTCCATTTCTGAAGGGAAACACACAGCATAGTTCTCATCTATGGATCACACTTTGCTTTAGAGCGAGAAGCACGCTCTTGCTTACTAGAGACTCTAAAATAGGAGGACACCTGACAACTAAAGAACGGTTTTTCCTACACATACGGACCATATGTAGTTCAACTCTGCTTCTGAAACTGAAAGAAACCACAGGTCCTCTAACATCAAATGCTTGTCAGTTAAGATGAGAAACGTGTGAGCTTCGTGAGTGATGTAGTTCATTTGAGGTGTAAAATAACTGCACTTACCTGAAACGAAGTCTTGCTTGAAGGAAGACTCAGAGCCTGGGATTTAACTCCATTTCTGAAGTGAAACACACAGCAGAGTTCTCATCCATTGATCACACTCTGCTTTAGAACAAGAAGCACGCTCTTGCTTTCTAGAGGCTCTAAGACAACATGAAACGTGAGTGTGCTGAGAACAAAAGAATGATGTTGCCTACACATACGGACCTTATGTAGTCCAAATCTGATTCTGAAACTGATACAAAGCACTGGTCCTCTAACATCCAATGCTTCTCAGTTAAGATGAGAAACATGTGAGCTTCGTGAAAGATGTACTTCGTTTGAGCTGCAAAGTGACTGCCCTTACCTGAAACGAAATCTTGCTTGTAGGAGGACTCAGAGCCTGGGATTAAACTCCATTTCTGAAGGGAAACACACAGCATAGTTCTCATCTATGGATCACACTTTGCTTTAGAGCGAGAAGCACGCTCTTGCTTACTAGAGACTCTTATATAGGAGGAAACGTGAGTGTGCTCAGAACAAAAGAATGGTATTTCCTACACATACGGACCATATCTAGTTCAACTATGCTACTGAAACTGAAACATACATCAGGTCCTCTAACATCCAATGCTTGTCAGTTAAGATGAGAAAGGTGTGAGTATCATGAACTATGTAGTTCGTTTGAGCTATAAAAAACTGCCCTTACCTGAAAGGAACTCTTGCTTGTAGGAGGACACAGAGCCTGGGATTTAACTCCATTTCTGAAGTGAAACACACAGCAGAGTTCTCATCCATTGATCATACTTTGCTTTAGAGCGAGAAGCACGCTCTTGCTTTCTAGAGTCTCTAATACAGCAGGAAATCTGAGTGTGCTGAGAACAAAAGAACAGTGTTTCCTACACATACGGACCATATCTAGTTCAACAACCTTCTGAAACTGAAACAAACCACAGGTCCTCTAACATCCAATGCTTGTCAATTAAGATGAGAAACGTGTGAGCTTCATGAACGATGTCATTCTTTTGAGCTGAAAAGTGACTGCCCTTACCTGAAACGAAGTCTTGCTTGTAGGAAGACACAGAGTCTGGGATTTAATTCCATTTCTGATGGTAAACACACAGCATAGTTCTCATCCATGGAACACACTCTGCTTTAGAGCGAGAAGCACGCTCTTGCTTTCTAGAGTCTCTAATACAGCAGGAAACCTGACAACAAAAGAACGGTATATCCTACACATACGGACCATATGTAGTTCATCTCTGCTTCTGAAACTGAAACAAACCACAGGTCCTCTAACATCCAATGCTTGTCTGTTAAGATGAGAAACGTGTGAGCTTCGTGAACGATGTAGTTCTTTGAGCTGAAAAGTGACTGCCCTTACCTGAAACGAATTAGTGCTTGTAGGAAGACTCAGAGCCTGGGTTTGAACTCCATTTCTGAAGTGAAACACACAGCAGAGTTCTCATCCATTGATCAAACTATGGTTTAGAGCAAGAAGTACGTTATCTTTCTAGATTCTCTAATACAGACGGACACCTGAGTGTGCTCTAAACAAAAGAATGATGTTTCCTAAACATACGGACCATATCTAGTCCACCTCTGCTTCTGAAACTGACACAAACCACTGGTCCTCTAACATCCAATGCTTGTCAGTTAAGATGAGAAACGTGTGAGCTTCCTGAACGATGTAGTTTGTTTGAACTGAAAAGTGACTGCCCATACCTGAAACGAAGTCTTCCTTGTAGGAAGACTCAGAGACTGGGATTTAACTCCATTTCTGAAGTAAAACACACAGCAGAGTTCTCATCCATTGATCACACTCTGCTTCAGAACAAGAAGCACGCTCTTGCTTTCTAGAGTCTCTAAGACAGCAGGAAACCTGACAACAAAAGAACGGTGTTTCCTACACATACGGACCATATGTAGTTCATCTCTGCTTCCTAAACTGAAACAAACCACAGGTCCTCTGACATCCAAATCTTGTCAGCTAAGATGAGAAACGTGTGAGTTTCGTGAACAATGTAGTTCTTTTAAGCTATAAAGTAACTGCCCTTACCTGAAAGGAACTCTTGCTTGTAGGGAGACTCAGAGCATGGGATTTAACTCCCTTTCTGAAGAGAAACACACAGCAGAGTTCTCATCCATTGATCACACTCTGCTTTAGAACAAGAAGCATGCTATTGCCCTCTAGAGTCTCTAAGACATCAGGAAACGTGAGTGTGCTGAGAACAAAAGAATGGTGTTTCCTACACATACGGACCAGATCTAGTCCAAATCTGCTTCTGAAACTGATACAAAGCACTGGTCCTCTAACATCCAATGCTTGTCAGTTAAGATGAGAAACGTGTGAGCTTCATGAACGATGTAGTTCGTTTGAACTGAAAAGTGACTGCCCATACCTGAAACGAAGTCTTGCTTGTAGGAAGACACAGAGCCTGGGATTTAACACCATTTCTGAAGTGAAACACACAGCAGAGTTCTCATCCATTGATCACACTCTGCTTTAGAGCAAGAAGCACGCTCTAGCTTTCTATAGTCTCTAGGACAGCAGGAAATATGAGTGTGCTGAGACCAAAGAACGATGTTTCCTACACATAAGGACCATATGTAGTCCAACATTGCTTCTGAAACTGATTCAAAGCATTGGTCCTCTAACGTCCAAGCTTATCAGTTAAGATGAAAACGTGTGAGTTTCGTGAGCTAAGTAGTTCCTTTGAGCTGAAAAGTGACTGCCCTTACCTGAAACGAAGTCTTGCATGTAGGAAGACACAGAGCTTGGGATTTAATTCCATTTCTGAAGGGAAACACACAGCATAGTTCTCATCCATGGATCACACTCTGCTGTAGAGTGAGAAGCAAGCTCTTGCTTTCTAGAATCTCTAATACAGCAGGAAACCTGAGTGTGCTCAGAACAAAAGAACGGTGTTTCCTACACATACGGACCATATGAATTTCATCTCTGCTTCTGAAACTGAAACAAACCACTGGTCCTCTAACATCCAATGCTTGTCAGTTAAGATGAGAAACGTGTGAGCTTCGTGAACGATGTAGTTCGTTTGAGCCGAAAAGTGACTGCACTTACCTGAAAGGAAGTCTTGCTATTAGGAAGACTCAGAGCCTGGGATTTAACTCCATTTCTGAAATGAAACACACAGAAGAGTTCTCATCCATTGATTACACTCTGCTTTAGAACAAGAAGCACGCTCTTGTGTTCTAGATTCTCTAAGACAGCATGAAACGTGAGTATGCTGAGAAGAAAAGAATGATGTTTCCTACACATACAGACCATATGTAATCCAACTCTGCTTCTGAAACTGATACAAAGCACTGGTCCTCTAACATCCAATGCTTGTCAGTTAAGATGAGAAACGTGTGAGCTTCGTGAACAATGTAGTTCGTTTGAGCTGAAAAGTGACTGCCCTTACATGAATCGAAGTCTTGCTTGTAGGACGACACAGAGCCTGGGATTTAACTCCATTTATGAAGGAAAACAAACAGCATAGTTCTCATCCATGGATCACACTCTGCTTTAGAGCAAGAAGAACACTCTTGCTTTCTAGAGTCTCTAATACAACAGGAAACGTGAGTGTGCTCAGGACAAAAGAACGGTGTTTCCTACACATAAGGACCATATCTAGTTCAACTCTGCTTCTGAAACTGAAACAAACCACAGGTCCTCTAACATCCAATGCTTGTCAGTTAAGATGAGAAACGTGTGAGCTTCGTGAACGATGTAGTTCTTTTGAACTGAAAAGTGACTGCCCATACCTGAAACGAAGTCTTGCTTGTAGGAAGACTCAGAGACTGGGATTTAACTCCATTTCTGAAGTAAAACACACAGCAGAGTTCTCATCCATTGATCACACTCTTCTTTAGAGCGAGAAGCACACTCTTGCTTTCTAGAGTCTCTAAGACAACAGGAACCGTGAGTGTGCTGAGAACAAACGAACGATGTTTCCTACACATACGGACCATATCTAGTCAAACTCTGCTTCTGAAACTGATACAAAGCACTGGTCTTCTAACATCCAATGCTTGTCAGTTTAGATGAGAAACGTGTGAGCTTCGTGAACGATGTAGTTCGTTTGAACTGAAAAGTGACTGCCCTTACCTGAAACGAAGTCTTGCTTGTAGGAAGACACAGAGCCTGGGAAATGACTCCATATCTGAAGGGAAACAAACAGCATAGTTCTCATCCATGGATCACACTCTGCTTTAGAGCGAGAAGCACTCTCTTGCTTTCCAGAGACTCTAATATAACAGGAAACGTGAGTGTGCTCAGAACAAAAGAACGGTGTTTCCTACACGTAAGGACCATATCTAGTTCAACTCTGCTTCTGAAACTGAAACAAACCACAGGTCCTCTAACATCCTATGCTTGTCAGTTAAGATGAGAAACGTGTGAGTTTCGTAAACAATGTAGTTCTTTTGAGATTTAAAGAAACTGCCCTTACCCGAAACGAAGTCTTGTTTGTAGAAAGACTCAGGGCCTGGGATTTAACTCCATTTCTGAAGTGAAACACACAGGAGTGTTCTCATCCATTGATCACACTCTTCTTTAGAGCGAGAAGCACGCTCTTGCTTTCTAGAGTCTCTAAGACAACAGGAACCGTGAGTGTGCTGAGAACAAAAGAACGATGTTTCCTACACATACGGACAATATCTAGTCAAACTCTGATTCTGAAACTGATACAAAGCAATGGTCCTCTAACATCTAATTCTTGTCAGTTAAGATGAGAAACGTGTGAACTTCGTGAACGATGTTGTTCGTTTGAGCTGAAAAGTGAGTGCCCTTACCTGAAAGGAAGTCTTGCTTTTAAGAAGACTCAGAGCCTGGGATTTAACTCCATTTCTGAAGTGAAACACACAGCAGAGTTCTCATCCATTGATCACACTCTGCTTTAGAACAAGAAGCACTCTCTTGCTTTCTAGTGTCTCTAAGACAGCAGGAAAAGTGAGTGTACTGAGAACAAAAGAACGGTGTTTCCTACACATACAGACCATATCTAGTCCAACTCTGCTTCGGAAACTGATACAAAGCACTGGTCTTCTAACATCCAATGCTTGTCAGTTAAGATGAGAAACGTGTGAGCTTCGTGAACGATGTAGTTCCTTTGAGCTGAAAAGTGACTGCCCTTACCTGAAACGAAATCTTGCTTGTAGGAAGACACAGAGCCTGGGATTTGACTCCATTTCTGAAGGGAAACACACAGCATAGTTCTCATCCATGGATCACACTCTGCTTTAGAGCGAGAAGCACGCTCTTGCTTTCTAGAGACTCTAATATAGGAGGAAACGTGAGTATGCTCAGAACAAAAAAACGGTGTTGCCTACACATACGGACCATATGTTGTCCAAATCTGCTTCTGAAACTGATACAAAGCACTGGTCCTCTAACATACAATGCTTATCAGTTAAGATGAGAAACGTGTGAGCTTTGTGAACGATGTACTTCGTTTGAGGTGTAAGAAATTGCCCTTACCTGAAAAGAATTCTTGTTTGTAGGAAGACTCAGAGCCTGGGATTTAACTCCATTTCTGAAATGAAACACACAGAAGAGTTCTCATCCATTGATTACCCTCTGCTTTAGAACAAGAAGCACACTCTTGTGTTCTAGATTCTCTAGGACAGCATGAAACGTGAGTATGCTAAGAAGAAAAGAACGATGTTTCCTACACATACGGACCATATGTAATCCAACTCTGCTTCTGAAACTGATACAAAGCACTGGTCCTCTAACATCCAATGTTTGTCATTTAAGATGAGAAACGTGTGAGCTTCGTGAACAATGTAGTTTGTTTGAGCTGAAAAGTGACTGCCCTTGCATGAAAGGAAGTCTTGCTTTTAGGAAGACTCAGAGCCTGGGATTTAACTCCATTTCTGAAGTGAAACACACAGCAGAGTTCTCTTCCATTGATCACACTCTGCTTTACAACAAGAAACATGCTCTTGCTTTCTAGAGTCTCTAATACAGCAGGAAACGTGAGTGTGCTGAGAACAAAAGAACGGTGTTTCCTACACATACAGACCATATGTAGTCCAACTCTGCTTCTGAAACTGATACAAAACACTGGACCACTAACATCCAATGCTTGTCAGTTAAGATGAGAAACGTGTAAGCTTCGTGAACGATGTAGTTCGTTTGAGCTGAAAAGTGACTGCCGTTACCTGAAACGGAGTATTGCTTGTAGGAAGACACAGAGCCTGGGATTTAACTCCATTTCTGAAGGGAAACACACAGCATAGTTCTCATCCATTGATCACACTTTTCTTTAGAGCGAGAAGCACGCTCTTGCTTTCTAGAGTCTCTAAGACAAAAGGAACCGTGAGTGTGCTGAGAACAAAAGAACGATGTTTCCTACACATAAGGACCATATCTAGTCAAACTCTGCTTCTGAAACTGATACAAAACACTGTTCCTCTAACATCTAATGCTTGTCAGTTAAGATGAGAAACATGTGAGCTTCGTGAACGATGTAATTCCTTTGAGCTGAAAAGTGACTGCCCTTACCTTAAACGAAGTCTTTCTTGTAGGAAGACTCAGAGTCTGGGATTTAATTCCATTTCTGGAGGCAAACACACAGCAGATTTCTCATCTATGAAACACTCTGCTTTAGAGCAAGAAGCACGCTCTTGCTTTCTAGTGTCTCTAATACAGCAGGTACCTGATTGTGCTCAGAACAAATGAACAGTGTTTCCTACACATACGGACCATATCTAGTTCATCAAACTTCTGAAACTGAAACAAACCACAGGTCCTCTAACATCCAATGCTTGTCAGTTAAGATGAGAAACATGTGAACTTCGTGAACGATGTAATTCCTTTGAGCTGAAAAGTGACTGCCCTTAACTTAAACGAAGTCTTTCTTGTAGGAAGACTCAGAGTCTGGGATTTAATTCCATTTCTGAATGGAAACACACAGCATAGTTCTCATCCATGGATCACACTCTGCTTTAGAGCGAGAATCACGCTCTTGCTTTCTAGAGTCTCTAATACAGCAGGAAACCTGACAACAAAAGAACGGTGTTTCCTACACATACGGACCATATGTAGTTCATCTCTGCTTCTGAAACTGAAACAAACCACATGTCCTCTAACATCCTATGTTTGTCAGTTAAGATGAGAAACGTGTGAGTTTCGTAAACTATCTAGTTCGTTTGAGCTGTAAAAAAACTGCCCTTACCTGAAATGAAGTCTTGTTTGTAGGAAGACTCAGAGCCTGGAATTTACCTCCCTTTCTGAAGTGAAACACACAACAGTGTTCTCTTCCATTGATCACACCCTGCTTTACAGCAAGAAGTACGCTCTTGCTTTCTAGATGCTCTAAGACAGCATGAAACGTGAGTATGTTGAGAACAAAAAAACGATGTTTCCTAGACATACAGACTATATAGTCCAACTCTGCTTCTGAAACTGATACAAAGCACTGGTCCTCTAACATCCAATGCTTGTCAGTTCAGATGAGAAACGTGTGAGTTTCGTGAATGATGTAGTTCGTTTGAACTGTAAAGAAACTCCCTTACCTGAAAGGAAGTCTTGATTTTAGGAAGACTCAGAGCCTGGGATTTAACTCCATTTCTGAAGTGAAACACACAGCAGAGTTCTCATCCATTGATCACACTCTGCTTTAGAATAAGAAGCATGCCCTTGCTTTCTAGAGTCTCTAATACAGCAGGAAACCTGAGTGTGCTCAGAACAAAAGAACGGTGTTTCCTACACATACAGACCATATGTAGTTCATCTCTTCTTCTGAAACTGAAACAAACCACAGGTCCTCTAACATCCAATGCTTGTCTGTTAAGATGAGAAACGTGTGAGCTTCGTGAACGATGTAGTTCTTTGAGCTGAAAAGTGACTGCCCTTACCTGAAACGAATTAGTGCTTGTAGGAAGACTCAGAGCCTGGGTTTGAACTCCATTTCTGAAGTGAAACACACAGCAGAGTTCTCATCCATTGATCAAACTATGGTTTAGAGCAAGAAGTACGTTATCTTTCTAGATTCTCTAATACAGACGGACACCTGAGTGTGCTCTAAACAAAAGAATGATGTTTCCTAAACATACGGACCATATCTAGTCCACCTCTGCTTCTGAAACTGACACAAACCACTGGTCCTCTAACATCCAATGCTTGTCAGTTAAGATGAGAAACGTGTGAGCTTCCTGAACGATGTAGTTTGTTTGAACTGAAAAGTGACTGCCCATACCTGAAACGAAGTCTTCCTTGTAGGAAGACTCAGAGACTGGGATTTAACTCCATTTCTGAAGTAAAACACACAGCAGAGTTCTCATCCATTGATCACACTCTGCTTCAGAACAAGAAGCACGCTCTTGCTTTCTAGAGTCTCTAAGACAGCAGGAAACCTGACAACAAAAGAACGGTGTTTCCTACACATACGGACCATATGTAGTTCATCTCTGCTTCCTAAACTGAAACAAACCACAGGTCCTCTGACATCCAAATCTTGTCAGCTAAGATGAGAAACGTGTGAGTTTCGTGAACAATGTAGTTCTTTTAAGCTATAAAGTAACTGCCCTTACCTGAAAGGAACTCTTGCTTGTAGGGAGACTCAGAGCATGGGATTTAACTCCCTTTCTGAAGAGAAACACACAGCAGAGTTCTCATCCATTGATCACACTCTGCTTTAGAACAAGAAGCATGCTATTGCCCTCTAGAGTCTCTAAGACATCAGGAAACGTGAGTGTGCTGAGAACAAAAGAATGGTGTTTCCTACACATACGGACCAGATCTAGTCCAAATCTGCTTCTGAAACTGATACAAAGCACTGGTCCTCTAACATCCAATGCTTGTCAGTTAAGATGAGAAACGTGTGAGCTTCATGAACGATGTAGTTCGTTTGAACTGAAAAGTGACTGCCCATACCTGAAACGAAGTCTTGCTTGTAGGAAGACACAGAGCCTGGGATTTAACACCATTTCTGAAGTGAAACACACAGCAGAGTTCTCATCCATTGATCACACTCTGCTTTAGAGCAAGAAGCACGCTCTAGCTTTCTATAGTCTCTAGGACAGCAGGAAATATGAGTGTGCTGAGACCAAAGAACGATGTTTCCTACACATAAGGACCATATGTAGTCCAACATTGCTTCTGAAACTGATTCAAAGCATTGGTCCTCTAACGTCCAAGCTTATCAGTTAAGATGAAAACGTGTGAGTTTCGTGAGCTAAGTAGTTCCTTTGAGCTGAAAAGTGACTGCCCTTACCTGAAACGAAGTCTTGCATGTAGGAAGACACAGAGCCTGGGATTTAATTCCATTTCTGATGGGAAACACACAGCATAGTTCTCATCCATGGATCACACTCTGCTGTAGAGTGAGAAGCAAGCTCTTGCTTTCTAGAATCTCTAATACAGCAGGAAACCTGAGTGTGCTCAGAACAAAAGAACGGTGTTTCCTACACATATGGACCATATGAATTTCATCTCTGCTTCTGAAACTGAAACAAACCACTGGTCCTCTAACATCCAATGCTTGTCAGTTAAGATGAGAAACGTGTGAGCTTCGTGAACGATGTAGTTCGTTTGAGCCGAAAAGTGACTGCACTTACCTGAAAGGAAGTCTTGCTATTAGGAAGACTCAGAGCCTGGGATTTAACTCCATTTCTGAAATGAAACACACAGAAGAGTTCTCATCCATTGATTACACTCTGCTTTAGAACAAGAAGCACGCTCTTGTGTTCTAGATTCTCTAAGACAGCATGAAACGTGAGTATGCTGAGAAGAAAAGAATGATGTTTCCTACACATACAGACCATATGTAATCCAACTCTGCTTCTGAAACTGATACAAAGCACTGGTCCTCTAACATCCAATGCTTGTCAGTTAAGATGAGAAACGTGTGAGCTTCGTGAACAATGTAGTTCGTTTGAGCTGAAAAGTGACTGCCCTTACATGAATCGAAGTCTTGCTTGTAGGACGACACAGAGCCTGGGATTTAACTCCATTTATGAAGGAAAACAAACAGCATAGTTCTCATCCATGGATCACACTCTGCTTTAGAGCAAGAAGAACACTCTTGCTTTCTAGAGTCTCTAATACAACAGGAAACGTGAGTGTGCTCAGGACAAAAGAACGGTGTTTCCTACACATAAGGACCATATCTAGTTCAACTCTGCTTCTGAAACTGAAACAAACCACAGGTCCTCTAACATCCAATGCTTGTCAGTTAAGATGAGAAACGTGTGAGCTTCGTGAACGATGTAGTTCTTTTGAACTGAAAAGTGACTGCCCATACCTGAAACGAAGTCTTGCTTGTAGGAAGACTCAGAGACTGGGATTTAACTCCATTTCTGAAGTAAAACACACAGCAGAGTTCTCATCCATTGATCACACTCTTCTTTAGAGCGAGAAGCACACTCTTGCTTTCTAGAGTCTCTAAGACAACAGGAACCGTGAGTGTGCTGAGAACAAACGAACGATGTTTCCTACACATACGGACCATATCTAGTCAAACTCTGCTTCTGAAACTGATACAAAGCACTGGTCTTCTAACATCCAATGCTTGTCAGTTTAGATGAGAAACGTGTGAGCTTCGTGAACGATGTAGTTCGTTTGAACTGAAAAGTGACTGCCCTTACCTGAAACGAAGTCTTGCTTGTAGGAAGACACAGAGCCTGGGAAATGACTCCATATCTGAAGGGAAACAAACAGCATAGTTCTCATCCATGGATCACACTCTGCTTTAGAGCGAGAAGCACTCTCTTGCTTTCCAGAGACTCTAATATAACAGGAAACGTGAGTGTGCTCAGAACAAAAGAACGGTGTTTCCTACACGTAAGGACCATATCTAGTTCAACTCTGCTTCTGAAACTGAAACAAACCACAGGTCCTCTAACATCCTATGCTTGTCAGTTAAGATGAGAAACGTGTGAGTTTCGTAAACAATGTAGTTCTTTTGAGATTTAAAGAAACTGCCCTTACCCGAAACGAAGTCTTGTTTGTAGAAAGACTCAGGGCCTGGGATTTAACTCCATTTCTGAAGTGAAACACACAGGAGTGTTCTCATCCATTGATCACACTCTTCTTTAGAGCGAGAAGCACGCTCTTGCTTTCTAGAGTCTCTAAGACAACAGGAACCGTGAGTGTGCTGAGAACAAAAGAACGATGTTTCCTACACATACGGACAATATCTAGTCAAACTCTGATTCTGAAACTGATACAAAGCAATGGTCCTCTAACATCTAATTCTTGTCAGTTAAGATGAGAAACGTGTGAACTTCGTGAACGATGTTGTTCGTTTGAGCTGAAAAGTGAGTGCCCTTACCTGAAAGGAAGTCTTGCTTTTAAGAAGACTCAGAGCCTGGGATTTAACTCC
This sequence comes from Onychomys leucogaster, assembly GCA_949786385.1. Taxonomy (NCBI): domain Eukaryota; kingdom Metazoa; phylum Chordata; class Mammalia; order Rodentia; family Cricetidae; genus Onychomys; species Onychomys leucogaster. The sequence continues at coordinate 872,059 of CATKUP010000063.1, forward strand.
ATTTCTGAAGTGAAACACACAGCAGAGTTCTCATCCATTGATCACACTCTGCTTTAGAACAAGAAGCACTCTCTTGCTTTCTAGTGTCTCTAAGACAGCAGGAAAAGTGAGTGTACTGAGAACAAAAGAACGGTGTTTCCTACACATACAGACCATATCTAGTCCAACTCTGCTTCGGAAACTGATACAAAGCACTGGTCTTCTAACATCCAATGCTTGTCAGTTAAGATGAGAAACGTGTGAGCTTCGTGAACGATGTAGTTCCTTTGAGCTGAAAAGTGACTGCCCTTACCTGAAACGAAATCTTGCTTGTAGGAAGACACAGAGCCTGGGATTTGACTCCATTTCTGAAGGGAAACACACAGCATAGTTCTCATCCATGGATCACACTCTGCTTTAGAGCGAGAAGCACGCTCTTGCTTTCTAGAGACTCTAATATAGGAGGAAACGTGAGTATGCTCAGAACAAAAAAACGGTGTTGCCTACACATACGGACCATATGTTGTCCAAATCTGCTTCTGAAACTGATACAAAGCACTGGTCCTCTAACATACAATGCTTATCAGTTAAGATGAGAAACGTGTGAGCTTTGTGAACGATGTACTTCGTTTGAGGTGTAAGAAATTGCCCTTACCTGAAAAGAATTCTTGTTTGTAGGAAGACTCAGAGCCTGGGATTTAACTCCATTTCTGAAATGAAACACACAGAAGAGTTCTCATCCATTGATTACCCTCTGCTTTAGAACAAGAAGCACACTCTTGTGTTCTAGATTCTCTAGGACAGCATGAAACGTGAGTATGCTAAGAAGAAAAGAACGATGTTTCCTACACATACGGACCATATGTAATCCAACTCTGCTTCTGAAACTGATACAAAGCACTGGTCCTCTAACATCCAATGTTTGTCATTTAAGATGAGAAACGTGTGAGCTTCGTGAACAATGTAGTTTGTTTGAGCTGAAAAGTGACTGCCCTTGCATGAAAGGAAGTCTTGCTTTTAGGAAGACTCAGAGCCTGGGATTTAACTCCATTTCTGAAGTGAAACACACAGCAGAGTTCTCTTCCATTGATCACACTCTGCTTTACAACAAGAAACATGCTCTTGCTTTCTAGAGTCTCTAATACAGCAGGAAACGTGAGTGTGCTGAGAACAAAAGAACGGTGTTTCCTACACATACAGACCATATGTAGTCCAACTCTGCTTCTGAAACTGATACAAAACACTGGACCACTAACATCCAATGCTTGTCAGTTAAGATGAGAAACGTGTAAGCTTCGTGAACGATGTAGTTCGTTTGAGCTGAAAAGTGACTGCCGTTACCTGAAACGGAGTATTGCTTGTAGGAAGACACAGAGCCTGGGATTTAACTCCATTTCTGAAGGGAAACACACAGCATAGTTCTCATCCATTGATCACACTTTTCTTTAGAGCGAGAAGCACGCTCTTGCTTTCTAGAGTCTCTAAGACAAAAGGAACCGTGAGTGTGCTGAGAACAAAAGAACGATGTTTCCTACACATAAGGACCATATCTAGTCAAACTCTGCTTCTGAAACTGATACAAAACACTGTTCCTCTAACATCTAATGCTTGTCAGTTAAGATGAGAAACATGTGAGCTTCGTGAACGATGTAATTCCTTTGAGCTGAAAAGTGACTGCCCTTACCTTAAACGAAGTCTTTCTTGTAGGAAGACTCAGAGTCTGGGATTTAATTCCATTTCTGGAGGCAAACACACAGCAGATTTCTCATCTATGAAACACTCTGCTTTAGAGCAAGAAGCACGCTCTTGCTTTCTAGTGTCTCTAATACAGCAGGTACCTGATTGTGCTCAGAACAAATGAACAGTGTTTCCTACACATACGGACCATATCTAGTTCATCAAACTTCTGAAACTGAAACAAACCACAGGTCCTCTAACATCCAATGCTTGTCAGTTAAGATGAGAAACATGTGAACTTCGTGAACGATGTAATTCCTTTGAGCTGAAAAGTGACTGCCCTTAACTTAAACGAAGTCTTTCTTGTAGGAAGACTCAGAGTCTGGGATTTAATTCCATTTCTGAATGGAAACACACAGCATAGTTCTCATCCATGGATCACACTCTGCTTTAGAGCGAGAATCACGCTCTTGCTTTCTAGAGTCTCTAATACAGCAGGAAACCTGACAACAAAAGAACGGTGTTTCCTACACATACGGACCATATGTAGTTCATCTCTGCTTCTGAAACTGAAACAAACCACATGTCCTCTAACATCCTATGTTTGTCAGTTAAGATGAGAAACGTGTGAGTTTCGTAAACTATCTAGTTCGTTTGAGCTGTAAAAAAACTGCCCTTACCTGAAATGAAGTCTTGTTTGTAGGAAGACTCAGAGCCTGGAATTTACCTCCCTTTCTGAAGTGAAACACACAACAGTGTTCTCTTCCATTGATCACACCCTGCTTTACAGCAAGAAGTACGCTCTTGCTTTCTAGATGCTCTAAGACAGCATGAAACGTGAGTATGTTGAGAACAAAAAAACGATGTTTCCTAGACATACAGACTATATAGTCCAACTCTGCTTCTGAAACTGATACAAAGCACTGGTCCTCTAACATCCAATGCTTGTCAGTTCAGATGAGAAACGTGTGAGTTTCGTGAATGATGTAGTTCGTTTGAACTGTAAAGAAACTCCCTTACCTGAAAGGAAGTCTTGATTTTAGGAAGACTCAGAGCCTGGGATTTAACTCCATTTCTGAAGTGAAACACACAGCAGAGTTCTCATCCATTGATCACACTCTGCTTTAGAATAAGAAGCATGCCCTTGCTTTCTAGAGTCTCTAATACAGCAGGAAACCTGAGTGTGCTCAGAACAAAAGAACGGTGTTTCCTACACATACAGACCATATGTAGTTCATCTCTTCTTCTGAAACTGAAACAAACCACAGGTCCTCTAACATCCAATGCTTGTCTGTTAAGATGAGAAACGTGTGAGCTTCGTGAACGATGTAGTTCTTTGAGCTGAAAAGTGACTGCCCTTACCTGAAACGAATTAGTGCTTGTAGGAAGACTCAGAGCCTGGGTTTGAACTCCATTTCTGAAGTGAAACACACAGCAGAGTTCTCATCCATTGATCAAACTATGGTTTAGAGCAAGAAGTACGTTATCTTTCTAGATTCTCTAATACAGACGGACACCTGAGTGTGCTCTAAACAAAAGAATGATGTTTCCTAAACATACGGACCATATCTAGTCCACCTCTGCTTCTGAAACTGACACAAACCACTGGTCCTCTAACATCCAATGCTTGTCAGTTAAGATGAGAAACGTGTGAGCTTCCTGAACGATGTAGTTTGTTTGAACTGAAAAGTGACTGCCCATACCTGAAACGAAGTCTTCCTTGTAGGAAGACTCAGAGACTGGGATTTAACTCCATTTCTGAAGTAAAACACACAGCAGAGTTCTCATCCATTGATCACACTCTGCTTCAGAACAAGAAGCACGCTCTTGCTTTCTAGAGTCTCTAAGACAGCAGGAAACCTGACAACAAAAGAACGGTGTTTCCTACACATACGGACCATATGTAGTTCATCTCTGCTTCCTAAACTGAAACAAACCACAGGTCCTCTGACATCCAAATCTTGTCAGCTAAGATGAGAAACGTGTGAGTTTCGTGAACAATGTAGTTCTTTTAAGCTATAAAGTAACTGCCCTTACCTGAAAGGAACTCTTGCTTGTAGGGAGACTCAGAGCATGGGATTTAACTCCCTTTCTGAAGAGAAACACACAGCAGAGTTCTCATCCATTGATCACACTCTGCTTTAGAACAAGAAGCATGCTATTGCCCTCTAGAGTCTCTAAGACATCAGGAAACGTGAGTGTGCTGAGAACAAAAGAATGGTGTTTCCTACACATACGGACCAGATCTAGTCCAAATCTGCTTCTGAAACTGATACAAAGCACTGGTCCTCTAACATCCAATGCTTGTCAGTTAAGATGAGAAACGTGTGAGCTTCATGAACGATGAAGTTCGTTTGAACTGAAAAGTGACTGCCCATACCTGAAACGAAGTCTTGCTTGTAGGAAGACACAGAGCCTGGGATTTAACACCATTTCTGAAGTGAAACACACAGCAGAGTTCTCATCCATTGATCACACTCTGCTTTAGAGCAAGAAGCACGCTCTAGCTTTCTATAGTCTCTAGGACAGCAGGAAATATGAGTGTGCTGAGACCAAAGAACGATGTTTCCTACACATAAGGACCATATGTAGTCCAACATTGCTTCTGAAACTGATTCAAAGCATTGGTCCTCTAACGTCCAAGCTTATCAGTTAAGATGAAAACGTGTGAGTTTCGTGAGCTAAGTAGTTCCTTTGAGCTGAAAAGTGACTGCCCTTACCTGAAACGAAGTCTTGCATGTAGGAAGACACAGAGCCTGGGATTTAATTCCATTTCTGATGGGAAACACACAGCATAGTTCTCATCCATGGATCACACTCTGCTGTAGAGTGAGAAGCAAGCTCTTGCTTTCTAGAATCTCTAATACAGCAGGAAACCTGAGTGTGCTCAGAACAAAAGAACGGTGTTTCCTACACATATGGACCATATGAATTTCATCTCTGCTTCTGAAACTGAAACAAACCACTGGTCCTCTAACATCCAATGCTTGTCAGTTAAGATGAGAAACGTGTGAGCTTCGTGAACGATGTAGTTCGTTTGAGCCGAAAAGTGACTGCACTTACCTGAAAGGAAGTCTTGCTATTAGGAAGACTCAGAGCCTGGGATTTAACTCCATTTCTGAAATGAAACACACAGAAGAGTTCTCATCCATTGATTACACTCTGCTTTAGAACAAGAAGCACGCTCTTGTGTTCTAGATTCTCTAAGACAGCATGAAACGTGAGTATGCTGAGAAGAAAAGAATGATGTTTCCTACACATACAGACCATATGTAATCCAACTCTGCTTCTGAAACTGATACAAAGCACTGGTCCTCTAACATCCAATGCTTGTCAGTTAAGATGAGAAACGTGTGAGCTTCGTGAACAATGTAGTTCGTTTGAGCTGAAAAGTGACTGCCCTTACATGAATCGAAGTCTTGCTTGTAGGACGACACAGAGCCTGGGATTTAACTCCATTTATGAAGGAAAACAAACAGCATAGTTCTCATCCATGGATCACACTCTGCTTTAGAGCAAGAAGAACACTCTTGCTTTCTAGAGTCTCTAATACAACAGGAAACGTGAGTGTGCTCAGGACAAAAGAACGGTGTTTCCTACACATAAGGACCATATCTAGTTCAACTCTGCTTCTGAAACTGAAACAAACCACAGGTCCTCTAACATCCAATGCTTGTCAGTTAAGATGAGAAACGTGTGAGCTTCGTGAACGATGTAGTTCTTTTGAACTGAAAAGTGACTGCCCATACCTGAAACGAAGTCTTGCTTGTAGGAAGACTCAGAGACTGGGATTTAACTCCATTTCTGAAGTAAAACACACAGCAGAGTTCTCATCCATTGATCACACTCTTCTTTAGAGCGAGAAGCACACTCTTGCTTTCTAGAGTCTCTAAGACAACAGGAACCGTGAGTGTGCTGAGAACAAACGAACGATGTTTCCTACACATACGGACCATATCTAGTCAAACTCTGCTTCTGAAACTGATACAAAGCACTGGTCTTCTAACATCCAATGCTTGTCAGTTTAGATGAGAAACGTGTGAGCTTCGTGAACGATGTAGTTCGTTTGAACTGAAAAGTGACTGCCCTTACCTGAAACGAAGTCTTGCTTGTAGGAAGACACAGAGCCTGGGAAATGACTCCATATCTGAAGGGAAACAAACAGCATAGTTCTCATCCATGGATCACACTCTGCTTTAGAGCGAGAAGCACTCTCTTGCTTTCCAGAGACTCTAATATAACAGGAAACGTGAGTGTGCTCAGAACAAAAGAACGGTGTTTCCTACACGTAAGGACCATATCTAGTTCAACTCTGCTTCTGAAACTGAAACAAACCACAGGTCCTCTAACATCCTATGCTTGTCAGTTAAGATGAGAAACGTGTGAGTTTCGTAAACAATGTAGTTCTTTTGAGATTTAAAGAAACTGCCCTTACCCGAAACGAAGTCTTGTTTGTAGAAAGACTCAGGGCCTGGGATTTAACTCCATTTCTGAAGTGAAACACACAGGAGTGTTCTCATCCATTGATCACACTCTTCTTTAGAGCGAGAAGCACGCTCTTGCTTTCTAGAGTCTCTAAGACAACAGGAACCGTGAGTGTGCTGAGAACAAAAGAACGATGTTTCCTACACATACGGACAATATCTAGTCAAACTCTGATTCTGAAACTGATACAAAGCAATGGTCCTCTAACATCTAATTCTTGTCAGTTAAGATGAGAAACGTGTGAACTTCGTGAACGATGTTGTTCGTTTGAGCTGAAAAGTGAGTGCCCTTACCTGAAAGGAAGTCTTGCTTTTAAGAAGACTCAGAGCCTGGGATTTAACTCCATTTCTGAAGTGAAACACACAGCAGAGTTCTCATCCATTGATCACACTCTGCTTTAGAACAAGAAGCACTCTCTTGCTTTCTAGTGTCTCTAAGACAGCAGGAAAAGTGAGTGTACTGAGAACAAAAGAACGGTGTTTCCTACACATACAGACCATATCTAGTCCAACTCTGCTTCGGAAACTGATACAAAGCACTGGTCTTCTAACATCCAATGCTTGTCAGTTAAGATGAGAAACGTGTGAGCTTCGTGAACGATGTAGTTCCTTTGAGCTGAAAAGTGACTGCCCTTACCTGAAACGAAATCTTGCTTGTAGGAAGACACAGAGCCTGGGATTTGACTCCATTTCTGAAGGGAAACACACAGCATAGTTCTCATCCATGGATCACACTCTGCTTTAGAGCGAGAAGCACGCTCTTGCTTTCTAGAGACTCTAATATAGGAGGAAACGTGAGTATGCTCAGAACAAAAAAACGGTGTTGCCTACACATACGGACCATATGTTGTCCAAATCTGCTTCTGAAACTGATACAAAGCACTGGTCCTCTAACATACAATGCTTATCAGTTAAGATGAGAAACGTGTGAGCTTTGTGAACGATGTACTTCGTTTGAGGTGTAAGAAATTGCCCTTACCTGAAAAGAATTCTTGTTTGTAGGAAGACTCAGAGCCTGGGATTTAACTCCATTTCTGAAATGAAACACACAGAAGAGTTCTCATCCATTGATTACCCTCTGCTTTAGAACAAGAAGCACACTCTTGTGTTCTAGATTCTCTAGGACAGCATGAAACGTGAGTATGCTAAGAAGAAAAGAACGATGTTTCCTACACATACGGACCATATGTAATCCAACTCTGCTTCTGAAACTGATACAAAGCACTGGTCCTCTAACATCCAATGTTTGTCATTTAAGATGAGAAACGTGTGAGCTTCGTGAACAATGTAGTTTGTTTGAGCTGAAAAGTGACTGCCCTTGCATGAAAGGAAGTCTTGCTTTTAGGAAGACTCAGAGCCTGGGATTTAACTCCATTTCTGAAGTGAAACACACAGCAGAGTTCTCTTCCATTGATCACACTCTGCTTTACAACAAGAAACATGCTCTTGCTTTCTAGAGTCTCTAATACAGCAGGAAACGTGAGTGTGCTGAGAACAAAAGAACGGTGTTTCCTACACATACAGACCATATGTAGTCCAACTCTGCTTCTGAAACTGATACAAAACACTGGACCACTAACATCCAATGCTTGTCAGTTAAGATGAGAAACGTGTAAGCTTCGTGAACGATGTAGTTCGTTTGAGCTGAAAAGTGACTGCCGTTACCTGAAACGGAGTATTGCTTGTAGGAAGACACAGAGCCTGGGATTTAACTCCATTTCTGAAGGGAAACACACAGCATAGTTCTCATCCATTGATCACACTTTTCTTTAGAGCGAGAAGCACGCTCTTGCTTTCTAGAGTCTCTAAGACAAAAGGAACCGTGAGTGTGCTGAGAACAAAAGAACGATGTTTCCTACACATAAGGACCATATCTAGTCAAACTCTGCTTCTGAAACTGATACAAAACACTGTTCCTCTAACATCTAATGCTTGTCAGTTAAGATGAGAAACATGTGAGCTTCGTGAACGATGTAATTCCTTTGAGCTGAAAAGTGACTGCCCTTACCTTAAACGAAGTCTTTCTTGTAGGAAGACTCAGAGTCTGGGATTTAATTCCATTTCTGGAGGCAAACACACAGCAGATTTCTCATCTATGAAACACTCTGCTTTAGAGCAAGAAGCACGCTCTTGCTTTCTAGTGTCTCTAATACAGCAGGTACCTGATTGTGCTCAGAACAAATGAACAGTGTTTCCTACACATACGGACCATATCTAGTTCATCAAACTTCTGAAACTGAAACAAACCACAGGTCCTCTAACATCCAATGCTTGTCAGTTAAGATGAGAAACATGTGAACTTCGTGAACGATGTAATTCCTTTGAGCTGAAAAGTGACTGCCCTTACCTTAAACGAAGTCTTTCTTGTAGGAAGACTCAGAGTCTGGGATTTAATTCCATTTCTGAATGGAAACACACAGCATAGTTCTCATCCATGGATCACACTCTGCTTTAGAGCGAGAATCACGCTCTTGCTTTCTAGAGTCTCTAATACAGCAGGAAACCTGACAACAAAAGAACGGTGTTTCCTACACATACGGACCATATGTAGTTCATCTCTGCTTCTGAAACTGAAACAAACCACATGTCCTCTAACATCCTATGTTTGTCAGTTAAGATGAGAAACGTGTGAGTTTCGTAAACTATCTAGTTCGTTTGAGCTGTAAAAAAACTGCCCTTACCTGAAATGAAGTCTTGTTTGTAGGAAGACTCAGAGCCTGGAATTTACCTCCCTTTCTGAAGTGAAACACACAACAGTGTTCTCTTCCATTGATCACACCCTGCTTTACAGCAAGAAGTACGCTCTTGCTTTCTAGATGCTCTAAGACAGCATGAAACGTGAGTATGTTGAGAACAAAAAAACGATGTTTCCTAGACATACAGACTATATAGTCCAACTCTGCTTCTGAAACTGATACAAAGCACTGGTCCTCTAACATCCAATGCTTGTCAGTTCAGATGAGAAACGTGTGAGTTTCGTGAATGATGTAGTTCGTTTGAACTGTAAAGAAACTCCCTTACCTGAAAGGAAGTCTTGATTTTAGGAAGACTCAGAGCCTGGGATTTAACTCCATTTCTGAAGTGAAACACACAGCAGAGTTCTCATCCATTGATCACACTCTGCTTTAGAATAAGAAGCATGCCCTTGCTTTCTAGAGTCTCTAATACAGCAGGAAACCTGAGTGTGCTCAGAACAAAAGAACGGTGTTTCCTACACATACAGACCATATGTAGTTCATCTCTTCTTCTGAAACTGAAACAAACCACAGGTCCTCTAACATCCAATGCTTGTCAGTTAAGATCAGAAACGTGTGAGCTTCCTGAACGATGTAGTTCTTTGTGCTGAAAGTGACTGCCCTTACCTGCAACGAAGTAGAGCTTGTAGGAAGACTCACAGCCTGGATTTAACTCCATTTCTGAAGTGAAACACAAAGCAGAGTTCTCATCCACTGATCACACTCTTCTTTAGAGCAAGAAGCACGATCTTGCTTTCTAGAGTCTCTAATACAGCAGGACACCTGAGTGTGCTCAAAACAAAAGAAAGATGTTTCCTAAACAAACGGACCATATCTAGTCCAACTCTGTTTCTGAAACTGATAGAAAGCACTGGACTTCTAACATCCAATGCTTGCCGGTTAAGATGAGAAACGTGTGTGCTTCGTGAACGATGTAGTTCGTTTGAGCTGAAAAGTGACTGCCATTACCTGAAAAGAAATGTTGCTTGTAGGAAGACACAGAGCCTGGGATTTAACACCATTTCTGAAGGGAAACACACAGCAGAGTTCTCATCCATTGATCACACTATGATTTGGAGCAAGAAGTACATTCTCTTTCTAGATTCTCTAATACAGAAGGACACCTGAGTGTGCTCAAAACAAAAGAATGATGTTTCCTAAACATACGGACCATATCTAGTCCAACTCTGCTACTGAAACTGACAAAAACACTGGTCCTCTAACATCCAATGCTTGTCAGTTAAGATGAGAAACGTGTGAGCTTCGTGAACGATGTAGTTCGTTTGAACTGAAAAGTTACTGCCCATACCTGAAACGAAGTCTTGCTTGTAGGAAGACTCAGAGCCTGGGAGTTAACTCCATTTCTGAAGTGAAACACACAGCAGAGTTCTCATCCATTGATCACACTCTGCTTCAGAACAAGAAGCACGCTCTTGCTTTCTAGAGGCTCTAAGACAACATGAAACGTGAGTGTGCTGAGGACAAAAGAACGATGTTGCCTACACATATGCACCATATGTATTCCAAATCTGGTTCTGAAATTGATACAAAGCACTGGTCTTCTAACATCCAATGCTTGTCAGTTAAGATGAGAAAGGTGTGAGTTTCGTGAATTATGTAGTTCGTTTGAGGTATAAAAAACTGCCCTTACCTGAAAGGAACTCTTGCTTGTAGGAAGACTCGGAGCCTGGGATTTAACTCCATTTCTGAAGGGAAGCACACAGCTTAGTTCTCATCCGTGGATCACACTTTGCTTTAGAGCGAGAAGCACGCTCTTGCTTTCTAGAGACTCTAATATAGGAGGAAACGTGAGTGTGCTCAGAACAAAAGAAAGGTGTTTCCTACACGTACGGACCATATGTAGTTCATCTCTGCTTCTGAAACTGAAACAAACCACAGGTCTTCTAACATCCAATGCTTGTCAGTTAAGATGAGAAACGTGTGAGCTTCGTGAACGATGTAGTTCTTTTCAGCTGTAAAGTAACTGCCCATACCTGAAACGAAGTCTTGCTTGTAGGAAGACTCAGAGCCTGGGATTTAACTCCATATCTGAAGTGAAACACACAGCAGAGTTCTCATCCATGAAACACACTCTCCTTTAGAGCAAGAAGCACGCTCTTCTTTCTAGATTCTCCAATACAGCAGGAAAGGTGATTATGCTCAGAACAAATGAACTGTGTTTCCTCCATGTACAGACCATATAATAGTCCAACTCTGCTTCTGCAACTGATACAAAGCACTGGTCCTCTAACATCCAATGCTTGTCAGTTAAGATGAGGAATGTGTGAGCTTCGTGAACAATGTAATTGGTTTGAGCTATAAAGAAACTGCCCTTACATGAAAGGAAGTCTTGCTTGTAGGAAGACTCAGAGCCTGGGATTAAACTCCATTTCTGAATTGAAACACACAGCAGAGTTCTCATCCATTGATCACACTCTGCTTTAGAACAAGAAGCATGCTATTGCCCTCTAGAGTCTCTAAGACATCAGGAAACTTGAGTGTGCTGATTACAAAAGAAAGGTGTTTTCTACACATACAGACCATATCTAGTCCAACTCTGCTTCTGAAACTGATACAAAGCACTGGTCCTCTAACATCCAATGCTTGTCAGTTAAGATGAGAAACGTGTGAGCTTCGTGAACGATATAGTTCGTTTGACCTGAAAAGTGACTTCCCTTACCTGAAACGAAGTCTTGCTTGTAGGAAGACACAGAGCCTGGGATTTCACTCCACTTCTGAAGTGAAAGACACAACAGAGTTCTCATCCACTGATCACACTCTGCTTTAGAGCAAGAAGCACGCTCTTGCTTTCTAGAGTCTCTAATACAGCAGGACACCTGAGTGTGCTCAAAACAAAAGAAAGATGTTTCCTAAACAAACGGACCATATCTAGTCCAACTCTGCTTCTGAAACTGATACAAAGCACTGGTCTTCTAACATCCAATGCTTGCCGGTTAAGATGAGAAATGTGTGAGCTTCGTGAATGATGTAGTTCGTTTGAGCAGAAAAGTGACTGCCGTTACCTGAAAAGAAATATTGCTTGTAGGAAGACACAGAGCCTGGGATTTAACACCATTTCTGAAGGGAAACACACAGCATAGTTCTCATCCATTGATCACACTCTTCTTTAGAGCGAGAAGCACGCTCTTGCTTTCCAGAGTCTCTAAGACAACAGGAACCGTGAGTGTGCTGAGAACAAAAGAACGATGTTTCCTACACATACGGACCATATCTAGTCAAACTCTGCTTCTGAAACTGATACAAAGCACTGGTCCTCTAACATCTAATTCTTGTCAGTTAAGATGAGAAACATGTGAGCTTCGTGAGCGATGTAGTTCGTTTGAGCTGAAAAGTGACTGCCCTTACCTGAAAGGAAGTCTTGCTTTTAGGAAGACTCAGAGCCTGGGATTTAACTCCATTTCTGAAGTGAAACACACAGCAGAGTTCTTATCCATTGATCACACTCTGCTTTAGAGCGAGAAGCATGCTCTTGCTTTCTAGAGTCTCTAATAAAGCAGGAAACCTGACAACAAAAGAACGGTGTTTCCTACACATACGGACCATATCTAGTCAAACTCTGCTTCTGCAACTGAATCAAAACACTGGTCCTCTAACATCTAATGCTCGTCAGTTTAGATGAGAAACATGTGAGCTTCGTGACCGATGTAGCTCGTTTGAGCTGAATAGTGACTGCCCTTACCTGAAACGAAGTAGTGCTTGTAGGAAGACTCAGAGCCTGGGATTTAACTCCATTTCTGAAGGGAAACACACAGAAGAGTTCTCATCCATTGATCACACTATGCTTTGGAGCAAGAAGTACATTCTCTTTCTAGATTCTCTAATACAGAAGGACACCTGAGTGTGCTCAAAACAAAAGAATGATGTTTCCTAAACATACGGACCATATCTAGTCCAACTCTGCTTCTGAAACTGACACAAACCACTGGTCCTCTAACATCCAATGCTTGTCAGTTAAGATGAGAATCGTGTGAGCTTCGTGAACGATGTAGTTCGTTTGAGCTGAAAAGTGACTTCCCTTACCTGAAACGAAGTCTTGCTTGTAGGAAGACACAGAGCCTGGGATTTAACTCCATTTCTGAAGTGAAAGACACAACAGAGTTCTCATCCACTGATCACACTCTGCTTTAGAGCGAGAAGCACGCTCTTGCTTTCTAGCGTCTCTTATACAGCAGGAAATCTGAGTGTGCTCAGAACAAGAGAACGGTGTTTCCTACACATACGGACCATATCTATTTCAAATCTGCTCCTGAAACTGAAACAAACCACAGGTCCTCTAACATCCAATGGTTGTTAGTTAAGATGAGAAACATGTGAGCTTCGTAAAAAATTTTGTTCGTTTGAGCTGTAAAGAAACTGCCCTCACCTGAAACGAAGTCTTGCATGTAGGAAGACTCAGAGCCTGGGTTTTAACTCCATTTCTGAAGTGAAACACACAGCAGTGTTCTCATCCATTGATCACACTCTGCTTTAGAACAAGAATCATGCTCTTGTTTTTTAGAATCTCTAAGAGAGCAGGAAACGTGAGTGTGCTGAGAACAAAAGAACGGTGATTCCTACACATAAGGACCATATCTAGTCCAACTCTGCTTCTGAAACTGATACAAAGCACTGGTCCTATAACATCCAATGCTTCTAATTTAAGATGAGAAACGTGTGAGCTTTGAGAACGTTGTAGTTTGTTTGAGCTGAAAAGTGACTGCCCTTACCTGAAACGAGGTCTTGCTTGTAGGAAGACACATAGCCTGGGATTTAACTCCATTTCTCAAGTGAAACACACAGTATAGTTCTCATCCATGTATCACACTCTGCTTTAGGACAAGAAGCACGCTCTTGCTTTCTAGCATCTCTAATACAGCAGGAAATCTGAGTGTGCTGAGAACAAAAGAACGGTGTTTCCTACACATACGGACCGTATCTAGTTAAACTCTGCTTCTGAAACTGAAACAAACCACAGGTCCTCTAACATCCAATGCTTGTCAGTTAAGATGAGAATCGTTTGAGCTTCGTGAACAACGTAATTCGTTTGAGATGTAAAGTAACTGCCGTAACCTGAAACGAAGTCTTTTTTGTAGGAAGAGTCAGAGCCTGGGATTTAACTCCATTTTTGAAGTAAAACACACAGCAGAGTTCTCATCCATTCATCACACTCTGCTTTAGAGCAAGAAGAACGCACTTGCTTTCTAGAGGCTCTAAGACAGCATGAAACGTGAGTGTGCTGAGAACAAAAGAACGATGTTTCCTACACATATCGAAGATATGTAGTCCAACTCTGCTTCAGAAACTGATACAAAGCACTGGTCTCTAACATCCAATGCTTGTCATTTAAGATGAGAAACGTGTGAACATCGTGAACGATGTAGTTCTTTTGAGCTGAGAAGTGACTGCCCTTACCTGAAACGAAGTCTTGCTTGTAGGAAGACACAGAGCCTGGGATTTAACTCCATTTCTGAAGGGAAACAAACAAGATAGTTCTCATCCATGGATCATACTCTGGTTTAGAGCGAGAACACGCTCTTGCTTTCTAGCTTCTCTAATACAGCAGGAAATCTGAGTATGCTCAGAACAAGAGAACGGGGTTTCCTACACATACGGACCATATCTAATTCAACTCTGCTTCTGAAACTGAAACAAACCACAGGTCCTCTAACATCCAATGCTTGTCAGTTAAGATGAGAAACATGTGAGCTTCGTGAACGATGTAGTTCGTTTGAGCTGTAAAGAAACTGTCATTACCTCAAAAGAATTCTTGCTTTTAGGAAGACTCAGAGCCTGGGATTTAACTCCTTTTCTTAAGTGAAACACACAGAAGAGTTCTCATCCAAGGATCACACTCTGCTTAGAACAACAAGCACGCTCTTGCTTTCTGGAATCTCTAATTCAGCAGGAAACGTGAGTGTGTTGAGATCAAAAGAACGGTGTTTCCTACACATAAGGACCATATCTAGTCCAACTCTGCTTCTGATACTGAAACAAACCACAGGTCCTCTAACATCCAATGCATGTCAGTTAAGATGAGAAACGTGTGAAATTCGTAAAAAATTTTGTTCGTTTGAGCTGTAAAGAAACTGCCCTCACCTGAAACGAAGTCTTGCATGTAGGAAGACTCAGAGCCTGGGTTTTAACTCCATTTCTGAAGTGAAACACACAGCAGTGTTCTCATCCATTGATCACACTCTGCTTTAGAACAAGAATCATGCTCTTGTTTTTTAGAATCTCTAAGAGAGCAGGAAACGTGAGTGTGCTGAGAACAAAAGAACGGTGATTCCTACACATAAGGACCATATCTAGTCCAACTCTGCTTCTGAAACTGATACAAAGCACTGGTCCTATAACATCCAATGCTTCTAATTTAAGATGAGAAACGTGTGAGCTTTGAGAACGTTGTAGTTTGTTTGAGCTGAAAAGTGACTGCCCTTACCTGAAACGAGGTCTTGCTTGTAGGAAGACACATAGCCTGGGATTTAACTCCATTTCTCAAGTGAAACACACAGTATAGTTCTCATCCATGTATCACACTCTGCTTTAGGACAAGAAGCACGCTCTTGCTTTCTAGCATCTCTAATACAGCAGGAAATCTGAGTGTGCTGAGAACAAAAGAACGGTGTTTCCTACACATACGGACCGTATCTAGTTAAACTCTGCTTCTGAAACTGAAACAAACCGCAGGTCCTCTAACATCCAATGCTTGTCAGTTAAGATGAGAATCGTTTGAGCTTCGTGAACAACGTAATTCGTTTGAGATGTAAAGTAACTGCCGTAACCTGAAACGAAGTCTTTTTTGTAGGAAGAGTCAGAGCCTGGGATTTAACTCCATTTTTGAAGTAAAACACACAGCAGAGTTCTCATCCATTCATCACACTCTGCTTTAGAGCAAGAAGAACGCACTTGCTTTCTAGAGGCTCTAAGACAGCATGAAACGTGAGTGTGCTGAGAACAAAAGAACGATGTTTCCTACACATATCGAAGATATGTAGTCCAACTCTGCTTCAGAAACTGATACAAAGCACTGGTCTCTAACATCCAATGCTTGTCATTTAAGATGAGAAACGTGTGAACATCGTGAACGATGTAGTTCTTTTGAGCTGAGAAGTGACTGCCCTTACCTGAAACGAAGTCTTGCTTGTAGGAAGACACAGAGCCTGGGATTTAACTCCATTTCTGAAGGGAAACAAACAAGATAGTTCTCATCCATGGATCATACTCTGGTTTAGAGCGAGAACACGCTCTTGCTTTCTAGCTTCTCTAATACAGCAGGAAATCTGAGTATGCTCAGAACAAGAGAACGGGGTTTCCTACACATACGGACCATATCTAATTCAACTCTGCTTCTGAAACTGAAACAAACCACAGGTCCTCTAACATCCAATGCTTGTCAGTTAAGATGAGAAACATGTGAGCTTCGTGAACGATGTAGTTCGTTTGAGCTGTAAAGAAACTGTCATTACCTCAAAAGAATTCTTGCTTTTAGGAAGACTCAGAGCCTGGGATTTAACTCCTTTTCTTAAGTGAAACACACAGAAGAGTTCTCATCCAAGGATCACACTCTGCTTAGAACAACAAGCACGCTCTTGCTTTCTGGAATCTCTAATTCAGCAGGAAACGTGAGTGTGTTGAGATCAAAAGAACGGTGTTTCCTACACATAAGGACCATATCTAGTCCAACTCTGCTTCTGATACTGAAACAAACCACAGGTCCTCTAACATCCAATGCATGTCAGTTAAGATGAGAAACGTGTGAAATTCGTAAAAAATTTTGTTCGTTTGAGCTGTAAAGAAACTGCCCTCACCTGAAACGAAGTCTTGCATGTAGGAAGACTCAGAGCCTGGGTTTTAACTCCATTTCTGAAGTGAAACACACAGCAGTGTTCTCATCCATTGATCACACTCTGCTTTAGAACAAGAATCATGCTCTTGTTTTTTAGAATCTCTAAGAGAGCAGGAAACGTGAGTGTGCTGAGAACAAAAGAACGGTGATTCCTACACATAAGGACCATATCTAGTCCAACTCTGCTTCTGAAACTGATACAAAGCACTGGTCCTATAACATCCAATGCTTCTAATTTAAGATGAGAAACGTGTGAGCTTTGAGAACGTTGTAGTTTGTTTGAGCTGAAAAGTGACTGCCCTTACCTGAAACGAGGTCTTGCTTGTAGGAAGACACATAGCCTGGGATTTAACTCCATTTCTCAAGTGAAACACACAGTATAGTTCTCATCCATGTATCACACTCTGCTTTAGGACAAGAAGCACGCTCTTGCTTTCTAGCATCTCTAATACAGCAGGAAATCTGAGTGTGCTGAGAACAAAAGAACGGTGTTTCCTACACATACGGACCGTATCTAGTTAAACTCTGCTTCTGAAACTGAAACAAACCGCAGGTCCTCTAACATCCAATGCTTGTCAGTTAAGATGAGAATCGTTTGAGCTTCGTGAACAACGTAATTCGTTTGAGATGTAAAGTAACTGCCGTAACCTGAAACGAAGTCTTTTTTGTAGGAAGAGTCAGAGCCTGGGATTTAACTCCATTTTTGAAGTAAAACACACAGCAGAGTTCTCATCCATTCAGCACACTCTGCTTTAGAGCAAGAAGAACGCACTTGCTTTCTAGAGGCTCTAAGACAGCATGAAACGTGAGTGTGCTGAGAACAAAAGAACGATGTTTCCTACACATATCGAAGATATGTAGTCCAACTCTGCTTCAGAAACTGATACAAAGCACTGGTCTCTAACATCCAATGCTTGTCATTTAAGATGAGAAACGTGTGAACATCGTGAACGATGTAGTTCTTTTGAGCTGAGAAGTGACTGCCCTTACCTGAAACGAAGTCTTGCTTGTAGGAAGACACAGAGCCTGGGATTTAACTCCATTTCTGAAGGGAAACAAACAAGATAGTTCTCATCCATGGATCATACTCTGGTTTAGAGCGAGAACACGCTCTTGCTTTCTAGCTTCTCTAATACAGCAGGAAATCTGAGTATGCTCAGAACAAGAGAACGGGGTTTCCTACACATACGGACCATATCTAATTCAACTCTGCTTCTGAAACTGAAACAAACCACAGGTCCTCTAACATCCAATGCTTGTCAGTTAAGATGAGAAACATGTGAGCTTCGTGAACGATGTAGTTCGTTTGAGCTGTAAAGAAACTGTCATTACCTCAAAAGAATTCTTGCTTTTAGGAAGACTCAGAGCCTGGGATTTAACTCCTTTTCTTAAGTGAAACACACAGAAGAGTTCTCATCCAAGGATCACACTCTGCTTAGAACAACAAGCACGCTCTTGCTTTCTGGAATCTCTAATTCAGCAGGAAACGTGAGTGTGTTGAGATCAAAAGAACGGTGTTTCCTACACATAAGGACCATATCTAGTCCAACTCTGCTTCTGATACTGAAACAAACCACAGGTCCTCTAACATCCAATGCATGTCAGTTAAGATGAGAAACGTGTGAAATTCGTGAACAATGTTATTCGTTTGAGCTGTAAAGAAACTGCCCTTATCTGAAAAGAATTCTTGCTTTTAGGAAGACTCAGAGCCTGGTATTTAATTCCTTTTCTCAAGTGAAACACACAGAAGAGTTCTCATCCATTGATCACACTCTGCTTTAGAACAACAAGAACGCTCTTGCTTTCTAGATTCTCAAAGACAGCAGGAAACGTGAGTGTGCTGAGAACAAAAGAACGGTGTTTCCTACACATACGGACCATGTCTTGTCAAATTCTGCTTCTGAAACGGATACAAAGCACTGGTCCTCTAACAGCCAATGCTTGTCACTTAAGATGAGAATTGTGTGAACTTCGTGAACGATGTATTTCGTTTGAGATGTAAAGTAACTGCCCTTTCCGGAAACGAAGTCTTCCTTGTAGGAAGACTCAGAGCTTGGAATTTAACTCCATTTCTGAAGTGAAACACACAGGAGATTTCTCATCCATTGATCACACTCAGCTTTAGAGCAAGAAGCATGCTCTTGCTTTCTAGAGGCTCTAAGACAGCATGAAATGTGAGTGTGCTGAGAACAAAAGAACGATATTTCCTAAACATATGGACCATATGTAGTCCAACACTGCTTCTGAAACTGAAACAAATCACAGGTCCTCTAACATCCAATGCTTGTCAGTTAAGATGAGAAACATGTGAGTTTCGTGAACGATGTAGCTCGTTTGAACTGGAAAGAAACTGCCCTTACATGAAAGGAAGTCTTGTTTCTAGGAAGACACAGAGCCTGGGATTTAACTACATTTCTGAAGTGAAACACACAGCAGAGTTCTCATCCATTGATCACACTCTTCTTTAGAACAAGAAGCATGCTCTTGCTTTCTAGAGTCTCTAATACAGCAGGAAACGTGAGTGTGCTGAGAACAAAAGAATGGTGTTTCCTACACATACAGAACATATCTAGTCCAACTCTGCTTCTGAAACTCATAAAAAGCACTCATCCTCTAACATCCAATGCTTGTTTCTTAAGATGAGAATCGTGTGAGCTTTGTGAACGACGTATTTCGTTTGAGCTGTAAAGAAACTGCCCTTACCTGAAAAGAATTCTTGCTTTAGGAGGACTCAGAGCATGGGATTTAACTCCATTTCTGAAGGGAAACACACAGCAGAGTTCTCATCCATTGATCACACTCTGCTTTAGAACAAGAATCATGCTCTTGCTTTCTAGAGTCTCTAAGACAGCAGGAAACGTGAGTGTGCTGAGAATAAATGAACGGTGTTTCCTACACATAAGGACCATATGTAGTCCAAATCTGCTTTCGAAACTGATACAAAGCACTGGTCCTCTAACATCCAATACTTGTCAGTTAAGATGGAATCGTGTGAGCTTCGTGAACGATGTATTTCGTTTGAGATGTAAAGTAACTGCCCTTTCCGGAAATGAAGTCTTCCTTGTACGAAGACTCAGAGCTTGGGATTTAACTCCTTTTCTGAGGTGAAACACACAGAAGAGTTCTCATCCATTGATCACACTCTGCTTTAGAACAACAAGCACGCTCTTGCTTTCTAGAGTCTCTAAGACAGCAGGAAACGTGAGTGTGCTGAGAACAAAAGAACGGTGTTTCCTACGCATACAGACCATGTCTAGTCCAACTCTGCTTCTGAAACTGATACAAAGCACTGGTCCTGTAACATCCAATGCTTGTCAGTTAAGATGAGAAACGTGGGAGCTTCGTGAACGACATAGTTCGTTTGAGCTGAAAAGTGACTGCCCTTCGCTGAAACGAAGTCTTGCTTGTAAGAAGACACAGAGCCTGGGATTTAAATCCATTTCTGAAGTGAAACACACAGCATAGTTCTCATCCATGGATCACACTCTGCTTTAGAGCGAGAAGCACACTCTTGCTTTCTAGAGGCTCTAGGACAGCATGAAACGTGAGTGTGCTGAGAACAAAAGAACGATGTTTCCTACACATACGGACCATATGTAGTCCAACTCTGCTTCTGAAAGTGATACAAAGCACTGGTCCTCTAACATCCAATGCTTGTCAGTTAAGATGAGAAACATGTGAGTTTCGTGAACGATGTAGTTCGTTTGAACTGTAAAGAAACTGCCCTTACCTGAAAGGATGTCTTGCATGTAGGAAGACACAGAGCCTGGGTTTTAACTACATTTCTGAAGTAAAACACACAGCAGAGTTCTCATCCATTGACCACACTCTGCTTTAGAGCAAGAAGCACGCTCTTGCTTTCTAGAGGCTCTAAGACAGCATGAAACGTGAGTGTGCTGAGAACAAAAGAACGATGTTTCCTACACATACAGACGATATGTAGTCCAACTCTGCTTCTGAAACTGATACAAAGCACTGGTCCTGTAACATCCAATGCTTGTCATTTAAGATGAGAAACGTGTGAGCTTCGTGAACTATGTAGTTTCTTTGAGCTGAGAAGTGACTGCCCTTACCTGAAACGAAGTGTTGCTTGTAGGAAGACACAGAGCCTGGGATTTAACTCCATTTCTGAAGGGAAACAAACAGCATAGTTCTCATCCATGGATCACACTCTGCTTTAGAGTGAGAAGCACGCTCTTGCTTTCTAGCTTCTCTAATACAGCAGGAAATCTGAGTGTGCTCAGAAGAAGAGAACGGTGTTTCCTACATATACGGACCATGTCTAGTTAAACACTGCTTCTGAAACTGAAACAAACCACAGGTCCTCTAACATCCAATGCTTGTCAGTTAAGATGAGAAACGTGTGAAATTCATGAACAATGTTATTCGTTTGAGCTGTAAAGAAACCGCCCTTATCTGAAAAGAATTCTTGCTTTTAGGAAGACTCAGAGCCTGGCACTTAATACCTTTTCTGAAGTGAAACACACAGAAGAGTTCTCATCCATTGATCACACTCTGCTTTAGAACAACAAGCATGCTCTTGCTTTCTAGAGTCTCAAGGACAGCAGGAAACGTGAGTGTGCTGAGAACAAAAGAACCGTGCTTCCTACACATACGGACCATGTCCAGTCAAACTCTGCTTCTGAAACTGAAACAAACCACAGGTCCTCTAACATCCAATGCTTGTCAGTTAAGATGACAAATGTGTGAGCTTCATGAACGATGTAGTTCGTTTGAGCTGTAAAGAAACTGCCCTTACCTGAAAAGAGTTCTTGCTTTAGGAGGACTCAGAGCCTGGGATTTAACTCCATTTCTGAAGGGAAACACACAGCAGACTTCTCATCCATTGATCACACTCTGCTTTAGAACAAGAAGCACGCTCTTGCTTTCTAGAGTCTCTAAGACAGCAGGAAACGTGAGTGTGCTGAGAACCAAAGAACGGTGTTTCCTACGCATACAGACCATGTCTAGTCCAACTCTGCTTCTGAAACTGATACAAAGCACTGGTCCTGTAACATCCAATGCTTGTCAGTTAAGATGAGAAACGTGGGAGCTTCGTGAACGACATAGTTCGTTTGAGCTGAAAAGTGACTGCCCTTAGCTGAAACGAAGTCTTGCTTGTAGGAAGACACAGAGCCTGGGATTTAACTCCATTTCTGAAGTGAAACACACAGCATAGTTCTCATCCATTGACCACACTCTGCTTTAGAGCAAGAAGCACGCTCTTGCTTTCTAGAGGCTCTAAGACAGCATGAAACGTGAGTGTGCTGAGAACAAAAGAACGATGTTTCCTACACATACGGACCATATGTAGTCCAACTCTGCTTCTGAAACTGATACAAAGCACTGGTCCTGTAACATCCAATGCTTGTCAGTTAAGATGAGAAACATGTGAGTTTCGTGAACGATGTAGTTCGTTTGAGCTGTAAAGAAACTGCCCTTACCTGAAAAGAGTTCTTGCTTTAGGAGGACTCAGAGCCTGGGATTTAACTCCATTTCTGAAGGGAAACACACAGCAGACTTCTCATCCATTGATCACACTCTGCTTTAGAACAAGAAGCACGCTCTTGCTTTCTAGAGTCTCTAAGACAGCATGAAACGTGAGTGTGCTGAGAACAAAAGAACGATGTTTCCTACACATACGGACCATATGTAGTCCAACTCTGCTTCTGAAACTGATACAAAGCACTGGTCCTGTAACATCCAATGCTTGTCATTTAAGATGAGAAACGTGTGAGCTTCGTGAACGATGTAGTTTCTTTGAGCTGAGAAGTGACTGCCCTTACCTGAAACGAAGTGTTGCTTGTAGGAAGACACAGAGCCTGGGATTTAACTCCATTTCTGAAGGGAAACAAACAGCATAGTTCTCATCCATGGATCACACTCTGCTTTAGAGCAAGAAGCACGCTCTTGCTTTCTAGCTTCTCTAATACAGCAGGAAATCTGAGTGAACTCAGAAGAAGGGAACGGTGTTTCCTACATATACGGACCATGTCTAGTTAAACACTGCTTCTGAAACTGAAACAAACCACAGGTCCTCTAACATCCAATGCTTGTCAGTTAAGATGAGAAACGTGTGAAATTCATGAACAATGTTATTGTTTGAGCTGTAAAGAAACCGCCCTTATCTGAAAAGAATTCTTGCTTTTAGGAAGACTCAGAGCCTGGCACTTATTTCCTTTTCTGAAGTGAAACACACAGAAGAGTTCTCATCCATTGATCACACTCTGCTTTAGAACAACAAGCATGCTCTTGCTTTCTAGAGTCTCAAGGACAGCAGGAAACGTGAGTGTGCTGAGAACAAAAGAACCGTGTTTCCTACACATACGGACCATGTCCAGTCAAACTCTGCTTCTGAAACTGAAACAAACCACAGGTCCTCTAACATCCAATGCTTGTCAGTTAAGATGAGAAATGTGTGAGCTTCATGAAGGATGTAGTTCGTTTGAGCTGTAAAGAAACTGCCCTTACCTGAAAAGAGTTCTTCCTTTAGGAGGACTCAGAGCCTGGGATTTAACTCCATTTCTGAAGGGAAACACACAGCAGACTTCTCATCCATTGATCACACTCTGCTTTAGAACAAGAAGCACGCTCTTGCTTTCTAGAGTCTCTAAGACAGCAGGAAACGTGAGTGTGCTGAGAACCAAAGAACGGTGTTTCCTACGCATACAGACCATGTCTAGTCCAACTCTGCTTCTGAAACTGATACAAAGCACTGGTCCTGTAACATCCAATGCTTGTCAGTTAAGATGAGAAACGTGGGAGCTTCGTGAACGACATAGTTCGTTTGAGCTGAAAAGTGACTGCCCTTAGCTGAAACGAAGTCTTGCTTGTAGGAAGACAGAGAGCCTGGGATTTAACTCCATTTCTGAAGTGAAACACACAGCATAGTTCTCATCCATTGACCACACTCTGCTTTAGAGCAAGAAGCACGCTCTTGCTTTCTAGAGGCTCTAAGACAGCATGAAACGTGAGTGTGCTGAGAACAAAAGAACGATGTTTCCTACACATACGGACCATATGTAGTCCAACTCTGCTTCTGAAACTGATACAAAGCACTGGTCCTGTAACATCCAATGCATGTCAGTTAAGATGAGAAACATGTGAGTTTCGTGAACGATGTAGTTCGTTTGAACTGTAAAGAAACTGCCCTTACCTGAAAGGATGTCGTGCATGTAGGAAGACACAGAGCCTGGGTTTTAACTACATTTCTGAAGTAAAACACTCAGCAGAGTTCTCATCCATTGACCACACTCTGCTTTAGAGCAAGAAGCACGCTCTTGCTTTCTAGAGGCTCTAAGACAGCATGAAACGTGAGTGTGCTGAGAACAAAAGAACGATGTTTCCTACACATACGGACCATATGTAGTCCAACTCTGCTTCTGAAACTGATACAAAGCACTGGTCCTGTAACATCCAATGCTTGTCATTTAAGATGAGAAACGTGTGAGCTTCGTGAACGATGTAGTTTCTTTGAGCTGAGAAGTGACTGCCCTTACCTGAAACGAAGTGTTGCTTGTAGGAAGACACAGAGCCTGGGATTTAACTCCATTTCTGAAGGGAAACAAACAGCATAGTTCTCATCCATGGATCACACTCTGCTTTAGAGTGAGAAGCACGCTCTTGCTTTCTAGCTTCTCTAATACAGCAGGAAATCTGAGTGTGCTCAGAAGAAGAGAACGGTGTTTCCTACATATACGGACCATGTCTAGTTAAACACTGCTTCTGAAACTGAAACAAACCACAGGTCCTCTAACATCCAATGCTTGTCAGTTAAGATGAGAAACGTGTGAAATTCATGAACAATGTTATTCGTTTGAGCTGTAAAGAAACCGCCCTTATCTGAAAAGAATTCTTGCTTTTAGGAAGACTCAGAGCCTGGCACTTATTTCCTTTTCTGAAGTGAAACACACAGAAGAGTTCTCATCCATTGATCACACTCTGCTTTAGAACAACAAGCATGCTCTTGCTTTCTAGAGTCTCAAGGACAGCAGGAAACGTGAGTGTGCTGAGAACAAAAGAACCGTGTTTCCTACACATACGGACAATGTCCAGTCAAACTCTGCTTCTGAAACTGAAACAAACCACAGGTCCTCTAACATCCAATGCTTGTCAGTTAAGATGAGAAATGTGTGAGCTTCATGAACGATGTAGTTCGTTTGAGCTGTAAAGAAACTGCCCTTACCTGAAAAGAGTTCTTCCTTTAGGAGGACTCAGAGCCTGGGATTTAACTCCATTTCTGAAGGGAAACACACAGCAGAGTTCTCATCCATTGATCACACTCTGCTTTAGAACAAGAAGCACGCTCTTGCTTTCTAGAGTCTCTAAGACAGCAGGAAACGTGAGTGTGCTGAGAACCAAAGAACGGTGTTTCCTACGCATACAGACCATGTCTAGTCCAACTCTGCTTCTGAAACTGATACAAAGCACTGGTCCTGTAACATCCAATGCTTGTCAGTTAAGATGAGAAACGTGGGAGCTTCGTGAACGACATATTTCGTTTGAGCTGAAAAGTGACTGCCCTTAGCTGAAACGAAGTCTTGCTTGTAGGAAGACACAGAGCCTGGGATTTAACTCCATTTCTGAAGTGAAACACACAGCATAGTTCTCATCCATTGACCACACTCTGCTTTAGAGCAAGAAGCACGCTCTTGCTTTCTAGAGGCTCTAAGACAGCATGAAACGTGAGTGTGCTGAGAACAAAAGAACGATGTTTCCTACACATACGGACCATATGTAGTCCAACTCTGCTTCTGAAACTGATACAAAGCACTGGTCCTGTAACATCCAATGCATGTCAGTTAAGATGAGAAACATGTGAGTTTCGTGAACGATGTAGTTCGTTTGAACTGTAAAGAAACTGCCCTTACCTGAAAGGATGTCGTGCATGTAGGAAGACACAGAGCCTGGGTTTTAACTACATTTCTGAAGTAAAACACACAGCAGAGTTCTCATCCATTGACCACACTCTGCTTTAGAGCAAGAAGCACGCTCTTGCTTTCTAGAGGCTCTAAGACAGCATGAAACGTGAGTGTGCTGAGAACAAAAGAACGATGTTTCCTACACATACGGACCATATGTAGTCTAACTCTGCTTCTGAAACTGATACAAAGCACTGGTCCTGTAACATCCAATGCTTGTCATTTAAGATGAGAAACGTGTGAGCTTCGTGAACGATGTAGTTTCTTTGAGCTGAGAAGTGACTGCCCTTACCTGAAACGAAGTGTTGCTTGTAGGAAGACACAGAGCCTGGGATTTAACTCCATTTCTGAAGGGAAACAAACAGCATAGTTCTCATCCATGGATCACACTCTGCTTTAGAGTGAGAAGCACGCTCTTGCTTTCTAGCTTCTCTAATACAGCAGGAAATCTGAGTGTGCTCAGAAGAAGAGAACGGTGTTTCCTACATATACGGACCATGTCTAGTTAAACACTGCTTCTGAAACTAAAACAAACCACAGGTCCTCTAACATCCAATGCTTGTCAGTTAAGATGAGAAACGTGTGAAATTCATGAACAATGTTATTCGTTTGAGCTGTAAAGAAACCGCCCTTATCTGAAAAGAATTCTTGCTTTTAGGAAGACTCAGAGCCTGGCACTTAATTCCTTTTCTGAAGTGAAACACACAGAAGAGTTTTCATCCATTGATCACACTCTGCTTTAGAACAACAAGCATGCTCTTGCTTTCTAGAGTCTCAAGGACAGCAGGAAACGTGAGTGTGCTGAGAACAAAAGAACCGTGTTTCCTACACATACGGACCATGTCCAGTCAAACTCTGCTTCTGAAACTGAAACAAACCACAGGTCCTCTAACATCCAATGCTTGTCAGTTAAGATGAGAAATGTGTGAGCTTCATGAACGATGTAGTTCGTTTGAGCTGTAAAGAAACTGCCCTTACCTGAAAAGAGTTCTTGCTGTAGGAGGACTCAGAGCCTGGGATTTAACTCCATTTCTGAAGGGAAACACACAGCAGACTTCTCATCCATTGATCACACTCTGCTTTAGAACAAGAAGCACGCTCTTGCTTTCTAGAGTCTCTATGACAGCAGGAAACATGAGTGTGCTGAGAACCAAAGAACGGTGTTTCCTACGCATACAGACCATGTCTAGTCCAACTCTGCTTCTGAAACTGATACAAAGCACTGGTCCTGTAACATCCAATGCTTGTCAGTTAAGATGAGAAACGTGGGAGCTTCGTGAACGACATAGTTCGTTTGAGCTGAAAAGTGACTGCCCTTAGCTGAAACGAAGTCTTGCTTGTAGGAAGACACAGAGCCTGGGATTTAACTCCATTTCTGAAGTGAAACACACAGCATAGTTCTCATCCATTGACCACACTCTGCTTTAGAGCAAGAAGCACGCTCTTGCTTTCTAGAGGATCTAAGACAGCATGAAACGTGAGTGTGCTGAGAACAAAAGAACGATGTTTCCTACACATACGGACCATATGTAGTCCAACTCTGCTTCTGAAACTGATACAAAGCACTGGTCCTGTAACATCCAATGCTTGTCATTTAAGATGAGAAACGTGTGAGCTTCGTGAACGATGTAGTTTCTTTGAGCTTAGAAGTGACTGCCCTTACCTGAAACGAAGTGTTTCTTGTAGGAAGACACAGAGCCTGGGATTTAACTCCATTTCTGAAGGGAAACAAACAACATAGTTCTCATCCATGGATCACACTCTGCTTTAGAGTGAGAAGCACGCTCTTGCTTTCTAGCTTCTCTAATAAAGCAGGAAATCTGAGTGTGCTCAGAAGAAGAGAAAGGTGTTTCCTACACATACGGACCATGTTTAGTTAAACACTGCTTCTGAAACTGAAACAAATCACAGGTCCTCTAACATCCAATGCTTGTCATTTAAGATGAGAAACGTGTGAGCTTCGTGAACGATGTAATTCATTTGAGCTGTAAAGAACCTGCCCTTACCTGAAAAGAAGTCTTGTTTTTAGGAAGACTCAGAGCCTGGAATTTAACTCCATTTCTGAACTGAAACACACAGCAGAGTTCTCATCCACTGATCACACTCTGCTTTAGAGCAAGAAGCACGCTTTTGCTTTCTAGAGGCTCTAGGACAGCATGAAACGTGCGTGTGCTGAGAACAAAGAACGATGTTTACAACACATACGGACCATATGTAGTCCAACTCTGCTTCTGAAACTGATACAAAGCACTGGTCCTCTAACATCCAATGCTTGTCAGTTAAGATGAGAATCGTGTGAGCTTCGTGAACGACGTATTTCGTTTGAGATGTAAAGTAACTGCCCTTTCCGGAAATGAAGCCTTACTTGTAAGAAGTCTCAGAGCATGGGATTTAACACCTTTTTTGAAGTGAAACACACAGAAGAGTTCTCATCCATTGATCACACTCTGCTTTAGAACAACAAGCATGCTCTTGCTTTCTAGAGTCTCTAAGACAGCAGGAAACGTGAGTGTGCTGAGAACAAAAGAACGGTGTTTCCTACACATACAGACCATGTCTACTCCAACTCTGCTTCTGAATCTGATACAAAGCCCTGGTCCTGTAACATCCAATGCTTGTCAGTTAAGATGAGAAACGTGTGAGCTTCGTGAACGATTTAGTTCGTTTGAGCTGTAAAGAGACTGCCCTTACCTGAAAAGAATTCTTGCTTTTAGGAAGACTCAGAGCCTTGGATTTAACTCCTTTTCTGAGGTGAAACACACAGAAGAGTTCTCATCCATGGATCACACTCTGCTTTAGAACAACAAGCACGCTCTTGCTTTCTAGAGTCTCTAAGACAGCAGGAAACGTGAGTGTGCTGAGAACAATAGAACGGTGTTTCCTACACATACGGACCATATCTAGTTATACTCTGCTTCTGAAACTGAAACAAACCACAGGTCCTCTAACATCCAATGCTTGTCTGTTAAGATGAGAATCGTGTGAGCTTCGTGGACGACGTAGTTCGTTTGAGATGTAAAGTGATTGCCCTAACCTGAAACGAAGTCTTTTTTGTAGGAAGACTCAGAGCGTGAGATTTAACTCCATTTCTGAAGTAAAACACACAGCAGTGTTCTCATCCATTGATCACACTCTGCTTTATAGTAAGAAGCACGCTCTTGCTTTCCAGAGGCTCTAAGACAGCATGAAACGTGAGTGTGCTGAGAACACAAGAACGATGTTTCCTACTCATAAGGACCATATGTAGTCCAACTCTGCTTTCAAAACTGATACAAAGCACTGGTCCTGTAACATCCAATGCTTGTCAGTTAAGATGAGAAACGTGTGAGCTTCGTGAAAGATGTAGTTCGCTTGACCTGAAAAGTAACTGCCCTTTCCGGAAACGAAGTCTTGCTTGTAAGAAGACTCAGAGCCTGGGATTTAACTCCATTTCTGAAGGGAAACACACAGCAGAGTTCTCATCCATTGATCACACTCTGCTTTAAAACAAAATTCATGCTCTTGCTTTCTAGAGTCTCTAAGACAGCAGGAAACGTGAGTGTGCTGAGAACAAATGAACGGTGTTTCATACACATAAGGACCATATGTAGTCCAAATCTGCTTTCAAAACTGATACAAAGCACTGGTCCTGTAACATCCAATGCTTGTCATTTAAGATGAGAAACGTGTGAGCTTCGTGAACGATGTAGTTTCTTTGAGCTTAGAAGTGACTGCCCTTAACTGAAACGAAGTGTTTCTTGTAGGAAGACACAGAGCCTGGGATTTAACTCCATTTCTGAAGGGAAACAAACAACATAGTTCTCATCCATGGATCACACTCTGCTTTAGAGTGAGAAGCACGCTCTTGCTTTCTAGCTTCTCTAATAAAGCAGGAAATCTGAGTGTGCTCAGAAGAAGAGAACGGTGTTTCCTACACATACGGACCATGTTTAGTTAAACACTGCTTCTGAAACTGAAACAAATCACAGGTCCTCTAACATCCAATGCTTGTCATTTAAGATGAGAAACGTGTGAGCTTCGTGAACGATGTAATTCATTTGAGCTGTAAAGAACCTGCCCTTACCTGAAAAGAAGTCTTGTTTTTAGGAAGACTCAGAGCCTGGAATTTAACTCCATTTCTGAACTGAAACACACAGCAGAGTTCTCATCCACTGATCACACTCTGCTTTAGAGCAAGAAGCACGCTTTTGCTTTCTAGAGGCTCTAGGACAGCATGAAACGTGAGTGTGCTGAGACCAAAGAACGATGTTTACAACACATACGGACCATATGTAGCCCAACTCTGCTTCTGAAACTGATACAAAGCACTGGTCCTCTAACATCCAATGCTTGTCAGTTAAGATGAGAATCGTGTGAGCTTCGTGAACGACGTATTTCGTTTGAGATGTAAAGTAACTGCCCTTTCCGGAAATGAAGCCTTACTTGTAAGAAGTCTCAGAGCTTGGGATTTAACACCTTTTTTGAAGTGAAACACACAGAAGAGTTCTCATCCATTGATCACACTCTGCTTTAGAACAACAAGCATGCTCTTGCTTTCTAGAGTCTCTAAGACAGCAGGAAACTTGAGTGTGCTGAGAACAAAAGAACGGTGTTTCCTACACATACAGACCATGTCTATTCCAACTCTGCTTCTGAATCTGATACAAAGCCCTGGTCCTGTAACATCCAATGCTTGTCAGTTAAGATGAGAAACGTGTGAGCTTCGTGAACGATGTAGTTCGTTGAGCTGTAAAGAGACTGCCCTTACCTGAAAAGAATTCTTGCTTTTAGGAAGACTCAGAGCCTTGGATTTAACTCCTTTTCTGAGGTGAAACACACAGAAGAGTTCTCATCCATGGATCACACTCTGCTTTAGAACAACAAGCATGCTCTTGCTTTCTAGAGTCTCTAAGACAGCAGGAAACGTGAGTGTGCTGAGAACAATAGAACGGTGTTTCCTACACATAAGGACCATATCTAGTTATACTCTGCTTCTGAAACTGAAACAAACCACAGGTCCTCTAACATCCAATGCATGTCTGTTAAGATGAGAATCGTGTGAGCTTCGTGGACGACGTAGTTCGTTTGAGATGTAAAGTGATTGCCTTAACCTGAAACGAAGTCTTTTTTGTAGGAAGACTCAGAGCGTGAGATTTAACTCCATTTCTGAAGTAAAACACACAGCAGTGTTCTCATCCATTGATCACACTCTGCTTTATAGTAAGAAGCACGCTCTTGCTTTCCAGAGGCTCTAAGACAGCATGAAACGTGAGTGTGCTGAGAACACAAGAACGATGTTTCCTACTCATAAGGACCATATGTAGTCCAACTCTGCTTTCAAAACTGATACAAAGCACTGGTCCTGTAACATCCAATGCTTGTCAGTTAAGATGAGAAACGTGTGAGCTTTGTGAAAGATGTAGTTCGCTTGAGCTGAAAAGTAACTGCCCTTTCCGGAAACGAAGTCTTGCTTGTACGAAGACTCAGAGCCTGGGATTTAACTCCATTTCTGAAGGGAAACACACAGCAGAGTTCTCATCCATTGATCACACTCTGCTTTAAAACAAGAATCATGCTCTTGCTTTCTAGAGTCTCTAAGACAGCAGGAAACGTGAGTGTGCTGAGAACAAATGAACGGTGTTTCCTACACATAAGGACCATATGTAGTCCAAATCTGTTTTCGAAACTGATACAAAGCACTGGTCCTCTAACATCCAATGCTTGTCATTTAAGATGAGAAACGTGTGAGCTTCGTGAACGATGTAGATCGTTTGAGCTGAAAAGTGACTGCTCTTACCTGAAACAAAGTCTTGCTTGTAGGAAGACACAGAGCCTGGGATTTAACTCCATTTCTGAAGTGAAACACACAGCATAGTTCTCATCCATGGATCACACTCTGATTTAGAGCAAGAAGCACGCTCTTGCTTTCCTGTGTCTCTAATACAGCAGGAAATCTGAGTGTGCTCAGAACAAAACAACAGTGTTTCCTAAACATACAGACCATATCTAGTTCAACTCTGTTTCTGAAATTCATACACAGCAAAGGTCCTCTAACATCCAATACTTGTCAGTTAAGATGGAATCGTGTGAGCTTCGGGAACGATGTATTTCGTTTGAGATGTAAAGTAACTGCCCTTTCCGGAAATGAAGTCTTCCTTGTACGAAGACTCAGAGCTTGGGATTTAACTCCTTTTCTGAGGTGAAACACACAGAAGAGTTCTCATCCATTGATCACACTCTGCTTTAGAACAACTAGCACGCTCTTGCTTTCTAGAGTCTCTAAGACAGCAGGAAACGTGAGTGTGCTGAGAACCAAAGAACGGTGTTTCTTACGCATACAGACCATGTCTAGTCCAACTCTGCTTCTGAAACTGATACAAAGCACTGGTCCTGTAACATCTAATGCTTGTCAG
The DNA here is from genome assembly GCA_949786385.1 of Onychomys leucogaster. NCBI lineage: Eukaryota > Metazoa > Chordata > Mammalia > Rodentia > Cricetidae > Onychomys > Onychomys leucogaster. Next base: position 904,093 of record CATKUP010000063.1, read on the forward strand.
TTAAGATGAGAAACGTGGGAGCTTCGTGAACGACATAGTTCGTTTGAGTTGAAAAGTGACTGCCCTTAGCTGAAACGAAGTCTTGCTTGTAGGAAGACACAGAGCCTGGGATTTAACTCCATTTCTGAAGTGAAACACACAGCATAGTTCTCATCCATGGATCACACTCTGCTTTAGAGCGAGAAGCACACTCTTGCTTTCTAGAGGCTCTAGGACAGCATGAAACGTGAGTGTGCTGAGAACAAAAGAACAATGTTTCCTACACATACGGATCATATGTAGTCCAACTCTGCTTCTGAAAGTGATACAACGCACTGGTCCTCTAACATCCAATGCTTGTCAGTTATGATGAGAAACATGTGAGTTTCGTGAACGATGTAGTTCGTTTGAACTGTAGAGAAACTGCCCTTACCTGAAAGGATGTCTTGCTTGTAGGAAGACACAGAGCCTGGGTTTTAACTACATTTCTGAAGTAAAACACACAGCAGAGTTCTCATCCATTGACCACACTCTGCTTTAGAGCAAGAAGCACGCTCTTGCTTTCTAGAGGCTCTAAGACAGCATGAAACGTGAGTGTGCTGAGAACAAAAGAACGATGTTTACTACACATACGGACCATATGTAGTCCAACTCTGCTTCTTAAACTGATACAAAGCACTGGTCTCTAACATCCAATGCTTGTCATTTAAGATGAGAAACGTGTGAACTTCGTGAACGATGTAGTTCTTTTGAGCTGAGAAGTGACTGCCCTTACCTGAAACGAAGTCTTGCTTGTAGGAAGACACAGAGCCTGGGATTTAACTCCATTTCTGAAGGGAAACAAACAAGATAGTTCTCATCCATGGATCATACTCTGGTTTAGAGCGAGAACACGCTCTTGCTTTCTAGCTTCTCTAATACAGCAGGAAATCTGAGTATGCTCAGAACAAGAGAACGGGGTTTCCTACACATACGGACCATATCTAATTCAACTCTGCTTCTGAAACTGAAACAAACCACAGGTCCTCTAACATCCAATGCTTGTCAGTTAAGATGAGAAACATGTGAGCTTCGTGAACGATGTAGTTCGTTTGAGCTGTAAAGAAACTGTCATTACCTCAAAAGAATTCTTGCTTTTAGGAAGACTCAGAGCCTGGGATTTAACTCCTTTTCTTAAGTGAAACACACAGAAGAGTTCTCATCCAAGGATCACACTCTGCTTAGAACAACAAGCACGCTCTTGCTTTCTGGAATCTCTAATTCAGCAGGAAACGTGAGTGTGTTGAGATCAAAAGAACGGTGTTTCCTACACATAAGGACCATATGTAGTCCAACTCTGCTTCTGATACTGAAACAAACCACAGGTCCTCTAACATCCAATGCTTGTCAGTTAAGATGAGAAACGTGTGAAATTCGTGAACAATGTTATTCGTTTGAGCTGTAAAGAAACTGCCCTTATCTGAAAAGAATTCTTGCTTTTAGGAAGACTCAGAGCCTGGTATTTAATTCCTTTTCTGAAGTGAAACACACAGAAGAGTTCTCATCCATTGATCACACTCTGCTTTAGAACAACAAGAACGCTCTTGCTTTCTAGATTCTCAAAGACAGCAGGAAACGTGAGTGTGCTGAGAACAAAAGAACGGTGTTTCCTACACATACGGACCATGTCTTGTCAAATTCTGCTTCTGAAACGGATACAAAGCACTGGTCCTCTAACAGCCAATGCTTGTCACTTAAGATGAGAATCGTATGAACTTCGTGAACGATGTATTTCGTTTGAGATGTAAAGTAACTGCCCTTTCCGGAAACGAAGTCTTCCTTGTAGGAAGACTCAGAGCTTGGAATTTAACTCCATTTCTGAAGTGAAACACACAGGAGATTTCTCATCCATTGATCACACTCAGCTTTAGAGCAAGAAGCATGCTCTTGCTTTCTAGAGGCTCTAAGACAGCATGAAATGTGAGTGTGCTGAGAACAAAAGAACGATATTTCCTAAACATATGGACCATATGTAGTCCAACTCTGCGTCTGAAACTGATACAAAGAACTGTTCCTCTAACATCCAATGCTTGTCAGTTAAGATGAGAAACATGTGAGTTTCGTGAACGATGTAGCTTGTTTGAACTGGAAAGAAACTGCCCTTACATGAAAGGAAGTCTTGTTTCTAGGAAGACACACAGCCTGGGATTTAACTACATTTCTGAAGTGAAACACACAGCAGAGTTCTCATCCATTGATCACACTCTTCTTTAGAACAAGAAGCATGCTCTTGCTTTCTAGAGTCTCTAATACAGCAGGAAACGTGAGTGTGCTGAGAACAAAAGAATGGTGTTTCCTACACATACAGAACATATCTAGTCCAACTCTGCTTCTGAAACTCATAAAAAGCACTCATCCTCTAACATCCAATGCTTGTTTCTTAATATGAGAATCGTGTGAGCTTTGTGAACGACGTATTTCGTTTGAGCTGTAAAGAAACTGCCCTTACCTGAAAAGAATTCTTGCTTTAGGAGGACTCAGAGCATGGGATTTAACTCCATTTCTGAAGGGAAACACACAGCAGAGTTCTCATCCATTGATCACACTCTGCTTTAGAACAAGAATCATGCTCTTGCTTTCTAGAGTCTCTAAGACAGCAGGAAACGTGAGTGTGCTGAGAATAAATGAACGGTGTTTCCTACACATAAGGACCATATGTAGTCCAAATCTGCTTTCGAAACTGATACAAAGCACTGGTCCTCTAACATCCAATACTTGTCAGTTAAGATGGAATCGTGTGAGCTTCGTGAACGATGTATTTCGTTTGAGATGTAAAGTAACTGCCCTTTCCGGAAATGAAGTCTTCCTTGTACGAAGACTCAGAGCTTGGGATTTAACTCCTTTTCTGAGGTGAAACACACAGAAGAGTTCTCATCCATTGATCACACTCTGCTTTAGAACAACAAGCACGCTCTTGTTTTCTAGAGTCTCTAAGACAGCAGGAAACGTGAGTGTGCTGAGAACAAAAGAACGGTGTTTCCTACGCATACAGACCATGTCTAGTCCAACTCTGCTTCTGAAACTGATACAAAGCACTGGTCCTGTAACATCCAATGCTTGTCAGTTAAGATGAGAAACGTGGGAGCTTTGTGAACGACATAGTTCGTTTGAGCTGAAAAGTGACTGCCCTTAGCTGAAACAAAGTCTTGCTTGTAGGAAGACACAGAGCCTGGGATTTAACTCCATTTCTGAAGTGAAACACACAGCATAGTTCTCATCCATGGATCGCACTCTGCTTTAGAGCGAGAAGCACACTCTTGCTTTCTAGAGGCTCTAGGACAGCATGAAAAGTGAGTGTGCTGAGAACAAAAGAATGATGTTTCCTACACATACGGACCATATGTAGTCCAACTCTGCTTCTGAAAGTGATACAAAGCACTGGTCCTCTAACATCCAATGCTTGTCAGTTAAGATGAGAAACATGTGAGTTTCGTGAACGATGTAGTTCGTTTGAACTGTAAAGAAACTGCCCTTACCTGAAAGGATGTCTTGCATGTAGGAAGACACAGAGCCTGGGTTTTAACTACATTTCTGAAGTAAAACACACAGCAGAGTTCTCATCCATTGACCACACTCTGCTTTAGAGCAAGAAGCACGCTCTTGCTTTCTAGAGGCTCTAAGACAGCATGAAACGTGAGTGTGCTGAGAACAAAAGAACGATGTTTCCTACACATACGGACCATATGTAGTCCAACTCTGCTTCTGAAACTGATACAAAGCACTGGTCCTGTAACATCCAATGCTTGTCATTTAAGATGAGAAACGTGTGAGCTTCGTGAACGATGTAGTTTCTTTGAGCTGAGAAGTGACTGCCCTTACCTGAAACGAAGTGTTGCTTGTAGGAAGACACAGAGCCGGAGATTTAACTCCATTTCTGAAGGGAAACAAACAGCATAGTTCTCATCCATGGATCACACTCTGCTTTAGAGTGAGAAGCACGCTCTTGCTTTCTAGCTTCTCTAATACAGCAGGAAATCTGAGTGTGCTCAGAAGAAGAGAACGGTGTTTCCTACATATACGGACCATGTCTAGTTAAACACTGCTTCTGAAACTGAAACAAATCACAGGTCCTCTAACATCCAATGCTTGTCATTTAAGATGAGAAACGTGTGAGCGTCGTGAACGATGTATTTCGTTTGAGATGTAAAGTAACTGCCCTTTCCGGAAACGAAGTGGTCCTTGTAGGAAGACTCAGAGCTTGGGTTTTAACTCCATTTCTGAAGTGAAACACACAGCAGAGTTCTCATCCATTGATCACACTCTGCGTTAGAATGAGAAGCATGCTCTTGCTTTCTAGAGTCTCTAATACAAAAGGAAACGTGACTGTGCTAAGAACAAAAGAACGGTGTTTCCTACACATACAGACCATATCTAGTTATACTCTGCTTCTGAAACTGAAACAAACCACAGGTCCTCTAACATCCAATGCTTGTCAGTTAAGATGAGAATCGTGTGAGCTTCGTGGACGACGTAGTTCGTTTGAGATGTAAAGTGATTGCCCTAACCTGAAACGAAGTCTTTTTTGTAGGAAGACTCAGAGCGTGGGATTTAACTCCATTTCTGAAGTAAAACACACAGCAGAGTTCTCATCCATTGATCACACTCTGCTTTATAGTAAGAAGCACGCTCTTGCTTTCCAGAGGCTCTAAGACAGCATGAAACGTGAGTGTGCTGAGAACAAGAGAACGATGTTTCCTACACAGAAGGACAATATATAGTCCAACTCTGCTTTCAAAACTGATACAAAGCACTGGTCCTGTAACATCCAATGCTTGTCAGTTAAGATGAGAAACGTGTGAGCTTCGTGAAAGATGTAGTTCGCTTGACCTGAAAAGTAACTGCCCTTTCCGGGAACGAAGTCTTGCTTGTACGAAGACTCAGAGCCTGGGATTTAACTCCATTTCTGAAGGGAAACACACAGCAGAGTTCTCATCCATTGATCACATTCTGCTTTAGAACAAGAATCATGCTCTTGCTTTCTAGAGTTTCTAAGACAGCAGAAAACGTGAGTGTGCTGAGAACAAAAGAACGGTGTTTCCTACACATACAGACCATGTCTACTCCAACTCTGCTTCTGAAAGTGATACAAAGCACTGGTCCTGTAACATCCAATGCTTGTCAGTTAAGATGAGAAACGTGTGAGCTTCGTGAACGACGTATTTGTTTGAGCAGAAAAGTGACTGCCCTTACCTGAAAAGAATTCTTGCTTTAGGAAGACTCAGAGCCTGGGATTTAACTCGATTTCTGAAGGGAAACACACAGCAGAGTTCTCATCCATTGATCACACTCTGCTTTAGAACAAGAATCATGCTCTTGCTTTCTAGAGTCTCTAAGACAGCAGGAAACGTGAGTGTGCTGAGAACAAATGAACGGTGTTTCCTACACATAAGGACCATATGTAGTCCAAATCTGCTTTCGAAACTGATACAAAGCACTGGTCCTCTAACATCCAATGCTTGTCATTTAAGATGAGAAACGTGTGAGCTTCGTGAACGATGTAGATCGTTTGAGCTGAAAAGTGACTGCCCTTACATGAAACGAAGTCTTGCTTGTAGGAAGACACAGAGCCTGGGATTTAACTCCATTTCTGAAGTGAAACACACAGCATAGTTCTCATCCATGGATCACACTCTGCTTTAGAGCGAGAAGCACGCTCTTGCTTTCCTGTGTCTCTAATACAGCAGGAAATCTGAATGTGCTCAGAACAAAACAATAGTGTTTCCTAAACATACAGACCATATCTAGTTCAACTCTGTTTCTGAAATTCAGAAAAAGCAAAGGTCCTCTAACATCCAATACTTGTCAGTTAAGATGGAATCGTGTGAGCTTCGGGAACGATGTATTTCGTTTGAGATGTAAAGTAACTGCCCTTTCCGGAAATGAAGTCTTCCTTGTACGAAGACTCAGAGCTTGGGATTTAACTCCTTTTCTGAGGTGAAACACACAGAAGAGTTCTCATCCATTGATCACACTCTGCTTTAGAACAACAAGCACGCTCTTGCTTTCTAGAGTCTCTAAGACAGCAGGAAACGTGAGTGTGCTGAGAACCAAAGAACGGTGTTTTCTACGCATACAGACCATGTCTAGTCCAACTCTGCTTCTGAAACTGATACAAAGCACTGGTCCTGTAACATCCAATGCTTGTCAGTTAAGATGAGAAACGTGGGAGCTTCGTGAACGACATAGTTCGTTTGAGCTGAAAAGTGACTGCCCTTAGCTGAAACGAAGTCTTGCTTGTAGGAAGACACAGAGCCTGGGATTTAACTCCATTTCTGAAGTGAAACACACAGCATAGTTCTCATCCATTGACCACACTCTGCTTTAGAGCAAGAAGCACGCTCTTGCTTTCTAGAGGATCTAAGACAGCAGGAAACGTGAGTGTGCTGAGAACAAAAGAACGATGTTTCCTACACATACGGACCATATGTAGTCCAACTCTGCTTCTGAAACTGATACAAAGCACTGGTCCTGTAACATCCAATGCTTGTCATTTAAGATGAGAAACGTGTGAGCTTCGTGAACGATGTAGTTTCTTTGAGCTTAGAAGTGACTGCCCTTACCTGAAACGAAGTGTTTCTTGTAGGAAGACACAGAGCGTGGGATTGAACTCCATTTCTGAAGGGAAACAAACAACATAGTTCTCATCCATGGATCACCCTCTGCTTTAGAGTGAGAAGCACGCTCTTGCTTTCTAGCTTCTCTAATAAAGCAGGAAATCTGAGTGTGCTCAGAAGAAGAGAACGGTGTTTCCTACACATACGGACCATGTTTAGTTAAACACTGCTTCTGAAACTGAAACAAATCACAGGTCCTCTAACATCCAATGCTTGTCATTTAAGATGAGAAACGTGTGAGCTTCGTGAACGATGTAATTCATTTGAGCTGTAAAGAACCTGCCCTTACCTGAAAAGAAGTCTTGTTTTTAGGAAGACTCAGAGCCTGGAATTTAACTCCATTTCTGAAGTGAAACACACAGCAGAGTTCTCATCCACTGATCACACTCTGCTTTAGAGCAAGAAGCACGCTTTTGCTTTCTAGAGGCTCTAGGACAGCATGAAACGTGAGTGTGCTGAGACCAAAGAACGATGTTTACAACACATACGGACCATATGTAGTCCAACTCTGCTTCTGAAACTGATAGAAAGCACTGGTCCTCTAACATCCAATGCTTGTCAGTTAAGATGAGAATCGTGTGAGCTTCGTGAACGGCGTATTTCGTTTGAGATGTAAAGTAACTGCCCTTTCCGGAAATGAAGCCTTACTTGTAAGAAGTCTCAGAGCTTGGGATTTAACACCTTTTTTGAAGTGAAACACACAGAAGAGTTCTCATCCATTGATCACACTCTGCTTTAGAACAACAAGCATGCTCTTGCTTTCTAGAGTCTCTAAGACAGCAGGAAACGTGAGTGTGCTGAGAACAAAAGAACGGTGTTTCCTACACATACAGACCATGTCTACTCCAACTCTGCTTCTGAATCTGATACAAAGCCCTGGTCCTGTAACATCCAATGCTTGTCAGTTAAGATGACAAACGTGTGAGCTTCGTGAACGATGTAGTTCGTTTGAGCTGTAAAGAGACTGCCCTTACCTGAAAAGAATTCTTGCTTTTAGGAAGACTCAGAGCCTTGGATTTAACTCCTTTTCTGAGGTGAAACACACAGAAGAGTTCTCATCCATGGATCACACTCTGCTTTAGAACAACAAGCACGCTCTTGCTTTCTAGAGTCTCTAAGACAGCAGGAAACGTGAGTGTGCTGAGAACAATAGAACGGTGTTTCCTACACATACGGACCATATCTAGTTATACTCTGCTTCTGAAACTGAAACAAACCACAGGTCCTCTAACATCCAATGCTTGTCTGTTAAGATGAGAATCGTGTGAGCTTCGTGGACGACGTAGTTCGTTTGAGATGTAAAGTGATTGCCCTAACCTGAAACGAAGTCTTTTTTGTAGGAAGACTCAGAGCGTGAGATTTAACTCCATTTCTGAAGTAAAACACACAGCAGTGTTCTCATCCATTGATCACACTCTGCTTTATAGTAAGAAGCACGCTCTTCCTTTCCAGAGGCTCTAAGACAGCATGAAACGTGAGTGTGCTGAGAACACAAGAACGATGTTTCCTACTCATAAGGACCATATGTAGTCCAACTCTGCTTTCAAAACTGATACAAAGCACTGGTCCTGTAACATCCAATGCTTGTCAGTTAAGATGAGAAATGTGTGAGCTTCGTGAAAGATGTAGTTCGCTTGAGCTGAAAAGTAACTGCCCTTTCCGGAAACGAAGTCTTGCTTGTACGAAGACTCAGAGCCTGGGAATTAACTCCATTTCTGAAGGGAAACACACAGCAGAGTTCTCATCCATTGATCACACTCTGCTTTAAAACAAGAATCATGCTCTTGCTTTCTAGAGTCTCTAAGACAGCAGGAAACGTGAGTGTGCTGAGAACAAATGAACGGTGTTTCCTACACATAAGGACCATATGTAGTCCAAATCTGCTTTCGAAACTGATACAAAGCACTGGTCCTGTAACATCCAATGCTTGTCATTTAAGATGAGAAACGTGTGAGCTTCGTGAACGATGTAGTTTCTTTGAGCTTAGAAGTGACTGCCCTTACCTGAAACGAAGTGTTTCTTGTAGGAAGACACAGAGCCTGGGATTTAACTCCATTTCTGAAGAGAAACAAACAACATAGTTCTCATCCATGGATCACACTCTGCTTTAGAGTGAGAAGCACGCTCTTGCTTTCTAGCTTCTCTAATAAAGCAGGAAATCTGAGTGTGCTCAGAAGAAGAGAACGGTGTTTCCTACACATACGGACCATGTTTAGTTAAACACTGCTTCTGAAACTGAAACAAATCACAGGTCCTCTAACATCCAATGCTTGTCATTTAAGATGAGAAACGTGTGAGCTTCGTGAACGATGTAATTCATTTGAGTTGTAAAGAACCTGCCCTTACCTGAAAAGAAGTCTTGTTTTTAGGAAGACTCAGAGCCTGGAATTTAACTCCATTTCTGAAGTGAAACACACAGCAGAGTTTTCATCCACTGATCACACTCTGCTTTAGAGCAAGAAGCACGCTTTTGCTTTCTAGAGGCTCTAGGACAGCATGAAACATGAGTGTGCTGAGACCAAAGAACGATGTTTACAACACATACGGACCATATGTAGTCCAACTCTGCTTCTGAAACTGATACAAAGCACTGGTCCTCTAACATCCAATGCTTGTCAGTTAAGAGGAGAATCGTGTGAGCTTCGTGAACGACGTATTTCGTTTGAGATGTAAAGTAACTGCCCTTTCCGGAAATGAAGCCTTACTTGTTAGAAGTCTCAGAGCTTGGGATTTAACACCTTTTTTGAAGTGAAACACACAGAAGAGTTCTCATCCATTGATCACACTCTGCTTTAGAACAACAAGCATGCTCTTGCTTTCTAGAGTCTCTAAGACAGCAGGAAACGTGAGTGTGCTGAGAACAAAAGAACGGTATTTCCTACACATACAGACCATGTCTACTCCAACTCTGCTTCTGAATCTGATACAAAGCCCTGGTCCTGTAACATCCAATGCTTGTCAGTTAAGATGAGAAACGTGTGAGCTTCGTGAACGATTTAGTTCGTTTGAGCTGTAAAGAGACTGCCCTTACCTGAAAAGAATTCTTGCTTTTAGGAAGACTCAGAGCCTTGGATTTAACTCCTTTTCTGAGGTGAAACACACAGAAGAGTTCTCATCCATGGATCACACTCTGCTTTAGAACAACAAGCACGCTCTTGCTTTCTAGAGTCTCTAAGACAGCAGGAAACGTGAGTGTGCTGAGAACAATAGAACGGTGTTTCCTACACATACGGACCATATCTAGTTATACTCTGCTTCTGAAACTGAAACAAACCACAGGTCCTCTAACATCCAATGCTTGTCTGTTAAGATGAGAATCGTGTGAGCTTCGTGGACGACGTAGTTCGTTTGAGATGTAAAGTGATTGCCCTAACCTGAAACGAAGTCTTTTTTGTAGGAAGACTCAGAGCGTGAGATTTAACTCCATTTCTGAAGTAAAACACACAGCAGTGTTCTCATCCATTGATCACACTCTGCTTTATAGTAAGAAGCACGCTCTTGCTTTCCAGAGGCTCTAAGACAGCATGAAACGTGAGTGTGCTGAGAACACAAGAACGATGTTTCCTACTCATAAGGACCATATGTAGTCCAACTCTGCTTTCAAAACTGATACAAAGCACTGGTCCTGTAACATCCAATGCTTGTCAGTTAAGATGAGAAACGTGTGAGCTTCATGAAAGATGTAGTTCGCTTGAGCTGAAAAGTAACTGCCCTTTCCGGAAACGAAGTCTTGCTTGTACGAAGACTCAGAGCCTGGGATTTAACTCCATTTCTGAAGGGAATCACACAGCAGAGTTCTCATCCATTGATCACACTCTGCTTTAAAACAAGAATCATGCTCTTGCTTTCTAGAGTCTCTAAGACAGCAGGAAACGTGAGTGTGCTGAGAACAAATGAACGGTGTTTCCTACACATAAGGACAATATGTAGTCCAAATCTGCTTTCAAAACTGATACAAAGCACTGGTCCTCTAACATCCAATGCTTGTCATTTAAGATGAGAAACGTGTGAGCTTCGTGAATGATGTAGATCGTTTGAGCTGAAAAGTGACTGCTCTTACCTGAAACGAAGTCTTGCTTGTAGGAAGACACAGAGCCTGGGATTTAACTCCATTTCTGAAGAGAAACAAACAACATAGTTCTCATCCATGGATCACACTCTGCTTTAGAGTGAGAAGCACGCTCTTGCTTTCTAGCTTCTCTAATAAAGCAGGAAATCTGAGTGTGCTCAGAAGAAGAGAACGGTGTTTCCTACACATACGGACCATGTTTAGTTAAACACTGCTTCTGAAACTGAAACAAATCACAGGTCCTCTAACATCCAATGCTTGTCATTTAAGATGAGAAACGTGTGAGCTTCGTGAACGATGTAATTCATTTGAGCTGTAAAGAACCTGCCCTTACCTGAAAAGAAGTCTTGTTTTTAGGAAGACTCAGAGCCTGGAATTTAACTCCATTTCTGAAGTGAAACACACAGCAGAGTTCTCATCCACTGATCACACTCTGCTTTAGAGCAAGAAGCACGCTTTTGCTTTCTAGAGGCTCTAGGACAGCATGAAACATGAGTGTGCCTGGACCAAAGAACGATGTTTACAACACATACGGACCATATGTAGTCCAACTCTGCTTCTGAAACTGATACAAAGCACTGTTCCTCTAACATCCAATGCTTGTCAGTTAAGATGAGAATCGTGTGAGCTTCGTGAACGACGTATTTCGTTTGAGATGTAAAGTAACTGCCCTTTCCGGAAATGAAGCCTTACTTGTAAGAAGTCTCAGAGCTTGGGATTTAACACCTTTTTTGAAGTGAAACACACAGAAGAGTTCTCATCCATTGATCACACTCTGCTTTAGAACAACAAGCATGCTCTTGCTTTCTAGAGTCTCTAAGACAGCAGGAAACGTGAGTGTGCTGAGAACAAAAGAACGGTGTTTCCTACACATACAGACCATGTCTACTCCAACTCTGCTTCTGAATCTGATACAAAGCCCTGGTCCTGTAACATCCAATGCTTGTCAGTTAAGATGACAAACGTGTGAGCTTCGTGAACGATTTAGTTCGTTTGAGCTGTAAAGAGACTGCCCTTACCTGAAAAGAATTCTTGCTTTTAGGAAGACTCAGAGCCTTGGATTTAACTCCTTTTCTGAGGTGAAACACACAGAAGAGTTCTCATCCATGGATCACACTCTGCTTTAGAACAACAAGCACGCTCTTGCTTTCTAGAGTCTCTAAGACAGCAGGAAACGTGAGTGTGCTGAGAACAATAGAACGGTGTTTCCTATACATACGGACAATATCTAGTTATACTCTGCTTCTGAAACTGAAACAAACCACAGGTCCTCTAACATCCAATGCTTGTCTGTTAAGATGAGAATCGTGTGAGCTTCGTGGACGACGTAGTTCGTTTGAGATGTAAAGTGATTGCCCTAACCTGAAACGAAGTCTTTTTTGTAGGAAGACTCAGAGCGTGAGATTTAACTCCATTTCTGAAGTAAAACACACAGCAGTGTTCTCATCCATTGATCACACTCTGCTTTATAGTAAGAAGCACGCTCTTGCTTTCCAGAGGCTCTAAGACAGCATGAAACGTGAGTGTGCTGAGAACACAAGAACGATGTTTCCTACTCATAAGGACCATATGTAGTCCAACTCTGCTTTCAAAACTGATACAAAGCACTGGTCCTGTAACATCCAATGCTTGTCAGTTAAGATGAGAAACGTGTGAGCTTCGTGAAAGATGTAGTTCGCTTGAGCTGAAAAGTAACTGCCCTTTCCGGAAACGAAGTCTTGCTTGTACGAAGACTCAGAGCCTGGGATTTAACTCCATTTCTGAAGGGAAACACAGCAGAGTTCTCATCCATTGATCACACTCTGCTTTAAAACAAGAATCATGCTCTTGCTTTCTAGAGTCTCTAAGACAGCAGGAAACGTGAGTGTGCTGAGAACAAATGAACGGTGTTTCCTACACATAAGGACAATATGTAGTCCAAATCTGCTTTCAAAACTGATACAAAGCACTGGTCCTCTAACATCCAATGCTTGTCATTTAAGATGAGAAACGTGTGAGCTTCGTGAACGATGTAGATCGTTTGAGCTGAAAAGTGACTGCTCTTACCTGAAACGAAGTCTTGCTTGTAGGAAGACACAGAGCCTGGGATTTAACTCCATTTCTGAAGTGAAACACACAGCATAGTTCTCATCCATGGATCACACTCTGATTTAGAGCAAGAAGCACGCTCTTGCTTTCCTGTGTCTCTAATACAGCAGGAAATCTGAGTGTGCTCAGAACAAAACAACAGTGTTTCCTAAACATACGGACCATATCTAGTTCAACTCTGTTTCTGAAATTCATACACAGCAAAGGTCCTCTAACATCCAATACTTGTCAGTTAAGATGGAATCGTGTGAGCTTCGTGAACGATGTATTTCGTTTGAGATGTAAAGTAACTGCCCTTTCCGGAAATGAAGTCTTCCTTGTACGAAGACTCAGAGCTTGGGATTTAACTCCTTTTCTGAGGTGAAACACACAGAAGAGTTCTCATCCATTGATCACACTCTGCTTTAGAACAACTAGCACGCTCTTGCTTTCTAGAGTCTCTAAGACAGCAGGAAACGTGAGTGTGCTGAGAACAAAAGAACGGTGTTTCTTACGCATACAGACCATGTCTAGTCCAACTCTGCTTCTGAAACTGATACAAAGCACTGGTCCTGTAACATCTAATGCTTGTCAGTTAAGATGAGAAACGTGGGAGCTTCGTGAACGACATAGTTCGTTTGAGCTGAAAAGTGACTGCCCTTAGCTGAAACGAAGTCTTGCTTGTAGGAAGACACAGAGCCTGGGATTTAACTCCATTTCTGAAGTGAAACACACAGCATAGTTCTCATCCATGGATCACACTCTGCTTTAGAGCGAGAAGCACACTCTTGCTTTCTAGAGGCTCTAGGACAGCATGAAACGTGAGTGTGCTGAGAACAAAAGAACAAAGTTTCCTACACATACGGATCATATGTAGTCCAACTCTGCTTCTGAAAGTGATACAAAGCACTGGTCCTCTAACATCCAATGCTTGTCAGTTATGATGAGAAACATGTGAGTTTCGTGAACGATGTAGTTCGTTTGAACTGTAGAGAAACTGCCCTTACCTGAAAGGATGTCTTGCTTGTAGGAAGACACAGAGCCTGGGTTTTAACTACATTTCTGAAGTAAAACACACAGCAGAGTTCTCATCCATTGACCACACTCTGCTTTAGAGCGAGAAGCACGCTCTTGCTTTCTAGAGGCTCTAAGACAGCATGAAACGTGAGTGTGCTGAGAACAAAAGAACGATGTTTCCTACACATACGGACCATATGTAGTCCAACTCTGCTTCTGAAACTGATACAAAGCACTGGTCCTCTAACATCCAATGCTTGTCATTTAAGATGAGAAACGTGTGAGCTTCGTGAACGATGTAGTATTTTTGAGCTGAGAAGTGACTGCCCTTACCTGAAACGAAGTGTTGCTTGTAGGAAGACACAGAGCCTGGGATTTAACTCCATTTCTGAAGGGAAACAAACAACATAGTTCTCATCCATGGATCACACTCTGCTTTATAGTGAGAAGCACGCTCTTGCTTTCTAGCTTCTCTAATACAGCAGGAAATATGAGTGTGCTCAGAAGAAGAGAACGGTGTTTCCTACACATACGGACCATATCTAGTTCAACTCTGCTTCTGAAACTGAAACACACCACAGGTCCTGTAACATCCAATGCTTGTGAGTTAAGAAGAGAAAAGTGTGAGCTTTGTGAACGATGTAGTTCGTTTGAGCTGTCAAGAAACTGCCCTTACCTGAAAAGAATTCTTGCTTTAGGAAGACTAAGAGCCTGTGATTTAACTCCATTTCTGAAAGGAAACACACAGCAGAGTTCTCATCCATTGATCACACTCTGCTTTAGAACAAGAATCATGCTCCTGCTTTCTAGAGTCACTAAGAAAGCAGGAAACGTGAGTGTGCAGAGAACAAAAGAACGGTGTTTCCTACACATACGGACCATGTCTAGTTAAACACTGCTTCTGAAACTGAAACAAATCACAGGTCCTCTAACATCCAATGCTTGTCATTTAAGATGAGAAACGTGTGAGCTTCGTGAACGATGTAATTCATTTGAGCTGTAAAGAACCTGCCCTTACCTGAAAAGAAGTCTTGTTTTTAGGAAGACTCAGAGCCTGGAATTTAACTCCATTTCTGAAGTGAAACACACAGCAGAGTTCTCATCCACTGATCACACTCTGCTTTAGAGCAAGAAGCACGCTTTTGCTTTCTAGAGGCTCTAGGACAGCATGAAACGTGAGTGTGCTGAGACCAAAGAACGATGTTTACAACACATACGGACCATATGTAGTCCAACTCTGCTTCTGAAACTGATACAAAGCACTGGTCCTCTAACATCCAATGCTTGTCAGTTAAGATGAGAATCGTGTGAGCTTCGTGAACGGCGTATTTCGTTTGAGATGTAAAGTAACTGCCCTTTCCGGAAATGAAGTCTTACTTGTAAGAAAACTCAGAGCTTGAGATTTAACACCTTTTTTGAAGTGAAACACACAGTAGAGTTCTCATCCATTGATCACACTCTGCTTTAGAACAACAAGCATGCTCTTGCTTTCTAGAGTCTCTAAGACAGCAGGAAACGTGAGTGTGCTGAGAACAAAAGAACGGTGTTTCCTACACATACAGACCATGTCTACTCCAACTCTGCTTCTGAATCTGATACAAAGCACTGGTCCTGTAACATCCAATGCTTGTCAGTTAAGATGAGAAACGTTGTTAGCTTCGTGAAGGATGTAGTTCGTTTGAGCTGTAAAGAGACTGCCCTTACCTGAAAAGAATTCTTGCTTTTAGGAAGACTCAGAGCCTTGGATTTAACTCCTTTTCTGAGGTGAAACACACAGAAGAGTTCTCATCAATGGATCACACTCTGCTTTAGAACAACAAGCATGCTCTTGCTTTCTAGAGTCTCTAAGACAGCAGGAAACGTGAGTGTGCTGAGAACAAAAGAACGGTGTTTCCTACACATACAGACCATGTCTACTCCAACTCTGCTTCTGAATCTGATACAAAGCCCTGGTCCTGTAACATCCAATGCTTGTCAGTTAAGATGAGAAACGTGTGAGCTTCGTGAACGATTTAGTTCGTTTGAGCTGTAAAGAGACTGCCCTTACCTGAAAAGAATTCTTGCTTTTAGGAAGACTCAGAGCCTTGGATTTAACTCCTTTTCTGAGGTGAAACACACAGAAGAGTTCTCATCCATGGATCACACTCTGCTTTAGAACAACAAGCACGCTCTTGCTTTCTAGAGTCTCTAAGACAGCAGGAAACGTGAGTGTGCTGAGAACAATAGAACGGTGTTTCCTACACATACGGACCATATCTAGTTATACTCTGCTTCTGAAACTGAAACAAACCACAGGTCCTCTAACATTCAATGCTTGTCTGTTAAGATGAGAATCGTGTGAGCTTCGTGGACGACGTAGTTCGTTTGAGTTGTAAAGTGATTGCCCTAACCTGAAACAAAGTCTTTTTTGTAGGAAGACTCAGAGCGTGAGATTTAACTCCATTTCTGAAGTAAAACACACAGCAGTGTTCTCATCCATTGATCACACTCTGCTTTATAGTAAGAAGCACGCTCTTGCTTTCCAGAGGCTCTAAGACAGCATGAAACGTGAGTGTGCTGAGAACACAAGAACGATGTTTCCTACTCATAAGGACCATATGTAGTCCAACTCTGCTTTCAAAACTGATACAAAGCACTGGTCCTGTAACATCCAATGCTTGTCAGTTAAGATGAGAAACGTGTGAGCTTCGTGAAAGATGTAGTTCGCTTGAGCTGAAAACTAACTGCCCTTTCCGGAAACGAAGTCTTGCTTGTACGAAGACTCAGAGCCTGGGATTTAACTCCATTTCTGAAGGGAAACACACAGCAGAGTTCTCATCCATTGATCACACTCTGCTTTAAAACAAGAATCATGCTCTTGCTTTCTAGAGTCTCTAAGACAGCAGGAAACGTGAGTGTGCTGAGAACAAATGAACGGTGTTTCCTACACATAAGGACCATATGTAGTCCAAATCTGCTTTCAAAACTGATACACAGCACTGGTCCTCTAACATCCAATGCTTGTCATTTAAGATGAGAAACGTGTGAGCTTCGTGAACGATGTAGATCGTTTGAGCTGAAAAGTGACTGCTCTTACCTGAAACGAAGTCTTGCTTGTAGGAAGACACAGAGCCTGGAATTTAACTCCATTTCTGAAGTGAAACACACAGCAGAGTTCTCATCCACTGATCACACTCTGCTTTAGAGCAAGAAGCACACTTTTGCTTTCTAGAGGCTCTAGGACAGCATGAAACGTGAGTGTGCTGAGACCAAAGAACGATGTTTACAACACATACGGACCATATGTAGTCCAACTCTGCTTCTGAAACTGATACAAAGCACTGGTCCTCTAACATCCAATGCTTGTCAGTTAAGATGAGAATCGTGTGAGCTTCGTGAATGGCGTATTTCGTTTGAGATGTAAAGTAACTGCCCTTTCCGGAAATGAAGTCTTACTTGTAAGAAAACTCAGAGCTTGAGATTTAACACCTTTTTTGAAGTGAAACACACAGTAGAGTTCTCATCCATTGATCACACTCTGCTTTAGAACAACAAGCATGCTCTTGCTTTCTAGAGTCTCTAAGACAGCAGGAAACGTGAGTGTGCTGAGAACAAAAGAACGGTGTTTCCTACACATACAGACCATGTCTACTCCAACTCTGCTTCTGAATCTGATACAAAGCACTGGTCCTGTAACATCCAATGCTTGTCAGTTAAGATGAGAAACGTTGTTAGCTTCGTGAAGGATGTAGTTCGTTTGAGCTGTAAAGAGACTGCCCTTACCTGAAAAGAATTCTTGCTTTTAGGAAGACTCAGAGCCTTGGATTTAACTCCTTTTCTGAGGTGAAACACACAGAAGAGTTCTCATCAATGGATCACACTCTGCTTTAGAACAACAAGCACGCTCTTGCTTTCTAGAGTCTCTAAGACAGCAGGAAACGTGAGTGTGCTGAGAACAAAAGAACGGTGTTTCCTACACATACAGACCATGTCTAGTCAAACTCTGATTCTGAAACTGATACAAAGCACTGGTCCTCTAACATCCAATGCTTGTCAGTTAAGATGAGAATCGTGTGAGCTTCGTGGACGACGTAGTTCGTTTGAGATGTAATGTGATTGCCCTAAACTGAAACGAATTCTTTTTTGTAGGAAGACTCAGAGCGTGGGATTTAACTCCATTTCTGAAGTAAAACACACAGCAGAGTTCTCATCCATTGATCACACTCTGCTTTATAGTAAGAAGCACGCTCTTGCTTTCTAGAGGCTCTAAGACAGCATGAAACGTGAGTGTGCTGAGAACAAAAGAACGATGATTCCTACACATAAGGACCATATGTAGTCCAACTCTGCTTTCAAAACTGATACAAAGCACTGGTCCTGTAACATCCAATGCTTGTCAGTTAAGATGAGAAACGTGTGAGCTTCGTGAAAGATGTAGTTCGCTTGAGCTGAAAAGTAACTGCCCTTTCCGGAAAGGAAGTCTTGCTTGTACGAAGACTCAGAGCCTGGGATTTAACTCCATTTCTGAAGGGAAACACACAGCAGAGTTCTCATCCATTGATCACACTCTGCTTTAGAACAACAAGCACGCTCTTGCTTTCTAGAGTCTCTAAGACAGCAGGAAACGTGAGTGTGCTGAGAACAAAAGAACGGTGTTTCCTACACATACAGACCATGTCTACTCCAACTCTGCTGCTGAAACTGATACAAAGCACTGGTCCTGTAACATCCAATGCTTGTCAGTTAAGATGAGAAACGTGTGAGCTTCGTGAACGACGTATTTGTTTGAGCTGAAAAGTGACTGCCCTTACCTGAAATGAAGTCTTGCTTGTAGGAAGACACAGAGCGTGGGATTTAACTCCATTTGTGAAGTGAAACACACAGCATAGTTCTCATCCATGGATCACACTCTGCGTTAGAAGGAGAAGCACGCTCTTGCTTTCTAGAGTCTCTAATACAAAAGGAAACGTGACTGTGCTCAGAAGAAAAGAACGGTGTTTCCTACACATATGGACCATATCTAGTTAAACTCTGCTTCTGAAACTGATACAAGGCACTGGTCATCTAACATCCAATGCTTGTCAGTTAAGATGAGAATCTTGTGAGCTTTGTGAACGACGTATATCGTTTGAGATGTAAAGTAACTGCCCTTTCCGGGAACGAAGTCTTCCTTGTAGGAAGACTCAGAGCTTGGGATTTAACACCTTTTTTGAAGTGAAACACACAGAAGAGTTCTCATCCATTGATCACACTCTGCTTTAGAACAACAAGCATGCTCTTGCTTTCTAGAGTCTCTAAGACAGCAGGAAACGTGAGTGTGCTGAGAACAAAAGAACGGTGTTTCCTACACATACAGACCATGTCTAGTCAAACTCTGCTTCTGAAACTGATACAAAGCACTGGTCCTCTAACATCCAATGCTTGACAGTTAAGATGAGAATCGTGTGACCTTCGTGACCGACGTATTTCGTTTGAGATGTAAAGTAACGGCCCTTTCCGGAAACGAAGTCTTCCTTGTAGGAAGACTCAGAGCTTGGGATTTAACTCCATTTCTGAAGTGAAACACACAGCAGAGTTCTCATCCATTGATCACACTCTGCGTTAGAACGAGAAGCAGGCTCTTGCTTTCTAGAGTCTCTAATACAAAAGGAAACGTGACTGTGCTCAGAACAAAAGAACGGTGTTTCCTACACATACGGACCATATCTAGTTCAACACTGCTTCTTAAACTGAAACAAACCACAGGTCCTCTAACATCCAATGCTTGTCAGTTAAGATGAGAAACGTGTGAGCTTCGTGAACGATGTAGTTCACTTGAGCTGTAAAGAAACTGCCCTTACCTGAAAGAATTCTTGCTTTTAGGAAGAATCAGAGCCTGGGATTTAATTCCTTTTCTGAAGTGAAACACACAGCAGAGTTCTCATCCACTGATCACACTCTGCTTTAGAACAACAAGCATGCTCTTGCTTTCTAGAGTCTCTAAGACAGCAGGAAACGTGAGTGTGCTGACAACAAAAGAACGGTGTTTCCTACACATACAGACCATGTCTAGTCCAACTCTGCTTCTGAAACTGATACAAAGCACTGGTCCTGTAACATCCAATGCTTGTCAGTTAAGATGAGAAATGTGTGAGGTTCGTGAACGATGTAGTTCTTTGAGCTGTCAGGAAACTGCCCTTACCTGAAAAGAATTCTTGCTTTTAGGAAGACTCAGAGCCTTGGATTTAACTCCTTTTCTGAAGTGAAACACACAGCATAGTTCTCATCCACTGATCACACTCTGCTTTAGAACAACAAGCACGCTCTTGCTTTCTAGAGTCTCTAATACAAAAGGAAACGAGACTGTGCGCAGAAAAAAAGAACGGTGTTTCCTACACATACGGACCATATCTAGTTAAACTCTGCTTCTGAAACTGATACAAGGCACTGGTCATCTAACATCCAATGCTTGTCAGTTAAGATGAGAATCGTGTGAGCTTTGTGAACGACGTATATCGTTTGAGATGTAAAGTAACTGCCCTTTCCGGGAACGAAGTCTTCCTTGTAGGAAGACTCAGAGCTTGGGATTTAACACCTTTTTTGTAGTGAAACACACAGAAGAGTTCTCATCCATTGATCACACTCTGCTTTAGAGCAAGAAGCACGCTCTTGCTTTCTAGAGTCTCTAAGACAGCAGGAAACGTGAGTGTGCTGAGAACAAAAGAACGGTGTTTCCTACACATACGGACCATATCTAGTTATAATCTGCTTCTGAAACTGAAACAAACCACAGGTCCTCTAACATCCAATGCTTGTCAGTTAAGATGAGAAAAGTGTGAGCTTCGTGAACGATGTAGTTCATTTGAGCTGTAAAGAAACTGCCCTTACCTGAAAAGAATTCTTGCTTTAGGAAGACTCAGAGCCTGGGATTTAACTCCATTTCTGAAGGGAAACAGACAGCAGAGTTCTCATCCATTGATCACACTCTGCTTTAGAACAAGAATCATGCTCTTGCTTTCTAGAGTCTGTGAGACAGCAGGAATCGTGAGTGTGCTGAGAACAAAAGAACAGTGTTTCCTACACATAAGGACCATAAGTAGTCCAACTCTGCTTTCGAAACTGATACAAAGCACTGGTCCTGTAACATCCAATGCTTGTCAGTTAAGAAGAGAAACGTGTGAGCTTCGTGAAAGATGTAGTTTGCATGAGCTGAAAAGTAACTGCCCTTTCCGGAAACGAAGTCTTGATTGTAGGAAGACTCAGAGCCTGGGATTTAACTCCATTTCTGAAGGGAAACACACAGCAGAGTTCTCATCCATTGATCACACTCTGCTTTAGAACAAGAATCATGCTCTTGCTTTCTAGAGTCTCTAAGACAGCAGGAAATCGGAGTGTGCTCAAACAAGAGAATGGTGTTTCCTACACATACAGACCATATCTAGTTCAACTCTGCTTCTGAAACTGAAACAAACCACAGGTCCTCTAACATCCAATGCTTGTCAGTTAAGATGAGAAACATGTGAGCTTCGTGAACGATGTAGTTCGTTTGAGCTGTAAAGAAACTGCCCTTACCTGAAAAGAATTCTTGCTTTTAGGAAGACTTAGAGCTTGGGATTTAACTCCTTTTCTGAAGTGAAACACACAGCAGAGTTCTCATCCACTGATCACACTCTGCTTTAGAGCAAGACGCACCCTCTTGCTTTCTGGAGTCACTAAGTCAGCAGGAAACGTGAGTGTGCTGAGAACAAAAGAACGGTGTTTCCTACACATACGGACCATATCTGGTTCAACACTGCTTCTGAAACTGAAACAAATCACAGGTCCTCTAACATTCAATGCTTGTCAGTTAAGATGAGAAACGTGTGTGCTTCGTGAACGATGTAGTTCATTTGAGCTGTAAAGAAACTGCCCTTACCTGAAAAGAAGTCCTGTTTTTACAAAGACTCATAGTCTCGGATTTAACTACATTTCTGAAGTGAAACACACAGCAGAGTTCTCATCCACTGATCACACTCTGCTTTAGAGCAAGAAGCACGCTCTTGCTTTCTAGAGGCTCTAGGACAGCATGAAACGTGAGTGTGCTGAGAACAAAAGAACGATGTTTCCTACACATAATAACGATATGTAGACCAACTCTGCTTTCAAAACTGATACAAAGCCCTGGTCCTGTAACATCGATTGCTTGTCAGTTAAGATGAGAAACGTGTGAGCTTCGTGAACGATGTAGTTCGTTTGAGCTGTAAAGAGTCTGCCCTTACCTGAAAAGAATTCTTGCTTTTAGCAAGACTCAGAGCCTTGGATTTAACTCCTTTTCCGAGGTGAAACACACAGAAGAGTTCTCATCCATTGATCACACTCTGCTTTAGAACAACAAGCGTGCTCTTGCTTTCTAGAGTCTCTAAGACAGCAGGAAACCTGAGTGTGCTGAGAACAAAAGAACGGTGTTTCCTACACATACAGACCATGTCTACTCCAACTCTGCTTCTGAATCTGATACAAAGCACTGGTCCTGTAACATCCAATGCTTGTCAGTTAAGATGAGAAACGTGTGAGCTTCGTGAACGATGTAGTTCGTTTGAGCTGTAAAGAGACTGCCCTTACCTGAAAAGAATTCTTGCTTTTAGGAAGACTCACAGCCTTGGATTTAACTCCTTTTCTGAGGTGAAACACACAGAAGAGTTCTCATCCATGGATCACACTCTGCTTTAGAACAACAAGCACGCACTTGCTTTCTAGAGTCTCTAAGACAGCAGGAAACGTGAGTGTGCTGAGAACAAAAGAACGGTGTTTCCTACACATACGGACCATATCTAGTTATACTCTGCTTCTGAAACTGAAACAAACCACAGGTCCTCTAACATCCAATGCTTGTCAGTTAAGATGAGAATCGTGTGAGCTTCGTGGACGACGTAGTTCGTTTGAGATGTAAAGTGATTGCCCTAACCTGAAAGGAAGTCTTTTTTGTAGGAAGACTCAGAGCGTGGGATTTAACACCTTTTCTGAAGTGAAACACACAGAAGAGTTCTCATCCATTGATCACACTCTGCTTTAGAACAACAAGCATGCTCTTCCTTTCTAGAGTCTCGAAGACATCAGGAAACGTGAGTGTGCTGAGAACATAAGAACGGTGTTTCCTACACATACGGACCATGTCCAGTCAAACTCTGTTTCTGAAACTGAAACAAACCACAGGTCCTCTGACATCCAATGCTTGTGAGTTAAGATGAGAAACGTGTGAGCTTCGTGAACGATGTAGTTCGTTTGAGCTGTAAAGAAACTGCCCTTACCTGAAAAGAATTCTTGCTTTAGGAGGACTCAGAGCCTGGGATTTAACTCCATTTCTGAAGGGAAACACACAGCAGAGTTCTCATCCATTGATCACACTCTGCTTTAGAACAAGAATCATGCTCTTGCTTTCTAGAGTCTCTAAGACAGCAGGAAACGTGAGTGTGCTGAGAACAAATGATCGGTGTTTCCTACACATCAGGACCATATGTAGTCCAAATCTGCTTTCGAAACTGATACAAAGCACACATCCAATGCTTGTCATTTAAGATGAGAAACGTGTGAGCTTCGTGAACGATGTAGTTTCTTTGAGCTGAGAAGTGACTGCCCTTACCTGAAACGAAGTGTTGCTTGTAAGAAGACACAGAGCCTGGGATTTAACTCCATTTCTGAAGGGAAACAAACAGCATAGTTCTCATCCATGGATCACACTCTGCTTTAGAGTGAGAAGCACGCTCTTGCTTTCTAGCTTCTCTAATACAGCAGGAAATCTGAGTGTGCTCAGAAGAAGAGAACGGTGTTTCCTACACATACGGACCATGTCTAGTTAAACACTGCTTCTGAAACTGAAACAAATCACAGGTCCTCTAACATCCAATGCTTGTCATTTAAGATGAGAAACGTGTGAGCTTCGTGAACGATGTAATTCATTTGAGCTGTAAAGATCCTGCCCTTACCTGAAAAGAAGTCTTGTTTTTAGGAAGACTCAGAACCTGGAATTTAACCCCATTTCTGAAGTGAAACACACAGCAGAGTTCTCATCCACTGATCACACTCTGCTTTAGAGCAAGAAGCACGCTTTTGCTTTCTAGAGGCTCTAGGACAGTGCGAAACGTGAGTGTGCTGAGACCAAAGAACGATGTTTACAACACATACGGACCATATGTAGTCCAACTCTGCTTCTGAAACTGACACAAATCACTGGTCCTCTAACATCCAATGCTTGTCAGTTAAGATGAGAATCGTGTGAGCTTCGTGAACGACGTATTTCGTTTGAGATGTAAAGTAACTGCCCTTTCCGGAAATGAAGTCTTACTTGTAAGAAGACTCAGAGCTTGGGATTTAACACCTTTTTTGAAGTGAAACACACAGAAGAGTTCTCATCCATTGATCACACTCTGCTTTAGAACAACAAGCATGCTCTTGCTTTCTAGAGTCTCTAAGACAGCAGGAAACGTGAGTGTGCTGAGAACAAAAGAACGGTGTTTCCTACACATACAGACCATGTCTACTCCAACTCTGCTTCTGAATCTGATACAAAGCACTGGCCCTGTAACATCCAATGCTTGTCAGTTAAGATGAGAAACGTGTGACCTTCGTGAACGATGTAGTTCGTTTGAGCTGTAAAGAAACTGCCCTTACCTAAAAGAATTCTTGCTTTAGGAAGACTCAGAGCATGGGATTTAACTCCATTTCTGAAGGGAAACACACATCAGAGTTCTCATCCATTGATCACACTCTGCTTTAGAACAAGAATCATGCTCCTGCTTTCTAGAGTCTCTAAGACAGCAGGAAACGTGAGTGTGCTGAGAACAAAAGAACGGTGTTTGCTACACATAAGGACCATATCTACGCCAACTCTGCTTTCAAAAGTGATACAAAGCACTGGTCCTGTAACATCCAATGCTTGTCAGTTAAGATGAGAAACGTGTGAGCTTCGTGAACGATGTAGTTCACTTGAGCTGTAAAGAAACTGCCCTTACCTGAAAGAATTCTTGCTTTTAGGAAGAATCAGAGCCTGGGATTTAATTCCTTTTCTGAAGTGAAACACACAGCAGAGTTCTCATCCACTGATCACACTCTGCTTTAGAACAACAAGCATGCTCTTGCTTTCTAGAGTCTCTAAGACAGCAGGAAACGTGAGTGTGCTGACAACAAAAGAACGGTGTTTCCTACACATACAGACCATGTCTAGTCCAACTCTGCTTCTGAAACTGATACAAAGCACTGGTCCTGTAACATCCAATGCTTGTCAGTTAAGATGAGAAATGTGTGAGGTTCGTGAACGATGTAGTTCTTTGAGCTGTCAGGAAACTGCCCTTACCTGAAAAGAATTCTTGCTTTTAGGAAGACTCAGAGCCTTGGATTTAACTCCTTTTCTGAAGTGAAACACACAGCATAGTTCTCATCCACTGATCACACTCTGCTTTAGAACAACAAGCACGCTCTTGCTTTCTAGAGTCTCTAATACAAAAGGAAACGAGACTGTGCGCAGAAAAAAAGAACGGTGTTTCCTACACATACGGACCATATCTAGTTAAACTCTGCTTCTGAAACTGATACAAGGCACTGGTCATCTAACATCCAATGCTTGTCAGTTAAGGTGAGAATCGTGTGAGCTTTGTGAACGACGTATATCGTTTGAGATGTAAAGTAACTGCCCTTTCCGGGAACGAAGTCTTCCTTGTAGGAAGACTCAGAGCTTGGGATTTAACACCTTTTTTGTAGTGAAACACACAGAAGAGTTCTCATCCATTGATCACACTCTGCTTTAGAGCAAGAAGCACGCTCTTGCTTTCTAGAGTCTCTAAGACAGCAGGAAACGTGAGTGTGCTGAGAACAAAAGAACGGTGTTTCCTACACATACGGACCATATCTAGTTAAAATCTGCTTCTGAAACTGAAACAAACCACAGGTCCTCTAACATCCAATGCTTGTCAGTTAAGATGAGAAAAGTGTGAGCTTCGTGAACGATGTAGTTCATTTGAGCTGTAAAGAAACTGCCCTTACCTGAAAAGAATTCTTGCTTTAGGAAGACTCAGAGCCTGGGATTTAACTCCATTTCTGAAGGGAAACAGACAGCAGAGTTCTCATCCATTGATCACACTCTGCTTTAGAACAAGAATCATGCTCTTGCTTTCTAGAGTCTGTGAGACAGCAGGAATCGTGAGTGTGCTGAGAACAAAAGAACAGTGTTTCCTACACATAAGGACCATAAGTAGTCCAACTCTGCTTTCGAAACTGATACAAAGCACTGGTCCTGTAACATCCAATGCTTGTCAGTTAAGAAGAGAAACGTGTGAGCTTCGTGAAAGATGTAGTTTGCATGAGCTGAAAAGTAACTGCCCTTTCCGGAAACGAAGTCTTGATTGTAGGAAGACTCAGAGCCTGGGATTTAACTCCATTTCTGAAGGGAAACACACAGCAGAGTTCTCATCCATTGATCACACTCTGCTTTAGAACAAGAATCATGCTCTTGCTTTCTAGAGTCTCTAAGACAGCAGGAAATCGGAGTGTGCTCAAACAAGAGAATGGTGTTTCCTACACATACAGACCATATCTAGTTCAACTCTGCTTCTGAAACTGAAACAAACCACAGGTCCTCTAACATCCAATGCTTGTCAGTTAAGATGAGAAACATGTGAGCTTCGTGAACGATGTAGTTCGTTTGAGCTGTAAAGAAACTGCCCTTACCTGAAAAGAATTCTTGCTTTTAGGAAGACTTAGAGCTTGGGATTTAACTCCTTTTCTGAAGTGAAACACACAGCAGAGTTCTCATCCACTGATCACACTCTGCTTTAGAGCAAGACGCACCCTCTTGCTTTCTGGAGTCACTAAGTCAGCAGGAAACGTGAGTGTGCTGAGAACAAAAGAACGGTGTTTCCTACACATACGGACCATATCTGGTTCAACACTGCTTCTGAAACTGAAACAAATCACAGGTCCTCTAACATTCAATGCTTGTCAGTTAAGATGAGAAACGTGTGTGCTTCGTGAACGATGTAGTTCATTTGAGCTATAAAGAAACTGCCCTTACCTGAAAAGAAGTCCTGTTTTTACGAAGACTCATAGTCTCGGATTTAACTACATTTCTGAAGTGAAACACACAGCAGAGTTCTCATCCACTGATCACACTCTGCTTTAGAGCAAGAAGCACGCTCTTGCTTTCTAGAGGCTCTAGGACAGCATGAAACGTGAGTGTGCTGAGAACAAAAGAACGATGTTTCCTACACATAATAACGATATGTAGACCAACTCTGCTTTCAAAACTGATACAAAGCCCTGGTCCTGTAACATCGATTGCTTGTCAGTTAAGATGAGAAACGTGTGAGCTTCGTGAACGATGTAGTTCGTTTGAGCTGTAAAGAGTCTGCCCTTACCTGAAAAGAATTCTTGCTTTTAGCAAGACTCAGAGCCTTGGATTTAACTCCTTTTCCGAGGTGAAACACACAGAAGAGTTCTCATCCATTGATCACACTCTGCTTTAGAACAACAAGCGTGCTCTTGCTTTCTAGAGTCTCTAAGACAGCAGGAAACGTGAGTGTGCTGAGAACAAAAGAACGGTGTTTCCTACACATACAGACCATGTCTACTCCAACTCTGCTTCTGAATCTGATACAAAGCACTGGTCCTGTAACATCCAATGCTTGTCAGTTAAGATGAGAAACGTGTGAGCTTCGTGAACGATGTAGTTCGTTTGAGCTGTAAAGAGACTGCCCTTACCTGAAAAGAATTCTTGCTTTTAGGAAGACTCACAGCCTTGGATTTAACTCCTTTTCTGAGGTGAAACACACAGAAGAGTTCTCATCCATGGATCACACTCTGCTTTAGAACAACAAGCACGCACTTGCTTTCTAGAGTCTCTAAGACAGCAGGAAACGTGAGTGTGCTGAGAACAAAAGAACGGTGTTTCCTACACATACGGACCATATCTAGTTATACTCTGCTTCTGAAACTGAAACAAACCACAGGTCCTCTAACATCCAATGCTTGTCAGTTAAGATGAGAATCGTGTGAGCTTCGTGGACGACGTAGTTCGTTTGAGATGTAAAGTGATTGCCCTAACCTGAAAGGAAGTCTTTTTTGTAGGAAGACTCAGAGCGTGGGATTTAACACCTTTTCTGAAGTGAAACACACAGAAGAGTTCTCATCCATTGATCACACTCTGCTTTAGAACAACAAGCATGCTCTTCCTTTCTAGAGTCTCGAAGACATCAGGAAACGTGAGTGTGCTGAGAACAAAAGAACGGTGTTTCCTACACATACGGACCATGTCCAGTCAAACTCTGTTTCTGAAACTGAAACAAACCACAGGTCCTCTGACATCCAATGCTTGTGAGTTAAGATGAGAAACGTGTGAGCTTCGTGAATGATGTAGTTCGTTTGAGCTGTAAAGAAACTGCCCTTACCTGAAAAGAATTCTTGCTTTAGGAGGACTCAGAGCCTGGGATTTAACTCCATTTCTGAAGGGAAACACACAGCAGAGTTCTCATCCATTGATCACACTCTGCTTTAGAACAAAAATCATGCTCTTGCTTTCTAGAGTCTCTAAGACAGCAGGAAACGTGAGTGTGCTGAGAACAAATGATCGGTGTTTCCTACACATCAGGACCATATGTAGTCCAAATCTGCTTTCGAAACTGATACAAAGCACACATCCAATGCTTGTCATTTAAGATGAGAAACGTGTGAGCTTCGTGAACGATGTAGTTTCTTTGAGCTGAGAAGTGACTGCCCTTACCTGAAACGAAGTGTTGCTTGTAAGAAGACACAGAGCCTGGGATTTAACTCCATTTCTGAAGGGAAACAAACAGCATAGTTCTCATCCATGGATCACACTCTGCTTTAGAGTGAGAAGCACGCTCTTGCTTTCTAGCTTCTCTAATACAGCAGGAAATCTGAGTGTGCTCAGAAGAAGAGAACGGTGTTTCCTACACATACGGACCATGTCTAGTTAAACACTGCTTCTGAAACTGAAACAAATCACAGGTCCTCTAACATCCAATGCTTGTCATTTAAGATGAGAAACGTGTGAGCTTCGTGAACGATGTAATTCATTTGAGCTGTAAAGATCCTGCCCTTACCTGAAAAGAAGTCTTGTTTTTAGGAAGACTCAGAGCCTGGAATTTAACCCCATTTCTGAAGTGAAACACACAGCAGAGTTCTCATCCACTGATCACACTGCTTTAGAGCAAGAAGCACGCTTTTGCTTTCTAGAGGCTCTAGGACAGCGCGAAACGTGAGTGTGCTGAGACCAAAGAACGATGTTTACAACACATACGGACCATATGTAGTCCAACTCTGCTTCTGAAACTGACACAAATCACTGGTCCTCTAACATCCAATGCTTGTCAGTTAAGATGAGAATCGTGTGAGCTTCGTGAACGACGTATTTCGTTTGAGATGTAAAGTAACTGCCCTTTCCGGAAATGAAGTCTTACTTGTAAGAAGACTCAGAGCTTGGGATTTAACACCTTTTTTGAAGTGAAACACACAGAAGAGTTCTCATCCATTGATCACACTCTGCTTTAGAACAACAAGCATGCTCTTGCTTTCTAGAGTCTCTAAGACAGCAGGAAACGTGAGTGTGCTGAGAACAAAAGAACGGTGTTTCCTACACATACAGACCATGTCTACTCCAACTCTGCTTCTGAATCTGATACAAAGCACTGGTCCTGTATCATCCAATGCTTGTCAGTTAAGATGAGAAACGTGTGACCTTCGTGAACGATGTAGTTCGTTTGAGCTGTAAAGAAACTGCCCTTACCTAAAAGAATTCTTGCTTTAGGAAGACTCAGAGCATGGGATTTAACTCCATTTCTGAAGGGAAACACACATCAGAGTTCTCATCCATTGATCACACTCTGCTTTAGAACAAGAATCATGCTCCTGCTTTCTAGAGTCTCTAAGACAGCAGGAAACGTGAGTGTGCTGAGAACAAAAGAACGGTGTTTGCTACACATAAGGACCATATCTACGCCAACTCTGCTTTCAAAAGTGATACAAAGCACTGGTCCTGTAACATCCAATGCTTGTCAGTTAAGATGAGAATCGTGTGAGCTTCGTGAACGACGTATTTCGTTTGAGATGTAAAGTAACTGCCCTTTCTGGAAACGAAGTCTTCCTTGTAGGAAGACTCAGAGCTTGGGATTTAACACCTTTTTTGAAGTGAAACACACAGAAGAGTTCTCATCCATTGATCAAACTCTGCTTTAGAACAAAATGCATGCTCTTGCTTTCTAGAGTCTCTAAGACAGCAGGAAACGGGAGTGTGCTGAGAACAAATGAACGGTGTTTCCTACACATACAGACCATGTCTAGTCCAACTCTGCTTCTGAAACTTATACAAAGCACTGGTCCTGTAACATCCAATGCTTGTCAGTTAAGATGAGAATCGTGTGAGCTTCGTGAACGAAGTAGTTCGTTTGAGCTGAAAAGTGACTGCCCTTACCTGAAACGAAGTCTTGCTTGTAGGAAGACACAGAGCCTGGAATTTAAGTCCATTTCTGAAGAGAAACACACAGCATAGTTCTCATCCATGGATCACACTCTGCTGTAGAGCGAGAAGCACGCTCTTGCTTTCTAGCCTCTCTAATACAGCAGGAAATCTGAGTGTGCTCAGAACAAGAGAACGGTGGTTCCTACACATACGGACGATATCTAGTTCAACTCTGCTTCTGAAACTGAAACAAACCACAGGTCCTCTAACATCCAATGCATGTCAGTTAAGATGAGAAATGTTTGAGCTTCGTGAACGATGTAGTTCTTTTGAGCTGTAAAGAAACTGCCCTTACCTGAAAAGAATTCTTGCTTTTAGGAAGACTTAGAGCTTGGGATTTAACTCCTTTTCTGAAGTGAAACACACAGAAGAGGTCTCATCCATGGATCACACTCTGCTTTAGAACTACAAGCACGCTCTTGCTTTCTAGAGTCTCTAAGACAGCAGGAAACGTGAGTGTGCTGAGAACAAAAGAACGGTGTTTCGTACACATACGGACCATATGTAGTCCAACTCTACTTCTGAAACTGATACAAAGCACTGGTCCTCTAACATCCAATGCTTGTCAGATAATATGAGAATCGTGTGAGCTTCGTGAACGACGTATTTCGTTTGAGATGTAAAGTAACTGCCCTTTCCGGAAACGAAGTGTTCCTTTTAGGAAGACTCAGAGCTTGGGATTTAACTCCATTTCTGAAGTGAAACACACAGCAGACTTCTCATCCATTGATCACACTCTGCTTTAGAACGAGAAGCACGCTCTTGCTTTCTAGAATCTCTAATACAAAAGGAAATGTGACTGTGCTCAGAACAAAAGAACGGTGTTTCCTACACATATGGACCATATCTAGTTAAACTCTGCTTCTGAAACTGAAACAAACCACAGGTCCTCTAACATCCAATGCTTGTCAGTTAAGATGAGAAACGTGTGAGCTTTGTGAAGGATGTAGTTCGCTTGAGCTGAAAAGTAACTGCCCTTTCCGGAAACGAAGTCTTGATTGTAGGAAGACTCAGAGCCTGGGATTTAACTCCATTTCTGAAGGGAAACACACAGCAGAGTTCTCATCCATTGAACACACTCTGCTTTAGAACAAGAATCATGCTCTTGCTTTCTAGAGTCTCTAAGACAGCAGGAAACGTGATTGTGCTGAGAAGAAAGAACGGTGTTTCCTACACATATGGACCATATCTAGTTCAACTCTGCTTCTGATACTGAAACAAACCACATTTCCTCTAATATCCAATGCTTGTCAGTTAAGATGAGAAACGTGTGACCTTCGTGAACGATGTGGTTCGTTTGAGCTGAAAAGTGACTGCCGTTATCTGAAACGAAGTCTTGCATGTAGGAAGACTCAGAGCCTGGGATTCAACTCCATTTCTGAAGTAAAACACACAGCAGAGTTCTCATCCATTGACCACACTCTGCTTTAGAGCAAGAAGCACGCTCTTGCTTTCTAGAGGCTCTAAGAGAGCATGAAACCTGAGTGTGCTGAGAACAAAAGAACGACGTTTCCTACACATACGGACCATATGTACTCCAACTCTGCTTCTGAAACTGATACAAGTACTGGTCCTCTAACATCCAATGCTTGTCATTTAAGATGAGAAACGTGTGAGCTTCGTGAACGATGTAGTTCATTTGAGCTGAGAAGTGACTGCCATTACCTGAAACGAAGTGTTGCTTCTAGGAAGACACAGAGCCTGGGATTTAACTCCATTTCTGAAGGGAAACAAACAGCATAGTTCTCATCCATGGATCACACTCTGCTTTAGAGCGAGGACATGCTCTTGCTTTCTAGCTTCTCTACTACAGCATGAAATCTCAGTGTGCTCAGAAGAAGAGAACGGTGTTTCCTACACATACGGACCATATCTAGTTCAACTCTGCTTCTGAAACTGAAACAAACCACAGATCCTCTAACATCCAATGCTTGTGAGTTAAGATGAGAAAAGTGTGAGCTTTGTGAACGATGTAGTTCGTTTGAGCTGTAAAGAAACTGCCCTTACCTGAAAAGAATTCTTGCTTTAGGAAGACTCAGAGCCTGGGATTTAACTCCATTTCTGAAGGGAAACACATGGCAGAGTTCTCATCCATTGATCACACTCTGCTTTAGAACACGAATCACGCTCCTGCTTTCTAGAGTCTCTAAGACAGCAGGAAACGTGAGTGTGCTGAGCACAAAAGAATGGTGTTTCCTACACATAAGGACCATATGTAGGCCAACTCTGCTTTCGAAAGTGATACAAAGCACTGGTCCTGTAACATCCAATGCTTGTCAGTTAAGATGAGAAACGTGAGAGCTTCATGAAAATGTAGTTCACTTGAGCTGAAAAGTAACTGCCGTTTCCGGAAACGAAGTCTTGCTTGTAGGAAGACTCAGAGCCTGGGATTTAACTCCATTTATGAAGGGAAACACACAGCAGAGTTCTCATCCATTGATCACACTCTGCTTTAGAACAAGAATCAGGCTCTTGCTTTCTAGAATCTCTAAGACAGCAGGAAACGTGATTGTGCTGAGAACAAAAGAACGGTGTTTCCTACACATACAGACAATATCTAGTTCAACACTGCTTCTGAAACTGAAACAAATCACAGGTCCTCTAACATCCAATGCCTGTCATTTAAGATGAGAAACGTGTGAGCTTCGGGAATGATGTAATTCATTTGAGCTGTAAAGAAACTGCCCTTACCTGAAAAGAAGTCTTGTTTTTAGGAAGACTGAGAGCCTGGAATTTCACTCCATTTCTGAAGTGAAACACACAGTTGAGTTCTCATCCACTGATGACACTCTGCTTTAGAGCAAGATGCACGCTCTTGCTTTCTAGAGGCTCTAGGACAGCATGAAACGTGAGTGTGCTGAGACCAAAGAACGATGTTTCCGACACATACGGATCATATGTAGTCCAACTCTGCTTCTGAAACTGATACAAAGCACTGGTCCTGTAACATCCAATGCTTGTCAGTTAAGATGAAAAACGTGTGAGCTTTGTGAACGACGTAGTTCCTTTGAGCTGAAAAGTGACTTCCCTTACCTGAAACGAAATCTTGCTTGGAGGAAGACACAGTTCCTGGGCTTTAACTCCATTTCTGAAGTGAAACACACAGCATAGTTCTCTTCCATGGATCACACTCTGCTTTAGAGCGAGACGCACGCTCTTGCTTTCTAGCGTCTCTAATACAAAAGGAAATCTGAGTGTGCTCAGAACAAGAGAACGGTGTTTCCTACACATACGGACCATATCTATTTCAACACTGCTTCTGAAAGTGAAACAAACCACAGGTCCTCTAACATCCAATGCTTGTCAGTTAAGATGAGTGACGTGTGAGCTTCGTGAACGATGTAGTTCATTTGAGCTGTAAAAAAACTGCCCTTACCTGAAAAGAAGTATTGTTTTTAGGAAGACTCAGAGTCTGGGATTTAACTACATTTCTGAAGTGAAACACACAGCAGAGTTCTCATCCATTGATCACACTCTGCTTTAGAACAACAAGCACGCTCTTGCTTTTAGAGTCTGTAAGACAGCAGGAAACGTGAGTGAGCTGAGAACAAAAGAACGGTGTTTCCTACACAAACAGACCATGTCTAGTCCAACTCTGCTTCTGAAACTGGTACAAAGCACTGGTCCTGTAACATCCAATGCTTGTCAGTTAAGATGAGAAACGTGTGAGCTTTGTGAACGATGTAGTTCGCTTGAGCTGAAAAGTAACTGCCCTTTCCGGAAACGAAGTCTTGATTGTAAGAAGACTCAGAGCCTGGGATTTAACTCCATTTCTGAAGGGAAACACACAGCACAGTTCTCATCCATTGAACACACTCTGCTTTAGAACAAGAATCATGCTCTTGCTTTCTAGAGTCTCTAAGACAGCAGGAAACGTGAGTGTTCTGAGAAGAGAAGAAAAGAACGGTGTTCCTACACATATGGACCATATCTAGTTCAACTCTGCTTCTGATACTGAAACAAACCACAGGTCTTCTAACATCCAATGCTTGTCAGTTAAGATGAGAAACGTGTGACCTTCGTGAACGATGTAGTTCGTTTGAGCTGAAAAGTGACTGCCGTTACCTGAAACGAAGTCTTGCTTGTAGGAAGACTCAGAGCCTGGGATTTAACTCCATTTCTGAAGTAAAACACACAGCAGAGTTCTCATCCATTGACCACACTCTGCTTTAGAGTAAGAAGCACGCTCTTGCTTTCTAGAGTCTCTAAGACAGCAGGAAACATGAGTGTGCTGAGAACAACTGAACGGTGTTTCCTACACATACAGACCATGTCTAGTCCAACTCTGCTTCTGAAACTGATACAAAACACTGGTCCTGTAACATCCAATGCTTGTCAGTTAAGATGAGAAACGTGTGAGCTTCGTGAACGACATAGTTCGTTTGAGCTGAAAAGTGACTGCCCTTACCTGAAACGAATTCTTGCTTGTAGGAAGACACAGAGCCTGGAATTTAACTCCATTTCTGAAGAGAAACACACAGCATAGTTCTCATCCATGGATCACATTCTGCTGTAGAGCGAGAAGCACACTCTTGCATTCTAGCGTCTCTAATACAGCAGAAAATCTGAGTGTGCTCAGAACAAGAGAACGGTGGTTCCTACACATACGGACCATATCTAGTTCAACACTGCTTCTGAAACTGAAACAAACCACAGGTCCTCTAACATCCAATGCTTGTCAGTTAAGATGAGAAACGTGTGAGCTTCGTGAACGATGTAGTTCATTTGAGCTGTAAGGAAACTGCCCTTACCTGAAAAGAATTCTTGCTTTTAGGAAGACTTAGAGCTTGGGATTTAACTCCTTTTCTGAAGTGAAACATACAGCAGAGTTCTCATCCACTGATCACACTCTGCTTTAGAGCAAGACGCACGCTCTTGCTTTCTGGAGTCACGAAGTCAGCAGGAAACGTGAGTGTGCTGAGAACAAAAGAACGGAGTTTCCTACACATACGGACCATATCTAGTTCAACACTGCTTCTGAAACTGGTACAAAGCACTGGTCCTGTAACATCCAATGCTTGTCAGTTAAGATGAGAAACGTGTGAGCTTTGTGAACGATGTAGTTCGCTTGAGCTGAAAAGTAACTGCCCTTTCCGGAAACGAAGTCTTGATTGTAGGAAGACTCAGACCCTGGGATTTAACTCCATTTCTGAAGGGAAACACACAGCAGAGTTCTGTTCCATTGAACATACTCGGCTTTAGAACAAGAATCATGCTCTTGCTTTCTAGAGTCTCTAAGACAGCAGGAAACGTGAGTGTTCTGAGAAGAAAAGAATGGTGTTTCCTACACATATGGACCATATCTAGTTCAACTCTGCTTCTGATACTGAAACAAACCACAGGTCCTCTAACATCCAATGCTTGTCAGTTAAGATGAGAAACGTGTGAGCTTCATGAAAGATGAAGTTCGCTTGAGCTGAAAAGTAACTGCCCTTTCCGGAAACGAAGTCTTGCTTGTAGGAAGACTCAGAGCATGGGATTTAACTCCATTTCTGAAGGGAAACACAAAGCAGAGTTCTCATCCATTGATCACACTCTGCTTTAGAACATGAATCAGGCTCTTGCTTTCTAGAGTCTCTAAGACAGCAGGAAACGTGAGTGTGCTGAGAACAAAATAACGGTGTTTCCTACACATACAGACCATATCTAGTTCAACACTGCTTCTGAAACTGAAACAAATCACAGGTCCTCTAACATCCAATGCTTGTCATTTAAGATGAGAAACGTGTGAGCTTCGTGAATGATGTAATTCATTTGAGCTGTAAAGAAACTGCCATTACCTGAAAAGAAGTCTTGTTTTTAGGAAGACTCAGAGCCGGGAATTTCACTCCATTTCTGAAGTGAAACACACTGTTGAGTTCTCATCCATTGATCACACTCTGCTTTAGAACGAGAAGCACGCTCTTGCTTTCTAGAGTCTCTAATACAAAAGGAAACGAGACTGTGCTCAGAACAAAAGAACGGTGTTTCCTACACATACGGACCATATCTAGTTAAACTCTGCTTCTGAAACTGAAACAAACCACAGGTCCTCTAACATGCAATGCTTGTCAGTTAAGATGAGAATCGTGTGAGTTTCGTGGACGACGTAGTTCGTTTGAGATGTAAAGTGGCTGCCCTAACCTAAAAGGAAGTATTTTTTGTAGGAAGACTCATAGCCTGGGATTTAACTCCATTTCTGAAATAAAACACACAGCAGAGTTCTCATCCATTGACCACAACGGCTTTAGAGCAAGAAGCACGCTCTTGCTTTCTGTAGTCACTAAGTCAGCAGGAAACGTGAGTGTGCTGAGGACAAAAGAACGGTGTTTCCTACACATACGGACCATATCTAGTTCAACACTGCTTCTGAAACTGAAACAAATCACAGGTCCTCTAACATCCAATGCCTGTCATTTAAGATGAGAAACGTGTGAGCTTTGTGAACGATGTAGTTCATTTGTGCTATAAAGAAACTGCCCTTACCTGAAAAGAAGTCTTGTTTTTAGGAAGACTCAGAGCCTGGGATTTAACTCCATTTCTGAAGTGAAACACACAGCAGAGTTCTCATCCATTGATCTCACTCTTCTTTCGAACAAGAAGAATGCTCTTGCTTTCTCGATTATCTAAGACAGCAGGAAATGTGACTGTGCTGAGAACAAAAGAACGGTGTTTCCTACACATACAGACCATATCTAGTCCAACTCTGATTCTGAAACTGATAAAAAGCACTGGTCCTGTAACATCCAATGCTTGTCAGTTAAGATGAGAAACGTGTGAGCTTCGTGAACGACGTAGTTCCTTTGAGCTGAAAAGTGACTGCCCTTACCTGAAACGAAATCTTGCTTGGAGGAAGTCACAGAGCCTGGGCTTTAACTCCATTCCTGGAGTGAAACACACAGCATAGTTCTCTTCCATGGATCACACTCTGCTTTAGAGCGAGAAGCACGCTCTTGCTTTCTAGCGTCTCTAATACAGCAGGAAATCTGAGTGTGCTCAGAACAAGAGAACGGTGTTTCCTACACATACGGACCATATCTAGTTCAACTCTGCTTCTGAAACTGGAACAAACCACAGGTCCTCTAACATCCAATGCTTGTCAGTTAAGATGAGAAATGTGTGAGCTTCGTGAACGATGTAGTTCGTTTGAGCTGTAAAGAAACTGCCCTTACCTGAAAAGAATTCTTACTTTTGGAAGACTTAGAGCTTGGGATTTAACTCCTTTTCTGAAGTGAAACACACAGCAGAGTTCTCATCCACTGATCACACTCTGCTTTAGAGCAAGACGCACGCTCTTGCTTTCTGGAGTCACTAAGTCAGCAGGAAACATGAGTGTGCTGAGAACAAAAGAACAGAGTTTCCTACACATACGGACCATATCTAGTTCAACTCTGCTTCTGAAATTCATACAAAGCAAAGGTCCTCTAACACCCAATACTTGTCAGTTAAGATGGAATCGTGTGAGCTTCGTGAACGACTTATTTCGTTTGAGATGTAAAGTAACTGCCCTTTCCAGAAATGAAGTCTTCCTTGTAGGGAGACTCAGAGCTTGGGATTTAACTCCTTTTTTGATGTGAAACACACAGAAGAGTTCTCATCCACTGATCACACTCTGCTTTAGAGCAAGAAGCACGTTCTTGCTTTCTAGATGCTCTAGGACAGCATGAAACGTGAGTGTGCTGAGAAGAAAAGAACGATGTTTCCTACACATACAGACCATATGTAGTCCAACTCTGCTTCTGAACATGATACAAAGCACTGGTCCTCTAACATCCAATGCTTGTCAGTTAGGATGAGAAACATGTGAGTTTCGTGAACTATTTAGTTTGTTTGAACTGTAAAGAAACTGCCCTTACCTGAAAGGAAGTGTTGCTTGTAGGAAGACACAGAGCCTGGGATTTAACTATATTTCTGAAGTGAAACACACAGCAGAGTTCTCATCCATTGATCACACTCTTCTTTCGAACAAGAAGAATGCTCTTGCTTTCTCGATTCTCTAAGACAGCAGGAAATGTGAGTGTGCTGAGAACAAAAGAACGGTGTTTCCTGCACATACGTACCATATCTAGTCCAACTCTGCTACTGAAACTGATACGATGCACTGGTCCTCTAACATCCAATGCTTGTCAGTTAAGATGAGAATCGTGTGAGCTTTGTGAACGACGTATGTCGTTTGAGATGTAAAGTAACTGCCCTTTCCAGAAACGAAGTCTTCCTTGTAGCAAGACTCAGAGCTTGGGATTTCACTCCATTTCTGAAGTGAAACACACAGCAGATTTCTCATCCATTGATCACACTCTGCTTTAGAGCAAGAAGCACGCTCTTGCTTTCTAGATGCTCTAAGACAGCATGAAACGTGAGTGTGCTGAGAACAAAAGAATGATGTTTCCTACACATACAGACCATATGTAGTCCAACTCTGCTTCTGAAACTGATACAAAGCACTGGTCTTCAAAACATCCAATTCCTGTCAGTTAAGATGAGAAATGTGTGAGCTTCCTGAACGATGTAGTTCCTTTGAGCTGAAAAGTGACTGCCGGTACTTGAAATGAAGTCTTGCTTGTAGGATGACACAGAGCCTGGGATTTAACTCCATTTCTGAAGTGAAACACACAGCATAGTTCTCATCCATGGATCACACTCTGCTTTAGAACGAGAAGCACGCTCTTGCTTTCTAGCGTCTCTAATACAGCAGGAAATCTGAGTGTGCTCAGAACAAGAGAACGGTGTTTCCTACACATATGGACCATATCTAGTTCAACTCTGCTTCTGAAACTGAAACAAACCACAGGTCCTCTCACATTGAATGCTTGTCAGTTAAGATGAGAATCTTGTGAGCTTCGTGAACGACGTATTTCGTTTGAACTTTAAAGTAACTGCCCTTTCCGGAAACGAAGTCTTCCTTATAGGAAGACTCAGAGCTTGGGATTTAACTCCATTTCTGAAGTGAAACACACAGCATAGTTCTCATCCATGGATCATACTCTGCTTTAGAGCGAGAAGTACGCTCTTGCTTTCTAGCGTCTCTAATACAGCAGGAAATCTGAGTGTGCTCAGAACAAGAGAAAGGTGTTTCCTACACATACGGACCATATCTAGTTCAACTCTGCTTCTGAAACTGAAACAAACCACAGGTCCTCTAACATCCAATGCTTGTCAGTTAAGATGAGAAATGTGTGAGCTTCGTGAACGATGTAGTTCATTTGAGCTGTAAAGAAACTGCCCTTACCTCAAAAGAATTCTTGCATTTAGGAAGAGTCAGAGCCTGTGACTTAATTCCTTTTCTTAATTGAAACACACAACAGAGTTCTCATCCACTGATCACACTCTGCTTTAGAGCAAGAAGCACGCTCTTGCTTTCTAGAGGCGCTAGGACAGAATGAAACGTGAGTGTGCTGAGAACAATGAACGATGTTTCCTACACATACAGACCATATGTAGTCCAACTCTGCTTCTGAAACTGATACAAAGCTCTGCTCCTCTAACATCCAATGCTTGTCAGTTATGATGAGAAACAAGTGAGTTTCATGAACGATGTTGTTCGTTTGAACTGTAAAGAAACATGCCCTTACCTGAAATGAAGTCTTGCTTGTAGGAAGACACAGAGCCTGGGATTTAGCTACATTTCTGAAGTGAAACACACAGCAGAGTTCTCATCCATTGATCACACTCTTCTTTAGAACAAGAAGCATGCTCTTGCTTTCTAGAATCTCTAAGACAGCAGGAAACATGAGTGTGCTGAGAACAAAAGATTGGTGTTTCCTACACATACGGACCATATCTAGTCCAACTCTGCTTCTGAAACTGATACAAAGCCCTGGTCCTGTAACATCCAATGCTTGTCAGATAAGATGAGAAACGTGTGAGCTTCGTGAACGATGTAGTTCGCTTGAGCTGAAAAGTAACTGCCCTTTCTGGAAACGAAGTCTTGCTTGTAGGAAGACTCAGAGCCTGGGATTTAACTCCATTTCTGAAGGGAAACACACAGCAGAGTTCTCATCCATTGAACACACTGTGCTTTAGAGCGAGAAGCAAGCTCTTGCTTTCTAGCGTCTCTAATACAGCAGGAAATCTGAGTGTGCTCAGAACAAGAGAACGGTGTTTCCTACACATATGGACCATATCTGGTTCAACTCTGCTTCTGAAACTGAAACAAACCACAGGTCCTCTAACATCAAATGCTTGTCAGTTAAGATGAGAAACGTGTGAGCTTTGTGAACGATGTAGTTCGTTTGAGTTGTAAAGAAACTGCCCTTACCTGAAAAGAATTCTTGCTTTTAGGAAGACTCAGAGCCTTGGATTTAAATCCTTTTCTGAGGTGAAACACACAGAAGAGGTCTCATAAATGGATCACACTCTGCTTTAGAACAACAAGCACGCTCTTGCTTTCCAGAGTCTCTAAGACAGCAGGAAATCTGAGTGTGCTCAGAAGAAGAGAACGGTCTTTCCTACATATACGGACCATA
Organism: Onychomys leucogaster; assembly: GCA_949786385.1. Classification (NCBI taxonomy): domain Eukaryota; kingdom Metazoa; phylum Chordata; class Mammalia; order Rodentia; family Cricetidae; genus Onychomys; species Onychomys leucogaster. The sequence continues at coordinate 944,785 of CATKUP010000063.1, forward strand.
TCTAGTTCAACTCTGCTTCTGAAACTGAAACAAACCACAGGTCCTCTAATATCCAATGCTTGTGAGTTAAGATGAGAAAAGTGTGAGCTTCGTGAACGATGTAGTTCGTTTGAGCTGTAATGAAACTGCCCTTACCTGAAAAGAATTCTTGCATTAGGAAGACTCAGAGCCAGGGATTTAACTCCATTTCTGATGGGAAACAGACAGCAGAGTTCTCATTCATTGATCACACTCTGCTTTAGAACAACAAGCACGCTCTTGCTTTCTAGAGTCTCTAAGACAGCAGGAAACGTGAGTGTGCTCAGAACAAAAGAACGGTGTTTACTACACATACGGACCATGTCTAATCAAACTCTGCTTCTGAAACTGATACAAAGCACTGGTCCTCTAACATCCAATGCTTGTCAGTTAAGATGAGAAACGTGTGAGCTTCGTGAACGATGTAGTTCGCTTGAGCTAAAAAGTAACTGCCCTTTCCGGAATCGAAGTCTTGCTTGTAGGAAGACTCAGTGCCTGGGATTTAACTCCATTTCTGAAGGGAAACACACAGCAGAGTTCTCAACCATTGAACACACTCTGCTTTAGAACAAGAATCATGCTCTTGCTTTCTAGAGGCTCTAAGACAGCATGAAACGTGAGTGTGCTGATAACAAAAGAACGATGTTTCCTAAACATACGGATCATATGTAGTCCAACTCTGCTTCTGAAACTGATACAAAGCACTGGTCCTCTAACATCTAATGCTTGTCATTTAAGATGAGAAACGTGTGAGCTTCGTGAACGATGTAGTTCGTTTGAGCTGAGAAGTGACTGCACGTACCTGAAAAGAAGTGTTGCGTGTAGGAAGACACAGAGACTGGGATTTAACTCCATTTCTGATGTGAAACACACAGCATAGTTCTCATCCATGCATCACACTCTGCTTTAGAACGAGAAGCACGCTCTTGCTTTCTAGAGTCTCTAATACAAAAGTAAACGTGACTGTGCTCAGAACAAAAGAACGGTGTTTCCTACACATAAGGACCATATCTAGTTCAACTCTGCTTCTGAAACTGAAACAAACCACAGATCCTCTAACATCGAATGCTTGTCAGTTAAGATGAGAATCGTGTGAGCTTCGTGGACGACGTAGTTCGCTTGAGCTGAAAAGTAACTGCCCTAACCTGAAACGAAGTCTTTTTTGTAGGAAGACTCAGAGCCTGGGATTTAACTCCATTTCTGAAGTAAAACACACAGCAGAGTTCTCATCCATTGACCACACTCTGCTTTAGAGCAAGAATCATGCTCTTGCTTTCTAGAGTCTCTAAGACCGCAGGAAACGTGAGTGTGCTGAGAAGAAAAGAACGGTGTTTCCCACACGTACAGACCATATCTAGTCCAACTCTGCTTGTGAAACTGATACAAAGCACTGGACCTCTAACATCCAATGCTTGTCAATTAAGATGAGAAATGTGTGAGCTTCGTGAATAATGTAGTTCGTTTGAGCTGAAAAGTGACTTCCCTTACCTGAAACGAAGTCTTCATTGTAGGAAGACACAGAGACTGGGATTTAACTCCATTTCTGAAGTGAAACACACAGCATAGTTCTCATCCATGGATCACACTCTGCTTTTGAGCAAGAAGCACGCTCTTGCTTTCTAGAGGCTCTAGGGCAGCATGAAACATGAGTGTGCTGAGAAGAAAAGAACGATGTTTCCTACACATAAGGACCATATGTAGTCCAACTCTCCTTCTGAAACTGATACAAAGCAGTGATCCTCTAATATCCAATGCTTGTCAGTTAAGATGAGAAACATGTGAGTTTCGTGAAAGATGTAGTTCGTTTGAACTGTAAAGAAACTGCCATTACCTGACAGGAAGTCTTGCTTGTAGGAAGACATGGAGCCTGGGATTTAACTACATTTCTGAAGTGAAACACACAGCAGAGTTCTCATCCATTGATCACACTCTGCTTTAGAACCAGAAGCATGCTCTTGCTTTCTAGAGGCTCTAAGACTGCATTGAAATGTGAGTGTGCTGAGAACAAAAGAACGATGTTTCCTACACATACGGACCCTATCTAGTTCAACTCTGCTTCTGAAACTGAAACAAACCACAGGTCCTCTATTATCCAATGCATGTCAGTTAAGATGAGAAACGTGTGAGCTTCCTGAACGATGTAGTTCGTTTGAGCTGTAAAGAAACTGCCCTTACCTGAAAAGAATTCTTGCTTTTAGGAAGACTCAGAGCCAGGGATTTAACTCCTTTTCTGAAGTGAAACACACATAAGAGTTCTCATCCATTGTTCACACTCTGCTTTAGAACAAGAAGCATGCTCTTGCTTTCTAGAATCACTAAGAGAGCAGGAAACGTGAGTGTGCTGAGAACAAAAGAATGGTGTTTCCTACACATACGGACAATGTCTAGTCCAACTCTGTATCTGAAACGGATACAAAGCACTGGTCCTCTAACATCCAATGCTTCTCAGTTAAGATGAGAAACGTGTGAGCTTCCTGAACGATGTAGTTCGTTTGAGCTGTAAAGTGACTGTCCTTACCTGAAACGAAGTCTTACTCTTAGGAAGACTAAGAGCCAGGGATTTAACACCTTTTCTGAAGTGAAACACACAGAAGAGTTCTCATCCATTGATCACACTCTGCTTTTTAGCCAGAAGCACGCTCTTGCTTTCTAGTGTCTCTAATATAGCAGGAAAAGTGAGTGAGCTCAGAAAAAAAGAACGGGGTTTCGTACAAATATGGTCCATATCTAGTTAAACTCTGCTTCTGAAACTGAAACAAACCACAGGTCCTCTAACATCCAATGCTTGTCAGTTAAGATGAGAAACATGTGAGCTTCGTGAACGATGTAGTTCGTTTGAGCTGTAAAGTGACTGTCCTTACCTGAAACGAAGTCTTGCTTGTAGGAAGACACAGAGCCTGGGATTTAACTCCATTTCTGAAGGGAAACACACAGCACAGTTATCATCCATGGATCACACTCGGCTTTAGAGCGAGCAGGATGCTCTTGCTTTCTAGCGATTCTAATACAGCAAGAAATCTGAGTGTGCTCAGAACAAAAGAATGGTGTTTCCTACACATAGGGACCATATCAAGTTCAACTATGCTTCTGAAACTGAAACAAACCACAGGTCCTCTAACATCCTATGCTTGTTAGTTAAGATGAGAAACGTGTGAGCTTCGTAAATAATGTTGTTCGTTTGAGCTGGAAAGAAACTGCAGTTACCTGAAACGAAGTCTTGCTTGTAGGAAGAATCAGAGCCTGGGATTTAACTCCATTTCTGAAGGGAAACAAACAGCATAGTTCTCATCCATGGATCACAATCTGCTTTGGAGCAAGAGGCACGCTCTTGCTTTCTAGTGTCTCTAATTCAGGAGGAAATGTGAGTGTGCTCAGAACAAAAGAACGGTGTTTCCTACACATATGGACCATATCTTGTTAAATTCTGCTTCTGAAAATGAAATAAACCACAGGTCCTCTAACATCCAATGCTTGTCAATTAAGATGAGAAATGTGTGAGCTTCGTGAATGATGTAGTTCGTTTGAGCTGAAAAGTGACTGCCCTTACCTGAAACGAAGTCTTGCTTGTAGGAAGACACAGAGCCTGGGATTTAACTCCATTTCTGAAGGGAAACACACAGAATAGTTCTCATCCATGGATCACACTCTGCTTTAGAGCAAGAAGCACGCTCTTGCTTTCTAGAGGCTCTAGGGCAGCATGAAACATGAGTGTGCTGAGAACAAAAGAACGATGTTTCCTGCAAATACGTACCCTATCTAGTTCAACTCTGCTTCTGAAACTGAAACAAACCACAGGTCCTCTATCATCCAATGCTTGTCAGTTTAGATGAGAAACGTGTGAGCTTCGTGAACAATGTAGTTCGTTTGAGCTGTACAGAAACTGCCCTTACCTGAAAAGAATTCTTGCTTTTAAGAAGACTCAGAGCCTTGGATTTAACTCCTTTTCTGAAGTGAAACACACAGAAGAGTTCTCATCCATTGATCACACACTGCTTTAGAACAACATGCACGCTCTTTCTTTCTAGAGTCACTAAGACAGCAGGAAACGTGAGTGTGCTGAGAACAAAAGAATGGTGTTTCCTACACATACGGACCATGTCTAGTCCAACTCTGATTCTGAAATGGATACAAACACTGGTCCTCAAACATCCAATGCTTGTCAGTTAAGATGAGAAACGTGTGAGCTTCTTAAACAATGTTGTTCGTTTGAGCTGTAAAGAAACTGCCCTTAACTGAAACGTAGTCTTGCTTGTAGGAAGACACAGAGCCTGGGATTTAACTCCATGTCTGAATTGAAACACACAGCAGAGTTCTCATCCACTGATCACACTCTGCTTTAGAGCAAGAGGAACGCTCTTGCTTTCTAGAGTCTCTAAGACCGTAGGAAACGTGAGTGTGCTGAGAAGAAAAGAACGGTGTTACCTACACTTTCGGACCATATCTAGTCCAACTCTGCTTCTGAAACTGATACAAAGCACTGGCCCTCTAACATCCAATGCTTGTCAGTTAAGATGAGAAACGTGTGAGCTTCCTGAACGATGTAGTTCGTTTGAGCTGTAAAGAAACTGCCCTTACCTGAAAAGAATTCTTGCTTTTAGGAAGACTCAGAGCCAGGGATTTAACTCCTTTTCTGAAGTGAAACACACATAAGAGTTCTCATCCATTGATCACACTCTGCTTTAGAGCAAAAGGCACGCTCTTGCTTTCTAGAGTCTCTAAGACCGCAGGAAACGTGAGTGTGCTGAGAAGAAAAGAAAGGTGTTTCCTACACATTCGGACCATATCTAGTCCAACTCTGCTTCTGAAACTGATACAAAGCACTGGACCTCTAACATCCAATGCTTGTCAATTAAGATGAGAAATGTGTGAGCTTCGTGAATGATGTAGTTCGTTTGAGCTGAAAAGTGACTTCCCTTACCTGAAACGAAGTCTTCATTGTAGGAAGACACAGAGACTGGGATTTAACTCCATTTCTGAAGTGAAACACACAGCATAGTTCTCATCCATGCATCAGAATCTGCTTTAGAACCAGAAGCATGCTCTTGCTTTCTATAGGCTCTAAGACTGCATTGAAATGTGAGTGTGCTGAGAACAAAAGAACGATGTTTCCTACACATACGTACCCTATCTAGTTCAACTCTGCTTCTGAAACTGAAACAAACCACAGGTCCTCTATCATCCAATGCATGTCAGTTAAGATGAGAAACGTGTGAGCTTCCTGAACGATGTAGTTCGTTTGAGCTGTAAAGAAACTGCCCTTACCTGAAAAGAATTCTTGCTTTTAGGAAGACTCAGAGCCAGGGATTTAACTCCTTTTCTGAAGTGAAACACACAGAAGAGTTCTCATCCATTGATCACACTCTGCTTTAGAGCAAGAAGCACGCTCTTGCTTTCTAGTGTCTCTAATACAGCAGGAAAAGTGAGTGAGCTCAGAACAAAAGAACGGGGTTTCGTACACATATGGACCATATCTAGTTAAACTCTGCTTCTGAAACTGAAACAAACCACAGGTCCTCTAACATCCAATGCTTGTCAGTTAAGATGAGAAACGTGTGAGCTTCCTGAACGATGTAGTTCGTTTGAGCTGTAAAGAAACTGCCCTTACCTGAAAATAATTCTTGCTTTTAGGAAGACTCAGAGCCAGGGATTTAACTCCATTTCTGAAGGGAAACACACAGCACAGTTATCATCCATGGATCACACTCGGCTTTAGAGCGAGCAGGATGCTCTTGCTTTCTAGCGATTCTAATACAGCAAGAAATCTGAGTGTGCTCAGAACAAAAGAATGGTGTTTCCTACACATAGGGACCATATCAAGTTCAACTATGCTTCTGAAACTGAAACAAACCACAGGTCCTCTAACATCGTATGCTTGTTAGTTAAGATGAGAAACGTGTGAGCTTCGTAAATAATGTTGTTCGTTTGAGCTGGAAAGAAACTGCAGTTACCTGAAATGAAGTCTTGCTTGTAGGAAGAATCAGAGCCTGGGATTTAACTCCATTTCTGAAGGGAAACAAACAGCATAGTTCTCATCCATGGATCACAATCTGCTTTGGAGCAAGAGGCACGCTCTTGCTTTCTAGTGTCTCTAATTCAGGAGGAAATGTGAGTGTGCTCAGAACAAAAGAACGGTGTTTCCTACACATATGGACCATATCTTGTTAAATTCTGCTTCTGAAAATGAAATAAACCACAGGTCCTCTAACATCCAATGCTTGTCAATTAAGATGAGAAATGTGTGAGCTTCGTGAATGATGTAGTTCGTTTGAGCTGAAAAGTGACTGCCCTTACCTGAAACGAAGTCTTGCTTGTAGGAAGACACAGAGCCTGGGATTTAACTCCATTTCTGAAGGGAAACACACAGAATAGTTCTCATCCATGGATCACACTCTGCTTTAGAGCAAGAAGCACGCTCTTGCTTTCTAGAGGCTCTAGGGCAGCATGAAACATGAGTGTGCTGAGAACAAAAGAACGATGTTTCCTGCAAATACGTACCCTATCTAGTTCAACTCTGCTTCTGAAACTGAAACAAACCACAGGTCCTCTATCATCCAATGCTTGTCAGTTTAGATGAGAAACGTGTGAGCTTTGTGAACAATGTAGTTCGTTTGAGCTGTACAGAAACTGCCCTTACCTGAAAAGAATTCTTGCTTTTAAGAAGACTCAGAGCCTTGGATTTAACTCCTTTTCTGAAGTGAAACACACAGAAGAGTTCTCATCCATTGATCACACACTGCTTTAGAACAACATGCACGCTCTTTCTTTCTAGAGTCAATAAGACAGCAGGAAACGTGAGTGTGCTGAGAACAAAAGAATGGTGTTTCCTACACATACGGACCATGTCTAGTCCAACTCTGATTCTGAAACGGATACAAACACTGGTCCCTAACATCCAATGCTTGTCAGTTAAGATGAGAAACGTGTGAGCTTCTTAAACAATGTTGTTCGTTTGAGCTGTAAAGAAACTGCCCTTAACTGAAACGTAGTCTTGCTTGTAGGAAGACACAGAGCCTGGGATTTAACTCCATGTCTGAATTGAAACACACAGCAGAGTTCTCATCCACTGATCATACTCTGCTTTAGAGCAAGAGGCACGCTCTTGCTTTCTAGAGTCTCTAAGACCGTAGGAAACGTGAGTGTGCTGAGAAGAAAGAACGGTGTTACCTACACTTTCAGACCATATCTAGTCCAACTCTGCTTCTGAAACTGATACAAAGCACTGGAGCTCTAACATCCAATGCTTGTCAGTTAAGATGAGAAACATGTGAGCTTCGTGAACGATGTAGTTCGTTTGAACTGTAAAGAGACTGTCCTTACCTGAAATGAATTCTTGCTTGTTGGAAGACACAGAGCCTGGGATTTAACTCCATTTCTGAAGGGAAACACACAGCACAGTTATCATCCATGGATCACACTCGGCTTTATAGCGAGCAGGACGCTCTTGCTTTCTAGCGATTCTAATACAGCAGGAAATCTGAGTGTGCTCAGAACAAAAGAATGGTGTTTCCTACACATAGGGACCATATCAAGTTCAACTCTCCTTCTGAAACTGAAACAAACCACAGGTCATCTAACATCCTATGCTTGTTAGTTAAGATGAGAAACGTGTGAGCTTCATAAATAATGTTGTTCGTTTGAGCTGGAAAGAAACTGCAGTTACCTGAAACGAAGTCTTGCTTGTAGGAAGAATCAGAGCCTGGGATTTAACTCCATTTCTGAAGGGAAACAAACAGCATAGTTCTCATCCATGGATCACAATCTGCTTTAGAGCAAGAGGCACACTCTTGCTTTCTAGTGTCTCTAATTCAGCAGGAAATGTGAGTGTGCTCAGAACAAAAGAACGGTGTTTCCTACACATATGGACCATATCTAGCTAAACTCTGCTTCTGAAAATGAAATAAACCACAGGTACTCTAACATCCAATGCTAGTCAATTAAGATGAGAAATGTGTGAGCTTCGTGAATCATGTAGTTCATTTGAGCAGAAAAGTGACTGCCCTTACCTGAAGAGAATTCTTGCTTTTAGGAAGACTTAGAGCCTTGGATTTAACTCCTTTTCTGAAGTGAAACACACAGAAGAGTTCTCATCCATTGATCACACTCTGCTTTAGAACAACAAGCACGCTCTTGCTTTCTAGAGTCTCAAAGTCACCAGGAAACGTGAGTATGCTGAGAACAAAAGAACGGTGTTTCCTACACATATGGACCATGTCTAGTCCAACTCTGCTTCTGAAACTGATACAAAGCACTGATCCTCTAAAATCCAGTTCTTGTCGGTTAAGATGAGGAACGAGTGAGTTTCGTGAACGATGTAGTTCGTTTGAACTGTAAAGAAACTGCCCTTACCTGAAAGGAAGTCTTGCTTTTAGGAAGAAACAGAGCCTGGGATTTAACTCCATTTCTGAAGTGAAACACAGAGCACAGTTCTCATACATGGATCACACTCTGCTTTTGAGCAAGAAGCACGCACTTGCTTTCTAGAGGCTCTAGGGCAGCATGAAACATGAGTGTGCTGAGAAGAAAAGAATGATGTTTCCTACACATAAGGACCATATGTAGTACAACTCTCCTTCTGAAACTGATACAAAGCACTGGTCCTCTAACATCCAATGCTTGTCAGTTAAGATGAGAAACATGTGAGTTTCGTGAACGATGTAGTTCGTTTGAACTGTAAAGAATCTGCCCTTACCTGAAAGGAAGTCTTGCTTGTAGGAAGACACGGAGCCTGGGATTTAACTACATTTCTGAAGTGAAACACACAGCAGATTTCTCATCCATTGATCACACTCTGCTTTAGAACAAGAAGCATGTTCTTGCTTTCTAGAGGCTCTAAGACTGCATTGAAATATGAGTGTGCTGAGAACAAAAGAATGGTGTTTCCTACACATATGGACCATATCTTGTTAAATTCTGCTTCTGAAAATGAAATAAACCACAGGTCCTCTAACATCCAATGCTTGTCAATTAAGATGAGAAATGTGTGAGCTTCGTGAATGATGTAGTTCGTTTGAGCTGAAAAGTGACTGCCCTTACCTGAAACGAAGTCTTGCTTGTAGGAAGACACAGAGCCTGGGACTTAACTCCATTTCTGAAGGGAAACACACAGAATAGTTCTCATGCATGGATCACACTCTGCTTTAGAGCAAGAAGCACGCTCTTGCTTTCTAGAGGCTCTAGGGCAGCATGAAACATGAGTGTGCTGAGAACAAAAGAACGATGTTTCCTGCAAATACGTACCCTATCTAGTTCAACTCTGCTTCTGAAACTGAAACAAACCACAGGTCCTCTATCATCCAATGCTTGTCAGTTTAGATGAGAAACGTGTGAGCTTCGTGAACAATGTAGTTCGTTTGAGCTGTACAGAAACTGCCCTTACCTGAAAAGAATTCTTGCTTTTAAGAAGACTCAGAGCCTTGGATTTAACTCCTTTTCTGAAGTGAAACACACAGAAGAGTTCTCATCCATGGATCACACACTGCTTTAGAACAACATGCACGCTCTTTCTTTCTAGAGTCAATAAGACAGCAGGAAACGTGAGTGTGCTGAGAACAAAAGAATGGTGTTTCCTACACATACGGATCATGTCTAGTCCAACTCTGATTCTGAAACGGATACAAACACTGGTCCTCAAACATCCAATGCTTGTCAGTTAAGATGAGAAACGTGTGAGCTTCTTAAACAATGTTGTTCGTTTGAGCTGTAAAGAAACTGCCCTTAACTGAAACGTAGTCTTGCATGTAGGAAGACACAGAGCCTGGGATTTAACTCCATGTCTGAATTGAAACACACAGCAGAATTCTCATCCACTGATCACACTCTGCTTTAGAGCAAGAGGCACGCTCTTGCTTTCTAGAGTCTCTAAGACCATAGGAAACGTGATTGTGCTGAGAAGAAAAGAACGGTGTTACCTACACATTCGGACCATATCTAGTCCAACTCTGCTTCTGAAACTGATACAAAGTACTGGACCTCTAACATCCAATGCTTGTCAGTTAAGATGAGAAACGTGTGAGCTTCCTGAACGATGTAGTTCGTTTGAGCTGTAAAGAAACTGCCCTTACCTGAAAATAATTCTTGCTTTTAGGAAGACTCAGAGTCAGGGATTTAACTCCTTTTCTGAAGTGAAACACACATAAGAGTTCTCATCCATTGATCACACTCTGCTTTAGAGCAAGAGGCACGCTCTTGCTTTCTAGAGTCTCTAAGACCGCAGGAAACGTGAGTGTGCTGAGAAGAAAAGAAAGGTGTTTCCTACACATTCGGACCATATCTAGTCCAACTCTGCTTCTGAAACTGATACAAAGCACTGGACCTCTAACATCCAATGCTTGTCAATGAAGATGAGAAATGTGTGAGCTTTGTGAATGATGTAGTTCGTTTGAGCTGAAAAGTGACTTCCCTTACCTGAAACGAAGTCTTCATTGTAGGAAGACACAGAGACTGGGATTTAACTCCATTTCTGAAGTGAAACACACAGCATAGTTATCATCCATGCATCACACTCTGCTTTAGAACCAGAAGCATGCTCTTGCTTTCTAGAGGCTCTAAGACTGCATTGAAATGTGAGTGTGCTGAGAACAAAAGAATGATGTTTCCTACACATACGTACCCTATCTAGTTCAACTCTGCTTCTGAAACTGAAACAAACCACAGGTCCTCTATCATCCAATGCATGTCAGTTAAGATGAGAAACGTGTGAGCTTCCTGAACGATGTAGTTCGTTTGAGCTGTAAAGAAACTGCCCTTACCTGAAAAGAATTCTTGCTTTTAGGAAGACTCAGAGCCAGGGATTTAACTCCTTTTCTGAAGTGAAACACACAGAAGAGTTCTCATCCATTGATCACACTCTGCTTTAGAGCGAGAAGCACGCTCTTGCTTTCTAGTGTCTCTAATACAGCAGGAAAAGTGAGTGAGCTCAGAACAAAAGAACGGGGTTTCGTACACATATGGACCATATCTAGTTAAACTCTGCTTCTGAAACTGAAACAAACCACAGGTCCTCTAACATCCAATGCTTGTCAGTTAAGATGAGAAACATGTGAGCTTCGTGAACGATGTAGTTCGTTTGAGCTGTTAAGTGACCGTCCTTACCTGAAAGGTAGTCTTGCTTGTAGGAAGACACAGATCCTAGGATTTAACTCCATTTCTGAAGGGAAACACACAGCACAGTTATCATCCATGGATCACACTCGGCTTTAGAGCGAGCAGGACTTCTTGCTTTCTAGCGATTCTAATACAGCAGGAAATCTGAGTGTGCTCAGAACAAAAGAATGGTGTTTCCTACACATAGGGACCATATCAAGTTCAACTATGCTTCTGAAACTGAAACAAACCACAGGTCCTCTAACATCCTATGCTTGTTAGTTAAGATGAGAAACGTGTGAGCTTCGTAAATAATGTTGTTCGTTTGAGCTGGAAAGAAACTGCAGTTACCTGAAACGAAGTCTTGCTTGTAGGAAGAATCAGAGCCTGGGATTTAACTCCATTTCTGAAGGGAAACAAACAGCATAGTTCTCATCCATGGATCACAATCTGCTTTAGAGCAAGAGGCACGCTCTTGCTTTCTAGTGTCTCTAATTCAGCAGGAAATGTGAGTGTGCTCAGAACAAAAGAACGGTGTTTCCTACACATATGGACCATATCGTGTTAAACTCTGCTTCTGAAAATGAAATAAACCACAGGTCCTCTAACATCCAATGCTTGTCAATTAAGATGAGAAATGTGTGAGCTTCGTGAATGATGTATTTCGTTTGAGCTGAAAAGTGACTGCCCTTACCTGAAACGAAGTCTTGCTTGTAGGAAGACACAGAGCCTGGGATTTAACTCCATTTCTGAAGGGAAACAAACAGAATAGTTCTCATCAATGGATCACACTCTGCTTTAGAGGAAGAAGCAAGCTCTTGCTTTCTAGAGGCTCTAGGGCAGCATGAAACATGAGTGTGCTGAGAACAAAAGAACGAGGTTTCCTACACCTACGGACCATATGTAATCCAACTCTGCTTCTGAAACTGATACAAAGCAGTGGTCCTCTAATATCCAATGCTTGTCAGTTAAGATGAGAAACATGTGAGTTTCGTGAACTATGTAGTTCGTTTGAACTGTAAAGAAACTGCCCTTACCTGAAAGGAAGTCTTGCTTGTAGGAAGAAATAGAGCCTGGGATTTAACTACATTTCTGAAGTGAAACACACAGCAGAGTTCTCATCCATTGATCACACTCTGCTTGAGAACAAGAAGCATCCTCTTTCTTTCTAGAGGCTCTAAACAGCATTGAAACGTGAGTGTGCTGAGAACAAAAGAACGATGTTTCCTGCACATACGGACCCTATCTAGTTCAACTCTGCTTCTGAAACTGAAACAAACCACAGGTCCTCTATCATCCAATGCATGTCAGTTAAGATGAGAAACGTGTGAGCTACCTGAACGATGTAGTTCGTTTGAGCTGTAAAGAAACTGCCCTTACCTGAAAAGAATTCTTGCTTTTAGGAAGACTCAGAGCCAGGGATTTAACTCCTTTTCTGAAGTGAAACACACATAAGAGTTCTCATCCATTGATCACATTCTGCTTTAGAACAAGAAGCATGCTCTTGCTTTCTAGACTCACTAAGACAGCAGGAAACGTGAATGTGCTGAGAACAAATGAATGGTGTTTCCTACACATACGGACCATGTCTAGTCCAACTCTGTATCTGAAACGGATACAAAGCACTGGTCCTCTAACATCCAATGCTTGTCAGTTAAGATCAGAAACGTGTGAGCTTCCTGAACGATGTAGTTCGTTTGAGCTGTAAAGAAACTGCCCTAACCTGAAAAGAATTCTTGCTTTTAGGAAGACTCAGAGCCAGGGATTTGACACCTTTTCTGAAGTGAAACACACAGCAGAGTTCTCATCCATTGATCACACTCTGCTTTAGAGCGAGAAGCATGCTCTTGCTTTCTAGCTTCTCTAATACAGCAGGAAAAGTGAGTGAGCTCAGAACAAAAGAACGGGGTTTCCTACACATACGGACCATATCTAGTTAAACTCTGCTTCTGAAACTGAAACAAACCACAGGTCCTCTAACATCCAATGCTTGTCAGTTAAGATGAGAAACATGTGAGCTTTGTGAACGATGTAGTTCGTTTGAACTGTAAAGAGACTGTCCTTACCTGAAATGAATTCTTGCTTGTTGGAAGACACAGAGCCTGGGATTTAACTCCATTTCTGAAGGGAAACACACAGCACAGTTATCATCCATGGATCACACTCGGCTTTATAGCGAGCAGGACGCTCTTGCTTTCTAGCGATTCTAATACAGCAGGAAATCTGAGTGTGCTCAGAACAAAAGAATGGTGTTTCCTACACATAGGGACCATATCAAGTTCAACTCTCCTTCTGAAACTGAAACAAACCACAGGTCATCTAACATCCTATGCTTGTTAGTTAAGATGAGAAACGTGTGAGCTTCATAAATAATGTTGTTCGTTTGAGCTGGAAAGAAACTGCAGTTACCTGAAACGAAGTCTTGCTTGTAGGAAGAATCAGAGCCTGGGATTTAACTCCATTTCTGAAGGGAAACAAACAGCATAGTTCTCATCCATGGATCATAATCTGCTTTAGAGCAAGAGGCACACTCTTGCTTTCTAGTGTCTCTAATTCAGCAGGAAATGTGAGTGTGCTCAGAACAAAAGAACGGTGTTTCCTACACATATGGACCATATCTAGCTAAACTCTGCTTCTGAAAATGAAATAAACCACAGGTACTCTAACATCCAATGCTTGTCAATTAAGATGAGAAATGTGTGAGCTTCGTGAATGATGTAGTTCATTTGAGCAGAAAATTGACTGCCCTTACCTGAAGAGAATTCTTGCTTTTAGGAAGACTTAGAGCCTTGGATTTAACTCCTTTTCTGAAGTGAAACACACAGAAGAGTTCTCATCCATTGATCACACTCTGCTTTAGAACAACAAGCACACTCTTGCTTTCTAGAGTCTCAAAGACACCAGGAAACGTGAGTATGCTGAGAACAAAAGAACGGTGTTTCCTACACATATGGACCATGTCTAGTCCAACTCTGTATCTGAAACTGATACAAAGCACTGATCCTATAAAATCCAGTTCTTGTCGGTTAAGATGAGGAACGAGTGAGTTTTGTGAACGATGTACTTCGTTTGAGCTGTAAAGAAACTGCCCTTACCTGAAAAGAATTCTTGCTTTTAGGGAGACTCAGAGACTGGGATTTAACTCCTTTTAGGAAGTGAAACACACAGAAGAGTTCTCATCCATGGAACACACGCTGCTTTAGAGCGAGAAGCACGCTCTTGCTTTCTACCTTCTCTAATACAGCAGGAAATATGAGTGTGCTCCGAAGAAGAGAACGGTGTTTCCTACACATACGGACCATATCTAGTCCAACTCTGCTTCTGAAACTGATACAAAGCACTGGTCCTCTAACATCCAATGCTTGTCAGTTAAGATTGGAAACATGTGAATTTCGTGAACGATGTAGTTCGTTTGAACTGTAAAGAAACTGCCCTTACCTGAAAGGAAGTCTTGCTTTTAGGAAGAAACAGAGCCTGGGATTTAACTCCATTTCTGAAGTGAAACACAGAGCATAGTTCTCATACATGGATCACACTCTGCTTTTGAGCAAGAAGCACGCACTTGCTTTCTAGAGGCTCTAGGGCAGCATGAAACATGAGTGTGCTGAGAAGAAAAGAATGATGTTTCCTACACATAAGGACCATATGTAGTACAACTCTCCTTCTGAAACTGATACAAAGCACTGGTCCTCTAACATCCAATGCTTGTCAGTTAAGATGAGAAACATGTGAGTTTCGTGAACGATGTAGTTCGTTTGAACTGTAAAGAATCTGCCCTTACCTGAAAGGAAGTCTTGCTTGTAGGAAGACACGGAGCCTGGGATTTAACTACATTTCTGAAGTGAAACACACAGCAGATTTCTCATCCATTGATCACACTCTGCTTTAGAACAAGAAGCATGTTCTTGCTTTCTAGAGGCTCTAAGACTGCATTGAAATATGAGTGTGCTGAGAACAAAAGAATGGTGTTTCCTACACATATGGACCATATCTTCTTAAATTCTGCTTCTGAAAATGAAATAAACCACAGGTCCTCTAACATCCAGTGCTTGTCAATTAAGATGAGAAATGTGTGAGCTTCGTGAATGATGTAGTTCGTTTGAGCTGAAAAGTGACTGCCCTTACCTGAAACGAAGTCTTGCTTGTAGGAAGACACAGAGCCTGGGACTTAACTCCATTTCTGAAGGGAAACACACAGAATAGTTCTCATGCATGGATCACACTCTGCTTTAGAGCAAGAAGCACGCTCTTGCTTTCTAGAGGCTCTAGGGCAGCATGAAACATGAGTGTGCTGAGAACAAAAGAACGATGTTTCCTGCAAATACGTACCCTATCTAGTTCAACTCTGCTTCTGAAACTGAAACAAACCACAGGTCCTCTATCATCCAATGCTTGTCAGTTTAGACGAGAAACGTGTGAGCTTCGTGAACAATGTAGTTCGTTTGAGCTGTACAGAAACTGCCCTTACCTGAAAAGAATTCTTGCTTTTAAGAAGACTCAGAGCCTTGGATTTAACTCCTTTTCTGAAGTGAAACACACAGAAGAGTTCTCATCCATTGATCACACACTGCTTTAGAACAACATGCACGCTCTTTCTTTCTAGAGTCAATAAGACAGCAGGAAACGTGAATGTGCTGAGAACAAAAGAATGGTGTTTCCTACACATACGGACCATGTCTAGTCCAACTCTGATTCTGAAACTGAAACAAACCACAGGTCCTCTATCATCCAATGCATGTCAGTTAAGATGAGAAACGTGTGAGCTTCCGGAACGATGTAGTTCGTTTGAGCTGTAAAGAAACTGCCCTTACCTGAAAAGAATTCTTGCTTTTAGGAAGACTCAGAGCCAGGGATTTAACTCCTTTTCTGAAGTGAAAAACACATAAGAGTTCTCATCCATTGATCACATTCTGCTTTAGAACAAGAAGCATGCTCTTGCTTTCTAGAGTCACTAAGACAGCAGGAAACGTGAATGTGCTGAGAACAAATGAATGGTGTTTCCTACACATACGGACCATGTCTAGTCCAACTCTGTATCTGAAACGGATACAAAGCACTGGTCCTCTAACATCCAATGCTTGTCTGTTAAGATGAGAAATGTGTGAGCTTCCTGAACGATGTAGTTCGTTTGAGCTGTAAAGAAACTGCCCTAACCTGAAAAGAATTCTTGCTTTTAGGAAGACTCAGAGCCAGGGATTTGACACCTTTTCTGAAGTGAAACACACAGCAGAGTTCTCATCCATTGATCACACTCTGCTTTAGAGCGAGAAGCATGCTCTTGCTTTCTAGCTTCTCTAATACAGCAGGAAAAGTGAGTGAGCTCAGAATAAAAGAACGGGGTTTCCTACACATACGGACCATATCTAGTTAAACTCTGCTTCTGAAACTGAAACAAACCACAGGTCCTCTAACATCCAATGCTTGTCAGTTAAGATGAGAAACATGTGAGCTTCGTGAACGATGTAGTTCGTTTGAACTGTAAAGAGACTGTCCTTAACTGAAACGAATTCTTGCTTGTTGGAAGACACAGAGCCTGGGATTTAACTCCATTTCTGAAGGGAAACACACAGCACAGTTATCATCCATGGATCACACTCGGCTTTAGAGCGAGCAGGACGCTCTTGCTTTCTAGCGATTCTAATACAGCAGGAAATCTGAGTGTGCTCAGAACAAAAGAATGGTGTTTCCTACACATAGGGACCATATCAAGTTCAACTCTCCTTCTGAAACTGAAACAAACCACAGGTCATCTAACATCCTATGCTTGTTAGTTAAGATGAGAAACGTGTGAGCTTCATAAATAATGTTGTTCGTTTGAGCTGGAAAGAAAATGCAGTTACCTGAAATGAAGTCTTGCTTGTAGGAAGAATCAGAGCCTGGGATTTAACTCCATTTCTGAAGGGAAACAAACAGCATAGTTCTCATCCATGGATCACAATCTGCTTTAGAGCAAGAGGCACGCTCTTGCTTTCTAGTGTCTCTAATTCAGCAGGAAATGGGAGTGTGCTCAGAACAAAAGAACGGTGTTTCCTACACATATGGACCATATCTAGCTAAACTCTGCTTCTGAAAATGAAATAAACCACAGGTACTCTAACATCCAATGCTTGTCAATTAAGATGAGAAATGTGTGAGCTTCGTGAATGATGTAGTTCGTTTGAGCAGAAAAGTGACTGCCCTTACCTGAAAAGAAATCTTGCTTGTAGGAAGACTCAGAGCCTGGGATTTCACTCCTTTTCTGAAGTGAAACACACAGAAGAGTTCTCATACATTGATCACACTCTGCTTTAGAACAACAAGCACACTCTTGCTTTCTAGAGTCTCAAAGACACCAGGAAACGTGAGTATGCTGAGAACAAAAGAACGGTGTTTCCTACACATATGGACCATGTCTAGTCCAACTCTGTATCTGAAACTGATACAAAGCACTGATCCTATAAAATCCAGTTCTTGTCGGTTAAGATGAGGAACGAGTGAGTTTTGTGAACGATGTACTTCGTTTGAGCTGTAAAGAAACTGCCCTTACCTGAAAAGAATTCTTGCTTTTAGGGAGACTCAGAGACTGGGATTTAACTCCTTTTAGGAAGTGAAACACACAGAAGAGTTCTCATCCATGGAACACACGCTGCTTTAGAGCGAGAAGCACGCTCTTGCTTTCTACCTTCTCTAATACAGCAGGAAATATGAGTGTGCTCAGAAGAAGAGAACGGTGTTTCCTACACATACGGACCATATCTAGTCCAACTCTGCTTCTGAAACTGATACAAAGCACTGGTCCTCTAACATCCAATGCTTGTCAGTTAAGATTGGAAACATGTGAATTTCGTGAACGATGTAGTTCGTTTGAACTGTAAAGAAACTGCCCTTACCTGAAAGGAAGTCTTGCTTTTAGGAAGAAACAGAGCCTGGGATTTAACTCCATTTCTGAAGTGAAACACAGAGCATAGTTCTCATACATGGATCACACTCTGCTTTTGAGCAAGAAGCACGCACTTGCTTTCTAGAGGCTCTAGGGCAGCATGAAACATGAGTGTGCTGAGAAGAAAAGAATGATGTTTCCTACACATAAGGACCATATGTAGTACAACTCTCCTTCTGAAACTGATACAAAGCACTGGTCCTCTAACATCCAATGCTTGTCAGTTAAGATGAGAAACATGTGAGTTTCGTGAACGATGTAGTTCGTTTGAACTGTAAAGAATCTGCCCTTACCTGAAAGGAAGTCTTGCTTGTAGGAAGACACGGAGCCTGGGATTTAACTACATTTCTGAAGTGAAACACACAGCAGATTTCTCATCCATTGATCACACTCTGCTTTAGAACAAGAAGCATGTTCTTGCTTTCTAGAGGCTCTAAGACTGCATTGAAATATGAGTGTGCTGAGAACAAAAGAATGGTGTTTCCTACACATATGGACCATATCTTGTTAAATTCTGCTTCTGAAAATGAAATAAACCACAGGTCCTCTAACATCCAATGCTTGTCAATTAAGATGAGAAATGTGTGAGCTTCGTGAATGATGTAGTTCGTTTGAGCTGAAAAGTGACTTCCCTTACCTGAAACGAAGTCTTGCTTGTAGGAAGACACAGAGCCTGGGACTTAACTCCATTTCTGAAGGGAAACACACAGAATAGTTCTCATGCATGGATCACACTCTGCTTTAGAGCAAGAAGCACGCTCTTGCTTTCTAGAGGCTCTAGGGCAGCATGAAACATGAGTGTGCTGAGAACAAAAGAACTATGTTTCCTGCAAATACGTACCCTATCTAGTTCAACTCTGCTTCTGAAACTGAAACAAACCACAGGTCCTCTATCATCCAATGCTTGTCAGTTTAGATGAGAAACGTGTGAGCTTCGTGAACAATGTAGTTCGTTTGAGCTGTACAGAAACTGCCCTTACCTGAAAAGAATTCTTGCTTTTAAGAAGACTCAGAGCCTTGGATTTAACTCCTTTTCTGAAGTGAAACACACAGAAGAGTTCTCATCCATTGATCACACACTGCTTTAGAACAACATGCACGCTCTTTCTTTCTAGAGTCAATAAGACAGCAGGAAACGTGAGTGTGCTGAGAACAAAAGAATGGTGTTTCCTACACATACGGACCATGTCTAGTCCAACTCTGATTCTGAAACGGATACAAACACTGGTCCTCAAACATCCAATGCTTGTCAGTTAAGATGAGAAACGTGTGAGCTTCTTAAACAATGTTGTTCGTTTGAGCTGTAAAGAAACTGCCCTTAACTGAAACGTAGTCTTGCATGTAGGAAGACACAGAGCCTGGGATTTAACTCCATGTCTGAATTGAAACACACAGCAGAGTTCTCATCCACTGATCACACTCTGCTTTAGAGCAAGAGGCACGCTCTTGCTTTCTAGAGTCTCTAAGACCATAGGAAACGTGAGTGTGCTGAGAAGAAAAGAACGGTGTTACCTACACATTCGGACCATATCTAGTCCAACTCTGCTTCTGAAACTGATACAAAGCACTGGACCTCTAACATCCAATGCTTGTCAGTTAAGATGAGAAACGTGTGAGCTTCCTGAACGATGTAGTTCGTTTGAGCTGTAAAGAAACTGCCCTTACCTGAAAATAATTCTTGCTTTTAGGAAGACTCAGAGGCAGGGATTTAACTCCTTTTCTGAAGTGAAACACACATAAGAGTTCTCATCCATTGATCACACTCTGCTTTAGAGCAAGAGGCACGCTCTTGCTTTCTAGAGTCTCTAAGACCGCAGGAAACGTGAGTGTGCTGAGAAGAAAAGAAAGGTGTTTCCTACACATTCGGACCATATCTAGTCCAACTCTGCTTCTGAAACTGATACAAAGCACTGGACCTCTAACATCCAATGCTTGTCAATGAAGATGAGAAATGTGTGAGCTTTGTGAATGATGTAGTTCGTTTGAGCTGAAAAGTGACTTCCCTTACCTGAAACGAAGTCTTCATTGTAGGAAGACACAGAGACTGGGATTTAACTCCATTTCTGAAGTGAAACACACAGCATAGTTATCATCCATGCATCACACTCTGCTTTAGAACCAGAAGCATGCTCTTGCTTTCTAGAGGCTCTAAGACTGCATTGAAATGTGAGTGTGCTGAGAACAAAAGAACGATGTTTCCTACACATACGTACCCTATCTAGTTCAACTCTGCTTCTGAAACTGAAACAAACCACAGGTCCTCTATCATCCAATGCATGTCAGTTAAGATGAGAAACGTGTGAGCTTCCTGAACGATGTAGTTCGTTTGAGCTATAAAGAAACTGCCCTTACCTGAAAAGAATTCTTGCTTTTAGGAAGACTCAGAGCCAGGGATTTAACTCCTTTTCTGAAGTGAAACACACAGAAGAGTTCTCATCCATTGATCACACTCTGCTTTAGAGCGAGAAGCACGCTCTTGCTTTCTAGTGTCTCTAATACAGCAGGAAAAGTGAGTGAGCTCAGTACAAAAGAACGGGGTTTCGTACACATATGGGCCATATCTAGTTAAACTCTGCTTCTGAAACTGAAACAAACCACAGGTCCTCTAACATCCAATGCTTGTCAGTTAAGATGAGAAACATGTGAGCTTCGTGAACGATGTAGTTCGTTTGAGCTGTTAAGTGACTGTCCTTACCTGAAACGTAGTTTTGCTTGTAGGAAGACACAGATCCTAGGATTTAACTCCATTTCTGAAGGGAAACACACAGCACAGTTATCATCCATGGATCACACTCGGCTTTAGAGCGAGCAGGACGCTCTTGCTTTCTAGCGATTCTAATACAGCAGGAAATCTGAGTGTGCTCAGAACAAAAGAATGGTGTTTCCTACACATAGGGACCATATCAAGTTCAACTATGCTTCTGAAACTGAAACAAACCACAGGTCCTCTAACATCCTATGCTTGTTAGTTAAGATGAGAAACGTGTGAGCTTCGTAAATAATGTTGTTCGTTTGAGCTGGAAAGAAACTGCAGTTACCTGAAACGAAGTCTTGCTTGTAGGAAGAATCAGAGCCTGGGATTTAACTCCATTTCTGAAGGGAAACAAACAGCATAGTTCTCATCCATGGATCACAATCTGCTTTAGAGCAAGAGGCACGCTCTTGCTTTCTAGTGTCTCTAATTCAGCAGGAAATGTGAGTGTGCTCAGAACAAAAGAACGGTGTTTCATACACATATGGACCATATCTTGTTAAACTCTGCTTCTGAAAATGAAAAAAACCACAGGTCCTCTAACATCCAATGCTTGTCAATTAAGATGAGAAATGTGTGAGCTTCGTGAATGATGTACTTCTTTTGAGCTGAAAAGTGACTGCCCTTACCTGAAACGAAGTCTTGCTTGTAGGAAGACACAGAGCCTGGGATTTAACTCCATTTCTGAAGGGAAACAAACAGAATAGTTCTCATCCATGGATCACACTCTGCTTTAGCGGAAGAAGCAAGCTCTTGCTTTCTAGAGGCTCTAGGGCAGCATGAAACATGTGTGTGCTGAGAACAAAAGAACGAGGTTTCCTACACATATGGACCATATGTAATCCACCTCTGCTTCTGAAACTGATACAAAGCAGTGGTCCTCTAATATCCAATGCTTGTCAGTTAAGATGAGAAACATGTGAGTTTCGTGAACTATGTAGTGCGTTTGAACTGTAAAGAAACTGCCCTTACCTGAAAGGAAGTCTTGCTTGTAGGAAGAAATAGAGCCTGGGATTTAACTACATTTCTGAAGTGAAACACACAGCAGAGTTCTCATCCATTGATCACACTCTGCTTGAGAACAAGAAGCATCCTCTTTCTTTCTAGAGCCTCTAAACAGCATTGAAACGTGAGTGTGCTGAGAACAAAAGAACGATGTTTCCTGCACATACGGACCCTATCTAGTTCAACTCTGCTTCTGAAACTGAAACAAACCACAGGTCCTCTATCATCCAATGCATGTCAGTTAAGATGAGAAACGTGTGAGCTACCTGAACGATGTAGTTCGTTTGAGCTGTAAAGAAACTGCCCTTACCTGAAAAGAATTCTTGCTTTTAGGAAGACTCAGAGCCAGGGATTTAACTCCTTTTCTGAAGTGAAAAACACATAAGAGTTCTCATCCATTGATCACATTCTGCTTTAGAACAAGAAGCATGCTCTTGCTTTCCAGAGTCACTAAGACAGCAGGAAACGTGAATGTGCTGAGAACAAATGAATGGTGTTTCCTACACATACGGACCATGTCTAGTCCAACTCTGTATCTGAAACGGATACAAAGCACTGGTCCTCTAACATCCAATGCTTGTCTGTTAAGATGAGAAATGTGTGAGCTTCCTGAACGATGTAGTTCGTTTGAGCTGTAAAGAAACTGCCCTAACCTGAAAAGAATTCTTGCTTTTAGGAAGACTCAGAGCCAGGGATTTGACACCTTTTCTGAAGTGAAACACACAGCAGAGTTCTCATCCATTGATCACACTCTGCTTTAGAGCGAGAAGCATGCTCTTGCTTTCTAGCTTCTCTAATACAGCAGGAAAAGTGAGTGAGCTCAGAACAAAAGAACGGGGTTTCCTACACATACGGACCATATCTAGTTAAACTCTGCTTCTGAAACTGAAACAAACCACAGGTCCTCTAACATCCAATGCTTGTCAGTTAAGATGAGAAACATGTGAGCTTTGTGAACGATGTAGTTCGTTTGAACTGTAAAGAGACTGTCCTTAACTGAAACGAATTCTTGCTTGTTGGAAGACACAGAGCCTGGGATTTAACTCCATTTCTGAAGGGAAACACACAGCACAGTTATCATCCATGGATCACACTCGGCTTTAGAGCGAGCAGGACGCTCTTGCTTTCTAGCGATTCTAATACAGCAGGAAATCTGAGTGTGCTCAGAACAAAAGAATGGTGTTTCCTACACATAGGGACCATATCAAGTTCAACTCTTCTTCTGAAACTGAAACAAACCACAGGTCATCTAACATCCTATGCTTGTTAGTTAAGATGAGAAACGTGTGAGCTTCATAAATAATGTTGTTCGTTTGAGCTGGAAAGAAAATGCAGTTACCTGAAACGAAGTCTTGCTTGTAGGAAGAATCAGAGCCTGGGATTTAACTCCATTTCTGAAGGGAAACAAACAGCATAGTTCTCATCCATGGATCATAATCTGCTTTAGAGCAAGAGGCACACTCTTGCTTTCTAGTGTCTCTAATTCAGCAGGAAATGTGAGTGTGCTCAGAACAAAAGAACGGTGTTTCCTACACATATGGACCATATCTAGCTAAACTCTGCTTCTGAAAATGAAATAAACCACAGGTACTCTAACATCCAATGCTTGTCAATTAAGATGAGAAATGTGTGAGCTTCGTGAATGATGTAGTTCGTTTGAGCAGAAAAGTGACTGCCCTTACCTGAAGATAATTCTTGCTTTTAGGAAGACTTAGAGCCTTGGATTTAACTACTTTTCTGAAGTGAAACACACAGAAGAGTTCTCATCCATTGATCACACTCTGCTTTAGAACAACAAGCACACTCTTGCTTTCTAGAGTCTCAAAGACACCAGGAAACGTGAGTATGCTGAGAACAAAAGAACGGTGTTTCCTACACATATGGACCATGTCTAGTCCAACTCTGTATCTGAAACTGATACAAAGCACTGATCCTATAAAATCCAGTTCTTGTCGGTTAAGATGAGGAACGAGTGAGTTTCGTGAACGATGTACTTCGTTTGAGCTGTAAAGAAACTGCCCTTACCTGAAAAGAATTCTTGCTTTTAGGGAGACTCAGAGACTGGGATTTAACTCCTTTTCGGAAGTGAAACACACAGAAGAGTTCTCATCCATGGAACACACGCTGCTTTAGAGCGAGAAGCACGCTCTTGCTTTCTACCTTCTCTAATACAGCAGGAAATATGAGTGTGCTCAGAAGTAGAGAACGGTGTTTCCTACACATACGGACCATATCTAGTCCAACTCTGCTTCTGAAACTGATACAAAGCACTGGTCCTCTAACATCCAATGCTTGTCAGTTAAGATTGGAAACATGTGAGTTTCGTGAACGATGTAGTTCGTTTGAACTGTAAAGAAACTGCCCTTACCTGAAAGGAAGTCTTGCTTTTAGGAAGAAACAGAGCCTGGGATTTAACTCCATTTCTGAAGTGAATCACAGAGCACAGTTCTCATACATGGATCACACTCTGCTTTTGAGCAAGAAGCACGCACTTGCTTTCTAGAGGCTCTAGGGCAGCATGAAACATGAGTGTGCTGAGAAGAAAAGAATGATGTTTCCTACACATAAGGACCATATGTAGTCCAACTCTCCTTCTGAAACTGATACAAAGCACTGGTCCTCTAACATCCAATGCTTGTCAGTTAAGATGAGAAACATGTGAGTTTCGTGAACGATGTAGTTCGTTTGAACTGTAAAAAACTGCCCTTACCTGAAAGGAAGTCTTGCCTGTAGGAAGACACGGAGCCTGGGATTTAACTACATTTCTGAAGTGAAACACACAGCAGAGTTCTCATCCATTGATCACACTCTGCTTTAGAACAAGAAGCATGCTCTTGCTTTCTAGAGGCTCTAAGACTGCATTGAAATATGAGTGTGCTGAGAACAAAAGAATGGTATTTCCTACACATACGGACCATGTCTAGTCCAACTCTGATTCTGAATCGGATACAAAGACTGGTCCTCTAACATCCAATGCTTCTCAGTTAAGGTGAGAAACGTGTGAGTTTCTTAAACAATGTTGTTCGTTTGAGGTGTAAAGAAACTGCCCTTAACTCAAACGTAGTCTTGCTTGTAGGAAGACACAGAGCCTGGGATTTAACTCCATGTCTGAATTGAAACACACAGCAGAGTTCTCATCCACTGATCACACTCTGCTTTAGAACAAGAGGCACGCTCTTGCTTTCTAGAGTCTCTAAGACCACAGGAAACGTGAGTGTGCTGAGAAGAAAAGAACAGTGTTTCCTACACATACGGACCATATCTAGTCCAACTCTGCTTCTGAAACTGATACAAAGCACTGGAGCTCTAACATCCAATGCTTGTCAATTAAGACGAGAAATGTGTGAGCTTCGTGAATGATGTATTTCGTTTGAGCTGAAAAGTGACTTCCCTTACCTGAAACGAAGTCTTCATTGTAGGAAGACACAGAGACTGGGATTTAACTCCATTTCTGAAAGGAAACACACAGCACAGTTATCATCCATGGATCACACTCGGCTTTAGAGCGAGCAGGCCGCTCTTGCTTTCTAGCTATTCTAATACAGCAGATAATCTGAGTGTGCTCAGAACAAAAGAACGGTGTTTCCTACATATATGGACCATATCTTGTTAAACTCTGCTTCTGAAAATGAAATAAACCACAGGTCCTCTAACATCCAATGCTTGTCAATTAAGATGAGAAATGTGTGAGCTTCGTGAATGATGTAGTTCATTTGAGCTGAAAAGTGACTGCCCTTACCTGAAACGAAGTCTTGCTTGTAGGAAGACACAGAGCCTGGGATTTAACTCCATTTCTGAAGGGAAACACACAGAATAGTTCTCATCCATGGATCACACTCTGCTTTAGAGCAAGAAGCACGCTCTTGCTTTCTAGAGGCTCTAGGGCAGCATGAAACATGAGTGTGCTGAGAACAAAAGAACGATGTTTCCTACACATACGGACCATATGTAGTCCAACTCTGCTTCTGAAACTGATACAAAGCAGTGGTCCTCTAATATCCAATGCTTGTCAGTTAAGATGAGAAATATGTGAGTTTCGTGAACGATGTAGTTCGTTTGTACTGTAAAGAAACTGCCCTTACCTGAATGGAAGTCTTGCTTGTAGGAAGACACGGAGCCTAGGATTTAACTACATTTCTGAAGTGAAACACACAGCAGAGTTCTCATCCATTGATCACACTCTGCTTGAGAACAAAAGCATCCTCTTGCTTTCTAGAGGCTCTAAGACAGCATTGAAACGTGAGTGTGCTGAGAACAAAAGAACGATGTTTCCTGCACATATGGACCCTATCTAGTTCAACTCTGCTTCTGAAACTGAAACAAACCACAGGTCCTCTATCATCCAATGCATGTCATTTTAGATGAGAAACGTGTGAGCTTCGTGAACAATGTAGTCCGTTTGAGCTGTACAGATACTGCCCTTACCTGAAAAGAATTCTTGCTTTTAAGAAGACTCAGAGCCTTGGATTTAACTCCTTTTCTGAAGTGAAACACACAGAAGAGTTCTCATCCATTGATCACACACTGCTTTAGAACAACATGCACGCTCTTTCTTTCTAGAGTCACTAAGACAGCAGGAAACATGAGTGTGCTGAGAACAAAAGAATGGTGTTTCCTACACATACGGACCATGTCTAGTCCAACTCTGATTCTGAAACGGATACAAACAGTGGTCCTCTAACATCCAATGCTTGTCAGTTAAGATGAGAAACATGTGAGCTTCTTAAACAATGATGTTCGTTTGAGCTGTAAAGAAACTGCCCTTAACTGAAACGTAGTCTTGCTTGTAGGAAGACACAGAGACTGGGATTTAACTCCATGTCTGAATTGAAACACACAGCAGAGTTCTCATCCACTGACCACACTCAGCTTTAGATCAAGAGGCACGCTCTTGCTTTCTAGTGTCTCTAATTCAGCAGGAAATGTGAGTGTGCTCAGAACAAAAGAACGGTGTTTCCTACACATATGGACCATATCTTGTTAAACTCTGCTTCTGAAAATGAAATAAACCACAGGTCCTCTAACATCCAATGCTTGTCAATTAAGATGAGAAATGTGTGAGCTTCGTGAATGATGTAGTTCGTTTGAGCTGAAAAGTGACTGCCCTTACCTGAAACGAAGTCTTGCTTGTAGGAAGATACAGAGCCTGGGATTTAACTCCATTTCTGAAGGGAAACACACAGAATAGTTCTCATCCATGGATCACACTCTGCTTTAGAGCAAGAAGCACGCTCTTGCTTTCTAGAGGCTCTAGGGCAGCATGAAACATGAGTGTGCTGAGAACAAAAGAACGATGTTTCCTACACATACGGACCATATGTAGTCCAACTCTGCTTCTGAAACTGATACAAAACAGTGGTCCTCTAATATCCAATGCTTGTCAGTTAAGATGAGAAACATGTGAGTTTCGTGAACGATGTAGTTCGTTTGAACTGTAAAGAAACTGCGCTTACCTGAAAGGAAGTCTTGCTTGTAGGAAGAAATAGAGCCTGGGATTTAACTACATTTCTGAAGTGAAACACACAGCAGAGTTCTCATCCATTGATCACACTCTGCTTGAGAACAAGAAGCATCCTCTTGCTTTCTAGAGGCTCTAAGACAGCATTGAAACGTGAGTGTGCTGAGAACAAAAGAACGATGTTTCCTGCACATACGGACCCTATCTAGTTCAACTCTGCTTCTGAAACTGAAACAAACCACAGGTCCTCTATCATCCAATGCATGTCAGTTAAGATGAGAAACGTGTTAGCTTCCTGAACGATGTAGTTCGTTTGAGCTGTAAAGAATCTGCCCTTACCTGAAAAGAATTCTTGCTTTTAGGAAGACTCAGAGCCAGGGATTTAACTCCTTTTCTGAAGTGAAACACACATAAGAGTTCTCATCCATTGATCACATTCTGCTTTAGAACAAGAAGCATGCTCTTGCTGTCTAGAGTCACTATGACAGCAGGAAACGTGAGTGTGCTGAGAACAAAAGAATGGTGTTTCCTACACATACGGACCATGTCTAGTCCAACTCTGTATCTGAAACGGATACAAAGCACTGGTCCTCTAACATCCAATGCTTGTCAGTTAAGATGAGAAACGTGTGAGCTTCCTGAACGATGTAGTTCGTTTGCGCTGTAAAGAAACTGCCCTAACCTGAAAAGAATTCTTGCTTTTAGGAAGACTCAGAGCCAGGGATTTGACACCTTTTCTGAAGTGAAACACACAGCAGAGTTCTCATCCATTGATCACACTCTGCTTTAGAGCGAGAAGCATGCTCTTGCTTTCTAGCTTCTCTAATACAGCAGGAAAAGTGAGTGAGCTCAGAACAAAAGAACGGGGTTTCCTACACATACGGACCATATCTAGTTAAACTCTGCTTCTGAAACTGAAACAAACCACAGGTCCTCTAACATCCAATGCTTGTCAGTTAAGATGAGAAACATGTGAGCTTCGTGAACGATGTAGTTCGTTTGAACTGTAAAGAGACTGTCCTTACCTGAAATGAATTCTTGCTTGTTGGAAGACACAGAGCCTGGGATTTAACTCCATTTCTGAAGGGAAACACACAGCACAGTTATCATCTATGGATCACACTCGGCTTTATAGCGAGCAGGACGCTCTTGCTTTCTAGCGATTCTAATACAGCAGGAAATCTGAGTGTGCTCAGAACAAAAGAATGGTGTTTCCTACACATAGGGACCATATCAAGTTCAACTCTCCTTCTGAAACTGAAACAAACCACAGGTCATCTAACATCCTATGCTTGTTAGTTAAGATGAGAAACGTGTGAGCTTCATAAATAATGTTGTTCGTTTGAGCTGGAAAGAAACTGCAGTTACCTGAAACGAAGTCTTGCTTGTAGGAAGAATCAGAGCCTGGGATTTAACTCCATTTCTGAAGGGAAACAAACAGCATAGTTCTCATCCATGGATCACAATCTGCTTTAGAGCAAGAGGCACACTCTTGCTTTCTAGTGTCTCTAATTCAGCAGGAAATGTGAGTGTGCTCAGAACAAAAGAACGGTGTTTCCTACACATATGGACCATATCTAGCTAAACTCTGCTTCTGAAAATGAAATAAACCACAGGTACTCTAACATCCAATGCTTGTCAATTAAGATGAGAAATGTGTGAGCTTCGTGAATGATGTAGTTCGTTTGAGCAGAAAAGTGACTGCCCTTACCTGAAGAGAATTCTTGCTTTTAGGAAGACTTAGAGCCTTGGATTTAACTACTTTTCTGAAGTGAAACACACAGAAGAGTTCTCATCCATTGATCACACTCTGCTTTAGAACAACAAGCACAGTCTTGCTTTCTAGAGTCTCAAAGACACCAGGAAACGTGAGTATGCTGAGAACAAAAGAACGGTGTTTCCTACACATATGGACCATGTCTAGTCCAACTCTGTATCTGAAACTGATACAAAGCACTGATCCTCTAAAATCCAGTTCTTGTCGGTTAAGATGAGGAACGAGTGAGTTTCGTGAACGATGTACTTCGTTTGAGCTGTAAAGAAACTGCCCTTACCTGAAAAGAATTCTTGCTTTTAGGGAGACTCAGAGACTGGGATTTAACTCCTTTTCTGAAGTGAAACACACAGAAGAGTTCTCATCCATGGAACACACGCTGCTTTAGAGCGAGAAGCACGCTCTTGCTTTCTACCTTCTCTAATACAGCAGGAAATATGAGTGTGCTCAGAAGAAGAGAACGGTGTTTCCTACACATACAGACCATATCTAGTCCAACTCTGCTTCTGAAACTGATACAAAGCACTGGTCCTCTAACATCCAATGCTTGTCAGTTAAGATTGGAAACATGTGAGTTTCGTGAACGATGTAGTTCGTTTGAACTGAAAAGAAACTGCCCTTCCCTGAAAGGAAGTCTTGCTTTTAGGAAGAAACAGAGCCTGGGATTTAACTCCATTTCTGAAGTGAAACACAGAGCACAGTTCTCATACATGGATCACACTCTGCTTTTGAGCAAGAAGCACGCACTTGCTTTCTAGAGGCTCTAGGGCAGCATGAAACATGAGTGTGCTGAGAAGAAAAGAATGATGTTTCCTACACATAAGGACCATATGTAGTCCAACTCTCCTTCTGAAACTGATACAAAGCACTGGTCCTCTAACATCCAATGCTTGTCAGTTAAGATGAGAAACATGTGAGTTTCGTGAACGATGTAGTTCGTTTGAACTGTAAAGAAACTGCCCTTACCTGAAAGGAAGACTTGCTTGTAGGAAGACACGGAGCCTGGGATTTAACTACATTTCTGAAGTGAAACACACAGCAGAGTTCTCATCCATTGATCACACTCTGCTTTAGAACAAGAAGCATGCTCTTGCTTTCTAGAGGCTCTAAGACTGCATTGAAATATGAGTGTGCTGAGAACAAAAGAATGGTGTTTCCTACACATACGGACCATGTCTAGTCCAACTCTGATTCTGAATCGGATACAAAGACTGGTCCTCTAACATCCAATGCTTCTCAGTTAAGATGAGAAACGTGTGAGTTTCTTAAACATTGTTGTTCGTTTGAGGTGTAAAGAAACTTCCCTTAACTCAAACGTAGTCTTGCTTGTAGGAAGACACAGAGCCTGGGATTTAACTCCATGTCTGAATTGAAACACACAGCAGAGTTCTCATCCACTGATCACACTCTGCTTTAGAACAAGAGGCACGCTCTTGCTTTCTAGAGTCTCTAAGACCACAGGAAACGTGAGTGTGCTGAGAAGAAAAGAACAGTGTTTCCTACACATACGGACCATATCTAGTCCAACTCTGCTTCTGAAACTGATACAAAGCACTGGAGCTCTAACATCCAATGCTTGTCAATTAAGATGAGAAATGTGTGAGCTTCGTGAATGATGTAGTTCGTTTGAGCTGAAAAGTGACTTCCCTTACCTGAAACGAAGTCTTCCTTGTAGGAAGACACAGAGACTGGGATTTAACTCCATTTCTGAAAGGAAACACACAGCACAGTTATCATCCATGGATCACACTCTGCTTTAGAGCGAGCAGGCCGCTCTTGCTTTCTAGCTATTCTAATACAGCAGATAATCTGAGTATGCTCAGAACAAAAGAATGGTGTTTCCTACACATAGGGACCATATCAAGTTCAACTCTGCTTCTGAAACTGAAACAAACCACAGGTCCTCTATCATCCTATGCTTGTTAGTTAAGATGAGAAACGTGTGAGCTTCGTAAATAATGTTGTTCTTTTGAGCTGGAAAGAAACTGCAGTTACCTGAAACGAAGTCTTGCTTGTAGGAAGAATCAGAGCCTGGGATTTAACTCCATTTCTGAAGGGAAACAAACAGCATAGTTCTCATCCATGGATCACAATCTGCTTTAGAGCAAGAGGCATGCTCTTGCTTTCTAGTGTCTCTAATTCAGCAGGAAATGTGAGTGTGCTCAGAACAAAAGAACGGTGTTTCCTACATATATGGACCATATCTTGTTAAACTCTGCTTCTGAAAATGAAATAAACCACAGGTCCTCTAACATCCAATGCTTGTCAATTAAGATGAGAAATGTGTGAGCTTCGTGAATGATGTAGTTCGTTTGAGCTGAAAAGTGACTGCCCTTACCTGAAACGAAGTCTTGCTTGTAGGAAGACACAGAGCCTGGGATTTAACTCCATTTCTGAAGGGAAACACACAGAATAGTTCTCATCCATGGATCACACTCTGCTTTAGAGCAAGAAGCACGCTCTTGCTTTCTAGAGGCTCTAGGGCAGCATGAAACATGAGTGTGCTGAGAACAAAAGAACGATGTTTCCTACACATACGGACCATATGTAGTCCAACTCTGCTTCTGAAACTGATACAAAGCAGTGGTCCTCTAATATCCAATGCTTGTCAGTTAAGATGAGAAATATGTGAGTTTCGTGAACGATGTAGTTCGTTTGTACTGTAAAGAAACTGCCCTTACCTGAATGGAAGTCTTGCTTGTAGGAAGACACGGAGCCTAGGATTTAACTACATTTCTGAAGTGAAACACACAGCAGAGTTCTCATCCATTGATCACACTCTGCTTGAGAACAAAAGCATCCTCTTGCTTTCTAGAGGCTCTAAGACAGCATTGAAACGTGAGTGTGCTGAGAACAAAAGAACGATGTTTCCTGCACATATGGACCCTATCTAGTTCAACTCTGCTTCTGAAACTGAAACAAACCACAGGTCCTCTATCATCCAATGCATGTCATTTTAGATGAGAAACGTGTGAGCTTCGTGAACAATGTAGTCCGTTTGAGCTGTACAGATACTGCCCTTACCTGAAAAGAATTCTTGCTTTTAAGAAGACTCAGAGCCTTGGATTTAACTCCTTTTCTGAAGTGAAACACACAGAAGAGTTCTCATCCATTGATCACACACTGCTTTAGAACAACATGCACGCTCTTTCTTTCTAGAGTCACTAAGACAGCAGGAAACATGAGTGTGCTGAGAACAAAAGAATGGTGTTTCCTACACATACGGACCATGTCTAGTCCAACTCTGATTCTGAAACGGATACAAACAGTGGTCCTCTAACATCCAATGCTTGTCAGTTAAGATGAGAAACATGTGAGCTTCTTAAACAATGATGTTCGTTTGAGCTGTAAAGAAACTGCCCTTAACTGAAACGTAGTCTTGCTTGTAGGAAGACACAGAGCCTGGAATTTAACTCCATGTCTGAATTGAAACACACAGCAGAGTTCTCATCCACTGACCACACTCAGCTTTAGATCAAGAGGCACGCTCTTGCTTTCTAGTGTCTCTAATTCAGCAGGAAATGTGAGTGTGCTCAGAACAAAAGAACGGTGTTTCCTACACATATGGACCATATCTTGTTAAACTCTGCTTCTGAAAATGAAATAAACCACAGGTCCTCTAACATCCAATGCTTGTCAATTAAGATGAGAAATGTGTGAGCTTCGTGAATGATGTAGTTCGTTTGAGCTGAAAAGTGACTGCCCTTACCTGAAACGAAGTCTTGCTTGTAGGAAGATACAGAGCCTGGGATTGAACTCCATTTCTGAAGGGAAACACACAGAATAGTTCTCATCCATGGATCACACTCTGCTTTAGAGCAAGAAGCACGCTCTTGCTTTCTAGAGGCTCTAGGGCAGCATGAAACATGAGTGTGCTGAGAACAAAAGAACGATGTTTCCTACACATACGGACCATATGTAGTCCAACTCTGCTTCTGAAACTGATACAAAACAGTGGTCCTCTAATATCCAATGCTTGTCAGTTAAGATGAGAAACATGTGAGTTTCATGAACGATGTAGTTCGTTTGAACTGTAAAGAAACTGCGCTTACCTGAAAGGAAGTCTTGCTTGTAGGAAGAAATAGAGCCTGGGATTTAACTACATTTCTGAAGTGAAACACACAGCAGAGTTCTCATCCATTGATCACACTCTGCTTGAGAACAAGAAGCATCCTCTTGCTTTCTAGAGGCTCTAAGACAGCATTGAAACGTGAGTGTGCTGAGAACAAAAGAACGATGTTTCCTGCACATACGGACCCTATCTAGTTCAACTCTGCTTCTGAAACTGAAACAAACCACAGGTCCTCCATCATCCAATGCATGTCAGTTAAGATGAGAAACGTGTGAGCTTCCTGAACGATGTAGTTCGTTTGAGCTGTAAAGAATCTGCCCTTACCTAAAAAGAATTCTTGCTTTTAGGAAGACACAGAGCCAGGGATTTAACTCCTTTTCTGAAGTGAAACACACATAAGAGTTCTCATCCATTGATCACATTCTGCTTTAGAACAAGAAGCATGCTCTTGCTGTCTCGAGTCACTAAGACAGCAGGAAACGTGAATGTGCTGAGAACAAATGAATGGTGTTTCCTACACATAAGGACCATGTCTAGTCCAACTCTGTATCTGAAACGGATACAAAGCACTGGTCCTCTAACATCCAATGCTTGTCAGTTAAGATGAGAAACGTGTGAGCTTCCTGAACGATGTAGTTCATTTGAGCTGTAAAGAAACTGCCCTAACCTGAAAAGAATTCTTGCTTTTAGGAAGACTCAGAGCCAGGGATTTGACACCTTTTCTGAAGTGAAACACACAGCAGAGTTCTCATCCATTGATCACACTCTGCTTTAGAGCGAGAAGCATGCTCTTGCTTTCTAGCTTCTCTAATACAGCAGGAAAAGTGAGTGAGCTCAGAACAAAAGAACGGGGTTTCCTACACATACGGACCATATCTAGTTAAACTCTGCTTCTGAAACTGAAACAAACCACAGGTCCTCTAACATCCAATGCTTGTCAGTTAAGATGAGAAACATGTGAGCTTCGTGAACGATGTAGTTCGTTTGAACTGTAAAGAGACTGTCCTTACCTGAAATGAATTCTTGCTTGTTGGAAGACACAGAGCCTGGGATTTAACTCCATTTCTGAAGGGAAACACACAGCACAGTTATCATCTATGGATCACACTCGGCTTTATAGCGAGCAGGACGCTCTTGCTTTCTAGCGATTCTAATACAGCAGGAAATCTGAGTGTGCTCAGAACAAAAGAATGGTGTTTCCTACACATAGGGACCATATCAAGTTCAACTCTCCTTCTGAAACTGAAACAAACCACAGGTCATCTAACATCCTATGCTTGTTAGTTAAGATGAGAAACGTGTGAGCTTCATAAATAATGTTGTTCGTTTGAGCTGGAAAGAAACTGCAGTTACCTGAAACGAAGTCTTGCTTGTAGGAAGAATCAGAGCCTGGGATTTAACTCCATTTCTGAAGGGAAACAAACAGCATAGTTCTCATCCATGGATCACAATCTGCTTTAGAGCAAGAGGCACACTCTTGCTTTCTAGTGTCTCTAATTCAGCAGGAAATGTGAGTGTGCTCAGAACAAAAGAACGGTGTTTCCTACACATATGGACCATATCTAGCTAAACTCTGCTTCTGAAAATGAAATAAACCACAGGTACTCTAACATCCAATGCTTGTCAATTAAGATGAGAAATGTGTGAGCTTCGTGAATGATGTAGTTCGTTTGAGCAGAAAAGTGACTGCCCTTACCTGAAGAGAATTCTTGCTTTTAGGAAGACTTAGAGCCTTGGATTTAACTACTTTTCTGAAGTGAAACACACAGAAGAGTTCTCATCCATTGATCACACTCTGCTTTAGAACAACAAGCACAGTCTTGCTTTCTAGAGTCTCAAAGACACCAGGAAACGTGAGTATGCTGAGAACAAAAGAACGGTGTTTCCTACACATATGGACCATGTCTAGTCCAACTCTGTATCTGAAACTGATACAAAGCACTGATCCTCTAAAATCCAGTTCTTGTCGGTTAAGATGAGGAACGAGTGAGTTTCGTGAACGATGTACTTCGTTTGAGCTGTAAAGAAACTGCCCTTACCTGAAAAGAATTCTTGCTTTTAGGGAGACTCAGAGACTGGGATTTAACTCCTTTTCTGAAGTGAAACACACAGAAGAGTTCTCATCCATGGAACACACGCTGCTTTAGAGCGAGAAGCACGCTCTTGCTTTCTACCTTCTCTAATACAGCAGGAAATATGAGTGTGCTCAGAAGAAGAGAACGGTGTTTCCTACACATACAGACCATATCTAGTCCAACTCTGCTTCTGAAACTGATACAAAGCACTGGTCCTCTAACATCCAATGCTTGTCAGTTAAGAT
The DNA here is from genome assembly GCA_949786385.1 of Onychomys leucogaster. Classification (NCBI taxonomy): domain Eukaryota; kingdom Metazoa; phylum Chordata; class Mammalia; order Rodentia; family Cricetidae; genus Onychomys; species Onychomys leucogaster. The sequence continues at coordinate 980,185 of CATKUP010000063.1, forward strand.
TGGAAACATGTGAGTTTCGTGAACGATGTAGTTCGTTTGAACTGAAAAGAAACTGCCCTTCCCTGAAAGGAAGTCTTGCTTTTAGGAAGAAACAGAGCCTGGGATTTAACTCCATTTCTGAAGTGAAACACAGAGCACAGTTCTCATACATGGATCACACTCTGCTTTTGAGCAAGAAGCACGCACTTGCTTTCTAGAGGCTCTAGGGCAGCATGAAACATGAGTGTGCTGAGAAGAAAAGAATGATGTTTCCTACACATAAGGACCATATGTAGTCCAACTCTCCTTCTGAAACTGATACAAAGCACTGGTCCTCTAACATCCAATGCTTGTCAGTTAAGATGAGAAACATGTGAGTTTCGTGAACGATGTAGTTCGTTTGAACTGTAAAGAAACTGCCCTTACCTGAAAGGAAGACTTGCTTGTAGGAAGACACGGAGCCTGGGATTTAACTACATTTCTGAAGTGAAACACACAGCAGAGTTCTCATCCATTGATCACACTCTGCTTTAGAACAAGAAGCATGCTCTTGCTTTCTAGAGGCTCTAAGACTGCATTGAAATATGAGTGTGCTGAGAACAAAAGAATGGTGTTTCCTACACATACGGACCATGTCTAGTCCAACTCTGATTCTGAATCGGATACAAAGACTGGTCCTCTAACATCCAATGCTTCTCAGTTAAGATGAGAAACGTGTGAGTTTCTTAAACATTGTTGTTCGTTTGAGGTGTAAAGAAACTTCCCTTAACTCAAACGTAGTCTTGCTTGTAGGAAGACACAGAGCCTGGGATTTAACTCCATGTCTGAATTGAAACACACAGCAGAGTTCTCATCCACTGATCACACTCTGCTTTAGAACAAGAGGCACGCTCTTGCTTTCTAGAGTCTCTAAGACCACAGGAAACGTGAGTGTGCTGAGAAGAAAAGAACAGTGTTTCCTACACATACGGACCATATCTAGTCCAACTCTGCTTCTGAAACTGATACAAAGCACTGGAGCTCTAACATCCAATGCTTGTCAATTAAGATGAGAAATGTGTGAGCTTCGTGAATGATGTAGTTCGTTTGAGCTGAAAAGTGACTTCCCTTACCTGAAACGAAGTCTTCATTGTAGGAAGACACAGAGACTGGGATTTAACTCCATTTCTGAAAGGAAACACACAGCACAGTTATCATCCATGGATCACACTCGGCTTTAGAGCGAGCAGGCCGCTCTTGCTTTCTAGCTATTCTAATACAGCAGATAATCTGAGTATGCTCAGAACAAAAGAATGGTGTTTCCTACACATAGGGACCATATCAAGTTCAACTCTGCTTCTGAAACTGAAACAAACCACAGGTCCTCTATCATCCTATGCTTGTTAGTTAAGATGAGAAACGTGTGAGCTTCGTAAATAATGTTGTTCTTTTGAGCTGGAAAGAAACTGCAGTTACCTGAAACGAAGTCTTGCTTGTAGGAAGAATCAGAGCCTGGGATTTAACTCCATTTCTGAAGGGAAACAAACAGCATAGTTCTCATCCATGGATCACAATCTGCTTTAGAGCAAGAGGCATGCTCTTGCTTTCTAGTGTCTCTAATTCAGCAGGAAATGTGAGTGTGCTCAGAACAAAAGAACGGTGTTTCCTACATATATGGACCATATCTTGTTAAACTCTGCTTCTGAAAATGAAATAAACCACAGGTCCTCTAACATCCAATGCTTGTCAATTAAGATGAGAAATGTGTGAGCTTCGTGAATGATGTAGTTCGTTTGAGCTGAAAAGTGACTGCCCTTACCTGAAACGAAGTCTTGCTTGTAGGAAGACACAGAGCCTGGGATTTAACTCCATTTCTGAAGGGAAACACACAGAATAGTTCTCATCCATGGATCACACTCTGCTTTAGAGCAAGAAGCACGCTCTTGCTTTCTAGAGGCTCTAGGGCAGCATGAAACATGAGTGTGCTGAGAACAAAAGAACGATGTTTCCTACACATACGGACCATATGTAGTCCAACTCTGCTTCTGAAACTGATACAAAGCAGTGGTCCTCTAATATCCAATGCTTGTCAGTTAAGATGAGAAATATGTGAGTTTCGTGAACGATGCAGTTCGTTTGTACTGTAAAGAAACTGCCCTTACCTGAATGGAAGTCTTGCTTGTAGGAAGACACGGAGCCTAGGATTTAACTACATTTCTGAAGTGAAACACACAGCAGAGTTCTCATCCATTGATCACACTCTGCTTGAGAACAAAAGCATCCTCTTGCTTTCTAGAGGCTCTAAGACAGCATTGAAACGTGAGTGTGCTGAGAACAAAAGAACGATGTTTCCTGCACATATGGACCCTATCTAGTTCAACTCTGCTTCTGAAACTGAAACAAACCACAGGTCCTCTATCATCCAATGCATGTCATTTTAGATGAGAAACGTGTGAGCTTCGTGAACAATGTAGTCCGTTTGAGCTGTACAGATACTGCCCTTACCTGAAAAGAATTCTTGCTTTTAAGAAGACTCAGAGCCTTGGATTTAACTCCTTTTCTGAAGTGAAACACACAGAAGAGTTCTCATCCATTGATCACACACTGCTTTAGAACAACATGCACGCTCTTTCTTTCTAGAGTCACTAAGACAGCAGGAAACATGAGTGTGCTGAGAACAAAAGAATGGTGTTTCCTACACATACGGACCATGTCTAGTCCAACTCTGATTCTGAAACGGATACAAACAGTGGTCCTCTAACATCCAATGCTTGTCAGTTAAGATGAGAAACATGTGAGCTTCTTAAACAATGATGTTCGTTTGAGCTGTAAAGAAACTGCCCTTAACTGAAAAGTAGTCTTGCTTGTAGGAAGACACAGAGCCTGGGATTTAACTCCATGTCTGAATTGAAACACACAGCAGAGTTCTCATCCACTGACCACACTCAGCTTTAGATCAAGAGGCACGCTCTTGCTTTCTAGTGTCTCTAATTCAGCAGGAAATGTGAGTGTGCTCAGAACAAAAGAACGGTGTTTCCTACACATATGGACCATATCTTGTTAAACTCTGCTTCTGAAAATGAAATAAACCACAGGTCCTCTAACATCCAATGCTTGTCAATTAAGATGAGAAATGTGTGAGCTTCGTGAATGATGTAGTTCGTTTGAGCTGAAAAGTGACTGCCCTTACCTGAAACGAAGTCTTGCTTGTAGGAAGATACAGAGCCTGGGATTTAACTCCATTTCTGAAGGGAAACACACAGAATAGTTCTCATCCATGGATCACACTCTGCTTTAGAGCAAGAAGCACGCTCTTGCTTTCTAGAGGCTCTAGGGCAGCATGAAACATGAGTGTGCTGAGAACAAAAGAACGATGTTTCCTACACATACGGACCATATGTAGTCCAACTCTGCTTCTGAAACTGATACAAAACAGTGGTCCTCTAATATCCAATGCTTGTCAGTTAAGATGAGAAACATGTGAGTTTTGTGAACGATGTAGTTCGTTTGAACTGTAAAGAAACTGCGCTTACCTGAAAGGAAGTCTTGCTTGTAGGAAGAAATAGAGCCTGGGATTTAACTACATTTCTGAAGTGAAACACACAGCAGAGTTCTCATCCATTGATCACACTCTGCTTGAGAACAAGAAGCATCCTCTTGCTTTCTAGAGGCTCTAAGACAGCATTGAAACGTGAGTGTGCTGAGAACAAAAGAACGATGTTTCCTGCACATACGGACCCTATCTAGTTCAACTCTGCTTCTGAAACTGAAACAAACCACAGGTCCTCTATCATCCAATGCATGTCAGTTAAGATGAGAAACGTGTGAGCTTCCTGAACGATGTAGTTCGTTTGAGCTGTAAAGAATCTGCCCTTACCTGAAAAGAATTCTTGCTTTTAGGAAGACTCAGAGCCAGGGATTTAACTCCTTTTCTGAAGTGAAACACACATAAGAGTTCTCATCCATTGATCACATTCTGCTTTAGAACAAGAAGCATGCTCTTGCTTTCTAGAGTCACTATGACAGCAGGAAACGTGAGTGTGCTGAGAACAAAAGAATGGTGTTTCCTACACATACGGACCATGTCTAGTCCAACTCTGTATCTGAAACGGATACAAAGCACTGGTCCTCTAACATCCAATGCTTGTCAGTTAAGATGAGAAACGTGTGAGCTTCCTGAACGATGTAGTTCGTTTGCGCTGTAAAGAAACTGCCCTAACCTGAAAAGAATTCTTGCTTTTAGGAAGACTCAGAGCTAGGGATTTAACACCTTTTCTGAAGTGAAACACACAGAAGAGTTCTCATCCATTGATCACACTCTGCTTTAGCGCGAGAAGCACGCTCTTGCTTTCTAGTGTCTCTAATACAGCAGGAAAAGTGAGTGAGCTCAGAACAAAAGAACGGGGTTTCGTACACATATGGACCATATCTAGTTAAACTCTGCTTCTGAAACTGAAACAAACCACAGGTCCTCTAACATCCAATGCTTGTCAGTTAAGATGAGAAACATGAGAGCTTCGTGAACGATGTAGTTTGTTTGAGCTGTAAAGTGACTGTCCTTACCTGAAACGAAGTCTTGCTTGTAGAAAGACACAGAGCCTGGGATTTAACTCCATTTCTGAAGGGAAACACACAGCACAGTTATCATCCATGGATCACACTCGGCTTTCGAACAAGAATCATGCTCTTGCTTTCTAGAGTCTCTAAGACAGCAGTAACGTGAATGTGCTGAGAACAAAAGAACGGTGTTTCCTACACATAAGGACCATATGTAGTCCAACTCTGCTTCTGAAACTGATACAAAGTACTGAAAATCAAGTTCTTGTCAGTTAAGATGAGGAACGAGTCAGTTTCGTGAATGATGTAGTTCGTTTGAGCTGTAAAGAAACTGCCATTACCTGAAAAGAATTCTTGCTTTTAGGGAGACTCAGAGACTGGGATTTAACTCCATTTCTGAAGTGAAACACACAGAAGAGTTCTCATCCATTGATCACACTCTGCTTTAGAGCAAGAGGCACGCTCTTGCTTTCTAGAGTCTCTAAGACAGCAGGAAACGTGAGTGTGCTGAAAACAAAAGAACGGTGTTTCCTACACAGACGGACCATGTCTAGTCCAACTCTGCTTCTGAAACGGATACAAAGCACTGGTCCTCTAACATCCAATGCTTGTCAGTTAAGAGGAGAAACGTGTGAGATTCGTGAATGACGTAGTTCTTTTGAGCTGAAAAGTGACTGCCCTTACCTGAAAAGAAGTCTTGCTTGTAGGAAGACACAGAGCCTGGGATTTATCTCTATTTGTGAAGGAAAACACACAGCATAGTTCTCATCCATGGATCACAATCTGCTTTAGAGCGAGAAGCACGCTCTTGCTTTCTAGAGTCTCTAATACAACAGGAAACGTGAGTGTGCTCAGAAAAAAAGAATGGTGATTCCTACACATAGGGACCATATCTAGTCCAACTCTGCTTCTGAAACTGAAAGAAACCACAGGTCCTCTAACATCCTATGCTTGTTAGTTAAGATGAGAAACGTGTGAGCTTCTTAAACAATGTTGTTCCTTTGAGCTGTAAAGAAACTTCCCTTAACTGAAACGTAGTATTGCTTGTAGGAAGACACCGTGCCTGGGATTTAACTCCATTTCTGAAGGGAAACAAAAAGGACAGTTATCATCCATGGATCACACTCTGTTTTAGAGCAAGAAGAACGCTCTTGCTTTCTATATTCTCTAATACAGCAGGAAACTAGAGTGAGCTCAGAATAAAAGAACGGTTTTTCCTACACATACGGACCATATCTAGTTCAACACTGCTTCAGAAACTGAAACAAATCACAGGTCCTCTAACATAAAATGCTTGTCATTTAAGATGAGAATCGTGTGAGCTTTGTGAACGATGTAATTCATTTGAGCTATAAAGAAACTTCATTACCTGAAAAGAATTCTTACTTTTAGGATTACTCAGAGCCTGGGATTTAACTCCCTTTCTGAAGTGAAACACACAGAAGAGTTCTCATCCATTGATCACACTCTGCTTTAGAAGAACAAGCACGCTCTTGCTTTCTAGAGTCTCTAAGACAGCAGGAAACGAGAGTGTGCTGAGAAAAAAAAGAACGGTGTTTCCTACACATACGGACCATGTCTAGTCCAACTCTGCTTCTGAAACGGATACAAAGCACTGGTCCTCTAACATCCAATGCTTGTCAGTTAAGATGAGAAACGTGTGAGCTTCGTGAATGACGTAGTTCGTTTGAGCTGAAAAGTGACTGCCCTTACCTGAAACGAAGTCTTGCTTGTAGGAAGACACAGAGCCTGGGATTTATCTCCATTTTTGAAGGAAAACACACAGCATAGTTCTCATCCATGGATCACACTCTGCTTTAGAGCAAGAAGCACGCTCTTGCTTTCTAGAGGCTCTAGGGCAGCATGAAACATGAGTGTGCTGAGAACAAAAGAACGATGTTTCCTACACATATGGACCCTATCAAGTTCAACTCTGCTTCTGAAACTGAAACAAACCACAGGTCCTCTAACATCCAATGCTTGTCAGTTAACATGAGAAACGTGTGAGCTTCGTGAACGATGTAGTTCGTTTGAGCTGTAAAGAAACTGCCCTTACCTGAAAAGAATTCTTGCTTTTAGGAAGACTCAGAGCCTTGGATTTAACTCCATTTCTGAACTGAAACACACAGCAGAGTTCTCATCCACTGATCACACTCTGCTTCAGAGCAAGAGGCACGCTCTTGCTTTCTAGAATCTCTAAGACAGCAGGAAACGTGAGTGTGCTGAGAACAAAAGAACGGTGTTTCATACACATACAGACCATATCTAGTCCAACTCTGCTTCTGAAACTGATACAAAGCACAGGTCCTCTAACATCCAATGCTTGTCAGTTAAGATGAGGTACGTGTGAGCTTCTTAAACAATGTTGTTCCTTTGAGCTGTAAAGAAACTGCCCTTAACTGAAACGTAGTCTTGCTTGTAGGAAGACACAGAGCCTGGGATTTAACTCCATTTCTGAAGGAAAACACAAAGGACAGTTATCATCCATGGATCACACTCTGTTTTAGAGCAAGAAGAACGCTCTTGCTTTCTATATTCTCTAATACAGCAGGAAACTTGAGTGAGCTCAGAAGAAAGGACGGTTTTTCCTACACATACGGGCCATATCTAGTTCAACACTGCTTCAGAAACTGAAACAAATCACAGGTCCTCTAACATCCAATGCTTGTCATTTAAGATGAGAATCGTGTGAGCTTCGTGAACGATGTAGTTCATTTGAGCTATAAAGAAACTGCCCTTACCTGAAAACACTTCTTGCTTTTAGGAAGACTCAGAGCCTGGGATTTAACTCCCTTTCTGAAGTGAAACACACAGAAGAGTTCTCGTCCATTGATCACACTCTGCTTTAGGACAAGAATCATGCTCTTGCTTTCTAGAGGCTCTAGGGCAGCATGAAACATGAGTGTGCTGAGAACAATAGAACGATGTTTCCTACATATACGGACCATATGTAGTCCAGCTCTGCTTCTGAACCTGATACAAAGCACTGGTCCTCTAATATCCAATGCTTGTCAGTTTAGATGAGAAACATGTGAGTTTCGTGAATGATGTATTTCGTTTGAACTGTAAAGAAACTGCCCTTACCTGAAAGGAAGTCTTGCTTGTAGGAAGACATAGAGCCTGGGATTTAACTACATTTCTGAAGTGAAAGACACAGCAGTGTTCTCATCCATTGATCACACTCTGCTTTAGAACAAGAATCATGCTCTTGCTTTCTAGAGGCTCTAAGACAGCATGAAACATGACTGTGCTGAGAACAAAAGAACGGTGTTTCCTACACATACGGACCATGTCTAGTCCAACTCTGCTTCTGAAACGGATACAAAGCACTGGTCCTCTAACATCCAATGCTTGTCAGTTAAGATGAGAAAAGTGTGAACTTCGTGAATGACGTAGTTCGTTTGAGCTGAAAAGGTACTGCCCTTACATGAAAAGAAGTCTTGATTGTAGGAAGACACAGAGCCTGGGATTTATCTCCATTTTTGAAGGGAAACACAGAGAATAGTTCTCAGCCATGGATCACACTCTGCTTTAGAGCAAGAAGCACGCTCTTGTTTTCTAGAGGCTCTCGGGCAGCATGAAACATGAGTGTGCTGAGAACAAAAACGATGTTTCCTACACATACGGACCATATGTAGTCCAACTCTGCTTCTGAAACTGATACAAAGCACTGGTCCTCTAACATCCAAAGATTGTCAGTTAAGATGAGAAACATGTGAGTTTCGTGAACGATGTAGTTCGTTTGAACTGCAAAGATACTGCCCTTGCCTAAAAGGAAGTCTTGCTTGTAGGAAGACATAGAGCCTGGGATTTAACTACATTTCTGAAGTGAAACAAACAGCAGAGTTATCAACCATTGATCACACTCTGCTTTAGAACAACAAGCACGCTCTTGCTTTCTAGATTCTCTAAGACAGCAGGAATCGTGAGTGTGCTGAGAACAAAAGAACGATGTTTCCTACACATACGGACCATATGTAGTCCAACTCTGCTTCTGAAACTGATACAAAGCACTGGTCCTCTAATATCCTATGCTTGTCAGTTTAGATGATAAACATGTGAGTTTCGTGAACGATGTAGTTCGTTTGAGCTGGAAAGATACTGCCCTTACCTGAAAAGAATTCTTGCTTTTAGGAAGACTCAGAGCCTTGAATTTAACTCCATTTCTGAACTGAAACACACAGCAGAGTTCTCATCCACTGATCACACTCTGCTTTAGAGCAAGAGGCACGCTCTTGCTTTCTAGAATCTCTAAGACAGCAGGAAACGTGAGTGTGCTGAGAACAAAAGAACGGTTTTTCCTACACATACGGACCATATCTAGTTCAACACTGCTTCAGAAACTGAAACAAATCACAGGTCCTCTAACATAGAATGCTTGTCATTTAAGATGAGAATCGTGTGAGCTTCATGAACGATGTAGTTCATTTGAGCTATAAAGAAACTTCCCTTACCTGAAAAGAATTCTTACTTTTAGGAAATTCTCAGAGCCAGGGATTTAACTCCATTACTGAAGTGAAACACACAGAAGAGTTCTCATCCATTGATCACACTCTGCTTTAGCAGAACAAGCACGCTCTTGCTTTCTAGAGTCTCTAAGACAGCAGGAAACGTGAGTGTGCTGAGAAAAAAAGAACGGTGTTTCCTACACATACGGACCATGTCTAGTCCAACTCTGCTTCTGAAACGGATACAAAGCACTGGACCTCTAACATCCAATGCTTGTCAGTTAAAATGAGAAACGTGTGAGCTTCGTGAATGATGTAGTTCGTTTGAGCTGAAAAGTGACTGCCCTTACCTGAAACGAAGTCTTGCTTGTAGGAAGACACAGAGCCTGGGATTTATCTCCATTTTTGAAGGGAAAAACACAGAATAGTTCTCATCCATGGATCACACTCTGCTTTAGAGCAAGAAGCACGCTCTTGCTTTCTAGAGGCTCTAAGACAGCATGAAACATGAGTGTGCTGAGAACAAAAGAACGAAGTTTTCTACACATAAGGACCATATTTAGTCCAACTCTGCTTCCGAAACTGATACAAAGCACTGGTCCTCTAACATCCAATGCTTGTCAGTTAAGATCAGAAACTTGTGAGCTTTGTGAACGACGTAGTTCGTTTGAGCTGAAAAGTGACTGCTGTTACCTGAAACGAAGTCTTGCTTGTAGGAAGACACAGACCCTGGCACTTAACTCCATTTCTGAAGTTAAACACACAGCAGAGTTCTCATCCATGGATCACACTCTGCTTTAAAGCGAGAAGCACGCTCTTGCTTTCTAGCGTCTCTAATACAGCAAGAAATCTGAGTGTGCTCAGAACAAAAGAAGGGTGTTTCCTACACATACGGACCATATCTAGTTCAACTCTGCTTCTGAAACTGAAACAAACCACAGGACCTCTAACATGCAATGCTTGTCATTTAAGATGAGAAACGAGTGAGCTTCGTGAACGATGTAGTTAGTTAGAGCTGTAAAGAAACTGCCCTTACCTGAAAAGAATTCTTGCTTTTAGGAAGATTCAGAGCCTTGGATTTATCTCCTTTTCTGAAGTGAAACACACAGAAGAGTTCTCATCCATTGATGACATTCTGCTTTAGAACAACAAGCACGCTCTTCCTTTCTAGAGTCTCAAAGACAGCAGGAAACGTGAGTGTGCTGAGAACAAAAGAACGGTGTTTCCTACACATACGGACCATGTCTAGTCCAACTCTGCTTCTGAAACGGATACAAAGCACTGGTCCTCTAACATCCAATGCTTGTCAGTTAAGAGGAGAAACGTGTGAGATTCGTGAATGACGTAGTTCGTTTGAGCTGAAAAGTGACTGCCCTTACCTGAAACGAAGTCTTGCTTGTAGGAAGACACAGAGCCTGGGATTTATCTCTATTTGTGAAGGAAAACACACAGCATAGTTCTCATCCATGGATCACACTCTGCTTTAGAGCAAGAAGCACGCTCTTGCTTTCTAGAGGCTCTAGGGCAGCGTGAAACATGAGTGTGCTGAGAACAAAAGAACGATGTTTCCTACAATACGGACCCTATCAAGTTCAACTCTGCTTCTGAAACTGAAACAAACCACAGGTCCTCTAACATCCAATGCTTGTCAGTTAAGATGAGAAACGAGTGAGCTTCATGAACGATGTAGTTCGTTTGAGCTGTAAAGATACTGCCCTTACCTGAAAAGAATTCTTGCTTGTAGGAAGACACAGAGCCTGGGATGTAACTTCATTTCTGAAGGGAAACACACAGCAGAGTTCTGTTCCACTGATCACACTCTGCTTTAGAGCAAGAGGCACACTCTTGCTTTCTAGACTCTCTAAGAGATCAGGAAATGTGAGTGTGCTGAGAACAAAAGAACGGTGTTTCATACACATACGGACCATATCTAGTCCAACTCTGCTTCTGAAACTGATACAAAGCACAGGTCCACTAACATCCAATGCTTGTCAGTTAAGATGAGAAACGTGTGAGCTTCATGAACGATGTAGTTCATTTGAGCTGAAAAGTGACTGCCGTTACCTGAAAGGAAGTCTTGCTTGTAGGAAGACAGAGCCTGGGATTTAACTCCAATTCTGCAGTGAAACACACAGCATAGTTCTCATCCATTGATCACACTCTGCTTTAGAACAAGAAGCATGCTCTTGCTTTCTAGAGGCTCTAAGACAGCATGAAACGTGAGTGTGCTGAGAACAAAAGAACGATGTTTCCTACACATATGGACCATATCTAGTTGAACTCTGCTTCTGAAACTGAAACAAACCACAGATCCTCTAACATCCAATGCTTGTCAGTTTAGATGAGGATCGTGTGAGCCTCGTGAACGATGTAGTTCCTTTGAGCTGTAAAGAAACTGCCCTTACCTAAAAGGAAGTCTTGCTTTTAGGAAGACTCAGAGCTTGGGATTTAACTCCATTTCTAAATTAAACACACAGCAGAGTTCTCATCCATTGATCACACACTGCTTTAGAACAAGAATCATGCTCTTGCTTTCTAGAGTCTCTAAGACAGCAGTAAACGTGAGTGTGCTGAGAACAAAAGAACAGTGTTTCCTACACATAAGGACCATATGTAGTCCAACTCTGCTTCCGAAACTGATACAAAGCACTGGTCCTCTAACATCCAATGCTTGTCAGTTAAGATGAGAAACATGTGAGTTTCGTGAACGATGTAGTTCGTTTGAACTGTAATGAAACTGCCCTCACCTGAAAGGAAGTCCTGCTTGTAGGAAGAAATAGAGCCTGGGATTTAACTCCATTTCTGAAGGGAAACACACAGCACTGTTATCATCCATGGATCACACTCGGCTTTAGAGCGAGAAGGACGCTCTTGCTTTCTAGCGTTTCTAATACAGCAGGAAATCTGAGTGTGCTCAGAACAAAAGAATGGTGTTTCCTACACATAGGGACCATATCAAGTTCAACTCTGCTTCTGAAACTGAAACAAAGCAGAGGTCCTCTAAAATCCTATGCTTGTTAGTTAAGAAGAGAAACGTGTGAGCTTCGTAAACAATGTTGTTCATTTGAGCTGTAAAGAAACTACAGATACCTGAAATGAAGTCTTGCTTGTAGGAAGACTCAGAGCCTGGGATTTAACTCCATTTCTGAAGGGAAACACAAAGGACAGTTATCATCCATGGATCACACTCTGCTTTAGAGCAAGAAGCACACTCTTGCTTTCTAGAGGCTCAAAGACAGCAGGAAACGTGAGTGTGCTGAGAACAAAAGAACGATGTTTCCTACACATACGGACCATATCTAGTCCAACTCTGCTTCTGAAACTGATACAAAGCACTGATCCTCTAAAATCCAATTCTTGTCAGTTAAGAAGAGGAATGAGTGAGTTTCGTGAACGATGTAGTTCGTTTGAGCTATAAAGAAACTGCCCTTACCTGAAATGAATTCTTGCTTTTAGGAAGACTCAGAGCCTGGGATTTAACTCCCTTTCTGAATTGAAACACACAGAAAAGTTCTCATCCATTGATCACACTCTGCTTTAGAACAACAAGCACACTCTTGCTTTCTAGAGTCTCTAAGACAGCAGGAAACGTGAGTGTGCTGAGAATAAAAGAACGGTGTTTCCTACACATACGGACCATGTCTAGTCCAACTCTGCTTCTGAAAGGGATACAAAGCACTGGTCCTCTAACATCCAATGCTTGTCAGTTAAGAGGAGAAACGTGTGAGCTTCGTGAATGATGTAGTTCGTTTGAGCTGAAAAGTGACTGCCCTTACCTGAAAGGAAGTCTTGCTTGTAGGAAGACACAGAGCCTGGGATTTATCTCCAATTTTGAAGGGAAACAAATAGCAGAGTTCTCATCCATTGATCACACTCTGCTTTAGAACAAGAAGCATGCTCTTGCTTTCTAGAGGCTCTAAGACAGCATGAAACGTGAGTGTGCTGAGAACAAAAGAACGATGTTTCCTACACATACGGACCATATCTAGGTGAACTCTGCTTCAGCAACTCAAACAAACCACAGGTCCTCTAACATCCAATGCTTGTCAGTTAAGATGAGAAACGTGTGAGCTTCGTGAACGATGTAGTTCGTGTGAGCTGTAAAGAAACTGCCCTTACGTGAAAAGAATTATTGCTTGTAGGAAGACTCAGAACCTGGAATTTATCTCCATTACTGAAGTGAAACACACAGCAGATTTATGATCCATTGATCACACTCTGCTTTAGAGCAAGAAGCATGCTCTTGCTTTCTAGAGGCTCGAAGACAGCATGAAACGTGAGTGTGCTCAGAAGAGAAGAACGATGTTTCCTACACATACGGACCATATGTAGTCCAACTCTGCTTGTGAAACTGATACAAAGCACTGGTCCTCCAACATCCAATGCTTGTCAGTTAAGATGAGAAACGTGTGAGCTTCGTGAACGATGTAGTTAGTTTGATACGTAAATAAACTGCCCTTACCTGAAAAGAATTCTTGCTTTTAGGAAGACTCAGAGCCTGGGATTTAACTCCTTTTCTGAAGTGAAACACACAGAAGAGTTCTCATCCATTGATCACACTCTGCTTTAGAGCGAGAAACACGCACTTGCTTTCTAGTGTCTCTAATAAACCAGGAAAAGTGAGTGTGCTCAACAAAAGAACGGGGTTTCCTACACATATGGACCATATCTAGTTAAACTCTGCTTCTGAATCTGAAACAAACCACAGGTCCTCTAACATCCAATGCTTGTCAGTTAAGATGAGAAACGTGTGAGCTTCGTGAATGATGTAGTTCGTTTGAGCTGAAAAGTGACTGCCCTTACCTGAAAGGAAGTCTTGCTTGTAGGAAGACACAGAGCCTGGGATATATCTCCATTTTTGAAGGGAAACACACAGCATAGTTCTCATCCATGGATCACACTCTGCTTTAGAGGAAGAAGCACGCTCTTGCTTTCTAGAGGCTCTAGGGCAGCATGAAACATGAGTGAGCTGAGAAAAAAAGAACGATGTTTCCTACACATACGGACCATATGTAGTCCAACTCTGCTTCTGAAACTGATACAAAGCACTGGTCCTCTAACATCCAAAGCTTGTCCGTTAAGATGAGAAACATGTGAGTTTCATGAACGATGTAGTTCCTTTGAATTGTAAAGAAACTGCCCTTACCTGAAAGGAAGTCTTGCTTGTAGGAAGACATAGAGCCTGGGATTTAACTACATTTCTGTAGTGAAACACACAGAAGAGTTCTCATCCATTGATCACACTCTGCTTTAGAACAACAAGCACGCTCTTGCTTTCTAGAGTCTCTAAGACAGCAGGAAACGTGAGTGTGCTGAGAACAAAAGAACGGTGTTTCCTACACATACGGACCATATCTAGTCCAACTCTGCTTCTGAAACGGATACAAAGCACTGGTCCTCTAACATCCAATGCTTGTCAGTTAAGATGAGAAACGTCTGAGATTCGTGAATGACGTATTTCGTTTGAGCTGAAAAGTGACTGTCCTTACCTGAAAAGAAGTCTTGCTTGTAGGAAGACACAGAGCCTGGGATTTATCTCCATTTTTGAAGGGAAACACACAGCATAGTTCTCATCCATGGATCACACTCTGCTTTAGAGCAAGAAGCATGCTCTTGCTTTCTGGAGGCTCTAGGGCAGCATGAAACATGAGTGTGCTGAGAACAAAAGAACGATGTTTCCTACACATACGGACCATATGTAGTCCAACTCTGCTTCTGAAACTGATACAAAGCACTGGTACCCTAATATCCAATGCTTGTCAGTTTAGATGAGAAACATGTGAGTTTCTTGAACGGTGTAGTTCGGTTGAACTGTAAAGAAACTGCCCTTACATGAAAGGAAGTCTTGCTTGTAGGAAGACATAGAGCCTGGGATTTAACTACATTTCTGAAGTGAAACACACAGCAGAGTTCTCATCCATTGATCACACTCTGCTTTAGAACAAGAAGCATTCTCTTGCTTTCTAGAGGCTCTAAGACAGCATGAAACTTGAGTGTGCTGAGAACAAAAGAACGATGTTTCCTACACATACGGACCATATCTAGTTGAACTCTGCTTCTGAAACTGAAACAAACCACAGGTCCTCTAACATCCAATGCTTGTCAGTTTAGATGAGGAACGTGTGAGCCTCGTGAACGATGTAGTTCCTTTGAGCTGTAAAGAAACTGCCCTTACCTGAAAGGAAGTCTTGCTTTTAGGAAGACTCAAAGCTTGGGATTTAACGCCATTTCTAAATTAAACACACAGCAGAGTTCTCATCCATTGATCACACTCTGCTTTAGAACAAGAATCATGCTCTTGCTTTCTAGAGGCTCTAAGACAGCATGAAACGAGAGTGTGCTGAGAACAAAAGAACGATGTTTCCTACACATAAGGACCATATGTAGTCCAACTCTGCTTCCGAAACTGATACAAAGCACTGGTCCTCTAACATCCAATGCTTGTCAGTTAAGATGAGAAACATGTGAGTTTCGTGAACGATGTAGTTCGTTTGAACTGTAAAGAAACTGCCCTTACCTGAAAGGAAGTCCTGCTTGTAGGAAGATCTAGAGCCTGGGATTTAACTACTTTTCTGAAGTGAAACACACAGCAGAGTTCTCATCCATTGATCACACTCTGCTTTAGAACAAGAAGCATGCTCTTGCTTTCTAGAGGCTCTAAGACAGCATGAAACGTGAGTGTGCTGTGAACAAAAGAACGATGTTTCC
This sequence comes from Onychomys leucogaster, assembly GCA_949786385.1. Classification (NCBI taxonomy): domain Eukaryota; kingdom Metazoa; phylum Chordata; class Mammalia; order Rodentia; family Cricetidae; genus Onychomys; species Onychomys leucogaster. The sequence goes on from CATKUP010000063.1 coordinate 995,856, forward strand.
TACACAGAAGGAACATATGTAGTCCAACTCTGCTTCTGAAACTGATACAAAGCACTGGTCCTGTAATATCCAATGCTTGTTAGTTAAGAGGAGAAACATGTGAGATTCGTGAACGATGTAGTTTGTTTGAGCTGTAAAGAAACTGCCCTTACCTGAAAAGAATTCTTGCTTTTAGGAAGACTCCGAGCCTTGGATTTAATTCCATTTCTGAATTGAAACACACAGCAGAGTTCTCATCCACTGATCACACTCTGCTTTAGAGCCAGAGGTATGCTCTTGCTTTCTAGAGTCTCTAAGACAGCAGGAAACATGAGTGTGCTGAGAACAAAAGAACCGTGTTTCCTACACATACGGACCATATGTAGTCCAACTCTGCTTCTGAAACTGATACAAAGCACAGGTCCTCTAACATCCAATGCTTGTCAGTTAAGATGAGAAACGTGTGAGCTTCATGAACGATGTAGTTTGTTTGAGCTTAAAGTGACTGTCCTTACCTGAAACGAAGTCTTGCTTGTAGGAAGACACAGAGCCTGGGATTTAACTCCATTTCTGAAGGGAAACACACAGCACTGTTATCATCCATGGATCACACTCGGCTTTAGAGCGAGAAGGACGCTCTTGCTTTCTAGCGTTTCTAATACAGCAGGAAATCTGAGTGTGCTCAGAACAAAAGAATGGTGTTTCCTACACATAGGGACCATATCAAGTTCAACTCTGCTTCTGAAACTGAAACAAACCAGAGGTCCTCTAACATCCTATGCTTGTTAGTTAAGAAGAGAATCGTGTGAGCTACGTAAACAATGTTGTTCGTTTGAGCTATAAAGAAACTGCCCTTACCTGAAAAGAATTCTTGCATTTAGGAAGACTCAGAGCCTGGGATTTAACTCCCTTTCTGAATTGAAACACACAGAAGAGTTCTCATCCATTGATCACACTCTGCTTTAGAACAACAAGCACACTCTTGCTTTCTAGAGTCTCTAAGACAGCAGGAAACGTGAGTGTGCTGAGAACAAAAGAACGGTGTTTCCTACACATACAGACCATATCTAGTCCAACTCTGCTTCTGAAACTGATACAAAGCACTGGTCCTCTAACATCCAATGCTTGTCAGTTTAGATGAAAAACATGTGAGTTTCTTGAACGGTGTAGTTCGTTTGAACTGTAAAGAAACTGCCCTTACCTGAAAGGAAGTCTTGCTTGTAGGAAGACATAGAGCCTGGGATTTAACTGCATTTCTGAAGTGAAACACACAGCAGAGTTCTCATCCATTGATCACACTCTGCTTTAGAACAAGAAGCATGCTCTTGCTTTCTAGAGGCTCTAAGACAGCATGAAACGTGAGTGTGCTGAGAACAAAAGAACGATGTTTCCTACACATACGGACCATATCTAGTTGAACTCTGCTTCTGAAACTGAAACAAACCACAGGTTCTCTAACATCCAATGCTTGTCAGTTAAGATGAGGAACTTGTGAGCTTCGTGAACGATGTAGTTCGTTTGAGCTGTAAAGAAACTGCCCTTACCTGAAAGGAAGTCTTGCTTTTAGGAAGACTCAGAGCTTGGGATTTAACTCCATTTCTAAATTAAACACACAGCAGAGTTCTCATCCATTGATCACACTCTGCTTTAGAGCGAGAAACACGCACTTGCTTTCTAGTGTCTCTAATAAACCAGGAAAAGTGAGTGTGCTCAACAAAAGAACGGGGTTTCCTACACATATGGACCATATCTAGTTAAACTCTGCTTCTGAATCTGAAACAAACCACAGGTCCTCTAACATCCAATGCTTGTCAGTTAAGATGAGAAACGTGTGAGCTTCGTGAATGATGTAGTTCGTTTGAGCTGAAAAGTTACTGCCCTTACCTGAAACGAAGTCTTGCTTGTAGGAAGACACAGAGCCTGGGATATATCTCCATTTTTGAAGGGAAACACACAGCATAGTTCTCATCCATGGATCACACTCTGCTTTAGAGCAAGAAGCACGCTCTTGCTTTCTAGAGGATCTAGGGCAGCATGAAACATGAGTGAGCTGAGAAAAAAAGAACGATGTTTCCTACACATACGGACCATATGTAGTCCAACTCTGCTTCTGAAACTGATACAAAGCACTGGTCCTCTAACATCCAAAGCTTGTCCGTTAAGATGAGAAACATGTGAGTTTCATGAACGATGTAGTTCGTTTGAACTGTAAAGAAACTGCCCTTATCTAAAAGGAAGTCTTGCTTGTAGGGAGACATAGAGCCTGGGATTTAACTACATTTCTGTAGTGAAACACACAGAAGAGTTCTCATCCATTGATCACACTCTGCTATAGAACAACAAGCACGCTCTTGCTTTCTAGAGTCTCTAAGACAGCAGGAAACGTGAGTGTGCTGAGAACAAAAGAACGGTGTTTCCTACACATACGGACCATGTCTAGTCCAACTCTGCTTCTGAAACTGATACAAAGCACTGGACTTCTAACATCCAATGCTTGTCAGTTAAGATGAGAAACGTGTGAGCTTCGTGAATGACGTATTTCGTTTGAGCTGAAAAGTGACTGTCCTTACCTGAAACGGAGTCTACCTTGTAGGATGACACAGAGCCTGGGATTTATCTCCATTATTGAAGGGAAACACACAGCATAGTTCTCATCCATGGATCAGACTCTGCTTTAGAGCAAGAAGCACGCTCTTGCTTTCTAGAGACTCTAGGGCAGCATGAAACATGAGTGTGCTGAGAACAAAAGAACGATGTTTCCTTCACATCCGGACCATATGTAGTCCAACTCTGCTTCTGAAACTGATACAAAGCACTGGTCCTCTAATATCCAATGCTTGTCAGTTTAGATGAGAAACATGTGAGTTTCTTGAACGGTGTCGTTCGTTTGAAATGTAAAGAAACTGACCTTACCTGAAAGGAAGTCTTGCTTGTAGGAAGACATAGAGCCTGGGACTTAACTACATTTCTGAAGTGAAACACACAGCAGAGTTCTCATCCATTGATCACACTCTGCTTTAGAACAAGAAGCATGCTCTTGCTTTCTAGAGGCTCTAAGACAGCATGAAACGAGAGTGTGCTGAGAACAAAAGAACGATGTTTCCTACACATAAGGACCATATGTAGTCCAACTCTGCTTCCGAAACTGATACAAAGCACTGGTCCTCTAACATCCAATGCTTGTCAGTTAAGATGAGAAACATGTGAGTTCGTGAACGATGTAGTTCGTTTGAACTGTAAAGAAACTGCCCTTACCTGAAAGGAAGTCCTGCTTGTAGGAAGATCTAAAGCCTGGGATTTAACTACTTTTCTGAAGTGAAACACACAGCAGAGTTCTCATCCATTGATCACACTCTGCTTTAGAACAAGAAGCATGCTCTTGCTTTCTAGAGGCTCTAAGACAGCATGAAACGTGAGTGTGCTGTGAACAAAAGAACGATGTTTCCTACACAGAAGGAACATATGTAGTCCAACTCTGCTTCTGAAACTGATACAAAGCACTGGTCCTGTAATATCCAATGTTTGTTAGTTAAGAGGAGAAACATGTGAGATTCGTGAATGATGTAGTTTGTTTGAGCTGTAAAGAAACTGCCCTTACCTGAAAAGAATTCTTGCATTTAGGAAGACTCCGAGCCTTGGATTTAATTCCATTTCTGAATCGAAACACACAGCAGAGTTCTCATCCACTGATCACACTCTGCTTTAGAGCCAGAGGTATGCTCTTGCTTTCTAGAGTCTCTAAGACAGCAGGAAACATGAGTCTGCTGAGAACAAAAGAACGGAGTTTCCTACACATACGGACCATATGTAGTCCAACTCTGCTTCTGAAACTGATACAAAGCACAGGTCCTCTAACATCCAATGCTTGTCAGTTAAGATGAGAAACGTGTGAGCTTCATGAACGATGTAGTTTGTTTGAGCTTAAAGTGACTGTTCTTACCTGAAACGAAGTCTTGCTTGTAGGAAGACACAGAGCCTGGGATTTAACTCCATTTCTGAAGGGAAACACACAGCACTGTTATCATCCATGGATCACACTCGGCTTTAGAGCGAGAAGGACGCTCTTGCTTTCTAGCGTTTCTAATACAGCAGAAAATCTGAGTGTGCTCAGAACAAAAGAATGGTGTTTCCTACACATAGGGACCATATCAAGTTCAACTCTGCTTCTGAAACTGAAACAAACCAGAGGTCCTCTAACATCCTATGCTTGTTAGTTAAGAAGAGAATCGTGTGAGCTACGTAAACAATGTTGTTCGTTTGAGCTATAAAGAAACTGCCCTTACCTGAAAAGAATTCTTGCATTTAGGAAGACTCAGAGCCTGGGATTTAACTCCCTTTCTGAATTGAAACACACAGAAGAGTTCTCATCCATTGATCACACTCTGCTTTAGAACAACAAGCACACTCTTGCTTTCTAGAGTCTCTAAGACAGCAGGAAACGTGAGTGTGCTGAGAACAAAAGAACGGTGTTTCCTACACATACAGACCATGTCTAGTCCAACTCTGCTTCTGAAACTGATACAAAGCACTGGTCCTCTAACATCCAATGCTTGTCAGTTTAGATGAGAAACATGTGAGTTTCTTGAACGGTGTAGTTCGTTTGAACTGTAAAGAAACTGCCCTTACCTGAAAGGAAGTCTTGCTTGTAGGAAGACATAGAGCCTGGGATTTAACTACATTTCTGAAGTGAAACACACAGCAGAGTTCTCATCCATTGATCACACTCTGCTTTAGAACAAGAAGCATGCTCTTGCTTTCTAGAGGCTCTAAGACAGCATGAAACGTGAGTGTGCTGAGAACAAAAGAACGATGTTTCCTACACATACGGACCATATCTAGTTGAACTCTGCTTCTGAAACTGAAACAAACCACAGGTTCTCTAACATCCAATGCTTGTCAGTTAAGATGAGGAACTTGTGAGCTTCCTGAACGATGTAGTTCGTTTGAGCTGTAAAGAAACTGCCCTTACCTGAAAGGAAGTCTTGCTTTTAGGAAGACTCAGAGCTTGGGATTTAACTCCATTTCTAAATTAAACACACAGCATAGTTCTCATCCATTGATCACACTCTGCTTTAGAACAAAAATCAAGCTCTTGCTTTCTAGAGTCTCTAAGACAGAAGTAAACGTGAGTGTGCTGAGAACAAAAGAACGGTGTTTCCTACACATAAGGACCATATGTAGTCCAACTCTGCTTCTGAAACTGATACAAAGCACTGGTCCTCTAACATCCAATGCTTGTCAGTTAAGATGAGAAACATATGAGTTTCGTGAACGATGTAGTTCGTTTGAACTGTAAAGAAACTGCCCTTACCTGAAAGGAAGTCCTGCTTGTAGGAAGAAATAGAGCCTGGGATTTAACTACATTTCTGAAGTGAAACACACATAAGAGTTCTCATCCATTGATCACACTCTGCTTTAGAGCGAGAAACACGCACTTGCTTTCTAGTGTCTCTAATAAACCAGGAAAAGTGAGTGTGCTCAACAAAAGAACGGGGTTTCCTACACATATGGACCATATCTAGTTAAACTCTGCTTCTGAATCTGAAACAAACCACAGGTCCTCTAACATCCAATGCTTGTCAGTTAAGATGAGAAACGTGTGAGCTTCGTGAATGATGTAGTTCGTTTGAGCTGAAAAGTTACTGCCCTTACCTGAAACGAAGTCTTGCTTGTAGGAAGACACAGAGCCTGGGATATATCTCCATTTTTGAAGGGAAACACACAGCATAGTTCTCATCCATGGATCACACTCTGCTTTAGAGCAAGAAGCACGCTCTTGCTTTCTAGAGGCTCTAGGGCAGCATGAAACATGAGTGAGCTGAGAAAAAAAGAACGATGTTTCCTACACATACGGACCATATGTAGTCCAACTCTGCTTCTGAAACTGATACAAAGCACTGGTCCTCTAACATCCAAAGCTTGTCAGTTAAGATGAGAAACATGTGAGTTTCATGAACGATGTAGTTCGTTTGAACTGTAAAGAAACTGCCCTTACCTGAAAGGAAGTCTTGCTTGTAGGGAGACATAGAGCCTGGGACTTAACTACATTTCTGAAGTGAAACACACAGCAGAGTTCTCATCCATTGATCACACTCTGCTTTAGAACAAGAAGCATGCTCTTGCTTTCTAGAGGCTCTAAGACAGCATGAAACGAGAGTGTGCTGAGAACAAAAGAACGATGTTTCCTACACATAAGGACCATATGTAGTCCAACTCTGCTTCCGAAACTGATACAAAGCACTGGTCCTCTAACATCCAATGCTTGTCAGTTAAGATGAGAAACATGTGAGTTCGTGAACGATGTAGTTCGTTTGAACTGTAAAGAAACTGCCCTTACCTGAAAGGAAGTCCTGCTTGTAGGAAGATCTAAAGCCTGGGATTTAACTACTTTTCTGAAGTGAAACACACAGCAGAGTTCTCATCCATTGATCACACTCTGCTTTAGAACAAGAAGCATGCTCTTGCTTTCTAGAGGCTCTAAGACAGCATGAAACGTGAGTGTGCTGTGAACAAAAGAACGATGTTTCCTACACAGAAGGAACATATGTAGTCCAACTCTGCTTCTGAAACTGATACAAAGCACTGGTCCTGTAATATCCAATGATTGTTAGTTAAGAGGAGAAACATGTGAGATTCGTGAATGATGTAGTTTGTTTGAGCTGTAAAGAAACTGCCCTTACCTGAAAAGAATTCTTGCATTTAGGAAGACTCCGAGCCTTGGATTTAATTCCATTTCTGAATCGAAACACACAGCAGAGTTCTCATCCACTGATCACACTCTGCTTTAGAGCCAGAGGTATGCTCTTGCTTTCTAGAGTCTCTAAGACAGCAGGAAACATGAGTCTGCTGAGAACAAAAGAACGGAGTTTCCTACACATACGGACCATATGTAGTCCAACTCTGCTTCTGAAACTGATACAAAGCACAGGTCCTCTAACATCCAATGCTTGTCAGTTAAGATGAGAAACGTGTGAGCTTCATGAACGATGTAGTTTGTTTGAGCTTAAAGTGACTGTTCTTACCTGAAACGAAGTCTTGCTTGTAGGAAGACACAGAGCCTGGGATTTAACTCCATTTCTGAAGGGAAACACACAGCACTGTTATCATCCATGGATCACACTCGGCTTTAGAGCGAGAAGGACGCTCTTGCTTTCTAGCGTTTCTAATACAGCAGAAAATCTGAGTGTGCTCAGAACAAAAGAATGGTGTTTCCTACACATAGGGACCATATCAAGTTCAACTCTGCTTCTGAAACTGAAACAAACCAGAGGTCCTCTAACATCCTATGCTTGTTAGTTAAGAAGAGAATCGTGTGAGCTACGTAAACAATGTTGTTCGTTTGAGCTATAAAGAAACTGCCCTTACCTGAAAAGAATTCTTGCATTTAGGAAGACTCAGAGCCTGGGATTTAACTCCCTTTCTGAATTGAAACACACAGAAGAGTTCTCATCCATTGATCACACTCTGCTTTAGAACAACAAGCACACTCTTGCTTTCTAGAGTCTCTAAGACAGCAGGAAACGTGAGTGTGCTGAGAACAAAAGAACGGTGTTTCCTACACATACAGACCATGTCTAGTCCAACTCTGCTTCTGAAACTGATACAAAGCACTGGTCCTCTAACATCCAATGCTTGTCAGTTTAGATGAGAAACATGTGAGTTTCTTGAACGGTGTAGTTCGTTTGAACTGTAAAGAAACTGCCCTTACCTGAAAGGAAGTCTTGCTTGTAGGAAGACATAGAGCCTGGGATTTAACTACATTTCTGAAGTGAAACACACAGCAGAGTTCTCATCCATTGATCACACTCTGCTTTAGAACAAGAAGCATGCTCTTGCTTTCTAGAGGCTCTAAGACAGCATGAAACGTGAGTGTGCTGAGAACAAAAGAACGATGTTTCCTACACATACGGACCATATCTAGTTGAACTCTGCTTCTGAAACTGAAACAAACCACAGGTTCTCTAACATCCAATGCTTGTCAGTTAAGATGAGGAACTTGTGAGCTTCCTGAACGATGTAGTTCGTTTGAGCTGTAAAGAAACTGCCCTTACCTGAAAGGAAGTCTTGCTTTTAGGAAGACTCAGAGCTTGGGATTTAACTCCATTTCTAAATTAAACACACAGCATAGTTCTCATCCATTGATCACACTCTGCTTTAGAACAAAAATCAAGCTCTTGCTTTCTAGAGTCTCTAAGACAGAAGTAAACGTGAGTGTGCTGAGAACAAAAGAACGGTGTTTCCTACACATAAGGACCATATGTAGTCCAACTCTGCTTCTGAAACTGATACAAAGCACTGGTCCTCTAACATCCAATGCTTGTCAGTTAAGATGAGAAACATATGAGTTTCGTGAACGATGTAGTTCGTTTGAACTGTAAAGAAACTGCCCTTACCTGAAAGGAAGTCCTGCTTGTAGGAAGAAATAGAGCCTGGGATTTAACTACATTTCTGAAGTGAAACACACATAAGAGTTCTCATCCATTGATCACACTCTGCTTTAGAGCGAGAAACACGCACTTGCTTTCTAGTGTCTCTAATAAACCAGGAAAAGTGAGTGTGCTCAACAAAAGAACGGGGTTTCCTACACATATGGACCATATCTAGTTAAACTCTGCTTCTGAATCTGAAACAAACCACAGGTCCTCTAACATCCAATGCTTGTCAGTTAAGATGAGAAACGTGTGAGCTTCGTGAATGATGTAGTTCGTTTGAGCTGAAAAGTTACTGCCCTTACCTGAAACGAAGTCTTGCTTGTAGGAAGACACAGAGCCTGGGATATATCTCCATTTTTGAAGGGAAACACACAGCATAGTTCTCATCCATGGATCACACTCTGCTTTAGAGCAAGAAGCACGCTCTTGCTTTCTAGAGGCTCTAGGGCAGCATGAAACATGAGTGAGCTGAGAAAAAAAGAACGATGTTTCCTACACATACGGACCATATGTAGTCCAACTCTGCTTCTGAAACTGATACAAAGCACTGGTCCTCTAACATCCAAAGCTTGTCAGTTAAGATGAGAAACATGTGAGTTTCATGAACGATGTAGTTCGTTTGAACTGTAAAGAAACTGCCCTTACCTGAAAGGAAGTCTTGCTTGTAGGGAGACATAGAGCCTGGGATTTAACTACATTTCTGTAGCGAAACACACAGAAGAGTTCTCATCCATTGATCACACTCTGCTTTAGAACAACAAGCACGCTCTTGCTTTCTAGATTCTCTAAGACAACAGGAAACGTGAGTGTGCTGAGAAGAAAAGAACGGTGTTTCCTACACATATGGACCATATCTAGTCGACTCTGCTTCTGAAACTGATTCAAAGCACTGGTCCTCTAACATCCAATGCTTGTCTGTTAAGATGAGAAATGTGTGAGCTCCGTGAATGATGTAGTTCGTTTGAGCAGAAAACTGACTGCCCTTACCTGAAACGAAGTCTTGCTTGTAGTAGGACACAGAGCATGGGATTTAAGTCCATTTCTGAAGGGAAACACACAGCATAGTTCTCATTGATGGATCACACTCTGCTTTAGAGTGAGATGCACACTCTTGCTTTCTAGAGTCTCTAATACAGCAGGAAATCTGAGTGTGCCCAGAACAAATGAAGGGTGTTTCCTACACATATGTACCATATGTAGAGCAAATCTCCTTCTGAAACTGAAAAAAAAGCACTGACCATCTTACATCCAATGCTTGTCAGTTAAGATGCAAAACGTGTGAGCTTCATGAACGATGTAGTTTGTTTGAGCAGAAAACTGACTGCCCTTACCTGAATTGAATTCTTGCTTGTAGGAAGACTCAGAGCCTGGGATTTAACTCCATTTCTGAAGTAAAACACACAGCAGTGTAATCATCCATTGATCATACTCTGCTTTAGAGCGAGAAGCACGCTCTTGCTTTCTAAAGTCTCTAAGACAGCAGGAAACGTGAGTTTGCTGAGAACAAAAGAACGGTGTTTCCTACACATACGGACCATGTTTAGTTAAACACTGCTTCTGAAACTGAAACAAATCACAGGTCCTCTAACATCTAATGCTTGTCTGTTAAGATGATTAACGTGTGAGCTCCGTAAACGATGTAGTTCGTTTTAGCTGAAAAGAGACTGCCCTTAGCTGAAACGAAGTTTTGCTTGTAGGAAGACACAGAGCGTGGGATTTAACTCCTTTTCTGAAGGGAAACACAAAGCATAGTTTTCATCCATGGTTCACACTCTGCTTTAGAGCGAGAAGCACACTCTTGCTTTCTAGAATCTCTAATACAGCAGGAAATCTGAGTGTGCCCAGAACAAAAGAAGTGTGTTTCCTACACATATGGACCATATGTAGTCCAAATCTGCTTCTGAAACTGAAAAAAAGCACTGACCATCTTACATCCAATGCTTGTCAGTTAAGATGAGAAACGTGTGAGCTTCGTGAACGATGTAGTTCATTTGAGCAGAAAACTGACTGCCCTTACCTGAAACGAAGTCTTGCTTGTAGGAAGACTCAGAGCCTGGGATTTAACTCCATTTCTGAAGTAAAACACACAGCAGTGTAATCTTCCATTGATCATACTCTGCTTTAGAGCGTGAAGCACGCTCTTGCTTTCTAAAGTCTCTAAGACAGCAGGAAACGTGAGTGTGCTGAGAACAAAAGAACGGTGTTTCCTACACATAGGGACCATATCTAGTCCAACTCTTTCTGAAACAGATACAAAGCACTGGTCCTCTTACATCCAATGCTTGTCAGTTAAGATGAGAAACGTGTGAGCTTCGTGAACGATGTAGTTCCTTTGAGCAGAAAAGTGACTGCCCTTACCTGAAATGAAGTCTTGCTTGTAGCGAGACACAGAGCATGGGATTTAACTCCATTTCTGAACTGAAACACACAGCATAGTCTCATCCATGGATCACACTCTGTTTTACAGCGAGAAGCACGCTCTTGCTTTCTACAGTCTCTAAGACAGCAGGAAACGTGAGTGTGACCAGAACAAAAGATCGGTGTTTCCTACATATATGGACCATATGTAGTCCAAATCTGCTTCTGAAACTGATACAAAGCACTGACCCTCTAACATCCAATGCTTGTCAGTTAAGATGAGAAACGTGTGAGCTTCGTGAACGATGTAGTTCGTTTGAGCAGAAAAATGACTGCCCTTACCTGAAACGAAGTCTTGCTTGTAGGAAGACTCAGAGCCTGGGATTTAACTCCATTTCTGAAGTAAAACACACAGCAGTGTAATCATCCATTGATCATACTCTGCTTTAGAGCGAGAAGCATGCTCTTGCTTTCTAAAGTCTCTAAGACAGCAGGAAACGTGAGTTTGCTGAGAACAAAAGAACGGTGTTTCCTACACATAAGGACCATATCTAGTCCAACTCTGCTTCTGAAACAGATACAAAGCACTGGTCCTCTAACATCCAATGCTTGTCAGTTAAGATAAGAAACGTGTGAGCTTCGTGAACGATGTAGTTCCTTTGAGCAGAAAAGTGACTGCCCTTACCTGAAATGAAGTCTTGCTTGTGGCGAGACACAGAGCATGGGATTTAACTCCATTTCTGAACTGAAACACACAGTAGAGTCTCATCCATGGATCACACTCTGTTTTAGAGCGAGAAGCACGCTCTTGCTTTCTAGAGTCTCTAAGACAGCAGGAAACGTGAGTGTGCCCAGAACAAAAGATCGGTGTTTCCTACACATATGGACCATATGTAGTCCAAATCTGCTTCTGAAACTGATACAAAGCACTGACCCTCTAACTTCCAATGCTTGTCAGTTAAGATGGGAAACGTGTGAGCTTCGTGAACGATGTAGTTCGTTTGAGCAGAAAACTGACTGCCCTTACTGAAATGAAGTCTTGTTTTTAGGAAGACTCAGAGCCTGGGATTTAACTCTATTTCTGAAGTGAAACACACAGCAGTGTTCTCATCCATTGATCACACTCTGCGTTATAACAAAAAGCATGCTCTTCTTTCTAGAGTCTCTAAGACAGCAGGAAACGTGAGATTGCTGAGAACAAAAGAACGGATTTCATACACATAAGGAGCATATCTAGTCCAAATCTGCTTCTGAAACAGATACAAAGCATTGACCCTCTAACTTCCAATGCTTGTCAGTTAATATGAGAAACGTGTGAGCTCAGTGAATGATGTACTTCGTTTGAGCAGAAAAGTGACTGCCCTTACCTGAAACGAAGTCTTGCTTGTAGGAAGACTCAGAGCCTGGGATTTAACTCCATTTCTGAAGGCAAACACACAGCATAGTTCTCATCCATGGATCACACTCTGCTTTAGAAAGAAGCACGCTCTTGCTTTCTAGATTCTCTAAGACAGCAGGAAACGTGAGTGTGCGGAGAACAAAAGAACGGTGTTTCCTACACATACGGATCATATCTAGTCCAACTCTTCTTCTGAAACTGATACAAAGCACTGGTCCTCTAACATCCAATGCTTGTCATTTAACATGAGAAACGTTTGAGCTTCGTGAACGATGTAGTTCGTTTGAGCAGAAAATTGACTGCCCTTATCTGAAACGAAGTCTTGCTTGTAGGAAGACTCAGAGCCTGGGATTTAACTCCATTTCTGAAGTGAAACACACAGCATAGTCTCATCCATGGATCACTCTCTGTTTTAGAGCGAGAAGCACGCTCTTGCTTTCTAAAGTCTCTAAGACAGCAGGAAACATGAGTGTGACCAGAACAAATGATTGGTGTTTCCTACACATATGGACCATACGTAGTCCAAATCTGCTTCTGAAACTGATACAAAGCACTGACCGTCTATCATCCAATGCTTGTCATTTAAGATGAGAAACGTGTGAGATTCGTGAACGATGTAGTTCGTTTGAGCAGAAAACTGACTGCCCTTACTTGAAACGAAGTCTTGCTTGTAGGAAGACACAGAGCCTGGGATTTAACTCCATTTCTGAAGTGAAACACACAGTAGTGTTCTCATCCATTGATCACACTCTGCTTTAGAACAAATAGCACGATCTTGCTTTCTAGTGTCTCTAAGACAGGAGGAAACGTGAGTTTGCTGAGAACAAAAGAACGGTGTTTCCTACACATACGGACCATATCTAGTCCAACTCTGCTTCTGAAACTGATACAAAGCACTGGTCCTCTAACATCCAATGCTTGTCTTTTAAGATGAGAAACGTGTGAGCTCCGTGAACGATGTAGTTCGTTTTAGCTGAAAAGTTACTGCCCTTACCTGAAACGAAGTCTTGCTTGTAGGAAGACTCAGAGCCTGGGATTTAACTCCATTTCTGAAGGCAAACACACAGCATAGTTCTCATCCATGGATCACACTCTGCTTTAGAAACAAGCACGCTCTGGCTTTCTAGATTCTCTAAGACAACAGGAAACGTGAGTGTGCTGAGAACAAAAGAACGGTGTTTCCTACACATATGGACCATATCTAGTCGACTCTGCTTCTGAAACTGATACAAAGCACTGGTCCTCTAACATCCAATGCTTGTCTGTTAAGATGAGAAATGTGTGAGCTCCGTGAATGATGTAGTTCGTTTGAGCAGAAAACTGACTGCCCTTACCTGAAACGAAGTCTTGCTTGTAGTAGGACACAGAGCATGGGATTTAAGTCCATTTCTGAAGGGAAACACACAGCATAGTTCTCATTGATGGATCACACTCTGCTTTAGAGTGAGATGCACACTCTTGCTTTCTAGAGTCTCTAATACAGCAGGAAATCTGAGTGTGCCCAGAACAAAAGAAGGGTGTTTCCTACACATATGTACCATATGTAGAGCAAATCTCCTTCTGAAACTGAAAAAAAGCACTGACCATCTTACATCCAATGCTTGTCAGTTAAGATGCAAAACGTGTGAGCTTCATGAACGATGTAGTTTGTTTGAGCAGAAAACTGACTGCCCTTACCTGAATTGAATTCTTGCTTGTACGAAGACTCAGAGCCTGGCATTTAACTCCATTTCTGAAGTAAAACACACAGCAGTGTATTCATCCATTGATCATACTCTGCTTTAGAGTGAGAAGCACGCTCTTGCTTTCTAAAGTCTCTAAGACAGCAGGAAACGTGAGTTTGCTGAGAACAAAAGAACGGTGTTTCCTACACATACGGACCATATCTAGTTCAACTCTGCTTCTGAAACTGATACAAAGCACGGGTCCTCTAACATCCAATGCTTGTCTGTTAAGATGAGAAACGTGTGAGCTCCGTAAACGATGTAGTTCGTTTTAGCTGAAAAGAGACTGCCCTTAGCTGAAACGAAGTTTTGCTTGTAGGAAGACACAGAGCGTGGGATTTAACTCCTTTTCTGAGGGAAACACAAAGCATAGTTTTCATCCATGGTTCACACTCTGCTTTAGAGCGAGAAGCACACTCTTGCTTTCTAGAATCTCTAATACAGCAGGAAATCTGAGTGTGCCCAGAACAAAAGAAGTGTGTTTCCTACACATATGGACCATATGTAGTCCAAATCTGCTTCTGAAACTGAAAAAAAGCACTGACCATCTTACATCCTAGCTTGTCAGTTAAGATGAGAAACGTGTGAGCTTCGTGAACGATGTAGTTCGTTTGAGCACAAAACTGACTGCCCTTACCTGAAACGAAGTCTTGCTTGTAGGAAGACTCAGAGCCTGGGATTTAACTCCATTTCTGAAGTAAAACACACAGCAGTGTAATCATCCATTGATCATACTCTGCTTTAGAGCGTGAAGCACGCTCTTGCTTTCTAAAGTCTCTAAGACAGCAGGAAACGTGAGTGTGCTGAGAACAAAAGAACGGTGTTTCCTACACATAGGGACCATATCTAGTCCAACTCTTTCTGAAACAGATACAAAGCACTGGTCCTCTTACATCCAATGCTTGTCAGTTAAGATGAGAAACGTGTGAGCTTCGTGAACGATGTAGTTCCTTTGAGCAGAAAAGTGACTGCCCTTACCTGAAATGAAGTCTTGCTTGTAGCGAGACACAGAGCATGGGATTTAACTCCATTTCTGAACTGAAACACACAGCATAATCTCATCCATGGATCACACTCTGTTGTAGAGCGAGAAGCACGCTCTTGCTTTCTACAGTCTCTAAGACAGCAGGAAACGTGAGTGTGACCAGAACAAAAGATCGGTGTTTCCTACATATATGGACCATATGTAGTCCAAATCTGCTTCTGAAACTGATACAAAGCACTGACCCTCTAACATCCAATGCTTGTCAGTTAAGATGAGAAACGTGTGAGCTTCGTGAACGATGTAGTTCGTTTCAGCAGAAAAATGACTGCCCTTACCTGAAACGAAGTCTTGCTTGTAGGAAGACTCAGAGCCTGGGATTTAACTCCATTTCTGAAGTAAAACACACAGTAGTGTTCTCATCCATTGATCACTCTCTGATTTAGAACAAATAGCACGATCTTGCTTTCTAGTGTCTCTAATACAGGAGGAAACGTGAGTTTGCTGAGAACAAAAGAACGGTGTTTCCTACACATACGGACCATATCTAGTCCAACTCTGCTTCTGAAACTGATACAAAGCACTGGTCCTCTAACATCCAATGCTTGTCTTTTAAGATGAGAAACGTGTGAGCTCCGTGAACGATGTAGTTCGTTTTAGCTGAAAAGTGACTGCCCTTACCTGAAACGAAGTCTTGCTTGTAGGAAGACATAGAGCCTGGGATTTAACTACTTCTCTGAAGGGAACACACAGCATAGTTTTCATCCATGGATCACACACTGCTTTAGAGCGAGAAGCACACTCTTGCTTTCTGGAGTCTCTAAGACAGCAGGAAATCTGAGTGTGCCCAGAACAAAGAACGGTGTTTCCTACACATATGGACCATATCTAGTCCAAATCTGCTTCTGAAACTGATACAAAGCACTGACCCTCTAACTTCCAATGCTTGTAAGTTAAGATGAGAAACGTGTGAGCTCAGTGAACGATGTAGTTCGTTTGAGCAGAAAAGTGACTGCCCTTACCTGAAACGAAGTCTTGCTTGTAGGACGACTCAGAGCCTGGGATTTAACTCCATTTCTGAAGGAAAACACACAGCATAGTTCTCATCCATGGATCACACTCTGCTTTAGAAAGAAGCACGCTCTTGCTTTCTAGATTCTCTAAGACAGCAGGAAATGTGAGTGTGCTGAGAACAAAAGAACGGTGTTTCCTACACATACGGACCATATCTAGTCCAACTCTTTCTGAAACTGATACAAAGCACTGGTCCTCTAACATCCAATGCTTGTCTGTTAAGATGACAAACGTGTGAGCTCCGCGAAAGATGTAGTACGTTTGAGCTGAAAAGTGACTGCCCTTACCTGAAACGAAGTCTTGCTTGTAGGAAGACTCAGAGCCTGGGATTTAACTCCATTTCTGAAGTGAAACACACAGCATAGTCTCATCCATGGATCACACTCTGTTTTAGAGCGAGAAGCACGCTCTTGCTTTCTAAAGTCTCTAAGACAGCAGGAAACATGAGTGTGACCAGAACAAATGATTGGTGTTTCCTACACATATGGACCATACGTAGTCCAAATCTGCTTCTGAAACTGATACAAAGCACTGACCGTCTATCATCCAATGCTTGTCAGTTAAGATGAGAAACGTGTGAGATTCGTGAACGATGTAGTTCGTTTGAGCAGAAAACTGACTGCCCTTACTTGAAACGAAGTCTTGCTTGTAGGAAGACACAGAGCCTGGGATTTAACTCCATTTCTGAAGTGAAACACACAGTAGTGTTCTCATCCATTGATCACACTCTGCTTTAGAACAAATAGCACGATCTTGCTTTCTAGTGTCTCTAAGACAGGAGGAAACGTGAGTTTGCTGAGAACAAAAGAACGGTGTTTCCTACACATACGGACCATATCTAGTCCAACTCTGCTTCTGAAACTGATACAAAGCACTGGTCCTCTAACATCCAATGTTTGTCTTTTAAGATGAGAAACGTGTGAGCTCCGTGAACGATGTAGTACGTTTTAGCTGAAAAGTTACTGCCCTTACCTGAAACGAAGTCTTGCTTGTAGGAAGACTCAGAGCCTGGGATTTAACTCCATTTCTGAAGGCAAACACACAGCATAGTTCTCATCCATGGATCACACTCTGCTTTAGAAACAAGCACGCTCTGGCTTTCTAGATTCTCTAAGACAACAGGAAACGTGAGTGTGCTGAGAACAAAAGAACGGTGTTTCCTACACATATGGACCATATCTAGTCGACTCTGCTTCTGAAACTGATACAAAGCACTGGTCCTCTAACATCCAATGCTTGTCTGTTAAGATGAGAAATGTGTGAGCTCCGTGAATGATGTAGTTCGTTTGAGCAGAAAACTGACTGCCCTTACCTGAAACGAAGTCTTGCTTGTAGTAGGACACAGAGCATGGGATTTAAGTCCATTTCTGAAGGGAAACACACAGCATAGTTCTCATTGATGGATCACACTCTGCTTTAGAGTGAGATGCACACTCTTGCTTTCTAGAGTCTCTAATACAGCAGGAAATCTGAGTGTGCCCAGAACAAAAGAAGGGTGTTTCCTACACATATGTACCATATGTAGAGCAAATCTCCTTCTGAAACTGAAAAAAAGCACTGACCATCTTACATCCAATGCTTGTCAGTTAAGATGCAAAACGTGTGAGCTTCATGAACGATGTAGTTTGTTTGAGCAGAAAACTGACTGCCCTTACCTGAATTGAATTCTTGCTTGTACGAAGACTCAGAGCCTGGCATTTAACTCCATTTCTGAAGTAAAACACACAGCAGTGTATTCATCCATTGATCATACTCTGCTTTAGAGTGAGAAGCACGCTCTTGCTTTCTAAAGTCTCTAAGACAGCAGGAAACGTGAGTTTGCTGAGAACAAAAGAACGGTGTTTCCTACACATACGGACCATATCTAGTTCAACTCTGCTTCTGAAACTGATACAAAGCACGGGTCCTCTAACATCCAATGCTTGTCTGTTAAGATGAGAAACGTGTGAGCTCCGTAAACGATGTAGTTCGTTTTAGCTGAAAAGAGACTGCCCTTAGCTGAAACGAAGTTTTGCTTGTAGGAAGACACAGAGCGTGGGATTTAACTCCTTTTCTGAGGGAAACACAAAGCATAGTTTTCATCCATGGTTCACACTCTGCTTTAGAGCGAGAAGCACACTCTTGCTTTCTAGAATCTCTAATACAGCAGGAAATCTGAGTGTGCCCAGAACAAAAGAAGTGTGTTTCCTACACATATGGACCATATGTAGTCCAAATCTGCTTCTGAAACTGAAAAAAAGCACTGACCATCTTACATCCTATGCTTGTCAGTTAAGATGAGAAACGTGTGAGCTTCGTGAACGATGTAGTTCGTTTGAGCACAAAACTGACTGCCCTTACCTGAAACGAAGTCTTGCTTGTAGGAAGACTCAGAGCCTGGGATTTAACTCCATTTCTGAAGTAAAACACACAGCAGTGTAATCATCCATTGATCATACTCTGCTTTAGAGCGTGAAGCACGCTCTTGCTTTCTAAAGTCTCTAAGACAGCAGGAAACGTGAGTGTGCTGAGAACAAAAGAACGGTGTTTCCTACACATAGGGACCATATCTAGTCCAACTCTTTCTGAAACAGATACAAAGCACTGGTCCTCTTACATCCAATGCTTGTCAGTTAAGATGAGAAACGTGTGAGCTTCGTGAACGATGTAGTTCCTTTGAGCAGAAAAGTGACTGCCCTTACCTGAAATGAAGTCTTGCTTGTAGCGAGACACAGAGCATGGGATTTAACTCCATTTCTGAACTGAAACACACAGCATAATCTCATCCATGGATCACACTCTGTTGTAGAGCGAGAAGCACGCTCTTGCTTTCTACAGTCTCTAAGACAGCAGGAAACGTGAGTGTGACCAGAACAAAAGATCGGTGTTTCCTACATATATGGACCATATGTAGTCCAAATCTGCTTCTGAAACTGATACAATGCACTGACCCTCTAACATCCAATGCTTGTCAGTTAAGATGAGAAACGTGTGAGCTTCGTGAACGATGTAGTTCGTTTCAGCAGAAAAATGACTGCCCTTACCTGAAACGAAGTCTTGCTTGTAGGAAGACTCAGAGCCTGGGATTTAACTCCATTTCTGAAGTAAAACACACAGTAGTGTTCTCATCCATTGATCACTCTCTGATTTAGAACAAATAGCACGATCTTGCTTTCTAGTGTCTCTAATACAGGAGGAAACGTGAGTTTGCTGAGAACAAAAGAACGGTGTTTCCTACACATACGGACCATATCTAGTCCAACTCTGCTTCTGAAACTGATACAAAGCACTGGTCCTCTAACATCCAATGCTTGTCTTTTAAGATGAGAAACGTGTGAGCTCCGTGAACGATGTAGTTCGTTTTAGCTGAAAAGTGACTGCCCTTACCTGAAACGAAGTCTTGCTTGTAGGAAGACATAGAGCCTGGGATTTAACTACTTCTCTGAAGGGAACACACAGCATAGTTTTCATCCATGGATCACACACTGCTTTAGAGCGAGAAGCACACTCTTGCTTTCTGGAGTCTCTAAGACAGCAGGAAATCTGAGTGTGCCCAGAACAAAGAACGGTGTTTCCTACACATATGGACCATATCTAGTCCAAATCTGCTTCTGAAACTGATACAAAGCACTGACCCTCTAACTTCCAATGCTTGTAAGTTAAGATGAGAAACGTGTGAGCTCAGTGAACGATGTAGTTCGTTTGAGCAGAAAAGTGACTGCCCTTACCTGAAACGAAGTCTTGCTTGTAGGACGACTCAGAGCCTGGGATTTAACTCCATTTCTGAAGGAAAACACACAGCATAGTTCTCATCCATGGATCACACTCTGCTTTAGAAAGAAGCACGCTCTTGCTTTCTAGATTCTCTAAGACAGCAGGAAATGTGAGTGTGCTGAGAACAAAAGAACGGTGTTTCCTACACATACGGACCATATCTAGTCCAACTCTTTCTGAAACTGATACAAAGCACTGGTCCTCTAACATCCAATGCTTGTCTGTTAAGATGACAAACGTGTGAGCTCCGCGAAAGATGTAGTACGTTTGAGCTGAAAAGTGACTGCCCTTACCTGAAACGAAGTCTTGCTTGTAGGAAGACTCAGAGCCTGGGATTTAACTCCATTTCTGAAGTGAAACACACAGCATAGTCTCATCCATGGATCACACTCTGTTTTAGAGCGAGAAGCACGCTCTTGCTTTCTAAAGTCTCTAAGACAGCAGGAAACATGAGTGTGACCAGAACAAATGATT
Source organism: Onychomys leucogaster (assembly GCA_949786385.1). Classification (NCBI taxonomy): domain Eukaryota; kingdom Metazoa; phylum Chordata; class Mammalia; order Rodentia; family Cricetidae; genus Onychomys; species Onychomys leucogaster. Next base: position 1,016,031 of record CATKUP010000063.1, read on the forward strand.
GGTGTTTCCTACACATATGGACCATACGTAGTCCAAATCTGCTTCTGAAACTGATACAAAGCACTGACCGTCTATCATCCAATGCTTGTCAGTTAAGATGAGAAACGTGTGAGATTCGTGAACGATGTAGTTCGTTTGAGCAGAAAACTGACTGCCCTTACTTGAAACGAAGTCTTGCTTGTAGGAAGACACAGAGCCTGGGATTTAACTCCATTTCTGAAGTGAAACACACAGTAGTGTTCTCATCCATTGATCACACTCTGCTTTAGAACAAATAGCACGATCTTGCTTTCTAGTGTCTCTAAGACAGGAGGAAACGTGAGTTTGCTGAGAACAAAAGAACGGTGTTTCCTACACATACGGACCATATCTAGTCCAACTCTGCTTCTGAAACTGATACAAAGCACTGGTCCTCTAACATCCAATGTTTGTCTTTTAAGATGAGAAACGTGTGAGCTCCGTGAACGATGTAGTACGTTTTAGCTGAAAAGTTACTGCCCTTACCTGAAACGAAGTCTTGCTTGTAGGAAGACTCAGAGCCTGGGATTTAACTCCATTTCTGAAGGCAAACACACAGCATAGTTCTCATCCATGGATCACACTCTGCTTTAGAAACAAGCACGCTCTGGCTTTCTAGATTCTCTAAGACAACAGGAAACGTGAGTGTGCTGAGAACAAAAGAACGGTGTTTCCTACACATATGGACCATATCTAGTCGACTCTGCTTCTGAAACTGATACAAAGCACTGGTCCTCTAACATCCAATGCTTGTCTGTTAAGATGAGAAATGTGTGAGCTCCGTGAATGATGTAGTTCGTTTGAGCAGAAAACTGACTGCCCTTACCTGAAACGAAGTCTTGCTTGTAGTAGGACACAGAGCATGGGATTTAAGTCCATTTCTGAAGGGAAACACACAGCATAGTTCTCATTGATGGATCACACTCTGCTTTAGAGTGAGATGCACACTCTTGCTTTCTAGAGTCTCTAATACAGCAGGAAATCTGAGTGTGCCCAGAACAAAAGAAGGGTGTTTCCTACACATATGTACCATATGTAGAGCAAATCTCCTTCTGAAACTGAAAAAAAGCACTGACCATCTTACATCCAATGCTTGTCAGTTAAGATGCAAAACGTGTGAGCTTCATGAACGATGTAGTTTGTTTGAGCAGAAAACTGACTGCCCTTACCTGAATTGAATTCTTGCTTGTACGAAGACTCAGAGCCTGGCATTTAACTCCATTTCTGAAGTAAAACACACAGCAGTGTATTCATCCATTGATCATACTCTGCTTTAGAGTGAGAAGCACGCTCTTGCTTTCTAAAGTCTCTAAGACAGCAGGAAACGTGAGTTTGCTGAGAACAAAAGAACGGTGTTTCCTACACATACGGACCATATCTAGTTCAACTCTGCTTCTGAAACTGATACAAAGCACTGGTCCTCTAACATCCAATGCTTGTCTGTTAAGATGAGAAACGTGTGAGCTCCGTAAACGATGTAGTTCGTTTTAGCTGAAAAGAGACTGCCCTTAGCTGAAACGAAGTTTTGCTTGTAGGAAGACACAGAGCGTGGGATTTAACTCCTTTTCTGAGGGAAACACAAAGCATAGTTTTCATCCATGGTTCACACTCTGCTTTAGAGCGAGAAGCACACTCTTGCTTTCTAGAATCTCTAATACAGCAGGAAATCTGAGTGTGCCCAGAACAAAAGAAGTGTGTTTCCTACACATATGGACCATATGTAGTCCAAATCTGCTTCTGAAACTGAAAAAAAGCACTGACCATCTTACATCCTATGCTTGTCAGTTAAGATGAGAAACGTGTGAGCTTCGTGAACGATGTAGTTCGTTTGAGCACAAAACTGACTGCCCTTACCTGAAACGAAGTCTTGCTTGTAGGAAGACTCAGAGCCTGGGATTTAACTCCATTTCTGAAGTAAAACACACAGCAGTGTAATCATCCATTGATCATACTCTGCTTTAGAGCGTGAAGCACGCTCTTGCTTTCTAAAGTCTCTAAGACAGCAGGAAACGTGAGTGTGCTGAGAACAAAAGAACGGTGTTTCCTACACATAGGGACCATATCTAGTCCAACTCTTTCTGAAACAGATACAAAGCACTGGTCCTCTTACATCCAATGCTTGTCAGTTAAGATGAGAAACGTGTGAGCTTCGTGAACGATGTAGTTCCTTTGAGCAGAAAAGTGACTGCCCTTACCTGAAATGAAGTCTTGCTTGTAGCGAGACACAGAGCATGGGATTTAACTCCATTTCTGAACTGAAACACACAGCATAATCTCATCCATGGATCACACTCTGTTATAGAGCGAGAAGCACGCTCTTGCTTTCTACAGTCTCTAAGACAGCAGGAAACGTGAGTGTGACCAGAACAAAAGATCGGTGTTTCCTACATATATGGACCATATGTAGTAAAAATCTGCTTCTGAAACTGATACAAAGCACTGACCCTCTAACATCCAATGCTTGTCAGTTAAGATGAGAAACGTGTGAGCTTCGTGAACGATGTAGTTCGTTTGAGCAGAAAAATGACTGCCCTTACCTGAAACGAAGTCTTGCTTGTAGGAAGACTCAGAGCCTGGGATTTAACTCCATTTCTGAAGTAAAACACACAGTAGTGTTCTCATCCATTGATCACTCTCTGCTTTAGAACAAATAGCACGATCTTGCTTTCTAGTGTCTCTAATACAGGAGGAAACGTGAGTTTGCTGAGAACAAAAGAACGGTGTTTCCTACACATACGGACCATATCTAGTCCAACTCTGCTTCGGAAACTGATACAAAGCACTGGTCCTCTAACATCCAATGCTTGTCTTTTAAGATGAGAAACGTGTGAGCTCCGTGAACGATGTAGTTCGTTTTAGCTGAAAAGTGACTGCCCTTACCTGAAACGAAGTCTTGCTTGTAGGAAGACATAGAGCCTGGGATTTAACTACTTCTCTGAAGGGAACACACAGCATAGTTTTCATCCATGGATCACACACTGCTTTAGAGCGAGAAGCACACTCTTGCTTTCTGGAGTCTCTAAGACAGCAGGAAATCTGAGTGTGCCCAGAACAAAGAACGGTGTTTCCTACACATATGGACCATATCTAGTCCAAATCTGCTTCTGAAACTGATACAAAGCACTGACCCTCTAACTTCCAATGCTTGTAAGTTAAGATGAGAAACGTGTGAGCTCAGTGAACGATGTAGTTCGTTTGAGCAGAAAAGTGACTGCCCTTACCTGAAACGAAGTCTTGCTTGTAGGACGACTCAGAGCCTGGGATTTAACTCCATTTCTGAAGGAAAACACACAGCATAGTTCTCATCCATGGATCACACTCTGCTTTAGAAAGAAGCACGCTCTTGCTTTCTAGATTCTCTAAGACAGCAGGAAATGTGAGTGTGCTGAGAACAAAAGAACGGTGTTTCCTACACATACGGACCATATCTAGTCCAACTCTTTCTGAAACTGATACAAAGCACTGGTCCTCTAACATCCAATGCTTGTCTGTTAAGATGAGAAACGTGTGAGCTCCGCGAAAGATGTAGTACGTTTGAGCTGAAAAGTGACTGCCCTTACCTGAAACGAAGTCTTGCTTGTAGGAAGACACAGAGCCTGGGATTTAACTCCCTTTCTGAAGGGAAACACACAGCATAGTTCTCATCCATGGATCACACTCTGCTTTAGAGCGAGAAGCAACCTCTTGCTTTCTAAAGTCTCTAAGACAGCAGGAAACTTGAGTGTGCTGAGAACAAAAGAACGGTGTTTCCTACACATATGGACCATATCTAGTCCAACTCTTCTTCTGAATCTGTTACAAAGCACTGACGCTCTAACATCCAATGCTTGTCTGTTAAGATGAGAAACGTGTGAACTCAGTGAACGATGTAGTTCGTTTGAGCTGAAAAGTGACTGCCCTTACCTGAAACGAAGTCTTGCTTGTAGGACGACTCAGAGCCTGGGATTTAACTCCATTTCTGAAGGCAAACACACAGCATAGTTCTCATCCATGGATCACACTCTGCTTTAGAAAGAAGCACGCTCTTGCTTTCTAGATTCTCTAAGACAGCAGGAAATGTGAGTGTGCTGAAACAAATGAACGGTGTTTCCTACACATACTGACCATATCTAGTCCAACTCTGCTTCTGAAACTGATACAAAGCAATGGTCCTCTAACATCCAATGCTTGTCAGTTAAGATGAGAAACGTGTGAGCTTCGTGAACGATGTAGTTCGTTTGAGCAGAAAAGTGACTGCCCTTATCTGAAAGGAAGTCTTGCTTGTAGGAAGACACAGAGCCTGGGATATAACTCCATTTCTGATGTGAAACACACAGCAGTGTTCTCATCCATGGATCACACTCTGCTTTAGAGCGGGAAGCACGCTCTTGCTTTCTAAATTCTCTAAGACTGCAGGAAACGTGAGTGTGCTGAGAACAAAAGTACGGTGTTTCCTTCACATAGGGACCATATCTAGTCCAACTCTGCTTCTGAAAGTGATACAAAGCACTGGTCCTCTAACATCCAATGCTTGTCAGTTAAGATGAGAAACGTGTGAGCTTCGTGAACGATGTAGTTCGTTTGAGCAGAAAACTGACTGCCCTTACCTGAAACGAAGTCTTGCTTGTAGGAAGACTCTTAGCCTGGGATTTAACTCCATTTCTGAAGTGAAACACACAGCATAGTCTCATCCATGGATCACACTCTGTTTTAGAGCGAGAAGCACGCTCTTGCTTTCTAGAGTCTCTAAGACATCAGGAAACGTGAGTGTGACCAGAACAAAAGATCGGTGTTTCCTACACATATGGACCATATGTATTCCAAATCTGCTTCTGAAACTGATACAAAGCACTGACCCTCTAACATCCAATGCTTGTCAGTTAAGATGAGAAACGTGTGAGCTTCGTGAACGATGTAGTTCCTTTGAACAGAAAAATGACTGCCCTTACCTGAAACGAAGTCTTGCTTGTAGGAAGACTCAGAGCCTGGGATTTAACTCCATTTCTGAAGTGAAACACACAGCAGTGTTCTCATCCATTGATCACACTCTGCGTTTGAACAAGAAGCTTGCTCTTCTTTCTAGAGTCTCTAAGACAGCAGGAAACGTGAGTTTGCTGAGAACAAAAGAACGGTGTTTCATACACATACGGACCATATCTAGTCCAACTCTGCTTCTGAAACTGATACAAAGCACTGGTCCTCTAACATCAAATGCTTGTCTGTTAAGATGAGAAACGTGTGAGCTCCGTGAAAGATGTAGTTCGTTTGAGCTGAAAAGTGACTGCCCTTACCTGAAACGAAGTCTTGCTTGTAAGAAGACATAGAGCCTTGGATTTAACTACTTTTCTGAAGGGAAACACACAGCATAGTTTTCATCCATGGATCACACTCTGCTTTAGAGCGAGAAGCACACTCTTGCTTTCTAGAGTCTCTAAGATAGCAGGAAATCTGAGTGTGCCCAGAAGAAAAGAACGGTGTTTCCTACACATATGGACCATATCTAGTCCAAATCTGCTTCTGAAACTGATGCAAAGCACTGAATCTCTAACTTCCAATGCTTGTCAGTTAAGATGAGAAACGTGTGAGCTCAGTGAACGATGTAGTTCGTTTGAGCAGAAAAGTGACTGCGCTTACCTGAAACGAAGTCTTGCTTGTAGGAAGACTCAGAGCCTGGGATTTAACTCCATTTCTGAAGGCAAACACACAGCATAGTTCTCATCAATGGTACACACTCTGCTTTAGAAAGAAGCACGCTCTTGCTTTCTAGATTCTCTAAGACAGCAGGAAACGTGAGTGTGCTGAGAACAAAAGAACGGTGTTTCCTACACATACGGACCATATCTAGTCCAACTCTTTATGAAACTGATACAAAGCACTGGTCCTCTAACATCCAATGCTTGTCAGTTAAGATGAGAAACGTGAGCTCTGTGAACGATGTAGTTCGTTTGAGCAGAAAAGTGATTGCCCTTATCTGAAACGAAGTCTTGCTTGTAGGAAGACTCAGATCCTGGGATTTAACTCCATTTCTGATGTGAAATACACAGCAGTGTTCTCATCCATGGATCACACTCTGCTTTAGAGCGAGAAGCACGCTCTTGCTTTCTAGAGTCTCTAAGACAGCAGGAAACGTGAGTGTGACCAGAACAAAAGATCGGTGTTTCCTACACATATGGACCATATGTAGTCCAAATCTGCTTCTGAAACTGATACAAAGCACTGACCCTCTAACTTCCAATTCTTGTAAGTTAAGATGAGAAACGTGTGAGCTCAGTGAACGATGTAGTTCGTTTGAGCAGAAAAGTGACTGCCCTTACCTGAAACGAAGTCTTGCTTGTAGGACGACTCAGAGCCTGGGATTTAACTCCATTTCTGAAGGCAAACACACAGCATAGTTCTCATCCATGGATCACACTCTGCTTTAGAAAGAAGCACGCTCTTGCTTTCTAGATTCTCTAAGACAGCAGGAAATGTGTGTGTGCTGAGAACAAAAGAACGGTGTTTCCTACACATACGGACCATATCTAGTCCAACTCTGCTTCTGAAACTGATACAAAGCACTGGTCCTCTAACATCCAATGTTTGTCTTTTAAGATGAGAAACGTGTGAGCTCCGTGAACGATGTAGTACGTTTTAGCTGAAAAGTTACTGCCCTTACCTGAAACGAAGTCTTGCTTGTAGGAAGACTCAGAGCCTGGGATTTAACTCCATTTCTGAAGGCAAACACACAGCATAGTTCTCATCCATGGATCACACTCTGCTTTAGAAACAAGCACGCTCTGGCTTTCTAGATTCTCTAAGACAACAGGAAACGTGAGTGTGCTGAGAACAAAAGAACGGTGTTTCCTACACATATGGACCATATCTAGTCGACTCTGCTTCTGAAACTGATACAAAGCACTGGTCCTCTAACATCCAATGCTTGTCTGTTAAGATGAGAAATGTGTGAGCTCCGTGAATGATGTAGTTCGTTTGAGCAGAAAACTGACTGCCCTTACCTGAAACGAAGTCTTGCTTGTAGTAGGACACAGAGCATGGGATTTAAGTCCATTTCTGAAGGGAAACACACAGCATAGTTCTCATTGATGGATCACACTCTGCTTTAGAGTGAGATGCACACTCTTGCTTTCTAGAGTCTCTAATACAGCAGGAAATCTGAGTGTGCCCAGAACAAAAGAAGGGTGTTTCCTACACATATGTACCATATGTAGAGCAAATCTCCTTCTGAAACTGAAAAAAAGCACTGACCATCTTACATCCAATGCTTGTCAGTTAAGATGCAAAACGTGTGAGCTTCATGAACGATGTAGTTTGTTTGAGCAGAAAACTGACTGCCCTTACCTGAATTGAATTCTTGCTTGTACGAAGACTCAGAGCCTGGCATTTAACTCCATTTCTGAAGTAAAACACACAGCAGTGTATTCATCCATTGATCATACTCTGCTTTAGAGTGAGAAGCACGCTCTTGCTTTCTAAAGTCTCTAAGACAGCAGGAAACGTGAGTTTGCTGAGAACAAAAGAACGGTGTTTCCTACACATACGGACCATATCTAGTTCAACTCTGCTTCTGAAACTGATACAAAGCACTGGTCCTCTAACATCCAATGCTTGTCTGTTAAGATGAGAAACGTGTGAGCTCCTTAACGATGTAGTTCGTTTTAGCTGAAAAGAGACTGCCCTTAGCTGAAACGAAGTTTTGCTTGTAGGAAGACACAGAGCGTGGGATTTAACTCCTTTTCTGAGGGAAACACAAAGCATAGTTTTCATCCATGGTTCACACTCTGCTTTAGAGCGAGAAGCACACTCTTGCTTTCTAGAATCTCTAATACAGCAGGAAATCTGAGTGTGCCCAGAACAAAAGAAGTGTGTTTCCTACACATATGGACCATATGTAGTCCTAATCTGCTTCTGAAACTGAAAAAAAGCACTGACCATCTTACATCCTATGCTTGTCAGTTAAGATGAGAAACGTGTGAGCTTCGTGAACGATGTAGTTCGTTTGAGCACAAAACTGACTGCCCTTACCTGAAACGAAGTCTTGCTTGTAGGAAGACTCAGAGCCTGGGATTTAACTCCATTTCTGAAGTAAAACACACAGCAGTGTAATCATCCATTGATCATACTCTGCTTTAGAGCGTGAAGCACGCTCTTGCTTTCTAAAGTCTCTAAGACAGCAGGAAACGTGAGTGTGCTGAGAACAAAAGAACGGTGTTTCCTACACATAGGGACCATATCTAGTCCAACTCTTTCTGAAACAGATACAAAGCACTGGTCCTCTTACATCCAATGCTTGTCAGTTAAGATGAGAAACGTGTGAGCTTCGTGAACGATGTAGTTCCTTTGAGCAGAAAAGTGACTGCCCTTACCTGAAATGAAGTCTTGCTTGTAGCGAGACACAGAGCATGGGATTTAACTCCATTTCTGAACTGAAACACACAGCATAATCTCATCCATGGATCACACTCTGTTATAGAGCGAGAAGCACGCTCTTGCTTTCTACAGTCTCTAAGACAGCAGGAAACGTGAGTGTGACCAGAACAAAAGATCGGTGTTTCCTACATATATGGACCATATGTAGTCCAAATCTGCTTCTGAAACTGATACAAAGCACTGACCCTCTAACATCCAATGCTTGTCAGTTAAGATGAGAAACGTGTGAGCTTCGTGAACGATGTAGTTCGTTTGAGCAGAAAAATGACTGCCCTTACCTGAAACGAAGTCTTGCTTGTAGGAAGACTCAGAGCCTGGGATTTAACTCCATTTCTGAAGTAAAACACACAGTAGTGTTCTCATCCATTGATCACTCTCTGCTTTAGAACAAATAGCACGATCTTGCTTTCTAGTGTCTCTAATACAGGAGGAAACGTGAGTTTGCTGAGAACAAAAGAACGGTGTTTCCTACACATACGGACCATATCTAGTCCAACTCTGCTTCTGAAACTGATACAAAGCACTGGTCCTCTAACATCCAATGCTTGTCTTTTAAGATGAGAAACGTGTGAGCTCCGTGAACGATGTAGTTCGTTTTAGCTGAAAAGTGACTGCCCTTACCTGAAACGAAGTCTTGCTTGTAGGAAGACATAGAGCCTGGGATTTAACTACTTCTCTGAAGGGAACACACAGCATAGTTTTCATCCATGGATCACACACTGCTTTAGAGCGAGAAGCACACTCTTGCTTTCTGGAGTCTCTAAGACAGCAGGAAATCTGAGTGTGCCCAGAACAAAGAACGGTGTTTCCTACACATATGGACCATATCTAGTCCAAATCTGCTTCTGAAACTGATACAAAGCACTGACCCTCTAACTTCCAATGCTTGTAAGTTAAGATGAGAAACGTGTGAGCTCAGTGAACGATGTAGTTCGTTTGAGCAGAAAAGTGACTGCCCTTACCTGAAACGAAGTCTTGCTTGTAGGACGACTCAGAGCCTGGGATTTAACTCCATTTCTGAAGGAAAACACACAGCATAGTTCTCATCCATGGATCACACTCTGCTTTAGAAAGAAGCACGCTCTTGCTTTCTAGATTCTCTAAGACAGCAGGAAATGTGAGTGTGCTGAGAACAAAAGAACGGTGTTTCCTACACATACGGACCATATCTAGTCCAACTCTTTCTGAAACTGATACAAAGCACTGGTCCTCTAACATCCAATGCTTGTCTGTTAAGATGAGAAACGTGTGAGCTCCGCGAAAGATGTAGTACGTTTGAGCTGAAAAGTGACTGCCCTTACCTGAAACGAAGTCTTGCTTGTAGGAAGACACAGAGCCTGGGATTTAACTCCATTTCTGAAGGGAAACACACAGCATAGTTCTCATCCATGGATCACACTCTGCTTTAGAGCGAGAAGCAACCTCTTGCTTTCTAAAGTCTCTAAGACAGCAGGAAACTTGAGTGTGCTGAGAACAAAAGAACGGTGTTTCCTACACATATGGACCATATCTAGTCCAACTCTTCTTCTGAATCTGTTACAAAGCACTGACGCTCTAACATCCAATGCTTGTCCGTTAAGATGAGAAACGTGTGAGCTTCGTGAACGATGTAGTTCGTTTGAGCAGAAAAGTGACTGCCCTTATCTGAAAGGAAGTCTTGCTTGTAGGAAGACACAGAGCCTGGGATATAACTCCATTTCTGATGTGAAACACACAGCAGTGTTCTCATCCATGGATCACACTCTGCTTTAGAGCGGGAAGCACGCTCTTGCTTTCTAAATTCTCTAAGACTGCAGGAAACGTGAGTGTGCTGAGAACAAAAGTACGGTGTTTCCTTCACATAGGGACCATATCTAGTCCAACTCTGCTTCTGAAAGTGATACAAAGCACTGGTCCTCTAACATCCAATGCTTGTCAGTTAAGATGAGAAACGTGTGAGCTTCGTGAACGATGTAGTTCGTTTGAGCAGAAAACTGACTGCCCTTACCTGAAACGAAGTCTTGCTTGTAGGAAGACTCTTAGCCTGGGATTTAACTCCATTTCTGAAGTGAAACACACAGCATAGTCTCATCCATGGATCACACTCTGTTTTAGAGCGAGAAGCACGCTCTTGCTTTCTAGAGTCTCTAAGACAGCAGGAAACGTGAGTGTGACCAGAACAAAAGATCGGTGTTTCCTACACATATGGACCATATGTATTCCAAATCTGCTTCTGAAACTGATACAAAGCACTGACCCTCTAACATCCAATGCTTGTCAGTTAAGATGAGAAACGTGTGAGCTTCGTGAACGATGTAGTTCCTTTGAACAGAAAAATGACTGCCCTTACCTGAAACGAAGTCTTGCTTGTAGGAAGACTCAGAGCCTGGGATTTAACTCCATTTCTGAAGTGAAACACACAGCAGTGTTCTCATCCATTGATCACACTCTGCGTTTGAACAAGAAGCTTGCTCTTCTTTCTAGAGTCTCTAAGACAGCAGGAAACGTGAGTTTGCTGAGAACAAAAGAACGGTGTTTCATACACATACGGACCATATCTAGTCCAACTCTGCTTCTGAAACTGATACAAAGCACTGGTCCTCTAACATCAAATGCTTGTCTGTTAAGATGAGAAACGTGTGAGCTCCGTGAAAGATGTAGTTCGTTTGAGCTGAAAAGTGACTGCCCTTACCTGAAACGAAGTCTTGCTTGTAAGAAGACATAGAGCCTTGGATTTAACTACTTTTCTGAAGGGAAACACACAGCATAGTTTTCATCCATGGATCACACTCTGCTTTAGAGCGAGAAGCACACTCTTGCTTTCTAGAGTCTCTAAGATAGCAGGAAATCTGAGTGTGCCCAGAACAAAAGAACGGTGTTTCCTACACATATGGACCATATCTAGTCCAAATCTGCTTCTGAAACTGATGCAAAGCACTGAATCTCAAACTTCCAATGCTTGTCAGTTAAGATGAGAAACGTGTGAGCTCAGTGAACGATGTAGTTCGTTTGAGCAGAAAAGTGACTGCGCTTACCTGAAACGAAGTCTTGCTTGTAGGAAGACTCAGAGCCTGGGATTTAACTACATTTCTGAAGGCAAACACACAGCATAGTTCTCATCAATGGTACACACTCTGCTTTAGAAAGAAGCACGCTCTTGCTTTCTAGATTCTCTAAGACAGCAGGAAACGTGAGTGTGCTGAGAACAAAAGAACGGTGTTTCCTACACATACGGACCATATCTAGTCCAACTCTTTATGAAACTGATACAAAGCACTGGTCCTCTAACATCCAATGCTTGTCAGTTAAGATGAGAAACGTGAGCTCTGTGAACGATGTAGTTCGTTTGAGCAGAAAAGTGATTGCCCTTATCTGAAACGAAGTCTTGCTTGTAGGAAGACTCAGATCCTGGGATTTAACTCCATTTCTGATGTGAAATACACAGCAGTGTTCTCATCCATGGATCACACTCTGCTTTAGAGCGAGAAGCACGCTCTTGCTTTCTAGAGTCTCTAAGACAGCAGGAAACGTGAGTGTGACCAGAACAAAAGATCGGTGTTTCCTACACATATGGACCATATGTAGTCCAAATATGCTTCTGAAACTGATACAAAGCACTGACCCTCTAACTTCCAATTCTTGTAAGTTAAGATGAGAAACGTGTGAGCTCAGTGAACGATGTAGTTCGTTTGAGCAGAAAAGTGACTGCCCTTACCTGAAACGAAGTCTTGCTTGTAGGACGACTCAGAGCCTGGGATTTAACTCCATTTCTGAAGGCAAACACACAGCATAGTTCTCATCCATGGATCACACTCTGCTTTAGAAAGAAGCACGCTCTTGCTTTCTAGATTCTCTAAGACAGCAGGAAATGTGTGTGTGCTGAGAACAAAAGAACGGTGTTTCCTACACATACGGACCATATCTAGTCCAACTCTTTCTGAAACTGATACAAAGCACTGGTCCTCTAACATCCAATGCTTGTCTGTTAAGATGAGAAACGTGTGAGCTCCGCGAAAGATGTAGTACGTTTGAGCTGAAAAGTGACTGCCCTTACCTGAAACGAAGTCTTGCTTGTAGGAAGACACAGAGACTGGGATTTAACTCCCTTTCTGAAGGGAAACACACAGCATAGTTCTCATCCATGGATCACACTCTGCTTTAGAGCGAGAAGCAACCTCTTGCTTTCTAAAGTCTCTAAGACAGCAGGAAACTTGAGTGTGCTGAGAACAAAAGAACGGTGTTTCCTACACATATGGACCATATCTAGTCCAACTCTTCTTCTGAATCTGTTAAAAAGCACTGACCCTCTAACATCCAATGCTTGTCCGTTAAGATGAGAAACGTGTGAACTCAGTGAATGATGTAGTTCGTTTGAGCTGAAAAGTGACTGCCCTTACCTGAAACGAAGTCTTGCTTGTAGGACGACTTAGAGCCTGGGATTTAACTCCATTTCTGAAGGCAAACACACAGCATAGTTCTCATCCATGGATCACACTCTGCTTTAGAAAGAAGCACGCTCTTGCTTTCTAGATTCTCTAAGACAGCAGGAAATGTGAGTGTGCTGAAACAAATGAACGGTGTTTCCTACACATACGGACCATATCTAGTCCAACTCTTTCTGAAACTGATACAAAGCACTGGTCCTCTAACATCCAATGCTTGTCAGTTAAGATGAGAAACGTGTGAGCTTCGTGAACGATGTAGTTCGTTTGAGCAGAAAAGTGACTGCGCTTACCTGAAACGAAGTCTTGCTTGTAGGAAGACTCAGAGCCTGGGATTTAACTACATTTCTGAAGGCAAACACACAGCATAGTTCTCATCAATGGTACAAACTCTGCTTTAAAAAGAAGCACGCTCTTGCTTTCTAGATTCTCTAAGACAGCAGGAAACGTGAGTGTGCTGAGAACAAAAGAACGGTGTTTCCTACACATACGGACCATATCTAGTCCAACTCTTTATGAAACTGATACAAAGCACTGGTCCTCTAACATCCAATGCTTGTCAGTTAAGATGAGAAACGTGTGAGCTTCGTGAACGATGTAGTTCGTTTGAGCAGAAAAGTGATTGCCCTTATCTGAAACGAAGTCTTGCTTGTAGGAAGACTCAGAGCCTGGGATTTAACTCCATTTCTGATGTGAAACACACAGCAGTGTTCTCATCCATGGATCACACTCTGCTTTAGAGCGAGAAGCACGCTCTTGCTTTCTAGAGTCTCTAAGACAGCAGGAAACGTGAGTGTGACCAGAACAAGAGATCGGTGTTTCCTACACATATGGACCATATGTAGTCCAAATCTGCTTCTGAAACTGATACAAAGCACTGACCCTCTAACACCCAATACTTCTCAGTTAAGATGAGAAACGTGTGAGCTTCGTGAACGATGTAGTTCCTTTGAACAGAAAACTGACTGCCCTTACCTGAAACGAAGTCTTGCTTGTAGGAAGACTCAGAGCCTGGCATTTAACTCTATTTCTGAAGTGAAACACACAGCAGTGTTCTCATCCATTGATCACACTCTGCGTTTGAACAAGAAGCATGCTCTTCTTTCTAGAGTCTCTAAGACAGCAGGAAACGTGAGTTTGCTGAGAACAAAAGAACGGTGTTTCATACACATACGGACCATATCTAGTCCAACTCTGCTTCTGAAACTGATACAAAGCACTGCTCCTCTAACATCAAATGCTTGTCTGTTAAGATGAGAAACGTGTGAGCTCCGTGAAAGATGTAGTTCTTTTTAGCTGAAAAGTGACTGCCCTTACCTGAAACGAAGTCTTGCTTGTAGGAAGACATAGAGCCTGGGATTTAACTACTTTTCTGAAGGGAAACACACAGCATAGTTTTCTTCCATGGATCACACTCTGCTTTAGAGCGAGAAGCACACTCTTGCTTTCTAGACTCTCTAAGACAGCAGGAAATCTGAGTGTGCCCAGAACAAAATATGGTGTTTACTACACATATGGACCATATCTAGTCCAAATCTGCTTCTGAAACTGATACAAAGCACTGACCCTCTAACTTCCAATGCTTGTCAGTTAAGATGAGAAACGTGTGAGCTCAGTGAACGATGTAGTTCGTTTGAGCAGAAAAGTGACTGCGCTTACCTGAAACGAAGTCTTGCTTGTAGGAAGACTCAGAGCCTGGGATTTAACTCCATTTCTGAAGGCAAACACACAGCATAGTTCTCATCAATGGTACACACTCTGCTTTAGAAAGAAGCACGCTCTTGCTTTCTAGATTCTCTAAGACAGCAGGAAACGTGAGTGTGCTGAGAACAAAAGTACGGTGTTTCCTACACATAGGGACCATATCTAGTCCAAATCTTCTTCTGAAACAGATACAAAGCACTGGTCCTCTAACATCCAATGCTTGTCAGTTAAGATGAGAAACGTGTTAGCTTCGTGAACGGTGTAGTTCCTTTGAGCAGAAAAGTGACTGCCCTTACCTGAAACGAATTCTTGCTTTTAGGGAGACACAGAGCTTGGGATTTAACTCCATTTCTGAAGTGAAACACACAGCATAGTCTCATCCATGGATCACACTCTCTTTTAGAGCGAGAAGCACGCTTGCTTTCTAGAGTCTCTAAGACAGCAGGAAACGTGAGTGTGACCAGAAAAAAAGATCGGTGTTTCCTACATATATGGACCATATGTAGTCCAAATCTGCTTCTGAAACTGATACAAAGCACCGACCCTCTAACATCCAATGCTTGTCAGTTAAGATGAGAAACATGTGAGTTCAGTGAAGGATGTAGTTCATTGGAGCAGAAAAGTGACTGCGCTTACCTGAAACGAAGTCTTGCTTGTAGGAAGACTCAGAGCCTGGGATTTAACTCCATTTCTGAAGGCAAACACACAGCATAGTTCTCATCAATGGTACACACTCTGCTTTAGAAAGAAGCACGCTCTTGCTTTCTAGATTCTCTAAGACAACAGGAAACGTGAGTGTGCTGAGAACAAAAAAACGGTGTTTCCTACACATACAGACCATATCTAGTGCAACTCTTTCTGAAACTGATACAAAGCACTGGTCCTCTAACATCCAATGCTTGTCAGTTAAGATGAGAAACGTGTGAGCTTCGTGAACGATGTAGTTCGTTTGAGCAGAAAACTGACTGCCCTTACCTGAAACGAAGTCTTGCTTGTAGGAAGACTCTTAGCCTGGGGTTTAACTCCATTTCTGAAGTGAAACACACAGCAGTGTTCTCATCCATTCATCACAATCTGCGTTTGAACAAGAAGCATGCTCTTCTTTCTAGAGTCTCTAAGACAGCAGGAAACGTGAGTTTGCTGAGAACAAAAGAACGGTGTTTCATACACATACGGACCATATCTAGTCCAACTCTGCTTCTGAAACTGATACAAAGCACTGCTCCTCTAACATCCAATGCTTGTCTGTTAAGATGCGAAAGGTGTGAGCTTCGTGAACCATGTAGTTCGTTTGAACAGAAAACTGACTGCCATTACCTGAAACGAAGTCTTGCATGTAGGAAGACTCAGAGCCTGGGATTTGACTCCATTTCTAAAGTGAAACACACAGCATTGTCTCATTCATTGATCACACTCTGCTTTAGAACAAGAAGCACGCTCTTTCTTTCTAGAGTCTCTAAGACATCAGGAAACGTGAGTGTGCTGAGAAGAAAAGAAAGGTGTTTCCTACACATACGGACCATATCTAGTCCAACTCTGCTTCTGAAACTGGTAGAAAGGACTGGTCCTCTAACATCCAATGCTTGTCTGTTAAGATGAGAAATGTGTGAGCTCAGTGAACGATGTAGTTCCTTTGAGCTGAAAAGTGACAGCCCTTACCTGAAACGAAGTCTTGCTTGTAGGAAGACTCAGAGCATGGGATTTAACTCCATTTCTGAAGTGAAACACACAGCAGTGTTCGCATCCATTGATCACACTCTGCTTTAGTACAAGAAGCACGATCGTGCTTTCTAGAGTCTCTAAGACAGCAGGAAACGTGAGTTTGCTGAGAACAAAAGAATGGTGTTTCCTACACATACAGACCATATCTAGTCCAACTCTGCTTCTGAAACTGATAGAAAGCACTGGTCCGCTAACATCCAATGCTTGTCTGTTAAGATGGGAAACGTGTGAGCTCCGTGAACTATGTAGATCGTTTGAGCTGAAAAGTGACTGCCCTTACCTGAAACGAAGTCTTGCTTGTAGGAAGACACAGAGCCTGGGATTTAACTCCTTTTCTGAAGGGAAACACACAGCATAGTTCTCATCCATGGATCACACTCTGCTTTAGAGCAAGAAGCACGCTCTTGCTTTCTAGATTCTCTAATATAGCAGGAAATCTGAGTGTGCCCAGAACAAAAGAACGGTGTTTCCTACACATACGGACCATATGTAGTCCAAATCTGCTTCTGAAACTGATACAAAGCACTGAACCTCTAACATCCAATGCTTGTCAGTTAAGATGAGAAACGTGTGAGCTTTGTGAACGATGTAGTTCGTTTGAGCAGAAAACTGACTGCCCTTACCCGAAATGAAGTCTTGCTTGTAGGAAGACACAGAGCCTGGGATTTAACTCCTTTTCTGAAGGGAAACACACAGCATAGTTCCCATCCATGGAACACACTCTGCTTTAGAGCGAGAAGCACACTCTTGCTTTATAGAGTCTCTAATACAGCAGGAAATCTGAGTGTGCCCAGAACAAAAGAAGGGTGTTTCATACACATACGGACCATACGTAGTCCAAATCTGCTTCTGAAACTGATACAAAGCACTGACCCTCTAACATCCAATGCTTTTCAGTTAAGATGAGAAACGTGTGAGCTTTGTGAACGATGTAGTTCGTTTGAGCAGAAAACTGACTGCCCTTACCTGAAATGAAGTCTTGCTTGTAGGAAGACACAGAGCCTGGGATTTAACTCCTTTTCTGAAGGGAAACACATAGCTTAGTTCTCATCCATGGATCACACTCTGCTTTAGAGCGAGAAGCATGCTCTTGCTTTCTACAGTCTCTAAGACAGCAGGAAACGTGAGTGTGCTGAGAAGAAAAGAACGGTGTTTCCTACACATACGGAGCATATCTAGTCCAACTCTGCTTCTGAAACTGATACAAAGGACTGGTCCTCTAACATCCAATGCTTGTCTGTTAAGATGAGAAACGTGTGAGCTCAGTGAACGATGTAGTTCCTTTGAGCTGAAAAGTGACTGCCCTTACCCAAAACGAAGTCTTCCTTGTAGGAAGACTCAGAGCCTGAGATTTAACTCCATTTCTGAAGTGAAACACACAGCACAGTTCTCATCCATGGATCACACACTGCTTTAGAGCGAGAAGCACACTCTTGCTTTATAGAGTCTCTAATACAGGAGGAAATCTGAGTGTGCCCAGAACAAAAGAACGGTGGTTCCTACACAAATGGACCATATGTAGTCCAAATCTGCTTCTGAAACTGATACAAAGCACTGACCATCTTACATCCAATGCTTGTCAGTAAAGATGAGAAACGTGTGAGCTTCGTGAAATATGTAGTTCGTTTGAGCAGAAAAGTGACTGCCCTCACCTGAATTGAAGTCTTGCTTGTAGGAAGACTCAGAGCCTGGGATTTAACTCCATTTCTGAAGTAAAACACACAGCAGTGTAATCATCCATTGATCACACTCTGCTTTAGAATATGAAGCACGCTCTTGCTTTCTAGATTCTCTAAGACAGCAGCAAACGTGAGTGTGCTGAGAACAAAAGAACGGTGTTTCCTACACTTACAGACATTATATAGTCCAACTCTGCATCTGAAACTGATACAAAGCATTGGTCCTCTAAAATCCAATGCTTGTCTGTTAAGATGAGAAACGTGTGAGCTTCGTAAATGATGTAGTTCGTTTGAGCTGAAAAGTGACTGCCCTTACCTGAAACGAAGTCTTGCCTGTAGGAAGACACAGAGTCTGGGATTTAACTCCATTTCTGAAGGGAAACATACAGCATAGTTCTCATCCATGGATCACACTCTGCTTTAGAGCAAGAAGCACGCTCTTGCTTTCTAGATTCTCTAATATAGCAGGAAATCTGAGTGTGCCCAGGACAAAAGAACGGTGTTTCCTACACATACGGACCATATGTAGTCCAAATCTGCTTCTGAAACTGATACAAAGCACTGACCCTCTAACATCCAATGCTTGTCAGTTAAGATCAGAAACTTGTGAGCTTTGTGAATGATGTAGTTCTTTTCAGCAGAAAACTGACTGCCCTTACCTGAAATGAAGTCTTGCTTGTAGGAAGACACAGAGCCTGGGATTTAACTCCTTTTCTGAAGGGAAACACACAGCTTAGTTCTCATCCATGGATCACACTCTGCTTTAGAGCGAGAAGCATGCTCTTGCTTTCTACAGTCTCTAAGACAGCAGGATACGTGAGTTTGCTGAGAACAAAAGAACGGTGTTTACTACACATACGGACCATATCTAGTCCAACCCTGCTGCTGAAAGTGATACAAAGCACTGGTCCTCTAACATCCAATGCTTGTCAGTTAAGAGGAGAAACGTGTGAGCTTAGTGAATGATGTAGTTCCTTTGAACTGAAAAGTGACAGCCCTTACCTGAAACGAAGTCTTGCTAGTAGTAAGACACAGAGCCTGGGATTTAAGCAATTTCTGAAGGGAAACACACAGCATAGTTCCCATCCATGGAACACACTCTGCTTTAGAGCGAGAAGCACACTCTTGCTTTATAGAGTCTCTAATAGAGCAGGAAATCTGAGTGTGCCCAGAACAAAAGAAGGGTGTTTCATACACATACGGACCATACGTAGTCCAAATCTGCTTCTGAAAGTGATACAAAGCACTGGTCCTCTAACATCCAATGCTTGTCAGTTAAGGGGAGAAACGTGTGAGCTTAGTGAATGATGTAGTTCCTTTGAACTGAAAAGTGACTGCCCTTACCTGAAACGAAGTCTTGCTTGTAGTAAGACACAGAGCCTGGGATTTAAGTCCATTTCTGAAGGGAAACACAAAGCATAGTTCTCATCCATGGATCACACTCTGCTTTAGAGCAAGAAGCACACTCTTGCTTTCTAGAGTCTCTAATACAGCAGGAAATCTGAGTGTGGCCAGAACAAAAGAAGGGTGTTTCCTACACATATGGACCATATGTAGTCCAAATCTGCTTCTGAAACTGAATCAAAGCACTGACCATCTTACATCCAATGCTTGTCAGTTAAGATGAGAAACGTGTGAGCTTCGTGATCGATGTAGTTCGTTTGAGCAGAAAAGTGACTGCCCTTTCCTGAAACGAAGTCTTGCTTGTAGGGAGAGTCAGAGCATGGGATTGAACTCCATTTCTGAAGTGAAACACACGGCATTGTCTCATTCATTGATCACACTCTGCTTTAGAACAAGAAGCACGCTCTTGCTTTCTAGAGTCTCTAAGACAGCAGGAAACGTGAGTGTGCTGAGAAGAAAAGAACGGTGTTTCCTACACATACTGAGCATATCTAGTCCAACTCTGCTTCTGAAACTGATACAAAGGACTGGTCCTCTAACATCCAATGCTTGTCTGTTAAGATGAGAAACGTGTGAGCTCAGTGAACGATGTAGTACCTTTGAGCTGAAAAGTGACTGCCCTTACCCGAAACGAAGTCTTCCTTGTAGGAAGACTCAGAGCCTGAGATTTAACTCCATTTCTGAAGTGAAACACACAGCACAGTTCTCATCCATGGATCACACACTGCTTTAGAGCGAGAAGCACACTGTTGCTTTATAGAGTCTCTAATACAGGAGGAAATCTGAGTGTGCCCAGAACAAAAGAACGGTGGTTCCTACACAAATGGACCATATGTAGTCCAAATCTGCTTCTGAAACTGATACAAAGCACTGACCATCTTACATCCAATGCTTGTCAGTAAAGATGAGAAACATGTGAGCTTCGTGAAATATGTAGTTCGTTTGAGCAGAAAAGTGACTGCCCTCACCTGAATTGAAGTCTTGCTTGTAGGAAGACTCAGAGCCTGGGATTTAACTCCATTTCTGAAGTAAAACACACAGCAGTGTAATCATCCATTGATCACACTCTGCTTTAGAATATGAAGCACGCTCTTGCTTTCTAGATTCTCTAAGACAGTAGCAAACGTGAGTGTGCTGAGAACAAAAGAACGGTGTTTCCTACACTTACAGACATTATATAGTCCAACTCTGCATCTGAAACTGATACAAAGCATTGGTCCTCTAAAATCCAATGCTTGTCTGTTAAGATGAGAAACGTGTGAGCTTCGTAAATGATGTAGTTCGTTTGAGCTGAAAAGTGACTGCCCTTACCTGAAACGAAGTCTTGCCTGTAGGAAGACACAGCGTCTGGGATTTAACTCCATTTCTGAAGGGAAACATACAGCATAGTTCTCATCCATGGATCACACTCTGCTTTAGAGCAAGAAGCACGCTCTTGCTTTCTAGATTCTCTAATATAGCAGGAAATCTGAGTGTGCCGAGGACAAAAGAACGGTGTTTCCTACACATACGGACCATATGTAGTCCAAATCTGCTTCTGAAACTGATACAAAGCACTGACCCTCTAACATCCAATGCTTGTCAGTTAAGATGAGAAACGTGTGAGCTTTGTGAATGATGTAGTTCGTTTCAGCAGAAAACTGACTGCCCTTACCTGAAATGAAGTCTTGCTTGTAGGAAGACACAGAGCCTGGGATTTAACTCCTTTTCTGAAGGGAAACACACAGCTTAGTTCTCATCCATGGATCACACTCTGCTTTAGAGCGAGTAGCACGCTCTTGCTTTCTCCAGTCCCTAAGACAGCAGGAAACGTGAGTGTGCTGAGAACAAAAGAACGGTGTTTCCTACACATACAGACCATATCTAGTCCAACTCTGCTTCTGAAAGTGATACAAAGCACTGGTCCTATAACATCCAATGCTTGTCAGTTAAGATGAGAAACGTGTGAGCTTAGTGAATGATGTAATTCCTTTGAGCTGAAAAGTGACTGCCCTTACCTGAAACGAAGTCTTGACTGTAGGAAGACACAGAGTCTGGGATTTAACTCCAATTCTGAAGGGAAACATACAGCATAGTTCTCATCAATGGATAACACTTTGCTTTAGAGCAAGAAGCACGCTCTTGCTTTATAGAGTCTCTAATACAGCAGGAAATCTGAGTGTGCCCAGAACAAAAGAATGGAGTTTCCTACACATACTGACTATATGTAGTCCAAATCTTCTTCTGAAACTGATACAATGCACTGATCCTCTAACATCCAATGCTTGTCTGTTAAGATGAGAAACGTGTGAGCTCAGTGAAGGATGTAGTTCGTTTGAGCTGAAAAGTGACTGCCCTTACCTGAAACGAAGTCTTGCTTGTAGGAAGACACAGAGCCTGGGATTTAAGTCCATTTCTGAAGGGAAACACACAGCATAGTTCTCATCTATGGATCACACTCTGCTTTAGAGCAAGAAGCACGCTCTTGCATTCTAAAGTCTCTAAGACAGCAGGAAACGTGAGTGTGCTGAGGACAAAAGAACGGTGTTTCCTACACATACGGACGATATCTAGTCCAACTCTTCTTCTGAAACTGATACAAAGCACTGGTCCTCTTACATCCAATGCTTGTCATTTAAGATGAGAAACGTTTGAGCTTAATGAACGATGTAGTTCGTTTGAGCAGAAAAGTGACTGCCCTTACCTGAAACGAAGTCTTGCCTGTAGGAAGACACAGAGCCTGGGATTTAAGTCCATTTCTGAAGGGAAACACACAGCATAGTTCTCATCCATGGATCACACTCTGCTTTAGAGCAAGAAGCACGCTCTTGCTTTCTAGATTCTCTAATATAGCAGGAAATCTGAGTGTGCCGAGAACAAAAGAACGGTGTTCCTACACATACGGACTATATGTAGTCCAAATCTTCTTCTAAAACTGATACAATGCACTGGTCCTCTAACATCCAATGCTTGTCTGTTAAGATGAGAAACGTGTGAGCTTCGTGAGCGATGTAGTTCGTTTCAGCAGAAAACTGACTGCCCTTACCTGAAACGAAGTCTTGCTTGTAGGAAGACTCAGAGCCTGGGATTTAACTCCTTTTCTGAAGGGAAACACAAAGCTTAGTTCTCATCCATGGATCACACTCCTCTTTAGAGGGAGTAGCACGCTCTTGCTTTCTACAGTCTCTAAGAGAGCAGGAAACGTGAGTGTGCTGAGAACAAAAGAACGGTGTTTCCTACACATACAGACCATATCTAGTCCAACTCTGCTTCTGAAAGTGAAACAAAGCACTGGTCCTCTAACATCCAATGCTTGTCAGTTAAGAGGAGAAACGTGTGAGCTTAGTGAATGATGTAGTTCCTTTGAACTGAAAAGTGACTGCCCTTACCTGAAACGAAGTCTTGCTTGTAGTAAGACACAGAACCTGGGATTTAAGTCCATTTCTGAAGGGAAACACAAAGCATAGTTCTCATCCATGGATCACACTCTGCTTTAGAGCGAGAAGCACACTCTTGCTTTCTAGAGTCTCTAATACAGCAGGAAATCTGAGTGTGGCCAGAACAAAAGAAGGGTGTTTCCTACACATATGGACCATATGTAGTCCAAATCTGCTTCTGAAACTGAATCAAAGCACTGACCATCTTACATCCAATGCTTGTCAGTTAAGATGAGAAACGTGTGAGCTTCGTGATCGATGTAGTTCGTTTGAGCAGAAAAGTGACTGCCCTTTCCTGAAACGAAGTCTTGCTTGTAGGGAGACTCAGAGCATGGGATTGAACTCCATTTCTGAAGTGAAACACACGGCATTGTCTCATTCATTGTTCACACTCTGCTTTAGAATAAGAATCACGCTCTTGCTTTCTAGATTCTCTAAGACAGCAGCAAACGTGAGTGTGCTGAGAACAAAAGAACGGTGTTTCCTACACTTACAGACATTATATAGTCCAACTCTGCATCTGAAACTGATACAAAGCATTGGTCCTCTAAAATCCAATGCTTGTCTGTTAAGATGAGAAACGTGTGAGCTTCGTGAATGATGTAGTTCGTTTGAGCTGAAAAGTGACTGCCCTTACCTGAAACGAAGTCTTGCCTGTAGGAAGACACAGAGTCTGGGATTTAACTCCATTTCTGAAGGGAAACATACAGCATAGTTCTCATCCATGGATCACACTCTGCTTTAGAGCGAGTAGCACGCTCTTGCTTTCTCCAGTCCCTAAGACAGCAGGAAACGTGAGTGTGCTGAGAACAAAAGAACGGTGTTTCCTACACATACAGACCATATCTAGTCCAACTCTGCTTCTGAAAGTGATACAAAGCACTGGTCCTATAACATCCAATGCTTGTCAGTTAAGATGAGAAACGTGTGAGCTTAGTGAATGATGTAATTCCTTTGAGCTGAAAAGTGACTGCCCTTACCTGAAACGAAGTCTTGACTGTAGGAAGACACAGAGTCGGGGATTTAACTCCATTTCTGAAGGGAAACATACAGCATAGTTCTCATCAATGGATCACACTTTGCTTTAGAGGAAGAAGCACGCTCTTGCTTTCTAGAGTCTCTAATACAGCAGGAAATCTGAGTGTGCCCAGAACAAAAGAATGGAGTTTCCTACACATACTGACTATATGTAGTCCAAATCTTCTTCTGAAACTGATACAATGCACTGATCCTCTAACATCCAATGCTTGTCTGTTAAGATGAGAAACGTGTGAGCTCAGTGAAGGATGTAGTTCGTTTGAGCTGAAAAGTGACTGCCCTTACCTGAAACGAAGTCTTGCTTGTAGGAAGACACAGAGCCTGGGATTTAAGTCCATTTCTGAAGGGAAACACAAAGCATAGTTCTCATCCATG
Source organism: Onychomys leucogaster (assembly GCA_949786385.1). Classification (NCBI taxonomy): domain Eukaryota; kingdom Metazoa; phylum Chordata; class Mammalia; order Rodentia; family Cricetidae; genus Onychomys; species Onychomys leucogaster. Next base: position 1,040,214 of record CATKUP010000063.1, read on the forward strand.
GATCACACTCTGCTTTAGAGCAAGAAGCACGCTCTTGCATTCTAAAGTCTCTAAGACAGCAGGAAACATGAATGTGCTGAGGACAAAAGAACGGTGTTTCCTAAACATAGAGAAGATATCTAGTCCAACTCTTCTTCTGAAACTGATACAAAGCACTGGTCCTCTTACATCCAATGCTTGTCATTTAAGATTAGAAACGTTTGAGCTTAATGAACGATGTAGTTCGTTTGAGCAGAAAAGTGACTGCCCTTACCTGAAACGAAGTCTTGCCTGTAGGAAGACACAGAGCCTGGGATTTAAGTCCATTTCTGAAGGGAAACACACAGCATAGTTCTCATCCATGGATCACACTCTGCTTTAGAGCAAGAAGCACGCTCCTGCTTTCTAGATTCTCTAATATAGCAGGAAATCTGAGTGTGCCCAGAACAAAAGAACGGTGTTCCTACACATACGGACTATATGTAGTCCAAATCTTCTTCTAAAACTGATACAATGCACTGGTCCTCTAACATCCAATGTTTGTCTGTTAAGATGAGAAACGTGTGAGCTTCGTGAGCGATGTAGTTCGTTTCAGCAGAAAACTGACTGCCCTTACCTGAAACGAAGTCTTGCTTGTAGGAAGACTCAGAGCCTGGGATTTAACTCCTTTTCTGAAGGGAAACACAAAGCTTAGTTCTCATCCATGGATCACACTCCTCTTTAGAGCGAGTAGCACGCTCTTGCTTTCTACAGTCTCTAAGACAGCAGGAAACGTGAGTGTGCTGAGAAGAAAAGAACGGTGTTTCCTACACATACGGAGCATATCTAGTCCAACTCTGCTTCTGAAACTGATACAAAGGACTGGTCCTCTAACATCCAATGCTTGTCTGTTAAGATGAGAAACGTGTGAGCTCAGTGAACGATGTAGTTCCTTTGAGCTGAAAAGTGACTGCCCTTACCGGAAACGAAATCTTCCTTGTAGGAAGACTCAGAGCCTGAGATTTCACTCCATTTCTGAAGTGAAACACACACCACAGTTCTCATCCATGGATCACACACTGCTTTAGAGCGAGAAGCACACTCTTGCTTTATAGAGTCTCTAATACAGGAGGAAATCTGAGTGTGCCCAGAACAAAAGAACGGTGGTTCCTACACAAATGGACCATATGTAGTCCAAATCTGCTTCTGAAACTGATACAAAGCACTGACCATCTTACATCCAATGCTTGTCAGTTAAGATGAGAAACGTGTGAGCTTCGTGAAATATGTAGTTCGTTTGAGCAGAAAAGTGACTGCCCTCACCTGAATTGAAGTCTTGCTTGTAGGAAGACTCAGAGCCTGGGATTTAACTCCATTTCTGAAGTAAAACACACAGCAGTGTAATCATCCATTGATCACACTCTGCTTTAGAATAAGAATCACGCTCTTGCTTTCTAGATTCTCTAAGACAGCAGCAAACGTGAGTGTGCTGAGAACAAAAGAACGGTGTTTCCTACACTTACAGACATTATATAGTCCAACTCTGCATCTGAAACTGATACAAAGCATTGGTCCTCTAAAATCCAATGCTTGTCTGTTAAGATGAGAAACGTGTGAGCTTCGTGAATGATGTAGTTCGTTTGAGCTGAAAAGTGACTGCCCTTACCTGAAACGAAGTCTTGCCTGTAGGAAGACACAGAGTCTGGGATTTAACTCCATTTCTGAAGGGAAACATACAGCATAGTTCTCATCCATGGATCACACTCTGCTTTAGAGCAAGAAGCACGCCCTTGCTTTCTAGATTCTCTAATATAGCAGGAAATCTGAGTGTGCCCAAGACAAAAGAACGGTGTTTCCTACACATACGGACCATATGTAGTCCAAATCTGCTTCTGAAACTGATACAAAGCACTGACCCTCTAACTTCCAATGCTTGTCAGTTAAGATGAGAAACGTGTGAGCTTTGTGAACGATGTAGTTCGTTTGAGCAGAAAACTGACTGCCCTTACCTGAAATGAAGTCTTGCTCTTAGGAAGACACAGAGCCTTGGATTTAACTCCTTTTCTGAAGGGAAACACACAGCTTGGTTCTCATCCATGGATCACACTCTGCTTTAGAGCGAGTAGCACGCTCTTGCTTTCTCCAGTCCCTAAGACAGCAGGAAACGTGAGTGTGCTGAGAACAAAAGAACGGTGTTTCCTATACATACAGACCATATCTAGTCCAACTCTGCTTCTGAAAGTGATACAAAGCACTGGTCCTATAACATCCAATGCTTGTCAGTTAAGATGAGAAACGTGTGAGCTTAGTGAATGATGTAATTCCTTTGAGCTGAAAAGTGACTGCCCTTACCTGAAACGAAGTCTTGACTGTAGGAAGACACAGAGTCTGGGATTTAACTCCATTTCTGAAGGGAAACATACAGCATAGTTCTCATCAATGGATCACACTTTGCTTTAGAGCAAGAAGCACGCTCTTGCTTTCTAGAGTCTCTAATACAGCAGGAAATCTGAGTGTGCCCAGAACAAAAGAATGGAGTTTCCTACACATACTGACTATATGTAGTCCAAATCTTCTTCTGAAACTGATACAATGCACTGATACTCTAACATCCAATGCTTGTCTGTTAAGATGAGAAACGTGTGAGCTCAGTGAAGGATGTAGTTCGTTTGAGCTGAAAAGTGACTGCCCTTACCTGAAACGAAGTCTTGCTTGTAGGAAGACACAGAGCCTGGGATTTAAGTCCATTTCTGAAGGGAAACACACAGCATAGTTCTCATCCATGGATCACACTCTGCTTTAGAGCAAGAAGCACGCTCTTGCATTCTAAAGTCTCTAAGACAGCAGGAAACATGAATGTGCTGGGGACAAAAGAACGGTGTTTCCTAAACATAGGGAAGATATCTAGTCCAACTCTTCTTCTGAAACTGATACAAAGCACTGGTCCTCTTACATCCAATGCTTGTCATTTAAGATGAGAAACGTTTGAGCTTAATGAACGATGTAGTTCGTTTGAGCAGAAAAGTGACTGCCCTTACCTGAAACGAAGTCTTGCCTGTAGGAAGACACAGAGCCTGGGATTTAAGTCCATTTCTGAAGGGAAACACACAGCATAGTTCTCATCCATGGATCACACTCTGCTTTAGAGCAAGAAGCACGCTCTTGCTTTCTAGATTCTCTAATATAGCAGGAAATCTGAGTGTGCCGAGAACAAAAGAACGGTGTTCCTACACATACGGACTATATGTAGTCCAAATCTTCTTCTAAAACTGATACAATGCACTGGTCCTCTAACATCCAATGCTTGTCTGTTAAGATGAGAAACATGTGAGCTTCGTGAGCGATGTAGTTCGTTTCAGCAGAAAACTGACTGCCCTTACCTGAAACGAAGTCTTGCTTGTAGGAAGACTCAGAGCCTGGGATTTAACTCCTTTTCTGAAGGGAAACACAAAGCTTAGTTCTCATCCATGGATCACACTCCTCTTTAGAGCGAGTAGCACGCTCTTGCTTTCTACAGTCTCTAAGACAGCAGGAAACGTGAGTGTGCTGAGAAGAAAAGAACGGTGTTTCCTACACATACGGAGCATATCTAGTCCAACTCTGCTTCTGAAAGTGAAACAAAGCACTGGTCCTCTAACATCCAATGCTTGTCAGTTAAGATGAGAAATGTGTGAGCTTAGTGAATGATGTAATTCCTTTGAACTGAAAAGTGACTGCCCTTACCTGAAACGAAGTCTTGCTTGTAGTAAGACACAGAGCCTGGGATTTAAGTCCATTTCTGAAGGGAAACACACAGCATAGTTCTCATCCATGGATCACACTCTGCTTTAGAGCGAGAAGCACACTCTTGCTTTCTAGAGTCTCTAATACAGCAGGAAATCTGAGTGTGCCCAGAACAAAAGAAGGGTGTTTCCTACAATTACGGACATTATATAGTCCAACTCTGCATCTGAAACTGATACAAAGCACTGGTCCTCTATAATCCAATGCTTGTCTGTTAAGATGAGAAACGTGTGAGCTTCGTGAACGATGTAGTTCGTTTGAGCTGAAAAGTTACTGCCCTTACCTGAAACGAAGTCTTGACTGTAGGAAGACACAGAGTCTCGGATTTAACTCCATTTCTGAAGTGAAACACACAGCATTGTCTCATTCATTGATCACACTCTGCTTTAGAAAAAGAAGCACGCTCTTGCTTTCTAGAGTCTCTAAGACAGCAGGAAACGTGAGTGTGCTGAGAAGAAAAGAACGGTGTTTCCTACACATACGGACCATATCTAGTCCAACTCTGCTTCTGAAACTGATACAAAGGACTGGTCCTCTAACATCCAATGCTTGTCTGTTAAGATGAGAAACGTGTGAGCTCAGTGAACGATGTAGTTCCTTTGAGCTGAAAAGTGACTGCCCTTACCTGAAATGAGGTCTTGCTTGTAGGAAGACTCAGAGCCTGAGATTTAACTCCATTTCTGAAGTGAAACACACAGCACAGTTCTCATCCATGGATCACACACTGCTTTAGAGCGAGAAGCACACTCTTGCTTTATAGAGTCTCTAATACAGCAGGAAATCTGAGTTTGCCCAGAACAAAAGAACGGTGTTTCCTACACAAATGGACCATATGTAGTCCAAATCTGCTTCTGAAACTGATACAAAGCACTGACCATCTTACATCCAATGCTTGTCAGTTAAGATGAGAAACGTGTGAGCTTCGTGAAATATGTAGTTCGTTTGAGCAGAAAAGTGACTGCCCTCACCTGAATTGAAGTCTTCCTTGTAGGAAGACTCAGAGCCTGGGATTTAACTCCATTTCTGAAGTAAAACACACAGCAGTGTAATCATCCATTGATCACACTCTGCTTTAGAATAAGAATCACGCTCTTGCTTTCTAGATTCTCTAAGACAGCAGCAAACGTGAGTGTGCTGAGAACAAAAGAACGGTGTTTCCTACACTTACAGACATTATATAGTCCAACTCTGCATCTGAAACTGATACAAAGCATTGGTCCTCTAAAATCCAATGCTTGTCTGTTAAGATGAGAAACGTGTGAGCTTCGTGAATGATGTAGTTCGTTTGAGCTGAAAAGTGACTGCCCTTACCTGAAACGAAGTCTTGCCTGTAGGAAGACACAGAGTCTGGGATTTAACTCCATTTCTGAAGGGAAACATACAGCATAGTTCTCATCCATGGATCACACTCTGCTTTAGAGCAAGAAGCACGCCCTTGCTTTCTAGATTCTCTAATATAGCAGGAAATCTGAGTGTGCCCAAGACAAAAGAACGGTGTTTCCTACACATACGGACCATATGTAGTCCAAATCTGCTTCTGAAACTGATACAAAGCACTGACCCTCTAACTTCCAATGCTTGTCAGTTAAGATGAGAAACGTGTGAGCTTTGTGAACGATGTAGTTCGTTTGAGCAGAAAACTGACTGCCCTTACCTGAAATGAAGTCTTGCTCTTAGGAAGACACAGAGCCTTGGATTTAACTCCTTTTCTGAAGGGAAACACACAGCTTGGTTCTCATCCATGGATCACACTCTGCTTTAGAGCGAGTAGCACGCTCTTGCTTTCTCCAGTCCCTAAGACAGCAGGAAACGTGAGTGTGCTGAGAACAAAAGAACGGTGTTTCCTATACATACAGACCATATCTAGTCCAACTCTGCTTCTGAAAGTGATACAAAGCACTGGTCCTATAACATCCAATGCTTGTCAGTTAAGATGAGAAACGTGTGAGCTTAGTGAATGATGTAATTCCTTTGAGCTGAAAAGTGACTGCCCTTACCTGAAACGAAGTCTTGACTGTAGGAAGACACAGAGTCTGGGATTTAACTCCATTTCTGAAGGGAAACATACAGCATAGTTCTCATCAATGGATCACACTTTGCTTTAGAGCAAGAAGCACGCTCTTGCTTTCTAGAGTCTCTAATACAGCAGGAAATCTGAGTGTGCCCAGAACAAAAGAATGGAGTTTCCTACACATACTGACTATATGTAGTCCAAATCTTCTTCTGAAACTGATACAATGCACTGATACTCTAACATCCAATGCTTGTCTGTTAAGATGAGAAACGTGTGAGCTCAGTGAAGGATGTAGTTCGTTTGAGCTGAAAAGTGACTGCCCTTACCTGAAACGAAGTCTTGCTTGTAGGAAGACACAGAGCCTGGGATTTAAGTCCATTTCTGAAGGGAAACACACAGCATAGTTCTCATCCATGGATCACACTCTGCTTTAGAGCAAGAAGCACGCTCTTGCATTCTAAAGTCTCTAAGACAGCAGGAAACATGAATGTGCTGGGGACAAAAGAACGGTGTTTCCTAAACATAGGGAAGATATCTAGTCCAACTCTTCTTCTGAAACTGATACAAAGCACTGGTCCTCTTACATCCAATGCTTGTCATTTAAGATGAGAAACGTTTGAGCTTAATGAACGATGTAGTTCGTTTGAGCAGAAAAGTGACTGCCCTTACCTGAAACGAAGTCTTGCCTGTAGGAAGACACAGAGCCTGGGATTTAAGTCCATTTCTGAAGGGAAACACACAGCATAGTTCTCATCCATGGATCACACTCTGCTTTAGAGCAAGAAGCACGCTCTTGCTTTCTAGATTCTCTAATATAGCAGGAAATCTGAGTGTGCCGAGAACAAAAGAACGGTGTTCCTACACATACGGACTATATGTAGTCCAAATCTTCTTCTAAAACTGATACAATGCACTGGTCCTCTAACATCCAATGCTTGTCTGTTAAGATGAGAAACGTGTGAGCTTCGTGAGCGATGTAGTTCGTTTCAGCAGAAAACTGACTGCCCTTACCTGAAACGAAGTCTTGCTTGTAGGAAGACTCAGAGCCTGGGATTTAACTCCTTTTCTGAAGGGAAACACAAAGCTTAGTTCTCATCCATGGATCACACTCCTCTTTAGAGCGAGTAGCACGCTCTTGCTTTCTACAGTCTCTAAGACAGCAGGAAACGTGAGTGTGCTGAGAAGAAAAGAACGGTGTTTCCTACACATACGGACCATATGCAGTCCAACTCTGCTTCTGAAAGTGAAACAAAGCACTGGTCCTCTAACATCCAATGCTTGTCAGTTAAGATGAGAAATGTGTGAGCTTAGTGAATGATGTAATTCCTTTGAACTGAAAAGTGACTGCCCTTACCTGAAACGAAGTCTTGCTTGTAGTAAGACACAGAGCCTGGGATTTAAGTCCATTTCTGAAGGGAAACACACAGCATAGTTCTCATCCATGGATCACACTCTGCTTTAGAGCGAGAAGCACACTCTTGCTTTCTAGAGTCTCTAATACAGCAGGAAATCTGAGTGTGCCCAGAACAAAAGAAGGGTGTTTCCTACAATTACGGACATTATATAGTCCAACTCTGCATCTGAAACTGATACAAAGCACTGGTCCTCTATAATCCAATGCTTGTCTGTTAAGATGAGAAACGTGTGAGCTTCGTGAACGATGTAGTTCGTTTGAGCTGAAAAGTTACTGCCCTTACCTGAAACGAAGTCTTGACTGTAGGAAGACACAGAGTCTCGGATTTAACTCCATTTCTGAAGTGAAACACACAGCATTGTCTCATAAATTGATCACACTCTGCTTTAGAACAAGAAGCACGCTCTTGCTTTCTAGAGTCTCTAAGACAGCAGGAAACGTGAGTGTGCTGAGAACTAAAGAACGGTGTTTCCTACACATACGGACCATATGCAGTCCAACTCTGCTTCTGAAACTGATACAAAGCACTGCTCCTCTAACATCAAATGCTTGTCTGTTAAGATGAGAAACGTGTGAGCTGCGTGATAGATGTAGTTCGTTTGAGCTGAAAAGTGACTGCCCTTACCTGAAACGAAGTCTTGCTTGTAGGAAGACACAGAGCCTGGGATTTAACTCCTTTTCTGAAGGGAAACACACAGCATACTTTTCATCCATGGATCACACTCTGCTTTAGAGCGAGAAGCACACTCTTGCTTTCTAGAGTCTCTAAGACAGCAGGAAATCTGAGTGTGCCCAGAACAAAAGAACGGCGTTTCCTACACATATGGACCATATCTAGTCCAACTCTGCTTCTGAAACTGATACTAAGCACTGACCCTCTAACTTCCAATGCTTGTCAGTTAAGATGAGAAACGTGTGAGCTCAGTGAACGATGTAGTTCGTTTGAGCAGAAAAGTGACTGCCCTTACCTGAAACGAAGTCTTGCTTGTAGGGAGACTCAGAGCATGGGATTTAACTCCATTTCTGAAGTGAAACACACAGCATTGTCTCATTCATTGATCACACTCTGCTTTAAAACAAGAAGCACGCTCTTGCTTTCTAGAGTCTCTAAGACAGCAGGAAACGTGAGTGTGCCCAGAACAAAAGAATGGAGTTTCCTACACATACTGACTATATGTAGTCCAAATCTTCTTCTGAAACTGATACAATGCACTGATCCTCTAACATCCAATGCTTGTCTGTTAAGATGAGAAACGTGTGAGCTCAGTGAAGGATGTAGTTCGTTTGAGCTGAAAAGTGACTGCCCTTACCTGAAACGAAGTCTTGCTTGTAGGAAGACACAGAGCCTGGGATTTAAGTCCATTTCTGAAGGGAAACACACAGCATAGTTCTCATCCATGGATCACACTCTGCTTTAGAGCAAGAAGCACGCTCTTGCATTCTAAAGTCTCTAAGACAGCAGGAAACATGAATGTGCTGAGGACAAAAGAACGGTGTTTCCTAAACATAGAGAAGATATCTAGTCCAACTCTTCTTCTGAAACTGATACAAAGCACTGGTCCTCTTACATCCAATGCTTGTCATTTAAGATGAGAAACGTTTGAGCTTAATGAACGATGTAGTTCGTTTGAGCAGAAAAGTGACTGCCCTTACCTGAAACGAAGTCTTGCCTGTAGGAAGACACAGAGCCTGGGATTTAAGTCCATTTCTGAAGGGAAACACACAGCATAGTTCTCATCCATGGATCACACTCTGCTTTAGAGCAAGAAGCACGCTCTTGCTTTCTAGATTCTCTAATATAGCAGGAAATCTGAGTGTGCCCAGAACAAAAGAACGGTGTTCCTACACATACGGGCTATATGTAGTCCAAATCTTTTTCTAAAACTGATACAATGCACTGGTCCTCTAACATCCAATGCTTGTCTGTTAAGATGAGAAACGTGTGAGCTTCGTGAGCGATGTAGTTCGTTTCAGCAGAAAACTGACTGCCCTTACCTGAAACGAAGTCTTGCTTGTAGGAAGACTCAGAGCCTGGGATTTAACTCCTTTTCTGAAGGGAAACACAAAGCTTAGTTCTCATCCATGGATCACACTCCTCTTTAGAGCGAGTAGCACGCTCTTGCTTTCTACAGTCTCTAAGACAGCAGGAAACGTGAGTGTGCTGAGAAGAAAAGAACGGTGTTTCCTACACATACGGAGCATATCTAGTCCAACTCTGCTTCTGAAACTGATACAAAGGACTGGTCCTCTAACATCCAATGCTTGTCTGTTAAGATGAGAAACGTGTGAGCTCAGTGAACGATGTAGTTCCTTTGAGCTGAAAAGTGACTGCCCTCACCTGAATTGAAGTCTTGCTTGTAGGAAGACTCAGAGCCTGGGATTTAACTCCATTTCTGAAGTAAAACACACAGCAGTGTAATCATCCATTGATCACACTCTGCTTTAGAATAAGAATCACGCTCTTGCTTTCTAGATTCTCTAAGACAGCAGCAAACGTGAGTGTGCTGAGAACAAAAGAACGGTGTTTCCTACACTTACAGACATTATATAGTCCAACTCTGCATCTGAAACTGATACAAAGCATTGGTCCTCTAAAATCCAATGCATGTCTGTTAAGATGAGAAACGTGTGAGCTTCGTGAATGATGTAGTTCGTTTGAGCTGAAAAGTGACTGCCCTTACCTGAAACGAAGTCTTGCCTGTAGGAAGACACAGAGTCTGGGATTTAACTCCATTTCTGAAGGGAAACATACAGCATAGTTCTCATCCATGGATCACACTCTGCTTTAGAGCAAGAAGCACACTCTTGCTTTCTAGATTCTCTAATATAGCAGGAAATCTGAGTGTGCCCAAGACAAAAGAACGGTGTTTCCTACACATACGGACCATATGTAGTCCAAATCTGCTTCTGAAACTGATACAAAGCACTGACCCTCTAACTTCCAATGCTTGTCAGTTAAGATGAGAAACGTGTGAGCTTTGTGAACGATGTAGTTCGTTTGAGCAGAAAACTGACTGCCCTTACCTGAAATGAAGTCTTGCTCTTAGGAAGACACAGAGCCTTGGATTTAGCTCCTTTTCTGAAGGGAAACACACAGCTTAGTTCTCATCCATGGATCACACTCTGCTTTAGAGCGAGTAGCACGCTCTTGCTTTCTCCAGTCCCTAAGACAGCAGGAAACGTGAGTGTGCTGGGGACAAAAGAACGGTGTTTCCTAAACATAGGGAAGATATCTAGTCCAACTCTTCTTCTGAAACTGATACAAAGCACTGGTCCTCTTACATCCAATGCTTGTCATTTAAGATGAGAAACGTTTGAGCTTAATGAACGATGTAGTTCGTTTGAGCAGAAAAGTGACTGCCCTTACCTGAAACGAAGTCTTGCCTGTAGGAAGACACAGAGCCTGGGATTTAAGTCCATTTCTGAAGGGAAACACACAGCATAGTTCTCATCCATGGATCACACTCTGCTTTAGAGCAAGAAGCACGCTCTTGCTTTCTAGATTCTCTAATATAGCAGGAAATCTGAGTGTGCCGAGAACAAAAGAACGGTGTTCCTACACATACGGACTATATGTAGTCCAAATCTTCTTCTAAAACTGATACAATGCACTGGTCCTCTAACATCCAATGCTTGTCTGTTAAGATGAGAAACGTGTGAGCTTCGTGAGCGATGTAGTTCGTTTCAGCAGAAAACTGACTGCCCTTACCTGAAACGAAGTCTTGCTTGTAGGAAGACTCAGAGCCTGGGATTTAACTCCTTTTCTGAAGGGAAACACAAAGCTTAGTTCTCATCCATGGATCACACTCCTCTTTAGAGCGAGTAGCACGCTCTTGCTTTCTACAGTCTCTAAGACAGCAGGAAACGTGAGTGTGCTGAGAAGAAAAGAACGGTGTTTCCTACACATACGGAGCATATCTAGTCCAACTCTGCTTCTGAAAGTGAAACAAAGCACTGGTCCTCTAACATCCAATGCTTGTCAGTTAAGATGAGAAATGTGTGAGCTTAGTGAATGATGTAATTCCTTTGAACTGAAAAGTGACTGCCCTTACCTGAAACGAAGTCTTGCTTGTAGTAAGACACAGAGCCTGGGATTTAAGTCCATTTCTGAAGGGAAACACACAGCATAGTTCTCATCCATGGATCACACTCTGCTTTAGAGCGAGAAGCACACTCTTGCTTTCTAGAGTCTCTAATATAGCAGGAAATATGAGTGTGCCCAGAACAAAAGAACGGTGTTTCCTACACATACTGACTATATGTAGTCCAAATCTTCTTCTGAAACTGATACAATGCACTGGTCCTCTAACATCCAATGCTTGTCTGTTAAGATGAGAAACGTGTGAGCTCAGTGAAGGATGTAGTTCGTTTGAGCTGAAAAGTGACTGCCCTTACCTGAAACGAAGTCTTGCTTGTAGGAAGACACAGAGCCTGGGATTTAAGTCCATTTCTGAAGGGAATCACACAGCATAGTTCTCATCCATGGATCACACTCTGCTTTAGAGCAAGAAGCACGCTCTTGCATTCTAAAGTCTCTAAGACAGCAGCAAACGTGAGTGTGCTGAGAACAAAAGAACGGTGTTTCATACACTTACAGACATTATATAGTCCAACTCTGCATCTGAAACTGATACAAAGCACTGGTCCTCTAAAATCCAATGCTTGTCTGTTAAGATGAGAAACGTGTGAGCTTCGTGAATGATGTAGTTTGTTTGAGCTGAAAAGTGACTGCCCTTACCTGAAACGAAATCTTGCCTGTAGGAAGACACAGAGTCTGGGATTTAACTCCATTTCTGAAGGGAAACATACAGCATAGTTCTCATCCATGGATCACACTCTGCTTTAGAGCAAGAAGCACGCTCTTGCTTTCTAGATTCTCTAATATAGCAGGAAATCTGATTGTGCCCAGAACAAAAGAACGGTGTTTCCTACACATACGGACTATATGTATTCCAAATCTTCTTCTGAAACTGATACAATGCACTGGTCCTCTAACATCCAATGGTTGTCAGTTAAGATGAGAAACGTGTGAACTTCGTGAACGATCTAGATCCTTTGAGCAGAAAAGTGACTGCCCTTACCTGAAATGAAGTCTTGCTTGTAGGGAGACTCAGAGCATGGGATTTAACTCCATTTCTGAAGTGAAACACACAGCATTGTCTCATTCATTGATCACACTCTGCTTTAGAACAAGAAGCACGCTCTTGCTTTCTAGAGTCTCTAAGACAGCAGGAAACGTGAGTGTGCTGAGAACTAAAGAACGGTGTTTCCTACACATACGGACCATATGCAGTCCAACTCTGCTTCTGAAACTGATACAAAGCACTGCTCCTCTAACATCAAATGCTTGTCTGTTAAGATGAGAAACGTGTGAGCTCCGTGAAAGATGTAGTTCGTTTGAGCTGAAAAGTGACTGCCCTTACCTGAAACGAAGTCTTGCTTGTAGGAAGACACAGAGCCTGGGATTTAACTCCTTTTCTGAAGGGAAACACACAGCATACTTTTCATCCATGGATCACACTCTGCTTTAGAGCGAGAAGCACACTCTTGCTTTCTAGAGTCTCTAAGACAGCAGGAAATCTGAGTGTGCCCAGAACAAAAGAACGGTGTTTCCTACACATATGGACCATATCTAGTCCAAATCTGCTTCTGAAACTGATACAAAGCACTGACCCTCTAACTTCCAATGCTTGTCAGATAAGATGAGAAACGTGTGAGCGCAGTGAACGATGTAGTTCGTTTGAGCAGAAAAGTGACTGCGCTTACCTGAAACAAAGTCTTTCTTGTAGGAAGACTCAGAGCCTGGGATTTAGCTCCATTTCTGAAGGCAAACACACAGCATCTTTCTCATCAATGGTACACACTCTGCTTTAGAAAGAAGCATGCTCTTGCTTTCTAGATTCTCTAAGACAGCAGGAAACGTGAGTGTGCTGAGAACAAAAGAACGGTGTTTCCTACACATACGGACCATATCTAGTCCAACTCTTTCTGAAACTGATACAAACCACTGGTCCTCTAACATCCAATGCTTGTCAGTTAAGATGAGAAACGTGTGAGCTTCGTGAACGATGTAGTTCGTTTGAGCAGAAAACTGACTGCCCTTACCTGAAATGAAGTCTTGCTTGTAGGAAGACTCTTAGCCTGGGATTTAACTCCATTTCTGAAGTGAAACACACAGCAGTGTTCTCATCCATTCATCACAATCTGCGTTTGAACAAGAAACATGCTCTTCTTTCTAGAGTCTCTAAGACAGCAGGAAACGTGAGTTTGCTGAGAACAAAAGAACGGTGTTTCATACACATACGGACCATATCTAGTCCAACTCTGCTTCTGAAACTGATACAAAGCATTGCTCCTCTAACATCCAATGCTTGTCTGTTAAGATGAGAAAGGTGTGAGCTTCGTGAACAATGTAGTTCGTTTGAGCAGAAAACTGACTGCCATTACCTGAAACGAAGTCTTGCATGTAGGAAGACTCAGAGCCTGGGATTTGACTCCATTTCTGAAGTGAAACACACAGCAGTGTTCTCATCCATTGATCACACTCTGCGTTAGAACAAGAAGCATGCTCTTGCTTTCGAGAGTCTCTAAGACAGCAGGAAATCTGAGTGTGCCCATAACAAAAGAACGGTGTTTCCTACACATAAGGACTATATGTACTCCAAATCTGCTTCTGAAACTGATACAAAGCACTGACCCTCCAACATCCAATGCTTGTCAGTTAAGATGAGAAACGTGTGAGCTTTGTGAACGATGTAGTTCGTTTGAGCAGAAAACTGAGTGCCCTTACCTGAAATGAAGTCTTGCTTGTAGGAAGACACAGAGCCTGGGATTTAACTCCTTTTCTGAAGGGAAACACACAGCTTAGTTCTCATCCATGGATCACACTCTGCTTTAGAGCGAGAAGCACGCTCTTGCTTTCTACAGTAGCTAAGACAGCAGGAAACGTGAGTTTGCTGAGAACAAAAGAACTGTGTTTCCTACACATACGGACCATATCTAGTCCAACCCTGCTTTTGAAAGTGATACAAAGCACTGGTCCTCTAACATCCAATGCTTGTCAGTTAAGAGGAGAAACGTGTGAGCTTAGTGAATGATGTAGTTCCTTTGAACTGAAAAGTGACTGCCCTTACCTGAAACGAAGTCTTGCTTGTAGTAAGACACAGAGCCTGGGATTTAAGCCATTTCTGAAGGGAAACACACAGCATAGTTCTCATCCATGGATCACACTCTGCTGTAGAGCGAGAAGCACACTCTTGCTTTCTAGAGTCTCTAATAGAGCCGGAAATCTGAGTGTGCCCAGAACAAAAGAAGGGTGTTTCCTACACAAATGGACCATATGTAGTCCAAATCTGCTTCTGAAACTGATACAAAGCACTGACCATCTTACATCCAATGCTTGTCAGTTAAGATGAGAAACGTGTGAGCTTCGTGAAATATGTAGTTCGTTTGAGCAGAAAAGTGACTGCCCTTACGTGAATTGAAGTCTTGCTTGTTGGAAGACTCAGAGCCTGGGATTTAACTCCATTTCTGAAGTAAAACACACAGCAGTGTAATCATCCATTGATCACACTCTGCTTTAGAACAAGAAGCACGCTCTTGCTTTCTAGATTCTCTAAGACAGCAGGAAACGTGAGTGTGCTGAGAAAAAAAGAACAGTGTTTCCTACACTTACAGACATTATATAGTCCAACTCTGCATCTGAAACTGATACAAAGCACTGGTCCTCTAAATCCAATGCTTGTCTGTTAAGATGAGAAACGTGTGAGCTTCGTGAACGATGTAGTTCGTTTGAGCAGAAAACTGACTGCCATTACCTGAAATGAAGTCTTGCCTGTAGGAAGACACAGAGTCTGGGATTTAACTCCATTTCTGAAGGGAAACATACAGCATAGTTCTCATCCATGGATCACACTCTGCTTTAGAGCAAGAAGCACGCTCTTGCTTTCTAGATTCTCTAATATAGCAGGAAATATGAGTGTGCCCAGAACAAACGAACGGTGTTTCCTACACATACTGAACATATGTAGTCCAAATCTGCTTCTGAAACTGATACAAAGCACTGACCCTCTAACATCCAATGCTTGTCAGTTAAGATGAGAAACGTGTGAGCTTTGTGAACGATGTAGTTCGTTTGAGGAGAAAACTGACTGCCCTTACCTGAAATGAAGTCTTGCTTGTAGGAAGAAACAGAGCCTGGGATTTAACTCCTTTTCTGAAGGGAAACACACAGCTTAGTTCTCATCCATGGATCACACTCTGCTTTACAGCGAGTAGCACGCTCTTGCTTTCTCCAGTCTCTAAGACAGCAGGAAAAGTGAGTGTGCTGAGAAGAAAAGAACGGTGTTTCCTACACATACAGACCATATCTAGTCCAACTCTGCTTCTGAAAGTGATAGAAAGCACTGGTCCTCTAACATCCAATGCTTGTCAGTTAAGATGAGAAACGTGTGAGCTTAGTGAATGATGTAATTCCTTTGAGCTGAAAAGTGACTGCCCTTACCTGAAACGAAGTCTTGTCTGTAGGAAGACACAGAGTCTTGGATTTAACTCCATTTCTGAAGGGAAACATACAGCATAGTTCTCATCAATGGATCACACTTTGCTTTAGAGCAAGAAGCACGCTCTTGCTTTCTAGAGTCTCTAATACAGAAGGAAATCTGAGTGTGCCCAGAACAAAAGAATGGTGTTTCCTACACATACTGACTATATGTAGTCCAAATCTTCTTCTGAAACTGATACAATGCACTGGTCCTCTAACATCCAATGCTTGTCTGTTAAGATGAGAAACGTGTGAGCTCAGTGAAGGATGTAGTTCGTTTGAGCTGAAAAGTGACTGCCCTTACCTGAAAGGAAGTCTTGCTTGTAGGAAGACACAGAGCCTGGGATTTAAGTCCATTTCTGAAGGGAAACACACAGCATAGTTCTCATCCATGGATCACACTCTGCTTGAGAGCAAGAAGCACGCTCTTGCATTCTACAGTCTCTAAGACAGCAGGAAACGTGAGTGTGCTGAGAACAAAAGAACGGTGTTTCATACACTTACAGACATTACATAGTCCAACTCTGCATCTGAAACTGATACAAAGCACTGGTCCTCTAAAATCCAATGCTTGTCTGTTAAGATGAGAAACGTGTGAGCTTCGTGAATGATGTAGTTCGTTTGAGCTGAAAAGTGACTGCCCTTACCTGAAACGAAATCTTGCCTGTAGGAAGACACAGAGTCTGGGATTTAACTCCATTTCTGAAGGGAAACATACAGCATAGTTCTCATCCATGGATCACACTCTGCTTTAGAGCAAGAAGCACGCTCTTGCTTTCTAGATTCTCTAATATAGCAGGAAATCTGATTGTGCCCAGAACAAAAGAACGGTGTTTCCTACACATACGGACTATATGTATTCCAAATCTTCTTCTGAAACTGATACAATGCACTGGTCCTCTAACATCCAATGGTTGTCAGTTAAGATGAGAAACGTGTGAGCTCAGTGAACGATGTAATTCGTTTGAGCAGAAAAGTGACTGCGCTTACCTGAAACGAAGTCTTGCTTGTAGGAAGACTCAGAGCCTGGGATTTAACTCCATTTCTGAAGGCAAACACACAGCATAGTTCTCATCAATGGTACACACTCTGCTTTAGAAAGAAGCACGCTCTTGCTTTCTAGATTCTCTAAGACAGCAGGAAACGTGAGTGTGCTGAGAACTAAAGAACGGTGTTTCCTACACATACGGACCATATCTAGTCCAACTCTTTCTGAAACTGATACAAAGCACTGGTCCTCTAACATCCAATGCTTGTCAGTTAAGATGAGAAACGTGTGAGCTTCGTGAACGATGTAGTTCGTTTGAGCAGAAAACTGACTGCCCTTACCTGAAACGAAGTCTTGCTTGTAGGAAGACTCTTAGCCTGGGATTTAACTCCATTTCTGAAGTGAAACACACAGCAGTGTTCTCATCCATTCATCACAATCTGCGTTTGAACAAGAAGCATGCTCTTCTTTCTAGAGTCTCTAAGACAGCAGGAAACGTGAGTTTGCTGAGAACAAAAGAACGGTGTTTCATACACATACAGACCATATCTAGTCCAACTCTGCTTCTGAAACTGATACAAAGCACTGCTCCTCTAACATCCAATGCTTGTCTGTTAATATGAGAAAGGTGTGAGCTTCGTGAACGATGTAGTTCGTTTGAGCAGAAAACTGACTGCCATTACCTGAAATGAAGTCTTGCCTGTAGGAAGACACAGAGTCTGGGATTTAACTCCATTTCTGAAGGGAAACATACAGCATAGTTCTCATCCATGGATCACACTCTGCTTTAGAGCAAGAAGCACGCTCTTGCTTTCTAGATTCTCTAATATAGCAGGAAATATGAGTGTGCCCAGAACAAACGAACGGTGTTTCCTACACATACTGAACATATGTAGTCCAAATCTGCTTCTGAAACTGATACAAAGCACTGACCCTCTAACATCCAATGCTTGTCAGTTAAGATGAGAAACGTGTGAGCTTTGTGAACGATGTAGTTCGTTTGAGGAGAAAACTGACTGCCCTTACCTGAAATGAAGTCTTGCTTGTAGGAAGACTCAGAGCCTGGGATTTAACTCCTTTTCTGAAGGGAAACACACATCTTAGTTCTCATCCATGGATCACACTCTGCTTTAGAGCGAGAAGCACGCTCTTGCTTTCTACAGTAGCTAAGACAGCAGGAAACGTGAGTTTGCTGAGAACAAAAGAACTGTGTTTCCTACACATACGGACCATATCTAGTCCAACCCTGCTTCTGAAAGTGATACAAAGCACTGGTCCTCTAACAACCAATGCTTGTCAGTTAAGAGGAGAAACGTGTGAGCTTAGTGAATGATGTAGTTCCTTTGAACTGAAAAGTGACTGGCCTTACCTGAAACGAAGTCTTGCTTGTAGTAAGACACAGAGCCTGGGATTTAAGCCATTTCTGAAGGGAAACACACAGCATAGTTCTCATCCATGGATCACACTCTGCTGTAGAGCGAGAAGCACACTCTTGCTTTCTAGAGTCTCTAATAGAGCAGGAAATCTGAGTGTGCCCAGAACAAAAGAAGGGTGTTTCCTACACAAATGGACCATATGTAGTCCAAATCTGCTTCTGAAACTGATACAAAGCACTGACCATCTTACATCCAATGCTTGTCAGTTAAGATGAGAAACGTGTGAGCTTCGTGAAATATGTAGTTCGTTTGAGCAGAAAAGTGACTGCCCTTACGTGAACTGAAGTCTTGCTTGTAGGAAGACTCACAGCCTGGGATTTAACTCCATTTCTGAAGTAAAACACACAGCAGTGTAATCATCCATTGATCACACTCTGCTTTAGAACAAGAAGCACGCTCTTGCTTTCTAGATTCTCTAAGACAGCAGGAAACGTGAGTGTGCTGAGAACAAAAGAACAGTGTTTCCTACACTTACAGACATTATATAGTCCAACTCTGCATCTGAAACTGATACAAAGCACTGGTCCTCTAAAATCCAATGCTTGTCTGTTAAGATGAGAAACGTGTGAGCTTCGTGAATGATGTAGTTCGTTTGAGCTGAAAAGTGACTGCCCTTACCTGAAACGAAATCTTGCCTGTAGGAAGACACAGAGTCTGGGATTTAACTCCATTTCTGAAGGGAAACATACAGCATAGTTCTCATCCATGGATCACACTCTGCTTTAGAGCAAGAAGCACGCTCTTGCTTTCTAGATTCTCTAATATAGCAGGAAATCTGATTGTGCCCAGAACAAAAGAACGGTGTTTCCTACACATACGGACTATATGTATTCCAAATCTTCTTCTGAAACTGATACAATGCACTGGTCCTCTAACATCCAATGGTTGTCAGTTAAGATGAGAAACGTGTGAGCTTCGTGAAATATGTAGTTCGTTTGAGCAGAAAAGTGACTGCCCTTACCTGAAACGAAGTCTTGCTGGTAGGGAGACACAGAGCATGGGATTTAACTCCATTTCTGAAGTGAAACACACAGCATTGTCTCATTCATTGATCACACTCTGCTTTAGAACAAGAAGCACGCTCTTGCTTTCTAGAGTCTCTAAGACAGCAGGAACTGTGAGTGTGCTGAGAACAAAAGAAGGGTGTTTCCTACACATACGGACCATACCTAGTCCAACTCTGCTTCTGAAACTGATAGAAAGGACTGGTCCTCTAACATCCACTGCTTGTCTGTTAAGATGAGAAACGTGTGAACTCAGTGAACGATGTAGTTCGTTTGAGCTGAAAAGTGACTGCCCTTACCTGAAACGAAGTCTTGCCTGTAGGAAGACACAGAGTCTGGGATTTAACTCCATTTCTGAAGGGAAACATACAGCATAGTTCTCATCAATCGATCACACTCTGCCTTAGAGCAAGAAGCACGCTCTTGCTTTCTAAGGTCTCTAAGACAGCAGGAAACGTGAGTGTGCCCAGAACAAAAGATCGGTGTTTCCTACACATATCAACCGTATGTAGTCCAAATCTGCTTCTGAAACTGATACAAATCACTGTCCCTCTACATCCAATGCTTGTCTGTTAAGATGAGAAACGTGTGAACTCAGTGAACGATGTAGTTCGTTTGAGCTGAAAAGTGACTGCCCTTACCTGAAACGAAGTCTTGCATGTAGGAAGACACAGAGCCTGGGATTTAAGTCCATTTCTGAAGGGAAACACACAGCATAGTTCTCATCAATGGATCACACTCTGCTTTAGAGCAAGAAGCACGCTCTTGCATTCTAAAGTCTCTAAGACAGCAGGAAACGTGAGTGAGCTGAGGACAAAAGAACGGTGTTTCCTACACATACGGACCATACCTAGTCCAACCCTTCTTCTGAAACTGATACAAAGCACTGGTCCTCTAACATCAAATGCTTGTCATTTAAGATGAGAAACGTTTGAGCTTCATGAACGATGTAGTTCGTTTGAGCAGAAAAGTGACTGCCCTTACCTGAACCGAAGTCTTGCCTGTAGGAAGACACAGAGCCTGGGATTTAAGTCCATTTCTGAAGGGAAACACACAGCATAGTTCTCAACCATGGATCACACTCTGCTTTAGAGCATGTAGCACGCTCTTGCTTTCTAGATTCTCTAATATAGCAGGAAATCTGAGTGTGCCCAGAACAAAAGAACGGTGTTCCTACACATACGGACTATATGTAGTCCAAATCTTCTTCTAAAACTGATACAATGCACTGGTCCTCTAACATCCAATGCTTGTCTGTTAAGATGAGAAACGTGTGAGCTCAGTGAAGGATGTAGTTCGTTTGAGCTGAAAAGTGAGTGCCCTTACCTGAAACGAAGTCTTGCTTGTAGGAAGACACAGAGCCTGGGATTTAAGTCCATTTCTGAACGGAAACACACAGCATAGTTCTCATCCATGGATCACACTCTGCTTTAGAGCAAGAAGCACGCTCTTGCATTCTAAAGACTCTAAGACAGCAGGAAACGTGAGTGTGCTGAGGACAAAAGAACGGTGTTTCCTACACATACAGACAATATCTAATTCAACTCTTCTTCTGAAACTGATACAAAGCACTGGTCCTCTAACATCCAATGGTTGTCAGTTAAGAAGAGAAACGTGTGAGCTTCGTGAACGATCTAGTTCCTTTGAGCAGAAAAATGACTGCACTTACCTGAAACGAAGTCTTGCTTGTAGGGAGACTCAGAGCATGGGATTTAACTCCATTTCTGAAGTGAAACACACAGCATTGTCTCATTCATTGATCACACTCTGCTTTAGAACAAGAAGCACGCTCTTGCTTTCTAGAGTCTCTAAGACAGCAGGAAACGTGAGTTTGCTGAGAACGAAAGAACGGTGTTTCCTACACATACAGACCATATCTAGTCCAACTCTGCTTCTGAAACTGATACAAAGCACTGGTCCGCTAACATCCAATGCTTGTCTGTTAAGATGAGAAACGTGTGAGCTCCGTGAACTATGTAGTTCGTTTGAGCTGAAAAGTGACTGCCCTTACCTGAAACGAAGTCTTGCTTGTAGGAAGACACAGAGCCTGGGATTTAACTCCTTTTCTGAAGGGAAACACACAGCATAGTTCTCATCCATGGATCACACTCTGCTTTAGAGAGAGAAGCACGCTCTTGCTTTCTACAGTCTCTAAGACAGCAGGAAACGTGAGTGTGCTGAGAACAAAAGAACGGTGTTTCCTACACTTACAGACATTATATAGTCCAACTCTGCATCTGAAACTGATACAAAGCACTGGTCCTCTAAAATCCAATGCTTGTCTGTTAAGATGAGAAACGTGTGAGATTCGTGAATGATGTAGTTCGTTTGAGCTGAAAAGTGACTGCCTTTACCTGAAACGAAATCTTGCCTGTAGGAAGACACAGAGTCTGGGATTTAACTCCATTTCTGAAGGGAAACATACAGCATAGTTCTCATCCATGGATCACACTCTGCTTTAGAGCAAGAAGCACGCTCTTGCTTTCTAGATTCTCTAATATAGCAGGAAATCTGATTGTGCCCAGAAAAAAAGAACGGTGTTTCCTACACATACGGACTCTATGTAGTCCAAATCTGCTTCTGAAACTGATACAAAGCACTGACGCTCTAACATCCAATGCTTGTCTGTTAAGATGAGTAACGTGTGAGCTCAGTGAAGGATGTAGTTCGTTTGAGCTGAAAAGTGACTGCCCTTACCTGAAACGAAGTCTTGCATGTAGGAAGACACAGAGCCTGGGATTTAAGTCCATTTCTGAAGGGAAACACACAGCATAGTTCTCATCAATGGATCACACTCTGCTTTAGAGCAAGAAGCACGCTCTTGCATTCTAAAGTCTCTAAGACAGCAGGAAACGTGAGTGTGCTGAGGACAAACGAACGGTGTTTCCTACACATACGGACAATATCTAGTTCAACTCTTCTTCTGAAATTGATACAAAGCACTGGTCCTCTAACATCCAATGCTTGTCATTTAAGATGAGAAACGTTTGAGCTTCATGAACGATGTAGTTCATTTGAGCTGAAAAGTGACTGCCCTTACCTGAAACGAAGTCTTGCCTGTAGGAAGACACAGAGCCTGGGATTTAAGTCCATTTCTGAAGGGAAACACACAGCATAGTTCTCAACCATGGATCACACTCTGCTTTAGAGCAAAAGCACGCTCTTGCTTTCTAGATTCTCTAATATAGCAGGAAATCTGAGTGTGCCCAGAACAAAAGAACGGTGTTCCTACACATACGGACTATATGTAGTCCAAATCTTCTTCTAAAACTGATACAATGCACTGGTCCTCTAACATCCAATGCTTGTCTGTTAAGATGAGAAACGTGTGAGCTCAGTGAAGGATGTAGTTCGTTTGAGCTGAAAAGTGACTGCCCTTACCTGAAACGAAGTCTTGCTTGTAGGAAGACACAGAGCCTGGGATTTAAGTCCATTTCTGAACGGAAACACACAGCATAGTTCTCATCCATGGATCACACTCTGCTTTAGAGCAAGAAGCACGCTCTTGCATTCTAAAGTCTCTAAGACAGCAGGAAACGTGAGTGTGCTGAGAAGAAAAGAACGGTGTTTCCTACACATACGGAGCATATCTAGTCCAACTCTGCTTCTGAAACTGGTAGAAAGGACTGGTCCTCTAACATCCAATGCTTGTCTGTTAAGATGAGAAACGTGTGAGCTTCGTGAATGATGTAGTTCGTTTGAGCTGAAAAGTGACTGCCCTTACCTGAAACGAAATCTTGCCTGTAGGAAGACACAGAGTCTGGGATTTAACTCCATTTCTGAAGGGAAACATACAGCATAGTTCTCATCCATGGATCACACTCTGCTTTAGAGCAAGAAGCACGCTCTTGCTTTCTAGATTCTCTAATATAGCAGGAAATCTGATTGTGCCCAGAACAAAAGAACGGTGTTTCCTACACATACGGACTATATGTATTCCAAATCTTCTTCTGAAACTGATACAATGCACTGGTCCTCTAACATCCAATGGTTGTCAGTTAAGATGAGAAACGTGTGAGCTTTGTGAACGATCTAGTTCCTTTGAGCAGAAAAGTGACTGCCCTTACCTGAAACGAAGTCTTGCTTGTAGGGAGACTCAGAGCATGGGATTTAACTCCATTTCTGAAGTGAAACACACAGCATTGTCTCATTCATTGATCACACTCTGCTTTAGAACAAGAAGCACGCTCTTGCTTTCTAGAGTCTCTAAGACAGCAGGAAACGTGAGTGTGCTGAGAACTAAAGAACGGTGTTTCCTACACATACGGACCATATGCAGTCCAACTCTGCTTCTGAAACTGATACAAAGCACTGCTCCTCTAACATCAAATGCTTGTCTGTTAAGATGAGAAACGTGTGAGCTCCGTGAAAGATGTAGTTCGTTTGAGCTGAAAAGTGACTGCCCTTACCTGAAACGAAGTCTTGCTTGTAGGAAGACATAGAGCCTGGGATTTAACTACTTTTCTGAAGGGAAACACACAGCATAGTTTTCATCCATGGATCACACTCTGCTTTAGAGCGAGAAGCACACTCTTGCTTTCTAGAGTCTCTAAGACAGCAGGAAATCTGAGTGTGCCCAGAACAAAAGAACGGAGTTTCCTAAACATATGGACCATATCTAGTCCAAATCTGCTTCTGAAACTGATACAAAGCACTGACCCTCTAACTTCCAATGCTTGTCAGTTAAGATGAGAAACGTGTGAGCTCAGTGAACGATGTAGTTCGTTTGAGCAGAAAAGTGACTGCGCTTACCTGAAACGAAGTCTTGCTTGTAGGAAGACTCAGAGCCTGGGATTTAACTCCATTTCTGAAGGCAAACACACAGCATAGTTCTCATCAATGGTACACACTCTGCTTTAGAAAGAAGCACGCTCTTGCTTTCTAGATTCTCTAAGACAGCAGGAAACGTGAGTGTGCTGAGAACAAAAGAACGGTGTTTCCTACACATACGGACCATATCTAGTCCAACTCTTTCTGAAACTGATGCAAAGCACTGGTCCTCTAACATCCAATGCTTGTCAGTTAAGATGAGAAACGTGTGAGCTTCGTGAACGATGTAGTTCGTTTGAGCAGAAAACTGACTGCCCTTACCTGAAACGAAGTCTTGCTTGTAGGAAGACTCTTAGCCTGGGATTTAACTCCATTTCTGAAGTGAAACACACAGCAGTGTTCTCATCCATTCATCACAATCTGCATTTGAACAAGAAGCATGCTCTTCTTTCTAGAGTCTCTAAGACAGCAGGAAACGTGAGTTTGCTGAGAACAAAAGAACGGTGTTTCATACACATACGGACCATATCTAGTCCAACTCTGCTTCTGAAACTGATACACAGCACTGCTCCTCTAACATCCAATGCTTGTCTGTTAAGATGAGAAAGGTGTGAGCTTCGTGAACGATGTAGTTCGTTTGAGCAGAAAACTGACTGCCATTACCTGAAACGAAGTCTTGCATGTAGGAAGACTCAGAGCCTGGGATTTGACTCCATTTCTGAAGTGAAACACACAGCAGTGTTCTCATCTATTGATCACACTCTGCGTTAGAACAAGAAGCATGCTCTTGCTTTCTAGAGTCTCAAAGACAGCAGGAAATCTGAGTGTGCCCATAACAAAAGAACGGTGTTTCCTACACATAAGGACTATATGTACTCCAAATCTGCTTCTGAAACTGATACAAAGCACTGACCCTCTAACATCCAATGCTTGTCAGTTAAGATGAGAAACGTGTGAGCTTTGTGAACGATGTAGTTCGTTTGCGGAGAAAACTGACTGCCCTTACCTGAAATGAAGTCTTGCTTGTAGGAAGACACAGAGCCTGGGATTTAACTCCTTTTCTGAAGGGAAACACACAGCTTAGTTCTCATCCATGGATCACACTCTGCTTTAGAGCGAGTAGCACGCTCTTGCTTTCTCCAGTCTCTAAGAAAGCAGGAAACGTGAGTGTGCTGAGAACAAAAGAACGGTGTTTCCTACACATATGGACCATATCTTGTCCAACTCTGCTTCTGAAAGTGATACAAAGCACTGGTCCTCTAACATCCAATGCTTGTCAGTTAAGAGGAGAAACGTGTGAGCTTAGTGAATGATGTAGTTCCTTTGAACTGAAAAGTGACTGCCCTTACCTGAAACGAATTCTTGCTTGTAGTAAGACACAGAGCCTGGGATTTAACTCCATTTCTGAAGTAAAACACACAGCAGTGTAATCATCCATTGATCACACTCTGCTTTAGAACAAGAAGCAAGCTCTTGCTTTCTAGATTCTCTAAGACAGCAGGAAACGTGAGTGTGCTGAGAACAAAAGAACGGTGTTTCATACACTTACAGACATTATATAGTCCAACTCTGCATCTGAAACTGATACAAAGCACTGGTCCTCTAAAATCCAATGCTTGTCTGTTAAGATGAGAAACGTGTGAGCTTCGTGAATGATGTAGTTCGTTTGAGCTGAAAAGTGACTGCCCTTACCTGAAACGAAATCTTGCCTGTAGGAAGACACAGAGTCTGGGATTTAACTCCATTTCTGAAGGGAAACATACAGCATAGTTCTCATCCATGGATCACACTCTGCTTTAGAGCAAGAAGCACGCTCTTGCTTTCTAGATTCTCTAATATAGCAGGAAATCTGATTGTGCCCAGAACAAAAGAACGGTGTTTCCTACACATACGGACTATATGTATTCCAAATCTTCTTCTGAAACTGATACAATGCACTGGTCCTCTAACATCCAATGGTTGTCAGTTAAGATGAGAAACGTGTGAGCTTTGTGAACGATCTAGTTCCTTTGAGCAGAAAAGTGACTGCCCTTACCTGAAACGAAGTCTTGCTTGTAGGGAGACTCAGAGCATGGGATTTAACTCCATTTCTGAAGTGAAACACACAGCATTGTCTCATTCATTGATCACACTCTGCTTTAGAACAAGAAGCACGCTCTTGCTTTCTAGAGTCTCTAAGACAGCAGGAAACGTGAGTGTGCTGAGAACTATAGAACGGTGTTTCCTACACATACGGACCATATGCAGTCCAACTCTGCTTCTGAAACTGATACAAAGCACTGCTCCTCTAACATCAAATGCTTGTCTGTTAAGATGAGAAACGTGTGAGCTCCGTGAAAGATGTAGTTCGTTTGAGCTGAAAAGTGACTGCCCTTACCTGAAACGAAGTCTTGCTTGTAGGAAGACATAGAGCCTGGGATTTAACTACTTTTCTGAAGGGAAACACACAGCATAGTTTTCATCCATGGATCACACTCTGCTTTAGAGCGAGAAGCACACTCTTGCTTTCTAGAGTCTCTAAGACAGCAGGAAATCTGAGTGTGCCCAGAACAAAAGAACGGAGTTTCCTAAACATATGGACCATATCTAGTCCAAATCTGCTTCTGAAACTGATACAAAGCACTGACCCTCTAACTTCCAATGCTTGTCAGTTAAGATGAGAAACGTGTGAGCTCAGTGAACGATGTAGTTCGTTTGAGCAGAAAAGTGACTGCGCTTACCTGAAACGAAGTCTTGCTTGTAGGAAGACTCAGAGCCTGGGATTTAACTCCATTTCTGAAGGCAAACACACAGCATAGTTCTCATCAATGGTACACACTCTGCTTTAGAAAGAAGCACGCTCTTGCTTTCTAGATTCTCTAAGACAGCAGGAAACGTGAGTGTGCTGAGAACAAAAGAACGGTGTTTCCTACACATACGGACCATATCTAGTCCAACTCTTTCTGAAACTGATACAAAGCACTGGTCCTCTAACATCCAATGCTTGTCAGTTAAGATGAGAAACGTGTGAGCTTCGTGAACGATGTAGTTCGTTTGAGCAGAAAAATGACTGCCCTTACCTGAAACGAAGTCTTGCTTGTAGGAAGACTCTTAGCCTGGGATTTAACTCCATTTCTGAAGTGAAACACACAGCAGTGTTCTCATCCATTCATCACAATCTGCATTTGAACAAGAAGCATGCTCTTCTTTCTAGAGTCTCTAAGACAGCAGGAAACGTGAGTTTGCTGAGAACAAAAGAACGGTGTTTCATACACATACGGACCATATCTAGTCCAACTCTGCTTCTGAAACTGATACACAGCACTGCTCCTCTAACATCCAATGCTTGTCTGTTAAGATGAGAAAGGTGTGAGCTTCGTGAACGATGTAGTTCGTTTGAGCAGAAAACTGACTGCCATTACCTGAAACGAAGTCTTGCATGTAGGAAGACTCAGAGCCTGGGATTTGACTCCATTTCTGAAGTGAAACACACAGCAGTGTTCTCATCTATTGATCACACTCTGCGTTAGAACAAGAAGCATGCTCTTGCTTTCTAGAGTCTCAAAGACAGCAGGAAATCTGAGTGTGCCCATAACAAAAGAACGGTGTTTCCTACACATAAGGACTATATGTACTCCAAATCTGCTTCTGAAACTGATACAAAGCACTGACCCTCTAACATCCAATGCTTGTCAGTTAAGATGAGAAACGTGTGAGCTTTGTGAACGATGTAGTTCGTTTGCGGAGAAAACTGACTGCCCTTACCTGAAATGAAGTCTTGCTTGTAGGAAGACACAGAGCCTGGGATTTAACTCCTTTTCTGAAGGGAAACACACAGCTTAGTTCTCATCCATGGATCACACTCTGCTTTAGAGCGAGTAGCACGCTCTTGCTTTCTCCAGTCTCTAAGAGAGCAGGAAAAGTGAGTGTGCTGAGAACAAAAGAACGGTGTTTCCTACACATACAGACCATATCTAGTCCAACTCTGCTTCTGAAAGTGATACAAAGCACTGGTCCTCTAACATCCAATGCTTGTCAGTTAAGATGAGAAACGTGTGAGCTTAGTGAATGATGTATTTCCTTTGAGCTGAAAAGTGACTGCCCTTACCTGAAACGAAGTCTTGTCTGTAGGAAGACACAGAGTCTGGGATTTAACTCCATTTCTGAAGGGAAACATACAGCATAGTTCTCATCAATGGATCACACTTTGCTTTAGAGCAAGAAGCACGCTCTTGCTTTCTAGAGTCTCTAATACAGAAGGAAATCTGAGTGTGCCCAGAACAAAAGAATGGTGTTTCCTACACATACTGACTATATGTAGTCCAAATCTTCTTCTGAAACTGATACAGTGCACTGGTCCTCTAACATCCAATGCTTGTCTGTTAAGATGAGAAACGTGTGAGCTCAGTGAAGGATGTAGTTCGTTTGAGCTGAAAAGTGACTGCCCTTACCTGAAAGGAAGTCTTGCTTGTAGGAAGACACAGAGCCTGGGATTTAAGTCCATTTCTGAAGGGAAACACACAGCATAGTTCTCATCCATGGATCACACTCTGCTTGAGAGCAAGAAGCACGCTCTTGCATTCTACAGTCTCTAAGACAGCAGGAAACGTGAGTGTGCTGAGAACAAAAGAACGGTGTTTCATACACTTACAGACATTATATAGTCCAACTCTGCATCTGAAACTGATACAAAGCACTGGTCCTCTAAAATCCAATGCTTGTCTGTTAAGATGAGAAACGTGTGAGCTTCGTGAATGATGTAGTTCGTTTGAGCTGAAAAGTGACTGCCCTTACCTGAAACGAAATCTTGCCTGTAGGAAGACACAGAGTCTGGGATTTAACTCCATTTCTGAAGGGAAACATACAGCATAGTTCTCATCCATGGATCACACTCTGCTTTAGAGCAAGAAGCACGCTCTTGCTTTCTAGATTCTCTAATATTGCAGGAAATCTGATTGTGCCCAGAACAAAAGAACGGTGTTTCCTACACATACGGACTATATGTATTCCAAATCTTCTTCTGAAACTGATACAATGCACTGGTCCTCTAACATCCAATGGTTGTCAGTTAAGATGAGAAACGTGTGAGCTTCGTGAAATATGTAGTTCGTTTGAGCAGAAAAGTGACTGCCCTTACCTGAAACGAAGTCTTGCTTGTAGGGAGACTCAGAGCATGGGATTTAACTCCATTTCTGAAGTGAAACACACAGCATTGTCTCATTCATTGATCACACTCTGCTTTAGAACAAGAAGCACGCTCTTGCTTTCTAGAGTCTCTAAGACAGCAGGAAACGTGAGTGTGCTGAGAACTAAAGAACAGTGTTTCCTACACATACGGGCCATATGCAGTCCAACTCTGCTTCTGAAACTGATACAAAGCACTGCTCCTCTAACATCCAATGCTTGTCTGTTAAGATGAGAAAGGTGTGAGCTTCGTGAACGATGTAGTTCGTTTGAGCAGAAAACTGACTGCCATTACCTGAAACGAAGTCTTGCATGTAGGAAGACTCAGAGCCTGGGATTTGACTCCATTTCTGAAGTGAAACACACAGCAGTGTTCTAATCCATTGATCACACTCTGTGTTAGAACAAGAAGCATGCTCTTGCTTTCGAGAGTCTCTAAGACAGCAGGAAATCTGAGTGTGCCCATAACAAAAGAACGGTGTTTCCTACACATAAGGACTATATGTACTCCAAATCTGCTTCTGAAACTGATACAAAGCACTGACCCTCCAACATCCAATGCTTGTCAGTTAAGATGAGAAACGTGTGAGCTTTGTGAACGATGTAGTTCGTTTGAGCAGAAAACTGAGTGCCCTTACCTGAAATGAAGTCTTGCTTGTAGGAAGACACAGAGCCTGGGATTTAACTCCTTTTCTGAAGGGAAACACACAGCTTAGTTCTCATCCATGGATCACACTCTGCTTTAGAGCGAGAAGCACGCTCTTGCTTTCTACAGTAGCCAAGACAGCAGGAAACGTGTGTTTGCTGAGAACAAAAGAACTGTGTTTCCTACACATACGGACCATATCTAGTCCAACCCTGCTTCTGAAAGTGATACAAAGCACTGGTCCTCTAACAACCAATGCTTGTCAGTTAAGAGGAGAAACGTGTGAGCTTAGTGAATGATGTAGTTCCTTTGAACTGAAAACTGACTGCCCTTACCTGAAACGAAGTCTTGCTTGTAGTAAGACACAGAGCCTGGGATTTAAGCCATTTCTGAAGGGAAACACACAGCATAGTTCTCATCCATGGATCACACTCTGCTGTAGAGCGAGAAGCACACTCTTGCTTTCTAGAGTCTCTAATAGAGCAGGAAATCTGAGTGTGCCCAGAACAAAAGAAGGGTGTTTCCTACACAAATGGACCATATGTAGTCCAAATCTGCTTCTGAAACTGATACAAAGCACTGACCATCTTACATCCAATGCTTGTCAGTTAAGATGAGAAACGTGTGAGCTTCGTGAAATATGTAGTTCGTTTGAGCAGAAAAGTGACTGCCCTTACGTGAATTGAAGTCTTGCTTGTAGGAAGACTCACAGCCTGGGATTTAACTCCATTTCTGAAGTAAAACACACAGCAGTGTAATCATCCATTGATCACACTCTGCTTTAGAACAAGAAGCACGCTCTTGCTTTCTAGATTCTCTAAGACAGCAGGAAACGTGAGTGTGCTGAGAACAAAAGAACAGTGTTTCCTACACTTACAGACATTATATAGTCCAACTCTGCATCTGAAACTGATACAAAGCACTGGTCCTCTAAAATCCAATGCTTGTCTGTTAAGATGAGAAACGTGTGAGCTTCGTGAATGATGTAGTTCGTTTGAGCTGAAAAGTGACTGCCCTTACCTGAAACGAAATCTTGCCTGTAGGAAGACACAGAGTCTGGGATTTAACTCCATTTCTGAAGGGAAACATACAGCATAGTTCTCATCCATGGATCACACTCTGCTTTAGAGCAAGAAGCACGCTCTTGCATTCTAAAGTCTCTAAGACAGCAGGAAACGTGAGTGTGCTGAGGACAAAAGAACGGTGTTTCCTACACATACAGACAATATCTAATTCAAGTCTTCTTCTGAAACTGATACAAAGCACTGGTCCTCTAACATCCAATGGTTGTCAGTTAAGAAGAGAAACGTGTGAGCTTCGTGAACGATCTAGTTCCTTTGAGCAGAAAAATGACTGCCCTTACCTGAAACGAAGTCTTGCTTGTAGGGAGACTCAGAGCATGGGATTTAACTCCATTTCTGAAGTGAAACACACAGCATTGTCTCATTCATTGATCACACTCTGCTTTAGAACAAGAAGCACGCTCTTGCTTTCTAGAGTCTCTAAGACAGCAGGAAACGTGAGTTTGCTGAGAACAAAAGAACGGTGTTTCCTACACATACAGACCATATCTAGTCCAACTCTGCTTCTGAAACTGATACAAAGCACTGGTCCGCTAACATCCAATGCTTGTCTGTTAAGAAGAGAAACGTGTGAGCTCCGTGAACTATGTAGTTCGTTTGAGCTGAAAAGTGACTGCCCTTACCTGAAACGAAGTCTTGCTTGTAGGAAGACACAGAGCCTGGGATTTAACTCCTTTTCTGAAGGGAAACACACAGCATAGTTATCATCCATGGATCACACTCTGCTTTAGAGCGAGAAGCACGCTCTTGCTTTCTACAGTCTCTAAGACAGCAGGAAACGTGAGTGTGCTGAGAACAAAAGAACGGTGTTTCCTACACTTACAGACATTATATAGTCCAACTCTGCATCTGAAACTGATACAAAGCACTGGTCCTCTAAAATCCAATGCTTGTCTGTTAAGATGCGAAACGTGTGAGCTTCGTGAATGATGTAGTTCGTTTGAGCTGAAAAGTGACTGCCTTTTCCTGAAACGAAATCTTGCCTGTAGGAAGACACAGAGTCTGGGATTTAACTCCATTTCTGAAGGGAAACATACAGCATAGTTCTCATCCATGGATCACACTCTGCTTTAGAGCAAGAAGCACGCTCTTGCTTTCTAGATTCTCTAATATAGCAGGAAATCTGATTGTGCCCAGAACAAAAGAACGGTGTTTCCTACACATACGGACTCTATGTAGTCCAAATCTGCTTCTGAAACTGATACAAAGCACTGACGCTCTAACATCCAATGCTTGTCTGTTAAGATGAGTAACGTGTGAGCTCAGTGAAGGATGTAGTTCGTTTGAGCTGAAAAGTGACTGCCCTTACCTGAAACGAAGTCTTGCATGTAGGAAGACACAGAGCCTGGGATTTAAGTCCATTTCTGAAGGGAAACATACAGCATAGTTCTCATCCATGGATCACACTCTGCTTTAGAGCAAGAAGCATGCTCTTGCTTTCTAGATTCTCTAATATAGCAGGAAATCTGATTGTGCCCAGAACAAAAGAACGGTGTTTCCTACACATACGGACTATATGTATTCCAAATCTTCTTCTGAAACTGATACAATGCACTGGTCCTCTAACATCCAATGGTTGTCAGTTAAGATGAGAAACGTGTGAGCTTCGTGAACGATCTAGTTCCTTTGAGCAGAAAAGTGACTGCCCTTACCTGAAACGAAGTCTTGCTTGTAGGGAGACTCAGAGCATGGGATTTAACTCCATTTCTGAAGTGAAAAACACAGCATTGTCTCATTCATTGATCACACTCTGCTTTAGAACAAGAAGCACGCTCTTGCTTTCTAGAGTCTCTAAGACAGCAGGAAACGTGAGTGTGCTGAGAACTAAAGAACGGTGTTTCCTACACATACGGACCATATGCAGTCCAACTCTGCTTCTGAAACTGATACAAAGCACTGCTCCTCTAACATCAAATGCTTGTCTGTTAAGATGAGAAACGTGTGAGCTCCGTGAAAGATGTAGTTCGTTTGAGCTGAAAAGTGACTGCCCTTACCTGAAACGAAGTCTTGCTTGTAGGAAGACATAGAGCCTGGGATTTAACTACTTTTCTGAAGGGAAACACACAGCATAGTTTTCATCCATGGATCACACTCTGCTTTAGAGCGAGAAGCACACTCTTGCTTTCTAGAGTCTCTAAGACAGCAGGAAATCTGAGTGTGCCCAGAACAAAAGAACGGAGTTTCCTAAACATATGGACCATATCTAGTCCAAATCTGCTTCTGAAACTGATACAAAGCACTGACCCTCTAACTTCCAATGCTTGTCAGTTAAGATGAGAAACGTGTGAGCTCAGTGAACGATGTAGTTCGTTTGAGCAGAAAAGTGACTGCGCTTACCTGAAACGAAGTCTTGCTTGTAGGAAGACTCAGAGCCTGGGATTTAACTCCATTTCTGAAGGCAAACACACAGCATAGTTCTCATCAATGGTACACACTCTGCTTTAGAAAGAAGCACGCTCTTGCTTTCTAGATTCTCTAAGACAGCAGGAAACGTGAGTGTGCTGAGAACAAAAGAATGGTGTTTCCTACACATACGGACCATATCTAGTCCAACTCTTTCTCAAACTGATACAAAGCACTGGTCCTCTAACATCCAATGCTTGTCAGTTAAGATGAGAAACGTGTGAGCTTCGTGAACGATGTAGTTCGTTTGAGCAGAAAACTGACTGCCCTTACCTGAAACGAAGTCTTGCTTGTAGGAAGACTCTTAGCCTGGGATTTAACTCCATTTCTGAAGTGAAACACACAGCAGTGTTCTCATCCATTCATCACAATCTGCATTTGAACAAGAAGCATGCTCTTCTTTCTAGAGTCTCTAAGACAGCAGGAAATCTGAGTGTGCCCATAACAAAAGAACGGTGTTTCCTACACATAAGGACTATATGTACTCCAAATCTGCTTCTGAAACTGATACAAAGCACTGACCCTCCAACATCCAATGCTTGTCAGTTAAGATGAGAAACGTGTGAGCTTTGTGAACGATGTAGTTCGTTTGAGCAGAAAACTGAGTGCCCTTACCTGAAATGAAGTCTTGCTTGTAGGAAGACACAGAGCCTGGGATTTAACTCCTTTTCTGAAGGGAAACACACAGCTTAGTTCTCATCCATGGATCACACTCTGCTTTAGAGCGAGAAGCACGCTCTTGCTTTCTACAGTAGCTAAGACAGCAGGAAACGTGAGTTTGCTGAGAACAAAAGAACTGTGTTTCCTACACATACGGACCATATCTAGTCCAACCCTGCTTCTGAAAGTGATACAAAGCACTGGTCCTCTAACATCCAATGCTTGTCAGTTAAGAGGAGAAACGTGTGAGCTTAGTGAATGATGTAGTTCCTTTGAACTGAAAAGTGACTGGCCTTACCTGAAACGAAGTCTTGCTTGTAGTAAGACACAGAGCCTGGGATTTAAGCCATTTCTGAAGGGAAACACACAGCATAGTTCTCATCCATGGATCACACTCTGCTGTAGAGCGAGAAGCACACTCTTGCTTTCTAGAGTCTCTAATAGAGCAGGAAATCTGAGTGTGCCCAGAACAAAAGAAGGGTGTTTCCTACACAAATGGACCATATGTAGTCCAAATCTGCTTCTGAAACTGATACAAAGCACTGACCATCTTACATCCAATGCTTGTCAGTTAAGATGAGAAACGTGTGAACTTCGTGAAATATGTAGTTCGTTTGAGCAGAAAAGTGACTGCCCTTACGTGAATTGAAGTCTTGCTTGTAGGAAGACTCAGAGCCTGGGATTTAACTCCATTTCTGAAGTAAAACACACAGCAGTGTAATCATCCATTGATCACACTCTGCTTTAGAACAAGAAGCACGCTCTTGCTTTCTAGATTCTCTAAGACATCTGGAAACGTGAGTGTGCTGAGAACAAAAGAACGGTGTTTCCTACACTTACAGACATTATATAGTCCAACTCTGCATCTGAAACTGATACAAAGCACTGGTCCTCTAAAATCCAATGCTTGTCTGTTAAGATGAGAAACGTGTGAGCTTCGTGAAATATGTAGTTCCTTTGAGCAGAAAAGTGACTGCCCTTACCTGAAACGAAGTCTTGCTTGTAGGGAGACACAGAGCATGGGATTTAACTCCATTTCTGAAGTGAAACACACAGCATTGTCTCATTCATTGATCACACTCTGCTTTAGAACAAGAAGCACGCTCTTGCTTTCTAGAGTCTCTAAGACAGCAGGAAACGTGAGTGTGCTGAGGACAAAAGAACGGTGTTTCCTACACATACGGACCATACCTAGTCCAACTCTGCTTCTGAAACTGATAGAAAGGACTGGTCCTCTAACATCCAATGCTTGTCTGTTAAGATGAGAAACGTGTGAGCTCCGTGAACTATGTAGTTCGTTTGAGCTGAAAAGTGACTGCCCTTACCTGAAACAAAGTCTTGCTTGTAGGAAGACACAGAGCCTGGGATTTAACTACTTTTCTGAAGGGAAACACACAGCATAGTTCTCATCCATGGATCACACTCTGCTTTAGAGCGAGAAGCACGCTATTGCTTTCTACAGTCTCTAAGACAGCAGGAAACGTGAGTGTGCTGAGAACAAAAGAACGGTGTTTCCTACACATATGGACCATATCTTGTCCAACTCTGCTTCTGAAAGTGATACAAAGCACTGGTCCTCTAACATCCAATGCTTGTCAGTTAAGAGGAGAAACATGTGAGCTTAGTGAATGATGTAGTCCCTTTGAACTGAAAAGTGACTGCCCTTACCTGAAACGAAGTCTTGCTTGTAGTAAGACACAGAGCCTGGGATTTAACTCCATTTCTGAAGTAAAACACACAGCAGTGTAATCATCCATTGATCACACTCTGCTTTAGAACAAGAAGCACGCTCTTGCTTTCTAGATTCTCTAAGACAGCAGGAAACGTGAGTGTGCTGAGAACAAAAGAACGGTGTTTCCTACACTTACAGACATTATATAGTCCAACTCTGCATCTGAAACTGATACAAAGCACTGGTCCTCTAAAATCCAATGCTTGTCTGTTAAGATGAGAAACGTGTGAGCTTCGTGAATGATGTAGTTCGTTTGAGCTGAAAAGTGACTGCCCTTACCTGAAACGAAATCTTGCCTGTAGGAAGACACAGAGTCTGGGATTTAACTCCATTTCTGAAGGGAAACATACAGCATAGTTCTCATCCATGGATCACACTCTGCTTTAGAGCAAGAAGCACGCTCTTGCTTTCTAGATTCTCTAATATAGCAGGAAATCTGATTGTGCCCAGAACAAAAGAACGGTGTTTCCTACACATACGGACTATATGTATTCCAAATCTTCTTCTGAAACTGATACAATGCACTGGTCCTCTAACATCCAATGGTTGTCAGTTAAGATGAGAAACGTGTGAGCTTCGTGAACGATCTAGTTCCTTTGAGGAGAAAAGTGACTGCCCTTACCTGAAACGAAGTCTTGCTTGTAGGGAGACTCAGAGCATGGGATTTAACTCCATTTCTGAAGTGAAACACACAGCATTGTCACATTCATTGATCACACTCTGCTTTAGAACAAGAAGCACGCTCTTGCTTTCTAGAGTCTCTAAGACAGCAGGAAACGTGAGTGTGCTGAGAACTAAAGAACGGTGTTTCCTACACATACGGACCATATGCAGTCCAACTCTGCTTCTGAAACTGATAAAAAGCACTGCTCCTCTAACATCAAATGCTTGTCTGTTAAGATGAGAAACGTGTGAGCTCCGTGAAAGATGTAGTTCGTTTGAGCTGAAAAGTGACTGCCCTTACCTGAAACGAAGTCTTGCTTGTAGGAAGACATAGAGCCTGGGATTTAACTACTTTTCTGAAGGGAAACACACAGCATAGTTTTCATCCATGGATCACACTCTGCTTTAGAGCGAGAAGCACACTCTTGCTTTCTAGAGTCTCTAAGACAGCAGGAAATCTGAGTGTGCCCAGAACAAAAGAACGGAGTTTCCTAAACATATGGACCATATCTAGTCCAAATCTGCTTCTGAAACTGATACAAAGCACTGACCCTCTAACTTCCAATGCTTGTCAGTTAAGATGAGAAACGTGTGAGCTCAGTGAACGATGTAGTTCGTTTGAGCAGAAAAGTGACTGCGCTTACCTGAAACGAAGTCTTGCTTGTAGGAAGACTCAGAGCCTGGGATTTAACTCCATTTCTGAAGGCAAACACACAGCATAGTTCTCATCAATGATACACACTCTGCTTTAGAAAGAAGCACGCTCTTGCTTTCTAGATTCTCTAAGACAGCAGGAAACATGAGTGTGCTGAGAACAAAAGAACGGTGTTTCCTACACATACGGACCATATCTAGTCCAACTCTTTCTGAAACTGATACAAAGCACTGGTCCTCTAACATCCAATGCTTGTCAGTTAAGATGAGAAACGTGTGAGCTTCGTGAAAGATGTAGTTCGTTTGAGCAGAAAACTGACTGCCCTTACTTGAAACGAAGTCTTGCTTGTAGGAAGACTCTTAGCCTGGGATTTAACTCCATTTCTGAAGTGAAACACACAGCAGTGTTCTCATCCATTCATCACAATCTGCATTTGAACAAGAAGCATGCTCTTCTTTCTAGAGTCTCTAAGACAGCAGGAAACGTGAGTTTGCTGAGAACAAAAGAACGGTGTTTCATACACATACGGACCATATCTAGTGCAACTCTGCTTCTGAAACTGATACACAGCACTGCTCCTCTAACATCCAATGCTTGTCTGTTAAGATGAGAAAGGTGTGAGCTTCGTGAACGATGTAGTTCGTTTGAGCAGAAAACTGACTGCCATTACCTGAAACGAAGTCTTGCATGTAGGAAGACTCAGAGCCTGGGATTTGACTCCATTTCTGAAGTGAAACACACAGCAGTGTTCTCATCCATTGATCACACTCTGCGTTAGAACAAGAAGCATGCTCTTGCTTTCTAGAGTCTCTAAGACAGCAGGAAATCTGAGTGTGCCCATAACAAAAGAACGGTGTTTCCTACACATAAGGACTATATGTACTCCAAATCTGCTTCTGAAACTGATACAAAGCACTGACCCTCCAACATCCAATGCTTGTCAGTTAAGATGAGAAACGTGTGAGCTTTGTGAACGATGTAGTTCGTTTGAGCAGAAAACTGAGTGCCCTTACCTGAAATGAAGTCTTGCTTGTAGGAAGACACAGAGCCTGGGATTTAACTCCTTTTCTGAAGGGAAACACACAGCTTAGTTCTCATCCATGGATCACATTCTGCTTTAGAGCGAGAAGCACGCTCTTGCTTTCTACAGTAGCTAAGACAGCAGGAAACGTGAGTTTGCTGAGAACAAAAGAACTGTGTTTCCTACACATACGGACCATATCTAGTCCAACCCTGCTTCTGAAAGTGATACAAAGCACTGGTCCTCTAACATCCAATGCTTGTCAGTTAAGAGGAGAAACGTGTGAGGTTAGTGAATGATGTAGTTCCTTTGAACTGAAAAGTGACTGGCCTTACCTGAAACGAAGTCTTGCTTGTAGTAAGACACAGAGCCTGGGATTTAAGCCATTTCTGAAGGGAAACACACAGCATAGTTCTCATCCATGGATCACACTCTGCTGTAGAGCAAGAAGCACACTCTTGCTTTCTAGAGTCTCTAATAGAGCAGGAAATCTGAGTGTGCCCAGAACAAAAGAAGGGTGTTTCCTACACAAATGGACCATATGTAGTCCAAATCTGCTTCTGAAACTGATACAAAGCACTGACCATCTTACATCCAATGCTTGTCAGTTAAGATGAGAAACGTGTGAGCTTCGTAAAATATGTAGTTCGTTTGAGCAGAAAAGTGACTGCCCTTACGTGAATTGAAGTCTTGCTTTTAGGAAGACTCAGAGCCTCGGATTTAACTCCATTTCTGAAGTAAAACCCACAGCAGTGTAATCATCCATTGATCACACTCTGCTTTAGAACAAGAAGCACGCTCTTGCTTTCTAGATTCTCTAAGACAGCAGGAAACGTGAGTGTGCTGAGAACAAAAGAACGGTGTTTCCTACACTTACAGACATTATATAGTCCAACTCTGCATCTGAAACTGATACAAAGCACTGGTCCTCTAAAATCCAATGCTTGTCTGTTAAGATGAGAAACGTGTGAGCTTCGTGAATGATGTAGTTCGTTTGAGCTGAAAAGTGACTGCCCTTACCTGAAACGAAATCTTGCCTGTAGGAAGACACAGAGTCTGGGATTTAACTCCATTTCTGAAGGGAAACATACAGCATAGTTCTCATCCATGGATCACACTCTGCTTTAGAGCAAGAAGCACGCTCTTGCTTTCTAGATTCTCTAATATAGCAGGAAATCTGATTGTGCCCAGAACAAAAGAACGGTGTTTCCTACACATACGGACTATATGTATTCCAAATCTTCTTCTGAAACTGATACAATGCACTGGTCCTCTAACATCCAATGGTTGTCAGTTAAGATGAGAAACGTGTGAGCTTCGTGAACGATCTAGTTCCTTTGAGGAGAAAAGTGACTGCCCTTACCTGAAACGAAGTCTTGCTTGTAGGGAGACTCAGAGCATGGGATTTAACTCCATTTCTGAAGTGAAACACACAGCATTGTCACATTCATTGATCACACTCTGCTTTAGAACAAGAAGCACGCTCTTGCTTTCTAGAGTCTCTAAGACAGCAGGAAACGTGAGTGTGCTGAGAACTAAAGAACGGTGTTTCCTACACATACGGACCATATGCAGTCCAACTCTGCTTCTGAAACTGATAAAAAGCACTGCTCCTCTAACATCAAATGCTTGTCTGTTAAGATGAGAAACGTGTGAGCTCCGTGAAAGATGTAGTTCGTTTGAGCTGAAAAGTGACTGCCCTTACCTGAAACGAAGTCTTGCTTGTAGGAAGACATAGAGCCTGGGATTTAACTACTTTTCTGAAGGGAAACACACAGCATAGTTTTCATCCATGGATCACACTCTGCTTTAGAGCGAGAAGCACACTCTTGCTTTCTAGAGTCTCTAAGACAGCAGGAAATCTGAGTGTGCCCAGAACAAAAGAACGGAGTTTCCTAAACATATGGACCATATCTAGTCCAAATCTGCTTCTGAAACTGATACAAAGCACTGACCCTCTAACTTCCAATGCTTGTCAGTTAAGATGAGAAACGTGTGAGCTCAGTGAACGATGTAGTTCGTTTGAGCAGAAAAGTGACTGCGCTTACCTGAAACGAAGTCTTGCTTGTAGGAAGACTCAGAGCCTGGGATTTAACTCCATTTCTGAAGGCAAACACACAGCATAGTTCTCATCAATGATACACACTCTGCTTTAGAAAGAAGCACGCTCTTGCTTTCTAGATTCTCTAAGACAGCAGGAAACATGAGTGTGCTGAGAACAAAAGAACGGTGTTTCCTACACATACGGACCATATCTAGTCCAACTCTTTCTGAAACTGATACAAAGCACTGGTCCTCTAACATCCAATGCTTGTCAGTTAAGATGAGAAACGTGTGAGCTTCGTGAAAGATGTAGTTCGTTTGAGCAGAAAACTGACTGCCCTTACTTGAAACGAAGTCTTGCTTGTAGGAAGACTCTTAGCCTGGGATTTAACTCCATTTCTGAAGTGAAACACACAGCAGTGTTCTCATCCATTCATCACAATCTGCATTTGAACAAGAAGCATGCTCTTCTTTCTAGAGTCTCTAAGACAGCAGGAAACGTGAGTTTGCTGAGAACAAAAGAACGGTGTTTCATACACATACGGACCATATCTAGTGCAACTCTGCTTCTGAAACTGATACACAGCACTGCTCCTCTAACATCCAATGCTTGTCTGTTAAGATGAGAAAGGTGTGAGCTTCGTGAACGATGTAGTTCGTTTGAGCAGAAAACTGACTGCCATTACCTGAAACGAAGTCTTGCATGTAGGAAGACTCAGAGCCTGGGATTTGACTCCATTTCTGAAGTGAAACACACAGCAGTGTTCTCATCCATTGATCACACTCTGCGTTAGAACAAGAAGCATGCTCTTGCTTTCTAGAGTCTCTAAGACAGCAGGAAATCTGAGTGTGCCCATAACAAAAGAACGGTGTTTCCTACACATAAGGACTATATGTACTCCAAATCTGCTTCTGAAACTGATACAAAGCACTGACCCTCCAACATCCAATGCTTGTCAGTTAAGATGAGAAACGTGTGAGCTTTGTGAACGATGTAGTTCGTTTGAGCAGAAAACTGAGTGCCCTTACCTGAAATGAAGTCTTGCTTGTAGGAAGACACAGAGCCTGGGATTTAACTCCTTTTCTGAAGGGAAACACACAGCTTAGTTCTCATCCATGGATCACATTCTGCTTTAGAGCGAGAAGCACGCTCTTGCTTTCTACAGTAGCTAAGACAGCAGGAAACGTGAGTTTGCTGAGAACAAAAGAACTGTGTTTCCTACACATACGGACCATATCTAGTCCAACCCTGCTTCTGAAAGTGATACAAAGCACTGGTCCTCTAACATCCAATGCTTGTCAGTTAAGAGGAGAAACGTGTGAGGTTAGTGAATGATGTAGTTCCTTTGAACTGAAAAGTGACTGGCCTTACCTGAAACGAAGTCTTGCTTGTAGTAAGACACAGAGCCTGGGATTTAAGCCATTTCTGAAGGGAAACACACAGCATAGTTCTCATCCATGGATCACACTCTGCTGTAGAGCAAGAAGCACACTCTTGCTTTCTAGAGTCTCTAATAGAGCAGGAAATCTGAGTGTGCCCAGAACAAAAGAAGGGTGTTTCCTACACAAATGGACCATATGTAGTCCAAATCTGCTTCTGAAACTGATACAAAGCACTGACCATCTTACATCCAATGCTTGTCAGTTAAGATGAGAAACGTGTGAGCTTCGTAAAATATGTAGTTCGTTTGAGCAGAAAAGTGACTGCCCTTACGTGAATTGAAGTCTTGCTTTTAGGAAGACTCAGAGCCTCGGATTTAACTCCATTTCTGAAGTAAAACCCACAGCAGTGTAATCATCCATTGATCACACTCTGCTTTAGAACAAGAAGCACGCTCTTGCTTTCTAGATTCTCTAAGACAGCAGGAAACGTGAGTGTGCTGAGAACAAAAGAACGGTGTTTCCTACACTTACAGACATTATATAGTCCAACTCTGCATCTGAAACTGATACAAAGCACTGGTCCTCTAAAATCCAATGCTTGTCTGTTAAGATGAGAAACGTGTGAGCTTCGTGAATGATGTAGTTCGTTTGAGCTGAAAAGTGACTGCCCTTACCTGAAACGAAGTCTTGCCTGTAGGAAGACACAGAGTCTGGGATTTAACTCCATTTCTGAAGGGAAACATACAGCATAGTTCTCATCAATCGATCACACTCTGCCTTAGAGCAAGAAGCACGCTCTTGCTTTCTAAGGTCTCTAAGACAGCAGGAAACGTGAGTGTGCCCAGAACAAAAGATCGGTGTTTCCTACACATATCGACCATATGTAGTCCAAATCTGCTTCTGAAACTGATACAATGCACTGGTCCTCTAACATCCAATGCTTGTCTGTTAAGATGAGAAACGTGTGAGCTCAGTGAAGGATGTAGTTCGTTTGAGCTGAAAAGTGACTGCCCTTACCTGAAACGAAGTCTTGCTTGTAGGAAGACACAGAGCCTGGGATTTAACTCCATTTCTGAAGGGAAACATACAGCATAGTTCTCATCAATCGATCACACTCTGCCTTAGAGCAAGAAGCACGCTCTTGCTTTCTAGATTCTCTAATATAGCAGGAAATCTGAGTGTGCCCAGAACAAAAGAACGGTGTTCCTACACATACGGACTATATGTAGTCCAAATCTTCTTCTAAAACTGATACAATGCACTGGTCCTCTAACATCCAATGCTTGTCTGTTAAGATGAGAAATGTGTGAGCTCAGTGAAGGATGTATTTCGTTTGAGCTGAAAAGTGACTGCCCTTACCTGAAACGAAGTCTTGCTTGTAGGAAGACACAGAGCCTGGGATTTAAGTCCATTTCTGAACGGAAACACACAGCATAGTTCTCATCCATGGATCACACTCTGCTTTAGAGCAAGAAGCACGCTCTTGCATTCTAAAGTCTCTAAGACAGCAGGGAACGTGAGTGTGCTGAGGACAAAAGAACGGTGTTTCCTACACATACGGACCATATCTAGTCCAACTCTGCTTCTGAAACTGGTAGAAAGGACTGGTCCTCTAACATCCAATGCTTGTCTGTTAAGATGAGAAATGTGTGAGCTCAGTGAACGATGTAGTTCGTTTGAGCTGAAAAGTGACTGCCCTTACCTGAAACGAAGTCTTGCTAGTAGGAAGACTCAGAGCCTGAGATTTAACTCCATTTCTGAATTGAAACACACAGCACAGTTCTCATCCATGGATCACACTCTGCTTTAGAGCAAGAAGCACGCTCTTGCATTCTAAAGTCTCTAAGACAGCAGGAAACGTGAGTGTGCTGAGAAGAAAAGAACGGTGTTTCCTACACATACGGAGCATATCTAGTCCAACTCTGCTTCTGAAACTGGTAGAAAGGACTGGTCCTCTAACATCCAATGCTTGTCTGTTAAGATGAGAAATGTGTGAGCTCAGTGAACGATGTAGTTCGTTTGAGCTTAAAAGTGACTGCCCTTACCTGAAACGAAGTCTTGCTTGTAGGAAGACACAGAGCCTGGGATTTAAGTCCATTTCTGAACGGAAACACACAGCACAGTTCTCATCCATGGATCACACTCTGCTTTAGAGCAAGAAGCACGCTCTTGCATTCTAAAGTCTCTAAGACAGCAGGAAACGTGAGTGTGCTGAGAAGAAAAGAACGGTGTTTCCTACACATACGGAGCATATCTAGTCCAACTCTGCTTCTGAAACTGGTAGAAAGGACTGGTCCTCTAACATCCAATGCTTGTCTGTTAAGATGAGAAATGTGAGAGCTCAGTGAACGATGTAGTTCCTTTGAGCTGAAAAGTGACTGCCCTTACCTGAAACGAAGTCTTGCTTGTAGGAAGACTCAGAGCATGGGATTTAACTCCATTTCTGAAGTGAAACACACAGCAGTGTTCGCATCCATTGATCACACTCTGCTTTAGTACAAGAAGCACGATCGTGCTTTCTAGAGTCTCTAAGACAGCAGGAAACGTGAGTTTGATGAGAACAAAAGAACGGTGTTTCCTACACATACAGACCATATCTAGTCCAACTCTGCTTCTGAAACTGATACAAAGCACTGGTCCGCTAACATCCAATGCTTGTCTGTTAAGATGAGAAACGTGTGAGCTCCGTGAACTATGTAGTTCGTTTGAGCTGAAAAGTGACTGCCCTTACCTGAAACAAAGTCTTGCTTGTAGGAAGACACAGAGCCTGGGATTTAACTCCTTTTCTGAAGGGAAACACACAGCATAGTTCTCATCCATGGATCACACTCTGCTTTAGAGCGAGAAGCACGCTATTGCTTTCTACAGTCTCTAAGACAGCAGGAAACGTGAGTGTCCTGAGAACAAAAGAACGGTGTTTCCTACACATATGGACCATATCTTGTCCAACTCTGCTTCTGAAAGTGATACAAAGCACTGGTCCTCTAACATCCAATGCTTGTCAGTTAAGAGGAGAAACGTGTGAGCTTAGTGAATGATGTAGTTCCTTTGAACTGAAATGTGACTGCCCTTACCTGAAACGAAGTCTTGCTTGTAGTAAGACACAGAGCCTGGGATTTAACTCCATTTCTGAAGTAAAACACACAGCAGTGTAATCATCCATTGATCACACTCTGCTTTAGAACAAGAAGCACGCTCTTGCTTTCTAGATTCTCTAAGACAGCAGGAAACGTGAGTGTGCTGAGAACAAAAGGACGGTGTTTCATACACTTACAGACATTATATAGTCCAACTCTGCATCTGAAACTGATACAAAGCACTGGTCCTCTAAAATCCAATGCTTGTCTGTTAAGATGAGAAACGTGTGAGCTTCGTGAATGATGTAGTTCGTTTGAGCTGAAAAGTGACTGCCCTTACCTGAAACGAAATCTTGCCTGTAGGAAGACACAGAGTCTGGGATTTAACTCCATTTCTGAAGGGAAACATACAGCATAGTTCTCATCCATGGATCACACTCTGCTTTAGAGCAAGAAGCACGCTCT
The DNA here is from genome assembly GCA_949786385.1 of Onychomys leucogaster. Lineage (NCBI taxonomy): Eukaryota > Metazoa > Chordata > Mammalia > Rodentia > Cricetidae > Onychomys > Onychomys leucogaster. The sequence goes on from CATKUP010000063.1 coordinate 1,085,116, forward strand.
TGCTTTCTAGATTCTCTAATATAGCAGGAAATCTGATTGTGCCCAGAACAAAAGAACGGTGTTTCCTACACATACGGACTATATGTATTCCAAATCTTCTTCTGAAACTGATACAATGCACTGGTCCTCTAACATCCAATGGTTGTCAGTTAAGATGAGAAACGTGTGAGCTTCGTGAACGATCTAGTTCCTTTGAGCAGAAAAGTGACTGCCCTTACCTGCAACGAAGTCTTGCTTGTAGGGAGACTCAGAGCATGGGATTTAACTCCATTTCTGAAGTGAAACACACAGCATTGTCTCATTCATTGATCACACTCTGCTTTAGAACAAGAAGCACGCTCTTGCTTTCTAGAGTCTCTAAGACAGCAGGAAACGTGAGTGTGCTGAGAACTAAAGAACGGTGTTTCCTACACATACGGACCATATGCAGTCCAACTCTGCTTCTGAAACTGATACAAAGCACTGCTCCTCTAACATCAAATGCTTGTCTGTTAAGATGAGAAACGTGTGAGCTCCGTGAAAGATGTAGTTCGTTTGAGCTGAAAAGTGACTGCCCTTACCTGAAACGAAGTCTTGCTTGTAGGAAGACATAGAGCCTGGGATTTAACTACTTTTCTGAAGGGAAACACACAGCATAGTTTTCATCCATGGATCACACTCTGCTTTAGAGCGAGAAGCACACTTTTGCTTTCTAGAGTCTCTAAGACAGCAGGAAATCTGAGTGTGCCCAGAACAAAAGAACGGAGTTTCCTAAACATATGGACCATATCTAGTCCAAATCTGCTTCTGAAACTGATACAAAGCACTGACCCTCTAACTTCCAATGCTTGTCAGTTAAGATGAGAAACGTGTGAGCTCAGTAAACGATGTAGTTCGTTTGAGCAGAAAAGTGACTGCGCTTACCTGAAACGAAGTCTTGCTTGTAGGAAGACTCTTAGCCTGGGATTTAACTCCATTTCTGAAGTGAAACACACAGCAGTGTTCTCATCCATTCATCACAATCTGCATTTGAACAAGAAGCATGCTCTTCTTTCTAGAGTCTCTAAGACAGCAGGAAACGTGAGTTTGCTGAGAACAAAAGAACGGTGTTTCCTACACTTACGGACCATATCTAGTCCAACTCTGCTTCTGAAACTGATACACAGCACTGCTCCTCTAACATCCAATGCTTGTCTGTTAAGATGAGAAAGGTGTGAGCTTCGTGATCGATGTAGTTCGTTTGAGCAGAAAACTGACTGCCATTACCTGAAACGAAGTCTTGCATGTAGGAAGACTCAGAGCCTGGGATTTGACTCCATTTCTGAAGTGAAACACACAGCAGTGTTCTCATCCATTGATCACACTCTGCGTTAGAACAAGAAGCATGCTCTTGCTTTCTAGAGTCTCTAAGACAGCAGGAAATCTGAGTGTGCCCATAACAAAAGAACGGTGTTTCCTACACATAAGGACTATATGTACTCCAAATCTGCTTCTGAAACTGATACAAAGCACTGACCCTCCAACATCCAATGCTTGTCAGTTAAGATGAGAAACGTGTGAGCTTTGTGAACGATGTAGTTCGTTTGAGCAGAAAACTGAGTGCCCTTACCTGAAATGAAGTCTTGCTTGTAGGAAGACACAGAGCCTGGGATTTAACTCCTTTTCTGAAGGGAAACACACAGCTTAGTTCTCATCCATGGATCACACTCTGCTTTAGAGCGAGAAGCACGCTCTTGCTTTCTACAGTAGCTAAGACAGCAGGAAACGTGAGTTTGCTGAGAACAAAAGAACTGTGTTTCCTACACATACGGACCATATCTAGTCCAATTCTGCTTCTGAAAGTGATACAAAGCACTGGTCCTCTAACATCCAATGCTTGTCAGTTAAGATAAGAAACGTGTGAGCTTCGTGAAATATGTAGTTCGTTTGAGCAGAAAAGTGACTGCCCTTACCTGAAACGAAGTCTTGCTTGTAGGGAGACTCAGAGCATGGGATTTAACTCCATTTCTGAAGTGAAACACACAGCATTGTCTCATTCATTGATCACACTCTGCTTTAGAACAAGAAGCACGCTCTTGCTTTCTAGAGTCTCTAAGACAGCAGGAAACGTGAGTGTGCTGAGAACAAAAGAACGGTGTTTCCTACACATACGGACCATACCTAGTCCAACTCTGCTTCTGAAACTGATAGAAAGGACTGGTCCTCTAACATCCAATGCTTGTCTGTTAAGATGAGAAACGTGTGAACTCAGTGAACGATGTAGTTCGTTTGAGCTGAAAAGTGACTGCCCTTACCTGAAACAAAGTCTTGCTTGTAGGAAGACACAGAGCCTGGGATTTAACTCCTTTTCTGAAGGGAAACACACAGCATAGTTCTCATCCATGGATCACACTCTGCTTTAGAGCGAGAAGCACGCTATTGCTTTCTACAGTCTCTAAGACAGCAGGAAACGTGAGTGTGCTGAGAACAAAAGAACGGTGTTTCCTACACATATGGACCATATCTTGTCCAACTCTGCTTCTGAAAGTGATACAAAGCACTGGTCCTCTAACATCCAATGCTTGTCAGTTAAGAGGAGAAACGTGTGAGCTTAGTGAATGATGTAGTTCGTTTGAGCAGAAAAGTGACTGCCCTTACGTGAATTGAAGTCTTGCTTGTAGGAAGACTCAGAGCCTGGGATTTAACTCCATTTCTGAAGTAAAACACACAGCAGTGTAATCATCCATTGATCACACTCTGCTTTAGAACAAGAAGCAAGCACTTGCTTTCTAGATTCTCTAAGACAGCAGGAAACGTGAGTGTGCTGAGAACAAAAGAACGGTGTTTCATACACTTACAGGCATTATATAGTCCAACTCTGCATCTGAAACTGATACAAAGCACTGGTCCTCTAAAATCCAATGCTTGTCTGTTAAGATGAGAAACGTGTGAGCTTCGTGAATGATGTAGTTCGTTTGAGCTGAAAAGTGACTGCCCTTACCTGAAACGAAATCTTGCCTGTAGGAAGACACAGAGTCTGGGATTTAACTCCATTTCTGAAGGGAAACATACAGCATAGTTCTCATGCATGGATCACACTCTGCTTTAGAGCAAGAAGCACGCTCTTGCTTTCTAGATTCTCTAATATAGCAGGAAATCTGATTGTGCCCAGAACAAAAGAACGGTGTTTCCTACACATACGGACTATATGTATTCCAAATCTTCTTCTGAAACTGATACAATGCACTGGTCCTCTAACATCCAATGGTTGTCAGTTAAGATGAGAAACGTGTGAGCTTCGTGAACGATCTAGTTCCTTTGAGCAGAAAAGTGACTGCCCTTACCTGCAACGATGTCTTGCTTGTAGGGAGACTCAGAGCATGGGATTTAACTCCATTTCTGAAGTGAAAAACACAGCATTGTCTCATTCATTGATCACACTCTGCTTTAGAACAAGAAGCACGCTCTTGCTTTCTAGAGTCTCTAAGACAGCAGGAAACGTGAGTGTGCTGAGAACTAAAGAACGGTGTTTCCTACACATACGGACCATATGCAGTCCAACTCTGCTTCTGAAACTGATACAAAGCACTGCTCCTCTAACATCAAATGCTTGTCTGTTAAGATGAGAAACGTGTGAGCTCCGTGAAAGATGTAGTTCGTTTGAGCTGAAAAGTGACTGCCCTTACCTGAAACGAAGTCTTGCTTGTAGGAAGACATAGAGCCTGGGATTTAACTACTTTTCTGAAGGGAAACACACAGCATAGTTTTCATCCATGGATCACACTCTGCTTTAGAGCGAGAAGCACACTCTTGCTTTCTAGAGTCTCTAAGACAGCAGGAAATCTGAGTGTGCCCAGAACAAAAGAACGGAGTTTCCTAAACATATGGACCATATCTAGTCCAAATCTGCTTCTGAAACTGATACAAAGCACTGACCCTCTAACTTCCAATGCTTGTCAGTTAAGATGAGAAACGTGTGAGCTCAGTGAACGATGTAGTTCGTTTGAGCAGAAAAGTGACTGCGCTTACCTGAAACGAAGTCTTGCTTGTAGGAAGACTCAGAGCCTGGGATTTAACTCCATTTCTGAAGGCAAACACACAGCATAGTTCTCATCAATGGTACACACTCTGCTTTAGAAAGAAGCACGCTCTTGCTTTCTAGATTCTCTAAGACAGCAGGAAACGTGAGTGTGCTGAGAACAAAAGAACGGTGTTTCCTACACATACGGACCATATCTAGTCCAACTCTTTCTGAAACTGATACAAAGCACTGGTCCTCTAACATCCAATGCTTGTCAGTTAAGATGAGAAACGTGTGAGCTTCGTGAACGATGTAGTTCGTTTGAGCAGAAAACTGACTGCCCTTACCTGAAACGAAGTCTTGCTTGTAGGAAGACTCTTAGCCTGGGATTTAACTCCATTTCTGAAGTGAAACACACAGCAGTGTTCTCATCCATTCATCACAATCTGCATTTGAACAAGAAGCATGCTCTTCTTTCTAGAGTCTCTAAGACAGCAGGAAATCTGAGTGTGCCCATAACAAAAGAACGGTGTTTCCTACACATAAGGACTATATGTACTCCAAATCTGCTTCTGAAACTGATACAAAGCACTGACCCTCCAACATCCAATGCTTGTCAGTTAAGATGAGAAACGTGTGAGCTTTGTGAACGATGTAGTTCGTTTGAGCAGAAAACTGAGTGCCCTTACCTGAAATGAAGTCTTGCTTGTAGGAAGACACAGAGCCTGGGATTTAACTCCTTTTCTGAAGGGAAACACACAGCTTAGTTCTCATCCATGGATCACACTCTGCTTTAGAGCGAGAAACACGCTCTTGCTTTCTACAGTAGCTAAGACAGCAGGAAACGTGAGTTTGCTGAGAACAAAAGAACTGTGTTTCCTACACATACGGACCATATCTAGTCCAACCCTGCTTCTGAAAGTGATACAAAGCACTGGTCCTCTAACATCCAATGCTTGTCAGTTAAGAGGAGAAACGTGTGAGCTTAGTGAATGATGTAGTTCCTTTGAACTGAAAAGTGACTGGCCTTACCTGAAACGAAGTCTTGCTTGTAGTAAGACACAGAGCCTGGGATTTAAGCCATTTCTGAAGGGAAACACACAGCATAGTTCTCATCCATGGATCACTCTCTGCTGTAGAGCGAGAAGCACACACTTGCTTTCTAGAGTCTCTAATAGAGCAGGATATCTGAGTGTGCCCAGAACAAAAGAAGGGTGTTTCCTACACAAATGGACCATATGTAGTCCAAATCTGCTTCTGAAACTGATACAAAGCACTGACCATCTTACATCCAATGCTTGTCAGTTAAGATGAGAAACGTGTGAGCTTCGTGAAATATGTAGTTCGTTTGAGCAGAAAAGTGACTGCCCTTACGTGAATTGAAGTCTTGCTTGTAGGAAGACTCAGAGCCTGGGATTTAACTCCATTTCTGAAGTAAAACACACAGCAGTGTAATCATCCATTGATCACCCTCTGCTTTAGAACAAGAAGCACGCTCTTGCTTTCTAGATTCTCTAAGACAGCAGGAAACGTGAGTGTGCTGAGAACAAAAGGACGGTGTTTCATACACTTACAGACATTATATAGTCCAACTCTGCATCTGAAACTGATACAAAGCACTGGTCCTCTAAAATCCAATGCTTGTCTGTTAAGATGAGAAACGTGTGAGCTTCGTGAATGATGTAGTTCGTTTGAGCTGAAAAGTGACTGCCCTTACCTGAAACGAAATCTTGCCTGTAGGAAGACACAGAGTCTGGGATTTAACTCCATTTCTGAAGGGAAACATACAGCATAGTTCTCATCCATGGATCACACTCTGCTTTAGAGCAAGAAGCACGCTCTTGCTTTCTAGATTCTCTAATATAGCAGGAAATCTGATTGTGCCCAGAACAAAAGAACGGTGTTTCCTACACATACGGACTATATGTATTCCAAATCTTCTTCTGAAACTGATACAATGCACTGGTCCTCTAACATCCAATGGTTGTCAGTTAAGATGAGAAACGTGTGAGCTTCGTGAACGATGTAGTTCGTTTGAGCAGAAAAGTGACTGCGCTTACCTGAAACGAAGTCTTGCTTGTAGGAAGACTCAGAGCCTGGGATTTAACTCCATTTCTGAAGGCAAACACACAGCATAGTTCTCATCAATGGTACACACTCTGCTTTAGAAAGAAGCACGCTCTTGCTTTCTAGATTCTCTAAGACAGCAGGAAACGTGAGTGTGCTGAGAACCAAAGAACGGTGTTTCCTACACATACGGACCATATCTAGTCCAACTCTTTCTGAAACTGATACAAAGCACTGGTCCTCTAACATCCAATGCTTGTCAGTTAAGATGAGAAACGTGTGAGCTTCGTGAACGATGTAGTTCGTTTGAGCAGAAAACTGACTGCCCTTACCTGAAACGAAGTCTTGCTTGTAGGAAGACTCTTAGCCTGGGATTTAACTCCATTTCTGAAGTGAAACACACAGCAGTGTTCTCATCCATTCATCACAATCTGCATTTGAACAAGAAGCATGCTCTTCTTTCTAGAGTCTCTAAGACAGCAGGAAACGTGAGTTTGCTGAGAACAAAAGAACGGTGTTTCCTACACATACGGACCATATCTAGTCCAACTCTGCTTCTGAAACTGATACACAGCACTGCTCCTCTAACATCCAATGCTTGTCTGTTAAGATGAGAAAGGTGTGAGCTTCGTGATCGATGTAGTTCGTTTGAGCAGAAAACTGACTGCCATTACCTGAAACGAAGTCTTGCATGTAGGAAGACTCAGAGCCTGGGATTTGACTCCATTTCTGAAGTGAAACACACAGCAGTGTTCTCATCCATTGATCACACTCTGCGTTAGAACAAGAAGCATGCTCTTGCTTTCTAGAGTCTCTAAGACAGCAGGAAATCTGAGTGTGCCCATAACAAAAGAACGGTGTTTCCTACACATAAGGACTATATGTACTCCAAATCTGCTTCTGAAACTGATACAAAGCACTGACCCTCCAACATCCAATGCTTGTCAGTTAAGATGAGAAACGTGTGAGCTTTGTGAACGATGTAGTTCGTTTGAGCAGAAAACTGAGTGCCCTTACCTGAAATGAAGTCTTGCTTGTAGGAAGACACAGAGCCTGGGATTTAACTCCTTTTCTGAAGGGAAACACACAGCTTAGTTCTCATCCATGGATCACACTCTGCTTTAGAGCGAGAAGCACGCTCTTGCTTTCTACAGTAGCTAAGACAGCAGGAAACGTGAGTTTGCTGAGAACAAAAGAACTGTGTTTCCTACACATACGGACCATATCTAGTCCAATTCTGCTTCTGAAAGTGATACAAAGCACTGGTCCTCTAACATCCAATGCTTGTCAGTTAAGATAAGAAACGTGTGAGCTTCGTGAAATATGTAGTTCGTTTGAGCAGAAAAGTGACTGCCCTTACCTGAAACGAAGTCTTGCTTGTAGGGAGACTCAGAGCATGGGATTTAACTCCATTTCTGAAGTGAAACACACAGCATTGTCTCATTCATTGATCACACTCTGCTTTAGAACAAGAAGCACGCTCTTGCTTTCTAGAGTCTCTAAGACAGCAGGAAACGTGAGTGTGCTGAGAACAAAAGAACGGTGTTTCCTACACATACGGACCATACCTAGTCCAACTCTGCTTCTGAAACTGATAGAAAGGACTGGTCCTCTAACATCCAATGCTTGTCTGTTAAGATGAGAAACGTGTGAACTCAGTGAACGATGTAGTTCGTTTGAGCTGAAAAGTGACTGCCCTTACCTGAAACAAAGTCTTGCTTGTAGGAAGACACAGAGCCTGGGATTTAACTCCTTTTCTGAAGGGAAACACACAGCATAGTTCTCATCCATGGATCACACTCTGCTTTAGAGCGAGAAGCACGCTATTGCTTTCTACAGTCTCTAAGACAGCAGGAAACGTGAGTGTGCTGAGAACAAAAGAACGGTGTTTCCTACACATATGGACCATATCTTGTCCAACTCTGCTTCTGAAAGTGATACAAAGCACTGGTCCTCTAACATCCAATGCTTGTCAGTTAAGAGGAGAAACGTGTGAGCTTAGTGAATGATGTAGTTCGTTTGAGCAGAAAAGTGACTGCCCTTACGTGAATTGAAGTCTTGCTTGTAGGAAGACTCAGAGCCTGGGATTTAACTCCATTTCTGAAGTAAAACACACAGCAGTGTAATCATCCATTGATCACACTCTGATTTAGAACAAGAAGCAAGCTCTTGCTTTCTAGATTCTCTAAGACAGCAGGAAACGTGAGTGTGCTGAGAACAAAAGAACGGTGTTTCATACACTTACAGGCATTATATAGTCCAAATCTGCATCTGAAACTGATACAAAGCACTGGTCCTCTAAAATCCAATGCTTGTCTGTTAAGATGAGAAACGTGTGAGCTTCGTGAATGATGTAGTTCGTTTGAGCTGAAAAGTGACTGCCCTTACCTGAAACGAAATCTTGCCTGTAGGAAGACACAGAGTCTGGGATTTAACTCCATTTCTGAAGGGAAACATACAGCATAGTTCTCATCCATGGATCACACTCTGCTTTAGAGCAAGAAGCACGCTCTTGCTTTCTAGATTCTCTAATATAGCAGGAAATCTGATTGTGCCCAGAACAAAAGAACGGTGTTTCCTACACATACGGACTATATGTATTCCAAATCTTCTTCTGAAACTGATACAATGCACTGGTCCTCTAACATCCAATGGTTGTCAGTTAAGATGAGAAACGTGTGAGCTTCGTGAACGATGTAGTTCGTTTGAGCAGAAAAGTGACTGCCCTTACCTGCAACGAAGTCTTGCTTGTAGGGAGACTCAGAGCATGGGATTTAACTCCATTTCTGAAGTGAAACACACAGCATTGTCTCATTCATTGATCACACTCTGCTTTAGAACAAGAAGCACGCTCTTGCTTTCTAGAGTCTCTAAGACAGCAGGAAACGTGAGTGTGCTGAGAACTAAAGAACGGTGTTTCCTACACATACGGACCATATGCAGTCCAACTCTGCTTCTGAAACTGATACAAAGCACTGCTCCTCTAACATCAAATGCTTGTCTGTTAAGATGAGAAACGTGTGAGCTCCGTGAAAGATGTAGTTCGTTTGAGCTGAAAAGTGACTGCCCTTACCTGAAACGAAGTCTTGCTTGTAGGAAGACATCGAGCCTGGGATTTAACTACTTTTCTGAAGGGAAACACACAGCATAGTTTTCATCCATGGATCACACTCTGCTTTAGAGTGAGAAGCACACTCTTGCTTTCTAGAGTCTCTAAGACAGCAGGAAATCTGAGTGTGCCCAGAACAAAAGAACGGAGTTTCCTAAACATATGGACCATATCTAGTCCAAATCTGCTTCTGAAACTGATACAAAGCACTGACCCTCTAACTTCCAATGCTTGTCAGTTAAGATGAGAAACGTGTGAGCTCAGTGAACGATGTAGTTCGTTTGAGCAGAAAAGTGACTGCGCTTACCTGAAACGAAGTCTTGCATGTAGGAAGACTCAGAGCCTGGGATTTGACTCCATTTCTGAAGTGAAACACACAGCAGTGTTCTCATCCATTGATCACACTCTGCGTTAGAACAAGAAGCATGCTCTTGCTTTCTAGAGTCTCTAAGACAGCAGGAAATCTGAGTGTGCCCATAACAAAAGAACGGTGTTTCCTACACATAAGGACTATATGTACTCCAAATCTGCTTCTGAAACTGATACAAAGCACTGACCCTCCAACATCCAATGCTTGTCAGTTAAGATGAGAAACGTGTGAGCTTTGTGAACGATGTAGTTCGTTTGAGCAGAAAACTGAGTGCCCTTACCTGAAATGAAGTCTTGCTTGTAGGAAGACACAGAGCCTGGGATTTAACTCCTTTTCTGAAGGGAAACACACAGCTTAGTTCTCATCCATGGATCACACTCTGCTTTAGAGCGAGAAGCACGCTCTTGCTTTCTACAGTAGCTAAGACAGCAGGAAACGTGAGTTTGCTGAGAACAAAAGAACTGTGTTTCCTACACATACGGACCATATCTAGTCCAATTCTGCTTCTGAAAGTGATACAAAGCACTGGTCCTCTAACATCCAATGCTTGTCAGTTAAGATGAGAAACGTGTGAGCTTCGTGAAATATGTAGTTCGTTTGAGCAGAAAAGTGACTGCCCTTACCTGAAACGAAGTCTTGCTTGTAGGGAGACTCAGAGCATGGGATTTAACTCCATTTCTGAAGTGAAACACACAGCATTGTCTCATTCATTGATCACACTCTGCTTTAGAACAAGAAGCACGCTCTTGCTTTCTAGAGTCTCTAAGACAGCAGGAAACGTGAGTGTGCTGAGAACAAAAGAACGGTGTTTCCTACACATACGGACCATACCTAGTCCAACTCTGCTTCTGAAACTGATAGAAAGGACTGGTCCTCTAACATCCAATGCTTGTCTGTTAAGATGAGAAACGTGTGAACTCAGTGAACGATGTAGTTCGTTTGAGCTGAAAAGTGACTGCCCTTACCTGAAACAAAGTCTTGCTTGTAGGAAGACACAGAGCCTGGGATTTAACTCCTTTTCTGAAGGGAAACACACAGCATAGTTCTCATCCATGGATCACACTCTGCTTTAGAGCGAGAAGCACGCTATTGCTTTCTACAGTCTCTAAGACAGCAGGAAACGTGAGTGTGCTGAGAACAAAAGAACGGTGTTTCCTACACATATGGACCATATCTTGTCCAACTCTGCTTCTGAAAGTGATACAAAGCACTGGTCCTCTAACATCCAATGCTTGTCAGTTAAGAGGAGAAACGTGTGAGCTTAGTGAATGATGTAGTTCGTTTGAGCAGAAAAGTGACTGCCCTTACGTGAATTGAAGTCTTGCTTGTAGGAAGACTCAGAGCCTGGGATTTAACTCCATTTCTGAAGTAAAACACACAGCAGTGTAATCATCCATTGATCACACTCTGATTTAGAACAAGAAGCAAGCTCTTGCTTTCTAGATTCTCTAAGACAGCAGGAAACGTGAGTGTGCTGAGAACAAAAGAACGGTGTTTCATACACTTACAGGCATTATATAGTCCAAATCTGCATCTGAAACTGATACAAAGCACTGGTCCTCTAAAATCCAATGCTTGTCTGTTAAGATGAGAAACGTGTGAGCTTCGTGAATGATGTAGTTCGTTTGAGCTGAAAAGTGACTGCCCTTACCTGAAACGAAATCTTGCCTGTAGGAAGACACAGAGTCTGGGATTTAACTCCATTTCTGAAGGGAAACATACAGCATAGTTCTCATCCATGGATCACACTCTGCTTTAGAGCAAGAAGCACGCTCTTGCTTTCTAGATTCTCTAATATAGCAGGAAATCTGATTGTGCCCAGAACAAAAGAACGGTGTTTCCTACACATACGGACTATATGTATTCCAAATCTTCTTCTGAAACTGATACAATGCACTGGTCCTCTAACATCCAATGGTTGTCAGTTAAGATGAGAAACGTGTGAGCTTCGTGAACGATCTAGTTCCTTTGAGCAGAAAAGTGACTGCCCTTACCTGCAACGAAGTCTTGCTTGTAGGGAGACTCAGAGCATGGGATTTAACTCCATTTCTGAAGTGAAACACACAGCATTGTCTCATTCATTGATCACACTCTGCTTTAGAACAAGAAGCACGCTCTTGCTTTCTAGAGTCTCTAAGACAGCAGGAAACGTGAGTGTGCTGAGAACTAAAGAACGGTGTTTCCTACACATACGGACCATATGCAGTCCAACTCTGCTTCTGAAACTGATACAAAGCACTGCTCCTCTAACATCAAATGCTTGTCTGTTAAGATGAGAAACGTGTGAGCTCCGTGAAAGATGTAGTTCGTTTGAGCTGAAAAGTGACTGCCCTTACCTGAAACGAAGTCTTGCTTGTAGGAAGACATCGAGCCTGGGATTTAACTACTTTTCTGAAGGGAAACACACAGCATAGTTTTCATCCATGGATCACACTCTGCTTTAGAGTGAGAAGCACACTCTTGCTTTCTAGAGTCTCTAAGACAGCAGGAAATCTGAGTGTGCCCAGAACAAAAGAACGGAGTTTCCTAAACATATGGACCATATCTAGTCCAAATCTGCTTCTGAAACTGATACAAAGCACTGACCCTCTAACTTCCAATGCTTGTCAGTTAAGATGAGAAACGTGTGAGCTCAGTGAACGATGTAGTTCGTTTGAGCAGAAAAGTGACTGCGCTTACCTGAAACGAAGTCTTGCTTGTAGGAAGACTCAGAGCCTGGGATTTAACTCCATTTCTGAAGGCAAACACACAGCATAGTTCTCATCAATGGTACACACTCTGCTTTAGAAAGAAGCACGCTCTTGCTTTCTAGATTCTCTAAGACAGCAGGAAACGTGAGTGTGCTGAGAACAAAAGAACGGTGTTTCCTACACATACGGACCATATCTAGTCCAACTCTTTCTGAAACTGATACAAAGCACTGGTCCTCTAACATCCAATGCTTGTCAGTTAAGATGAGAAACGTGTGAGCTTCGTGAACGATGTAGTTCGTTTGAGCAGAAAACTGACTGCCCTTACCTGAAACGAAGTCTTGCTTGTAGGAAGACTCTTAGCCTGGGATTTAACTCCATTTCTGAAGTGAAACACACAGCAGTGTTCTCATCCATTCATCACAATCTGCATTTGAACAAGAAGCATGCTCTTCTTTCTAGAGTCTCTAAGACAGCAGGAAATCTGAGTGTGCCCATAACAAAAGAACGGTGTTTCCTACACATAAGGACTATATGTACTCCAAATCTGCTTCTGAAACTGATACAAAGCACTGACCCTCCAACATCCAATGCTTGTCAGTTAAGATGAGAAACGTGTGAGCTTTGTGAACGATGTAGTTCGTTTGAGCAGAAAACTGAGTGCCCTTACCTGAAATGAAGTCTTGCTTGTAGGAAGACACAGAGCCTGGGATTTAACTCCTTTTCTGAAGGGAAACACACAGCTTAGTTCTCATCCATGGATCACACTCTGCTTTAGAGCGAGAAGCACGCTCTTGCTTTCTACAGTAGCTAAGACAGCAGGAAACGTGAGTTTGCTGAGAACAAAAGAACTGTGTTTCCTACACATACGGACCATATCTAGTCCAACCCTGCTTCTGAAAGTGATACAAAGCACTGGTCCTCTAACATCCAATGCTTGTCAGTTAAGAGGAGAAACGTGTGAGCTTAGTGAATGATGTAGTTCCTTTGAACTGAAAAGTGACTGGCCTTACCTGAAACGAAGTCTTGCTTGTAGTAAGACACAGAGCCTGGGATTTAAGCCATTTCTGAAGGGAAACACACAGCATAGTTCTCATCCATGGATCACACTCTGCTGTAGAGCGAGAAGCACACACTTGCGTTCTAGAGTCTCTAATAGAGCAGGAAATCTGAGTGTGCCCAGAAAAAAAGAAGGGTGTTTCCTACACAAATGGACCATATGAAGTCCAAATCTGCTTCTGAAACTGATACAAAGCACTGACCATCTTACATCCAATGCTTGTCAGTTAAGATGAGAAACGTGTGAGCTTCATGAAATATGTAGTTCGTTTGAGCAGAAAAGTGACTGCCCTTACCTGAAATGAAGTCTTGCTTGTAGGGAGACTCAGAGCATGGGATTTAACTCCATTTCTGAAGTGAAACACACAGCATTGTCTCATTCATTGATCACACTCTGCTTTAGAACAAGAAGCACGCTCTTGCTTTCTAGAGTCTCTAAGACAGCAGGAAACGTGAGTGTGCTGAGAACAAAAGAACGGTGTTTCCTACACATACGGACCATACCTAGTCCAACTCTGCTTCTGAAACTGATAGAAAGGACTGGTCCTCTAACATCCAATGCTTGTCTGTTAAGATGAGAAACGTGTGAGCTCCGTGAACTATGTAGTTCGTTTGAGCTGAAAAGTGACTGCCCTTACCTGAAACAAAGTCTTGCTTGTAGGAAGACACAGAGCCTGGGATTTAACTACTTTTCTGAAGGGAAACACACAGCATAGTTCTCATCCATGGATCACACTCTGCTTTAGAGCGAGAAGCACGCTATTGCTTTCTACAGTCTCTAAGACAGCAGGAAACGTGAGTGTGCTGAGAACAAAAGAACGGTGTTTCCTACACATATGGACCATATCTTGTCCAACTCTGCTTCTGAAAGTGATACAAAGCACTGGTCCTCTAACATCCAATGCTTGTCAGTTAAGAGGAGAAACGTGTGAGCTTAGTGAATGATGTAGTTCCTTTGAACTGAAAAGTGACTGCCCTTACCTGAAACGAAGTCTTGCTTGTAGTAAGACACAGAGCCTGGGATTTAACTCCATTTCTGAAGTAAAACACACAGCAGTGTAATCATCCATTGATCACACTCTGCTTTAGAACAAGAAGCACGCTCTTGCTTTCTAGATTCTCTAAGACAGCAGGAAACGTGAGTGTGCTGAGAACAAAAGAACGGTGTTTCCTACACTTACAGACATTATATAGTCCAACTCTGCATCTGAAACTGATACAAAGCACTGGTCCTCTAAAATCCAATGCTTGTCTGTTAAGATGAGAAACGTGTGAGCTTCGTGAATGATGTAGTTCGTTTGAGCTGAAAAGTGACTGCCCTTACCTGAAACGAAATCTTGCCTGTAGGAAGACACAGAGTCTGGGATTTAACTCCATTTCTGAAGGGAAACATACAGCATAGTTCTCATCCATGGATCACACTCTGCTTTAGAGCAAGAAGCACGCTCTTGCTTTCTAGATTCTCTAATATAGCAGGAAATCTGATTGTGCCCAGAACAAAAGAACGGTGTTTCCTACACATACGGACTATATGTATTCCAAATCTTCTTCTGAAACTGATACAATGCACTGGTCCTCTAACATCCAATGGTTGTCAGTTAAGATGAGAAACGTGTGAGCTTCGTGAACGATCTAGTTCCTTTGAGGAGAAAAGTGACTGCCCTTACCTGAAACGAAGTCTTGCTTGTAGGGAGACTCAGAGCATGGGATTTAACTCCATTTCTGAAGTGAAACACACAGCATTGTCACATTCATTGATCACACTCTGCTTTAGAACAAGAAGCATGCTCTTGCTTTCTAGAGTCTCTAAGACAGCAGGAAACGTGAGTGTGCTGAGAACTAAAGAACGGTGTTTCCTACACATACGGACCATATGCAGTCCAACTCTGCTTCTGAAACTGATACAAAGCACTGCTCCTCTAACATCAAATGCTTGTCTGTTAAGATGAGAAACGTGTGAGCTCCGTGAAAGATGTAGTTCGTTTGAGCTGAAAAGTGACTGCCCTTACCTGAAACGAAGTCTTGCTTGTAGGAAGACATAGAGCCTGGGATTTAACTACTTTTCTGAAGGGAAACACACAGCATAGTTTTCATCCATGGATCACACTCTGCTTTAGAGCGAGAAGCACACTCTTGCTTTCTAGAGTCTCTAAGACAGCAGGAAATCTGAGTGTGCCCAGAACAAAAGAACGGAGTTTCCTAAACATATGGACCATATCTAGTCCAAATCTGCTTCTGAAACTGATACAAAGCACTGACCCTCTAACTTCCAATGCTTGTCAGTTAAGATGAGAAACGTGTGAGCTCAGTGAACGATGTAGTTCGTTTGAGCAGAAAAGTGACTGCGCTTACCTGAAACGAAGTCTTGCTTGTAGGAAGACTCAGAGCCTGGGATTTAACTCCATTTCTGAAGGCAAACACACAGCATAGTTCTCATCAATGGTACACACTCTGCTTTAGAAAGAAGCACGCTCTTGCTTTCTAGATTCTCTAAGACAGCAGGAAACGTGAGTGTGCTGAGAACAAAAGAACGGTGTTTCCTACACATACGGACCATATCTAATCCAACTCTTTCTGAAACTGATACAAAGCACTGGTCCTCTAACATCCAATGCTTGTCAGTTAAGATGAGAAACGTGTGAGCTTCGTGAACGATGTAGTTCGTTTGAGCAGAAAACTGACTGCTCTTACTTGAAACGAAGTCTTGCTTGTAGGAAGACTCTTAGCCTGGGATTTAACTCCATTTCTGAAGTGAAACACACAGCAGTGTTCTCATCCATTCATCACAATCTGCATTTGAACAAGAAGCATGCTCTTCTTTCTAGAGTCTCTAAGACAGCAGGAAACGTGAGTTTGCTGAGAACAAAAGAACGGTGTTTCATACACATACGGACCATATCTAGTGCAACTCTGCTTCTGAAACTGATACACAGCACTGCTCCTCTAACATCCAATGCTTGTCTGTTAAGATGAGAAAGGTGTGAGCTTCGTGAACGATGTAGTTCGTTTGAGCAGAAAACTGACTGCCATTACCTGAAACGAAGTCTTGCATGTAGGAAGACTCAGAGCCTGGGATTTGACTCCATTTCTGAAGTGAAACACACAGCAGTGTTCTCATCCATTGATCACACTCTGCGTTAGAACAAGAAGCATGCTCTTGCTTTCTAGAGTCTCTAAGACAGCAGGAAATCTGAGTGTGCCCATAACAAAAGAACGGTGTTTCCTACACATAAGGACTATATGTACTCCAAATCTGCTTCTGAAACTGATACAAAGCACTGACCCTCCAACATCCAATGCTTGTCAGTTAAGATGAGAAACGTGTGAGCTTTGTGAACGATGTAGTTCGTTTGAGCAGAAAACTGAGTGCCCTTACCTGAAATGAAGTCTTGCTTGTAGGAAGACACAGAGCCTGGGATTTAACTCCTTTTCTGAAGGGAAACACACAGCTTAGTTCTCATCCATGGATCACACTCTGCTTTAGAGCGAGAAGCACGCTCTTGCTTTCTACAGTAGCTAAGACAGCAGGAAACGTGAGTTTGCTGAGAACAAAAGAACTGTGTTTCCTACACATACGGACCATATCTAGTCCAACCCTGCTTCTGAAAGTGATACAAAGCACTGGTCCTCTAACATCCAATGCTTGTCAGTTAAGAGGAGAAACGTGTGAGCTTAGGGAATGATGTAGTTCCTTTGAACTGAAAAGTGACTGGCCTTACCTGAAACGAAATCTTGCTTGTAGTAAGACACAGAGCCTGGGATTTAAGCCATTTCTGAAGGGAAACACACAGCATAGTTCTCATCCATGGATCACACTCTGCTGTAGAGTGAGAAGCACACTCTTGCTTTCTAGAGTCTCTAATAGAGCAGGAAATCTGAGTGTGCCCAGAACAAAAGAAGGGTGTTTCCTACACATATCGACCATATGTAGTCCAAATCTGCTTCTGAAACTGATACAAAGCACTGACCATCTTACATCCAATGCTTGTCAGTTAAGATGAGAAACGTGTGAGCTTCGTAAAATATGTAGTTCGTTTGAGCAGAAAAGTGACTGCCCTTACGTGAATTGAAGTCTTGCTTGTAGGAAGACTCAGAGCCTCGGATTTAACTCCATTTCTGAAGTAAAACCCACAGCAGTGTAATCATCCATTGATCACACTCTGCTTTAGAACAAGAAGCACGCTCTTGCTTTCTAGATTCTCTAAGACAGCAGGAAACGTGAGTGTGCTTAGAACAAAAGAACGGTGTTTCCTACACTTACAGACATTATATAGTCCAACTCTGCATCTGAAACTGATACAAAGCACTGGTCCTCTAAAATCCAATGCTTGTCTGTTAAGATGAGAAACGTGTGAGCTTCGTGAATGATGTAGT
The DNA here is from genome assembly GCA_949786385.1 of Onychomys leucogaster. Lineage (NCBI taxonomy): Eukaryota > Metazoa > Chordata > Mammalia > Rodentia > Cricetidae > Onychomys > Onychomys leucogaster. Next base: position 1,102,764 of record CATKUP010000063.1, read on the forward strand.
TCGTTTGAGCTGAAAAGTGACTGCCCTTACCTGAAACGAAGTCTTGCCTGTAGGAAGACACAGAGTCTGGGATTTAACTCCATTTCTGAAGGGAAACATACAGCATAGTTCTCATCAATCGATCACACTCTGCCTTAGAGCAAGAAGCACGCTCTTGCTTTCTAAGGTCTCTAAGACAGCAGGAAACGTGAGTGTGCCCAGAACAAAAGATCGGTGTTTCCTACACATATCGACCATATGTAGTCCAAATCTGCTTCTGAAACTGATACAATGCACTGGTCCTCTAACATCCAATGCTTGTCTGTTAAGATGAGAAACGTGTGAGCTCAGTGAAGGATGTAGTTCGTTTGAGCTGAAAAGTGACTGCCCTTACCTGAAACGAAGTCTTGCTTGTAGGAAGACACAGAGCTTGGGATTTAACTCCATTTCTGAAGGGAAACATACAGCATAGTTCTCATCAATCGATCACACTCTGCCTTAGAGCAAGAAGCACGCTCTTGCTTTCTAGATTCTCTAATATAGCAGGAAATCTGAGTGTGCCCAGAACAAAAGAACGGTGTTCCTACACATACGGACTATATGTAGTCCAAATCTTCTTCTAAAACTGATACAATGCACTGGTCCTCTAACATCCAATGCTTGTCTGTTAAGATGAGAAATGTGTGAGCTCAGTGAAGGATGTATTTCGTTTGAGCTGAAAAGTGACTGCCCTTACCTGAAACGAAGTCTTGCTTGTAGGAAGACACAGAGCCTGGGATTTAAGTCCATTTCTGAACGGAAACACACAGCATAGTTCTCATCCATGGATCACACTCTGCTTTAGAGCAAGAAGCACGCTCTTGCATTCTAAAGACTCTAAGACAGCAGGGAACGTGAGTGTGCTGAGGACAAAAGAACGGTGTTTCCTACACATACGGACCATATCTAGTCCAACTCTGCTTCTGAAAATGGTAGAAAGGACTGGTCCTCTAACATCCAATGCGTGTCTGTTAAGATGAGAAATGTGTGAGCTCAGTGAACGATGTAGTTCGTTTGAGCTGAAAAGTGACTGCCCTTACCTGAAACGAAGTCTTGCTTGTAGGAAGACTCAGAGCCTGAGATTTAACTCCATTTCTGAATTGAAACACACAGCACAGTTCTCATCCATGGATCACACTCTGCTTTAGAGCAAGAAGCACGCTCTTGCATTCTAAAGTCTCTAAGACAGCAGGAAACGTGAGTGTGCTGAGAAGAAAAGAACGGTGTTTCCTACACATACGGAGCATATCTAGTCCAACTCTGCTTCTGAAACTGGTAGAAAGGACTGGTCCTCTAACATCCAATGCTTGTCTGTTAAGATGAGAAATGTGTGAGCTCAGTGAACGATGTAGTTCGTTTGAGCTTAAAAGTGACTGCCCTTACCTGAAACGAAGTCTTGCTTGTAGGAAGACACAGAGCCTGGGATTTAAGTCCGTTTCTGAACGGAAACACACAGCACAGTTCTCATCCATGGATCACACTCTGCTTTAGAGCAAGAAGCACGCTCTTGCATTCTAAAGTCTCTAAGACAGCAGGAAACGTGAGTGTGCTGAGAAGAAAAGAACGGTGTTTCCTACACATACGGAGCATATCTAGTCCAACTCTGCTTCTGAAACTGGTAAAAAGGACTGGTCCTCTAACATCCAATGCTTGTCTGTTTAGATGAGAAATGTGAGAGCTCAGTGAACGATGTAGATCCTTTGAGTTGAAAAGTGACTGCCCTTACCTGAAACGAAGTCTTGCTTGTAGGAAGACTCAGAGCATGGGATTTAACTCCATTTCTGAAGTGAAACACACAGCAGTGTTCGCATCCATTGATCACACTCTGCTTTAGTACAAGAAGCACGATCGTGCTTTCTAGAGTCTCTAAGACAGCAGGAAACGTGAGTTTGATGAGAACAAAAGAACGGTGTTTCCTACACATACAGACCATATCTAGTCCAACTCTGCTTCTGAAACTGATACAAAGCACTGGTCCGCTAAGATCCAATGCTTGTCTGTTAAGATGAGAAACGTGTGAGCTCCGTGAACTATGTAGTTCGTTTGAGCTGAAAAGTGACTGCCCTTACCTGAAACAAAGTCTTGCTTGTAGGAAGACACAGAGCCTGGGATTTAACTCCTTTTATGAAGGGAAACACACAGCATAGTTCTCATCCATGGATCACACTCTGCTTTAGAGCGAGAAGCACGCTATTGCTTTCTACAGTCTCTAAGACAGCAGGAAACGTGATTGTGCTGAGAACAAAAGAACGGTGTTTCCTACACATATGGACCATATCTTGTCCAACTCTGCTTCTGAAAGTGATACAAAGCACTGGTCCTCTAACATCCAATGCTTGTCAGTTAAGAGGAGAAACGTGTTTGCTTAGTGAATGATGTAGTTCCTTTGAACTGAAAAGTGACTGCCCTTACCTGAAACGAAGTCTTGCTTGTAGTAAGACACAGAGCCTGGGATTTAACTCCATTTCTGAAGTAAAACACACAGCAGTGTAATCATCCATTGATCACACTCTGCTTTAGAACAAGAAGCACGCTCTTGCTTTCTAGATTCTCTAAGACAGCAGGAAACGTGAGTGTGCTGAGAACAAAAGGACGGTGTTTCATACACTTACAGACATTATATAGTCCAACTCTGCATCTGAAACTGATACAAAGCACTGGTCCTCTAAAATCCAATGCTTGTCTGTTAAGATGAGAAACGTGTGAGCTTCGTGAATGATGTAGTTCGTTTGAGCTGAAAAGTGACTGCCCTTACCTGAAACGAAATCTTGCCTGTAGGAAGACACAGAGTCTGGGATTTAACTTCATTTCTGAAGGGAAACATACAGCATAGTTCTCATCCATGGATCACACTCTGCTTTAGAGCAAGAAGCACGCTCTTGCTTTCTAGATTCTCTAATATAGCAGGAAATCTGATTGTGCCCAGAACAAAAGAACGGTGTTTCCTACACATACGGACTATATGTATTCCAAATCTTCTTCTGAAACTGATACAATGCACTGGTCCTCTAACATCCAATGGTTGTCAGTTAAGATGAGAAACGTGTGAGCTTCGTGAACGATCTAGTTCCTTTGAGCAGAAAAGTGACTGCCCTTACCTGAAACGAAGTCTTGCTTGTAGGGAGACTCAGAGCATGGGATTTAACTCCATTTCTGAAGTGAAACACACAGCATTGTCTCATTCATTGATCACACTCTGCTTTAGAACAAGAAGCACGCTCTTGCTTTCTAGAGTCTCTAAGACAGCAGGAAACGTGAGTGTGCTGAGAACTAAAGAATGGTGTTTCCTACACATACGGACCATATGCAGTCCAACTCTGCTTCTGAAACTGATACAAAGCACTGCTCCTCTAACATCAAATGCTTGTCTGTTAAGATGAGAAACGTGTGAGCTCCGTGAAAGATGTAGTTCGTTTGAGCTGAAAAGTGACTGCCCTTACCTGAAACGAAGTCTTGCTTGTAGGAAGACATAGAGCCTGGGATTTAACTACTTTTCTGAAGGGAAACACACAGCATAGTTTTCATCCATGGATCACACTCTGCTTTAGAGCGAGAAGCACACTCTTGCTTTCTAGAGTCTCTAAGACAGCAGGAAATCTGAGTGTGCCCAGAACAAAAGAACGGAGTTTCCTAAACATATGGACCATATCTAGTCCAAATCTGCTTCTGAAACTGATACAAAGCACTGACCCTCTAACTTCCAATGCTTGTCAGTTAAGATGAGAAACGTGTGAGCTCAGTGAACGATGTAGTTCGTTTGAGCAGAAAAGTGACTGCGCTTACCTGAAACGAAGTCTTGCTTGTAGGAAGACTCAGAGCCTGGAATTTAACTCCATTTCTGAAGGCAAACACACAGCATAGTTCTCATCAATGGTACACACTCTGCTTTAGAAAGAAGCACGCTCTTGCTTTCTAGATTCTCTAAGACAGCAGGAAACGTGAGTGTGCTGAGAACCAAAGAACGGTGTTTCCTACACATACGGACCATATCTAGTCCAACTCTTTCTGAAACTGATACAAAGCACTGGTCCTCTAACATGCAATGCTTGTCAGTTAAGATGAGAAACGTGTGAGCTTCGTGAACGATGTAGTTCGTTTGAGCAAAAAACTGACTGCCCTTACATGAAACGAAGTCTTGCTTGTAGGAAGACTCAGATCCTGGGATTTAACTCCATTTCTGAAGTGAAACACACAGCAGTGTTCTCATCCATTCATCACAATCTGCATTTGAACAAGAAGCATGCTCTTCTTTCTAGAGTCTCTAAGACAGCAGGAAATCTGAGTGTGCCCATAACAAAAGAACGGTGTTTCCTAACCATAAGGACTATATGTACTCCAAATCTGCTTCTGAAACTGATACAAAGCACTGACCCTCCAACATCCAATGCTTGTCAGTTAAGATGAGAAACGTGTGAGCTTTGTGAACGATGTAGTTCGTTTGAGCAGAAAACTGAGTGCCCTTACCTGAAATGAAGTCTTGCTTGTAGGAAGACACAGAGCCTGGGATTTAACTCCTTTTCTGAAGGGAAACACACAGCTTAGTTCTCATCCATGGATCACACTCTGCTTTAGAGCGAGAAGCACGCTCTTGCTTTCTACAGTAGCTAAGACAGCAGGAAACGTGAGTTTGCTGAGAACAAAAGAACTGTGTTTCCTACACATACGGACCATATCTAGTCCAATTCTGCTTCTGAAAGTGATACAAAGCACTGGTCCTCTAACATCCAATGCTTGTCAGTTAAGATAAGAAACGTGTGAGCTTCGTGAAATATGTAGTTCGTTTGAGCAGAAAAGTGACTGCCCTTACCTGAAACGAAGTCTTGCTTGTAGGGAGACTCAGAGCGTGGGATTTAACTCCATTTCTGAAGTGAAACACACAGCATTGTCTCATTCATTGATCACACTCTGCTTTAGAACAAGAAGCACGCTCTTGCTTTCTAGAGTCTCTAAGACAGCAGGAAACGTGAGTGTGCTGAGAACAAAAGAACGGTGTTTCCTACACATACGGACCATACCTAGTCCAACTCTGCTTCTGAAACTGATAGAAAGGACTGGTCCTCTAACATCCAATGCTTGTCTGTTAAGATGAGAAACGTGTGAACTCAGTGAACGATGTAGTTCGTTTGAGCTGAAAAGTGACTGCCCTTACCTGAAACGAAGTCTTGCCTGTAGGAAGACACAGAGTCTGGGATTTAACTCCATTTCTGAAGGGAAACATACAGCATAGTTCTCATCAATCGATCACACTCTGCCTTAGAGCAAGAAGCACGCTCTTGCTTTCTAAGGTCTCTAAGACAGCAGGAAACGTGAGTGTGCCCAGAACAAAAGATCGGTGTTTCCTACACATATCGACCATATGTAGTCCAAATCTGCTTCTGAAACTGATACAATGCACTGGTCCTCTAACATCCAATGCTTGTCTGTTAAGATGAGAAACGTGTGAGCTCAGTGAAGGATGTAGTTCGTTTGAGCTGAAAAGTGACTGCCCTTACCTGAAACGAAGTCTTGCTTGTAGGAAGACACAGAGCCTGGGATTTAACTCCATTTCTGAAGTGAAACACACAGCAGTGTTCACATCCATTGATCACACTCTGCTTTAGTACAAGAAGCACGATCGTGCTTTCTAGAGTCTCTAAGACAGCAGGAAACGTGAGTGTGCTGAGAACAAAAGAACGGTGTTTCCTACAGTTACAGACATTATATAGTCCAACTCTGCATCTGAAACTGATACAAAGCATTGGTCCTCTAAAATCCAATGCTTGTCTGTTAAGATGAGAAACGTGTGAGCTTCGTGAATGATGTAGTTCGTTTGAGCTAAAAAGTGACTGCCCTTACCTGAAACGAAGTCTTGCCTGTAGGAAGACACAGAGTCTGGGATTTAACTCCATTTCTGAAGGTAAACATACAGCATAGTTCTCATCCATGGATCACACTCTGCTTTAGAGCAAGAAGCACGCTCTTGCTTTCTAGATTCTCTAATATAGCAGGAAATCTGAGTGTGCCCAGAACAAAAGAACGGTGTTTCCTACACATACGGACCATATGTAGTCCAAATCTGCTTCTGAAACTGATACAATGCACTGGTCCTCTAACATCCAATGCTTGTCTGTTAAGATGAGAAACGTGTGAGCTCAGTGAAGGATGTAGTTCGTTTGAGCTGAAAAGTGACTGCCCTTACCTGAAACGAAGTCTTGCTTGTAGGAAGACACAGAGCCTGGGATTTAACTCCTTTTCTGAAGTGAAACACACAGCAGTGTTCGCATCCATTGATCACACTCTGCTTTAGAACAAGAAGCACGCTCTTGCTTTCTACAGTCTCTAAGACAGCAGGAAACGTGAGTGTGCTGAGAACAAAAGAATGGTGTTTCCTACACATACGGACCATATCTAGACCAACTCTGCTTCTGAAAGTGATACAAAGCACTGCTCCTCTCACATCCAATGCTTGTCAGTTAAGAGGAGAAACGTGAGAGCTTAGTGAATGATGTAGTTCCTTTGAACTGAAAAGTGACTGCCCTAACCTGAAATGAATTCTTGCTTGTAGTAAGATACAGATCCTGGGATTTAAGTCCATTTCTGAAGGGAAACACAAAGCATAGTTCTCATCCATGGATCACACTCTGCTTTAGAGCGAGAAGCACACTCTTGCTTTCTAGAGTCTCTAATTCAGCAGGGAATCTGAGTGTGCCCAGAACAAAAGAAGGGTGTGTCCTACACATATGGACCATATGTAGTCCAAATCTGCTTCTGAAACTGATACAAAGCACTGACCATCTTACATCCAATGCTTGTCAGTTAAGATGAGAAACGTGTGAGCTTTGTGAACGATGTAGTTCGTTTGAGCAGAAAACTGACTGCCCTTACCCGAAATGAAGTCTTGCTTGTAGGAAGACACAGAGCCTGGGATTTAACTCCTTTTCTGAAGGGAAACACACAGCTTAGTTCTCATCCATGGATCACACTCTGCTTTAGAGCAAGAAGCACGCTCTTGCTTTCTACAGTCTTTAAGACAGCAGGAAACGTGAGTTTGCCTAGAACAAAAGAACGGTGTTTACTACACATACGGACCATATCTAGTCCAACCCTGCTTCTGAAAGTGATACAAAGCACTGGTCCTCTAACATCCAATGCTTGTCAGTTAAGAGGAGAAACGTGTGAGCTTAGGGAATGATGTAGTTCCTTTGAACTGAAAAGTGACTGCCCTTACCTGAAACGAAGTCTTGCTTGTAGTAAGACACAGAGCCTGGGATTTAAGCCATTTCTGAAGGGAAACACACAGCATAGTTCTCATCCATGGATCACACTCTGCTTTAGAGCGAGAAGCACACTCTTGCTTTATAGAGTCTCTAATAGAGCAGGAAATCTGAGTGTGCCCAGAACAAAAGAAGGGTGTTTCCTACACAAATGGACCATATGTAGTCCAAATCTGCTTCTGAAACTGATACAAAGCACTGACCATCTTACATCCAATGCTTGTCAGTTAAGATGAGAAACGTGTGAGCTTCGTGAAATATGTAGTTCGTTTGAGAAGAAAAGTGACTGCCCTCACGTGACTTGAAGTCTTGCATGTAGGAATACTCAGAGCCTGGGATTTAACTCCATTTCTGAAGTAAAACACACAGCAGTGTAATCATCCATTGATCACACTCTGCTTTAGAACAAGAAGCACGCTCTTGCTTTCTAGATTCTCTAAGACAGCAGGAAACGTGAGTGTGCTGAGAACAAAAGAACGGTGTTTCATACACTTACAGGCATTATATAGTCCAACTCTGCATCTGAAACTGATACAAAGCACTGGTCCTCTAAAATCCAATGCTTGTCTGTTAAGATGAGAAACGTGTGAGCTTCGTGAATGATGTAGTTCGTTTGAGCTGAAAAGTGACTGCCCTTACCTGAAACGAAGTCTTGCCTGTAGGAAGACACAGAGTCTGGGATTTAACTCCATTTCTGAAGGGAAACATACAGCATAGTTCTCATCCATGGATCACACTCTGCTTTAGAGCAAGAAGCACACTCTTGCTTTCAAGATTCTCTAATATAGCAGGAAATCTGAGTGTGCCCAGAACAAAAGAACGGTGTTTCCTACACATACGGACCATACGTAGTCCAAATCTGCTTCTGAAACTGATACAAAGCACTGACCCTCTAACATCCAATGCTTTTCAGTTAAGATGAGAAACGTGTGAGCTTTGTGAACGATGTAGTTCGTTTGAGCAGAAAACTGACTGCCCTTACCTGAAATGAAGTCTTGCTTGTAGGAAGACACAGAGCCTGGGATTTAACTCCTTTTCTGAAGGGAAACACACAGCTTAGTTCTCATCCATGGATCACACTCTGCTTTAGAGCGAGAAGCATGCTCTTGCTTTCTACAGTCTCTAAGACAGCAGGAAACGTGAGTGTGCTGAGAACAAAAGAACGGTGTTTCCTACACATACGGACCATATCTAGTCCAACTCTGCTTCTGAAAGTGATACAAAGCACTGGTCCTCTAACATCCAATGCTTGTCAATTAAGATGAGAAACGTTTGAGCTTCGTGAACAATGTAGTTCGTTTGAGCAGAGAAGTGACTGCCCTTACCTGAAACGAAGTCTTGCTAGTAGGGAGACTCAGAGCATGGGATTTAACTCCATTTCTGAAGTGAAACACACAGCATTGTCTCATTCATTGAACACACTCTGCTTTAGAACAAGAAGCACGCTCTTGCTTTCTACAGTCTCTAAGACAGCAGGAAACGTGAGTGTGCTGAGAACAAAAGAACGGTGTTTCCTACACACACGGACCATATCTAGTCCAACTCTGCTTCTGAAAGTGATACAAAGCACTGCTCCTCTCACATCCAATGCTTGTCAGTTAAGAGGAGAAACGTGAGAGCTTAGTGAATGATGTAGTTCCTTTGAACTGAAAAGTGACTGCCCTAACCTGAAATGAATTCTTGCTTGTAGTAAGATACAGAGCCTGGGATTTAAGTCCATTTCTGAAGGGAAACACAAAGCATAGTTCTCATCCATGGATCACACTCTGCTTTAGAGCGAGAAGCACACTCTTGCTTTCTAGAGTCTCTAATTCAGCAGGGAATCTGAGTGTGCCCAGAACAAAAGAAGGGTGTGTCCTACACATATGGACCATATGTAGTCCAAATCTGCTTCTGAAACTGATACAAAGCACTGACCATCTTACATCCAATGCTTGTCAGTTAAGATGAGAAACGTGTGAGCTTTGTGAACGATGTAGTTCGTTTGAGCAGAAAACTGACTGCCCTTACCCGAAATGAAGTCTTGCTTGTAGGAAGACACAGAGCCTGGGATTTAACTCCTTTTCTGAAGGGAAACACACAGCTTAGTTCTCATCCATGGATCACACTCTGCTTTAGAGCAAGAAGCACGCTCTTGCTTTCTACAGTCTTTAAGACAGCAGGAAACGTGAGTTTGCCTAGAACAAAAGAACGGTGTTTACTACACATACGGACCATATCTAGTCCAACCCTGCTTCTGAAAGTGATACAAAGCACTGGTCCTCTAACATCCAATGCTTGTCAGTTAAGAGGAGAAACGTGTGAGCTTAGGGAATGATGTAGTTCCTTTGAACTGAAAAGTGACTGCCCTTACCTGAAACGAAGTCTTGCTTGTAGTAAGACACAGAGCCTGGGATTTAAGCCATTTCTGAAGGGAAACACACAGCATAGTTCTCATCCATGGATCACACTCTGCTTTAGAGCAAGAAGCACACTCTTGCTTTATAGAGTCTCTAATAGAGCAGGAAATCTGAGTGTGCCCAGAACAAAAGAAGGGTGTTTCCTACACAAATGGACCATATGTAGTCCAAATCTGCTTCTGAAACTGATACAAAGCACTGACCATCTTACATCCAATGCTTGTCAGTTAAGATGAGAAACGTGTGAGCTTCGTGAAATATGTAGTTCGTTTGAGAAGAAAAGTGACTGCCCTCACGTGAATTGAAGTCTTGCATGTAGGAAGACTCAGAGCCTGGGATTTAACTCCATTTCTGAAGTAAAACACACAGCAGTGTAATCATCCATTGATCACACTCTGCTTTAGAACAAGAAGCACGCTCTTGCTTTCTAGATTCTCTAAGACAGCAGGAAACGTGAGTGTGCTGAGAACAAAAGAACGGTGTTTCCTACACTTACAGACATTATATAGTCCAACTCTGCATCGGAAACTGATACAAAGCATTGATCCTCTAAAATCCAATGCTTGTCTGTTAAAATGAGAAACGTGTGAGCTTCGTGTATGATGTAGTTCGTTTGAGCTGAAAAGTGACTGCCCTTACCTGAAACGAAGTCTTGCCTGTAGGAAGACACAGAGTCTGGGATTTAACTCCATTTCTGAAGGGAAACATACAGCATAGTTCTCATCCATGGATCACACTCTGCTTTAGAGCAAGAAGCACACTCTTGCTTTCAAGATTCTCTAATATAGCAGGAAATCTGAGTGTGCCCAGAACAAAAGAACGGTGTTTCCTACACATACGGACCATACGTAGTCCAAATCTGCTTCTGAAACTGATACAAAGCACTGACCCTCTAACATCCAATGCTTTTCAGTTAAGATGAGAAACGTGTGAGCTTTGTGAACGATGTAGTTCGTTTGAGCAGAAAACTGACTGCCCTTACCTGAAATGAAGTCTTGCTTGTAGGAAGACACAGAGCCTGGGATTTAACTCCTTTTCTGAAGGGAAACACACAGCTTAGTTCTCATCCATGGATCACACTCTGCTTTAGAGCGAGAAGCATGCTCTTGCTTTCTACAGTCTCTAAGACAGCAGGAAACGTGAGTGTGCTGAGAACAAAAGAACGGTGTTTCCTACACATACGGACCATATCTAGTCCAACTCTGCTTCTGTAAGTGATACAAAGCACTGGTGCTCTAACATCCAATGCTTGTCAGTTAAGAGGAGAAACGTGTGAGCTTAGTGAATGATGTAGTTCCTTTGAACTGAAAAGTGACTGCCCTTACCTGAAACGAAGTCTTGCTTGTAGTAAGACACAGAGCCTGGGATTTAAGTCCATTTCTGAAGGGAAACACAAAGCATAGTTCTCATCCATGGATCACACTCTGCTTTAGAGCGAGAAGCACACTCTTGCTTTCTAGAGTCTCTAATACAGCAGGAAATCTGAGTGTGGCCAGAACAAAAGAAGGGTGTTTCCTACACATATGGACCATATGTAGTCCAAATCTGCTTCTGAAACTGATACAAAGCATTGACCACCTTACATCCAATGCTTGTCAGTTAAGTTGAGAAACGTGTGAGCTTTGTGATCGATGTAGTTCGTTTGAGCAGAAAAGTGACTGCCCTTTCCTGAAACGAAGTCTTGCTTGTAGGGAGACTCAGAGCATGGGATTTAACTCCATTTCTGAAGTGAAACACACAGCATTGTCTCATTCATTGATCACACTCTGCTTTAGAGCGAGTAGCACGCTCTTGCTTTCTCCAGTCCCTAAGACAGCAGGAAATGTGAGTGTGCTGAGAACAAAAGAACGGTGTTTCCTACACATACAGACCATATCTAGTCCAACTCTGCTTCTGAAAGTGATACAAAGCACTGGTCCTCTAACATCCAATGCTTGTCAGTTAAGATGAGAAACGTGTGAGCTTAGTGAATGATGTAATTCCTTTGAGCTGAAAAGTGACTGCCCTTACCTGAAACGAAGTCTTGACTGTAGGAAGACACAGAGTCTGGGATTTAACTCCATTTCTGAAGGGAAACATACAGCAAAGTTCTCATCAATGGATCACACTTTGCTTTAGAGCAAGAAGCACGCTCTTGCTTTCTAGAGTCTCTAATACAGCAGGAAATCTGAGTGTGCCCAGAACAAAAGAATGGAGTTTCCTACACATACTGACTATATGTAGTCCAAATCTTCTTCTGAAACTGATACAATGCACTGGTCCTCTAACATCCAATGCTTGTCTGTTAAGATGAGAAACGTGTGAGCTCAGTGAAGGATGTAGTTCGTTTGAGCTGAAAAGTGACTGCCCTTACCTGAAACGAAGTCTTGCTTGTAGGAAGACACAGAGCCTGGGATTTAAGTCCATTTCTGAAGGGAAACACACAGCATAGTTCTCATCCATGGATCACACTCTGCTTTAGAGCAAGAAGCACGCTCTTGCATTCTAAAGTCTCTAAGACAGCAGGAAACGTGAGTGTGCTGAGGACAAAAGAACGGTGTTTCCTACACATACGGACGATATCTAGTCCAACTCTTCTTCTGAAACTGATACAAAGCACTGGTCCTCTTACATCCAATGCTTGTCATTTAAGATGAGAAACGTTTGAGCTTAATGACCGTTGTAGTTCGTTTGAGCAGAAAAGTGACTGCCCTTACCTGAAACGAAGTCTTGCCTGTAGGAAGACACAGAGCCTGGGATTTAAGTCCATTTCTGAAGGGAAACACACAGCATAGTTCTCATCCATGGATCACACTCTGCTTTAGAGCAAGAAGCACGCTCTTGCTTTCTAGATTCTCTAATATAGCAGGAAATCTGAGTGTGCCCAGAACAAAAGAACGGTGTTCCTACACATACGGACTATATGTAGTCCAAATCTTCTTCTAAAACTGATACAATGCACTGGTCCTCTAACATCCAATGCTTGTCTGTTAAGATGAGAAACGTGTGAGCTTCGTGAGCGATGTAGTTCGTTTCAGCAGAAAACTGACTGCCCTTACCTGAAACGAAGTCTTGCTTGTAGGAAGACACAGAGCCTGGGATTTAACTCCTTTTCTGAAGGGAAACACAAAGCTTAGTTCTCATCCATGGATCACACTCCTCTTTAGAGCGAGTAGCACGCTCTTGCTTTCTACAGTCTCTAAGACAGCAGGAAACGTGAGTGTGCTGAGAACAAAAGAACGGTGTTTCCTACACATACAGACCATATCTAGTCCAACTCTGCTTCTGAAAGTGAAACAAAGCACTGGTCCTCTAACATCCAATGCTTGTCAGTTAAGATGAGAAACGTGTGAGCTTAGTGAATGATGTAATTCCTTTGAACTGAAAAGTGACTGCCCTTACCTGAAACGAAGTCTTGCTTGTAGTAAGACACAGAGCTTGGGATTTAAGTCCATTTCTGAAGGGAAACACACAGCATAGTTCTCATCCATGGATCACACTCTGCTTTAGAGCGAGAAGCACACTCTTGCTTTCTAGATTCTCTAAGACAGCAGGAAATCTGAGTGTGCCCAGAACAAAAGAAGGGTGTTTGCTACAATTACGGACATTATATAGTCCAACTCTGCATCTGAAACTGATACAAAGCACTGGTCCACTAAAATCCAATGCTTGTCAGTTAAGATGAGAAACGTGTGAGCTTCGTGAAATATGTAGTTCGTTTGAGCAGAAAAGTGACTGCCCTCACCTGAATTGAAGTTTTGCTTGTAGGAAGACTCAGAGCCTGGGATTTAACTCCATTTCTGAAGTAAAACACACAGCAGTGTAATCATCCATTGATCACACTCTGCTTTAGAATAAGAAGCACACTCTTGCTTTCTAGAGTCTCTAATACAGCAGGAAATCTGAGTGTGCCCAGAACAAAAAAAGGGTGTTTCCTACACATATGGACCATATGTAGTCCAAATCTGCTTCTGAAACTGATACAAAGCACTGACCATCTTACATCCAATGCTTGTCAGTTAAGATGAGAAACGTGTGAGCCTCGTGATCGATGTAGTTCGTTTGAGCAGAAAAGTGACTGCCCTTACCTGAAACGAAGTCTTGCTTGTAGGGAGACTCAGAGCATGGGATTTAACTCCATTTCGGAAGTGAAACACACAGCATTGTCTCATTCATTGATCACACTCTGCTTTAGAACAAGAAGCACGCTCTTGCTTTCTAGAGTCTCTAAGACAGCAGGAAACGTGAGTGTGCTGAGAAGAAAAGAACGGTGTTTCCTACACATATGGACCATATCTAGTCCAACTCTGCTTCTGAAACTGATACAAAGGACTGGTCCTCTAACATCCAATGCTTGTCTGTTAAGATGAGAAACGTGTGAGCTCAGTGAACGATGTAGTTCCTTTGAGCTGAAAAGTGACTGCCCTTACCTGAAACGAAGTCTTGCTTGTAGGAAGACTCAGAGCCTGAGATTTAACTCCATTTCTGAAGTGAAACACACAGGACAGTTCTCATCCATGGATCACACACTGCTTTAGAGCGAGAAGCACACTCTTGCTTTATAGAGTCTCTAATACAGCAGGAAATCTGAGTGTGCCCAGAACAAAAGTACGGTGTTTCCTACTTAAATGGACCATATGTAGTCCAAATCTGCTTCTGAAACTGATACAAAGCACTGACCATCTTACATCCAATGCTTGTCAGTTAAGATGAGAAACGTGTGAGCTTCGTGAAATATGTAGTTCGTTTGAGCAGAAAAGTGACTGCCCTCACCTGAATTGAAGTCTTTCTTGTAGGAAGACTCAGAGCCTGGGATTTAACTCCATTTCTGAAGTAAAACACACAGCAGTGTAATCATCCATTGATCACACTCTGCTTTAGAATAAGAAGCACGCTCTTGCTTTCTAGATTCTCTAAGACAGCAGCAAACGTGAGTGTGCTGAGAACAAAAGAACGGTGTTTCCTACACTTACAGACATTATATAGTCCAACTCTGCATCTGAAACTGATACAAAGCATTGGTCCTCTAAAATCCAATGCTTGTCTGTTAAGATGAGAAACGTGTGAGCTTCGTGAATGATGTAGTTCGTTTGAGCTGAAAAGTGACTGCCCTTACCTGAAACGAAGTCTTGCCTGTAGGAATACACAGAGTCTGGGATTTAACTCCATTTCTGAAGGGAAACATACAGCATAGTTCTCATCCATGGATCACACTCTGCTTTAGAGCAAGAAGCACGCTCTTGCTTTTTAGATTCTCTAATATAGCAGGAAATCTGAGTGTGCCCAGAAAAAAAGAACGGTGTTTCCTACACATACTGACCATATGTAGTCCAAATCTGCTTCTGAAACTGATACAAAGCACTGACCCTCTAACATCCAATGATGTCAGTTAAGATGAGAAACGTGTGAGCTTTGTGAACGATGTAGTTCTTTTGAGGAGAAAACTGACTGCCCTTACCTGAAATGAAGTCTTGCTTGTAGGAAGACACAGAGCCTGGGATTTAACTCCTTTTCTGAAGGGAAACACTCAGCTTAGTTCTCATCCATGGATCACACTCTGCTTTAGAGCGAGTAGCACGCTCTTGCTTTCTCCAGTCTCTAAGACAGCAGGAAAAGTGAGTGTGCTGAGAACAAAAGAACGGTGTTTCCTACACATACAGACCATATCTAGTCCAACTCTGCTTCTGAAAGTGATACAAAGCACTGGTCCTCTAACATCCAATGCTTGTCAGTTAAGATGTGAAACGTGTGAGCTTAGTGAATGATGTAATTCCTTTGAGCTGAAAAGTGACTGCCCTTACCTGAAACGAAGTCTTGCCTGTAGGAAGACACAGAGCCTGGGATTTAAGTCCATTTCTGAAGGGAAACACACAGCATAGTTCTCATCCATGGATCACACTCTGCTTTAGAGCAAGAAGCACGCTCTTGCTTTCTAGATTCTCTAATATAGCAGGAAATCTGAGTGTGCCCAGAACAAAAGAACGGTGTTCCTACACATACGGACTATATGTAGTCCAAATCTTCTTCTAAAACTGATACAATGCACTGGTCCTCTAACATCCAATGCTTGTCTGTTAAGATGAGAAACGTGTGAGCTTCGTGAGCGATGTAGTTCGTTTCAGCAGAAAACTGACTGCCCTTACCTGAAACGAAGTCTTGCTTGTAGGAAGACACAGAGCCTGGGATTTAACTCCTTTTCTGAAGGGAAACACAAAGCTTAGTTCTCATCCATGGATCACACTCCTCTTTAGAGCGAGTAGCACGCTCTTGCTTTCTACAGTCTCTAAGACAGCAGGAAACGTGAGTGTGCTGAGAACAAAAGAACGGTGTTTCCTACACATACAGACCATATCTAGTCCAACTCTGCTTCTGAAAGTGAAACAAAGCACTGGTCCTCTAACATCCAATGCTTGTCAGTTAAGATGAGAAACGTGTGAGCTTAGTGAATGATGTAATTCCTTTGAACTGAAAAGTGACTGCCCTTACCTGAAACGAAGTCTTGCTGGTAGTAAGACACAGAGCCTGGGATTTAAGTCCATTTCTGAAGGGAAACACACAGCATAGTTCTCATCCATGGATCACACTCTGCTTTAGAGCGAGAAGCACACTCTTGCTTTCTAGAGTCTCTAATACAGCAGGAAATCTGAGTGTGCCCAGAACAAAAGAAGGGTGTTTCCTGCAATTACGGACATTATATAGTCCAACTCTGCATCTGAAACTGATACAAAGCACTGGTCCTCTAAAATCCAATGCTTGTCTGTTAAGATGAGAAACGTGTGAGCTTCGTGAACGATGTAGTTCGTTTGAGCTGAAAAGTTACTGCCCTTACCTGAAACGAAATCTTGACTCTAGGAAGACACAGAGTCTGGGATTTAACTCCATTTCTGAAGGGAAACATACAGCATAGTTCTCATCAATGGATCACACTTTGCTTTAGAGCAAGAAGCACGCTCTTGCTTTCTAGAGTCTCTAATACAGCAGGAAATCTGAGTGTGCCCAGAACAAAAGAATGGTGTTTCCTACACATACTGACTATATGTAGTCCAAATCTTCTTCTGAAACTGATACAATGCACTGGTCCTCTAACATCCAATGCTTGTCTGTTAAAATGAGAAACGTGTGAGCTCAGTGAAGGATGTAGTTCGTTTGAGCTGAAAAGTGACTGCCCTTACCTGAAACGAAGTCTTGCTTGTAGGAAGACACAGAGCCTGGGATTTAAGTCCATTTCTGAAGGGAAACACACAGCATAGTTCTCATACATGGATCACACTCTGCTTTAGAGCAAGAAGCACGCTCTTGCATTCTAAAGTCTCTAAGACAGCAGGAAACGTGAGTGTGCTGAGAACAAAAGAACAGTGTTTCATACACTTACAGACATTATATAGTCCAACTCTGCATCTGAAACTGATACAAAGCACTGGTCCTCTAAAATCCAATGCTTATCTGTTAAGATGAGAAACGTGTGAGCTTCGTGAATGATGTAGTTCGTTTGAGCTGAAAAGTGACTGCCCTTACCTGAAACGAAATCTTGCCTGTAGGAAGACACACAGTCTGGGATTTAACTCCATTTCTGAAGGGAAACATACAGCATAGTTCTCATCCATGGATCACACTCTTCTTTAGAGCAAGAAGCACGCTCTTGCTTTCTAGATTCTCTAATATAGCAGGAAATCTGATTGTGCCCAGAACAAAAGAACGGTGTTTCCTACACATACGGACTATATGTATTCCAAATCTTCTTCTGAAACTGATACAATGCACTGGTCCTCTAACATCCAATGGTTGTCAGTTAAGATGAGAAACGTGTGAGCTTCGTGAACGATCTAGTTCCTTTGAGCAGAAAAGTGACTGCCCTTACCTGAAACGAAGTCTTGCTTGTAGGGAGACTCAGAGCATGGGATTTAACTCCATTTCTGAAGTGAAACACACAGCATTGTCTCATTCATTGATCACACTCTGCTTTCGAACAAGAAGCACGCTCTTGCTTTCTAGAGTCTCTAAGACAGCAGGAAAGGTGAGTGTGCTGAGAACTAAAGAACGGTGTTTCCTACACATACGGACCATATCCAGTCCAACTCTGCTTCTGAAACTGATAGAAAGGACTGGTCCTCTAACATCCAATGCTTGTCTGTTAAGATGAGAAACGTGTGAACTCAGTGAACGATGTAGTTCGTTTGAGCTGAAAAGTGACTGCCCTTACCTGAAACGAAGTCTTGCCTGTAGGAAGACACAGAGTCTGGGATTTAACTCCATTTCTGTAGGGAAACATACAGCATAGTTCTCATCAATCGATCACACTCTGCCTTAGAGCAAGAAGCACGCTCTTGCTTTCTAAAGTCTCTAAGACAGCAGGAATCGTGAGTGTGCCCAGAACAAAAGAAGGGTGTTTCCTACACATATCGACCATATGTAGTCCAAATCTGCTTCTGAAACTGATACAAAGCACTGACCATCTTACATCCAATGCTTGTCAGTTAAGATGAGAAACGTGTTAGCTTCGTGAAATATGTAGTTCGTTTGAGCAGAAAAGTGACTGCCCTTACCTGAAACGAAGTCTTGCTTGTAGGGAGACTCAGAGCATGGGATTTAACTCCATTTCTGAAGTGAAACACACAGCATTGTCTCATTCATTGATCACACTCTGCTTTAGAACAAGAAGCACGCTCTTGCTTTCTAGAGTCTCTAAGACAGCAGGAAACGTGAGTGTGCTGAGAAGAAAAGAACGGTGTTTCCTACACATACGGACCATATCTAGTCCAACTCTGCTTCTGAAACTGATACAAAGGACTGGTCCTCTAACATCCAATGCTTGTCTGTTAAGATGAGAAACGTATGAGCTCAGTGAACGATGTAGTTCCTTTGAGCTGAAAAGTGACTGCCCTTACCTGAAACGAAGTCTTGCTTGTAGGAAGACTCAGAGCCTGAGATTTAACTCCATTTCTGAATTGAAACACACAGCACAGTTCTCATCCATGGATCACACACTGCTTTAGAGCGAGAAGCACACTCTTGCTTTATAGAGTCTCTAATACAGCAGGAAATCTGAGTGTGCCCAGGACAAAAGAATGGTGTTTCCTACACAAATGGACCATATGTAGTCCAAATCTGCTTCTGAAACTGATACAAAGCACTGACCATCTTACATCCAATGCTTGTCAGTTAAGATGAGAAACGTGTGAGCTTCGTGAAATATGTAGTTCGTTTGAGCAGAAAAGTGACTGCCCTCACCTGAATTGAAGTCTTGCTTGTAGGAAGACTCAGAGCCTGGGATTTAACTCCATTTCTGAAGTAAAACACACAGCAGTGTAATCATCTATTGATCACACTCTGCTTTAGAATAAGTAGCACGCTCTTGCTTTCTAGATTCTCTAAGACAGCAGCAAACGTGAATGTGCTGAGAACAAAAGAACGGTGCTTCCTACACTTACAGACATTATATAGTGCAACTCTGCATCTGAAACTGATACAAAGCATTGGTCCTCTAAAATCCAATGCTTGTCTGTTAAGATGAGAAACGTGTGAGCTTCGTGAATGATGTAGTTCGTTTGAGCTGAAAAGTGACTGCCCTTACCTGAAACGAAGTCTTGCCTGTAGGAAGACACAGAGTCTGGGATTTAACTCCATTTCTGAAGGGAAACATACAGCATAGTTCTCATCCATGGATCACACTCTGCTTTAGAGCAAGAAGCACGCTCTTGCTTTCTAGATTCTCTAATATAGCTGGAAATCTGAGTGTGCCCAGAACAAAAGAACGGTGTTTCCTACACATACGGACCATATGTAGTCCAAATCTGCTTCTGAAACTGATACAAAGCACTGACCCTCTAACATCCAATGCTTGTCAGTTAAGATGAGAAACGTGTGAGCTTTGTGAACGATGTAGTTCGTTTGAGCAGAAAACTGACTGCCCTTACCTGAAATGAAGTCTTGCTTGTAGGAAGACACAGAGCCTGGGATTTAACTCCTTTGCTGAAGGGAAACACACAGCTTAGTTCTCATCCATGGATCACACTCTGCTTTAGAGCGAGTAGCACGCACTCGCTTTCTCCAGTCTCTAAGACAGCAGGAAACGTGAGTGTGCTGAGAACAAAAGAACGGTGTTTCCTACACATACAGACCATATCTAGTCCAACTCTGCTTCTGAAAGTGATACAAAGCACTGGTCCTCTAACATCCAATGCTTGTCAGTTAAGATGAGAAACGTGTGAGCTTAGTGAATGATGTAATTCCTTTGAGCTGAAAAGTGACTGCCCTTACCTGAAACGAAGTCTTGACTGTGACTGTAGGAAGACACAGAGTCTGGGATTTAACTCCATTTCTGAAGGGAAACATACAGCATAGTTCTCATCAATGGATCACACTTTGCTTTAGAGCAAGAAGCACGCTCTTGCTTTCTAGAGTCTCTAATACAGCAGGAAATCTGAGTGTGCCCAGAACAAAAGAATGGTGTTTCCTACACATACTGACTATATGTAGTCCAAATCTTCTTCTGAAACTGATACAAAGCACTGGTCCTCTAACATCCAATGCTTGTCTGTTAAGATGAGAAACGTGTGAGCTCAGTGAAGGATGTAGTTCGTTTGAGCTGAAAAGTGACTGCCCTTACCTGAAACGAAGTCTTGCTTGTAGGAAGACACAGAGCCTGGGATTTAAGTCCATTTCTGAAGGGAAACACACAGCATAGTTCTCATCCATGGATCACACTCTGCTTTAGAGCAAGAAGCACGCTCTTGCATTCTAAAGTCTCTAAGACTGCAGGAAACGTGAGTGTGCTGAGGACAAAAGAACGGTGTTTCCTACACATACGGACGATATCTAGTCCAACTCTTCTTCTGAAACTGATACAAAGCACTGGTCCTCTTACATCCAATGCTTGTCATTTAAGATGAGAAACGTTTGAGCTTAATGAACGATGTAGTTTGTTTGAGCAGAAAAGTGACTGCCCTTACCTGAAACGAAGTCTTGCCTGTAGGAAGACACAGAGCCTGGGATTTAAGTCCATTTCTGAAGGGAAACACACTGCATAGTTCTCATCCATGGATCACACTCTGCTTTAGAGCAAGAAGCACGCTCTTGCTTTCTAGATTCTCTAATATAGCAGGAAATCTGAGTGTGCCCAGAACAAAAGAACGGTGTTCCTACACATACGGACTATATGTAGTCCAAATCTTCTTCTAAAACTGATACAATGCACTGGTCCTCTAACATCCAATGGTTGTCAGTTAAGAAGAGAAACGTGTGAGCTTAGTGAATGATGTAGTTCCTTTGAACTGAAAAGTGACTGCCCTTACCTGAAACGAAGTATTGCTTGTAGGAAGACACATAGTCGGGGATTTAACTCCATTTCCGAAGGGAAACATACAGCATAGTTCTCATCCATGGAACACACTCTGCTTTAGAGCAAGAAGCACGCTCTTGCTTTCTAGATTCTCTAATATAGCAGGAAATCTGAGTGTGCCCAGAACAAAAGAACGGTGTTTCCTACACATACGGACCATATGTAGTCCAAATCTGCTTCTGATACTGATACAAAGCACTGATCCTCTAACATCCAATCCTTGTCAGTTAAGATGAGAAACGTGTGAGCTTTGTGAATGATGCAGTTCGTTTGAGCAGAAAACTGACTGCCCTTACCTGAAATGAATTCTTGCTTGTAGGAAGACTCAGAGCCTGGGATTTAACTCCTTTTCTGAAGGGAAACACACAGCTTAGTTCTCATCCATGGATCACACTCTGCTTTAGAGCGAGAAGCATGCTCTTGCTTTCTACAGTCTCTAAGAAAGCAGGAAACGTGAGTTTGCTGAGAACAAAAGAACGGTGTTTCCTACACATACGGACCATATCTAGTCCAACTCTGCTTCTGAAACTGATAGAAAGGACTGGTCCTCTAACATCCAATGCTTGTCTGTTAAGATGTGAAACGTGTGAACTCAGTTTACGATGTAGTTCGTTTGAGCTGAAAAGTGACTGCCCTTACCTGAAACGAAGTCTTGCCTGTAGGAAGACACAGAGTCTGGGATTTAACTCCATTTCTGTAGGGAAACATACAGCATAGTTCTCATTAATCGATCACACTCTGCCTTAGAGCAAGAAGCACGCTCTTGCTTTCTAAAGTCTCTAAGACAGCAGGAAACGTGAGTGTGCCCAGAACAAAAGAAGGGTGTTTCCTACACATATCGACCATATGTAGTCCAAATCTGCTTCTGAAACTGATACAAAGCACTGACCATCTTACATCCAATGCTTGTCAGTTAAGATGAGAAACGTGTGAGCTTCGAGAAATATGTAGTTCGTTTGAGCAGAAAAGTGACTGCCCTTACCTGAAACGAAGTCTTGCTTGTAGGGAGACTCAGAGCATGGGATTTAACTCCATTTCTGAAGTGAAACACACAGCATTGTCTCATTCATTGATCACACTCTGCTTTAGAACAAGAAGAACGCTTTTGCTTTCTAGAGTCTCTAAGACAGCAGGAAACGTGAGTGTGCTGAGAAGAAAAGAACGGTGTTTCCTACACATACGGACCATATCTAGTCCAACTCTGCTTCTGAAACTGATACAAAGGACTGGTCCTCTAACATCCAATGCTTGTCTGTTAAGATGAGTAACGTATGAGCTCAGTGAACGATGTAGTTCCTTTGAGCTGAAAAGTGACTGCCCTTACCTGAAACGAAGTCTTGCTTGTAGGAAGACTCAGAGCCTGAGATTTAACTCCATTTCTGAATTGAAACACACAGCACAGTTCTCATCCATGGATCACACACTGCTTTAGAGCGAGAAGCACACTCTTGCTTTATAGAGTCTCTAATACAGCAGGAAATCTGAGTGTGCCCAGAACAAAAGAACGGTGTTTCCTACACAAATGGACCATATGTAGTCCAAATCTGCTTCTGAAACTGATACAAAGCACTGACCATCTTACATCCAATGCTTGTCAGTTAAGATGAGAAACGTGTGAGCTTCGTGAAATATGTAGTTCGTTTGAGCAGAAAAGTGACTGCCCTCACCTGAATTGAAGTCTTGCTTGTAGGAAGACTCAGAGACTGGGATTTAACTCCATTTCTGAAGTAAAACACACAGCAGTGTAATCATCTATTGATCACACTCTGCTTTAGAATAAGTAGCACGCTCTTGCTTTCTAGATTCTCTAAGACAGCAGCAAACGTGAGTGTGCTGAGAACAAAAGAACGGTGCTTCCTACACTTACAGACATTATATAGTCCAACTCTGCATCTGAAACTGATACAAAGCATTGGTCCTCTAAAATCCAATGCTTGTCTGTTAAGATGAGAAACGTGTGAGCTTCGTGAATGATGTCGTTCGTTTGAGCTGAAAAGTGACTGCCCTTACCTGAAACGAAGTCTTGCCTGTAGGAAGACACAGAGTCTGGGATTTAACTCCATTTCTGAAGGGAAACATACAGCATAGTTCTCATCCATGGATCACACTCTGCTTTAGAGCAAGAAGCACGCTCTTGCTTTCTAGATTCTCTAATATAGCAGGAAATCTGAGTGTGCCCAGAACAAAAGAACGGTGTTTCCTACACATACGGACCATATGCAGTCCAAATCTGCTTCTGAAACTGATACAAAGCACTGACCCTCTAACATCCAATGCTTGTCAGTTAAGATGAGAAACGTGTGAGCTTTGTGAACGATGTAGTTCGTTTGTGCAGAAAACTGACTGCCCTTACCTGAAATGAAGTCTTGCTTGTAGGAAGACACAGTGCCTGGGATTTAACTCCTTTTCTGAAGGGAAACACACAGCTTAGTTCTCATCCATGGATCACACTCTGCTTTAGAGCGAGTAGCACGCTCTCGCTTTCTCCAGTCTCTAAGACAGCAGGAAACATGAGTGTGCTGAGAACAAAAGAACGGTGTTTCCTACACATACAGACCATATCTAGTCCAACTCTGCTTCTGAAAGTGATACAAAGCACTGGTCCTCTAACATCCAATGCTTGTCAGTTAAGATGAGAAACGTGTGAGCTTAGTGAATGATGTAATTCCTTTGAGCTGAAAAGTGACTGCCCTTACCTGAAACGAAGTCTTGACTGTAGGAAGACACAGAGTCTGGGATTTAACTCCATTTCTGAAGGGAAACATACAGCATAGTTCTCATCAATGGATCACACTTTGCTTTAGAGCAAGAAGCACGCTCTTGCTTTCTAGAGTCTCTAATACAGCAGGAAATCTGAGTGTGCCCAGATCAAAAGAATGGTGTTTCCTACACATACTGACTATATGTAGTCCAAATCTTCTTCTGAAACTGATACAAAGCACTTTTCCTCTAACATCCAATGCTTGTCTGTTAAGATGAGAAACGTGTGAGCTCATTGAAGGATGTAGTTCGTTTGAGCTGAAAAGTGACTGCCCTTACCTGAAACGAAGTCTTGCTTGTAGGAAGACACAGAGCCTGGGATTTAAGTCCATTTCTGAAGGGAAACACACAGCATAGTTCTCATCCATGGATCACACTCTGCTTTAGAGCAAGAAGCACGCTCTTGCATTCTAAAGTCTCTAAGACTGCAGGAAACGTGAGTGTGCTGAGGACAAAAGAACGGTGTTTCCTACACATACGGACGATATCTAGTCCAACTCTTCTTCTGAAACTGATACAAAGCACTGGTCCTCTTACATCCAATGCTTGTCATTTAAGATGAGAAACGTTTGAGCTTAATGAACGATGTAGTTTGTTTGAGCAGAAAAGTGACTGCCCTTACCTGAAACGAAGTCTTGCCTGTAGGAAGACACAGAGCCTGGGATTTAAGTCCATTTCTGAAGGGAAACACACGGCATAGTTCTCATCCATGGATCACACTCTGCTTTAGAGCAAGAAGCACGCTCTTGCTTTCTAGATTCTCTAATATAGCAGGAAATCTGAGTGTGCCCAGAACAAAAGAACGGTGTTTCCTACACATACGGACCATATCTAGTCCAACTTTGCTTCTGAAACTGATAGAAAGGACTGGTCCTCTAACATCCAATGCTTGTCTGTTAAGATGTGAAACGTGTGAACTCAGTTTACGATGTAGTTCGTTTGAGCTGAAAAGTGACTGCCCTTACCTGAAACGAAGTCTTGCCTGTAGGAAGACACAGAGTCTGGGATTTAACTCCATTTCTGTAGGGAAACATACAGCATAGTTCTCATTAATCGATCACACTCTGCCTTAGAGCAAGAAGCACGCTCTTGCTTTCTAAAGTCTCTAAGACAGCAGGAAACGTGAGTGTGCCCAGAACAAAAGAAGGGTGTTTCCTACACATATCGACCATATGTAGTCCAAATCTGCTTCTGAAACTGATACAAAGCACTGACCATCTTACATCCAATGCTTGTCAGTTAAGATGAGAAACGTGTGAGCTTCGAGAAATATGTAGTTCGTTTGAGCAGAAAAGTGACTGCCCTTACCTGAAACGAAGTCTTGCTTGTAGGGAGACTCAGAGCATGGGATTTAACTCCATTTCTGAAGTGAAACACACAGCATTGTCTCATTCATTGATCACACTCTGCTTTAGAACAAGAAGAACGCTTTTGCTTTCTAGAGTCTCTAAGACAGCAGGAAACGTGAGTGTGCTGAGAAGAAAAGAACGGTGTTTCCTACACATACGGACCATATCTAGTCCAACTCTGCTTCTGAAACTGATACAAAGGACTGGTCCTCTAACATCCAATGCTTGTCTGTTAAGATGAGAAACGTATGAGCTCAGTGAACGATGTAGTTCCTTTGAGCTGAAAAGTGACTGCCCTTACCTGAAACGAAGTCTTGCTTGTAGGAAGACTCAGAGCCTGAGATTTAACTCCATTTCTGAATTGAAACACACAGCACAGTTCTCATCCATGGATCACACACTGCTTTAGAGCGAGAAGCACACTCTTGCTTTATAGAGTCTCTAATACAGCAGGAAATCTGAGTGTGCCCAGAACAAAAGAACGGTGTTTCCTACACAAATGGACCATATGTAGTCCAAATCTGCTTCTGAAACTGATACAAAGCACTGACCATCTTACATCCAATGCTTGTCAGTTAAGATGAGAAACGTGTGAGCTTCGTGAAATATGTAGTTCGTTTGAGCAGAAAAGTGACTGCCCTCACCTGAATTGAAGTCTTGCTTGTAGGAAGACTCAGAGACTGGGATTTAACTCCATTTCTGAAGTAAAACACACAGCAGTGTAATCATCTATTGATCACACTCTGCTTTAGAATAAGTAGCACGCTCTTGCTTTCTAGATTCTCTAAGACAGCAGCAAACGTGAGTGTGCTGAGAACAAAAGAACGGTGCTTCCTACACTTACAGACATTATATAGTCCAACTCTGCATCTGAAACTGATACAAAGCATTGGTCCTCTAAAATCCAATGCTTGTCTGTTAAGATGAGAAACGTGTGAGCTTCGTGAATGATGTCGTTCGTTTGAGCTGAAAAGTGACTGCCCTTACCTGAAACGAAGTCTTGCCTGTAGGAAGACACAGAGTCTGGGATTTAACTCCATTTCTGAAGGGAAACATACAGCATAGTTCTCATCCATGGATCACACTCTGCTTTAGAGCAAGAAGCACGCTCTTGCTTTCTAGATTCTCTAATATAGCAGGAAATCTGAGTGTGCCCAGAACAAAAGAACGGTGTTTCCTACACATACGGACCATATGCAGTCCAAATCTGCTTCTGAAACTGATACAAAGCACTGACCCTCTAACATCCAATGCTTGTCAGTTAAGATGAGAAACGTGTGAGCTTTGTGAACGATGTAGTTCGTTTGTGCAGAAAACTGACTGCCCTTACCTGAAATGAAGTCTTGCTTGTAGGAAGACACAGTGCCTGGGATTTAACTCCTTTTCTGAAGGGAAACACACAGCTTAGTTCTCATCCATGGATCACACTCTGCATTAGAGCGAGTAGCACGCTCTCACTTTCTCCAGTCTCTAAGACAGCAGGAAACGTGAGTGTGCTGAGAACAAAAGAACGGTGTTTCCTACACATACAGACCATATCTAGTCCAACTCTGCTTCTGAAAGTGATACAAAGCACTGGTCCTCTAACATCCAATGCTTGTCAGTTAAGATGAGAAACGTGTGAGCTTAGTGAATGATGTAATTCCTTTGAGCTGAAAAGTGATTGCCCTTACCTGAAACGAAGTCTTGACTGTAGGAAGACACAGAGTCTGGGATTTAACTCCATTTCTGAAGGGAAACATACAGCATAGTTCTCATCAATGGATCACACTTTGCTTTAGAGCAAGAAGCACGCTCTTGCTTTCTAGAGTCTCTAATACAGCAGGAAATCTGAGTGTGCCCAGAACAAAAGAATGGTGTTTCCTACACATACTGACTATATGTAGTCCAAATCTTCTTCTGAAACTGATACAAAGCACTTTTCCTCTAACATCCAATGCTTGTCTGTTAAGATGAGAAACGTGTGAGCTCATTGAAGGATGTAGTTCGTTTGAGCTGAAAAGTGACTGCCCTTACCTGAAACGAAGTCTTGCTTGTAGGAAGACACAGAGCCTGGGATTTAAGTCCATTTCTGAAGGGAAACACACAGCATAGTTCTCATCCATGGATCACACTCTGCTTTAGAGCAAGAAGCACGCTCTTGCATTCTAAAGTCTCTAAGACTGCAGGAAACGTGAGTGTGCTGAGGACAAAAGAACGGTGTTTCCTACACATACGGACGATATCTAGTCCAACTCTTCTTCTGAAACTGATACAAAGCACTGGTCCTCTTACATCCAATGCTTGTCATTTAAGATGAGAAACGTTTGAGCTTAATGAACGATGTAGTTTGTTTGAGCAGAAAAGTGACTGCCCTTACCTGAAACGAAGTCTTGCCTGTAGGAAGACACAGAGCCTGGGATTTAAGTCCATTTCTGAAGGGAAACACACAGCATAGTTCTCATCCATGGATCACACTCTGCTTTAGAGCAAGAAGCACGCTCTTGCTTTCTAGATTCTCTAATATAGCAGGAAATCTGAGTGTGCCCAGAACAAAAGAACGGTGTTCCTACACATACGGACTATATGTAGTCCAAATCTTCTTCTAAAACTGATACAATGCACTGGTCCTCTAACATCCAATGGTTGTCAGTTAAGAAGAGAAACGTGTGAGCTTAGTGAATGATGTAGTTCCTTTGAACTGAAAAGTGACTGCCCTTACCTGAAACGAAGTATTGCTTGTAGGAAGACACATAGTCTGGGATTTAACTCCATTTCCGAAGGGAAACATACAGCATAGTTCTCATCCATGGAACACACTCTGCTTTAGAGCAAGAAGCACGCTCTTGCTTTCTAGATTCTCTAATATAGCAGGAAATCTGAGTGTGCCCAGAACAAAAGAACGGTGTTTCCTACACATACGGACCATATGTAGTCCAAATCTGCTTCTGAAACTGATACAAAGCACTGATCCTCTAACATCCAATGCTTGTCAGTTAAGATGAGAAACGTGTGAGCTTTGTGAATGATGCAGTTCGTTTGAGCAGAAAACTGACTGCCCTTACCTGAAATGAATTCTTGCTTGTAGGAAGACTCAGAGCCTGGGATTTAACTCCTTTTCTGAAGGGAAACACACAGCTTAGTTCTCATCCATGGATCACACTCTGCTTTAGAGCGAGAAGCACGCTCTTGCTTTCTACAGTCTCTAAGACAGCAGGAAACGTGAGTTTGCTGAGAACAAAAGAACGGTGTTTCCTACACATACGGACCATATCTAGTCCAACTCTGCTTCTGAAACTGATAGAAAGGACTGGTCCTCTAACATCCAATGCTTGTCTGTTAAGATGTGAAACGTGTGAACTCAGTTTACGATGTAGTTCGTTTGAGCTGAAAAGTGACTGCCCATACCTGAAACGAAGTCTTGCCTGTAGGAAGACACAGAGTCTGGGATTTAACTCCATTTCTGTAGGGAAACATACAGCATAGTTCTCATTAATCGATCACACTCTGCCTTAGAGCAAGAAGCACGCTGTTGCTTTCTAAAGTCTCTAATACAGCAGGAAACGTGAGTGTGCCCAGAACAAAAGGTCGGTGTTTCCTACACATATCGACCATATGTAGTCCAAATCTGCTTCTGAAACTGATACAAAGCACTGACCCTCTAACATCCAATGCTTGTCAGTTAAGATGAGAAACGTGTGAGCTTCGTGAGCGCTGTAGTTCGTTTCAGCAGAAAACTGACTGCCCTTACCTGAAACGAATTCTTGCTTGTAGGAAGACACAGAGCCTGGGATTTAACTCCTTTTCTGAAGGGAAACACAAAGCTTAGTTCTCATCCATGGATCACACTCCTCTTTAGAGCGAGTAGCACGCTCTTGCTTTCTACAGTCTCTAAGACAGCAGGAAACGTGAGTGTGCTGAGAACAAAAGAACGGTGTTTCCTACACATACAGACCATATCTAGTCCAACCCTGCTTCTGAAAGTGAAACAAAGCACTGGTCCTCTAACATCCAATGCTTGTCAGTTAAGATGAGAAACGTGTGAGCTTAGTGAATGATGTAATTCCTTTGAACTGAAAAGTGACTGCCCTTACCTGAAACGAAGTCTTGCTTGTAGTAAGATACAGAGCCTGGGATTTAAGTCCATTTCTGAAGCGAAACACACAGCATAGTTCTCATCCATGGATCACACTCTGCTTTAGAGCGAGAAGCTCCCTCTTGCTTTCTAGAGTCTCTAATACAGCAGGAAATCTGAGTGTGCCCAGAACAAAAGATGGGTGTTTCCTACAATTACGGACATTATATAGTCCAACTCTGCATCTGAAACTGATACAAAGCACTGGTCCTCTAAAATCCAATGCTTGTCTGTTAAGATGAGAAACGTGTGAGCTTCGTGAACGATGTAGTTCGTTTGAGCTGAAAAGTGACTGCCCTTACCTGAAACGAAGTCTTGACTGTAGGAAGACACAGAGTCTGGGATTTAACTCCATTTCTGAAGGGAAACATACAGCATAGTTCTCATCAATGGATCACACTTTGCTTTAGAGCAAGAATCACGCTCTTGCTTTCTAGAATCTCTAATACAGCAGGAAATCTGAGTGTGCCCAGAACAAAAGAACGGTGTTTCCTACACATACTGACTATATGTAGTCCAAATCTTCTTCTGAAACTGATACAGTTCACTGGTCCTCTAACATCCAATGGTTGTCTGTTAAGATGAGAAACGTGTGAGCTCAGTGAAGGATGTAGTTCGTTTGAGCTGAAAAGTGACTGCCCTTACCTGAAACGAAGTCTTGACTGTAGGAAGACACAGAGCCTGGGATATAAGTCCATTTCTGAAGGGAAACACACAGCATAGTTCTCATCCATGGATCACACTCTGCTTTAGAGCAAGAAGCACGCTCTTGCATTCTAAAGTCTCTAAGACAGCAGGAAACTTGAGTGTGCTGAGGACAAAAGTACGGTGTTTCCTACATATACGGAGAATATCTAGTTCAACTCTTCTTCTGAAACTGATACAAAGCACTGGTCCTCTAACATCCAATGCTTGTCATTTAAGATGAGAAATGTTTGAGCTTCATGGACGATGTAGTTCGTTTGAGCAGAAAAGTGACTGCCCTTACCTGAAAGGAAGTCTTGCCTGTAGGAAGACACAGAGCCTGGGATTTAAGTCCATTTCTGAAGGGAAACACACAGCATAGTTCTCATCCATGGATCACACTCTGGTTTAGAGCAAGAAGCACGCTCTTGCTTTCTAGATTCTCTAATATAGCAGGAAATCTGAGTGTGCCCAGAACAAAAGAACAGTGTTCCTACACATACGGACTATATGTAGTCCAAATCTTCTTCTAAAACTGATACAATGCACTGGTCCTCTAACATCCAATGGTTGTCAGTTAAGAAGAGAAACGTGTGAGCTTAGTGAATGATGTAGTTCCTTTGAACTGAAAAGTGACTGCCCTTACCTGAAACGAAGTCTTGCTTGTAGTAAGACACAGAGCCTTGGATTTAAGTCCATTTCTGAAGGGAAACACAAAGCATAGTTCTCATCCATGGATCACACTCTGCTTTAGAGCGAGAAGCACACTCTTGCTTTCTAGAGTCTCTAATACAGCAGGAAATCTGAGTGTGCCCAGAACAAAAGAAGGGTGTTTCCTACACATATGGACCATATGTAGTCCAAATCTGCTTCTGAAACTGATACAAAGCACTGACCATCTTACATCCAATGCTTGTCTGTTAAGATGAGAAACGTGTGAGCTTCGTGATCGATGTAGGTCGTTTGAGCAGAAAAGTGACTGCCCTTACCTGAAACGAAGTCTTGCTTGTAGGGAGACTCAGAGCATGGCATTTAACTCCATTACTGAAGTGAAACACACAGCATTGTCTCATTCATTGATCACACTCTGCTTTAGAACAAGAAGCACGCTTTTGCTTTCTAGAGTCTCTAAGACAGCAGCAAACGTGAGTGTGCTGAGAACAAAAGAACGGTGTTTCCTACACTTACAGACATTATATAGTCCAACTCTGCATCTGAAACTGATACGAAGCATTGGTCCTCTAAAATCCAATGCTTGTCTGTGAAGATGAGAAACGTGTGAGCTTCGTGAATGATGTAGTTTGTTTGAGCTGAAAAGTGACTGCCCTTACCTGAAATGAAGTCTTGCTTGTAGGAAGACACAGAGCCTGGGATTTAACTCCTTTTCTGAAGGGAAACACACAGCTTAGTTCTCATCCATGGATCACACTCTGCTTTAGAGCGAGTAGCACGCTCTTGCTTTCTCCAGTCTCTAAGACAGCAGGAAACGTGAGTGTGCTGAGAAAAAAAGAACGGTGTTTCCTACACATACAGACCATATCTAGTCCAACTCTGCTTCTGAAAGTGATACAAAGCACTGGTCCTCTAACATCCAATGCTTGTCAGTTAAGATGAGAAACGTGTGAGCTCAGTGAAGGATGTAGTTCGTTTGAGCTAAAAAGTGACTGCCCTTACCTGAAACGAAGTCTTGCTTGTAGGAAGACACAGAGCCTGGGATTTAAGTCCATTTCTGAAGGGAAACACACAACATAGTTCTCATCCATGGATCACACTCTGCTTTAGAGCAAGAAGCACGCTCTTGCATTCTAAAGTCTCTAAGACAGCAGGAAAGGTGAGTGTGCTGAGAACAAAAGAACGGTGTTTCATACACTTACAGACATTATATAGTCCAACTCTGCATCTGAAACTGATACAAAGCACTGGTCCTCTAAAATCCAATGCTTGTCTGTTAAGATGAGAAACGTGTGAACTCAGTGAACGATGTAGTTCGTTTCAGCTGAAAAGTGATTGCCCTTACCTGAAACGAAGTCTTACCTGTAGGAAGACACAGCGTCTGGGATTTAACTCCATTTCTGTAGGGAAACATACAGCATAGTTCTCATCAATCGATCACACTCTGCCTTAGAGCAAGAAGCACGCTCTTGCATTCTAAAGTCTCTAAGACAGCAGGAAACGTGAGTGTGCTGAGGACAAAAGAACGGTGTTTCCTACACATACGGACAATATCTAGTTCAACTCTTCTTCTGAAACTGATACAAAGCACTGGTCCTCTAACATCCAATGCTTGTCATTTAAGATGAGAAACGTTTGAGCTTCATGAACGATGTAGTTCGTTTGAGCAGAAAAGTGACTGCCCTTACCTGAAAGGAAGTCTTGCCTGTAGGAAGACACAGAGCCTGGGATTTAAGTCCATTTCTGAGGGAAACACACAGCATAGTTCTCA
This sequence comes from Onychomys leucogaster, assembly GCA_949786385.1. Taxonomy (NCBI): domain Eukaryota; kingdom Metazoa; phylum Chordata; class Mammalia; order Rodentia; family Cricetidae; genus Onychomys; species Onychomys leucogaster. The sequence continues at coordinate 1,135,101 of CATKUP010000063.1, forward strand.
TCCATGGATCACACTCTGCTTTAGAGCAAGAAGCACGCTCTTGCTTTCTAGATTCTCTAATATAGCAGGAAATCTGAGTGTGCCCAGAACAAAAGAACGGTGTTCCTACACATACGGACTATATGTAGTCCAAATCTTCTTCTAAAACTGATACAATGCACTGGTCCTCTAACATCCAATGGTTGTCAGTTAAGAAGAGAAACGTGTGAGCTTCGTGAACGATCTAGTTCCTTTGAGCAGAAAAGTGACTGCCCTTACCTGAAACGAAGTCTTGCTTGTAGGAAGATTCAGAGCCTGAGATTTAACTCTATTTCTGAATTGAAACACAAAGCACAGTTCTCATCCATGGATCACACTCTGCTTTAGAGCGAGAAGCACACTCTTGCTTTATAGAGTCTCTAATACAGCAGGAAATCTGAGTGTGCCCAGAACAAAAGAACGGTGTTTCCTACACTTAAGGACAATATGTAATCCAAATCTTCTTCTGAAACTGATAGAATGCACTGGTCCTCTAACATCCAATGCTTGTCTGTTAAGATGATAAACGTGTGAGCTTCGTGAAAGATGTAGTTCGTTTGAGCAGAAAAGTGACTGCACTTACCTGAAACGAAGTCTTGCTTGTAGGAAGACTCAGAGCATGGGATTTAACTCCATTTCTGAAGTGAAACACACAGCAGTGTTCGCATCCATGGATCACACTCTGCTTTAGAGCGAGAAGCACACTCTTGCTTTCTAGAGTCTCTAATACAGCAGGAAATCTGAGTGTGCCCAGAACAAAAGAAGGGTGTTTCCTACAATTACGGACATTATATAGTCCAACTCTGCATCTGAATCTGATACAAAGCACTGGTCCTCTAAAATCCAATGCTTGTCTGTTAAGATGAGAAACGTGTGAGCTTCGTGAACGATGTAGTTCGTTTGAGCTGAAAAGTGACTGCCCTTACCTGAAACGAAGTCTTGCCTGTAGGAAGACACAGAGTCTGGGATTTAACTCCATTTCTGAAGGGAAACATACAGCATAGTTCTCATCAATGGATCACACTTTGCTTTAGAGCAAGAAGCACGCTCTTGCTTTTTAGAGTCTCTAATACAGCAGGAAATCTGAGTGTGCCCAGAACAAAAGAACGGTGTTTCCTACACATACTGACTATATGTAGTCCAAATCTTCTTCTGAAACTGATACAGTGCACTGGTCCTCTAACATCCAATGCTTGTCTGTTAAGATGAGAAACGTGTGAGCTCCGTGAAGGATGTAGTTTGTTTGAGCTGAAAAGTGACTGCCCTTACCTGAAACGAAGTCTTGCTTGTAGGAAGACACAGAGACTGGGATTTAAGTCCATTTCTGAAGGGAAACACACAGCATAGTTCTCATCCATGGATCACACTCTGCTTTAGAGCAAGAAGCACGCTCTTGCATTCTAAAGTCTCTAAGATAGCAGGAAACGTGAGTGTGCTGAGGACAAAAGAACGGTGTTTCCTACACATACGGACAATATCTAGTTCAACTCTTCTTCTGAAACTGATACAAAGCACTGGTCCTCTAACATCCAATGTTTGTCATTTAAGATGAGAAACGTTTGAGCTTCATGAACGATGTAGTTTGTTTGAGCAGAAAAGTGACTGCCCTTACCTGAAAGGAAGTCTTGCCTGTAGGAAGACACAGAGCCTGGGATTTAAGTCCATTTCTGAAGGGAAACACACAGCATAGTTCTCATCCATGGATCACACTCTGCTTTAGAGCAAGAAGCACGCTATTGCTTTCTAGATTCTCTAATATAGCAGGAAATCTGAGTGTGCCCAGAACAAAAGAACGGTATTCCTACACATACGGACTATATGTAGTCCAAATATTCTTCTAAAACTGATACAATGCACTGGTCCTCTAACATCCAATGGTTGTCACTTAAGAAGAGAAACGTGTGAGCTTCGTGAACGATCTAGTTCCTTTGAGCAGAAAAGTGACTGTCCTTACCTGAAACGAAGTCTTGCTTGTAGGGAGACTCAGAGCATGGGATTTTACTCCATTTCTGAAGTGAAACACACAGCATTGTCTCACTCATTGATCACACTCTGCTTTAGAACAAGAAGCAAGCTCTTGCTTTCTAGAGTCTCTAAGACAGCAGGAAATGTGAGTGTGCTGAGAAGAAAAGAACGGTGTTTCCTACACATACGGACCATATCTAGTCCAACTCTGCTTCTGAAACTGATAGAAAGGACGGGTCCTCTAACATCCAATGCTTGTCTGTTAAGATGAGAAACGTGTGAGCTTTGTGAACGATGTAGTTCGTTTGAGGAGAAAACTGACTGCCCTTACCTGATATGAAGTCTTGCTTGTAGGAAGACACAGAGCCTGGGATTTAACTCCTTTTCTGAAGGGAAACACACAGCTTAGTTCTCATCCATGGATCACACTCTGCTTTAGAGCGAGTAGCACGCTCTTGCTTTCTCCAGTCTCTAAGACAGCAGGAAAAGTGAGTGTGCTGAGAACAAAAGAACGGTGTTTCCTACACATACAGACCATATCTAGTCCAACTCTGCTTCTGAAAGTGATACAAAGCACTGGTCCTCTAACATCCAATGCTTGTCAGTTAAGATGAGAAACGTGTGAGCTTAGTGAATGATGTAATTCCTTTGAGCTGAAAAGTGACTGCCCTTACCTGAAACGAAGTCTTGCCTGTAGGAAGACACAGAGCCTGGATTTAAGTCCATTTCTGAAGGGAAACACACAGCATAGTTCTCATCCATGGATCACACTCTGCTTTAGAGCGAGTAGCACGCTCTTGCTTTCTACAGTCTCAAAGACAGCAGGAAACGTGAGTGTGCTGAGAACAAAAGAACGGTGTTTCCTACACATATGGACCATATCTAGTCCAACTCTGCTTCTGAAAGTGAAACAAAGCACTGGTCCTCTAACATCCAATGCTTGTCAGTTAAGATGAGAACGTGTGAGCTTAGTGAATGATGTAATTCCTTTGAACTGAAAAGTGACTGCCCTTACCTGAAACGAAGTCTTGCTTGTAGTAAGACACAGAGCCTGGGATTTAAGTCCATTTCTGAAGGGAAACACACAGCATAGTTCTCATCCATGGATCACACTCTGCTTTAGAGCGAGAAGCACACTCTTGCTTTCTAGAGTCTCTAATACAGCAGGAAATCTGAGTGGGCCCAGAACAAAAGAAGGGTGTTTGCTACAATTACGGACATTATATAGTCCAACTCTGCATCTGAAACTGATACAAAGCACTGGTCCTCTAAAATCCAATGCTTGTCAGTTAAGATGAGAAACGTGTGAGCTTCGTGAAATATGTAGTTCGTTTGAGCTGAAAAGTGACTGCCCTTACCTGAAACGAAGTCTTGCTTGTAGGAAGACACAGAGCCTGGGATTTAAGTCCATTTCTGAAGGGAAATACACAGCATAGTTGTCATCCATGGATCACACTCTGCTTTAGAGCGAGAAGCACACTCTTGCTTTCTAGAGTCTCTAATACAGCAGGAAATCTGAGTGTGCCCAGAACAAAAGAACGGTGTTTCCTAAACATATGGACCATATGTAGTCCAAATCTGCTTCTGAAACTGATACAAAGCACTGACCATCTTACATCCAATGCTTGTCAGTTAAGATGAGAAACGTGTGAGCCTCGTGATCGATGTAGTTCGTTTGAGCAGAAAAGTGACTGCCCTTACCTGAAACGAAGTCTTGCTTGTAGGGAGACTCAGAGCATGGGATTTAACTCCATTTCTGAAGTGAAACACACAGCATTGTCTCATTCATTGATCACACTCTGCTTTAGAACAAGAAGCACGCTCTTGCTTTCTAGATTCTCTAAGACAGCAGGAAACGTGAGTGTGCTGAGAAGAAAAGAACGGTGTTTCCTACACATACGGAGCATATCTAGTCCAACTCTGCTTCTGAAACTGATACAAAGGACTGGTCCTCTAACATCCAATGCTTGTCTGTTAAGATGAGAAACGTGTGAGCTCAGTGAAGGATGTAGTTCCTTTGAGCTGAAAAGTGACTGCCCTTACCTGAAACGAAGTCTTGCTTGTAGGAAGACTCAGAGCCTGAGATTTAACTCCATTTCTGAAGTGAAACACACAACACAGTTCTCATCCATGGATCACACACTGCTTTAGAGCGAGAAGCACACTCTTGCTTTATAGAGTCTCTAATACAGCAGGAAATCTGAGTGTGCCCAGAACAAAAGAACGGTGTTTCCTACACAAATGGACCATATGTAGTCCAAATCTGCTTCTGAAACTGATACAAAGCACTGACCATCTTACATCCAATGCTTGTCAGTTAAGATGAGAAACGTGTGAGCTTCGTGAAATATGTAGTTCGTTTGAGTAGAAAAGTGACTGCCCTCACCTGAATTGAAGTCTTGCTTGTAGGAAGACTCAGAGCCTGGGATTTAACTCCATTTCTGAAGTAAAACACACAGCAGTGTAATCATCCATTGATCACACTCTGCTTTAGAATAAGAAGCACGCTCTTGCTTTCTAGATTCTCTAAGACAGCAGCAAACGTGAGTGTGCTGAGAACAAAAGAACGGTGTTTCCTACACTTACAGACATTATATAGTCCAACTCTGCATCTGAAACTGATACAAAGCATTGGTCCTCTAAAATCCAATGCTTGTCTGTTAAGATGAGAAACGTGTGAGCTTCGTGAATGATGTAGTTCGTTTGAGCTGAAAAGTGACTGCCCTTACCTGAAACGAAGTCTTGCCTGTAGGAAGACACAGAGTCTGGGATTTAACTCCATTTCTGAAGGGAAACATACAGCATAGTTCTCATCCATGGATCACACTATGCTTTAGAGCAAGAAGCACGCTCTTGCTTTCTAGATTCTCTAATATAGCAGGAAATCTGAGTGTGCCCAGAACAAAAGAACGGTGTTTCCTACACATACTGACCATATGTAGTCCAAATCTGCTTCTGAAACTGATACAAAGCACTGACCCTCTAACATCCAATGCTTGTCAGTTAAGATGAGAAACGTGTGAGCTTTGTGAACGATGTAGTTCGTTTGAGGAGAAAACTGACTGCCCTTACCTGAAATGAAGTCTTGCTTATAGGAAGACACAGAGCCTGGGATTTAACTCCTTTTCTGAAGGGAAACACACAGCTTAGTTCTCATCCATGGATCACACTCTGCTTTAGAGCGAGTAGCACGCTCTTGCTTTCTCCAGTCTCTAAGACAGCAGGAAAAGTGAGTGTGCTGAGAACAAAAGAACGGTGTTTCCTACACATACAGACCATATCTAGTCCAACTCTGCTTCTGAAAGTGATACAAAGCACTGGTCCTCTAACATCCAATGCTAGTCAGTTAAGATGTGAAACGTGTGAGCTTAGTGAATGATGTAATTCCTTTGAGCTGAAAAGTGACTGCCCTTACCTGAAACGATGTCTTGCCTGTAGGAAGACACAGAGCCTGGGATTTAAGTCCATTTCAGAAGGGAAACACACAGCATAGTTCTCATCCATGGATCACACTCTGCTTTAGAGCAAGAAGCACGCTCTTGCTTTCTAGATTCTCTAATATAGCAGGAAATCTGATTGTGCCCAGAACAAAAGAACGGTGTTTCCTACACATACGGACTATATGTATTCCAAATCTTCTTCTGAAACTGATACAATGCACTGGTCCTCTAACATCCAATGGTTGTCAGTTAAGATGAGAAACGTGTGAGCTTCGTGAACGATCTAGTTCCTTTGAGCAGAAAAGTGACTGCCCTTACCTGAAACGAAGTCTTGCTTGTAGGGAGACTCAGAGCATGGGATTTAACTCCATTTCTGAAGTGAAACACACAGCATTGTCTCATTCATTGATCACACTCTGCTTTAGAACAAGAAGCACGCTCTTGCTTTCTAGAGTCTCTAAGACAGCAGGAAAGGTGAGTGTGCTGAGAACTAAAGAACGGTGTTTCCTACACATACGGACCATATCCAGTCCAACTCTGCTTCTGAAACTGATAGAAAGGACTGGTCCTCTAACATCCAATGCTTGTCTGTTAAGATGAGAAACGTGTGAACTCAGTGAACGATGTAGTTCGTTTGAGCTGAAAAGGGACTGCCCTTACCTGAAACGAAGTCTTGCCTGTAGGAAGACACAGAGTCTGGGATTTAACTCCATTTCTGTAGGGAAACATTGAGCATAGTTCTCATCAATCGATCACACTCTGCCTTAGAGCAAGAAGCACGCTCTTGCTTTCTAAAGTCTCTAAGACAGCAGGAAACGTGAGTGTGCCCAGAACAAAAGAAGGGTGTTTCCTACACATATCGACCATATGTAGTCCAAATCTGCTTCTGAAACTGATACAAAGCACTGACCATCTTACATCCAATGCTTGTCAGTTAAGATGAGAAACGTGTGAGCTTCGTGAAATATGTAGTTCGTTTGAGCAGAAAAGTGACTGCCCTTACCTGAAACGAAGTCTTGCTTGTAGGGAGACTCAGAGCATGGGATTTAACTCCATTTCTGAAGTGAAACACACAGCATTGTCTCATTCATTGATCACACTCTGCTTTAGAACAAGAAGCACGCTCTTGCTTTCTAGAGTTTCTAAGACAGCAGGAAACGTGAGTGTGCTGAGAAGAAAAGAACGGTGTTTCCTACACATAGGGACCATATCTAGTCCAACTCTGCTTCTGAAACTGATACAAAGGACTGGTCCTCTAACATCCAATGCTTGTCTGTTAAGATGAGAAACGTATGAGCTCAGTGAACGATGTAGTTCCTTTGAGCTGAAAAGTGACTGCCCTTACCTGAAACGAAGTCTTGCTTGTAGGAAGACTCAGAGCCTGAGATTTAACTCCATTTTCGAATTGAAACACACAGCACAGTTCTCATCCATGGATCACACACTGCTTTAGAGCGAGAAGCACACTCTTGCTTTATAGAGTCTCTAATAGAGCAGGAAATCTGAGTGTGCCCAGAACAAAAGAACGGTGTTTCCTACACAAATGGACCATATGTAGTCCAAATCTGCTTCTGAAACTGATACAAAGCACTGACCATCTTACATCCAATGCTTGTCAGTTAAGATGAGAAACGTGTGAGCTTCGTGAAATATGTAGTTCGTTTGAGCAGAAAAGTGACTGCCCTCACCTGAATTGAAGTCTTGCTTGTAGGAAGACTCAGAGCCTGGGATTTAACTCCATTTCTGAAGTAAAACACACAGCAGTGTAATCATCTATTGATCACACTCTGCTTTAGAATAAGTAGCACGCTCTTGCTTTCTAGATTCTCTAAGACAGCAGCAAACGTGAGTGTGCTGAGAACAAAAGAACGGTGCTTCCTACACTTACAGACATTATATAGTCCAACTCTGCATCTGAAACTGATACAAAGCATTGGTCCTCTAAAATCCAATGCTTGTCTGTTAAGATGAGAAACGTGTGAGTTTCGTGAATGATGTCGTTCGTTTGAGCTGAAAAGTGACTGCCCTTACCTGAAACGAAGTCTTGCCTGTAGGAAGACACAGAGTCTGGGATTTAACTCCATTTCTGAAGGGAAACATACAGCATAGTTCTCATCCATGGATCACACTCTGCTTTAGAGCAAGAAGCACGCTCTTGCTTTCTAGATTCTCTAATATAGCAGGAAATCTGAGTGTGCCCAGAACAAAAGAACGGTGTTTCCTACACATACGGACTATATGTATTCCAAATCTTCTTCTGAAACTGATACAATGCACTGGTCCTCTAACATCCAATGGTTGTCAGTTAAGATGAGAAACGTGTGAGCTTCGTGAACGATCTAGTTCCTTTGAGCAGAAAAGTGACTGCCCTTACCTGAAACGAAGTCTTGCTTGTAGGGAGACTCAGAGCATGGGATTTAACTCCATTTCTGAAGTGAAACACACAGCATTGTCTCATTCATTGATCACACTCTGCTTTAGAACAAGAAGCACGCTCTTGCTTTCTAGAGTCTCTAAGACAGCAGGAAAGGTGAGTGTGCTGAGAACTAAAGAACGGTGTTTCCTACACATACGGACCATATCCAGTCCAACTCTGCTTCTGAAACTGATAGAAAGGACTGGTCCTCTAACATCCAATGCTTGTCTGTTAAGATGAGAAACGTGTGAACTCAGTGAACGATGTAGTTCGTTTGAGCTGAAAAGGGACTGCCCTTACCTGAAACGAAGTCTTGCCTGTAGGAAGACACAGAGTCTGGGATTTAACTCCATTTCTGTAGGGAAACATTGAGCATAGTTCTCATCAATCGATCACACTCTGCCTTAGAGCAAGAAGCACGCTCTTGCTTTCTAAAGTCTCTAAGACAGCAGGAAACGTGAGTGTGCCCAGAACAAAAGAAGGGTGTTTCCTACACATATCGACCATATGTAGTCCAAATCTGCTTCTGAAACTGATACAAAGCACTGACCATCTTACATCCAATGCTTGTCAGTTAAGATGAGAAACGTGTGAGCTTCGTGAAATATGTAGTTCGTTTGAGCAGAAAAGTGACTGCCCTTACCTGAAACGAAGTCTTGCTTGTAGGGAGACTCAGAGCATGGGATTTAACTCCATTTCTGAAGTGAAACACACAGCATTGTCTCATTCATTGATCACACTCTGCTTTAGAACAAGAAGCACGCTCTTGCTTTCTAGAGTTTCTAAGACAGCAGGAAACGTGAGTGTGCTGAGAAGAAAAGAACGGTGTTTCCTACACATAGGGACCATATCTAGTCCAACTCTGCTTCTGAAACTGATACAAAGGACTGGTCCTCTAACATCCAATGCTTGTCTGTTAAGATGAGAAACGTATGAGCTCAGTGAACGATGTAGTTCCTTTGAGCTGAAAAGTGACTGCCCTTACCTGAAACGAAGTCTTGCTTGTAGGAAGACTCAGAGCCTGAGATTTAACTCCATTTCTGAATTGAAACACACAGCACAGTTCTCATCCATGGATCACACACTGCTTTAGAGCGAGAAGCACACTCTTGCTTTATAGAGTCTCTAATAGAGCAGGAAATCTGAGTGTGCCCAGAACAAAAGAACGGTGTTTCCTACACAAATGGACCATATGTAGTCCAAATCTGCTTCTGAAACTGATACAAAGCACTGACCATCTTACATCCAATGCTTGTCAGTTAAGATGAGAAACGTGTGAGCTTCGTGAAATATGTAGTTCGTTTGAGCAGAAAAGTGACTGCCCTCACCTGAATTGAAGTCTTGCTTGTAGGAAGACTCAGAGCCTGGGATTTAACTCCATTTCTGAAGTAAAACACACAGCAGTGTAATCATCTATTGATCACACTCTGCTTTAGAATAAGTAGCACGCTCTTGCTTTCTAGATTCTCTAAGACAGCAGCAAACGTGAGTGTGCTGAGAACAAAAGAACGGTGCTTCCTACACTTACAGACATTATATAGTCCAACTCTGCATCTGAAACTGATACAAAGCATTGGTCCTCTAAAATCCAATGCTTGTCTGTTAAGATGAGAAACGTGTGAGTTTCGTGAATGATGTCGTTCGTTTGAGCTGAAAAGTGACTGCCCTTACCTGAAACGAAGTCTTGCCTGTAGGAAGACACAGAGTCTGGGATTTAACTCCATTTCTGAAGGGAAACATACAGCATAGTTCTCATCCATGGATCACACTCTGCTTTAGAGCAAGAAGCACGCTCTTGCTTTCTAGATTCTCTAATATAGCAGGAAATCTGAGTGTGCCCAGAACAAAAGAACGGTGTTTCCTACACATACGGACCATATGTAGTCCAAATCTGCTTCTGAAACTGATACAAAGCACTGACCCTCTAACATCCAATGCTTGTCAGTTAAGATGAGAAACGTGTGAGCTTTGTGAACGATGTAGTTCGTTTGAGCAGAAAACTGACTGCCCTTACCTGAAATGAAGTCTTGCTTGTAGGAAGACACAGAGCCTGGGATTTAACTCCTTTTCTGAAGGGAAACACACAGCTTAGTTCTCATCCATGGATCACACTCTGCTTTAGAGCGAGTAGCACGCTCTCGCTTTCTCCAGTCTCTAAGACAGCAGGAAACGTGAGTGTGCTGAGAACAAAAGAACGGTGTTTCCTACACATACAGACCATATCTAGTCCAACTCTGCTTCTGAAAGTGATACAAAGCACTGGTCCTCTAACATCCAATGCTTGTCAGTTAAGATGAGAAACGTGTGAGCTTAGTGAATGATGTAATTCCTTTGAGCTGAAAAGTGACTGCCCTTACCTAAAATGAAGTCTTGACTGTGACTGTAGGAAGACACAGAGTCTGGGATTTAACTCCATTTCTGAAGGGAAACATACAGCATAGTTCTCATCAATGGATCACACTTTGCTTTAGAGCAAGAAGCACGCTCTTGCTTTCTAGAGTCTCTAATACAGCAGGAAATCTGAGTGTGCCCAGAACAAAAGAATGGTGTTTCCTACACATACTGACTATATGTAGTCCAAATCTTCTTCTGAAACTGATACAAAGCACTGGTCCTCTAACATCCAATGCTTGTCTGTTAAGATGAGAAACGTGTGAGCTCAGTGAAGGATGTAGTTCGTTTGAGCTGAAAAGTGACTGCCCTTACCTGAAACGAAGTCTTGCTTGTAGGAAGACACAGAGCCTGGGATTTAACTCCTTTTCTGAAGGGAAACACACAGCATAGTTCTCATCCATGGATCACACTCTGCTTTAGAGCAAGAAGCACGCTCTTGCATTCTAAAGTCTCTAAGACAGCAGGAAACTTGAGTGTGCTGAGGACAAAAGAACGGTGTTTCCTACACATACGGACGATATCTAGTCCAACTCTTCTTCTGAAACTGATACAAAGCACTGGTCCTCTTACATCCAATGCTTGTCATTTAAGATGAGAAACGTTTGAGCTTAATGAACGATGTAGTTTGTTTGAGCAGAAAAGTGACTGCCCTTACCTGAAACGAAGTCTTGCCTGTAGGAAGACACAGAGCCTGGGATTTAAGTCCATTTCTGAAGGGAAACACACGGCATAGTTCTCATCCATGGATCACACTCTGCTTTAGAGCAAGAAGCACGCTCTTGCTTTCTAGATTCTCTAATATAGCAGGAAATCTGAGTGTGCCCAGAACAAAAGAACGGTGTTCCTACACATACGGACTATATGTAGTCCAAATCTTCTTCTAAAAGTGATACAATGCACTGGTCCTCTAACATCCAATGGTTGTCAGTTAAGAAGAGAAACGTGTGAGCTTAGTGAATGATGTAGTTCCTTTGAACTGAAAAGTGACTGCCCTTACCTGAAACGAACTATTGCTTGTAGGAAGACACATAGTCTGGGATTTAACTCCATTTCCGAAGGGAAACATACAGCATAGTTCTCATCCATGGAACACACTCTGCTTTAGAGCAAGAAGCATGCTCTTGCTTTCTAGATTCTCTAAAATAGCAGGAAATCTGAGTGTGCCCAGAACAAAAGAACGGTGTTTCCTACACATACGGACCATATGTAGTCCAAATCTGCTTCTGAAACTGATACAAAGCACTGATCCTCTAACATCCAATGCTTGTCAGTTAAGATGAGAAACGTGTGAGCTTTGTGAATGATGCAGTTCGTTTGAGCAGAAAACTGACTGCCCTTACCTGAAATGAATTCTTGCTTGTAGGAAGACTCAGAGCCTGGGATTTAACTCCTTTTCTGAAGGGAAACACACAGCTTAGTTCTCATCCATGGATCACACTCTGCTTTAGAGCGAGAAGCACGCTCTTGCTTTCTAAAGTCTCTAATAGAGCAGGAAACGTGAGTGTGCCCAGAACAAAAGAAGGGTGTTTCCTACACATATCGACCATATGTAGTCCAAATCTGCTTCTGAAACTGATACAAAGCACTGACCATCTTACATCCAATGCTTGTCAGTTAAGATGAGAAACGTGTGAGCTTCGTGAAATATGTAGTTCGTTTGAGCAGAAAAGTGACTGCCCTTACCTGAAACGAAGTCTTGCTTGTAGGGAGACTCAGAGCATGGGATTTAACTCCATTTCTGAAGTGAAACACACAGCATTGTCTCATTCATTGATCACACTCTGCTTTAGAACAAGAAGCACGCTCTTGCTTTCTAGAGTCTCTAAGACAGCAGGAAACGTGAGTGTGCTGAGAAGAAAAGAACGGTGTTTCCTACACATACGGACCATATCTAGTCCAACTCTGCTTCTGAAACTGATACAAAGGACCGGTCCTCTAACATCCAATGCTTGTCTGTTAAGATGAGAAACGTATGAGCTCAGTGAACGATGTAGTTCCTTTGAGCTGAAAAGTGACTGCCCTTACCTGAAACGAAGTCTTGCTTGTAGGAAGACTCAGAGCCTGAGATTTAACTCCATTTCTGAATTGAAACACACAGCACAGTTCTCATCCATGGATCACACACTGCTTTAGAGCGAGAAGCACACTCTTGCTTTATAGAGTCTCTAATACAGCAGGAAATCTGAGTGTGCCCAGAACAAAAGAACGGTGTTTCCTACACAAATGGACCATATGTAGTCCAAATCTGCTTCTGAAACTGATACAAAGCACTGACCATCTTACATCCAATGCTTGTCAGTTAAGATGAGAAACGTGTGAGCTTCGTGAAATATGTAGTTCGTTTGAGCAGAAAAGTGACTGCCCTCACCTGAATTGAAGTCTTGCTTGTAGGAAGACTCAGAGCCTGGGATTTAACTCCATTTCTGAAGTAAAACACACAGCAGTGTAATCATCTATTGATCACACTCTGCTTTAGAATAAGTAGCACGCTCTTGCTTTCTAGATTCTCTAAGACAGCAGCAAACGTGAGTGTGCTGAGAACAAAAGAACGGTGCTTCCTACACTTACAGACATTATATAGTCCAACTCTGCATCTGAAACTGATACAAAGCATTGGTCCTCTAAAATCCAATGCTTGTCTGTTAAGATGAGAAACGTGTGAGCTTCGTGAATGATGTCGTTCGTTTGAGCTGAAAAGTGACTGCCCTTACCTGAAACGAAGTCTTGCCTGTAGGAAGACACAGAGTCTGGGATTTAACTCCATTTCTGAAGGGAAACATACAGCATTGTTCTCATCCATGGATCACACTCTGCTTTAGAGCAAGAAGCACTCTCTTGCTTTCTAGATTCTCTAATATAGCAGGAAATCTGAGTGTGCCCAGAACAAAAGAACGGTTTTTCCTACACATACGGACCATATGTAGTCCAATCTGCTTCTGAAACTGATACAAAGCACTGACCCTCTAACATCCAATGCTTGTCAGTTAAGATGAGAAACGTGTGAGCTTTGTGAACGATGTAGTTCGTTTGAGCAGAAAACTGACTGCCCTTACCTGAAATGAAGTCTTGCTTGTAGGAAGACACAGAGCCTGGGATTTAACTCCTTTTCTGAAGGGAAACACACAGCTTAGTTCTCATCCATGGATCACACTCTGCTTTAGAGCGAGTAGCATGCTCTCGCTTTCTCCAGTCTCTAAGACAGCAGGAAACGTGAGTGTGCTGAGAACAAAAGAACGGTGTTTCCTACACATACAGACCATATCTAGTCCAACTCTGCTTCTGAAAGTGATAGAAAGCACTGGTCCTCTAACATCCAATGCTTGTCAGTTAAGATGAGAAACGTGTGAGCTTAGTGAATGATGTAATTCCTTTGAGCTGAAAAGTGACTGCCCTTACCTGAAACGAAGTCTTGACTGTAGGAAGACACAGAGTCTGGGATTTAACTCCATTTCTGAAGGGAAACATACAGCATAGTTCTCATCAATGGATCACACTTTGCTTTAGAGCAAGAAGCACGCTCTTGCTTTCTAGAGTCTCTAATACAGCAGGAAATCTGAGTGTGCCCAGAACAAAAGAATGGTGTTTCCTACACATACTGACTATATGTAGTCCAAATCTTCTTCTGAAACTGATACAAAGCACTGGTCCTCTAACATCCAATGCTTGTCTGTTAAGATGAGAAACGTGTGAGCTCATTGAAGGATGTAGTTCGTTTGAGCTGAAAAGTGACTGCCCTTACCTGAAACGAAGTCTTGCTTGTAGGAAGACACAGAGCCTGGGATTTAAGTCCATTTCTGAAGGGAAACACACAGCATAGTTCTCATCCATGGATCACACTCTGCTTTAGAGCAAGAAGCACGCTCTTGCATTCTAAAGTCTCTAAGACTGCAGGAAACGTGAGTGTGCTGAGGACAAAAGAATGGTGTTTCCTACACATACGGACGATATCTAGTCCAACTCTTCTTCTGAAACTGATACAAAGCACTGGTCCTCTTACATCCAATGCTTGTCATTTAAGATGAGAAACGTTTGAGCTTAATGAACGATGTAGTTTGTTTGAGCAGAAAAGTGACTGCCCTTACCTGAAACGAAGTCTTGCCTGTAGGAAGACACAGAGCCTGGGATTTAAGTCCATTTCTGAAGGGAAACACACGGCATAGTTCTCATCCATGGATCACACTCTGCTTTAGAGCAAGAAGCACGCTCTTGCTTTCTAGATTCTCTAATATAGCAGGAAATCTGAGTGTGCCCAGAACAAAAGAACGGTGTTCCTACACATACGGACTATATGTAGTCCAAATCTTCTTCTAAAACTGATACAATGCACTGGTCCTCTAACATCCAATGGTTGTCAGTTAAGAAGAGAAACGTGTGAGCTTAGTGAATGATGTAGTTCCTTTGAACTGAAAAGTGACTGCCCTTACCTGAAACGAAGTATTGCTTGTAGGAAGACACATAGTCTGGGATTTAACTCCATTTCCGAAGGGAAACATACAGCATAGTTCTCATCCATGGAACACACTCTGCTTTAGAGCAAGAAGCACGCTCTTGCTTTCTAGATTCTCTAATATAGCAGGAAATCTGAGTGTGCCCAGAACAAAAGAACGGTGTTTCCTACACATACGGACCATATGTAGTCCAAATCTGCTTCTGAAACTGATACAAAGCACTGATCCTCTAACATCCAATGCTTGTCAGTTAAGATGAGAAACGTGTGAGCTTTGTGAATGATGCAGTTCGTTTGAGCAGAAAACTGACTGCCCTTACCTGAAATGAATTCTTGCTTGTAGGAAGACTCAGAGCCTGGGATTTAACTCCTTTTCTGAAGGGAAACACACAGCTTAGTTCTCATCCATGGATCACACTCTGCTTTAGAGCGAGAAGCACGCTCTTGCTTTCTACATTCTCTAAGACAGCAGGAAACATGAGTTTGCTGAGAACAAAAGAACGGTGTTTCCTACACATACGGACCATATCTAGTCCAACTCTGCTTCTGAAACTGATAGAAAGGACTGGTCCTCTAACATCCAATGCTTGTCTGTTAAGATGTGAAACGTGTGAACTCAGTTTACGATGTAGTTCGTTTGAGCTGAAAAGTGACTGCCCTTACCTGAAACGAAGTCTTGCCTGTAGGAAGACACAGAGTCTGGGATTTAACTCCATTTCTGTAGGGAAACATACAGCATAGTTCTCATCAATGGATCACACTTTGCTTTAGAGCAAGAATCACGCTCTTGCTTTCTAGAATCTCTAATACAGCAGGAAATCTGAGTGTGCCCAGAACAAAAGAACGGTGTTTCCTACACATACTGACTATATGTAGTCCAAATCTTCTTCTGAAACTGATACAGTTCACTGGTCCTCTAACATCCAATGGTTGTCTGTTAAGATGAGAAACGTGTGAGCTCAGTGAAGGATGTAGTTCGTTTGAGCTGAAAAGTGACTGCCCTTACCTGAAACGAAGTCTTGACTGTAGGAATACACAGAGCCTGGGATTTAAGTCCATTTCTGAAGGGAAACACACAGCATAGTTCTCATCCATGGATCACACTCTGCTTTAGAGCAAGAAGCACGCTCTTGCATTCTAAAGTCTCTAAGACAGCAGGAAACTTGAGTGTGCTGAGGACAAAAGTACGGTGTTTCCTACATATACGGAGAATATCTAGTTCAACTCTTCTTCTGAAACTGATACAAAGCACTGTTCCTCTAACATCCAATGCTTGTCATTTAAGATGAGAAATGTTTGAGCTTCATGGACGATGTAGTTCGTTTGAGCAGAAAAGTGACTGCCCTTACCTGAAAGGAAGTCTTGCCTGTAGGAAGACACAGAGCCTGGGATTTAAGTCCATTTCTGAAGGGAAACACACAGCATAGTTCTCATCCATGGATCACACTCTGGTTTAGAGCAAGAAGCACGCTCTTGCTTTCTAGATTCTCTAATATAGCAGGAAATCTGAGTGTGCCCAGAACAAAAGAACAGTGTTCCTACACATACGGACTATATGTAGTCCAAATCTTCTTCTAAAACTGATACAATGCACTGGTCCTCTAACATCCAATGGTTGTCAGTTAAGAAGAGAAACGTGTGAGCTTAGTGAATGATGTAGTTCCTTTGAACTGAAAAGTGACTGCCCTTACCTGAAACGAAGTCTTGCTTGTAGTAAGACACAGAGCCTTGGATTTAAGTCCATTTCTGAAGGGAAACACACAGCATAGTTCTCATCCATGGATCACACTCTGCTTTAGAGCGAGAAGCACACTCTTGCTTTCTAGAGTCTCTAATACAGCAGGAAATCTGAGTGTGCCCAAAACAAAAGAAGGGTGTTTCCTACACATATGGACCATATGTAGTCCAAATCTGCTTCTGAAACTGATACAAAGCACTGACCATCTTACATCCAATGCTTGTCTGTTAAGATGAGAAACGTGTGAGCTTCGTGATCGATGTAGGTCGTTTGAGCAGAAAAGTGACTGCCCTTACCTGAAACGAAGTCTTGCTTGTAGGGAGACTCAGAGCATGGGATTTAACTCCATTTCTGAAGTGAAACACACAGCATTGTCTCATTCATTGATCACACTCTGCTTTAGAACAGGAAGCACGCTTTTGCTTTCTAGAGTCTCTAAGACAGCAGGAAACGTGAGTGTGCTGAGAAGAAAAGAACGGTGTTTCCTACACATACGGACCATATCTAGTCCAACTCTGCTTCTGAAACTGATACAAAGGACTGGTCCTCTAACATCCAATGCTTGTCTGTTAAGATGAGAAACATGTGAGCTCAGTGAACGATGTAGTTCGTTTGAGCTGAAAAGTGACTGCCCTTACCTGAAACGAAGTCTTGCTTGTAGGAAGACTCAGAGCCTGTGATTTAACTCCATTTCTGAAGTGAAACACACAACACAGTTCTGATCCATGGATCACACACTGCTTTAGAGCGAGAAGCACACTCTTGCTTTATAGAGTCTCTAATACAGCAGGAAATCTGAGTGTGCCCAGAACAAAAGAATGGTGTTTCCTACACAAATGGACCATATGTATTCCAAATCTGCTTCTGAAACTGATACAAAGCACTGACCATCTTACATCCAATGCTTGTCAGTTAAGATGAGAAACGTGTGAGCTTCGTGAAATATGTAGTTCGTTTGAGCAGAAAAGTGACTGCCCTCACCTGAATTGAAGTCTTGCTTGTAGGAAGACTCAGAGCCTGGGATTTAACTCCATTTCTGAAGTAAAACACAGAGCAGTGTAATCATCCATTGATCACACTCTGCATTAGAATAAGAAGCACGCTCTTGCTTTCTAGATTCTCTAAGACAGCAGCAAACGGGAGTGTGCTGAGAACAAAAGAACGGTGTTTCCTACACTTACAGACATTATATAGTCCAACTCTGCATCTGAAACTGATACAAGGCATTGGTCCTCTAAAATCCAATGCTTGTCTGTGAAGATGAGAAACGTGTGAGCTTCGTGAATGATGTAGTTTCTTTGAGCTGAAAAGTGACTGCCCTTACCTGAAATGAAGTCTTGCTTGTAGGAAGACACAGAGCCTGGGATTTAACTCCTTTTCTGATGGGAAACACACAGCTTAGTTCTCATCCATGGATCACACTCTGCTTTAGAGCGAGTAGCACGCTCTTGCTTTCTCCAGTCTCTAAGACAGCAGGAAACGTGAGTGTGCTGAGAAAAAAAGAACGGTGTTTCCTACACATACAGACCATATCTAGTCCAACTCTGCTTCTGAAAGTGATACAAAGCACTGGTCCTCTAACATCCAATGCTTGTCAGTTAAGATGAGAAACGTGTGAGCTCAGTGAAGGATGTAGTTCGTTTGAGCCAAAAAGTGACTGCCCTTACCTGAAACGAAGTCTTGCTTGTAGGAAGACACAGAGCCTGGGATTTAAGTCCATTTCTGAAGGGAAACACACAACATAGTTCTCATCCATGGATCACACTCTGCTTTAGAGCAAGAAGCACGCTCTTGCATTCTAAAGTCTCTAA
Source organism: Onychomys leucogaster (assembly GCA_949786385.1). NCBI lineage: Eukaryota > Metazoa > Chordata > Mammalia > Rodentia > Cricetidae > Onychomys > Onychomys leucogaster. The sequence goes on from CATKUP010000063.1 coordinate 1,153,330, forward strand.
GACAGCAGGAAAGGTGAGTGTGCTGAGAACAAAAGAACGGTGTTTCATACACTTACAGACATTATATAGTCCAACTCTGCATCTGAAACTGATACAAAGCACTGGTCCTCTAAAATCCAATGCTTGTCTGTTAAGATGAGAAACGTGTGAACTCAGTGAACGATGTAGTTCGTTTCAGCTGAAAAGTGACTGCCCTTACCTGAAATGAAGTCTTGCCTATAGGAAGACACAGAGTCTGGGATTTAACTCCATTTCTGTAGGGAAACATACAGCATAGTTCTCATCAATCGATCACACTCTGCCTTAGAGCAAGAAGCACGCTCTTGCTTTCTCAAGTCTCTAAGACAGCAGGAAACGTGAGTGTGCCCAGAACAAAAGGTCGGTGTTTCCTACACATATCGACCATATGTAGTCCAAATCTGCTTCTGAAACTGATACAAAGCACTGACCCTCTAACATCCAATGCTTGTCAGTTAAGATGAGAAACGTGTGAGCTTCGTGAGCGATGTAGTTCGTTTCAGCAAAAAACTGACTGCCCTTACCTGAAACGAAGTCTTGCTTGTAGGAAGACACAGAGCCTGGGATGTAACTCCTTTTCTGAAGGGAAACACAAAGCTTAGTTCTCATCCATGGATCACACTCCTCTTTAGAGCGAGTAGCACGCTCTTGCTTTCTACAGTCTCTAAGACAGCATGAAATGTGAGTGTGCTGAGAACAAAAGAACAGTGTTTCCTACACATACAGACCATATCTAGTCCAACTCTGCTTCTGAAAGTGAAACAAAGCACTGGTCCTCTAACATCCAATGCTTGTCAGTTAAGATGCGAAACGTGTGAGCTTAGTGAATGATGTAATTCCTTTGAAATGAAAAGTGACTGCCCTTACCTGAAACGAAGTCTTGCTTGTAGTAAGACACAGAGCCTGGGATTTAAGTCCATTTCTGAAGGGAAACACACAGCATAGTTCTCATCCATGGATCACACTCTGCTTTAGAGCGAGAAGCACACTCTTGCTTCCTAGAGTCTCCAATACAGCAGGAAATCTGAGTGTGCCCAGAATAAAAGAAGGGTGTTTCCTACAATTACGGACATTATATAGTCCAACTCTGCATCTGAAACTGATACAAAGCACTGGTCCTCTAAAATCCAATGCTTGTCTGTTAAGATGAGAAACGTGTGAGCTTCGTGAACGATGTAGTTCGTTTGAGCTGAAAAGTGACTGCCCTTACCTGAAACGAAGTCTTGACTGTAGGAAGACACAGAGTCTGGGATTTAACTCCATTTCTGAAGGGAAACATACAGCATAGTTCTCATCAATGGATCACACTTTGCTTTAGAGCAAGAAGCACGCTCTTGCTTTCTAGAGTCTCTAATACAGCAGGAAATCTGAGTGTGCCCAGAACAAAAGAACGGTGTTTCCTACACATACTGACTATATGTAGTCCAAATCTTCTTCTGAAACTGATACAGTGCACTGGTCCTATAACATCCAATGCTTGTCTGTTAAGATGAGAAACGTGTGAGCTCAGTGAAGGATGTAGTTCGTTTGAGCTGAAAAGTGACTGCCCTTACCTGAAACGAAGTCTTGCTTGTAGGAAGTCACAGAGCCTGGGATTTAAGTCCATCTCTGAAGGGAAACACACAGCATAGTTCTCATCCATGGATCACACTCTGCTTTAGAGCAAGAAGCACGCTCTTGCATTCTAAAGTCTCTAAGACAGCAGGAAACGTGAGTGTGCTGAGGACAAAAGAACGGTGTTTCCTACACATACGGACAATATCTAGTTCAACTCTTCTTCTGAAACTGATACAAAGCACTGGTCCTCTAACATCCAATGCTTGTCATTTAAGATGAGAAACGTTTGAGCTTCATGAACGATGTAGTTCGTTTGAGCAGAAAAGTGACTGCCCTTACCTGAAAGGAAGTCTTGCCTGTAGGAAGACACAGAGCCTGGGATTTAAGTCCATTTCTGAAGGGAAACACACAGCATAGTTCTCATCCATGGATCACACTCTGGTTTAGAGCAAGAAGCACGCTCTTGCTTTCTAGATTCTCTAATATAGCAGGAAATCTGAGTGTGCCCAGAACAAAAGAACGGTGTTTCCTACACATACGGACTATATGTAGTCCAAATCTTCTTCTAAAACTGATACAATGCACTGGTCCTCTAACATCCAATGGTTGTAAGTTAAGAAGAGAAACGTGTGAGCTTCGTGAACGATCTAGTTCCTTTGAGCAGAAAAGTGACTGCCCTTACCTGAAACGAAGTCTTGCTTGTAGGAAGACTCAGAGCCTGAGATTTAACTCTATTTCTGAATTGAAACACACAGCACAGTTCTCATCCATGGATCACACTCTGCTTTAGAGCGAGAAGCACACTCTTGCTTTATAGAGTCTCTAATACAGCAGGAAATCTGAGTGTGCCCAGAACAAAAGAACGGTGTTTCCTACACATAAGGACAATATGTAATCCAAATCTTCTTCTGAAACTGATAGAATGCACTGGTCCTCTAACATCCAATGCTTGTCTGTTAAGATGATAAACGTGTGAGCTTCGTGAAAGATGTAGTTCGTTTGAGCAGAAAAGTGACTGCACTTACCTAAAACGAAGTCTTGCTTGTAGGAAGACTCAGAGCATGGGATTTAACTCCATTTCTGAAGTGAAACACACAGCAGTGTTCGCATCCATGGATCACACTCTGCTTTAGAGCGAGAAGCACACTCTTGCTTTCTAGAGTCTCTAATACTGCAGGAAATCTGAGTGTGCCCAGAACAAAAGAAGGGTGTTTCCTACAATTACGGACATTATATAGTCCAACTCTGCATCTGAATCTGATACAAAGCACTGGTCCTCTAAAATCCAATGCTTGTCTGTTAAGATGAGAAACGTGTGAGCTTCGTGAACGATGTAGTTCGTTTGAGCTGAAAAGTGACTGCCCTTACCTGAAACGAAGTCTTGCCTGTAGGAAGACACAGAGTCTGGGATTTAACTCCATTTCTGAAGGGAAACATACAGCATAGTTCTCATCAATGGATCACACTTTGCTTTAGAGCAAGAAGCACGCTCTTGCTTTTTAGAGTCTCTAATACAGCAGGAAATCTGAGTGTGCCCAGAACAAAAGAACGGTGTTTCCTACACATACTGACTATATGTAGTCCAAATCTTCTTCTGAAACTGATACAGTGCACTGGTCCTCTAACATCCAATGCTTGTCTGTTAAGATGAGAAACGTGTGAGCTCCGTGAAGGATGTAGTTTGTTTGAGCTGAAAAGTGACTGCCCTTACCTGAAACGAAGTCTTGCTTGTAGGAATACACAGAGACTGGGATTTAAGTCCATTTCTGAAGGGAAACACACAGCATAGTTCTCATCCATGGATCACACTCTGCTTTAGAGCAAGAAGCACGCTCTTGCATTCTAAAGTCTCTAAGACAGCAGGAAACGTGAGTGTGCTGAGGACAAAAGAACGGTGTTTCCTACACATACGGACAATATCTAGTTCAACTCTTCTTCTGAAACTGATACAAAGCACTGGTCCTCTAACATCCAATGCTTGTCATTTAAGATGAGAAACGTTTGAGCTTCATGAACGATGTAGTTTGTTTGAGCAGAAAAGTGACTGCCCTTACCTGAAAGGAAGTCTTGCCTGTAGGAAGACACAGAGCCTGGGATTTAAGTCCATTTCTGAAGGGAAACACACAGCATAGTTCTCATCCATGGATCACACTCTGGTTTAGAGCAAGAAGCACGCTCTTGCTTTCTAGATTCTCTAATATAGCAGGAAATCTGAGTGTGCCCAGAACAAAAGAACGGTGTTCCTACACATACGGACTATATGTAGTCCAAATCTTCTTCTAAAACTGATACAATGCACTGGTCCTCTAACATCCAATGGTTGTCAGTTAAGAAGAGAAACGTGTGAGCTTCGTGAACGATCTAGTTCCTTTGAGCAGAAAAGTGACTGTCCTTACCTGAAACGAAGTCTTGCTTGTAGGGAGACTCAGAGCATGGGATTTTACTCCATTTCTGAAGTGAAACACACAGCATTGTCTCACTCATTGATCACACTCTGCTTTAGAACAAGAAGCAAGCTCTTGCTTTCTAGAGTCTCTAAGACAGCAGGAAATGTGAGTGTGCTGAGAAGAAAAGAACGGTGTTTCCTACACATACGGACAATATCTAGTCCAACTCTGCTTCTGAAACTGATAGAAAGGACGGGTCCTCTAACATCCAATGCTTGTCTGTTAAGATGAGAAACGTGTGAGCTCAGTGAACGATGTAGGTCCTTTGAGCTGAAAAGTGATTGCCCTTACCTGAAACGAAGTCTTGCTTGTAGGAAGACTCAGAGCCTGAGATTTAACTCTATTTCTGAATTGAAACACACAGCACAGTTCTCATCGGTGGATCACACTCTGCTTTAGAGCGAGAAGCACACTCTTGCTTTATAGAGTCTCTAATACAGCAGGAAATCTGAGTGTGCCCAGAACAAAAGAATGGTGCTTCCTACACATAAGGATAATATGTAATCCAAATCTTCTTCTGAAACTGATACAATGCACTGGTCCTCTAACATCCAATGCTTGTCTGTTAAGATGAGAAACATGTGAGCTTCGTGAGCGATGTAGTTCGTTTCAGCAGAAAACTGACTGCCCTTACCTGAAATGAAGTCTTGCTTGTAGGAAGACACAGAGCCTGGGATTTAACTCCTTTTCTGAAGGGAAACACAAACCTTAGTTCTCATCCATGGATCACACTCCTCTTTAGAGCGAGTAGCACGCTCTTGCTTTCTACAGTCTCTAAGACAGCAGGAAATGTGAGTGTGCTGAGAACAAAAGAACGGTGTTTCCTACACATACAGACCATATCTAGTCCAACTCTGCTTCTGAAAGTGAAACAAAGCACTGGTCCTCTAACATCCAATGCTTGTCAGTTAAGATGAGAAACGTGTGAGCTTAGTGAATGATGTAATTCCTTTGAACTGAAAAGTGACTGCCCTTACCTGAAACGAAGTCTTGCTTGTAGTAAGACACAGAGCCTGGGATTTAAGTCCATTTCTGAAGGGAAACACACAGCATAGTTCTCATCCATGGATCACACTCTGCTTTAGAGCGAGAAGCACACTCTTGCTTTCTAGAGTCTCTAATACAGCAGGAAATCTGAGTGTGCCCAGAACAAAAGAAGGGTGTTTGCTACAATTACGGACATTATATAGTACAACTCTGCATCTGAAACTGATACAAAGCACTGGTCCTCTAAAATCCAATGCTTGTCAGTTAAGATGAGAAACGTGTGAGCTTCATGAAATATGTAGTTCGTTTGAGCTGAAAAGTGACTGCCCTTACCTGAAACGAAGTCTTGCTTGTAGGAAGACACAGAGCCTGGGATTTAAGTCCATTTCTGAAGGGAAATACACAGCATAGTTCTCATCCATGGATCACACTCTGCTTTAGAGCGAGAAGCACACTCTTGCTTTATAGAGTCTCTAATACAGCAGGAAATCTGAGTGTGCCCAGAACAAAAGAACGGTGTTTCCTACACATATTGACCATATGTAGTCCAAATCTGCTTCTGAAACTGATACAAAGCACTGACCATCTTACGTCCAATGCTTGTCAGTTAAGATGAGAAACGTGTGAGCCTCGTGATCGATGTAGTTCGTTTGAGCAGAAAAGTGACTGCCCTTACCTGAAACGAAGTCTTGCTTGTAGGGAGACTCAGAGCATGGGATTTAACTCCATTTCTGAAGTGAAACACACAGCATTGTCTCATTCATTGATCACACTCTGCTTTAGAACAAGAAGCACGCTCTTGCTTTCTAGATTCTCTAAGACAGCAGGAAACGTGAGTGTGCTGAGAAGAAAAGAACGGTGTTTCCTACACATAGGGAGCATATCTAGTCCAACTCTGCTTCGGAAACTGATACAAAGAACTGGTCCTCTAACATCCAATGCTTGTCTGTTAAGATGAGAAACGTGTGAGCTCAGTGAAGGATGTAGTTCCTTTGAGCTGAAAAGTGACTGCCCTTACCTGAAACGAAGTCTTGCTTGTAGGAAGACTCAGAGCCTGAGATTTAACTCCATTTCTGAAGTGAAACACACAGCAAAGTTCTCATCCATGGATCACACACTGCTTTAGAGCGAGAAGCACACTCTTGCTTTATAGAGTCTCTAATACAGCAGGAAATCTGAGTGTGCCCAGAACAAAAGAACGGTGTTTCCTACACAAATGGACCATATGTAGTCCAAATCTGCTTCTGAAACTGATACAAAGCACTGACCATCTTACACCCAATGCTTGTCAGTTAAGATGAGAAACGTGTGAGCTTCGTGAAATATGTAGTTCGTTTGAACAGAAAAGTGACTGCCCTCACCTGAATTGAAGTCTTGCTTGTAGGAAGACTCAGAGACTGGGATTTAACTCCATTTCTGAAGTAAAACACACAGCAGTGTAATCATCCATTGATCACACTCTGCTTTAGAATAAGAAGCACGCTCTTGCTTTCTAGATTCTCTAAGACAGCAGCAAACGTGAGTGTGGTGAGAACAAAAGAACGGTATTTCCTACACTTACAGACATTATATAGTCCAACTCTGCATCTGAAACTGATACAAAGCATTGGTCCTCTAAAATCCAATGCTTGTCTGTTAAGATGAGAAACGTGTGAGCTTCGTGAATGATGTAGTTCGTTTGAGCTGAAAAGTGACTGCTCTTACCTGAAACGAAGTCTTGCCTGTAGGAAGACACAGAGTCTGGGATTTAACTCCATTTCTGAAGGGAAACATACAGCATAGTTCTTATCCATGGATCACACTCTGCTTTAGAGCAAGAAGCACGCTCTTGCTTTCTAGATTCTCTAATATAGCAGGAAATCTGAGTGTGCCCAGAACAAAAGAACGGTGTTTCCTACACATACTGACCATATGTAGTCCAAATCTGCTTCTGAAACTGATACAAAGCACTGACCCTCTAACATCCAATGCTTGTCAGTTAAGATGAGAAACGTGTGAGCTTTGTGAATGATGTAGTTCGTTTGAGGAGAAAACTGACTGCCCTTACCTGAAATGAAGTCTTGCTTGTAGGAAGACACAGAGCCTGGGATTTAACTCCTTTTCTGAAGGGAAACACACAGCTTAGTTCTCATCCATGGATCACACTCTGCTTTAGAGCGAGTAGCACGCTCTTGCTTTCTACAGTCTCTAAGACAGCATGAAATGTGAGTGTGCTGAGAACAAAAGAACAGTGTTTCCTACACATACAGACCATATCTAGTCCAACTCTGCTTCTGAAAGTGAAACAAAGCACTGGTCCTCTAACATCCAATGCTTGTCAGTTAAGATGCGAAACGTGTGAGCTTAGTGAATGATGTAATTCCTTTGAAATGAAAAGTGACTGCCCTTACCTGAAACGAAGTCTTGCTTGTAGTAAGACACAGAGCCTGGGATTTAAGTCCATTTCTGAAGGGAAACACACAGCATAGTTCTCATCCATGGATCACACTCTGCTTTAGAGCGAGAAGCACACTCTTGCTTCCTAGAGTCTCCAATACAGCAGGAAATCTGAGTGTGCCCAGAATAAAAGAAGGGTGTTTCCTACAATTACGGACATTATATAGTCCAACTCTGCATCTGAAACTGATACAAAGCACTGGTCCTCTAAAATCCAATGCTTGTCTGTTAAGATGAGAAACGTGTGAGCTTCGTGAACGATGTAGTTCGTTTGAGCTGAAAAGTGACTGCCCTTACCTGAAACGAAGTCTTGACTGTAGGAAGACACAGAGTCTGGGATTTAACTCCATTTCTGAAGGGAAACATACAGCATAGTTCTCATCAATGGATCACACTTTGCTTTAGAGCAAGAAGCACGCTCTTGCTTTCTAGAGTCTCTAATACAGCAGGAAATCTGAGTGTGCCCAGAACAAAAGAACGGTGTTTCCTACACATACTGACTATATGTAGTCCAAATCTTCTTCTGAAACTGATACAGTGCACTGGTCCTATAACATCCAATGCTTGTCTGTTAAGATGAGAAACGTGTGAGCTCAGTGAAGGATGTAGTTCGTTTGAGCTGAAAAGTGACTGCCCTTACCTGAAACGAAGTCTTGCTTGTAGGAAGTCACAGAGCCTGGGATTTAAGTCCATCTCTGAAGGGAAACACACAGCATAGTTCTCATCCATGGATCACACTCTGCTTTAGAGCAAGAAGCACGCTCTTGCATTCTAAAGTCTCTAAGACAGCAGGAAACGTGAGTGTGCTGAGGACAAAAGAACGGTGTTTCCTACACATACGGACAATATCTAGTTCAACTCTTCTTCTGAAACTGATACAAAGCACTGGTCCTCTAACATCCAATGCTTGTCATTTAAGATGAGAAACGTTTGAGCTTCATGAACGATGTAGTTCGTTTGAGCAGAAAAGTGACTGCCCTTACCTGAAAGGAAGTCTTGCCTGTAGGAAGACACAGAGCCTGGGATTTAAGTCCATTTCTGAAGGGAAACACACAGCATAGTTCTCATCCATGGATCACACTCTGGTTTAGAGCAAGAAGCACGCTCTTGCTTTCTAGATTCTCTAATATAGCAGGAAATCTGAGTGTGCCCAGAACAAAAGAACGGTGTTTCCTACACATACGGACTATATGTAGTCCAAATCTTCTTCTAAAACTGATACAATGCACTGGTCCTCTAACATCCAATGGTTGTAAGTTAAGAAGAGAAACGTGTGAGCTTCGTGAACGATCTAGTTCCTTTGAGCAGAAAAGTGACTGCCCTTACCTGAAACGAAGTCTTGCTTGTAGGAAGACTCAGAGCCTGAGATTTAACTCTATTTCTGAATTGAAACACACAGCACAGTTCTCATCCATGGATCACACTCTGCTTTAGAGCGAGAAGCACACTCTTGCTTTATAGAGTCTCTAATACAGCAGGAAATCTGAGTGTGCCCAGAACAAAAGAACGGTGTTTCCTACACATAAGGACAATATGTAATCCAAATCTTCTTCTGAAACTGATAGAATGCACTGGTCCTCTAACATCCAATGCTTGTCTGTTAAGATGATAAACGTGTGAGCTTCGTGAAAGATGTAGTTCGTTTGAGCAGAAAAGTGACTGCACTTACCTAAAACGAAGTCTTGCTTGTAGGAAGACTCAGAGCATGGGATTTAACTCCATTTCTGAAGTGAAACACACAGCAGTGTTCGCATCCATGGATCACACTCTGCTTTAGAGCGAGAAGCACACTCTTGCTTTCTAGAGTCTCTAATACTGCAGGAAATCTGAGTGTGCCCAGAACAAAAGAAGGGTGTTTCCTACAATTACGGACATTATATAGTCCAACTCTGCATCTGAATCTGATACAAAGCACTGGTCCTCTAAAATCCAATGCTTGTCTGTTAAGATGAGAAACGTGTGAGCTTCGTGAACGATGTAGTTCGTTTGAGCTGAAAAGTGACTGCCCTTACCTGAAACGAAGTCTTGCCTGTAGGAAGACACAGAGTCTGGGATTTAACTCCATTTCTGAAGGGAAACATACAGCATAGTTCTCATCAATGGATCACACTTTGCTTTAGAGCAAGAAGCACGCTCTTGCTTTTTAGAGTCTCTAATACAGCAGGAAATCTGAGTGTGCCCAGAACAAAAGAACGGTGTTTCCTACACATACTGACTATATGTAGTCCAAATCTTCTTCTGAAACTGATACAGTGCACTGGTCCTCTAACATCCAATGCTTGTCTGTTAAGATGAGAAACGTGTGAGCTCCGTGAAGGATGTAGTTTGTTTGAGCTGAAAAGTGACTGCCCTTACCTGAAACGAAGTCTTGCTTGTAGGAATACACAGAGACTGGGATTTAAGTCCATTTCTGAAGGGAAACACACAGCATAGTTCTCATCCATGGATCACACTCTGCTTTAGAGCAAGAAGCACGCTCTTGCATTCTAAAGTCTCTAAGACAGCAGGAAACGTGAGTGTGCTGAGGACAAAAGAACGGTGTTTCCTACACATACGGACAATATCTAGTTCAACTCTTCTTCTGAAACTGATACAAAGCACTGGTCCTCTAACATCCAATGCTTGTCATTTAAGATGAGAAACGTTTGAGCTTCATGAACGATGTAGTTTGTTTGAGCAGAAAAGTGACTGCCCTTACCTGAAAGGAAGTCTTGCCTGTAGGAAGACACAGAGCCTGGGATTTAAGTCCATTTCTGAAGGGAAACACACAGCATAGTTCTCATCCATGGATCACACTCTGGTTTAGAGCAAGAAGCACGCTCTTGCTTTCTAGATTCTCTAATATAGCAGGAAATCTGAGTGTGCCCAGAACAAAAGAACGGTGTTCCTACACATACGGACTATATGTAGTCCAAATCTTCTTCTAAAACTGATACAATGCACTGGTCCTCTAACATCCAATGGTTGTCAGTTAAGAAGAGAAACGTGTGAGCTTCGTGAACGATCTAGTTCCTTTGAGCAGAAAAGTGACTGTCCTTACCTGAAACGAAGTCTTGCTTGTAGGGAGACTCAGAGCATGGGATTTTACTCCATTTCTGAAGTGAAACACACAGCATTGTCTCACTCATTGATCACACTCTGCTTTAGAACAAGAAGCAAGCTCTTGCTTTCTAGAGTCTCTAAGACAGCAGGAAATGTGAGTGTGCTGAGAAGAAAAGAACGGTGTTTCCTACACATACGGACAATATCTAGTCCAACTCTGCTTCTGAAACTGATAGAAAGGACGGGTCCTCTAACATCCAATGCTTGTCTGTTAAGATGAGAAACGTGTGAGCTCAGTGAACGATGTAGGTCCTTTGAGCTGAAAAGTGATTGCCCTTACCTGAAACGAAGTCTTGCTTGTAGGAAGACTCAGAGCCTGAGATTTAACTCTATTTCTGAATTGAAACACACAGCACAGTTCTCATCGGTGGATCACACTCTGCTTTAGAGCGAGAAGCACACTCTTGCTTTATAGAGTCTCTAATACAGCAGGAAATCTGAGTGTGCCCAGAACAAAAGAATGGTGCTTCCTACACATAAGGATAATATGTAATCCAAATCTTCTTCTGAAACTGATACAATGCACTGGTCCTCTAACATCCAATGCTTGTCTGTTAAGATGAGAAACATGTGAGCTTCATGAGCGATGTAGTTCGTTTCAGCAGAAAACTGACTGCCCTTACCTGAAATGAAGTCTTGCTTGTAGGAAGACACAGAGCCTGGGATTTAACTCCTTTTCTGAAGGGAAACACAAACCTTAGTTCTCATCCATGGATCACACTCCTCTTTAGAGCGAGTAGCACGCTCTTGCTTTCTACAGTCTCTAAGACAGCAGGAAATGTGAGTGTGCTGAGAACAAAAGAACGGTGTTTCCTACACATACAGACCATATCTAGTCCAACTCTGCTTCTGAAAGTGAAACAAAGCACTGGTCCTCTAACATCCAATGCTTGTCAGTTAAGATGAGAAACGTGTGAGCTTAGTGAATGATGTAATTCCTTTGAACTGAAAAGTGACTGCCCTTACCTGAAACGAAGTCTTGCTTGTAGTAAGACACAGAGCCTGGGATTTAAGTCCATTTCTGAAGGGAAACACACAGCATAGTTCTCATCCATGGATCACACTCTGCTTTAGAGCGAGAAGCACACTCTTGCTTTCTAGAGTCTCTAATACAGCAGGAAATCTGAGTGTGCCCAGAACAAAAGAAGGGTGTTTGCTACAATTACGGACATTATATAGTACAACTCTGCATCTGAAACTGATACAAAGCACTGGTCCTCTAAAATCCAATGCTTGTCAGTTAAGATGAGAAACGTGTGAGCTTCATGAAATATGTAGTTCGTTTGAGCTGAAAAGTGACTGCCCTTACCTGAAACGAAGTCTTGCTTGTAGGAAGACACAGAGCCTGGGATTTAAGTCCATTTCTGAAGGGAAATACACAGCATAGTTCTCATCCATGGATCACACTCTGCTTTAGAGCGAGAAGCACACTCTTGCTTTATAGAGTCTCTAATACAGCAGGAAATCTGAGTGTGCCCAGAACAAAAGAACGGTGTTTCCTACACATATTGACCATATGTAGTCCAAATCTGCTTCTGAAACTGATACAAAGCACTGACCATCTTACGTCCAATGCTTGTCAGTTAAGATGAGAAACGTGTGAGCCTCGTGATCGATGTAGTTCGTTTGAGCAGAAAAGTGACTGCCCTTACCTGAAACGAAGTCTTGCTTGTAGGGAGACTCAGAGCATGGGATTTAACTCCATTTCTGAAGTGAAACACACAGCATTGTCTCATTCATTGATCACACTCTGCTTTAGAACAAGAAGCACGCTCTTGCTTTCTAGATTCTCTAAGACAGCAGGAAACGTGAGTGTGCTGAGAAGAAAAGAACGGTGTTTCCTACACATAGGGAGCATATCTAGTCCAACTCTGCTTCGGAAACTGATACAAAGAACTGGTCCTCTAACATCCAATGCTTGTCTGTTAAGATGAGAAACGTGTGAGCTCAGTGAAGGATGTAGTTCCTTTGAGCTGAAAAGTGACTGCCCTTACCTGAAACGAAGTCTTGCTTGTAGGAAGACTCAGAGCCTGAGATTTAACTCCATTTCTGAAGTGAAACACACAGCAAAGTTCTCATCCATGGATCACACACTGCTTTAGAGCGAGAAGCACACTCTTGCTTTATAGAGTCTCTAATACAGCAGGAAATCTGAGTGTGCCCAGAACAAAAGAACGGTGTTTCCTACACAAATGGACCATATGTAGTCCAAATCTGCTTCTGAAACTGATACAAAGCACTGACCATCTTACACCCAATGCTTGTCAGTTAAGATGAGAAACGTGTGAGCTTCGTGAAATATGTAGTTCGTTTGAACAGAAAAGTGACTGCCCTCACCTGAATTGAAGTCTTGCTTGTAGGAAGACTCAGAGACTGGGATTTAACTCCATTTCTGAAGTAAAACACACAGCAGTGTAATCATCCATTGATCACACTCTGCTTTAGAATAAGAAGCACGCTCTTGCTTTCTAGATTCTCTAAGACAGCAGCAAACGTGAGTGTGGTGAGAACAAAAGAACGGTATTTCCTACACTTACAGACATTATATAGTCCAACTCTGCATCTGAAACTGATACAAAGCATTGGTCCTCTAAAATCCAATGCTTGTCTGTTAAGATGAGAAACGTGTGAGCTTCGTGAATGATGTAGTTCGTTTGAGCTGAAAAGTGACTGCTCTTACCTGAAACGAAGTCTTGCCTGTAGGAAGACACAGAGTCTGGGATTTAACTCCATTTCTGAAGGGAAACATACAGCATAGTTCTTATCCATGGATCACACTCTGCTTTAGAGCAAGAAGCACGCTCTTGCTTTCTAGATTCTCTAATATAGCAGGAAATCTGAGTGTGCCCAGAACAAAAGAACGGTGTTTCCTACACATACTGACCATATGTAGTCCAAATCTGCTTCTGAAACTGATACAAAGCACTGACCCTCTAACATCCAATGCTTGTCAGTTAAGATGAGAAACGTGTGAGCTTTGTGAATGATGTAGTTCGTTTGAGGAGAAAACTGACTGCCCTTACCTGAAATGAAGTCTTGCTTGTAGGAAGACACAGAGCCTGGGATTTAACTCCTTTTCTGAAGGGAAACACACAGCTTAGTTCTCATCCATGGATCACACTCTGCTTTAGAGCGAGTAGCACGCTCTTGCTTTCTCCAGTCTCTAAGACAGCAGGAAAAGTGAGTGTGCTGAGAACAAAAGAACGGTGTTTCCTACACATACAGACCATATCTAGTCCAACTCTGCTTCTGAAAGTGATACAAAGCACTGGTCCTCTAACATCCAATGCTTGTCAGTTAAGATGAGAAACGTGTGAGCTTAGTGAATGATGTAATTCCTTTGAGCTGAAAAGTGACTGCCCTTACCTGAAACGAAGTCTTGCCTGTAGGAAGACACAGAGCCTGGGATTTAAGTCCATTTTTGAAGGGAAACACACAGCATAGTTCTCATCCATGGATCACACTCTGCTTTAGAGCAAGAAGCACGCTCTTGCTTTCTAGATTCTCTAATATAGCAGGAAATCTGAGTGTGCCCAGAACAAAAGAACGGTGTTCCTACACATACGGACTATATGTAGTCCAAATCTTCTTCTAAAACTGATACAATGCACTGGTCCTCTAACATCCAATGCTTGTCTGTTAAGATGAGAAACGTGTGAGCTTCGTGAGCGATGTAGTTCGTTTCAGCAGAAAACTGACTGCCCTTACCTGAAACGAAGTCTTGCTTGTAGGAAGACACAGAGCCTGGGATTTAACTCCTTTTCTGAAGGGAAACACAAAGCTTAGTTCTCATCCATGGATCACACTCCTCTTTAGAGCGAGTAGCACGCTCTTGCTTTCTACAGTCTCCAAGACAGCAGGAAACGTGAGTGTGCTGAGAACAAAAGAACGGTGTTTCCTACACATACAGACCATATCTAGTCCAACTCTGCTTCTGAAAGTGAAACAAAGCACTGGTCCTCTAACATCCAATGCTTGTCAGTTAAGATGAGAAACGTGTGAGCTTAGTGAATGATGTAATTGCTTTGAACTGAAAAGTGACTGCCCTTACCTGAAACGAAGTCTTGCTTGTAGTAAGACACAGAGCCTGGGATTTAAGTCCATTTCTGAAGGGAAACACACAGCATAGTTCTCATCCATGGATCACACTCTGCTTTAGAGCGAGAAGCACACTCTTGCTTTCTAGAGTCTCTAATACAGCAGGAAATCTGAGTGTCCCCAGAACAAAAGAAGGGTGTTTCCTACAATTACGGACATTATATAGTCCAACTCTGCATCTGAAACTGATACAAAGCACTGGTCCTCTAAAATCCAATGCTTGTCAGTTAAGATGAGAAACGTGTGAGCTTCGTGAACGATGTAGTTCGTTTGAGCTGAAAAGTGACTGCCCTTACCTGAAACGAAGTCTTGACTGTAGGAAGACACAGAGTCTGGGATTTAACTCCATTTCTGAAGGGAAACATACAGCATAGTTCTCATCAATGGATCACACTTTGCTTTAGAGCAAGAAGCACGCTCTTGCTTTCTAGAGTCTATAATACAGCAGGAAATCTGAGTGTGCCCAGAACAAAAGAACGGTGTTTCCTACACATACTGACTATATGTAGTCCAAATCTTCTTCTGAAACTGATACAGTGCACTGGTCCTCTAACATCCAATGCTTGTCTGTTAAGATGAGAAACGTGTGAGCTCAGTGAAGGATGTAGTTCGTTTGAGCTGAAAAGTGACTGCCCTTACCTGAAACGAAGTCTTGCTTGTAGGAAGACACAGAGCCTGGGATTTAAGTCCATTTCTGAAGGGAAATACACAGCATAGTTCTCATCCATGGATCACACTCTGCTTTAGAGCGAGAAGCACACTCTTGCTTTCTAGAGTCTCTAATACAGCAGGAAATCTGAGTGTGCCCAGAACAAAAGAAGGGTGTTTCCTACACATATGGACCATATGTAGTCCAAATCTGCTTCTGAAACTGATACAAAGCACTGACCATCTTACATCCAATGCTTGTCAGTTAAGATGAGAAACGTGTGAGCCTTGTGATCGATGTAGTTCGTTTGAGCAGAAAAGTGACTGCCCTTACCTGAAACGAAGTCTTGCTTGTAGGGAGACTCAGAGCATGGGATTTAACTCCATTTCTGAAGTGAAACACACAGCATTGTCTCATTCATTGATCACACTCTGCTTTAGAACAAGAAGCACGCTCTTGCTTTCTAGAGTCTCTAAGACAGCAGGAAACGTGAGTGTGCTGAGAAGAAAAGAACGGTGTTTCCTACACATACAGACCATATCTAGTCCAACTCTGCTTCTGAAAGTGATACAAAGCACTGGTCCTCTAACATCCAATGCTTGTCAGTTAAGATGAGAAACGTGTGAGCTTAGTGAATGACGTAATTCCTTTGAGCTGAGAAGTGACTGCCCTTACCTGAAACGTAGTCTTGACTCTAGGAAGACACAGAGTCTGGGATTTAACTCCATTTCTGAAGGGAAACATACAGCATAGTTCTCATCAATGGATCACACTTTGCTTTAGAGCAAGAAGCACGATCTTGCTTTCTAGAGTCTCTAATACAGCAGGAAATCTGAGTGTGCCCAGAACAAAAGAATGGTGTTTCCTACACATACTGACTATATGTAGTCCAAATATTCTTCTGAAACTGATACAATGCACTGGTCCTCTAACATCTAATGCTTGTCTGTTAAGATGAGAAACGTGTGAGCTCAGTGAAGGATGTAGTTCGTTTGAGCTAAAAAGTGACTGCCCTTACCTGAAACGAAGTCTTGCTTGTAGGAAGACATAGAGCCTGGGATTTAAGTCCATTTCTGATGGGAAACACACAACATAATTCTCATCCATGGATCACACTCTGCTTTAGAGCAAGAAGCACACTCTTGCATTCTAAAGTCTCTAAGACAGCAGGAAACGTGAGTGTGCTGAGAAGAAAAGAACGGTGTTTCCTACACATACAGACCATATCTAGTCCAACTCTGCTTCTGAAAGTGATACAAAGCACTGGTCCTCTAACATCCAATGCTTGTCTGTTAAGATGAGAAACGTGTGAGCTCAGTGAAGGATGTAGTTCGTTTGAGCTAAAAAGTGACTGCCCTTACCTGAAACGAAATCTTGCCTGTAGGAAGACACAGAGTCTGGGATTTAACTCCATTTCTGAAGGGAAACATACAGCATAGTTCTCATCCATGGATCACACTCTGCTTTAGAGCAAGAAGCACGCTCTTGCTTTCTAGATTCTCTAATATAGCAGGAAATCTGATTGTGCACAGAACAAAAAAACGGTGTTTCCTACACATACAGACTATATGTATTCCAAATCTTCTTCTGAAACTGACACAATGAACTGGTCCTCTAACATCCAATGCTTGTCTGTTAAGATGAGAAACGTGTGAGCTTCGTGAAAGATGTAGTTCGTTTGAGCAGAAAAGTGACTCCCCTTACCTGAAACGAAGTCTTGCTTGTAGGAAGACTCAGAGCATGGGATTTAACTCCATTTCTGTAGGGAAACACACAGCAGTGTTCGCATCCATAGATCACACTCTGCTTTAGTACAAGAAGCACGATCGTGCTTTCCAGAGTCTCTAAGAAAGCAGGAAACGTGAGTTTGCTGAGAACAAAAGAACGGTGTTTCCTACACATACGGACCATATCTAGTCCAACTCTGCTTCTGAAACTGATACAGTGCACTGGTCCTCTAACATCCAATGCTTGTCTGTTAAGATGAGAAACGTGTGAGCTCAGTGAAGGATGTAGTTCGTTTGAGCTGAAAAGTGACTGCCCTTACCTGAAACGAAGTCTTGCTTGTAGGAAGACACAGAGCATGGGATTTAAGTCCATTTCTGAAGGGAAATACACAGCATAGTTCTCATCCATGGATCACACTCTGCTTTAGAGCGAGAAGCACACTCTTGCTTTATAGAGTCTCTAATACAGCAGGAAATCTGAGTGTGCCCAGAACAAAAGAAGGGTGTTTCCTACACATATGGACCATATGTAGTCCAAATCTGCTTCTGAAACTGATACAAAGCACTGACCATCTTACATCCAATGCTTGTCAGTTAAGATGAGAAACGTGTGAGCCTCGTGATCGATGTAGTTCGTTTGAGCAGAAAAGTGACTGCCCTTACCTGAAACGAAGTCTTGCTTGTAGGGAGACTCAGAGCATGGGATTTAACTCCATTTCTGAAGTGAAACACACAGCATTGTCTCATTCATTGATCACACTCTGCTTTAGAACAAGAAGCACGCTCTTGCTTTCTAGATTCTCTAAGACAGCAGGAAACGTGAGTGTGCTGAGAAGAAAAGAACGGTGTTTCCTACACATACGGAGCATATCTAGTCCAACTCTGCTTCGGAAACTGATACAAAGGACTGGTCCTCTAACATCCAATGCTTGTCTGTTAAGATGAGAAACGTGTGAGCTCAGTGAAGGATGTAGTTCCTTTGAGCTGAAAAGTGACTGCCCTTACCTGAAACGAAGTCTTGCTTGTAGGAAGACTCAGAGCCTGAGATTTAACTCCCTTTCTGAAGTGAAACACACAGCACAGTTCTCATCCATGGATCACACACTGCTTTAGAGCGAGAAGCACACTCTTGCTTTATAGAGTCTCTAATACAGCAGGAAATCTGAGTGTGCCCAGAACAAAAGAACGGTGTTTCCTACACAAATGGACCATATGTAGTCCAAATCTGCTTCTGAAACTGATACAAAGCACTGACCATCTTACATCCAATGCTTGTCAGTTAAGATGAGAAACGTGTGAGCTTCGTGAAATATGTAGTTCGTTTGAGCAGAAAAGTGACTGCCCTCACCTGAATTGAAGTCTTGCTTGTAGGAAGACTCAGAGCCTGGGATTTAACTCCATTTCTGAAGTAAAACACACAGCAGTGTAATCATCCATTGATCACACTCTGCTTTAGAATAAGAAGCACGCTCTTGCTTTCTAGATTCTCTAAGACAGCAGCAAACGTGAGTGTGCTGAGAACAAAAGAACGGTGTTTCCTACACTTACAGACATTATATAGTCCAACTCTGCATCTGAAAATGATACAAAGCATTGGTCCTCTAAAATCCAATGCTTGTCTGTTAAGATGAGAAACGTGTGAGCTTCGTGAATGATGTAGTTCGTTTGAGCTGAAAAGTGACTGCTCTTACCTGAAACAAAGTCTTGCCTGTAGGAAGACACAGAGTCTGGGATTTAACTCCATTTCTGAAGGGAAACATACAGCATAGTTCTCATCCATGGATCACACTCTGCTTTAGAGCCATAAGCACGCTCTTGCTTTCTAGATTCTCTAATATAGCAGGAAATCTGAGTGTGCCCAGAACAAAAGAAAGGTGTTTCCTACACATACTGACCATATGTAGTCCAAATCTGCTTCTGAAACTGATACAAAGCACTGACCCTCTAACATCCAATGCTTGTCAGTTAAGATGAGAAACGTGTGAGCTTTGTGAACGATGTAGTTCATTTGAGGAGAAAACTGACTGCCCTTACCTGAAATGAAGTCTTGCTTGTAGGAAGACACAGAGCCTGGGATTTAACTCCTTTTCTGAAGGGAGACACACAGCTTAGTTCTCATCCATGGATCACACTCTGCTTTAGAGCGAGAAGCACACTCTTGCTTTATAGAGTCTCTAATACAGCAGGAAATCTGAGTGTGCCCAGAACAAAAGAAGGGTGTTTCCTACACATACGGACCATATGTAGTCCAAATCTGCTTCTGAAACTGATACAAAGCACTGACCATCTTACATCCAATGCTTGTCAGTTAAGATGAGAAACGTGTGAGCCTCGTGATCGATGTAGTTCGTTTGAGCAGAAAAGTGACTGCCCTTACCTGAAACGAAGTCTTGCTTGTAGGGAGACTCAGAGCATGGGATTTAACTCCATTTCTGAAGTGAAACACACAGCATTGTCTCATTCATTGATCACACTCTGCTTTAGAACAAGAAGCACGCTCTTGCTTTCTAGATTCTCTAAGACAGCAGGAAACGTGAGTGTGCTGAGAAGAAAAGAACGGTGTTTCCTACACATACGGAGCATATCTAATCCAACTCTGCTTCGGAAACTGATACAAAGGACTGGTCCTCTAACATCCAATGCTTGTCTGTTAAGATGAGAAACGTGTGAGCTCAGTGAAGGATGTAGTTCCTTTGAGCTGAAAAGTGACTGCCCTTACCTGAAACGAAGTCTTGCTTGTAGGAAGACTCAGAGCCTGAGATTTAACTCCATTTCTGAAGTGAAACACACAGCACAGTTCTCATCCATGGATCACAATCTGCTTTAGAGCGAGAAGCACACTCTTGCTTTATAGAGTCTCTAATACAGCAGGAAATCTGAGTGTGCCCAGAACAAAAGAACGGTGTTTCCTACACAAATGGACCATATGTAGTCCAAATCTGCTTCTGAAACTGATACAAAGCACTGACCATCTTACATCCAATGCTTGTCAGTTAAGATGAGAAACGTGTGAGCTTCGTGAAATATGTAGTTCGTTTGAGCAGAAAAGTGACTGCCCTCACCTGAATTGAAGTCTTGCTTGTAGGAAGACTCAGAGCCTGGGATTTAACTCCATTTCTGAAGTAAAACACACAGCAGTGTAATCATCCATTGATCACACTCTGCTTTAGAATAAGAAGCACGCTCTTGCTTTCTAGATTCTCTAAGACAGCAGCAAACGTGAGTGTGCTGAGAACAAAAGAACGGTGTTTCCTACACTTACAGACATTATATAGTCCAACTCTGCATCTGAAACTGATACAAAGCATTGGTCCTCTAAAATCCAATGCTTGTCTGTTAAGATGAGAAACGTGTGAGCTTCGTGAATGATGTAGTTCGTTTGAGCTGAAAAGTGACTGCTCTTACCTGAAACGAAGTCTTGCCTGTAGGAAGACACAGAGTCTGGGATTTAACTCCATTTCTGAAGGGAAACATACAGCATAGTTCTCATCCATGGATCACACTCTGCTTTAGAGCCATAAGCACGCTCTTGCTTTCTAGATTCTCTAATATAGCAGGAAATCTGAGTGTGCCCAGAACAAAAGAAAGGTGTTTCCTACACATACTGACTATATGTAGTCCAAATCTGCTTCTGAAACTGATACAAAGCACTGACCCTCTAACATCCAATGCTTGTCAGTTAAGATGAGAAACGTGTGAGCTTTGTGAACGATGTAGTTCGTTTGAGGAGAAAACTGACTGCCCTTACCTGAAATGAAGTCTTGCTTGTAGGAAGACACAGAGCCTGGGATTTAACTCCTTTTCTGAAGGGAAACACAAAGCTTAGTTCTCATCCATGGATCACACTCCTCTTTAGAGCGAGTAGCACGCTCTTGCTTTCTACAGTCTCTAAGACAGCAGGAAACGTGAGTGTGCTGAGAACAAAAGAACGGTGTTTCCTACACATACAGACCATATCTAGTCCAACTCTGCTTCTGAAAGTGAAACAAAGCACTGGTCCTCTAACATCCAATGCTTGTCAGTTAAGATGAGAAACGTGTGAGCTTAGTGAATGATGTAATTCCTTTGAACTGAAAAGTGACTGCCCTTACCTGAAACGAAATCTTGCTTGTAGTAAGACACAGAGCCTGGGATTTAAGTCCATTTCTGAAGGGAAACACACAGCATAGATCTCATCCATGGATCACACTCTGCTTTAGAGCGAGAAGCACACTCTTGCTTTCTAGAGTCTCTAATACAGCAGGAAATCTGAGTGTGCCCAGAACAAAAGAAGGGTGTTTCCTACACATATGGACCATATGTAGTCCAAATCTGCTTCTGAAACTGATACAAAGCACTGACCATCTTACATCCAATGCTTGTCAGTTAAGATGAGAAACGTGTGAGCCTCGTGATCGATGTAGTTCGTTTGAGCAGAAAAGTGACTGCCCTTACCTGAAACGAAGTCTTGCTTGTAGGGAGACTCAGAGCATGGGATTTAACTCCATTTCTGAAGTGAAACACACAGCATTGTCTCATTCATTGATCACACTCTGCTTTAGAACAAGAAGCACGCTCTTGCTTTCTAGAGTCTCTAAGACAGCAGGAAACGTGAGTGTGCAGAGAAGAAAAGAACGGTGTTTCCTACACATACAGACCATATCTAGTCCAACTCTGCTTCTGAAAGTGATACAAAGCACTGGTCCTCTAACATCCAATGCTTGTCAGTTAAGATGAGAAACGTGTGAGCTTAGTGAATGACGTAATTCCTTTGAGCTGAAAAGTGACTGCCCTTACCTGAAACGAAGTCTTGACTCTAGGAAGACACAGAGTCTGGGATTTAACTCCATTTCTGAAGGGAAACATACAGCATAGTTCTCATCAATGGATCACACTTTGCTTTAGAGCAAGAAGCACGCTCTTGCTTTCTAGAGTCTCTAATACAGCAGGAAATCTGAGTGTGCCCAGAACAAAAGAATGGTGTTTCCTACACATACTGACTATATGTAGTCCAAATCTTCTTCTGAAACTGATACAATGCACTGGTCCTCTAACATCCAATGCTTGTCTGTTAAGATGAGAAACGTGTGAGCTCAGTGAAGGATGTAGTTCGTTTGAGCTAAAAAGTGACTGCCCTTACCTGAAACGAAGTCTTGCTTGTAGGAAGACACAGAGCCTGGGATTTAAGTCCATTTCTGAAGGGAAACACACAACATAATTCTCATCCATGGATCACACTCTCCTTTACAGCAAGAAGCACACTCTTGCATTCTAAAGTCTCTAAGACAGCAGGAAACGTGAGTGTGCTGAGAACAAAAGAACGGTGTTTCATACACTTACAGACATTATATAGTCCAACTCTGCATCTGAAACTGATACAAAGCACTGGTCCTCTAAAATCCAATGCTTGTCTGTTAAGATGAGAAACGTGTGAGCTTCGTGAATGATGTAGTTCGTTTGAGCTGAAAAGTGACTGCCCTTACCTGAAACGAAATCTTGCCTGTAGGAAGACACAGAGTCTGGGATTTAACTCCATTTCTGAAGGGAAACATACAGCATAGTTCTCATCCATGGATCACACTCTGCTTTAGAGCAAGAAGCATGCTCTTGCTTTCTAGATTCTCTAATATAGCAGGAAATCTGATTGTGCACAGAACAAAAAAACGGTGTTTCCTACACATACAGACTATATGTATTCCAAATCTTCTTCTGAAACTGATACAATGCACAAATCCTCTAACATCCAATGGTTGTCAGTTAAGATGAGAAACGTGTGAGCTTCGTGAACGATCTAGTTCCTTTGAGCAGAAAAGTGACTGCCCTTACCAGAAACGAAGTCTTGCTTGTAGGGAGACTCAGAGCATGGGATTTAACTCCATTTCTGAAGTGAAACACACAGCATTGTCTCATTCATTGATCACACTCTGCTTTATAACAAGAAGCACGCTCTTGCTTTCTACAGTCTCTAAGACAGCAGGAAACGTGAGTGTGCTGAGAACAAAAGAACGGTGTTTCCTACACATACGGACCATATCCAGTCCAACTCTGCTTCTGAAACTGATAGAAAGGACTGGTCCTCTCACATCCAATGCTTGTGTGTTAAGATGAGAAACGTGTGAACTCAGTGAACGATGTAGTTCGTTTGAGCTGAAAAGTGACTGCCCTTACCTGAAACGAAGTCTTGCCTGTAGGAAGCCACAGAGTCTGGGATTTAACTCCATTTTTGTAGGGAAACATACAGCATAGTTCTCATCAATCGATCATACTCTGCCTTAGAGCAAGAAGCACGCTCTTGCTTTCTAGAGTCTCTAAGACAGCAGGAAACGTGAGTGTGCTGAGAAGAAAAGAACGGTGTTTCCTACAAATACGGACCATATCTAGTCCAACTCTGCTTCTGAAACTGATAGAAAGGACTGGTCCTCTAACATCCAATGCTTGTCTGTTAAGATGAGAAACGTGTGAGCTCAGTGAACGATGTAGGTCCTTTGAGCTGAAAAGTGACTGCCCTTACCTGAAACGAAGTCTTGCTTGTAGGAAGACTCAGAGCCTGAGATTTAACTCTATTTCTGAATTGAAACACACAGCACAGTTCTCATCCATGGATCACACTCTGCTTTAGAGCGAGAAGCACACTCTTGCTTTATAGAGTCTCTAATACAGCAGGAAATCTGAGTGTGCCCAGAACAAAAGAACGGTGTTTCCTACACATAAGGACAATATGTAATCCAAATCTTCTTCTGAAACTGATAGAATGCACTGGTCCTCTAACATCCAATGCTTGTCTGTTAAGATGAGAAACGTGTGAGCTTCGTGATCGATGTAGTTCGTTTGAGCAGAAAAGAGACTGCCCTTACCTGAAACGAAGTCTTGCTTGTAGGGAGACTCAGAGCATGGGATTTAACTCCATTTCTGAAGTGAAACACACAGCATTGTCTCATTCATTGATCACACTCTGCTTTAGAACAAGAAGCACGCTTTTGCTTTCTAGAGTCTCTAAGACAGCAGGAAACGTGAGTGTGCTGAGAAGAAAAGAACGGTGTTTCCTACACATACGGACCATATCTAGTCCAACTCTGCTTCTGAAACTGATACAAAGGACTGTTCCTCTAACATCCAATGCTTGTCTGTTAAGATGAGAATCGTGTGAGCTCAGTGAACGATGTAGTTCCTTTGAGCTCAAAAGTGACTGCCCTTACCTGAAACGAAGTCTTGCTTGTAGGAAGACTCAGAGCCTGAGATTTAACTCCATTTCTGAAGTGAAACACATAGCACAGTTCTCATCCATGGATCACACACTGCTTTAGATCAAGAAGCACACTCTTGCGTTATAGATTCTCTAATACAGCAGGAAATCTGAGTGTGTCCAGAACAAAAGAATGGTGTTTCCTACACATACTGAATATATGTAGTCCAAATCTTCTTCTGAAACTGATACAATGCACTGGTCCTCTAACATCCAATGCTTGTCTGTTAAGATGAGAAACGTGTGAGCTCAGTGAAGGATGTAGTTCGTTTGAGCTAAAAAGTGACTGCCCTTACCTGAAACGAAGTCTTGCTTGTAGGAAGACACAGAGCCTGGGATTTAAGTCCATTTCTGAAGGGAAACACACAACATAATTCTCATCCATGGATCACACTCTGCTTTAGAGCAAGAAGCACGCTCTTGCATTCTAAAGTCTCTAAGACAGCAGGAAACGTGAGTGTGCTGAGAACAAAAGAACGGTGTTTCATACACTTACAGGCATTATATAGTCCAACTCTGCATCTGAAACTGATACAAAGGACTGTTCCTCTAACATCCAATGCTTGTCTGTTAAGATGAGAAACGTGTGAGCTCAGTGAACGATGTAGTTCCTTTGAGCTCAAAAGTGACTGCCCTTACCTGAAACGAAGTCTTGCTTGTAGGAAGACTCAGAGCCTGAGATTTAACTCCATTTCTGAAGTGAAACACACAGCACAGTTCTCATCCATGGATCACACACTGCTTTAGAGCGAGAAGCACACTCTTGCTTTATAGAGTCTCTAATACAGCAGGAAATCTGAGTGTACCCAGAACAAAAGAACGGTGTTTCTTACACAAATGGACCATATGTAGTCCAAATCTCCTTCTGAAACTGATACAAAGCACTGACCATCTTACATCCAATGCTTGTCAGTCAAGATGAGAAACGTGTGAGCTTCGTGAAATATGTAGTTCGTTTGAGCAGAAAAGTGACTGCCCTCACCTGAATTGAAGTCTTGCTTGTAGGAAGACTCAGAGCCTGGGATTTAACTCCATTTCTGAAGTAAAACACACAGCAGTGTAATCATCCATTGATCACACTCTGCTTTAGAATAAGAAGCACGCTCTTGCTTTCTAGATTCTCTAAAACAGCAGCAAACGTGAGTGTGCTGAGAACAAAAGAACGGTGTTTCCTACACTTACAGACATTATATAGTCCATCTCTGCATCTGAAACTGATACAAAGCATTGGTCCTCTAAAATCCAATGCTTGTCTGTTAAGATGAGAAACGTGTGAGCTTCGTGAATGATGTAGTTCGTTTGAGCTGAAAAGTGACTGCTCTTACCTGAAACGAAGTCTTGCCTGTAGGAAGACACAGAGTCTGGGATTTAACTCCATTTCTGAAGGGAAACATACAGCATAGTTCTCATCCATGGATCACACTCTGCTTTAGAGCAAGAAGCACGCTCTTGCTTTCTAGATTCTCTAATATAGCAGGAAATCTGAGTGTGCCCAGAACAAAAGAAAGGTGTTTCCTACACATACTGACCATATGTAGTCCAACTCTGCTTCTGAAAGTGATACAAAGCACTGGTCCTCTAACATCCAATGCTTGTCAGTTAAGATGAGAAACGTGTGAGCTTAGTGAATGATGTAATTCCTTTGAGCTGAAAAGTGACTGCCCTTACCTGAAACGAAGTCTTGCCTGTAGGAAGACACAGAGCCTGGGATTTAAGTACATTTCTGAAGGGAAACACACAGCATAGTTCTCATCCATGGATCACACTCTGCTTTAGAGCAAGAAGCACGCTCTTGCTTTCTAGATTCTCTAATATAGCAGGAAATCTGAGTGTGCCCAGAACAAAAGAACGGTGTTCCTACACATACGGACTATATGTAGTCCAAATCTTCTTCTAAAACTGATACAATGCACTGGTCCTCTAACATCCAATGCTTGTCTGTTAAGATGAGAAACGTGTGAGCTTCGTGAGCGATGTAGTTCGTTTCAGCAGAAAACTGACTGCCCTTACCTGAAACGAAGTCTTGCTTGTAGGAAGACACAGAGCCTGGGATTTAACTCCTTTTCTGAAGGGAACCACAAAGCTTAGTTCTCATCCATGGATCACACTCCTCTTTAGAGCGAGTAGCACGCTCTTGCTTTCTACAGTCTCTAAGACAGCAGGAAACGTGAGTGTGCTGAGAACAAATGAACGGTGTTTCCTACACATACAGACCATATCTAGTCCAACTCTGCTTCTGAAAGTGAAACAAAGCACTGGTCCTCTAACATCCAATGCTTGTCAGTTAAGATGAGAAACGTGTGAGCTTAGTGAAGGATGTAATTCCTTTGAACTGAAAAGTGACTGCCCTTACCTGAAACGAAATCTTGCTTGTAGTAAGACACAGAGCCTGGGATTTAAGTCCATTTCTGAAGGGAAACACACAGCATAGATCTCATCCATGGATCACACTCTGCTTTAGAGCGAGAAGCACACTCTTGCTTTCTAGAGTCTCTAATACAGCAGGAAATCTGAGTGTGCCCAGAACAAAAGAAGGGTGTTTCCTACAATTACGGACATTATATAGTCCAACTCTGCATCTGAAACTGATACAAAGCACTGGTCCTCTAAAATCCAATGCTTGTCTGTTAAGATGAGAAACGTGTGAGCTTCGTGAACGATGTAGTTCGTTTGAGCTGAAAAGTGACTGCCCTTACCTGAAACGAAGTCTTGACTGTAGGAAGACACAGAGTCTGGGATTTAACTCCATTTCTGAAGGGAAACATACAGCATATTTCTCATCAATGGATCACACTTTGCTTTAGAGCAAGAAGCACGCTCTTGCTTTCTAGAGTCTATAATACAGCAGGAAATCTGAGTGTGCCCAGAACAAAAGAACGGTGTTTCCTACACATACTGACTATATGTAGTCCAAATCTTCTTCTGAAACTGATACAGTGCACTGGTCCTCAAACATCCAATGCTTGTCAGTTAAGATGAGAAACGTGTGAGCTCAGTGAAGGATGTAGTTCGTTTGAGCTGAAAAGTGACTGCCCTTACCTGAAACGAAGTCTTGCTTGTAGGAAGACACAGAGCCTGGGATTTAAGTCCATTTCTGAAGGGAAATACACAGCATAGTTCTCATCCATGGATCACACTCTGCTTTAGAGTGAGAGGCACACTCTTGCTTTCTAGAGTCTCTAATACAGCAGGAAATCTGAGTGTGCCCAGAACAAAAGAAGGGTGTTTCCTACACATATGGACCATATGTAGTCCAAATCTGCTTCTGAAACTGATACAAAGCACTGACCATCTTACATCCAATGCTTGTCAGTTAAGATGAGAAACGTGTGAGCCTCGTGATCGATGTAGTTCGTTTGAGCAGAAAAGTGACTGCCCTTACCTGAAACGAAGTCTTGCTTGTAGGGAGACTCAGAGCATGGGATTTAACTCCATTTCTGAAGTGAAACACACAGCATTGTCTCATTCATTGATCACACTCTGCTTTAGAACAAGAAGCACGCTCTTGCTTTCTAGAGTCTCTAAGACAGCAGGAAACGTGAGTGTGCTGAGAAGAAAAGAACGGTGTTTCCTACACATACAGACCATATCTAGTCCAACTCTGCTTCTGAAAGTGATACAAAGCACTGGTCCTCTAACATCCAATGCTTGTCAGTTAAGATGAGAAACGTGTGAGCTTAGTGAATGACGTAATTCCTTTGAGCTGAAAAGTGACTGCCCTTACCTGAAACGAAGTCTTGACTGTAGGAAGACACAGAGTCTGGGATTTAACTCCATTTCTGAAGGGAAACATACAGCATAGTTCTCATCAATGGATCACACTTTGCTTTAGAGCAAGAAGCACGATCTTGCTTTCTAGAGTCTCTAATACAGCAGGAAATCTGAGTGTGCCCAGAACAAAAGAATGGTGTTTCCTACACATACTGACTATATGTAGTCCAAATCTTCTTCTGAAACTGATACAATGCACTGGTCCTCTAACATCCAATGCTTGTCTGTTAAGATGAGAAACGTGTGAGCTCAGTGAAGGATGTAGTTCGTTTGAGCTAAAAAGTGACTGCCCTTACCTGAAACGAAGTCTTGCTTGTAGGAAGACACAGAGCCTGGGATTTAAGTCCATTTCTGAAGGGAAACACACAACATAATTCTCATCCATGGATCACACTCTGCTTTACAGCAAGAAGCACACTTTTGCATTCTAAAGTCTCTAAGACAGCAGGAAACGTGAGTGTGCTGAGAACAAAAGAACGGTGTTTCATACACTTACAGACATTATATAGTCCAACTCTGCATCTGAAACTGATACAAAGCACTGGTCCTCTAAAATCCAATGCTTGTCTGTTAAGATGAGAAACGTGTGAGCTTCGTGAATGATGTAGTTCGTTTGAGCTGAAAAGTGATTGCCCTTACCTGAAACGAAATCTTGCCTGTAGGAAGACACAGAGTCTGGGATTTAACTCCATTTCTGAAGGGAAACATACAGCATAGTTCTCATCCATGGATCACACTCTGCTTTAGAGCAAGAAGCACGCTCTTGCTTTCTAGATTCTCTAATATAGCAGGAAATCTGATTGTGCACAGAACAAAAAAACGGTGTTTCCTACACATACAGACTATATGTATTCCAAATCTTCTTCTGAAACTGATACAATGCACAAATCCTCTAACATCCAATGGTTGTCAGTTAAGATGAGAAACGTGTGAGCTTCGTGAACGATCTAGTTCCTTTGAGCAGAAAAGTGACTGCCCTTACCTGAAACGAAGTCTTGCTTGTAGGGAGACTCAGAGCATGGGATTTAACTCCATTTCTGAAGTGAAACACACAGCATTGTCTCATTCATTGATCACACTCTGCTTTATAACAAGAAGCACGCTCTTGCTTTCTACAGTCTCTAAGACAGCAGGAAACGTGAGTGTGCTGAGAACAAAAGAACGGTGTTTCCTACACATACGGACCATATCCAGTCCAACTCTGCTTCTGAAACTGATAGAAAGGACTGGTCCTCTCACATCCAATGCTTGTGTGTTAAGATGAGAAACGTGTGAACTCAGTGAACGATGTAGTTCGTTTGAGCTGAAAAGTGACTGCCCTTACCTGAAACGAAGTCTTGCCTGTAGGAAGACACAGAGTCTGGGATTTAACTCCATTTTTGTAGGGAAACATACAGCATAGTTCTCATCAATCAATCACACTCTGCCTTAGAGCAAGAAGCACGCTCTTGCTTTCTAGAGTCTCTAAGACAGCAGGAAACGTGAGTGTGCTGAGAAGAAAAGAACGGTGTTTCCTACAAATACGGACCATATCTAGTCCAACTCTGCTTCTGAAACTGATAGAAAGGACTGGTCCTCTAACATCCAATGCTTGTCTGTTAAGATGAGAAACGTGTGAGCTCAGTGAACGATGTAGGTCTTTGAGCTGAAAAGTGACTGCCCTTACCTGAAACGAAGTCTTGCTTGTAGGAAGACTCAGAGCCTGAGATTTAACTCTATTTCTGAATTGAAACACACAGCACAGTTCTCATCCATGGATCACACTCTGCTTTAGAGCGAGAAGCACACTCTTGCTTTATAGAGTCTCTAATACAGCAGGAAATCTGAGTGTGCCCAGAACAAAAGAACGGTGTTTCCTACACATAAGGACAATATGTAATCCAAATCTTCTTCTGAAACTGATAGAATGCACTGGTCCTCTAACATCCAATGCTTGTCTGTTAAGATGAGAAACGTGTGAGCTTCGTGATCGATGTAGTTCGTTTGAGCAGAAAAGAGACTGCCCTTACCTGAAACGAAGTCTTGCTTGTAGGGAGACTCAGAGCATGGGATTTAACTCCATTTCTGAAGTGAAACACACAGCATTGTCTCATTCATTGATCACACTCTGCTTTAGAACAAGAAGCACGCTTTTGCTTTCTAGAGTCTCTAAGACAGCAGGAAACGTGAGTGTGCTGAGAAGAAAAGAACGGTGTTTCCTACACATACGGACCATATCTAGTCCAACTCTGCTTCTGAAACTGATACAAAGGACTGTTCCTCTAACATCCAATGCTTGTCTGTTAAGATGAGAAACGTGTGAGCTCAGTGAACGATGTAGTTCCTTTGAGCTGAAAAGTGACTGCCCTTACCTGAAACGAAGTCTTGCTTGTAGGAAGACTCAGAGCCTGAGATTTAACTCCATTTCTGAAGTGAAACACATAGCACAGTTCTCATCCATGGATCACACACTGCTTTAGATCGAGAAGCACACTCTTGCTTTATAGAGTCTCTAATACAGCAGGAAATCTGAGTGTGCCCAGAACAAAAGAACGGTGTTTCCTACACAAATGGACCATATGTAGTCCAAATCTGCTTCTGAAACTGATACAAAGCACTGACCATCTTACATACAATGCTTGTCAGTTAAGATGAGAAACGTGTGAGCTTCGTGAAATATGTAGTTCGTTTGAGCAGAAAAGTGACTGCCCTCACCTGAATTGAAGTCTTGCTTGTAGGAAGACTCAGAGCCTGGGATTTAACTCCATTTCTGAAGTAAAACACACAGCAGTGTAATCATCCATTGATCACACTCTGCTTTAGAATAAGAAGCACGCTCTTGCTTTCTAGATTCTCTAAGACAGCAGCAAACGTGAGTGTGCTGAGAACAAAAGAACGTTGTTTCCTACACTTACAGACATTATATAGTCCAACTCTGCATCTGAATCTGATACAAAGCATTGGTCCTCTAAAATCCAATGCTTGTCTGTGAAGATGAGAAACGTGTGAGCTTCGTGAATGATGTAGTTTGTTTGAGCTGAAAAGTGACTGCCCTTACCTGAAACGAAGTCTTGCTTGTAGGAAGACTCAGAGCCTGAGATTTAACTCCATTTCTGAAGTGAAACACACAGCACAGTTCTCATCCATGGATCACACACTGCTTTAGAGCGAGAAGCACACTCTTGCTTTATAGAGTCTCTAATACAGCAGGAAATCTAAGTGTGCCCAGAACAAAAGAACGGTGTTTCCGACACAAATGGACCATATGTAGTCCAAATCTGCTTCTGAAACTGATACAAAGCACTGACCATCTTACATCCAATGCTTGTCAGTTAAGATGAGAAACGTGTGAGCTTCGTGAAATATGTAGTTCGTTTGAGCAGAAAAGTGACTGCCC
This sequence comes from Onychomys leucogaster, assembly GCA_949786385.1. Classification (NCBI taxonomy): domain Eukaryota; kingdom Metazoa; phylum Chordata; class Mammalia; order Rodentia; family Cricetidae; genus Onychomys; species Onychomys leucogaster. The sequence continues at coordinate 1,184,720 of CATKUP010000063.1, forward strand.
TCACCTGAATTGAAGTCTTGCTTGTAGGAAGACTCAGAGCTTGGGATTTAACTCCATTTCTGAAGTAAAACACACAGCAGTGTAATCATCCATTGATCACACTCTGCTTTAGAATAAGAAGCACGCTCTTGCTTTCTAGATTCTCTAAGACAGCAGCAAACGTGAGTGTGCTGAGAACAAAAGAACGGTGTTTCATACACATACGGACCATATCTAGTCCAACTCTGCTTCTGAAACTGATACAAAGGACTGTTCCTCTAACATCCAATGCTTGTCTGTTAAGATGAGAAACGTGTGAGCTCAGTGAACGATGTAGTTCCTTTGAGCTGAAAAGTGACTGCCCTTACCTGAAACGAAGTCTTGCTTGTAGGAAGACTCAGAGCCTGAGATTTAACTCCATTTCTGAAGTGAAACACATAGCACAGTTCTCATCCATGGATCACACACTGCTTTAGATCGAGAAGCACACTCTTGCTTTATAGAGTCTCTAATACAGCAGGAAATCTGAGTGTGCCCAGAACAAAAGAACGGTGTTTCCTACACAAATGGACCATATGTAGTCCAAATCTGCTTCTGAAACTGATACAAAGCACTGACCATCTTACATACAATGCTTGTCAGTTAAGATGAGAAACGTGTGAGCTTCGTGAAATATGTAGTTCGTTTGAGCAGAAAAGTGACTGCCCTCACCTGAATTGAAGTCTTGCTTGTAGGAAGACTCAGAGCCTGGGATTTAACTCCATTTCTGAAGTAAAACACACAGCAGTGTAATCATCCATTGATCACACTCTGCTTTAGAATAAGAAGCACGCTCTTGCTTTCTAGATTCTCTAAGACAGCAGCAAACGTGAGTGTGCTGAGAACAAAAGAACGTTGTTTCCTACACTTACAGACATTATATAGTCCAACTCTGCATCTGAATCTGATACAAAGCATTGGTCCTCTAAAATCCAATGCTTGTCTGTGAAGATGAGAAACGTGTGAGCTTCGTGAATGATGTAGTTTGTTTGAGCTGAAAAGTGACTGCCCTTACCTGAAACGAAGTCTTGCTTGTAGGAAGACTCAGAGCCTGAGATTTAACTCCATTTCTGAAGTGAAACACACAGCACAGTTCTCATCCATGGATCACACACTGCTTTAGAGCGAGAAGCACACTCTTGCTTTATAGAGTCTCTAATACAGCAGGAAATCTAAGTGTGCCCAGAACAAAAGAACGGTGTTTCCGACACAAATGGACCATATGTAGTCCAAATCTGCTTCTGAAACTGATACAAAGCACTGACCATCTTACATCCAATGCTTGTCAGTTAAGATGAGAAACGTGTGAGCTTCGTGAAATATGTAGTTCGTTTGAGCAGAAAAGTGACTGCCCTCACCTGAATTGAAGTCTTGCTTGTAGGAAGACTCAGAGCTTGGGATTTAACTCCATTTCTGAAGTAAAACACACAGCAGTGTAATCATCCATTGATCACACTCTGCTTTAGAATAAGAAGCACGCTCTTGCTTTCTAGATTCTCTAAGACAGCAGCAAACGTGAGTGTGCTGAGAACAAAAGAACGGTGTTTCATACACTTACAGACATTATATAGTCCAACTCTGCATCTGAAACTGATACAAAGCATTGGTCCTCTAAAATCCAATGCTTGTCTGTGAAGATGAGAAACGTGTGAGCTTCGTGAACGATGTAGTTCGTTTGAGCTGAAAAGTGACTGCCCTTACCTGAAATGAAGTCTTGCTTGTAGGAAGACACAGAGCCTGGGATTTAACTCCTTTTCTGAAGGGAAACACACAGCTTAGTTCTCATCCATGGATCACACTCTGCTTTAGAGCGAGTAGCACGCTCTTGCTTTCTCTAGTCTCTAAGACAGCAGGAAACGTGAGTGTGCTGAGAACAAAAGAACGGTGTTTCCTACACATACAGACCATATCTAGTCCAACTCTGCTTCTGAAAGTGATACAAAGCACTGGTCCTCTAACATCCAATGCTTGTCAGTTAAGATGAGAAACGTGTGAGCTTAGTGAATGATGTAATTCCTTTGAGCTGAAAAGTGACTGCCCTTACCTGAAACGAAGTCTTGACTGTAGGAAGACACAGAGTCTGGGATTTAACTCCATTTCTGAAGGGAAACATACAGCATAGTTCTCATCAATGGATCACACTTTGCTTTAGAGCAAGAAGCACGCACTTGCTTTCTAGAGTCTCTAATACAGCAGGAAATCTGAGTGTGCCCAGAACAAAAGAATGGTGTTTCCTACACGTACTGACTATATGTAGTCCAAATCTTCTTCTGAAACTGATACAATGCACTGGTCCTCTAACATACAATGCTTGTCTGTTAAGATGAGAAACGTGTGAGCTCAGTGAAGGATGTAGTTCGTTTGAGTTAAAAGTGACTGCCCTTACCTGAAACGAAGTCTTGCTTGTAGGAAGACACAGAGCCTGGGATTTAAGTCCATTTCTGAAGGGAAACACACAACATAATTCTCATCCATGGATCACACTCTGCTTTAGAGCAAGAAGCACACTCTTGCATTCTAAAGTCTCTAAGATAGCAGGAAACGTGAGTGTGCTGAGAACAAAAGAACGGTGTTTCATACACTTACAGACATTATATAGTCCAACTCTGCATCTGAAACTGATACAAAGCACTGGTCCTCTAAAATCCAATGCTTGTCTGTTAAGATGAGAAACGTGTGAGCTTCGTGAATGATGTAGTTCGTTTGAGCTGAAAAGTGACTGCCCTTACCTGAAACGAAATCTTGCCTGTAGGAAGACACAGAGTCTGGGATTTAACTCCATTTCTGAAGGGAAACATACAGCATAGTTCTCATCCATGGATCACACTCTGCTTTAGAGCAAGAAGCACGCTCTTGCTTTCTAGATTATCTAATATAGCAGGAAATCTGATTGTGCACAGAACAAAAAAACGGTGTTTCCTACACATACAGACTATATGTATTCCAAATCTTCTTCTGAAACTGATATAATGCACTGGTCCTCTAACATCCAATGGATGTCAGTTAAGATGAGAAACGTGTGAGCTTCGTGAACGATCTAGTTCCTTTGAGCAGAATAGTGACTGCCCTTACCTGAAACGAAGTCTTGCTTGTAGGGAGACTCAGAGCATGGGATTTAACTCCATTTCTGAAGTGAAACACACAGCATTGTCTCATTCATTGATCACACTCTGCTTTATAACAAGAAGCACGCTCTTGCTTTCTACAGTCTCTAAGACAGCAGGAAACGTGAGTGTGCTGAGAACAAAAGAACGGTGTTTCCTACACATACGGACCATATCCAGTCCAACTCTGCTTCTGAAACTGATAGAAAGGACTGGTCCTCTAACATCCAATGCTTGTCTGTTAAGATGAGAAACGTGTGAACTCAGTGAACGATGTAGTTCGTTTGAGCTGAAAAGTGACTGCCCTTACCTGAAACGAAGTCTTGCTTGTAGGGAGACTCAGAGCATGGGATTTAACTCCATTTCTGAAGTGAAACACACAGCATTGTCTCATTCATTGATCACACTCTGCTTTAGAACAAGAAGCACGCTTTTGCTTTCTAGAGTCTCTAAGACAGCAGGAAACGTGAGTGTGCTGAGAAGAAAAGAACGGTGTTTCCTACACATACGGACCATATCTAGTCCAACTCTGCTTCTGAAACTGATACAAAGGACTGGTCCTCTAACATCCAATGCTTGTCTGTTAAGATGAGAAACGTGTGAGCTCAGTGAACGATGTAGTTCCTTTGAGCTGAAAAGTGACTGCCCTTACCTGAAACGAAGTCTTGCTTGTAGGAAGACTCAGAGCCTGAGATTTAACTCCATTTCTGAAGTGAAACACACAGCACAGTTCTCATCCATGGATCACACACTGCTTTAGAGCGAGAAGCACACTCTTGCTTTATAGAGTCTCTAATACAGCAGGAAATCTGAGTGTGCCCAGAACAAAAGAATGGTGTTTCCGACACAAATGGACCATATGTAGTCCAAATCTGCTTCTGAAACTGATACAAAGCACTGACCATCTTACATCCAATGCTTGTCAGTTAAGATGAGAAACGTGTGAGCTTCGTGAAATATGTAGTTCGTTTGAGCAGTAAAGTGACTGCCCTCACCTGAATTGAAGTCTTGCTTGTAGGAAGACTCAGAGCCTGGGATTTAAGTCCATTTCTGAAGTAAAACAAACAGCAGTGTAATCATCCATTGATCACACTCTGCTTTAGAATAAGAAGCACGCTCTTGCTTTCTAGATTCTCTAAGACAGCAGCAAACGTGAGTGTGCTGAGAACAAAAGAATGGTGTTTCATACACTTACAGACATTATATAGTCCAACTCTGCATCTGAATCTGATACAAAGCATTGGTCCTCTAAAATCCAATGCTTGTCTGTGAAGATGAGAAACGTGTGAGCTTCGTGAACAATGTAGTTCGTTTGAGCTGAAAAGTGACTGCCCTTACCTGAAATGAAGTCTTGCTTGTAGGAAGACACAGAGCCTGGGATTTAACTCCTTTTCTGAAGGGAAACACACAGCTTAGTTCTCATCCATGGATCACACTCTGCTTTAGAGCGAGTAGCACGCTCTTGCTTTCTCCAGTCTCTAAGACAGCAGGAAACGTGAGTGTGCTGAGAACAAAAGAACGGTGTTTCCTACACATACAGACCATATCTAGTCCAACTCTGCTTCTGAAAGTGATACAAAGCACTGGTCCTCTAACATCCAATGCTTGTCAGTTAAGATGAGAAACGTGTGAGCTTAGTGAATGACGTAATTCCTTTGAGCTGAAAAGTGACTGCCCTTACCTGAAACGAAGTCTTGACTCTAGGAAGACACAGAGTCTGGGATTTAACTCCATTTCTGAAGGGAAACATACAGCATAGTTCTCATCCATGGATCACACTCTGCTTTAGAGCAAGAAGCACGCTCTTGCTTTCTAGATTCTCTAATATAGCAGGAAATCTGATTGTGCACAGAACAAAAAAACGGTGTTTCCTACACATACAGACTATATGTATTCCAAATCTTCTTCTGAAACTGATACAATGCACTGGTCCTCTAACATCCAATGCTTGTCTGTTAGGATGAGAAACGTGTGAGCTCAGTGAAGGATGTAGTTCGTTTGAGCTAAAAAGTGACTGCCCTTACCTGAAACGAAGTCTTGCTTGTAGGGAGACTCAGAGCATGGGATTTAACTCCATTTCTGAAGTGAAACACACAGCATTGTCTCACTCATTGATCACACTCTGCTTTATAACAAGAAGCACACTCTTGCTTTCTACAGTCTCTAAGACAGCAGGAAACGTGAGTGTGCTGAGAACAAAAGAACGGTGTTTCCTACACATACGGACCATATCCAGTCCAACTCTGCTTCTGAAACTGATAGAAAGGACTGGTCTTCTAACATCCAATGCTTGTCTGTTAAGATGAGAAACGTGTGAACTCAGTGAACGATGTAGTTCGTTTGAGCTGAAAAGTGACTGCCCTTACCTGAAACGAAGTCTTGCGTGTAGGAAGACACAGAGTCTGGGATTTAACTCCATTTCTGTAGGGAAACATACAGCATAGTTCTCATAAATCGATCACACTCTGCCTTAGAGCAAGAAGCACGCTCTTGCTTTCTAAAGTCTCTAAGACAGCAGGAAACGTGAGTGTGCCCAGAACAAAAGGTCGGTGTTTCCTACACATATCGACCATATGTAGTCCAAATCTGCTTCTGAAACTGATACAAAGCACTGACCCTCTAAAATCCAATGCTTGTCAGTTAAGATGAGAAACGTGTGAGCTTCGTGAGCGATGTAGTTCGTTTCAGCAGAAAACTGACTGCCCTTACCTGAAACGAAGTCTTGCTTGTAGGAAGACACAGAGCCTGGGATTTAACTCCTTTTCTGAAGGGAAACACAAAGCTTAGTTCTCATCCATGGATCACACTCCTCTTTAGAGCAAGTAGCACGCTCTTGCTTTCTACAGTCTCTAAGACAGCAGGAAATGTGAGTGTGCTGAGAACAAAAGAACGGTGTTTCCTACACATACAGACCATATCTAGTCCAACTCTGCTTCTGAAAGTGAAACAAAGCACTGGTCCTCTAACATCCAATGCTTGTCAGTTAAGATGCGAAACGTGTGAGCTTAGTGAATGATGTAATTCCTTTGAACTGAAAAGTGACTGCCCTTACCTGAAACAAAGTCTTGCTTGTAGTAAGACACAGACCCTGGGATTTAAGTCCATTTCTGAAGGGAAACACACAGCATAGTTCTCGTCCATGGATCACACTCTGCTTTAGAGCGAGAAGCACACTCTTGCTTTCTAGAGTCTCTAATACAGCAGGAAATCTGAGTGTGCCCAGAACAAAAGAAGGGTGTTTCCTACAATTACGGACATTATATAGTCCAACTCTGCATCTGAAACTGATACAAAGCACTGGTCCTCTAAAATCCAATGCTTGTCTGTTAAGATGAGAAACGTGTGAGCTTCGTGAACGATGTAGTTCGTTTGAGCTGAAAAGTGACTGCCCTTACCTGAAACGAAGTCTTGACTGTAGGAAGACACAGAGTCTGGGAATTAACTCCATTTCTGAAGGGAAACATACAGCATAGTTCTCATCAATGGATCACACTTTGCTTTAGAGCAAGAAGCACGCTCTTGCTTTCTAGAGTCTCTAATACAGCAGGAAATCTGAGTGTGCCCAGAACAAAAGAACGGTGTTTCCTACACATACTGACTATATGTAGTCCAAATCTTCTTCTGAAACTGATACAGTGCACTGGTCCTCTAACATCCAATGCTTGTCTGTTAAGATGAGAAACGTGTGAGCTCAGTGAAGGATGTAGTTCCTTTGAGCTGAAAAGTGACTGCCCTTACCTGAAACGAAGTCTTGCTTGTAGGAAGACACAGAGCCTGGGATTTAAGTCCATTTCTGAAGGGAAACACACAGCATAGTTCTCATCCATGGATCACACTCTGCTTTAGAGCAAGAAGCACGCTCTTGCATTCTAAAGTCTCTAAGACAGCAGGAAACGTGAGTGTGCTGAGGACAAAAGAACGGTGTTTCCTACACATACGGACAATATCTAGTTCAACTCTTCTTCTGAAACTGATACAAAGCACTGGTCCTCTAACATCCAATGCTTGTCATTTAAGAAGAAACGTTTGAGCTTCATGAACGATGTAGTTCGTTTGAGCAGAAAAGTGACTGCCCTTACCTGAAAGGAAGTCTTGCCTGTAGGAAGACACAGAGCCTGGGATTTAAGTCCATTTCTGAAGGGAAACACACAGCATAGTTCTCATCCATGGATCACACTCTGCTTTAGAGCAAGAAGCACGCTCTTGCTTTCTAGATTCTCTAATATAGCAGGAAATCTGAGTGTGCCCAGAACAAAAGAACGGTGTTCCTACACATACGGACTATACGTAGTCCAAATCTTCTTCTAAAACTGATACAATGCACTGGTCCTCTAACATCCAATGGTTGTCAGTTAAGAAGAGAAATGTGTGAGCTTCGTGAACGATCTAGTTCCTTTGAGCAGAAAAGTGACTGCCCGTACCTGAAACGAAGTCTTGCTTGTAGGGAGACTCAGAGCATGGGATTTAACTCCATTTCTGAAGTGAAACACACAACATTGTCTCACTCATTGATCACACTCTGCTTTAGAACAAGAAGCACGCTCTTGCTTTCTAGAGTCTCTAACAAGCAGGAAACGTGAGTGTGCTGAGAAGAAAAGAACGGTGTTTCCTACAAATACGGACCATATCTAGTCCAACTCTGCTTCTGAAACTGATAGAAAGGACTGGTCCTCTAACATCCAATGCTTGTCTGTTAAGATGAGAAACGTGTGAGCTCAGTGAACGATGTAGGTCCTTTGAGCTGAAAAGTGACTGCCCTTACCTGAAACGAAGTCTTGCTTGTAGGAAGACTCAGAGCCTGAGATTTAACTCTATTTCTGAATTGAAACACACAGCACAGTTCTCATCCATGGATCACATTCTGCTTTAGAGCGAGAAGCAAACTTTTGCTTTATAGAGTCTCTAATACATAGGAAATCTGAGTGTGCCCAGAACAAAAGAACCGTGTTTCCTACACAAATGGACCATATGTAGTCCAAATCTGCTTCTGAAACTGATACAAAGCACTGACCATCTTACATCCAATGCTTGTCAGTTAAGATGAGAAACGTGTGAGCTTCGTGAAATATGTAGTTCGTTTGAGCAGAAAAATGACTGCCCTCACGTGAATTGAAGTCTTGCTTGTAGGAAGACACAGAGCATGGGATTTAACTCCATTTCTGAAGTGAAACACACAGCATTGTTCGCATCCATTGATCACACTCTCCTTTAGTACAAGAAGCACGATCGTGCTTTCTAGAGTCTCTAAGAGAGCAGGAAACGTGAGTTTGCTGAGAACAAAAGAACGGTGTTTCCTACACATACGGACCATATCTAGTCCAACTCTGCTTCTGAAACTGATACAAAGCACTGGTCCGCTAACATCTAATGCTTGTCTGTTAAGATGAGAAACGTGTGAGCTCCGTGAACTATGTAGTTCGTTTGAGCTGAAAAGTGACTGCCCTTACCTGAAACGAAGTCTTGCCTGTAGGAAGACACAGAGTCTGGGATTTAACTCCATTTCTGTAGGGAAACATACAGCATAGTTCTCATCAATCGATCACACTCTGCCTTAGAGCAAGAAGCACGCTCTTGCTTTCTAAAGTCTCTAAGACAGCAGGAAACGTGAGTTTGCTGAGAACAAAAGAACGGTGTTTCCTACACATACGGACCATGTCTAGTCCAACTCTGCTTCTGAAACTGATACAAAGCACTGGTCCGCTAACATCCAATGCTTGTCTGTTAAGATGAGAAACGTGTGAGCTCCGTGAACTATGTAGTTCGTTTGAGCTGAAAAGTGACTGCCCTTACCTGAAACGAAGTCTTGCTTGTAGGAAGACACAGAGCCTGGGATTTAACTCCTTTTCTGAAGGGAAACACACAGCATAGTTCTCATCCATGGATCACACTCTGCTTTAGAGCGAGAAGCATGCTCTTGCTTTCTACAGTCTTTAAGACAGCAGGAAACGTGAGTGTGCTGAGAACAAAAGAACGGTGTTTCCTACACATATGGACCATATAAAGTCCAACTCTGCTTCTGAAAGTGATACAAAGCACTGGTCCTCTAACATCCAATGCTTGTCAGTTAAGAGGAGAAACGTGTGAGCTTAGTGAATGATGTAGTTCCTTTGAACTGAAGGGTGACTGCCCTTACCTGAAACGAAGTCTTGCTTGTAGGAAGACTCAGAGCCTGGGATTTAAGTCCATTTCTGAAGTAAAACACACAGCAGTGTAATCATCCATTGATCACACTCTGCTTTAGAATAAGAAGCACGCTCTTGCTTTCTAGATTCTCTAAGACAGCAGCAAACGTGAGTGTGCTGAGAACAAAAGAATGGTGTTTCATACACTTACAGACATTATATAGTCCAACTCTGCATCTGAAACTGATACAAAGCATTGGTCCTCTAAAATCCAATGCTTGTCTGTGAAGATGAGAAACGTGTGAGCTTCGTGAATGAAGTAGTTCGTCCGAGCTGAAAAGTGACTGCCCTTACCTGAAATGAAGTCTTGCTTGTAGGAAGACACAGAGCCTGGGATTTAACTCCTTTTCTGAAGGGAAACACACAGCTTAGTTCTCATCCATGGATCACACTCTGCTTTAGAGCGAGAAGCACGCTCTTGATTTCTACAGTCTCTAGGACAGCAGGAAACGTGAGTTTGCTGAGAACAAAAGAACGGTGTTTCCTACACATATGGACCATATCTAGTCCAAATCTGCTTCTGAAAGTGATACAAAGCACTGGTCCTCTAAAATCCAATGCTTGTCAGTTCAGAGGAGAAACGTGTGAGCTTAGTGAATGATGTAGTTCCTTTGAACTGAAAAGTGACTGCCCTTACCTGAAACGAAGTCTTGCTTGTAGTAAGACACAGAGCCTGGGATTTAAGCCATTTCTGAAGGGAAACACACAGCATAGTTCTCATCCATGGATCACACTCTGCTTTAGAGCGAGAAGCACACTCTTGCTTTCTAGAGTCTCTAATAGAGCAGGAAATCTGAGTGTGCCCAGAACAAAAGAGGGGTGTTTCCTACACAAATGGACCATATGTAGTCCAAATATGCTTCTGAAACTGATACAAAGCACTGACCATCTTACATCCAATGCTTGTCAGTTAAGATGAGAAACGTGTGAGCTCCGTGAAATATGTAGTTCGTTTGAGCAGAAAAGTGACTGCCCTCACGTGAATTGAAGTCTTGCTTGTAGGAAGACTCAGAGCCTGGGATTTAACTCCATTTCTGAAGTAAAACACACAGCAGTGTAATCATCCATTGATCACACTCTGCTTTAGAACAAGAAGCACGCTCTTGCTTTCTAGATTCTCTAAGACAGCAGGAAACGTGAGTGTGCTGAGAACAAAAGAACGGTGTTTCCTACACTTACAGACATTATATAGTCCAACTCTGCATCTGAAACTGATACAAAGCATTGGTCCTCTAAAATCCAATGCTTGTCTGTTAAAATGAGAAACGTGTAAGCTCTGTGAACGATGTAGTTCGTTTGAGCAGAAAACTGACTGCACTTACCTGAAATGAAGTCTTGCTTGTAGGAAGACACAGAGCCTGGGATTTAACTCCTTTTCTGAAGGGAAACACACAGCTTAGTTCTCATCCATGGATCACACTCTGCTTTAGAGCGAGAAGCACGCACTTGCTTTCTACAGTCTCTAAGAAAGCAGGAAACGTGAGTGTGCTGAGGACAAAAGAACGGTGTTTCCTACACTTACGGACCATATCTAGTCCATCTCTGCTTCTGTAAGTGATACAAAGCACTGGTCCTCTAACATCCAATGCTTGTCAATTAAGATGAGAAACGTTTGAGCTTCGTGAACAATGTAGTTCGTTTGAGCAGAAAAGTGACTGCCCTTCCCTCTAACGAAGTCTTGCTTGTAGGGAGACTCAGAGAATTTGATTTCACTCCATTTCTGAAGTGAAACACACAGCATTGTCCAATTCCTTGATCACACTCTGCTTTAGAACACGAAGCACGCTCTTGCTTTCTAGAGTCTCTAAGACAGCAGGAAACGTGAGTGTGCTGAGAAGAAAAAAACTGTGTTTAATACACATACGGACCATATCTAGTCCAACTCTGCTTCTGAAACTGATAGAAAGTACTGGTCCTCTAACATCCAATGCTTGTCTGTTAAGATGAGAAACGTGTGAGCTCAGTGAACGATGTAGTTCCTTTGAGCTGAAAAGTGACTGCCCTTACCTGAAACGAAGTCTTGCTTGTTGGAAGACTCAGAGCCTGAGATTTAACACCATTTCTGAAGTGAAACACACAGCATAGTTCTCATCCATGGATCACACTCTGCTTTAGAGCGAGAAGCACACTCTTGCTTTATTGAGTCTCTAATACAGCAGGAAATCTGAGTGTGCCCAGATCAAAAGAACGGTGTTTCCTACACATAAGGACAATATGTAATCCAAATCTTCTTCTGAAACTGATAGAATGCACTGGTCCTCTAACATCCAATGCTTGTCTGTTAAGATGAGAAACGTGTGAGCTCAGTGAACGATGTAGTTCCTTTGAGCTGAAATGTGACTGCCCTTACCTGAAACGAAGTCTTGCTTGTAGGAAGACTCAGAGCCTGAGATTTAACTCCATTTCTGAAGTGAAACACACAGCACAGTTCTCATCCATGGATCACACACTGCTTTAGAGCGAGAAGCACCCTCTTGCTTTATAGAGTCTCTAATACAGCAGGAAATCTGAGTGTGCCCACAACAAAAGAACGGTGTTTCCTACACAAATGGACCATATGTAGTCCAAATCTGCTTCTGAAACTGATACAAAGCACTGACCATCTTACATCCAATGCTTGTCATTTAAGATGAGAAACATGTGAGCTTCGTGAAATATGTAGTACGTTTGAGCAGAAAAGTGACTATCCTCACGTGAATTGAAGTCTTCCTTGTAGGAAGACTCAGAGCCTGGGATTTAACTCCATTTCTGAAGTAAAACACACAGCAGTGTAATCATCCATTGATCACACTCTGCTTTACAACAAGAAGCACGCTCTTGCTTTCTAGATTCTCTAAGACAGCAGGAAACGTGAGTGTGCTGAGAACAAAAGAACGGTGTTTCCTACACTTACAGACATTATATAGTCCAACTCTGCATCTGAAACTGATACAAAGCATTGGTCCTCTAAAATCCAATGCTTGTCTGTTAAAATGAGAAACGTGTAAGCTTTGTTAACGATGTAGTTCGTTTGAGCAGAAACTGACTGCTCTTACCTGAAATGAAGTCTTGCTTGTAGGAAGACACAGAGCCTGGGATTTAACTCCTTTTCTGAAGGGAAACACACAGCTTAGTTCTCATCCATGGATCACACTCTGCTTTAGAGCGAGAAGCACACACTTGCTTTCTACAGTCTCTATGACAGCAGGAAACGTGAGTGTGCTGAGAACAAAAGAACGGTGTTTCCTACACTTACGGACCATATCTAGTCCATCTCTGATTCTGTAAGTGATACAAAGCACTGGTCCTCTAACATCCAATGCTTGTCAATTAAGATGAGAAACGTTTGAGATTCGTGAACAATGTAGTTTGTTTGAGCAGAAAAGTGACTGCCCTTCCCTCTAACGAAGTCTTGCTTGTAGGGAGACTCAGAGAATGGGATTTCACTCCATTTCTGAAGTGAAACACACAGCATTGTCCAATTCCTTGATCACACTCTGCTTTAGAACACGAAGCACGCTCTAGCTTTCTAGAGTCTCTAAGACAGCAGGAAACGTGAGTGTGCTGAGAAGAAAAAAACGGTGTTTAATACACATACGGACCATATCTAGTCCAACTCTGCTTCTGAAACTGATAGAAAGTACTGGTCCTCTAACATCCAATGCTTGTCTGTTAAGAGGAGAAACGTGTGAGCTTAGTGAATGATGTAGTTCCTTTGAACTGAAAAGTGACTGCCCTTACCTGAAACGAAGTCTTGCTTGTAGTAAGACACAGAGCCTGGGATTTAAGCCATTTCTGAAGGGAAACACACAGCATAGTTCTCATCCATGGATCACACTCTGTTTTAGAGCGAGAAGCACACTCTTGCTTTCTAGAGTCTCTAATAGAGCAGGAAATCTGAGTGTGCCCAGAACAAAAGAAGGGTGTTTCCTACACAAATGGACCATATGTAGTCCAAATCTGCTTCTGAAACTGATACAAAGCACTGACCATCTTACATCCAATGCTTGTCAGTTACGATGAGAAATGTGTGAGCTTCGTGAAATATGTAGTACGTTTGAGCAGAAAAGTGACTGCCCTCATGTGAATTGAAGTCTTGCTTGTAGGAAGACTCAGAGCCTGGGATTTAACTCCATTTCTGAAGTAAAACACACAGCAGTGTAATCATCCATTGATCACACTCTGCTTTAGAACAAGAAGCACGCTCTTGCTTTCTAGATTCTCTAAGACAGCAGGAAACGTGAGTGTGCTGAGAACAAAAGAACGGTGTTTCCTACACTTACAGACATTATATAGTCCAACTCTGCATCTGAAACTGATACAAAGCATTGGTCCTCTAACATCCAATACTTGTATGTTAAGATGAGAAACGTGTGAGCTCAGTGAACGATGTAGTTCCTTTGAGCTGAAAAGTGACTGCCCTTACCTGAAACGAAGTCTTGCTTGTAGGAAGACTCAGAGCCTGAGATTTAACTCCATTTCTGAAGTGAAACACACAGCACAGTTCTCATCCATGGATCACACACTGCTTTAGAGCGAGAAGCACACTCTTGCTTTATAGAGTCTCTAATACATCAGGAAATATGAGTGTGCCCAGAACAAAAGAATGGTGTTTCCTACACATAAGGACAATATGTAATCCAAATCTTCTTCTGAAACTGATAGAATGCACTGGTCCTATAACATGCAATGCTTGTCTGTTAAGATGAGAAACGTGTGAGCTTCGTTAACAATGTAGTTCGTTTGAGCAGAAAAGTGACTGCCCTTAAATGAATTGAAGTCTTGCTTGTAGGAAGACTCAGAGCCTGGGATTTAAGTCCATTTCTGAAGTAAAACACACAGCAGTGTAATCATCCATTGATCACACTCTGCTTTAGAACAAGAAGCACGCTCTTGCTATCTAGATTCTCTAAGACAGCAGGAAACGTGAGTGTGCTGAGAACAAAAGAACTGTGTTTCCTACACTTACGGACATTATATAGTCCAACTCTGCATCTGAAACTGATACAAAGCACTGGTCCTCTAAAATCCAATTCTTGTCTGTTAAGATGAGAAACGTGTGAGCTCCGTGAATGATGTAGTTCGTTTGAGCTGAAAAGTGACTGCCCTTACCTGAAACGAAGTCTTGCCTGTAGGAAGACACAGAGTCTGGGATTTAACTCCATTTCTGAAGGGAAACATACAGTATAGTTCTCATCAATGGATCACACTCTGCTCTAGAGCAAGAACCACGCTCTTGCTTTCTAAAATCTCTAAGACAGCATGAAACGTGAGTGTGCCCAGAACAAAAGATCGGTGTTTCCTACACATATGGACCATATGTAGTCCAAATCTGCTTCTGAAACTGATACAAAGCACTGACCCTCTAACATCCAATGCTAGTCCGTTAAGATGAGAAACGTGTGAGCTTTGTGAATGATGTAGTTCGTTTGAGCAGAAAACTGACTGCCCTTACCTGAAATGAAGTCTTGCTTTTAGGAAGACACAGAGCCTGGGATTTAACTCCTTTTCTGAAGGGAAACACACAGCTTAGTTCTCATCCATGGATCACACTCTGCTTTAGAGCGAGAAGCACGCACTTGCTTTCTACCGTCTCTAAGACAGCAGGAAACGTGAGTGTGCTGAGAACAAAAGAACGGTGTTTCCTACACATACGGACCATATCTAGTCCAACTCTGCTTCTGAAAGTGATACAAAGCACTGGTCCTCTAACATCCAATGCTTGTCAATTAAGATGAGAAACGTTTGAGCTTCGTGAACAATGTAGTTCGTTTGAGCAGAGAAGTGACTGCCCTTACCTGAAACGAAGTCTTGCTAGTAGGGAGACTCAGAGCATGGGATTTAACTCCATTTCTGAAGTGAAACACACAGCATTGTCTCATTCATTGAACACACTCTGCTTTAGAACAAGAAGCACGCTCTTGCTTTCTACAGTCTCTAAGACAGCAGGAAACGTGAGTGTGCTGAGAACAAAAGAACGGTGTTTCCTACACTCACGGACCATATCTAGTCCAACTCTGCTTCTGAAAGTGATACAAAGCACTGGTCCTCTAACATCCAATGCTTGTCAGTTCAGAGGAGAAACGTGTGAGCTTAGTGAATGATGTAGTTCCTTTGAACTGAAAAGTGACTGCCCTTACCTGAAACGAAGTCTTGCTTGTAGTAAGACACAGAGCCTGGGATTTAAGTCCATTTCTGAAGGGAAACAAAAAGCATAGTTCTCATCCATGGATCACACTCTGCTTTAGAGCGAGAAGCACACTCTTGCTTTCTAGAGTCTCTAATACAGCAGGAAATCTGAGTGTGGCCAGAACAAAAGAAGGGTGTTTCCTACACATATGGACCATATGTAGTCCAAATCTGCTTCTGAAACTGATACAAAGCACTGACCATCTTACATCCAATGCTTGTCAGTTAAGATGAGAAACATGTGAGCTTCGTGATCGATGTAGTTCGTTTGAGCAGAAAAGTGACTGCCCTTACCTGAAACGAAGTCTTGCTTGTAGGGAGACTCAGAGCATGGGATTTAACTCCATTTCTGAAGTGAAACACACAGCATTGTCTCATTCATTGATCACACTCTGCTTTAGAACAAGAAGCACGCTCTTGCTTTCTAGAGTCTCTAATACAGAAGGAAATCTGAGTGTGCCCAGAACAAAAGAATGGTGTTTCCTACACATACTGACTATATGTAGGCCAAATCTTCTTCTGAAACTGATACAATGCACTGGTCCTCTAACATCCAATGCTTGTCTGTTAAGATGAGAAACGTGTGAGCTCAGTGAAGGATGTAGTTCGTTTGAGCTAAAAAGTGACTGCCCTTACCTGAAACGAAGTCTTGCTTGTAGGGAGACTCAGAGCATGGGATTTAACTCCATTTCTGAAGTGAAACACACAGCATTGTCTCTCTCATTGATCACACTCTGCTTTATAACAAGAAGCACACTCTTGCTTTCTACAGTCTCTAAGACAGCAGGAAACGTGAGTGTGCTGAGAACAAAAGAACGGTGTTTCCTACACATACGGACCATATCCAGTCCAACTCTGCTTCTGAAACTGATAGAAAGGACTGTTCTTCTAACATCCAATGCTTGTCTGTTAAGATGAGAAACGTGTGAACTCAGTGAACGATGTAGTTCGTTTGAGCTGAAAAGTGACTGCCCTTACCTGAAACGAAGTCTTGCGTGTAGGAAGACACAGAGTCTGGGATTTAACTCCATTTCTGTAGGGAAACATACAGCATAGTTCTCATCAATCGATCACACTCTGCCTTAGAGCAAGAAGCACGCTCTTGCTTTCTAAAGTCTCTAACACAGCAGGAAACGTGAGTGTGCCCAGAACAAAAGGTCGGTGTTTCCTACACATATCGACCATATGTAGTCCAAATCTGCTTCTGAAACTGGTACAAAGCACTGACCCTCTAACATCCAATGCTTGTCAGTTAAGATGAGAAACGTGTGAGCTTCGTGAGCGATGTAGTTCGTTTCAGCAGAAAACTGACTGCCCTTTACCTGAAACGAAGTCTTGCTTGTAGGAAGACACAGAGCCTGGGATTTAACTCCTTTTCTGAAGGGAAACACAAAGCTTAGTTCTCATCCATGGATCACACTCCTCTTTAGAGCAAGTAGCACGCTCTTGCTTTCTACAGTCTCTAAGACAGCAGGAAATGTGAGTGTGCTGAGAACAAAAGAACGGTGTTTCCTACACATACAGACCATATCTAGTCCAACTCTGCTTCTGAAAGTGAAACAAAGCACTGGTCCTCTAACATCCAATGCTTGTCAGTTAAGATGCGAAACGTGTGAGCTTAGTGAATGATGTAATTCCTTTGAACTGAAATGTGACTGCCCTTACCTGAAACGAAGTCTTGCTTGTAGTAAGACACAGAGCCTGGGATTTAAGTCCATTTCTGAAGGGAAACACACAGAATAGTTCTCGTCCATGGATCACACTCTGCTTTAGAGCGAGAAGCACACTCTTGCTTTCTAGAGTCTCTAATACAGCAGGAAATCTGAGTGTGCCCAGAACAAAAGAAGGGTGTTTCCTACAATTCCGGACATTATATAGTCCAACTCTGCATCTGAAACTGATACAAAGCACTGGTCTTCTAAAATACAATGCTTGTCTGTTAAGATGAGAAACGTGTGAGCTTCGTGAACGATGTAGTTCGTTTGAGCTGAAAAGTGACTGCCCTTACCTGAAACGAAGTCTTGACTGTAGGAAGACACAGAGTCTGGGATTTAACTCCATTTCTGAAGGGAAACATACAGCATAGTTCTCATCAATGGATCACACTTTGCTTTAGAGCAAGAAGCACGCTCTTGCTTTCTAGAGTCTCTAATACAGCAGGAAATCTGAGTGTGCCCAGAACAAAAGAACGGTGTTTCCTACACATACTGACTATATGTAGTCCAAATCTTCTTCTGAAACTGATACAGTGCACTGGTCCTCTAACATCCAATGCTTGTCTGTTAAGATGAGAAACGTGTGAGATTCGTGAATGATGTAGTTCGTTTGAGCTGAAAAGTGACTGCCCTTACCTGAAACGAAGTCTTGCCTGTAGGAAGACACAGAGTCTGGGATTTAACTCCATTTCTGAAGGGAAACATACAGCATAGTTCTCATCCATGGATCACACTCTGCTTTAGAGCAAGAAACACGCTCTTGCTTTCTAGATTCTCTAATATAGCAGGAAATCTGAGTGTGCCCAGAACAAAAGAACGGTGTTTCCTACACATACAGACCATATCTAGTCCAAATCTGCTTCTGAAACTGATACAAAACACTGACCCTCTAACATCCAATGCTTGTCAGTTAAGAGGAGAAACGTGTGAGCTTAGTGAATGATGTAGTTCCTTTGAACTGAAAAGTGACTGCCCTTACCTGAAACGAAGTCTTGCTTGTAGTAAGACACAGAGCCTGGGATTTAAGCCATTTCTGAAGGGAAACACACAGCATAGTTCTCATCCATGGATCACACTCTGTTTTAGAGCGAGAAGCACACTCTTGCTTTCTAGAGTCTCTAATAGAGCAGGAAATCTGAGTGTGCCCAGAACAAAAGAAGGGTGTTTCCTACACAAATGGACCATATGTAGTCCAAATCTGCTTCTGAAACTGATACAAAGCACTGACCATCTTACATCCAATGCTTGTCAGTTACGATGAGAAATGTGTGAGCTTCGTGAAATATGTAGTACGTTTGAGCAGAAAAGTGACTGCCCTCATGTGAATTGAAGTCTTGCTTGTAGGAAGACTCAGAGCCTGGGATTTAACTCCATTTCTGAAGTAAAACACACAGCAGTGTAATCATCCATTGATCACACTCTGCTTTAGAACAAGAAGCACGCTCTTGCTTTCTAGATTCTCTAAGACAGCAGGAAACGTGAGTGTGCTGAGAACAAAAGAACGGTGTTTCCTACACTTACAGACATTATATAGTCCAACTCTGCATCTGAAACTGATACAAAGCATTGGTCCTCTAACATCCAATGCTTGTATGTTAAGATGAGAAACGTGTGAGCTCAGTGAACGATGTAGTTCCTTTGAGCTGAAAAGTGACTGCCCTTACCTGAAACGAAGTCTTGCTTGTAGGAAGACTCAGAGCCAGGGATTTAACTCCATTTCTGAAGTGAAACACACAGCACAGTTCTCATCCATGGATCACACACTGCTTTAGAGCGAGAAGCACACTCTTGCTTTATAGAGTCTCTAATACATCAGGAAATATGAGTGTGCCCAGAACAAAAGAATGGTGTTTCCTACACATAAGGCCAATATGTAATCCAAATCTTCTTCTGAAACTGATAGAATGCACTGGTCCTATAACATGCAATGCTTGTCTGTTAAGATGAGAAACGTGTGAGCTTCGTTAACAATGTAGTTCGTTTGAGCAGAAAAGTGACTGCCCTTAAATGAATTGAAGTCTTGCTTGTAGGAAGACTCAGAGCCTGGGATTTAACTCCATTTCTGAAGTAAAACACACAGCAGTGTAATCATCCATTGATCACACTCTGCTTTAGAACAAGAAGCACGCTCTTGCTATCTAGATTCTCTAAGACAGCAGGAAACGTGAGTGTGCTGAGAACAAAAGAACTGTGTTTCCTACACTTACGGACATTATATAGTCCAACTCTGCATCTGAAACTGATACAAAGCACTGGTCCTCTAAAATCCAATTCTTGTCTCTTAAGATGAGAAACGTGTGAGCTCCGTGAATGATGTAGTTCGTTTGAGCTGAAAAGTGACTGCCCTTACCTGAAACGAAGTCTTGCCTGTAGGAAGACACAGAGTCTGGGATTTAACTCCATTTCTGAAGGGAAACATACAGTATAGTTCTCATCAATGGATCACACTCTGCTCTAGAGCAAGAACCACGCTCTTGCTTTCTAAAAGCTCTAAGACAGCATGAAACGTGAGTGTGCCCAGAACAAAAGATCGGTGTTTCCTACACATATGGACCATATGTAGTCCAAATCTGCTTCTGAAACTGATACAAAGCACTGACCCTCTAACATCCAATGCTAGTCCGTTAAGATGAGAAACGTGTGAGCTTTGTGAATGATGTAGTTCGTTTGAGCAGAAAACTGACTGCCCTTACCTGAAATGAAGTCTTGCTTTTAGGAAGACACAGAGCCTGGGATTTAACTCCTTTTCTGAAGGGAAACACACAGCTTAGTTCTCATCCATGGATCACACTCTGCTTTAGAGCGAGAAGCACGCTCTTGCTTTCTACCGTCTCTAAGACAGCAGGAAACGTGAGTGTGCTGAGAACAAAAGAACGGTGTTTCCTACACATACGGACCATATCTAGTCCAACTCTGCTTCTGAAAGTGATACAAAGCACTGGTCCTCTAACATCCAATGCTTGTCAATTAAGATGAGAAACGTTTGAGCTTCGTGAACAATGTAGTTCGTTTGAGCAGAGAAGTGACTGCCCTTACCTGAAACGAAGTCTTGCTAGTAGGGAGACTCAGAGCATGGGATTTAACTCCATTTCTGAAGTGAAACACACAGCATTGTCTCATTCATTGAACACACTCTGCTTTAGAACAAGAAGCACGCTCTTGCTTTCTACAGTCTCTAAGACAGCAGGAAACGTGAGTGTGCTGAGAACAAAAGAACGGTGTTTCCTACACATACGGACCATATCTAGTCCAACTCTGCTTCTGAAAGTGATACAAAGCACTGGTCCTCTAACATCCAATGCTTGTCAGTTAAGAGGAGAAACGTGTGAGCTTAGTGAATGATGTAGTTCCTTTGAACTGAAAAGTGACTGCCCTTACCTGAAACGAAGTCTTGCTTGTAGTAAGACACAGAGCCTGGGATTTAAGTCCATTTCTGAAGGGAAACAAAAAGCATAGTTCTCATCCATGGATCACACTCTGCTTTAGAGCGAGAAGCACACTCTTGCTTTCTAGAGTCTCTAATACAGCAGGAAATCTGAGTGTGCCCAGAACAAAAGAAGGGTGTTTCCTACACATATGGACCATATGTAGTCCAAATCTGCTTCTGAAACTGATACAAAGCACTGACCATCTTACATCCAATGCTTGTCAGTTAAGATGAGAAACATGTGAGCTTCGTGATCGATGTAGTTCGTTTGAGCAGAAAAGTGACTGCCCTTACCTGAAACGAAGTCTTGCTTGTAGGGAGACTCAGAGCATGGGATTTAACTCCATTTCTGAAGTGAAACACACAGCATTGTCTCATTCATTGATCACACTCTGCTTTAGAACAAGAAGCACGCTCTTGCTTTCTAGAGTCTCTAATACAGAAGGAAATCTGAGTGTGCCCAGAACAAAAGAATGGTGTTTCCTACACATACTGACTATATGTAGGCCAAATCTTCTTCTGAAACTGATACAATGCACTGGTCCTCTAACATCCAATGCTTGTCTGTTAAGATGAGAAACGTGTGAGCTCAGTGAAGGATGTAGTTCGTTTGAGCTAAAAAGTGACTGCCCTTACCTGAAACGAAGTCTTGCTTGTAGGGAGACTCAGAGCATGGGATTTAACTCCATTTCTGAAGTGAAACACACAGCATTGTCTCACTCATTGATCACACTCTGCTTTATAACAAGAAGCACACTCTTGCTTTCTACAGTCTCTAAGACAGCAGGAAACGTGAGTGTGCTGAGAACAAAAGAACGGTGTTTCCTACACATACGGACCATATCCAGTCCAACTCTGCTTCTGAAACTGATAGAAAGGACTGGTCTTCTAACATCCAATGCTTGTCTGTTAAGATGAGAAACGTGTGAACTCAGTGAACGATGTAGTTCGTTTGAGCTGAAAAGTGACTGCCCTTACCTGAAACGAAGTCTTGCGTGTAGGAAGACACAGAGTCTGGGATTTAACTCCATTTCTGTAGGGAAACATACAGCATAGTTCTCATCAATCGATCACACTCTGCCTTAGAGCAAGAAGCACGCTCTTGCTTTCTAAAGTCTCTAAGACAGCAGGAAACGTGAGTGTGCCCAGAACAAAAGGTCGGTGTTTCCTACACATATCGACCATATGTAGTCCAAATCTGCTTCTGAAACTGATACAGTGCACTGGTCCTCTAACATCCAATGCTTGTCAGTTAAGATGAGAAACGTGTGAGCTCAGTGAAGGATGTAGTTCGTTTGAGCTGAAAAGTGACTGCCCTTACCTGAAACGAAGTCTTGCTTGTAGGAAGACACAGAGCCTGGGATTTAACTCCTTTTCTGAAGGGAAACACAAAGCTTAGTTCTCATCCATGGATCACACTCCTCTTTAGAGCAAGTAGCACGCTCTTGCTTTCTACAGTCTCTAAGACAGCAGGAAATGTGAGTGTGCTGAGAACAAAAGAACGGTGTTTCCTACACATACAGACCATATCTAGTCCAACTCTGCTTCTGAAAGTGAAACAAAGCACTGGTCCTCTAACATCCAATGCTTGTCAGTTAAGATGCGAAACGTGTGAGCTTAGTGAATGATGTAATTCCTTTGAACTGAAAAGTGACTGCCCTTACCTGAAACGAAGTCTTGCTTGTAGTAAGACACAGAGCCTGGGATTTAAGTCCATTTCTGAAGGGAAACACACAGCATAGTTCTCGTCCATGGATCACACTCTGCTTTAGAGCGAGAAGCACACTCTTGCTTTCTAGAGTCTCTAATACAGCAGGAAATCTGAGTGTGCCCAGAACAAAAGAAGGGTGTTTCCTACAATTACGGACATTATATAGTCCAACTCTGCATCTGAAACTGATTCAAAGCACTGGTCCTCTAAAATACAATGCTTGTCTGTTAAGATGAGAAACGTGTGAGCTTCGTGAACGATGTAGTTCGTTTGAGCTGAAAAGTGACTGCCCTTACCTGAAACGAAGTCTTGACTGTAGGAAGACACAGAGTCTGGGATTTAACTCCATTTCTGAAGGGAAACATACAGCATAGTTCTCATCAATGGATCACACTTTGCTTTAGAGCAAGAAGCACGCTCTTGCTTTCTAGAGTCTCTAATACAGCAGGAAATCTGAGTGTGCCCAGAACAAAAGAGCGGTGTTTCCTACACATACTGACTATATGTAGTCCAAATCTTCTTCTGAAACTGATACAGTGCACTGGTCCTCTAACATCCAATGCTTGTCTGTTAAGATGAGAAACGTGTGAGCTCAGTGAAGGATGTAGTTCGTTTGAGCTGAAAAGTGACTGCCCTTACCTGAAATGAAGTCTTGCTTGTAGGAAGACACAGAGCCTAGGATTTAACTCCTTTTCTGAAGGGAAACACACAGCTTAGTTCTCATCCGTGGATCACACTCTGCTTTAGAGCGAAAAGCACGCACTTGCTTTCTACAGTCTCTAAGACAGCAGGAAACGTGAGTTTGCTGAGAACAAAAGAACGGTGTTTCCTACACTTACGGACCATATCTAGTCCAACTCTGCTTCTGAAAGTGATACAAAGCACTGGTCCTCTAACATCCAATGCTTGTCAGTTAAGAGGAGAAACGTGTGAGCTTAGTGAATGATGTAGTTCCTTTGAACTGAAAAGTGACTGCCCTTACCTGAAACGAAGTCTTGCTTGTAGTAAGACACAGAGCCTGGGATTTAAGCCATTTCTGAAGGGAAACACACAGCATAGTTCTCATCCATGGATCACACTCTGTTTTAGAGCGAGAAGCACACTCTTGCTTTCTAGAGTCTCTAATAGAGCAGGAAATCTGAGTGTGCCCAGAACAAAAGAAGGGTGTTTCCTACACAAATGGACCATATGTAGTCCAAATCTGCTTCTGAAACTGATACAAAGCACTGACCATCTTACATCCAATGCTTGTCAGTTACGATGAGAAATGTGTGAGCTTCGTGAAATATGTAGTACGTTTGAGCAGAAAAGTGACTGCCCTCATGTGAATTGAAGTCTTGCTTGTAGGAAGACTCAGAGCCTGGGATTTAACTACATTTCTGAAGTAAAACACACAGCAGTGTAATCATCCATTGATCACACTCTGCTTTAGAACAAGAAGCACGATCTTGCTTTCTAGATTCTCTAAGACAGCAGGAAACGTGAGTGTGCTGAGAACAAAAGAACGGTGTTTCCTACACTTACAGACATTATATAGTCCAACTCTGCATCTGAAACTGATATAAAGCATTGGTCCTCTAACATCCAATGCTTGTATGTTAAGATGAGAAACGTGTGAGCTCAGTGAACGATGTAGTTCCTTTGAGCTGAAAAGTGACTGCCCTTACCTGAAACGAAGTCTTGCTTGTAGGAAGACTCAGAGCCAGGGATTTAACTCCATTTCTGAAGTGAAACACACAGCACAGTTCTCATCCATGGATCACACACTGCTTTAGAGCGAGAAGCACACTCTTGCTTTATAGAGTCTCTAATACATCAGGAAATATGAGTGTGCCCAGAACAAAAGAATGGTGTTTCCTACACATAAGGCCAATATGTAATCCAAATCTTCTTCTGAAACTGATAGAATGCACTGGTCCTATAACATGCAATGCTTGTCTGTTAAGATGAGAAACGTGTGAGCTTCGTTAACAATGTAGTTCGTTTGAGCAGAAAAGTGACTGCCCTTAAATGAATTGAAGTCTTGCTTGTAGGAAGACTCAGAGCCTGGGATTTAACTCCATTTCTGAAGTAAAACACACAGCAGTGTAATCATCCATTGATCACACTCTGCTTTAGAACAAGAAGCACGCTCTTGCTATCTAGATTCTCTAAGACAGCAGGAAACGTGAGTGTGCTGAGAACAAAAGAACTGTGTTTCCTACACTTACGGACATTATATAGTCCAACTCTGCATCTGAAACTGATACAAAGCACTGGTCCTCTAAAATCCAATTCTTGTCTCTTAAGATGAGAAACGTGTGAGCTCCGTGAATGATGTAGTTCGTTTGAGCTGAAAAGTGACTGCCCTTACCTGAAACGAAGTCTTGCCTGTAGGAAGACACAGAGTCTGGGATTTAACTCCATTTCTGAAGGGAAACATACAGTATAGTTCTCATCAATGGATCACACTCTGCTCTAGAGCAAGAACCACGCTCTTGCTTTCTAAAAGCTCTAAGACAGCATGAAACGTGAGTGTGCCCAGAACAAAAGATCGGTGTTTCCTACACATATGGACCATATGTAGTCCAAATCTGCTTCTGAAACTGATACAAAGCACTGACCCTCTAACATCCAATGCTAGTCCGTTAAGATGAGAAACGTGTGAGCTTTGTGAATGATGTAGTTCGTTTGAGCAGAAAACTGACTGCCCTTACCTGAAATGAAGTCTTGCTTTTAGGAAGACACAGAGCCTGGGATTTAACTCCTTTTCTGAAGGGAAACACACAGCTTAGTTCTCATCCATGGATCACACTCTGCTTTAGAGCGAGAAGCACGCTCTTGCTTTCTACCGTCTCTAAGACAGCAGGAAACGTGAGTGTGCTGAGAACAAAAGAACGGTGTTTCCTACACATACGGACCATATCTAGTCCAACTCTGCTTCTGAAAGTGATACAAAGCACTGGTCCTCTAACATCCAATGCTTGTCAATTAAGATGAGAAACGTTTGAGCTTCGTGAACAATGTAGTTCGTTTGAGCAGAGAAGTGACTGCCCTTACCTGAAACGAAGTCTTGCTAGTAGGGAGACTCAGAGCATGGGATTTAACTCCATTTCTGAAGTGAAACACACAGCATTGTCTCATTCATTGAACACACTCTGCTTTAGAACAAGAAGCACGCTCTTGCTTTCTACAGTCTCTAAGACAGCAGGAAACGTGAGTGTGCTGAGAACAAAAGAACGGTGTTTCCTACACATACGGACCATATCTAGTCCAACTCTGCTTCTGAAAGTGATACAAAGCACTGGTCCTCTAACATCCAATGCTTGTCAGTTAAGAGGAGAAACGTGTGAGCTTAGTGAATGATGTAGTTCCTTTGAACTGAAAAGTGACTGCCCTTACCTGAAACGAAGTCTTGCTTGTAGTAAGACACAGAGCCTGGGATTTAAGTCCATTTCTGAAGGGAAACAAAAAGCATAGTTCTCATCCATGGATCACACTCTGCTTTAGAGCGAGAAGCACACTCTTGCTTTCTAGAGTCTCTAATACAGCAGGAAATCTGAGTGTGCCCAGAACAAAAGAAGGGTGTTTCCTACACATATGGACCATATGTAGTCCAAATCTGCTTCTGAAACTGATACAAAGCACTGACCATCTTACATCCAATGCTTGTCAGTTAAGATGAGAAACATGTGAGCTTCGTGATCGATGTAGTTCGTTTGAGCAGAAAAGTGACTGCCCTTACCTGAAACGAAGTCTTGCTTGTAGGGAGACTCAGAGCATGGGATTTAACTCCATTTCTGAAGTGAAACACACAGCATTGTCTCATTCATTGATCACACTCTGCTTTAGAACAAGAAGCACGCTCTTGCTTTCTAGAGTCTCTAATACAGAAGGAAATCTGAGTGTGCCCAGAACAAAAGAATGGTGTTTCCTACACATACTGACTATATGTAGGCCAAATCTTCTTCTGAAACTGATACAATGCACTGGTCCTCTAACATCCAATGCTTGTCTGTTAAGATGAGAAACGTGTGAGCTCAGTGAAGGATGTAGTTCGTTTGAGCTAAAAAGTGACTGCCCTTACCTGAAACGAAGTCTTGCTTGTAGGGAGACTCAGAGCATGGGATTTAACTCCATTTCTGAAGTGAAACACACAGCATTGTCTCACTCATTGATCACACTCTGCTTTATAACAAGAAGCACACTCTTGCTTTCTACAGTCTCTAAGACAGCAGGAAACGTGAGTGTGCTGAGAACAAAAGAACGGTGTTTCCTACACATACGGACCATATCCAGTCCAACTCTGCTTCTGAAACTGATAGAAAGGACTGGTCTTCTAACATCCAATGCTTGTCTGTTAAGATGAGAAACGTGTGAACTCAGTGAACGATGTAGTTCGTTTGAGCTGAAAAGTGACTGCCCTTACCTGAAACGAAGTCTTGCGTGTAGGAAGACACAGAGTCTGGGATTTAACTCCATTTCTGTAGGGAAACATACAGCATAGTTCTCATCAATCGATCACACTCTGCCTTAGAGCAAGAAGCACGCTCTTGCTTTCTAAAGTCTCTAAGACAGCAGGAAACGTGAGTGTGCCCAGAACAAAAGGTCGGTGTTTCCTACACATATCGACCATATGTAGTCCAAATCTGCTTCTGAAACTGATACAGTGCACTGGTCCTCTAACATCCAATGCTTGTCAGTTAAGATGAGAAACGTGTGAGCTCAGTGAAGGATGTAGTTCGTTTGAGCTGAAAAGTGACTGCCCTTACCTGAAACGAAGTCTTGCTTGTAGGAAGACACAGAGCCTGGGATTTAACTCCTTTTCTGAAGGGAAACACAAAGCTTAGTTCTCATCCATGGATCACACTCCTCTTTAGAGCAAGTAGCACGCTCTTGCTTTCTACAGTCTCTAAGACAGCAGGAAATGTGAGTGTGCTGAGAACAAAAGAACGGTGTTTCCTACACATACAGACCATATCTAGTCCAACTCTGCTTCTGAAAGTGAAACAAAGCACTGGTCCTCTAACATCCAATGCTTGTCAGTTAAGATGCGAAACGTGTGAGCTTAGTGAATGATGTAATTCCTTTGAACTGAAAAGTGACTGCCCTTACCTGAAACGAAGTCTTGCTTGTAGTAAGACACAGAGCCTGGGATTTAAGTCCATTTCTGAAGGGAAACACACAGCATAGTTCTCGTCCATGGATCACACTCTGCTTTAGAGCGAGAAGCACACTCTTGCTTTCTAGAGTCTCTAATACAGCAGGAAATCTGAGTGTGCCCAGAACAAAAGAAGGGTGTTTCCTACAATTACGGACATTATATAGTCCAACTCTGCATCTGAAACTGATTCAAAGCACTGGTCCTCTAAAATACAATGCTTGTCTGTTAAGATGAGAAACGTGTGAGCTTCGTGAACGATGTAGTTCGTTTGAGCTGAAAAGTGACTGCCCTTACCTGAAACGAAGTCTTGACTGTAGGAAGACACAGAGTCTGGGATTTAACTCCATTTCTGAAGAGAAACATACAGCATAGTTCTCATCAATGGATCACACTTTGCTTTAGAGCAAGAAGCACGCTCTTGCTTTCTAGAGTCTCTAATACAGCAGGAAATCTGAGTGTGCCCAGAACAAAAGAACGGTGTTTCCTACACATACTGACTATATGTAGTCCAAATCTTCTTCTGAAACTGATACAGTGCACTGGTCCTCTAACATCCAATGCTTGTCTGTTAAGATGAGAAACGTGTGAGCTCAGTGAAGGATGTAGTTCGTTTGAGCTGAAAAGTGACTGCCCTTACCTGAAATGAAGTCTTGCTTGTAGGAAGACACAGAGCCTAGGATTTAACTCCTTTTCTGAAGGGAAACACACAGCTTAGTTCTCATCCGTGGATCACACTCTGCTTTAGAGCGAAAAGCACGCACTTGCTTTCTACAGTCTCTAAGACAGCAGGAAACGTGAGTTTGCTGAGAACAAAAGAACGGTGTTTCCTACACTTACGGACCATATCTAGTCCAACTCTGCTTCTGAAAGTGATACAAAGCACTGGTCCTCTAACATCCAATGCTTGTCAGTTAAGAGGAGAAACGTGTGAGCTTAGTGAATGATGTAGTTCCTTTGAACTGAAAAGTGACTGCCCTTACCTGAAACGAAGTCTTGCTTGTAGTAAGACACAGAGCCTGGGATTTAAGCCATTTCTGAAGGGAAACACACAGCATAGTTCTCATCCATGGATCACACTCTGTTTTAGAGCGAGAAGCACACTCTTGCTTTCTAGAGTCTCTAATAGAGCAGGAAATCTGAGTGTGCCCAGAACAAAAGAAGGGTGTTTCCTACACAAATGGACCATATGTAGTCCAAATCTGCTTCTGAAACTGATACAAAGCACTGACCATCTTACATCCAATGCTTGTCAGTTACGATGAGAAATGTGTGAGCTTCGTGAAATATGTAGTACGTTTGAGCAGAAAAGTGACTGCCCTCATGTGAATTGAAGTCTTGCTTGTAGGAAGACTCAGAGCCTGGGATTTAACTACATTTCTGAAGTAAAACACACAGCAGTGTAATCATCCATTGATCACACTCTGCTTTAGAACAAGAAGCACGATCTTGCTTTCTAGATTCTCTAAGACAGCAGGAAACGTGAGTGTGCTGAGAACAAAAGAACGGTGTTTCCTACACTTACAGACATTATATAGTCCAACTCTGCATCTGAAACTGATATAAAGCATTGGTCCTCTAACATCCAATGCTTGTATGTTAAGATGAGAAACGTGTGAGCTCAGTGAACGATGTAGTTCCTTTGAGCTGAAAAGTGACTGCCCTTACCTGAAACGAAGTCTTGCTTGTAGGAAGACTCAGAGCCTGAGATTTAACTCCATTTCTGAAGTGAAACACACAGCACAGTTCTCATCCATGGATCACACACTGCTTTAGAGCGAGAAGCACACTCTTGCTTTATAGAGTCTCTAATACATCAGGAAATATGAGTGTGCCCAGAACAAAAGAATGGTGTTTCCTACACATAAGGACAATATGTAATCCAAATCTTCTTCTGAAACTGATAGAATGCACTGGTCCTATAACATGCAATGCTTGTCTGTTAAGATGAGAAACGTGTGAGCTTCGTTAACAATGTAGTTCGTTTGAGCAGAAAAGTGACTGCCCTTAAATGAATTGAAGTCTTGCTTGTAGGAAGACTCAGAGCCTGGGATTTAACTCCATTTCTGAAGTAAAACACACAGCAGTGTAATCATCCATTGATCACACTCTGCTTTAGAACAAGAAGCACGCTCTTGCTATCTAGATTCTCTAAGACAGCAGGAAACGTGAGTGTGCTGAGAACAAAAGAACTGTGTTTCCTACACTTACAGACATTATATAGTCCAACTCTGCATCTGAAACTGATACAAAGCACTGGTCCTCTAAAATCCAATTCTTGTCTGTTAAGATGAGAAACGTGTGAGCTCCGTGAATGATGTAGTTCGTTTGAGCTGAAAAGTGACTGCCCTTACCTGAAACGAAGTCTTGCCTGTAGGAAGACACAGAGTCTGGGATTTAACTCCATTTCTGAAGGGAAACATACAGTATAGTTCTCATCAATGGATCACACTCTGCTCTAGAGCAAGAACCACGCTCTTGCTTTCTAAAATCTCTAAGACAGCATGAAACGTGAGTGTGCCCAGAACAAAAGATCGGTGTTTCCTACACATATGGACCATGTGTAGTCCAAATCTGCTTCTGAAACTGATACAAAGCACTGACCCTCTAACATCCAATGCTAGTCCGTTAAGATGAGAAACGTGTGAGCTTTGTGAATGATGTAGTTCGTTTGAGCAGAAAACTGACTGCCCTTACCTGAAATGAAGTCTTGCTTTTAGGAAGACACAGAGCCTGGGATTTAACTCCTTTTCTGAAGGGAAACACACAGCTTAGTTCTCATCCATGGATCACACTCTGCTTTAGAGCGAGAAGCACGCTCTTGCTTTCTACCGTCTCTAAGACAGCAGGAAACGTGAGTGTGCTGAGAACAAAAGAACGGTGTTTCCTACACATACGGACCATATCTAGTCCAACTCTGCTTCTGAAAGTGATACAAAGCACTGGTCCTCTAACATCCAATGCTTGTCAATTAAGATGAGAAACGTTTGAGCTTCGTGAACAATGTAGTTCGTTTGAGCAGAGAAGTGACTGCCCTTACCTGAAACGAAGTCTTGCTAGTAGGGAGACTCAGAGCATGGGATTTAACTCCATTTCTGAAGTGAAACACACAGCATTGTTTCATTCATTGAACACACTCTGCTTTAGAACAAGAAGCACGCTCTTGCTTTCTACAGTCTCTAAGACAGCAGGAAACGTGAGTGTGCTGAGAACAAAAGAACGGTGTTTCCTACACATACGGACCATATCTAGTCCAACTCTGCTTCTGAAAGTGATACAAAGCACTGGTCCTCTAACATCCAATGCTTGTCAGTTAAGAGGAGAAACGTGTGAGCTTAGTGAATGATGTAGTTCCTTTGAACTGAAAAGTGACTGCCCTTACCTGAAACGAAGTCTTGCTTGTAGTAAGACACAGAGCCTGGGATTTAAGTCCATTTCTGAAGGGAAACAAAAAGCATAGTTCTCATCCATGGATCACACTCTGCTTTAGAGCGAGAAGCACACTCTTGCTTTCTAGAGTCTCTAATACAGCAGGAAATCTGAGTGTGCCCAGAACAAAAGAAGGGTGTTTCCTACACATATGGACCATATGTAGTCCAAATCTGCTTCTGAAACTGATACAAAGCACTGACCATCTTACATCCAATGCTTGTCAGTTAAGATGAGAAACATGTGAGCTTCGTGATCGATGTAGTTCGTTTGAGCAGAAAAGTGACTGCCCTTACCTGAAACGAAGTCTTGCTTGTAGGGAGACTCAGAGCATGGGATTTAACTCCATTTCTGAAGTGAAACACACAGCATTGTCTCATTCATTGATCACACTCTGCTTTAGAACAAGAAGCACGCTCTTGCTTTCTAGAGTCTCTAATACAGAAGGAAATCTGAGTGTGCCCAGAACAAAAGAATGGTGTTTCCTACACATACTGACTATATGTAGGCCAAATCTTCTTCTGAAACTGATAGAATGCACTGGTCCTATAACATGCAATGCTTGTCTGTTAAGATGAGAAACGTGTGAGCTTCGTTAACAATGTAGTTCGTTTGAGCAGAAAAGTGACTGCCCTTAAATGAATTGAAGTCTTGCTTGTAGGAAGACTCAGAGCCTGGGATTTAACTCCATTTCTGAAGTAAAACACACAGCAGTGTAATCATCCATTGATCACACTCTGCTTTAGAACAAGAAGCACGCTCTTGCTATCTAGATTCTCTAAGACAGCAGGAAACGTGAGTGTGCTGAGAACAAAAGAACTGTGTTTCCTACACTTACAGACATTATATAGTCCAACTCTGCATCTGAAACTGATACAAAGCACTGGTCCTCTAAAATCCAATTCTTGTCTGTTAAGATGAGAAACGTGTGAGCTCCGTGAATGATGTAGTTCGTTTGAGCTGAAAAGTGACTGCCCTTACCTGAAACGAAGTCTTGCCTGTAGGAAGACACAGAGTCTGGGATTTAACTCCATTTCTGAAGGGAAACATACAGTATAGTTCTCATCAATGGATCACACTCTGCTCTAGAGCAAGAACCACGCTCTTGCTTTCTAAAATCTCTAAGACAGCATGAAACGTGAGTGTGCCCAGAACAAAAGATCGGTGTTTCCTACACATATGGACCATGTGTAGTCCAAATCTGCTTCTGAAACTGATACAAAGCACTGACCCTCTAACATCCAATGCTAGTCCGTTAAGATGAGAAACGTGTGAGCTTTGTGAATGATGTAGTTCGTTTGAGCAGAAAACTGACTGCCCTTACCTGAAATGAAGTCTTGCTTTTAGGAAGACACAGAGCCTGGGATTTAACTCCTTTTCTGAAGGGAAACACACAGCTTAGTTCTCATCCATGGATCACACTCTGCTTTAGAGCGAGAAGCACGCTCTTGCTTTCTACCGTCTCTAAGACAGCAGGAAACGTGAGTGTGCTGAGAACAAAAGAACGGTGTTTCCTACACATACGGACCATATCTAGTCCAACTCTGCTTCTGAAAGTGATACAAAGCACTGGTCCTCTAACATCCAATGCTTGTCAATTAAGATGAGAAACGTTTGAGCTTCGTGAACAATGTAGTTCGTTTGAGCAGAGAAGTGACTGCCCTTACCTGAAACGAAGTCTTGCTAGTAGGGAGACTCAGAGCATGGGATTTAACTCCATTTCTGAAGTGAAACACACAGCATTGTTTCATTCATTGAACACACTCTGCTTTAGAACAAGAAGCACGCTCTTGCTTTCTACAGTCTCTAAGACAGCAGGAAACGTGAGTGTGCTGAGAACAAAAGAACGGTGTTTCCTACACATACGGACCATATCTAGTCCAACTCTGCTTCTGAAAGTGATACAAAGCACTGGTCCTCTAACATCCAATGCTTGTCAGTTAAGAGGAGAAACGTGTGAGCTTAGTGAATGATGTAGTTCCTTTGAACTGAAAAGTGACTGCCCTTACCTGAAACGAAGTCTTGCTTGTAGTAAGACACAGAGCCTGGGATTTAAGTCCATTTCTGAAGGGAAACAAAAAGCATAGTTCTCATCCATGGATCACACTCTGCTTTAGAGCGAGAAGCACACTCTTGCTTTCTAGAGTCTCTAATACAGCAGGAAATCTGAGTGTGCCCAGAACAAAAGAAGGGTGTTTCCTACACATATGGACCATATGTAGTCCAAATCTGCTTCTGAAACTGATACAAAGCACTGACCATCTTACATCCAATGCTTGTCAGTTAAGATGAGAAACATGTGAGCTTCGTGATCGATGTAGTTCGTTTGAGCAGAAAAGTGACTGCCCTTACCTGAAACGAAGTCTTGCTTGTAGGGAGACTCAGAGCATGGGATTTAACTCCATTTCTGAAGTGAAACACACAGCATTGTCTCATTCATTGATCACACTCTGCTTTAGAACAAGAAGCACGCTCTTGCTTTCTAGAGTCTCTAATACAGAAGGAAATCTGAGTGTGCCCAGAACAAAAGAATGGTGTTTCCTACACATACTGACTATATGTAGGCCAAATCTTCTTCTGAAACTGATACAATGCACTGGTCCTCTAACATCCAATGCTTGTCTGTTAAGATGAGAAACGTGTGAGCTCAGTGAAGGATGTAGTTCGTTTGAGCTAAAAAGTGACTGCCCTTACCTGAAACGAAGTCTTGCTTGTAGGGAGACTCAGAGCATGGGATTTAACTCCATTTCTGAAGTGAAACACACAGCATTGTCTCACTCATTGATCACACTCTGCTTTATAACAAGAAGCACACTCTTGCTTTCTACAGTCTCTAAGACAGCAGGAAACGTGAGTGTGCTGAGAACAAAAGAACGGTGTTTCCTACACATACGGACCATATCTAGTCCAACTCTGCTTCTGAAAGTGATACAAAGCACTGGTCCTCTAACATCCAATGCTTGTCAATTAAGATGAGAAACGTTTGAGCTTCGTGAACAATGTAGTTCGTTTGAGCAGAGAAGTGACTGCCCTTACCTGAAACGAAGTCTTGCTAGTAGGGAGACTCAGAGCATGGGATTTAACTCCATTTCTGAAGTGAAACACACAGCATTGTTTCATTCATTGAACACACTCTGCTTTAGAACAAGAAGCACGCTCTTGCTTTCTACAGTCTCTAAGACAGCAGGAAACGTGAGTGTGCTGAGAACAAAAGAACGGTGTTTCCTACACATACGGACCATATCTAGTCCAACTCTGCTTCTGAAAGTGATACAAAGCACTGTTCCTCTAACATCCAATGCTTGTCAGTTAAGAGGAGAAACGTGTGAGCTTAGTGAATGATGTAGTTCCTTTGAACTGAAAAGTGACTGCCCTTACCTGAAACGAAGTCTTGCTTGTAGTAAGACACAGAGCCTGGGATTTAAGTCCATTTCTGAAGGGAAACAAAAAGCATAGTTCTCATCCATGGATCACACTCTGCTTTAGAGCGAGAAGCACACTCTTGCTTTCTAGAGTCTCTAATACAGCAGGAAATCTGAGTGTGCCCAGAACAAAAGAAGGGTGTTTCCTACACATATGGACCATATGTAGTCCAAATCTGCTTCTGAAACTGATACAAAGCACTGACCATCTTACATCCAATGCTTGTCAGTTAAGATGAGAAACATGTGAGCTTCGTGATCGATGTAGTTCGTTTGAGCAGAAAAGTGACTGCCCTTACCTGAAACGAAGTCTTGCTTGTAGGGAGACTCAGAGCATGGGATTTAACTCCATTTCTGAAGTGAAACACACAGCATTGTCTCATTCATTGATCACACTCTGCTTTAGAACAAGAAGCACGCTCTTGCTTTCTAGAGTCTCTAATACAGAAGGAAATCTGAGTGTGCCCAGAACAAAAGAATGGTGTTTCCTACACATACTGACTATATGTAGGCCAAATCTTCTTCTGAAACTGATACAATGCACTGGTCCTCTAACATCCAATGCTTGTCTGTTAAGATGAGAAACGTGTGAGCTCAGTGAAGGATGTAGTTCGTTTGAGCTAAAAAGTGACTGCCCTTACCTGAAACGAAGTCTTGCTTGTAGGGAGACTCAGAGCATGGGATTTAACTCCATTTCTGAAGTGAAACACACAGCATTGTCTCACTCATTGATCACACTCTGCTTTATAACAAGAAGCACACTCTTGCTTTCTACAGTCTCTAAGACAGCAGGAAACGTGAGTGTGCTGAGAACAAAAGAACGGTGTTTCCTACACATACGGACCATATCCAGTCCAACTCTGCTTCTGAAACTGATAGAAAGGACTGGTCTTCTAACATCCAATGCTTGTCTGTTAAGATGAGAAACGTGTGAACTCAGTGAACGATGTAGTTCGTTTGAGCTGAAAAGTGACTGCCCTTACCTGAAACGAAGTCTTGCGTGTAGGAAGACACAGAGTCTGGGATTTAACTCCATTTCTGTAGGGAAACATACAGCATAGTTCTCATCAATCGATCACACTCTGCCTTAGAGCAAGAAGCACGCTCTTGCTTTCTAAAGTCTCTAAGACAGCAGGAAACGTGAGTGTGCCCAGAACAAAAGGTCGGTGTTTCCTACACATATCGACCATATGTAGTCCAAATCTGCTTCTGAAACTGATACAAAGCACTGACCCTCTAACATCCAATGCTTGTCAGTTAAGATGAGAAACGTGTGAGCTTCGTGAGCGATGTAGTTCGTTTCAGCAGAAAACTGACTGCCCTTACCTGAAACGAAGTCTTGCTTGTAGGAAGACACAGAGCCTGGGATTTAACTCCTTTTCTGAAGGGAAACACAAAGCTTAGTTCTCATCCATGGATCACACTCCTCTTTAGAGCAAGTAGCACGCTCTTGCTTTCTACAGTCTCTAAGACAGCAGGAAATGTGAGTGTGCTGAGAACAAAAGAACGGTGTTTCCTACACATACAGACCATATCTAGTCCAACTCTGCTTCTGAAAGTGAAACAAAGCACTGGTCCTCTAACATCCAATGCTTGTCAGTTAAGATGCGAAACGTGTGAGCTTAGTGAATGATGTAATTCCTTTGAACTGAAAAGTGACTGCCCTTACCTGAAACGAAGTCTTGCTTGTAGTAAGACACAGAGCCTGGGATTTAAGTCCATTTCTGAAGGGAAACACACAGCATAGTTCTCGTCCATGGATCACACTCTGCTTTAGAGCGAGAAGCACACTCTTGCTTTCTAGAGTCTCTAATACAGCAGGAAATCTGAGTGTGCCCAGAACAAAAGAAGGGTGTTTCCTACAATTACGGACATTATATAGTCCAACTCTGCATCTGAAACTGATACAAAGCACTGGTCCTCTAAAATACAATGCTTGTCTGTTAAGATGAGAAACGTGTGAGCTTCGTGAACGATGTAGTTCGTTTGAGCTGAAAAGTGACTGCCCTTACCTGAAACGAAGTCTTGACTGTAGGAAGACACAGAGTCTGGGATTTAACTCCATTTCTGAAGGGAAACATACAGCATAGTTCTCATCAATAGATCACACTTTGCTTTAGAGCGAGAAGCACGCTCTTGCTTTCTAGAGTCTCTAATACAGCAGGAAATCTGAGTGTGCCCAGAACAAAAGAACGGTGTTTCCTACACATACTGACTATATGTAGTCCAAATCTTCTTCTGAAACTGATACAGTGCACTGGTCCTCTAACATCCAATGCTTGTCTGTTAAGATGAGAAACGTGTGAGCTCAGTGAAGGATGTAGTTCGTTTGAGCTGAAAAGTGACTGCCCTTACCTGAAACGAAGTCTTGCTTGTAGGAAGACACAGAGCCTGGGATTTAAGTCCATTTCTGAAGGGAAACACACAGCATAGTTCTCATCCATGGATCACACTCTGCTTTAGAGCAAGAAGCACGCTCTTGCATTCTAAAGTCTCTAAGACAGCAGGAAACGTGAGTGTGCTGAGGACAAAAGAACGGTGTTTCCTACACATACGGACAATATCTAGTTCAACTCTTCTTCTGAAACTGATACAAAGCACTGGTCCTCTAACATCCAATGCTTGTCAGTTAAGATGAGAAACGTTTGAGCTTCATGAACGATGTAGTTCGTTTGAGCAGAAAAGTGACTGCCCTTACCTGAAAGGAAGTCTTGCCTGTAGGAAGGCACAGAGCCTGGGATTTAAGTCCATTTGTGAAGGGAAACACACAGCATAGTTCTCATCCATGGATCACACTCTGCTTTAGAGCAAGAAGCACACTCTTGCTTTCTAGATTCTCTAATATAGCAGGAAATCTGAGTGTGCCCAGAACAAAAGAACGGTGTTCCTACACATACGGACTATATGTAGTCCAAATCTTCTTCTAAAACTGATACAATGCACTGGTCCTCTAACATCCAATGGTTGTCAGTTAAGAAGAGAAACGTGTGAGCTTCGTGAACGATCTAGTTCCTTTGAGCAGAAAAGTGACTGCCCTTACCTGAAACGAAGTCTTGCTTGTAGGGAGACTCAGAGCATGGGATTTAACTCCATTTCTGAAGTGAAACACACAGCATTGTCTCACTCATTGATCACACTCTGCTTTATAACAAGAAGCACACTCTTGCTTTCTACAGTCTCTAAGACAGCAGGAAACGTGAGTGTGCTGAGAACAAAAGAACGGTGTTTCCTACACATACGGACCATATCCAGTCCAACTCTGCTTCTGAAACTGATAGAAAGGACTGGTCTTCTAACATCCAATGCTTGTCTGTTAAGATGAGAAACGTGTGAACTCAGTGAACGATGTAGTTCGTTTGAGCTGAAAAGTGACTGCCCTTACCTGAAACGAAGTCTTGCGTGTAGGAAGACACAGAGTCTGGGATTTAACTCCATTTCTGTAGGGAAACATACAGCATAGTTCTCATCAATCGATCACACTCTGCCTTAGAGCAAGAAGCAAGCTCTTGCTTTCTAAAGTCTCTAAGACAGCAGGAAACGTGAGTGTGCCCAGAACAAAAGGTCGGTGTTTCCTACACATATCGACCATATGTAGTCCAAATCTGCTTCTGAAACTGATACAAAGCACTGACCCTCTAACATCCAATGCTTGTCAGTTAAGATGAGAAACGTGTGAGCTTCGTGAGCGATGTAGTTCGTTTCAGCAGAAAACTGACTGCCCTTACCTGAAACGAAGTCTTGCTTGTAGGAAGACACAGAGCCTGGGATTTAACTCCTTTTCTGAAGGGAAACACAAAGCTTAGTTCTCATCCATGGATCACACTCCTCTTTAGAGCAAGTAGCACGCTCTTGCTTTCTACAGTCTCTAAGACAGCAGGAAATGTGAGTGTGCTGAGAACAAAAGAACGGTGTTTCCTACACATACAGACCATATCTAGTCCAACTCTGCTTCTGAAAGTGAAACAAAGCACTGGTCCTCTAACATCCAATGCTTGTCAGTTAAGATGCGAAACGTGTGAGCTTAGTGAATGATGTAATTCCTTTGAACTGAAAAGTGACTGCCCTTACCTGAAACGAGTCTTGCTTGTAGTAAGACACAGAGCCTGGGATTTAAGTCCATTTCTGAAGGGAAACACACAGCATAGTTCTCGTCCATGGATCACACTCTGCTTTAGAGCGAGAAGCACACTCTTGCTTTCTAGAGTCTCTAATACAGCAGGAAATCTGAGTGTGCCCAGAACAAAAGAAGGGTGTTTCCTACAATTACGGACATTATATAGTCCAACTCTGCATCTGAAACTGATACAAAGCACTGGCCCTCTAAAATACAATGCTTGTCTGTTAAGATGAGAAACGTGTGAGCTTCGTGAACGATGTAGTTCGTTTGAGCTGAAAAGTGACTGCCCTTACCTGAAACGAAGTCTTGACTGTAGGAAGACACAGAGTCTGGGATTTAACTCCATTTCTGAAGGGAAACATACAGCATAGTTCTCATCAATGGATCACACTTTGCTTTAGAGCAAGAAGCACGCTCTTGCTTTCTAGAGTCTCTAATACAGCAGGAAATCTGAGTGTGCCCAGAACAAAAGAACGGTGTTTCCTACACATACTGACTATATGTAGTCCAAATCTTCTTCTGAAACTGATACAGTGCACTGGTCCTCTAACATCCAATGCTTGTCTGTTAAGATGAGAAACGTGTGAGCTCAGTGAAGGATGTAGTTCGTTTGAGCTGAAAAGTGACTGCCCTTACCTGAAACGAAGTCTTGCTTGTAGGAAGACACAGAGCCTGGGATTTAAGTCCATTTCTGAAGGGAAACACACAGCATAGTTCTCATCCATGGATCACACTCTGCTTTAGAGCAAGAAGCACGCTCTTGCATTCTAAAGTCTCTAAGACAGCAGGAAACGTGAGTGTGCTGAGGACAAAAGAACGGTGTTTCCTACACATACGGACAATATCTAGTTCAACTCTTCTTCTGAAACTGATACAAAGCACTGGTCCTCTAACATCCAATGCTTGTCAGTTAAGATGAGAAACGTTTGAGCTTCATGAACGATGTAGTTCGTTTGAGCAGAAAAGTGACTGCCCTTACCTGAAAGGAAGTCTTGCCTGTAGGAAGGCACAGAGCCTGGGATTTAAGTCCATTTCTGAAGGGAAACACACAGCATAGTTCTCATCCATGGATCACACTCTGCTTTAGAGCAAGAAGCACACTCTTGCTTTCTAGATTCTCTAATATAGCAGGAAATCTGAGTGTGCCCAGAACAAAAGAACGGTGTTCCTACACATACGGACTATATGTAGTCCAAATCTTCTTCTAAAACTGATACAATGCACTGGTCCTCTAACATCCAATGGTTGTCAGTTAAGAAGAGAAACGTGTGAGCTTCGTGAACGATCTAGTTCCTTTGAGCAGAAAAGTGACTGCCCTTACCTGAAACGAAGTCTTGCTTGTAGGGAGACTCAGAGCATGGGATTTAACTCCATTTCTGAAGTGAAACACACAGCATTGTCTCACTCATTGATCACACTCTGCTTTAGAACAAGAAGCACGCTCTTGCTTTCTAGAGTCTCTAAGACAGCAGGAAACGTGAGTGTGCTGAGAAGAAAAGAACGGTGTTTCCTACAAATACGGACCATATCTAGTCCAACTCTGCTTCTGAAACTGATAGAAAGGACTGGTCCTCTAACATCCAATGCTTGTCTGTTAAGATGAGAAACGTGTGAGCTCAGTGAACGAAGTAGGTCCTTTGAGCTGAAAAGTGACTGCCCTTACCTGAAACGAAGTCTTGCTTGTAGGAAGACTCAGAGCCTGAGATTTAATTCTATTTCTGAATTGAAACACACAGCAAAGTTCTCATCCATGGATCACACTCTGCTTTACAGCGAGAAGCACACTCTTGCTTTATAGAGTCTCTAATACAGCAGGAAATCTGAGTGTGCCCAGAACAAAAGAACGGTGTTTCCTACACATAAGGACAATATGTAATCCAAATCTTCTTCTGAAACTGATAGAATGCACTGGTCCTCTAACATCCAATGCTTGTCTGTTAAGATGAGAAACGTGTGAGCTTCGTGAAAGATGTAGTTCGTTTGAGCAGAAAAGTGACTCCCCTTACCTGAAACGAAGTCTTGCTTGTAGGAAGACTCAGAGCATGGGATTTAACTCCATTTCTGAAGTGAAACACACAGCAGTGTTCGCATCCATTGATCACACTCTGCTTTAGTACAAGAAGCACGATCGTGCTTTCTAGAGTCTCTAAGACAGCAGGAAACGTGAGTTTGCTGAGAACAAAAGAACGGTGTTTCCTACACATACGGACCATGTCTAGTCCAACTCTGCTTCTGAAACTGATACAAAGCACTGGTCCGCTAACATCCAATGCTTGTCTGTTAAGATGAGAAACGTGTGAGCTCCGTGAACTATGTAGTTCGTTTGATCTGAAAAGTGACTGCCCTTACCTGAAACGAAGTCTTGCTTGTAGTAAGACACAGAGCCTGGGATTTAACTCCTTTTCTGAAGGGAAACACACAGCATAGTTCTCATCCATGGATCACACTCTGCTTTAGAGCGAGAAGCACGCTCTTGCTTTCTACAGTCTTTAAGACAGCAGGAAACGTGAGTGTGCTGAGAACAAAAGAACGGTGTTTCCTACACATATGGACCATATCTAGTCCAACTCTGCTTCTGAAAGTGATACAAAGCACTGGTCCTCTAACATCCAATGCTTGTCAGTTAAGAGGAGAAACGTGTGAGCTTAGTGAATGATGTAGTTCCTTGAACTGAAAAGTGACTGCCCTTACCTGAAACGAAGTCTTGCTTGTAGTAAGACACAGAGCCTGGGATTTAAGTCCATTTCTGAAGGGAAACACACAGCATAGTTCTCATCCATGGATCACACTCTGATTTAGAGCGAGAAGCACACTCTTGCTTTCTAGAGTCTCTAATACAGCAGGAAATCTGAGTGTGCCCAGAACAAAAGAAGGGTGTTTCCTACAATTACGGACATTATATAGTCCAACTCTGCATCTGAAACTGATACAAAGCACTGGTCCTCTAAAATCCAATGCTTGTCTGTTAAGATGAGAAACGTGTGAGCTTCGTGAACGATGTAGTTCGTTTGAGCTGAAAAGTGACTGCCCTTACCTGAAACGAAGTCTTGACTGTAGGAAGACACAGAGCCTGGGATTTAAGTCCATTTCTGAAGGGAAACACACAGCATAGTTCTCATCCATGGATCACACTCTGCTTTAGAGCAAGAAGCACGCTCTTGCATTCTAAAGTCTCTAAGACAGCAGGAAACGTGAGTGTGCTGAGGACAAAAGAACGGTGTTTCCTACACATACGGACAATATCTAGTTCAACTCTTCTTCTGAAACTGATACAAAGCACTGGTCCTCTAACATCCAATGCTTGTCAGTTAAGATGAGAAACGTTTGAGCTTCATGAACGATGTAGTTCGTTTGAGCAGAAAAGTGACTGCCCTTACCTGAAAGGAAGTCTTGCCTGTAGGAAGGCACAGAGCCTGGGATTTAAGTCCATTTGTGAAGGGAAACACACAGCATAGTTCTCATCCATGGATCACACTCTGCTTTAGAGCAAGAAGCACACTCTTGCTTTCTAGATTCTCTAATATAGCAGGAAATCTGAGTGTGCCCAGAACAAAAGAAAGGTGTTCCTACACATACGGACTATATGTAGTCCAAATCTTCTTCTAAAACTGATACAATGCACTGGTCCTCTAACATCCAATGGTTGTCAGTTAAGAAGAGAAACGTGTGAGCTTCGTGAACGATCTAGTTCCTTTGAGCAGAAAAGTGACTGCCCTTACCTGAAACGAAGTCTTGCTTGTAGGGAGACTCAGAGCATGGGATTTAACTCCATTTCTGAAGTGAAACACACAGCATTGTCTCACTCATTGATCACACTCTGCTTTATAACAAGAAGCACACTCTTGCTTTCTACAGTCTCTAAGACAGCAGGAAACGTGAGTGTGCTGAGAACAAAAGAACGGTGTTTCCTACACATACGGACCATATCCAGTCCAACTCTGCTTCTGAAACTGATAGAAAGGACTGGTCTTCTAACATCCAATGCTTGTCTGTTAAGATGAGAAACGTGTGAACTCAGTGAACGATGTAGTTCGTTTGAGCTGAAAAGTGACTGCCCTTACCTGAAACGAAGTCTTGCGTGTAGGAAGACACAGAGTCTGGGATTTAACTCCATTTCTGTAGGGAAACATACAGCATAGTTCTCATCAATCGATCACACTCTGCCTTAGAGCAAGAAGCACGCTCTTGCTTTCTAAAGTCTCTAAGACAGCAGGAAACGTGAGTGTGCCCAGAACAAAAGGTCGGTGTTTCCTACACATATCGACCATATGTAGTCCAAATCTGCTTCTGAAACTGATACAAAGCACTGACCCCCTAACATCCAATGCTTGTCAGTTAAGATGAGAAACGTGTGAGCTTCGTGAGCGATGTAGTTCGTTTCAGCAGAAAACTGACTGCCCTTACCTGAAACGAAGTCTTGCTTGTAGGAAGACACAGAGCCTGGGATTTAACTCCTTTTCTGAAGGGAAACACAAAGCTTAGTTCTCATCCATGGATCACACTCCTCTTTAGAGCAAGTAGCACGCTCTTGCTTTCTACAGTCTCTAAGACAGCAGGAAATGTGAGTGTGCTGAGAACAAAAGAACAGTGTTTCCTACACATACAGACCATATCTAGTCCAACTCTGCTTCTGAAAGTGAAACAAAGCACTGGTCCGCTAACATCCAATGCTTGTCTGTTAAGATGAGAAACGTGTGAGCTCCGTGAACTATGTAGTTCGTTTGATCTGAAAAGTGACTGCCCTTACCTGAAACGAAGTCTTGCTTGTAGGGAGACTCAGAGCCTGGGATTTAACTCCTTTTCTGAAGGGAAACACACAGCATAGTTCTCATCCATGGATCACACTCTGCTTTAGAGCGAGAAGCACGCTCTTGCTTTCTACAGTCTTTAAGACAGCAGGAAACGTGAGTGTGCTGAGAACAAAAGAACGGTGTTTCCTACACATATGGACCATATCTAGTCCAACTCTGCTTCTGAAAGTGATACAAAGCACTGGTCCTCTAACATCCAATGCTTGTCAGTTAAGAGGAGAAACGTGTGAGCTTAGTGAATGATGTAGTTCCTTGAACTGAAAAGTGACTGCCCTTACCTGAAACGAAGTCTTGCTTGTAGTAAGACACAGAGCCTGGGATTTAAGTCCATTTCTGAAGGGAAACACACAGCATAGTTCTCATCCATGGATCACACTCTGATTTAGAGCGAGAAGCACACTCTTGCTTTCTAGAGTCTCTAATACAGCAGGAAACGTGAGTGTGCTGAGGACAAAAGAACGGTGTTTCCTACACATACGGACAATATCTAGTTCAACTCTTCTTCTGAAACTGATACAAAGCACTGGTCCTCTAACATCCAATGCTTGTCAGTTAAGATGAGAAACGTTTGAGCTTCATGAACGATGTAGTTCGTTTGAGCAGAAAAGTGACTGCCCTTACCTGAAAGGAAGTCTTGCCTGTAGGAAGGCACAGAGCCTGGGATTTAAGTCCATTTGTGAAGGGAAACACACAGCATAGTTCTCATCCATGGATCACACTCTGCTTTAGAGCAAGAAGCACACTCTTGCTTTCTAGATTCTCTAATATAGCAGGAAATCTGAGTGTGCCCAGAACAAAAGAAAGGTGTTCCTACACATACGGACTATATGTAGTCCAAATCTTCTTCTAAAACTGATACAATGCACTGGTCCTCTAACATCCAATGGTTGTCAGTTAAGAAGAGAAACGTGTGAGCTTCGTGAACGATCTAGTTCCTTTGAGCAGAAAAGTGACTGCCCTTACCTGAAACGAAGTCTTGCTTGTAGGGAGACTCAGAGCATGGGATTTAACTCCATTTCTGAAGTGAAACACACAGCATTGTC
The DNA here is from genome assembly GCA_949786385.1 of Onychomys leucogaster. Taxonomy (NCBI): domain Eukaryota; kingdom Metazoa; phylum Chordata; class Mammalia; order Rodentia; family Cricetidae; genus Onychomys; species Onychomys leucogaster. Next base: position 1,229,007 of record CATKUP010000063.1, read on the forward strand.
TCACTCATTGATCACACTCTGCTTTATAACAAGAAGCACACTCTTGCTTTCTACAGTCTCTAAGACAGCAGGAAACGTGAGTGTGCTGAGAACAAAAGAACGGTGTTTCCTACACATACGGACCATATCCAGTCCAACTCTGCTTCTGAAACTGATAGAAAGGACTGGTCTTCTAACATCCAATGCTTGTCTGTTAAGATGAGAAACGTGTGAACTCAGTGAACGATGTAGTTCGTTTGAGCTGAAAAGTGACTGCCCTTACCTGAAACGAAGTCTTGCGTGTAGGAAGACACAGAGTCTGGGATTTAACTCCATTTCTGTAGGGAAACATACAGCATAGTTCTCATCAATCGATCACACTCTGCCTTAGAGCAAGAAGCACGCTCTTGCTTTCTAAAGTCTCTAAGACAGCAGGAAACGTGAGTGTGCCCAGAACAAAAGGTCGGTGTTTCCTACACATATCGACCATATGTAGTCCAAATCTGCTTCTGAAACTGATACAAAGCACTGACCCCCTAACATCCAATGCTTGTCAGTTAAGATGAGAAACGTGTGAGCTTCGTGAGCGATGTAGTTCGTTTCAGCAGAAAACTGACTGCCCTTACCTGAAACGAAGTCTTGCTTGTAGGAAGACACAGAGCCTGGGATTTAACTCCTTTTCTGAAGGGAAACACAAAGCTTAGTTCTCATCCATGGATCACACTCCTCTTTAGAGCAAGTAGCACGCTCTTGCTTTCTACAGTCTCTAAGACAGCAGGAAATGTGAGTGTGCTGAGAACAAAAGAACAGTGTTTCCTACACATACAGACCATATCTAGTCCAACTCTGCTTCTGAAAGTGAAACAAAGCACTGGTCCGCTAACATCCAATGCTTGTCTGTTAAGATGAGAAACGTGTGAGCTCCGTGAACTATGTAGTTCGTTTGATCTGAAAAGTGACTGCCCTTACCTGAAACGAAGTCTTGCTTGTAGGGAGACTCAGAGCCTGGGATTTAACTCCTTTTCTGAAGGGAAACACACAGCATAGTTCTCATCCATGGATCACACTCTGCTTTAGAGCGAGAAGCACGCTCTTGCTTTCTACAGTCTTTAAGACAGCAGGAAACGTGAGTGTGCTGAGAACAAAAGAACGGTGTTTCCTACACATATGGACCATATCTAGTCCAACTCTGCTTCTGAAAGTGATACAAAGCACTGGTCCTCTAACATCCAATGCTTGTCAGTTAAGAGGAGAAACGTGTGAGCTTAGTGAATGATGTAGTTCCTTGAACTGAAAAGTGACTGCCCTTACCTGAAACGAAGTCTTGCTTGTAGTAAGACACAGAGCCTGGGATTTAAGTCCATTTCTGAAGGGAAACACACAGCATAGTTCTCATCCATGGATCACACTCTGATTTAGAGCGAGAAGCACACTCTTGCTTTCTAGAGTCTCTAATACAGCAGGAAATCTGAGTGTGCCCAGAACAAAAGAAGGGTGTTTTCTACAATTACGGACATTATATAGTCCAACTCTGCATCTGAAACTGATACAAAGCACTGGTCCTCTAAAATCCAATGCTTGTCTGTTAAGATGAGAAACGTGTGAGCTTCGTGAATGATGTAGTTCGTTTGAGCTGAAAAGTGACTGCCCTTACCTGAAACGAAGTCTTGACTGAAGTAAGACAAAGAGCCTGGGATTTAAGTCCATTTCTGAAGGGAAACACACAGCATAGTTCTCATCCATGGATCACACTCTGATTTAGAGCAAGAAGCACGCTCTTGCTTTCTAGAGTCTCTAATACAGCAGGAAATCTGAGTGTGCCCAGAACAAAAGAACGGTGTTTCCTACACATACTGACTATATGTAGTCCAAATCTTCTTCTGAAACTGATACAGTGCACTGGTCCTCTAACATCCAATGCTTGTCTGTTAAGATGAGAAACGTGTGAGCTCAGTGAAGGATGTAGTTCGTTTGAGCTGAAAAGTGACTGCCCTTACCTGAAACGAAGTCTTGCTTGTAGGAAGACACAGAGCCTGGGATTTAAGTCCATTTCTGAAGGGAAACACACAGCATAGTTCTCATCCATGGATCACACTCTGCTTTAGAGCAAGAAGCACGCTCTTGCATTCTAAAGTCTCTAAGACAGCAGGAAACGTGAGTGTGCTGAGGACAAAAGAACGGTGTTTCCTACACATACGGACAATATCTAGTTCAACTCTTCTTCTGAAACTGATACAAAGCACTGGTCCTCTAACATCCAATGCTTGTCAGTTAAGATGAGAAACGTTTGAGCTTCATGAACGATGTAGTTCGTTTGAGCAGAAAAGTGACTGCCCTTACCTGAAAGGAAGTCTTGCCTGTAAGAAGGCACAGAGCCTGCGATTTAAGTCCATTTCTGAAGGGAAACACACAGCATAGTTCTCATCCATGGATCACACTCTGCTTTAGAGCAAGAAGCACACTCTTGCTTTCTAGATTCTCTAATATAGCAGGAAATCTGAGTGTGCCCAGAACAAAAGAACGGTGTTCCTACACATACGGACTATATGTAGTCCAAATCTTCTTCTAAAACTGATACAATGCACTGGTCCTCTAACATCCAATGGTTGTCAGTTAAGAAGAGAAACGTGTGAGCTTCGTGAACGATCTAGTTCCTTTGAGCAGAAAAGTGACTGCCCTTACCTGAAACGAAGTCTTGCTTGTAGGGAGACTCAGAGCATGGGATTTAACTCCATTTCTGAAGTGAAACACACAGCATTGTCTCACTCATTGATCACACTCTGCTTTAGAACAAGAAGCACGCTCTTGCTTTCTAGAGTCTCTAAGACAGCAGGAAACGTGAGTGTGCTGAGAAGAAAAGAACGGTGTTTCCTACAAATACGGACCATATCTAGTCCAACTCTGCTTCTGAAACTGATAGAAAGGACTGGTCCTCTAACATCCAATGCTTGTCTGTTAAGATGAGAAACGTGTGAGCTCAGTGAACGAAGTAGGTCCTTTGAGCTGAAAAGTGACTGCCCTTACCTGAAACGAAGTCTTGCTTGTAGGAAGACTCAGAGCCTGAGATTTAATTCTATTTCTGAATTGAAACACACAGCAAAGTTCTCATCCATGGATCACACTCTGCTTTAGAGCGAGAAGCACACTCTTGCTTTATAGAGTCTCTAATACAGCAGGAAATCTGAGTGTGCCCAGAACAAAAGAACGGTGTTTCCTACACATAAGGACAATATGTAATCCAAATCTTCTTCTGAAACTGATAGAATGCACTGGTCCTCTAACATCCAATGCTTGTCTGTTAAGATGAGAAACGTGTGAGCTTCGTGAAAGATGTAGTTCGTTTGAGCAGAAAAGTGACTCCCCTTACCTGAAACGAAGTCTTGCTTGTAGGAAGACTCAGAGCATGGGATTTAACTCCATTTCTGAAGTGAAACACACAGCAGTGTTCGCATCCATTGATCACACTCTGCTTTAGTACAAGAAGCACGATCGTGCTTTCTAGAGTCTCTAAGACAGCAGGAAACGTGAGTTTGCTGAGAACAAAAGAACGGTGTTTCCTACACATACGGACCATGTCTAGTCCAACTCTGCTTCTGAAACTGATACAAAGCACTGGTCCGCTAACATCCAATGCTTGTCTGTTAAGATGAGAAACGTGTGAGCTCCGTGAACTATGTAGTTCGTTTGATCTGAAAAGTGACTGCCCTTACCTGAAACGAAGTCTTGCTTGTAGTAAGACACAGAGCCTGGGATTTAACTCCTTTTCTGAAGGGAAACACACAGCATAGTTCTCATCCATGGATCACACTCTGCTTTAGAGCGAGAAGCACGCTCTTGCTTTCTACAGTCTTTAAGACAGCAGGAAACGTGAGTGTGCTGAGAACAAAAGAACGGTGTTTCCTACACATATGGACCATATCTAGTCCAACTCTGCTTCTGAAAGTGATACAAAGCACTGGTCCTCTAACATCCAATGCTTGTCAGTTAAGAGGAGAAACGTGTGAGCTTAGTGAATGATGTAGTTCCTTGAACTGAAAAGTGACTGCCCTTACCTGAAACGAAGTCTTGCTTGTAGTAAGACACAGAGCCTGGGATTTAAGTCCATTTCTGAAGGGAAACACACAGCATAGTTCTCATCCATGGATCACACTCTGATTTAGAGCGAGAAGCACACTCTTGCTTTCTAGAGTCTCTAATATAGCAGGAAATCTGAGTGTGCCCAGAACAAAAGAAGGGTGTTTCCTACAATTACGGACATTATATAGTCCAACTCTGCATCTGAAACTGATACAAAGCACTGGTCCTCTAAAATCCAATGATTGTCTGTTAAGATGAGAAACGTGTGAGCTTCGTGAATGATGTAGTTCGTTTGAGCTGAAAAGTGACTGCCCTTACCTGAAACGAAGTCTTGACTGTAGGAAGACACAGAGTCTGGGATTTAACTCCATTTCTAAAGGGAAACATACAGCATAGTTCTCATCAATGGATCACACTTTGCTTTAGAGCAAGAAGCACGCTCTTGCTTTCTAGAGTCTCTAATACAGCAGGAAATCTGAGTGTGCCCAGAACAAAAGAACGGTGTTTCCTACACATACTGACTATATGTAGTCCAAATCTTCTTCTGAAACTGATACAGTGCACTGGTCCTCTAACATCCAATGCTTGTCTGTTAAGATGAGAAACGTGTGAGCTCAGTGAAGGATGTAGTTCGTTTGAGCTGAAAAGTGACTGCCCTTACCTGAAACGAAGTCTTGCTTGTAGGAAGACACAGAGCCTGGGATTTAAGTCCATTTCTGAAGGGAAACACACAGCATAGGTCTCATCCATGGATCACACTCTGCTTTAGAGCAAGAAGCACGCTCTTGCATTCTAAAGTCTCTAAGACAGCAGGAAACGTGAGTGTGCTGAGGACAAAAGAACGGTGTTTCCTACACATACGGACAGTATCTAGTTCAACTCTTCTTCTGAAACTGATACAAAGCACTGGTCCTCTAACATCCAATGCTTGTCATTTAAGAAGAAACGTTTGAGCTTCATGAACGATGTAGTTCGTTTGAGCAGAAAAGTGACTGCCCTTACCTGAAAGGAAGTCTTGCCTGTAGGAAGACACAGAGCCTGGGATTTAAGTCCATTTCTGAAGGGAAACACACAGCATAGTTCTCATCCATGGATCACACTCTGCTTTAGAGCAAGAAGCACGCTCTTGCTTTCTAGATTCTCTAATATAGCAGGAAATCTGAGTGTGCCCAGAACAAAAGAACGGTGTTCCTACACATACGGACTATATGTAGTCCAAATCTTCTTCTAAAACTGATACAATGCACTGGTCCTCTAACATCCAATGGTTGTCAGTTAAGAAGAGAAACGTGTGAGCTTCGTGAACGATCTAGTTCCTTTGAGCAGAAAAGTGACTGCCCTTACCTGAAACGAAGTCTTGCTTGTAGGGAGACTCAGAGCATGGGATTTAACTCCATTTCTGAAGTGAAACACACAGCATTGTCTCACTCATTGATCACACTCTGCTTTAGAACTAGAAGCACGCTCTTGCTTTCTAGAGTCTCTAAGACAGCAGGTAACGTGAGTGTGCTGAGAAGAAAAGAACGGTGTTTCCTACAAATACGGACCATATCTAGTCCAACTCTGCTTCTGAAACTGATAGAAAGGACTGGTCCTCTAACATCCAATGCTTGTCTGTTAAGATGAGAAACGTGTGAGCTCAGTGAACGATGTAGGTCCTTTGAGCTGAAAGGTGACTGCCCTTACCTGAAACGAAGTCTTGCTTGTAGGAAGACTCAGAGCCTGAGATTTAACTCTATTTCTGAATTGAAACACACAGCACAGTTCTCATCCATGGATCACACTCTGCTTTAGAGCGAGAAGCACACTTTTGCTTTATAGAGTCTCTAATACAGCAGGAAATCTGAGTGTGCCCAGAACAAAAGAACGGTGTTTCCTACACATAAGGACAATATGTAATCCAAATATTCTTCTGAAACTGATAGAATGCACTGGTCCTCTAACATCCAATGCTTGTCTGTTAAGATGAGAAACGTGTGAGCTTCGTGAAAGATGTAGTTCGTTTGAGCAGAAAAGTGACTCCCCTTACCTGAAACGAAGTCTTGCTTGTAGGAAGACTCAGAGCATGGGATTTAACTCCATTTCTGAAGTGAAACACACATCATTGTTCGCATCCATTGATCACACTCTCCTTTAGTACAAGAAGCACGATCGTGCTTTCTAGAGTCTCTAAGAGAGTAGGAAATGTGAGTTTGCTGAGAACAAAAGAACGGTGTTTCCTACACATACGGACCATATCTAGTCCAACTCTGCTTCTGAAACTGATACAAAGCACTGGTCCGCTAACATCTAATGCTTGTCTGTTAAGATGAGAAACGTGTGAGCACCGTGAACTATGTAGTTGGTTTGAGCTGAAAAGTGACTGCCCTTACCTGAAACGAAGTCTTGCCTGTAGGAAGACACAGAGTCTGGGATTTAACTCCATTTCTGTAGGGAAACATACAGCATAGTTCTCATCAATCGATCACACTCTGCCTTAGAGCAAGAAGCACGCTCTTGCTTTATAAAGTCTCTAAGACAGCAGGAAACGTGAGTTTGCTGAGAACAAAAGAACGGTGTTTCCTACACATACGGACCATTTCTAGTCCAACTGTGCTTCTGAAACTGATACAAAGCACTGGTCCGCTAACATCCAATGCTTGTCTGTTAAGATGAGAAACGTGTGAGCTCCGTGAACTATGTAGTTCGTTTGAGCTGAAAAGTGACTGCCCTTACCTGAAACGAAGTCTTGCTTGTAGGAAGACACAGAGCCTGGGATTTAACTCCTTTTCTGAAGGGAAACACACAGCATAGTTCTCATCCATGGATCACACTCTGCTTTAGAGCGAGAAGCACGCTCTTGCTTTCTACAGTCTTTAAGACAGCAGGAAACGTGAGTGTGCTGAGAACAAAAGAACGGTGTTTCCTACACATATGGACCATATCTAGTCCAACTCTGCTTCTGAAAGTGATACAAAGCACTGGTCCTCTAACATCCAATGCTTGTCAGTTAAGAGGAGAAACGTGTGAGCTTAGTGAATGATGTAGTTCCTTGAACTGAAAAGTGACTGCCCTTACCTGAAACGAAGTCTTGCTTGTAGTAAGACACAGAGCCTGGGATTTAAGTCCATTTCTGAAGGGAAACACACAGCATAGTTCTCATCCATGGATCACACTCTGATTTAGAGCGAGAAGCACACTCTTGCTTTCTAGAGTCTCTAATATAGCAGGAAATCTGAGTGTGCCCAGAACAAAAGAAGGGTGTTTCCTACAATTACGGACATTATATAGTCCAACTCTGCATCTGAAACTGATACAAAGCACTGGTCCTCTAAAATCCAATGATTGTCTGTTAAGATGAGAAACGTGTGAGCTTCGTGAATGATGTAGTTCGTTTGAGCTGAAAAGTGACTGCCCTTACCTGAAACGAAGTCTTGACTGTAGGAAGACACAGAGTCTGGGATTTAACTCCATTTCTAAAGGGAAACATACAGCATAGTTCTCATCAATGGATCACACTTTGCTTTAGAGCAAGAAGCACGCTCTTGCTTTCTAGAGTCTCTAATACAGCAGGAAATCTGAGTGTGCCCAGAACAAAAGAACGGTGTTTCCTACACATACTGACTATATGTAGTCCAAATCTTCTTCTGAAACTGATACAGTGCACTGGTCCTCTAACATCCAATGCTTGTCTGTTAAGATGAGAAACGTGTGAGCTCAGTGAAGGATGTAGTTCGTTTGAGCTGAAAAGTGACTGCCCTTACCTGAAACGAAGTCTTGCTTGTAGGAAGACACAGAGCCTGGGATTTAAGTCCATTTCTGAAGGGAAACACACAGCATAGTTCTCATCCATGGATCACACTCTGCTTTAGAGCAAGAAGCACGCTCTTGCATTCTAAAGTCTCTAAGACAGCAGGAAACGTGAGTGTGCTGAGGACAAAAGAACGGTGTTTCCTACACATACGGACAGTATATAGTTCAACTCTTCTTCTGAAACTGATACAAAGCACTGGTCCTCTAACATCCAATGCTTGTCATTTAAGAAGAAACCTTTGAGCTTCATGAACGATGTAGTTCGTTTGAGCAGAAAAGTGACTGCCCTTACCTGAAAGGAATTCTTGCCTGTAGGAAGACACAGAGCCTGGGATTTAAGTCCATTTCTGAAGGGAAACACACAGCATAGTTCTCATCCATGGATCACACTCTGCTTTAGAGCAAGAAGCACGCTCTTGCTTTCTAGATTCTCTAATATAGCAGGAAATCTGAGTGTGCCCAGAACAAAAGAACGGTGTTCCTACACATACGGACTATATGTAGTCCAAATCTTCCTCTAAAACTGATACAATGCACTGGTCCTCTAACATCCAATGGTTGTCAGTTAAGAAGAGAAACGTGTGAGCTTCGTGAACGATCTAGTTCCTTTGAGCAGAAAAGTGACTGCCCTTACCTGAAACGAAGTCTTGCTTGTAGGGAGTCTCAGAGCATGGGATTTAACTCCATTTCTGAAGTGAAACACACAACATTGTCTCACTCATTGATCACACTCTGCTTTAGAACAAGAAGCACGCTCTTGCTTTCTAGAGTCTCTAAGACAGCAGGAAACGTGAGTGTGCTGAGAAGAAAAGAACGGTGTTTCCTACAAATACGGACCATATCTAGTCCAACTCTGCTTCTGAAACTGATAGAAAGGACTGGTCCTCTAACATCCAATGCTTGTCTGTTAAGATGAGAAATGTGTGAGCTCAGTGAACGATGTAGGTCCTTTGAGCTGAAAAGTGACTGCCCTTACCTGAAACGAAGTCTTGCCTGTAGGAAGACACAGAGTCTGGGATTTAACTCCATTTCTGTAGGGAAACATACAGCATAGTTCTCATCAATCGATCACACTCTGCCTTAGAGCAAGAAGCACGCTCTTGCTTTATAAAGTCTCTAAGACAGCAGGAAACGTGAGTTTGCTGAGAACAAAAGAACGGTGTTTCCTACACATACAGACCATGTCTAGTCCAACTCTGCTTCTGAAACTGATACAAAGCACTGGTCCGCTAACATCCAATGCTTGTCTGTTAAGATGAGAAACGTGTGAGCTCCGTGAACTATGTAGTTCGTTTGAGCTGAAAAGTGACTGCCCTTACCTGAAACGAAGTCTTGCTTGTAGGAAGACACAGAGCCTGGGATTTAACTCCTTTTCTGAAGGGAAACACACAGCATAGTTCTCATCCATGGATCACACTGTGCTTTAGAGCGAGAAGCACGCTCTTGCTTTCTACAGTCTTTAAGACAGCAGGAAACGTGAGTGTGCTGAGAACAAAAGAACGGTGTTTCCTACACATATGGACCATATCTAGTCCAACTCTGCTTCTGAAAGTGATACAAAGCACTGGTCCTCTAACATCCAATGCTTGTCAGTTAAGAGGAGAAACGTGTGAGCTTAGTGAATGATGTAGTTCCTTTGAACTGAAGGGTGACTGCCCTTACCTGAAACGAAGTCTTGCTTGTAGGAAGACACAGAGCCTGGGATTTAAGTCCATTTCTGAAGGGAAACACACAGCATAGTTCTCATCCATGGAATCACACTCTGCTTTAGAGCGAGAAGCACACTCTTGCTTTCTAGAGTCTCTAATACAGCAGGAAATCTGAGTGTGCCCAGAACAAAAGAAGGGTGTTTCCTACAATTACGGACATTATATAGTCCAACTCTGCATCTGAAACTGATACAAAGCACTGGTCCTCTAAAATCCAATGCTTGTCTCTTAAGATGAGAAACGTGTGAGGTTCGTGAACGATGTAGTTCGTTTGAGCTGAAAAGTGACTGCCCTTACCTGAAACGAAGTCTTGACTGTAGGAAGACACAGAGTCTGGGATTTAACTCCATTTCTGAAGGGAAACATACAGCATAGTTCTCATCAATGGATCACACTTTGCTTTAGAGCAAGAAGCACGCTCTTGCTTTCTAGAGTCTCTAATACAGCAGGAAATATGAGTGTGCCCAGAACAAAAGAACAGTGTTTCCTACACATACTGACTATATGTAGTCCAAATCTTCTTCTGAAACTGATACAGTGCACTGGTCCTCTAACATCCAATGCTTGTCTGTTAAGATGAGAAACGTGTGAGCTCAGTGAAGGATGTAGTTCGTTTGAGCTGAAAAGTGACTGCCCTTACCTGAAACGAAGTCTTGCTTGTAGCAAGACACAGAGCCTGGGATTTAAGTCCATTTCTGAAGGGAAACACACAGCACAGTTCTCATCCATGGATCACACTCTGCTTTAGAGCAAGAAGCACGCTCTTGCATTCTAAAGTCTCTAAGACAGCAGGAAACGTGAGTGTGCTGAGGACAAAAGAACGGTGTTTCCTACACATACGGACAATATCTAGTTCAACTCTTCTTCTGAAACTGATACAAAGCACTGGTCCTCTAACATCCAATGCTTGTCATTTAAGATGAGAAACGTTTGAGCTTCATGAACGATGTAGTTCGTTTGAGCAGAAAAGTGTCTGCCCTTACCTGAAAGGAAGTCTTGCCTGTAGGAAGACACAGAGCCTGGGATTTAACTCCATTTCTGAAGGGAAACACACAGCATAGTTCTCATCCATGGATCACACTCTGCTTTAGAGCAAGAAGCACGCTCTTGCTTTCTAGATTCTCTAATATAGCAGGAAATCTGAGTGTGCCCAGAACAAAAGAACGGTGTTCCTACACATACGGACTATATGTAGTCCAAATCTTCTTCTAAAACTGATACAATGCACTGGTCCTCTAACATCCAATGGTTGTCAGTTAAGAAGAGAAACGTGTGAGCTTCGTGAACGATCTAGTTCCTTTGAGCAGAAAAGTGACTGCCCTTACCTGAAATGAAGTCTTGCTTGTAGGGAGACTCAGAGCATGGGATTTAACTCCATTTCTGAAGTGAAACACACAACATTGTCTCACTCATTGATCACACTCTGCTTTAGAACAAGAAGCACGCTCTTGCTTTCTAGAGTCTCTAAGACAGCAGGAAACGTGAGTGTGCTGAGAAGAAAAGAACGGTGTTTCCTACAAATATGGACCATATCTAGTCCAACTCTGCTTCTGAAACTGATAGAAAGGACTGGTCCTCTAACACCCAATGCTTGTCTGTTAAGATGAGAAACGTGTGAGCTCAGTGAACGATGTAGGTCCTTTGAGCTGAAAAGTGACTGCCCTTACCTGAAACGAAGTCTTGCTTGTAGGAAGACTCAGAGCCTGAGATTTAACTCTATTTCTGAATTGAAACACACAGCACAGTTCTCATCCATGGATCACACTCTGCTTTAGAGCGAGAAGCACACTTTTGCTTTATAGAGTCTCTAATACAGCAGGAAATCTAAGTGTGCCCAGAACAAAAGAACGGTGTTTCCTACACATAAGGACAATATGTAATCCAAATCTTCTTCTGAAACTGATAGAATGCACTGGTCCTCTAACATCCAATGCTTGTCTGTTAAGATGAGAAACGTGTGAGCTTCGTGAAAGATGTAGTTCGTTTGAGCAGAAAAGTGACTCCCCTTACCTGAAACGAAGTCTTGCTTGTAGGAAGACTCAGAGCATGGGATTTAACTCCATTTCTGAAGTGAAACACACAGCATTGTTCGCATCCATTGATCACACTCTCCTTTAGTACAAGAAGCACGATCGTGCTTTCTAGAGTCTCTAAGAGAGCAGGAAACGTGAGTTTGCTGAGAACAAAAGAACGGTGTTTCCTACACATACGGACCATATCTAGTCCAACTCTGCTTCTGAAACTGATACAAAGCACTGGTCCGCTAACATCTAATGCTTGTCTGTTAAGATGAGAAACGTGTGAGCTCCGTGAACTATGTAGTTCGTTTGAGCTGAAAAGTGACTGCCCTTACCTGAAACGAAGTCTTGCCTGTAGGAAGACACAGAGTCTGGGATTTAACTCCATTTCTGTAGGGAAACATACAGCATAGTTCTCATCAATCGATCACACTCTGCCTTAGAGCAAGAAGCACGCTCTTGCTTTCTAAAGTCTCTAAGACAGCAGGAAACGTGAGTTTGCTGAGAACAAAAGAACGGTGTTTCCTACACATACGGACCATGTCTAGTCCAACTCTGCTTCTGAAACTGATACAAAGCACTGGTCCGCTAACATCCAATGCTTGTCTGTTAAGATGAGAAACGTGTGAGCTCCGTGAACTATGTAGTTCGTTTGAGCTGAAAAGTGACTGCCCTTACCTGAAACGAAGTCTTGCTTGTGGGAAGACACAGAGCCTGGGATTTAACTCCTTTTCTGAAGGGAAACACACAGCATAGTTCTCATCCATGGATCACACTCTGCTTTAGAGCGAGAAGCACGCTCTTGCTTTCTACAGTCTTTAAGACAGCAGGAAACGTGAGTGTGCTGAGAACAAAAGAACGGTGTTTCCTACACATATGGACCATATCTAGTCCAACTCTGCTTCTGAAAGTGATACAAAGCACTGGTCCTCTAACATCCAATGCTTGTCAGTTAAGAGGAGAAACGTGTGAGCTTAGTGAATGATGTATTTCCTTTGAACTGAAGGGTGACTGCCCTTACCTGAAACGAAGTCTTGCTTGTAGGAAGACACAGAGCCTGGGATTTAAGTCCATTTCTGAAGGGAAACACACAGCATAGTTCTCATCCATGGAATCACACTCTGCTTTAGAGCGAGAAGCACACTCTTGCTTTCTAGAGTCTCTAATACAGCAGGAAATCTGAGTGTGCCCAGAACAAAAGAAGGGTGTTTCCTACAATTACGGACATTATATAGTCCAACTCTGCATCTGAAACTGATACAAAGCACTGGTCCTCTAAAATCCAATGCTTGTCTCTTAAGATGAGAAACGTGTGAGCTCAGTGAAGGATGTAGTTCGTTTGAGCTGAAAAGTGACTGCCCTTACCTGAAACGAAGTCTTGCTGGTAGGAAGACACAGAGCCTGGGATTTAAGTCCATTTCTGAAGGGAAACACACAGCACAGTTCTCATCCATGGATCACACTCTGCTTTAGAGCAAGAAGCACGCTCTTGCATTCTAAAGTCTCTAAGACAGCAGGAAAAGTGAGTGTGCTGAGGACAAAAGAACGGTGTTTCCTACACATACGGACAATATCTAGTTCAACTCTTCTTCTGAAACAGATACAAAGCACTGGTCCTCTAACATCCAATGCTTGTCATTTAAGATGAGAAACATTTGAGCTTCATGAACGATGTAGTTCGTTTGAGCAGAAAAGTGACTGCCCTTACCTGAAAGGAAGTCTTGCCTGTAGGAAGACACAGAGCCTGGGATTTAACTCCATTTCTGAAGGGAAACACACAGCATAGTTCTCATCCATGGATCACACTCTGCTTTAGAGCAAGAAGCACGCTCTTGCTTTCTAGATTCTCTAATATAGCAGGAAATCTGAGTGTGCCCAGAACAAAAGAACGGTGTTCCTACACATACGGACTATATGTAGTCCAAATCTTCTTCTAAAACTGATACAATGCACTGGTCCTCTAACATCCAATGGTTGTCAGTTAAGAAGAGAAACGTGTGAGCTTCGTGAACGATCTAGTTCCTTTGAGCAGAAAAGTGACTGCCCTTAACTGAAACGAAGTCTTGCTTGTAGGGAGACTCAGAGCATGGGATTTAACTCCATTTCTGAAGTGAAACACACAGCACAGTTCTCATCCATGGATCACACTCTGCTTTAGAGCGAGAAGCACACTCTTGCTTTATAGAGTCTCTAATACAGCAGGAAATCTGAGTGTGCCCAGAACAAAAGAACGGTGTTTCCTACACATAAGGACAATATGTAATCCAAATCTTCTTCTGAAACTGATAGAATGCACTGGTCCTCTAACATCCAATGCTTGTCTGTTAAGATGAGAAACGTGTGAGCTTCGTGAAAGATGTAGTTCGTTTGAGCAGAAAAGTGACTCCCCTTACCTGAAACGAAGTCTTGCTTGTAGGAAGACTCAGAGCCTGGGATTTAACTCCATTTCTGAAGTGAAACACACAGCAGTGTTCGCATCCATTGATCACACTCTGCTTTAGTACAAGAAGCACGATTGTGCTTTCTAGAGTCTCTAAGACAGCAGGAAACGTGAGTTTGCTGAGAACAAAAGAACGGTGTTTCCTACACATACGGACCATATCTAGTCCAACTCTGCTTCTGAAACTGATACAAAGCACTGGTCCGCTAACATCCAATGCTTGTCTGTTAAGATGAGAAACGTGTGAGCTCCGTGAACTATGTAGTTCGTTTGAGCTGAAAAGTGACTGCCCTTACCTGAAACGAAGTCTTGCTTGTAGGAAGACACAGAGCCTGGGATTTAACTCCTTTTCTGAAGGGAAACACACAGCATAGTTCTCATCCATGGATCACACTCTGCTTTAGAGCGAGAAGCACGCTCTTGCTTTCTACAGTCTTTAAGACAGCAGGAAAAGTGAGTGTGCTGAGAACAAAAGAACGGTGTTTCCTACACATATGGACCATATCTAGTCCAACTCTGCTTCTGAAAGTGATACAAAGCACTGGTCCTCTAACATCCAATGCTTGTCAGTTAAGAGGAGAAACGTGTGAGCTTAGTGAATGATGTAGTTCCTTTGAACTGAAAAGTGACTGCCCTTACCTGAAACGAAGTCTTGCTTGTAGTAAGACACTGAGCCTGGGATTTAAGTCCATTTCTGAAGGGAAACACACTGCATAGTTCTCATCCATGGATCACACTCTGCTTTAGAGCGAGAAGCACACTCTTGCTTTCTAGAGTCTCTAATAGAGCAGGAAATCTGAGTATGCCCAGAACAAAAGAAGGGTGTTTCCTACACAAATGGACCATATGTAGTCCAAATCTGCTTCTGAAAGTGATACAAAGCACTGACCATCTTACATCCAATGCTTGTCAGTTAAGATGAGAAACGTGTGAGCTTCGTGAAATATGTAGTTCGTTTGAGCAGAAAAATGACTGCCCTCAGGTGAATTGAAGTCTTGCTTGTAGGAAGACACAGAGCCTGGGATTTAACTCCATTTCTGAAGTAAAACACACAGCAGTGTAATCATCCATTGATCACACTCTGCTTTAGAACAAGAAGCACGCTCTTGCTTTCTACAGTCTCTAAGACAGCAGGAAACGTGAGTGTGCTGAGAACAAAAGAACGGTGTTTCCTACACTTACAGACATTATATAGTCCAACTCTGCATCTGAAACTGATACAAAGCATTGGTCCTCTAAAATCCAATGCTTGTCTGTTAAGATGAGAAACGTGTGAGCTCAGTGAAGGATGTAGTTCTTTTGAGCTGAAAAGTGACTGCCCTTACCTGAAACGAAGTCTTGCATGCAGGAAGACACAGAGTCTGGGATTTAAGTCCATTTCTGAAGGGAAACATACAGCATAGTTCTCATCCATGGATCACACTTTGCTTTAGAGCAAGAAGCACGCTCTTGCTTTCTAGATTCTCTAATATAGCAGGAAATCTGAGTGTGCCCAGAACAAAAGAACGGTGTTTCCTACACATACGGACCATATGTAGTCCAAATCTGCTTCTGAAACTGATACAAAGCACTGACCCTCTAACATCCAATGCTTGTCAGTTAAGATGAGAAACGTGTGAGCTTTGTGAATGATGTAGTTCGTTTGAGCATAAAACTGACTGACCTTACCTGAAATGAAGTCTTGCATGTAGGAAGACACAGAGCCTGGGATTTAACTCCTTTCTGAAGGGAAACACACAGCTTAGTTCTCATCCATGGCTCACACTCTGCTTTAGAGCGAGAAGCACGCTCTTGCTTTCTACAGTCTCTAAGACAGCAGGAAACGTGAGTTTGCTGAGAACAAAAGAACGGTGTTTCCTACACATATGGACCATATCTAGTCCAACTCTGCTTCTGAAAGTGATACAAAGCACTGGTCCTCTAACATCCAATGCTTGTCAATTAAGATGAGAAACGTTTGAGCTTCGTGAACAATGTAGTTCATTTGAGCAGAGAAGTGACTGCCCTTACCTGAAACGAAGTCTTGCTAGTAGGGAGACTCAGAGCATGGGATTTAACTCCATTTCTGAAGTGAAACACACAGCATTGTCTCATTCATTGAACACACTCTGCTTTAGAACAAGAAGCACGCTCTTGCTTTCTAGAGTCTGTAAGACAGCAGGAAACGTGAGTGTGCTGAGAACAAAAGAACGGTGTTTCCTACACATACGGACCATATCTAGTCCAACTCTTCTTCTGAAACTGATACAAAGGACTGGTCCTCTAACATCCAATGCTTGTCATTTAAGATGAGAAACGTTTGAGCTTCATGAACGATGTAGTTCGTTTGAGCAGAAAAGTGACTGCCCTTACCTGAAAGGAAGTCTTGCCTGTAGGAAGACACAGAGCCTGGGATTTAAGTCCATTTCTGAAGGGAAACACACAGCATAGTTCTCATCCATGGATCACACTCTGCTTTAGAGCAAGAAGCACGCTCTTGCTTTCTAGATTCTCTAATATAGCAGGAAATCTGAGTGTGCCCAGAACAAAAGAACGGTGTTCCTACACATACGGACTATATGTAGTCCAACTCTGCTTCTGAAACTGATAGAAAGTACTGGTCCTCTAACATCCAATGCTTGTCTGTTAAGATGAGAAACGTGTGAGCTCAGTGAACGATGTAGTTCCTTTGAGCTGAAAAGTGACTGCCCTTACCTGAAACGAAGTCTTGCTTGTAGGAAGACTCAGAGCCTGAGATTTAACTCCATTTCTGAAGTGAAACACACAGCACAGTTCTCATCCATGGATCACACACTGCTTTAGAGCGAGAAGCACCCTCTTGCTTTATAGAGTCTCTAATACAGCAGGAAATCTGAGTGTGCCCAGAACAAAAGAACGGTGTTTCCTACACAAATGGACCATATGTAGTCCAAATCTGCTTCTGAAACTGATACAAAGCACTGACCATCTTACATCCAATGCTTGTCATTTAAGATGAGAAACATGTGAGCTTCGTGAAATATGTAGTACCATTGAGCAGAAAAGTGACTGCCCTCACGTGAATTGAAGTCTTGCTTGTAGGAAGACTCAGAGCCTGGGATTTAACTCCATTTCTGAAGTAAAACAGACAGCAGTGTAATCATCCATTGATCACACTCTGCTTTAGAATAAGAAGCACGCTCTTGCTTTCTAGATTCTCTAAGACAGCAGGAAACGTGAGTGTGCTGAGAACAAAAGAACGGTGTTTCCTACACTTACAGACATTATATAGTCCAACTCTGCATCTGAAACTGATACAAAGCATTGGTCCTCTAAAATCCAATGCTTGTCTGTTAAGATGAGAAACGTGTGAGATTCGTGAATGATGTAGTTCGTTTGAGCTGAAAAGTGACTGCCCTTACCTGAAACGAAGTCTTGCCTGTAGGAAGACACAGAGTCTGGGATTTAACTCCATTTCTGAAGGGAAACATACAGCATAGTTCTCATCCATGGATCACACTCTGCTTTAGAGCAAGAAGCACGCTCTTGCTTTCTAGATTCTCTAATATAGCAGGAAATCTGAGTGTGCCCAGAACAAAAGAACGGTGTTTCCTACACATACGGACCATATGTAGTCCAAATCTGCTTCTGAAACTGATACAAAACACTGACCCTCTAACATCCAATGCTTGTCAGTTAAGATGAGAAACGTGTGAGCTTTGTGAACGATGTAGTTCGTTTGAGCAGAAAACTGACTGCCCTTACCTGAAATGAAGTCTTGCTTGTAGGAAGACACAGAGCCTAGGATTTAACTCCTTTTCTGAAGGGAAACACACAGCTTAGTTCTCATCCATGGATCACACTCTGCTTTAGAGCGAGAAGCACGCACTTGCTTTCTACAGTCTCTAAGACAGCAGGAAACGTGAGTGTGCTGAGAACAAAATAACGGTGTTTCCTACACTTACGTACCATTTCTAGTCCAACTCTGCTTCTGAAAGTGATACAAAGCACTGGTCCTCTAACATCCAATGCTTGTCAGTTAAGATGTGAAACGTGTGAGCTTCGTGAACGATGTAGTTCCCTTGAGCAGAAAAGTGACTGCCCTTACTGAAACGAAGTCTTACTTGTAGGGAGACACAGAGCATGGGATTTAACTCCATTTCTGAAGTGAAACACAAAGCATAGTCTCATCCATGGATCACTCTCTGTTTTAGAGCGAGAAGCACGCTCTTGCTTTCTAGATTCTCTAAGACAGCAGGAAACGTGAGTGTGCCCAGAACAAAAGATCGGTGTTTCCTACATATATGGACCATATGTAGTCCAAATCTGCTTCTGAAACTGATACAAAGCACTGACCCTCTAACATCCAATGCTTGTCAGTTAAGATGAGAAACGTGTAGGCTTCGTGAACGATGTAGTTTGTTTGAGCAAAAAACTGACTGCCCTTACATGAAACGAAGTCTTGCTTGTAGGAAGACTCAGATCCTGGGATTTAACTCCATTTCTGAAGTGAAACACACAGCAGTGTTCTCATCCATTGAACACACTCTGCGTTTGAACAAGAAGCATGCTCTTCTTTCTAGAGTCTCTAAGACAGCAGGAAACGTGAGTTTGCTGAGAACAAAAGAATGGTGTTTCATGCACATACAGACCATATCTAGTCGAACTCTGGCGCTGAAACTGATACAAAGAACTGGTCCTCTAACATCCAATGCTTGTCTGTTAAGATGAGAAATGTGTGAGCTCCGTGAACGATGTAGTTCGTTTTAGCTGAAAAGTGACTGCCCTTACCTGAAACGAAGTCTTGCTTGTAGGAAGACAAAGAGCCTGGGATTTAACTCCATTTCTGAAGTGGAACACACAGCATAGTTTTCATTGATGGATCACACTCTGCTTTAGAGCGAGAAGCACACTCTTGCTTTATAGAGTCTCTAATACAGCAGGAAATCTGAGTGTGCCCAGAACAAAAGAACGGTGTTTCCTACACATAAGGACAATATGTAATCCAAATCTTCTTCTGAAACTGATAGAATGAACTGGTCCTCTAACATCCAATGCTTGTGAGTTAAGATGAGAAACGTGTGAGCTCAGTGAATGATGTATTACCTTTGAACTGAAAAGAGACTGCCCTTACCTGAAACGAAGTCTTGCTTGTAGTAAGACACAGAGCCTGGGATTTAAGTCCATTTCTGAAGGGAAACACACAGCATAGTTGTCATCCATGGATCACACTCTGCTTTAGAGCGAGAAGCACACTCTTGCTTTCTAGAGTCTCTAATACAGCAGGAAATCTGAGTGTGCCCAGAACAAAAGAAGAGTGTTTCCTACACATAAGGACTATATGTAATCCAAATCTTCTTCTGAAATTGATAGAATGCACTGGTCCTCTAACATCCAATGCTTGTCAGTTAAGATGTGAAACGTGTGAGCTTCGTGAAAGATGTAGTTCTTTTGACCAGAAACGTGACTGCCCTTAAATGAATTGAAGTCTTGCTTGTAGGAAGACTCAGAGCCTGGGATTTAACTCCCTTTCTGAAGTAAAACACACAGCAGTGTAATCATCCATTGATCACACTCTGCTTTAGAACAAGAAGCACGCTCTTGCTATCTAGATTCTCTAAGACAGCAGGAAACGTGAGTGTGCTGAGAAGAAAAGAACAGTGTTTCCTACACATACGGACCATATCTAGTCCAACTCTGCTTCTGAAACTGATACAAAGCACTGGTCCTCTAATATCCAATGCTTGTCTGTTAAGATGAGAAACGTGTGAGCTCAGTGAACATTGTAGTTCCTTTGAGCTGAAAAGTGACTGCCATTACCTGAAACGAAGTCTTGCTTGTAGGAAGACTCAGAGCCTGAGATTTAACTCCATTTCTGAATTGGAACACACAGCATAGTTCTCATCCATTGATCACACTCTGCTTTAGAGCAAGAAGCACATTCTTGCTTTATAGGGTCTCTAATACAGCAGGAAATCTGAGTGTGCCCAGATCAAAAGTACGGTGTTTCCTACACATAAGGACAATATGTAATCCAAATCTTCTTCTGAAACTGATAGAATGCACTGGTCCTCTAACATCCAATGCTTGTCAGTTAAGATGGGAAACGTGTGAGCTCAGTGAATGATGTAGTTCCTTTGAACTGAAAATAGACTGCCCTTACCTGAAATGAAATCTTGCCTGTAGGAAGACACAGAGTCTGGGATATAACTCCATTTCTGAAGGGAAATATACAGCATAGTTCTCATCCATGGATCACACTCTGCTTTAGAGCAAGAAGCATGCTCTTGCTTTCTAAAGTCTCTAAGACAGCAGGAAACGTGAGTGTGCTGAGAACAAAAGAACGGTGTTTCCTACACATACGGACCATATCTAGTCCAACTCTTCTTCTGAAACTGATACAAAGGACTGGTCCTCTAACATCCAATGCTTGTCATTTAAGATGAGAAACGTTTGAGCTTCATGAACGATGTAGTTCGTTTGAGCAGAAAAGTGACTGCCCTTACCTGAAAGGAAGTCTTGCCTGTAGGAAGACACAGAGCCTGGGATTTAAGTCCATTTCTGAAGGGAAACACACAGCATAGTTCTCATCCATGGATCACACTCTGCTTTAGAGCAAGAAGCACGCTCTTGCTTTCTAGATTCTCTAATATAGCAGGAAATCTGAGTGTGCCCAGAACAAAAGAACGGTGTTCCTACACATACGGACTATATGTAGTCCAACTCTGCTTCTGAAACTGATAGAAAGTACTGGTCCTCTAACATCCAATGCTTGTCTGTTAAGATGAGAAACGTGTGAGCTCAGTGAACGATGTAGTTCCTTTGAGCTGAAAAGTGACTGCCCTTACCTGAAACGAAGTCTTGCTTGTAGGAAGACTCAGAGCCTGAGATTTAACTCCATTTCTGAAGTGAAACACACAGCACAGTTCTCATCCATGGATCACACACTGCTTTAGAGCGAGAAGCACCCTCTTGCTTTATAGAGTCTCTAATACAGCAGGAAATCTGAGTGTGCCCAGAACAAAAGAACGGTGTTTCCTACACAAATGGACCATATGTAGTCCAAATCTGCTTCTGAAACTGATACAAAGCACTGACCATCTTACATCCAATGCTTGTCATTTAAGATGAGAAACATGTGAGCTTCGTGAAATATGTAGTACCATTGAGCAGAAAAGTGACTGCCCTCACGTGAATTGAAGTCTTGCTTGTAGGAAGACTCAGAGCCTGGGATTTAACTCCATTTCTGAAGTAAAACAGACAGCAGTGTAATCATCCATTGATCACACTCTGCTTTAGAATAAGAAGCACGCTCTTGCTTTCTAGATTCTCTAAGACAGCAGGAAACGTGAGTGTGCTGAGAACAAAAGAACGGTGTTTCCTACACTTACAGACATTATATAGTCCAACTCTGCATCTGAAACTGATACAAAGCATTGGTCCTCTAAAATCCAATGCTTGTCTGTTAAGATGAGAAACGTGTGAGATTCGTGAATGATGTAGTTCGTTTGAGCTGAAAAGTGACTGCCCTTACCTGAAACGAAGTCTTGCCTGTAGGAAGACACAGAGTCTGGGATTTAACTCCATTTCTGAAGGGAAACATACAGCATAGTTCTCATCCATGGATCACACTCTGCTTTAGAGCAAGAAGCACGCTCTTGCTTTCTAGATTCTCTAATATAGCAGGAAATCTGAGTGTGCCCAGAACAAAAGAACGGTGTTTCCTACACATACGGACCATATGTAGTCCAAATCTGCTTCTGAAACTGATACAAAACACTGACCCTCTAACATCCAATGCTTGTCAGTTAAGATGAGAAACGTGTGAGCTTTGTGAACGATGTAGTTCGTTTGAGCAGAAAACTGACTGCCCTTACCTGAAATGAAGTCTTGCTTGTAGGAAGACACAGAGCCTAGGATTTAACTCCTTTTCTGAAGGGAAACACACAGCTTAGTTCTCATCCATGGATCACACTCTGCTTTAGAGCGAGAAGCACGCACTTGCTTTCTACAGTCTCTAAGACAGCAGGAAACGTGAGTGTGCTGAGAACAAAATAACGGTGTTTCCTACACTTACGTACCATTTCTAGTCCAACTCTGCTTCTGAAAGTGATACAAAGCACTGGTCCTCTAACATCCAATGCTTGTCAGTTAAGATGTGAAACGTGTGAGCTTCGTGAACGATGTAGTTCCCTTGAGCAGAAAAGTGACTGCCCTTACTGAAACGAAGTCTTACTTGTAGGGAGACACAGAGCATGGGATTTAACTCCATTTCTGAAGTGAAACACAAAGCATAGTCTCATCCATGGATCACTCTCTGTTTTAGAGCGAGAAGCACGCTCTTGCTTTCTAGATTCTCTAAGACAGCAGGAAACGTGAGTGTGCCCAGAACAAAAGATCGGTGTTTCCTACATATATGGACCATATGTAGTCCAAATCTGCTTCTGAAACTGATACAAAGCACTGACCCTCTAACATCCAATGCTTGTCAGTTAAGATGAGAAACGTGTAGGCTTCGTGAACGATGTAGTTTGTTTGAGCAAAAAACTGACTGCCCTTACATGAAACGAAGTCTTGCTTGTAGGAAGACTCAGATCCTGGGATTTAACTCCATTTCTGAAGTGAAACACACAGCAGTGTTCTCATCCATTGAACACACTCTGCGTTTGAACAAGAAGCATGCTCTTCTTTCTAGAGTCTCTAAGACAGCAGGAAACGTGAGTTTGCTGAGAACAAAAGAATGGTGTTTCATGCACATACAGACCATATCTAGTCGAACTCTGGCGCTGAAACTGATACAAAGAACTGGTCCTCTAACATCCAATGCTTGTCTGTTAAGATGAGAAATGTGTGAGCTCCGTGAACGATGTAGTTCGTTTTAGCTGAAAAGTGACTGCCCTTACCTGAAACGAAGTCTTGCTTGTAGGAAGACAAAGAGCCTGGGATTTAACTCCATTTCTGAAGTGGAACACACAGCATAGTTTTCATTGATGGATCACACTCTGCTTTAGAGCGAGA
The DNA here is from genome assembly GCA_949786385.1 of Onychomys leucogaster. Lineage (NCBI taxonomy): Eukaryota > Metazoa > Chordata > Mammalia > Rodentia > Cricetidae > Onychomys > Onychomys leucogaster. The sequence goes on from CATKUP010000063.1 coordinate 1,251,998, forward strand.
AGCACACTCTTGCTTTATAGAGTCTCTAATACAGCAGGAAATCTGAGTGTGCCCAGAACAAAAGAACGGTGTTTCCTACACATAAGGACAATATGTAATCCAAATCTTCTTCTGAAACTGATAGAATGAACTGGTCCTCTAACATCCAATGCTTGTGAGTTAAGATGAGAAACGTGTGAGCTCAGTGAATGATGTAGTACCTTTGAACTGAAAAGAGACTGCCCTTACCTGAAACGAAGTCTTGCTTGTAGTAAGACACAGAGCCTGGGATTTAAGTCCATTTCTGAAGGGAAACACACAGCATAGTTCTCATCCATGGATCACACTCTGCTTTAGAGCGAGAAGCACACTCTTGCTTTCTAGAGTCTCTAATACAGCAGGAAATCTGAGTGTGCCCAGAACAAAAGAAGAGTGTTTCCTACACATAAGGACTATATGTAATCCAAATCTTCTTCTGAAATTGATAGAATGCACTGGTCCTCTAACATCCAATGCTTGTCAGTTAAGATGTGAAACGTGTGAGCTTCGTGAAAGATGTAGTTCTTTTGACCAGAAACGTGACTGCCCTTAAATGAATTGAAGTCTTGCTTGTAGGAAGACTCAGAGCCTGGGATTTAACTCCCTTTCTGAAGTAAAACACACAGCAGTGTAATCATCCATTGATCACACTCTGCTTTAGAACAAGAAGCACGCTCTTGCTATCTAGATTCTCTAAGACAGCAGGAAACGTGAGTGTGCTGAGAAGAAAAGAACAGTGTTTCCTACACATACGGACCATATCTAGTCCAACTCTGCTTCTGAAACTGATACAAAGCACTGGTCCTCTAATATCCAAAGCTTGTCTGTTAAGATGAGAAACGTGTGAGCTCAGTGAACATTGTAGTTCCTTTGAGCTGAAAAGTGACTGCCATTACCTGAAACGAAGTCTTGCTTGTAGGAAGACTCAGAGCCTGAGATTTAACTCCATTTCTGAATTGGAACACACAGCATAGTTCTCATCCATTGATCACACTCTGCTTTAGAGCAAGAAGCACATTCTTGCTTTATAGGGTCTCTAATACAGCAGGAAATCTGAGTGTGCCCAGATCAAAAGTACGGTGTTTCCTACACATAAGGACAATATGTAGTCCAAATCTTCTTCTGAAACTGATAGAATGCACTGGTCCTCTAACATCCAATGCTTGTCAGTTAAGATGGGAAACGTGTGAGCTCAGTGAATGATGTAGTTCCTTTGAACTGAAAATAGACTGCCCTTACCTGAAATGAAATCTTGCCTGTAGGAAGACACAGAGTCTGGGATATAACTCCATTTCTGAAGGGAAATATACAGCATAGTTCTCATCCATGGATCACACTCTGCTTTAGAGCAAGAAGCATGCTCTTGCTTTCTAAAGTCTCTAAGACAGCAGGAAACGTGAGTGTGCTGAGAACAAAAGAACGGTGTTTCCTACACATACGGACCATATCTAGTCCAACTCTTCTTCTGAAACTGATAAAAAGCACTGGTCCTCTAACATCCAATGCTTCTCAATTAAGATGAGAAACGTGTGAGCTTCGTGAATGATGTAGTTCGTTTGAGCAGAAAAGTGACTGCCCTTACCTGAAACGAAGTCTTGCTTGTAGGAAGACTCAGAGCCTGGGATTTAACTCCATTTCTGATGTGAAACACAGAGCAGTGTTCTCATCCAAGGATCACACTCTGCTTTAGAGCGAGAAGCACGCTCTTGCTTTCTAAAGTCTCTAAGATAGCAGGAAACGTGAGTGTGCTGAGAACAAAATAACGGTGTTTCCTACACATAGGGACCATATCTAATCCAACTCTGCTTCTGAAACAGATACAAAGCACTGGTCCTCTAACATCCAATGTTTGTCAGTTAAGATGAGAAACGTGTGAGCTTCGTGAACGATGTAGTTCCCTTGAGCAGAAAATTGACTGCCCTTACTGAAACGAAGTCTAAATGTAGGCAGACACAGAGCATGGGATTTAACTCCATTTCTGAAGTGAAACACACAGCATAGTCTCATCCATGGATCACTCTCTGTTTTAGAGCGAGAAGCACGCTCTTGCTTTCTAGATTCTCTAAGACAGCAGGAAACGTGAGTGTGCCCAGAACAAAAGATCAGTGTTTCCTACATATATGGACCATATGTAGTCCAAATCTGCTTCTGAAACTGATACAAAGCACTGACCCTCTAACATCCAATGCTTGTCAGTTAAGATGAGAAACGTGTAGGCTTCGTGAACGATGTAGTTCGTTTGAGCAAAAAACTGACTGCCCTTACATGAAATGAAGTCTTGCTTGTAGGAAGACTCAGATCCTGGGATTTAACTCCATTTCTGAAGTGAAACACACAGCAGTATTCTCATCCATTGAACACACTCTGCGTTTGAACAAGAAGCATGCTCTTCTTTCTAGAGTCTCTAAGACAGCAGGAAACGTGAGTTTGCTGAGAACAAAAGAATGGTGTTTCATGCACATACAGACCATATCTAGTCGAACTCTGCTGCTGAAACTGATACAAAGAACTGGTCCTCTAACATCCAATGCTTGTCTGTTAAGATGAGAAAGGTGTGAGCTCCGTGAACGATGTAGTTCGTTTTAGCTGAAAAGTGACTGCCCTTAACTGAAACGAAGTCTTGCTTGTAGGAAGACAAAGAGCCTGGGATTTAACTCCATTTCTGAAGTGGAACACACAGCATAGTTCTCATCCATGGATCACACTCTGATTTAGAGCGAGAAGCACACTCTTGCTTTATAGAATCTCTAATACAGCAGGAAATCTGAGTGTGCCCAGAACAAAAGAAGGGTGTTTCCTACACATAAGGACAATATGTAATCCAAATCTTCTTCTGAAACTGATAGAATGCACTGGTCCTCTAACATCCAATGCTTGTCAGTTAAGATGTGAAACGTGTGAGCTTCGTGAAAGATGTAGTTCTTTTGAGCAGAAACGTGACTGCCCTTAAATGAATTGAAGTCTTGCTTGTAGGAAGACTCAGAGCCTGGGATTTAACTCCCTTTCTGAAGTAAAACACACAGCAGTGTAATCATCCATTGATCACACTCTGCTTTAGAACAAGAAGCACGCTCTTGCTATCTAGATTCTCTAAGACAGCAGGAAACGTGAGTGTGCTGAGAACAAAAGAACGGTGTTTCCTACACTTACAGACATTATATAGTCCAACTCTGCATCTGAAACTGATACAAAGCATTGGTCCTCTAACATCCAATGCTTGTCTGTTAAGATGAGAAACGTGTGAGCTCAGTGAACGATGTAGTTCCTTTGAGCTGAAAAGTGACTGCCCTTACCTGAAACGAAGTCTTGCTTGTAGGAAGACTCAGAGCCTGAGATTTAACTCCATTTCTGAAGTGAAACACACAGCACAGTTCTCATCCATGGATCACACACTGCTTTAGAGCGAGAAGCACACTCTTGCTTTATAGAGTCTCTAATAAAGCAGGAAATCTGAGTGTGCCCAGAACAAAAGAACGGTGTTTCCTACACATAAGGACAATATGTAATCCAAAACTTCTTCTGAAACTGATAGAATGCACTGGTCCTCTAACATGCAATGCTTGTCTGTTAAGATGAGAAACGTGTGAGCTTTGTGAATGATGTAGCTCGTTTGAGCAGAAAACTGACTGCCCTTACCTGAAATGAAGTCTTGCTTGTAGGAAGACACAGAGCCTGGGATTTAACTCCTTTTCTGAAGGGAAACACACAGCTTAGTTCTCATCCATGGATCACACTCTGCTTTAGAGCGAGAAGCACGCTCTTGCTTTCTACAGTCTCTAAGACAGCAGGAAACGTGAGTGTGCTGAGAACAAAATAACGGTGTTTCCTACACATACTGACCATATCTAGTCCAACTCTGCTTCTCAAAGTGATACAGCACTGGTCCTCTAACATCCAATGCTTGTCTGTTAAGATGAGAAATGTGTGAGCTCCGTGAAAGATGTAGTTCGTTTAAGCTGAAAAGTGACTGCCCTTACCTGAAACGAAGTCTTGCTTGTAGGAAGACACAGAGCCTGGGATTTAACTCCATTTCTGAAGTGGAACACACAGCATAGTTTTCATCCATGGATCACACTCTGCTTTAGAGCGAGAAGCACACTCTTGCTTTCTAGAGTCTCTAATACAGCAGGAAATCTGAGTGTGCCCAGAACAAAAGAAGGGTGTTTCCTACACATAAGGACTATATGTAATCCAAATCTTCTTCTGAAATTGATAGAATGCACTGGTCCTCTAACATCCAATGCTTGTCAGTTAAGATGTGAAACGTGTGAGCTTCGTGAAAGATGTAGTTCTTTTGAGCAGAAACGTGACTGCCCTTAAATGAATTGAAGTCTTGCTTGTAGGAAGACTCAGAGCCTGGGATTTAACTCCCTTTCTGAAGTAAAACACACAGCAGTGTAATCATCCATTGATCACACTCTGCTTTAGAACAAGAAGCACGCTCTTGCTATCTAGATTCTCTAAGACAGCAGGAAACGTGAGTGTGCTGAGAACAAAAGAACGGTGTTTCCTACACTTACAGACATTATATAGTCCAACTCTGCATCTGAAACTGATACAAAGCATTGGTCCTCTAACATCCAATGCTTGTCTGTTAAGATGAGAAACGTGTGTGCTCAGTGAACGATGTAGTTCCTTTGAGCTGAAAAGTGACTGCCCTTACCTGAAACGAAGTCTTGCTTGTAGGAAGACTCAGAGCCTGAGATTTAACTCCATTTCTGAAGTGAAACACACAGCACAGTTCTCATCCATGGATCACACACTGCTTTAGAGCGAGAAGCACACTCTTGCTTTATAGAGTCTCTAATACAGCAGGAAATCTGAGTGTGCCCAGAACAAAAAAACGGTGTTTCCTACACATAAGGACAATATGTAATCCAAAACTTCTTCTGAAACTGATAGAATGCACTGGTCCTCTAACATGCAATGCTTGTCTGTTAAGATGAGAAACGTGTGAGCTTTGTGAATGACGTAGTTCGTTTGAGCAGAAAACTGACTGCCCTTACCTGAAATGAAGTTTTGCTTGTAGGAAGACACAGAGCCTGGGATTTAACTCCTTTTCTGAAGGGAAACACACAGCTTAGTTCTCATCCATGGATCACACTCTGCTTTAGAGCGAGAAGCACGCTCTTGCTTTCTACAGTCTCTAAGACAGCAGGAAACGTGAGTGTGCTGAGAACAAAAGAACGGTGTTTCCTACACATACTGACCATATCTAGTCCAACTCTGCTTCTGAAAGTGATACAAAGCACTGGTCCTCTAACATCCAAAGCTTGTCTGTTAAGATGAGAAACGTGTGAGCTCAGTGAACGATGTAGTTCCTTTGAGCTGAAAAGTGACTGCCCTTACCTAAAACGAAGTCTTGCTTGTAGGAAGACTCAGAGCCTGAGATTTAACTCCATTTCTGAAGTGAAACACACAGCACAGTTCTCATCCATGGATCACACACTGCTTTAGAGCGAGAAGCACACTCTTGCTTTATAGAGTCTCTAATACAGCAGGAAATCTGAGTGTGCCCAGAACAGAAGAAGGGTGTTTCCTACACATAAGGACAATATGTAATCCAAATCTTCTTCTGAAACTGATAGAATGCACTGGTCCTCTAACATCCAATGGTTGTCAGTTAAGATGAGAAACGTGTGAGCTTCGTGAAGGATGTAGTTCCTTTGAGCAGAAAAGTGACTACCCTTACCTGAAACGAAGTCTTGCTTGTAGGGAGACTCAGAGCACGGGATTTAACTCCATTTCTGAAGTGAAATACACAGCATTGTCTCATCCATTGATCACACTCTGCTTTAGAACAAGAAGCACGCTCTTGCATTCTAGAGTCTCTAAGACAGCAGGAAACGTGAGTGTGCTGAGAAGAAAAGAACAGTGTTTCCTACACATACGGACCATATCTAGTCCAACTCTGCTTCTGAAACTGATACAAAGCACTGGTCCTCTAATATCCAATGCTTGTCTGTTAAGATGAGAAACGTGTGAGCTCAGTGAACAATGTAGTTCCTTTGAGCTGAAAAGTGACTGCCATTACCTGAAACGAAGTCTTGCTTGTAGGAAGACTCAGAGCCTGAGATTTAACTCCATTTCTGAATTGGAACACACAGCATAGTTCTCATCCATGGATCACACTCTGCTTTAGAGCGAGAAGCACACTCTTGCTTTATAGAATCTCTAATACAGCAGGAAATCTGAGTGTGCCCAGAACAAAAGAAGGGTGTTTCCTACACATAAGGACAATATGTAATCCAAATCTTCTTCTGAAACTGATAGAATGCACTGGTCCTCTAACATCCAATGCTTGTCAGTTAAGATGTGAAACGTGTGAGCTTCGTGAAAGATGTAGTTCTTTTGAGCAGAAACGTGACTGCCCTTAAATGAATTGAAGTCTTGCTTGTAGGAAGACTCAGAGCCTGGGATTTAACTCCCTTTCTGAAGTAAAACACACAGCAGTGTAATCATCCATTGATCACACTCTGCTTTAGAACAAGAAGCACGCTCTTGCTATCTAGATTCTCTAAGACAGCAGGAAACGTGAGTGTGCTGAGAACAAAAGAACGGTGTTTCCTACACTTACAGACATTATATAGTCCAACTCTGCATCTGAAACTGATACAAAGCATTGGTCCTCTAACATCCAATGCTTGTCTGTTAAGATGAGAAACGTGTGAGCTCAGTGAACGATGTAGTTCCTTTGAGCTGAAAAGTGACTGCCCTTACCTGAAACGAAGTCTTGCTTGTAGGAAGACTCAGAGCCTGAGATTTAACTCCATTTCTGAAGTGAAACACACAGCACAGTTCTCATCCATGGATCACACACTGCTTTAGAGCGAGAAGCACACTCTTGCTTTATAGAGTCTCTAATAAAGCAGGAAATCTGAGTGTGCCCAGAACAAAAGAACGGTGTTTCCTACACATAAGGACAATATGTAATCCAAAACTTCTTCTGAAACTGATAGAATGCACTGGTCCTCTAACATGCAATGCTTGTCTGTTAAGATGAGAAACGTGTGAGCTTTGTGAATGATGTAGCTCGTTTGAGCAGAAAACTGACTGCCCTTACCTGAAATGAAGTCTTGCTTGTAGGAAGACACAGAGCCTGGGATTTAACTCGTTTTCTGAAGGGAAACACACAGCTTAGTTCTCATCCATGGATCACACTCTGCTTTAGAGCGAGAAGCACGCTCTTGCTTTCTACAGTCTCTAAGACAGCAGGAAACGTGAGTGTGCTGAGAACAAAAGAACGGTGTTTCCTACACATACTGACCATATCTAGTCCAACTCTGCTTCTGAAAGTGATACAAAGCACTGGTCCTCTAACATCCAAAGCTTGTCTGTTAAGATGAGAAACGTGTGAGCTCAGTGAACGATGTAGTTCCTTTGAGCTGAAAAGTGACTGCCCTTACCTAAAACGAAGTCTTGCTTGTAGGAAGACTCAGAGCCTGAGATTTAACTCCATTTCTGAAGTGAAACACACAGCACAGTTCTCATCCATGGATCACACACTGCTTTAGAGCGAGAAGCACACTCTTGCTTTATAGAGTCTCTAATACAGCAGGAAATCTGAGTGTGCCCAGAACAGAAGAAGGGTGTTTCCTACACATAAGGACAATATGTAATCCAAATCTTCTTCTGAAACTGATAGAATGCACTGGTCCTCTAACATCCAATGGTTGTCAGTTAAGATGAGAAACGTGTGAGCTTCGTGAAGGATGTAGTTCCTTTGAGCAGAAAAGTGACTACCCTTACCTGAAACGAAGTCTTGCTTGTAGGGAGACTCAGAGCACGGGATTTAACTCCATTTCTGAAGTGAAATACACAGCATTGTCTCATCCATTGATCACACTCTGCTTTAGAACAAGAAGCACGCTCTTGCATTCTAGAGTCTCTAAGACAGCAGGAAACGTGAGTGTGCTGAGAAGAAAAGAACAGTGTTTCCTACACATACGGACCATATCTAGTCCAACTCTGCTTCTGAAACTGATACAAAGCACTGGTCCTCTAATATCCAATGCTTGTCTGTTAAGATGAGAAACGTGTGAGCTCAGTGAACAATGTAGTTCCTTTGAGCTGAAAAGTGACTGCCATTACCTGAAACGAAGTCTTGCTTGTAGGAAGACTCAGAGCCTGAGATTTAACTCCATTTCTGAATTGGAACACACAGCATAGTTCTCATCCATGGATCACACTCTGCTTTAGAGCGAGAAGCACACTCTTGCTTTATAGAATCTCTAATACAGCAGGAAATCTGAGTGTGCCCAGAACAAAAGAAGGGTGTTTCCTACACATAAGGACAATATGTAATCCAAATCTTCTTCTGAAACTGATAGAATGCACTGGTCCTCTAACATCCAATGCTTGTCAGTTAAGATGTGAAACGTGTGAGCTTCGTGAAAGATGTAGTTCTTTTGAGCAGAAACGTGACTGCCCTTAAATGAATTGAAGTCTTGCTTGTAGGAAGACTCAGAGCCTGGGATTTAACTCCCTTTCTGAAGTAAAACACACAGCAGTGTAATCATCCATTGATCACACTCTGCTTTAGAACAAGAAGCACGCTCTTGCTATCTAGATTCTCTAAGACAGCAGGAAACGTGAGTGTGCTGAGAACAAAAGAACGGTGTTTCCTACACTTACAGACATTATATAGTCCAACTCTGCATCTGAAACTGATACAAAGCATTGGTCCTCTAACATCCAATGCTTGTCTGTTAAGATGAGAAACGTGTGAGCTCAGTGAACGATGTAGTTCCTTTGAGCTGAAAAGTGACTGCCCTTACCTGAAACGAAGTCTTGCTTGTAGGAAGACTCAGAGCCTGAGATTTAACTCCATTTCTGAAGTGAAACACACAGCACAGTTCTCATCCATGGATCACACACTGCTTTAGAGCGAGAAGCACACTCTTGCTTTATAGAGTCTCTAATAAAGCAGGAAATCTGAGTGTGCCCAGAACAAAAGAACGGTGTTTCCTACACATAAGGACAATATGTAATCCAAAACTTCTTCTGAAACTGATAGAATGCACTGGTCCTCTAACATGCAATGCTTGTCTGTTAAGATGAGAAACGTGTGAGCTTTGTGAATGATGTAGCTCGTTTGAGCAGAAAACTGACTGCCCTTACCTGAAATGAAGTCTTGCTTGTAGGAAGACACAGAGCCTGGGATTTAACTCGTTTTCTGAAGGGAAACACACAGCTTAGTTCTCATCCATGGATCACACTCTGCTTTAGAGCGAGAAGCACGCTCTTGCTTTCTACAGTCTCTAAGACAGCAGGAAACGTGAGTGTGCTGAGAACAAAATAACGGTGTTTCCTACACATACTGACCATATCTAGTCCAACTCTGCTTCTCAAAGTGATACAGCACTGGTCCTCTAACATCCAATGCTTGTCTGTTAAGATGAGAAATGTGTGAGCTCCGTGAAAGATGTAGTTCGTTTAAGCTGAAAAGTGACTGCCCTTACCTGAAACGAAGTCTTGCTTGTAGGAAGACACAGAGCCTGGGATTTAACTCCATTTCTGAAGTGGAACACACAGCATAGTTTTCATCCATGGATCACACTCTGCTTTAGAGCGAGAAGCACACTCTTGCTTTCTAGAGTCTCTAATACAGCAGGAAATCTGAGTGTCCCCAGAACAAAAGAAGGGTGTTTCCTACACATAAGGACTATATGTAATCCAAATCTTCTTCTGAAATTGATAGAATGCACTGGTCCTCTAACATCCAATGCTTGTCAGTTAAGATGTGAAACGTGTGAGCTTCGTGAAAGATGTAGTTCTTTTGAGCAGAAACGTGACTGCCCTTAAATGAATTGAAGTCTTGCTTGTAGGAAGACTCAGAGCCTGGGATTTAACTCCCTTTCTGAAGTAAAACACACAGCAGTGTAATCATCCATTGATCACACTCTGCTTTAGAACAAGAAGCACGCTCTTGCTATCTAGATTCTCTAAGACAGCAGGAAACGTGAGTGTGCTGAGAACAAAAGAACGGTGTTTCCTACACTTACAGAAATTATATAGTCCAAATCTGCATCTGAAACTGATACAAAGCATTGGTCCTCTAACATCCAATGTTTGTCAGTTAAGATGAGAAACGTGTGAGCTTCGTGAACGATGTAGTTCCCTTGAGCAGAAAAGTGACTGCCCTTACTGAAACGAAGTCTTACTTGTAGGGAGACACAGAGCATGGGATTTAACTCCATTTCTAAGTGAAACACACAGCATAGTCTCATCCATGGATCACTCTCTGTTTTAGAGCGAGAAGCACGCTCTTGCTTTCTAGATTCTCTAAGACAGCAGGAAACGTGAGTGTGCCCAGAACAAAAAATCGGTGTTTCCTACATATATGGACCATATGAAGTCCAAATCTGCTTCTGAAACTGATACAAAGCACTGACCCTCTAACATCCAATGCTTGTCAGTTAAGATGAGAAACGTGTAGGCTTCGTGAACGATGTAGTTCGTTTGAGCAAAAAACTGACTGCCCTTACATGAAACGAAGTCTTGCTTGTAGGAAGACTCAGATCCTGGGATTTAACTCCATTTCTGAAGTGAAACACACAGCAGTGTTCTCATCCATTGAACACACTCTGCGTTTGAACAAGAAGCATGCTCTTCTTTCTAGAGTCTCTAAGACAGCAGGAAACGTGAGTTTGCTGAGAACAAAAGAATGGTGTTTCATGCACATACAGACCATATCTAGTCGAACTCTGCTGCTGAAACTGATACAAAGAACGGGTCCTCTAACATCCAATGCTTGTCTGTTAAGATGAGAAATGTGTGAGCTCCGTGAACGATGTAGTTCGTTTTAGCTGAAAAGTGACTGCCCTTACCTGAAACGAAGTCTTGCTTGTAGGAAGACAAAGAGCCTGGGATTTAACTCCATTTCTGAAGTGGAACACACAGCATAGTTTTCATCCATGGATCACACTCTGCTTTAGAGCAAGAAGCACACTCTTGCTTTATAGAGTCTCTAATACAGCAGGAAATCTGAGTGTGCCCAGAACAAAAGAACGGTGTTTCCTACACATAAGGACAATATGTAATCCAAATCTTCTTCTGAAACTGATAGAATGCACTGGTCCTCTAACATCCAATGCTTGTCAGTTAAGATGAGAAACGTGTGAGCTCAGTGAATGATGTAGTACCTTTGAACTGAAAAGAGACTGCCCTTACCTGAAACGAAGTCTTGCTTGTAGTAAGACACAGAGCCTGGGATTTAAGTCCATTTCTGAAGGGAAACACACAGCATAGTTCTCATCCATGGATCACACTCTGCTTTAGAGCGAGAAGCACACTCTTGCTTTCTAGAGTCTCTAATACAGCAGGAAATCTGAGTGTGCCCAGAACAAAAGAAGGGTGTTTCCTACACATAAGGACAATATGTAATCCAAATCTTCTTCTGAAACTGATAGAATGCACTGGTCCTCTAACATCCAATGCTTGTCAGTTAAGATGTGAAACGTGTGAGCTTCGTGAAAGATGTAGTTCTTTTGAGCAGAAACGTGACTGCCCTTAAATGAATTGAAGTCTTGCTTGCAGGAAGACTCAGAGCCTGGGATTTAACTCCCTTTCTGAAGTAAAACACACAGCAGTGTAATCATCCATTGATCACACTCTGCTTTAGAACAAGAAGCACGCTCTTGCTATCTAGATTCTCTAAGACAGCAGGAAACGTGAGTGTGCTGAGAACAAAAGAACGGTGTTTCCTACACATACTGACCATATCTAGTCCAACTCTGCTTCTGAAAGTGATACAAAGCACTGGTCCTCTAACATCCAATGCTTCTCAGTTAAGAGGAGAAACGTGTGAGCTTAGTGAATGATGTAGTTCCTTTGAACTGAAAAGTGACTGCCCTTACCTGAAACGAAGTCTTGCTTGTAGTAAGACACAGAGCCTGGGATTTAACTCCATTTCTGAAGGGAAACAAAAAGCATAGTTCTCATCCATGGATCACACTCTGCTTTAGAGCGAGAAGCACACTCTTGCTTTCTAGAGTCTCTAATACAGCAGGAAATATGAGTGTGCCCAGAACAAAAGAAGGGTGTTTCCTACACATATGGACCATATGTAGTCCATATCTGCTTCTGAAACTGATACAAAGGACTGACCATCTTACATCCAATGCACGTCAGTTAAGATGAGAAACGTGTGAGCTTCGTGATCGATGTAGTTCGTTTGAGCAGAAACGTGACTGCCCTTAAATGAATTGAAGTCTTGCTTGTAGGAAGACTCAGAGCCTGGGATTTAACACCCTTTCTGAAGTAAAACACACAGCAGTGTAATCATCCATTGATCACACTCTGCTTTAGAACAAGAAGCACGCTCTTGCTATCTAGATTCTCTAAGACAGCAGGAAACGTGAGTGTGCTGAGAACAAAAGAACGGTGTTTCCTACACATAAGGACAATATGTAATCCAAAACTTCTTCTGAAACTGATAGAATGCACTGGTCCTCTAACATGCAATGCTTCTCTGTTAAGATGAGAAACGTGTGAGCTTTTTGAATGATGTAGTTCGTTTGAGCAGAAAACTGACTGCCCTTACCTGAAATGAAGTCTTGCTTGTAGGAAGACACAGAGCCTGGGATTTAACTCCTTTTCTGAAGGGAAACACACAGCTTAGTTCTCATCCATGGATCACACTCTGCTTTAGAGCGAGAAGCACGCTCTTGCTTTATACAGTCTCTAAGACAGCAGGAAACGTGAGTGTGCTGAGAACAAAAGAACGGTGTTTCCTACACATACTGACCATATCTAGTCCAACTCTGCTTCTGAAAGTGATACAAAGCACTGGTCCTCTAACATCCAATGCTTCTCAGTTAAGAGGAGAAACGTGTGAGCTTAGTGAATGATGTAGTTCCTTTGAACTGAAAATTGACTGCCCTTACCTGAAACGAAGTCTTGCTTGTAGTAAGACACAGAGCCTGGGATTTAAGTCCATTTCTGAAGGGAAACAAAAAGCATAGTTCTCATCCATGGATCACACTCTGCTTTAGAGCGAGAAGCACACTCTTGCTTTCTAGAGTCTCTAATACAGCAGGAAATATGAGTGTGCCCAGAACAAAAGAAGGGTGTTTCCTACACATATGGACCATATGTAGTCCAAATCTGCTTCTGAAACTGATACAAAGGACTGACCATCTTACATCCAATGCTTGTCAGTTAAGATGAGAAACGTGTGAGCTTCGTGATCGATGTAGTTCGTTTGAGCAGAAAAGTGACTGCCCTTACCTGAAACGAAGTCTTGCTTGTAGGGAGACTCAGAGCATGGGATTTAACTCCATTTCTGAAGTGAAACACACAGCATTGTCTCATTCATTGATCACACTCTGCTTTAGAACAAGAAGTACGCTCTTGCTTTCTAGAGTCTCTAAGACAGCAGCAAACGTGAGTGTGCTGAGAACAAAAGAACGGTGTTTCCTACACATACGGACCATATCTAGTCCAACTCTGCTTCTGAAACTGATACAAAGGACTGGTCCTCTAACATCCAATGCTTGTCTCTTAAGATGAGAAACGTGTGAGCTCAGTGAAGGATGTAGTTCCTTTGAGCTGAAAAGTGACTGCCCTTACCTGAAACGAAGTCTTGCTTGTAGGAAGACTCAGAGCCTGAGATTTAACTCCATTTCTGAAGTGAAACACACAGCACAGTTCTCATCCATGGATCACACACTGCTTTATAGCGAGAAGCACACTCTTGCTTTATAGAGTCTCTAATACAGCAGGAAATCTGAGTGTGCCCAGAACAAAAGAACGGTGTTTCCTACACATAAGGACAATATGTAATCCAAATCTTCTTCTGAAACTGATAGAATGCACTGGTCCTCTAACATGCAATTCTTGTCTGTTAAGATGAGAAACGTGTGAGCTTCGTTAACGATGTAGTTCTTTTGAGCAGAAACGTGACTGCCCTTAAATGAATTGAAGTCTTGCTTGTAGTAAGACTCAGAGCCTGGGATTTAACTCCCTTTCTGAAGTAAAACACACAGCAGTGTAATCATCCATTGATCACACTCTGCTTTAGAACAAGAAGCACGCTCTTGCTATCTAGATTCTCTAAGACAGCAGGAAACGTGAGTGTGCTGAGAACAAAAGAACGGTGTTTCCTACACTTACAGACATTATATAGTCCAACTCTGCATCTGAAACTGATACAAAGCATTGGTCCTCTAACATCCAATGCTTGTCTGTTAAGATGAGAAACGTGTGAGCTCAGTGAACGATGTAGTTCCTTTGAGCTGAAAAGTGACTGCCCTTACCTGAAACGAAGTCTTGCTTGTAGGAAGACTCAGAGCCTGAGATTTAACTCCATTTCTGAAGTGAAACACACAGCACAGTTCTCATCCATGGATCACACACTGCTTTAGAGCGAGAAGCACACTCTTGCTTTATAGAGTCTCTAATACAGCAGGAAATCTGAGTGTGCCCAGAACAAAAGAACGGTGTTTCCTACACATAAGGACAATATGTAATCCAAAACTTCTTCTGAAACTGATAGAATGCACTGGTCCTCTAACATGCAATGCTTGTCTGTTAAGATGAGAAACGTGTGAGCTTTGTGAATGATGTAGTTCGTTTGAGCAGAAAACTGACAGCCCTTACCTGAAATGAAGTCTTGCTTGTAGTAAGACACAGAGCCTGGGATTTAACTCCTTTTCTGAAGGGAAACACACAGCTTAGTTCTCATCCATGGATCACACTCTGCTTTAGAGCGAGAAGCACGCTCTTGCTTTCTACAGTCTCTAAGACAGCAGGAAACGTGAGTGTGCTGAGAACAAAATAACGGTGTTTCCTACACATACTGACCATATCTAGTCCAACTCTGCTTCTGAAAGTGATACAAAGCACTGGTCCTCTAACATCCAATGCTTCTCAGTTAAGAGGAGAAACGTGTGAGCTCAGTGAACGATGTAGTTCCTTTGAGCTGAAAAGTGACTGCCCTTACCTGAAACGAAGTCTTGCTTGTAGGAAGACTCAGAGCCTGAGATTTAACTCCATTTCTGAAGTGGAACACACAGCATAGTTTTCATCCATGGATCACACTCTGCTTTAGAGCGAGAAGCACACTCTTGCTTTATAGAGTCTCTAATACAGCAGGAAATCTGAGTGTGCCCAGAACAAAAGAACGGTGTTTCCTACACATAAGGACAATATGTAATCCAAATCTTCTTCTGAAACTGATAGAATGCACTGGTCATCTAACATCCAATGCTTGTCAGTTATGATGAGAAACGTGTGAGCTCAGTGAATGATGTAGTACCTTTGAACTGAAAAGAGACTGCCCTTACCTGAAACGAAGTCTTGCTTGTAGGAAGACACAGAGCCTGGGATTTAACTCCATTTCTGAAGGGAAACACACAGCATAGTTCTCATCCATGATTCACACTCTGCTTTAGAGCAAGAAGCACGCTCTTGCTTTCTAGATTCTCTAATACTGCAGGAAATCTGAGTGTCCCCAGAACAAAAGAACAGTGTTTCCTACACATACGGACTATATGTAGTCCAAATCTTCTTCTGAAACTGATACAATGCAGTGGTCCTCTAACATCCAATGGTTGTCAGTTAAGATGAGAAACGTGTGAGCTTCATGAAGGATGTAGTTCCTTTGAGCAGAAAAGTGACTGCCCTTACCTGAAACGAAGTCTTGCTTGTAGGGAGACTCAGAGCACGGGATTTAACTGCATTTCTGAAGTGAAATACACAGCATTGTCTCATCCATTGATCACACTCTGCTTTAGAACAAGAAGCACGCTCTTGCTTTCTAGAGTCTCTAAGACAGCAGGAAACGTGAGTGTGCTGAGAGGAAAAGAACAGTGTTTCCTACACATACGGACCATATCTATTCCAACACTGCTTCTTAAACTGATACAAAGCACTGGTCCTCTAATATCCAATGCTTGTCTGTTAAGATGTGAAACGTGTGAGCTCAGTGAACAATGTAGTTCCTTTGAGCTGAAAAGTGACTACCATTACCTGAAACGAAGTCTTGCTTGTATGAAAACTCAGAACCTGAGATTTAACTCCATTTCTGAATTGGAACACACAGCATAGTTCTCATCCATTGATCACACTCTGCTTTAGAGCAAGAAGCACATTCTTGCTTTATAGAGTCTCTAATACAGCAGGAAATCTGAGTGTGCCCAGATCAAAAGTACGGTGTTTCCTACACATAAGGACAATATGTAATCCAAATCTTCTTCTGAAACTGATAGAATGCACTGGTCCTCTAACATCCAATGCTTGTCAGTTAAGATGGGAAACGTGTGAGCTCAGTGAATGATGTAGTTCCTTTGTACTGAAAATAGACTGCCCTTACCTGAAACGAAATCTTGCCTTTAGGAAGACACAGAGTCTGGGATTTAACTCCATTTCTGAAGGGAAATATACAGCATAGTTCTCATCCATGGATCACACTCTGCTTTAGAGCAAGAAGCATGCTCTTGCTTTCTAAAGTCTCTAAGACAGCAGGAAACGTGAGTGTGCTGAGAACAAAAGAACGGTGTTTCCTACACATACGGACCATATCTTGTCCAACTCTTCTTCTGAAACTGTTACAAAGCACTGGTCCTCTAACATCCAATGCTTCTCAATTAAGATGAGAAACGTGTGAGCTTCGTGAATGATGTAGTTCGTTTGAGCAGAAAAGTGACTGCCCTTACCTGAAACGAAATCTTGCTTGTAGGAAGACTCAGAGCCTGGGATTTAACTCCATTTCTGATGTGAAACACAGAGCAGTGTTCTCATCCAAGGATCACACTCTGCTTTAGAGCGAGAAGCACGCTCTTGCTTTCTAAAGTCTCTAAGATAGCAGGAAACGTGAGTGTGCTGAGAACAAAATAACGGTGTTTCCTACACATAGGGACCATATCTAATCCAACTCTGCTTCTGAAACAGATACAAAGCACTGGTAATCTAACATCCAATGTTTGTCAGTTAAGACGAGAAACGTGTGAGATTTGTGAACGATGTAGTTCCCTTGAGCAGAAAAGTGACTGCCCTTACTGAAACGAAGTCTTACTTGTAGGGAGACACAGAGCATGGGATTTAACTCCATTTCTGAAGTGAAACACACAGCATAGTCTCATCCATGGATCACTCTCTGTTTTAGAGCGAGAAGCACGCTCTTGCTTTCTAGATTCTCTAAGACAGCAGGAAACGTGAGTGTGCCCAGAACAAAAGATCAGTGTTTCCTACATATATGGACCATATGTAGTCCAAATCTGCTTCTGAAACTGATACAAAGCACTGACCCTCTAACATCCAATGCTTGTCAGTTAAGATGAGAAACGTGTAGGCTTCGTGAACGATGTAGTTCGTTTGAGCAAAAAACTGACTGCCCTTACATGAAACGAAGTCTTGCTTGTAGGAAGACTCAGATGCTGGGATTTAACTCCATTTCTGAAGTGAAACACACAGCAGTGTTCTCATCCATTGAACACACTCTGCGTTTGAACAAGAAGCATGCTCTTCTTTCTAGAGTCTCTAAGACAGCAGGAAACGTGAGTTTGCTGAGAACAAAAGAACGGTGTTTCATGCACATACAGACCATATCTAGTCGAACTCTGCTTCTGAAACTGATACAAAGAACTGGTCCTCTAACATCCAATGCTTGTCTGTTAAGATGAGAAATGTGTGAGCTCCGTGAACGATGTAGTTCGTTTTAGCTGAAAAGTGACTGCCCTTACCTGAAACGAAGTCTTGCTTGTAGGAAGACAAAGAGCCTGGGATTTAACTCCTTTTCTGAAGGGAAACACACAGCATAGTTCTCATCCATGGTTCACACTCTGCTTTAGAGCGAGAAGCACGCTCTTGCTTTCTACAGTCTCTAAGACAGCAGGAAACGTGAGTGTGCTGAGAATAAAAGAATGGTGTTTCCTACACATACGGACCATATCTAGTCCAACTCTGCTTCTGAAAGTGATACAAAGCACTGGTCCTCTAACATCTAATGCTTGTCAGTTAAGATGAGAAACGTGTGAGCTTAGTGAATGATATAGTTCCTTTGAACTGAAAAGTGACTGCCCTTACCTGAAACGAAGTCTTGCTTGTAGTAAGGCACAGAGCCTGGGATTTAACTCCATTTCTGAAGGGAAACACACAGCATTGTCTCATCTATTGATCACACTCTGCTTTAGAACAAGAAGCACGCTCTTGCTTTCTAGATTCTCTAAGACAGCAGGAAACGTGAGTATGCTGAGAAGAAAAGAATGGTGTTTCCTACACATACGGACCATATCTAGTCCAACTCTGCTGCTGAAACTGATACAAAGCACTGGTCCTCTAACATTCAATGCTTGTCTGTTAAGATGAGAAACGTGTGAGCTCAGTGAACGATGTAGTTCCTTTGAGCTGAAAAGTGACTGCCCTTACCTGAAACGAAGTCTTGCTTGTAGGAAGACTCAGAGCCTGAGATTTAACTCCATTTCTGAAGTGGAACACACAGCATAGTTTTCATCCATGGATCACACTCTGCTTTAGAGCGAGAAGCACACTCTTGCTTTATAGATTCTCTAATACAGCAGGAAATCTGAGTGTGCCCAGAACAAAAGAACGGTGTTTCCTACACATAAGGACAATATGTAATCCAAATCTTCTTCTGAAACTGATAGAATGCACTGGTTCTCTAACATCCAATGCTTGTCAGTTATGATGAGAAACGTGTGAGCTCAGTGAATGATGTAGTACCTTTGAACTGAAAAGAGACTGCCCTTACCTGAAACGAAGTCTTGCTTGTAGGAAGACACAGAGCCTGGGATTTAACTCCATTTCTGAAGGGAAACACACAGCATAGTTCTCATCCATGATTCACACTCTGCTTTAGAGCAAGAAGCACGCTCTTGCTTTCTAGATTCTCTAATACTGCAGGAAATCTGAGTGTCCCCAGAACAAAAGAACGGTGTTTCCTACACATACGGACTATATGTAGTCCAAATCTTCTTCTGAAATTGATACAATGCAGTGGTCCTCTAACATCCAATGGTTGTCAGTTAAGATGAGAAACGTGTGAGCTTCGTGAAGGATGTAGTTCCTTTGAGCAGAAAAGTGACTGCCCTTACCTGAAACGAAGTCTTGCTTGTAGGGAGACTCAGAGCACGGGATTTAACTCCATTTCTGAAGTGAAATACACAGCATTGTCTCATCCATTGATCACACTCTGCTTTAGAACAAGAAGCACGCTCTTGCTTTCTAGAGTCTCTAAGACAGCAGGAAACGTGAGTGTGCTGAGAAGAAAAGAACAGTGTTTCCTACACATACGGACCATATCTAGTCCAACACTGCTTCTTAAACTGATACAAAGCACTGGTCCTCTAATATCCAATGCTTGTCTGTTAAGATGAGAAACGTGTGAGCTCAGTGAACAATGTAGTTCCTTTGAGCTGAAAAGTGACTGCCATTACCTGAAACGAAGTCTTGCTTGTAGGAAGACTCAGAGCCTGAGATTTAACTCCATTTCTGAATTGGAACACACAGCATAGTTCTCATCCATTGATCACACTCTGCTTTAGAGCAAGAAGCACATTCTTGCTTTATAGAGTCTCTAATACAGCAGGAAATCTGAGTGTGCCCAGATCAAAAGTACGGTGTTTCCTACACATAAGGACAATATGTAATCCAAATCTTCTTCTGAAACTGATAGAATGCACTGGTCCTCTAACATCCAATGCTTGTCAGTTAAGATGGGAAACGTGTGAGCTCAGTGAATGATGTAGTTCCTTTGAACTGAAAATAGACTGCCCTTACCTGAAGTGAAATCTTGCCTTTAGGAAGACACAGAGTCTGGGATTTAACTCCATTTCTGAAGGGAAATATACAGCATAGTTCTCATCCATGGATCACACTCTGCTTTAGAGCAAGAAGCATGCTCTTGCTTTCTAAAGTCTCTAAGACAGCAGGAAACGTGAGTGTGCTGAGAACAAAAGAACGGTGTTTCCTACACATACGGACCATATCTTGTCCAACTCTTCTTCTGAAACTGATAAAAAGCACTGGTCCTCTAACATCCAATGCTTCTCAATTAAGATGAGAAACGTGTGAGCTTCGTGAATGATGTAGTTCGTTTGAGCAGAAAAGTGACTGCCCTTACCTGAAACGAAGTCTTGCTTGTAGGAAGACTCAGAGCCTGGGATTTAACTCCATTTCTGATGTGAAACACAGAGCAGTGTTCTTATCCAAGGATCACACTCTGCTTTAGAGCGAGAAGCACGCTCTTGCTTTCTAAAGTCTCTAAGATAGCAGGAAACGTGAGTGTGCTGAGAACAAAATAACGGTGTTTCCTACAAATAGGGACCATATCTAATCCAACTCTGCTTCTGAAACAGATACAAAGCACTGGTCCTCTAACATCCAATGTTTGTCAGTTAAGATGAGTAACGTGTGAGCTTCGTGAACGATGTAGTTCCCTTGAGCAGAAAAGTGACTGCCCTTACTGAAACGAAGTCTTACTTGTAGGGAGACAGAGAGCATGGGATTTAACTCCATTTCTGAAGTGAAACACACAGCATAGTCACATCCATGGATCACTCTCTGTTTTAGAGCGAGAAGCACGCTCTTGCTTTCTAGATTCTCTAAGACAGCAGGAAACGTGAGTGTGCGCAGAACAAAAGATCGGTATTTCCTACATATATGGACCATATGTAGTCCAAATCTGCTTCTGAAACTGATTCAAAGCACTGACCCTCTAACATCCAATGCTTGTCAGTTAAGATGAGAAACGTGTAGGCTTCGTGAACGATGTAGTTCGTTTGAGCAAAAAACTGACTGCCCTTACATGAAACGAAGTCTTGCTTGTAGGAAGACTCAGATCCTGGGATTTAACTCCATTTCTGAAGTGAAACACACAGCAGTGTTCTCATCCATTGAACACACTCTGTGTTTGAACAAGAAGCATGCTCTTCTTTCTAGAGTCTCTCAGACAGCAGGAAACGTGAGTTTGCTGAGAACAAAAGAACAGTGTTTCATGCACATACAGACCATATCTAGTCGAACTCTGCTTCTGAAACTGATACAAAGAACTGGTCCTCTAACATCCAATGCTTGTCTGTTAAGATGAGAAATGTGTGAGCTCCGTGAACGATGTAGTTCGTTTTAGCTGAAAAGTGACTGCCCTTACCTGAAACGAAGTCTTGCTTGTAGGAAGACAAAGAGCCTGGGATTTAACTTCTTTTCTGAAGGGAAACACACAGCATAGTTCTCATCCATGGTTCACACTCTGCTTTAGAGCGAGAAGCACGCTCTTGCTTTCTACAGTCTCTAAGACAGCAGGAAACGTGAGTGTGCTGAGAACAAAAGAATGGTGTTTCCTACACATACGGACCATATCTAGTCCAACTCTGGTTCTGAAAGTGATACAAAGCACTGGTCCTCTAACATCCAATGCTTGTCTGTTAAGATGAGAAACGTGTGAGCTCAGTGAACGATGTAGTTCCTTTGAGCTGAAAAGTGACTGCCCTTACCTGAAACGAAGTCTTGCTTGTAGGAAGACTCAGAGCCTGAGATTTAACTCCATTTCTGAAGTGGAACACACAGCATAGTTTTCATCCATGGATCACACTCTGCTTTAGAGCGAGAAGCACACTCTTGCTTTATAGAGTCTCTAATACAGCAGGAAATCTGAGTGTGCCCAGAACAAAAGAACGGTGTTTCCTACACATAAGGACAATATGTAATCCAAATCTTCTTCTGAAACTGATAGAATGCACTGGTCCTCTAACATCCAATGCTTGTCAGTTAAGATGAGAAACGTGTGAGCTCAGTGAATGATGTAGTACCTTTGAACTGAAAAGAGACTGCCCTTACCTGAAACGAAGTCTTGCTTGTAGTAAGACACAGAGGCTCGGATTTAAGTCCATTTCTGAAGGGAAACACACAGCATAGTTCTCATTGATGGATCACACTCTGCTTTAGAGTGAGAAGCACACTCTTGCTTTCTAGAGTCTCTAATACAGCAGGAAATCTGAGTGTGCCCAGAGCAAAAGATGGGTGTTTCCTACACATATGGACCATATGTAGTCCAAATCTGCTTCTGAAACTGAAAAAATGCACTGACCATCTTACATCCAATGCTTGTCAGTTAAGATGCGAAACGTGTGATCTTCGTGAACGATGTAGTTCGTTTGAGCAGAAAAGTGACTGCCCTTACCTGAAACGAAGTCTTGCTTGTAGGAAGACTCAGAGCCTGGGATTTAACTCCATTTCTGAAGTAAAACACACAGCAGTGTAATCATCCATTGATCATACTCTGCTTTAGAGCGAGAAGCACGCTCTTGCTTTCTAAAGTCTCTAAGACAGCAGGAAACGTGAGTGTGCTGAGAACAAAAGAACGGTGTTTCCTACACATACGGACCATATCTAGTACAACTCTGCTTCTGAAACAGATACAAAGCACTGGTCCTCTAACATCCAATGCTTGTCAGTTAAGATGAGAAACGTGTGAGCTTCGTGAATGATGTAGTTCCTTTGAGCAGAAAAGTGACTGCCGTTACCTGAAACGAAGTCTTGCTTGCAGGAAGACTCAGAGCCTGGGATTTAACTCTATTTCTGAAGTGAAACACACAGTAGTGTTCTCATCCATTGATCACACTCTGCTTTAGAACAAGGAGCACGTTCTTGCTTTCTAGTGTCTCTAAGACAGCAGGAAACGTGAGTTTGCTGAGAACAAAAGAACGGTGTTTCCTACACATACGGACCATATCTAGTCCAACTCTGCTTCTGAAACTGATACAAAGCACTGGTCCTCTAACATCCAATGCTTGTCTTTTAAGATGAGAAACGTGTGAGCTCTGTGAACGATGTAGTTCGTTTTAGCTGAAAAGTGACTGCCCTTACCTGAAACGAAGTCTTGCTTGTAGGAAGACTCAGAGCCTGGGATTTAACTCCATTTCTGAAGGCAAACACACAGCATAGTTCTCATCCATGGATCACACTCTGCTTTAGAAAGAAGCACGCTCTTGCTTTCTAGATTCTCTAAGACAACAGGAAACGTGAGTGTGCTGAGAACAAAAGAACGGTGTTTCCTACACATACGGACCATATCTAGTCGAACTCTGCTTCTGAAACTGATACAAAGCACTGGTCTTCTAACATCCAATGCTTGTCTGTTAAGATGAGAAATGTGTGAGCTCCGTGAATGATTTAGTTCTTTTTAGCTGAAAAGTGACTGCCCTTACCTGAAACGAATTCTTTCTTGTAGGAAGACACAGAGCCTGGGATTTAACTCCTTTTCTGAAGGGAAACACACAGCATAGTTCTCATCCATGGTTCACACTCTGCTTTAGAGCGAGAAGCACACTCTTGCTTTCTAGAGTCTCTAATACAGCAGGAAATCTGAGTGTGCCCAGAACAAAAGAAGGGTGTTTCCTACACATATGGACCATATGTAGTCCAAATCTGCTTCTGAAACTGATACAAAGCACTGACCATCTTACATCCAATGCTTGTCAGTTAAGATGAGAAACGTGTGAGCTTCGTGAGCGATGTAGTTCGTTTGAGCAGAAAAGTGACTGCCCTTACCTGAATTGAAGTCTTGCTTGTAGGAAGACTCAGAGCCTGGGATTTACCTCCATTTCTGAAGTAAAACACACAGCAGTGTAATCATCCATTGAACACACTCTGCGTTTGAACAAGAAGCATGCTCTTCTTTCTAGAGTCTCTAAGACAGCAGGAAACGTGAGTTTGCTGAGAACAAAAGAACGGTGTTTCATGCACATACAGACCATATCTAGTCGAACTCTGCTTCTGAAACTGATACAAAGAACTGGTCCTCTAACATCCAATGCTTGTCTGTTAAGATGAGAAATGTGTGAGCTTAGTGAATGATATAGTTCCTTTGAACTGAAAAGTGACTGCCCTTACCTGAAACGAAGTCTTGCTTGTAGTAAGGCACAGAGCCTGGGATTTAACTCCATTTCTGAAGGGAAACACACAGCATTGTCTCATCTATTGATCACACTCTGCTTTAGAACAAGAAGCACGCTCTTGCTTTCTAGATTCTCTAAGACAGCAGGAAACGTGAGTATGCTGAGAAGAAAAGAATGGTGTTTCCTACACATACGGACCATATCTAGTCCAACTCTGCTGCTGAAACTGATACAAAGCACTGGTCCTCTAACATTCAATGCTTGTCTGTTAAGATGAGAAACGTGTGAGCTCAGTGAACGATGTAGTTCCTTTGAGCTGAAAAGTGACTGCCCTTACCTGAAACGAAGTCTTGCTTGTAGGAAGACTCAGAGCCTGAGATTTAACTCCATTTCTGAAGTGGAACACACAGCATAGTTTTCATCCATGGATCACACTCTGCTTTAGAGCGAGAAGCACACTCTTGCTTTATAGATTCTCTAATACAGCAGGAAATCTGAGTGTGCCCAGAACAAAAGAACGGTGTTTCCTACACATAAGGACAATATGTAATCCAAATCTTCTTCTGAAACTGATAGAATGCACTGGTTCTCTAACATCCAATGCTTGTCAGTTATGATGAGAAACGTGTGAGCTCAGTGAATGATGTAGTACCTTTGAACTGAAAAGAGACTGCCCTTACCTGAAACGAAGTCTTGCTTGTAGGAAGACACAGAGCCTGGGATTTAACTCCATTTCTGAAGGGAAACACACAGCATAGTTCTCATCCATGATTCACACTCTGCTTTAGAGCAAGAAGCACGCTCTTGCTTTCTAGATTCTCTAATACTGCAGGAAATCTGAGTGTCCCCAGAACAAAAGAACGGTGTTTCCTACACATACGGACTATATGTAGTCCAAATCTTCTTCTGAAATTGATACAATGCAGTGGTCCTCTAACATCCAATGGTTGTCAGTTAAGATGAGAAACGTGTGAGCTTCGTGAAGGATGTAGTTCCTTTGAGCAGAAAAGTGACTGCCCTTACCTGAAACGAAGTCTTGCTTGTAGGGAGACTCAGAGCACGGGATTTAACTCCATTTCTGAAGTGAAATACACAGCATTGTCTCATCCATTGATCACACTCTGCTTTAGAACAAGAAGCACGCTCTTGCTTTCTAGAGTCTCTAAGACAGCAGGAAACGTGAGTGTGCTGAGAAGAAAAGAACAGTGTTTCCTACACATACGGACCATATCTAGTCCAACACTGCTTCTTAAACTGATACAAAGCACTGGTCCTCTAATATCCAATGCTTGTCTGTTAAGATGAGAAACGTGTGAGCTCAGTGAACAATGTAGTTCCTTTGAGCTGAAAAGTGACTGCCATTACCTGAAACGAAGTCTTGCTTGTAGGAAGACTCAGAGCCTGAGATTTAACTCCATTTCTGAATTGGAACACACAGCATAGTTCTCATCCATTGATCACACTCTGCTTTAGAGCAAGAAGCACATTCTTGCTTTATAGAGTCTCTAATACAGCAGGAAATCTGAGTGTGCCCAGATCAAAAGTACGGTGTTTCCTACACATAAGGACAATATGTAATCCAAATCTTCTTCTGAAACTGATAGAATGCACTGGTCCTCTAACATCCAATGCTTGTCAGTTAAGATGGGAAACGTGTGAGCTCAGTGAATGATGTAGTTCCTTTGAACTGAAAATAGACTGCCCTTACCTGAAGTGAAATCTTGCCTTTAGGAAGACACAGAGTCTGGGATTTAACTCCATTTCTGAAGGGAAATATACAGCATAGTTCTCATCCATGGATCACACTCTGCTTTAGAGCAAGAAGCATGCTCTTGCTTTCTAAAGTCTCTAAGACAGCAGGAAACGTGAGTGTGCTGAGAACAAAAGAACGGTGTTTCCTACACATACGGACCATATCTTGTCCAACTCTTCTTCTGAAACTGATAAAAAGCACTGGTCCTCTAACATCCAATGCTTCTCAATTAAGATGAGAAACGTGTGAGCTTCGTGAATGATGTAGTTCGTTTGAGCAGAAAAGTGACTGCCCTTACCTGAAACGAAGTCTTGCTTGTAGGAAGACTCAGAGCCTGGGATTTAACTCCATTTCTGATGTGAAACACAGAGCAGTGTTCTTATCCAAGGATCACACTCTGCTTTAGAGCGAGAAGCACGCTCTTGCTTTCTAAAGTCTCTAAGATAGCAGGAAACGTGAGTGTGCTGAGAACAAAATAACGGTGTTTCCTACAAATAGGGACCATATCTAATCCAACTCTGCTTCTGAAACAGATACAAAGCACTGGTCCTCTAACATCCAATGTTTGTCAGTTAAGATGAGTAACGTGTGAGCTTCGTGAACGATGTAGTTCCCTTGAGCAGAAAAGTGACTGCCCTTACTGAAACGAAGTCTTACTTGTAGGGAGACAGAGAGCATGGGATTTAACTCCATTTCTGAAGTGAAACACACAGCATAGTCACATCCATGGATCACTCTCTGTTTTAGAGCGAGAAGCACGCTCTTGCTTTCTAGATTCTCTAAGACAGCAGGAAACGTGAGTGTGCGCAGAACAAAAGATCGGTATTTCCTACATATATGGACCATATGTAGTCCAAATCTGCTTCTGAAACTGATTCAAAGCACTGACCCTCTAACATCCAATGCTTGTCAGTTAAGATGAGAAACGTGTAGGCTTCGTGAACGATGTAGTTCGTTTGAGCAAAAAACTGACTGCCCTTACATGAAACGAAGTCTTGCTTGTAGGAAGACTCAGATCCTGGGATTTAACTCCATTTCTGAAGTGAAACACACAGCAGTGTTCTCATCCATTGAACACACTCTGTGTTTGAACAAGAAGCATGCTCTTCTTTCTAGAGTCTCTCAGACAGCAGGAAACGTGAGTTTGCTGAGAACAAAAGAACAGTGTTTCATGCACATACAGACCATATCTAGTCGAACTCTGCTTCTGAAACTGATACAAAGAACTGGTCCTCTAACATCCAATGCTTGTCTGTTAAGATGAGAAATGTGTGAGCTCCGTGAACGATGTAGTTCGTTTTAGCTGAAAAGTGACTGCCCTTACCTGAAACGAAGTCTTGCTTGTAGGAAGACAAAGAGCCTGGGATTTAACTTCTTTTCTGAAGGGAAACACACAGCATAGTTCTCATCCATGGTTCACACTCTGCTTTAGAGCGAGAAGCACGCTCTTGCTTTCTACAGTCTCTAAGACAGCAGGAAACGTGAGTGTGCTGAGAACAAAAGAATGGTGTTTCCTACACATACGGACCATATCTAGTCCAACTCTGGTTCTGAAAGTGATACAAAGCACTGGTCCTCTAACATCCAATGCTTGTCTGTTAAGATGAGAAACGTGTGAGCTCAGTGAACGATGTAGTTCCTTTGAGCTGAAAAGTGACTGCCCTTACCTGAAACGAAGTCTTGCTTGTAGGAAGACTCAGAGCCTGAGATTTAACTCCATTTCTGAAGTGGAACACACAGCATAGTTTTCATCCATGGATCACACTCTGCTTTAGAGCGAGAAGCACACTCTTGCTTTATAGAGTCTCTAATACAGCAGGAAATCTGAGTGTGCCCAGAACAAAAGAACGGTGTTTCCTACACATAAGGACAATATGTAATCCAAATCTTCTTCTGAAACTGATAGAATGCACTGGTCCTCTAACATCCAATGCTTGTCAGTTAAGATGAGAAACGTGTGAGCTCAGTGAATGATGTAGTACCTTTGAACTGAAAAGAGACTGCCCTTACCTGAAACGAAGTCTTGCTTGTAGTAAGACACAGAGGCTCGGATTTAAGTCCATTTCTGAAGGGAAACACACAGCATAGTTCTCATTGATGGATCACACTCTGCTTTAGAGTGAGAAGCACACTCTTGCTTTCTAGAGTCTCTAATACAGCAGGAAATCTGAGTGTGCCCAGAGCAAAAGATGGGTGTTTCCTACACATATGGACCATATGTAGTCCAAATCTGCTTCTGAAACTGAAAAAATGCACTGACCATCTTACATCCAATGCTTGTCAGTTAAGATGCGAAACGTGTGATCTTCGTGAACGATGTAGTTCGTTTGAGCAGAAAAGTGACTGCCCTTACCTGAAACGAAGTCTTGCTTGTAGGAAGACTCAGAGCCTGGGATTTAACTCCATTTCTGAAGTAAAACACACAGCAGTGTAATCATCCATTGATCATACTCTGCTTTAGAGCGAGAAGCACGCTCTTGCTTTCTAAAGTCTCTAAGACAGCAGGAAACGTGAGTGTGCTGAGAACAAAAGAACGGTGTTTCCTACACATACGGACCATATCTAGTACAACTCTGCTTCTGAAACAGATACAAAGCACTGGTCCTCTAACATCCAATGCTTGTCAGTTAAGATGAGAAACGTGTGAGCTTCGTGAATGATGTAGTTCCTTTGAGCAGAAAAGTGACTGCCGTTACCTGAAACGAAGTCTTGCTTGCAGGAAGACTCAGAGCCTGGGATTTAACTCTATTTCTGAAGTGAAACACACAGTAGTGTTCTCATCCATTGATCACACTCTGCTTTAGAACAAGGAGCACGTTCTTGCTTTCTAGTGTCTCTAAGACAGCAGGAAACGTGAGTTTGCTGAGAACAAAAGAACGGTGTTTCCTACACATACGGACCATATCTAGTCCAACTCTGCTTCTGAAACTGATACAAAGCACTGGTCCTCTAACATCCAATGCTTGTCTTTTAAGATGAGAAACGTGTGAGCTCTGTGAACGATGTAGTTCGTTTTAGCTGAAAAGTGACTGCCCTTACCTGAAACGAAGTCTTGCTTGTAGGAAGACTCAGAGCCTGGGATTTAACTCCATTTCTGAAGGCAAACACACAGCATAGTTCTCATCCATGGATCACACTCTGCTTTAGAAAGAAGCACGCTCTTGCTTTCTAGATTCTCTAAGACAACAGGAAACGTGAGTGTGCTGAGAACAAAAGAACGGTGTTTCCTACACATACGGACCATATCTAGTCGAACTCTGCTTCTGAAACTGATACAAAGCACTGGTCTTCTAACATCCAATGCTTGTCTGTTAAGATGAGAAATGTGTGAGCTCCGTGAATGATTTAGTTCTTTTTAGCTGAAAAGTGACTGCCCTTACCTGAAACGAATTCTTTCTTGTAGGAAGACACAGAGCCTGGGATTTAACTCCTTTTCTGAAGGGAAACACACAGCATAGTTCTCATCCATGGTTCACACTCTGCTTTAGAGCGAGAAGCACACTCTTGCTTTCTAGAGTCTCTAATACAGCAGGAAATCTGAGTGTGCCCAGAACAAAAGAAGGGTGTTTCCTACACATATGGACCATATGTAGTCCAAATCTGCTTCTGAAACTGATACAAAGCACTGACCATCTTACATCCAATGCTTGTCAGTTAAGATGAGAAACGTGTGAGCTTCGTGAGCGATGTAGTTCGTTTGAGCAGAAAAGTGACTGCCCTTACCTGAATTGAAGTCTTGCTTGTAGGAAGACTCAGAGCCTGGGATTTACCTCCATTTCTGAAGTAAAACACACAGCAGTGTAATCATCCATTGAACACACTCTGCTTTAGAACAAGAAGCACACTCTTGCTTTCTAGATTCTCTAAGACAGCAAGAAATGTGAATGTGCTGAGAACAAAAGAACGGTGTTTACTACACTTACGGACATTATATAGTCCAATTCTGTATCTGAAACTGATACAAAGCACTAGTCCTCTAAAATCCAATGCTTGTCTGTTAAGATGAGAAACGTGTGAGCTTCGTGAATGATGTAGTTCGTTTGAGCAGAAAAGTGAGTGCCCTTACCTGAAACGAAGTCTTGCCTGTAGGAAGACACAGAATCCGGGATTTAACTCCATTTCTGAAGGGAAACATACAGCATAGTTCTCATCAATGGATCACAATCTGCTTTAGAGCAAGAAGCACGCTCTTGCTTTCTAAAGTCTCTAAGACAGCAGGAAACGTGAGTGTGCTGAGAACAAAAGAACGGTGTTTCCTACACATACGGACCATATCTCGTCCAACTCTTCTTCTGAAACTGATACAAACCACTGGTCCTCTAACATCCAATGCTTCTCAATTAAGATGAGAAACATGTGAGCTTCGTGAATGATGTAGTTCGTTTGAGCAGAAAAGTGACTGCCCATACCTGAAACGAAGTCTTGCTTGTAGGAAGACTCAGAGCCTGGGATTTAACTCCATTTCTGATGTGAAACACAGAGCAGTGTTCTCATCCAAGGATCACACTCTGCTTTAGAGCGAGAAGCATGCTCTTGCTTTCTAAAGTCTCTAAGATAGCAGGAAACGTGAGTGTGCTGAGAACAAAATAACGGTGTTTCCTACACATAGGGACCATATCTAATCCAACTCTGCTTCTGAAACAGATACAAAGCACTGGTAATCTAACATCCAATGTTTGTCAGTTAAGATGAGAAATGTGTGACCTTCGTGAACGATGTAGTTCCTTTGAGCAGAAAAGTGACTGCCCTTACCTGAAACGAAGTCTTGCTTGTAGGAAGACTCAGAGCCTGGGATTTAACTCCATTTCTGAAGGCAAACACACAGCATAGTTCTCATGCATGGATCACACTCTGCTTTAGAAAGAAGCACGCACTTGCTTTCTAGATTCTCTAAGACAACACGAAACATGAGTGTGCTGAGAACAAAAGAACGGTGTTTCCTACACATACGGACCATATCTATTCGACTCTGCTTCTGAAACTGATACAAAGCACTGGTCCTCTAACATCCAATGCTTGTCTGTTAAGATGAGAAATGTGTGAGTTCCGTGAATGATGTAGTTCGTTTTAGCTGAAAAGTGACTGCCCTTACCTGAAACGAAGTCTTGCCTGTAGGAAGACACAGAGCCTGGGATTTAACTCCATTTCTGAAGGGAAACACAGAGCATAGTTCTCACCCATGGATCACACTCTGCTCTTGAGTGAGAAGCACACTCTTGCTTTCTAGAGTCTCTAATACAGCAGGAAATCTGAGTGTTCCCAGTACAATAGAACGGTGTTTCCTACACATAAGCACTATATGTAATCCAAACCTTCTTCTGAAACTGATAGAATGCACTGGTCCTCTAACATCCAATGCTTGTCAGTTAAGATGATAAACGTGTGAGCTTCGTGAAAGATGTAGTTCTTTTGAGCAGAAAAGTGACTACCCTTACCTGAAACGAAGTCTTGCTTGTAGGAAGACTCAGAGCCTGGGATTTAACTCCATTTCTGAAGTGAAACACACAGTAGTGTTCTCATCCATTTATCACACTCTGCTTTAGAACAAGAAGCACGATCTTGCTTTCTAGAGTCTCTAAGACAGCAGGAAATGTGAGTTTGCTGAGAACAAAAGAACGGTGTTTCCTACACAGACAGAGCATATCTAGTCCAACTCTGCTTCTGAAACTGATAAAAAGCACTGGTCCTCTAACATCCAATGCTTGTCTGTTAAGATGAGAAACGTGTGAGCTCTGTGAACTATTTTGTTCGTTTGAGCTGAAAAGTGACTGCCCTTACCTGAATTGAAGTCTTGCTTGTAGGAAGACTCAGAGCCTGAGATTTAACTCCATTTCTGAAGTGGAACACACAGCATAGTTTTCATCCATGGATCACACTCTGCTTTAGAGCGAGAAGCACACTCTTGCTTTATAGAGTCTCTAATACAGCAGGAAATCTGAGTGTGCCCAGAACAAAAGAACGGTGTTTCCTACACATAAGGACAATATGTAATCCAAATCTTCTTCTGAAACTGATAGAATGCACTGGTCCTCTAACATCCAATGCTTGTCAGTTATGATGAGAAACGTGTGAGCTCAGTGAATGATGTAGTACCTTTGAACTGAAAAGAGACTGCCCTTACCTGAAACGAAGTCTTGCTTGTAGGAAGACACAGAGCCTGGGATTTAACTCCATTTCTGAAGGGAAACACACAGCATAGTTCTCTTCCATGATTCACACTTTGCTTTAGAGCAAGAAGCACGCTCTTGCTTTCTAGATTCTCTAATACTGCAGGAAATCTGAGTGTCCCCAGAACAAAAGAACGGTGTTTCCTACACATACGGACTATATGTAGTCCAAATCTTCTTCTGAAATTGATACAATGCAGTGGTCCTCTAACATCCAATGGTTGTCAGTTAAGATGAGAAACGTGTGAGCTTCGTGAACGATGTAGTTCCTTTGAGCAGAAAAGTGACTGCCCTTACCTGAAACGAAGTCTTGCTTGTAGGGAGACTCAGAGCACGGGATTTAACTCCATTTCTGAAGTGAAATACACAGCATTGTCTCATCCATTGATCACACTCTGCTTTAGAACAAGAAGCACGCTCTTGCTTTCTAGAGTCTCTAAGACAGCAGGAAACGTGAGTGTGCTGAGAAGAAAAGAACAGTGTTTCCTACACATATGGACCATATCTTGTCCAACTCTTCTTCTGAAACTGATACAAAGCACTGGTCCTCTAACATCCAATGCTTCTCAATTAAGATGAGAAACGTGTGAGCTTCGTGAATGATGTAGTTCGTTTGAGCAGAAAAGTGACTGCCCTTACCTGAAACGAAGTCTTGCTTGTAGGAAGACTCAGAGCCTGGGATTTAACTCCATTTCTGATGTGAAACACAGAGCAGTGTTCTTATCCAAGGATCACACTCTGCTTTAGAGCGAGAAGCACGCTCTTGCTTTCTAAAGTCTCTAAGATAGCAGGAAACGTGAGTGTGCTGAGAACAAAATAACGGTGTTTCCTACAAATAGGGACCATATCTAATCCAACTCTGCTTCTGAAACAGATACAAAGCACTGGTCCTCTAACATCCAATGTTTGTCAGTTAAGATGAGTAACGTGTGAGCTTCGTGAACGATGTAGTTCCCTTGAGCAGAAAAGTGACTGCCCTTACTGAAACGAAGTCTTACTTGTAGGGAGACAGAGAGCATGGGATTTAACTCCATTTCTGAAGTGAAACACACAGCATAGTCTCATCCATGGATCACTCTCTGTTTTAGAGCGAGAAGCACGCTCTTGCTTTCTAGATTCTCTAAGACAGCAGGAAACGTGAGTGTGCCCAGAACAAAAGATCGGTATTTCCTACATATATGGACCATATGTAGTCCAAATCTGCTTCTGAAACTGATACAAAGCACTGACCCTCTAACATCCAATGCTTGTCAGTTAAGATGAGAAACGTGTAGGCTTCGTGAACGATGTAGTTCGTTTGAGCAAAAAACTGACTGCCCTTACATGAAACGAAGTCTTGCTTGTAGGAAGACTCAGATCCTGGGATTTAACTCCATTTCTGAAGTGAAACACACAGCAGTGTTCTCATCCATTGAACACACTCTGTGTTTGAACAAGAAGCTTGCTCTTCTTTCTAGAGTCTCTAAGACAGCAGGAAACGTGAGTTTGCTGAGAACAAAAGAACAGTGTTTCATGCACATACAGACCATATCTAGTCGAACTCTGCTTCTGAAACTGATACAAAGAACTGGTCCTCTAACATCCAATGCTTGTCTGTTAAGATGAGAAATGTGTGAGCTCCGTGAACGATGTAGTTCGTTTTAGCTGAAAAGTGACTGCCCTTACCTGAAACGAAGTCTTGCTTGTAGGAAGACAAAGAGCCTGGGATTTAACTCCTTTTCTGAAGGGAAACACACAGCATAGTTCTCATCCATGGTTCACACTCTGCTTTAGAGCGAGAAGCACGCTCTTGCTTTCTACAGTCTCTAAGACAGCAGGAAACGTGAGTGTGCTGAGAACAAAAGAATGGTGTTTCCTACACATACGGACCATATCTAGTCCAACTCTGGTTCTGAAAGTGATACAAAGCACTGGTCCTCTAACATCCAATGCTTGTCTGTTAAGATGAGAAACGTGTGAGCTCAGTGAACGATGTAGTTCCTTTGAGCTGAAAAGTGACTGCCCTTACCTGAAACGAAGTCTTGCTTGTAGGAAGACTCAGAGCCTGAGATTTAACTCCATTTCTGAAGTGGAACACACAGCATAGTTTTCATCCATGGATCACACTCTGCTTTAGAGCGAGAAGCACACTCTTGCTTTATAGAGTCTCTAATACAGCAGGAAATCTGAGTGTGCCCAGAACAAAAGAACGGTGTTTCCTACACATAAGGACAATATGTAATCCAAATCTTCTTCTGAAACTGATAGAATGCACTGGTCCTCTAACATCCAATGCTTGTCAGTTAAGATGAGAAACGTGTGAGCTCAGTGAATGATGTAGTACCTTTGAACTGAAAAGTGACTGCCCTTACCTGAAACGAAGTCTTGCTTGTAGGAAGACTCAGAGCCTGGGATTTAACTCCATTTCTGAAGTAAAACACACAGCAGTGTAATCATCCATTGATCATACTCTGCTTTAGAGCGAGAAGCACGCTCTTGCTTTCTAAAGTCTCTAAGACAGCAGGAAACGTGAGTGTGCTGAGAACAAAAGAACGGTGTTTCCTACACATACGGACCATATCTAGTACAACTCTGCTTCTGAAACAGATACAAAGCACTGGTCCTCTAACATCCAATGCTTGTCAGTTAAGATGAGAAACGTGTGAGCTTCGTGAATGATGTAGTTCCTTTGAGCAGAAAAGTGACTGCCGTTACCTGAAACGAAGTCTTGCTTGCAGGAAGACTCAGAGCCTGGGATTTAACTCCATTTCTGAAGTGAAACACACAGTAGTGTTCTCATCCATTGATCACACTATGCTTTAGAACAAGAAGCACGATCTTGCTTTCTAGTGTCTCTAAGACAGCAGGAAACGTGAGTTTGCTGAGAACAAAAGAACGGTGTTTCCTACACATACGGACCATATCTAGTCCAACTCTGCTTCTGAAACTGATACAAAGCACTGGTCCTCTAACATCCAATGCTTGTCTTTTAAGATGAGAAACGTGTGAGCTCCGTGAACGATGTAGTTCGTTTTAGCTGAAAAGTGACTGCCCTTATCTGAAACGAAGTCTTGCTTGTAGGAAGACTCAGAGCCTGGGATTTAACTCCATTTCTGAAGGCAAACACACAGCATAGTTCTCATCCACGGATCACACTCTGCTTTAGAAAGAAGCACGCTCTTGCTTTCTAGATTCTCTAAGACAACAGGAAACGTGAGTGTGCTGAGAACAAAAGAACGGTGTTTCCTACACACACGGACCATATCTAGTCGAACTCTGCTTCTGAAACTGATACAAAGCACTGGTCTTCTAACATCCAATGCTTGTCTGTTAAGATGAGAAATGTGTGAGCTCCGTGAATGATTTAGTTCTTTTTAGCTGAAAAGTGACTGCCCTTACCTGAAACGAAGTCTTTCTTGTAGGAAGACACAGAGCCTGGGATTTAACTCCTTTTCTGAAGGGAAACACACAGCATAGTTCTCATCCATGGTTCACACTCTGCTTTAGAGCGAGAAGCACACTCTTGCTTTCTAGAGTCTCTAATACAGCAGGAAATCTGAGTGTGCCCAGAACAAAAGAAGGGTGTTTCCTACACATATGGACCATATGTAGTCCAAATCTGCTTCTGAAACTGATACAAAGCACTGACCATCTTACATCCAATGCTTGTCAGTTAAGATGAGAAACGTGTGAGCTTCGTGAGCGATGTAGTTCGTTTGAGCAGAAAAGTGACTGCCCTTACCTGAATTGAAGTCTTGCTTGTAGGAAGACTCAGAGCCTGGGATTTACCTCCATTTCTGAAGTAAAACACACAGCAGTGTAATCATCCATTGAACACACTCTGCTTTAGAACAAGAAGCACACTCTTGCTTTCTAGATTCTCTAAGACAGCAGGAAATGTGAATGTGCTGAGAACAAAAGAACGGTGTTTCCTACACTTACGGACATTATATAGTCCAACTCTGTATCTGAAACTGATACAAAGCACTAGTCCTCTAAAATCCAATGCTTGTCTGTTAAGATGAGAAACGTGTGAGCTTCGTGAATGATGTAGTTCGTTTGAGCAGAAAAGTGACTGCCCTTACGTGAAACGAAGTCTTGCCTGTAGGAAGACACAGAATCTGGGATTTAACTCCATTTCTGAAGGGAAACATACAGCATAGTTCTCATCAATGGATCACAATCTGCTTTAGAGCAAGAAGCACGCTCTTGCTTTCTAAAGTCTCTAAGACAGCAGGAAACGTGAGTGTGCTGAGAACAAAATAACGGTGTTTCCTACACATAGGGACCATATCTAATCCAACTCTGCTTCTGAAACAGATACAAAGCACTGGTAATCTAACATCCAATGTTTGTCAGTTAAGATGATAAACGTGTGAGCTTCGTGAAAGCTGTAGTTCTTTTGAGCAGAAAAGTGACTACCCTTACCTGAAACGAAGTCTTGCTTGTAGGAAGACTCAGAGCCTGGGATTTAACTCCATTTCTGAAGTGAAACACACAGTAGTGTTCTCATCCATTTATCACACTCTGCTTTAGAGCAAGAAGCACACTCTTGCTTTCTAGAATCTCTAAGACAGCAGGAAACGTGAGTGTGCTGAGAACAAAAGAACGGTGTTTCCTACACATAGGGACCATATCTAGTCCAACTCTGCTTCTGAAACAGATACAAAGCACTGGTCCTCTTACATCCAATGCTTGTCAGTTAAGATGAGAAACGTGTGAGCTTCGTGAACGATGTAGTTCCTTTGAGCAGAAAAGTGACTGCCCTTACCTGAAATGAAGTCTTGCTTGTAGCGAGACACAGAGCATGGGATTTAACTCCATTTCTGAACTGAAACACACAGCATAGTCTCATCCATGGATCACACTCTGTTTTAGAGCGAGAAGCATGCTCTTGCTTTCTAGAGTCTCTAAGACAGCAGGAAACGTGAGTGTGACCAGAACAAAAGATCGGTGTTTCCTACATATATGGACCATATGTAGTCCAAATCTGCTTCTGAAACTGATACAAAGCACTGACCCTCTAACATCCAATGCTTGTCAGTTAAGATGAGAAACGTGTGAGCTTCGTGAAAGATGTAGTTCGTTTGAGCAGAAATGTGACTGCCCTTACCTGAAACGAAGTCTTGCTTGTAGGAAGACTCAGAGCCTGGGATTTAACTCTATTTATGAAGTGAAACACACAGCAGTGTTGTCATCCATTGATCACACTCTGCGTTAGAACAAGAAGCATGCTCTTGCTTTCTAGATTCTCTAAGACAGCAGGAAACGTGAGTTTGCTGAGAACAAAAGAACGGTGTTTCCTACACATACGGACCATATCTAGTTCAACTCTGCTTCTGAAACTGATACAAAGCACTGGTCCTCTAACATCCAATGCTTGTCTGTTAAGATGAGAAACGTGTGAGCTCCGTGAACGATGTAGTTCGTTTTAGCTGAAAAGAGACTGCCCTTACCTGAAACGAAGTCTTGCTTGTAGGAAGACTCAGAGCCTGGGATTTAACTCCATTTCTGATGTGAAACACAGAGCAGTGTAATCATCCATTGATCATACTCTGCTTTAGAGCGAGAAGCACGCTCTTGCTTTCTAAAGTCTCTAAGACAGCAGGAAACGTGAGTTTGCTGAGAACAAAAGAACAGTGTTTCCTACACATACGGACCATATCTAGTTCAACTCTGCTTCTGAAACTGATACAAAGCACTGGTCTTCTAACATCCAATGCTTGTCTGTTAAGATGAGAAACGTGTGAGCTCCGTAAACGATGTAGTTCGTTTTAGCTGAAAAGAGACTGTCCTTAGCTGAAACGAAGTTTTGCTTGTAGGAAGACACAGAGCGTGGGATTTAACTCTTTTTCTGAAGGGAAACACAAAGCATAGTTTTCATCCATGGTTCACACTCTGCTTTAGAGCAAGAAGCACACTCTTGCTTTCTAGAATCTCTAATACAGCAGGAAATCTGAGTGTGCCCAGAACAAAAGAAGTGTGTTTCCTACACATATGGACCATATGTAGCCCAAATCTGCTTCTGAAACTGAAAAAAAGCACTGACCATCTTACATCCAATGCTTGTCAGTTAAGATGAGAAACGTGTGAGCTTCGTGAACGATGTAGTTCGTTTGAGCAGAAAACTGACTGCCCTTACCTGAAACGAAGTCTTGCTTGTAGGAAGACTCAGAGCCTGGGATTTACTCCATTTCTGAATTAAAACACACAGCAGTGTAATCATCCATTGATCATACTCTGCTTTAGAGCATGAAGCACACTCTTGCTTTCTAAAGTCTCTAAGACAGCAGGAAACGTGAGTGTGCTGAGAACAAAAGAACGGTGTTTCCTACACATAGGGACCATATCTAGTCCAACTCTGCTTCTGAAACAGATACAAAGCACTGGTCCTCTTACATCCAATGCTTGTCAGTTAAGATGAGAAACGTGTGAGCTTCGTGAACGATGTAGTTCCTTTGAGCAGAAAAGTGACTGCCCTTACCTGAAATGAAGTCTTGCTTGTAGCGAGACACAGAGCATGGGATTTAACTCCATTTCTGAACTGAAACACACAGCATAGTCTCATCCATGGATCACACTCTGTTTTAGAGCGAGAAGCATGCTCTTGCTTTCTAGAGTCTCTAAGACAGCAGGAAACGTGAGTGTGACCAGAACAAAAGATCGGTGTTTCCTACATATATGGACCATATGTAGTCCAAATCTGCTTCTGAAACTGATACAAAGCACTGACCCTCTAACATCCAATGCTTGTCAGTTAAGATGAGAAACGTGTGAGCTTCGTGAAAGATGTAGTTCGTTTGAGCAGAAATGTGACTGCCCTTACCTGAAACGAAGTCTTGCTTGTAGGAAGACTCAGAGCCTGGGATTTAACTCTATTTCTGAAGTGAAACACACAGCAGTGTTGTCATCCATTGATCACACTCTGCGTTAGAACAAGAAGCATGCTCTTGCTTTCTAGATTCTCTAAGACAGCAGGAAACGTGAGTTTGCTGAGAACAAAAGAACGGTGTTTCCTACACATACGGACCATATCTAGTTCAACTCTGCTTCTGAAACTGATACAAAGCACTGGTCCTCTAACATCCAATGCTTGTCTGTTAAGATGAGAAACGTGTGAGCTCCGTGAACGATGTAGGTCGTTTTAGCTGAAAAGTGACTGCCCTTATCTGAAACGAAGTTTTGCTTGTAGGAAGACACAGAGCGTGGGGTTTAACTCCTTTTCTGAAGGGAAACACACAGCATAGTTTTCATCCATGGTTCACACTCTGCTTTAGAGCGAGAAGCACACTCTTGCTTTCTAGAGTCTCTAATACAGCAGGAAATCTGAGTGTGCCCAGAACAAAAGAAGTGTGTTTCCTACACATATGGACCATATGTAGTCCAAATCTGCTTCTGAAACTGAAAAAAAGCACTGACCATGTTACATCCAATGCTTGTCAGTTAAGATGAGAAACGTGTGGGCTTCGTGAACGATGTACTTCGTTTGAGCAGAAAACTGACTTCCCTTACCTGAAATGAAGTCTTGCTTGTAGGAAGACTCAGAGCCTGGGATTTAACTCCATTTCTGAAGTGAAACACACAGCAGTGTTCTCATCCATTGATCACACTCTGCGTTAGAACAACAAGCATGCTCTTGCTTTCTAGAGTCTCTAAGACAGCAGGAAACATGAGTTTGCTGAGAACAAAAGAACGGTGTTTCCTACACATACGGACCATATCTAGTCCAACTCTGCTTCTGAAACTGATACAAAGCACTGGTCCTCTAACATCCAATGCTTGTCTGTTAAGATGAGAAACGTGTGAGCTCCGTGAAAGATGTAGTTCGTTTGAGCTGAAAAGTGACTGCCCTTACATGAAACGAACTCTTGCTTGTAGGAAGACTCAGAGCCTGGGATTTAACTCCATTTCTGAAGTGAAACACACAGCAGTGTTCTCATCCATTGATCACACTCTGCATTAGAACAAGAAGCATGCTCTTGCTTTCTAGAGTCTCTAAGACAGCAGGAAACATGAGTTTGCTGAGAAAAGAAGAACGGTGTTTCCTATACAAAAGGACTATATGTAATCCAAATCTTCTTCTGAAACTGATAGAATACACTGGTCCTCTACCATCCAATGCTTGTCAGTTAAGATGAGAAACGTGTGAGCTTCGTGAAAGATGTAGTTCGTTTGAGCAGAAATGTGACTGCCCTTACCTGAAACGAAGTCTTGCTTGTAGGAAGACTCAGAGCCTGGGATTTAACTCTATTTCTGAAGTATAACACACAGCAGTGTTGTCATCCATTGATCACACTCTGCGTTAGAACAAGAAGCATGCTCTTGCTTTCTAGATTCTCTAAGACAGCAGGAAACGTGAGTTTGCTGAGAACAAAAGAACGGTGTTTCCTACACATACGGACCATATCTAGTTCAACTCTGCTTCTGAAACTGATACAAAGCACTGGTCCTCTAACATCCAATGCTTGTCTGTTAAGATGAGAAACGTGTGAGCTCCGTGAACGATGTAGTTCGTTTGAGCTGAAAAGTGACTGCCCTTACCTGAAACGAAGTCTTGCTTGTAGGAAGACACAGAGCGTGGGGTTTAACTCCTTTTCTGAAGGGAAACACACAGCATAGTTTTCATCCATGGTTCACACTCTGCTTTAGAGCGAGAAGCACACTCTTGCTTTCTAGAATCTCTAATACAGCAGGAAATCTGAGTGTGCCCAGAACAAAAGAAGTGTGTTTCCTACACATATGGACCATATGTAGTCCAAATCTGCTTCTGAAACTGAAAAAAAGCACTGACCATCTTACATCCAATGCTTGTCAGTTAAGATGAGAAACGTGTGAGCTTCGTGAACGATGTAGTTCGTTTGAGCAGAAAACTGACTTCCCTTACCTGAAACGAAGTCTTGCATGTAGGAAGACACAGAGACTGGGATTTAACTCCATTTCTGAAGTGAAACACACAGCAGTGTTCTCATCCATTGATCACACTCTGCGTTAGAACAACAAGCATGCTCTTGCTTTCTAGAGTCTCTAAGACAGCAAGAAACATGAGTTTGCTGAGAACAAAAGAACGGTGTTTCCTACACATACGGACCATATCTAGTCCAACTCTGCTTCTGAAACTGATACAAAGCACTGGTCCTCTAACATCCAATGCTTGTCTGTTAAGATGAGAAACGTGTGAGCTCCGTGAAAGATGTAGTTCGTTTGAGCTGAAAAGTGACTGCCCTTACCTGAAGCGAAGTCTTGCTTGTAGGAAGACACAGAGCCTGGGATTTAACTCCATTTCTGAAGGGAAACACACAGCATAGTTCTCATCCATGGATCACACTCTGCTCTAGAGCGAGAAGCACACTCTTGCTTTCTAGGGTCTCTAATACAGCAGGAAATCTGAGTGTGCCCAGAACAAAAGAACGGTGTTTCCTACACATAAGGACTATATGTAATCCAAATCTTCTTCTGAAACTGATAGAATGCACTGGTCCTCTAACATCCAATGCTTGTCTGTTAAGATGAGAAACGTGTGAGCTTCGTGAAAGATGTAGTTCGTTTGAGAGGAAAATTACTGCCCATACCTGAGGCGAAGTCTTGCTTGTAGGAAGACTCTTAGCCTGGGATTTTACTTCATTTCTGAAGTGAAACACACAGCAGTGTTCTCATCCATTGATCATACTCTTCTTTAGAACAAGAAGCACGATCTTGCTTTCTAGAGTCTCTAAGACAGCAGGAAACGTGAGTTTGCTGAGAACAAAAGAACGGTGTTTCCTACACATACAGACCATATCTAGTCCAACTCTGCTTCTGAAACTGATACAAAGCAATGGTCCTCTAACATCCAATGCTTGTCTGTTAAGATGAGAAATGTGTGAGCTCCGTGAACGATGTAGTTCGTTTTAGCTGAAAAGTGACTGCCCTTACCTGAAATGAAGTTTTGCTTGTAGGAAGACACAGTGCCTGGGATTTAACTCCTTTTCTGAAGGGAAACACACAGCATAGTTTTCAGGCATGCTTCACACTCTGCTTTAGAGCGAGAAGCACGCTCTTGCTTTCTACAGTCTCTAAGACAGCAGGAAACGTGAGTGTGCTGAGAACAAAAGAATGGTGTTTCCTACACAAACGGACCATATCTAGTCCAACTCTGCTTCTGAAAGTGATACAAAGCACTGGTCCTCTAACATCCAATGCTTGTCAGTTAAGATGAGAAACGTGTGAGCTTCGTGAACGATGTAGTTCCTTTGAGCAGAAAACTGACTGCCCTTACCTGAAACGAAGTCTTGCTTGTAGGAAGACTCAGAGTCTGGGATTTAACTCCATTTCTGAAGTGAAACACACAGCAGTGTTCTCATCCATTGATCACACTCTGCGTTTGAACAAGAAGCATGCTCTTCTTTCTAGAGTCTCTAAGACAGCAGGACACGTGAGTTTGCTGAGAACAAAAGAACGGTGTTTCATACACATACGGACCATATCTGTCCAACTCTGCTTCTGAAACTGATACAAAGCACTGCTCCTCTAACATCCAATGCTTGTCTGTTAAGATGATAAACGTGTGAGCTCCGTGAAAGATGTAGTTCGTTTGAGCTGAAAAGTGACTGCACTTACCTGAAACGAAGTCTTGCTTGTAGGAAGACATAGAGCCTGGGATTTAACTACTTCTCTGAAGGGAAACACACAGCATAGTTTTCATCCATGGATCACACACTGCTTTAGAGCGAGAAGCACACTCTTGCTTTCTGGAGTCTCTAAGACAGCAGGAAATCTGAGTGTGCCCAGAACAAAAGAACGGTGTTTCCTACACATATGGACCATATCTAGTCCAAATCTGCTTCTGAAACTGATACAAAGCACTGACCCTCTAACTTCCAATGCTTGTCAGTTAAGATGAGAAACGTGTGAGCTCAGGGAACGATGTAGTTCGTTTGAGCAGAAAAGTGACTGCCCTTACCTGAAACGAAGTCTTGCTTGTAGGACGACTAAGAGCCTGGGATTTAACTCCATTTCTGAAGGCAAACACACAGCATAGTTCTCATCCATGGATCACACTCTGCTTTAGAAAGAAGCACGCTCTTGCTTTCTAGATTCCCTAAGACAGCAGGAAACGTGAGTGTGCTGAGAACAAAAGAAGGGTGTTTCCTACACATACGGACCATATCTAGTCCAACTCTTTCTGAAACTGATACAAAGCACTGGTCCTCTAACATCCAATGCTTGTCAGTTAAGATGAGATACATGTGAGCTTCGTGAACGATGTAGTTCGTTTGAGCCTAAAATGACTGCCCTTATCTGAAACGAAGTCTTGCTTGTAGGAAGACTCAGAGCCTGGGATATAACTCCATTTCTGATGTGAAACACACAGCAGTGTTCACATCCATGGATCACACTCTGCTTTAGAGCGAGAAGCACGCTCTTGCTTTCTAAATTCTCTAAGACAGCAGGAAACGTGAGTGTGCTGAGAACAAAAGTACGGTGTTTCCTTCACATAGGGACCATATCTAGTCCAACTCTGCTTCTGAAACAGATACAAAGCACTGTTCCTCTAACATCCAATGCTTGTCAGTTAAGATGAGAAACGTGTTAGCTTCGTGAACGATGTAGTTCGTTTGAGCAGAAAAGTGACTGCCCTTACCTGAAACGAAGTTTTGCTTGTAGGAAGACACAGAGCGTGGGGTTTAACTCCTTTTCTGAAGGGAAACACACAGCATAGTTTTCATCCATGGTTCACACTCTGTTTTAGAGCGAGAAGCATGCTCTTGCTTTCTAGAGTCTCTAAGACAGCAGGAAACGTGAGTGTGACCAGAACAAAAGATCGGTGTTTCCTACATATATGGACCATATGTAGTGCAAATCTGCTTCTGAAACTGATACAAAGCACTGACCCTCTAACATCCAATGCTTGTCAGTTAAGATGAGAAACGTGTGAGCTTCGTGAAAGATGTAGTTCGTTTGAGCAGAAATGTGACTGCCCTTACCTGAAACGAAGTCTTGCTTGTAGGAAGACTCAGAGCCTGGGATTTAACTCTATTTCTGAAGTGAAACACACAGCAGTGTTGTCATCCATTGATCACACTCTGCGTTAGAACAAGAAGCATGCTCTTGCTTTCTAGATTCTCTAAGACAGCAGGAAACGTGAGTTTGCTGAGAACAAAAGAACGGTGTTTCCTACACATACGGACCATATCTAGTTCAAC
Source organism: Onychomys leucogaster (assembly GCA_949786385.1). Lineage (NCBI taxonomy): Eukaryota > Metazoa > Chordata > Mammalia > Rodentia > Cricetidae > Onychomys > Onychomys leucogaster. The sequence goes on from CATKUP010000063.1 coordinate 1,295,952, forward strand.
TCTGCTTCTGAAACTGATACAAAGCACTGGTCCTCTAACATCCAATGCTTGTCTGTTAAGATGAGAAACGTGTGAGCTCCGTGAACGATGTAGTTCGTTTTAGCTGAAAAGAGACTGCCCTTACCTGAAACGAAGTCTTGCTTGTAGGAAGACTCAGAGCCTGGGATTTAACTCCATTTCTGATGTGAAACACAGAGCAGTGTAATCATCCATTGATCATACTCTGCTTTAGAGCGAGAAGCACGCTCTTGCTTTCTAAAGTCTCTAAGACAGCAGGAAACGTGAGTTTGCTGAGAACAAAAGAACAGTGTTTCCTACACATACGGACCATATCTAGTTCAACTCTGCTTCTGAAACTGATACAAAGCACTGGTCTTCTAACATCCAATGCTTGTCTGTTAAGATGAGAAACGTGTGAGCTCCGTGAAAGATGTAGTTCGTTTGAGCTGAAAAGAGACTGTCCTTAGCTGAAACGAAGTTTTGCTTGTAGGAAGACACAGAGCGTGGGATTTAACTCTTTTTCTGAAGGGAAACACAAAGCATAGTTTTCATCCATGGTTCACACTCTGCTTTAGAGCAAGAAGCACACTCTTGCTTTCTAGAATCTCTAATACAGCAGGAAATCTGAGTGTGCCCAGAACAAAAGAAGTGTGTTTCCTACACATATGGACCATATGTAGCCCAAATCTGCTTCTGAAACTGAAAAAAAGCACTGACCATCTTACATCCAATGCTTGTCAGTTAAGATGAGAAACGTGTGAGCTTCATGAACGATGTAGTTCGTTTGAGCAGAAAACTGACTGCCCTTACCTGAAACGAAGTCTTGCTTGTAGGAAGACTCAGAGCCTGGGATTTACTCCATTTCTGAATTAAAACACACAGCAGTGTAATCATCCATTGATCATACTCTGCTTTAGAGCATGAAGCACACTCTTGCTTTCTAAAGTCTCTAAGACAGCAGGAATCGTGAGTGTGCTGAGAACAAAAGAACGGTGTTTCCTACACATAGGGACCATATCTAGTCCAACTCTGCTTCTGAAACAGATACAAAGCACTGGTCCTCTTACATCCAATGCTTGTCAGTTAAGATGAGAAACGTGTGAGCTTCGTGAACGATGTAGTTCCTTTGAGCAGAAAAGTGACTGCCCTTACCTGAAATGAAGTCTTGCTTGTAGCGAGACACAGAGCATGGGATTTAACTCCATTTCTGAACTGAAACACACAGCATAGTCTCATCCATGGATCACACTCTGTTTTAGAGCGAGAAGCATGCTCTTGCTTTCTAGAGTCTCTAAGACAGCAGGAAACGTGAGTGTGACCAGAACAAAAGATCAGTGTTTCCTACATATATGGACCATATGTAGTCCAAATCTGCTTCTGAAACTGATACAAAGCACTGACCCTCTAACATCCAATGCTTGTCAGTTAAGATGAGAAACGTGTGAGCTTCGTGAAAGATGTAGTTCGTTTGAGCAGAAATGTGACTGCCCTTACCTGAAACGAAGTCTTGCTTGTAGGAAGACTCAGAGCCTGGGATTTAACTCTATTTCTGAAGTGAAACACACAGCAGTGTTGTCATCCATTGATCACACTCTGCGTTAGAACAAGAAGCATGCTCTTGCTTTCTAGATTCTCTAAGACAGCAGGAAACGTGAGTTTGCTGAGAACAAAAGAACGGTGTTTCCTACACATACGGACCATATCTAGTTCAACTCTGCTTCTGAAACTGATACAAAGCACTGGTCCTCTAACATCCAATGCTTGTCTGTTAAGATGAGAAACGTGTGAGCTCCGTGAACGATGTAGGTCGTTTTAGCTGAAAAGTGACTGCCCTTATCTGAAACGAAGTTTTGCTTGTAGGAAGACACAGAGCGTGGGGTTTAACTCCTTTTCTGAAGGGAAACACACAGCATAGTTTTCATCCATGGTTCACACTCTGCTTTAGAGCGAGAAGCACACTCTTGCTTTCTAGAGTCTCTAATACAGCAGGAAATCTGAGTGTGCCCAGAACAAAAGAAGTGTGTTTCCTACACATATGGACCATATGTAGTCCAAATCTGCTTCTGAAACTGAAAAAAAGCACTGACCATCTTACATCCAATGCTTGTCAGTTAAGATGAGAAACGTGTGGGCTTCGTGAACGATGTACTTCGTTTGAGCAGAAAACTGACTTCCCTTACCTGAAACGAAGTCTTGCTTGTAGGAAGACTCAGAGCCTGGGATTTAACTCCATTTCTGAAGTGAAACACACAGCAGTGTTCTCATCCATTGATCACACTCTGCGTTAGAACAACAAGCATGCTCTTGCTTTCTAGAGTCTCTAAGACAGCAGGAAACATGAGTTTGCTGAGAACAAAAGAACGGTGTTTCCTACACATACGGACCATATCTAGTCCAACTCTGCTTCTGAAACTGATACAAAGCACTGGTCCTCTAACATCCAATGCTTGTCTGTTAAGATGAGAAACGTGTGAGCTCCGTGAAAGATGTAGTTCGTTTGAGCTGAAAAGTGACTGCCCTTACATGAAACGAACTCTTGCTTGTAGGAAGACTCAGAGCCTGGGATTTAACTCCATTTCTGAAGTGAAACACACAGCAGTGTTCTCATCCATTGATCACACTCTGCATTAGAACAAGAAGCATGCTCTTGCTTTCTAGAGTCTCTAAGACAGCAGGAAACATGAGTTTGCTGAGAAAAGAAGAACGGTGTTTCCTATACAAAAGGACTATATGTAATCCAAATCTTCTTCTGAAACTGATAGAATACACTGGTCCTCTACCATCCAATGCTTGTCAGTTAAGATGAGAAACGTGTGAGCTTCGTGAAAGATGTAGTTCGTTTGAGCAGAAATGTGACTGCCCTTACCTGAAACGAAGTCTTGCTTGTAGGAAGACTCAGAGCCTGGGATTTAACTCTATTTCTGAAGTATAACACACAGCAGTGTTGTCATCCATTGATCACACTCTGCGTTAGAACAAGAAGCATGCTCTTGCTTTCTAGATTCTCTAAGACAGCAGGAAACGTGAGTTTGCTGAGAACAAAAGAACGGTGTTTCCTACACATACGGACCATATCTAGTTCAACTCTGCTTCTGAAACTGATACAAAGCACTGGTCCTCTAACATCCAATGCTTGTCTGTTAAGATGAGAAACGTGTGAGCTCCGTGAACGATGTAGATCGTTTGAGCTGAAAAGTGACTGCCCTTACCTGAAACGAAGTCTTGCTTGTAGGAAGACACAGAGCGTGGGGTTTAACTCCTTTTCTGAAGGGAAACACACAGCATAGTTTTCATCCATGGTTCACACTCTGCTTTAGAGCGAGAAGCACACTCTTGCTTTCTAGAATCTCTAATACAGCAGGAAATCTGAGTGTGCCCAGAACAAAAGAAGTGTGTTTCCTACACATATGGACCATATGTAGTCCAAATCTGCTTCTGAAACTGAAAAAAAGCACTGACCATCTTACATCCAATGCTTGTCAGTTAAGATGAGAAACGTGTGAGCTTCGTGAACGATGTAGTTCGTTTGAGCAGAAAACTGACTTCCCTTACCTGAAACGAAGTCTTGCTTGTAGGAAGACACAGAGCCTGGGATTTAACTCCATTTCTGAAGTGAAACACACAGCAGTGTTCTCATCCATTGATCACACTCTGCGTTAGAACAACAAGCATGCTCTTGCTTTCTAGAGTCTCTAAGACAGCAAGAAACATGAGTTTGCTGAGAACAAAAGAACGGTGTTTCCTACACATACGGACCATATCTAGTCCAACTCTGCTTCTGAAACTGATACAAAGCACTGGTCCTCTAACATCCAATGCTTGTCTGTTAAGATGAGAAACGTGTGAGCTCCGTGAAAGATGTAGTTCGTTTGAGCTGAAAAGTGACTGCCCTTACCTGAAGCGAAGTCTTGCTTGTAGGAAGACACAGAGCCTGGGATTTAACTCCATTTCTGAAGGGAAACACACAGCATAGTTCTCATCCATGGATCACACTCTGCTCTAGAGCGAGAAGCACACTCTTGCTTTCTAGGGTCTCTAATACAGCAGGAAATCTGAGTGTGCCCAGAACAAAAGAACGGTGTTTCCTACACATAAGGACTATATGTAATCCAAATCTTCTTCTGAAACTGATAGAATGCACTGGTCCTCTAACATCCAATGCTTGTCTGTTAAGATGAGAAACGTGTGAGCTTCGTGAAAGATGTAGTTCGTTTGAGAGGAAAATTACTGCCCATACCTGAGGCGAAGTCTTGCTTGTAGGAAGACTCTTAGCCTGGGATTTTACTTCATTTCTGAAGTGAAACACACAGCAGTGTTCTCATCCATTGATCATACTCTTCTTTAGAACAAGAAGCACGATCTTGCTTTCTAGAGTCTCTAAGACAGCAGGAAACGTGAGTTTGCTGAGAACAAAAGAACGGTGTTTCCTACACATACAGACCATATCTAGTCCAACTCTGCTTCTGAAACTGATACAAAGCAATGGTCCTCTAACATCCAATGCTTGTCTGTTAAGATGAGAAATGTGTGAGCTCCGTGAACGATGTAGTTCGTTTTAGCTGAAAAGTGACTGCCCTTACCTGAAATGAAGTTTTGCTTGTAGGAAGACACAGTGCCTGGGATTTAACTCCTTTTCTGAAGGGAAACACACAGCATAGTTTTCAGGCATGCTTCACACTCTGCTTTAGAGCGAGAAGCACGCTCTTGCTTTCTACAGTCTCTAAGACAGCAGGAAACGTGAGTGTGCTGAGAACAAAAGAATGGTGTTTCCTACACAAACGGACCATATCTAGTCCAACTCTGCTTCTGAAAGTGATACAAAGCACTGGTCCTCTAACATCCAATGCTTGTCAGTTAAGATGAGAAACGTGTGAGCTTCGTGAACGATGTAGTTCCTTTGAGCAGAAAACTGACTGCCCTTACCTGAAACGAAGTCTTGCTTGTAGGAAGACTCAGAGTCTGGGATTTAACTCCATTTCTGAAGTGAAACACACAGCAGTGTTCTCATCCATTGATCACACTCTGCGTTTGAACAAGAAGCATGCTCTTCTTTCTAGAGTCTCTAAGACAGCAGGACACGTGAGTTTGCTGAGAACAAAAGAACGGTGTTTCATACACATACGGACCATATCTGTCCAACTCTGCTTCTGAAACTGATACAAAGCACTGCTCCTCTAACATCCAATGCTTGTCTGTTAAGATGATAAACGTGTGAGCTCCGTGAAAGATGTAGTTCGTTTGAGCTGAAAAGTGACTGCACTTACCTGAAACGAAGTCTTGCTTGTAGGAAGACATAGAGCCTGGGATTTAACTACTTCTCTGAAGGGAAACACACAGCATAGTTTTCATCCATGGATCACACACTGCTTTAGAGCGAGAAGCACACTCTTGCTTTCTGGAGTCTCTAAGACAGCAGGAAATCTGAGTGTGCCCAGAACAAAAGAACGGTGTTTCCTACACATATGGACCATATCTAGTCCAAATCTGCTTCTGAAACTGATACAAAGCACTGACCCTCTAACTTCCAATGCTTGTCAGTTAAGATGAGAAACGTGTGAGCTCAGGGAACGATGTAGTTCGTTTGAGCAGAAAAGTGACTGCCCTTACCTGAAACGAAGTCTTGCTTGTAGGACGACTAAGAGCCTGGGATTTAACTCCATTTCTGAAGGCAAACACACAGCATAGTTCTCATCCATGGATCACACTCTGCTTTAGAAAGAAGCACGCTCTTGCTTTCTAGATTCCCTAAGACAGCAGGAAACGTGAGTGTGCTGAGAACAAAAGAAGGGTGTTTCCTACACATACGGACCATATCTAGTCCAACTCTTTCTGAAACTGATACAAAGCACTGGTCCTCTAACATCCAATGCTTGTCAGTTAAGATGAGATACATGTGAGCTTCGTGAACGATGTAGTTCGTTTGAGCCTAAAATGACTGCCCTTATCTGAAACGAAGTCTTGCTTGTAGGAAGACTCAGAGCCTGGGATATAACTCCATTTCTGATGTGAAACACACAGCAGTGTTCACATCCATGGATCACACTCTGCTTTAGAGCGAGAAGCACGCTCTTGCTTTCTAAATTCTCTAAGACAGCAGGAAACGTGAGTGTGCTGAGAACAAAAGTACGGTGTTTCCTTCACATAGGGACCATATCTAGTCCAACTCTGCTTCTGAAACAGATACAAAGCACTGTTCCTCTAACATCCAATGCTTGTCAGTTAAGATGAGAAACGTGTTAGCTTCGTGAACGATGTAGTTCGTTTGAGCAGAAAAGTGACTGCCCTTACCTGAAACGAAGTTTTGCTTGTAGGAAGACACAGAGCGTGGGGTTTAACTCCTTTTCTGAAGGGAAACACACAGCATAGTTTTCATCCATGGTTCACACTCTGCTTTAGAGCGAGAAGCACACTCTTGCTTTCTAGAGTCTCTAATACAGCAGGAAATCTGAGTGTGCCCAGAACAAAAGAAGTGTGTTTCCTACACATATGGACCATATGTAGTCCAAATCTGCTTCTGAAACTGAAAAAAAGCACTGACCATCTTACATCCAATGCTTGTCAGTTAAGATGAGAAACGTGTGAGCTTCGTGAACGATGTACTTCGTTTGAGCAGAAAACTGACTTCCCTTACCTGAAACGAAGTCTTGCTTGTAGGAAGACTCAGAGCCTGGGATTTAACTCCATTTCTGAAGTGAAACACACAGCAGTGTTCTCATCCATTGATCACACTCTGCGTTAGAACAACAAGCATGCTCTTGCTTTCTAGAGTCTCTAAGACAGCAGGAAACATGAGTTTGCTGAGAACAAAAGAACGGTGTTTCCTACACATACGGACCATATCTAGTCCAACTCTGCTTCTGAAACTGATACAAAGCACTGGTCCTCTAACATCCAATGCTTGTCTGTTAAGATGAGAAACGTGTGAGCTCCGTGAAAGATGTAGTTCGTTTGAGCTGAAAAGTGACTGCCCTTACATGAAACGAACTCTTGCTTGTAGGAAGACTCAGAGCCTGGGATTTAACTCCATTTCTGAAGTGAAACACACAGCAGTGTTCTCATCCATTGATCACACTCTGCATTAGAACAAGAAGCATGCTCTTGCTTTCTAGAGTCTCTAAGACAGCAGGAAACATGAGTTTGCTGAGAAAAGAAGAACGGTGTTTCCTATACAAAAGGACTATATGTAATCCAAATCTTCTTCTGAAACTGATAGAATACACTGGTCCTCTACCATCCAATGCTTGTCAGTTAAGATGAGAAACGTGTGAGCTTCGTGAAAGATGTAGTTCGTTTGAGCAGAAATGTGACTGCCCTTACCTGAAACGAAGTCTTGCTTGTAGGAAGACTCAGAGCCTGGGATTTAACTCTATTTCTGAAGTATAACACACAGCAGTGTTGTCATCCATTGATCACACTCTGCGTTAGAACAAGAAGCATGCTCTTGCTTTCTAGATTCTCTAAGACAGCAGGAAACGTGAGTTTGCTGAGAACAAAAGAACGGTGTTTCCTACACATACGGACCATATCTAGTTCAACTCTGCTTCTGAAACTGATACAAAGCACTGGTCCTCTAACATCCAATGCTTGTCTGTTAAGATGAGAAACGTGTGAGCTCCGTGAACGATGTAGTTCGTTTGAGCTGAAAAGTGACTGCCCTTACCTGAAACGAAGTCTTGCTTGTAGGAAGACACAGAGCCTGGGATTTAACTCCATTTCTGAAGGGAAACACACAGCATAGTTCTCATCCATGGATCACACTCTGCTTTAGAGCGAGAAGCAACCTCTTGCTTTCTAAAGTCTCTAAGACAGCAGGAAACATGAGTGTGCTGAGAACAAAAGAACGGTGTTTCCTACACATATGGACCATATCTAGTCCAACTCTGCTTCTGAAACTGATACAAAACACTGCTCCTCTAACATCAAATGCTTGTCTGTTAAGATGAGAAACGTGTGAGCTCCGTGAAAGATGTAGTTCGTTTGAGCTGAAAAGTGACTGCCCTTACCTGAAACGAAGTCTTGCTTGTAGGAAGACATAGAGCCTGGGATTTAACTACTTTTCTGAAGGGAAACACACAGCATAGTTTTCATCCATGGATCACACTCTGCTTTAGAGCGAGAAGCACACTCTTGCTTTCTAGAGTCTCTAAGACAGCAGGAAATCTGAGTGTGCCCAGAACAAAAGAACGGTGTTTCCTACACATATGGACCATATCTAGTCCAAATCTGCTTCTGAAACTGATACAAAGCACTGACCCTCTAACTTCCAATGCTTGTCAGTTAAGATGAGAAACGTGTGAGCTCAGTGAACGATGTAGTTCGTTTGAGCAGAAAAGTGACTGCCCTTACCTGAAACGAAGTCTTGCTTGAAGGAAGACTCAGAGCCTGGGATTTAACTCCATTTCTGAAGGCAAACACACAGCATAGCTCTCATCAATGGTACACACTCTGCTTTAGAAAGAAGCACGCTCTTGCTTTCTAGATTCTCTAAGACAGCAGGAAAGGTGAGTGTGCTGAGAACAAAAGAACGGTGTTTCCTACACATATGGACCATATCTAGTCCAACTCTTTCTGAAACTGATACAAAGCACTGGTCCTCTAACATCCAATGCTTGTCAGTTAAGATGAGAAACGTGTGAGCTCCGTGAACGATGTAGTTCGTTTGAGCAGAAAAGTGACTGCCCTTACCTGAAACGAAGTCTTCCTTGTAGGAAGACTCTTAGCCTGGGATTTAACTCCATTTCTGAAGTGAAACACACAGCAGTGTTCTCATCCATTCATCACACTCTGCGTTAGAACAAGAAGCATGCTCTTGCTTTCTAGAGTCTCTAAGACAGCAGGAAACATGAGTTTGCTGAGAAAAGAAGTACGGTGTTTCCTACACATACGGACCATATCTAGTCCAACTCTGCTTCTGAAACTGATACAAAGCACTGGTCCTCTAACATCCAATGCTTATCTGTTAAGATGAGAAACGTGTGAGCTCCGTGAAAGATGTAGTACGTTTGAGCTGAAAAGTGACTGCCCTTACCTGAAACGAAGTCTTGCTTGTAGGAAGACACAGAGCCTGGGATTTAACTCCATTTCTGAAGGGAAACACACAGCATAGTTCTCATCCATGGATCACACTCTGCTTTAGAGCGAGAAGCAACCTCTTGCTTTCTAAAGTCTCTAAGACAGCAGGAAACATGAGTGTGCTGAGAACAAAAGAACGGTGTTTCCTACACATATGGACCATATCTAGTCCAACTCTGCTTCTGAAACTGATACAAAACACTGCTCCTCTAACATCAAATGCTTGTCTGTTAAGATGAGAAACGTGTGAGCTCCGTGAAAGATGTAGTTCGTTTGAGCTGAAAAGTGACTGCCCTTACCTGAAACGAAGTCTTGCTTGTAGGAAGACATAGAGCCTGGGATTTAACTACTTTTCTGAAGGGAAACACACAGCATAGTTTTCATCCATGGATCACACTCTGCTTTAGAGCGAGAAGCACACTCTTGCTTTCTAGAGTCTCTAAGACAGCAGGAAATCTGAGTGTGCCCAGAACAAAAGAACGGTGTTTCCTACACATATGGACCATATCTAGTCCAAATCTGCTTCTGAAACTGATACAAAGCACTGACCCTCTAACTTCCAATGCTTGTCAGTTAAGATGAGAAACGTGTGAGCTCAGTGAACGATGTAGTTCGTTTGAGCAGAAAAGTGACTGCCCTTACCTGAAACGAAGTCTTGCTTGAAGGAAGACTCAGAGCCTGGGATTTAACTCCATTTCTGAAGGCAAACACACAGCATAGCTCTCATCAATGGTACACACTCTGCTTTAGAAAGAAGCACGCTCTTGCTTTCTAGATTCTCTAAGACAGCAGGAAAGGTGAGTGTGCTGAGAACAAAAGAACGGTGTTTCCTACACATATGGACCATATCTAGTCCAACTCTTTCTGAAACTGATACCAAGCACTGGTCCTCTAACATCCAATGCTTGTCAGTTAAGATGAGAAACGTGTGAGCTCCGTGAACGATGTAGTTCGTTTGAGCAGAAAAGTGACTGCCCTTACCTGAAAGGAAGTCTTGCCTGTAGGAAGACACAGAGCCTGGGATTTAAGTCCATTTCTGAAGGGAAACACACAGCATAGTTCTCATCCATGGATCACACTCTGCTTTAGAGCAAGAAGCACGCTCTTGCTTTCTAGATTCTCTAATATAGCAGGAAATCTGAGTGTGCCCAGAACAAAAGAACGGTGTTCCTACACATACGGACTATACGTAGTCCAAATCTTCTTCTAAAACTGATACAATGCACTGGTCCTCTAACATCCAATGGTTGTCAGTTAAGAAGAGAAATGTGTGAGCTTCGTGAACGATCTAGTTCCTTTGAGCAGAAAAGTGACTGCCCGTACCTGAAACGAAGTCTTGCTTGTAGGGAGACTCAGAGCATGGGATTTAACTCCATTTCTGAAGTGAAACACACAACATTGTCTCACTCATTGATCACACTCTGCTTTAGAACAAGAAGCACGCTCTTGCTTTCTAGAGTCTCTAAGACAGCAGGAAACGTGAGTGTGCTGAGAAGAAAAGAACGGTGTTTCCTACAAATACGGACCATATCTAGTCCAACTCTGCTACTGAAACTGATAGAAAGGACTGGTCCTCTAACATCCAATGCTTGTCTGTTAAGATGAGAAACGTGTGAGCTCAGTGAACGATGTAGGTCCTTTGAGCTGAAAAGTGACTGCCCTTACCTGAAACGAAGTCTTGCTTGTAGGAAGACTCAGAGCCTGAGATTTAACTCTATTTCTGAATTGAAACACACAGCACAGTTCTCATCCATGGATCACATTCTGCTTTAGAGCGAGAAGCAAACTTTTGCTTTATAGAGTCTCTAATACATAGGAAATCTGAGTGTGCCCAGAACAAAAGAACCGTGTTTCCTACACAAATGGACCATATGTAGTCCAAATCTGCTTCTGAAACTGATACAAAGCACTGACCATCTTACATCCAATGCTTGTCAGTTAAGATGAGAAACGTGTGAGCTTCGTGAAATATGTAGTTCGTTTGAGCAGAAAAATGACTGCCCTCACGTGAATTGAAGTCTTGCTTGTAGGAAGACACAGAGCATGGGATTTAACTCCATTTCTGAAGTGAAACACACAGCATTGTTCGCATCCATTGATCACACTCTCCTTTAGTACAAGAAGCACGATCGTGCTTTCTAGAGTCTCTAAGAGAGCAGGAAACGTGAGTTTGCTGAGAACAAAAGAACGGTGTTTCCTACACATACGGACCATATCTAGTCCAACTCTGCTTCTGAAACTGATACAAAGCACTGGTCCGCTAACATCTAATGCTTGTCTGTTAAGATGAGAAACGTGTGAGCTCCGTGAACTATGTAGTTCGTTTGAGCTGAAAAGTGACTGCCCTTACCTGAAACGAAGTCTTGCCTGTAGGAAGACACAGAGTCTGGGATTTAACTCCATTTCTGTAGGGAAACATACAGCATAGTTCTCATCAATCGATCACACTCTGCCTTAGAGCAAGAAGCACGCTCTTGCTTTCTAAAGTCTCTAAGACAGCAGGAAACGTGAGTTTGCTGAGAACAAAAGAACGGTGTTTCCTACACATACGGACCATGTCTAGTCCAACTCTGCTTCTGAAACTGATACAAAGCACTGGTCCGCTAACATCCAATGCTTGTCTGTTAAGATGAGAAACGTGTGAGCTCCGTGAACTATGTAGTTCGTTTGAGCTGAAAAGTGACTGCCCTTACCTGAAACGAAGTCTTGCTTGTAGGAAGACACAGAGCCTGGGATTTAACTCCTTTTCTGAAGGGAAACACACAGCATAGTTCTCATCCATGGATCACACTCTGCTTTAGAGCGAGAAGCATGCTCTTGCTTTCTACAGTCTTTAAGACAGCAGGAAACGTGAGTGTGCTGAGAACAAAAGAACGGTGTTTCCTACACATATGGACCATATAAAGTCCAACTCTGCTTCTGAAAGTGATACAAAGCACTGGTCCTCTAACATCCAATGCTTGTCAGTTAAGAGGAGAAACGTGTGAGCTTAGTGAATGATGTAGTTCCTTTGAACTGAAGGGTGACTGCCCTTACCTGAAACGAAGTCTTGCTTGTAGGAAGACTCAGAGCCTGGGATTTAAGTCCATTTCTGAAGTAAAACACACAGCAGTGTAATCATCCATTGATCACACTCTGCTTTAGAATAAGAAGCACGCTCTTGCTTTCTAGATTCTCTAAGACAGCAGCAAACGTGAGTGTGCTGAGAACAAAAGAATGGTGTTTCATACACTTACAGACATTATATAGTCCAACTCTGCATCTGAAACTGATACAAAGCATTGGTCCTCTAAAATCCAATGCTTGTCTGTGAAGATGAGAAACGTGTGAGCTTCGTGAATGATGTAGTTCGTCCGAGCTGAAAAGTGACTGCCCTTACCTGAAATGAAGTCTTGCTTGTAGGAAGACACAGAGCCTGGGATTTAACTCCTTTTCTGAAGGGAAACACACAGCTTAGTTCTCATCCATGGATCACACTCTGCTTTAGAGCGAGAAGCACGCTCTTGATTTCTACAGTCTCTAGGACAGCAGGAAACGTGAGTTTGCTGAGAACAAAAGAACGGTGTTTCCTACACATATGGACCATATCTAGTCCAAATCTGCTTCTGAAAGTGATACAAAGCACTGGTCCTCTAAAATCCAATGCTTGTCAGTTCAGAGGAGAAACGTGTGAGCTTAGTGAATGATGTAGTTCCTTTGAACTGAAAAGTGACTGCCCTTACCTGAAACGAAGTCTTGCTTGTAGTAAGACACAGAGCCTGGGATTTAAGCCATTTCTGAAGGGAAACACACAGCATAGTTCTCATCCATGGATCACACTCTGCTGTAGAGCGAGAAGCACACTCTTGCTTTCTAGAGTCTCTAATAGAGCAGGAAATCTGAGTGTGCCCAGAACAAAAGAGGGGTGTTTCCTACACAAATGGACCATATGTAGTCCAAATATGCTTCTGAAACTGATACAAAGCACTGACCATCTTACATCCAATGCTTGTCAGTTAAGATGAGAAACGTGTGAGCTCCGTGAAATATGTAGTTCGTTTGAGCAGAAAAGTGACTGCCCTCACGTGAATTGAAGTCTTGCTTGTAGGAAGACTCAGAGCCTGGGATTTAACTCCATTTCTGAAGTAAAACACACAGCAGTGTAATCATCCATTGATCACACTCTGCTTTAGAACAAGAAGCACGCTCTTGCTTTCTAGATTCTCTAAGACAGCAGGAAACGTGAGTGTGCTGAGAACAAAAGAACGGTGTTTCCTACACTTACAGACATTATATAGTCCAACTCTGCATCTGAAACTGATACAAAGCATTGGTCCTCTAAAATCCAATGCTTGTCTGTTAAAATGAGAAACGTGTAAGCTCTGTGAACGATGTAGTTCGTTTGAGCAGAAAACTGACTGCACTTACCTGAAATGAAGTCTTGCTTGTAGGAAGACACAGAGCCTGGGATTTAACTCCTTTTCTGAAGGGAAACACACAGCTTAGTTCTCATCCATGGATCACACTCTGCTTTAGAGCGAGAAGCACGCACTTGCTTTCTACAGTCTCTAAGAAAGCAGGAAACGTGAGTGTGCTGAGGACAAAAGAACGGTGTTTCCTACACTTACGGACCATATCTAGTCCATCTCTGCTTCTGTAAGTGATACAAAGCACTGGTCCTCTAACATCCAATGCTTGTCAATTAAGATGAGAAACGTTTGAGCTTCGTGAACAATGTAGTTCGTTTGAGCAGAAAAGTGACTGCCCTTCCCTCTAACGAAGTCTTGCTTGTAGGGAGACTCAGAGAATGGGATTTCACTCCATTTCTGAAGTGAAACACACAGCATTGTCCAATTCCTTGATCACACTCTGCTTTAGAACACGAAGCACGCTCTTGCTTTCTAGAGTCTCTAAGACAGCAGGAAACGTGAGTGTGCTGAGAAGAAAAAAACGGTGTTTAATACACATACGGACCATATCTAGTCCAACTCTGCTTCTGAAACTGATAGAAAGTACTGGTCCTCTAACATCCAATGCTTGTCTGTTAAGATGAGAAACGTGTGAGCTCAGTGAACGATGTAGTTCCTTTGAGCTGAAAAGTGACTGCCCTTACCTGAAACGAAGTCTTGCTTGTTGGAAGACTCAGAGCCTGAGATTTAACACCATTTCTGAAGTGAAACACACAGCATAGTTCTCATCCATGGATCACACTCTGCTTTAGAGCGAGAAGCACACTCTTGCTTTATTGAGTCTCTAATACAGCAGGAAATCTGAGTGTGCCCAGATCAAAAGAACGGTGTTTCCTACACATAAGGACAATATGTAATCCAAATCTTCTTCTGAAACTGATAGAATGCACTGGTCCTCTAACATCCAATGCTTGTCTGTTAAGATGAGAAACGTGTGAGCTCAGTGAACGATGTAGTTCCTTTGAGCTGAAATGTGACTGCCCTTACCTGAAACGAAGTCTTGCTTGTAGGAAGACTCAGAGCCTGAGATTTAACTCCATTTCTGAAGTGAAACACACAGCACAGTTCTCATCCATGGATCACACACTGCTTTAGAGCGAGAAGCACCCTCTTGCTTTATAGAGTCTCTAATACAGCAGGAAATCTGAGTGTGCCCACAACAAAAGAACGGTGTTTCCTACACAAATGGACCATATGTAGTCCAAATCTGCTTCTGAAACTGATACAAAGCACTGACCATCTTACATCCAATGCTTGTCATTTAAGATGAGAAACATGTGAGCTTCGTGAAATATGTAGTACGTTTGAGCAGAAAAGTGACTATCCTCACGTGAATTGAAGTCTTCCTTGTAGGAAGACTCAGAGCCTGGGATTTAACTCCATTTCTGAAGTAAAACACACAGCAGTGTAATCATCCATTGATCACACTCTGCTTTACAACAAGAAGCACGCTCTTGCTTTCTAGATTCTCTAAGACAGCAGGAAACGTGAGTGTGCTGAGAACAAAAGAACGGTGTTTCCTACACTTACAGACATTATATAGTCCAACTCTGCATCTGAAACTGATACAAAGCATTGGTCCTCTAAAATCCAATGCTTGTCTGTTAAAATGAGAAACGTGTAAGCTTTGTTAACGATGTAGTTCGTTTGAGCAGAAACTGACTGCACTTACCTGAAATGAAGTCTTGCTTGTAGGAAGACACAGAGCCTGGGATTTAACTCCTTTTCTGAAGGGAAACACACAGCTTAGTTCTCATCCATGGATCACACTCTGCTTTAGAGCGAGAAGCACACACTTGCTTTCTACAGTCTCTATGACAGCAGGAAACGTGAGTGTGCTGAGAACAAAAGAACGGTGTTTCCTACACTTACGGACCATATCTAGTCCATCTCTGATTCTGTAAGTGATACAAAGCACTGGTCCTCTAACATCCAATGCTTGTCAATTAAGATGAGAAACGTTTGAGATTCGTGAACAATGTAGTTTGTTTGAGCAGAAAAGTGACTGCCCTTCCCTCTAACGAAGTCTTGCTTGTAGGGAGACTCAGAGAATGGGATTTCACTCCATTTCTGAAGTGAAACACACAGCATTGTCCAATTCCTTGATCACACTCTGCTTTAGAACACGAAGCACGCTCTAGCTTTCTAGAGTCTCTAAGACAGCAGGAAACGTGAGTGTGCTGAGAAGAAAAAAACGGTGTTTAATACACATACGGACCATATCTAGTCCAACTCTGCTTCCGAAACTGATAGAAAGTACTGGTCCTCTAACATCCAATGCTTGTCTGTTAAGATGAGAAACGTGTGAGCTCAGTGAACGATGTAGTTCCTTTGAGCTGAAAAGTGACTGCCCTTACCTGAAACGAAGTCTTGCTTGTTGGAAGACTCAGAGCCTGAGATTTAACACCATTTCTGAAGTGAAACACACAGCATAGTTCTCATCCATGGATCACACTCTGCTTTAGAGCGAGAAGCACCCTCTTGCTTTATTGAGTCTCTAATACAGCAGGAAATCTGAGTGTGCCCAAATCAATAGAACGGTGTTTGCTACACATAAGGACAATATGTAATCCAAATTTTCTTCTGAAACTGATAGAATGCACTGGTCCTCTAACATCCAATGCTTGTCTGTTAAGATGAGAAACGTGTGAGCTCAGTGAACGATGTAGTTCCTTTGAGCTGAAAAGTGACTGCCCTTACCTGAAACGAAGTCTTGCTTGTAGGAAGACTCAGAGCCTGAGATTTAACTCCATTTCTGAAGTGAAACACACAGCACAGTTCTCATCCATGGATCACACACTGCTTTAGAGCGAGAAGCACCCTCTTGCTTTATAGAGTCTCTAATACAGCAGGAAATCTGAGTGTGCCCACAACAAAAGAACGGTGTTTCCTACACAAATGGACCATATGTAGTCCAAATCTGCTTCTGAAACTGATACAAAGCACTGACCATCTTACATCCAATGCTTGTCATTTAAGATGAGAAACATGTGAGCTTCGTGAAATATGTAGTACGTTTGAGCAGAAAAGTGACTGCCCTCACGTGAATTGAAGTCTTGCTTATAGGAAGACTCAGAGCCTGGGATTTAACTCCATTTCTGAAGTAAAACACACAGCAGTGTAATCATCCATTGATCACACTCTGCTTTAGAATAAGAAGCACGCTCTTGCTTTCTAGATTCTCTAAGACAGCAGGAAACGTGAGTGTGCTGAGAACAAAAGAACGGTGTTTCCTACACTTACAGACATTATATAGTCCAACTCTGCATCTGAAACTGATACAAAGCATTGGTCCTCTAAAATCCAATGCTTCTCTGTTAAGATGAGAAACGTGTGAGATTCGTGAATGATGTAGTTCGTTTGAGCTGAAAAGTGACTGCCCTTACCTGAAACGAAGTCTTGCTTGTAGGAAGACTCAGAGCCTGAGATTTAACTCCATTTCTGAAGTGAAACACACAGCACAGTTCTCATCCATGGATCACACACTGCTTTAGAGCGAGAAGCACACTCTTGCTTTATAGAGTCTCTAATACATCAGGAAATATGAGTGTGCCCAGAACAAAAGAATGGTGTTTCCTACACATAAGGACAATATGTAATCCAAATCTTCTTCTGAAACTGATAGAATGCACTGGTCCTATAACATGCAATGCTTGTCTGTTAAGATGAGAAACGTGTGAGCTTCGTTAACAATGTAGTTCGTTTGAGCAGAAAAGTGACTGCCCTTAAATGAATTGAAGTCTTGCTTGTAGGAAGACTCAGAGCCTGGGATTTAAGTCCATTTCTGAAGTAAAACACACAGCAGTGTAATCATCCATTGATCACACTCTGCTTTAGAACAAGAAGCACGCTCTTGCTATCTAGATTCTCTAAGACAGCAGGAAACGTGAGTGTGCTGAGAACAAAAGAACTGTGTTTCCTACACTTACGGACATTATATAGTCCAACTCTGCATCTGAAACTGATACAAAGCACTGGTCCTCTAAAATCCAATTCTTGTCTGTTAAGATGAGAAACGTGTGAGCTCCGTGAATGATGTAGTTCGTTTGAGCTGAAAAGTGACTGCCCTTACCTGAAACGAAGTCTTGCCTGTAGGAAGACACAGAGTCTGGGATTTAACTCCATTTCTGAAGGGAAACATACAGTATAGTTCTCATCAATGGATCACACTCTGCTCTAGAGCAAGAACCACGCTCTTGCTTTCTAAAATCTCTAAGACAGCATGAAACGTGAGTGTGCCCAGAACAAAAGATCGGTGTTTCCTACACATATGGACCATATGTAGTCCAAATCTGCTTCTGAAACTGATACAAAGCACTGACCCTCTAACATCCAATGCTAGTCCGTTAAGATGAGAAACGTGTGAGCTTTGTGAATGATGTAGTTCGTTTGAGCAGAAAACTGACTGCCCTTACCTGAAATGAAGTCTTGCTTTTAGGAAGACACAGAGCCTGGGATTTAACTCCTTTTCTGAAGGGAAACACACAGCTTAGTTCTCATCCATGGATCACACTCTGCTTTAGAGCGAGAAGCACGCACTTGCTTTCTACCGTCTCTAAGACAGCAGGAAACGTGAGTGTGCTGAGAACAAAAGAACGGTGTTTCCTACACATACGGACCATATCTAGTCCAACTCTGCTTCTGAAAGTGATACAAAGCACTGGTCCTCTAACATCCAATGCTTGTCAATTAAGATGAGAAACGTTTGAGCTTCGTGAACAATGTAGTTCGTTTGAGCAGAAAAGTGACTGCCCTTACCTGAAACGAAGTCTTGCTAGTAGGGAGACTCAGAGCATGGGATTTAACTCCATTTCTGAAGTGAAACACACAGCATTGTCTCATTCATTGAACACACTCTGCTTTAGAACAAGAAGCACGCTCTTGCTTTCTACAGTCTCTAAGACAGCAGGAAACGTGAGTGTGCTGAGAACAAAAGAACGGTGTTTCCTACACTCACGGACCATATCTAGTCCAACTCTGCTTCTGAAAGTGATACAAAGCACTGGTCCTCTAACATCCAATGCTTGTCAGTTCAGAGGAGAAACGTGTGAGCTTAGTGAATGATGTAGTTCCTTTGAACTGAAAAGTGACTGCCCTTACCTGAAACGAAGTCTTGCTTGTAGTAAGACACAGAGCCTGGGATTTAAGTCCATTTCTGAAGGGAAACAAAAAGCATAGTTCTCATCCATGGATCACACTCTGCTTTAGAGCGAGAAGCACACTCTTGCTTTCTAGAGTCTCTAATACAGCAGGAAATCTGAGTGTGCCCAGAACAAAAGAAGGGTGTTTCCTACACATATGGACCATATGTAGTCCAAATCTGCTTCTGAAACTGATACAAAGCACTGACCATCTTACATCCAATGCTTGTCAGTTAAGATGAGAAACATGTGAGCTTCGTGATCGATGTAGTTCGTTTGAGCAGAAAAGTGACTGCCCTTACCTGAAACGAAGTCTTGCTTGTAGGGAGACTCAGAGCATGGGATTTAACTCCATTTCTGAAGTGAAACACACAGCATTGTCTCATTCATTGATCACACTATGCTTTAGAACAAGAAGCACGCTCTTGCTTTCTAGAGTCTCTAATACAGAAGGAAATCTGAGTGTGCCCAGAACAAAAGAATGGTGTTTCCTACACATACTGACTATATGTAGGCCAAATCTTCTTCTGAAACTGATACAATGCACTGGTCCTCTAACATCCAATGCTTGTCTGTTAAGATGAGAAACGTGTGAGCTCAGTGAAGGATGTAGTTCGTTTGAGCTAAAAAGTGACTGCCCTTACCTGAAACGAAGTCTTGCTTGTAGGGAGACTCAGAGCATGGGATTTAACTCCATTTCTGAAGTGAAACACACAGCATTGTCTCTCTCATTGATCACACTCTGCTTTATAACAAGAAGCACACTCTTGCTTTCTAAGGTCTCTAAGACAGCAGGAAACGTGAGTGTGCTGAGAACAAAAGAACGGTGTTTCCTACACATACGGACCATATCCAGTCCAACTCTGCTTCTGAAACTGATAGAAAGGACTGTACTTCTAACATCCAATGCTTGTCTGTTAAGATGAGAAACGTGTGAACTCAGTGAACGATGTAGTTCGTTTGAGCTGAAAAGTGACTGCCCTTACCTGAAACGAAGTCTTGCGTGTAGGAAGACACAGAGTCTGGGATTTAACTCCATTTCTGTAGGGAAACATACAGCATAGTTGTCATCAATCGATCACACTCTGCCTTAGAGCAAGAAGCACGCTCTTGCTTTCTAAAGTCTCTAAGACAGCAGGAAACGTGAGTGTGCCCAGAACAAAAGGTCGGTGTTTCCTACACATATCGACCATATGTAGTCCAAATCTGCTTCTGAAACTGGTACAAAGCACTGACCCTCTAACATCCAATGCTTGTCAGTTAAGATGAGAAACGTGTGAGCTTCGTGAGCGATGTAGTTCGTTTCAGCAGAAAACTGACTGCCCTTTACCTGAAACGAAGTCTTGCTTGTAGGAAGACACAGAGCCTGGGATTTAACTCCTTTTCTGAAGGGAAACACAAAGCTTAGTTCTCATCCATGGATCACACTCCTCTTTAGAGCAAGTAGCACGCTCTTGCTTTCCACAGTCTCTAAGACAGCAGGAAATGTGAGTGTGCTGAGAACAAAAGAACGGTGTTTCCTACACATACAGACCATATCTAGTCCAACTCTGCTTCTGAAAGTGAAACAAAGCACTGGTCCTCTAACATCCAATGCTTGTCAGTTAAGATGCGAAACGTGTGAGCTTAGTGAATGATGTAATTCCTTTGAACTGAAATGTGACTGCCCTTACCTGAAACGAAGTCTTGCTTGTAGTAAGACACAGAGCCTGGGATTTAAGTCCATTTCTGAAGGGAAACACACAGAATAGTTCTCGTCCATGGATCACACTCTGCTTTAGAGCGAGAAGCACACTCTTGCTTTCTAGAGTCTCTAATACAGCAGGAAATTTGAGTGTGCCCAGAACAAAAGAAGGGTGTTTCCTACAATTCCGGACATTATATAGTCCAACTCTGCATCTGAAACTGATACAAAGCACTGGTCCTCTAAAATACAATGCTTGTCTGTTAAGATGAGAAACGTGTGAGCTTCGTGAACGATGTAGTTCGTTTGAGCTGAAAAGTGACTGCCCTTACCTGAAACGAAGTCTTGACTGTAGGAAGACACAGAGTCTGGGATTTAACTCCATTTCTGAAGGGAAACATACAGCATAGTTCTCATCAATGGATCACACTTTGCTTTAGAGCAAGAAGCACGCTCTTGCTTTCTAGAGTCTCTAATACAGCAGGAAATCTGAGTGTGCCCAGAACAAAAGAACGGTGTTTCCTACACATACTGACTATATGTAGTCCAAATCTTCTTCTGAAACTGATACAGTGCACTGGTCCTCTAACATCCAATGCTTGTCTGTTAAGATGAGAAACGTGTGAGATTCGTGAATGATGTAGTTCGTTTGAGCTGAAAAGTGACTGCCCTTACCTGAAACGAAGTCTTGCCTGTAGGAAGACACAGAGTCTGGGATTTAACTCCATTTCTGAAGGGAAACATACAGCATAGTTCTCATCCATGGATCACACTCTGCTTTAGAGCAAGAAACACGCTCTTGCTTTCTAGATTCTCTAATATAGCAGGAAATCTGAGTGTGCCCAGAACAAAAGAACGGTGTTTCCTACACATACAGACCATATCTAGTCCAAATCTGCTTCTGAAACTGATACAAAACACTGACCCTCTAACATCCAATGCTTGTCAGTTAAGAGGAGAAACGTGTGAGCTTAGTGAATGATGTAGTTCCTTTGAACTGAAAAGTGACTGCCCTTACCTGAAACGAAGTCTTGCTTGTAGTAAGACACAGAGCCTGGGATTTAAGCCATTTCTGAAGGGAAACACACAGCATAGTTCTCATCCATGGATCACACTCTGTTTTAGAGCGAGAAGCACACTCTTGCTTTCTAGAGTCTCTAATAGAGCAGGAAATCTGAGTGTGCCCAGAACAAAAGAAGGGTGTTTCCTACACAAATGGACCATATGTAGTCCAAATCTGCTTCTGAAACTGATACAAAGCACTGACCATCTTACATCCAATGCTTGTCAGTTACGATGAGAAATGTGTGTGCTTCGTGAAATATGTAGTACGTTTGAGCAGAAAAGTGACTGCCCTCATGTGAATTGAAGTCTTGCTTGTAGGAAGACTCAGAGCCTGGGATTTAACTCCATTTCTGAAGTAAAACACACAGCAGTGTAATCAACCATTGATCACACTCTGCTTTAGAACAAGAAGCACGCTCTTGCTTTCTAGATTCTCTAAGACAGCAGGAAACGTGAGTGTGCTGAGAACAAAAGAACGGTGTTTCCTACACTTACAGACATTATATAGTCCAACTCTGCATCTGAAACTGATACAAAGCATTGGTCCTCTAACATCCAATGCTTGTATGTTAAGATGAGAAACGTGTGAGCTCAGTGAACGATGTAGTTCCTTTGAGCTGAAAAGTGACTGCCCTTACCTGAAACGAAGTCTTGCTTGTAGGAAGACTCAGAGCCAGGGATTTAACTCCATTTCTGAAGTGAAACACACAGCACAGTTCTCATCCATGGATCACACACTGCTTTAGAGCGAGAAGCACACTCTTGCTTTATAGAGTCTCTAATACATCAGGAAATATGAGTGTGCCCAGAACAAAAGAATGGTGTTTCCTACACATAAGGACAATATGTAATCCAAATCTTCTTCTGAAACTGATAGAATGCACTGGTCCTATAACATGCAATGCTTGTCTGTTAAGATGAGAAACGTGTGAGCTTCGTTAACAATGTAGTTCGTTTGAGCAGAAAAGTGACTGCCCTTAAATGAATTGAAGTCTTGCTTGTAGGAAGACTCAGAGCCTGGGATTTAACTCCATTTCTGAAGTAAAACACACAGCAGTGTAATCATCCATTGATCACACTCTGCTTTAGAACAAGAAGCACGCTCTTGCTATCTAGATTCTCTAAGACAGCAGGAAACGTGAGTGTGCTGAGAACAAAAGAACTGTGTTTCCTACACTTACGGACATTATATAGTCCAACTCTGCATCTGAAACTGATACAAAGCACTGGTCCTCTAAAATCCAATTCTTGTCTCTTAAGATGAGAAACGTGTGAGCTCCGTGAATGATGTAGTTCGTTTGAGCTGAAAAGTGACTGCCCTTACCTGAAACGAAGTCTTGCCTGTAGGAAGACACAGAGTCTGGGATTTAACTCCATTTCTGAAGGGAAACATACAGTATAGTTCTCATCAATGGATCACACTCTGCTCTAGAGCAAGAACCACGCTCTTGCTTTCTAAAAGCTCTAAGACAGCATGAAACGTGAGTGTGCCCAGAACAAAAGATCGGTGTTTCCTACACATATGGACCATATGTAGTCCAAATCTGCTTCTGAAACTGATACAAAGCACTGACCCTCTAACATCCAATGCTAGTCCGTTAAGATGAGAAACGTGTGAGCTTTGTGAATGATGTAGTTCGTTTGAGCAGAAAACTGACTGCCCTTACCTGAAATGAAGTCTTGCTTTTAGGAAGACACAGAGCCTGGGATTTAACTCCTTTTCTGAAGGGAAACACACAGCTTAGTTCTCATCCATGGATCACACTCTGCTTTAGAGCGAGAAGCACGCTCTTGCTTTCTACCGTCTCTAAGACAGCAGGAAACGTGAGTGTGCTGAGAACAAAAGAACGGTGTTTCCTACACATACGGACCATATCTAGTCCAACTCTGCTTCTGAAAGTGATACAAAGCACTGGTCCTCTAACATCCAATGCTTGTCAATTAAGATGAGAAACGTTTGAGCTTCGTGAACAATGTAGTTCGTTTGAGCAGAGAAGTGACTGCCCTTACCTGAAACGAAGTCTTGCTAGTAGGGAGACTCAGAGCATGGGATTTAACTCCATTTCTGAAGTGAAACACACAGCATTGTCTCATTCATTGAACACACTCTGCTTTAGAACAAGAAGCACGCTCTTGCTTTCTACAGTCTCTAAGACAGCAGGAAACGTGAGTGTGCTGAGAACAAAAGAACGGTGTTTCCTACACATACGGACCATATCTAGTCCAACTCTGCTTCTGAAAGTGATACAAAGCACTGGTCTTCTAACATCCAATGCTTGTCAGTTAAGAGGAGAAACGTGTGAGCTTAGTGAATGATGTAGTTCCTTTGAACTGAAAAGTGACTGCCCTTACCTGAAACGAAGTCTTGCTTGTAGTAAGACACAGAGCCTGGGATTTAAGTCCATTTCTGAAGGGAAACAAAAAGCATAGTTCTCATCCATGGATCACACTCTGCTTTAGAGCGAGAAGCACACTCTTGCTTTCTAGAGTCTCTAATACAGCAGGAAATCTGAGTGTGCCCAGAACAAAAGAAGGGTGTTTCCTACACATATGGACCATATGTAGTCCAAATCTGCTTCTGAAACTGATACAAAGCACTGACCATCTTACATCCAATGCTTGTCAGTTAAGATGAGAAACATGTGAGCTTCGTGATCGATGTAGTTCGTTTGAGCAGAAAAGTGACTGCCCTTACCTGAAACGAAGTCTTGCTTGTAGGGAGACTCAGAGCATGGGATTTAACTCCATTTCTGAAGTGAAACACACAGCATTGTCTCATTCATTGATCACACTCTGCTTTAGAACAAGAAGCACGCTCTTGCTTTCTAGAGTCTCTAATACAGAAGGAAATCTGAGTGTGCCCAGAACAAAAGAATGGTGTTTCCTACACATACTGACTATATGTAGGCCAAATCTTCTTCTGAAACTGATACAATGCACTGGTCCTCTAACATCCAATGCTTGTCTGTTAAGATGAGAAACGTGTGAGCTCAGTGAAGGATGTAGTTCGTTTGAGCTAAAAAGTGACTGCCCTTACCTGAAACGAAGTCTTGCTTGTAGGGAGACTCAGAGCATGGGATTTAACTCCATTTCTGAAGTGAAACACACAGCATTGTCTCACTCATTGATCACACTCTGCTTTATAACAAGAAGCACACTCTTGCTTTCTACAGTCTCTAAGACAGCAGGAAACGTGAGTGTGCTGAGAACAAAAGAACGGTGTTTCCTACACATACGGACCATATCCAGTCCAACTCTGCTTCTGAAACTGATACAGTGCACTGGTCCTCTAACATCCAATGCTTGTCAGTTAAGATGAGAAACGTGTGAGCTCAGTGAAGGATGTAGTTCGTTTGAGCTGAAAAGTGACTGCCCTTACCTGAAACGAAGTCTTGCTTGTAGGAAGACACAGAGCCTGGGATTTAACTCCTTTTCTGAAGGGAAACACAAAGCTTAGTTCTCATCCATGGATCACACTCCTCTTTAGAGCAAGTAGCACGCTCTTGCTTTCTACAGTCTCTAAGACAGCAGGAAATGTGAGTGTGCTGAGAACAAAAGAACGGTGTTTCCTACACATACAGACCATATCTAGTCCAACTCTGCTTCTGAAAGTGAAACAAAGCACTGGTCCTCTAACATCCAATGCTTGTCAGTTAAGATGCGAAACGTGTGAGCTTAGTGAATGATGTAATTCCTTTGAACTGAAAAGTGACTGCCCTTACCTGAAACGAAGTCTTGCTTGTAGTAAGACACAGAGCCTGGGATTTAAGTCCATTTCTGAAGGGAAACACACAGCATAGTTCTCGTCCATGGATCACACTCTGCTTTAGAGCGAGAAGCACACTCTTGCTTTCTAGAGTCTCTAATACAGCAGGAAATCTGAGTGTGCCCAGAACAAAAGAAGGGTGTTTCCTACAATTACGGACATTATATAGTCCAACTCTGCATCTGAAACTGATTCAAAGCACTGGTCCTCTAAAATACAATGCTTGTCTGTTAAGATGAGAAACGTGTGAGCTTCGTGAACGATGTAGTTCGTTTGAGCTGAAAAGTGACTGCCCTTACCTGAAACGAAGTCTTGACTGTAGGAAGACACAGAGTCTGGGATTTAACTCCATTTCTGAAGGGAAACATACAGCATAGTTCTCATCAATGGATCACACTTTGCTTTAGAGCAAGAAGCACGCTCTTGCTTTCTAGAGTCTCTAATACAGCAGGAAATCTGAGTGTGCCCAGAACAAAAGAACGGTGTTTCCTACACATACTGACTATATGTAGTCCAAATCTTCTTCTGAAACTGATACAGTGCACTGGTCCTCTAACATCCAATGCTTGTCTGTTAAGATGAGAAACGTGTGAGCTCAGTGAAGGATGTAGTTCGTTTGAGCTGAAAAGTGACTGCCCTTACCTGAAATGAAGTCTTGCTTGTAGGAAGACACAGAGCCTAGGATTTAACTCCTTTTCTGAAGGGAAACACACAGCTTAGTTCTCATCCGTGGATCACACTCTGCTTTAGAGCGAAAAGCACGCACTTGCTTTCTACAGTCTCTAAGACAGCAGGAAACGTGAGTTTGCTGAGAACAAAAGAACGGTGTTTCCTACACTTACGGACCATATCTACTCCAACTCTGCTTCTGAAAGTGATACAAAGCACTGGTCCTCTAACATCCAATGCTTGTCAGTTAAGAGGAGAAACGTGTGAGCTTAGTGAATGATGTAGTTCCTTTGAACTGAAAAGTGACTGCCCTTACCTGAAACGAAGTCTTGCTTGTAGTAAGACACAGAGCCTGGGATTTAAGCCATTTCTGAAGGGAAACACACAGCATAGTTCTCATCCATGGATCACACTCTGTTTTAGAGCGAGAAGCACACTCTTGCTTTCTAGAGTCTCTAATAGAGCAGGAAATCTGAGTGTGCCCAGAACAAAAGAAGGGTGTTTCCTACACAAATGGACCATATGTAGTCCAAATCTGCTTCTGAAACTGATACAAAGCACTGACCATCTTACATCCAATGCTTGTCAGTTACGATGAGAAATGTGTGAGCTTCGTGAAATATGTAGTACGTTTGAGCAGAAAAGTGACTGCCCTCATGTGAATTGAAGTCTTGCTTGTAGGAAGACTCAGAGCCTGGGATTTAACTCCATTTCTGAAGTAAAACACACAGCAGTGTAATCAACCATTGATCACACTCTGCTTTAGAACAAGAAGCACGCTCTTGCTTTCTAGATTCTCTAAGACAGCAGGAAACGTGAGTGTGCTGAGAACAAAAGAACGGTGTTTCCTACACTTACAGACATTATATAGTCCAACTCTGCATCTGAAACTGATACAAAGCATTGGTCCTCTAACATCCAATGCTTGTATGTTAAGATGAGAAACGTGTGAGCTCAGTGAACGATGTAGTTCCTTTGAGCTGAAAAGTGACTGCCCTTACCTGAAACGAAGTCTTGCTTGTAGGAAGACTCAGAGCCAGGGATTTAACTCCATTTCTGAAGTGAAACACACAGCACAGTTCTCATCCATGGATCACACACTGCTTTAGAGCGAGAAGCACACTCTTGCTTTATAGAGTCTCTAATACATCAGGAAATATGAGTGTGCCCAGAACAAAAGAATGGTGTTTCCTACACATAAGGACAATATGTAATCCAAATCTTCTTCTGAAACTGATAGAATGCACTGGTCCTATAACATGCAATGCTTGTCTGTTAAGATGAGAAACGTGTGAGCTTCGTTAACAATGTAGTTCGTTTGAGCAGAAAAGTGACTGCCCTTAAATGAATTGAAGTCTTGCTTGTAGGAAGACTCAGAGCCTGGGATTTAACTCCATTTCTGAAGTAAAACACACAGCAGTGTAATCATCCATTGATCACACTCTGCTTTAGAACAAGAAGCACGCTCTTGCTATCTAGATTCTCTAAGACAGCAGGAAACGTGAGTGTGCTGAGAACAAAAGAACTGTGTTTCCTACACTTACGGACATTATATAGTCCAACTCTGCATCTGAAACTGATACAAAGCACTGGTCCTCTAAAATCCAATTCTTGTCTCTTAAGATGAGAAACGTGTGAGCTCCGTGAATGATGTAGTTCGTTTGAGCTGAAAAGTGACTGCCCTTACCTGAAACGAAGTCTTGCCTGTAGGAAGACACAGAGTCTGGGATTTAACTCCATTTCTGAAGGGAAACATACAGTATAGTTCTCATCAATGGATCACACTCTGCTCTAGAGCAAGAACCACGCTCTTGCTTTCTAAAAGCTCTAAGACAGCATGAAACGTGAGTGTGCCCAGAACAAAAGATCGGTGTTTCCTACACATATGGACCATATGTAGTCCAAATCTGCTTCTGAAACTGATACAAAGCACTGACCCTCTAACATCCAATGCTAGTCCGTTAAGATGAGAAACGTGTGAGCTTTGTGAATGATGTAGTTCGTTTGAGCAGAAAACTGACTGCCCTTACCTGAAATGAAGTCTTGCTTTTAGGAAGACACAGAGCCTGGGATTTAACTCCTTTTCTGAAGGGAAACACACAGCTTAGTTCTCATCCATGGATCACACTCTGCTTTAGAGCGAGAAGCACGCTCTTGCTTTCTACCGTCTCTAAGACAGCAGGAAACGTGAGTGTGCTGAGAACAAAAGAACGGTGTTTCCTACACATACGGACCATATCTAGTCCAACTCTGCTTCTGAAAGTGATACAAAGCACTGGTCCTCTAACATCCAATGCTTGTCAATTAAGATGAGAAACGTTTGAGCTTCGTGAACAATGTAGTTCGTTTGAGCAGAGAAGTGACTGCCCTTACCTGAAACGAAGTCTTGCTAGTAGGGAGACTCAGAGCATGGGATTTAACTCCATTTCTGAAGTGAAACACACAGCATTGTCTCATTCATTGAACACACTCTGCTTTAGAACAAGAAGCACGCTCTTGCTTTCTACAGTCTCTAAGACAGCAGGAAACGTGAGTGTGCTGAGAACAAAAGAACGGTGTTTCCTACACATACGGACCATATCTAGTCCAACTCTGCTTCTGAAAGTGATACAAAGCACTGGTCTTCTAACATCCAATGCTTGTCAGTTAAGAGGAGAAACGTGTGAGCTTAGTGAATGATGTAGTTCCTTTGAACTGAAAAGTGACTGCCCTTACCTGAAACGAAGTCTTGCTTGTAGTAAGACACAGAGCCTGGGATTTAAGTCCATTTCTGAAGGGAAACAAAAAGCATAGTTCTCATCCATGGATCACACTCTGCTTTAGAGCGAGAAGCACACTCTTGCTTTCTAGAGTCTCTAATACAGCAGGAAATCTGAGTGTGCCCAGAACAAAAGAAGGGTGTTTCCTACACATATGGACCATATGTAGTCCAAATCTGCTTCTGAAACTGATACAAAGCACTGACCATCTTACATCCAATGCTTGTCAGTTAAGATGAGAAACATGTGAGCTTCGTGATCGATGTAGTTCGTTTGAGCAGAAAAGTGACTGCCCTTACCTGAAACGAAGTCTTGCTTGTAGGGAGACTCAGAGCATGGGATTTAACTCCATTTCTGAAGTGAAACACACAGCATTGTCTCATTCATTGATCACACTCTGCTTTAGAACAAGAAGCACGCTCTTGCTTTCTAGAGTCTCTAATACAGAAGGAAATCTGAGTGTGCCCAGAACAAAAGAATGGTGTTTCCTACACATACTGACTATATGTAGGCCAAATCTTCTTCTGAAACTGATACAATGCACTGGTCCTCTAACATCCAATGCTTGTCTGTTAAGATGAGAAACGTGTGAGCTCAGTGAAGGATGTAGTTCGTTTGAGCTAAAAAGTGACTGCCCTTACCTGAAACGAAGTCTTGCTTGTAGGGAGACTCAGAGCATGGGATTTAACTCCATTTCTGAAGTGAAACACACAGCATTGTCTCACTCATTGATCACACTCTGCTTTATAACAAGAAGCACACTCTTGCTTTCTACAGTCTCTAAGACAGCAGGAAACGTGAGTGTGCTGAGAACAAAAGAACGGTGTTTCCTACACATACGGACCATATCCAGTCCAACTCTGCTTCTGAAACTGATAGAAAGGACTGGTCTTCTAACATCCAATGCTTGTCTGTTAAGATGAGAAACGTGTGAACTCAGTGAACGATGTAGTTCGTTTGAGCTGAAAAGTGACTGCCCTTACCTGAAATGAAGTCTTGCGTGTAGGAAGACACAGAGTCTGGGATTTAACTCCATTTCTGTAGGGAAACATACAGCATAGTTCTCATCAATCGATCACACTCTGCCTTAGAGCAAGAAGCACGCTCTTGCTTTCTAAAGTCTCTAAGACAGCAGGAAACGTGAGTGTGCCCAGAACAAAAGGTCGGTGTTTCCTACACATATCGACCATATGTAGTCCAAATCTGCTTCTGAAACTGATACAGTGCACTGGTCCTCTAACATCCAATGCTTGTCAGTTAAGATGAGAAACGTGTGAGCTCAGTGAAGGATGTAGTTCGTTTGAGCTGAAAAGTGACTGCCCTTACCTGAAACGAAGTCTTGCTTGTAGGAAGACACAGAGCCTGGGATTTAACTCCTTTTCTGAAGGGAAACACAAAGCTTAGTTCTCATCCATGGATCACACTCCTCTTTAGAGCAAGTAGCACGCTCTTGCTTTCTACAGTCTCTAAGACAGCAGGAAATGTGAGTGTGCTGAGAACAAAAGAACGGTGTTTCCTACACATACAGACCATATCTAGTCCAACTCTGCTTCTGAAAGTGAAACAAAGCACTGGTCCTCTAACATCCAATGCTTGTCAGTTAAGATGCGAAACGTGTGAGCTTAGTGAATGATGTAATTCCTTTGAACTGAAAAGTGACTGCCCTTACCTGAAACGAAGTCTTGCTTGTAGTAAGACACAGAGCCTGGGATTTAAGTCCATTTCTGAAGGGAAACACACAGCATAGTTCTCGTCCATGGATCACACTCTGCTTTAGAGCGAGAAGCACACTCTTGCTTTCTAGAGTCTCTAATACAGCAGGAAATCTGAGTGTGCCCAGAACAAAAGAAGGGTGTTTCCTACAATTACGGACATTATATAGTCCAACTCTGCATCTGAAACTGATTCAAAGCACTGGTCCTCTAAAATACAATGCTTGTCTGTTAAGATGAGAAACGTGTGAGCTTCGTGAACGATGTAGTTCGTTTGAGCTGAAAAGTGACTGCCCTTACCTGAAACGAAGTCTTGACTGTAGGAAGACACAGAGTCTGGGATTTAACTCCATTTCTGAAGGGAAACATACAGCATAGTTCTCATCAATGGATCACACTTTGCTTTAGAGCAAGAAGCACGCTCTTGCTTTCTAGAGTCTCTAATACAGCAGGAAATCTGAGTGTGCCCAGAACAAAAGAACGGTGTTTCCTACACATACTGACTATATGTAGTCCAAATCTTCTTCTGAAACTGATACAGTGCACTGGTCCTCTAACATCCAATGCTTGTCTGTTAAGATGAGAAACGTGTGAGCTCAGTGAAGGATGTAGTTCGTTTGAGCTGAAAAGTGACTGCCCTTACCTGAAATGAAGTCTTGCTTGTAGGAAGACACAGAGCCTAGGATTTAACTCCTTTTCTGAAGGGAAACACACAGCTTAGTTCTCATCCGTGGATCACACTCTGCTTTAGAGCGAAAAGCACGCACTTGCTTTCTACAGTCTCTAAGACAGCAGGAAACGTGAGTTTGCTGAGAACAAAAGAACGGTGTTTCCTACACTTACGGACCATATCTAGTCCAACTCTGCTTCTGAAAGTGATACAAAGCACTGGTCCTCTAACATCCAATGCTTGTCAGTTAAGAGGAGAAACGTGTGAGCTTAGTGAATGATGTAGTTCCTTTGAACTGAAAAGTGACTGCCCTTACCTGAAACGAAGTCTTGCTTGTAGTAAGACACAGAGCCTGGGATTTAAGCCATTTCTGAAGGGAAACACACAGCATAGTTCTCATCCATGGATCACACTCTGTTTTAGAGCGAGAAGCACACTCTTGCTTTCTAGAGTCTCTAATAGAGCAGGAAATCTGAGTGTGCCCAGAACAAAAGAAGGGTGTTTCCTACACAAATGGACCATATGTAGTCCAAATCTGCTTCTGAAACTGATACAAAGCACTGACCATCTTACATCCAATGCTTGTCAGTTACGATGAGAAATGTGTGAGCTTCGTGAAATATGTAGTACGTTTGAGCAGAAAAGTGACTGCCCTCATGTGAATTGAAGTCTTGCTTGTAGGAAGACTCAGAGCCTGGGATTTAACTCCATTTCTGAAGTAAAACACACAGCAGTGTAATCAACCATTGATCACACTCTGCTTTAGAACAAGAAGCACGCTCTTGCTTTCTAGATTCTCTAAGACAGCAGGAAACGTGAGTGTGCTGAGAACAAAAGAACGGTGTTTCCTACACTTACAGACATTATATAGTCCAACTCTGCATCTGAAACTGATACAAAGCATTGGTCCTCTAACATCCAATGCTTGTATGTTAAGATGAGAAACGTGTGAGCTCAGTGAACGATGTAGTTCCTTTGAGCTGAAAAGTGACTGCCCTTACCTGAAACGAAGTCTTGCTTGTAGGAAGACTCAGAGCCAGGGATTTAACTCCATTTCTGAAGTGAAACACACAGCACAGTTCTCATCCATGGATCACACACTGCTTTAGAGCGAGAAGCACACTCTTGCTTTATAGAGTCTCTAATACATCAGGAAATATGAGTGTGCCCAGAACAAAAGAATGGTGTTTCCTACACATAAGGACAATATGTAATCCAAATCTTCTTCTGAAACTGATAGAATGCACTGGTCCTATAACATGCAATGCTTGTCTGTTAAGATGAGAAACGTGTGAGCTTCGTTAACAATGTAGTTCGTTTGAGCAGAAAAGTGACTGCCCTTAAATGAATTGAAGTCTTGCTTGTAGGAAGACTCAGAGCCTGGGATTTAACTCCATTTCTGAAGTAAAACACATAGCAGTGTAATCATCCATTGATCACACTCTGCTTTAGAACAAGAAGCACGCTCTTGCTATCTAGATTCTCTAAGACAGCAGGAAACGTGAGTGTGCTGAGAACAAAAGAACTGTGTTTCCTACACTTACGGACATTATATAGTCCAACTCTGCATCTGAAACTGATACAAAGCACTGGTCCTCTAAAATCCAATTCTTGTCTCTTAAGATGAGAAACGTGTGAGCTCCGTGAATGATGTAGTTCGTTTGAGCTGAAAAGTGACTGCCCTTACCTGAAACGAAGTCTTGCCTGTAGGAAGACACAGAGTCTGGGATTTAACTCCATTTCTGAAGGGAAACATACAGTATAGTTCTCATCAATGGATCACACTCTGCTCTAGAGCAAGAACCACGCTCTTGCTTTCTAAAAGCTCTAAGACAGCATGAAACGTGAGTGTGCCCAGAACAAAAGATCGGTGTTTCCTACACATATGGACCATATGTAGTCCAAATCTGCTTCTGAAACTGATACAAAGCACTGACCCTCTAACATCCAATGCTAGTCCGTTAAGATGAGAAACGTGTGAGCTTTGTGAATGATGTAGTTCGTTTGAGCAGAAAACTGACTGCCCTTACCTGAAATGAAGTCTTGCTTTTAGGAAGACACAGAGCCTGGGATTTAACTCCTTTTCTGAAGGGAAACACACAGCTTAGTTCTCATCCATGGATCACACTCTGCTTTAGAGCGAGAAGCACGCTCTTGCTTTCTACCGTCTCTAAGACAGCAGGAAACGTGAGTGTGCTGAGAACAAAAGAACGGTGTTTCCTACACATACGGACCATATCTAGTCCAACTCTGCTTCTGAAAGTGATACAAAGCACTGGTCCTCTAACATCCAATGCTTGTCAATTAAGATGAGAAACGTTTGAGCTTCGTGAACAATGTAGTTCGTTTGAGCAGAGAAGTGACTGCCCTTACCTGAAACGAAGTCTTGCTAGTAGGGAGACTCAGAGCATGGGATTTAACTCCATTTCTGAAGTGAAACACACAGCATTGTCTCATTCATTGAACACACTCTGCTTTAGAACAAGAAGCACGCTCTTGCTTTCTACAGTCTCTAAGACAGCAGGAAACGTGAGTGTGCTGAGAACAAAAGAACGGTGTTTCCTACACATACGGACCATATCTAGTCCAACTCTGCTTCTGAAAGTGATACAAAGCACTGGTCTTCTAACATCCAATGCTTGTCAGTTAAGAGGAGAAACGTGTGAGCTTAGTGAATGATGTAGTTCCTTTGAACTGAAAAGTGACTGCCCTTACCTGAAACGAAGTCTTGCTTGTAGTAAGACACAGAGCCTGGGATTTAAGTCCATTTCTGAAGGGAAACAAAAAGCATAGTTCTCATCCATGGATCACACTCTGCTTTAGAGCGAGAAGCACACTCTTGCTTTCTAGAGTCTCTAATACAGCAGGAAATCTGAGTGTGCCCAGAACAAAAGAAGGGTGTTTCCTACACATATGGACCATATGTAGTCCAAATCTGCTTCTGAAACTGATACAAAGCACTGACCATCTTACATCCAATGCTTGTCAGTTAAGATGAGAAACATGTGAGCTTCGTGATCGATGTAGTTCGTTTGAGCAGAAAAGTGACTGCCCTTACCTGAAACGAAGTCTTGCTTGTAGGGAGACTCAGAGCATGGGATTTAACTCCATTTCTGAAGTGAAACACACAGCATTGTCTCATTCATTGATCACACTCTGCTTTAGAACAAGAAGCACGCTCTTGCTTTCTAGAGTCTCTAATACAGAAGGAAATCTGAGTGTGCCCAGAACAAAAGAATGGTGTTTCCTACACATACTGACTATATGTAGGCCAAATCTTCTTCTGAAACTGATACAATGCACTGGTCCTCTAACATCCAATGCTTGTCTGTTAAGATGAGAAACGTGTGAGCTCAGTGAAGGATGTAGTTCGTTTGAGCTAAAAAGTGACTGCCCTTACCTGAAACGAAGTCTTGCTTGTAGGGAGACTCAGAGCATGGGATTTAACTCCATTTCTGAAGTGAAACACACAGCATTGTCTCACTCATTGATCACACTCTGCTTTATAACAAGAAGCACACTCTTGCTTTCTACAGTCTCTAAGACAGCAGGAAACGTGAGTGTGCTGAGAACAAAAGAACGGTGTTTCCTACACATACGGACCATATCCAGTCCAACTCTGCTTCTGAAACTGATAGAAAGGACTGGTCTTCTAACATCCAATGCTTGTCTGTTAAGATGAGAAACGTGTGAACTCAGTGAACGATGTAGTTCGTTTGAGCTGAAAAGTGACTGCCCTTACCTGAAATGAAGTCTTGCGTGTAGGAAGACACAGAGTCTGGGATTTAACTCCATTTCTGTAGGGAAACATACAGCATAGTTCTCATCAATCGATCACACTCTGCCTTAGAGCAAGAAGCACGCTCTTGCTTTCTAAAGTCTCTAAGACAGCAGGAAACGTGAGTGTGCCCAGAACAAAAGGTCGGTGTTTCCTACACATATCGACCATATGTAGTCCAAATCTGCTTCTGAAACTGATACAGTGCACTGGTCCTCTAACATCCAATGCTTGTCTGTTAAGATGAGAAACGTGTGAGCTCAGTGAAGGATGTAGTTCGTTTGAGCTGAAAAGTGACTGCCCTTACCTGAAACGAAGTCTTGCTTGTAGGAAGACACAGAGCCTGGGATTTAACTCCTTTTCTGAAGGGAAACACAAAGCTTAGTTCTCATCCATGGATCACACTCCTCTTTAGAGCAAGTAGCACGCTCTTGCTTTCTACAGTCTCTAAGACAGCAGGAAATGTGAGTGTGCTGAGAACAAAAGAACGGTGTTTCCTACACATACAGACCATATCTAGTCCAACTCTGCTTCTGAAAGTGAAACAAAGCACTGGTCCTCTAACATCCAATGCTTGTCAGTTAAGATGCGAAACGTGTGAGCTTAGTGAATGATGTAATTCCTTTGAACTGAAAAGTGACTGCCCTTACCTGAAACGAAGTCTTGCTTGTAGTAAGACACAGAGCCTGGGATTTAAGTCCATTTCTGAAGGGAAACACACAGCATAGTTCTCGTCCATGGATCACACTCTGCTTTAGAGCGAGAAGCACACTCTTGCTTTCTAGAGTCTCTAATACAGCAGGAAATCTGAGTGTGCCCAGAACAAAAGAAGGGTGTTTCCTACAATTACGGACATTATATAGTCCAACTCTGCATCTGAAACTGATTCAAAGCACTGGTCCTCTAAAATACAATGCTTGTCTGTTAAGATGAGAAACGTGTGAGCTTCGTGAACGATGTAGTTCGTTTGAGCTGAAAAGTGACTGCCCTTACCTGAAACGAAGTCTTGACTGTAGGAAGACACAGAGTCTGGGATTTAACTCCATTTCTGAAGGGAAACATACAGCATAGTTCTCATCAATGGATCACACTTTGCTTTAGAGCAAGAAGCACGCTCTTGCTTTCTAGAGTCTCTAATACAGCAGGAAATCTGAGTGTGCCCAGAACAAAAGAACGGTGTTTCCTACACATACTGACTATATGTAGTCCAAATCTTCTTCTGAAACTGATACAGTGCACTGGTCCTCTAACATCCAATGCTTGTCTGTTAAGATGAGAAACGTGTGAGCTCAGTGAAGGATGTAGTTCGTTTGAGCTGAAAAGTGACTGCCCTTACCTGAAATGAAGTCTTGCTTGTAGGAAGACACAGAGCCTAGGATTTAACTCCTTTTCTGAAGGGAAACACACAGCTTAGTTCTCATCCGTGGATCACACTCTGCTTTAGAGCGAAAAGCACGCACTTGCTTTCTACAGTCTCTAAGACAGCAGGAAACGTGAGTTTGCTGAGAACAAAAGAACGGTGTTTCCTACACTTACGGACCATATCTAGTCCAACTCTGCTTCTGAAAGTGATACAAAGCACTGGTCCTCTAACATCCAATGCTTGTCAGTTAAGAGGAGAAACGTGTGAGCTTAGTGAATGATGTAGTTCCTTTGAACTGAAAAGTGACTGCCCTTACCTGAAACGAAGTCTTGCTTGTAGTAAGACACAGAGCCTGGGATTTAAGCCATTTCTGAAGGGAAACACACAGCATAGTTCTCATCCATGGATCACACTCTGTTTTAGAGCGAGAAGCACACTCTTGCTTTCTAGAGTCTCTAATAGAGCAGGAAATCTGAGTGTGCCCAGAACAAAAGAAGGGTGTTTCCTACACAAATGGACCATATGTAGTCCAAATCTGCTTCTGAAACTGATACAAAGCACTGACCATCTTACATCCAATGCTTGTCAGTTACGATGAGAAATGTGTGAGCTTCGTGAAATATGTAGTACGTTTGAGCAGAAAAGTGACTGCCCTCATGTGAATTGAAGTCTTGCTTGTAGGAAGACTCAGAGCCTGGGATTTAACTCCATTTCTGAAGTAAAACACACAGCAGTGTAATCAACCATTGATCACACTCTGCTTTAGAACAAGAAGCACGCTCTTGCTTTCTAGATTCTCTAAGACAGCAGGAAACGTGAGTGTGCTGAGAACAAAAGAACGGTGTTTCCTACACTTACAGACATTATATAGTCCAACTCTGCATCTGAAACTGATACAAAGCATTGGTCCTCTAACATCCAATGCTTGTATGTTAAGATGAGAAACGTGTGAGCTCAGTGAACGATGTAGTTCCTTTGAGCTGAAAAGTGACTGCCCTTACCTGAAACGAAGTCTTGCTTGTAGGAAGACTCAGAGCCAGGGATTTAACTCCATTTCTGAAGTGAAACACACAGCACAGTTCTCATCCATGGATCACACACTGCTTTAGAGCGAGAAGCACACTCTTGCTTTATAGAGTCTCTAATACATCAGGAAATATGAGTGTGCCCAGAACAAAAGAATGGTGTTTCCTACACATAAGGACAATATGTAATCCAAATCTTCTTCTGAAACTGATAGAATGCACTGGTCCTATAACATGCAATGCTTGTCTGTTAAGATGAGAAACGTGTGAGCTTCGTTAACAATGTAGTTCGTTTGAGCAGAAAAGTGACTGCCCTTAAATGAATTGAAGTCTTGCTTGTAGGAAGACTCAGAGCCTGGGATTTAACTCCATTTCTGAAGTAAAACACATAGCAGTGTAATCATCCATTGATCACACTCTGCTTTAGAACAAGAAGCACGCTCTTGCTATCTAGATTCTCTAAGACAGCAGGAAACGTGAGTGTGCTGAGAACAAAAGAACTGTGTTTCCTACACTTACGGACATTATATAGTCCAACTCTGCATCTGAAACTGATACAAAGCACTGGTCCTCTAAAATCCAATTCTTGTCTCTTAAGATGAGAAACGTGTGAGCTCCGTGAATGATGTAGTTCGTTTGAGCTGAAAAGTGACTGCCCTTACCTGAAACGAAGTCTTGCCTGTAGGAAGACACAGAGTCTGGGATTTAACTCCATTTCTGAAGGGAAACATACAGTATAGTTCTCATCAATGGATCACACTCTGCTCTAGAGCAAGAACCACGCTCTTGCTTTCTAAAAGCTCTAAGACAGCATGAAACGTGAGTGTGCCCAGAACAAAAGATCGGTGTTTCCTACACATATGGACCATATGTAGTCCAAATCTGCTTCTGAAACTGATACAAAGCACTGACCCTCTAACATCCAATGCTAGTCCGTTAAGATGAGAAACGTGTGAGCTTTGTGAATGATGTAGTTCGTTTGAGCAGAAAACTGACTGCCCTTACCTGAAATGAAGTCTTGCTTTTAGGAAGACACAGAGCCTGGGATTTAACTCCTTTTCTGAAGGGAAACACACAGCTTAGTTCTCATCCATGGATCACACTCTGCTTTAGAGCGAGAAGCACGCTCTTGCTTTCTACCGTCTCTAAGACAGCAGGAAACGTGAGTGTGCTGAGAACAAAAGAACGGTGTTTCCTACACATACGGACCATATCTAGTCCAACTCTGCTTCTGAAAGTGATACAAAGCACTGGTCCTCTAACATCCAATGCTTGTCAATTAAGATGAGAAACGTTTGAGCTTCGTGAACAATGTAGTTCGTTTGAGCAGAGAAGTGACTGCCCTTACCTGAAACGAAGTCTTGCTAGTAGGGAGACTCAGAGCATGGGATTTAACTCCATTTCTGAAGTGAAACACACAGCATTGTCTCATTCATTGAACACACTCTGCTTTAGAACAAGAAGCACGCTCTTGCTTTCTACAGTCTCTAAGACAGCAGGAAACGTGAGTGTGCTGAGAACAAAAGAACGGTGTTTCCTACACATACGGACCATATCTAGTCCAACTCTGCTTCTGAAAGTGATACAAAGCACTGGTCTTCTAACATCCAATGCTTGTCAGTTAAGAGGAGAAACGTGTGAGCTTAGTGAATGATGTAGTTCCTTTGAACTGAAAAGTGACTGCCCTTACCTGAAACGAAGTCTTGCTTGTAGTAAGACACAGAGCCTGGGATTTAAGTCCATTTCTGAAGGGAAACAAAAAGCATAGTTCTCATCCATGGATCACACTCTGCTTTAGAGCGAGAAGCACACTCTTGCTTTCTAGAGTCTCTAATACAGCAGGAAATCTGAGTGTGCCCAGAACAAAAGAAGGGTGTTTCCTACACATATGGACCATATGTAGTCCAAATCTGCTTCTGAAACTGATACAAAGCACTGACCATCTTACATCCAATGCTTGTCAGTTAAGATGAGAAACATGTGAGCTTCGTGATCGATGTAGTTCGTTTGAGCAGAAAAGTGACTGCCCTTACCTGAAACGAAGTCTTGCTTGTAGGGAGACTCAGAGCATGGGATTTAACTCCATTTCTGAAGTGAAACACACAGCATTGTCTCATTCATTGATCACACTCTGCTTTAGAACAAGAAGCACGCTCTTGCTTTCTAGAGTCTCTAATACAGAAGGAAATCTGAGTGTGCCCAGAACAAAAGAATGGTGTTTCCTACACATACTGACTATATGTAGGCCAAATCTTCTTCTGAAACTGATACAATGCACTGGTCCTCTAACATCCAATGCTTGTCTGTTAAGATGAGAAACGTGTGAGCTCAGTGAAGGATGTAGTTCGTTTGAGCTAAAAAGTGACTGCCCTTACCTGAAACGAAGTCTTGCTTGTAGGGAGACTCAGAGCATGGGATTTAACTCCATTTCTGAAGTGAAACACACAGCATTGTCTCACTCATTGATCACACTCTGCTTTATAACAAGAAGCACACTCTTGCTTTCTACAGTCTCTAAGACAGCAGGAAACGTGAGTGTGCTGAGAACAAAAGAACGGTGTTTCCTACACATACGGACCATATCCAGTCCAACTCTGCTTCTGAAACTGATAGAAAGGACTGGTCTTCTAACATCCAATGCTTGTCTGTTAAGATGAGAAACGTGTGAACTCAGTGAACG
Organism: Onychomys leucogaster; assembly: GCA_949786385.1. Lineage (NCBI taxonomy): Eukaryota > Metazoa > Chordata > Mammalia > Rodentia > Cricetidae > Onychomys > Onychomys leucogaster. Next base: position 1,335,784 of record CATKUP010000063.1, read on the forward strand.
ATGTAGTTCGTTTGAGCTGAAAAGTGACTGCCCTTACCTGAAATGAAGTCTTGCGTGTAGGAAGACACAGAGTCTGGGATTTAACTCCATTTCTGTAGGGAAACATACAGCATAGTTCTCATCAATCGATCACACTCTGCCTTAGAGCAAGAAGCACGCTCTTGCTTTCTAAAGTCTCTAAGACAGCAGGAAACGTGAGTGTGCCCAGAACAAAAGGTCGGTGTTTCCTACACATATCGACCATATGTAGTCCAAATCTGCTTCTGAAACTGATACAGTGCACTGGTCCTCTAACATCCAATGCTTGTCTGTTAAGATGAGAAACGTGTGAGCTCAGTGAAGGATGTAGTTCGTTTGAGCTGAAAAGTGACTGCCCTTACCTGAAACGAAGTCTTGCTTGTAGGAAGACACAGAGCCTGGGATTTAACTCCTTTTCTGAAGGGAAACACAAAGCTTAGTTCTCATCCATGGATCACACTCCTCTTTAGAGCAAGTAGCACGCTCTTGCTTTCTACAGTCTCTAAGACAGCAGGAAATGTGAGTGTGCTGAGAACAAAAGAACGGTGTTTCCTACACATACAGACCATATCTAGTCCAACTCTGCTTCTGAAAGTGAAACAAAGCACTGGTCCTCTAACATCCAATGCTTGTCAGTTAAGATGCGAAACGTGTGAGCTTAGTGAATGATGTAATTCCTTTGAACTGAAAAGTGACTGCCCTTACCTGAAACGAAGTCTTGCTTGTAGTAAGACACAGAGCCTGGGATTTAAGTCCATTTCTGAAGGGAAACACACAGCATAGTTCTCGTCCATGGATCACACTCTGCTTTAGAGCGAGAAGCACACTCTTGCTTTCTAGAGTCTCTAATACAGCAGGAAATCTGAGTGTGCCCAGAACAAAAGAAGGGTGTTTCCTACAATTACGGACATTATATAGTCCAACTCTGCATCTGAAACTGATTCAAAGCACTGGTCCTCTAAAATACAATGCTTGTCTGTTAAGATGAGAAACGTGTGAGCTTCGTGAACGATGTAGTTCGTTTGAGCTGAAAAGTGACTGCCCTTACCTGAAACGAAGTCTTGACTGTAGGAAGACACAGAGTCTGGGATTTAACTCCATTTCTGAAGGGAAACATACAGCATAGTTCTCATCAATGGATCACACTTTGCTTTAGAGCAAGAAGCACGCTCTTGCTTTCTAGAGTCTCTAATACAGCAGGAAATCTGAGTGTGCCCAGAACAAAAGAACGGTGTTTCCTACACATACTGACTATATGTAGTCCAAATCTTCTTCTGAAACTGATACAGTGCACTGGTCCTCTAACATCCAATGCTTGTCTGTTAAGATGAGAAACGTGTGAGCTCAGTGAAGGATGTAGTTCGTTTGAGCTGAAAAGTGACTGCCCTTACCTGAAATGAAGTCTTGCTTGTAGGAAGACACAGAGCCTAGGATTTAACTCCTTTTCTGAAGGGAAACACACAGCTTAGTTCTCATCCGTGGATCACACTCTGCTTTAGAGCGAAAAGCACGCACTTGCTTTCTACAGTCTCTAAGACAGCAGGAAACGTGAGTTTGCTGAGAACAAAAGAACGGTGTTTCCTACACTTACGGACCATATCTAGTCCAACTCTGCTTCTGAAAGTGATACAAAGCACTGGTCCTCTAACATCCAATGCTTGTCAGTTAAGAGGAGAAACGTGTGAGCTTAGTGAATGATGTAGTTCCTTTGAACTGAAAAGTGACTGCCCTTACCTGAAACGAAGTCTTGCTTGTAGTAAGACACAGAGCCTGGGATTTAAGCCATTTCTGAAGGGAAACACACAGCATAGTTCTCATCCATGGATCACACTCTGTTTTAGAGCGAGAAGCACACTCTTGCTTTCTAGAGTCTCTAATAGAGCAGGAAATCTGAGTGTGCCCAGAACAAAAGAAGGGTGTTTCCTACACAAATGGACCATATGTAGTCCAAATCTGCTTCTGAAACTGATACAAAGCACTGACCATCTTACATCCAATGCTTGTCAGTTACGATGAGAAATGTGTGAGCTTCGTGAAATATGTAGTACGTTTGAGCAGAAAAGTGACTGCCCTCATGTGAATTGAAGTCTTGCTTGTAGGAAGACTCAGAGCCTGGGATTTAACTACATTTCTGAAGTAAAACACACAGCAGTGTAATCATCCATTGATCACACTCTGCTTTAGAACAAGAAGCACGATCTTGCTTTCTAGATTCTCTAAGACAGCAGGAAACGTGAGTGTGCTGAGAACAAAAGAACGGTGTTTCCTACACTTACAGACATTATATAGTCCAACTCTGCATCTGAAACTGATATAAAGCATTGGTCCTCTAACATCCAATGCTTGTATGTTAAGATGAGAAACGTGTGAGCTCAGTGAACGATGTAGTTCCTTTGAGCTGAAAAGTGACTGCCCTTACCTGAAACGAAGTCTTGCTTGTAGGAAGACTCAGAGCCTGAGATTTAACTCCATTTCTGAAGTGAAACACACAGCACAGTTCTCATCCATGGATCACACACTGCTTTAGAGCGAGAAGCACACTCTTGCTTTATAGAGTCTCTAATACATCAGGAAATATGAGTGTGCCCAGAACAAAAGAATGGTGTTTCCTACACATAAGGACAATATGTAATCCAAATCTTCTTCTGAAACTGATAGAATGCACTGGTCCTATAACATGCAATGCTTGTCTGTTAAGATGAGAAACGTGTGAGCTTCGTTAACAATGTAGTTCGTTTGAGCAGAAAAGTGACTGCCCTTAAATGAATTGAAGTCTTGCTTGTAGGAAGACTCAGAGCCTGGGATTTAAGTCCATTTCTGAAGTAAAACACACAGCAGTGTAATCATCCATTGATCACACTCTGCTTTAGAACAAGAAGCACGCTCTTGCTATCTAGATTCTCTAAGACAGCAGGAAACGTGAGTGTGCTGAGAACAAAAGAACTGTGTTTCCTACACTTACAGACATTATATAGTCCAACTCTGCATCTGAAACTGATACAAAGCACTGGTCCTCTAAAATCCAATTCTTGTCTGTTAAGATGAGAAACGTGTGAGCTCCGTAAATGATGTAGTTCGTTTGAGCTGAAAAGTGACTGCCCTTACCTGAAACGAAGTCTTGCCTGTAGGAAGACACAGAGTCTGGGATTTAACTCCATTTCTGAAGGGAAACATACAGTATAGTTCTCATCAATGGATCACACTCTGCTCTAGAGCAAGAACCACGCTCTTGCTTTCTAAAATCTCTAAGACAGCATGAAACGTGAGTGTGCCCAGAACAAAAGATCGGTGTTTCCTACACATATGGACCATGTGTAGTCCAAATCTGCTTCTGAAACTGATACAAAGCACTGACCCTCTAACATCCAATGCTAGTCCGTTAAGATGAGAAACGTGTGAGCTTTGTGAATGATGTAGTTCGTTTGAGCAGAAAACTGACTGCCCTTACCTGAAATGAAGTCTTGCTTTTAGGAAGACACAGAGCCTGGGATTTAACTCCTTTTCTGAAGGGAAACACACAGCTTAGTTCTCATCCATGGATCACACTCTGCTTTAGAGCGAGAAGCACGCTCTTGCTTTCTACCGTCTCTAAGACAGCAGGAAACGTGAGTGTGCCCAGAACAAAAGGTCGGTGTTTCCTACACATATCGACCATATGTAGTCCAAATCTGCTTCTGAAACTGATACAGTGCACTGGTCCTCTAACATCCAATGCTTGTCAGTTAAGATGAGAAACGTGTGAGCTCAGTGAAGGATGTAGTTCGTTTGAGCTGAAAAGTGACTGCCCTTACCTGAAACGAAGTCTTGCTTGTAGGAAGACACAGAGCCTGGGATTTAACTCCTTTTCTGAAGGGAAACACAAAGCTTAGTTCTCATCCATGGATCACACTCCTCTTTAGAGCAAGTAGCACGCTCTTGCTTTCTACAGTCTCTAAGACAGCAGGAAATGTGAGTGTGCTGAGAACAAAAGAACGGTGTTTCCTACACATACAGACCATATCTAGTCCAACTCTGCTTCTGAAAGTGAAACAAAGCACTGGTCCTCTAACATCCAATGCTTGTCAGTTAAGATGCGAAACGTGTGAGCTTAGTGAATGATGTAATTCCTTTGAACTGAAAAGTGACTGCCCTTACCTGAAACGAAGTCTTGCTTGTAGTAAGACACAGAGCCTGGGATTTAAGTCCATTTCTGAAGGGAAACACACAGCATAGTTCTCGTCCATGGATCACACTCTGCTTTAGAGCGAGAAGCACACTCTTGCTTTCTAGAGTCTCTAATACAGCAGGAAATCTGAGTGTGCCCAGAACAAAAGAAGGGTGTTTCCTACAATTACGGACATTATATAGTCCAACTCTGCATCTGAAACTGATTCAAAGCACTGGTCCTCTAAAATACAATGCTTGTCTGTTAAGATGAGAAACGTGTGAGCTTCGTGAACGATGTAGTTCGTTTGAGCTGAAAAGTGACTGCCCTTACCTGAAACGAAGTCTTGACTGTAGGAAGACACAGAGTCTGGGATTTAACTCCATTTCTGAAGGGAAACATACAGCATAGTTCTCATCAATGGATCACACTTTGCTTTAGAGCAAGAAGCACGCTCTTGCTTTCTAGAGTCTCTAATACAGCAGGAAACCTGAGTGTGCCCAGAACAAAAGAACGGTGTTTCCTACACATACTGACTATATGTAGTCCAAATCTTCTTCTGAAACTGATACAGTGCACTGGTCCTCTAACATCCAATGCTTGTCTGTTAAGATGAGAAACGTGTGAGCTCAGTGAAGGATGTAGTTCGTTTGAGCTGAAAAGTGACTGCCCTTACCTGAAATGAAGTCTTGCTTGTAGGAAGACACAGAGCCTAGGATTTAACTCCTTTTCTGAAGGGAAACACACAGCTTAGTTCTCATCCGTGGATCACACTCTGCTTTAGAGCGAAAAGCACGCACTTGCTTTCTACAGTCTCTAAGACAGCAGGAAACGTGAGTTTGCTGAGAACAAAAGAACGGTGTTTCCTACACTTACGGACCATATCTAGTCCAACTCTGCTTCTGAAAGTGATACAAAGCACTGGTCCTCTAACATCCAATGCTTGTCAGTTAAGAGGAGAAACGTGTGAGCTTAGTGAATGATGTAGTTCCTTTGAACTGAAAAGTGACTGCCCTTACCTGAAACGAAGTCTTGCTTGTAGTAAGACACAGAGCCTGGGATTTAAGCCATTTCTGAAGGGAAACACACAGCATAGTTCTCATCCATGGATCACACTCTGTTTTAGAGCGAGAAGCACACTCTTGCTTTCTAGAGTCTCTAATAGAGCAGGAAATCTGAGTGTGCCCAGAACAAAAGAAGGGTGTTTCCTACACAAATGGACCATATGTAGTCCAAATCTGCTTCTGAAACTGATACAAAGCACTGACCATCTTACATCCAATGCTTGTCAGTTACGATGAGAAATGTGTGAGCTTCGTGAAATATGTAGTACGTTTGAGCAGAAAAGTGACTGCCCTCATGTGAATTGAAGTCTTGCTTGTAGGAAGACTCAGAGCCTGGGATTTAACTACATTTCTGAAGTAAAACACACAGCAGTGTAATCATCCATTGATCACACTCTGCTTTAGAACAAGAAGCACGATCTTGCTTTCTAGATTCTCTAAGACAGCAGGAAACGTGAGTGTGCTGAGAACAAAAGAACGGTGTTTCCTACACTTACAGACATTATATAGTCCAACTCTGCATCTGAAACTGATATAAAGCATTGGTCCTCTAACATCCAATGCTTGTATGTTAAGATGAGAAACGTGTGAGCTCAGTGAACGATGTAGTTCCTTTGAGCTGAAAAGTGACTGCCCTTACCTGAAACGAAGTCTTGCTTGTAGGAAGACTCAGAGCCTGAGATTTAACTCCATTTCTGAAGTGAAACACACAGCACAGTTCTCATCCATGGATCACACACTGCTTTAGAGCGAGAAGCACACTCTTGCTTTATAGAGTCTCTAATACATCAGGAAATATGAGTGTGCCCAGAACAAAAGAATGGTGTTTCCTACACATAAGGACAATATGTAATCCAAATCTTCTTCTGAAACTGATAGAATGCACTGGTCCTATAACATGCAATGCTTGTCTGTTAAGATGAGAAACGTGTGAGCTTCGTTAACAATGTAGTTCGTTTGAGCAGAAAAGTGACTGCCCTTAAATGAATTGAAGTCTTGCTTGTAGGAAGACTCAGAGCCTGGGATTTAAGTCCATTTCTGAAGTAAAACACACAGCAGTGTAATCATCCATTGATCACACTCTGCTTTAGAACAAGAAGCACGCTCTTGCTATCTAGATTCTCTAAGACAGCAGGAAACGTGAGTGTGCTGAGAACAAAAGAACTGTGTTTCCTACACTTACAGACATTATATAGTCCAACTCTGCATCTGAAACTGATACAAAGCACTGGTCCTCTAAAATCCAATTCTTGTCTGTTAAGATGAGAAACGTGTGAGCTCCGTAAATGATGTAGTTCGTTTGAGCTGAAAAGTGACTGCCCTTACCTGAAACGAAGTCTTGCCTGTAGGAAGACACAGAGTCTGGGATTTAACTCCATTTCTGAAGGGAAACATACAGTATAGTTCTCATCAATGGATCACACTCTGCTCTAGAGCAAGAACCACGCTCTTGCTTTCTAAAATCTCTAAGACAGCATGAAACGTGAGTGTGCCCAGAACAAAAGATCGGTGTTTCCTACACATATGGACCATGTGTAGTCCAAATCTGATTCTGAAACTGATACAAAGCACTGACCCTCTAACATCCAATGCTAGTCCGTTAAGATGAGAAACGTGTGAGCTTTGTGAATGATGTAGTTCGTTTGAGCAGAAAACTGACTGCCCTTACCTGAAATGAAGTCTTGCTTTTAGGAAGACACAGAGCCTGGGATTTAACTCCTTTTCTGAAGGGAAACACACAGCTTAGTTCTCATCCATGGATCACACTCTGCTTTAGAGCGAGAAGCACGCTCTTGCTTTCTACCGTCTCTAAGACAGCAGGAAACGTGAGTGTGCTGAGAACAAAAGAACGGTGTTTCCTACACATACGGACCATATCTAGTCCAACTCTGCTTCTGAAAGTGATACAAAGCACTGGTCCTCTAACATCCAATGCTTGTCAATTAAGATGAGAAACGTTTGAGCTTCGTGAACAATGTAGTTCGTTTGAGCAGAGAAGTGACTGCCCTTACCTGAAACGAAGTCTTGCTAGTAGGGAGACTCAGAGCATGGGATTTAACTCCATTTCTGAAGTGAAACACACAGCATTGTTTCATTCATTGAACACACTCTGCTTTAGAACAAGAAGCACGCTCTTGCTTTCTACAGTCTCTAAGACAGCAGGAAACGTGAGTGTGCTGAGAACAAAAGAACGGTGTTTCCTACACATACGGACCATATCTAGTCCAACTCTGCTTCGGAAAGTGATACAAAGCACTGGTCCTCTAACATCCAATGCTTGTCAGTTAAGAGGAGAAACGTGTGAGCTTAGTGAATGATGTAGTTCCTTTGAACTGAAAAGTGACTGCCCTTACCTGAAACGAAGTCTTGCTTGTAGTAAGACACAGAGCCTGGGATTTAAGTCCATTTCTGAAGGGAAACAAAAAGCATAGTTCTCATCCATGGATCACACTCTGCTTTAGAGCGAGAAGCACACTCTTGCTTTCTAGAGTCTCTAATACAGCAGGAAATCTGAGTGTGCCCAGAACAAAAGAAGGGTGTTTCCTACACATATGGACCATATGTAGTCCAAATCTGCTTCTGAAACTGATACAAAGCACTGACCATCTTACATCCAATGCTTGTCAGTTAAGATGAGAAACATGTGAGCTTCGTGATCGATGTAGTTCGTTTGAGCAGAAAAGTGACTGCCCTTACCTGAAACGAAGTCTTGCTTGTAGGGAGACTCAGAGCATGGGATTTAACTCCATTTCTGAAGTGAAACACACAGCATTGTCTCATTCATTGATCACACTCTGCTTTAGAACAAGAAGCACGCTCTTGCTTTCTAGAGTCTCTAATACAGAAGGAAATCTGAGTGTGCCCAGAACAAAAGAATGGTGTTTCCTACACATACTGACTATATGTAGGCCAAATCTTCTTCTGAAACTGATACAATGCACTGGTCCTCTAACATCCAATGCTTGTCTGTTAAGATGAGAAACGTGTGAGCTCAGTGAAGGATGTAGTTCGTTTGAGCTAAAAAGTGACTGCCCTTACCTGAAACGAAGTCTTGCTTGTAGGGAGACTCAGAGCATGGGATTTAACTCCATTTCTGAAGTGAAACACACAGCATTGTCTCACTCATTGATCACACTCTGCTTTATAACAAGAAGCACACTCTTGCTTTCTACAGTCTCTAAGACAGCAGGAAACGTGAGTGTGCTGAGAACAAAAGAACGGTGTTTCCTACACATACGGACCATATCCAGTCCAACTCTGCTTCTGAAACTGATAGAAAGGACTGGTCTTCTAACATCCAATGCTTGTCTGTTAAGATGAGAAACGTGTGAACTCAGTGAACGATGTAGTTCGTTTGAGCTGAAAAGTGACTGCCCTTACCTGAAACGAAGTCTTGCGTGTAGGAAGACACAGAGTCTGGGATTTAACTCCATTTCTGTAGGGAAACATACAGCATAGTTCTCATCAATCGATCACACTCTGCCTTAGAGCAAGAAGCACGCTCTTGCTTTCTAAAGTCTCTAAGACAGCAGGAAACGTGAGTGTGCCCAGAACAAAAGGTCGGTGTTTCCTACACATATCGACCATATGTAGTCCAAATCTGCTTCTGAAACTGATACAAAGCACTGACCCTCTAACATCCAATGCTTGTCAGTTAAGATGAGAAACGTGTGAGCTTCGTGAGCGATGTAGTTCGTTTCAGCAGAAAACTGACTGCCCTTACCTGAAACGAAGTCTTGCTTGTAGGAAGACACAGAGCCTGGGATTTAACTCCTTTTCTGAAGGGAAACACAAAGCTTAGTTCTCATCCATGGATCACACTCCTCTTTAGAGCAAGTAGCACGCTCTTGCTTTCTACAGTCTCTAAGACAGCAGGAAATGTGAGTGTGCTGAGAACAAAAGAACGGTGTTTCCTACACATACAGACCATATCTAGTCCAACTCTGCTTCTGAAAGTGAAACAAAGCACTGGTCCTCTAACATCCAATGCTTGTCTGTTAAGATGAGAAACGTGTGAGCTCAGTGAAGGATGTAGTTCGTTTGAGCTGAAAAGTGACTGCCCTTACCTGAAACGAAGTCTTGCTTGTAGGAAGACACAGAGCCTGGGATTTAAGTCCATTTCTGAAGGGAAACACACAGCATAGTTCTCATCCATGGATCACACTCTGCTTTAGAGCAAGAAGCACGCTCTTGCATTCTAAAGTCTCTAAGACAGCAGGAAACGTGAGTGTGCTGAGGACAAAAGAACGGTGTTTCCTACACATACGGACAATATCTAGTTCAACTCTTCTTCTGAAACTGATACAAAGCACTGGTCCTCTAACATCCAATGCTTGTCAGTTAAGATGAGAAACGTTTGAGCTTCATGAACGATGTAGTTCGTTTGAGCAGAAAAGTGACTGCCCTTACCTGAAAGGAAGTCTTGCCTGTAGGAAGGCACAGAGCCTGGGATTTAAGTCCATTTGTGAAGGGAAACACACAGCATAGTTCTCATCCATGGATCACACTCTGCTTTAGAGCAAGAAGCACACTCTTGCTTTCTAGATTCTCTAATATAGCAGGAAATCTGAGTGTGCCCAGAACAAAAGAACGGTGTTCCTACACATACGGACTATATGTAGTCCAAATCTTCTTCTAAAACTGATACAATGCACTGGTCCTCTAACATCCAATGGTTGTCAGTTAAGAAGAGAAACGTGTGAGCTTCGTGAACGATCTAGTTCCTTTGAGCAGAAAAGTGACTGCCCTTACCTGAAACGAAGTCTTGCTTGTAGGGAGACTCAGAGCATGGGATTTAACTCCATTTCTGAAGTGAAACACACAGCATTGTCTCACTCATTGATCACACTCTGCTTTATAACAAGAAGCACACTCTTGCTTTCTACAGTCTCTAAGACAGCAGGAAACGTGAGTGTGCTGAGAACAAAAGAACGGTGTTTCCTACACATACGGACCATATCCAGTCCAACTCTGCTTCTGAAACTGATAGAAAGGACTGGTCTTCTAACATCCAATGCTTGTCTGTTAAGATGAGAAACGTGTGAACTCAGTGAACGATGTAGTTCGTTTGAGCTGAAAAGTGACTGCCCTTACCTGAAACGAAGTCTTGCGTGTAGGAAGACACAGAGTCTGGGATTTAACTCCATTTCTGTAGGGAAACATACAGCATAGTTCTCATCAATCGATCACACTCTGCCTTAGAGCAAGAAGCAAGCTCTTGCTTTCTAAAGTCTCTAAGACAGCAGGAAACGTGAGTGTGCCCAGAAAAAAAGGTCGGTGTTTCCTACACATATCGACCATATGTAGTCCAAATCTGCTTCTGAAACTGATACAAAGCACTGACCCTCTAACATCCAATGCTTGTCAGTTAAGATGAGAAACGTGTGAGCTTCGTGAGCGATGTAGTTCGTTTCAGCAGAAAACTGACTGCCCTTACCTGAAACGAAGTCTTGCTTGTAGGAAGACACAGAGCCTGGGATTTAACTCCTTTTCTGAAGGGAAACACAAAGCTTAGTTCTCATCCATGGATCACACTCCTCTTTAGAGCAAGTAGCACGCTCTTGCTTTCTACAGTCTCTAAGACAGCAGGAAATGTGAGTGTGCTGAGAACAAAAGAACGGTGTTTCCTACACATACAGACCATATCTAGTCCAACTCTGCTTCTGAAAGTGAAACAAAGCACTGGTCCTCTAACATCCAATGCTTGTCAGTTAAGATGCGAAACGTGTGAGCTTAGTGAATGATGTAATTCCTTTGAACTGAAAAGTGACTGCCCTTACCTGAAACGAGTCTTGCTTGTAGTAAGACACAGAGCCTGGGATTTAAGTCCATTTCTGAAGGGAAACACACAGCATAGTTCTCGTCCATGGATCACACTCTGCTTTAGAGCGAGAAGCACACTCTTGCTTTCTAGAGTCTCTAATACAGCAGGAAATCTGAGTGTGCCCAGAACAAAAGAAGGGTGTTTCCTACAATTACGGACATTATATAGTCCAACTCTGCATCTGAAACTGATACAAAGCACTGGCCCTCTAAAATACAATGCTTGTCTGTTAAGATGAGAAACGTGTGAGCTTCGTGAACGATGTAGTTCGTTTGAGCTGAAAAGTGACTGCCCTTACCTGAAACGAAGTCTTGACTGTAGGAAGACACAGAGTCTGGGATTTAACTCCATTTCTGAAGGGAAACATACAGCATAGTTCTCATCAATGGATCACACTTTGCTTTAGAGCAAGAAGCACGCTCTTGCTTTCTAGAGTCTCTAATACAGCAGGAAATCTGAGTGTGCCCAGAACAAAAGAACGGTGTTTCCTACACATACTGACTATATGTAGTCCAAATCTTCTTCTGAAACTGATACAGTGCACTGGTCCTCTAACATCCAATGCTTGTCTGTTAAGATGAGAAACGTGTGAGCTCAGTGAAGGATGTAGTTCGTTTGAGCTGAAAAGTGACTGCCCTTACCTGAAACGAAGTCTTGCTTGTAGGAAGACACAGAGCCTGGGATTTAAGTCCATTTCTGAAGGGAAACACACAGCATAGTTCTCATCCATGGATCACACTCTGCTTTAGAGCAAGAAGCACGCTCTTGCATTCTAAAGTCTCTAAGACAGCAGGAAACGTGAGTGTGCTGAGGACAAAAGAACGGTGTTTCCTACACATACGGACAATATCTAGTTCAACTCTTCTTCTGAAACTGATACAAAGCACTGGTCCTCTAACATCCAATGCTTGTCAGTTAAGATGAGAAACGTTTGAGCTTCATGAACGATGTAGTTCGTTTGAGCAGAAAAGTGACTGCCCTTACCTGAAAGGAAGTCTTGCCTGTAGGAAGGCAAGAGCCTGGGATTTAAGTCCATTTGTGAAGGGAAACACACAGCATAGTTCTCATCCATGGATCACACTCTGCTTTAGAGCAAGAAGCACACTCTTGCTTTCTAGATTCTCTAATATAGCAGGAAATCTGAGTGTGCCCAGAACAAAAGAACGGTGTTCCTACACATACGGACTATATGTAGTCCAAATCTTCTTCTAAAACTGATACAATGCACTGGTCCTCTAACATCCAATGGTTGTCAGTTAAGAAGAGAAACGTGTGAGCTTCGTGAACGATCTAGTTCCTTTGAGCAGAAAAGTGACTGCCCTTACCTGAAACGAAGTCTTGCTTGTAGGGAGACTCAGAGCATGGGATTTAACTCCATTTCTGAAGTGAAACACACAGCATTGTCTCACTCATTGATCACACTCTGCTTTAGAACAAGAAGCACGCTCTTGCTTTCTAGAGTCTCTAAGACAGCAGGAAACGTGAGTGTGCTGAGAAGAAAAGAACGGTGTTTCCTACAAATACTGACCATATCTAGTCCAACTCTGCTTCTGAAACTGATAGAAAGGACTGGTCCTCTAACATCCAATGCTTGTCTGTTAAGATGAGAAACGTGTGAGCTCAGTGAACGAAGTAGGTCCTTTGAGCTGAAAAGTGACTGCCCTTACCTGAAACGAAGTCTTGCTTGTAGGAAGACTCAGAGCCTGAGATTTAATTCTATTTCTGAATTGAAACACACAGCAAAGTTCTCATCCATGGATCACACTCTGCTTTACAGCGAGAAGCACACTCTTGCTTTATAGAGTCTCTAATACAGCAGGAAATCTGAGTGTGCCCAGAACAAAAGAACGGTGTTTCCTACACATAAGGACAATATGTAATCCAAATCTTCTTCTGAAACTGATAGAATGCACTGGTCCTCTAACATCCAATGCTTGTCTGTTAAGATGAGAAACGTGTGAGCTTCGTGAAAGATGTAGTTCGTTTGAGCAGAAAAGTGACTCCCCTTACCTGAAACGAAGTCTTGCTTGTAGGAAGACTCAGAGCATGGGATTTAACTCCATTTCTGAAGTGAAACACACAGCAGTGTTCGCATCCATTGATCACACTCCGCTTTAGTACAAGAAGCACGATCGTGCTTTCTAGAGTCTCTAAGACAGCAGGAAACGTGAGTTTGCTGAGAACAAAAGAACGGTGTTTCCTACACATACGGACCATGTCTAGTCCAACTCTGCTTCTGAAACTGATACAAAGCACTGGTCCGCTAACATCCAATGCTTGTCTGTTAAGATGTGAAACGTGTGAGCTCCGTGAACTATGTAGTTCGTTTGATCTGAAAAGTGACTGCCCTTACCTGAAACGAAGTCTTGCTTGTAGTAAGACACAGAGCCTGGGATATAACTCCTTTTCTGAAGGGAAACACACAGCATAGTTCTCATCCATGGATCACACTCTGCTTTAGAGCGAGAAGCACGCTCTTGCTTTCTACAGTCTTTAAGACAGCAGGAAACGTGAGTGTGCTGAGAACAAAAGAACGGTGTTTCCTACACATATGGACCATATCTAGTCCAACTCTGCTTCTGAAAGTGATACAAAGCACTGGTCCTCTAACATCCAATGCTTGTCAGTTAAGAGGAGAAACGTGTGAGCTTAGTGAATGATGTAGTTCCTTGAACTGAAAAGTGACTGCCCTTACCTGAAACGAAGTCTTGCTTGTAGTAAGACACAGACCCTGGGATTTAAGTCCATTTCTGAAGGGAAACACACAGCATAGTTCTCATCCATGGATCACACTCTGATTTAGAGCGAGAAGCACGCTCTTGCTTTCTAGAGTCTCTAATACAGCAGGAAATCTGAGTGTGCCCAGAACAAAAGAACGGTGTTTCCTACACATACTGACTATATGTAGTCCAAATCTTCTTCTGAAACTGATACAGTGCACTGGTCCTCTAACATCCAATGCTTGTCTGTTAAGATGAGAAACGTGTGAGCTCAGTGAAGGATGTAGTTCGTTTGAGCTGAAAAGTGACTGCCCTTACCTGAAACGAAGTCTTGCTTGTAGGAAGACACAGAGCCTGGGATTTAAGTCCATTTCTGAAGGGAAACACACAGCATAGTTCTCATCCATGGATCACACTCTGCTTTAGAGCAAGAAGCACGCTCTTGCATTCTAAAGTCTCTAAGACAGCAGGAAACGTGAGTGTGCTGAGGACAAAAGAACGGTGTTTCCTACACATACGGACAATATCTAGTTCAACTCTTCTTCTGAAACTGATACAAAGCACTGGTCCTCTAACATCCAATGCTTGTCAGTTAAGATGAGAAACGTTTGAGCTTCATGAACGATGTAGTTCGTTTGAGCAGAAAACTGACTGCCCTTACCTGAAAGGAAGTCTTGCCTGTAGGAAGGCACAGAGCCTGGGATTTAAGTCCATTTGTGAAGGGAAACACACAGCATAGTTCTCATCCATGGATCACACTCTGCTTTAGAGCAAGAAGCACACTCTTGCTTTCTAGATTCTCTAATATAGCAGGAAATCTGAGTGTGCCCAGAACAAAAGAAAGGTGATCCTACACATACGGACTATATGTAGTCCAAATCTTCTTCTAAAACTGATACAATGCACTGGTCCTCTAACATCCAATGGTTGTCAGTTAAGAAGAGAAACGTGTGAGCTTCGTGAACGATCTAGTTCCTTTGAGCAGAAAAGTGACTGCCCTTACCTGAAACGAAGTCTTGCTTGTAGGGAGACTCAGAGCATGGGATTTAACTCCATTTCTGAAGTGAAACACACAGCATTGTCTCACTCATTGATCACACTCTGCTTTATAACAAGAAGCACACTCTTGCTTTCTACAGTCTCTAAGACAGCAGGAAACGTGAGTGTGCTGAGAACAAAAGAACGGTGTTTCCTACACATACGGACCATATCCACCCAACTCTGCTTCTGAAACTGATAGAAAGGACTGGTCTTCTAACATCCAATGCTTGTCTGTTAAGATGAGAAACGTGTGAACTCAGTGAACGATGTAGTTCGTTTGAGCTGAAAAGTGACTGCCCTTACCTGAAACGAAGTCTTGCGTGTAGGAAGACACAGAGTCTGGGATTTAACTCCATTTCTGTAGGGAAACATACAGCATAGTTCTCATCAATCGATCACACTCTGCCTTAGAGCAAGAAGCACGCTCTTGCTTTCTAAAGTCTCTAAGACAGCAGGAAACGTGAGTGTGCCCAGAACAAAAGGTCGGTGTTTCCTACACATATCGACCATATGTAGTCCAAATCTGCTTCTGAAACTGATACAAAGCACTGACCCTCTAACATCCAATGCTTGTCAGTTAAGATGAGAAACGTGTGAGCTTCGTGAGCGATGTAGTTCGTTTCAGCAGAAAACTGACTGCCCTTACCTGAAACGAAGTCTTGCTTGTAGGAAGACACAGAGCCTGGGATTTAACTCCTTTTCTGAAGGGAAACACACAGCATAGTTCTCATCCATGGATCACACTCTGCTTTAGAGCGAGAAGCACGCTCTTGCTTTCTACAGTCTTTAAGACAGCAGGAAACGTGAGTGTGCTGAGAACAAAAGAACGGTGTTTCCTACACATATGGACCATATCTAGTCCAACTCTGCTTCTGAAAGTGATACAAAGCACTGGTCCTCTAACATCCAATGCTTGTCAGTTAAGAGGAGAAACGTGTGAGCTTAGTGAATGATGTAGTTCCTTGAACTGAAAAGTGACTGCCCTTACCTGAAACGAAGTCTTGCTTGTAGTAAGACACAGAGCCTGGGATTTAAGTCCATTTCTGAAGGGAAACACACAGCATAGTTCTCATCCATGGATCACACTCTGATTTAGAGCGAGAAGCACACTCTTGCTTTCTAGAGTCTCTAATACAGCAGGAAATCTGAGTGTGCCCAGAACAAAAGAAGGGTGTTTCCTACAATTACGGACATTATATAGTCCAACTCTGCATCTGAAACTGATACAAAGCACTGGTCCTCTAAAATCCAATGCTTGTCTGTTAAGATGAGAAACGTGTGAGCTTCGTGAATGATGTAGTTCGTTTGAGCTGAAAAGTGACTGCCCTTACCTGAAACGAAGTCTTGACTGAAGTAAGACAAAGAGCCTGGGATTTAAGTCCATTTCTGAAGGGAAACACACAGCATAGTTCTCATCCATGGATCACACTCTGATTTAGAGCAAGAAGCACGCTCTTGCTTTCTAGAGTCTCTAATACAGCAGGAAATCTGAGTGTGCCCAGAACAAAAGAACGGTGTTTCCTACACATACTGACTATATGTAGTCCAAATCTTCTTCTGAAACTGATACAGTGCACTGGTCCTCTAACATCCAATGCTTGTCTGTTAAGATGAGAAACGTGTGAGCTCAGTGAAGGATGTAGTTCGTTTGAGCTGAAAAGTGACTGCCCTTACCTGAAACGAAGTCTTGCTTGTAGGAAGACACAGAGCCTGGGATTTAAGTCCATTTCTGAAGGGAAACACACAGCATAGTTCTCATCCATGGATCACACTCTGCTTTAGAGCAAGAAGCACGCTCTTGCATTCTAAAGTCTCTAAGACAGCAGGAAACGTGAGTGTGCTGAGGACAAAAGAACGGTGTTTCCTACACATACGGACAATATCTAGTTCAACTCTTCTTCTGAAACTGATACAAAGCACTGGTCCTCTAACATCCAATGCTTGTCAGTTAAGATGAGAAACGTTTGAGCTTCATGAACGATGTAGTTCGTTTGAGCAGAAAAGTGACTGCCCTTACCTGAAAGGAAGTCTTGCCTGTAAGAAGGCACAGAGCCTGCGATTTAAGTCCATTTCTGAAGGGAAACACACAGCATAGTTCTCATCCATGGATCACACTCTGCTTTAGAGCAAGAAGCACACTCTTGCTTTCTAGATTCTCTAATATAGCAGGAAATCTGAGTGTGCCCAGAACAAAAGAACGGTGTTCCTACACATACGGACTATATGTAGTCCAAATCTTCTTCTAAAACTGATACAATGCACTGGTCCTCTAACATCCAATGGTTGTCAGTTAAGAAGAGAAACGTGTGAGCTTCGTGAACGATCTAGTTCCTTTGAGCAGAAAAGTGACTGCCCTTACCTGAAACGAAGTCTTGCTTGTAGGGAGACTCAGAGCATGGGATTTAACTCCATTTCTGAAGTGAAACACACAGCATTGTCTCACTCATTGATCACACTCTGCTTTAGAACAAGAAGCACGCTCTTGCTTTCTAGAGTCTCTAAGACAGCAGGAAACGTGAGTGTGCTGAGAAGAAAAGAACGGTGTTTCCTACAAATACGGACCATATCTAGTCCAACTCTGCTTCTGAAACTGATAGAAAGGACTGGTCCTCTAACATCCAATGCTTGTCTGTTAAGATGAGAAACGTGTGAGCTCAGTGAACGAAGTAGGTCCTTTGAGCTGAAAAGTGACTGCCCTTACCTGAAACGAAGTCTTGCTTGTAGGAAGACTCAGAGCCTGAGATTTAATTCTATTTCTGAATTGAAACACACAGCAAAGTTCTCATCCATGGATCACACTCTGCTTTAGAGCGAGAAGCACACTCTTGCTTTATAGAGTCTCTAATACAGCAGGAAATCTGAGTGTGCCCAGAACAAAAGAACAGTGTTTCCTACACATAAGGACAATATGTAATCCAAATCTTCTTCTGAAACTGATAGAATGCACTGGTCCTCTAACATCCAATGCTTGTCTGTTAAGATGAGAAACGTGTGAGCTTCGTGAAAGATGTAGTTCGTTTGAGCAGAAAAGTGACTCCCCTTACCTGAAACGAAGTCTTGCTTGTAGGAAGACTCAGAGCATGGGATTTAACTCCATTTCTGAAGTGAAACACACAGCAGTGTTCGCATCCATTGATCACACTCTGCTTTAGTACAAGAAGCACGATCGTGCTTTCTAGAGTCTCTAAGACAGCAGGAAACGTGAGTTTGCTGAGAACAAAAGAACGGTGTTTCCTACACATACGGACCATGTCTAGTCCAACTCTGCTTCTGAAACTGATACAAAGCACTGGTCCGCTAACATCCAATGCTTGTCTGTTAAGATGAGAAACGTGTGAGCTCCGTGAACTATGTAGTTCGTTTGATCTGAAAAGTGACTGCCCTTACCTGAAACGAAGTCTTGCTTGTAGTAAGACACAGAGCCTGGGATTTAACTCCTTTTCTGAAGGGAAACACACAGCATAGTTCTCATCCATGGATCACACTCTGCTTTAGAGCGAGAAGCACGCTCTTGCTTTCTACAGTCTTTAAGACAGCAGGAAACGTGAGTGTGCTGAGAACAAAAGAACGGTGTTTCCTACACATATGGACCATATCTAGTCCAACTCTGCTTCTGAAAGTGATACAAAGCACTGGTCCTCTAACATCCAATGCTTGTCAGTTAAGAGGAGAAACGTGTGAGCTTAGTGAATGATGTAGTTCCTTGAACTGAAAAGTGACTGCCCTTACCTGAAACGAAGTCTTGCTTGTAGTAAGACACAGAGCCTGGGATTTAAGTCCATTTCTGAAGGGAAACACACAGCATAGTTCTCATCCATGGATCACACTCTGATTTAGAGCGAGAAGCACACTCTTGCTTTCTAGAGTCTCTAATATAGCAGGAAATCTGAGTGTGCCCAGAACAAAAGAAGGGTGTTTCCTACAATTACGGACATTATATAGTCCAACTCTGCATCTGAAACTGATACAAAGCACTGGTCCTCTAAAATCCAATGATTGTCTGTTAAGATGAGAAACGTGTGAGCTTCGTGAATGATGTAGTTCGTTTGAGCTGAAAAGTGACTGCCCTTACCTGAAACGAAGTCTTGACTGTAGGAAGACACAGAGTCTGGGATTTAACTCCATTTCTAAAGGGAAACATACAGCATAGTTCTCATCAATGGATCACACTTTGCTTTAGAGCAAGAAGCACGCTCTTGCTTTCTAGAGTCTCTAATACAGCAGGAAATCTGAGTGTGCCCAGAACAAAAGAACGGTGTTTCCTACACATACTGACTATATGTAGTCCAAATCTTCTTCTGAAACTGATACAGTGCACTGGTCCTCTAACATCCAATGCTTGTCTGTTAAGATGAGAAACGTGTGAGCTCAGTGAAGGATGTAGTTCGTTTGAGCTGAAAAGTGACTGCCCTTACCTGAAACGAAGTCTTGCTTGTAGGAAGACACAGAGCCTGGGATTTAAGTCCATTTCTGAAGGGAAACACACAGCATAGGTCTCATCCATGGATCACACTCTGCTTTAGAGCAAGAAGCACGCTCTTGCATTCTAAAGTCTCTAAGACAGCAGGAAACGTGAGTGTGCTGAGGACAAAAGAACGGTGTTTCCTACACATACGGACAGTATCTAGTTCAACTCTTCTTCTGAAACTGATACAAAGCACTGGTCCTCTAACATGCAATGCTTGTCATTTAAGAAGAAACGTTTGAGCTTCATGAACGATGTAGTTCGTTTGAGCAGAAAAGTGACTGCCCTTACCTGAAAGGAAGTCTTGCCTGTAGGAAGACACAGAGCCTGGGATTTAAGTCCATTTCTGAAGGGAAACACACAGCATAGTTCTCATCCATGGATCACACTCTGCTTTAGAGCAAGAAGCACACTCTTGCTTTCTAGATTCTCTAATATAGCAGGAAATCTGAGTGTGCCCAGAACAAAAGAACGGTGTTCCTACACATACGGACTATATGTAGTCCAAATCTTCTTCTAAAACTGATACAATGCACTGGTCCTCTAACATCCAATGGTTGTCAGTTAAGAAGAGAAACGTGTGAGCTTCGTGAACGATCTAGTTCCTTTGAGCAGAAAAGTGACTGCCCTTACCTGAAACGAAGTCTTGCTTGTAGGGAGACTCAGAGCATGGGATTTAACTCCATTTCTGAAGTGAAACACACAGCATTGTCTCACTCATTGATCACACTCTGCTTTAGAACAAGAAGCACGCTCTTGCTTTCTAGAGTCTCTAAGACAGCAGGAAACGTGAGTGTGCTGAGAAGAAAAGAACGGTGTTTCCTACAAATACGGACCATATCTAGTCCAACTCTGCTTCTGAAACTGATAGAAAGGACTGGTCCTCTAACATCCAATGCTTGTCTGTTAAGATGAGAAACGTGTGAGCTCAGTGAACGATGTAGGTCCTTTGAGCTGAAAGGTGACTGCCCTTACCTGAAACGAAGTCTTGCTTGTAGGAAGACTCAGAGCCTGAGATTTAACTCTATTTCTGAATTGAAACACACAGCACAGTTCTCATCCATGGATCACACTCTGCTTTAGAGCGAGAAGCACACTTTTGCTTTATAGAGTCTCTAATACAGCAGGAAATCTGAGTGTGCCCAGAACAAAAGAACGGTGTTTCCTACACATAAGGACAATATGTAATCCAAATATTCTTCTGAAACTGATAGAATGCACTGGTCCTCTAACATCCAATGCTTGTCTGTTAAGATGAGAAACGTGTGAGCTTCGTGAAAGATGTAGTTCGTTTGAGCAGAAAAGTGACTCCCCTTACCTGAAACGAAGTCTTGCTTGTAGGAAGACTCAGAGCATGGGATTTAACTCCATTTCTGAAGTGAAACACACATCATTGTTCGCATCCATTGATCACACTCTCCTTTAGTACAAGAAGCACGATCGTGCTTTCTAGAGTCTCTAAGAGAGTAGGAAACGTGAGTTTGCTGAGAACAAAAGAACGGTGTTTCCTACACATACGGACCATATCTAGTCCAACTCTGCTTCTGAAACTGATACAAAGCACTGGTCCGCTAACATCTAATGCTTGTCTGTTAAGATGAGAAACGTGTGAGCACCGTGAACTATGTAGTTCGTTTGAGCTGAAAAGTGACTGCCCTTACCTGAAACGAAGTCTTGCCTGTAGGAAGACACAGAGTCTGGGATTTAACTCCATTTCTGTAGGGAAACATACAGCATAGTTCTCATCAATCGATCACACTCTGCCTTAGAGCAAGAAGCACGCTCTTGCTTTATAAAGTCTCTAAGACAGCAGGAAACGTGAGTTTGCTGAGAACAAAAGAACGGTGTTTCCTACACATACGGACCATTTCTAGTCCAACTGTGCTTCTGAAACTGATACAAAGCACTGGTCCGCTAACATCCAATGCTTGTCTGTTAAGATGAGAAACGTGTGAGCTCCGTGAACTATGTAGTTCGTTTGAGCTGAAAAGTGACTGCCCTTACCTGAAACGAAGTCTTGCTTGTAGGAAGACACAGAGCCTGGGATTTAACTCCTTTTCTGAAGGGAAACACACAGCATAGTTCTCATCCATGGATCACACTCTGCTTTAGAGCGAGAAGCACGCTCTTGCTTTCTACAGTCTTTAAGACAGCAGGAAACGTGAGTGTGCTGAGAACAAAAGAACGGTGTTTCCTACACATATGGACCATATCTAGTCCAACTCTGCTTCTGAAAGTGATACAAAGCACTGGTCCTCTAACATCCAATGCTTGTCAGTTAAGAGGAGAAACGTGTGAGCTTAGTGAATGATGTAGTTCCTTGAACTGAAAAGTGACTGCCCTTACCTGAAACGAAGTCTTGCTTGTAGTAAGACACAGAGCCTGGGATTTAAGTCCATTTCTGAAGGGAAACACACAGCATAGTTCTCATCCATGGATCACACTCTGATTTAGAGCGAGAAGCACACTCTTGCTTTCTAGAGTCTCTAATATAGCAGGAAATCTGAGTGTGCCCAGAACAAAAGAAGGGTGTTTCCTACAATTACGGACATTATATAGTCCAACTCTGCATCTGAAACTGATACAAAGCACTGGTCCTCTAAAATCCAATGATTGTCTGTTAAGATGAGAAACGTGTGAGCTTCGTGAATGATGTAGTTCGTTTGAGCTGAAAAGTGACTGCCCTTACCTGAAACGAAGTCTTGACTGTAGGAAGACACAGAGTCTGGGATTTAACTCCATTTCTAAAGGGAAACATACAGCATAGTTCTCATCAATGGATCACACTTTGCTTTAGAGCAAGAAGCACGCTCTTGCTTTCTAGAGTCTCTAATACAGCAGGAAATCTGAGTGTGCCCAGAACAAAAGAACGGTGTTTCCTACACATACTGACTATATGTAGTCCAAATCTTCTTCTGAAACTGATACAGTGCACTGGTCCTCTAACATCCAATGCTTGTCTGTTAAGATGAGAAACGTGTGAGCTCAGTGAAGGATGTAGTTCGTTTGAGCTGAAAAGTGACTGCCCTTACCTGAAACGAAGTCTTGCTTGTAGGAAGACACAGAGCCTGGGATTTAAGTCCATTTCTGAAGGGAAACACACAGCATAGTTCTCATCCATGGATCACACTCTGCTTTAGAGCAAGAAGCACGCTCTTGCATTCTAAAGTCTCTAAGACAGCAGGAAACGTGAGTGTGCTGAGGACAAAAGAACGGTGTTTCCTACACATACGGACAGTATCTAGTTCAACTCTTCTTCTGAAACTGATACAAAGCACTGGTCCTCTAACATCCAATGCTTGTCATTTAAGAAGAAACGTTTGAGCTTCATGAACGATGTAGTTCGTTTGAGCAGAAAAGTGACTGCCCTTACCTGAAAGGAATTCTTGCCTGTAGGAAGACACAGAGCCTGGGATTTAAGTCCATTTCTGAAGGGAAACACACAGCATAGTTCTCATCCATGGATCACACTCTGCTTTAGAGCAAGAAGCACGCTCTTGCTTTCTAGATTCTCTAATATAGCAGGAAATCTGAGTGTGCCCAGAACAAAAGAACGGTGTTCCTACACATACGGACTATATGTAGTCCAAATCTTCTTCTAAAACTGATACAATGCACTGGTCCTCTAACATCCAATGGTTGTCAGTTAAGAAGAGAAACGTGTGAGCTTCGTGAACGATCTAGTTCCTTTGAGCAGAAAAGTGACTGCCCTTACCTGAAACGAAGTCTTGCTTGTAGGGAGTCTCAGAGCATGGGATTTAACTCCATTTCTGAAGTGAAACACACAACATTGTCTCACTCATTGATCACACTCTGCTTTAGAACAAGAAGCACGCTCTTGCTTTCTAGAGTCTCTAAGACAGCAGGAAAGGTGAGTGTGCTGAGAAGAAAAGAACGGTGTTTCCTACAAATACGGACCATATCTAGTCCAACTCTGCTTCTGAAACTGATAGAAAGGACTGGTCCTCTAACATCCAATGCTTGTCTGTTAAGATGAGAAACGTGTGAGCTCAGTGAACGATGTAGGTCCTTTGAGCTGAAAAGTGACTGCCCTTACCTGAAACGAAGTCTTGCTTGTAGGAAGACTCAGAGCCTGAGATTTAACTCTATTTCTGAATTGAAACACACAGCACAGTTCTCATCCATGGATCACACTCTGCTTTAGAGCGAGAAGCACACTTTTGCTTTATAGAGTCTCTAATACAGCAGGAAATCTGAGTGTGCCCAGAACAAAAGAACGGTGTTTCCTACACATAAGGACAATATGTAATCCAAATCTTCTTCTGAAACTGATAGAATGCACTGGTCCTCTAACATCCAATGCTTGTCTGTTAAGATGAGAAACGTGTGAGCTTCGTGAAAGATGTAGTTCGTTTGAGCAGAAAAGTGACTCCCCTTACCTGAAACGAAGTCTTGCTTGTAGGAAGACTCAGAGCATGGGATTTAACTCCATTTCTGAAGTGAAACACACATCATTGTTCGCATCCATTGATCACACTCTCCTTTAGTACAAGAAGCACGATCGTGCTTTCTAGAGTCTCTAAGAGAGTAGGAAACGTGAGTTTGCTGAGAACAAAAGAACGGTGTTTCCTACACATACGGACCATATCTAGTCCAACTCTGCTTCTGAAACTGATACAAAGCACTGGTCCGCTAACATCTAATGCTTGTCTGTTAAGATGAGAAACGTGTGAGCTCCGTGAACTATGTAGTTCGTTTGAGCTGAAAAGTGACTGCCCTTACCTGAAACGAAGTCTTGCCTGTAGGAAGACACAGAGTCTGGGATTTAACTCCATTTCTGTAGGGAAACATACAGCATAGTTCTCATCAATCGATCACACTCTGCCTTAGAGCAAGAAGCACGCTCTTGCTTTATAAAGTCTCTAAGACAGCAGGAAACGTGAGTTTGCTGAGAACAAAAGAACGGTGTTTCCTACACATACAGACCATGTCTAGTCCAACTCTGCTTCTGAAACTGATACAAAGCACTGGTCCGCTAACATCCAATGCTTGTCTGTTAAGATGAGAAACGTGTGAGCTCCGTGAACTATGTAGTTCGTTTGAGCTGAAAAGTGACTGCCCTTACCTGAAACGAAGTCTTGCTTGTAGGAAGACACAGAGCCTGGGATTTAACTCCTTTTCTGAAGGGAAACACACAGCATAGTTCTCATCCATGGATCACACTGTGCTTTAGAGCGAGAAGCACGCTCTTGCTTTCTACAGTCTTTAAGACAGCAGGAAACGTGAGTGTGCTGAGAACAAAAGAACGGTGTTTCCTACACATATGGACCATATCTAGTCCAACTCTGCTTCTGAAAGTGATACAAAGCACTGGTCCTCTAACATCCAATGCTTGTCAGTTAAGAGGAGAAACGTGTGAGCTTAGTGAATGATGTAGTTCCTTTGAACTGAAGGGTGACTGCCCTTACATGAAACGAAGTCTTGCTTGTAGGAAGACACAGAGCCTGGGATTTAAGTCCATTTCTGAAGGGAAACACACAGCATAGTTCTCATCCATGGAATCACACTCTGCTTTAGAGCGAGAAGCACACTCTTGCTTTCTAGAGTCTCTAATACAGCAGGAAATCTGAGTGTGCCCAGAACAAAAGAAGGGTGTTTCCTACAATTACGGACATTATATAGTCCAACTCTGCATCTGAAACTGATACAAAGCACTGGTCCTCTAAAATCCAATGCTTGTCTCTTAAGATGAGAAACGTGTGAGGTTCGTGAACGATGTAGTTCGTTTGAGCTGAAAAGTGACTGCCCTTACCTGAAACGAAGTCTTGACTGTAGGAAGACACAGAGTCTGGGATTTAACTCCATTTCTGAAGGGAAACATACAGCATAGTTCTCATCAATGGATCACACTTTGCTTTAGAGCAAGAAGCACGCTCTTGCTTTCTAGAGTCTCTAATACAGCAGGAAATATGAGTGTGCCCAGAACAAAAGAACAGTGTTTCCTACACATACTGACTATATGTAGTCCAAATCTTCTTCTGAAACTGATACAGTGCACTGGTCCTCTAACATCCAATGCTTGTCTGTTAAGATGAGAAACGTGTGAGCTCAGTGAAGGATGTAGTTCGTTTGAGCTGAAAAGTGACTGCCCTTACCTGAAACGAAGTCTTGCTTGTAGCAAGACACAGAGCCTGGGATTTAAGTCCATTTCTGAAGGGAAACACACAGCACAGTTCTCATCCATGGATCACACTCTGCTTTAGAGCAAGAAGCACGCTCTTGCATTCTAAAGTCTCTAAGACAGCAGGAAAAGTGAGTGTGCTGAGGACAAAAGAACGGTGTTTCCTACACATACGGACAATATCTAGTTCAACTCTTCTTCTGAAACTGATACAAAGCACTGGTCCTCTAACATCCAATGCTTGTCATTTAAGATGAGAAACGTTTGAGCTTCATGAACGATGTAGTTCGTTTGAGCAGAAAAGTGACTGCCCTTACCTGAAAGGAAGTCTTGCCTGTAGGAAGACACAGAGCCTGGGATTTAACTCCATTTCTGAAGGGAAACACACAGCATAGTTCTCATCCATGGATCACACTCTGCTTTAGAGCAAGAAGCACGCTCTTGCTTTCTAGATTCTCTAATATAGCAGGAAATCTGAGTGTGCCCAGAACAAAAGAACGGTGTTCCTACACATACGGACTATATGTAGTCCAAATCTTCTTCTAAAACTGATACAATGCACTGGTCCTCTAACATTCAATGGTTGTCAGTTAAGAAGAGAAACGTGTGAGCTTCGTGAACGATCTAGTTCCTTTGAGCAGAAAAGTGACTGCCCTTACCTGAAATGAAGTCTTGCTTGTAGGGAGACTCAGAGCATGGGATTTACCTCCATTTCTGAAGTGAAACACACAACATTGTCTCACTCATTGATCACACTCTGCTTTAGAACAAGAAGCACGATCTTGCTTTCTAGAGTCTCTAAGACAGCAGGAAACGTGAGTGTGCTGAGAAGAAAAGAACGGTGTTTCCTACAAATACGGACCATATCTAGTCCAACTCTGCTTCTGAAACTGATAGAAAGGACTGGTCCTCTAACACCCAATGCTTGTCTGTTAAGATGAGAAACGTGTGAGCTCAGTGAACGATGTAGGTCCTTTGAGCTGAAAAGTGACTGCCCTTACCTGAAACGAAGTCTTGCTTGTAGGAAGACTCAGAGCCTGAGATTTAACTCTATTTCTGAATTGAAACACACAGCACAGTTCTCATCCATGGATCACACTCTGCTTTAGAGCGAGAAGCACACTTTTGCTTTATAGAGTCTCTAATACAGCAGGAAATCTAAGTGTGCCCAGAACAAAAGAACGGTGTTTCCTACACATAAGGACAATATGTAATCCAAATCTTCTTCTGAAACTGATAGAATGCACTGGTCCTCTAACATCCAATGCTTGTCTGTTAAGATGAGAAACGTGTGAGCTTCGTGAAAGATGTAGTTCGTTTGAGCAGAAAAGTGACTCCCCTTACCTGAAACGAAGTCTTGCTTGTAGGAAGACTCAGAGCATGGGATTTAACTCCATTTCTGAAGTGAAACACACAGCATTGTTCGCATCCATTGATCACACTCTCCTTTAGTACAAGAAGCACGATCGTGCTTTCTAGAGTCTCTAAGAGAGCAGGAAACGTGAGTTTGCTGAGAACAAAAGAACGGTGTTTCCTACACATACGGACCATATCTAGTCCAACTCTGCTTCTGAAACTGATACAAAGCACTGGTCCGCTAACATCTAATGCTTGTCTGTTAAGATGAGAAACGTGTGAGCTCCGTGAACTATGTAGTTCGTTTGAGCTGAAAAGTGACTGCCCTTACCTGAAACGAAGTCTTGCCTGTAGGAAGACACAGAGTCTGGGATTTAACTCCATTTCTGTAGGGAAACATACAGCATAGTTCTCATCAATCGATCACACTCTGCCTTAGAGCAAGAAGCACGCTCTTGCTTTCTAAAGTCTCTAAGACAGCAGGAAACGTGAGTTTGCTGAGAACAAAAGAACGGTGTTTCCTACACATACGGACCATGTCTAGTCCAACTCTGCTTCTGAAACTGATACAAAGCACTGGTCCGCTAACATCCAATGCTTGTCTGTTAAGATGAGAAACGTGTGAGCTCCGTGAACTATGTAGTTCGTTTGAGCTGAAAAGTGACTGCCCTTACCTGAAACGAAGTCTTGCTTGTGGGAAGACACAGAGCCTGGGATTTAACTCCTTTTCTGAAGGGAAACACACAGCATAGTTCTCATCCATGGATCACACTCTGCTTTAGAGCGAGAAGCACGCTCTTGCTTTCTACAGTCTTTAAGACAGCAGGAAACGTGAGTGTGCTGAGAACAAAAGAACGGTGTTTCCTACACATATGGACCATATCTAGTCCAACTCTGCTTCTGAAAGTGATACAAAGCACTGGTCCTCTAACATCCAATGCTTGTCAGTTAAGAGGAGAAACGTGTGAGCTTAGTGAATGATGTATTTCCTTTGAACTGAAGGGTGACTGCCCTTACCTGAAACGAAGTCTTGCTTGTAGGAAGACACAGAGCCTGGGATTTAAGTCCATTTCTGAAGGGAAACACACAGCATAGTTCTCATCCATGGAATCACACTCTGCTTTAGAGCGAGAAGCACACTCTTGCTTTCTAGAGTCTCTAATACAGCA
Source organism: Onychomys leucogaster (assembly GCA_949786385.1). Taxonomy (NCBI): domain Eukaryota; kingdom Metazoa; phylum Chordata; class Mammalia; order Rodentia; family Cricetidae; genus Onychomys; species Onychomys leucogaster. The sequence goes on from CATKUP010000063.1 coordinate 1,363,727, forward strand.
GGAAATCTGAGTGTGCCCAGAACAAAAGAAGGGTGTTTCCTACAATTACGGACATTATATAGTCCAACTCTGCATCTGAAACTGATACAAAGCACTGGTCCTCTAAAATCCAATGCTTGTCTCTTAAGATGAGAAACGTGTGAGCTTCATGAACGATGTAGTTCGTTTGAGCTGAAAAGTGACTGCCCTTACCTGAAACGAAGTCTTGACTGTAGGAAGACACAGAGTCTGGGATTTAACTCCATTTCTGAAGGGAAACATACAGCATAGTTCTCATCAATGGATCACACTTTGCTTTAGAGCAAGAAGCACGCTCTTGCTTTCTAGAGTCTCTAATACAGCAGGAAATCTGAGTGTGCCCAGAACAAAAGAACAGTGTTTCCTACCCATACTGACTATATGTAGTCCAAATCTTCTTCTGAAACTGATACAGTGCACTGGTCCTCTAACATCCAATGCTTGTCTGTTAAGATGAGAAACGTGTGAGCTCAGTGAAGGATGTAGTTCGTTTGAGCTGAAAAGTGACTGCCCTTACCTGAAACGAAGTCTTGCTGGTAGGAAGACACAGAGCCTGGGATTTAAGTCCATTTCTGAAGGGAAACACACAGCACAGTTCTCATCCATGGATCACACTCTGCTTTAGAGCAAGAAGCACGCTCTTGCATTCTAAAGTCTCTAAGACAGCAGGAAAAGTGAGTGTGCTGAGGACAAAAGAACGGTGTTTCCTACACATACGGACAATATCTAGTTCAACTCTTCTTCTGAAACAGATACAAAGCACTGGTCCTCTAACATCCAATGCTTGTCATTTAAGATGAGAAACATTTGAGCTTCATGAACGATGTAGTTCGTTTGAGTAGAAAAGTGACTGCCCTTACCTGAAAGGAAGTCTTGCCTGTAGGAAGACACAGAGCCTGGGATTTAAGTCCATTTCTGAAGGGAAACACACAGCATAGTTCTCATCCATGGATCACACTCTGCTTTAGAGCAAGAAGCACGCTCTTGCTTTCAAGATTCTCTAATATAGCAGGAAATCTGAGTGTGCCCAGAACAAAAGAACGGTGTTCCTACACATACGGACTATATGTAGTCCAAATCTTCTTCTAAAACTGATACAATGCACTGGTCCTCTAACATCCAATGGTTGTCAGTTAAGAAGAGAAACGTGTGAGCTTCGTGAACGATCTAGTTCCTTTGAGCAGAAAAGTGACTGCCCTTACCTGAAACGAAGTCTTGCTTGTAGGGAGACTCAGAGCATGGGATTTAACTCCATTTCTGAAGTGAAACACACAGCATTGTCTCACTCATTGATCACACTCTGCTTTAGAACAAGAAGCACGCTCTTGCTTTCTAGAGTCTCTAAGACAGCAGGAAACGTGAGTGTGCTGAGAAGAAAAGAACGGTGTTTCCTACAAATATGGACCATATCTAGTCCAACTCTGCTTCTGAAACTGATAGAAAGGACTGGTCCTCTAACATCCAATGCTTGTCTGTTAAGATGAGAAACGTGTGAGCTCAGTGAACGATGTAGGTCCTTTGAGCTGAAAAGTGACTGCCCTTACCTGAAACGAAGTCTTGCTTGTAGGAAGATTCAGAGCCTGAGATTTAACTCTATTTCTGAATTGAAATACACAGCACAGTTCTCATCCATGGATCACACTCTGCTTTAGAGCGAGAAGCACACTCTTGCTTTATAGAGTCTCTAATACAGCAGGAAATCTGAGTGTGCCCAGAACAAAAGAACGGTGTTTCCTACACATAAGGACAATATGTAATCCAAATCTTCTTCTGAAACTGATAGAATGCACTGGTCCTCTAACATCCAATGCTTGTCTGTTAAGATGAGAAACGTGTGAGCTTCGTGAAAGATGTAGTTCGTTTGAGCAGAAAAGTGACTCCCCTTACCTGAAACGAAGTCTTGCTTGTAGGAAGACTCAGAGCATGGGATTTAACTCCATTTCTGAAGTGAAACACACAGCAGTGTTCGCATCCATTGATCACACTCTGCTTTAGTACAAGAAGCACGATTGTGCTTTCTAGAGTCTCTAAGACAGCAGGAAACGTGAGTTTGCTGAGAACAAAAGAACGGTGTTTCCTACACATACGGACCATATCTAGTCCAACTCTGCTTCTGAAACTGATACAAAGCACTGGTCCGCTAACATCCAATGCTTGTCTGTTAAGATGAGAAACGTGTGAGCTCCGTGAACTATGTAGTTCGTTTGAGCTGAAAAGTGACTGCCCTTACCTGAAACGAAGTCTTGCTTGTAGGAAGACACAGAGCCTGGGATTTAACTCCTTTTCTGAAGGGAAACACACAGCATAGTTCTCATCCATGGATCACACTCTGCTTTAGAGCGAGAAGCACGCTCTTGCTTTCTACAGTCTTTAAGACAGCAGGAAAAGTGAGTGTGCTGAGAACAAAAGAACGGTGTTTCCTACACATATGGACCATATCTAGTCCAACTCTGCTTCTGAAAGTGATACAAAGCACTGGTCCTCTAACATCCAATGCTTGTCAGTTAAGAGGAGAAACGTGTGAGCTTAGTGAATGATGTAGTTCCTTTGAACTGAAAAGTGACTGCCCTTACCTGAAACGAAGTCTTGCTTGTAGTAAGACACTGAGCCTGGGATTTAAGTCCATTTCTGAAGGGAAACACACAGCATAGTTCTCATCCATGGATCACACTCTGCTTTAGAGCGAGAAGCACACTCTTGCTTTCTAGATTCTCTAATAGAGCAGGAAATCTGAGTATGCCCAGAACAAAAGAAGGGTGTTTCCTACACAAATGGACCATATGTAGTCCAAATCTGCTTCTGAAAGTGATACAAAGCACTGACCATCTTACATCCAATGCTTGTCAGTTAAGATGAGAAACGTGTGAGCTTCGTGAAATATGTAGTTCGTTTGAGCAGAAAAATGACTGCCCTCACGTGAATTGAAGTCTTGCTTGTAGGAAGACACAGAGCCTGGGATTTAACTCCATTTCTGAAGTAAAACACACAGCAGTGTAATCATCCATTGATCACACTCTGCTTTAGAACAAGAAGCACGTTCTTGCTTTCTACAGTCTCTAAGACAGCAGGAAACGTGAGTGTGCTGAGAACAAAAGAACGGTGTTTCCTACACTTACAGACATTATATAGTCCAACTCTGCATCTGAAACTGATACAAAGCATTGGTCCTCTAAAATCCAATGCTTGTCTGTTAAGATGAGAAACGTGTGAGCTTCGTGAATGATGTAGTTCTTTTGTGCTGAAAAGTGACTGCCCTTACCTGAAACGACGTCTTGCATGCAGGAAGACACAGAGTCTGGTATTTAAGTCCATTTCTGAAGGGAAACATACAGCATAGTTCTCTTCCATGGAATCACACTCTGCTTTAGAGCGAGAAGCACACTCTTGCTTTCTAGAGTCTCTAATACAGCAGGAAATCTGAGTGTGCCCAGAACAAAAGAAGGGTGTTTCCTACAATTACGGACATTATATAGTCCAACTCTGCATCTGAAACTGATACAAAGCACTGGTCCTCTAAAATCCAATGCTTGTCTCTTAAGATGAGAAACGTGTGAGCTTCGTGAACGATGTAGTTCGTTTGAGCTGAAAAGTGACTGCCCTTACCTGAAACGAAGTCTTGACTGTAGGAAGACACAGAGTCTGGGATTTAACTCCATTTCTGAAGTGAAACACACAGCAGTGTTCGCATCCATTGATCACACTCTGCTTTAGTACAAGAAGCACGATTGTGCTTTCTAGAGTCTCTAAGACAGCAGGAAACGTGAGTTTGCTGAGAACAAAAGAACGGTGTTTCCTACACATACGGACCATATCTAGTCCAACTCTGCTTCTGAAACTGATACAAAGCACTGGTCCGCTAACATCCAATGCTTGTCTGTTAAGATGAGAAACATGTGAGCTCCGTGAACTATGTAGTTCGTTTGAGCTGAAAAGTGACTGCCCTTACCTGAAACGAAGTCTTGCTTGTAGGAAGACACAGAGCCTGGGATTTAACTCCTTTTCTGAAGGGAAACACACAGCATAGTTCTCATCCATGGATCACACTCTGCTTTAGAGCGAGAAGCACGCTCTTGCTTTCTACAGTCTTTAAGACAGCAGGAAAAGTGAGTGTGTTGAGAACAAAAGAACGGTGTTTCCTACACATATGGACCATATCTAGTCCAACTCTGCTTCTGAAAGTGATACAAAGCACTGGTCCTCTAACATCCAATGCTTGTCAGTTAAGAGGAGAAACGTGTGAGCTTAGTGAATGATGTAGTTCCTTTGAACTGAAAAGTGACTGCCCTTACCTGAAACGAAGTCTTGCTTGTAGTAAGACACTGAGCCTGGGATTTAAGTCCATTTCTGAAGGGAAACACACAGCATAGTTCTCATCCATGGATCACACTCTGCTTTAGAGCGAGAAGCACACTCTTGCTTTCTAGATTCTCTAATAGAGCAGGAAATCTGAGTATGCCCAGAACAAAAGAAGGGTGTTTCCTACACAAATGGACCATATGTAGTCCAAATCTGCTTCTGAAAGTGATACAAAGCACTGACCATCTTACATCCAATGCTTGTCAGTTAAGATGAGAAACGTGTGAGCTTCGTGAAATATGTAGTTCGTTTGAGCAGAAAAATGACTGCCCTCACGTGAATTGAAGTCTTGCTTGTAGGAAGACACAGAGCCTGGGATTTAACTCCATTTCTGAAGTAAAACACACAGCAGTGTAATCATCCATTGATCACACTCTGCTTTAGAACAAGAAGCACGTTCTTGCTTTCTACAGTCTCTAAGACAGCAGGAAACGTGAGTGTGCTGAGAACAAAAGAACGGTGTTTCCTACACTTACAGACATTATATAGTCCAACTCTGCATCTGAAACTGATACAAAGCATTGGTCCTCTAAAATCCAATGCTTGTCTGTTAAGATGAGAAACGTGTGAGCTTCGTGAATGATGTAGTTCTTTTGTGCTGAAAAGTGACTGCCCTTACCTGAAACGACGTCTTGCATGCAGGAAGACACAGAGTCTGGTATTTAAGTCCATTTCTGAAGGGAAACATACAGCATAGTTCTCTTCCATGGAATCACACTCTGCTTTAGAGCGAGAAGCACACTCTTGCTTTCTAGAGTCTCTAATACAGCAGGAAATCTGAGTGTGCCCAGAACAAAAGAAGGGTGTTTCCTACAATTACGGACATTATATAGTCCAACTCTGCATCTGAAACTGATACAAAGCACTGGTCCTCTAAAATCCAATGCTTGTCTCTTAAGATGAGAAACGTGTGAGCTTCGTGAACGATGTAGTTCGTTTGAGCTGAAAAGTGACTGCCCTTACCTGAAACGAAGTCTTGACTGTAGGAAGACACAGAGTCTGGGATTTAACTCCATTTCTGAAGGGAAACATACAGCATAGTTCTCATCAATGGATCACACTTTGCTTTAGAGCAAGAAGCACGCTCTTGCTTTCTATAGTCTCTAATACAGCAGGAAATCTGAGTGTGCCCAGAACAAAAGAACAGTGTTTCCTACACATACTGACTATATGTAGTCCAAATCTTCTTCTGAAACTGATACAGTGCACTGGTCCTCTAACATCCAATGCTTGTCTGTTAAGATGAGAAACGTGTGAGCTCAGTGAAGGATGTAGTTCGTTTGAGCTTAAAAGTGACTGCCCTTACCTGAAACGAAGTCTTGCTGGTAGGAAGACACAGAGCCTGGGATTTAAGTCCATTTCTGAAGGGAAACACACAGCACAGTTCTCATCCATGGATCACACTCTGCTTTAGAGCAAGAAGCACGCTCTTGCATTCTAAAGTCTCTAAGACAGCAGGAAAAGTGAGTGTGCTGAGGACAAAAGAACGGTGTTTCCTACACATACGGACAATATCTAGTTCAACTCTTCTTCTGAAACAGATACAAAGCACTGGTCCTCTAACATCCAATGCTTGTCATTTAAGATGAGAAACGTTTGAGCTTCATGAACGATGTAGTTCGTTTGAGCAGAAAAGTGACTGCCCTTACCTGAAAGGAAGTCTTGCCTGTAGGAAGACACAGAGCCTGGGATTTAAGTCCATTTTTGAAGGGAAACACACAGCATAGTTCTCATCCATGGATCACACTCTGCTTTAGAGCAAGAAGCACGCTCTTGCTTTCTAGATTCTCTAATATAGCAGGAAATCTGAGTGTGCCCAGGACAAAAGAACGGTGTTCCTACACATACGGACTATATGTAGTCCAAATCTTCTTCTAAAACTGATACAATGCACTGGTCCTCTAACATCCAATGGTTGTCAGTTAATAAGAGAAACGTGTGAGCTTCGTGAACGATCTAGTTCCTTTGAGCAGAAAAGTGACTGCCCTTACCTGAAACGAAGTCTTGCTTGTAGGGAGACTCAGAGCATGGGATTTAACTCCATTTCTGAAGTGAAACACACAGCATTGTCTCACTCATTGATCACACTCTGCTTTAGAACAAGAAGCACGCTCTTGCTTTCTAGAGTCTCTAAGACAGCAGGAAACGTGAGTGTGCTGAGAAGAAAAGAACGGTGTTTCCTACAAATATGGACCATATCTAGTCCAACTCTGCTTCTGAAACTGATAGAAAGGACTGGTCCTCTAACATCCAATGCTTGTCTGTTAAGATGAGAAACGTGTGAGCTCAGTGAACGATGTAGGTCCTTTGAGCTGAAAAGTGACTGCCCTTACCTGAAACGAAGTCTTGCTTGTAGGAAGATTCAGAGCCTGAGATTTAACTCTATTTCTGAATTGAAATACACAGCACAGTTCTCATCCATGGATCACACTCTGCTTTAGAGCGAGAAGCACACTCTTGCTTTATAGAGTCTCTAATACAGCAGGAAATCTGAGTGTGCCCAGAACAAAAGAACGGTGTTTCCTACACATAAGGACAATATGTAATCCAAATCTTCTTCTGAAACTGATAGAATGCACTGGTCCTCTAACATCCAATGCTTGTCTGTTAAGATGAGAAACGTGTGAGCTTCGTGAAAGATGTAGTTCGTTTGAGCAGAAAAGTGACTCCCCTTACCTGAAACGAAGTCTTGCTTGTAGGAAGACTCAGAGCATGGGATTTAACTCCATTTCTGAAGTGAAACACACAGCATAGTTCTCATCCATGGATCACACTCTGCTTTAGTACAAGAAGCACGATTGTGCTTTCTAGAGTCTCTAAGACAGCAGGAAACGTGAGTTTGCTGAGAACAAAAGAACGGTGTTTCCTACACATACGGACCATATCTAGTCCAACTCTGCTTCTGAAACTGATACAAAGCACTGGTCCGCTAACATCCAATGCTTGTCTGTTAAGATGAGAAACGTGTGAGCTCCGTGAACTATGTAGTTCGTTTGAGCTGAAAAGTGACTGCCCTTACCTGAAACGAAGTCTTGCTTGTAGGAAGACACAGAGCCTGGGATTTAACTCCTTTTCTGAAGGGAAACACACAGCATAGTTCTCATCCATGGATCACACTCTGCTTTAGAGCGAGAAGCACGCTCTTGCTTTCTACAGTCTTTAAGACAGCAGGAAAAGTGAGTGTGCTGAGAACAAAAGAACGGTGTTTCCTACACATATGGACCATATCTAGTCCAACTCTGCTTCTGAAAGTGATACAAAGCACTGGTCCTCTAACATCCAATGCTTGTCAGTTAAGAGGAGAAACGTGTGAGCTTAGTGAATGATGTAGTTCCTTTGAACTGAAAAGTGACTGCCCTTACCTGAAACGAAGTCTTGCTTGTAGTAAGACACTGAGCCTGGGATTTAAGTCCATTTCTGAAGGGAAACATACAGCATAGTTCTCTTACATGGATCACACTCTGCTTTAGAGCAAGAAGCACGCTCTTGCTTTCTAGATTCTCTAATATAGCAGGAAATCTGAGTGTGCCCAGAACAAAAGAACGGTGTTTCCTACACATACGGACCATATGTAGTCCAAATCTGCTTCTGAAACTGATACAAAGCACTGACCCTCTAACATCCAATGCTTGTCAGTTAAGAGGAGAAACGTGTGAGCTTAGTGAATGATGTAGTTCCTTTGAACTGAAAAGTGACTGCCCTTACCTGAAACGAAGTCTTGCTTGTAGTAAGACACAGAGCCTGGGATTTAAGCCATTTCTGAAGGGAAACACACAGCATAGTTCTCATCCATGGATCACACTCTGCTTTAGAGCGAGAAGCACACTCTTGCTTTCTAGAGTCTCTAATAGAGCAGGAAAACTGAGTGTGCCCAGAACAAAAGAGGGGTGTTTCCTACACAAATGGACCATATGTAGTCCAAATATGCTTCTGAAACTGATACAAAGCATGACCATCTTACATCCAATGCTTGTCAGTTAAGATGAGAAACGTGTGAGCTCCGTGAAATATGTAGTTCGTTTGAGCAGAAAAGTGACTGCCCTCACGTGAATTGAAGTCTTGCTTGTAGGAAGACTCAGAGCCTGGGATTTAACTCCATTTCTGAAGTAAAACACACAGCAGTGTAATCATCCATTGATCACACTCTGCTTTAGAACAAGAAGCACGCTCTTGCTTTCTACAGTCTCTAAGAAAGCAGGAAACGTGAGTGTGCTGAGAACAAAAGAACGGTGTTTCCTCCACTTACGGACCATATCTAGTCCATCTCTGCTTCTGTAAGTAATGCAAAGCACTGGTCCTCTAACATCCAATGCTTGTCAATTAAGATGAGAAACGTTTGAGCTTCGTGAACAATGTAGTTCGTTTGAGCAGAAAAGTGACTGCCCTTCCCTCTAACGAAGTCTTGCTTGTAGGGAGACTCAGAGCATGGGATTTCACTCCATTTCTGAAGTGAAACACACAGCATTGTCTCATTCCTTGATCACACTCTGCTTTAGAACACGAAGCACGCTCTAGCTTTCTAGAGTCTCTAAGACAGCAGGAAACGTGAGTGTGCTGAGAAGAAAAAAGCGGTGTTTAATACACATACGGACCATATCTAGTCCAACTCTGCTTCTGAAACTGATAGAAAGTACTGGTCCTCTAACATCCAATGCTTGTCTGTTAAGATGAGAAACGTGTGAGCTCAGTGAACGATGTAGTTCCTTTGAGCTGAAAAGTGACTGCCCTTACCTGAAATGAAGTCTTGCTTGTTGGAAGACTCAGAGCCTGAGATTTAACACCATTTCTGAAGTGAAACACACAGCATAGTTCTCATCCATGGATCACACTCTGCTTTAGAGCAAGAAGCACACTCTTGCTTTATTGAGTCTCTAATACAGCAGGAAATCTGAGTGTGCCCAGATCAAAAGAACGGTGTTTCCTACACATAAGGACAATATGTAATCCAAATCTTCTTCTGAAACTGATAGAATGCACTGGTCCTCTAACATCCAATGCTTGTCTGTTAAGATGAGAAACGTGTGAGCTCAGTGAACGATGTAGTTCCTTTGAGCTGAAAAGTGACTGCCCTTACCTGAAATGAAGTCTTGCTTGTAGGAAGACTCAGAGCCTGAGATTTAACTCCATTTCTGAAGTGAAACACACAGCACAGTTCTCATCCATGGATCACACACTGCTTTAGAGCGAGAAGCACCCTCTTGCTTTATAGAGTCTCTAATACAGCAGGAAATCTGAGTGTGCCCAGAACAAAAGAACGGTGTTTCCTACACAAATGGACCATATGTAGTCCAAATCTGCTTCTGAAACTGATACAAAGCACTGACCATCTTACATCCAATGCTTGTCATTTAAGATGAGAAACATGTGAGCTTCGTGAAATATGTAGTACGTTTGAGCAGAAAAGTGACTGCCCTCACGTGAATTGAAGTCTTGCTTGTAGGAAGACTCAGAGCCTGGGATTTAACTCCATTTCTGAAGTAAAACACACAGCAGTGTAATCATCCATTGATCACACTCTGCTTTAGAATAAGAAGCACGCTCTTGCTTTCTAGATTCTCTAAGACAGCAGGAAACGTGAGTGTGCTGAGAACAAAAGAATGGTGTTTCCTACACTTACAGACATTATATAGTCCAACTCTGCATCTGAAACTGATACAATGCATTGGTCCTCTAAAATCCAATGCTTGTCTGTTAAGATGAAAAACGTGTGAGATTCGTGAATGATGTAGTTCGTTTGAGCTGAAAAGTGACTGCCCTTACCTGAAACGAAGTCTTGCCTGTAGGAAGACACAGAGTCTGGGATTTAACTCCATTTCTGAAGGGAAACATACAGCATAGTTCTCATCCATGGATCACACTCTGCTTTAGAGCAAGAAGCACGCTCTTGCTTTCTAGATTCTCTAATATAGCAGGAAATCTGAGTGTGCCCAGAACAAAAGAACGGTGTTTCCTACACATACGGACCATATGTAGTCCAAATCTGCTTCTGAAACTGATACAAAACACTGACCCTCTAACATCCAATGCTTGTCAGTTAAGATGAGAAACGTGTGAGCTTTGTGAACGATGTAGTTCGTTTGAGCAGAAAACTGACTGCCCTTACCTGAAATGAAGTCTTGCTTGTAGGAAGACACAGAGCCTAGGATTTAACTCCTTTTCTAAAGGGAAACACACAGCTTAGTTCTCATCCATGGATCACACTCTGCTTTAGAGCGAGAAGCACGCACTTGCTTTCTACAGTCTCTAAGACAGCAGGAAACGTGAGTTTGCTGAGAACAAAAGAACGGTGTTTCCTACACTTACGTACCATATCTAGTCCAACTCTGCTTCTGAAAGTGATACAAAGCACTGGTCCTCTAACATCCAATGCTTGTCAGTTAAGAGGAGAAACGTGTGAGCTTAGTGAATGATGTAGTTCCTTTGAACTGAAAAGTGACTGCCCTTACCTGAAATGAAGTCTTGCTTGTAGTAAGACACAGAGCCAGTGATTTAAGCCATTTCTGAAGGGAAACACACAGCATAGTTCTCATCCATGGATCACATTCTGTTTTAGAGCGAGAAGCACACTCTTACTTTCTAGAGTCTCTAATAGAGCAGGAAATCTGAGTGTGCCCAGAACAAAAGAAGGGTGTTTCCTACACAAATGGACCATATGTAGTCCAAATCTGCTTCTGAGACTGATACAAAGCACTGACCATCTTACATCCAATGCTTGTCAGTTACGATGAGAAATGTGTGAGCTTCGTGAAATATGTAGTTCCCTTGAGCAGAAAAGTGACTGCCCTCATGTGAATTGAAGTCTTGCTTGTAGGAAGACTCAGAGCCTGGGATTTAACTCCATTTCTGAAGTAAAACACACAGCAGTGTAATCATCCATTGATCACACTCTGCTTTAGAACAAGAAGCACGCTCTTGCTTTCTAGATTCTCTAAGACAGCAGGAAACGTGAGTGTGCTGAGAACAAAAGAACGGTGTTTCCTACACTTACAGACATTATATAGTCCAACTCTGCATCTGAAACTGATACAAAGCATTGGTCCTCTAACATCCAATGCTTGTATGTTAAGATGAGAAACGTGTGAGCTCAGTGAACGATGTAGTTCCTTTGAGCTGAAAAGTGACTGCCCTTACCTGAAACGAAGTCTTGCTTGTAGGAAGACTCAGAGCCTGAGATTTAACTCCATTTCTGAAGTGAAACACACAGCACAGTTCTCATCCATGGATCACACACTGCTTTAGAGCGAGAAGCACACTCTTGCTTTATAGAGTCTCTAATACATCAGGAAATATGAGTGTGCCCAGAACAAAAGAATGGTGTTTCCTACACATAAGGACAATATGTAATCCAAATCTTCTTCTGAAACTGATAGAATGCACTGGTCCTATAACATGCAATGCTTGTCTGTTAAGATGAGAAACGTGTGAGCTTCGTTAACAATGTAGTTCGTTTGAGCAGAAAAGTGACTGCCCTTAAATGAATTGAAGTCTTGCTTGTAGGAAGACTCAGAGCCTGGGATTTAACTCCATTTCTGAAGTAAAACACACAGCAGTGTAATCATCCATTGATCACACTCTGCTTTAGAACAAGAAGCACGCTCTTGCTATCTAGATTCTCTAAGACAGCAGGAAACGTGAGTGTGCTGAGAACAAAAGAACTGTGTTTCCTACACTTACGGACATTATATAGTCCAACTCTGCATCTGAAACTGATACAAAGCACTGGTCCTCTAAAATCCAATTCTTGTCTCTTAAGATGAGAAACGTGTGAGCTCCGTGAATGATGTAGTTCGTTTGAGCTGAAAAGTGACTGCCCTTACCTGAAACGAAGTCTTGCCTGTAGGAAGACACAGAGTCTGGGATTTAACTCCATTTCTGAAGGGAAACATACAGTATAGTTCTCATCAATGGATCACACTCTGCTCTAGAGCAAGAAGCACGCTCTTGCTTTCTAAAATCTCTAAGACAGCATGAAACGTGAGTGTGCCCAGAACAAAAGATCGGTGTTTCCTACACATATGGACCATATGTAGTCCAAATCTGCTTCTGAAACTGATACAAAGCACTGACCCTCTAACATCCAATGCTTGTCTGTTAAGATGAGAAACGTGTGAGCTTCGTGAAAGATGTAGTTCGTTTGAGCAGAAAAGTGACTCCCCTTACCTGAAACGAAGTCTTGCTTGTAGGAAGACTCAGAGCATGGGATTTAACTCCATTTCTGAAGTGAAACACACAGCAGTGTTCGCATCCATTGATCACACTCTGCTTTAGTACAAGAAGCACGATTGTGCTTTCTAGAGTCTCTAAGACAGCAGGAAACGTGAGTTTGCTGAGAACAAAAGAACGGTGTTTCCTACACATACGGACCATATCTAGTCCAACTCTGCTTCTGAAACTGATACAAAGCACTGGTCCGCTAACATCCAATGCTTGTCTGTTAAGATGAGAAACGTGTGAGCTCCGTGAACTATGTAGTTCGTTTGAGCTGAAAAGTGACTGCCCTTACCTGAAACGAAGTCTTGCTTGTAGGAAGACACAGAGCCTGGGATTTAACTCCTTTTCTGAAGGGAAACACACAGCATAATTCTCATCCATGGATCACACTCTGCTTTAGAGTGAGAAGCACGCTCTTGCTTTCTACAGTCTTTAAGACAGCAGGAAAAGTGAGTGTGCTGAGAACAAAAGAACGGTGTTTCCTACACATATGGACCATATCTAGTCCAACTCTGCTTCTGAAAGTGATACAAAGCACTGGTCCTCTAACATCCAATGCTTGTCAGTTAAGAGGAGAAACGTGTGAGCTTAGTGAATGATGTAGTTCCTTTGAAATGAAAAGTGACTGCCCTTACCTGAAACGAAGTCTTGCTTGTAGTAAGACAGTGAGCCTGGGATTTAAGTCCATTTCTGAAGGGAAACACACTGCATAGTTCTCATCCATGGATCACACTCTGCTTTAGAGCAAGAAGCACACTCTTGCTTTCTAGAGTCTCTAATAGAGCAGGAAATCTGAGTATGCCCAGAACAAAAGAAGGGTGTTTCCTACACAAATGGACCATATGTAGTCCAAATCTGCTTCTGAAACTGATACAAAGCACTGACCATCTTACATCCAATGCTTGTCAGTTAAGATGAGAAACGTGTGAGCTTCGTGAAATATGTAGTTCGTTTGAGCAGAAAAATGACTGCCCTCACGTGAATTGAAGTCTTGCTTGTAGGAAGACACAGAGCCTGGGATTTAACTCCATTTCTGAAGTAAAACACACAGCAGTGTAATCATCCATTGATCACACTCTGCTTTAGAACAAGAAGCACGCTCTTGCTTTCTACAGTCTCTAAGACAGCAGGAAACGTGAGTGTGCTGAGAACAAAAGAACGGTGTTTCCTACACTTACAGACATTATATAGTCCAACTCTGCATCTGAAACTGATAAAAAGCATTGGTCCTCTAAAATCCAATGCTTGTCTGTTAAGATGAGAAACGTGTGAGCTTCGTGAATGATGTAGTTCTTTTGAGCTGAAAAGTGACTGCCCTTACCTGAAACGAAGTCTTGCATGCAGGAAGACACAGAGTCTGGGATTTAAGTCCATTTCTGAAGGGAAACATACAGCATAGTTCTCATCCATGGATCACACTTTGCTTTAGAGCAAGAAGCACGCTCTTGCTTTCTAGATTCTCTAATATAGCAGGAAATCTGAGTGTGCCCAGAACAAAAGAACGGTGTTTCCTACACATACGGACCATATGTAGTCCAAATCTGCTTCTGAAACTGATACAAAGCACTGACCCTCTAACATCCAATGCTTGTCAGTTAAGATGAGAAACGTGTGAGCTTTGTGAATGATGTAGTTCGTTTGAGCATAAAACTGACTGACCTTACCTGAAATGAAGTCTTGCATGTAGGAAGACACAGAGCCTGGGATTTAACTCCTTTTCTGAAGGGAAACACACAGCTTAGTTCTCATCCATGGATCACACTCTGCTTTAGAGCGAGAAGCACGCTCTTGCTTTCTACAGTCTCTAAGACAGCAGGAAACGTGAGTTTGCTGAGAACAAAAGAACGGTGTTTCCTACACATATGGACCATATCTAGTCCAACTCTGCTTCTGAAAGTGATACAAAGCACTGGTCCTCTAACATCCAATGCTTGTCAATTAAGATGAGAAACGTTTGAGCTTCGTGAACAATGTAGTTCATTTGAGCAGAGAAGTGACTGCCCTTACCTGAAACGAAGTCTTGCTAGTAGGGAGACTCAGAGCATGGGATTTAACTCCATTTCTGAAGTGAAACACACAGCATTGTCTCATTCATTGAACACACTCTGCTTTAGAACAAGAAGCACGCTCTTGCTTTCTAGAGTCTGTAAGACAGCAGGAAACGTGAGTGTGCTGAGAAGAAAAGAATGGTGTTTCCTACACATACGGACCATATCTAGTCCAACTCTGCTTCTGAAACTGATACAAAGGACTGGTCCTCTAACATCCAATGCTTGTCATTTAAGATGAGAAACGTTTGAGCTTCATGAACGATGTAGTTCGTTTGAGCAGAAAAGTGACTGCCCTTACCTGAAAGGAAGTCTTGCCTGTAGGAAGACACAGAGCCTGGGATTTAAGTCCATTTCTGAAGGGAAACACACAGCATAGTTCTCATCCATGGATCACACTCTGCTTTAGAGCAAGAAGCACGCTCTTGCTTTCTAGATTCTCTAATATAGCAGGAAATCTGAGTGTGCCCAGAACAAAAGAACGGTGTTCCTACACATACGGACTATATGTAGTCCAACTCTGCTTCTGAAACTGATAGAAAGTACTGGTCCTCTAACATCCAATGCTTGTCTGTTAAGATGAGAAACGTGTGAGCTCAGTGAACGATGTAGTTCCTTTGAGCTGAAAAGTGACTGCCCTTACCTGAAACGAAGTCTTGCTTGTAGGAAGACTCAGAGCCTGAGATTTAACTCCATTTCTGAAGTGAAACACACAGCACAGTTCTCATCCATGGATCACACACTGCTTTAGAGCGAGAAGCACCCTCTTGCTTTATAGAGTCTCTAATACAGCAGGAAATCTGAGTGTGCCCAGAACAAAAGAACGGTGTTTCCTACACAAATGGACCATATGTAGTCCAAATCTGCTTCTGAAACTGATACAAAGCACTGACCATCTTACATCCAATGCTTGTCATTTAAGATGAGAAACATGTGAGCTTCGTGAAATATGTAGTACCATTGAGCAGAAAAGTGACTGCCCTCATGTGAATTGAAGTCTTGCTTGTAGGAAGACTCAGAGCCTGGGATTTAACTCCATTTCTGAAGTAAAACAGACAGCAGTGTAATCATCCATTGATCACACTCTGCTTTAGAATAAGAAGCACGCTCTTGCTTTCTAGATTCTCTAAGACAGCAGGAAACGTGAGTGTGCTGAGAACAAAAGAACGGTGTTTCCTACACTTACAGACATTATATAGTCCAACTCTGCATCTGAAACTGATACAAAGCATTGGTCCTCTAAAATCCAATGCTTGTCTGTTAAGATGAGAAACGTGTGAGATTCGTGAATGATGTAGTTCGTTTGAGCTGAAAAGTGACTGCCCTTACCTGAAACGAAGTCTTGCCTGTAGGAAGACACAGAGTCTGGGATTTAACTCCATTTCTGAAGGGAAACATACAGCATAGTTCTCATCCATGGATCACACTCTGCTTTAGAGCAAGAAGCACGCTCTTGCTTTCTAGATTCTCTAATATAGCAGGAAATCTGAGTGTGCCCAGAACAAAAGAACGGTGTTTCCTACACATACGGACCATATGTAGTCCAAATCTGCTTCTGAAACTGATACAAAACACTGACCCTCTAACATCCAATGCTTGTCAGTTAAGATGAGAAACGTGTGAGCTTTGTGAACGATGTAGTTCGTTTGAGCAGAAAACTGACTGCCCTTACCTGAAATGAAGTCTTGCTTGTAGGAAGACACAGAGCCTAGGATTTAACTCCTTTTCTGAAGGGAAACACACAGCTTAGTTCTCATCCATGGATCACACTCTGCTTTAGAGCGAGAAGCACGCACTTGCTTTCTACAGTCTCTAAGACAGCAGGAAACGTGAGTGTGCTGAGAACAAAATAACGGTGTTTCCTACACTTACGTACCATTTCTAGTCCAACTCTGCTTCTGAAAGTGATACAAAGCACTGGTCCTCTAACATCCAATGCTTGTCAGTTAAGATGTGAAACGTGTGAGCTTCGTGAACGATGTAGTTCCCTTGAGCAGAAAAGTGACTGCCCTTACTGAAACGAAGTCTTACTTGTAGGGAGACACAGAGCATGGGATTTAACTCCATTTCTGAAGTGAAACACAAAGCATAGTCTCATCCATGGATCACTCTCTGTTTTAGAGCGAGAAGCACGCTCTTGCTTTCTAGATTCTCTAAGACAGCAGGAAACGTGAGTGTGCCCAGAACAAAAGATCGGTGTTTCCTACATATATGGACCATATGTAGTCCAAATCTGCTTCTGAAACTGATACAAAGCACTGACCCTCTAACATCCAATGCTTGTCAGTTAAGATGAGAAACGTGTAGGCTTCGTGAACGATGTAGTTTGTTTGAGCAAAAAACTGACTGCCCTTACATGAAACGAAGTCTTGCTTGTAGGAAGACTCAGATCCTGGGATTTAACTCCATTTCTGAAGTGAAACACACAGCAGTGTTCTCATCCATTGAACACACTCTGCGTTTGAACAAGAAGCATGCTCTTCTTTCTAGAGTCTCTAAGACAGCAGGAAACGTGAGTTTGCTGAGAACAAAAGAATGGTGTTTCATGCACATACAGACCATATCTAGTCGAACTCTGCTGCTGAAACTGATACAAAGAACTGGTCCTCTAACATCCAATGCTTGTCTGTTAAGATGAGAAATGTGTGAGCTCCGTGAACGATGTAGTTCGTTTTAGCTGAAAAGTGACTGCCCTTACCTGAAACGAAGTCTTGCTTGTAGGAAGACAAAGAGCCTGGGATTTAACTCCATTTCTGAAGTGGAACACACAGCATAGTTTTCATTGATGGATCACACTCTGCTTTAGAGCGAGAAGCACACTCTTGCTTTATAGAGTCTCTAATACAGCAGGAAATCTGAGTGTGCCCAGAACAAAAGAACGGTGTTTCCTACACATAAGGACAATATGTAATCCAAATCTTCTTCTGAAACTGATAGAATGAACTGGTCCTCTAACATCCAATGCTTGTGAGTTAAGATGAGAAACGTGTGAGCTCAGTGAATGATGTAGTACCTTTGAACTGAAAAGAGACTGCCCTTACCTGAAACGAAGTCTTGCTTGTAGTAAGACACAGAGCCTGGGATTTAAGTCCATTTCTGAAGGGAAACACACAGCATAGTTCTCATCCATGGATCACACTCTGCTTTAGAGCGAGAAGCACACTCTTGCTTTCTAGAGTCTCTAATACAGCAGGAAATCTGAGTGTGCCCAGAACAAAAGAAGAGTGTTTCCTACACATAAGGACTATATGTAATCCAAATCTTCTTCTGAAATTGATAGAATGCACTGGTCCTCTAACATCCAATGCTTGTCAGTTAAGATGTGAAACGTGTGAGCTTCGTGAAAGATGTAGTTCTTTTGACCAGAAACGTGACTGCCCTTAAATGAATTGAAGTCTTGCTTGTAGGAAGACTCAGAGCCTGGGATTTAACTCCCTTTCTGAAGTAAAACACACAGCAGTGTAATCATCCATTGATCACACTCTGCTTTAGAACAAGAAGCACGCTCTTGCTATCTAGATTCTCTAAGACAGCAGGAAACGTGAGTGTGCTGAGAAGAAAAGAACAGTGTTTCCTACACATACGGACCATATCTAGTCCAACTCTGCTTCTGAAACTGATACAAAGCACTGGTCCTCTAATATCCAATGCTTGTCTGTTAAGATGAGAAACGTGTGAGCTCAGTGAACATTGTAGTTCCTTTGAGCTGAAAAGTGACTGCCATTACCTGAAACGAAGTCTTGCTTGTAGGAAGACTCAGAGCCTGAGATTTAACTCCATTTCTGAATTGGAACACACAGCATAGTTCTCATCCATTGATCACACTCTGCTTTAGAGCAAGAAGCACATTCTTGCTTTATAGGGTCTCTAATACAGCAGGAAATCTGAGTGTGCCCAGATCAAAAGTACGGTGTTTCCTACACATAAGGACAATATGTAATCCAAATCTTCTTCTGAAACTGATAGAATGCACTGGTCCTCTAACATCCAATGCTTGTCAGTTAAGATGGGAAACGTGTGAGCTCAGTGAATGATGTAGTTCCTTTGAACTGAAAATAGACTGCCCTTACCTGAAATGAAATCTTGCCTGTAGGAAGACACAGAGTCTGGGATTTAACTCCATTTCTGAAGGGAAATATACAGCATAGTTCTCATCCATGGATCACACTCTGCTTTAGAGCAAGAAGCATGCTCTTGCTTTCTAAAGTCTCTAAGACAGCAGGAAACGTGAGTGTGCTGAGAACAAAAGAACGGTGTTTCCTACACATACGGACCATATCTAGTCCAACTCTTCTTCTGAAACTGATACAAAGCACTGGTCCTCTAACATCCAATGCTTCTCAATTAAGATGAGAAACGTGTGAGCTTCGTGAATGATGTAGTTCGTTTGAGCAGAAAAGTGACTGCCCTTACCTGAAACGAAGTCTTGCTTGTAGGAAGACTCAGAGCCTGGGATTTAACTCCATTTCTGATGTGAAACACAGAGCAGTGTTCTCATCCAAGGATCACACTCTGCTTTAGAGCGAGAAGCACGCTCTTGCTTTCTAAAGTCTCTAAGATAGCAGGAAACGTGAGTGTGCTGAGAACAAAATAACGGTGTTTCCTACACATAGGGACCATATCTAATCCAACTCTGCTTCTGAAACAGATACAAAGCACTGGTCCTCTAACATCCAATGTTTGTCAGTTAAGATGAGAAACGTGTGAGCTTCGTGAACGATGTAGTTCCCTTGAGCAGAAAATTGACTGCCCTTACTGAAACGAAGTCTAAATGTAGGCAGACACAGAGCATGGGATTTAACTCCATTTCTGAAGTGAAACACACAGCATAGTCTCATCCATGGATCACTCTCTGTTTTAGAGCGAGAAGCACGCTCTTGCTTTCTAGATTCTCTAAGACAGCAGGAAACGTGAGTGTGCCCAGAACAAAAGATCAGTGTTTCCTACATATATGGACCATATGTAGTCCAAATCTGCTTCTGAAACTGATACAAAGCACTGACCCTCTAACATCCAATGCTTGTCAGTTAAGATGAGAAACGTGTAGGCTTCGTGAACGATGTAGTTCGTTTGAGCAAAAAACTGACTGCCCTTACATGAAATGAAGTCTTGCTTGTAGGAAGACTCAGATCCTGGGATTTAACTCCATTTCTGAAGTGAAACACACAGCAGTATTCTCATCCATTGAACACACTCTGCGTTTGAACAAGAAGCATGCTCTTCTTTCTAGAGTCTCTAAGACAGCAGGAAACGTGAGTTTGCTGAGAACAAAAGAATGGTGTTTCATGCACATACAGACCATATCTAGTCGAACTCTGCTGCTGAAACTGATACAAAGAACTGGTCCTCTAACATCCAATGCTTGTCTGTTAAGATGAGAAATGTGTGAGCTCCGTGAACGATGTAGTTCGTTTTAGCTGAAAAGTGACTGCCCTTACCTGAAACGAAGTCTTGCTTGTAGGAAGACACAGAGCCTGGGATTTAACTCCATTTCTGAAGTGGAACACACAGCATAGTTTTCATCCATGGATCACACTCTGCTTTAGAGCGAGAAGCACACTCTTGCTTTCTAGAGTCTCTAATACAGCAGGAAATCTGAGTGTGCCCAGAACAAAAGAAGGGTGTTTCCTACACATAAGGACTATATGTAATCCAAATCTTCTTCTGAAATTGATAGAATGCACTGGTCCTCTAACATCCAATGCTTGTCAGTTAAGATGTGAAACGTGTGAGCTTCGTGAAAGATGTAGTTCTTTTGAGCAGAAACGTGACTGCCCTTAAATGAATTGAAGTCTTGCTTGTAGGAAGACTCAGAGCCTGGGATTTAACTCCCTTTCTGAAGTAAAACACACAGCAGTGTAATCATCCATTGATCACACTCTGCTTTAGAACAAGAAGCACGCTCTTGCTATCTAGATTCTCTAAGACAGCAGGAAACGTGAGTGTGCTGAGAACAAAAGAACGGTGTTTCCTACACTTACAGACATTATATAGTCCAACTCTGCATCTGAAACTGATACAAAGCATTGGTCCTCTAACATCCAATGCTTGTCTGTTAAGATGAGAAACGTGTGAGCTCAGTGAACGATGTAGTTCCTTTGAGCTGAAAAGTGACTGCCCTTACCTGAAACGAAGTCTTGCTTGTAGGAAGACTCAGAGCCTGAGATTTAACTCCATTTCTGAAGTGAAACACACAGCACAGTTCTCATCCATGGATCACACACTGCTTTAGAGCGAGAAGCACACTCTTGCTTTATAGAGTCTCTAATACAGCAGGAAATCTGAGTGTGCCCAGAACAAAAAAACGGTGTTTCCTACACATAAGGACAATATGTAATCCAAAACTTCTTCTGAAACTGATAGAATGCACTGGTCCTCTAACATGCAATGCTTGTCTGTTAAGATGAGAAACGTGTGAGCTTTGTGAATGACGTAGTTCGTTTGAGCAGAAAACTGACTGCCCTTACCTGAAATGAAGTTTTTCTTGTAGGAAGACACAGAGCCTGGGATTTAACTCCTTTTCTGAAGGGAAACACACAGCTTAGTTCTCATCCATGGATCACACTCTGCTTTAGAGCGAGAAGCACGCTCTTGCTTTCTACAGTCTCTAAGACAGCAGGAAACGTGAGTGTGCTGAGAACAAAAGAACGGTGTTTCCTACACATACGGACCATATCTAGTCCAACTCTGCTTCTGAAACTGATACAAAGCACTGGTCCTCTAATATCCAATGCTTGTCTGTTAAGATGAGAAACGTGTGAGCTCAGTGAACAATGTAGTTCCTTTGAGCTGAAAAGTGACTGCCATTACCTGAAACGAAGTCTTGCTTGTAGGAAGACTCAGAGCCTGAGATTTAACTCCATTTCTGAATTGGAACACACAGCATAGTTCTCATCCATGGATCACACTCTGCTTTAGAGCGAGAAGCACACTCTTGCTTTATAGAATCTCTAATACAGCAGGAAATCTGAGTGTGCCCAGAACAAAAGAAGGGTGTTTCCTACACATAAGGACAATATGTAATCCAAATCTTCTTCTGAAACTGATAGAATGCACTGGTCCTCTAACATCCAATGCTTGTCAGTTAAGATGTGAAACGTGTGAGCTTCGTGAAAGATGTAGTTCTTTTGAGCAGAAACGTGACTGCCCTTAAATGAATTGAAGTCTTGCTTGTAGGAAGACTCAGAGCCTGGGATTTAACTCCCTTTCTGAAGTAAAACACACAGCAGTGTAATCATCCATTGATCACACTCTGCTTTAGAACAAGAAGCACGCTCTTGCTATCTAGATTCTCTAAGACAGCAGGAAACGTGAGTGTGCTGAGAACAAAAGAACGGTGTTTCCTACACTTACAGACATTATATAGTCCAACTCTGCATCTGAAACTGATACAAAGCATTGGTCCTCTAACATCCAATGCTTGTCTGTTAAGATGAGAAACGTGTGAGCTCAGTGAACGATGTAGTTCCTTTGAGCTGAAAAGTGACTGCCCTTACCTGAAACGAAGTCTTGCTTGTAGGAAGACTCAGAGCCTGAGATTTAACTCCATTTCTGAAGTGAAACACACAGCACAGTTCTCATCCATGGATCACACACTGCTTTAGAGCGAGAAGCACACTCTTGCTTTATAGAGTCTCTAATACAGCAGGAAATCTGAGTGTGCCCAGAACAAAAAAACGGTGTTTCCTACACACAAGGACAATATGTAATCCAAAACTTCTTCTGAAACTGATAGAATGCACTGGTCCTCTAACATGCAATGCTTGTCTGTTAAGATGAGAAACGTGTGAGCTTTGTGAATGACGTAGTTCGTTTGAGCAGAAAACTGACTGCCCTTACCTGAAATGAAGTCTTGCTTGTAGGAAGACACAGAGCCTGGGATTTAACTCCTTTTCTGAAGGGAAACACACAGCTTAGTTCTCATCCATGGATCACACTCTGCTTTAGAGCGAGAAGCACGCTCTTGCTTTCTACAGTCTCTAAGACAGCAGGAAACGTGAGTGTGCTGAGAACAAAAGAACAGTGTTTCCTACACATACTGACCATATCTAGTCCAACTCTGCTTCTGAAAGTGATACAAAGCACTGGTCCTCTAACATCCAAAGCTTGTCTGTTAAGATGAGAAACGTGTGAGCTCAGTGAACGATGTAGTTCCTTTGAGCTGAAAAGTGACTGCCCTTACCTAAAACGAAGTCTTGCTTGTAGGAAGACTCAGAGCCTGAGATTTAACTCCATTTCTGAAGTGAAACACACAGCACAGTTCTGATCCATGGATCACACACTGCTTTAGAGCGAGAAGCACACTCTTGCTTTATAGAGTCTCTAATACAGCAGGAAATCTGAGTGTGCCCAGAACAGAAGAACGGTGTTTCCTACACATAAGGACAATATGTAATCCAAATCTTCTTCTGAAACTGATAGAATGCACTGGTCCTCTAACATCCAATGGTTGTCAGTTAAGATGAGAAACGTGTGAGCTTCGTGAAGGATGTAGTTCCTTTGAGCAGAAAAGTGACTACCCTTACCTGAAACGAAGTCTTGCTTGTAGGGAGACTCAGAGCACGGGATTTAACTCCATTTCTGAAGTGAAATACACAGCATTGTCTCATCCATTGATCACACTCTGCTTTAGAACAAGAAGCACGCTCTTGCTTTCTAGAGTCTCTAAGACAGCAGGAAACGTGAGTGTGCTGAGAAGAAAAGAACAGTGTTTCCTACACATACGGACCATATCTAGTCCAACTCTGCTTCTGAAACTGATACAAAGCACTGGTCCTCTAATATCCAATGCTTGTCTGTTAAGATGAGAAACGTGTGAGCTCAGTGAACAATGTAGTTCCTTTGAGCTGAAAAGTGACTGCCATTACCTGAAACGAAGTCTTGCTTGTAGGAAGACTCAGAGCCTGAGATTTAACTCCATTTCTGAATTGGAACACACAGCATAGTTCTCATCCATTGATCACACTCTGCTTTAGAGCAAGAAGCACATTCTTGCTTTATAGAGTCTCTAATACAGCAGGAAATCTGAGTGTGCCCAGATCAAAAGTACGGTGTTTCCTACACATAAGGACAATATGTAATCCAAATCTTCTTCTGAAACTGATAGAATGCACTGGTCCTCTAACATCCAATGCTTGTCAGTTAAGATGGGAAACGTGTGAGCTCAGTGAATGATGTAGTTCCTTTGAACTGAAAATAGACTGCCCTTACCTGAAATGAAATCTTGCCTGTAGGAAGACACAGAGTCTGGGATTTAACTCCATTTCTGAAGGGAAATATACAGCATAGTTCTCATCCATGGATCACACTCTGCTTTAGAGCAAGAAGCATGCTCTTGCTTTCTAAAGTCTCTAAGACAGCAAGAAACGTGAGTGTGCTGAGAACAAAAGAACGGTGTTTCCTACACATACGGACCATATCTAGTCCAACTCTTCTTCTGAAACTGATACAAAGCACTGGTCCTCTAACATCCAATGCTTCTCAATTAAGATGAGAAACGTGTGAGCTTCGTGAATGATGTAGTTCGTTTGAGCAGAAAAGTGACTGTCCTTACCTGAAACGAAGTCTTGCTTGTAGGAAGACTCAGAGCCTGGGATTTAACTCCATTTCTGATGTGAAACACAGAGCAGTGTTCTCATCCAAGGATCACACTCTGCTTTAGAGCGAGAAGCACGCTCTTGCTTTCTAAAGTCTCTAAGATAGCAGGAAACGTGAGTGTGCTGAGAACAAAATAACGGTGTTTCCTACACATAGGGACCATATCTAATCCAACTCTGCTTCTGAAACAGATACAAAGCACTGGTCCTCTAACATCCAATGCTTGTCTGTTAAGATGAGAAACGTGTGAGCTCAGTGAACGATGTAGTTCCTTTGAGCTGAAAAGTGACTGCCCTTACCTGAAATGAAGTCTTGCTTGTAGGAAGACTCAGAGCCTGAGATTTAACTCCATTTCTGAAGTGAAACACACAGCACAGTTCTCATCCATGGATCACACACTGCTTTAGAGCGAGAAGCACCCTCTTGCTTTATAGAGTCTCTAATACAGCAGGAAATCTGAGTGTGCCCAGAACAAAAGAACGGTGTTTCCTACACAAATGGACCATATGTAGTCCAAATCTGCTTCTGAAACTGATACAAAGCACTGACCATCTTACATCCAATGCTTGTCATTTAAGATGAGAAACATGTGAGCTTCGTGAAATATGTAGTACGTTTGAGCAGAAAAGTGACTGCCCTCACGTGAATTGAAGTCTTGCTTGTAGGAAGACTCAGAGCCTGGGATTTAACTCCATTTCTGAAGTAAAACACACAGCAGTGTAATCATCCATTGATCACACTCTGCTTTAGAATAAGAAGCACGCTCTTGCTTTCTAGATTCTCTAAGACAGCAGGAAACGTGAGTGTGCTGAGAACAAAAGAATGGTGTTTCCTACACTTACAGACATTATATAGTCCAACTCTGCATCTGAAACTGATACAATGCATTGGTCCTCTAAAATCCAATGCTTGTCTGTTAAGATGAAAAACGTGTGAGATTCGTGAATGATGTAGTTCGTTTGAGCTGAAAAGTGACTGCCCTTACCTGAAACGAAGTCTTGCCTGTAGGAAGACACAGAGTCTGGGATTTAACTCCATTTCTGAAGGGAAACATACAGCATAGTTCTCATCCATGGATCACACTCTGCTTTAGAGCAAGAAGCACGCTCTTGCTTTCTAGATTCTCTAATATAGCAGGAAATCTGAGTGTGCCCAGAACAAAAGAACGGTGTTTCCTACACATACGGACCATATGTAGTCCAAATCTGCTTCTGAAACTGATACAAAACACTGACCCTCTAACATCCAATGCTTGTCAGTTAAGATGAGAAACGTGTGAGCTTTGTGAACGATGTAGTTCGTTTGAGCAGAAAACTGACTGCCCTTACCTGAAATGAAGTCTTGCTTGTAGGAAGACACAGAGCCTAGGATTTAACTCCTTTTCTAAAGGGAAACACACAGCTTAGTTCTCATCCATGGATCACACTCTGCTTTAGAGCGAGAAGCACGCACTTGCTTTCTACAGTCTCTAAGACAGCAGGAAACGTGAGTTTGCTGAGAACAAAAGAACGGTGTTTCCTACACTTACGTACCATATCTAGTCCAACTCTGCTTCTGAAAGTGATACAAAGCACTGGTCCTCTAACATCCAATGCTTGTCAGTTAAGAGGAGAAACGTGTGAGCTTAGTGAATGATGTAGTTCCTTTGAACTGAAAAGTGACTGCCCTTACCTGAAATGAAGTCTTGCTTGTAGTAAGACACAGAGCCAGTGATTTAAGCCATTTCTGAAGGGAAACACACAGCATAGTTCTCATCCATGGATCACATTCTGTTTTAGAGCGAGAAGCACACTCTTACTTTCTAGAGTCTCTAATAGAGCAGGAAATCTGAGTGTGCCCAGAACAAAAGAAGGGTGTTTCCTACACAAATGGACCATATGTAGTCCAAATCTGCTTCTGAGACTGATACAAAGCACTGACCATCTTACATCCAATGCTTGTCAGTTACGATGAGAAATGTGTGAGCTTCGTGAAATATGTAGTTCCCTTGAGCAGAAAAGTGACTGCCCTCATGTGAATTGAAGTCTTGCTTGTAGGAAGACTCAGAGCCTGGGATTTAACTCCATTTCTGAAGTAAAACACACAGCAGTGTAATCATCCATTGATCACACTCTGCTTTAGAACAAGAAGCACGCTCTTGCTTTCTAGATTCTCTAAGACAGCAGGAAACGTGAGTGTGCTGAGAACAAAAGAACGGTGTTTCCTACACTTACAGACATTATATAGTCCAACTCTGCATCTGAAACTGATACAAAGCATTGGTCCTCTAACATCCAATGCTTGTATGTTAAGATGAGAAACGTGTGAGCTCAGTGAACGATGTAGTTCCTTTGAGCTGAAAAGTGACTGCCCTTACCTGAAACGAAGTCTTGCTTGTAGGAAGACTCAGAGCCTGAGATTTAACTCCATTTCTGAAGTGAAACACACAGCACAGTTCTCATCCATGGATCACACACTGCTTTAGAGCGAGAAGCACACTCTTGCTTTATAGAGTCTCTAATACATCAGGAAATATGAGTGTGCCCAGAACAAAAGAATGGTGTTTCCTACACATAAGGACAATATGTAATCCAAATCTTCTTCTGAAACTGATAGAATGCACTGGTCCTATAACATGCAATGCTTGTCTGTTAAGATGAGAAACGTGTGAGCTTCGTTAACAATGTAGTTCGTTTGAGCAGAAAAGTGACTGCCCTTAAATGAATTGAAGTCTTGCTTGTAGGAAGACTCAGAGCCTGGGATTTAACTCCATTTCTGAAGTAAAACACACAGCAGTGTAATCATCCATTGATCACACTCTGCTTTAGAACAAGAAGCACGCTCTTGCTATCTAGATTCTCTAAGACAGCAGGAAACGTGAGTGTGCTGAGAACAAAAGAACTGTGTTTCCTACACTTACGGACATTATATAGTCCAACTCTGCATCTGAAACTGATACAAAGCACTGGTCCTCTAAAATCCAATTCTTGTCTCTTAAGATGAGAAACGTGTGAGCTCCGTGAATGATGTAGTTCGTTTGAGCTGAAAAGTGACTGCCCTTACCTGAAACGAAGTCTTGCCTGTAGGAAGACACAGAGTCTGGGATTTAACTCCATTTCTGAAGGGAAACATACAGTATAGTTCTCATCAATGGATCACACTCTGCTCTAGAGCAAGAAGCACGCTCTTGCTTTCTAAAATCTCTAAGACAGCATGAAACGTGAGTGTGCCCAGAACAAAAGATCGGTGTTTCCTACACATATGGACCATATGTAGTCCAAATCTGCTTCTGAAACTGATACAAAGCACTGACCCTCTAACATCCAATGCTTGTCTGTTAAGATGAGAAACGTGTGAGCTTCGTGAAAGATGTAGTTCGTTTGAGCAGAAAAGTGACTCCCCTTACCTGAAACGAAGTCTTGCTTGTAGGAAGACTCAGAGCATGGGATTTAACTCCATTTCTGAAGTGAAACACACAGCAGTGTTCGCATCCATTGATCACACTCTGCTTTAGTACAAGAAGCACGATTGTGCTTTCTAGAGTCTCTAAGACAGCAGGAAACGTGAGTTTGCTGAGAACAAAAGAACGGTGTTTCCTACACATACGGACCATATCTAGTCCAACTCTGCTTCTGAAACTGATACAAAGCACTGGTCCGCTAACATCCAATGCTTGTCTGTTAAGATGAGAAACGTGTGAGCTCCGTGAACTATGTAGTTCGTTTGAGCTGAAAAGTGACTGCCCTTACCTGAAACGAAGTCTTGCTTGTAGGAAGACACAGAGCCTGGGATTTAACTCCTTTTCTGAAGGGAAACACACAGCATAATTCTCATCCATGGATCACACTCTGCTTTAGAGTGAGAAGCACGCTCTTGCTTTCTACAGTCTTTAAGACAGCAGGAAAAGTGAGTGTGCTGAGAACAAAAGAACGGTGTTTCCTACACATATGGACCATATCTAGTCCAACTCTGCTTCTGAAAGTGATACAAAGCACTGGTCCTCTAACATCCAATGCTTGTCAGTTAAGAGGAGAAACGTGTGAGCTTAGTGAATGATGTAGTTCCTTTGAAATGAAAAGTGACTGCCCTTACCTGAAACGAAGTCTTGCTTGTAGTAAGACAGTGAGCCTGGGATTTAAGTCCATTTCTGAAGGGAAACACACTGCATAGTTCTCATCCATGGATCACACTCTGCTTTAGAGCAAGAAGCACACTCTTGCTTTCTAGAGTCTCTAATAGAGCAGGAAATCTGAGTATGCCCAGAACAAAAGAAGGGTGTTTCCTACACAAATGGACCATATGTAGTCCAAATCTGCTTCTGAAACTGATACAAAGCACTGACCATCTTACATCCAATGCTTGTCAGTTAAGATGAGAAACGTGTGAGCTTCGTGAAATATGTAGTTCGTTTGAGCAGAAAAATGACTGCCCTCACGTGAATTGAAGTCTTGCTTGTAGGAAGACACAGAGCCTGGGATTTAACTCCATTTCTGAAGTAAAACACACAGCAGTGTAATCATCCATTGATCACACTCTGCTTTAGAACAAGAAGCACGCTCTTGCTTTCTACAGTCTCTAAGACAGCAGGAAACGTGAGTGTGCTGAGAACAAAAGAACGGTGTTTCCTACACTTACAGACATTATATAGTCCAACTCTGCATCTGAAACTGATAAAAAGCATTGGTCCTCTAAAATCCAATGCTTGTCTGTTAAGATGAGAAACGTGTGAGCTTCGTGAATGATGTAGTTCTTTTGAGCTGAAAAGTGACTGCCCTTACCTGAAACGAAGTCTTGCATGCAGGAAGACACAGAGTCTGGGATTTAAGTCCATTTCTGAAGGGAAACATACAGCATAGTTCTCATCCATGGATCACACTTTGCTTTAGAGCAAGAAGCACGCTCTTGCTTTCTAGATTCTCTAATATAGCAGGAAATCTGAGTGTGCCCAGAACAAAAGAACGGTGTTTCCTACACATACGGACCATATGTAGTCCAAATCTGCTTCTGAAACTGATACAAAGCACTGACCCTCTAACATCCAATGCTTGTCAGTTAAGATGAGAAACGTGTGAGCTTTGTGAATGATGTAGTTCGTTTGAGCATAAAACTGACTGACCTTACCTGAAATGAAGTCTTGCATGTAGGAAGACACAGAGCCTGGGATTTAACTCCTTTTCTGAAGGGAAACACACAGCTTAGTTCTCATCCATGGATCACACTCTGCTTTAGAGCGAGAAGCACGCTCTTGCTTTCTACAGTCTCTAAGACAGCAGGAAACGTGAGTTTGCTGAGAACAAAAGAACGGTGTTTCCTACACATATGGACCATATCTAGTCCAACTCTGCTTCTGAAAGTGATACAAAGCACTGGTCCTCTAACATCCAATGCTTGTCAATTAAGATGAGAAACGTTTGAGCTTCGTGAACAATGTAGTTCATTTGAGCAGAGAAGTGACTGCCCTTACCTGAAACGAAGTCTTGCTAGTAGGGAGACTCAGAGCATGGGATTTAACTCCATTTCTGAAGTGAAACACACAGCATTGTCTCATTCATTGAACACACTCTGCTTTAGAACAAGAAGCACGCTCTTGCTTTCTAGAGTCTGTAAGACAGCAGGAAACGTGAGTGTGCTGAGAAGAAAAGAATGGTGTTTCCTACACATACGGACCATATCTAGTCCAACTCTGCTTCTGAAACTGATACAAAGGACTGGTCCTCTAACATCCAATGCTTGTCATTTAAGATGAGAAACGTTTGAGCTTCATGAACGATGTAGTTCGTTTGAGCAGAAAAGTGACTGCCCTTACCTGAAAGGAAGTCTTGCCTGTAGGAAGACACAGAGCCTGGGATTTAAGTCCATTTCTGAAGGGAAACACACAGCATAGTTCTCATCCATGGATCACACTCTGCTTTAGAGCAAGAAGCACGCTCTTGCTTTCTAGATTCTCTAATATAGCAGGAAATCTGAGTGTGCCCAGAACAAAAGAACGGTGTTCCTACACATACGGACTATATGTAGTCCAACTCTGCTTCTGAAACTGATAGAAAGTACTGGTCCTCTAACATCCAATGCTTGTCTGTTAAGATGAGAAACGTGTGAGCTCAGTGAACGATGTAGTTCCTTTGAGCTGAAAAGTGACTGCCCTTACCTGAAACGAAGTCTTGCTTGTAGGAAGACTCAGAGCCTGAGATTTAACTCCATTTCTGAAGTGAAACACACAGCACAGTTCTCATCCATGGATCACACACTGCTTTAGAGCGAGAAGCACCCTCTTGCTTTATAGAGTCTCTAATACAGCAGGAAATCTGAGTGTGCCCAGAACAAAAGAACGGTGTTTCCTACACAAATGGACCATATGTAGTCCAAATCTGCTTCTGAAACTGATACAAAGCACTGACCATCTTACATCCAATGCTTGTCATTTAAGATGAGAAACATGTGAGCTTCGTGAAATATGTAGTACCATTGAGCAGAAAAGTGACTGCCCTCATGTGAATTGAAGTCTTGCTTGTAGGAAGACTCAGAGCCTGGGATTTAACTCCATTTCTGAAGTAAAACAGACAGCAGTGTAATCATCCATTGATCACACTCTGCTTTAGAATAAGAAGCACGCTCTTGCTTTCTAGATTCTCTAAGACAGCAGGAAACGTGAGTGTGCTGAGAACAAAAGAACGGTGTTTCCTACACTTACAGACATTATATAGTCCAACTCTGCATCTGAAACTGATACAAAGCATTGGTCCTCTAAAATCCAATGCTTGTCTGTTAAGATGAGAAACGTGTGAGATTCGTGAATGATGTAGTTCGTTTGAGCTGAAAAGTGACTGCCCTTACCTGAAACGAAGTCTTGCCTGTAGGAAGACACAGAGTCTGGGATTTAACTCCATTTCTGAAGGGAAACATACAGCATAGTTCTCATCCATGGATCACACTCTGCTTTAGAGCAAGAAGCACGCTCTTGCTTTCTAGATTCTCTAATATAGCAGGAAATCTGAGTGTGCCCAGAACAAAAGAACGGTGTTTCCTACACATACGGACCATATGTAGTCCAAATCTGCTTCTGAAACTGATACAAAACACTGACCCTCTAACATCCAATGCTTGTCAGTTAAGATGAGAAACGTGTGAGCTTTGTGAACGATGTAGTTCGTTTGAGCAGAAAACTGACTGCCCTTACCTGAAATGAAGTCTTGCTTGTAGGAAGACACAGAGCCTAGGATTTAACTCCTTTTCTGAAGGGAAACACACAGCTTAGTTCTCATCCATGGATCACACTCTGCTTTAGAGCGAGAAGCACGCACTTGCTTTCTACAGTCTCTAAGACAGCAGGAAACGTGAGTGTGCTGAGAACAAAATAACGGTGTTTCCTACACTTACGTACCATTTCTAGTCCAACTCTGCTTCTGAAAGTGATACAAAGCACTGGTCCTCTAACATCCAATGCTTGTCAGTTAAGATGTGAAACGTGTGAGCTTCGTGAACGATGTAGTTCCCTTGAGCAGAAAAGTGACTGCCCTTACTGAAACGAAGTCTTACTTGTAGGGAGACACAGAGCATGGGATTTAACTCCATTTCTGAAGTGAAACACAAAGCATAGTCTCATCCATGGATCACTCTCTGTTTTAGAGCGAGAAGCACGCTCTTGCTTTCTAGATTCTCTAAGACAGCAGGAAACGTGAGTGTGCCCAGAACAAAAGATCGGTGTTTCCTACATATATGGACCATATGTAGTCCAAATCTGCTTCTGAAACTGATACAAAGCACTGACCCTCTAACATCCAATGCTTGTCAGTTAAGATGAGAAACGTGTAGGCTTCGTGAACGATGTAGTTTGTTTGAGCAAAAAACTGACTGCCCTTACATGAAACGAAGTCTTGCTTGTAGGAAGACTCAGATCCTGGGATTTAACTCCATTTCTGAAGTGAAACACACAGCAGTGTTCTCATCCATTGAACACACTCTGCGTTTGAACAAGAAGCATGCTCTTCTTTCTAGAGTCTCTAAGACAGCAGGAAACGTGAGTTTGCTGAGAACAAAAGAATGGTGTTTCATGCACATACAGACCATATCTAGTCGAACTCTGCTGCTGAAACTGATACAAAGAACTGGTCCTCTAACATCCAATGCTTGTCTGTTAAGATGAGAAATGTGTGAGCTCCGTGAACGATGTAGTTCGTTTTAGCTGAAAAGTGACTGCCCTTACCTGAAACGAAGTCTTGCTTGTAGGAAGACAAAGAGCCTGGGATTTAACTCCATTTCTGAAGTGGAACACACAGCATAGTTTTCATTGATGGATCACACTCTGCTTTAGAGCGAGAAGCACACTCTTGCTTTATAGAGTCTCTAATACAGCAGGAAATCTGAGTGTGCCCAGAACAAAAGAACGGTGTTTCCTACACATAAGGACAATATGTAATCCAAATCTTCTTCTGAAACTGATAGAATGAACTGGTCCTCTAACATCCAATGCTTGTGAGTTAAGATGAGAAACGTGTGAGCTCAGTGAATGATGTAGTACCTTTGAACTGAAAAGAGACTGCCCTTACCTGAAACGAAGTCTTGCTTGTAGTAAGACACAGAGCCTGGGATTTAAGTCCATTTCTGAAGGGAAACACACAGCATAGTTCTCATCCATGGATCACACTCTGCTTTAGAGCGAGAAGCACACTCTTGCTTTCTAGAGTCTCTAATACAGCAGGAAATCTGAGTGTGCCCAGAACAAAAGAAGAGTGTTTCCTACACATAAGGACTATATGTAATCCAAATCTTCTTCTGAAATTGATAGAATGCACTGGTCCTCTAACATCCAATGCTTGTCAGTTAAGATGTGAAACGTGTGAGCTTCGTGAAAGATGTAGTTCTTTTGACCAGAAACGTGACTGCCCTTAAATGAATTGAAGTCTTGCTTGTAGGAAGACTCAGAGCCTGGGATTTAACTCCCTTTCTGAAGTAAAACACACAGCAGTGTAATCATCCATTGATCACACTCTGCTTTAGAACAAGAAGCACGCTCTTGCTATCTAGATTCTCTAAGACAGCAGGAAACGTGAGTGTGCTGAGAAGAAAAGAACAGTGTTTCCTACACATACGGACCATATCTAGTCCAACTCTGCTTCTGAAACTGATACAAAGCACTGGTCCTCTAATATCCAATGCTTGTCTGTTAAGATGAGAAACGTGTGAGCTCAGTGAACATTGTAGTTCCTTTGAGCTGAAAAGTGACTGCCATTACCTGAAACGAAGTCTTGCTTGTAGGAAGACTCAGAGCCTGAGATTTAACTCCATTTCTGAATTGGAACACACAGCATAGTTCTCATCCATTGATCACACTCTGCTTTAGAGCAAGAAGCACATTCTTGCTTTATAGGGTCTCTAATACAGCAGGAAATCTGAGTGTGCCCAGATCAAAAGTACGGTGTTTCCTACACATAAGGACAATATGTAATCCAAATCTTCTTCTGAAACTGATAGAATGCACTGGTCCTCTAACATCCAATGCTTGTCAGTTAAGATGGGAAACGTGTGAGCTCAGTGAATGATGTAGTTCCTTTGAACTGAAAATAGACTGCCCTTACCTGAAATGAAATCTTGCCTGTAGGAAGACACAGAGTCTGGGATTTAACTCCATTTCTGAAGGGAAATATACAGCATAGTTCTCATCCATGGATCACACTCTGCTTTAGAGCAAGAAGCATGCTCTTGCTTTCTAAAGTCTCTAAGACAGCAGGAAACGTGAGTGTGCTGAGAACAAAAGAACGGTGTTTCCTACACATACGGACCATATCTAGTCCAACTCTTCTTCTGAAACTGATACAAAGCACTGGTCCTCTAACATCCAATGCTTCTCAATTAAGATGAGAAACGTGTGAGCTTCGTGAATGATGTAGTTCGTTTGAGCAGAAAAGTGACTGCCCTTACCTGAAACGAAGTCTTGCTTGTAGGAAGACTCAGAGCCTGGGATTTAACTCCATTTCTGATGTGAAACACAGAGCAGTGTTCTCATCCAAGGATCACACTCTGCTTTAGAGCGAGAAGCACGCTCTTGCTTTCTAAAGTCTCTAAGATAGCAGGAAACGTGAGTGTGCTGAGAACAAAATAACGGTGTTTCCTACACATAGGGACCATATCTAATCCAACTCTGCTTCTGAAACAGATACAAAGCACTGGTCCTCTAACATCCAATGTTTGTCAGTTAAGATGAGAAACGTGTGAGCTTCGTGAACGATGTAGTTCCCTTGAGCAGAAAATTGACTGCCCTTACTGAAACGAAGTCTAAATGTAGGCAGACACAGAGCATGGGATTTAACTCCATTTCTGAAGTGAAACACACAGCATAGTCTCATCCATGGATCACTCTCTGTTTTAGAGCGAGAAGCACGCTCTTGCTTTCTAGATTCTCTAAGACAGCAGGAAACGTGAGTGTGCCCAGAACAAAAGATCAGTGTTTCCTACATATATGGACCATATGTAGTCCAAATCTGCTTCTGAAACTGATACAAAGCACTGACCCTCTAACATCCAATGCTTGTCAGTTAAGATGAGAAACGTGTAGGCTTCGTGAACGATGTAGTTCGTTTGAGCAAAAAACTGACTGCCCTTACATGAAATGAAGTCTTGCTTGTAGGAAGACTCAGATCCTGGGATTTAACTCCATTTCTGAAGTGAAACACACAGCAGTATTCTCATCCATTGAACACACTCTGCGTTTGAACAAGAAGCATGCTCTTCTTTCTAGAGTCTCTAAGACAGCAGGAAACGTGAGTTTGCTGAGAACAAAAGAATGGTGTTTCATGCACATACAGACCATATCTAGTCGAACTCTGCTGCTGAAACTGATACAAAGAACTGGTCCTCTAACATCCAATGCTTGTCTGTTAAGATGAGAAATGTGTGAGCTCCGTGAACGATGTAGTTCGTTTTAGCTGAAAAGTGACTGCCCTTACCTGAAACGAAGTCTTGCTTGTAGGAAGACACAGAGCCTGGGATTTAACTCCATTTCTGAAGTGGAACACACAGCATAGTTTTCATCCATGGATCACACTCTGCTTTAGAGCGAGAAGCACACTCTTGCTTTCTAGAGTCTCTAATACAGCAGGAAATCTGAGTGTGCCCAGAACAAAAGAAGGGTGTTTCCTACACATAAGGACTATATGTAATCCAAATCTTCTTCTGAAATTGATAGAATGCACTGGTCCTCTAACATCCAATGCTTGTCAGTTAAGATGTGAAACGTGTGAGCTTCGTGAAAGATGTAGTTCTTTTGAGCAGAAACGTGACTGCCCTTAAATGAATTGAAGTCTTGCTTGTAGGAAGACTCAGAGCCTGGGATTTAACTCCCTTTCTGAAGTAAAACACACAGCAGTGTAATCATCCATTGATCACACTCTGCTTTAGAACAAGAAGCACGCTCTTGCTATCTAGATTCTCTAAGACAGCAGGAAACGTGAGTGTGCTGAGAACAAAAGAACGGTGTTTCCTACACTTACAGACATTATATAGTCCAACTCTGCATCTGAAACTGATACAAAGCATTGGTCCTCTAACATCCAATGCTTGTCTGTTAAGATGAGAAACGTGTGAGCTCAGTGAACGATGTAGTTCCTTTGAGCTGAAAAGTGACTGCCCTTACCTGAAACGAAGTCTTGCTTGTAGGAAGACTCAGAGCCTGAGATTTAACTCCATTTCTGAAGTGAAACACACAGCACAGTTCTCATCCATGGATCACACACTGCTTTAGAGCGAGAAGCACACTCTTGCTTTATAGAGTCTCTAATACAGCAGGAAATCTGAGTGTGCCCAGAACAAAAAAACGGTGTTTCCTACACATAAGGACAATATGTAATCCAAAACTTCTTCTGAAACTGATAGAATGCACTGGTCCTCTAACATGCAATGCTTGTCTGTTAAGATGAGAAACGTGTGAGCTTTGTGAATGACGTAGTTCGTTTGAGCAGAAAACTGACTGCCCTTACCTGAAATGAAGTTTTTCTTGTAGGAAGACACAGAGCCTGGGATTTAACTCCTTTTCTGAAGGGAAACACACAGCTTAGTTCTCATCCATGGATCACACTCTGCTTTAGAGCGAGAAGCACGCTCTTGCTTTCTACAGTCTCTAAGACAGCAGGAAACGTGAGTGTGCTGAGAACAAAAGAACGGTGTTTCCTACACATACGGACCATATCTAGTCCAACTCTGCTTCTGAAACTGATACAAAGCACTGGTCCTCTAATATCCAATGCTTGTCTGTTAAGATGAGAAACGTGTGAGCTCAGTGAACAATGTAGTTCCTTTGAGCTGAAAAGTGACTGCCATTACCTGAAACGAAGTCTTGCTTGTAGGAAGACTCAGAGCCTGAGATTTAACTCCATTTCTGAATTGGAACACACAGCATAGTTCTCATCCATGGATCACACTCTGCTTTAGAGCGAGAAGCACACTCTTGCTTTATAGAATCTCTAATACAGCAGGAAATCTGAGTGTGCCCAGAACAAAAGAAGGGTGTTTCCTACACATAAGGACAATATGTAATCCAAATCTTCTTCTGAAACTGATAGAATGCACTGGTCCTCTAACATCCAATGCTTGTCAGTTAAGATGTGAAACGTGTGAGCTTCGTGAAAGATGTAGTTCTTTTGAGCAGAAACGTGACTGCCCTTAAATGAATTGAAGTCTTGCTTGTAGGAAGACTCAGAGCCTGGGATTTAACTCCCTTTCTGAAGTAAAACACACAGCAGTGTAATCATCCATTGATCACACTCTGCTTTAGAACAAGAAGCACGCTCTTGCTATCTAGATTCTCTAAGACAGCAGGAAACGTGAGTGTGCTGAGAACAAAAGAACGGTGTTTCCTACACTTACAGACATTATATAGTCCAACTCTGCATCTGAAACTGATACAAAGCATTGGTCCTCTAACATCCAATGCTTGTCTGTTAAGATGAGAAACGTGTGAGCTCAGTGAACGATGTAGTTCCTTTGAGCTGAAAAGTGACTGCCCTTACCTGAAACGAAGTCTTGCTTGTAGGAAGACTCAGAGCCTGAGATTTAACTCCATTTCTGAAGTGAAACACACAGCACAGTTCTCATCCATGGATCACACACTGCTTTAGAGCGAGAAGCACACTCTTGCTTTATAGAGTCTCTAATACAGCAGGAAATCTGAGTGTGCCCAGAACAAAAAAACGGTGTTTCCTACACACAAGGACAATATGTAATCCAAAACTTCTTCTGAAACTGATAGAATGCACTGGTCCTCTAACATGCAATGCTTGTCTGTTAAGATGAGAAACGTGTGAGCTTTGTGAATGACGTAGTTCGTTTGAGCAGAAAACTGACTGCCCTTACCTGAAATGAAGTCTTGCTTGTAGGAAGACACAGAGCCTGGGATTTAACTCCTTTTCTGAAGGGAAACACACAGCTTAGTTCTCATCCATGGATCACACTCTGCTTTAGAGCGAGAAGCACGCTCTTGCTTTCTACAGTCTCTAAGACAGCAGGAAACGTGAGTGTGCTGAGAACAAAAGAACAGTGTTTCCTACACATACTGACCATATCTAGTCCAACTCTGCTTCTGAAAGTGATACAAAGCACTGGTCCTCTAACATCCAAAGCTTGTCTGTTAAGATGAGAAACGTGTGAGCTCAGTGAACGATGTAGTTCCTTTGAGCTGAAAAGTGACTGCCCTTACCTAAAACGAAGTCTTGCTTGTAGGAAGACTCAGAGCCTGAGATTTAACTCCATTTCTGAAGTGAAACACACAGCACAGTTCTGATCCATGGATCACACACTGCTTTAGAGCGAGAAGCACACTCTTGCTTTATAGAGTCTCTAATACAGCAGGAAATCTGAGTGTGCCCAGAACAGAAGAACGGTGTTTCCTACACATAAGGACAATATGTAATCCAAATCTTCTTCTGAAACTGATAGAATGCACTGGTCCTCTAACATCCAATGGTTGTCAGTTAAGATGAGAAACGTGTGAGCTTCGTGAAGGATGTAGTTCCTTTGAGCAGAAAAGTGACTACCCTTACCTGAAACGAAGTCTTGCTTGTAGGGAGACTCAGAGCACGGGATTTAACTCCATTTCTGAAGTGAAATACACAGCATTGTCTCATCCATTGATCACACTCTGCTTTAGAACAAGAAGCACGCTCTTGCTTTCTAGAGTCTCTAAGACAGCAGGAAACGTGAGTGTGCTGAGAAGAAAAGAACAGTGTTTCCTACACATACGGACCATATCTAGTCCAACTCTGCTTCTGAAACTGATACAAAGCACTGGTCCTCTAATATCCAATGCTTGTCTGTTAAGATGAGAAACGTGTGAGCTCAGTGAACAATGTAGTTCCTTTGAGCTGAAAAGTGACTGCCATTACCTGAAACGAAGTCTTGCTTGTAGGAAGACTCAGAGCCTGAGATTTAACTCCATTTCTGAATTGGAACACACAGCATAGTTCTCATCCATTGATCACACTCTGCTTTAGAGCAAGAAGCACATTCTTGCTTTATAGAGTCTCTAATACAGCAGGAAATCTGAGTGTGCCCAGATCAAAAGTACGGTGTTTCCTACACATAAGGACAATATGTAATCCAAATCTTCTTCTGAAACTGATAGAATGCACTGGTCCTCTAACATCCAATGCTTGTCAGTTAAGATGGGAAACGTGTGAGCTCAGTGAATGATGTAGTTCCTTTGAACTGAAAATAGACTGCCCTTACCTGAAATGAAATCTTGCCTGTAGGAAGACACAGAGTCTGGGATTTAACTCCATTTCTGAAGGGAAATATACAGCATAGTTCTCATCCATGGATCACACTCTGCTTTAGAGCAAGAAGCATGCTCTTGCTTTCTAAAGTCTCTAAGACAGCAAGAAACGTGAGTGTGCTGAGAACAAAAGAACGGTGTTTCCTACACATACGGACCATATCTAGTCCAACTCTTCTTCTGAAACTGATACAAAGCACTGGTCCTCTAACATCCAATGCTTCTCAATTAAGATGAGAAACGTGTGAGCTTCGTGAATGATGTAGTTCGTTTGAGCAGAAAAGTGACTGTCCTTACCTGAAACGAAGTCTTGCTTGTAGGAAGACTCAGAGCCTGGGATTTAACTCCATTTCTGATGTGAAACACAGAGCAGTGTTCTCATCCAAGGATCACACTCTGCTTTAGAGCGAGAAGCACGCTCTTGCTTTCTAAAGTCTCTAAGATAGCAGGAAACGTGAGTGTGCTGAGAACAAAATAACGGTGTTTCCTACACATAGGGACCATATCTAATCCAACTCTGCTTCTGAAACAGATACAAAGCACTGGTCCTCTAACATCCAATGTTTGTCAGTTAAGATGAGAAACGTGTGAGCTTCGTGAATGATGTAGTTCCCTTGAGCAGAAAAGTGACTGCCCTTACTGAAACGAAGTCTTACTTGTAGGGAGACACAGAGCATGGGATTTAACTCCATTTCTAAGTGAAACACACAGCATAGTCTCATCCATGGATCACTCTCTGTTTTAGAGCGAGAAGCACGCTCTTGCTTTCTAGATTCTCTAAGACAGCAGGAAACGTGAGTGTGCCCAGAACAAAAAATCGGTGTTTCCTACATATATGGACCATATGAAGTCCAAATCTGCTTCTGAAACTGATACAAAGCACTGACCCTCTAACATCCAATGCTTGTCAGTTAAGATGAGAAACGTGTAGGCTTTGTGAACGATGTAGTTCGTTTGAGCAAAAAACTGACTGCCCTTACATGAAACGAAGTCTTGCTTGTAGGAAGACTCAGATCCTGGGATTTAACTCCATTTCTGAAGTGAAACACACAGCAGTGTTCTCATCCATTGAACACACTCTGCGTTTGAACAAGAAGCATGCTCTTCTTTCTAGAGTCTCTAAGACAGCAGGAAACGTGAGTTTGCTGAGAACAAAAGAATGGTGTTTCATGCACATACAGACCATATCTAGTCGAACTCTGCTGCTGAAACTGATACAAAGAACGGGTCCTCTAACATCCAATGCTTGTCTGTTAAGATGAGAAATGTGTGAGCTCCGTGAACGATGTAGTTCGTTTTAGCTGAAAAGTGACTGCCCTTACCTGAAACGAAGTCTTGCTTGTAGGAAGACAAAGAGCCTGGGATTTAACTCCATTTCTGAAGAGGAACACACAGCATAGTTTTCATCCATGGATCACACTCTGCTTTAGAGCAAGAAGCACACTCTTGCTTTATAGAGTCT
Source organism: Onychomys leucogaster (assembly GCA_949786385.1). Taxonomy (NCBI): domain Eukaryota; kingdom Metazoa; phylum Chordata; class Mammalia; order Rodentia; family Cricetidae; genus Onychomys; species Onychomys leucogaster. The sequence goes on from CATKUP010000063.1 coordinate 1,404,159, forward strand.
CTAATACAGCAGGAAATCTGAGTGTGCCCAGAACAAAAGAACGGTGTTTCCTACACATAAGGACAATATGTAATCCAAATCTTCTTCTGAAACTGATAGAATGCACTGGTCCTCTAACATCCAATGCTTGTCAGTTAAGATGAGAAACGTGTGAGCTCAGTGAATGATGTAGTACCTTTGAACTGAAAAGAGACTGCCCTTACCTGAAACGAAGTCTTGCTTGTAGTAAGACACAGAGCCTGGGATTTAAGTCCATTTCTGAAGGGAAACACACAGCATAGTTCTCATCCATGGATCACACTCTGCTTTAGAGCGAGAAGCACACTCTTGCTTTCTAGAGTCTCTAATACAGCAGGAAATCTGAGTGTGCCCAGAACAAAAGAAGGGTGTTTCCTACACATAAGGACAATATGTAATCCAAATCTTCTTCTGAAACTGATAGAATGCACTGGTCCTCTAACATCCAATGCTTGTCAGTTAAGATGTGAAACGTGTGAGCTTCGTGAAAGATGTAGTTCTTTTGAGCAGAAACGTGACTGCCCTTAAATGAATTGAAGTCTTGCTTGCAGGAAGACTCAGAGCCTGGGATTTAACTCCCTTTCTGAAGTAAAACACACAGCAGTGTAATCATCCATTGATCACACTCTGCTTTAGAACAAGAAGCACGCTCTTGCTATCTAGATTCTCTAAGACAGCAGGAAACGTGAGTGTGCTGAGAACAAAAGAACGGTGTTTCCTACACATACTGACCATATCTAGTCCAACTCTGCTTCTGAAAGTGATACAAAGCACTGGTCCTCTAACATCCAATGCTTCTCAGTTAAGAGGAGAAACGTGTGAGCTTAGTGAATGATGTAGTTCCTTTGAACTGAAAAGTGACTGCCCTTACCTGAAACGAAGTCTTGCTTGTAGTAAGACACAGAGCCTGGGATTTAACTCCATTTCTGAAGGGAAACAAAAAGCATAGTTCTCATCCATGGATCACACTCTGCTTTAGAGCGAGAAGCACACTCTTGCTTTCTAGAGTCTCTAATACAGCAGGAAATATGAGTGTGCCCAGAACAAAAGAAGGGTGTTTCCTACACATATGGACCATATGTAGTCCAAATCTGCTTCTGAAACTGATACAAAGGACTGACCATCTTACATCCAATGCACGTCAGTTAAGATGAGAAACGTGTGAGCTTCGTGATCGATGTAGTTCGTTTGAGCAGAAAAGTGACTGCCCTTACCTGAAATGAAGTCTTACTTGTAGGGAGACTCAGAGCATGGGATTTAACTCCATTTCTGAAGTGAAACACACAGCATTGTCTCATTCATTGATCACACTCTGCTTTAGAACAAGAAGCACGCTCTTGCTTTCTAGAGTCTCTAAGACAGCAGCAAACGTGAGTGTGCTGAGAACAAAAGAACGGTGTTTCCTACACATACGGACCATATCTAGTACAACTCTGCTTCTGAAACTGATACAAAAGACTGGTCCTCTAACAACCAATGCTTGTCTCTTAAGATGAGAAACGTGTGAGCTCAGTGAACGATGTAGTTCCTTTGAGCTGAAAAGTGCCTGCCCTTACCTGAAACGAAGTCTTGCTTGTAGGAAGACTCAGAGCCTGAGATTTAACTCCATTTCTGAAGTGAAACACACAGCACAGTTCTCATCCATGGATCACACACTGCTTTAGAGCGAGAAGCACACTCTTGCTTTATAGAGTCTCTAATACAGCAGGAAATCTGAGTGTGCCCAGAACAAAAGAATGGTGTTTCCTACACATAAGGACAATATGTAATCCAAATCTTCTTCTGAAACTGATAGAATGCACTGGTCCTCTAACATGCAATGCTTGTCTGTTAAGATGAGAAACGTGTGAGCTTCGTTAACGATGTAGTTCTTTTGAGCAGAAACGTGACTGCCCTTAAATGAATTGAAGTCTTGCTTGTAGGAAGACTCAGAGCCTGGGATTTAACACCCTTTCTGAAGTAAAACACACAGCAGTGTAATCATCCATTGATCACACTCTGCTTTAGAACAAGAAGCACGCTCTTGCTATCTAGATTCTCTAAGACAGCAGGAAACGTGAGTGTGCTGAGAACAAAAGAACGGTGTTTCCTACACATAAGGACAATATGTAATCCAAAACTTCTTCTGAAACTGATAGAATGCACTGGTCCTCTAACATTCAATGCTTCTCTGTTAAGATGAGAAACGTGTGAGCTTTTTGAATGATGTAGTTCGTTTGAGCAGAAAACTGACTGCCCTTACCTGAAATGAAGTCTTGCTTGTAGGAAGACACAGAGCCTGGGATTTAACTCCTTTTCTGAAGGGAAACACACAGCTTAGTTCTCATCCATGGATCACACTCTGCTTTAGAGCGAGAAGCACGCTCTTGCTTTATACAGTCTCTAAGACAGCAGGAAACGTGAGTGTGCTGAGAACAAAAGAACGGTGTTTCCTACACATACTGACCATATCTAGTCCAACTCTGCTTCTGAAAGTGATACAAAGCACTGGTCCTCTAACATCCAATGCTTCTCAGTTAAGAGGAGAAACGTGTGAGCTTAGTGAATGATGTAGTTCCTTTGAACTGAAAATTGACTGCCCTTACCTGAAACGAAGTCTTGCTTGTAGTAAGACACAGAGCCTGGGATTTAAGTCCATTTCTGAAGGGAAACAAAAAGCATAGTTCTCATCCATGGATCACACTCTGCTTTAGAGCGAGAAGCACACTCTTGCTTTCTAGTGTCTCTAATACAGCAGGAAATATGAGTGTGCCCAGAACAAAAGAAGGGTGTTTCCTACACATATGGACCATATGTAGTCCAAATCTGCTTCTGAAACTGATACAAAGGACTGACCATCTTACATCCAATGCTTGTCAGTTAAGATGAGAAACGTGTGAGCTTCGTGATCGATGTAGTTCGTTTGAGCAGAAAAGTGACTGCCCTTACCTGAAACGAAGTCTTGCTTGTAGGGAGACTCAGAGCATGGGATTTAACTCCATTTCTGAAGTGAAACACACAGCATTGTCTCATTCATTGATCACACTCTGCTTTAGAACAAGAAGTACGCTCTTGCTTTCTAGAGTCTCTAAGACAGCAGCAAACGTGAGTGTGCTGAGAACAAAAGAACGGTGTTTCCTACACATACGGACCATATCTAGTCCAACTCTGCTTCTGAAACTGATACAAAGGACTGGTCCTCTAACATCCAATGCTTGTCTCTTAAGATGAGAAACGTGAGAGCTCAGTGAAGGATGTAGTTCCTTTGAGCTGAAAAGTGACTGCCCTTACCTGAAACGAAGTCTTGCTTGTAGGAAGACTCAGAGCCTGAGATTTAACTCCATTTCTGAAGTGAAACACACAGCACAGTTCTCATCCATGGATCACACACTGCTTTATAGCGAGAAGCACACTCTTGCTTTATAGAGTCTCTAATCCAGCAGGAAATCTGAGTGTGCCCAGAACAAAAGAACGGTGTTTCCTACACATAAGGACAATATGTAATCCAAATCTTCTTCTGAAACTGATAGAATGCACTGGTCCTCTAACATGCAATTCTTGTCTGTTAAGATGAGAAACGTGTGAGCTTCGTTAACGATGTAGTTCTTTTGAGCAGAAACGTGACTGCCCTTAAATGAATTGAAGTCTTGCTTGTAGTAAGACTCAGAGCCTGGGATTTAACTCCCTTTCTGAAGTAAAACACACAGCAGTGTAATCATCCATTGATCACACTCTGCTTTAGAACAAGAAGCACGCTCTTGCTATCTAGATTCTCTAAGACAGCAGGAAACGTGAGTGTGCTGAGAACAAAAGAACGGTGTTTCCTACACTTACAGACATTATATAGTCCAACTCTGCATCTGAAACTGATACAAAGCATTGGTCCTCTAACATCCAAAGCTTGTCTGTTAAGATGAGAAACGTGTGAGCTCAGTGAACGATGTAGTTCCTTTGTGCTGAAAAGTGACTGCCCTTACCTGAAACGAAGTCTTGCTTGTAGGAAGACTCAGAGCCTGAGATTTAACTCCATTTCTGAAGTGAAACACACAGCACAGTTCTCATCCATGGATCACACACTGCTTTAGAGCGAGAAGCACACTCTTGCTTTATAGAGTCTCTAATACAGCAGGAAATCTGAGTGTGCCCAGAACAAAAGAACGGTGTTTCCTACACATAAGGACAATATGTAATCCAAAACTTCTTCTGAAACTGATAGAATGCACTGGTCCTCTAACATGCAATGCTTGTCTGTTAAGATGAGAAACGTGTGAGCTTTGTGAATGATGTAGTTCGTTTGAGCAGAAAACTGACAGCCCTTACCTGAAATGAAGTCTTGCTTGTAGTAAGACACAGAGCCTGGGATTTAACTCCTTTTCTGAAGGGAAACACACAGCTTAGTTCTCATCCATGGATCACACTCTGCTTTAGAGCGAGAAGCACGCTCTTGCTTTCTACAGTCTCTAAGACAGCAGGAAACGTGAGTGTGCTGAGAACAAAATAACGGTGTTTCCTACACATACTGACCATATCTAGTCCAACTCTGCTTCTGAAAGTGATACAAAGCACTGGTCCTCTAACATCCAATGCTTCTCAGTTAAGAGGAGAAACGTGTGAGCTCAGTGAACGATGTAGTTCCTTTGAGCTGAAAAGTGACTGCCCTTACCTGAAACGAAGTCTTGCTTGTAGGAAGACTCAGAGCCTGAGATTTAACTCCATTTCTGAAGTGGAACACACAGCATAGTTTTCATCCATGGATCACACTCTGCTTTAGAGCGAGAAGCACACTCTTGCTTTATAGAGTCTCTAATACAGCAGGAAATCTGAGTGTGCCCAGAACAAAAGAACGGTGTTTCCTACACATAAGGACAATATGTAATCCAAATCTTCTTCTGAAACTGATAGAATGCACTGGTCATCTAACATCCAATGCTTGTCAGTTATGATGAGAAACGTGTGAGCTCAGTGAATGATGTAGTACCTTTGAACTGAAAAGAGACTGCCCTTACCTGAAACGAAGTCTTGCTTGTAGGAAGACACAGAGCCTGGGATTTAACTCCATTTCTGAAGGGAAACACACAGCATAGTTCTCATCCATGATTCACACTCTGCTTTAGAGCAAGAAGCACGCTCTTGCTTTCTAGATTCTCTAATACTGCAGGAAATCTGAGTGTCCCCAGAACAAAAGAACAGTGTTTCCTACACATACGGACTATATGTAGTCCAAATCTTCTTCTGAAACTGATACAATGCAGTGGTCCTCTAACATCCAATGGTTGTCAGTTAAGATGAGAAACGTGTGAGCTTCATGAAGGATGTAGTTCCTTTGAGCAGAAAAGTGACTGCCCTTACCTGAAACGAAGTCTTGCTTGTAGGGAGACTCAGAGCACGGGATTTAACTGCATTTCTGAAGTGAAATACACAGCATTGTCTCATCCATTGATCACACTCTGCTTTAGAACAAGAAGCACGCTCTTGCTTTCTAGAGTCTCTAAGACAGCAGGAAACGTGAGTGTGCTGAGAGGAAAAGAACAGTGTTTCCTACACATACGGACCATATCTATTCCAACACTGCTTCTTAAACTGATACAAAGCACTGGTCCTCTAATATCCAATGCTTGTCTGTTAAGATGAGAAACGTGTGAGCTCAGTGAACAATGTAGTTCCTTTGAGCTGAAAAGTGACTACCATTACCTGAAACGAAGTCTTGCTTGTATGAAAACTCAGAACCTGAGATTTAACTCCATTTCTGAATTGGAACACACAGCATAGTTCTCATCCATTGATCACACTCTGCTTTAGAGCAAGAAGCACATTCTTGCTTTATAGAGTCTCTAATACAGCAGGAAATCTGAGTGTGCCCAGATCAAAAGTACGGTGTTTCCTAAACATAAGGACAATATGTAATCCAAATCTTCTTCTGAAACTGATAGAATGCACTGGTCCTCTAACATCCAATGCTTGTCAGTTAAGATGGGAAACGTGTGAGCTCAGTGAATGATGTAGTTCCTTTGAACTGAAAAGTGACTGCCCTTACCTGAAACGAAGTCTTGCTTGTAGTAAGGCACAGAGCCTGGGATTTAACTCCATTTCTGAAGGGAAACACACAGCATTGTCTCATCTATTGATCACACTCTGCTTTAGAACAAGAAGCACGCTCTTGCTTTCTAGATTCTCTAAGACAGCAGGAAACGTGAGTATGCTGAGAAGAAAAGAACGGTGTTTCCTACACATACGGACCATATCTAGTCCAACTCTGCTGCTGAAACTGATACAAAGCACTGGTCCTCTAACATTCAATGCTTGTCTGTTAAGATGAGAAACGTGTGAGCTCAGTGAACGATGTAGTTCCTTTGAGCTGAAAAGTGACTGCCCTTACCTGAAACGAAGTCTTGCTTGTAGGAAGACTCAGAGCCTGAGATTTAACTCCATTTCTGAAGTGGAACACACAGCATAGTTTTCATCCATGGATCACACTCTGCTTTAGAGCGAGAAGCACACTCTTGCTTTATAGATTCTCTAATACAGCAGGAAATCTGAGTGTGCCCAGAACAAAAGAACGGTGTTTCCTACACATAAGGACAATATGTAATCCAAATCTTCTTCTGAAACTGATAGAATGCACTGGTCCTCTAACATCCAATGCTTGTCAGTTATGATGAGAAACGTGTGAGCTCAGTGAATGATGTAGTACCTTTGAACTGAAAAGAGACTGCCCTTACCTGAAACGAAGTCTTGCTTGTAGGAAGACACAGAGCCTGGGATTTAACTCCATTTCTGAAGGGAAACACACAGCATAGTTCTCATCCATGATTCACACTCTGCTTTAGAGCAAGAAGCACGCTCTTGCTTTCTAGATTCTCTAATACTGCAGGAAATCTGAGTGTCCCCAGAAGAAAAGAACGGTGTTTCCTACACATACGGACTATATGTAGTCCAAATCTTCTTCTGAAATTGATACAATGCAGTGGTCCTCTAACATCCAATGGTTGTCAGTTAAGATGAGAAACGTGTGAGCTTCGTGAAGGATGTAGTTCCTTTGAGCAGAAAAGTGACTGCCCTTACCTGAAACGAAGTCTTGCTTGTAGGGAGACTCAGAGCACGGGATTTAACTCCATTTCTGAAGTGAAATACACAGCATTGTCTCATCCATTGATCACACTCTGCTTTAGAACAAGAAGCACGCTCTTGCTTTCTAGAGTCTCTAAGACAGCAGGAAACGTGAGTGTGCTGAGAAGAAAAGAACAGTGTTTCCTACACATACGGACCATATCTAGTCCAACACTGCTTCTTAAACTGATACAAAGCACTGGTCCTCTAATATCCAATGCTTGTCTGTTAAGATGAGAAACGTGTGAGCTCAGTGAACAATGTAGTTCCTTTGAGCTGAAAAGTGACTGCCATTACCTGAAACGAAGTCTTGCTTGTAGGAAGACTCAGAGCCTGAGATTTAACTCCATTTCTGAATTGGAACACACAGCATAGTTCTCATCCATTGATCACACTCTGCTTTAGAGCAAGAAGCACATTCTTGCTTTATAGAGTCTCTAATACAGCAGGAAATCTGAGTGTGCCCAGATCAAAAGTACGGTGTTTCCTACACATAAGGACAATATGTAATCCAAATCTTCTTCTGAAACTGATAGAATGCACTGGTCCTCTAACATCCAATGCTTGTCAGTTAAGATGGGAAACGTGTGAGCTCAGTGAATGATGTAGTTCCTTTGAACTGAAAATAGACTGCCCTTACCTGAAGCGAAATCTTGCCTTTAGGAAGACACAGAGTCTGGGATTTAACTCCATTTCTGAAGGGAAATATACAGCATAGTTCTCATCCATGGATCACACTCTGCTTTAGAGCAAGAAGCATGCTCTTGCTTTCTAAAGTCTCTAAGACAGCAGGAAACGTGAGTGTGCTGAGAACAAAAGAACGGTGTTTCCTACACATACGGACCATATCTTGTCCAACTCTTCTTCTGAAACTGATACAAAGCACTGGTCCTCTAACATCCAATGCTTCTCAATTAAGATGAGAAACGTGTGAGCTTCGTGAATGATGTAGTTCGTTTGAGCAGAAAAGTGACTGCCCTTACCTGAAACGAAGTCTTGCTTGTAGGAAGACTCAGAGCCTGGGATTTAACTCCATTTCTGATGTGAAACACAGAGCAGTGTTCTTATCCAAGGATCACACTCTGCTTTAGAGCGAGAAGCACGCTCTTGCTTTCTAAAGTCTCTAAGATAGCAGGAAACGTGAGTGTGCTGAGAACAAAATAACGGTGTTTCCTACAAATAGGGACCATATCTAATCCAACTCTGCTTCTGAAACAGATACAAAGCACTGGTCCTCTAACATCCAATGTTTGTCAGTTAAGATGAGTAACGTGTGAGCTTCGTGAACGATGTAGTTCCCTTGAGCAGAAAAGTGACTGCCCTTACTGAAACGAAGTCTTACTTGTAGGGAGACAGAGAGCATGGGATTTAACTCCATTTCTGAAGTGAAACACACAGCATAGTCTCATCCATGGATCACTCTCTGTTTTAGAGCGAGAAGCACGCTCTTGCTTTCTAGATTCTCTAAGACAGCAGGAAACGTGAGTGTGCCCAGAACAAAAGATCGGTATTTCCTACATATATGGACCATATGTAGTCCAAATCTGCTTCTGAAACTGATACAAAGCACTGACCCTCTAACATCCAATGCTTGTCAGTTAAGATGAGAAACGTGTAGGCTTCGTGAACGATGTAGTTCGTTTGAGCAAAAAACTGACTGCCCTTACATGAAACGAAGTCTTGCTTGTAGGAAGACTCAGATCCTGGGATTTAACTCCATTTCTGAAGTGAAACACACAGCAGTGTTCTCATCCATTGAACACACTCTGTGTTTGAACAAGAAGCATGCTCTTCTTTCTAGAGTCTCTAAGACAGCAGGAAACGTGAGTTTGCTGAGAACAAAAGAACAGTGTTTCATGCACATACAGACCATATCTAGTCGAACTCTGCTTCTGAAACTGATACAAAGAACTGGTCCTCTAACATCCAATGCTTGTCTGTTAAGATGAGAAATGTGTGAGCTCCGTGAACGATGTAGTTCGTTTTAGCTGAAAAGTGACTGCCCTTACCTGAAACGAAGTCTTGCTTGTAGGAAGACAAAGAGCCTGGGATTTAACTCCTTTTCTGAAGGGAAACACACAGCATAGTTCTCATCCATGGTTCACACTCTGCTTTAGAGCGAGAAGCACGCTCTTGCTTTCTACAGTCTCTAAGACAGCAGGAAACGTGAGTGTGCTGAGAACAAAAGAATGGTGTTTCCTACACATACGGACCATATCTAGTCCAACTCTGGTTCTGAAAGTGATACAAAGCACTGGTCCTCTAACATCCAATGCTTGTCTGTTAAGATGAGAAACGTGTGAGCTCAGTGAACGATGTAGTTCCTTTGAGCTGAAAAGTGACTGCCCTTACCTGAAACGAAGTCTTGCTTGTAGGAAGACTCAGAGCCTGAGATTTAACTCCATTTCTGAAGTGGAACACACAGCATAGTTTTCATCCATGGATCACACTCTGCTTTAGAGCGAGAAGCACACTCTTGCTTTATAGAGTCTCTAATACAGCAGGAAATCTGAGTGTGCCCAGAACAAAAGAACGGTGTTTCCTACACATAAGGACAATATGTAATCCAAATCTTCTTCTGAAACTGATAGAATGCACTGGTCCTCTAACATCCAATGCTTGTCAGTTAAGATGAGAAACGTGTGAGCTCAGTGAATGATGTAGTACCTTTGAACTGAAAAGAGACTGCCCTTACCTGAAACGAAGTCTTGCTTGTAGTAAGACACAGAGGCTGGGATTTAAGTCCATTTCTGAAGGGAAACACACAGCATAGTTCTCATTGATGGATCACACTCTGCTTTAGAGTGAGAAGTACACTCTTGCTTTCTAGAGTCTCTAATACAGCAGGATATCTGAGTGTGCCCAGAGCAAAAGATGGGTGTTTCCTACACATATGGACCATATGTAGTCCAAATCTGCTTCTGAAACTGAAAAAATGCACTGACCATCTTACATCCAATGCTTGTCAGTTAAGATGCGAAACGTGTGAGCTTCGTGAACGATGTAGTTCGTTTGAGCAGAAAAGTGACTGCCCTTACCTGAAACGAAGTCTTGCTTGTAGGAAGACTCAGAGCCTGGGATTTAACTCCATTTCTGAAGTAAAACACACAGCAGTGTAATCATCCATTGATCATACTCTGCTTTAGAGCGAGAAGCACGCTCTTGCTTTCTAAAGTCTCTAAGACAGCAGGAAACGTGAGTGTGCTGAGAACAAAAGAACGGTGTTTCCTACACATACGGACCATATCTAGTACAACTCTGCTTCTGAAACAGATACAAAGCACTGGTCCTCTAACATCCAATGCTTGTCAGTTAAGATGAGAAACGTGTGAGCTTCGTGAATGATGTAGTTCCTTTGAGCAGAAAAGTGACTGCCGTTACCTGAAACGAAGTCTTGCTTGCAGGAAGACTCAGAGCCTGGGATTTAACTCCATTTCTGAAGTGAAACACACAGTAGTGTTCTCATCCATTGATCACACTATGCTTTAGAACAAGAAGCACGATCTTGCTTTCTAGTGTCTCTAAGACAGCAGGAAACGTGAGTTTGCTGAGAACAAAAGAACGGTGTTTCCTACACATACGGACCATATCTAGTCCAACTCTGCTTCTGAAACTGATACAAAGCACTGGTCCTCTAACATCCAATGCTTGTCTTTTAAGATGAGAAACGTGTGAGCTCTGTGAACGATGTAGTTCGTTTTAGCTGAAAAGTGACTGCCCTTACCTGAAACGAAGTCTTGCTTGTAGGAAGACTCAGAGCCTGGGATTTAACTCCATTTCTGAAGGCAAACACACAGCATAGTTCTCATCCACGGATCACACTCTGCTTTAGAAAGAAGCACGCTCTTGCTTTCTAGATTCTCTAAGACAACAGGAAACGTGAGTGTGCTGAGAACAAAAGAACGGTGTTTCCTACACACACGGACCATATCTAGTCGAACTCTGCTTCTGAAACTGATACAAAGCACTGGTCTTCTAACATCCAATGCTTGTCTGTTAAGATGAGAAATGTGTGAGCTCCGTGAATGATTTAGTTCTTTTTAGCTGAAAAGTGACTGCCCTTACCTGAAACGAAGTCTTTCTTGTAGGAAGACACAGAGCCTGGGATTTAACTCCTTTTCTGAAGGGAAACACACAGCATAGTTCTCATCCATGGTTCACACTCTGCTTTAGAGCGAGAAGCACACTCTTGCTTTCTAGAGTCTCTAATACAGCAGGAAATCTGAGTGTGCCCAGAACAAAAGAAGGGTGTTTCCTACACATATGGACCATATGTAGTCCAAATCTGCTTCTGAAACTGATACAAAGCACTGACCATCTTACATCCAATGCTTGTCAGTTAAGATGAGAAACGTGTGAGCTTCGTGAGCGATGTAGTTCGTTTGAGCAGAAAAGTGACTGCCCTTACCTGAATTGAAGTCTTGCTTGTAGGAAGACTCAGAGCCTGGGATTTACCTCCATTTCTGAAGTAAAACACACAGCAGTGTAATCATCCATTGAACACACTCTGCTTTAGAACAAGAAGCACACTCTTGCTTTCTAGATTCTCTAAGACAGCAGGAAATGTGAATGTGCTGAGAACAAAAGAACGGTGTTTCCTACACTTACGGACATTATATAGTCCAACTCTGTATCTGAAACTGATACAAAGCACTAGTCCTCTAAAATCCAATGCTTGTCTGTTAAGATGAGAAACGTGTGAGCTTCGTGAATGATGTAGTTCGTTTGAGCAGAAAAGTGACTGCCCTTACGTGAAACGAAGTCTTGCCTGTAGGAAGACACAGAATCTGGGATTTAACTCCATTTCTGAAGGGAAACATACAGCATAGTTCTCATCAATGGATCACAATCTGCTTTAGAGCAAGAAGCACGCTCTTGCTTTCTAAAGTCTCTAAGACAGCAGGAAACGTGAGTGTGCTGAGAACAAAATAACGGTGTTTCCTACACATAGGGACCATATCTAATCCAACTCTGCTTCTGAAACAGATACAAAGCACTGGTAATCTAACATCCAATGTTTGTCAGTTAAGATGATAAACGTGTGAGCTTCGTGAAAGCTGTAGTTCTTTTGAGCAGAAAAGTGACTACCCTTACCTGAAACGAAGTCTTGCTTGTAGGAAGACTCAGAGCCTGGGATTTAACTCCATTTCTGAAGTGAAACACACAGTAGTGTTCTCATCCATTTATCACACTCTGCTTTAGAGCAAGAAGCACACTCTTGCTTTCTAGAATCTCTAATACAGCAGGAAATCTGAGTGTGCCCAGAACAAAAGAAGTGTGTTTCCTACACATATGGACCATATGTAGCCCAAATCTGCTTCTGAAACTGAAAAAAAGCACTGACCATCTTACATCCAATGCTTGTCAGTTAAGATGAGAAACGTGTGAGCTTCGTGAACGATGTAGTTCGTTTGAGCAGAAAACTGACTGCCCTTACCTGAAACGAAGTCTTGCTTGTAGGAAGACTCAGAGCCTGGGATTTACTCCATTTCTGAATTAAAACACACAGCAGTGTAATCATCCATTGATCATACTCTGCTTTAGAGCATGAAGCACACTCTTGCTTTCTAAAGTCTCTAAGACAGCAGGAAACGTGAGTGTGCTGAGAACAAAAGAACGGTGTTTCCTACACATAGGGACCATATCTAGTCCAACTCTGCTTCTGAAACAGATACAAAGCACTGGTCCTCTTACATCCAATGCTTGTCAGTTAAGATGAGAAACGTGTGAGCTTCGTGAACGATGTAGTTCCTTTGAGCAGAAAAGTGACTGCCCTTACCTGAAATGAAGTCTTGCTTGTAGCGAGACACAGAGCATGGGATTTAACTCCATTTCTGAACTGAAACACACAGCATAGTCTCATCCATGGATCACACTCTGTTTTAGAGCAAGAAGCATGCTCTTGCTTTCTAGAGTCTCTAAGACAGCAGGAAACGTGAGTGTGACCAGAACAAAAGATCGGTGTTTCCTACATATATGGACCATATGTAGTCCAAATCTGCTTCTGAAACTGATACAAAGCACTGACCCTCTAACATCCAATGCTTGTCAGTTAAGATGAGAAACGTGTGAGCTTCGTGAAAGATGTAGTTCGTTTGAGCAGAAATGTGACTGCCCTTACCTGAAACGAAGTCTTGCTTGTAGGAAGACTCAGAGCCTGGGATTTAACTCTATTTCTGAAGTGAAACACACAGCAGTGTTGTCATCCATTGATCACACTCTGCGTTAGAACAAGAAGCATGCTCTTGCTTTCTAGATTCTCTAAGACAGCAGGAAACGTGAGTTTGCTGAGAACAAAAGAACGGTGTTTCCTACACATACGGACCATATCTAGTTCAACTCTGCTTCTGAAACTGATACAAAGCACTGGTCCTCTAACATCCAATGCTTGTCTGTTAAGATGAGAAACGTGTGAGCTCCGTGAACGATGTAGTTCGTTTTAGCTGAAAAGAGACTGCCCTTACCTGAAACGAAGTCTTGCTTGTAGGAAGACTCAGAGCCTGGGATTTAACTCCATTTCTGATGTGAAACACAGAGCAGTGTAATCATCCATTGATCATACTCTGCTTTAGAGCGAGAAGCACGCTCTTGCTTTCTAAAGTCTCTAAGACAGCAGGAAACATGAGTTTGCTGAGAACAAAAGAACAGTGTTTCCTACACATACGGACCATATCTAGTTCAACTCTGCTTCTGAAACTGATACAAAGCACTGGTCTTCTAACATCCAATGCTTGTCTGTTAAGATGAGAAACGTGTGAGCTCCGTAAACGATGTAGTTCGTTTTAGCTGAAAAGAGACTGTCCTTAGCTGAAACGAAGTTTTGCTTGTAGGAAGACACAGAGCGTGGGATTTAACTCTTTTTCTGAAGGGAAACACAAAGCATAGTTTTCATCCATGGTTCACACTCTGCTTTAGAGCAAGAAGCACACTCTTGCTTTCTAGAATCTCTAATACAGCAGGAAATCTGAGTGTGCCCAGAACAAAAGAAGTGTGTTTCCTACACATATGGACCATATGTAGCCCAAATCTGCTTCTGAAACTGAAAAAAAGCACTGACCATCTTACATCCAATGCTTGTCAGTTAAGATGAGAAACGTGTGAGCTTCGTGAACGATGTAGTTCGTTTGAGCAGAAAACTGAGTGCCCTTACCTGAAACGAAGTCTTGCTTGTAGGAAGACTCAGAGCCTGGGATTTACTCCATTTCTGAATTAAAACACACAGCAGTGTAATCATCCATTGATCATACTCTGCTTTAGAGCATGAAGCACACTCTTGCTTTCTAAAGTCTCTAAGACAGCAGGAAACGTGAGTGTGCTGAGAACAAAAGAACGGTGTTTCCTACACATAGGGACCATATCTAGTCCAACTCTGCTTCTGAAACAGATACAAAGCACTGGTCCTCTTACATCCAATGCTTGTCAGTTAAGATGAGAAACGTGTGAGCTTCGTGAACGATGTAGTTCCTTTGAGCAGAAAAGTGACTGCCCTTACCTGAAATGAAGTCTTGCTTGTAGCGAGACACAGAGCATGGGATTTAACTCCATTTCTCAACTGAAACACACAGCATAGTCTCATCCATGGATCACACTCTGTTTTAGAGCGAGAAGCATGCTCTTGCTTTCTAGAGTCTCTAAGACAGCAGGAAACGTGAGTGTGACCAGAACAAAAGATCGGTGTTTCCTACATATATGGACCATATGTAGTCCAAATCTGCTTCTGAAACTGATACAAAGCACTGACCCTCTAACATCCAATGCTTGTCAGTTAAGATGAGAAACGTGTGAGCTTCGTGAAAGATGTAGTTCGTTTGAGCAGAAATGTGACTGCCCTTACCTGAAACGAAGTCTTGCTTGTAGGAAGACTCAGAGCCTGGGATTTAACTCTATTTCTGAAGTGAAACACACAGCAGTGTTGTCATCCATTGATCACACTCTGCGTTAGAACAAGAAGCATGCTCTTGCTTTCTAGATTCTCTAAGACAGCAGGAAACGTGAGTTTGCTGAGAACAAAAGAACGGTGTTTCCTACACATACGGACCATATCTAGTTCAACTCTGCTTCTGAAACTGATACAAAGCACTGGTCCTCTAACATCCAATGCTTGTCTGTTAAGATGAGAAACGTGTGAGCTCCGTGAACGATGTAGTTCGTTTTAGCTGAAAAGAGACTGCCCTTACCTGAAACGAAGTCTTGCTTGTAGGAAGACTCAGAGCCTGGGATTTAACTCCATTTCTGATGTGAAACACAGAGCAGTGTAATCATCCATTGATCATACTCTGCTTTAGAGCGAGAAGCACGCTCTTGCTTTCTAAAGTCTCTAAGACAGCAGGAAACGTGAGTTTGCTGAGAACAAAAGAACAGTGTTTCCTACACATACGGACCATATCTAGTTCAACTCTGCTTCTGAAACTGATACAAAGCACTGGTCTTCTAACATCCAATGCTTGTCTGTTAAGATGAGAAACGTGTGAGCTCCGTAAACGATGTAGTTCGTTTTAGCTGAAAAGAGACTGTCCTTAGCTGAAACGAAGTTTTGCTTGTAGGAAGACACAGAGCGTGGGATTTAACTCTTTTTCTGAAGGGAAACACAAAGCATAGTTTTCATCCATGGTTCACACTCTGCTTTAGAGCAAGAAGCACACTCTTGCTTTCTAGAATCTCTAATACAGCAGGAAATCTGAGTGTGCCCAGAACAAAAGAAGTGTGTTTCCTACACATATGGACCATATGTAGCCCAAATCTGCTTCTGAAACTGAAAAAAAGCACTGACCATCTTACATCCAATGCTTGTCAGTTAAGATGAGAAACGTGTGAGCTTCGTGAACGATGTAGTTCGTTTGAGCAGAAAACTGACTGCCCTTACCTGAAACGAAGTCTTGCTTGTAGGAAGACTCAGAGCCTGGGATTTACTCCATTTCTGAATTAAAACACACAGCAGTGTAATCATCCATTGATCATACTCTGCTTTAGAGCATGAAGCACACTCTTGCTTTCTAAAGTCTCTAAGACAGCAGGAAACGTGAGTGTGCTGAGAACAAAAGAACGGTGTTTCCTACACATAGGGACCATATCTAGTCCAACTCTGCTTCTGAAACAGATACAAAGCACTGGTCCTCTTACATCCAATGCTTGTCAGTTAAGATGAGAAACGTGTGAGCTTCGTGAACGATGTAGTTCGTTTGAGCAGAAAAGTGACTGCCCTTACCTGAAATGAAGTCTTGCTTGTAGCGAGACACAGAGCATGGGATTTAACTCCATTTCTGAACTGAAACACACAGCATAGTCTCATCCATGGATCACACTCTGTTTTAGAGCGAAAAGCATGCTCTTGCTTTCTAGAGTCTCTAAGACAGCAGGAAACGTGAGTGTGACCAGAACAAAAGATCGGTGTTTCCTACATATATGGACCATATGTAGTCCAAATCTGCTTCTGAAACTGATACAAAGCACTGACCCTCTAACATCCAATGCTTGTCAGTTAAGATGAGAAACGTGTGAGCTTCGTGAAAGATGTAGTTCGTTTGAGCAGAAATGTGACTGCCCTTACCTGAAACGAAGTCTTGCTTGTAGGAAGACTCAGAGCCTGGGATTTAACTCTATTTCTGAAGTGAAACACACAGCAGTGTTGTCATCCATTGATCACACTCTGCGTTAGAACAAGAAGCATGCTCTTGCTTTCTAGATTCTCTAAGACAGCAGGAAACGTGAGTTTGCTGAGAACAAAAGAACGGTGTTTCCTACACATACGGACCATATCTAGTTCAACTCTGCTTCTGAAACTGATACAAAGCACTGGTCCTCTAACATCCAATGCTTGTCTGTTAAGATGAGAAACGTGTGAGCTCCGTGAACGATGTAGGTCGTTTTAGCTGAAAAGTGACTGCCCTTATCTGAAACGAAGTTTTGCTTGTAGGAAGACACAGAGCGTGGGGTTTAACTCCTTTTCTGAAGGGAAACACACAGCATAGTTTTCATCCATGGTTCACACTCTGCTTTAGAGCGAGAAGCACACTCTTGCTTTCTAGAGTCTCTAATACAGCAGGAAATCTGAGTGTGCCCAGAACAAAAGAAGTGTGTTTCCTACACATATGGACCATATGTAGTCCAAATCTGCTTCTGAAACTGAAAAAAAGCACTGACCATCTTACATCCAATGCTTGTCAGTTAAGATGAGAAACGTGTGGGCTTCGTGAACGATGTACTTCGTTTGAGCAGAAAACTGACTTCCCTTACCTGAAACGAAGTCTTGCTTGTAGGAAGACTCAGAGCCTGGGATTTAACTCCATTTCTGAAGTGAAACACACAGCAGTGTTCTCATCCATTGATCACACTCTGCGTTAGAACAACAAGCATGCTCTTGCTTTCTAGAGTCTCTAAGACAGCAGGAAACATGAGTTTGCTGAGAACAAAAGAACGGTGTTTCCTACACATACGGACCATATCTAGTCCAACTCTGCTTCTGAAACTGATACAAAGCACTGGTCCTCTAACATCCAATGCTTGTCTGTTAAGATGAGAAACGTGTGAGCTCCGTGAAAGATGTAGTTCGTTTGAGCTGAAAAGTGACTGCCCTTACATGAAACGAACTCTTGCTTGTAGGAAGACTCAGAGCCTGGGATTTAACTCCATTTCTGAAGTGAAACACACAGCAGTGTTCTCATCCATTGATCACACTCTGCATTAGAACAAGAAGCATGCTCTTGCTTTCTAGAGTCTCTAAGACAGCAGGAAACATGAGTTTGCTGAGAAAAGAAGAACGGTGTTTCCTATACAAAAGGACTATATGTAATCCAAATCTTCTTCTGAAACTGATAGAATACACTGGTCCTCTACCATCCAATGCTTGTCAGTTAAGATGAGAAACGTGTGAGCTTCGTGAAAGATGTAGTTCGTTTGAGCAGAAATGTGACTGCCCTTACCTGAAACGAAGTCTTGCTTGTAGGAAGACTCAGAGCCTGGGATTTAACTCTATTTCTGAAGTATAACACACAGCAGTGTTGTCATCCATTGATCACACTCTGCGTTAGAACAAGAAGCATGCTCTTGCTTTCTAGATTCTCTAAGACAGCAGGAAACGTGAGTGTGACCAGAACAAAAGATCGGTGTTTCCTACATATATGGACCATATGTAGTCCAAATCTGCTTCTGAAACTGATACAAAGCACTGACCCTCTAACATCCAATGCTTGTCAGTTAAGATGAGAAACGTGTGAGCTTCGTGAAAGATGTAGTTCGTTTGAGCAGAAATGTGACTGCCCTTACCTGAAACGAAGTCTTGCTTGTAGGAAGACTCAGAGCCTGGGATTTAACTCTATTTCTGAAGTGAAACACACAGCAGTGTTGTCATCCATTGATCACACTCTGCGTTAGAACAAGAAGCATGCTCTTGCTTTCTAGATTCTCTAAGACAGCAGGAAACGTGAGTTTGCTGAGAACAAAAGAACGGTGTTTCCTACACATACGGACCATATCTAGTTCAACTCTGCTTCTGAAACTGATACAAAGCACTGGTCCTCTAACATCCAATGCTTGTCTGTTAAGATAAGAAACGTGTGAGCTCCGTGAACGATGTAGGTCGTTTTAGCTGAAAAGTGACTGCCCTTATCTGAAACGAAGTTTTGCTTGTAGGAAGACACAGAGCGTGGGGTTTAACTCCTTTTCTGAAGGGAAACACACAGCATAGTTTTCATCCATGGTTCACACTCTGCTTTAGAGCGAGAAGCACACTCTTGCTTTCTAGAGTCTCTAATACAGCAGGAAATCTGAGTGTGCCCAGAACAAAAGAAGTGTGTTTCCTACACATATGGACCATATGTAGTCCAAATCTGCTTCTGAAACTGAAAAAAAGCACTGACCATCTTACATCCAATGCTTGTCAGTTAAGATGAGAAACGTGTGGGCTTCGTGAACGATGTACTTCGTTTGAGCAGAAAACTGACTTCCCTTACCTGAAACGAAGTCTTGCTTGTAGGAAGACTCAGAGCCTGGGATTTAACTCCATTTCTGAAGTGAAACACACAGCAGTGTTCTCATCCATTGATCACACTCTGCGTTAGAACAACAAGCATGCTCTTGCTTTCTAGAGTCTCTAAGACAGCAGGAAACATGAGTTTGCTGAGAACAAAAGAACGGTGTTTCCTACACATACGGACCATATCTAGTCCAACTCTGCTTCTGAAACTGATACAAAGCACTGGTCCTCTAACATCCAATGCTTGTCTGTTAAGATGAGAAACGTGTGAGCTCCGTGAAAGATGTAGTTCGTTTGAGCTGAAAAGTGACTGCCCTTACATGAAACGAACTCTTGCTTGTAGGAAGACTCAGAGCCTGGGATTTAACTCCATTTCTGAAGTGAAACACACAGCAGTGTTCTCATCCATTGATCACACTCTGCATTAGAACAAGAAGCATGCTCTTGCTTTCTAGAGTCTCTAAGACAGCAGGAAACATGAGTTTGCTGAGAAAAGAAGAACGGTGTTTCCTATACAAAAGGACTATATGTAATCCAAATCTTCCTCTGAAACTGATAGAATACACTGGTCCTCTACCATCCAATGCTTGTCAGTTAAGATGAGAAACGTGTGAGCTTCGTGAAAGATGTAGTTCGTTTGAGCAGAAATGTGACTGCCCTTACCTGAAACGAAGTCTTGCTTGTAGGAAGACTCAGAGCCTGGGATTTAACTCTATTTCTGAAGTATAACACACAGCAGTGTTGTCATCCATTGATCACACTCTGCGTTAGAACAAGAAGCATGCTCTTGCTTTCTAGATTCTCTAAGACAGCAGGAAACGTGAGTTTGCTGAGAACAAAAGAACGGTGTTTCCTACACATACGGACCATATCTAGTTCAACTCTGCTTCTGAAACTGATACAAAGCACTGGTCCTCTAACATCCAATGCTTGTCTGTTAAGATGAGAAACGTGTGAGCTCCGTGAACGATGTAGTTCGTT
The DNA here is from genome assembly GCA_949786385.1 of Onychomys leucogaster. Taxonomy (NCBI): domain Eukaryota; kingdom Metazoa; phylum Chordata; class Mammalia; order Rodentia; family Cricetidae; genus Onychomys; species Onychomys leucogaster. The sequence goes on from CATKUP010000063.1 coordinate 1,424,215, forward strand.
TGAGCTGAAAAGTGACTGCCCTTACCTGAAACGAAGTCTTGCTTGTAGGAAGACACAGAGCGTGGGGTTTAACTCCTTTTCTGAAGGGAAACACACAGCATAGTTTTCATCCATGGTTCACACTCTGCTTTAGAGCGAGAAGCACACTCTTGCTTTCTAGAATCTCTAATACAGCAGGAAATCTGAGTGTGCCCAGAACAAAAGAAGTGTGTTTCCTACACATATGGACCATATGTAGTCCAAATCTGCTTCTGAAACTGAAAAAAAGCACTGACCATCTTACATCCAATGCTTGTCAGTTAAGATGAGAAACGTGTGAGCTTCGTGAACGATGTAGTTCGTTTGAGCAGAAAACTGACTTCCCTTACCTGAAACGAAGTCTTGCTTGTAGGAAGACACAGAGCCTGGGATTTAACTCCATTTCTGAAGTGAAACACACAGCAGTGTTCTCATCCATTGATCACACTCTGCGTTAGAACAACAAGCATGCTCTTGCTTTCTAGAGTCTCTAAGACAGCAAGAAACATGAGTTTGCTGAGAACAAAAGAACGGTGTTTCCTACACATACGGACCATATCTAGTCCAACTCTGCTTCTGAAACTGATACAAAGCACTGGTCCTCTAACATCCAATGCTTGTCTGTTAAGATGAGAAACGTGTGAGCTCCGTGAAAGATGTAGTTCGTTTGAGCTGAAAAGTGACTTCCCTTACCTGAAGCGAAGTCTTGCTTGTAGGAAGACACAGAGCCTGGGATTTAACTCCATTTCTGAAGGGAAACACACAGCATAGTTCTCATCCATGGATCACACTCTGCTCTAGAGCGAGAAGCACACTCTTGCTTTCTAGGGTCTCTAATACAGCAGGAAATCTGAGTGTGCCCAGAACAAAAGAACGGTGTTTCCTACACATAAGGACTATATGTAATCCAAATCTTCTTCTGAAACTGATAGAATGCACTGGTCCTCTAACATCCAATGCTTGTCTGTTAAGATGAGAAACGTGTGAGCTTCGTGAAAGATGTAGTTCGTTTGAGAGGAAAATTACTGCCCATACCTGAGGCGAAGTCTTGCTTGTAGGAAGACTCTTAGCCTGGGATTTTACTTCATTTCTGAAGTGAAACACACAGCAGTGTTCTCATCCATTGATCATACTCTTCTTTAGAACAAGAAGCACGATCTTGCTTTCTAGAGTCCCTAAGACAGCAGGAAACGTGAGTTTGCTGAGAACAAAAGAACGGTGTTTCCTACACATACAGACCATATCTAGTCCAACTCTGCTTCTGAAACTGATACAAAGCAATGGTCCTCTAACATCCAATGCTTGTCTGTTAAGATGAGAAATGTGTGAGCTCCGTGAACGATGTAGTTCGTTTTAGCTGAAAAGTGACTGCCCTTACCTGAAATGAAGTTTTGCTTGTAGGAAGACACAGTGCCTGGGATTTAACTCCTTTTCTGAAGGGAAACACACAGCATAGTTTTCAGGCATGCTTCACACTCTGCTTTAGAGCGAGAAGCACACTCTTGCTTTCTACAGTCTCTAAGACAGCAGGAAACGTGAGTGTGCTGACAACAAAAGAATGGTGTTTCCTACACAAACGGACCATATCTAGTCCAACTCTGCTTCTGAAAGTGATACAAAGCACTGGTCCTCTAACATCCAATGCTTGTCAGTTAAGATGAGAAACGTGTGAGCTTCGTGAACGATGTAGTTCCTTTGAGCAGAAAACTGACTGCCCTTACCTGAAACGAAGTCTTGCTTGTAGGAAGACTCAGAGTCTGGGATTTAACTCCATTTCTGAAGTGAAACACACAGCAGTGTTCTCATCCATTGATCACACTCTGCGTTTGAACAAGAAGCATGCTCTTCTTTCTAGAGTCTCTAAGACAGCAGGACACGTGAGTTTGCTGAGAACAAAAGAACGGTGTTTCATACACATACGGACCATATCTGTCCAACTCTGCTTCTGAAACTGATACAAAGCACTGCTCCTCTAACATCCAATGCTTGTCTGTTAAGATGATAAACGTGTGAGCTCCGTGAAAGATGTAGTTCGTTTGAGCTGAAAAGTGACTGCACTTACCTGAAACGAAGTCTTGCTTATAGGAAGACATAGAGCCTGGGATTTAACTACTTCTCTGAAGGGAAACACACAGCATAGTTTTCATCCATGGATCACACACTGCTTTAGAGCGAGAAGCACACTCTTGCTTTCTGGAGTCTCTAAGACAGCAGGAAATCTGAGTGTGCCCAGAACAAAAGAACGGTGTTTCCTACACATATGGACCATATCTAGTCCAAATCTGCTTCTGAAACTGATACAAAGCACTGACCCTCTAACTTCCAATGCTTGTCAGTTAAGATGAGAAACGTGTGAGCTCAGGGAACGATGTAGTTCGTTTGAGCAGAAAAGTGACTGCCCTTACCTGAAACGAAGTCTTGCTTGTAGGACGACTAAGAGCCTGGGATTTAACTCCATTTCTGAAGGCAAACACACAGCATAGTTCTCATCCATGGATCACACTCTGCTTTAGAAAGAAGCACGCTCTTGCTTTCTAGATTCCCTAAGACAGCAGGAAACGTGAGTGTGCTGAGAACAAAAGAAGGGTGTTTCCTACACATACGGACCATATCTAGTCCAACTCTTTCTGAAACTGATACAAAGCACTGGTCCTCTAACATCCAATGCTTGTCAGTTAAGATGAGATACATGTGAGCTTCGTGAACGATGTAGTTCGTTTGAGCCTAAAATGACTGCCCTTATCTGAAACGAAGTCTTGCTTGTAGGAAGACTCAGAGCCTGGGATATAACTCCATTTCTGATGTGAAACACACAGCAGTGTTCACATCCATGGATCACACTCTGCTTTAGAGCGAGAAGCACGCTCTTGCTTTCTAAATTCTCTAAGACAGCAGGAAACGTGAGTGTGCTGAGAACAAAAGTACGGTGTTTCCTTCACATAGGGACCATATCTAGTCCAACTCTGCTTCTGAAACAGATACAAAGCACTGTTCCTCTAACATCCAATGCTTGTCAGTTAAGATGAGAAACGTGTTAGCTTCGTGAACGATGTAGTTCGTTTGAGCAGAAAAGTGACTGCCCTTACCTGAAACGAAGTTTTGCTTGTAGGAAGACACAGAGCGTGGGGTTTAACTCCTTTTCTGAAGGGAAACACACAGCATAGTTTTCATCCATGGTTCACACTCTGCTTTAGAGCGAGAAGCACACTCTTGCTTTCTAGAGTCTCTAATACAGCAGGAAATCTGAGTGTGCCCAGAACAAAAGAAGTGTGTTTCCTACACATATGGACCATATGTAGTCCAAATCTGCTTCTGAAACTGAAAAAAAGCACTGACCATCTTACATCCAATGCTTGTCAGTTAAGATGAGAAACGTGTGAGCTTCGTGAACGATGTACTTCGTTTGAGCAGAAAACTGACTTCCCTTACCTGAAACGAAGTCTTGCTTGTAGGAAGACTCAGAGCCTGGGATTTAACTCCATTTCTGAAGTGAAACACACAGCAGTGTTCTCATCCATTGATCACACTCTGCGTTAGAACAACAAGCATGCTCTTGCTTTCTAGAGTCTCTAAGACAGCAGGAAACATGAGTTTGCTGAGAACAAAAGAACGGTGTTTCCTACACATACGGACCATATCTAGTCCAACTCTGCTTCTGAAACTGATACAAAGCACTGGTCCTCTAACATCCAATGCTTGTCTGTTAAGATGAGAAACGTGTGAGCTCCGTGAAAGATGTAGTTCGTTTGAGCTGAAAAGTGACTGCCCTTACATGAAACGAACTCTTGCTTGTAGGAAGACTCAGAGCCTGGGATTTAACTCCATTTCTGAAGTGAAACACACAGCAGTGTTCTCATCCATTGATCACACTCTGCATTAGAACAAGAAGCATGCTCTTGCTTTCTAGAGTCTCTAAGACAGCAGGAAACATGAGTTTGCTGAGAAAAGAAGAACGGTGTTTCCTATACAAAAGGACTATATGTAATCCAAATCTTCTTCTGAAACTGATAGAATACACTGGTCCTCTACCATCCAATGCTTGTCAGTTAAGATGAGAAACGTGTGAGCTTCGTGAAAGATGTAGTTCGTTTGAGCAGAAATGTGACTGCCCTTACCTGAAACGAAGTCTTGCTTGTAGGAAGACTCAGAGCCTGGGATTTAACTCTATTTCTGAAGTATAACACACAGCAGTGTTGTCATCCATTGATCACACTCTGCGTTAGAACAAGAAGCATGCTCTTGCTTTCTAGATTCTCTAAGACAGCAGGAAACGTGAGTTTGCTGAGAACAAAAGAACGGTGTTTCCTACACATACGGACCATATCTAGTTCAACTCTGCTTCTGAAACTGATACAAAGCACTGGTCCTCTAACATCCAATGCTTGTCTGTTAAGATGAGAAACGTGTGAGCTCCGTGAACGATGTAGTTCGTTTGAGCTGAAAAGTGACTGCCCTTACCTGAAACGAAGTCTTGCTTGTAGGAAGACACAGAGCGTGGGGTTTAACTCCTTTTCTGAAGGGAAACACACAGCATAGTTTTCATCCATGGTTCACACAATGCTTTAGAGCGAGAAGCACACTCTTGCTTTCTAGAATCTCTAATACAGCAGGAAATCTGAGTGTGCCCAGAACAAAAGAAGTGTGTTTCCTACACATATGGACCATATGTAGTCCAAATCTGCTTCTGAAACTGAAAAAAAGCACTGACCATCTTACATCCAATGCTTGTCAGTTAAGATGAGAAACGTGTGAGCTTCGTGAACGATGTACTTCGTTTGAGCAGAAAAGTGACTGCCCTTACCTGAAACGAAGTCTTGCTTGAAGGAAGACTCAGAGCCTGGGATTTAACTCCATTTCTGAAGGCAAACACACAGCATAGCTCTCATCAATGGTACACACTCTGCTTTAGAAAGAAGCACGCTCTTGCTTTCTAGATTCTCTAAGACAGCAGGAAAGGTGAGTGTGCTGAGAACAAAAGAACGGTGTTTCCTACACATATGGACCATATCTAGTCCAACTCTTTCTGAAACTGATACAAAGCACTGGTCCTCTAACATCCAATGCTTGTCAGTTAAGATGAGAAACGTGTGAGCTCCGTGAACGATGTAGTTCGTTTGAGCAGAAAAGTGACTGCCCTTATCTGAAACGAAGTCTTGCTTGTAGGAAGACTCAGAGCCTGGGATTTAACTCCATTTCTGATGTGAAACACACAGCAGTGTTCTCATCCATGGATCACACTCTGCTTTAGAGCGAGAAGCACGCTCCTGCTTTCTAAAGTCTCTAAGACAGCAGGAAACGTGAGTGTGCTGAGAACAAAAGTACGGTGTTTCCTACACATAGGGACCATATCTAGTCCAACTCTTCTTCTGAAACAGATACAAAGCACTGGTCCTCTAACATCCAATGCTTGTCAGTTAAGATGAGAAACGGGTTAACTTCGTGAACGGTGTAGTTCCTTTGAGCAGAAAAGTGACTGCCCTTACCTGAAACGAAGTTTTGCTTGTAGGGAGACACAGAGCTTGGGATTTAACTCCATTTCTGAAGTGAAACACACAGCATAGTCTCATCCATGGATCACACTCTGTTTTAGAGCGAGAAGCACGCTCTTGCTTTCTAGAGTCTCTAAGATAGCAGGAAACGTGAGTGTGACCAGAACAAATGATCGGTGTTTCCTACACATATGGACCATATGTAGTCCAAATCTGCTTCTGAAACTGATACAAAGCACTGACCCTCTAACATCCAATGCTTGTCAGTTAAGATGAGAAACGTGTGAGCTTCGTGAACGATGTAGTTCGTTTGAGCAGAAAACTGACTGCCCTTACCTGAAACGAAGTCTTGCTTGTAGGAAGACTCTTAGCCTGGGATTTAACTCCATTTCTGAAGTGAAACACACAGCAGTGTTCTCATCCATTCATCACACTCTGCGTTTGAACAAGAGGCATGCTCTTCTTTCTAGAGTCTCTAAGACAGCAGGAAACGTGTGTTTGCTGAGAACAAAAGAACGGTGTTTCATACACATACGGACCATATCTAGTCCAACTCTGCTTCTGAAACTGATACAAAGCACTGCTCCTCTAACATCCAATGCTTGTCAGTTAAGATGAGAAACGTGTTAGCTTCGTGAACGATGTAGTTCCTTTGAGCAGAAAAGTGACTGCCCTTACCTGAAACGAAGTCTTGCTTGTAGGGAGACACAGAGCATGGGATTTAACTCCATTTCTGAAGTGAAACACACAGCATAGTTCTCCTCCATGGATCACACTCTGCTTTAGAGCGAGAAGCACGCTCTTGCTTTCTAAAGTCTCTAAGACAGCAGGAAACGTGATTGTGCTGAGAACAAAAGAACGGTGTTTCCTACACATACAGACCATATTTAGTCCAACTCTTCTTCTGAAACTGATACAAAGCACTGGTCCTCTAACATCCAATGCTTGTCAGTTAAGATGAGAAAGGTGTGAGCTTCGTGAACGATGTAGTTCGTTTGAGCAGAAAACTGACTGCCATTACCTGAAACGAAGTCTTGCATGTAGGAAGACTCAGAGCCTGGGATTTGACTCCATTTCTGAAGTGAAACACACAGCAGTGTTCTCATCCATTGATCACACTCTGCATTAGAACAAGAAGCATGCTCTTGCTTTCTAGAGTCTCTAAGACAGCAGGAAATCTGAGTGTGCCCATAACAAAGGAACGGTGTTTCCTACACATAAGGACTATATGTACTCCAAATCTTCTGAAACTGATAGAATGCACTGGTCCTCTAACATCCAATGCTTGTCAGTTAAGATGAGGAACGTGTGAGCTTCGTGAAAGATGTAGTTCGTTTGAGCAGAAAAGTGACTGCCATTACCTGAAACGAAGTCTTGCATGTAGGAAGACTCAGAGCCTGGGATTTGACTCCATTTCTGAAGTGAAACACACAGCAGTGTTCTCATCCATTGATCACACTCTGCGTTTGAACAAGAAGCATGCTCTTCTTTCTAGAGTCTTTAACACAGCAGGAAACGTGAGTTTGCTGAGAACAAAAGAACGGTGTTTCATACGCATACGGACCATATATAGTCGAACTCTGCTTCTGAAACTGATACAAAGCAATGCTCATCTAACATCCAATGCTTGTCAGTTAAGATGAGAAACGTGTGAGCTGAGTGAATGATGTAGTTCCTTTGAACTGAAAAGCGACTGCCCTTACCTGAAACGAAGTCTTGCTTGTAGTAAGACGCAGAGCATGGGATTTAAGTCCATTTCTGAAGGGAAACACACAGTATAATTCTCATCGATGGATCACACTCTGCTTTAGAGCGAGAAGCAGACTCTTGCTTTCTAGAGTCTCTAAGACAGCAGGAAATCTGAGTGTGCCCAGAACAAAAGAACGGTGTTTCCTACACATATGGACCATATCTAGTCCAAATCTGCTTCTGAAACTGATACAAAGCACTGACCCTCTAACTTCCAATGCTTGTCAGTTAAGATGAGAAACGTGTGAGCTCAGTGAACGATGTAGTTCGTTTGAGCAGAAAAGTGACTGCCCTTACCTGAAACGAAGTCTTGCTTGAAGGAAGACTCAGAGCCTGGGATTTAACTCCATTTCTGAAGGCAAACACACAGCATAGCTCTCATCAATGGTACACACTCTGCTTTAGAAAGAAGCACGCTCTTGCTTTCTAGATTCTCTAAGACAGCAGGAAACGTGAGTGTGCTGAGAACAAAAGAACGGTGTTTCCTACACATATGGACCATATCTAGTCCAACTCTTTCTGAAACTGATACAAAGCACTGGTCCTCTAACATCCAATGCTTGTCAGTTAAGATGAGAAACGTGTGAGCTCCGTGAACGATGTAGTTCGTTTGAGCAGAAAAGTGACTGCCCTTATCTGAAACGAAGTCTTGCTTGTAGGAAGACTCAGAGCCTGGGATTTAACTCCATTTCTGATGTGAAACACACAGCAGTGTTCTCATCCATGGATCACACTCTGCTTTAGAGCGAGAAGCACGCTCCTGCATTCTAAAGTCTCTAAGACAGCAGGAAACGTGAGTGTGCTGAGAAAAAAAGTACGGTGTTTCCTACACATAGGGACCATATCTAGTCCAACTCTTCTTCTGAAACAGATACAAAGCACTGGTCCTCTAACATCCAATGCTTGTCAGTTAAGATGAGAAACGGGTTAACTTCGTGAACGGTGTAGTTCCTTTGAGCAGAAAAGTGACTGCCCTTACCTGAAACGAAGTTTTGCTTGTAAGGAGACACAGAGCTTGGGATTTAACTCCATTTCTGAAGTGAAACACACAGCATAGTCTCATCCATGGATCACACTCTGTTTTAGAGCGAGAAGCACGCTCTTGCTTTCTAGAGTCTCTAAGATAGCAGGAAACGTGAGTGTGACCAGAACAAATGATCGGTGTTTCCTACACATATGGACCATATGTAGTCCAAATCTGCTTCTGAAACTGATACAAAGCACTGACCCTCTAACATCCAATGCTTGTCAGTTAAGATGAGAAACGTGTGAGCTTCGTGAACGATGTAGTTCGTTTGAGCAGAAAACTGACTGCCCTTACCTGAAACGAAGTCTTGCTTGTAGGAAGACTCTTAGCCTGGGATTTAACTCCATTTCTGAAGTGAAACACACAGCAGTGTTCTCATCCATTCATCACACTCTGCGTTTGAACAAGAGGCATGCTCTTCTTTCTAGAGTCTCTAAGACAGCAGGAAACGTGTGTTTGCTGAGAACAAAAGAACGGTGTTTCATACACATAGGGACCATATCTAGTCCAACTCTGCTTCTGAAACTGATACAAAGCACTGCTCCTCTAACATCCAATGCTTGTCAGTTAAGATGAGAAACGTGTTAGCTTCGTGAACGATGTAGTTCCTTTGAGCAGAAAAGTGACTGCCCTTACCTGAAACGAAGTCTTGCTTGTAGGGAGACACAGAGCATGGGATTTAACTCCATTTCTGAAGTGAAACACACAGCATAGTTCTCATCCATGGATCACACTCTGCTTTAGAGCGAGAAGCACGCTCTTGCTTTCTAAAGTCTCTAAGACAGCAGGAAACGTGATTGTGCTGAGAACAAAAGAACGGTGTTTCCTACACATACAGACCATATTTAGTCCAACTCTTCTTCTGAAACTGATACAAAGCACTGGTCCTCTAACATCCAATGCTTGTCAGTTAAGATGAGAAAGGTGTGAGCTTCGTGAACGATGTAGTTCGTTTGAGCAGAAAACTGACTGCCATTACCTGAAACGAAGTCTTGCATGTAGGAAGACTCAGAGCCTGGGATTTGACTCCATTTCTGAAGTGAAACACACAGCAGTGTTCTCATCCATTGATCACACTCTGCATTAGAACAAGAAGCATGCTCTTGCTTTCTAGAGTCTCTAAGACAGCAGGAAATCTGAGTGTGCCCATAACAAAGGAACGGTGTTTCCTACACATAAGGACTATATGTACTCCAAATCTTCTGAAACTGATAGAATGCACTGGTCCTCTAACATCCAATGCTTGTCAGTTAAGATGAGGAACGTGTGAGCTTCGTGAAAGATGTAGTTCGTTTGAGCAGAAAAGTGACTGCCATTACCTGAAACGAAGTCTTGCATGTAGGAAGACTCAGAGCCTGGGATTTGACTCCATTTCTGAAGTGAAACACACAGCAGTGTTCTCATCCATTGATCACACTCTGCGTTTGAACAAGAAGCATGCTCTTCTTTCTAGAGTCTTTAACACAGCAGGAAACGTGAGTTTGCTGAGAACAAAAGAACGGTGTTTCATACACATACGGACCATATATAGTCGAACTCTGCTTCTGAAACTGATACAAAGCACTGAACCTCGAACATCCAATGCTTGTCAGTTAAGATGAGAAACGTGTGAGCTGAGTGAATGATGTAGTTCCTTTGAACTGAAAAGCGACTGCCCTTACCTGAAACGAAGTCTTGCTTGTAGTAAGACGCAGAGCATGGGATTTAAGTCCATTTCTGAAGGGAAACACACAGTATAATTCTCATCGATGGATCACACTCTGCTTTAGAGCGAGAAGCACACTCTTGCTTTCTAGAGTTTCTAATACAGCAGGAAATCTGAGTGTGCCCAGAACAAAAGAAGGGTGTTTCCTACACATATGGACCATATGTAGTCCAAATCTGCTACTGAAACTGAAAAAAAGCACTGACCATCTTACATCCAATGCTTATCAGTTAAGATGAGAAACGTGTGAGCTTCGTGAACGATGTAGTTCGTTTGAGCAGAAAAGTGACTGCCCTTACCTGAATTGAAGTCTTGCTTGTAGGAAGACTCAGAGCATGGGATTTAACTCCATTTCTGAAATAAAACACACAGCAGTGTAATCATCCATTGATCACACTCTGCTTTAGAGCGAGAAGCATGCTCTTGCTTTCTAAAGTCTCTAAGACATCAGGAAACGTGAGTGTGCTGAGAACAAAAGAACGGTGTTTCTTACACATACGGACCATATCTAGTCCAACTCTTCCTCTGAAATTGAAACAAAGCACTGGTCCTCTAACATCCAATGCTTCTCAATTAAGATGAGAAACGTGTGAATTTCGTGAACGATGTAGTTCTTTTGAGCAGAAAAGTGCATGCCCTTACCTGAAACGAAGTCTTGCTTGTAGGAAGACTCAGAGCCTGGGATTTAACTCCATTTCTGAAGTGAAACACACAGAAGTGTTCTCATCCATTGATCACACTCTGCTTTAGAACAAGAAGCACGATCTTGCTTTCTAGAGTCTCTAAGACAGCAGGAAACGTGAGTTTGCTGAGAACAAAAGAATTGTGTTTCCTACACATATGGACCATATCTAGCCCAACTCTGCTTCTGAAACTTATACAAAGCACTGGTCCTCTAACGTCCAATGCTTGTCTGTTAAGATGAGAAACGTGTGAGCTCCGTGAACAATGTAGTTTGTTTGAGCTGAAAAGTGACTGCCCTTACCTGAAACGAAGTCTTGCTTGTAGGAAGACACAGAGCCTGGGATTTAACTCCTTTTCTGAAGGGAAACACACAGCATAGTTCTCATCCATGGTTCACACTCTGCTTTAGAGCGAGAAGCACGCTCTTGCTATCTAAATTCTCTAAGACAGCAGGAAACGTGAGTGTGCTGAGAACAAAAGATCGGTGTTTCCTACACATATGGACCATGTGTAGTCCAACTCTGCTTCTGAAACTGATACAAAGCACTGGTCCTCTAACATCCAATGCTTGTCGGTTAAGATGAGAAACGTGTGAGCTGAGTGAATGATGTAGTTCCTTTGAACTGAAAAGTGACTGCCCTTACCTGAAACGAAGTCTTGCTTGTAGTAAGACACAGAGCCTGGGATTTAAGCCCATTTCTGAAGGGAAACACACAGCATAATTCTCATCAATGGATCACACTCTGCTTTAGAGCGAGAAGCACACTCTAGCTTTCTAGAGTCTCTAATACAGCAGGAAATCTGAGTGTGCCCAGAAAAAAAGAAGGGTGTTTCCTACACATATGGACCATATGTAGTCCAAATCTGCTTCTGAAACTGAAAAAAAGCACTGACCATCTTACATCCAATGCTTGTCAGTTAAGATGAGAAACGTGTGAGCTTCGTGAATGATGTAGTTCGTTTGAGCAGAAAAGTGACTGCCCTTACCTGAATTGAAGTCTTGCTTGTAGGAAGACTCAGAGCATGGGATTTAACTCCATTTCTGAAGTGAAACACACAGAAGTGTTCTCATCCATTGATCACACTCTGCTTTAGAACAAGAAGCACAATCTTGCTTTCTAGAGTCTCTAAGAGAGCAGGAAACGTGAGTTTGCTGAGAACAAAAGAATTGTGTTTCCTACACATATGGACCATATCTAGCCCAACTCTGCTTCTGAAACTTATACAAAGCACTGGTCCTCTAACGTCCAATGCTTGTCTGTTAAGATGAGAAACGTGTGAGCTCCGTGAACAATGTAGTTTGTTTGAGCTGAAAAGTGACTGCCCTTACCTGAAACGAAGTCTTGCTTGTAGGAAGACACAGAGCCTGGGATTTAACTCCTTTTCTGAAGGGAAACACACAGCATAGTTCTCATCCATGGTTCACACTCTGCTTTAGAGCGAGAAGCACGCTCTTGCTTTCTAAATTCTCTAAGACAGCAGGAAACGTGAGTGTGCTGAGAACAAAAGATCGGTGTTTCCTACACATATGGACCATGTGTAGTCCAACTCTGCTTCTGAAACTGATACAAAGCATTGGTCCTCTAACATCCAATGCTTGTCGGTTAAGATGAGAAACGTGTGAGCTGAGTGAATGATGTAGTTCCTTTGAACTGAAAAGTGACTGCCCTTACCTGAAACGAAGTCTTGCTTGTAGTAAGACACAGAGCCTGGGATTTAAGCCCATTTCTGAAGGGAAACACACAGCATAATTCTCATCGATGGATCACACTCTGCTTTAGAGCGAGAAGCACACTCTAGCTTTCTAGAGTCTCTAATACAGCAGGAAATATGAGTGTGCCCAGAAAAAAAGAAGGGTGTTTCCTACACATATGGACCATATGTAGTCCAAATCTGCTTCTGAAACTGAAAAAAAGCACTGACCATCTTACATCCAATGCTTGTCAGTTAAGATGAGAAACGTGTGAGCTTCGTGAATGATGTAGTTCGTTTGAGCAGAAAAGTGACTGCCCTTACCTGAATTGAAGTCTTGCTTGTAGGAAGACTCAGAGCATGGGATTTAACTCCATTTCTGAAGTGAAACACACAGAAGTGTTCTCATCCATTGATCACACTCTGCTTTAGAACAAGAAGCACAATCTTGCTTTCTAGAGTCTCTAAGAGAGCAGGAAACGTGAGTTTGCTGAGAACAAAAGAATTGTGTTTCCTACACATATGGACCATATCTAGCCCAACTCTGCTTCTGAAACTTATACAAAGCACTGGTCCTCTAACGTCCAATGCTTGTCTGTTAAGATGAGAAACGTGTGAGCTCCGTGAACAATGTAGTTTGTTTGAGCTGAAAAGTGACTGCCCTTACCTGAAACGAAGTCTTGCTTGTAGGAAGACACAGAGCCTGGGATTTAACTCCTTTTCTGAAGGGAAACACACAGCATAGTTCTCATCCATGGTTCACACTCTGCTTTAGAGCGAGAAGCACGCTCTTGCTTTCTAAATTCTCTAAGACAGCAGGAAACGTGAGTGTGCTGAGAACAAAAGATCGGTGTTTCCTACACATATGGACCATATGTAGTCCAAATATGCTTCTGAATCTGATACAAAGCACTGGTCCTCTAACATCCAATGCTTGTCAGTTAAGATGAGAAACGTGTGAGCTTCGTGAAAGATGTAGTTCATTTGAGCAGAAAAGTGACTGTCCTTACCTGAAACGAAGTCTTGCTTGTAGGAAGACTCAGAGCCTGGGAATTAACTCCATTTCTGAAGTGAAACACACAGCAGTGTTCTCATCCATTGATCACACTCTGCTTTAGAACAAGAAGCACGATCTTGTTTCTAGAGTCTCTAAGACAGCAGGAAACGTGAGTTTGCTGAGAACAAAAGAACGGTGTTTCCTACACATATGGACCATATCTAGTCCAACTCTGCTTCTGAAACTGATATAAAGCACTAGTCCTCTAACATCCAATGCTTGTCAATTAAGATGAGGAACGTGTGAGCTGAGTGAGTGATGTAGTTCCTTTGAACTGAAAAGTGACTGCCCTTACCTGAAACGAAGTCTTGCTTGTAGTAAGACACAGAGCCTGGGATTTAAGCCCATTTCTGAAGGGAAACACACAGCATAATTCTCATCGATGGATCACACTCTGCTTTAGAGCGAGAAGCACACTCTAGCTTTCTAGAGTCTCTAATACAGCAGGAAATATGAGTGTGCCCTGAACAAAAGAAGGGTGTTTCCTACACATATGGACCATATGTAGTCCAAATCTGCTTCTGAAACTGAAAAAAAGCACCGACCATCTTACATCCAATGCTTGTCAGTTAAGATGAGAAACGTGTGAGCTTCGTGAATGATGTAGTTCGTTTGAGCAGAAAAGTGACTGCCCTTACCTGAATTGAAGTCTTGCTTGTAGGAAGACTCAGAGCATGGGATTTAACTCCATTTCTGAAGTAAAACACACAGCAGTGTAATCTTCCATTGATCACACTCTGCTTTAGAGCGAGAAGCATGCTCTTGCTTTCTAAAGTCTCTAAGACAGCAGGTAACGTGAGTGTGCTAGGAACAAAAGAAGGGTGTTTCCTACACATACGGACCATATCTAGTCCAACTCTTCCTCTGAATCTGAAACAAAGCACTGGTCCTCTAACATCCAATGCTTCTCAATTAAGATGAGAAACGTGTGAATTTCGTGAACGATGTAGTTCGTTTGAGCAGAAAAGTGACTGCCCTTACCTGAAACGAAGTCTTGCTTGTAGGAAGACTCAGAGCCTGGGATTTAACTCCATTTCTGAAGTGAAACACACAGCAGTGTTCTCATCCATTGATCACAGTATGCTTTAGAACAAGAAGCACGATCTTGCTTTCTAGAGTCTCTAAGACAGCAGGAAACGTGAGTTTGCTGAGAACAAAAGAACGGTGTTTCCTACACATACGGACCATATCTAGTCCAACTCTGCTTCTGAAACTGATACAAAGCACTGGTCCTCTAACATCCAATGCTTGTCTGTTAAGATGAGAAACGTGTGAGCTCTGTGAACGATGTAGTTCGTTTGAGCTGAAAAGTGACTGCCCTTACCTGAAACGAAGTCTTGCTTGTAGGAAGACACAGAGCCTGGGATTTAACTCCTTTTCTGAAGGGAAACACACAGCATAGTTCTCATCCATGGTTCACACTCTGCTTTAGAGCGAGAAGCACGCTCTTGCTTTCTACAGTCTCTAAAACAACAGGAAACGTGAGTGTGCTGAGAACAAAAGAACAGTGGTTCCTACACATACGGACCATATCTAGTCCAACTCTGCTTCTGAAAGTGATACAAAGCACTGGTCCTCTAACATCCAATGCTTGTCATTTAAGATGAGAAACGTGTGAGCTTAATGAATGATGTAGTTCCTTTGAACTGAAAATTGACTGAGCTTACCTGAAACGAAGTCATGCTTGTAGTAAGACACAGAGCCTGGGATTTAACTCCTTTTCTGAAGGGAAACACACAGCATAGTTCTCATCCATGTTTTACACTCTGCTTTAGAGCGAGAAGCACACTCTTGCTTTCTAGAGTCTCTAATACAGCAGGAAATCTGAGTGTGCCCAGAACAAAAGAAGGGTGTTTCCTACACATATGGACCATATGTAGTCCAAATCTGCTTCTGAAACTGAAAAAAAGCACTGACCATCTTTCATCCAATGCTTGTCAGTTAAGATGAGAAACGTGTGAGCTTCGTGAACGATGTAGTTCGTTTGAGCAGAAAAGTGACTGCCCTTACCTGAAACGAAGTTTTGCTTGTAGGAAGACTCAGAGCATAGGATTTAACTCCATTTCTGAAGTAAAACACACAGCAGTGTAATCATCCATTGATCATACTCTGCTTTAGAGCGAGAAGCATGCTCTTGCATTCTAAAGTCTCTAAGACAGCAGGTAACGTGAGTGTGCTGAGAACAAAAGAACGGTGTTTCCTACACATACGGACCATATCTAGTCCAACTCTTCCTCTGAATCTGACACAAAGCACTGGTCCTCTAACATCCAATGCTTGTCTGTTAGAATGAGAAACGTGTGAGCTCCGTGAACGATGTAGTTCCTTTGAACTGAAAAGCGACTGCCCTTACCTGAAACGAAGTCTTGCTTGTAGGAAGACTCAGAGCCTGGGATTTAACTCCATTTCTGAAGTGAAACACACAGCAGTGTTCTCATCCATTGATCACACTCTGCGTTAGAACAAGAAGCATGCTCTTGCTTTCTAGAGTCTCTAAGACAGCAGGAAATCTGAGTGTGCCCAGAATAAAAGAACGGTGTTTCCTACACATAAGGACTATATGTAATCCAAATCTTCTTCTGAAACTGATAGAATGCACTGGTCCTCTAACATCCAATGCTTGTCAGTTAAGATGAGAAACGTGTGAGCTTCGTGAAAGATGTAGTTCGTTTGAGCAGAAAAGTGACTGCCCTTACCTGAAACAAAGTCTTGCTTGTAGGAAGACTCAGAGCCTGGGATTTAACTCCATTTCTGAAGTGAAACACACAACTGTGTTCTCATCCATTGATCACACTCTGCTTTAGAACAAGAAGCACGATCTTGCTTTCTAGAGTCTCTAAGACAGCAGGAAACGTGAGTTTGCTGAGAACAAAAGAACGGTGTTTCCTACACATACGGACCATATCTAGTCCAACTCTGCTTCTGAAACTGATACAAAGCACTGGTCCTCTAACATCCAATGCTTGTCTGTTAAGATGAGAAACGTGTGAGCTCCGTGAACTATTTGGTTCGTTTGAGCTGAAAAGTGACTGCCCTTACCAGAAACGATGTCTTGCTTGTAGGAAGACACAGAGCCTGGGATTTAACTCCTTTTCTGAAGGGAAACACACAGCATAGTTCTCATCCATGGTTCACACTCTGCTTTAGATCGAGAAGCACGCTCTTGCTTTCTACAGTCTCTAAGACAGCAGGAAACGTGAGTGTGCTGAGAACAAAAGAACGGTGTTTCCTACATATACGGACCATATCTAGTCGAACTCTGCTTCTGAAACTGATACAAAGCACTGGTCCTCTAACATAAAATGCTTGTCAGTTAAGATGAGAAACGTGTGAGCTGAGTGAATGATGTAGTTCCTTTGAACTGAAAAGCGACTGCCCTTACCTGAAACGATCTTGCTTGTAGTAAGACACAGAGCCTGGGATTTAAGTCCATTTCTGAAGGGAAACACACAGTATAATTCTCATCGATGGATCACACTCTGCTTTAGAGCGAGAAGCACACTCTTGCTTTCTAGAGTCTCTAATACAGCAGGAAATCTCTGTGTGCCCAGAACAAAAGAAGGGTGTTTCCTACACATATGGACCATATGTAGTCCAAATGTGCTTCTGAAACTGAAAAACAGCACTGACCATCTTACATCCAATGCTTGTCAGTTAAGATGAGAAAGGTGTGAGCTTCGTGAACGATGTAGTTCGTTTGAGCTGAAAAGTAACTGCCCTTACCTGAAACGAAGTCTTGCTTGTAGGAAGACTCAGAGCCTGGGATTTAACTCCATTTCTGAAGGCAAACACACAGCATAGTTCTCATCCATGGATCACACTCGGCTTTAGAAAGAAGCACGCTCTTGCTTTCTAGAGTCTCTAAGACAGCAGGAAACGTGAGTGTGCTGAGAACAAAAGAACGGTGTTTCCTACACATACGGACCATATTTAGTCCAACTCTTCTTCTGAAACTGATACAAAGCACTGGTCCTCTAACATCCAATGCTTGTCAGTTAAGATGAGAAACGTGTGAGCTTCGTGAACGGTGTAGTTCGTTTGAACAGAAAACTGACTGCCCTTACCTGAAACGAAGTCTTGCTTGTAGGAAGACTCAGAGCCTGGGATTTAACTCCATTTCTGAAGTGAAACACACAGCAATGTTCTCATCCATTGATCACACTCTGTGTTAGAACAAGAAGCATGCTCTTGCTTTCTAGAGTCTCTAAGACAGCAGGAAATCTGAGTGTGCCCAGAACAAAAGAACGGTGTTTCCTACACATAAGGTCTATATGTAATCCAAATCTTCTTCTGAAACTGATAGAATGCACTGGTCCTCTAATATCCAATGCTTGTCAGTTAAGATGAGAAACGTGTGAGCTTCGAGAAAGATGTAGTTCTTTGGGCAGAAAAGTGACTGCCCTTACCTGAAACGAAGTCTTGATTGTAGGAAGACTCAGAGCCTGGGATTTAACTTCATTTCTAAAGTGAAACACACAACTGTGTTCTCATCCATTGATCACACTCTGCTTTAGAACAAGAAGTACGATCTTGCTTTCTAGAGTCTCTAAGACAGCAGGAAACGTGAGTTTGCTGAGAACAAAAGAACGGTGTTTCCTACACATACGGACCATATCTAGTCCAACTCTGCTTCTGAAACTGATCCAAAGCACTGGTCCTCTAACATCCAATGCTTGTCTGTTAAGATGAGAAACGTGTGAGCTCCGTGAACTATTTTGTTCGTTTGAGCTGAAAAGTGACTGCCCTTACCTGAATTGAAGTCTTGCTTGTAGGAAGACTCAGAGCATGGGATTTAACTCCATTCCTGAAGTAAAACACACAGCAGTGTAATCATCCATTGATCACACTCTGCTTTAGAGCGAGAAGCATGCTCTTGCTTTCTAAAGTCTCTAAGACAGAAGGAAACGTGAGTGTGCTGAGAACAAAATAACGGTGTTTCTTACACATACGTACCATATCTAGTCCAACTCTTCCTCTGAAATTGAAACAAAGCACTGGTCCTCTAACATCCAATGCTTCTCAATTAAGATGAGAAACGTGTGAATTTCGTGAAAGATGTAGTTCGTTTGAGCAGAGAAGTGACTGCCCTTACCCGAAACGAAGTCTTGCTTGTAGGAAGACTCAGAGCCTGGGATTTAACTCCATTTCTGAAGTGAAACACACAGCAGTGTTCTCATCCATTGATCACACTCTGCTTTAGAACAAGAAGCACGATCTTGCTTTCTAGAGTCTCTAAGACAGCAGGAAACGTGAGTGTGCTGAGAACAAAAGAACGGTGTTTCCTACACATACGGACCATATTTAGTCCAACTCTTCTTCTGAAACTGATACAAAGCACTGGTCCTCTAACATCCAATGCTTGTCAGTTAAGATGAGAAACGTGTGAGCTTCGTGAACGATGTAGTTCGTTTGAACAGAAAACTGACTGCCCTTACCTGAAACGAAGTCTTGCTTGTAGGAAGACTCAGAGCCTGGGATTTAACTCCATTTCTGAAGTGAAACACACAGCAATTGTCTCATCCATTGATCACACTCTGCGTTAGAACAAGAAGCATGCTCTTGCTTTCTAGAGTCTCTAAGACAGCAGGAAATCTGAGTGTGCCCAGAACAAAAGAACGGTGTTTCCTACACATAAGGTCTATATGTAATCCAAATCTTCTTCTGAAACTGATAGAATGCACTGGTCCTCTAACATCCAATGCTTGTCAGTTAAGATGAGAAACGTGTGAGCTTCGTGAAAGATGTAGTTCTTTGGGCAGAAAAGTGACTGCCCTTACCTGAAACGAAGTCTTGATTGTAGGAAGACTCAGAGCCTGGGATTTAACTTCATTTCTAAAGTGAAACACACAACTGTGTTCTCATCCATTGATCACACTCTGCTTTAGAACAAGAAGCACGATCTTGCTTTCTAGAGTCTCTAAGACAGCAGGAAACGTGAGTTTGCTGAGAACAAAAGAACGGTGTTTCCTACACATAGGGACCATATCTAGTCCAACTCTGCTTCTGAAACTGATACAAAGCACTGGTCCTCTAACATCCAATGCTTGTCTGTTAAGATGAGAAACATGTGAGCTCTGTGAACTATTTTGTTCGTTTGAGCTGAAAAGTGACTGCCCTTACCTGAATTGAAGTCTTGCTTGTAGGAAGACTCAGAGCATGGGATTTAACTCCATTCCTGAAGTAAAACACACAGCAGTGTAATCATCCATTGATCACACTCTGCTTTAGAGCGAGAAGCATGCTCTTGCTTTCTAAAGTCTCTAAGACAGAAGGAAACGTGAGTGTGCTGAGAACAAAATAACGGTGTTTCTTACACATACGTACCATATCTAGTCCAACTCTTCCTCTGAAATTGAAACAAAGCACTGGTCCTCTAACATCCAATGCTTGTCAGTTAAGATGTGAAACGTGTGAGCTTCGTGAACGATGTAGTTCGTTTGAGCAGAAAACTGACTGCCATTATCTGAAACGAAGTCTTGCATGTAGGAAGACTCAGAGCCTGGGATGTAACTCCATTTCTGAAGTGAAACACACAGCAGTGTTCTCATCCATTGATCACACTCTGCGTTAGAACAAGAAGCATGCTCTTGCTTTCTAGAGTCTCTAAGACAGCAGGAAATCTGATTGTGCCCATAACAAAAGAACGGTGTTTCCTACACATAAGGACTATATGTACTCCAAATCTTCTTCTGAAACTGATAGAATGCACTGGTCCTCTAACATCCAATGCTTGTCCGTTAAGATGAGAAACGTGTGAGCTTCGTGAAAGATGTAGTTCGTTTGAGCAGAAAAGTGACTGTCCTTACCTGAAACGAAGTCTTGCTTGTAGGAAGACTCAGAGCCTGGGAATTAACTCCATTTCTGATGTGAAACACACAGCAGTGTTCTCATCCATGGATCACACTCTGCGTTTGAGCAAGAAGCATGCTCTTCTTTCTAGAGTCTTTAACACAGCAGGAAACGTGAGTTTGCTGAGAACAAAAGAACGGTGTTTCATACACATACGGACCATATATAGTCGAACTCTGCTTCTGAAACTGATACAAAGCACTGCTCATCTAACATCCAATGCTTGTCAGTTAAGATGAGAAACGTGTGAGCTGAGTGAATGATGTAGTTCCTTTGAACTGAAAAGCGACTGCCCTTACCTGAAACGAAGTCTTGCTTGTAGTAAGACGCAGAGCATGGGATTTAAGTCCATTTCTGAAGGGAAACACACAGTATAATTCTCATCTATGGATCACACTCTGCTTTAGAGCGAGAAGCACACTCTTGCTTTCTAGAGTTTCTAATACAGCAGGAAATCTGAGTGTGCCCAGAACAAAGAAGGGTGTTTCCTACACATATGGACCATATGTAGTCCAAATCTGCTACTGAAACTGAAAAAAAAGAACTGACCATCTTACATCCAATGCTTATCAGTTAAGATGAGAAACGTGTGAGCTTCGTGAACGATGTAGTTCGTTTGAGCAGAAAAGTGACTGCCCTTACCTGAATTGAAGTCTTGCTTGTAGGAAGACTCAGAGCATGGGATTTAACTCCATTTCTGAAATAAAACACACAGCAGTGTAATCATCCATTGATCACACTCTTCTTTAGAGCGAGAAGCATGCTCTTGCTTTCTAAAGTCTCTAAGACATCAGGAAACGTGAGTGTGCTGAGAACAAAAGAACGGTGTTTCTTACACATACGGACCATATCTAGTCCAACTCTTCCTCTGAAATTGAAACAAAGCACTGGTCCTCTAACATCCAATGCTTCTCAATTAAGATGAGAAACGTGTGAATTTCGTGAACGATGTAGTTCTTTTGAGCAGAAAAGTGACTGCCCTTACCTGAAACGAAGTCTTGCTTGTAGTAAGACACAGAGCCTGGGATTTAAGCCCATTTCTGAAGGGAAACACACAGCATAATTCTCATCGATGGATCACACTCTGCTTTAGAGCGAGAAGCACACTCTAGCTTTCTAGAGTCTCTAATACAGCAGGAAATCTGAGTGTGCCCAGAAAAAAAGAAGGGTGTTTCCTACACATATGGACCATATGTAGTCCAAATCTGCTTCTGAAACTGAAAAAAAGCACTGACCATCTTACATCCAATGCTTGTCAGTTAAGATGAGAAACGTGTGAGCTTCGTGAATGATGTAGTTCGTTTGAGCAGAAAAGTGACTGCCCTTACCTGAATTGAAGTCTTGCTTGTAGGAAGACTCAGAGCATGGGATTTAACTCCATTTCTGAAGTGAAACACACAGAAGTGTTCTCATCCATTGATCACACTCTGCTTTAGAACAAGAAGCACGATCTTGCTTTCTAGAGTCTCTAAGAGAGCAGGAAACGTGAGTTTGCTGAGAACAAAAGAATTGTGTTTCCTACACATATGGACCATATCTAGCCCAACTCTGCTTCTGAAACTTATACAAATCACTGGTCCTCTAACGTCCAATGCTTGTCTGTTAAGATGAGAAACCTTTGAGCCTCGTGAACGATGTAGTTCGTTTGAGCTGAAATGTGACTGCCCTTACCTGAAACGAAGTTTAGCTTGTAGTGAGACACAGAGGCTGGGATTTAACTCCATTTCTGAAGTGAAACACACAGCAGAATTATCATCCATTGATCACACTCTGCTTTAGAGCAAGAAGCATGCTCTAGCTTTCTAGAGTCTCTAAGACAGCAGGAAACGTGAGTGTGCTGAGAACAAAATAACGGTGTTTCCTACACATAGGGACCATATCTAGTCCAACTCTGCTTCTGAAACTGATACAAAGCACTGGTCCTCTAACATCCAATGCTTGTCTGTTAAGATGAGAAACGCGTGAGCTTCGTGAACGATGTAGTTCTTTTGAGCTGAAAAGTGACTGCCCTTACCTGAAATGAAATCTTGCTTGTAGAAAGACACAGAGCCAGGGATTTAACTCCATTTCTGAAGGGAAACACACAGCAGAGTTCTCATCAATGGATCACACTCTGCTTTAGAGCGAGAAACATGCTCTTGCTTTCTAGAGTCTCTAATACAGCAGCAAACCTTAGTGTGCTCAAAACAAAAGAACGGTGTTTCCTACACATATGGAACATATCTAGTTTAACTGTGCTTCTGAAACTGAAACAAACCACAGGTCCTCTAACATCCAATGCTTGTCAGGTAAGATCCGAAATGTGTGAGCTTCGTGAATGATGTAGTTCGTTTGAGCTGTAAAGTAACTGCCCTTACCTGAAATGAAGTCTTGCTTGTAGGAAGACTCAGAGCCTGGGATTTAACTCCATTTCGAAGGTGCAACACACAGCAGAGTTCTCATCCATAGATCACACTCTGCTTTGGAACAAGAAGCAAGCTCTTGCTTTCTAGAGAATCTAAGACAGCATGAAACGTGAGTGTGCTGAGAACAAAAGAACGATGTTGCCTACACATACGGACCATATGTGGTCCAAATCTGCTTCTGAAACTGATACAAAGCACTGGTCCTCTAACATCCAATGATTGTCAGTTAAGATGAGAAATGTGTGAGTTTCGTGAACGATGTAGTTCCTTTGAGCTATAAAGAAACTGCCCTTACATGAAAGCTAGTCTTGCTTGTAGGAAGACTCAGAGCTTGGGATTTAACTCCATTTCTGAAGGGAAACACACAGCAGAGTTCTCATCCATGGATCACACTCGGCTTACAGCCAGAAGCATGCTCTTCCTTTCTAGAGTCTCTAATACAGCAGGAAATCTGAGTGTGCCCAGAACAAAGGAACGGTGTTTCCTACACATACGGACCATATCTAGTCCAACTCTGCTTCTGAAACTGATACAAATCACTGGTCCTCTAACATCCAATGCTTGTCAGTTAAGATGAGAAACGTGTGAGCTTCGTGAACGATGTAGTTCGTTTCAGCAGAAAAGTGACTGCCCTTACCTTAAACAAAGTCTTGCTTGTAGGAAGACACAGAGCCTGGGATTTAACTCCATTTCTGAAGTGAAACACACAGCAGTGTTCTCATCAATGGATCACACTCTGCTTTAGAGTGAGAAGCACGCTCTTGCTTTCTAGAGTCTCTAAGACAACAAGGCGTGAGTGTGTTGAGAACAAA
Source organism: Onychomys leucogaster (assembly GCA_949786385.1). Lineage (NCBI taxonomy): Eukaryota > Metazoa > Chordata > Mammalia > Rodentia > Cricetidae > Onychomys > Onychomys leucogaster. Next base: position 1,447,702 of record CATKUP010000063.1, read on the forward strand.
AGAACGGTGTTTCCTACACATTGCGGACCATATCTAGTCCAACTCTGCTTCTGAAACTGATACAAAGCACTGGTCCTCTAACATCCTATGCTTGTCAGTTAAGATGAGAAACGTGTGAGCTTCGTGAACGATGTAGTTCCTTTGAGCTATAAAGAAACTGCCCTTACCTGAAAGGAAGTCTTGCTTTTAGGAAGACTGAGAGCCTGGGATTTAACTCCATTTCTGAAGTGAAACACACAGCAGAGTTCTCATCCATGGATCACACTCTGCTATAGAGGGAGAAGCACACTCTTCCTTTCTAGAGTCTCTAATACAGCAGGAAATCTGAGTGTGCCCAGAACAAAACAACGGTTTTTCGTACACATACAGACCATATGTAGTCCAAATCTGATTCTGAAACTGATACAAAGCACTGGTCCTCTAAAATCCAATGCTTGTCAGTTAAGATGAGAAACGTGTGAGCTTCGTGAACGATGTAGTTCGTTTGAGCTGTAAAGTAACTGCCCTTACCTGAAATGAAGTCTGGATTGTAGGAAGACTCAGAGCCTGGGATTTAACTCCATTTCTGAAGTGAAACACACAGCAGAGTTCTCTTCCATTGATCACACTCTGCTTTAGTACAAGAAGCACGCTCTTGCTTTCTAGAGTCTCTAAGACAGCAGGATACGTGAGTGTGCTGAGAACAAAAGAACGGTGTTTCCTACACATACGGACCATATTTAGTCCAACTCTTCTTCTGAAACTGATACAAAGCACTGGTCCTCTAACATCCAATGCTTGTCAGTTAAGATGAGAAACGTGTGAGCTTCGTGAACGATGTAGTTCGTTTGAACAGAAAACTGACTGCCCTTACCTGAAACGAAGTCTTGCCTGTAGGAAGACTCAGAGCCTGGGATTTAACTCCATTTCTGAAGTGAAACACACAGCAATTGTCTCATCCATTGATCACACTCTGCGTTAGAACAAGAAGCATGCTCTTGCTTTCTAGAGTCTCTAAGACAGCAGGAAATCTGAGTGTGCCCAGAACAAAAGAACGGTGTTTCCTACACATAAGGTCTATATGTAATCCAAATCTTCTTCTGAAACTGATAGAATGCACTGGTCCTCTAACATCCAATGCTTGTCAGTTAAGATGAGAAACGTGTGAGCTTCGTGAAAGATGTAGTTCTTTGGGCAGAAAAGTGACTGCCCTTACCTGAAACGAAGTCTTGATTGTAGGAAGACTCAGAGCCTGGGATTTAACTTCATTTCTAAAGTGAAACACACAACTGTGTTCTCATCCATTGATCACACTCTGCTTTAGAACAAGAAGCACGATCTTGCTTTCTAGAGTCTCTAAGACAGCAGGAAACGTGAGTTTGCTGAGAACAAAAGAACGGTGTTTCCTACACATAGGGACCATATCTAGTCCAACTCTGCTTCTGAAACTGATACAAAGCACTGGTCCTCTAACATCCAATGCTTGTCTGTTAAGATGAGAAACGTGTGAGCTCTGTGAACTATTTTGTTCGTTTGAGCTGAAAAGTGACTGCCCTTACCTGAATTGAAGTCTTGCTTGTAGGAAGACTCAGAGCATGGGATTTAACTCCATTCCTGAAGTAAAACACACAGCAGTGTAATCATCCATTGATCACACTCTGCTTTAGAGCGAGAAGCATGCTCTTGCTTTCTAAAGTCTCTAAGACAGAAGGAAACGTGAGTGTGCTGAGAACAAAAGAACGGTGTTTCTTACACATACGTACCATATCTAGTCCAACTCTTCCTCTGAAATTGAAACAAAGCACTGGTCCTCTAACATCCAATGCTTGTCAGTTAAGATGTGAAACGTGTGAGCTTCGTGAACGATGTAGTTCGTTTGAGCAGAAAACTGACTGCCATTATCTGAAACGAAGTCTTGCATGTAGGAAGACTCAGAGCCTGGGATGTAACTCCATTTCTGAAGTGAAACACACAGCAGTGTTCTCATCCATTGATCACACTCTGCGTTAGAACAAGAAGCATGCTCTTGCTTTCTAGAGTCTCTAAGACAGCAGGAAATCTGATTGTGCCCATAACAAAAGAACGGTGTTTCCTACACATAAGGACTATATGTACTCCAAATCTTCTTCTGAAACTGATAGAATGCACTGGTCCTCTAACATCCAATGCTTGTCCGTTAAGATGAGAAACGTGTGAGCTTCGTGAAAGATGTAGTTCGTTTGAGCAGAAAAGTGACTGTCCTTACCTGAAACGAAGTCTTGCTTGTAGGAAGACTCAGAGCCTGGGAATTAACTCTATTTCTGATGTGAAACACACAGCAGTGTTCTCATCCATGGATCACACTCTGCGTTTGAACAAGAAGCATGCTCTTCTTTCTAGAGTCTTTAACACAGCAGGAAACGTGAGTTTGCTGAGAACAAAAGAACGGTGTTTCATACACATACGGACCATATATAGTCGAACTCTGCTTCTGAAACTGATACAAAGCACTGCTCATCTAACATCCAATGCTTGTCAGTTAAGATGAGAAACGTGTGAGCTGAGTGAATGATGTAGTTCCTTTGAACTGAAAAGCGACTGCCCTTACCTGAAACGAAGTCTTGCTTGTAGTAAGACGCAGAGCATGGGATTTAAGTCCATTTCTGAAGGGAAACACACAGTATAATTCTCATCTATGGATCACACTCTGCTTTAGAGCTAGAAGCACACTCTTGCTTTCTAGAGTTTCTAATACAGCAGGAAATCTGAGTGTGCCCAGAACAAAAGAAGGGTGTTTCCTACACATATGGACCATATGTAGTCCAAATCTGCTACTGAAACTGAAAAAAAGCACTGACCATCTTACATCCAATGCTTATCAGTTAAGATGAGAAACGTGTGAGCTTCGTGAACGATGTAGTTCGTTTGAGCAGAAAAGTGACTGCCCTTACCTGAATTGAAGTCTTGCTTGTAGGAAGACTCAGAGCATGGGATTTAACTCCATTTCTGAAATAAAACACACAGCAGTGTAATCATCCATTGATCACACTCTTCTTTAGAGCGAGAAGCATGCTCTTGCTTTCTAAAGTCTCTAAGACATCAGGAAACGTGAGTGTGCTGAGAACAAAAGAACGGTGTTTCTTACACATACGGACCATATCTAGTCCAACTCTTCCTCTGAAATTGAAACAAAGCACTGGTCCTCTAACATCCAATGCTTCTCAATTAAGATGAGAAACGTGTGAATTTCGTGAACGATGTAGTTCTTTTGAGCAGAAAAGTGACTGCCCTTACCTGAAACGAAGTCTTGCTTGTAGTAAGACACAGAGCCTGGGATTTAAGCCCATTTCTGAAGGGAAACACACAGCATAATTCTCATCGATGGATCACACTCTGCTTTAGAGCGAGAAGCACACTCTAGCTTTCTAGAGTCTCTAATACAGCAGGAAATCTGAGTGTGCCCAGAAAAAAAGAAGGGTGTTTCCTACACATATGGACCATATGTAGTCCAAATCTGCTTCTGAAACTGAAAAAAAGCACTGACCATCTTACATCCAATGCTTGTCAGTTAAGATGAGAAACGTGTGAGCTTCGTGAATGATGTAGTTCGTTTGAGCAGAAAAGTGACTGCCCTTACCTGAATTGAAGTCTTGCTTGTAGGAAGACTCAGAGCATGGGATTTAACTCCATTTCTGAAGTGAAACACACAGAAGTGTTCTCATCCATTGATCACACTCTGCTTTAGAACAAGAAGCACGATCTTGCTTTCTAGAGTCTCTAAGAGAGCAGGAAACGTGAGTTTGCTGAGAACAAAAGAATTGTGTTTCCTACACATATGGACCATATCTAGCCCAACTCTGCTTCTGAAACTTATACAAAGCACTGGTCCTCTAACGTCCAATGCTTGTCTGTTAAGATGAGAAACCTTTGAGCCTCGTGAACGATGTAGTTCGTTTGAGCTGAAATGTGACTGCCCTTACCTGAAACGAAGTTTAGCTTGTAGTGAGACACAGAGGCTGGGATTTAACTCCATTTCTGAAGTGAAACACACTGCAGAATTATCATCCATTGATCACACTCTGCTTTAGAGCAAGAAGCATGCTCTAGCTTTCTAGAGTCTCTAAGACAGCAGGAAACGTGAGTGTGCTGAGAACAAAATAACGGTGTTTCCTACACATAGGGACCATATCTAGTCCAACTCTGCTTCTGAAACTGATACAAAGCACTGGTCCTCTAACATCCAATGCTTGTCTGTTAAGATGAGAAACGCGTGAGCTTCGTGAACGATGTAGTTCTTTTGAGCTGAAAAGTGACTGCCCTTACCTGAAATGAAATCTTGCTTGTAGAAAGACACAGAGCCAGGGATTTAACTCCATTTCTGAAGGGAAACACACAGCAGAGTTCTCATCAATGGATCACACTCTGCTTTAGAGCGAGAAACATGCTCTTGCTTTCTAGAGTCTCTAATACAGCAGCAAACCTTAGTGTGCTCAAAACAAAAGAACGGTGTTTCCTACACATATGGAACATATCTAGTTTAACTCTGCTTCTGAAACTGAAACAAACCACAGGTCCTCTAACATCCAATGCTTGTCAGGTAAGATCCGAAATGTGTGAGCTTCGTGAATGATGTAGTTTGTTTGAGCTGTAAAGTAACTGCCCTTACCTGAAATGAAGTCTTGCTTTTAGGAAGACTCAGAGCCTGGAATTTAACTCCATTTCGAAGGTGCAACACACAGCAGAGTTCTCATCCATAGATCACACTCTGCTTTGGAACAAGAAGCAAGCTCTTGCTTTCTAGAGAATCTAAGACAGCATGAAACGTGAGTGTGCTGAGAACAAAAGAACGATGTTGCCTACACATACGGACCATATGTGGTCCAAATCTGCTTCTGGAACTGATACAAAGCACAGGTCCTCTAACATCCAATGATTGTCAGTTAAGATGAGAAATGTGTGAGTTTCGTGAACGATGTAGTTCCTTTGAGCTATAAAGAAACTGCCCTTACATGAAAGCTAGTCTTGCTTGTAGGAAGACTCAGAGCTTGGGATTTAACTCCATTTCTGAAGGGAAACACACAGCAGAGTTCTCATCCATGGATCACACTCGGCTTACAGCCAGAAGCATGCTCTTCCTTTCTAGAGTCTCTAATACAGCAGGAAATCTGAGTGTGCCCAGAACAAAGGAACGGTGTTTCCTACACATACGGACCATATCTAGTCCAACTCTGCTTCTGAAACTGATACAAATCACTGGTCCTCTAACATCCAATGCTGGTCAGTTAAGATGAGAAACGTGTGAGCTTCGTGAAAGATGTAGTTCGTTTGAGCAGAAAAGTGACTGTCCTTACCTGAAACGAAGTCTTGCTTGTAGGAAGACTCAGAGCCTGGGAATTAACTCTATTTCTGATGTGAAACACACAGCAGTGTTCTCATCCATGGATCACACTCTGCGTTTGAACAAGAAGCATGCTCTTCTTTCTAGAGTCTTTAACACAGCAGGAAACGTGAGTTTGCTGAGAACAAAAGAACGGTGTTTCATACACATACGGACCATATATAGTCGAACTCTGCTTCTGAAACTGATACAAAGCACTGCTCATCTAACATCCAATGCTTGTCAGTTAAGATGAGAAACGTGTGAGCTGAGTGAATGATGTAGTTCCTTTGAACTGAAAAGCGACTGCCCTTACCTGAAACGAAGTCTTGCTTGTAGTAAGACGCAGAGCATGGGATTTAAGTCCATTTCTGAAGGGAAACACACAGTATAATTCTCATCTATGGATCACACTCTGCTTTAGAGCTAGAAGCACACTCTTGCTTTCTAGAGTTTCTAATACAGCAGGAAATCTGAGTGTGCCCAGAACAAAAGAAGGGTGTTTCCTACACATATGGACCATATGTAGTCCAAATCTGCTACTGAAACTGAAAAAAAGCACTGACCATCTTACATCCAATGCTTATCAGTTAAGATGAGAAACGTGTGAGCTTCGTGAACGATGTAGTTCGTTTGAGCAGAAAAGTGACTGCCCTTACCTGAATTGAAGTCTTGCTTGTAGGAAGACTCAGAGCATGGGATTTAACTCCATTTCTGAAATAAAACACACAGCAGTGTAATCATCCATTGATCACACTCTTCTTTAGAGCGAGAAGCATGCTCTTGCTTTCTAAAGTCTCTAAGACATCAGGAAACGTGAGTGTGCTGAGAACAAAAGAACGGTGTTTCTTACACATACGGACCATATCTAGTCCAACTCTTCCTCTGAAATTGAAACAAAGCACTGGTCCTCTAACATCCAATGCTTCTCAATTAAGATGAGAAACGTGTGAATTTCGTGAACGATGTAGTTCTTTTGAGCAGAAAAGTGACTGCCCTTACCTGAAACGAAGTCTTGCTTGTAGTAAGACACAGAGCCTGGGATTTAAGCCCATTTCTGAAGGGAAACACACAGCATAATTCTCATCGATGGATCACACTCTGCTTTAGAGCGAGAAGCACACTCTAGCTTTCTAGAGTCTCTAATACAGCAGGAAATCTGAGTGTGCCCAGAAAAAAAGAAGGGTGTTTCCTACACATATGGACCATATGTAGTCCAAATCTGCTTCTGAAACTGAAAAAAAGCACTGACCATCTTACATCCAATGCTTGTCAGTTAAGATGAGAAACGTGTGAGCTTCGTGAATGATGTAGTTCGTTTGAGCAGAAAAGTGACTGCCCTTACCTGAATTGAAGTCTTGCTTGTAGGAAGACTCAGAGCATGGGATTTAACTCCATTTCTGAAGTGAAACACACAGAAGTGTTCTCATCCATTGATCACACTCTGCTTTAGAACAAGAAGCACGATCTTGCTTTCTAGAGTCTCTAAGAGAGCAGGAAACGTGAGTTTGCTGAGAACAAAAGAATTGTGTTTCCTACACATATGGACCATATCTAGCCCAACTCTGCTTCTGAAACTTATACAAAGCACTGGTCCTCTAACGTCCAATGCTTGTCTGTTAAGATGAGAAACCTTTGAGCCTCGTGAACGATGTAGTTCGTTTGAGCTGAAATGTGACTGCCCTTACCTGAAACGAAGTTTAGCTTGTAGTGAGACACAGAGGCTGGGATTTAACTCCATTTCTGAAGTGAAACACACTGCAGAATTATCATCCATTGATCACACTCTGCTTTAGAGCAAGAAGCATGCTCTAGCTTTCTAGAGTCTCTAAGACAGCAGGAAACGTGAGTGTGCTGAGAACAAAATAACGGTGTTTCCTACACATAGGGACCATATCTAGTCCAACTCTGCTTCTGAAACTGATACAAAGCACTGGTCCTCTAACATCCAATGCTTGTCTGTTAAGATGAGAAACGCGTGAGCTTCGTGAACGATGTAGTTCTTTTGAGCTGAAAAGTGACTGCCCTTACCTGAAATGAAATCTTGCTTGTAGAAAGACACAGAGCCAGGGATTTAACTCCATTTCTGAAGGGAAACACACAGCAGAGTTCTCATCAATGGATCACACTCTGCTTTAGAGCGAGAAACATGCTCTTGCTTTCTAGAGTCTCTAATACAGCAGCAAACCTTAGTGTGCTCAAAACAAAAGAACGGTGTTTCCTACACATATGGAACATATCTAGTTTAACTCTGCTTCTGAAACTGAAACAAACCACAGGTCCTCTAACATCCAATGCTTGTCAGGTAAGATCCGAAATGTGTGAGCTTCGTGAATGATGTAGTTTGTTTGAGCTGTAAAGTAACTGCCCTTACCTGAAATGAAGTCTTGCTTTTAGGAAGACTCAGAGCCTGGAATTTAACTCCATTTCGAAGGTGCAACACACAGCAGAGTTCTCATCCATAGATCACACTCTGCTTTGGAACAAGAAGCAAGCTCTTGCTTTCTAGAGAATCTAAGACAGCATGAAACGTGAGTGTGCTGAGAACAAAAGAACGATGTTGCCTACACATACGGACCATATGTGGTCCAAATCTGCTTCTGGAACTGATACAAAGCACAGGTCCTCTAACATCCAATGATTGTCAGTTAAGATGAGAAATGTGTGAGTTTCGTGAACGATGTAGTTCCTTTGAGCTATAAAGAAACTGCCCTTACATGAAAGCTAGTCTTGCTTGTAGGAAGACTCAGAGCTTGGGATTTAACTCCATTTCTGAAGGGAAACACACAGCAGAGTTCTCATCCATGGATCACACTCGGCTTACAGCCAGAAGCATGCTCTTCCTTTCTAGAGTCTCTAATACAGCAGGAAATCTGAGTGTGCCCAGAACAAAGGAACGGTGTTTCCTACACATACGGACCATATCTAGTCCAACTCTGCTTCTGAAACTGATACAAATCACTGGTCCTCTAACATCCAATGCTGGTCAGTTAAGATGAGAAACGTGTGAGCTTCGTGAACGATGTAGTTCGTTTCAGCAGAAAAGTGACTGCCCTTACCTTAAACAAAGTCTTGCTTGTAGGAAGACACAGAGCCTGGGATTTAACTCCATTTCTGAAGTGAAACACACAGCAGTGTTCTCATCAATGGATCACACTCTGCTTTAGAGTGAGAAGCACGCTCTTGCTTTCTAGAGTCTCTAAGACAACAAGGCGTGAGTGTGTTGAGAACAAAAGAACGGTGTTTCCTACACATTGCGGACCATATCTAGTCCAACTCTGCTTCTGAAACTGATACAAAGCACTGGTCCTCTAACATCCTATGCTTGTCAGTTAAGATGAGAAACGTGTGAGCTTCGTGAACGATGTAGTTCCTTTGAGCTATAAAGAAACTGCCCTTACCTGAAAGGAAGTCTTGCTTTTAGGAAGACTGAGAGCCTGGGATTTAACTCCATTTCTGAAGTGAAACACACAGCAGAGTTCTCATCCATGGATCACACTCTGCTATAGAGGGAGAAGCACACTCTTCCTTTCTAGAGTCTCTAATACAGCAGGAAATCTGAGTGTGCCCAGAACAAAACAACGGTTTTTCGTACACATACAGACCATATGTAGTCCAAATCTGATTCTGAAACTGATACAAAGCACTGGTCCTCTAAAATCCAATGCTTGTCAGTTAAGATGAGAAACGTGTGAGCTTCGTGAACGATGTAGTTCGTTTGAGCTGTAAAGTAACTGCCCTTACCTGAAATGAAGTCTGGATTGTAGGAAGACTCAGAGCCTGGGATTTAACTCCATTTCTGAAGTGAAACACACAGCAGAGTTCTCTTCCATTGATCACACTCTGCTTTAGTACAAGAAGCACGCTCTTGCTTTCTAGAGTCTCTAAGACAGCAGGAAACGTGAGTTTGCTGAGAACAAAAGAACGGTGTTTCCTACACATACGGACCATATCTAGTCCAACTCTGCTTCTGAAACTGATACAAAGCACTGGTCCTCTAACATCCAATGCTTGTCTGTTAAGATGAGAAACGTGTGAGCTCCGTGAACTATTTTGTTCGTTTGAGCTGAAAAGTGACTGCCCTTACCTGAATTGAAGTCTTGCTTGTAGGAAGACTCAGAGCATGGGATTTAACTCCATTCCTGAAGTAAAACACACAGCAGTGTAATCATCCATTGATCACACTCTGCTTTAGAGCGAGAAGCATGCTCTTGCTTTCTAAAGACTCTAAGACAGAAGGAAACGTGAGTGTGCTGAGAACAAAATAACGGTGTTTCTTACACATACGTACCATATCTAGTCCAACTCTTCCTCTGAAATTGAAACAAAGCACTGGTCCTCTAACATCCAATGCTTCTCAATTAAGATGAGAAACGTGTGAATTTCGTGAAAGATGTAGTTCGTTTGAGAAGAGAAGTGACTGCCCTTACCCGAAACGAAGTCTTGCTTGTAGGAAGACTCAGAGCCTGGGATTTAACTCCATTTCTGAAGTGAAACACACAGCAGTGTTCTCATCCATTGATCACACTCTGCTTTAGAACAAGAAGCACGATCTTGCTTTCTAGAATCTCTAAGACAGCAGGAAACGTGAGTGTGCTGAGAACAAAAGAACGGTGTTTCCTACACATACGGACCATATTTAGTCCAACTCTTCTTCTGAAACTGATACAAAGCACTGGTCCTCTAACATCCAATGCTTGTCAGTTAAGATGAGAAACGTGTGAGCTTCGTGAACGATGTAGTTCGTTTGAACAGAAAACTGACTGCCCTTACCTGAAACGAAGTCTTGCCTGTAGGAAGACTCAGAGCCTGGGATTTAACTCCATTTCTGAAGTGAAACACACAGCAATTGTCTCATCCATTGATCACACTCTGCGTTAGAACAAGAAGCATGCTCTTGCTTTCTAGAGTCTCTAAGACAGCAGGAAATCTGAGTGTGCCCAGAACAAAAGAACGGTGTTTCCTACACATAAGGTCTATATGTAATCCAAATCTTCTTCTGAAACTGATAGAATGCACTGGTCCTCTAACATCCAATGCTTGTCAGTTAAGATGAGAAACGTGTGAGCTTCGTGAAAGATGTAGTTCTTTGGGCAGAAAAGTGACTGCCCTTACCTGAAACGAAGTCTTGATTGTAGGAAGACTCAGAGCCTGGGATTTAACTTCATTTCTAAAGTGAAACACACAACTGTGTTCTCATCCATTGATCACACTCTGCTTTAGAACAAGAAGCACGATCTTGCTTTCTAGAGTCTCTAAGACAGCAGGAAACGGGAGTTTGCTGAGAACAAAAGAACGGTGTTTCCTACACATACGGACCATATCTAGTCCAACTCTGCTTCTGAAACTGATACAAAGCACTGGTCCTCTAACATCCAATGCTTGTCTGTTAAGATGAGAAACGTGTGAGCTCTGTGAACTATTTTGTTCGTTTGAGCTGAAAAGTGACTGCCCTTACCTGAATTGAAGTCTTGCTTGTAGGAAGACTCAGAGCATGGGATTTAACTCCATTCCTGAAGTAAAACACACAGCAGTGTAATCATCCATTGATCACACTCTGCTTTAGAGCGAGAAGCATGCTCTTGCTTTCTAAAGTCTCTAAGACAGAAGGAAACGTGAGTGTGCTGAGAACAAAAGAACGGTGTTTCTTACACATACGTACCATATCTAGTCCAACTCTTCCTCTGAAATTGAAACAAAGCACTGGTCCTCTAACATCCAATGCTTGTCAGTTAAGATGTGAAACGTGTGAGCTTCGTGAACGATGTAGTTCGTTTGAGCAGAAAACTGACTGCCATTATCTGAAACGAAGTCTTGCATGTAGGAAGACTCAGAGCCTGGGATGTAACTCCATTTCTGAAGTGAAACACACAGCAGTGTTCTCATCCATTGATCACACTCTGCGTTAGAACAAGAAGCATGCTCTTGCTTTCTAGAGTCTCTAAGACAGCAGGAAATCTGATTGTGCCCATAACAAAAGAACGGTGTTTCCTACACATAAGGACTATATGTACTCCAAATCTTCTTCTGAAACTGATAGAATGCACTGGTCCTCTAACATCCAATGCTTGTCCGTTAAGATGAGAAACGTGTGAGCTTCGTGAAAGATGTAGTTCGTTTGAGCAGAAAAGTGACTGTCCTTACCTGAAACGAAGTCTTGCTTGTAGGAAGACTCAGAGCCTGGGAATTAACTCTATTTCTGATGTGAAACACACAGCAGTGTTCTCATCCATGGATCACACTCTGCGTTTGAACAAGAAGCATGCTCTTCTTTCTAGAGTCTTTAACACAGCAGGAAACGTGAGTTTGCTGAGAACAAAAGAACGGTGTTTCATACACATACGGACCATATATAGTCGAACTCTGCTTCTGAAACTGATACAAAGCACTGCTCATCTAACATGCAATGCTTGTCAGTTAAGATGAGAAACGTGTGAGCTGAGTGAATGATGTAGTTCCTTTGAACTGAAAAGTGACTGCCCTTACCTGAAACGAAGTCTTGCTTGTAGTAAGACGCAGAGCATGGGATTTAAGTCCATTTCTGAAGGGAAACACACAGTATAATTCTCATCTATGGATCACACTCTGCTTTAGAGCGAGAAGCACACTCTTGCTTTCTAGAGTTTCTAATACAGCAGGAAATCTGAGTGTGCCCAGAACAAAAGAAGGGTGTTTCCTACACATATGGACCATATGTAGTCCAAATCTGCTACTGAAACTGAAAAAAAGCACTGACCATCTTACATCCAATGCTTATCAGTTAAGATGAGAAACGTGTGAGCTTCGTGAACGATGTAGTTCGTTTGAGCAGAAAAGTGACTGCCCTTACCTGAATTGAAGTCTTGCTTGTAGGAAGACTCAGAGCATGGGATTTAACTCCATTTCTGAAATAAAACACACAGCAGTGTAATCATCCATTGATCACACTCTTCTTTAGAGCGAGAAGCATGCTCTTGCTTTCTAAAGTCTCTAAGACATCAGGAAACGTGAGTGTGCTGAGAACAAAAGAACGGTGTTTCTTACACATACGGACCATATCTAGTCCAACTCTTCCTCTGAAATTGAAACAAAGCACTGGTCCTCTAACATCCAATGCTTCTCAATTAAGATGAGAAACGTGTGAATTTCGTGAACGATGTAGTTCTTTTGAGCAGAAAAGTGACTGCCCTTACCTGAAACGAAGTCTTGCTTGTAGTAAGACACAGAGCCTGGGATTTAAGCCCATTTCTGAAGGGAAACACACAGCATAATTCTCATTGATGGATCACACTCTGCTTTAGAGCGAGAAGCACACTCTAGCTTTCTAGAGTCTCTAATACAGCAGGAAATCTGAGTGTGCCCAGAAAAAAAGAAGGGTGTTTCCTACACATATGGACCATATGTAGTCCAAATCTGCTTCTGAAACTGAAAAAAAGCACTGACCATCTTACATCCAATGCTTGTCAGTTAAGATGAGAAACGTGTGAGCTTCGTGAATGATGTAGTTCGTTTGAGCAGAAAAGTGACTGCCCTTACCTGAATTGAAGTCTTGCTTGTAGGAAGACTCAGAGCATGGGATTTAACTCCATTTCTGAAGTGAAACACACAGAAGTGTTCTCATCCATTGATCACACTCTGCTTTAGAACAAGAAGCACGATCTTGCTTTCTAGAGTCTCTAAGAGAGCAGGAAACGTGAGTTTGCTGAGAACAAAAGAATTGTGTTTCCTACACATATGGACCATATCTAGCCCAACTCTGCTTCTGAAACTTATACAAAACACTGGTCCGCTAACGTCCAATGCTTGTCTGTTAAGATGAGAAACCTTTGAGCCTCGTGAACGATGTAGTTCGTTTGAGCTGAAATGTGACTGCCCTTACCTGAAACGAAGTTTAGCTTGTAGTGAGACACAGAGGCTGGGATTTAACTCCATTTCTGAAGTGAAACACACAGCAGAATTATCATCCATTGATCACACTCTGCTTTAGAGCAAGAAGCATGCTCTAGCTTTCTAGAGTCTCTAAGACAGCAGGAAACGTGAGTGTGCTGAGAACAAAATAACGGTGTTTCCTACACATAGGGACCATATCTAGTCCAACTCTGCTTCTGAAACTGATACAAAGCACTGGTCCTCTAACATCCAATGCTTGTCTGTTAAGATGAGAAACGCGTGAGCTTCGTGAACGATGTAGTTCTTTTGAGCTGAAAAGTGACTGCCCTTACCTGAAATGAAATCTTGCTTGTAGAAAGACACAGAGCCAGGGATTTAACTCCATTTCTGAAGGGAAACACACAGCAGAGTTCTCATCAATGGATCACACTCTGCTTTAGAGCGAGAAACATGCTCTTGCTTTCTAGAGTCTCTAATACAGCAGCAAACCTTAGTGTGCTCAAAACAAAAGAACGGTGTTTCCTACACATATGGAACATATCTAGTTTAACTCTGCTTCTGAAACTGAAACAAACCACAGGTCCTCTAACATCCAATGCTTGTCAGGTAAGATCCGAAATGTGTGAGCTTCGTGAATGATGTAGTTTGTTTGAGCTGTAAAGTAACTGCCCTTACCTGAAATGAAGTCTTGCTTGTAGGAAGACTCAGAGCCTGGGATTTAACTCCATTTCGAAGGTGCAACACACAGCAGAGTTCTCATCCATAGATCACACTCTGCTTTGGAACAAGAAGCAAGCTCTTGCTTTCTAGAGAATCTAAGACAGCATGAAACGTGAGTGTGCTGAGAACAAAAGAACGATGTTGCCTACACATACGGACCATATGTGGTCCAAATCGGCTTCTGGAACTGATACAAAGCACAGGTCCTCTAACATCCAATGATTGTCAGTTAAGATGAGAAATGTGTGAGTTTCGTGAACGATGTAGTTCCTTTGAGCTATAAAGAAACTGCCCTTACATGAAAGCTAGTCTTGCTTGTAGGAAGACTCAGAGCTTGGGATTTAACTCCATTTCTGAAGGGAAACACACAGCAGAGTTCTCATCCATGGATCACACTCGGCTTACAGCCAGAAGCATGCTCTTCCTTTCTAGAGTCTCTAATACAGCAGGAAATCTGAGTGTGCCCAGAACAAAGGAACGGTGTTTCCTACACATACGGACCATATCTAGTCCAACTCTGCTTCTGAAACTGATACAAATCACTGGTCCTCTAACATCCAATGCTTGTCAGTTAAGATGAGAAACGTGTGAGCTTCGTGAACGATGTAGTTCGTTTCAGCAGAAAAGTGACTGCCCTTACCTTAAACAAAGTCTTGCTTGTAGGAAGACACAGAGCCTGGGATTTAACTCCATTTCTGAAGTGAAACACACAGCAGTGTTCTCATCAATGGATCACACTCTGCTTTAGAGTGAGAAGCACGCTCTTGCTTTCTAGAGTCTCTAAGACAACAAGGCGTGAGTGTGTTGAGAACAAAAGAACGGTGTTTCCTACACATTGCGGACCATATCTAGTCCAACTCTGCTTCTGAAACTGATACAAAGCACTGGTCCTCTAACATCCTATGCTTGTCAGTTAAGATGAGAAACGTGTGAGCTTCGTGAACGATGTAGTTCCTTTGAGCTATAAAGAAACTGCCCTTACCTGAAAGGAAGTCTTGCTTTTAGGAAGACTGAGAGCCTGGGATTTAACTCCATTTCTGAAGTGAAACACACAGCAGAGTTCTCATCCATGGATCACACTCTGCTATAGAGGGAGAAGCACACTCTTCCTTTCTAGAGTCTCTAATACAGCAGGAAATCTGAGTGTGCCCAGAACAAAACAACGGTTTTTCGTACACATACAGACCATATGTAGTCCAAATCTGATTCTGAAACTGATACAAAGCACTGGTCCTCTAAAATCCAATGCTTGTCAGTTAAGATGAGAAACGTGTGAGCTTCGTGAACGATGTAGTTCGTTTGAGCTGTAAAGTAACTGCCCTTACCTGAAATGAAGTCTGGATTGTAGGAAGACTCAGAGCCTGGGATTTAACTCCATTTCTGAAGTGAAACACACAGCAGAGTTCTCTTCCATTGATCACACTCTGCTTTAGTACAAGAAGCACGCTCTTGCTTTCTAGAGTCTCTAAGACAGCAGGAAACGTGAGTTTGCTGAGAACAAAAGAACGGTGTTTCCTACACATACGGACCATATCTAGTCCAACTCTGCTTCTGAAACTGATACAAAGCACTGGTCCTCTAACATCCAATGCTTGTCTGTTAAGATGAGAAACGTGTGAGCTCCGTGAACTATTTTGTTCGTTTGAGCTGAAAAGTGACTGCCCTTACCTGAATTGAAGTCTTGCTTGTAGGAAGACTCAGAGCATGGGATTTAACTCCATTCCTGAAGTAAAACACACAGCAGTGTAATCATCCATTGATCACACTCTGCTTTAGAGCGAGAAGCATGCTCTTGCTTTCTAAAGTCTCTAAGACAGAAGGAAACGTGAGTGTGCTGAGAACAAAATAACGGTGTTTCTTACACATACGTACCATATCTAGTCCAACTCTTCCTCTGAAATTGAAACAAAGCACTGGTCCTCTAACATCCAATGCTTCTCAATTAAGATGAGAAACGTGTGAATTTCGTGAAAGATGTAGTTCGTTTGAGAAGAGAAGTGACTGCCCTTACCCGAAACGAAGTCTTGCTTGTAGGAAGACTCAGAGCCTGGGATTTAACTCCATTTCTGAAGTGAAACACACAGCAGTGTTCTCATCCATTGATCACACTCTGCTTTAGAACAAGAAGCACGATCTTGCTTTCTAGAATCTCTAAGACAGCAGGAAACGTGAGTGTGCTGAGAACAAAAGAACGGTGTTTCCTACACATACGGACCATATTTAGTCCAACTCTTCTTCTGAAACTGATACAAAGCACTGGTCCTCTAACATCCAATGCTTGTCAGTTAAGATGAGAAACGTGTGAGCTTCGTGAACGATGTAGTTCGTTTGAACAGAAAACTGACTGCCCTTACCTGAAACGAAGTCTTGCCTGTAGGAAGACTCAGAGCCTGGGATTTAACTCCATTTCTGAAGTGAAACACACAGCAATTGTCTCATCCATTGATCACACTCTGCGTTAGAACAAGAAGCATGCTCTTGCTTTCTAGAGTCTCTAAGACAGCAGGAAATCTGAGTGTGCCCAGAACAAAAGAACGGTGTTTCCTACACATAAGGTCTATATGTAATCCAAATCTTCTTCTGAAACTGATAGAATGCACTGGTCCTCTAACATCCAATGCTTGTCAGTTAAGATGAGAAACGTGTGAGCTTCGTGAAAGATGTAGTTCTTTGGGCAGAAAAGTGACTGCCCTTACCTGAAACGAAGTCTTGATTGTAGGAAGACCTAGAGCCTGGGATTTAACTTCATTTCTAAAGTGAAACACACAACTGTGTTCTCATCCATTGATCACACTCTGCTTTAGAACAAGAAGCACGATCTTGCTTTCTAGAGTCTCTAAGACAGCAGGAAACGGGAGTTTGCTGAGAACAAAAGAACGGTGTTTCCTACACATACGGACCATATCTAGTCCAACTCTGCTTCTGAAACTGATACAAAGCACTGGTCCTCTAACATCCAATGCTTGTCTGTTAAGATGAGAAACGTGTGAGCTCTGTGAACTATTTTGTTCGTTTGAGCTGAAAAGTGACTGCCCTTACCTGAATTGAAGTCTTGCTTGTAGGAAGACTCAGAGCATGGGATTTAACTCCATTCCTGAAGTAAAACACACAGCAGTGTAATCATCCATTGATCACACTCTGCTTTAGAGCGAGAAGCATGCTCTTGCTTTCTAAAGTCTCTAAGACAGAAGGAAACGTGAGTGTGCTGAGAACAAAAGAACGGTGTTTCTTACACATACGTACCATATCTAGTCCAACTCTTCCTCTGAAATTGAAACAAAGCACTGGTCCTCTAACATCCAATGCTTGTCAGTTAAGATGTGAAACGTGTGAGCTTCGTGAACGATGTAGTTCGTTTGAGCAGAAAACTGACTGCCATTATCTGAAACGAAGTCTTGCATGTAGGAAGACTCAGAGCCTGGGATGTAACTCCATTTCTGAAGTGAAACACACAGCAGTGTTCTCATCCATTGATCACACTCTGCGTTAGAACAAGAAGCATGCTCTTGCTTTCTAGAGTCTCTAAGACAGCAGGAAATCTGATTGTGCCCATAACAAAAGAACGGTGTTTCCTACACATAAGGACTATATGTACTCCAAATCTTCTTCTGAAACTGATAGAATGCACTGGTCCTCTAACATCCAATGCTTGTCCGTTAAGATGAGAAACGTGTGAGCTTCGTGAAAGATGTAGTTCGTTTGAGCAGAAAAGTGACTGTCCTTACCTGAAACGAAGTCTTGCTTGTAGGAAGACTCAGAGCCTGGGAATTAACTCTATTTCTGATGTGAAACACACAGCAGTGTTCTCATCCATGGATCACACTCTGCGTTTGAACAAGAAGCATGCTCTTCTTTCTAGAGTCTTTAACACAGCAGGAAACGTGAGTTTGCTGAGAACAAAAGAACGGTGTTTCATACACATACGGACCATATATAGTCGAACTCTGCTTCTGAAACTGATACAAAGCACTGCTCATCTAACATGCAATGCTTGTCAGTTAAGATGAGAAACGTGTGAGCTGAGTGAATGATGTAGTTCCTTTGAACTGAAAAGTGACTGCCCTTACCTGAAACGAAGTCTTGCTTGTAGTAAGACGCAGAGCATGGGATTTAAGTCCATTTCTGAAGGGAAACACACAGTATAATTCTCATCTATGGATCACACTCTGCTTTAGAGCGAGAAGCACACTCTTGCTTTCTAGAGTTTCTAATACAGCAGGAAATCTGAGTGTGCCCAGAACAAAAGAAGGGTGTTTCCTACACATATGGACCATATGTAGTCCAAATCTGCTACTGAAACTGAAAAAAAGCACTGACCATCTTACATCCAATGCTTATCAGTTAAGATGAGAAACGTGTGAGCTTCGTGAACGATGTAGTTCGTTTGAGCAGAAAAGTGACTGCCCTTACCTGAATTGAAGTCTTGCTTGTAGGAAGACTCAGAGCATGGGATTTAACTCCATTTCTGAAATAAAACACACAGCAGTGTAATCATCCATTGATCACACTCTTCTTTAGAGCGAGAAGCATGCTCTTGCTTTCTAAAGTCTCTAAGACATCAGGAAACGTGAGTGTGCTGAGAACAAAAGAACGGTGTTTCTTACACATACGGACCATATCTAGTCCAACTCTTCCTCTGAAATTGAAACAAAGCACTGGTCCTCTAACATCCAATGCTTCTCAATTAAGATGAGAAACGTGTGAATTTCGTGAACGATGTAGTTCTTTTGAGCAGAAAAGTGACTGCCCTTACCTGAAACGAAGTCTTGCTTGTAGTAAGACACAGAGCCTGGGATTTAAGCCCATTTCTGAAGGGAAACACACAGCATAATTCTCATCGATGGATCACACTCTGCTTTAGAGCGAGAAGCACACTCTAGCTTTCTAGAGTCTCTAATACAGCAGGAAATCTGAGTGTGCCCAGAAAAAAAGAAGGGTGTTTCCTACACATATGGACCATATGTAGTCCAAATCTGCTTCTGAAACTGAAAAAAAGCACTGACCATCTTACATCCAATGCTTGTCAGTTAAGATGAGAAACGTGTGAGCTTCGTGAATGATGTAGTTCGTTTGAGCAGAAAAGTGACTGCCCTTACCTGAATTGAAGTCTTGCTTGTAGGAAGACTCAGAGCATGGGATTTAACTCCATTTCTGAAGTGAAACACACAGAAGTGTTCTCATCCATTGATCACACTCTGCTTTAGAACAAGAAGCACGATCTTGCTTTCTAGAGTCTCTAAGAGAGCAGGAAACGTGAGTTTGCTGAGAACAAAAGAATTGTGTTTCCTACACATATGGACCATATCTAGCCCAACTCTGCTTCTGAAACTTATACAAAACACTGGTCCGCTAACGTCCAATGCTTGTCTGTTAAGATGAGAAACCTTTGAGCCTCGTGAACGATGTAGTTCGTTTGAGCTGAAATGTGACTGCCCTTACCTGAAACGAAGTTTAGCTTGTAGTGAGACACAGAGGCTGGGATTTAACTCCATTTCTGAAGTGAAACACACAGCAGAATTATCATCCATTGATCACACTCTGCTTTAGAGCAAGAAGCATGCTCTAGCTTTCTAGAGTCTCTAAGACAGCAGGAAACGTGAGTGTGCTGAGAACAAAATAACGGTGTTTCCTACACATAGGGACCATATCTAGTCCAACTCTGCTTCTGAAACTGATACAAAGCACTGGTCCTCTAACATCCAATGCTTGTCTGTTAAGATGAGAAACGCGTGAGCTTCGTGAACGATGTAGTTCTTTTGAGCTGAAAAGTGACTGCCCTTACCTGAAATGAAATCTTGCTTGTAGAAAGACACAGAGCCAGGGATTTAACTCCATTTCTGAAGGGAAACACACAGCAGAGTTCTCATCAATGGATCACACTCTGCTTTAGAGCGAGAAACATGCTCTTGCTTTCTAGAGTCTCTAATACAGCAGCAAACCTTAGTGTGCTCAAAACAAAAGAACGGTGTTTCCTACACATATGGAACATATCTAGTTTAACTCTGCTTCTGAAACTGAAACAAACCACAGGTCCTCTAACATCCAATGCTTGTCAGGTAAGATCCGAAATGTGTGAGCTTCGTGAATGATGTAGTTTGTTTGAGCTGTAAAGTAACTGCCCTTACCTGAAATGAAGTCTTGCTTGTAGGAAGACTCAGAGCCTGGGATTTAACTCCATTTCGAAGGTGCAACACACAGCAGAGTTCTCATCCATAGATCACACTCTGCTTTGGAACAAGAAGCAAGCTCTTGCTTTCTAGAGAATCTAAGACAGCATGAAACGTGAGTGTGCTGAGAACAAAAGAACGATGTTGCCTACACATACGGACCATATGTGGTCCAAATCGGCTTCTGGAACTGATACAAAGCACAGGTCCTCTAACATCCAATGATTGTCAGTTAAGATGAGAAATGTGTGAGTTTCGTGAACGATGTAGTTCCTTTGAGCTATAAAGAAACTGCCCTTACATGAAAGCTAGTCTTGCTTGTAGGAAGACTCAGAGCTTGGGATTTAACTCCATTTCTGAAGGGAAACACACAGCAGAGTTCTCATCCATGGATCACACTCGGCTTACAGCCAGAAGCATGCTCTTCCTTTCTAGAGTCTCTAATACAGCAGGAAATCTGAGTGTGCCCAGAACAAAGGAACGGTGTTTCCTACACATACGGACCATATCTAGTCCAACTCTGCTTCTGAAACTGATACAAATCACTGGTCCTCTAACATCCAATGCTTGTCAGTTAAGATGAGAAACGTGTGAGCTTCGTGAACGATGTAGTTCGTTTCAGCAGAAAAGTGACTGCCCTTACCTTAAACAAAGTCTTGCTTGTAGGAAGACACAGAGCCTGGGATTTAACTCCATTTCTGAAGTGAAACACACAGCAGTGTTCTCATCAATGGATCACACTCTGCTTTAGAGTGAGAAGCACGCTCTTGCTTTCTAGAGTCTCTAAGACAACAAGGCGTGAGTGTGTTGAGAACAAAAGAACGGTGTTTCCTACACATTGCGGACCATATCTAGTCCAACTCTGCTTCTGAAACTGATACAAAGCACTGGTCCTCTAACATCCTATGCTTGTCAGTTAAGATGAGAAACGTGTGAGCTTCGTGAACGATGTAGTTCCTTTGAGCTATAAAGAAACTGCCCTTACCTGAAAGGAAGTCTTGCTTTTAGGAAGACTGAGAGCCTGGGATTTAACTCCATTTCTGAAGTGAAACACACAGCAGAGTTCTCATCCATGGATCACACTCTGCTATAGAGGGAGAAGCACACTCTTCCTTTCTAGAGTCTCTAATACAGCAGGAAATCTGAGTGTGCCCAGAACAAAACAACGGTTTTTCGTACACATACAGACCATATGTAGTCCAAATCTGATTCTGAAACTGATACAAAGCACTGGTCCTCTAAAATCCAATGCTTGTCAGTTAAGATGAGAAACGTGTGAGCTTCGTGAACGATGTAGTTCGTTTGAGCTGTAAAGTAACTGCCCTTACCTGAAATGAAGTCTGGATTGTAGGAAGACTCAGAGCCTGGGATTTAACTCCATTTCTGAAGTGAAACACACAGCAGAGTTCTCTTCCATTGATCACACTCTGCTTTAGTACAAGAAGCACGCTCTTGCTTTCTAGAGTCTCTAAGACAGCAGGAAACGTGAGTTTGCTGAGAACAAAAGAACGGTGTTTCCTACACATACGGACCATATCTAGTCCAACTCTGCTTCTGAAACTGATACAAAGCACTGGTCCTCTAACATCCAATGCTTGTCTGTTAAGATGAGAAACGTGTGAGCTCCGTGAACTATTTTGTTCGTTTGAGCTGAAAAGTGACTGCCCTTACCTGAATTGAAGTCTTGCTTGTAGGAAGACTCAGAGCATGGGATTTAACTCCATTCCTGAAGTAAAACACACAGCAGTGTAATCATCCATTGATCACACTCTGCTTTAGAGCGAGAAGCATGCTCTTGCTTTCTAAAGTCTCTAAGACAGAAGGAAACGTGAGTGTGCTGAGAACAAAATAACGGTGTTTCTTACACATACGTACCATATCTAGTCCAACTCTTCCTCTGAAATTGAAACAAAGCACTGGTCCTCTAACATCCAATGCTTCTCAATTAAGATGAGAAACGTGTGAATTTCGTGAAAGATGTAGTTCGTTTGAGAAGAGAAGTGACTGCCCTTACCCGAAACGAAGTCTTGCTTGTAGGAAGACTCAGAGCCTGGGATTTAACTCCATTTCTGAAGTGAAACACACAGCAGTGTTCTCATCCATTGATCACACTCTGCTTTAGAACAAGAAGCACGATCTTGCTTTCTAGAATCTCTAAGACAGCAGGAAACGTGAGTGTGCTGAGAACAAAAGAACGGTGTTTCCTACACATACGGACCATATTTAGTCCAACTCTTCTTCTGAAACTGATACAAAGCACTGGTCCTCTAACATCCAATGCTTGTCAGTTAAGATGAGAAACGTGTGAGCTTCGTGAACGATGTAGTTCGTTTGAACAGAAAACTGACTGCCCTTACCTGAAACGAAGTCTTGCCTGTAGGAAGACTCAGAGCCTGGGATTTAACTCCATTTCTGAAGTGAAACACACAGCAATTGTCTCATCCATTGATCACACTCTGCGTTAGAACAAGAAGCATGCTCTTGCTTTCTAGAGTCTCTAAGACAGCAGGAAATCTGAGTGTGCCCAGAACAAAAGAACGGTGTTTCCTACACATAAGGTCTATATGTAATCCAAATCTTCTTCTGAAACTGATAGAATGCACTGGTCCTCTAACATCCAATGCTTGTCAGTTAAGATGAGAAACGTGTGAGCTTCGTGAAAGATGTAGTTCTTTGGGCAGAAAAGTGACTGCCCTTACCTGAAACGAAGTCTTGATTGTAGGAAGACCTAGAGCCTGGGATTTAACTTCATTTCTAAAGTGAAACACACAACTGTGTTCTCATCCATTGATCACACTCTGCTTTAGAACAAGAAGCACGATCTTGCTTTCTAGAGTCTCTAAGACAGCAGGAAACGGGAGTTTGCTGAGAACAAAAGAACGGTGTTTCCTACACATACGGACCATATCTAGTCCAACTCTGCTTCTGAAACTGATACAAAGCACTGGTCCTCTAACATCCAATGCTTGTCTGTTAAGATGAGAAACGTGTGAGCTCTGTGAACTATTTTGTTCGTTTGAGCTGAAAAGTGACTGCCCTTACCTGAATTGAAGTCTTGCTTGTAGGAAGACTCAGAGCATGGGATTTAACTCCATTCCTGAAGTAAAACACACAGCAGTGTAATCATCCATTGATCACACTCTGCTTTAGAGCGAGAAGCATGCTCTTGCTTTCTAAAGTCTCTAAGACAGAAGGAAACGTGAGTGTGCTGAGAACAAAAGAACGGTGTTTCTTACACATACGTACCATATCTAGTCCAACTCTTCCTCTGAAATTGAAACAAAGCACTGGTCCTCTAACATCCAATGCTTGTCAGTTAAGATGTGAAACGTGTGAGCTTCGTGAACGATGTAGTTCGTTTGAGCAGAAAACTGACTGCCATTATCTGAAACGAAGTCTTGCATGTAGGAAGACTCAGAGCCTGGGATGTAACTCCATTTCTGAAGTGAAACACACAGCAGTGTTCTCATCCATTGATCACACTCTGCGTTAGAACAAGAAGCATGCTCTTGCTTTCTAGAGTCTCTAAGACAGCAGGAAATCTGATTGTGCCCATAACAAAAGAACGGTGTTTCCTACACATAAGGACTATATGTACTCCAAATCTTCTTCTGAAACTGATAGAATGCACTGGTCCTCTAACATCCAATGCTTGTCCGTTAAGATGAGAAACGTGTGAGCTTCGTGAAAGATGTAGTTCGTTTGAGCAGAAAAGTGACTGTCCTTACCTGAAACGAAGTCTTGCTTGTAGGAAGACTCAGAGCCTGGGAATTAACTCTATTTCTGATGTGAAACACACAGCAGTGTTCTCATCCATGGATCACACTCTGCGTTTGAACAAGAAGCATGCTCTTCTTTCTAGAGTCTTTAACACAGCAGGAAACGTGAGTTTGCTGAGAACAAAAGAACGGTGTTTCATACACATACGGACCATATATAGTCGAACTCTGCTTCTGAAACTGATACAAAGCACTGCTCATCTAACATGCAATGCTTGTCAGTTAAGATGAGAAACGTGTGAGCTGAGTGAATGATGTAGTTCCTTTGAACTGAAAAGCGACTGCCCTTACCTGAAACGAAGTCTTGCTTGTAGTAAGACGCAGAGCATGGGATTTAAGTCCATTTCTGAAGGGAAACACACAGTATAATTCTCATCTATGGATCACACTCTGCTTTAGAGCGAGAAGCACACTCTTGCTTTCTAGAGTTTCTAATACAGCAGGAAATCTGAGTGTGCCCAGAACAAAAGAAGGGTGTTTCCTACACATATGGACCATATGTAGTCCAAATCTGCTACTGAAACTGAAAAAAAGCACTGACCATCTTACATCCAATGCTTATCAGTTAAGATGAGAAACGTGTGAGCTTCGTGAACGATGTAGTTCGTTTGAGCAGAAAAGTGACTGCCCTTACCTGAATTGAAGTCTTGCTTGTAGGAAGACTCAGAGCATGGGATTTAACTCCATTTCTGAAATAAAACACACAGCAGTGTAATCATCCATTGATCACACTCTTCTTTAGAGCGAGAAGCATGCTCTTGCTTTCTAAAGTCTCTAAGACATCAGGAAACGTGAGTGTGCTGAGAACAAAAGAACGGTGTTTCTTACACATACGGACCATATCTAGTCCAACTCTTCCTCTGAAATTGAAACAAAGCACTGGTCCTCTAACATCCAATGCTTCTCAATTAAGATGAGAAACGTGTGAATTTCGTGAACGATGTAGTTCTTTTGAGCAGAAAAGTGACTGCCCTTACCTCAAACGAAGTCTTGCTTGTAGTAAGACACAGAGCCTGGGATTTAAGCCCATTTCTGAAGGGAAACACACAGCATAATTCTCATCGATGGATCACACTCTGCTTTAGAGCGAGAAGCACACTCTAGCTTTCTAGAGTCTCTAATACAGCAGGAAATCTGAGTGTGCCCAGAAAAAAAGAAGGGTGTTTCCTACACATATGGACCATATGTAGTCCAAATCTGCTTCTGAAACTGAAAAAAAGCACTGACCATCTTACATCCAATGCTTGTCAGTTAAGATGAGAAACGTGTGAGCTTCGTGAATGATGTAGTTCGTTTGAGCAGAAAAGTGACTGCCCTTACCTGAATTGAAGTCTTGCTTGTAGGAAGACTCAGAGCATGGGATTTAACTCCATTTCTGAAGTGAAACACACAGAAGTGTTCTCATCCATTGATCACACTCTGCTTTAGAACAAGAAGCACGATCTTGCTTTCTAGAGTCTCTAAGAGAGCAGGAAACGTGAGTTTGCTGAGAACAAAAGAATTGTGTTTCCTACACATATGGACCATATCTAGCCCAACTCTGCTTCTGAAACTTATACAAAACACTGGTCCGCTAACGTCCAATGCTTGTCTGTTAAGATGAGAAACCTTTGAGCCTCGTGAACGATGTAGTTCGTTTGAGCTGAAATGTGACTGCCCTTACCTGAAACGAAGTTTAGCTTGTAGTGAGACACAGAGGCTGGGATTTAACTCCATTTCTGAAGTGAAACACACAGCAGAATTATCATCCATTGATCACACTCTGCTTTAGAGCAAGAAGCATGCTCTAGCTTTCTAGAGTCTCTAAGACAGCAGGAAACGTGAGTGTGCTGAGAACAAAATAACGGTGTTTCCTACACATAGGGACCATATCTAGTCCAACTCTGCTTCTGAAACTGATACAAAGCACTGGTCCTCTAACATCCAATGCTTGTCTGTTAAGATGAGAAACGCGTGAGCTTCGTGAACGATGTAGTTCTTTTGAGCTGAAAAGTGACTGCCCTTACCTGAAATGAAATCTTGCTTGTAGAAAGACACAGAGCCAGGGATTTAACTCCATTTCTGAAGGGAAACACACAGCAGAGTTCTCATCAATGGATCACACTCTGCTTTAGAGCGAGAAACATGCTCTTGCTTTCTAGAGTCTCTAATACAGCAGCAAACCTTAGTGTGCTCAAAACAAAAGAACGGTGTTTCCTACACATATGGAACATATCTAGTTTAACTCTGCTTCTGAAACTGAAACAAACCACAGGTCCTCTAACATCCAATGCTTGTCAGGTAAGATCCGAAATGTGTGAGCTTCGTGAATGATGTAGTTTGTTTGAGCTGTAAAGTAACTGCCCTTACCTGAAATGAAGTCTTGCTTGTAGGAAGACTCAGAGCCTGGGATTTAACTCCATTTCGAAGGTGCAACACACAGCAGAGTTCTCATCCATAGATCACACTCTGCTTTGGAACAAGAAGCAAGCTCTTGCTTTCTAGAGAATCTAAGACAGCATGAAACGTGAGTGTGCTGAGAACAAAAGAACGATGTTGCCTACACATACGGACCATATGTGGTCCAAATCGGCTTCTGGAACTGATACAAAGCACAGGTCCTCTAACATCCAATGATTGTCAGTTAAGATGAGAAATGTGTGAGTTTCGTGAACGATGTAGTTCCTTTGAGCTATAAAGAAACTGCCCTTACATGAAAGCTAGTCTTGCTTGTAGGAAGACTCAGAGCTTGGGATTTAACTCCATTTCTGAAGGGAAACACACAGCAGAGTTCTCATCCATGGATCACACTCGGCTTACAGCCAGAAGCATGCTCTTCCTTTCTAGAGTCTCTAATACAGCAGGAAATCTGAGTGTGCCCAGAACAAAGGAACGGTGTTTCCTACACATACGGACCATATCTAGTCCAACTCTGCTTCTGAAACTGATACAAATCACTGGTCCTCTAACATCCAATGCTTGTCAGTTAAGATGAGAAACGTGTGAGCTTCGTGAACGATGTAGTTCGTTTCAGCAGAAAAGTGACTGCCCTTACCTTAAACAAAGTCTTGCTTGTAGGAAGACACAGAGCCTGGGATTTAACTCCATTTCTGAAGTGAAACACACAGCAGTGTTCTCATCAATGGATCACACTCTGCTTTAGAGTGAGAAGCACGCTCTTGCTTTCTAGAGTCTCTAAGACAACAAGGCGTGAGTGTGTTGAGAACAAAAGAACGGTGTTTCCTACACATTACGGACCATATCTAGTCCAACTCTGCTTCTGAAACTGATACAAAGCACTGGTCCTCTAACATCCTATGCTTGTCAGTTAAGATGAGAAACGTGTGAGCTTCGTGAACGATGTAGTTCCTTTGAGCTATAAAGAAACTGCCCTTACCTGAAAGGAAGTCTTGCTTTTAGGAAGACTGAGAGCCTGGGATTTAACTCCATTTCTGAAGTGAAACACACAGCAGAGTTCTCATCCATGGATCACACTCTGCTATAGAGGGAGAAGCACACTCTTCCTTTCTAGAGTCTCTAATACAGCAGGAAATCTGAGTGTGCCCAGAACAAAACAACGGTTTTTCGTACACATACAGACCATATGTAGTCCAAATCTGATTCTGAAACTGATACAAAGCACTGGTCCTCTAAAATCCAATGCTTGTCAGTTAAGATGAGAAACGTGTGAGCTTCGTGAACGATGTAGTTCGTTTGAGCTGTAAAGTAACTGCCCTTACCTGAAATGAAGTCTGGATTGTAGGAAGACTCAGAGCCTGGGATTTAACTCCATTTCTGAAGTGAAACACACAGCAGAGTTCTCTTCCATTGATCACACTCTGCTTTAGTACAAGAAGCACGCTCTTGCTTTCTAGAGTCTCTAAGACAGCAGGAAACGTGAGTGTGCTGAGAACAAAAGAACGGTGTTTCCTACACATACAGACCATATCTAGCCCAACTCTGCTTCTGAAGCTGATACAACGCACTGGTCCTCTAACATCCAATGCTTGTCTGGTAAGATGAGAAACGTGTGAGCTTCGTGAACGATGTAGTTCTTTTGAGCTGAAAAGTGACTGCCCTTACCTGAAAAGAAGTCTTGCTTGTAGGAAGACACAGAGCCTGGGATTTAACTCCATTTCTGAAGCGAAACACACAGCAGAGTTCTCATCCATGGATCACACTCTGCTTTAGTGCAAGATTCACGTTCTTGCTTTCTAGAGGCTCTAAGACAGCAGGAAACGTGAGTGTGCTGAGAACAAAAGAACGGTGTTTCCTACACATAAGGACCATATCTAGTCCAACTCTGCTTCTGAAACTGATACAAATCACTGGTCCTCTATCATCCAATTCTTGTCAGTTAAGATGAGAAACGTCTGAGTTTCGTGAACGATGTAGTTCCTTTGAGTTATAAAGAAACTGCCCTTACATGAAAGGAAGTCTTGCTTGTAGGAAGACTCAGAGCCTGGGATTTAACTCCATTTCTGAAGTGAAACACAAAGCAGAGTTCTCATCCATTGATCACACTCTGCTTTAGAGCCAGAAGCTCGCTCTTGCTTTCTAGATTCTCTAATACCGGAGGAAATCGGAGTGTGCCCAGAACAAAAGAACGGTGTTTCCTACACATACGGACCATATCTAGTCCAAATCTGCTTCTGAAACTGATACAAAGCACTGGTCCTCTAACATCCAATGCTTGTCTGGTGAGATGAGAAACGTGTGAGCTTCGTGAACGATGTAGTTCTTTAGAGCTGAAAAGTGACTGCCCTTACCTGAAACGAAATCTTGCTTGTAGAAAGACACAGAGCCAGGGATTTAACTCCATATCTGAAGGGAAACACACAGCAGAGTTCTCATCCATGGATCACACTCTGCTTTTGCGCAAGAAGCATGCTCTTGCCTTCTAGAGTCTCTAATACAGTAGGAAACCTGCGTGTGCTGAGAACAAATGAACGGTGTTTCCTACACATACAGAACATATCTAGTTTAACTCTGCTTCTGAAACTGATACAAAGCACTGGTCCTCTAACATCCAATGCTTGTCAGTTAAGGTGAGAAACCTGTGAGCTTCGTGAAAGATGTAGTTCGTTTCAGCAGAAAAGTGACTGCCCTTACCTGAAACGAAGTCTTGCTTGTAGGAAGACACAGAGCCTGGGATTTAACTCCATTTCTGAAGGGAAACACACAGCAGAGTTCTCATCAATGGATCACAATCTGCTTTAGAGTGAGAAGCAAGCTCTTGCTTTCTAGAATCTCTAATACAGCATGAAACGTGAGTGTGCTGAGAACAAAAGAACGATATTGCCTACACATACGGACCATATGTAGTCCAAATCTGCTTCTGAAACTGATACAAAGCACTGTTCCTCTAACATCCAATGCTTGTCAGTTAAGATGAGAAACGTCTGATTTTCGTGAACAATGTAGTTCCTTTGAGCTATAAAGAAACTGCCCTTACATGAAAGGAAGTCTTGCTTGTAGGAAGACTCAGAGCCTGGGATTTAACTCCATTTATGAAGTGAAACACACAGCAGAGTTTTCATCCATTGATCACACTCTGCTTTAGAGCCAGAAGCTCGCTCTTGCTTTCTAGTGTCTCTAATACAGGAGGAAATCGGAGTGTGCCCAGAACAAAAGAACGGTGTTTCCTACACATACGGACCATATCTAGTCCAAATCTGCTTCTGAAACTGATACAAAGCACTGGTCCTCTAACATCCAATGCTTGTCAGTTAAGATGAGAAACGTGTGAGCTTCGTGACCGATGTAGGTCGTTTCAGCAGAAAAGTGACTGCCCTTACTGAAACGAAGTCTTGCTTGTAGGAAGAATCAGAGCCTGGGATTTATCTTCATTTCTGAAGTGAAACACACAGCAGTGTTCTCATCCACTGATCACACTCTGCTTTAGAACAAGAAGCACGCTCTTGCTTTCTAGAGTCTCTAAGACAACAAGAAACGTGAGTGTGTTGAGAACAAAAGAACGGTGTTTCCTACACATAAGGACCATATCTAGTCCAAATCTGCTTCTGAAACTGATACAAATCACTGGTCCTCTATCATCCAATGCTTGTCAGTTAAGATGAGAAACGTGTGAGTTTCATGAACGATGTAGTTCCTTTGAGCTATAAAGAAACTGCCCTTACATGAAAGGAAGTCTTGCTTGTAGGAAGAGTCAGAGCCTGGGATTTAACTCCATTTCTGAAGGGAAACACACAGCAGAGTTCTGATCCATGGATCACACTCTGCTTACAGCCAGAATCACGCTCTTCCTTTCTAGAGTCTCTAATACACCAGGAAATCTGAGTGTGCCCAGAACAAAGGAACGGTGTTTCCTACACATACAGACCATATCTAGTCCAACTCTGCTTCTGAAACTGATACAAATCACTGGTCCTCTAACATACAATGCTTGTCAGTTAAGATGAGAAACGTGTGAGCTTCGTGAACGATGTAGTTCGTTTGAGCTGAAAAGTGACTGCCCTTACCTGAAACGAAGTCTAGCTTGTAGTAAGACACAGAGCCTGGGATTTAACTCCATTTCTGAAGGGAAACACACAGCAGAGTTCTCATCCATGGATCACACTCTGCTTTAGAGCGAGAAGCACACTCTTCCTTTCTAGGGTCTCTAATACAGCAGGAAATCTGAGTGTGCCCAGAACAAAACAACGGTGTTTCGTACACATACGGACCATATGTAGTCCAAATCTGCTTCTGAAACTGATACAAAGCACTGGTCCTCTAACATCCAAGGCTTGTCAGTTAAGATGAGAAAAGTGTGAGCTTCGTAAACGATGTAGTTCGTTTGAGATGTAAAGTAACTGCCCTTACTTGAAGGGAATTCTTGATTGTAGGAAGACTCAGAGCCTGGGATTTAACTCCATTTCTGAAGTGAAACTCACAGCATAGTTCTCATCCATGGATCACACTCTGCTTTAGCGCAAGAAGCATGCTCTTGCTTTCTAGATTCTCTAATACAGAAGGAAACCTGAGTGTGCTGAGAACAAAAGAACGGTGTTTCCTACACATACAGAACATATCTAGTTTAACTCTTCTTCTGAAACTGATACAAAGCACTGGTCCTCTAACATCCAATGCTTGTCAGTTATGATGAGAAACGTGTAAGCTTCGTGAATGATGTAGTTCGTTTCAGCAGAAAAGTGACTGCCCTTACCTGAAACGAAGTCTTGCTTGTAGGAAGAATCAGAGCCTGGGATTTAACTCCATTTCTGAAGTGAAACACACAGCAGTGTTCTCATCCGTGGATCACACTCTGCTTTACAACAAGAAGCACGCTCTTGCTTTCTAGAGTCTCTAAGACAGCAGGAAACGTGAGTGTGCTGAGAACAAAAGAACGGTGTTTCCTACACATTGCGGACCATATCTAGTCCAACTCTGCTTCTGAAGCTGATACAAAGCACTGGTCCTCTAACATCCAATGCTTGACAGTTAAGATGAGAAACGTGTGAGCTTCGAGAACGATGTAGTTCGTTTGAGCTGTAAAGTAACTGCCCAACCCAGAAACAAAATCTTGCTCGTAGGAAGACTCAGAGCCTGGTATTTAACTCCATTTCTGAAGTGAAACACACAGCAGAGCTCTCATCCATGGATCACACTCTGCTTACAGCCAGAAGCACACTCTTCCTTTCTAGAGTCTCTAATACAGCAGGATATCTGAGTGTCCCCAGAACAAAAGAATGGTGTTTCCTACATATACAGACCATATATAGTCCAACTCTGCTTCTGAAACTGATACAAATCACTGGTCCTCTAACATCCAATGCTTGTCAGTTAAGATGAGAAACGTGTGAGCTTCGTGAACGATGTACTTCGTTTGAGCTGAAAAGTGACTGCCCTTACCTGAAACGAAGTCTAGCTTGTAGTAAGACAGAGAGCCTGGGATTTAACTCCATTTCTGAAGGGAAACACACAGCAGAGTTCTCATCCATGGATCACACTCTGCTATAGAGCGAGAAGCACACTCTTCCTTTCTAGAGTCTCTAATACAGCAGGAAATCTGAGTGTGCCCCGAAAAAAGCAACGGTTTTTCGTACACATACGGACCATATTTAGTCCAAATCTGCTTCTGAAACTGATACAAAGCACTGGTCCTCTAACATCAAATGCTTGTCAGTTAAGATGAGAAATGTGTGAGCTTCGGGAACGATGCAGTTCCTTTGACCTATAAAGAAACTGCCCTTACATGACAGGAAGTCTTGCTTGTAGGAAGACTCAGAGCCTGGGATTTAACTCCATTTCTGAAGTGAAACACAGAGCAGAGTTCTCATCCATTGATCACACTCTGCTTTAGAGCAAGAAGCATGCTCTAGCTTTCTAGAGTCTCTAAGACAGCAGGAAACGTGAGTGTGCTGAGAACAAAAGAACGGTGTTTCCTACAAATACGGACCATATCTAGTCCAACTCTGTTTCTGAAACTGATACAAAGCACTGGTCCTCTAACATCCAATGCTTGTCTGTTAAGATGAGAAACGTGTGAGCTTCGTGAACGATGTCGTTCTTTTGAGCTGAAAATTGACTGCCCTTACCTGAAACGAAGTCTTTATTGTAGGAAGACACAGAGACTGGGATTTCACTGCATTTCTGAAGGGAAACACACAGCAGAGTTCTCATCAATTGATCACACTCTGCTTTAGAGCAAGAAGCACGCTCTAGCTTTCTAGAGTCTCTAAGACAGCAGGAAACATGAGTGTGCTGAGTATAAAAGAACGGTGTTTCCTACACATATGGACCATATCTAGTCCATCTCAGCTTCTGAAACTGAGACAAAGCACTGGTCCTCTAACATCCGATGCTTGTCATTTAAGATAAGAAACGTGTGAGCTTCGTGAACGATGTAGTTTGTTTGAGCTGTAAAGTAACTGCCCTTACCTGATTCGAAGTCTTGCTTGGAGGAAGACTCAGAGCCTGGGATTTAACTCCATTTCTGAAGGGAAACACACAGCATAGTTCTGTTCCATGGATCACACTCTGCTTTAGAGCAAGAAGCACGCTCTTGCTTACTAGAATCTCTAATACAGCAGGACACGTGGTTGTGTTCAGAAAAAAAGAACTGTGTTTCCTACACATACGGACCATATCTAGTCCAACTCTGCTTGTGAAACTGAAACAAACCACAGGTCCACTAACATCCAATGCTTGTCAGTTCAGAAGAGAAACGTGTGAGCTTCGTGAACGATGTCGTTGGTTTGAGCTGTAAAGTAACTGCCCTTACCTGAAACGAAGTCTTGATTGTAGGAAGACTCAGAGCCTGGGATTTAACTCCATTTCTGAAGTGAAACACACAGCAGAATTCTTATCCATTGATCACACTCTGCTTTAGAGCAAGAAGCGCGCTGTAGCTTTCTAGAGTCTCTAAGACAGCAGGAAACGTGAGTGTGCTGAGAACAAAGAACGGTGTTTCCTACACATACGGACCATATCTAGTCCATCTCTGCTTCTTAAACTGAGACAAAGAACTGGTCCTCTAACATCTGATGCTTGTCATTTAAGATGAGAAACATGTGAGCTTCGTGAACGATGTAGATCATTTGAGGTGTAAAGTAACTGCCCTTACCTGATTCGAAATCTTGCTTGTAGGAAGACTCAGAGCCTTGGAATTAACTCCATTTCTGAAGGGAAACACACAGCAGAGTTCTCTTCCATGGATCACACTCTGCTTTAGATCAAGAAGCACGCTCTTGCTTTTTCTAGTTTCTCTAATACAGCAGGAAACGTGAGTGTGCTGAGAACAAAAGAACAGTGTTTCCTACACATACGGACCATATCTAGTCCAACTCTGCTTCTGAAACTGATACAAAGCACTGGTCCTCTAACATTCAATGCTTGTCAGTTAAGATAAGAATCGTGTGAGCTTCGTGAACGATGTAGTTTGTTTGAGCTGTGAAGTAACTGCCCTTACCTGATTCGAAATCTTGCTTGGAGGACGACTCAGAGCCTGGGATTTAACTCCATTTCTGAAAGGAAATACACAGCAGAGTTCTCTTCCATGGATCACACTCTGCATTAGAGCAAGAAGCACGCTCTTGCTTTCTAGAATCTCTAATACAGCAGGAAACGTGAGTGTGCTGAGAACAAAAGAACAGTGTTTCCTACACATACGGAGCATATCTATTCCAACTGTGTTTCTGAAACTGATACAAAGCACTGGTCCTATAACATCCGAGCTTGTCAGTTAAGATGAGAAACATGTGAGCTTCGTGAACGATGTAGTTCGTTTGAGCTGTAAAGTAACTGCCCTTATGTGATTCGAAGTCTTGCTTATAGGAAGACTCAGAGCCTGGGATTTAACTCCATTTCTGAAGGGAAACACACAGCAGCGTCTTCATCCATGGATCACACTCTGCTTCAGAGCAAGAAGCACGCTGTTGCTTTCTAGATTCTCTAATACAGCAGGACACGTGGTTGTGTTCAGAAAAAAAGAACTGTGTTTCCTACACATACAGACCATATCTAGTCCAACTCTGCTTGTGAAACTGAAACAAACCACAGGTCCACTAACATCCAATGCTTGTCAGTTAAGATGAGAAACGTGTGAGCTTGGTGAACGATGTAGTTCGTTTGAGCTGTAAAGTAACTGCCCTTACCTGAAACGAAGTATTGCTTGTAGGAAGACTCAGAACCTGGGGTTTAACTCCATTTCTGAAGTGAAACACACAGCAGGGTTCTCATATATACATCACACTCTGCTTTAAAGCAAGAAGGTCGCTCTTGTTTATAGAATCTCTAAGACAGCAGGAAACATGAGTGTGATGAGAGGAAAAGAACGGTGTTTCCTACACATTCGGACCATATCGAGTCCAACTCTGCCTCTGAAATTGATACAAAGCTCAGGTCCTCTAACATCCAATGCTTGTCATTTAAGATGAGAAACGTGTGAGCTTCGTGAACGATGTAGTTCATTTGAGCTGAAAAGTGACTGCCCTTAACTGAAACGAAGTCTTTATTGTAGGAAGACACAGAGCCTGGGATTTAACTCCATTTCTGAAGGGAAACACACAGCATAGTTCTCTTCCATGGATCACACTCTGCTTTAGAGCAAGAAGCACGCTCTTGCTTTCTAGATTCTCTAATACAGCAAGAACCGTCAGTGTGCTAAGAACAAATGAACGGTGTTTCCTAAACATACAGACCATATATAGTCCAACACTGCTCCTGAAACTGAGAAAAAGCACTGGTCCTCTAACATCCGATGCTTGTCATTTAAGATGAGAAACGTGTGAGCTTCGTGAACGATGTAGTTCGTTTGAGCTGTAAAGTAACTGCCCTTACCTGAAACGAAGTGTTGCTTGTAGGAAGACTCAGAGCCTGGGATTTAAATCCATTTCTGAAGTGAAACACACAGCAGGGTTCTCATATATACATCACACTCTGCTTTAAAGCAAGAAGGACGCTCTTGCATTCTAGAATCTCTAAGACAGCAGGAAACATGAGTGTGATGAGAGGAAAAGAATGGTGTTTCCTACACATTCGGACCATATAGAGTCCAACTCTGCCTCTGAAATTCATACAAAGCTCAGGTCCTCTAACATCCAATGCTTGTCATTTTAGATGAGAAACGGGTGAGCTTCGTGAAGGATGTAGTTCATTTGAGCTGAAAAGTGACTGCCCTTACCTGAAACGAAGTCTTTATTATAAGAAGACACAGAGCCTGGCATTTAACTCCATTTCTGAAGGGAAACACACAGCATAGTTCTCTTCCATGGATCACACTCTGCTTTAGAGCAAGAAGCACGCTCTTGCTTTCTAGATTCTCTAATACAGCAGGAAACGTCAGTGTGCTAAGAACAAATGAACGGTGTTTCCTAAACATACAGACCATATCTAGTCCAACACTGCTTCTGAAACTGATACAAAGCACTGGTCCTCTAACATCCAATGCTTGTCAGTTAAGATATTAAACTTGTGAGCTTCGTGAACGATGTAGTTCTTTTGAGCTGTAAAGTAACTGCCCTTACCTGATTCGAAGTCTTGCTTGTAGAAAGACTCAGAGCCTGGGATTTAACTCCATTTCTGAAGGGAAACACACAGCAGAGTTCTCTTCCATGGATCACACTCTGCTTTAGAGCAAGAAGCACGCTCTAGCTTTCTAGATTCTCTAATACAGCAGGAAACATGGTTATGTTCAGAACAAATATCTGTGTTTCCTACACATACAGACCATATCTAGTCCAACTCTGCTTCTGAAACTGATACAAAGCACTGGTCCTCTAACATTCAATGCTTGTCAGTTAAGATGAGAAACGTGTTAGCTTCGTGAACGATGTAGTTCCTTTGAGCTGAAAAGTGACTGCCCTTCCCTGAAACGAAGGCTTGCATGTTGGAATACACAGATCCTGGGATTTAACTCCATTTCTGAAGGGAAACACACAGCAGCGTCTTCATCCATGGATCACACTCTGCTTCAGAGCAAGAAGCACGCTGTTGCTTTCTAGATTCTCTAATACAGCAGGACACGTGGTTGTGTTCAGAAAAAAAGAACTGTGTTTCATACACATACGGACCATATCTAGTCCAACTCTGCTTGTGAAACTGAAACAAACCACAGGTCCACTAACATCCAATGCTTGTCAGTTAAGATGAGAAACGTGTGAGCTTGGTGAACGATGTAGTTCGTTTGAGCTGTAAAGTAACTGCCCTTACCTGAAACGAAGTATTGCTTTTAGGAAGACTCAGAACTTGGGGTTTAACTCCATTTCTGAAGTGAAACAC
Source organism: Onychomys leucogaster (assembly GCA_949786385.1). Classification (NCBI taxonomy): domain Eukaryota; kingdom Metazoa; phylum Chordata; class Mammalia; order Rodentia; family Cricetidae; genus Onychomys; species Onychomys leucogaster. The sequence continues at coordinate 1,484,274 of CATKUP010000063.1, forward strand.
ACAGCAGGGTTCTCATATATACATCACACTCTGCTTTAAAGCAAGAAGGACGCTCTTGTTTATAGAATCTCTAAGACAGCAGGAAACATGAGTGTGATGAGAGGAAAAGAACGGTGTTTCCTACACATTCGGACCATATCGAGTCCAACTCTGCCTCTGAAATTGATACAAAGCTCAGGTCCTCTAACATCCAATGCTTGTCATTTAAGATGAGAAACGTGTGAGCTTCGTGAACGATGTAGTTCATTTGAGCTGAAAAGTGACTGCCCTTACCTGAAACGAAGTCTTTATTGTAGGAAGACACAGAGCCTGGGATTTAACTCCATTTCTGAAGGGAAACACACAGCCTAGTTCTCTTCCATGGATCACACTTTGCTTTAGAGCAAGAGGCACGCTCTTGCTTTCTAGAGTCTCTAATACAGCAGGAAACGTCAGTGTGCTAAGAACAAATGAACGGTGTTTCCTAAACATACAGACCATATCTAGTCCAACACTGCTTCTGAAACTGAGAAAAAGCACTGGTCCTCTAACATCCGATGCTTGTCATTTAAGATGAGAAACGTGTGAGCTTCGTGAACGATGTAGTTCGTTTGAGCTGTAAAGTAACTGTCCTTACCTGATTTGAAGTCTTGCTTATAGGAAGACTCAGAGCCTGGGGTTTAACTCCATTTCTGAAGTGAAACACACAGCAGGGTTCTCATATATACATCACACTCTGCTTTAAAGCAAGAAGGACGCTCTTGCTTTCTAGAATCTCTAAGACAGCAGGAAACATGAGTGTGATGAGAGGAAAAGAACGGTGTTTCCTACACATTCGGACCATATCGAGTCCAACTCTGCCTGGTAAATTGATACAAAGCTCAGGTCCTCTAACATCCAATGCTTGTCATTTAAGATGAGAAACGTGTGAGCTTCGTGAAGGATGTAGTTCATTTGAGCTGAAAAGTGACTGCCCTTACCTGAAACGAAGTCTTTATTGTAAGAAGACACAGAGCCTGGCATTTAACTCCATTTCTGAAGGGAAACATACAGTATAGTTCTCTTCCATGGATCACACTCTGCTTTAGAGCAAGAAGCACGCTCTTGCTTTCTAGATTCTCTAATACAGCAGGAAACGTCAGTGTGCTAAGAACAAATGAAAGGTGTTTCCTAAACATACAGACCATATCTAGTCCAACACAGCTTCTGAAACTGATAGAAAGCACTGGTCCTCTAACATCCAATGCTTGTCAGTTAAGATATTAAACGTGTGAGCTTCGTGAACGATGTAGTTCTTTTGAGCTATAAAGTAACTGCCCTAACCTGGTTCGAAGTCTTGCTTGTAGAAAGACTCAGAGCCTGGGATTTAACTCCATTTCTGAAGGGAAACACACAGCAGAGTTCTCTTCCATGGATCACACTCTGCTTTAGAGCGAGAAGCACGCTCTAGCTTTCTAGATTCTCTAAGACAGCAGGAAATGTGAGTGTGCTGAGAACAAAAGAATGGTGTTTCCTACACATACGGACCATATCTATTCCAACTCTGCTTCTGAAACTGATACAAAGCACTGGTCCTATAACATCCGATGCTTGTCAGTTAAGATGAGAAACGTGTGAGCTACGTGAACGATGTAGTTCGTTTGAGCTGAAAAGTGACTGCCCTTACCTGAAACGAAGGCTTTATTGTAGGAAGACACAGAGCCTGGGATTTCACTCCATTTCTGAAGGGAAACACACAGCAGAGTTCTCATCCATAGGTCACACTCTGCTTTAGAGCAAGAAGCACGCTCTAGCTTTCTAGAGTCTCTAAGACAGCAGGAAACGTGAGTGTGCTGAGAACAAAGAACGGTGTTTCCTACACATACGGACCATATCTAGTCCATCTCTGCTTCTTAAACTGAGACAAAGAACTGGTCCTCTAACATCTGATGCTTGTCATTTAAGATGAGAAACGTGTGAGCTTCGTGAACTATGTAGATCGTTTGAGCTGTAAAGTAACTGCCCTTACCTGATTCGAAATCTTGCTTGTAGGAAGACTCAGAGCCTTGGAATTAACTCCATTTCTGAAGGGAAACACACAGCAGAGTTCTCTTCCATGGATCACACTCTGCTTTAGATCAAGAAGCACGCTCTTGCTTTCTAGTTTCTCTAATACAGCAGGAAACGTGAGTGTGCTGAGAACAAAAGAACAGTGTTTCCTACACATACGGACCATATCTAGTCCAACTCTGCTTCTGAAACTGATACATAGCACTCGTCCTATAACATCAGATGCTTGTCAGTTAAGATGAGAAACGTGTGAGCTTTGTGAACGATGTAGTTCTTTTGAGCTGTAAATTAACTGCCCTTACCTGATTCGAAGTCTTGCTTATAGGAAGACTCAGAGCGTGGGATTTAACTCCATTTCTGAAGGGAAACACACAGCAGAGTTCTCTTCCATGGATCACACTCTGCTTTAGAGCAAGAAGCACGCTCTACCTTTCTAGATTCTCTAATACAGCAGGAAACATGGTTATGTTCAGAACAAATAACTGTGTTTCCTACACATACAGACCATATCTAGTCCAACTCTGCTTCTGAAACTGATACAAAGCACTGGTCCTCTAACATTCAATGCTTGTCAGTTAAGATAAGAAACGTGTGAGCTTCGTGAACAATGTAGTTTGTTTGAGCTGTGAAGTAACTGCCCTTACCTGATTCGAAATCTTGCTTGGAGGACGACTCAGAGCCTGGGATTTAACTCCATTTCTGAAGGGAAATACACAGCAGAGTTCTCTTCTATGGATCACACTCTGCATTAGAGCAAGAAGCACGCTCTTGCTTTCTAGAATCTCTAATACAGCAGGAAACGTGAGTGTGCTGAGAACAAAAGAACAGTGTTTCCTACACATACGGAGCATATCTATTCCAACTGTGTTTCTGAAACTGATACAAAGCACTGGTCCTATAACATCCGAGCTTGTCAGTTAAGATGAGAAACATGTGAGCTTCGTGAACGATGTAGTTCGTTTGAGCTGTAAAGTAACTGCCCTTATGTGATTCGAAGTCTTGCTTATAGGAAGACTCAGAGCCTGGGATTTAACTCCATTTCTGAAGGGAAACACACAGCATAGTTCTCATCCATGGATCACACTCTGCTTCAGAGCAAGAAGCACGCTCTTGCTTTCAAGATTCTATAATACAGCAGGACACGTGGTTGTGTTCAGAAAAAAAGAACTGTGTTTCCTACACATATGGACCATATCTAGTCCAACTCTGCTTGTGAAACTGAAACAAACCACAGGTCCACTAACATCCAATGCTTGTCAGTTCAGAAGAGAAACGTGTGAGCTTCGTGAACGATGTAGATCATTTGAGCTGTAAAGTAACTGCCCTTACCTGATTCGAAGTCTTGCTTATAGGAAGACTCAGAGCCTGGGATTTAACTCCATTTCTGAAGGGAAACACACAGCAGAGTTCTCTTCCATGGATCACACTCTGCTTTAGAGCAAGAAGTACGCTCTACCTTTCTAGATTCTCTAATACAGCAGGAAACATGGTTATGTTCAGAACAAATAACTGTGTTTCCTACACATACAGACCATATCTAGTCCAACTCTGCTTCTGAAACTGATACAAAGCACTGGTCCTCTAACATCCAATGCTTGTCAGTTAAGATGAGAAACGTGTTAGGTTCGTGAACGATGTAGTTCCTTTGAGCTGAAAAGTGACTGCCCTTCCCTGAAACGAAGGCTTGCAGGTTGGAAGACATAGAGCCTGGGATTTAACTCCATTTCTGAAGGGAAACACACAGCAGCGTCTTCATCCATGGATCACACTCTGCTTCAGAGCAAGAAGCACGCTGTTGCTTTCTAGATTCTCTAATATAGCAGGACACGTGGTTGTGTTCAGAAAAAAAGAACTGTGTTTCCTACACATAGGGACCATATCTAGTCCAACTCTGCTTGTGAAACTGAAACAAACCACAGGTCCACTAACATCCAATGCTTGTCAGTTAAGATGAGAAACGTGTGAGCTTGGTGAACGATGTAGTTCGTTTGAGCTGTAAAGTAACTGCCCTTACCTGAAACGAAGTCTTTATTGTAGGAAGACACAGAGCCTGGGATTTAACTCCATTTCTGAAGGGAAACACACAGCCTAGTTCTCTTCCATGGATCACACTTTGCTTTAGAGCAAGAGGCACGCTCTTGCTTTCTAGAGTCTCTAATACAGCAGGAAACGTCAGTGTGCTAAGAACAAATGAACGGTGTTTCCTAAACATACAGACCATATCTAGTCCAACACTGCTTCTGAAACTGAGAAAAAGCACTGGTCCTCTAACATCCGATGCTTGTCATTTAAGATGAGAAACGTGTGAGCTTCGTGAACGATGTAGTTCGTTTGAGCTGTAAAGTAACTGTCCTTACCTGATTTGAAGTCTTGCTTATAGGAAGACTCAGAGCCTGGGGTTTAACTCCATTTCTGAAGTGAAACACACAGCAGGGTTCTCATATATACATCACACTCTGCTTTAAAGCAAGAAGGACGCTCTTGCTTTCTAGAATCTCTAAGACAGCAGGAAACATGAGTGTGATGAGAGGAAAAGAACGGTGTTTCCTACACATTCGGACCATATCGAGTCCAACTCTGCCTGGTAAATTGATACAAAGCTCAGGTCCTCTAACATCCAATGCTTGTCATTTAAGATGAGAAACGTGTGAGCTTCGTGAAGGATGTAGTTCATTTGAGCTGAAAAGTGACTGCCCTTACCTGAAACGAAGTCTTTATTGTAAGAAGACACAGAGCCTGGCATTTAACTCCATTTCTGAAGGGAAACACACAGCAGAGTTCTCTTCCATGGATCACACTCTGCTTTAGAGCGAGAAGCACGCTCTAGCTTTCTAGATTCTCTAAGACAGCAGGAAATGTGAGTGTGCTGAGAACAAAAGAATGGTGTTTCCTACACATACGGACCATATCTATTCCAACTCTGCTTCTGAAACTGATACAAAGCACTGGTCCTATAACATCCGATGCTTGTCAGTTAAGATGAGAAACGTGTGAGCTACGTGAACGATGTAGTTCGTTTGAGCTGAAAAGTGACTGCCCTTACCTGAAACGAAGGCTTTATTGTAGGAAGACACAGAGCCTGGGATTTCACTCCATTTCTGAAGGGAAACACACAGCAGAGTTCTCATCCATAGGTCACACTCTGCTTTAGAGCAAGAAGCACGCTCTAGCTTTCTAGAGTCTCTAAGACAGCAGGAAACGTGAGTGTGCTGAGAACAAAGAACGGTGTTTCCTACACATACGGACCATATCTAGTCCATCTCTGCTTCTTAAACTGAGACAAAGAACTGGTCCTCTAACATCTGATGCTTGTCATTTAAGATGAGAAACGTGTGAGCTTCGTGAACTATGTAGATCGTTTGAGCTGTAAAGTAACTGCCCTTACCTGATTCGAAATCTTGCTTGTAGGAAGACTCAGAGCCTTGGAATTAACTCCATTTCTGAAGGGAAACACACAGCAGAGTTCTCTTCCATGGATCACACTCTGCTTTAGATCAAGAAGCACGCTCTTGCTTTCTAGTTTCTCTAATACAGCAGGAAACATGAGTGTGCTGAGAACAAAAGAACAGTGTTTCCTACACATACGGACCATATCTAGTCCAACTCTGCTTCTGAAACTGATACAAAGCACTCGTCCTATAACATCAGATGCTTGTCAGTTAAGATGAGAAACGTGTGAGCTTTGTGAACGATGTAGTTCTTTTGAGCTGTAAATTAACTGCCCTTACCTGATTCGAAGTCTTGCTTATAGGAAGACTCAGAGCGTGGGATTTAACTCCATTTCTGAAGGGAAACACACAGCAGAGTTCTCTTCCATGGATCACACTCTGCTTTAGAGCAAGAAGCACGCTCTACCTTTCTAGATTCTCTAATACAGCAGGAAACATGGTTATGTTCAGAACAAATAACTGTTTTTCCTACACATACAGACCATATCTAGTCCAACTCTGCTTCTGAAACTGATACAAAGCACTGGTCCTCTAACATTCAATGCTTGTCAGTTAAGATAAGAAACGTGTGAGCTTCGTGAACAATGTAGTTTGTTTGAGCTGTGAAGTAACTGCCCTTACCTGATTCGAAATCTTGCTTGGAGGACGACTCAGAGCCTGGGATTTAACTCCATTTCTGAAGGGAAATACACAGCAGAGTTCTCTTCCATGGATCACACTCTGCATTAGAGCAAGAAGCACGCTCTTGCTTTCTAGAATCTCTAATACAGCAGGAAACGTGAGTGTGCTGAGAACAAAAGAACAGTGTTTCCTACACATACGGAGCATATCTATTCCAACTGTGTTTCTGAAATTGATACAAAGCACTGGTCCTATAACATCCGAGCTTGTCAGTTAAGATGAGAAACATGTGAGCTTCGTGAACGATGTAGTTCGTTTGAGCTGTAAAGTAACTGCCCTTATGTGATTCGAAGTCTTGCTTATAGGAAGACTCAGAGCCTGGGATTTAACTCCATTTCTGAAGGGAAACACACAGCATAGTTCTCTTCTATCGATCACACTCTGCTTTAGAGCAAGAAGCACGCTCTAGCTTTCTAGAGTCTCTAAGACAGCAGGAAATGTGAATGTGCTGAGAACAAAAGAATGGTGTTTCCTACACATACGGACCATATCTAGTCCAACTCTGCTTCTGAAACTGATACAAAGCACTGGTCCTCTAACATCCGATGCTTGTCATTTAAGATGAGAATCGTGTGAGCTTCCTTAACGATGTAGTTCGTTTGAGCTGTAAAGTAACTGCCCTTACCTGATTCGAAGTCTTGCTTGTAGGAAGACTCAGAGCCTGGGATTTAACTCCATTTCTGAAGGGAAACACACAGCAGAGTTCTCTTCCATGGATCACACTCTGCTTTAGAGCGAGAAGCACGCTCTAGCTTTCTAGAGTCTCTAAGACAGCAGGAAATGTGTGTGTGGTGAGAACAAAAGAATGGTGTTTCCTACACATACGGACCATATCTATTCCAACTCTGCTTCTGAAACTGATACAAAGCACTGGTCCTATAACATCCGATGCTTGTCAGTTAAGATGAGAAACGTGTGAGCTTCGTGAACGATGTAGTTCGTTTGAGCTGAAAAGTGACTGCCCTTACATGAAACGAAGTCTTTATTGTAGGAAGACACAGAGCCTGGGATTTCACTCCATTTCTGAAGGGAAACACACAGCAGAGTTCTCATCCATAGGTCACACTCTGCTTTAGAGCAAGAAGCACGCTCTAGCTTTCTAGACTCTCTAAGACAGCAGGAAACGTGAGTGTGCTGAGAACAAAGAACGGTGTTTCCTACACATACGGACCATATCTAGTCCATCTCTGCTTCTTAAACTGAGACAAAGAACTTGTCCTCTAACATCTGATGCTTGTCATTTAAGATGAGAAACGTGTGAGCTTCGTGAACGATGTAGATCGTTTGAGCTGTAATGTAACTGCCCTTACCTGATCTGAAATCTTGCTTGTAGGAAGACTCAGAGCCTTGGAATTAACTCCAATTCTGATGGGAAACACACAGCAGAGTTCTCTTCCATGGATCACACTCTGCTTTAGATCAAGAAGCACGCTCTTGCTTTCTAGTTTCTCTAATACAGCATGAAACGTGAGTGTGCTGAGAACAAAAGAACAGTGTTTCCTACACATACGGACCATATCTAGTCCAACTCTGCTTCTGAAACTGATACAAAGCACTGGTCCTCTAACATCCAATGCTTGTCAGTTAAGATGAGAAACGTGTTAGGTTCGTGAACGATGTAGTTCCTTTGAGCTGAAAAGTGACTGCCCTTCCCTGAAACGAAGGCTTGCATGTTGGAAGACACAGAGCCTGGGATTTAACTCCATTTCTGAAGGGAAACACACAGCATAGTTCTCATCCATGGATCACACTCTGATTCAGAGCAAGAAGCACGCTCTTGCTTTCTAGATTCTCTAATACAGCAGGACAAGGGGTTGTGTTCAGAAAAAAAGAACTGTGTTTCCTACACATACGGACCATATCTAGTCCAACTCTGCTTGTGAAACTGAAACAAACCACAGGTCCACTAACATCCAATGCTTGTCAGTTAAGATGAGAAACGTGTGAGCTTGGTGAACGATGTAGTTCGTTTGAGCTGTAAAGTAACTGCCCTTACATGAAACGAAGTATTGCTTGTAGGAAGACTCAGAACCTGTGGTTTAACTCCATTTCTGAAGTGAAACACACAGCAGGGATCTCATATATACATCACACTCTGCTTTAAAGCAAGAAGGACGCTCTTGTTTATAGAATCTCTAAGACAGCAGGAAACATGAGTGTGATGAGAGGAAAAGAACGGTGTTTCCTACACATTCGGACCATATCGAGTCCAACTCTGCCTGGTAAATTGATACAAAGCTCAGGTCCTCTAACATCCAATGCTTGTCATTTAAGATGAGAAACGTGTGAGCTTCGTGAAGGATGTAGTTCATTTGAGCTGAAAAGTGACTGCCCTTACCTGAAACGAAGTCTTTATTGTAAGAAGACACAGAGCCTGGCATTTAACTCCATTTCTGAAGGGAAACACACAGCAGAGTTCTCTTCCATGGATCACACTCTGCTTTAGAGCGAGAAGCACGCTCTAGCTTTCTAGATTCTCTAAGACAGCAGGAAATGTGAGTGTGCTGAGAACAAAAGAATGGTGTTTCCTACACATACGGACCATATCTATTCCAACTCTGCTTCTGAAACTGATACAAAGCACTGGTCCTATAACATCCGATGCTTGTCAGTTAAGATGAGAAACGTGTGAGCTACGTGAACGATGTAGTTCGTTTGAGCTGAAAAGTGACTGCCCTTACCTGAAACGAAGGCTTTATTGTAGGAAGACACAGAGCCTGGGATTTCACTCCATTTCTGAAGGGAAACACACAGCAGAGTTCTCATCCATAGGTCACACTCTGCTTTAGAGCAAGAAGCACGCTCTAGCTTTCTAGAGTCTCTAAGACAGCAGGAAACGTGAGTGTGCTGAGAACAAAGAACGGTGTTTCCTACACATACGGACCATATCTAGTCCATCTCTGCTTCTTAAACTGAGACAAAGAACTGGTCCTCTAACATCTGATGCTTGTCATTTAAGATGAGAAACGTGTGAGCTTCGTGAACTATGTAGATCGTTTGAGCTGTAAAGTAACTGCCCTTACCTGATTCGAAATCTTGCTTGTAGGAAGACTCAGAGCCTTGGAATTAACTCCATTTCTGAAGGGAAACACACAGCAGAGTTCTCTTCCATGGATCACACTCTGCTTTAGATCAAGAAGCACGCTCTTGCTTTCTAGTTTCTCTAATACAGCAGGAAACATGAGTGTGCTGAGAACAAAAGAACAGTGTTTCCTACACATACGGACCATATCTAGTCCAACTCTGCTTCTGAAACTGATACAAAGCACTCGTCCTATAACATCAGATGCTTGTCAGTTAAGATGAGAAACGTGTGAGCTTTGTGAACGATGTAGTTCTTTTGAGCTGTAAATTAACTGCCCTTACCTGATTCGAAGTCTTGCTTATAGGAAGACTCAGAGCGTGGGATTTAACTCCATTTCTGAAGGGAAACACACAGCAGAGTTCTCTTCCATGGATCACACTCTGCTTTAGAGCAAGAAGCACGCTCTACCTTTCTAGATTCTCTAATACAGCAGGAAACATGGTTATGTTCAGAACAAATAACTGTTTTTCCTACACATACAGACCATATCTAGTCCAACTCTGCTTCTGAAACTGATACAAAGCACTGGTCCTCTAACATTCAATGCTTGTCAGTTAAGATAAGAAACGTGTGAGCTTCGTGAACAATGTAGTTTGTTTGAGCTGTGAAGTAACTGCCCTTACCTGATTCGAAATCTTGCTTGGAGGACGACTCAGAGCCTGGGATTTAACTCCATTTCTGAAGGGAAATACACAGCAGAGTTCTCTTCCATGGATCACACTCTGCATTAGAGCAAGAAGCACGCTCTTGCTTTCTAGAATCTCTAATACAGCAGGAAACGTGAGTGTGCTGAGAACAAAAGAACAGTGTTTCCTACACATACGGAGCATATCTATTCCAACTGTGTTTCTGAAATTGATACAAAGCACTGGTCCTATAACATCCGAGCTTGTCAGTTAAGATGAGAAACATGTGAGCTTCGTGAACGATGTAGTTCGTTTGAGCTGTAAAGTAACTGCCCTTATGTGATTCGAAGTCTTGCTTATAGGAAGACTCAGAGCCTGGGATTTAACTCCATTTCTGAAGGGAAACACACAGCATAGTTCTCTTCTATCGATCACACTCTGCTTTAGAGCAAGAAGCACGCTCTAGCTTTCTAGAGTCTCTAAGACAGCAGGAAATGTGAATGTGCTGAGAACAAAAGAATGGTGTTTCCTACACATACGGACCATATCTAGTCCAACTCTGCTTCTGAAACTGATACAAAGCACTGGTCCTCTAACATCCGATGCTTGTCATTTAAGATGAGAATCGTGTGAGCTTCCTTAACGATGTAGTTCGTTTGAGCTGTAAAGTAACTGCCCTTACCTGATTCGAAGTCTTGCTTGTAGGAAGACTCAGAGCCTGGGATTTAACTCCATTTCTGAAGGGAAACACACAGCAGAGTTCTCTTCCATGGATCACACTCTGCTTTAGAGCGAGAAGCACGCTCTAGCTTTCTAGAGTCTCTAAGACAGCAGGAAATGTGTGTGTGGTGAGAACAAAAGAATGGTGTTTCCTACACATACGGACCATATCTATTCCAACTCTGCTTCTGAAACTGATACAAAGCACTGGTCCTATAACATCCGATGCTTGTCAGTTAAGATGAGAAACGTGTGAGCTTCGTGAACGATGTAGTTCGTTTGAGCTGAAAAGTGACTGCCCTTACATGAAACGAAGTCTTTATTGTAGGAAGACACAGAGCCTGGGATTTCACTCCATTTCTGAAGGGAAACACACAGCAGAGTTCTCATCCATAGGTCACACTCTGCTTTAGAGCAAGAAGCACGCTCTAGCTTTCTAGACTCTCTAAGACAGCAGGAAACGTGAGTGTGCTGAGAACAAAGAACGGTGTTTCCTACACATACGGACCATATCTAGTCCATCTCTGCTTCTTAAACTGAGACAAAGAACTGGTCCTCTAACATCTGATGCTTGTCATTTAAGATGAGAAACGTGTGAGCTTCGTGAACGATGTAGATCGTTTGAGCTGTAAAGTAACTGCCCTTACCTGATCTGAAATCTTGCTTGTAGGAAGACTCAGAGCCTTGGAATTAACTCCAATTCTGATGGGAAACACACAGCAGAGTTCTCTTCCATGGATCACACTCTGCTTTAGATCAAGAAGCACGCTCTTGCTTTCTAGTTTCTCTAATACAGCATGAAACGTGAGTGTGCTGAGAACAAAAGAACAGTGTTTCCTACACATACGGAGCATATCTAGTCCAACTCTGCTTCTGAAACTGATACAAAGCACTGGTCCTCTAACATCCAATGCTTGTCAGTTAAGATGAGAAACGTGTTAGGTTCGTGAACGATGTAGTTCCTTTGAGCTGAAAAGTGACTGCCCTTCCCTGAAACGAAGGCTTGCATGTTGGAAGACACAGAGCCTGGGATTTAACTCCATTTCTGAAGGGAAACACACAGCATAGTTCTCATCCATGGATCACACTCTGATTCAGAGCAAGAAGCACGCTCTTGCTTTCTAGATTCTCTAATACAGCAGGACAAGGGGTTGTGTTCAGAAAAAAAGAACTGTGTTTCCTACACATACGGACCATATCTAGTCCAACTCTGCTTGTGAAACTGAAACAAACCACAGGTCCACTAACATCCAATGCTTGTCAGTTAAGATGAGAAACGTGTGAGCTTGGTGAACGATGTAGTTCGTTTGAGCTGTAAAGTAACTGCCCTTACATGAAACGAAGTATTGCTTGTAGGAAGACTCAGAACCTGTGGTTTAACTCCATTTCTGAAGTGAAACACACAGCAGGGATCTCATATATACATCACACTCTGCTTTAAAGCAAGAAGGACGCTCTTGTTTATAGAATCTCTAAGACAGCAGGAAACATGAGTGTGATGAGAGGAAAAGAACGGTGTTTCCTACACATTCGGACCATATCGAGTCCAACTCTGCCTCTGAAATTGATACAAAGCTCAGGTCCTCTAACATCCAATGCTTGTCATTTAAGATGAGAAACGTGTGAGCTTCGTGAACGATGTAGTTCATTTGAGCTGAAAAGTGACTGCCCTTACCTGAAACGAAGTCTTTATTGTAGGAAGACACAGAGCCTGGGATTTAACTCCATTTCTGAAGGGAAACACACAGCCTAGTTCTCTTCCATGGATCACACTTTGCTTTAGAGCAAGAGGCACGCTCTTGCTTTCTAGAGTCTCTAATACAGCAGGAAACGTCAGTGTGCTAAGAACAAATGAACGGTGTTTCCTAAACATACAGACCATATATAGTCCAACACTGCTTCTGAAACTGAGAAAAAGCACTGGTCCTCTAACATTCGATGCTTGTCATTTAAGATGAGAAACGTGTGAGCTTCGTGAACGATGTAGTTCGTTTGAGCTGTAAAGTAACTGCCCTTACCTGAAACGAAGTGTTGCTTGTAGGAAGACTCAGAGCCTGGGATTTAACTCCATTTCTGAAGGGAAACACACAGCCTATTTCTCTTCCATGGATCACACTCTGCTTTAGAGCAAGAAGTACGCTCTACCTTTCTAGATTCTCTAATACAGCAGGAAACATGGTTATGTTCCGAACAAATAACTGTGTTTCCTACACATACAGACCATATCTAGTCCAACTCTGCTTCTGAAACTGATACAAAGCACTGGTCCTCTAACATCCAATGCTTGTCAGTTAAGATGAGAAACGTGTTAGGTTCGTGAACGATGTAGTTCCTGTGAGCTGAAAAGTGACTGCCCTTCCCTGAAACGAAGGCTTGCATGTTGGAAGACACAGAGCCTGGGATTTAACTCCATTTCTGAAGGGAAACACACAGCAGCGTCTTCATCCATGGATCACACTCTGCTTCAGAGCAAGAAGCACGCTGTTGCTTTCTAGATTCTCTAATATAGCAGGACACGTGGTTGTGTTCAGAAAAAAAGAACTGTGTTTCCTACACATAGGGACCATATCTAGTCCAACTCTGCTTGTGAAACTGAAACAAACCACAGGTCCACTAACATCCAATGCTTGTCAGTTAAGATGAGAAACGTGTGAGCTTGGTGAACGATGTAGTTCGTTTGAGCTGTAAAGTAACTGCCCTTACCTGAAACGAAGTATTGCTTGCAGGAAGACTCAGAACCTGGGATTTAACTCCATTTCTGAAGTGAAACACACAGCAGGGTTCTCATATATACATCACACTCTGCTTTAAAGCAAGAAGGACGCTCTTGTTTATAGAATCTCTAAGACAGCAGGAAACATGAGTGTGATGAGAGGAAAAGAACGGTGTTTCCTACACATTCGGACCATATCGAGTCCAACTCTGCCTCTGAAATTGATACAAAGCTCAGGTCCTCTAACATCCAATGCTTGTCATTTAAGATGAGAAACGTGTGAGCTTCGTGAACGATGTAGTTCATTTGAGCTGAAAAGTGACTGCCCTTACCTGAAACGAAGTCTTTATTGTAGGAAGACACAGAGCCTGGGATTTAACTCCATTTCTGAAGGGAAACACACAGCCTAGTTCTCTTCCATGGATCACACTTTGCTTTAGAGCAAGAGGCACGCTCTTGCTTTCTAGAGTCTCTAATACAGCAGGAAACGTCAGTGTGCTAAGAACAAATGAACGGTGTTTCCTAAACATACAGACCATATCTAGTCCAACACTGCTTCTGAAACTGAGAAAAAGCACTGGTCCTCTAACATCCGATGCTTGTCATTTAAGATGAGAAACGTTTGAGCTTCGTGAACGATGTAGTTCGTTTGAGCTGTAAAGTAACTGTCCTTACCTGATTCGAAGTCTTGCTTATAGGAAGACTCAGAGCCTGGGGTTTAACTCCATTTCTGAAGTGAAACACACAGCAGGGTTCTCATACATACATCACACTCTGCTTTAAAGCAAGAAGGACGCTCTTGCTTTCTAGAATCTCTAAGACAGCAGGAAACATGAGTGTGATGAGAGGAAAAGAACGGTGTTTCCTACACATTCGGACCATATCGAGTCCAACTCTGCCTGGTAAATTGATACAAAGCTCAGGTCCTCTAACATCCAATGCTTGTCATTTAAGATGAGAAACGTGTGAGCTTCGTGAAGGATGTAGTTCATTTGAGCTGAAAAGTGACTGCCGTTAACTGAAACGAAGTCTTTATTGTAAGAAGACACAGAGCCTGGCATTTAACTCCATTTCTGAAGGGAAACACACAGTATAGTTCTCTTCCATGGATCACACTCTGCTTTAGAGCAAGAAGCACGCTCTTGCTTTCTAGATTCTCTAATACAGCAGGAAACGTCAGTGTGCTAAGAACAAATGAAAGGTGTTTCCTAAACATACAGACCATATCTAGTCCAACACAGCTTCTGAAACTGATAGAAAGCACTGGTCCTCTAACATCCAATGCTTGTCAGTTAAGATATTAAACGTGTGAGCTTCGTGAACGATGTAGTTCTTTTGAGCTGTAAAGTAACTGCCCTAACCTGGTTCGAAGTCTTGCTTGTAGAAAGACTCAGAGCCTGGGATTTAACTCCATTTCTGAAGGGAAACACACAGCAGAGTTCTCTTCCATGGATCACACTCTGCTTTAGAGCAAGAAGCACGCTCTAGCTTTCTAGAGTCTCTAAGACAGCAGGAAATGTGAGTATGCTGAGAACAAAAGAATGGTGTTTCCTACACATACGGACCATATCTATTCCAACTCTGTCTCTGAAACTGATACAAAGCACTGGTCCTATAACATCCGATGCTTGTCAGTTAAGATGAGAAACGTGTGAGCTACGTGAACGATGTAGTTCGTTTGAGCTGAAAAGTTACTGCCCTTACCTGAAACGAAGTCTTTATTGTAGGAAGACACAGAGCCTGGGATTTCACTCCATTTCTGAAGGGAAACACACAGCAGAGTTCTCATCCATAGGTCACACTCTGCTTTAGAGCAAGAAGCACGCTCTAGCTTTCTAGAGTCTCTAAGACAGCAGGAAACGTGAGTGTGCTGAGAACAAAGAACGGTGTTTCCTACACATACGGACCATATCTAGTCCATCTCTGCTTCTTAAACTGAGACAAAGAACTGGTCCTCTAACATCTGATGCTTGTCATTTAAGATGAGAAACGTGTGAGCTTCGTGAACTATGTAGATCGTTTGAGCTGTAAAGTAACTGCCCTTACCTGATTCGAAATCTTGCTTGTAGGAAGACTCAGAGCCTTGGAATTAACTCCATTTCTGAAGGGAAACACACAGCAGAGTTCTCTTCCATGGATCACACTCTGCTTTAGATCAAGAAGCACGCTCTTGCTTTCTAGTTTCTCTAATACAGCAGGAAACGTGAGTGTGCTGAGAACAAAAGAACAGTGTTTCCTACACATACGGACCATATCTAGTCCAACTCTGCTTCTGAAACTGATACAAAGCACTCGTCCTATAACATCAGATGCTTGTCAGTTAAGATGAGAAACGTGTGAGCTTTGTGAACGATGTAGTTCTTTTGAGCTGTAAATTAACTGCCCTTACCTGATTCGAAGTCTTGCTCATAGGAAGACTCAGAGCGTGGGATTTAACTCCATTTCTGAAGGGAAACACACAGCAGAGTTCTCTTCCATGGATCACACTCTGCTTTAGAGCAAGAAGCACGCTCTACCTTTCTAGATTCTCTAATACAGCAGGAAACATGGTTATGTTCAGAACAAATAACTGTGTTTCCTACACATACAGACCATATCTAGTCCAACTCTGCTTCTGAAACTGATACAAAGCACTGGTCCTCTAACATTCAATGCTTGTCAGTTAAGATAAGAAACGTGTGAGCTTCGTGAACAATGTAGTTTGTTTGAGCTGTGAAGTAACTGCCCTTACCTGATTCGAAATCTTGCTTGGAGGACGACTCAGAGCCTGGGATTTAACTCCATTTCTGAAGGGAAATACACAGCAGAGTTCTCTTCCATGGATCACACTCTGCATTAGAGCAAGAAGCACGCTCTTGCTTTCTAGAATCTCTAATACAGCAGGAAACGTGAGTGTGCTGAGAACAAAAGAACAGTGTTTCCTACACATACGGAGCATATCTATTCCAACTGTGTTTCTGAAACTGATACAAAGCACTGGTCCTATAACATCCAAGCTTGTCAGTTAAGATGAGAAACATGTGAGCTTCGTGAACGATGTAGTTCGTTTGAGCTGTAAAGTAACTGCCCTTATGTGATTCGAAGTCTTGCTTATAGGAAGACTCAGAGCCTGGGATTTAACTCCATTTCTGAAGGGAAACACACAGCATAGTTCTCATCCATGGATCACACTCTGCTTCAGAGCAAGAAGCACGCTCTTGCTTTCAAGATTCTATAATACAGCAGGACACCTGGTTGTGTTCAGAAAAAAAGAACTGTGTTTCCTACACATATGGACCATATCTAGTCCAACTCTGCTTGTGAAACTGAAACAAACCACAGGTCCACTAACATCCAATGCTTGTCAGTTCAGAAGAGAAACGTGTGAGCTTCGTGAACGATGTAGTTGGTTTGAGCTGTAAAGTAACTGCCCTTACCTGAAACGAAGTCTTGTTTGTAGGAAGACTCAGAGCCTGGGATTTAACTCCATTTCTGAAGTGAAACACACAGCAGAATTCTTATCCATTGATCACACTCTGCTTTAGAGCAAGAAGCACGCTCTAGCTTTCTAGAGTCTCTAAGACAGCAGGAAACGTGAGTGTGCTGAGAACAAAAGAACGGTGTTTCCTACACATACGGACCATATCTATTCCAACTCTGCTTCTGAAACTGATACAAAGCACTGGTCCTACAACATCCGATGCTTGTCATTTAAGATGAGAAACGTGTGAGCTTCGTGAACGATGTAGATCGTTTGAGCTGTAAAGTAACTGCCCTTACCTGATTCGAAGTCTTGCTTATAGGAAGACTCAGAGCCCGGGATTTAACTCCATTTCTGAAGGGAAACACACAGCAGAGTTCTCTTCCATGGATCACACTCTGCTTTAGAGCAAGAAGTACGCTCTACCTTTCTAGATTCTCTAATACAGCAGGAAACATGGTTATGTTCAGAACAAATAACTGTGTTTCCTACACATACAGACCATATCTAGTCCAACTCTGCTTCTGAAACTGATACAAAGCACTGGTCCTCTAACATCCAATGCTTGTCAGTTAAGATGAGAAACGTGTTAGGTTCGTGAACGATGTAGTTCCTTTGAGCTGAAAAGTGACTGCCCTTCCCTGAAACGAAGGCTTGCATGTTGGAAGACACAGAGCCTGGGATTTAACTCCATTTCTGAAGGGAAACACACAGCAGCGTCTTCATCCATGGATCACACTCTGCTTCAGAGCAAGAAGCACGCTGTTGCTTTCTAGATTCTCTAATATAGCAGGACACGTGGTTGTGTTCAAAAAAAAAGAACTGTGTTTCCTACACATAGGGACCATATCTAGTCCAACTCTGCTTGTGAAACTGAAACAAACCACAGGTCCACTAACATCCAATGCTTGTCAGTTAAGATGAGAAACGTGTGAGCTTGGTGAACGATGTAGTTCGTTTGAGCTGTAAAGTAACTGCCCTTACCTGAAACGAAGTATTGCTTGCAGGAAGACTCAGAACCTGGGGTTTAACTCCATTTCTGAAGTGAAACACACAGCAGGGTTCTCATATATACATCACACTCTGCTTTAAAGCAAGAAGGACGCTCTTGTTTATAGAATCTCTAAGACAGCAGGAAACATGAGTGTGATGAGAGGAAAAGAACGGTGTTTCCTACACATTCAGACCATATCGAGTCCAACTCTGCCTCTGAAATTGATACAAAGCTCAGGTCCTCTAACATCCAATGCTTGTCATTTAAGATGAGAAACGTGTGAGCTTCGTGAAGGATGTAGTTCATTTGAGCTGAAAAGTGACTGCCCTTACCTGAAACGAAGTCTTTATTGTAGGAAGACACAGAGCCTGGGATTTAACTCCATTTCTGAAGGGAAACACACAGCCTAGTTCTCTTCCATGGATCACACTTTGCTTTAGAGCAAGAGGCACGCTCTTGCTTTCTAGAGTCTCTAATACAGCAGGAAACGTCAGTGTGCTAAGAACAAATGAACGGTGTTTCCTAAACCTACAGACCATATCTAGTCCAACACTGCTTCTGAAACTGAGAAAAAGCACTGGTCCTCTAACATCCGATGCTTGTCATTTAAGATGAGAAACGTGTGAGCTTCGTGAACGATGTAGTTCGTTTGAGCTGTAAAGTAACTGCCCTTACCTGATTCGAAATCTTGCTTGTAGGAAGACTCAGAGCCTGGGGTTTAACTCCATTTCTGAAGTGAAACACACAGCAGGGTTCTCATATATACATCACACTCTGCTTTAAAGCAAGAAGGACGCTCTTGCTTTCTAGAATCTCTAAGACAGCAGGAAACATGAGTGTGATGAGAGGAAAAGAACGGTGTTTCCTACACATTCGGACCATATCAAGTCCAAATCTGCCTGGTAAATTCATACAAAGCTCAGGTCCTCTAACATCCAATTCTTGTCATTTAAGATGAGAAACGTGTGAGCTTCATGAAGGATGTAGTTCATTTGAGCTGAAAAGTGACTGCCCTTACCTGAAACGAAATCTTTATTGTAAGAAGACACAGAGCCTGGCATTTAACTCCATTTCTGAAGGGAAACACACAGTATAGTTCTCTTCCATGGATCACACTCTGCTTTAGAGCAAGAAGCACGCTCTAGCTTTCTAGAATCTCTAAGACAGCAGGAAATGTGAGTGTGGTGAGAACAAAAGAATGGTGTTTCCTACACATACGGACGATATCTATTCCAACTCTGCTTCTTAAACTGAGACAAAGAACTGGTCCTCTAACATCTGATGCTTGTCATTTAAGATGAGAAACGTGTGAGCTTCGTGAACGATGCAGATCGTTTGAGCTGTAAAGTAACTGCCCTTACCTGATTCGAAATCTTGCTTGTAGGAAGACTCAGAGCCTTGGAATTAACTCCATTTCTGAAGGGAAACACACAGCAGAGTTCTCTTCCATGGATCACACTCTGCTTTAGATCAAGAAGCACGCTCTTGCTTTCTAGTTTCTCTAATACAGCAGGAAACGTGAGTGTGCTGAGTACAAAAGAACAGTGTTTCCTACACATACGGACCATATCTAGTCCAACTCTGCTTCTGAAACTGATACAAAGCACTGGTCCTATAACATCAGATGCTTGTCAGTTAAGATGAGAAACGTGTGAGCTTTGTGAGCGATGTAGTTCTTTTGAGCTGTAAAGTAACTGCCCTTACCTGATTCGAAGTCTTGCTTATAGGAAGACTCAGAGCGTGGGATTTAACTCCATTTCTGAAGGGAAACACACAGCAGAGTTCTCTTCCATGGATCACACTCTGCATTAGAGCAAGAAGCACGCTCTTGCTTTCTAGAATCTCTAATACAGCAGGAAACGTGAGTGTGCTGAGAACAAAAGAACAGTGTTTCCTACACATACGGACCATATCTATTCCAACTGTGTTTCTGAAACTGATACAAAGCACTGGTCCTATAACATCCGAGCTTGTCAGTTAAGATGAGAAACATGTGAGCTTCGTGAACGATGTAGTTCGTTTGAGCTGTAAAGTAACTGCCCTTACCTGAAACGAAGTATTGCTTGCAGGAAGACTCAGAACCTGGGGTTTAACTCCATTTCTGAAGTGAAACACACAGCAGGGTTCTCATATATACATCACACTCTGCTTTAAAGCAAGAAGGACGCTCTTGTTTATAGAATCTCTAAGACAGCAGGAAACATGAGTGTGATGAGAGGAAAAGAACGGTGTTTCCTACACATTCAGACCATATCGAGTCCAACTCTGCCTCTGAAATTGATACAAAGCTCAGGTCCTCTAACATCCAATGCTTGTCATTTAAGATGAGAAACGTGTGAGCTTCGTGAAGGATGTAGTTCATTTGAGCTGAAAAGTGACTGCCCTTACCTGAAACGAAGTCTTTATTGTAGGAAGACACAGAGCCTGGGATTTAACTCCATTTCTGAAGGGAAACACACAGCCTAGTTCTCTTCCATGGATCACACTTTGCTTTAGAGCAAGAGGCACGCTCTTGCTTTCTAGAGTCTCTAATACAGCAGGAAACGTCAGTGTGCTAAGAACAAATGAACGGTGTTTCCTAAACCTACAGACCATATCTAGTCCAACACTGCTTCTGAAACTGAGAAAAAGCACTGGTCCTCTAACATCCGATGCTTGTCATTTAAGATGAGAAACGTGTGAGCTTCGTGAACGATGTAGTTCGTTTGAGCTGTAAAGTAACTGCCCTTACCTGATTCGAAATCTTGCTTGTAGGAAGACTCAGAGCCTGGGGTTTAACTCCATTTCTGAAGTGAAACACACAGCAGGGTTCTCATATATACATCACACTCTGCTTTAAAGCAAGAAGGACGCTCTTGCTTTCTAGAATCTCTAAGACAGCAGGAAACATGAGTGTGATGAGAGGAAAAGAACGGTGTTTCCTACACATTCGGACCATATCAAGTCCAAATCTGCCTGGTAAATTCATACAAAGCTCAGGTCCTCTAACATCCAATTCTTGTCATTTAAGATGAGAAACGTGTGAGCTTCATGAAGGATGTAGTTCATTTGAGCTGAAAAGTGACTGCCCTTACCTGAAACGAAATCTTTATTGTAAGAAGACACAGAGCCTGGCATTTAACTCCATTTCTGAAGGGAAACACACAGTATAGTTCTCTTCCATGGATCACACTCTGCTTTAGAGCAAGAAGCACGCTCTAGCTTTCTAGAATCTCTAAGACAGCAGGAAATGTGAGTGTGGTGAGAACAAAAGAATGGTGTTTCCTACACATACGGACGATATCTATTCCAACTCTGCTTCTTAAACTGAGACAAAGAACTGGTCCTCTAACATCTGATGCTTGTCATTTAAGATGAGAAACGTGTGAGCTTCGTGAACGATGCAGATCGTTTGAGCTGTAAAGTAACTGCCCTTACCTGATTCGAAATCTTGCTTGTAGGAAGACTCAGAGCCTTGGAATTAACTCCATTTCTGAAGGGAAACACACAGCAGAGTTCTCTTCCATGGATCACACTCTGCTTTAGATCAAGAAGCACGCTCTTGCTTTCTAGTTTCTCTAATACAGCAGGAAACGTGAGTGTGCTGAGTACAAAAGAACAGTGTTTCCTACACATACGGACCATATCTAGTCCAACTCTGCTTCTGAAACTGATACAAAGCACTGGTCCTATAACATCAGATGCTTGTCAGTTAAGATGAGAAACGTGTGAGCTTTGTGAGCGATGTAGTTCTTTTGAGCTGTAAAGTAACTGCCCTTACCTGATTCGAAGTCTTGCTTATAGTAAGACTCAGAGCGTGGGATTTAACTCCATTTCTGAAGGGAAACACACAGCAGAGTTCTCTTCCATGGATCACACTCTGCATTAGAGCAAGAAGCACGCTCTTGCTTTCTAGAATCTCTAATACAGCAGGAAACGTGAGTGTGCTGAGAACCAAAGAACAGTGTTTCCTACACATACGGACCATATCTATTCCAACTGTGTTTCTGAAACTGATACAAAGCACTGGTCCTATAACATCCGAGCTTGTCAGTTAAGATGAGAAACATGTGAGCTTCGTGAACGATGTAGTTCGTTTGAGCTGTAAAGTAACTGCCCTTACGTGATTCGAAGTCTTGCTTATAGGAAGACTCAGAGCCTGGGATTTAACTCCATTTCTGAAGGGAAACACACAGCATAGTTCTCTTCCATGGATCACACTCTGCTTCAGAGCAAGAAGCTCGCTCTTGCTTTCTAGATTCTCTAATACAGCAGGACACGTGGTTGTGTTCAGAAAAAAAGAACTGTGTTTCCTACACATACGGACCATATCTAGTCCAACTCTGCTTGTGAAACTGAAACAAACCACAGGTCCACTAACATCCAATGCTTGACAGTTCAGAAGAGAAACGTGTGAGCTTCGTGAACGATGTAGTTGGTTTGAGCTGTAAAGTAACTGCCCTTACCTGAAACGAAGTCTTGTTTGTAGGAAGACTCAGAGGCTGGGATTTAATTCCATTTCTGAAGTGAAACACACAGCAGAATTCTTATCCATTGATCAAACTCTGCTTTAGAGCAAGAAGCGCGCTCTAGCTTTCTAGAGTCTCTAAGACAGCAGGAAACGTGAGTGTGCTGAGAACAAAAGAACGGTGTTTCCTACACATACGGACCATATCTATTCCAACTCTGCTTCTGAAACTGATACAAAGCACTGGTCCTACAACATCCGATGCTTGTCATTTAAGATGAGAAACATGTGAGCTTCGTGAATGATGTAGATCGTTTGAGCTGTAAAGTAACTGCCCTTACCTGATTCGAAGTCTTGCTTATAGGAAGACTCAGAGCCTGGGATTTAACTCCATTTCTGAAGGGAAACACACAGCAGAGTTCTCTTCCATGGATCACACTCTGCTTTAGAGCAAGAAGCACGCTCTAGCTTTCTAGATTCTCTAATACAGCAGGAAACATGGTTATGTTCAGAACAAATAACTGTGTTTCCTACACATACAGACCATATCTAGTGCAACTCTGCTTCTGAAACTGATACAAAGCACTGGTCCTCTAACATCCAATGCTTGTCAGTTAAGATGAGAAACGTGTTAGCTTCATGAACGATGTAGTTCCTTTGAGCTGAAAAGTGACTGCCCTTCCCTGAAACGAAGGCTTGCATGTTGGAAGACACAGAGCCTGGGATTTAACTCCATTTCTGAAGGGAAACACACAGCAGTGTCTTCATCCATGGATCACACTCTGCTTCAGAGCAAGAAGCACGCTGTTGCTTTCTAGATTCTCTAATAAAGCAGGACACGTGGTTGTGTTCAGAAAAAAAGAACTGTGTTTCCTACACATACGGACCATATCTAGTCCAACTCTGCTTGTGAAACTGAAACAAACCACAGGTCCACTAACATCCAATGCTTGTCAGTTAAGATGAGAAACGTGTGAGCTTGGTGAACGATGTAGTTCGTTTGAGCTGAAAAGTGACTGCCCTTACCTGAAATGAAGGCTTGCATGTTGGAAGACACAGAGCCTGGGATTTAACTCCATTTCTGAAGGGAAACACACAGCAGAGTTCTCATCCATAGGTCACACTCTGCTTTAGAGCAAGAAGCACGCTCTAGATTTCTAGAGTCTCTAAGACAGCAGGAAACGTGAGTGTGCTGAGAACAAGGGAACAGTGTTTCCTACACATTCGGACCATATTGAGTCCAACTCTGCCTTAGAAATTGAAACAAAGCTCAGGTCCTCTAACATCCAATGCTTGTCATTTAAGATGAGAAACGTGTGAGCTTCGTGAAGGATGTAGTTCATTTGAGCTGAAAAGTGACTGCCCTTACCTGAAACGAATTCTTTATTGTAGGAAGACACAGAGCCTGGGATTTCACTGCATTTCTGAAGGGAAACACACAGCAGAGTTCTCTTCCATGGATCACACTCTGCTTTAGATCAAGAAGCACGCTCTTGCTTTCTAGTTTCTCTAATACAGCAGGAAACGTGAGTGTGCTGAGAACAAAACAACAGTGTTTCCTACACATACGGACCATATCTAGTCCAACTCTGCTTCTGAAACTGATACAAAGCACTGGTCCTCTAACATCCAATGCTTGTCAGTTAAGATGAGAAACGTGTTAGGTTCGTAAACGATGTAGTTCCTTTGAGCTGAAAAGTGACTGCCCTTCCCTGAAACGAAGGCTTGCATGTTGGAAGACACAGAGCCTGGGATTTAACTCCATTTCTGAAGGGAAACACACAGCATAGTTCTCATCCATGGATCACACTCTGATTCAGAGCAAGAAGCACGCTCTTGCTTTCTAGATTCTTTAATACAGCAGGACACGGGGTTGTGTTCAGAAAAAAAGAACTGTGTTTCCTACACATACGGACCATATCTAGTCCAACTCTGCTTGTGAAACTGAAACAAACCACAGGTCCACTAACATCCAATGCTTGTCAGTTAAGATGAGAAACGTGTGAGCTTGGTGAACGATGTAGTTCGTTTGAGCTGTAAAGTAACTGCCCTTACCTGAAACGAAGTATTGCTTGTAGGAAGACTCAGAACCTGGGGTTTAACTCCATTTCTGAAGTGAAACACACAGCAGGGTTCTCATATATACATCACACTCTGCTTTAAAGCAAGAAGGACGCTCTTGTTTATAGAATCTCTAAGACAGCAGGAAACATGAGTGTGATGAGAGGAAAAGAACGGTGTTTCCTACACATTCGGACCATATCGAGTCCAACTCTGCCTCTGAAATTGATACAAAGCTCAGGTCCTCTAACATCCAATGCTTGTCATTTAAGATGAGAAACGTGTGAGCTTCGTGAACGATGTAGTTCATTTGAGCTGAAAAGTGACTGCCCTTACCTGAAACGAAGTCTTTATTGTAGGAAGACACAGAGCCTGGGATTTAACTCCATTTCTGAAGGGAAACACACAGCATAGTTCTCTTCCATGGATCACACTTTGCTTTAGAGCAAGAGGCACGCTCTTGCTTTCTAGAGTCTCTAATACAGCAGGAAACGTCAGTGTACTAAGAACAAATGAACGGTGTTTCCTAAACATACAGACCATATCTAGTCCAACACTGCTTCTGAAACTGAGAAAAAGCACTGGTCCTCTAACATCCGATGCTTGTCATTTAAGATGAGAAACGTGTGAGCTTCGTGAACGATGTAGTTCGTTTGAGCTGTAAAATAACTGCCCTTACCTGATTCGAAATCTTGCTTGTAGGAAGACTCAGAGCCTGGGGTTTAACTCCATTTCTGAAGTGAAACACACAGCAGGGTTCTCATATATACATCACAATCTGCTTTAAAGCAAGAAGGACGCTCTTGCTTTCTAGAATCTCTAAGACAGCAGGAAACATGAGTGTGATGAGAGGAAAAGAACGGTGTTTCCTACACATTCGGACAATATCGAGTCCAACTCTGCCTGGTAAATTGATACAAAGCTCAGGTCCTCTAACATCCAATTCTTGTCATTTAAGATGAGAAACGTGTGAGCTTCGTGAAGGATGTAGTTCATTTGAGCTGAAAAGTGACTGCCCTTACCTGAAACGAAGTCTTTATTGTAAGAAGACACAGAGCCTGGCATTTAACTCCATTTCTGAAGGGAAACACACAGTATAGTTCTCTTCCATGGATCACACTCTGCTTTAGAGCAAGAAGCACGCTCTCGCTTTCTAGAGTCTCTAAGACAGCAGGAAATGTGAGTGTGGTGAGAACAAAAGAATGGTGTTTCCTACACATACGGACCATATCTATTCCAACTCTGCTTCTTAAACTGAGACAAAGAAATGGTCCTCTAACATCTGATGCTTGTCATTTAAGATGAGAAACGTGTGAGCTTCGTGAACGATGTAGATCGTTTGAGCTGTAAAGTAACTGCCCTTACCTGATTCGAAATCTTGCTTGTAGGAAGACTCAGAGCCTTGGAATTAACTCCATTTCTGAAGGGAAACACACAGCAGAGTTCTCTTCCATGGATCACACTCTGCTTTAGATCAAGAAGCACGCTCTTGCTTTCTAGTTTCTCTAATACAGCAGGAAACGTGAGTGTGCTGAGAACAAAAGAACAGTGTTTCCTACACATACGGACCATATCTAGTCCAACTCTGCTTCTGAAACTGATACAAAGCACTGGTCCTATAACATCAGATGCTTGTCAGTTAAGATGCGAAACGTGTGAGCTTTGTGAACGATGTAGTTCTTTTGAGCTGTAAAGTAACTGCCCTTACCTGATTCGAAGTCTTGCTTATAGGAAGACTGAGAGCGTGGGATTTAACTCCATTTCTGAAGGGAAACTCACAGCAGAGTTCTCTTCCATGGACACACTCTGCTTTAGAGCAAGAAGCACGCTCTACCTTTCTAGATTCTCTAATACAGCAGGAAACATGGTTATGTTCAGAACAAATAACTGTGTTTCCTACACATACATACCATATCTAGTCCAACTCTGCTTCTGAAACTGATACAAAGCACTGGTCCTCTAACATTCAATGCTTGTCAGTTAAGATAAGAAACGTGTGAGCTTCGTGAACGATGTAGTTTGTTTGAGCTGTGAAGTAACTGCCCTTACCTGATTCGAAATCTTGCTTGGAGGAAGACTCAGAGCCTGGGATTTAACTCCATTTCTGAAGGGAAATACACAGCAGAGTTCTCTTCCATGGATCACACTCTGCATTAGAGCAAGAAGCACGCTCTTGCTTTCTAGAATCTCTAATACAGCAGGAAACGTGAGTGTGCTGAAAACAAAAGAACAGTGTTTCCTACACATACGGACCATATCTATTCCAACTGTGTTTCTGAAACTGATACAAAGCACTGGTCCTATAACATCCGAGCTTGTCAGTTAAGATGAGAAACATGTGAGCTTCGTGAACGATGTAGTTCGTTTGAGCTGTAAAGTAACTGCCCTTACGTGATTCGAAGTCTTGCTTATAGGAAGACTCAGAGCCTGGGATTTAACTCCATTTCTGAAGGGAAACACACAGCATACTTCTCATCCATGGATCACACTCTGCTTCAGAGCAAGAAGCTCGCTCTTGCTTTCTAGATTCTCTAATACAGCAGGACACGTGGTTGTGTTCAGAAAAAAAGAACTGTGTTTCCTACACATACGGACCATATCTAGTCCAACTCTGCTTGTGAAACTGAAACAAACCACAGGTCCACTAACATCCAATGCTTGTCAGTTCAGAAGAGAAACGTGTGAGCTTCGTGAACGATGTAGTTGGTTTGAGCTGTAAAGTAACTTCCCTCACCTGAAACGAAGTCTTGTTTGTAGGAAGACTCAGAGCCTGGGATTTAACTCCATTTCTGAAGTGAAACACACAGCAGAATTCTTATCCATTGATCACACTCTGCTTTAGAGCAAGAAGCACGCTCTAGCTTTCTAGAATCTCTAAGACAGCAAGAAACGTGAGTGTGCTGAGAACAAAAGAACGGTGTTTCCTACACATACGGACCATATCTATTCCAACTCTGCTTCTGAAACTGATACAAAGCACTGGTCCTACAACATCCGATGCTTGTCATTTAAGATGAGAAACGTGTGAGCTTCGTGAACGATGTAGATCGTTTGAGCTGTAAAGTAACTGCCCTTACCTGATTCGAAGTCTTGCTTATAGGAAGACTCAGAGCCTGGGATTTAACTCCATTTCTGAAGGGAAACACACAGCAGAGTTCTCTTCCATGGATCACACTCTGCTTTAGAGCAAGAAGCACGCTCTAGCTTTCTAGACTCTCTAATACAGCAGGAAACATGGTTATGTTCAGAACAAATAACTGTGTTTCCTACACATACAGACCATATCTAGTCCAACTCTGCTTCTGAAACTGATACAAAGCACTGGTCCTCTAACATCCAATGCTTGTCAGTTAAGATGAGAAACGTGTTAGCTACATGAACGATGTAGTTCCTTTGAGCTGAAAAGTGACTGCCCTTCCCTGAAACGAAGGCTTGCATGTTGGAAGACACAGAGCCTGGGATTTATCTCCATTTCTGAAGGGAAACACACAGCAGTGTCTTCATCCATGGATCACACTCTGCTTCAGAGCAAGAAGCACGCTGTTGCTTTCTAGATTCTCTAATACAACAGGACACGTGGTTGTATTCAGAAAAAAAGAACTGTGTTTCCTACACATACGGACCATATCTAGTCCAACTCTGCTTGTGAAACTGAAACAAACCACAGGTCCACTAACATCCAATGCTTGTCAGTTAAGATGAGAAACGTGTGAGCTTGGTGAACGATGTAGTTCGTTTGAGCTGTAAAGTAACTGCCCTTACCTGAAACGAAGTATTGCTTGTAGGAAGACTCAGAACCTGGGGTTTAACTCCATTTCTGAAGTGAAACACACAGCAGGGTTCTCATATATCCATCACACTCTGCTTTAAAGCAAGAAGGACGCTCTTGTTTATAGAATCTCTAAGACAGCAGGAAACATGAGTGTGTTGAGAACAAAAGAACTGTGTTTCCTACACATTCGGACCATATCGAGTCCAACTTTGCCTCTGAAATTGATACAAAGCTCAGGTCCTCTAACATCCAATGCTTGTCATTTAAGATGAGAAACGTGTGAGCTTCGTGAAGGATGTAGTTCATTTGAGCTGAAACGTGACTGCCCTTACCTGAATCGAAGTCTTTATTATAAGAAGACACAGAGCCTGGCATTTAACTCCATTTCTGAAGGGAAACACACAGTATAGTTCTCTTCCATGGATCACACTCTGCTTTAGAGCAAGAAGCACGCTCTTGCTTTCTAGATTCTCTAATACAGCAGGAAACGTCAGTGTGCTAAGAACAAATGAACGGTGTTTCCTAAACATACAGACCATATCTAGTCCAACACAGCTTCTGAAACTGATAGAAAGCACTGGTCCTCTAACATCCAATGCTTGTCAGTTAAGATATTAAACGTGTGAGCTTCGTAAACGATGTAGTTCTTTTGAGCTGTAAAGTAACTGCCCTAACCTGATTCGAAGTCTTGCTTGTAGAAAGACTCAGAGTCTGGGATTTAACTCCATTTCTGAAGGGAAACACACAGCAGAGTTCTCTTCCATGGATCACACTCTGCTTTAGAGCAAGAAGCACGCTCTAGCTTTCTAGAATCTCTAAGACAGCAGGAAATGTGAGTGTGCTGAGAACAAAAGAACGGTCTTTCCTACACATACGGACCATATCTAGTCCAACTCTGCCTCTGAAACTGATACAAAGAAATGCTCCTATAAGATCCGATGCTTGTCAGTTAAGATGAGAAACGTGTGAGCTTCGTGAACGATGTAGTTCGTTTGAGCTGAAAAGTGACTGCCCTTACCTGAAACGAAGGCTTGCATTTTGGAAGACACAGAGCCTGGGATTTAACTCCATTTCTGAAGGGAAACACACAGCAGAGTTCTCATCCATAGGTCACACTCTGCTTTAGAGCAAGAAGCACGCTCTAGCTTTCTAGAGTCTCTAAGACAGCAGGAAACGTGAGTGTGCTGAGAACAAAGGAACGGTGTTTCCTACACATTCGGACCATATTGAGTCCAACTCTGCCTCAGAAATTGAAACAAAGCTCAGGTCCTCTAACATCCAATGCTTGTCATTTAAGATGAGAAACGTGTGAGCTTCGTGAAGGATGTAGTTCATTTGAGCTGAAAAGTGACTGCCCTTACCTGAAACGAATTCTTTATTGTAGGAAGACACAGAGCCTGGGATTTCACTGCATTTCTGAAGGGAAACACACAGCATAGTTCTCTTCTATCGATCACACTCTGCTTTAGAGCAAGAAGCACGCTCTAGCTTTCTAGAGTCTCTAAGACAGCAGGAAATGTTAGTGTGCTGAGAACAAAAGAATGGTGTTTCCTACACATACGGACCATATCTAGTCCAACTCTGCTTCTGAAACTGATACAAAGAACTGTTCCTCTAACATCCGATGCTTGTCATTTAAGATGAGAATCGTGTGAGCTTCCTTAACGATGTAGTTCGTTTGAGCTGTAAAGTAACTGCCCTTACCTGATTCGAAGTCTTGCTTGTAGGAAGACTCAGAGCCTGGATTTAACTCCATTTCTGAAGGGAAACACACAGCAGAGTTCTCTTCCATGGATCACACTCTACTTTAGAGCAAGTAGCACGCTCTAGCATTCTAGATTCTCTAATACAGCAGGAAACATGGTTATGTTCAGAACAAAAGAACTATGTTTCCTACACATACGGACCATATCTAGTCCAACTCTGCTTCTGAAACTGATACAAAGCACTGTTCCTCTAACATCCAATGCTTGTCACTTAAGATGAGAAACGTGTTAGCTTCGTGAACGATGTAGTTCGTTTGAGATATAAAGTGACTGCCCTTACTTGTAAGGAATTCTTGCATGTAGGAAGACACCGAGCCTGGAATTTCACTCCATTTCTGAAGGGAAACACACAATTGAGTTGTCATATATAGATCACACTATGCTTTAGAGCAACAAGCACGCTCTTGCTTTCCAGAGTCACTAAGACAGCAGGAAACCTGAGTGTGCTGAGATCAAAAGAACGGTGTTTTCTACACATACGGACCATATCTAATACAACTCTGCTTCTGAAACTGATACAAAACACTGGTCCTCTAATATCCAATGCTTGTCAGTTAAGATGAGAAACGTGTGAGCTTCGTGAACGATGTAGTTCGTTTGAGCTGAAAAGTGACTGCCCTTACCTGAATCGAAGTCTTTATTGTAGGAAGACATAGAGCCTGGGATTTCACTCCATTTCTGAAGGGAAACACACAGCAGAGTTCTCATCCATAGGTCACACTCCTCTTTAGAGCAAGAAGCACGCTCTAGCTTTCTAGAGTCTCTAAGACAGCAGGAAACGTGAGTGTGCTGAGAACAAAGGAACGGTGTTTCCTACACATACGGACCATATCTAGTCCATCTCTGCTTCAGAAACTGAGACAAAGCACTGGTCCTCTAACATCCGATGTTTGTCATTTAAGATGAGAAACGTGTGAGCTTCGTGAACGATGTAGTTCATTTGAGCTGTAAAGTAACTGCCCTTACCTGATTCGAAGTCTTGCTTATAGGAAGACTCAGAGCCTGGGATTTAACTCCATTTCTGAAGGGAAACACACAGCAGAGTTCTCTTCCATGGATCACACTCTGCTTTAGAGCAAGAAGCACGCTCTAGCTTTCTAGACTCTCTAATACAGCAGGAAACATGGTTATGTTCAGAACAAATAACTGTGTTTCCTACACATACAGACCATATCTAGTCCAACTCTGCTTCTGAAACTGATACAAAGCACTGGTCCTCTAACATCCAATGCTTGTCAGTTAAGATGAGAAACGTGTTAGCTACATGAACGATGTAGTTCCTTTGAGCTGAAAAGTGACTGCCCTTCCCTGAAACGAAGGCTTGCATGTTGGAAGACACAGAGCCTGGGATTTATCTCCATTTCTGAAGGGAAACACACAGCAGTGTCTTCATCCATGGATCACACTCTGCTTCAGAGCAAGAAGCACGCTGTTGCTTTCTAGATTCTCTAATACAACAGGACACGTGGTTGTATTCCGAAAAAAAGAACTGTGTTTCCTACACATACGGACCATATCTAGTCCAACTCTGCTTGTGAAACTGAAACAAACCACAGGTCCACTAACATCCAATGCTTGTCAGTTAAGATGAGAAACGTGTGAGCTTGGTGAACGATGTAGTTCGTTTGAGCTGTAAAGTAACTGCCCTTACCTGAAACGAAGTATTGCTTGTAGGAAGACTCAGAACCTGGGGTTTATCTCCATTTCTGAAGTGAAACACACAGCAGGGTTCTCATATATCCATCACACTCTGCTTTAAAGCAAGAAGGACGCTCTTGTTTATAGAATCTCTAAGACAGCAGGAAACATGAGTGTGCTGAGAACAAAAGAACTGTGTTTCCTACACATTCGGACCATATCGAGTCCAACTTTGCCTCTGAAATTGATACAAAGCTCAGGTCCTCTAACATCCAATGCTTGTCATTTAAGATGAGAAACGTGTGAGCTTCGTGAAGGATGTAGTTCATTTGAGCTGAAACGTGACTGCCCTTACCTGAATCGAAGTCTTTATTATAAGAAGACACAGAGCCTGGCATTTAACTCCATTTCTGAAGGGAAACACACAGTATAGTTCTCTTCCATGGATCACACTCTGCTTTAGAGCAAGAAGCACGCTCTTGCTTTCTAGATTCTCTAATACAGCAGGAAACGTCAGTGTGCTAAGAACAAATGAACGGTGTTTCCTAAACATACAGACCATATCTAGTCCAACACAGCTTCTGAAACTGATAGAAAGCACTGGTCCTCTAACATCCAATGCTTGTCAGTTAAGATATTAAACGTGTGAGCTTCGTAAACGATGTAGTTCTTTTGAGCTGTAAAGTAACTGCCCTAACCTGATTCGAAGTCTTGCTTGTAGAAAGACTCAGAGTCTGGGATTTAACTCCATTTCTGAAGGGAAACACACAGCAGAGTTCTCTTCCATGGATCACACTCTGCTTTAGAGCAAGAAGCACGCTCTAGCTATCTAGAATCTCTAAGACAGCAGGAAATGTGAGTGTGCTGAGAACAAAAGAACGGTCTTTCCTACACATACGGACCATATCTAGTCCAACTCTGCCTCTGAAACTGATACAAAGAAATGCTCCTATAAGATCCGATGCTTGTCAGTTAAGATGAGAAACGTGTGAGCTTCGTGAACGATGTAGTTCGTTTGAGCTGAAAAGTGACTGCCCTTACCTGAAACGAAGGCTTGCATTTTGGAAGACACAGAGCCTGGGATTTAACTCCATTTCTGAAGGGAAACACACAGCAGAGTTCTCATCCATAGGTCACACTCTGCTTTAGAGCAAGAAGCACGCTCTAGCTTTCTAGAGTCTCTAAGACAGCAGGAAACGTGAGTGTGCTGAGAACAAAGGAACGGTGTTTCCTACACATTCGGACCATATTGAGTCCAACTCTGCCTCAGAAATTGAAACAAAGCTCAGGTCCTCTAACATCCAATGCTTGTCATTTAAGATGAGAAACGTGTGAGCTTCGTGAAGGATGTAGTTCATTTGAGCTGAAAAGTGACTGCCCTTACCTGAAACGAATTCTTTATTGTAGGAAGACACAGAGCCTGGGATTTCACTGCATTTCTGAAGGGAAACACACAGCATAGTTCTCTTCTATCGATCACACTCTGCTTTAGAGCAAGAAGCACGCTCTAGCTTTCTAGAGTCTCTAAGACAGCAGGAAATGTTAGTGTGCTGAGAACAAAAGAATGGTGTTTCCTACACATACGGACCATATCTAGTCCAACTCTGCTTCTGAAACTGATACAAAGAACTGTTCCTCTAACATCCGATGCTTGTCATTTAAGATGAGAATCGTGTGAGCTTCCTTAACGATGTAGTTCGTTTGAGCTGTAAAGTAACTGCCCTTACCTGATTCGAAGTCTTGCTTGTAGGAAGACTCAGAGCCTGGATTTAACTCCATTTCTGAAGGGAAACACACAGCAGAGTTCTCTTCCATGGATCACACTCTACTTTAGAGCAAGTAGCACGCTCTAGCATTCTAGATTCTCTAATACAGCAGGAAACATGGTTATGTTCAGAACAAAAGAACTATGTTTCCTACACATACGGACCATATCTAGTCCAACTCTGCTTCTGAAACTGATACAAAGCACTGTTCCTCTAACATCCAATGCTTGTCACTTAAGATGAGAAACGTGTTAGCTTCGTGAACGATGTAGTTCGTTTGAGATATAAAGTGACTGCCCTTACTTGTAAGGAATTCTTGCATGTAGGAAGACACCGAGCCTGGAATTTCACTCCATTTCTGAAGGGAAACACACAATTGAGTTGTCATATATAGATCACACTATGCTTTAGAGCAACAAGCACGCTCTTGCTTTCCAGAGTCACTAAGACAGCAGGAAACCTGAGTGTGCTGAGATCAAAAGAACGGTGTTTTCTACACATACGGACCATATCTAATACAACTCTGCTTCTGAAACTGATACAAAACACTGGTCCTCTAATATCCAATGCTTGTCAGTTAAGATGAGAAACGTGTGAGCTTCGTGAACGATGTAGTTCGTTTGAGCTGAAAAGTGACTGCCCTTACCTGAATCGAAGTCTTTATTGTAGGAAGACATAGAGCCTGGGATTTCACTCCATTTCTGAAGGGAAACACACAGCAGAGTTCTCATCCATAGGTCACACTCCTCTTTAGAGCAAGAAGCACGCTCTAGCTTTCTAGAGTCTCTAAGACAGCAGGAAACGTGAGTGTGCTGAGAACAAAGGAACGGTGTTTCCTACACATACGGACCATATCTAGTCCATCTCTGCTTCAGAAACTGAGACAAAGCACTGGTCCTCTAACATCCGATGTTTGTCATTTAAGATGAGAAACGTGTGAGCTTCGTGAACGATGTAGTTCATTTGAGCTGTAAAGTAACTGCCCTTACCTGATTCGAAGTCTTGCTTGTAGGAAGACACATAGCCTGGGATTTAACTCCATTTCTGAAGGGAAACACACAGCAGAGTTCTCTTCCATGGATCACACTCTGCTTTAGAGCAAGAAGCACGCTCTAGCTTTCTAGATTCTCTAATACAGCAGGAAACATGGTTATGTTCAGAACAAAAGAACTGTGTTTCCTACACATACTTACCATATCTAGTCCAACTCTGCTTCTGAAACTGATACAAAGCACTGTTCCTCTAACATCCAATGCTTGTCAGTTAAGATGAGAAACGTGTTAGCTTCGTGAACGATGTAGTTCGTTTGAGCTATAAAGTGACTGCCCTTACTTGTAAGGAATTCTTGCTTGTAGGAAGACACCGAGCCTGGAATTTCACTCCATTTCTGAAGGAAAACACACAACAGAGTTGTCATATATAGATCACACTCTGCTTTAGAGCAAGAAGCACGCTCTTGCTTTCCAGAGTAACTAAGACAGCAGGAAACATGAGTGTGATGAGATCAAAGAACGGTGTTTCCTACACATACGGACCATATCTAATACAACTCTGCTTTCAAACTGAAACAAAACACTGGTCCTCTAAAATCCAATGCTTGTCAGTTAAGATGAGAAACGTGTGAGCTTCATGAACGATGTAGTTCGTTTGAGCTGAAAAGTGCCAGCACTTCCCGGAAACGAAGTCTTGCATGTTGGAGGACAAAGAGCCTGGGATTTAACTCCATTTCTGAAGGGAAACACACAGCAGAGTTCTCTTCCATGGATCACACTCTGCGTTAGAGCAAGAAGCACGCTCTAGCTTTCTAGATTCTCTAATACAGCAGGAAACATGGTTATGTTCAGAACAAAAGAATGGTGTTTCCTACACATACGGACCATACCTAGTCAAACTCTGCTTCTGAAACTGATAAAAAGCTCTGTTCCTCTAACATCCAATGCTTGTCAGTTAAGATGAGAAACGTGTTAGCTTCGTGAACGATGTAGTTCCTTTGAGCTGAAAAGTGACTGCCCTTCCCTGAAACGAAGTCTTGCATGTTTGAAGACAAAGAGACTGGGATTTAACTCCATTTCTTAAGGGAAACACACAGCATAGTTCTCACCCATGGATCACTCTGCTTCAGAGCAAGAAGCACGCTCTTGCTTTCTAGATTCTCTAATACAGCAGGACACGTGGTTGTGTTCAGAAAAAAAAGAACTGAGTTTCCTACACATACGGACCATATCTAGTCCAACTCTGCTTGTGAAACTGAAACAAACCACAGGTCCACTAACATCCAATGCTTGTCAGTTAAGATGAGAAACTTGTGAGCTTCGTGAACGATGTAGTTGGTTTGAGCTGTAAAGTAACTGCCCTTACCTGAAACAAAGTCTTGTTTGTAGGAAGACTCAGAGCCTGGGATTTAACTCCATTTCTGAAGTGAAACACACAGCAGAATTCTTATCCATTGATCACACTCTGCTTTCGAGCAAGAAGCATGCTCTAGCTTTCTAGAGTCTCTAAGACAGCAGGAAACATGAGTGTGCTGAGAACAAAAGAACGGTGTTTCCTACACATACGGACCATATCTATTCCAACTCTGCTTCTGAAACTGATACAAAGCACTGGTCCTATAACATCCGATGCTTGTCATTTAAGATGAGAAACGTGTGAGCTTCGTGAACGATGTAGTTCGTTTTAGCTGTAAAGTAACTGCCCTTACCTGAAACGAAGTGTTGCTTGTAGGAAGACTGAGAGCCTGGGGTTTAACTCCATTTCTGAAGTGAAACACACAGCAGGGTTCTCATATATACAACACACTCTGCTTTAAAGCAAGAAGGACGCTCTTGCTTTCTAGAATCTCTAAGACAGCAGGAACCATGAGTGTGATGAGAGGAAAAGAACGGTGTTTCCTACACATTCGGACCATATCGAGTCCATCTCTGCCTGGGAAAATGATACAAAGCTCAGGTCCTCTAACATCCAATGCTTGTCATTTAAGATGAGAAACGTGTGAGCTTCGTGAAGGATGTAGTTCATTTGAGCTGAAAAGTGACTGCCCTTACCTGAAACGAAGTCTTTATTGTAGGAAGACACAGAGCCTGGGATTTCACTTCATTTCTGAAGGGAAACACACAGCATAGTTCTCTTCCATTGATCACACTCTGCTTTAGAGCAAGAAGCACGCTCTTGCTTTCTAGATTCTCTAATACAGCAGCAAACGTGAGTGTGCTAAGAACAAATGAACGGTGTTTTCTAAACATACAGATCATATCTAGTCCAAAACTGCTTCTGAAACTGATACAAAGCACTGGTCCTCTAACATCCAATGCTTGTCAGTTAAGATGATAAACGTGTGAGCTTCGTGAACGATGTAGTTCTTTTGAGCTGTAAAGTAACTGCCCTAACCTGATTCGATGTCTTGCTTGTAGAAAGACACAGAGCGTGGCATTTAACTCCATTTCTGAAGGCAAACACACAGCAGAGTTCTCTTCCATGGATCACACTCTGCTTTAGAGCAGGAAGCACGCTCTAGCTTTCTAGAGTCTCTAAGACAGCAGGAAATCTGAGTGTGCTGAGAAAAAAAGAATGGTGTTTCCTACACATACGGACCATATCTAGTCCAACTCTGCTTCTGAAACTGATACAAAGCACTGTTCCTCTAACATCCAATGCTTGTCAGTTAAGATGAGAAACGTGTTAGCTTCGTGAACGACGTAGTTCGTTTGAGCTGAAAAGTGACTGCCCTTACCTGAAACGAAGTCTTTATTGTAGGAAGACACAGAGCCTGGGATTTCACTCCATTTCTGAAGCGAAACACACAGCAGAGTTCTCATCCATTGATTACTCTCTGCTTTAGAGCAAGATGCACGCTCTAGCTCTAGAGTCTCTAAGACAGCAGGAAACTTGAGTGTGCTGAGAACAAAAGAACGGTCTTTCCTACACATACGGACCATATCTAGTCAAACTCTGCCTCTGAAACTGATACAAAGCACGGGTCCTATAACATCCGATGCTTGTCAGTTAAGATGAGAAACGTGTGAGCTTCGTGAAGGATGTAGTTCATTTGAGATGAAAAGTGACTGCCCTTACCTGAATCGAAGTCTTTATTGTAGGAAGACACAGAGCCTGGGATTTAACTCAATTTCTGAAGGGAAACACACAGCAGAGTTCTCTTCCATGGATCACACTCTGCTTTAGAGCTAGAAGCATGCTCTTGCTTTCTAGATTCTCTAATACAGCAGGAAACGTGAGTGTGCTGAGAACAAAAGAACAGTGTTTCCTACACATACGGACCATATCTATTCCAAGTCTGCTTCTGAAACTGATACAAAGCACTGGTCCTATAACATCCGATGCTTGTCAGTTAAGATGAGAAACGTGTGAGCTTTGTGAACGATGTAGTTCTTTTGAGCTGTAAAGTAACTGCCTTTACCTGATTCGAAGTCTTGCTTATAGGAAGACTCAGAGCCTGGGATTTAACTCCATTTGAAGGGAAACACACAGCAGAGTTCTCTTCCATGGATCACACTCTGCTTTAGAGCAAGAAGCACGCTCTAGCTTTCTAGATTCTCTAATACAGCAGGAAACATGGTTATGTTCAGAACAAAAGAACTGTGTTCCCTACACATACGGACCATATCTAGTCCAACTCTGCTTCTGAAACTGATACAAAGCACTGTTCCTCTAACATCCAATGCTTGTCACTTAAGATGAGAAACGTGTTAGCTACGTGAACGATGTAGTTCTTTTGAGCTGTAAAGTGACTGCCCTTACTTGTAAGGAATTCTTGCTTGTAGGAAGACACCGAGCCTGGAATTTCACTCCATTTCTGAAGGGAAACACACAACAGAGTTGTCATATATAGATCACGCTCTGCTTTAGAGCAAGAAGCACGCTCTTGCTTTCCAGAGTCTCTAAGACAGCAGGAAACCTGAGTGCGCTGAGATCAAAAGACGGTGTTTCCTACACATACGGACCATATCTAATACAACTCTGCTTCTGAAACTGATACAAAGCACTGTTCCTCTAAAATCCAATGCTTGTCAGTTAAGATGAGACACGTGTTAGCTTCGTGAACGATGTAGTTCGTTTGAGCTGAAAAGTGACTGCCCTTATCTGAAACGAAGTCTTTATTGTAGGAAGACACAGAGCCTGGGATTTCAATCCATTTCTGAAGGGAAACACACAGCAGAGTTCTCATCCATAGGTCACATTCTGCTTTAGAGCAAGAAGCATGCTCTCGCTTTCTAGACTCTCTAAGACAGCAGGAAACGTGAGTGTGCTGAAAACAAAAGAACAGTGTTTCCTACACATACGGACCATATATAGTCCATCTCTGCTTCTGAAACTGAGACAAAGCACTGGTCCTCTAACATGCGATGCTTGTCATTTAAGATGAGAAACGTGTGAGCTTCGTGAATGATGTAGTTCATTTGAGCTGTTAAGTAACTGCCCTTACCTGATTCGAAGTCTTGCATATAGGAAGACTCAGAGCCTGGGATTTAACTCCATTTCTGAAGGGAAACACACAGCAGAGTTCTCTTCAATGGATCACACTCTGCTTTAGAGCAAGAAGAACGCTCTAGCTTTCTAGATTTTCTAATACAGCAGGAAACATGGTTATGTTCAGAACAAATAACTGTGTTTCCTACACATACAGACCATATCTAGTCCAACTCTGCTTCTGAAACTGATACAAAGCACTGGTCCTCTAACATCCAATGCTTGTCAGTTAAGATGAGAAACATGTGAGCTTCGTGAACGATGTAGTTCGTTTGAGCTGAAAAGTGACTGCCCTTCCCTGAAACGAAGGCTTGCATGTTGGAAGACACAGAGCCTGGGATTTAACTCCATTTCTGAAGGGAAACACACAGCATAGT
This sequence comes from Onychomys leucogaster, assembly GCA_949786385.1. Taxonomy (NCBI): domain Eukaryota; kingdom Metazoa; phylum Chordata; class Mammalia; order Rodentia; family Cricetidae; genus Onychomys; species Onychomys leucogaster. Next base: position 1,523,341 of record CATKUP010000063.1, read on the forward strand.
TCTCATCCATGGATCACACTCTGATTCAGAGCAAGAAGCACGCTCTTGCTTTCTAGATTCTCTAATACAGCAGGACACGTGGTTGTGTTCAGAAAAAAAGAACTGTGTTTCCTACACATATGGACCATATCTAGTCCAACTCTGCTTGTGAAACTGAAACAAACCACAGGTCCACTAACATCCGATGCTTGTCAGTTAAGATGAGAAACGTGTGAGCTTCGTGAACGATGTCGTTCGTATGAGCTGAAAAGTGACTGCCCTTACCTGAAACGAAGTTTTTATTGTAGGAAGACACAGAGCCTGGGATTTAACTCCATTTCTGAAGGGAAACACACAGCATACTTCTCTTCCATGGATCACACTCTGCTTTAGAGCAAGAAGCACGCCCTTGCTTTCTAGATTCTCTAATACAGCAGGAAACGTCAGTGTGCTAAGTACAAATGAACGGTGTTTCCTAAACTTACAGACCATATCTAGTCCAACACTGCTTCTGAAACTGATACAAAGCACTGGTCCTCTAACATCCAATGCTTGTCAGTTAAGATGATAAACGTGTGAGCTTCGTGAACAATGTAGTTCGTTTGAGCTGAAAAGTGACTGCCCTTACCTGAAAATAAGTCTTTATTGTAGGAAGACACAGAGCCTGGGATTTCACTCCATTTCTGAAGGGAAACACACAGCAGAGTTCTCTTCCATGGATCACACTCTGCTTTAGAGCAAGAAGCACGCTCTTGCTTTCTAGGTTCTCTAATACAGCAGGAAACGTGAGTGTGCTGAGAACAAAAGAACAGTGTTTCCTACACAAATGGACCATATCTATTCCAACTCTGCTTCTGAAACTGATACAAAGCACTGGTCCTATAACATCCGATGCTTGTCAGTTAAGATGAGAAACGTGTGAGCTTCGAGAACGATGTATTTCGTTTGAGCTGTAAAGTAACTGCCCTTACCTGATTCGAAGTCTTGCTTATAGGAAGACTCAGAGCCTGGGATTTAACTCCATTTCTGAAGGGAAACACACAGCAGAGTTCTCTTCCATGGATCACACTCTGCTTTAGAGCAAGAAGCACGCTCTAGCTTTCTAGATTTTCTAACACAGCAGGAAACATGGTTATGTTCAGAACAAAAGAACTGTGTTTCCTCCACATACGGACCATATCTAGTCCATCTTTGCTTCTGAAACTGAGACAAAGCACTGGTCCTCTAACATGTGATGCTTGTCATTTAAGATGAGAAACGTGTGAGCTTCGTGAATGATGTAGTTCGTTTGAGCTGTTAAGTAACTGCCCTTACCTGATTCAAAGTCTTGCTTGTAGGAAGACTCAGAGCCTGGGATTTAACTCCATTTCTGAAGGGAAACACACAGCAGAGTTCTCTTCCATGGATCACACTCTGCTTTAGAGCAAGAAGCACGCTCTTGCTTTCTAGATTCTCTAATACAGCAGGAAACGTGAGTGTGCTGAGAACAAAAGAACAGTGTTTCCTACACATATGGACCATATCTATTCCAACTCTGCTTCTGAAACTGATACAAAGCACTGGTCCTCTAACATCCAATGCTTGTCAGTTAAGATGAGAAACGTGTGAGCTTAGAGAACGATGTATTTCGTTTGAGCTGTAAAGTAACTGCCCTTACCTGATTTGAAGTCTTGCTTATAGGAAGACTCAGAGCCTGGGATTTAACTCCATTTCTGAAGGGAAACACACAGCAGAGTTCTCTTCCATGGATCACACTCTGCTTTAGAGCAAGAAGCATGCTCTAGCTTTCGAGAGTCACTAAGACAGCAGGAAACCTGAGTATGATGAGAACAAAAGAATGGTTTTTCCTACACATACGGATTTCTAGTCCAAGTCTGCTTCTGAAACTGATACAAAGCACTGGTCCTCTAAAATCCAATGCTTGTCACTTAAGATGAGAAACGTGTGAGATTCGTGAACAATGTAGTTCATTTAGCTAAAAAGTGACTGCCCTTCCCTGAAACGAAGTCTTGCATGTTGGAAGACACAAAGCCTGGGATTTAACTCCATTTCTGAAGGGAAACACACAGCATAGTTCTCATCCATGGATCACACTCTGCTTCACAGCAAGAAGCACACTCTTGCTTTCTAGATTCTCTAATAGAGCAGGAAACGTGGTTGTGCTCAGAACAAAAAAACTGTGTTTCCGACACATTTGGACCGTATCTAGTCCATCTCTGCTTGTGAAACTGAAACAAACCACAGGTCCACTAACATCCAATGCTTGTCATTTAAGATGAGAAGATGTGAGCTTCGTGAACGATGTAGTTAGTTTGAGCTGTAAAGTAACTGCCCTTACCTGAAAAGAAGTCTTGTTTGTAGGAAGACTCAGAGCCTGAGTTTTAACTCCATTTCTGAAGGGAAACACACAGCAGAGTTCTCATCCATTGATCACTCTCTGCTTTAGAGCAAGAAGCACGCTCTAGCTTTCTAGAGTCTCTAAGACAGCAGGAAACGTGAGTGTGATAAGAACAAAAGAACGGTTTTTCCTACACATACGGACCATATCTAGTCCAACTCTGCTTCTGAAACTGATACAAGGCACTGGTCCTATAACATCCGATGCTTGTCAGTTAAGAAGAGAAACGTGAGTGCTTCGTGAACGATGTAGTTCGTTTGAGCTGAAAAGTGACTGCCCTTACCTGAAACGAAGTCTTTATTGTAGGAAGACACAGAGCCTGGGATTTCACTGTATTTCTGAAGGGAAACACAGAGCAGAATTCTCATCCATTGATCTCACTCTGCTTTAGAGCAAGAAGCACGGTCTAGCTTTCTAGATTCTCTAAGACAGCAGGAAACGTGAGTGTGCTGAGAACAAAAGAACGGTGTTTCCTCCACATACGGACCATATCTAGTCCATCTCTGCTTCTGAAACTGAGACAAAGCACTGGTCCTCTAACATCCGATGCTTGTCATTTAAGATGAGAAACGTGTGAGCTTCGTGAACGATGTAGTTTGTTTGAGCTCTAAAGTAACTGCCCTTACATGATTCGAAGTCTTGCTTGTAGGAAGACTCGGAGCCTGGGATTTAACTCCATTTCTGAAGGGAAACACACAGCAGAGTTCTCTTCCATGGATCACACTCTGCTTTAGAGCAAGAAGCACGCTCTTGCTTTCTAGATTCTCTAATACAGCAGGAAACGTGAGTGTGCTGAGAACAAAAGAACAGTGTTTCCTACACATATGGACCATATCTATTCCAACTCTGCTTCTGAAACTGATACAAAGCACTGGTCCTCTAACATCCAATGCTTGTCAGTTAAGATGAGAAACGTGTGAGCTTAGAGAACGATGTATTTCGTTTGAGCTGTAAAGTAACTGCCCTTACCTGATTTGAAGTCTTGCTTATAGGAAGACTCAGAGCCTGGGATTTAACTCCATTTCTGAAGGGAAACACACAGCAGAGTTCTCTTCCATGGATCACACTCTGCTTTAGAGCAAGAAGCATGCTCTAGCTTTCGAGAGTCACTAAGACAGCAGGAAACCTGAGTATGATGAGAACAAAAGAATGGTTTTTCCTACACATACGGATTTCTAGTCCAAGTCTGCTTCTGAAACTGATACAAAGCACTGGTCCTCTAAAATCCAATGCTTGTCACTTAAGATGAGAAACGTGTGAGATTCGTGAACAATGTAGTTCATTTAGCTAAAAAGTGACTGCCCTTCCCTGAAACGAAGTCTTGCATGTTGGAAGACACAAAGCCTGGGATTTAACTCCATTTCTGAAGGGAAACACACAGCATAGTTCTCATCCATGGATCACACTCTGCTTCACAGCAAGAAGCACACTCTTGCTTTCTAGATTCTCTAATAGAGCAGGAAACGTGGTTGTGCTCAGAACAAAAAAACTGTGTTTCCGACACATTTGGACCGTATCTAGTCCATCTCTGCTTGTGAAACTGAAACAAACCACAGGTCCACTAACATCCAATGCTTGTCATTTAAGATGAGAAGATGTGAGCTTCGTGAACGATGTAGTTAGTTTGAGCTGTAAAGTAACTGCCCTTACCTGAAAAGAAGTCTTGTTTGTAGGAAGACTCAGAGCCTGAGTTTTAACTCCATTTCTGAAGGGAAACACACAGCAGAGTTCTCATCCATTGATCACTCTCTGCTTTAGAGCAAGAAGCACGCTCTAGCTTTCTAGAGTCTCTAAGACAGCAGGAAACGTGAGTGTGATAAGAACAAAAGAACGGTTTTTCCTACACATACGGACCATATCTAGTCCAACTCTGCTTCTGAAACTGATACAAGGCACTGGTCCTATAACATCCGATGCTTGTCAGTTAAGAAGAGAAACGTGAGTGCTTCGTGAACGATGTAGTTCGTTTGAGCTGAAAAGTGACTGCCCTTACCTGAAACGAAGTCTTTATTGTAGGAAGACACAGAGCCTGGGATTTCACTGTATTTCTGAAGGGAAACACAGAGCAGAATTCTCATCCATTGATCTCACTCTGCTTTAGAGCAAGAAGCACGGTCTAGCTTTCTAGATTCTCTAAGACAGCAGGAAACGTGAGTGTGCTGAGAACAAAAGAACGGTGTTTCCTCCACATACGGACCATATCTAGTCCATCTCTGCTTCTGAAACTGAGACAAAGCACTGGTCCTCTAACATCCGATGCTTGTCATTTAAGATGAGAAACGTGTGAGCTTCGTGAACGATGTAGTTTGTTTGAGCTCTAAAGTAACTGCCCTTACATGATTCGAAGTCTTGCTTGTAGGAAGACTCGGAGCCTGGGATTTAACTCCATTTCTGAAGGGAAACACACAGCAGAGTTCTCTTCCATGGATCACACTCTGCTTTAGAGCAAGAAGCATGCTCTAGCTTTCTAGAGTCTCTAATACAGCAGGAAACATGGATATGTTCAGAACAAATAACTGTTTTTCCTACGCATATAGACAATATCTAGTACAACTCTGCTTCTGAAACTGATACAAAGCACTGGTCCTATAACATCTGATGCTTGTCAGTTAAGATGAGAAACGTGTGAGCTTCATGAACGATGTAGTTCGTTTGAGCTGTAAAGTAACTGCCCTTACCTGAAATGAATTGTTGCTTGTAGGAAGACTCAGAGCCTGGGGTTTAACTCCATTTCTGAGTGAAACACACAGCAGGGTTCTCATATATACATCACACTCTGCTTTAAAGCAATAAGGACGCTCTTGCTTTCTAGAATCTCTAAGACAGCAGGAATCATGAGTGTGATGAGAGGGAAAGAAGGGTGTTTCCTACACATTTGGACCATATCGAGTCCAACTCTGCCTCTGAAATTGATACAAAGCTCAGGTCCTCTAACATCCAATGCTTGTCATTTAAGATGAGAAACGTGTGAACTTCGTGAACGATGTAGTTTGTTTGAGCTCTAAAGTAACTGCCCTTACTTGATATGAAGTCTTGCTTGTAGGAAGACTCAGAGCCTGGGATTTAACTCCATTTCTGAAGGGAAACACACAGCAGAGTTCTCTTCCATGGATCACACTCTGCTTTAGAGCAAGAAGCACGCTCTAGCTTTCTACATTCTCTAATACAGCAGGAAACATGGTTATGTTCAGAACAAATAACTGTGTTTCCTACACATACAGACCATATCTATTCCAACTCTGCTTCTGAAACTGATACAAAGCACTGGTCCTCTAACATCGAATGCTTGTCAGTTAAGATGAGAAACGTGTTAGCTTCGTGAACGATGCAGTTCGTTTGAGCTGAAAAGTGACTGCCCTTCCCTGAAACGAAGGTTTGCATGTTGGAAGACACAGAGCCTGGTATTTAACTCCATTTCTGAAGGGAAACACACAGCATAGTTCTCATCCATGGATCACACTCTGATTCAGAGCAAGAAGCACGCTCTTGCTTTCTAGATTCTCTAATACAGCAGGACACGTGGTTGTGTTCAGAAAAAAAGAACTGTGTTTCCTACACATACGGACCACATCTAGTCCAGCTCTGCTTGTGAAACTGAAACAAACCACAGGTCCACTAACATCCGATGCTTGTCAGTTAAGATGAGAAACGTGTGAGCTTCGTGAAAGATGTAGTTCGTTTGACCTGAAAAGTGACTGCCCTTACCTGAAACGAAGTTTTTATTGTAGGAAGACACAGAGCCTGGGATTTCACTCCATTTCTGAAGGGAAACACACAGCAGAATTCTCATTCATAGGTCACACTCTGCTTTAGAGCAAGAAGCACGCTCTAGCATTCTAGAGTCTCTAAGACAGCAGGAAACGTGAGTGTGCTGAGAACAAAAGAACAGTGTTTCCTACACATATGGACCATATCTATTCCAACTCTGCTTCTGAAACTGATACAAAGCAGTGTTCCTCTAACATCCAATGCTTGTCAGTTAAGATGAGAAACGTGTGAGCTTCGTGAACTATGTAGTTCGTTTGAGCTGAAAAGTGACTGCCCTTACTTTTAAGGAATTCTTGCTTGTAGGAAGACACAGAGCCTGGAATTTAACTCCATTTCTGAAGGGAAACACACAACAGAGTTCTCATATATAGATCACACTCTGCTTTAGAGCAAGAACCACGCTCTTGCTTTCGAGAGTCACTAAGACAGCAGGAAACCTGAGTATGATGAGAACAAAAGAATGGTGTTTCCTACACATACGGATTTCTAGTCCAACTCTGCTTCTGAAACTGATACAAAGCACTGGTCCTGTAAAATCCAATACTTGTCACTTAAGATGAGAAACATGTGAGATTCGTGAACAATGAAGTTCGTTTGACCTAAAAAGTGACTGCCCTTCCCTGAAACGAAGTCTTGCATGTTGGAAGACACAAAGCCTGGGATTTAACTCCATTTCTGAAGGGAAACACACAGCATAGTTCTCATCCATGGATCACACTCTGCTTCAGAGCAAGAAGCACACTCTTGCTTTCTAGATTCTCTAATAGAGCAGGATACGTGGTTGTGCTCAGAACAAAAGAACTGTGTTTCCGACACATTTGGACCATATCAGGTCCATCTCTGCTTGTGAAACTGAAACAAACCACAGGTCCACTAACATCCAATGTTTGTCAGTTAAGATGAGAAGATGTGAGCTTCGTGAAAGATGTAGTTAGTTTGAGCTGTAAAGTAACTGCCCTTACCTGAAACGAAGTCTTGTTTGTAGGAAGACTCAGAGCCTGAGATTTAACTCCATTTCTGTAGGGAAACACACAGCAGAGTTCTCATCCATTGATCACTCTCTGCTTTAGAGCAAGAAGCACGCACTAGCTTTCTAGAGTCTCTAAGACAGCAGGAAACGTTAGTGTGATGAGAACAAAAGAACGGTATTTCCTACATATAGGGACCATATCTAGTCCAACTCTGCTTCTGAAACTGATACAAAGCACTGGTCCTATAACATCCGATGCTTGTCAGTTAAGATGAGAAACGTGTGAGCTTCGTGAACGATGTAGTTCGTTTGAGCTGAAAAGTGACTGCCCTTACCTGAAACGAAGTCTTTATTGTAGGAAGACACAGAGCCTGGGACTTCACTGCATTTCTGAAGGGAAACATAGAGCAGAATTCTCATCCATTGATCACACTCTGCTTTAGAGCAAGAAGCACGCTCTTGCTTTCTAGATTCTCTAATACAGCAGGACACTTGGTTGTGTTCAGAAAAAAAGAACTGGTTTCCTACACATACGGACCATATCTAGTCCAACTCTGCTTGTGAAACTGAAACAAACCACAGGTCCACTAACTTCCAATGCTTGTCAGTTAAGATGTGAAACGTGTGAGCTTCGTGAACGATGTAGTTCGTTTGAGCTGTAAAGTAACTGCCCTTACCTGAAATGAAGTGTTGCTTGTAGGAAGACTCAGAGCCTGGGCTTTAACTCCATTTCTGAAGTGAAACACACAGCAGAGTTCTCATATATACATCACACTCTGCTTTAAAGCAAGAAGGACGCTCTTGCTTTCTAGAATCTCTAAGTCAGCAGGAATCATGAGTGTGATGAGAGGAAAAGAAGGGTGTTTCCTACACATTTGGACCATATCGAGTCCAACTCTGCCTCTGAAATTGATACAAATGTCAGGTCCTCTAACATCCAATGCTTGTCATTTAAGATGAGAAACGTGTGAGCTTTGTGAACGATGTATTTTGTTTGAGCTGAAAAGTGACTGCCCTTACCTGAAAAGAAGTCTTTATTGTAGGAAGACACAGAGCCTGGGATTTCACTCCATTTCTGCAGGGAAACACACAGCAGAGTTCTCATCCATTGATCACACTCTGCTTTAGAGCAAGAAGCACGCTCTAGCACTCTAGAGTCTCTAAGACAGCAGGAAACGTGAGTGTGCTGAGAACAAAGTACGGTGTTTCCTACACATATGGACCATATCTAGTCCATCTCTGCTTCTGAAACTGAGGCAGAGGACTGGTCCTCTAACATCCGATGCTTGTCATTTAAGATGAGGAACGTGTGAGCTTCGTGAACGATGTAGTTCGTTTGAGCTGTAAAGTAACTGACCTTACCTGATTCGAAGTCTTGCTTGTAGGAAGACTCAGAGCCTGGGATTTAACTCCATTTCTGAAGGGAAACACACAGCGAGTTCTCAATCATTGATCACACTCTGCTTTAGAGCAAGAAGCACGCTCTAGGTTTCTAGAATCTCTAAGACAGCAGGAAACGTGAGTGTGCTGAGAAGAAAAGAACGGTGTTTCCTACACATATGGACCATATCTAGTCCATCTCTGCTTCTAAAAATGAGACAAAGCACTGGTCCTCTACCATCTTATTCTTGTCATTTAAGATGAGAAACGTGTGAGCTTCGTGAACGATGTAGTTTGTTTGAGCTCTAAAGTAACAGCCCTTACCTGATTCGAAATCTTGCTTGTAGGAAGACTCAGAGCCTGGGATTTATCTCCATTTCTGAAGGGAAACACACAGCAGAGTTCTCTTCCATGGATCACACTCTGCTTTAGAGCAAGAAGTACGCTCTTGCTTTCTAGATTCTCTAATACAGCAGGAAACGTGAGTGTGGTGAGAACAAAAGAACAGTGTTTCCTACACATACGGAACATATCTATTCCAACTCCTCTTCTGAAACTGATAAAAAGCACTGGTCCTATAACATCCGAGCTTGTCAGTTAAGATGAGAAACATGTGAGCTTCGTGAATGATGTAGTTCGTTTGAGCTGTAAGAAACTGCCCTTACCTGATTCGAAGTCTTGCTTATAAGAAGACTCAGAGCCTGGGACTTAACTCCATTTCTGAAGGGAAACACACAGCAGAGTTCTCTTCCATGGATCACATTCTGCTTTAGAGCAAGAAGCACGCCCTTGCTTTCTAGATTCTCTAATACAGCAGGAAACGTCAGTGTGCTAAGAACAAATGAACGGTGTTTCCTAAACTTACAGACCATATCTAGTCCAACACTGCTTCTGAAACTGATACAAAGCACTGGTCCTCTAACATCCAATGCTTGTCAGTTAAGATGATAAACGTGTGAGCTTCGTGAACGATGTAGTTCTTTTGAGCTGTAAAGTAACTGACCTTACCTGATTCGAAGTCTTGCTTGTAGAAAGACTCAGAGTCTGGGATTTAACTCCATTTCTGAAGGGAAACACACAGCAGAGTTCTCATCCATTGATCACTCTCTGCTTTAGAGCAAGAAGCACGCTCTAGCTTTCTAGAGTCTCTAAGACAGCAGGAAACGTGAGTGTGCTGAGAACAAAAGAACGGTGTTTCCTACACATACGGTCCATATCTAGTCTAACTCTGCTTCTGAAACTGATACAAAGCACTGGTCCTATAACATCCAATGCTTGTCAGTTAAGATGAGAAACGTGTGAGCTTCGTGAAAGATGTAGTTCGTTTGAGCTGAAAAGTGACTGCCCTTACCTGAAACGAAGTCTTTATTGTAGAAAGACACAGAGCCTGGGACTTCACTGCATTTCTGAAGGGAAACACAGAGCAGAATTCTCATCCATTGATCACACTCTGCTTTAGAGCAAGAAGCACGCTCTTGCTTTCTAGATTCTCTAATACAGCAGGACACGTGGTTGTGTTCAGAAAAAAAGAACTGGTTTCCTACACATACGGACCATATCTAGTCCAACTCTGCTTGTGAAACTGAAACAAACCACAGGTCCACTAACTTCCAATGCTTGTCAGTTAAGATGTGAAACGTGTGAGCTTCGTGAACGATGTAGTTGGTTTGAGCTGTAAAGTAACTGCCCTTACCTGAAACAAAGTCTTGTTTGTAGGAAGACTCAGAGCCTGGGATTAACCCCATTTCTGAAGTGAAACACACAGCAGAATTCTTATCCATTGATCACACTCTGCTTTAGAGCAAGAAGCACGCTGTAGCTTTCTAGAGTCTCTAAGACAGCAGGAAACGTGAGTGTGCTGAGAACAAAAGAACGGTGTTTCCTACACATACGGACCATATCTATTCCAACTCTGCTTCTGAAACTGATACAAAGCACTGGTCCTATAACATCTGATGCTTGTCAGTTAAGATGAGAAACGTGTGAGCTTCATGAACGATGTAGTTCGTTTGAGCTGTAAAGTAACTGCCCTTACCTGAAATGAAGTGTTGCTTGTAGGAAGACTCAGAGCCTGGGGTTTAACTCCATTTCTGAAGTGAAACACACAGCAGAGTTCTCATATATACATCACACTCTGCTTTAAAGCAAGAAGGACGCTCTTGCTTTCTAGAATCTCTAAGTCAGCAGGAATCATGAGTGTGATGAGAGGAAAAGAAGGGTGTTTCCTACACATTTGGACCATATCGAGTCCAACTCTGCCTCTGAAATTGATACAAATGTCAGGTCCTCTAACATCCAATGCTTGTCATTTAAGATGAGAAACGTGTGAGCTTTGTGAACGATGTATTTTGTTTGAGCTGAAAAGTGACTGCCCTTACCTGAAAAGAAGTCTTTATTGTAGGAATACACAGAGCCTGGGATTTCACTCCATTTCTGCAGGGAAACACACAGCAGAGTTCTCATCCATTGATCACACTCTGCTTTAGAGCAAGAAGCACGCTCTAGCACTCTAGAGTCTCTAAGACAGCAGGAAACGTGAGTGTGCTGAGAACAAAGTACGGTGTTTCCTACACATATGGACCATATCTAGTCCATCTCTGCTTCTGAAACTGAGGCAGAGGACTGGTCCTCTAACATCCGATGCTTGTCATTTAAGATGAGGAACGTGTGAGCTTCGTGAATGATGTAGTTCGTTTGAGCTGTAAAGTAACTGACCTTACCTGATTCGAAGTCTTGCTTGTAGGAAGACTCAGAGCCTGGGATTTAACTCCATTTCTGAAGGGAAACACACAGCGAGTTCTCAATCATTGATCACACTCTGCTTTAGAGCAAGAAGCACGCTCTAGGTTTCTAGAATCTCTAAGACAGCAGGAAACGTGAGTGTGCTGAGAAGAAAAGAACGGTGTTTCCTACACATACGGACCATATCTAGTCCATCTCTGCTTCTAAAAATGAGACAAAGCACTGGTCCTCTACCATCTGATTCTTGTCATTTAAGATGAGAAACGTGTGAGCTTCGTGAACGATGTAGATTGTTTGAGCTCTAAAGTAACAGCCCTTACCTGATTCGAAATCTTGCTTGTAGGAAGACTCAGAGCCTGGGATTTAACTCCATTTCTGAAGGGAAACACACAGCAGAGTTCTCTTCCATGGATCACACTCTGCTTTAGAGCAAGAAGTACGCTCTTTCTTTCTAGATTCTCTAATACAGCAGGAAACGTGAGTGTGGTGAGAACAAAAGAACAGTGTTTCCTACACATACGGAACATATCTATTCCAACTCCTCTTCTGAAACTGATACAAAGCACTGGTCCTATAACATCCGAGCTTGTCAGTTAAGATGAGAAACATGTGAGCTTCGTGAATGATGTAGTTCGTTTGAGCTGTAAGTAACTGCCCTTACCTGATTCGAAGTCTTGCTTATAAGAAGACTCAGAGCCTGGGACTTAACTCCATTTCTGAAGGGAAACACACAGCAGAGTTCTCTTCCATGGATCACACTCTGCTTAGAGCAAGAAGCACGCTCTAGCTTTCTAGATTCTCTAATACAGCAGGAAACATGGTTATGTTCAGAACAAATAACTGTGTTTCCTACACATACAGACCATATCTAGTCCAATTCTGCTTCTGAAACTGATAAAAAGCACTGGTCCTCTAACATCCAATGCTTGTCAGTTAAGATGAGAAACGTGTTAGCATCGTGAAGGATGTAGTTCGTTTGAGCTGAAAAGTGACTGCCCTTCCCTGAAACGAAGGCTTGCATGTTGGAAGACACAGAGCCTGGGATTTAACTCCATTTCTGAAGGGAAACACACAGCATAGTTATCATCCATGGATCACACTCTGATTCAGAGCAAGAAGCACGCTCTTGCTTTCTAGATCCTCTAATACAACAGGAAACGTGGTTGTGTTCAGAAAAAAAGAACTGTGTTTCCTACACATACGGACCATATCTAGTCCAACTCTGCTTGTGAAACTGAAACAAACCACAGGTCCACTAACATCCGATGCTTGTCAATTAAGATGAGAAACATGTGAGCTTCGTGAACGATGTAGTTCTTTTGAGCTGTAAAGTAACTGACCTTACCTGATTCGAAGTCTTGCTTGTAGAAAGACTCAGAGTCTGGGATTTAACTCCATTTCTGAAGGGAAACACAGAGCAGAATTCTCATCCATTGATCACACTCTGCTTTAGAGCAAGAAGCACGCTCTTGCTTTCTAGATTCTCTAATACAGCAGGACATGTGGTTGTGTTCTGAAAAAAAGAACTGGTTTCCTACACATACGGACCATATCTAGTCCAACTCTGCTTGTGAAACTGAAACAAACTACAGGTCCACTAACTTCCAATGCTTGTCAGTTAAGATGTGAAACGTGTGAGCTTCGTGAACGATGTAGTTGGTTTGAGCTGTAAAGTAACTGCCCTTACCTGAAACGAAGTCTTGTTTATAGGAAGACTCAGAGCCTGGGATTAACCCCATTTCTGAAGTGAAACACACAGCAGAATTCTTATCCATTGATCACACTCTGCTTTAGAGCAAGAAGCACGCTCTAGCTTTCTAGAGTCTCTAAGACAGCAGGAAACGTGAGTGTGCTAAGAACAAAAGAACGGTGTTTCCTACACATACGGACCATATCTATTCCAACTCTGCTTCTGAAACTGATACAAAGCACTGGTCCTATAACATCTGATGCTTGTCAGTTAAGATGAGAAACGTGTGAGCTTCATGAACGATGTAGTTCGTTTGAGCTGTAAAGTAACTGCCCTTACCTGAAATGAAGTGTTGCTTGTAGGAAGACTCAGAGCCTGGGGTTTAACTCCATTTCTGAAGTGAAACACACAGCAGAGTTCTCATATATACATCACACTCTGCTTTAAAGCAAGAAGGACGCTCTTGCTTTCTAGAATCTCTAAGACAGCAGGAATCATGAGTGTGATGAGAGGAAAAGAAGGGTGTTTCCTACACATTTGGACCATATCGAGTCCAACTCTGCCTCTGAAATTGATACAAATGTCAGGTCCTCTAACATCCAATGCTTGTCATTTAAGATGAGAAACGTGTGAGCTTCGTGAACGATGTAGTTCGTTTGAGCTGTAAAGTAACTGACCTTACCTGATTCGAAGTCTTTATTGTAGGAAGACTCAGAGCCTGGGATTTAACTCCATTTCTGAAGGGAAACACACAGCGAGTTCTCAATCATTGATCACACTCTGCTTTAGAGCAAGAAGCACGCTCTAGGTTTCTAGAATCTCTAAGACAGCAGGAAACGTGAGTGTGCTGAGAAGAAAAGAACTGTGTTTCCTACACATACGGACCATATCTAGTCCATCTCTGCTTCTAAAAATGAGACAAAGCACTGGTCCTCTACCATCTGATTCTTGTCTTTTAAGATGAGAAACGTGTGAGCTTCGTGAACGATGTAGTTTGTTTGAGCTCTAAAGTGACAGCCCTTACCTGATTGGAAATCTTGCTTGTAGGAAGACTCAGAGCCTGGGATTTAACTCCATTTCTGAAGGGAAACACACAGCAGAGTTCTCTTCCATGGATCACACTCTGCTTTAGAGCAAGAAGTACGCTCTTGCTTTCTAGATTCTCTAATACAGCAGGACGTGAGTGTGGTGAGAACAAAAGAACAGTGTTTCCTACACATACGGAACATATCTATTCCAACTCCTCTTCTGAAAATGATACAAAGCACTGGTCCTATAATATCCGAGCTTGTCAGTTAAGATGAGAAACATGTGAGCTTCGTGAATGATGTAGTTCGTTTGAGCTGTAAGTAACTGCCCTTACCTGATTCGAAGTCTTGCTTATAAGAAGACTCAGAGCCTGGGACTTAACTCCATTTCTGAAGGGAAACACACAGCAGAGTTCTCTTCCATGGATCACACTCTGCTTAGAGCAAGAAGCACGCTCTAGCTTTCTAGATTCTCTAATACAGCAGGAAACATGGTTATGTTCAGAACAAATAACTGTGTTTCCTACACATACAGACCATATCTAGTCCAATTCTGCTTCTGAAACTGATAAAAAGCACTGGTCCTCTAACATCCAATGCTTGTCACTTAAGATGAGAAACGTGTGAGATTCGTGAACGATGTAGTTCTTTTGAGCTGAAAAGTGACTGCCCTTCCCTGAAACGAAGGCTTGCATGTTGGAAGACACAGAGCCTGGGATTTAACTCCATTTCTGAAGGGAAACACACAGCATAGTTATCATCCATGGATCACACTCTGATTCAGAGCAAGAAGCACGCTCTTGCTTTCTAGATTCTCTAATACAACAGGAAACGTGGTTGTGTTCAGAAAAAAAGAACTGTGTTTCCTACACATACGGACCATATCTAGTCCAACTCTGCTTGTGAAACTGAAACAAACCACAGGTCCACTAACATCCGATGCTTGTCAATTAAGATGAGAAACATGTGAGCTTCGTGAACGATGTAGTTCGTATGAGCTGAAAAGTGACTGCCCTTACCTGAAACGAAGTCTTTATTGTAGGAAGACACAGAGCCTGGGATTTAACTCCATTTCTGACGGGAAACACACAGCATAGTTCTCTTCCATGGATCACATTCTGCTTTAGAGCAAGAAGCACGCCCTTGCTTTCTAGATTCTCTAATACAGCAGGAAACGTCAGTGTGCTAAGAACAAATGAACGGTGTTTCCTAAACTTACAGACCATATCTAGTCCAACACTGCTTCTGAAACTGATACAAAGCACTGGTCCTCTAACATCCAATGCTTGTCAGTTAAGATGTTAAACGTGTGAGCTTCGTGAACGATGTAGTTCTTTTGAGCTGTAAAGTAACTGACCTTACCTGATTCGAATTCTTGCTTGTAGAAAGACTCAGAGTCTGGGATTTAACTCCATTTCTTAAGGGAAACACACAGCAGAGTTCTCTTCCATGGATCACACTCTGCTTTAGAGCAAGAAGCACGCTCTTGCTTTCTAGAGTCTCTAAGACAGCAGAAAACATGAGTGTGCTGAGAACAAAAGAACGGCCTATCCTACACATACGGACCATATCTAGTCCAACTCTGCTTCTGAAACTGATACAAAGCACAGGTCCTATAACATCCGATGCTTGTCAGTTAAGATGAGAAACGTGTGAGCTTCGTGAACGATGTAGTTCGTTTGTGCTGAAAAGTGACTGCCCTTACCTGAAAAGAATTCTTTATTGTAGGAAGACACAGAGCCTGGGATTTCACTCCATTTCTGAAGGGAAACACACAGCAGAATTCTCATTCATAGGTCACACTCTGCTTTAGAGCAAGAAGCACGCTCTAGCATTCTAGAGTCTCTAAGACAGCAGGAAACGTGAGTGTGCTGAGAACAAAAGAACGGTGTTTCCTACACATACGGACCATATCTAGTCCATCTCTGCTTCTGAAACTGAGACAAAGCACTGGTCCTCTAACATGTGATGCTTGACATTTAAGATGAGAAACGTGTGAGCTTCGTGAATGATGTAGTTCGTTTGAGCTGTTAAGTAACTGCCCTTACCTGATTCGAAGTCTTGCTTGTAGGAAGACTCAGAGCCTGGGATTTAACTCCATTTCTGAAGGGAAACACACAGCAGAGTTCTCTTCCATGGATCACACTCTGCTTCAGAGCAAGAAGCACGCTCTAGCTTTCTAGAATTTCTAATAAAGCAGGAAACATGGTTATGTTCAGAACAAAAGAACTGTATTTCCTACACATACGGACCATATCTAGTCCAACTCTACTTCTGAAACTGATACAAAGCACTGTTCCTCTAACATCCAATGCTTGTCAGTTAAGATGAGAAACGTGTGAGCTTCATGAACGATGTAGATCGTTTGAGCTGAAAAGTGACTGCCCTTACTTTTAAGGAATTCTTGCTTGTAGGAAGACACAGAGCCTGGAATTTAACTCCATTTCTGAAGGGAAACAAACAACAGAGTTCTCATATATAGATCACACTCTGCTTTAGAGCAAGAACCACGCTCTTGCATTCGAGAGTCACTAAGACAGCAGGAAACCTGAGTATGATGAGAACAAAAGAATGGTGTTTCCTACACATACGGATTTCTAGTCCAACTCTGCTTCTGAAACTGATACAAAGCACTGGTCCTCTAAAATCCAATGCTTGTCACTTAAGATGAGAAACGTGTGAGATTCGTGAACAATGTAGTTCGTTTGAGCTAAAAAGTGCCTGCCCTTCCCTGAAACGAAGTCTTGCATGTTGGAAGACACAAAGCCTGGGATTTAACTCCATTTCTGAAGGGAAACACACAGCATAGTTCTCATCCATGGATCACACTCTGCTTCAGAGCAAGAAGCACACTCTTGCTTTCTAGATTCTCTAATACAGCAGGAAACGTGGTTGTGCTCAGAACAAAAAGAACTGTGTTTCCGACACATTTGGACCATATCTAGTCCATCTCAGCTTGTGAAACTGAAACAAACCACAGGTCCACTAACATCCAATGCTTGTCAGTTAAGATGAGAAGATGTGAGCTTTGTGAACGATGTAGTTAGTTTGAGCTGTAAAGTAACTGCCCTTACCTGAAACGAAGTCTTGTTTGTAGGAAGACTCAGAGCCTGAGATTTAACTCCATTTCTGAAGGGAAACACACAGCAGAGTTCTCATCCATTGAACACTCTCTGCTTTAGAGCACGAAGCACGCTCTAGCTTTCTAGAGTCTCTAAGACAGCAGGAAACGTGAGTGTGATGAGAAAAAAAGAACGGTGTTTCCTACACATACGTACCATATCTAGTCCAACTCTGCTTCTGAAACTGATACAAAGCACTGGTCCTATAACATCCGATGCTTGTCAGTTAAGATGAGAAACGTGTGAGCTTAGTGAACGATGTAGTTCGTTTGAGCTGAAAAGTGACTGCCCTTACCTGAAATGAAGTCTTTATTGTAGGAAGACACAGAGCCTGGGATTTCACTGCATTTCTGAAGGGAAACACAGAGCAGAGTTCTCATCCATTGATCACACTCTGCTTTAGAGCAAGAAGCACGCTCTCGCTTTCTAGAGTCTCTAAGACAGCAGGAAACGTGAGTGTATTGAGAACAAAAGAACGGTGTTTCCTACACATACGGACCATATCTAGTCCATCTCTGCTTCTGAAACTGAGACAAAGCACTGGTCCTATAACATCCGATGCTTGTCATTTAAGATGAGAAACATGTGAGCTTCGTGAACGATGTAGTTTGTTTGAGCTGTAAAGTAACTGCCCTTACCTGATTCGAAGTCTTGCTTGTAGGAAGACTCAGAGCCTGGGATTTAACTCCATTTCTGAAGGGAAACACACAGCAGAGTTCTCTTCCATGGATCACACTCTGCTTTAGAGCAAGAAGCACGCTCTAGCTTTCTAGATTCTCTAATACAGCAGGAAACATGGATATGTATAGAACAAATAACTGTTTTTCCTACACATATAGACCATATCTAGTACAACTCTGCTTCTGAAACTGATACAAAGCACTGGTCCTCTAACATACAATGCTTGTCAGTTAAGATGAGAAAGGTGTTAGCTTCGTGAACGATGTAGTTCGTTTGAGCTGAAAAGTGACTGCCCTTCCCTGAAACGAAGTCTTGCATGTTTGAAGACACAGAGCCTGGTATTTAACTACATTTCTGAAGGGAAACACACAGCATAGTTCTCATCCATGGATCACACTCTGCTTCAGAGCAAGAAGCACACTCTTGCTTTCTATATTCTCTAATACAGCAGGACACGTGGTTGTGTTCAGAAAAAAAGAACTGTGTTTCCTACACATACGGACCATATCTAGTCCAACTCTGCTTGTGAAACTGAAACAAACCACAGGTCCACTAACTTCCAATGCTTGTCAGTTAAGATGAGAAACGTGTGAGCTTCGTGAACGATGTAGTTGGTTTGAGCTGTAAAGTAACTGCCCTTACCTGAAACAAAGTCTTGTTTGTAGGAAGACTCAGAGCCTGGGATTAACCCCATTTCTGAAGTGAAACACACAGCAGAATTCTTATCCATTGATCACACTCTGCTTTAGAGCAAGAAGCACGCTATAGCTTTCTAGAGTCTCTAAGACAGCAGGAAACCTGAGTGTGCTGAGAACAAAAGAACGGTGTTTCCTACACATACGGACCATATCTAGTCCAACTCTGCTTGTGAAACTGAAACAAACCACAGGTCCACTAACTTCCAATGCTTGTCAGTTAAGATGAGAAACGTGTGAGCTTCATGAACGATGTAGTTCGTTTGAGCTGTAAAGTAACTGCCCTTACCTGAAATGAAGTGTTGCTTGTAGGAAGACTCAGAGCCTGGGGTTTAACTCCATTTCTGAATGAAACACACAGCAGGGTTCTCATATATACATCACACTCTGCTTTAAAGCAAGAGGCACGCTCTTGCTTTCTAGAATCTCTAAGACAGCAGGAATCATGAGTGTGATGAGAGGAAAAGAAGGGTGTTTCGTACACATTTGGACCATGTCGAGTCCAACTCTGCCTCGGAACTTGATACAAAGCTCAGGTCCTGTAACATCCAATGCTTGTCATTTAAGATGAGAAACGTGTGAGCTTCGTGAACGATGTAGTTTGTTTGAGCTGAAAAGTGACTGCCCTTACCTGAAAAGAAGTCTTTATTGTAGGAAGACACAGAGCCTGGGATTTCACTCCATATCTGCAGGGAAACACACAGCAGAGTTCTCATACATTGATCACACTCTGCTTTAGAGCAAGAAGCATGCTCTAGCTCTCTAGAGTCTCTAAGACAGCATGAAACGTGAGTGTGCTGAGAATAAAGTACGGTGTTTCCTACACATACGGACCATATCTAGTCCATCTCTGCTTCTGAAACTGAGGCAAATGACTGGTCCAATAACATCTGATGCTTGTCAGTTAAGATGAGAAACGTGTGAGCTTCGTGAACAATGTAGTTCGTTTGAGCTGTAAAGTAACTGCCCTTACCTGATTCGAAGTCTTGCTTGTAGGAAGACTCAGAGCCTGGGATTTAACTCCATTTCTGAATGGAAACACACAGCAGAGTTCTCATCCATTGATCACACTCTGCTTTAGAGCAAGAAACACGCTCTAGCTTTCTAGAATCTCTAAGACAGCAGGAAACGTGAGTGTGCTGAGAAGAAAAGAACGGTGTTTCCTACACATACGGACCATATCTAGTCCATCTCTGCTTCTTAAACTGAGACAAAGCACTGGTCCTCTACCATCTGATTCTTGTCATTTAAGATGAGAAACATGTGAGCTTCGTGAACGATGTAGTTTGTTTGAGCTCTAAATTAACTGCCCTTACCTGATTCGAAGTCTTGCTTGTAGGAAGACTCAGAGCCTGGGATTTAACTCCATTTCTGAAGGGAAACACACAGCAGAGTTCTCTTCCATGGATCACACTCTGCTTTAGAGCAAGAAGTACGCTCTTGACTCTAGATTCTCTAATACAGCAGGAAACCTGAGTATGATGAGAACAAAAGAATGGTGTTTCCTACACATACGGATTTCTAGTCCAACTCTGCTTCTGAAACTGATACAAAGCACTGGTCCTCTAAAATCCAATGCTTGTCACTTAAGATGAGAAACGTGTGAGATTCGTGAACAATGTAGTTCGTTTGAGCTAAAAAGTGACTGCCCTTCCCTGAAACGAAGTCTTGCATGTTGGAAGACACAAAGCCTGGGATTTAACTCCATTTCTGAAGGGAAACACACAGCATAGTTCTCATCCATGGATCACACTCTGCTTCAGAGCAAGAAGCACACTCTTGCTTTCTAGATTCTCTAATACAACAGCAAACGTGGTTGTGCTCAGAACAAAAGAACTGTGTTTCCGACATATTTGGACCATATCTAGTCCATCTCCGCTTGTGAAACTGAAACAAACCACAGGTCCACTAACATCCAATGCTTGTCAGTTAAGATGAGAAGATGTGAGCTTTGTGAACAATGTAGTTAGTTTGAGCTGTAAAGTAACTGCCCTTACCTGAAACGAAGTCTTGTTTGTAGGAAGACTCAGAGCCTGAGATTTAACTCCATTTCTGAAGGGAAACACACAGCAGAGTTCTCATCCATTGAACACTCTCTGCTTTAGAGCAAGAAGCACGCTCTAGCTTTCTAGAGTCTCTAAGACAGCAGGAAACGTGAGTGTGCTGAGAACAAAGTACGGTGTTTCCTACACATACGTACCATATTTAGTCCAACTCTGCTTCTGAAACTGATCCAAAGCACTGGTCCTATAACATCCAATGCTTGTCAGTTAAGATGAGAAACGTGTGAGCTTCGTGAACGATGTAGTTCGTTTGAGCTGAAAAGTGACTGCCCTTACCTGAAACGAAGTCTTTATTGTAGGAAGACACAGAGCCTGGGATTTCACTGCATTTCTGAAGGGAAACACAGAGCAGAGTTCTCATCCATTGATCACACTCTGCTTTAGAGCAAGAAGCACGCTCTCGCTTTCTAGAGTCTCTAAGACAGCAGGAAACGTGAGTGTACTGAGAACAAAAGAACGGTGTTTCCTACACATACGGACCATATCTAGTCCATCTCTGCTTCTGAAACTGAGACAAAGCACTGGTCCTATAACATCCGATGCTTGTCATTTAAGATGAGAAACATGTGAGCTTCGTGAACGATGTAGTTTGTTTGAGCTGTAAAGTAACTGCCCTTACCTGATTCGAAGTCTTGCTTGTAGGAAGACTCAGAGCCTGGGATTTAACTCCATTTGTGAAGGGAAACACACAACAGAGTTCTCTTCCATGGATCACACTCTGCTTTAGAGCAAGAAGCACGCTCTAGCTTTCTAGATTCTCTAATACAGCAGGAAACATGGATATGTTCAGAACAAATAACTGTTTTTCCTACACATATAGACCATATCTAGTACAACTCTGCTTCTGAAACTGATACAAAGCACTGGTCCTCTAACATACAATGCTTGTCAGTTAAGATGAGAAAGGTGTTAGCTTCGTGAACGATGTAGTTCGTTTGAGCTGAAAAGTGACTGCCCTTCCCTGAAACGAAGGCTTGCATGTTTGAAGACACAGAGCCTGGTATTTAACTACATTTCTGAAGGGAAACACACAGCATAGTTCTCATCCATGGATCACACTCTGCTTCAGAGCAAGAAGCACACTCTTGCTTTCTAGATTCTCTAATACAGCAGGACACGTGGTTGTGTTCAGAAAAAAAGAACTGTGTTTCCTACACATACGGACCATATCTAGTCGAACTCTGCTTGTGAAACTGAAACAAACCACAGGTCCACTAACTTCCAATGCTTGTCAGTTAAGATGAGAAACGTGTGAGCTTCGTGAACGATGTAGTTCGTTTGAGCTGTAAAGTAACTGCCCTTACCTGAAATGAAGTGTTGCTTGTAGGAAGACTCAGAGCCTGGGGTTTAACTCCATTTCTGAATGAAACACACAGCAGGGTTCTCATATATACATCACACTCTGCTTTAAAGCAAGAAGGACGCTCTTGCTTTCTAGAATCTCTAAGACAGCAGGAATAATGAGTGTGATGAGAGGAAAAGAAGGGTGTTTCCTACACATTTGGACCATGTCGAGTCCAACTCTGCCTCGGAACTTGATACAAAGCTCAGGTCCTGTAACATCCAATGCTTGTCATTTAAGATGAGAAACGTGTGAGCTTCGTGAACGATGTAGTTTGTTTGAGCTGAAAAGTGACTGCCCTTACCTGAAAAGAAGTCTTTATTGTAGGAAGACACAGAGCCTGGGATTTCACTCCATTTCTGCAGGGAAACACACAGCAGAGTTCTCATCCATTGATCACACTCTGCTTTAGAGCAAGAAGCACGCTCTAGCTCTCTAGAGTCTCTAAGACAGCATGAAACGTGAGTGTGCTGAGAATAAAGTACGGTGTTTCCTACACATACGGACCATATCTAGTCCATCTCTGCTTCTGAAACTGAGGCAAATGACTGGTCCTCTAACATCCGATGCTTGTCATTTAAGATGAGAAACGTGTGAGCTTCGTGAACAATGTAGTCCGTTTGAGCTGTAAAGTAACTGCCCTTACCTGATTCGAAGTCTTGCTTGTAGGAAGACTCAGAGCCTGGGATTTAACTCCATTTCTGAAGGGAAACACACAGCACAGTTCTCATCCATTGATCACACTCTGCTTTAGAGCAAGAAGCACGCTCTAGCTTTCTAGAATCTCTAAGACAGCAGGAAACGTGAGTGTGCTGAGAAGAAAAGAACGGTGTTTCCTACACATACGGACCATATCTAGTCCATCTCTGCTTCTTAAACTGAGACAAAGCACTGGTCCTCTACCATCTGATTCTTGTCATTTAAGATGAGAAACATGTGAGCTTCGTGAACGATGTAGTTTGTTTGAGCTCTAAATTAACTGCCCTTACCTGATTCGAAGTCTTGCTTGTAGGAAGACTCAGAGCCTGGGATTTAACTCCATTTCTGAAGGGAAACACACAGCAGAGTTCTCTTCCATGGATCACACTCTGCTTTAGAGCAAGAAGTACGCTCTTGACTCTAGATTCTCTAATACAGCAGGAAACCTGAGTATGATGAGAACAAAAGAATGGTGTTTCCTACACATACGGATTTCTAGTCCAACTCTGCTTCTGAAACTGATACAAAGCACTGGTCCTCTAAAATCCAATGCTTGTCACTTAAGATGAGAAACGTGTGAGATTCGTGAACAATGTAGTTCGTTTGAGCTAAAAAGTGACTGCCCTTCCCTGAAACGAAGTCTTGCATGTTGGAAGACACAAAGCCTGGGATTTAACTCCATTTCTGAAGGGAAACACACAGCATAGTTCTCATCCATGGATCACACTCTGCTTCAGAGCAAGAAGCACACTCTTGCTTTCTAGATTCTCTAATACAACAGCAAACGTGGTTGTGCTCAGAACAAAAGAACTGTGTTTCCGACATATTTGGACCATATCTAGTCCATCTCCGCTTGTGAAACTGAAACAAACCACAGGTCCACTAACATCCAATGCTTGTCAGTTAAGATGAGAAGATGTGAGCTTTGTGAACAATGTAGTTAGTTTGAGCTGTAAAGTAACTGCCCTTACCTGAAATGAAGTCTTGTTTGTAGGAAGACTCAGAGCCTGAGATTTAACTCCATTTCTGAAGGAAAACACACAGCAGAGTTCTCATCCATTGAACACTCTCTGCTTTAGAGCAAGAAGCACGCTCTAGCTTTCTAGAGTCTCTAAGACAGCAGGAAACGTGAGTGTGCTGAGAACAAAGTACGGTGTTTCCTACACATACGTACCATATTTAGTCCAACTCTGCTTCTGAAACTGATCCAAAGCACTGGTCCTATAACATCCAATGCTTGTCAGTTAAGATGAGAAACGTGTGAGCTTCGTGAACGATGTAGTTCGTTTGAGCTGAAAAGTGACTGCCCTTACCTGAAACGAAGTCTTTATTGTAGGAAGACACAGAGCCTGGGATTTCACTGCATTTCTGAAGGGAAACACAGAGCAGAGTTCTCATCCATTGATCACACTCTGCTTTAGAGCAAGAAGCACGCTCTCGCTTTCTAGAGTCTCTAAGACAGCAGGAAACGTGAGTTTACTGAGAATAAAAGAACGGTGTTTCCTACACATACGGACCATATCTAGTCCATCTCTGCTTCTGAAACTGAGACAAAGCACTGGTCCTATAACATCCGATGCTTGTCATTTAAGATGAGAAACATGTGAGCTTCGTGAACGATGTAGTTAGTTTGAGCTGTAAAGTAACTGCCCTTACCTGAAACGAAGTCTTGCTTGTAGGAAGACTCAGAGCCTGGGATTTAACTCCATTTCTGAAGGGAAACACACAGCAGAGTTCTCTTCCATGGATCACACTCTGCTTTAGTACAAGAAGCACGCTCTAGCTTTCTAGATTCTCTAATACAGCAGGAAACATGGATATGTTCAGAACAAATAACTGTTTTTCCTACATATATAGACCATATCTAGTACAACTCTGCTTCTGAAACTGATACAAAGCACTGGTCCTCTAACATCCAATGCTTGTCAGTTAAGATGAGAAACGTGTTAGCTTCGTGAACGATGTAGTTCGTTTGAGCTGAAAAGTGACTGCCATTCCCTGAAACGAAGGCTTGCATGTTTGAAAACACAGAGCCTGGTATTTAACTACATTTCTGAAGGGAAACACACAGCATAGTTCTCATCCATGGATCACACTCTGCTTCAGAGCAAGAAGCACACTCTTGCTTTCTAGATTCTCTAATACAGCAGGACACGTGGTTGTGTTCAGAAAAAAAGAACTGTGTTTCCTACACATACGGACCATATCTAGTCGAACTCTGCTTGTGAAACTGAAACAAACCACAGGTCCACTAACTTCCAATGCTTGTCAGTTAAGATGAGAAACGTGTGAGCTTCGTGAACGATGTAGTTGGTTTGAGCTGTAAAGTAACTGCCCTTACCTGAAACAAAGTCTTGTTTGTAGGAAGACTCAGAGCCTGGGATTAACCCCATTTCTGAAGTGAAACACACAGCAGAATTCTTATCCATTGATCACACTCTGCTTTAGAGCAAGAAGCACGCTATAGCTTTCTAGAGTCTCTAAGACAGCAGGAAACCTGAGTGTGCTGAGAACAAAAGAACGGTGTTTCCTACACATACGGACCATATCTATTCCAACTCTGCTTCTGAAACTGATACAAAGCACTGCTCCTATAACATCTGATGCTTGTCAGTTAAGATGAGAAACGTGTGAGCTTCATGAACGATGTAGTTCGTTTGAGCTGTAAAGTAACTGCCCTTACCTGAAATGAAGTGTTGCTTGTAGGAAGACTCAGAGCCTGGGGTTTAACTCCATTTCTGAAGTGAAACACACAGCAGGGTTCTCATATATACATCACACTCTGCTTTACAGCAAGAAGGACGCTCTTGCTTTCTAGAATCTCTAAGACAGCAGGAATCATGAGTGTGATGAGAGGAAAAGAAGGGTGTTTCCTACACATTTGGACCATGTCGAGTCCAACTCTGCCTCTGAAATTGATACAAAGCTCAGGTCCTGTAACATCCAATGCTTGTCATTTAAGATGAGAAACGTGTGAGCTTCGTGAACGATGTAGTTCGTTTGAGCTGAAAAGTGACTGCCCTTACCTGAAAAGAAGTCTTTATTGTAGGAAGACACAGAGCCTGGGATTTCACTCCATTTCTGCAGGGAAACACACAGCAGAGTTCTCATCCATTGATCACACTCTGCTTTAGAGCAAGAAGCACGCTCTAGCTCTCTAGAGTCTCTAAGACAGCATGAAACGTGAGTGTGCTGAGAATAAAGTACGGTGTTTCCTACACATACGGACCATATCTAGTCCATCTCTGCTTCTGAAACTGAGGCAAATGACTGGTCCTCTAACATCCGATGCTTGTCATTTAAGATGAGAAACGTGTGAGCTTCGTGAACAATGTAGTTCGTTTGAGCTGTAAAGTAACTGCCCTTACCTGATTCTAAGTCTTGCTTGTAGGAAGACTCAGAGCCTGGGATTTAACTCCATTTCTGAAGGGAAACACACAGCAGAGTTCTCATCCATTGATCACACTCTGCTTTAGAGCAAGAAGCACGCTCTAGCTTTCTAGATTCTCTAAGACAGCAGGAAACGTGAGTGTGCTGAGAAGAAAAGAACGGTGTTTCCTACACATACGGACCATATCTAGTCCATCTCTGCTTCTGAAACTGAGACAAAGCACTGGTCCTCTAACATCCAATTCTTGTCATTTAAGATGAGAAACGTGTGAGCTTCGTGAACGATGTAGTTTGTTTGAGCTCTAAATTAACTGCCCTTACCTGATTCGAAGTCTTGCTTGTAGGAAGACTCACAGCCTGGGATTTAACTCCATTTCTGAAGGGAAACACACAGCAGAGTACTCTTCCATGGATCACACTCTGCTTTAGAGCAAGAAGTACGCTCTTGACTCTAGATTCTCTAATACAGCAGGAAACGTGAGTGTGGTGAGAACAAAAGAAGAGTGTTTCCTACACATACGGAACATATCTATTCCAACTCTGCTTCTGATACTGATACAAAGCACTGGTCCTATAACATCCAATGCTTGTCATTTAAGATGTGAAACTTGTTAGCTTCGTGAACGATGTAGTTCGTTTGAGCTGAAAATTGACTGACCTTCCCTGAAACGAAGGCTTGCATGTTGGAAGACACAGAGCCTGGGATTTAACTCCATTTCTGAAGGGAAACACACAGCATAGTTCTCATCCATGGATAACACTCTGATTCAGAGCAAGAAGCACGCTCTTGCTTTCTAGATTCTCTAATACAGCAGGACACGGGGTTGTGTTCAGAAAAAAAGAACTGTGTTTCCTACACATACGGACCATGTCTAGTCCAACTCTGCTTGTGAAACTCAAACAAACCACAGGTCCACTAACATCCGATGCTTGTCAGTTAAGATGAGAAACGTGTGAGCTTCGTGAACGATGTAGTTCGTATGAGCTGTAAAATAAATTCCCTTAAATGAAATGAAGTGTTGCTTGTAGGAAGACTCAGAGCCTGGGGTTTAACTCCATTTCTGAAGTGAAACACACAGCAGGGTTCTCATATATACATCACACTCTGCATTAAAGCAAGAAGGACGCTCTTGCTTTCTAGAATCTCAAAGACAGCAGGAAACATGAGTGTGATGAGAGGAAAAGAAGGGTGTTTCCTACACATTCGGACCATATCGAGTCCAACTCTGCCTCTGAAATTGATACAAAGCTCAGGTCCTCTAACATCCAATGCTTGTCAGTCAAGATGAGAAACGTGTGAGCTTCGTTAAAGATGTAGTTCGTTTGAGCTGAAAAGTGACTTCCCTTACCTGAAACGAACTCTTTATTGTAGGAAGACTCAGAGCCTGGGATTTAACTCCATTTCTGAAGGGAAACACACAGCAGAGTTCTCTTCCATGGATCACACTCTGCTTTAGAGCAAGAAGCACGCTCTTGCTTTCTAGATTCTCTAATACAGCAGGAATCGTGAGTGTGCTGAGAACAAAAGAACAGTGTATCCTACACATACGGACCATATCTATTCCAACTCTGCTTCTGAAACTGATACAAAGCACTGGTTCTATAACATCCGAGCTTGTCAGTTAAGATGAGAAACGTGTGAGCTTTGTGAACGATGTAGTCGTTTGAGCTGTAAAGTAACTGCCCTTACCTGATTCGAAGTCTTGCTTATAGGAAGACTCAGAGCCTGGGATTTAACTCCATTTCTGAAGGGAAACACACAGGAGAGTTCTCTTCCATGGATCACACTCTGCTTTAGAGCAAGAAGCACGCTCTTGCTTTCTAGGTTCTCTGATACAGCAGGACACGTGGTTGTGTGCAGAAAAAAAGAACTGTGTTTCCTACTCATACGGACCATATCTAGTCCAACTCTGCTTATGAAACTGAAACAAACCACAGGTCCACTACCATCCAATGCTTGTCAGTTAAGATGATAAACTTGTGAGCTTCGTGAACGATGTAGTTCGTTTGAGATGTAAAGTAACTGCCCTTCCCTGAAACGAAGTCTTTTTGTAGGAAGACTCAGAGCCTGGGATTTAACTCCATTTCTGAAGTGAAACACACATCAGAGTTCACATCCATTGATCACACTCTGCTTTAGAGCAAGAAACACGCTCTAGCTTTCTAGAGTCTCTAGACAGCAGGAAACGAGAGTGTGCTGGGAACAAAAGAACGTTATTTCCTACACATACAGACCATATCTAGTCCAACTCTGCTTCTGAAACTGATACAAAGCACTGGTCCTCTAACATCCAATGCTTGTCAGTTTAGATGAGAAACGTTTTGGCTTCGTGAACGATGTAGATCATTTGAGCTGAAAAGTGACTGCCCTTACCTGAAACGAAGTCTTGAGTGTTGGAAGACACAGAGCCTGGGATTTCAATCCATTTCTGAAGGGAAACACACAGCATAGTTCTCATCCAGGGATCACACTCTGCTTTAGAGCAAGAAGCACACTCTGGCTTTCTAGATTCTCTAATACAGCAGGAAACGTGAGTGTACTGAGAACAAAAGAACGGTGTTTCCTACACATACGGACCATATCTAGTCCATCTCTGCTTCTGAAACTGAGACAAAGCACTGGTCCTCTAACATCCGATGCTTGTCATTTAAGATGAGAAACGTATGAGCTTCGTGAACGATGTAGTTTGTTTGAGCTCTAAAATAACTGCCCTTACCTGATTCGAAGTCTTGCTTGTAGGAAGACTCAGAGCCTGGGATTTAACTCCATTTCTGAAGGGACACACACAGCATAGTTCTCATCCATGGATCACACTCTGGTTCAGAGCAAGAAGCACGCTCTTGCTTTCTAGATTCTCTAATACAGCAGGACACGTGGTTGTGTTCAGAAAAAAAGAACTGTGTTTCCTACACATACGGAACATATCTATTCCAACTCTGCTTGTGAAACTGAAACAAACCACAGTTCCACTAACATCCGATGCTTGTCAGTTAAGATGAGAAACGTGTGAGCTTCGTGAACGATGTAGTTCGTATGAGCTGTAAAATAAATTCCCTTAAATGAAATGAAGTGTTGCTTGTAGGAAGACTCAGAGCCTGGGGTTTAACTCAATTTCTGAAGTGAAACACACAGCAGGGTTCTCATATATACATCACACTCTGCATTAAAGCAAGAAGGACGCTCTTGCTTTCTAGAATCTCTAAGACAGCAGGAAACATGAGTGTGATGAGAGGAAAAGAAGGGTGTTTCCTACACATTCAGACCATATCGAGTCCAACTCTGCGTCTGAAATTGATACAAAGCTCAGGTCCTCTAACATCCAATGCTTGTCAGTCAAGATGAGAAACGTGTGCGCTTCGAGAACAATGTAGTTAGAGCTGAAAAGTGACTGCCCTTACCTGAAACGAAGTCTTTATTGTAGGAAGACACAGAGCTTGGGATTTCAATCCATTTCTGAAGGGAAACACACAGCAGAGTTCTCTTCCATGGATCACACTCTGCTTTAGAGCAAGAAGCACGCTCTTGCTTTATAGATTCTCTAATACAGCAGGAATCGTGAGTGTGCTGAGAACAAAAGAACAGTGTATCCTACACATACGGACCATATCTATTCCAACTCCGCTTCTGAAACTGATACAAAGCACTGGTTCTATAACATCCGAGCTTGTCAGTTAAGATGATAAACGTGTGAGCTTTGTGAACGATGTAGTCGTTTGAGCTGTAAAGTAACTGCCTTTACCTGATTCGAAGTCTTGCTTATAGGAAGACTCAGAGCCTGGGATTTAACTCCATTTCTGAAGGGAAACACACAGGAGTGTTCTCTTCCATGGATCACACTCTGCTTTAGAGCAAGAAGCACGCTCTTGCTTTCTAGGTTCTCTGATACAGCAGGACACGTGGTTCTGTGCAGAAAAAAAGAACTGTGTTTACTACTCATACGGACCATATCTAGTCAAACTCTGCTTATGAAACTGAAACAAACCACAGGTCCACTAATTTCCAATGCTTGTCAGTTAAGATGTGAAACGTGTGAGCTTCGTGAACGATGTAGTTGGTTTGAGCTGTAAAGTAACTGCCCTTACACGAAACGAAGTCTTGTTTGTAGGAAGACTCAGAGCCTGAATTTAACCCCATTTCTGAAGTGAAACACTCAGCAGAATTCTTATCCATTGATCACACTCTGTTTTAGAGCAAGAAGCACGCTCTAGCTTTCTAGAGTCTCTAAGACAGCAGGAAACGTGAGTGTGCTGAGAACAAAAGAACGGTGTTTCCTACACATACTGACCATATCTATTCCAACTCTGCTTCTGAAACTGATACAAAGCACTGGTCCAATAACATCTGATGCTTGTCAGTTAAGATGAGAAACGTGTGAGCTTCATGAACGATGTAGTTCCTTTGAGCTGTAAAGTAACTGCCCTTACCTGAAATGAAGTGTTGCTTGTAGGAAGACTCAGAGCCTGGGGTTTAACTCCATTTCTGAAGTAAAACACACAGCAGAATTCTTATCCATTGATCACACTCTGCTTTAGAGCAAGAAGCACGCTCTAGCTTTCTAGAGTCTCTAAGACAGCAGGAAACGTGAGTGTGCTGAGAACAAAAGAACGGTGTTTCCTACGCATACTGACCATATCTATTCCAACTCTGCTTCTGAAACTGATACAAAGCACTGGTCCAATAACATCTGATGCTTGTCAGTTAAGATGAGAAACGTGTGAGCTTCATGAACGATGTAGTTCCTTTGAGCTGTAAAGTAACTGCCCTTACCTGAAATGAAGTGTTGCTTGTAGGAAGACTCAGAGCCTGGGGTTTAACTCCATTTCTGAAGTGAAACACACAGCAGAATTCTTATCCATTGATCACACTCTGCTTTAGAGCAAGAAGCACGCTCTAGCTTTCTAGAGTCTCTAAGACAGCAGGAAACGTGAGTGTGCTGAGAACAAAAGAACGGTGTTTCCTACGCATACTGACCATATCTATTCCAACTCTGCTTCTGAAACTGATACAAAGCACTGGTCCAATAACATCTGATGCTTGTCAGTTAAGATGAGAAACGTGTGAGCTTCATGAACGATGTAGTTCCTTTGAGCTGTAAAGTAACTGCCCTTACCTGAAATGAAGTGTTGCTTGTAGGAAGACTCAGAGCCTGGGGTTTAACTCCATTTCTGAAGTGAAACACACAGCAGGGTTCTCTATATACATCACACTCTGCTTTAAAGCAAGAAGGACGCTCTTGCTTTCTAGAATCTCTAAGACAGCAGGAAACATGAGTGTGATGAGAGGAAAAGAAGTGTGTTTCCTACACATTTGGACCATATCGAGTCCAACTCAGCCTCTGAAATTGATACAAAGCTCAGGTCCTCTAACATCCAATGCTTTTCATTTAAGATGAGAAACGTGTGAGCTTCGTGAAAGATGTAGTTCGTTTGAGCTGAAAAGTGACTGCCCTTACCTGAAACGAACTCTTTATTGTAGGAAGATTCAGAGCCTGGGATTTAACTCCATTTCTGAAGGGAAACACACAGCAGAGTTCTCTTCCATGGATCACACTCTGCTTTAGAGCAAGAAGCACGCTCTTGCTTTCTAGATTCTCTAATACAGCAGGAATCGTGAGTGTGCTGAGAACAAAAGAACAGTGTATCCTACACATACGGACCATATCTATTCCAACTCTGCTTCTGAAACTGATACAAAGCACTGGTTCTATAACATCCGAGCTTGTCAATTAAGATGAGAAACGTGTGAGCTTTGTGAACGATGTAGTCGTTTGAGCTGTAAAGTAACTGCCCTTACCTGATTCGAAGTCTTGCTTATAGGAAGACTCAGAGCCTGGGATTTAACTCCATTTCTGAAGGGAAACACACAGGAGAGTTCTCTTCCATGGATCACACTCTGCTTTAGAGCAAGAAGCATGCTCTAGCTTACTAGATTCTCTAATACAGCAGGAAACATGGTTATGTTCAGAACAAATAACTGTGTTTCCTACACATACAGACCATATCTAGTCCAACTCTGCTTCTGAAACTGAGACAAAGCACTGGTCCTCTAACATCCAATGCTTGTCAGTTAAGATGAAAAACGTGTGAGCTTCGTGAACGATGTAGTTTGTTTGAGCTCTAAATTAACTGCCCTTACCTGATTCGAAGTCTTGCTTGTAGGAAGACTCAGAGCCTGGGATTTAACTCAATTTCTGAAGGGAAACACACAGCAGAGTTCTCTTCCATGGATCACACTCTGCTTTAGAACAAGAAGTACGCTCTTGACTCTAGATTCTCTAATACAGCAGGAAACCTGAGTATGATGAGAACAAAAGAATGGTGTTTCCTACACATACGGATTTCTAGTCCAACTCTGCTTCTGAAACTGATACAAAGCACTGGTCCTCTAAAATCCAATGCTTGTCACTTAAGATGAGAAACGTGTGAGATTCGTGAACAATGTAGTTCGTTTGAGCTAAAAAGTGACTGCCCTTCCCTGAAACGAAGTCTTGCATGTTGGAAGACACAAAGCCTGGGATTTAACTCCATTTCTGAAGGGAAACACACAGCATAGTTCTCATCCATGGATCACACTCTGCTTCAGAGCAAGAAGCACACTCTTGCTTTCTAGATTCTCTAATACAGCAGCAAACGTGGTTGTGCTCAGAACAAAAGAACTGTGTTTCCGACACATTTGGACCATATCTAGTCCATCTCTGCTTGTGAAACTGAAACAAACCACAGGTCCACTAACATCCAATGCTTGTCAGTTAAGATGAGAAGATGTGAGCTTTGTGAACGATGTAGTTAGTTTGAGCTGTAAAGTAACTGCCCTTACCTGAAACGAAGTCTTGTTTGTAGGAAGACTCAGAGCCTGAGATTTAACTCCATTTCTGAAGGGAAACACACAGCATAGTTCTCATCCATGGATCACACTCTGCTTCAGAGCAAGAAGCACACTCTTGCTTTCTAGATTCTCTAATACAGCAGGACACGTGGTTGTGTTCAGAAAAAAAGAACTGTGTTTCCTACACATACGGACCATATCTAGTCAAACTCTGCTTGTGAAACTGAAACAAACCACAGGTCCACTAACTTCCAATGCTTCTCAGTTAAGATGAGAAACGTGTGAGCTTCGTGAACGATGTAGTTGGTTTGAGCTGTAAAGTAACTGCCCTTACCTGAAACAAAGTCTTGTTTGTAGGAAGACTCAGAGCCTGGGATTAACCCCATTTCTGAAGTGAAACACACAGCAGAATTCTTATCCATTGATCACACTCTGCTTTAGAGCAAGAAGCACGCTCTAGCTTTCTAGAGTCTCTAAGACAGCAGGAAACCTGAGTGTGCTGAGAACAAAAGAACGGTGTTTCCTACACATACGGACCATATCTATTCCAACTCTGCTTCTGAAACTGATACAAAGCACTGCTCCTATAACATCTGATGCTTGTCAGTTAAGATGAGAAACGTGTGAGCTTCATGAACGATGTAGTTCGTTTGAGCTATAAAGTAACTGCCCTTACCTGAAATGAAGTGTTGCTTGTAGGAAGACTCAGAGCCTGGGGTTTAACTCCATTTCTGAAGTGAAACACACAGCAGGGTTCTCATATATACATCACACTCTGCTTTACAGCAAGAGGGACGCTCTTGCTTTCTAGAATCTCTAAGACAGCAGGAATCATGAGTGTGATGAGAGGAAAAGAAGGGTGTTTCCTACACATTTGGACCATGTCGAGTCCAACTCTGCCTCGGAAATTGATACAAAGCTCAGGTCCTGTAACATCCAATGCTTGTCATTTAAGATGAGAAACGTGTGAGCTTCGTGAACGATGTAGTTCGTTTGAGCTGAAAAGTGACTGCCCTTACCTGAAAAGAAGTCTTTATTGTAGGAAGACACAGAGCCTGGGATTTCACTCCATTTCTGCAGGGAAACACACAGCAGAGTTCTCATCCATTGATCACACTCTGCTTTAGAGCAAGAAGCACGCTCTAGCTCTCTAGAGTCTCTAAGACAGCATGAAACGTGAGTGTGCTGAGAATAAAGTACGGTGTTTCCTACACATACGGACCATATCTAGTCCATCTCTGCTTCTGAAACTGAGGCAAATGACTGGTCCTCTAACATCCGATGCTTGTCATTTAAGATGAGAAACGTGTGAGCTTCGTGAACAATGTAGTTCGTTTGAGCTGTAAAGTAACTGCCCTTACCTGATTCGAAGTCTTGCTTGTAGGAAGAATCAGAGCCTGGGATTTAACTCCATTTCTGAAGGGAAACACACAGCAGAGTTCTCATCCATTAATCACACTCTGCTTTAGAGCAAGAAGCACGCTCTAGCTTTCTAGAATCTCTAAGACAGCAGGAAACGTGAGTGTGCTGAGAACAAAAGAACGGTATTTCCTACACATACGGACCATATCTAGTCCATCTCTGCTTCTGAAACTGAGACAAAGCACTGGTCCTCTACCATCCGATTCTTGTCATTTAAGATGAGAAACGTGTGAGCTTCGTGAACGATGTAGTTTGTTTGAGCTCTAAATTAACTGCCCTTACCTGATTCGAAGTCTTGCTTGTAGGAAGACTCACAGCCTGGGATTTAACTCCATTTCTGAAGGGAAACACACAGCAGAGTACTCTTCCATGGATCACACTCTGCTTTAGAGCAAGAAGTACGCTCTTGACTCTAGATTCTCTAATACAGCAGGAAACGTGAGTGTGGTGAGAACAAAAGAACAGTGTTTCCTACACATACGGAACATATCTATTCCAACTCTGCTTCTGAAACTGATACAAAGCACTGGTCCTATAACATCCAATGCTTGTCATTTAAGATGTGAAACTTGTTAGCTTCGTGAACGATGTAGTTCGTTTGAGCTGAAAAGTGACTGACCTTCCCTGAAACGAAGGCTTGCATGTTGGAAGACACAAAGCCTGGGATTTAACTCCATTTCTGAAGGGAAACACACAGCATAGTTCTCATCCATGGATAACACTCTGATTCAGAGCAAGAAGCACGCTCTTGCTTTCTAGATTCTCTAATACAGCAGGACACGGGGTTGTGTTCAGAAAAAAAGAACTGTGTTTCCTACACATACGGACCATATCTAGTCCAACTCTGCTTGTGAAACTCAAACAAACCACAGGTCCACTAACATCCGATGCTTTTCAGTTAAGATGAGAAACGTGTGAGCTTCGTGAACGATGTAGTTCGTATGAGCTGTAAAATAAATTCCCTTAAATGAAATGAAGTGTTGCTTGTAGGAAGAATCAGAGCCTGGGGTTTAACTCCATTTCTGAAGTGAAACACACAGCAGGGTTCTCATATATACATCACACTCTGCATTAAAGCAAGAAGGACGCTCTTGCTTTCTAGAATCTCAAAGACAGCAGGAAACATGAGTGTGATGAGAGGAAAAGAAGGGTGTTTCCTACACATTCGGACCATATCGAGTCCAACTCTGCCTCTGAAATTGATACAAAGCTCAGGTCCTCTAACATCCAATGCTTGTCAGTCAAGATGAGAAACGTGTGCGCTTCGAGAACAATGTAGTTTGAGCTGAAAAGTGACTGCCCTTACCTGAAACGAAGTCTTTATTGTAGGAAGACACAGAGCTTGGGATTTCAATCCATTTCTGAAGGGAAACACACATAAGAGTTCTCATCCATTGATCACTCTCTGCTTTAGAGCAAGAAGCACGCTCTAGCTTTCTAGAGTCTCTAAGACAGCAGGAAACGTGAGTGTGCTGAGAACAAAAGAACGGTCTTTCCTACACATACGGACCATATCTAGTCCAACTCTGCTTCTGAAACTGATACAAAGCACAGGTCCTATAACATCCGATGCTTGTCAGTTAAGATGAGAAACGTGTGAGCTTCGTTAAAGATGTAGTTCGTTTGAGCTGAAAAGTGACTTCCCTTACCTGAAACGAACTCTTTATTGTAGGAAGACTCAGAGCCTGCGATTTAACTCCATTTCTGAAGGGAAACACACAGCAGAGTTCTCTTCCATGGATCACACTCTGCTTTAGAGCAAGAAGCACGCTCTTGCTTTATAGATTCTCTAATACAGCAGGAATCGTGAGTGTGCTGAGAACAAAAGAACAGTGTATCCTACACATACGGACCATATCTATTCCAACTCTGCTTCTGAAACTGATACAAAGCACTGGTTCTATAACATCCGAGCTTGTCAGTTAAGATGAGAAACGTGTGAGCTTTGTGAACGATGTAGTCGTTTGAGCTGTAAAGTAACTGCCCTTACCTGATTCGAAGTCTTGCTTATAGGAAGACTCAGAGCCTGGGATTTAACTCCATTTCTGAAGGGAAACACACAGGAGTGTTCTCTTCCATGGATCACACTCTGCTTTAGAGCAAGAAGCACGCTCTTGCTTTCTAGGTTCTCTGATACAGCAGGACACGTGGTTGTGTGCAGAAAAAAAGAACTGTGTTTCCTACTCATACGGACCATATCTAGTCCAACTCTGCTTATGAAACTGAAACAAACCACAGGTCCACTACCATCCTTGCTTGTCAGTTAAGATGATAAACTTGTGAGCTTCGTGAACGATGTAGTTCGTTTGAGATGTAAAGTAACTGCCCTTCCCTGAAACGAAGTCTTTTTGAAGGAAGACTCAGAACCTGGGATTTAACTCCATTTCTGAAGTGAAACAAACATAAGAGTTCTCATCCATTGATCACACTCTGCTTTAGAGCAAGAAGCACGCTCTAGCTTTCTAGAGTCTCTAGACAGCAGGAAACGAGAGTGTGCTGGGAACAAAAGAACGTTATTTCCTACACATACAGACCATATCTAGTCCAACTCTGCTTCTGAAACTGATACAAAGCACTGGTCCTGTAACATCCAATGCTTGTCAGTTAAGATGAGAAACGTTTTAGCTTCGTGAACGATGTAGATCATTTGAGCTGAAAAGTAACTGCCCTTACCTGAAATGAAGTGTTGCTTGTAGGAAGACTCAGAGCCTGGGGTTTAACTCCATTTCTGAAGGGAAACACACAGCAGAGTTCTCTTCCATGGATCACACTCTGCTTTAGAGCAAGAAGTACGCTCTTGACTCTAGATTCTCTAATACAGCAGGAAACGTGAGTGTGGTGAGAACAAAAGAACAGTGTTTCCTACACATACGGAACATATCTATTCCAACTCTGCTTCTGAAACTGATACAAAGCACTGGTCCTATAACATCCAATGCTTGTCAGTTAAGATGAGAAACGTGTTAGCTTCGTGAACGATGTAGTTCGTTTGAGCTGAAAAGTGACTGCCCTTCCCTGAAACGAAGGCTTGCATGTTGGAAGACACAGAGCCTGGGATTTAACTCCATTTCTGAAGGGAAACACACAGCATAGTTCTCATCCATGGATCACACTCTGATTCAGAGCAAGAAGCACGCTCTTGCTTTCTAGATTCTCTAATACAGCAGGACACGTGGTTGTGTTCAGAAAAAAAGAACTGTGTTTCCTACACATACGGACCATATCTAGTCCAACTCTGCTTGTGAAACTGAAACAAACCACAGTTCCACTAACATCCGATGCTTGTCAGTTAAGATGAGAAACGTGTGAGCTTTGTGAACGATGTAGTTCGTATGAGCTGTAAAATAAATTCCCTTAAATGAAATGAAGTGTTGCTTGTAGGAAGACTCAGAGCCTGGGGTTTAACTCAATTTCTGAAGTGAAACACACAGCAGGGTTCTCATATATACATCACACTCTGCATTAAAGCAAGAAGGACGCTCTTGCTTTCTAGAATCTCTAAGACAGCAGGAAACATGAGTGTGATGAGAGGAAAAGAAGGGTGTTTCCTACACATTCGGACCATATCGAGTCCAACTCTGCCTCTGAAATTGATACAAAGCTCAGGTCCTCTAACATCCAATGCTTGTCAGTCAAGATGAGAAACGTGTGCGCTTCGAGAACAATGTAGTTTGAGCTGAAAAGTGACTGCCCTTACCTGAAACGAAGTCTTTATTGTAGGAAGACACAGAGCTTGG
The DNA here is from genome assembly GCA_949786385.1 of Onychomys leucogaster. NCBI lineage: Eukaryota > Metazoa > Chordata > Mammalia > Rodentia > Cricetidae > Onychomys > Onychomys leucogaster. Next base: position 1,561,273 of record CATKUP010000063.1, read on the forward strand.
GATTTCAATCCATTTCTGAAGGGAAACACACATAAGAGTTCTCATCCATTGATCACTCTCTGCTTTAGAGCAAGAAGCACGCTCTAGCTTTCTAGAGTCTCTAAGACAGCAGGAAACGTGAGTGTGCTGAGAACAAAAGAACGGTCTTTCCTACACATACGGACCATATCTAGTCCAACTCTGCTTCTGAAACTGATACAAAGCACAGGTCCTATAACATCTGATGCTTGTCAGTTAAGATGAGAAACGTGTGAGCTTCGTTAAAGATGTAGTTCGTTTGAGCTGAAAAGTGACTTCCCTTACCTGAAACGAACTCTTTATTGTAGGAAGACTCAGAGCCTGCGATTTAACTCCATTTCTGAAGGGAAACACACAGCAGAGTTCTCTTCCATGGATCACACTCTGCTTTAGAGCAAGAAGCACGCTCTTGCTTTATAGATTCTCTAATACAGCAGGAATCGTGAGTGTGCTGAGAACAAAAGAACAGTGTATCCTACACATACGGACCATATCTATTCCAACTCTGCTTCTGAAACTGATACAAAGCACTGGTTCTATAACATCCGAGCTTGTCAGTTAAGATGAGAAACGTGTGAGCTTTGTGAACGATGTAGTCGTTTGAGCTGTAAAGTAACTGCCCTTACCTGATTCGAAGTCTTGCTTATAGGAAGACTCAGAGCCTGGGATTTAACTCCATTTCTGAAGGGAAACACACAGGAGTGTTCTCTTCCATGGATCACACTCTGCTTTAGAGCAAGAAGCACGCTCTTGCTTTCTAGGTTCTCTGATACAGCAGGACACGTGGTTGTGTGCAGAAAAAAAGAACTGTGTTTCCTACTCATACGGACCATATCTAGTCCAACTCTGCTTATGAAACTGAAACAAACCACAGGTCCACTACCATCCTTGCTTGTCAGTTAAGATGATTATCTTGTGAGCTTCGTGAACGATGTAGTTCGTTTGAGATGTAAAGTAACTGCCCTTCCCTGAAACGAAGTCTTTTTGAAGGAAGACTCAGAGCCTGGGATTTAACCTCATTTCTGAAGTGAAACACACATAAGAGTTCTCATCCATTGATCACACTCTGCTTTAGAGCAAGAAGCACGCTCTAGCTTTCTAGAGTCTCTAGACAGCAGGAAACGAGAGTGTGCTGGGAACAAAAGAACGTTATTTCCTACACATACAGACCATATCTAGTCCAACTCTGCTTCTGAAACTGATACAAAGCACTGGTCCTCTAACATCCAATGCTTGTCAGTTAAGATGAGAAACGTTTTAGCTTCGTGAACGATGTAGATCATTTGAGCTGAAAAGTAACTGCCCTTCCCTGAAATGAAGTGTTGCTTGTAGGAAGACTCAGAGCCTGGGGTTTAACTCCATTTCTGAAGTGAAACACACAGCAGAATTCTTATCCATTGATCACACTCTGCTTTAGAGCAAGAAGCACGCTCTAGCTTTCTAGAGTCTCTAAGACAGCAGGAAACGTGAGTGTGCTGAGAACAAAAGAACGGTGTTTCCTACACATACTGACCATATCTATTCCAACTCTGCTTCTGAAACTGATACAAAGCACTCGTCCAATAACATCTGATGCTTGTCAGTTAAGATGAGAAACGTGTGAGCTTCGTGAACGATGTAGTTCCTTTGAGCTGTAAAGTAACTGCCCTTACCTGACATGAAGTGTTGCTTGTAGGAAGACTCAGAGCCTGGGGTTTAACTCCATTTCTGAAGTGAAACACACAGCAGGGTTCTCTATATACATCACACTCTGCTTTAAAGCAAGAAGGACGCTCTTGCTTTCTAGAATCTCTAAGACAGCAGGAAACATGAGTGTGATGAGAGGAAAAGAAGGGTGTTTCCTACACATTTGGACCATATCGAGTCCAACTCAGCCTCTGAAATTGATACAAAGCTCAGGTCCTCTAACATCCAATGCTTTTCATTTAAGATGAGAAACGTGTGAGCTTCGTGAAAGATGTAGTTCGTTTGAGCTGAAAAGTGACTGCCCTTACCTGAAACGAACTCTTTATTGTAGGAAGACTCAGAGCCTGGGATTTAACTCCATTTCTGAAGGGAAACACACAGCAGAGTTCTCTTCCATGGATCACACTCTGCTTTAGAGCAAGAAGCACGCTCTTGCTTTCTAGATTCTCTAATACAGCAGGAATCGTGAGTGTGCTGAGAACAAAAGAACAGTGTATCCTACACATACGGACCATATCTATTCCAACTCTGCTTCTGAAACTGATACAAAGCACTGGTTCTATAACATCCGAGCTTGTCAATTAAGATGAGAAACGTGTGAGCTTTGTGAACGATGTAGTCGTTTGAGCTGTAAAGTAACTGCCCTTACCTGATTCGAAGTCTTGCTTATAGGAAGACTCAGAGCCTGGGATTTAACTCCATTTCTGAAGGGAAACACACAGGAGAGTTCTCTTCCATGGATCACACTCTGCTTTAGAGCAAGAAGCATGCTCTAGCTTACTAGATTCTCTAATACAGCAGGAAACATGGTTATGTTCAGAACAAATAACTGTGTTTCCTACACATACAGACCATATCTAGTCCAACTCTGTTTCTGAAACTGATACAAAGCACTGGTCCTCTAACATCCAATGCTTGTCAGTTAAGATGAGAAACGTGTTAGCTTCGTGAATGATGTAGTTCCTTTGAGCTGAAAAGTGACTGCCCTTCCCTGAAACGAAGGCTTGCGTGTTGGAAGACACAGAGCCTGGGATTTAACTCCATTTCTGAAGGGAAACACACAGCATAGTTCTCATTCATGGATCACATTCTGCTTCAGAGCAAGAAGCACGCTCTTGCTTTCTAGGTTCTCTGATACAGCAGGACACGTGGTTGTGTGCAGAAAAAAAGAACTGTGTTTCCTACTCATACGGACCATATCTAGTCCAACTCTGCTTGTGAAACTGAAACAAACCACAGGTCCACTACCATCCAATGCTTGTCAGTTAAGATGATAAACTTGTGAGCTTCGTGAACGATGTAGTTTATTTGAGATGTAAAGTAACTGCCCTTCCCTGAAACGAAGTCTTGTTTGTAGGAAGACTCAGAGCCTGGGATTTAACTCCATTTCTGAAGTGAAACACACAGCAGAGTTCTCATCCATTGATCACAGTCTGCTTTAGAGCAAGAAGCACGCTCTTGCTTTATAGATTCTCTAATACAGCAGGAATCGTGAGTGTGCTGAGAACAAAAGAACAGTGTATCCTACACATACGGACCATATCTATTCCAACTCTGCTTCTGAAACTGATACAAAGCACTGGTTCTATAACATCCGAGCTTGTCAGTTAAGATGAGAAACGTGTGAGCTTTGTGAACGATGTAGTCGTTTGAGCTGTAAAGTAACTGCCCTTACCTGATTCGAAGTCTTGCTTATAGGAAGACTCAGAGCCTGGGATTTAACTCCATTTCTGAAGGGAAACACACAGGAGTGTTCTCTTCCATGGATCACACTCTGCTTTAGAGCAAGAAGCACGCTCTTGCTTTCTAGGTTCTCTGATACAGCAGGACACGTGGTTGTGTGCAGAAAAAAAGAACTGTGTTTCCTACTCATACGGACCATATCTAGTCCAACTCTGCTTATGAAACTGAAACAAACCACAGGTCCACTACCATCCTTGCTTGTCAGTTAAGATGATAAACTTGTGAGCTTCGTGAACGATGTAGTTCGTTTGAGATGTAAAGTAACTGCCCTTCCCTGAAACGAAGTCTTTTTGAAGGAAGACTCAGAACCTGGGATTTAACTCCATTTCTGAAGTGAAACAAACATAAGAGTTCTCATCCATTGATCACACTCTGCTTTAGAGCAAGAAGCACGCTCTAGCTTTCTAGAGTCTCTAGACAGCAGGAAACGAGAGTGTGCTGGGAACAAAAGAACGTTATTTCCTACACATACAGACCATATCTAGTCCAACTCTGCTTCTGAAACTGATACAAAGCACTGGTCCTGTAACATCCAATGCTTGTCAGTTAAGATGAGAAACGTTTTAGCTTCGTGAACGATGTAGATCATTTGAGCTGAAAAGTAACTGCCCTTACCTGAAATGAAGTGTTGCTTGTAGGAAGACTCAGAGCCTGGGGTTTAACTCCATTTCTGAAGGGAAACACACAGCAGAGTTCTCTTCCATGGATCACACTCTGCTTTAGAGCAAGAAGTACGCTCTTGACTCTAGATTCTCTAATACAGCAGGAAACGTGAGTGTGGTGAGAACAAAAGAACAGTGTTTCCTACACATACGGAACATATCTATTCCAACTCTGCTTCTGAAACTGATACAAAGCACTGGTCCTATAACATCCAATGCTTGTCAGTTAAGATGAGAAACGTGTTAGCTTCGTGAACGATGTAGTTCGTTTGAGCTGAAAAGTGACTGCCCTTCCCTGAAACGAAGGCTTGCATGTTGGAAGACACAGAGCCTGGGATTTAACTCCATTTCTGAAGGGAAACACACAGCATAGTTCTCATCCATGGATCACACTCTGATTCAGAGCAAGAAGCACGCTCTTGCTTTCTAGATTCTCTAATACAGCAGGACACGTGGTTGTGTTCAGAAAAAAAGAACTGTGTTTCCTACACATACGGACCATATCTAGTCCAACTCTGCTTGTGAAACTGAAACAAACCACAGTTCCACTAACATCCGATGCTTGTCAGTTAAGATGAGAAACGTGTGAGCTTTGTGAACGATGTAGTTCGTATGAGCTGTAAAATAAATTCCCTTAAATGAAATGAAGTGTTGCTTGTAGGAAGACTCAGAGCCTGGGGTTTAACTCAATTTCTGAAGTGAAACACACAGCAGGGTTCTCATATATACATCACACTCTGCATTAAAGCAAGAAGGACGCTCTTGCTTTCTAGAATCTCTAAGACAGCAGGAAACATGAGTGTGATGAGAGGAAAAGAAGGGTGTTTCCTACACATTCGGACCATATCGAGTCCAACTCTGCCTCTGAAATTGATACAAAGCTCAGGTCCTCTAACATCCAATGCTTGTCAGTCAAGATGAGAAACGTGTGCGCTTCGAGAACAATGTAGTTTGAGCTGAAAAGTGACTGCCCTTACCTGAAACGAAGTCTTTATTGTAGGAAGACACAGAGCTTGGGATTTCAATCCATTTCTGAAGGGAAACACACATAAGAGTTCTCATCCATTGATCACTCTCTGCTTTAGAGCAAGAAGCACGCTCTAGCTTTCTAGAGTCTCTAAGACAGCAGGAAACGTGAGTGTGCTGAGAACAAAAGAACGGTCTTTCCTACACATACGGACCATATCTAGTCCAACTCTGCTTCTGAAACTGATACAAAGCACAGGTCCTATAACATCTGATGCTTGTCAGTTAAGATGAGAAACGTGTGAGCTTCGTTAAAGATGTAGTTCGTTTGAGCTGAAAAGTGACTTCCCTTACCTGAAACGAACTCTTTATTGTAGGAAGACTCAGAGCCTGCGATTTAACTCCATTTCTGAAGGGAAACACACAGCAGAGTTCTCTTCCATGGATCACACTCTGCTTTAGAGCAAGAAGCACGCTCTTGCTTTATAGATTCTCTAATACAGCAGGAATCGTGAGTGTGCTGAGAACAAAAGAACAGTGTATCCTACACATACGGACCATATCTATTCCAACTCTGCTTCTGAAACTGATACAAAGCACTGGTTCTATAACATCCGAGCTTGTCAGTTAAGATGAGAAACGTGTGAGCTTTGTGAACGATGTAGTCGTTTGAGCTGTAAAGTAACTGCCCTTACCTGATTCGAAGTCTTGCTTATAGGAAGACTCAGAGCCTGGGATTTAACTCCATTTCTGAAGGGAAACACACAGGAGTGTTCTCTTCCATGGATCACACTCTGCTTTAGAGCAAGAAGCACGCTCTTGCTTTCTAGGTTCTCTGATACAGCAGGACACGTGGTTGTGTGCAGAAAAAAAGAACTGTGTTTCCTACTCATACGGACCATATCTAGTCCAACTCTGCTTATGAAACTGAAACAAACCACAGGTCCACTACCATCCTTGCTTGTCAGTTAAGATGATTATCTTGTGAGCTTCGTGAACGATGTAGTTCGTTTGAGATGTAAAGTAACTGCCCTTCCCTGAAACGAAGTCTTTTTGAAGGAAGACTCAGAGCCTGGGATTTAACCTCATTTCTGAAGTGAAACACACATAAGAGTTCTCATCCATTGATCACACTCTGCTTTAGAGCAAGAAGCACGCTCTAGCTTTCTAGAGTCTCTAGACAGCAGGAAACGAGAGTGTGCTGGGAACAAAAGAACGTTATTTCCTACACATACAGACCATATCTAGTCCAACTCTGCTTCTGAAACTGATACAAAGCACTGGTCCTCTAACATCCAATGCTTGTCAGTTAAGATGAGAAACGTTTTAGCTTCGTGAACGATGTAGATCATTTGAGCTGAAAAGTAACTGCCCTTCCCTGAAATGAAGTGTTGCTTGTAGGAAGACTCAGAGCCTGGGGTTTAACTCCATTTCTGAAGTGAAACACACAGCAGAATTCTTATCCATTGATCACACTCTGCTTTAGAGCAAGAAGCACGCTCTAGCTTTCTAGAGTCTCTAAGACAGCAGGAAACGTGAGTGTGCTGAGAACAAAAGAACGGTGTTTCCTACACATACTGACCATATCTATTCCAACTCTGCTTCTGAAACTGATACAAAGCACTCGTCCAATAACATCTGATGCTTGTCAGTTAAGATGAGAAACGTGTGAGCTTCGTGAACGATGTAGTTCCTTTGAGCTGTAAAGTAACTGCCCTTACCTGACATGAAGTGTTGCTTGTAGGAAGACTCAGAGCCTGGGGTTTAACTCCATTTCTGAAGTGAAACACACAGCAGGGTTCTCTATATACATCACACTCTGCTTTAAAGCAAGAAGGACGCTCTTGCTTTCTAGAATCTCTAAGACAGCAGGAAACATGAGTGTGATGAGAGGAAAAGAAGGGTGTTTCCTACACATTTGGACCATATCGAGTCCAACTCAGCCTCTGAAATTGATACAAAGCTCAGGTCCTCTAACATCCAATGCTTTTCATTTAAGATGAGAAACGTGTGAGCTTCGTGAAAGATGTAGTTCGTTTGAGCTGAAAAGTGACTGCCCTTACCTGAAACGAACTCTTTATTGTAGGAAGACTCAGAGCCTGGGATTTAACTCCATTTCTGAAGGGAAACACACAGCAGAGTTCTCTTCCATGGATCACACTCTGCTTTAGAGCAAGAAGCACGCTCTTGCTTTCTAGATTCTCTAATACAGCAGGAATCGTGAGTGTGCTGAGAACAAAAGAACAGTGTATCCTACACATACGGACCATATCTATTCCAACTCTGCTTCTGAAACTGATACAAAGCACTGGTTCTATAACATCCGAGCTTGTCAATTAAGATGAGAAACGTGTGAGCTTTGTGAACGATGTAGTCGTTTGAGCTGTAAAGTAACTGCCCTTACCTGATTCGAAGTCTTGCTTATAGGAAGACTCAGAGCCTGGGATTTAACTCCATTTCTGAAGGGAAACACACAGGAGAGTTCTCTTCCATGGATCACACTCTGCTTTAGAGCAAGAAGCATGCTCTAGCTTACTAGATTCTCTAATACAGCAGGAAACATGGTTATGTTCAGAACAAATAACTGTGTTTCCTACACATACAGACCATATCTAGTCCAACTCTGTTTCTGAAACTGATACAAAGCACTGGTCCTCTAACATCCAATGCTTGTCAGTTAAGATGAGAAACGTGTTAGCTTCGTGAATGATGTAGTTCCTTTGAGCTGAAAAGTGACTGCCCTTCCCTGAAACGAAGGCTTGCGTGTTGGAAGACACAGAGCCTGGGATTTAACTCCATTTCTGAAGGGAAACACACAGCATAGTTCTCATTCATGGATCACATTCTGCTTCAGAGCAAGAAGCACGCTCTTGCTTTCTAGGTTCTCTGATACAGCAGGACACGTGGTTGTGTGCAGAAAAAAAGAACTGTGTTTCCTACTCATACGGACCATATCTAGTCCAACTCTGCTTGTGAAACTGAAACAAACCACAGGTCCACTACCATCCAATGCTTGTCAGTTAAGATGATAAACTTGTGAGCTTCGTGAACGATGTAGTTTATTTGAGATGTAAAGTAACTGCCCTTCCCTGAAACGAAGTCTTGTTTGTAGGAAGACTCAGAGCCTGGGATTTAACTCCATTTCTGAAGTGAAACACACAGCAGAGTTCTCATCCATTGATCACAGTCTGCTTTAGAGCAAGAAGCACGCTCTAGCTTTCTAGAGTCTCTAGACAGCAGGAAACGAGAGTGTGCTGGGAACAAAAGAACGTTATTTCCTACACATACAGACCATATCTAGTCCAACTCTGCTTCTGAAACTGATACAAAGCACTGGTCCTCTAACATCCAATGCTTGTCAGTTAAGATGAGAAACGTTTTAGCTTCGTGAACGATGTAGATCATTTGAGCTGAAAAGTGACTGCCCTTACCTGAAACGAAGTCTTGAGTGTTGGAAGACACAGAGCCTGGGATTTCAATCCATTTCTGAAGGGAAACACACAGCAGAGTTCTCATCCAGGGATCACACTCTGCTTTAGAGCAAGAAGCACACTCTTGCTTTCTAGATTCTCTAATACAGCAGGAAACGTGAGTGTACTGAGAACAAAAGAACGGTGTTTCCTAAACATACGGACCATATCTAGTCCATCTCTGCTTCTGAAACTGAGACAAAGCACTGGTCCGCTAACATCCGATGCTTGTCATTTAAGATGAGAAACGTATGAGCTTCGTGAACGATGTAGTTTGTTTGAGCTCTAAAATAACTTCCCTTACCTGATTCGAAGTCTTCCTTGTAGGAAGACTCAGAGCCTGGGATTTAACTCCATTTCTGAAGGGAAACACACAGCAGAGTTCTCTTCCATGGATCACACTCTGCTTTAGAGCAAGAAGCACGCTCTAGCTTTCTAGATTCTCTAATACAGCAGGAAACATGGTTATGTTCAGAACAAATAACTGTTTTTCCTACACATATAGACCATATCTAGTCCATCTCTGCTTCTGAAACTGAGGCAAAGGACTGATCCTCTAACATCCAATGCTTGTCATTTAAGATGAGAAACGTGTGAGCTTCGTGAACGATGTAGTTCGTTTGAGCTGTAAAGTAACTGCCCTTACCTGATTCGAAGTCTTGCTTGTAGGAAGACTCAGAGCCTGGGATTTAACTCCATTTCTGTAGGGAAACACAGAGCAGAGTTCTCATCCATTGATCACACTCTGCTTTAGAGCAAGAAGCACGCTCTAGCTTTCTAGAATCTCTAAGACAGCAGGAAACTTGAGTGTGCTGAGAACAAAAGAACGGTGTTTCCTACACATACGGACCATATCTAGTCCATCTCTGCTTCTGAAACTGAGACAAAGCACTGGTCCTCGACCATCCGATGCTTGTCATTTAAGATGAGAAACGTGTGAGCTTCGTGAACGATGTAGTTTGTTTGAGCTCTAAATTAACTGCCCTTACCTGATTCGAAGTCTTGCTTGTAGGAAGACTCAGAGCCTGGGATTTAACTCCATTTCTGAAGGGAAACACACAGCAGAGTTCTCTTCCATGGATCACACTCTGCTTTAGAGCAAGAAGTAAGCTCTTGCTTTCTAGATTCTCTAATACAGCAGGAAACGTGAGTGTGGTGAGAACAAAAGAACAGTGTTTCCTACACATACGGACCATATCTATTCCAACTCTGCTTCTGAAACTGATACAAAGCACTGGTTCTATAACATCCGAGCTTGTCAGTTAAGATGAGAAACGTGTGAGCTTCAAGAACGATGTAGTTCGTTTGAGCTGAGAAGTGACTGCCCTTACCTGACTCGAAGTCTTGCTTGTAGGAAGACTCAGAGCCTGGGATTTAACTCCATTTCTGAAGGGAAACACACAGCAGAGTTCTCTTCCATGGATCAAACTCTGCTTTAGAGCAAGAAGCATGCTCTAGCTTTCTAGATTCTCTAATACAGCAGGAAACATGGTTATGTTCAGAACAAATAACTGTTTTTCCTACACATATAGACCATATCTAGTCCATCTCTGCTTCTGAAACTGAGGCAAAGGACTGATCCTCTAACATCCAATGCTTGTCATTTAAGATGAGAAACGTGTGAGCTTCGTGAACGATGTAGTTCGTTTGAGCTGTAAAGTAACTGCCCTTACCTGATTCGAAGTCTTGCTTGTAGGAAGACTCAGAGCCTGGGATTTAACTCCATTTCTGTAGGGAAACACAGAGCAGAGTTCTCATCCATTGATCACACTCTGCTTTAGAGCAAGAAGCACGCTCTAGCTTTCTAGAATCTCTAAGACAGCAGGAAACTTGAGTGTGTGGAGAACAAAAGAACGGTGTTTCCTACACATATGGACCATATCTAGTCCATCTCTGCTTCTGAAACTGAGACAAAGCACTGGTCCTCGACCATCCGATGCTTGTCATTTAAGATGAGAAACGTGTGAGCTTCGTGAACGATGTAGTTTGTTTGAGCTCTAAATTAACTGCCCTTACCTGATTCGAAGTCTTGCTTGTAGGAAGACTCAGAGCCTGGGATTTAACTCCATTTCTGAAGGGAAACACACAGCAGAGTTCTCTTCCATGGATCACACTCTGCTTTAGAGCAAGAAGTACGCTCTTGCTTTCTAGATTCTCTAATACAGCAGGAAACGTGAGCGTGGTGAGAACAAAAGAACAGTGTTTCCTACACATACGGACCATATCTATTCCAACTCTGCTTCTGAAACTGATACAAAGCACTGGTTCTATAACATCCGAGCTTGTCAGTTAAGATGAGAAACGTGTGAGCTTTGTGAATGATGTAGTTGTTTGAGCTGTAAATTAACTCCCCTTACCTGATTCGAAGTCTTGCTTATAGGAAGACTCAGAGCCTGGGATTTAACTCCATTTCTGAAGGGAAACACACAGGAGAGTTCTCTTCCATGGATCACACTCTGCTTTAGAGCAAAAAGCACGCTCTAGCTTTCTAGATTCTCTAATACAGCAGGAAACATGGTTATGTTCAGAACAAATAACTGTGTTTCCTACACATACAGACCATATCTAGTCCAACTCTGCTTATGAAACTGAAACAAACCACAGGTCCACTACCATCCTTGCTTGTCAGTTAAGATGATTATCTTGTGAGCTTCGTGAACGATGTAGTTCGTTTGAGATGTAAAGTAACTGCCCTTCCCTGAAACGAAGTCTTTTTGAAGGAAGACTCAGAGCCTGGGATTTAACCTCATTTCTGAAGTGAAACACACATAAGAGTTCTCATCCATTGATCACACTCTGCTTTAGAGCAAGAAGCACGCTCTAGCTTTCTAGAGTCTCTAGACAGCAGGAAACGAGAGTGTGCTGGGAACAAAAGAACGTTATTTCCTACACATACAGACCATATCTAGTCCAACTCTGCTTCTGAAACTGATACAAAGCACTGGTCCTCTAACATCCAATGCTTGTCAGTTAAGATGAGAAACGTTTTAGCTTCGTGAACGATGTAGATCATTTGAGCTGAAAAGTAACTGCCCTTCCCTGAAATGAAGTGTTGCTTGTAGGAAGACTCAGAGCCTGGGGTTTAACTCCATTTCTGAAGTGAAACACACAGCAGAATTCTTATCCATTGATCACACTCTGCTTTAGAGCAAGAAGCACGCTCTAGCTTTCTAGAGTCTCTAAGACAGCAGGAAACGTGAGTGTGCTGAGAACAAAAGAACGGTGTTTCCTACACATACTGACCATATCTATTCCAACTCTGCTTCTGAAACTGATACAAAGCACTCGTCCAATAACATCTGATGCTTGTCAGTTAAGATGAGAAACGTGTGAGCTTCATGAACGATGTAGTTCCTTTGAGCTGTAAAGTAACTGCCCTTACCTGACATGAAGTGTTGCTTGTAGGAAGACTCAGAGCCTGGGGTTTAACTCCATTTCTGAAGTGAAACACACAGCAGGGTTCTCTATATACATCACACTCTGCTTTAAAGCAAGAAGGACGCTCTTGCTTTCTAGAATCTCTAAGACAGCAGGAAACATGAGTGTGATGAGAGGAAAAGAAGGGTGTTTCCTACACATTTGGACCATATCGAGTCCAACTCAGCCTCTGAAATTGATACAAAGCTCAGGTCCTCTAACATCCAATGCTTTTCATTTAAGATGAGAAACGTGTGAGCTTCGTGAAAGATGTAGTTCGTTTGAGCTGAAAAGTGACTGCCCTTACCTGAAACGAACTCTTTATTGTAGGAAGACTCAGAGCCTGGGATTTAACTCCATTTCTGAAGGGAAACACACAGCAGAGTTCTCTTCCATGGATCACACTCTGCTTTAGAGCAAGAAGCACGCTCTTGCTTTCTAGATTCTCTAATACAGCAGGAATCGTGAGTGTGCTGAGAACAAAAGAACAGTGTATCCTACACATACGGACCATATCTATTCCAACTCTGTTTCTGAAACTGATACAAAGCACTGGTCCTCTAACATCCAATGCTTGTCAGTTAAGATGAGAAACGTGTTAGCTTCGTGAATGATGTAGTTCCTTTGAGCTAAAAAGTGACTGCCCTTCCCTGAAACGAAGGCTTGCGTGTTGGAAGACACAGAGCCTGGGATTTAACTCCATTTCTGAAGGGAAACACACAGCATAGTTCTCATTCATGGATCACATTCTGCTTCAGAGCAAGAAGCACGCTCTTGCTTTCTAGGTTCTCTGATACAGCAGGACACGTGGTTGTGTGCAGAAAAAAAGAACTGTGTTTCCTACTCATACGGACCATATCTAGTCCAACTCTGCTTGTGAAACTGAAACAAACCACAGGTCCACTACCATCCAATGCTTGTCAGTTAAGATGATAAACTTGTGAGCTTCGTGAACGATGTAGTTTATTTGAGATGTAAAGTAACTGCCCTTCCCTGAAACGAAGTCTTGTTTGTAGGAAGACTCAGAGCCTGGGATTTAACTCCATTTCTGAAGTGAAACACACAGCAGAGTTCTCATCCATTGATCACAGTCTGCTTTAGAGCAAGAAGCACGCTCTAGCTTTCTAGAGTCTCTAGACAGCAGGAAACGAGAGTGTGCTGGGAACAAAAGAACGTTATTTCCTACACATACAGACCATATCTAGTCCAACTCTGCTTCTGAAACTGATACAAAGCACTGGTCCTCTAACATCCAATGCTTGTCAGTTAAGATGAGAAACGTTTTAGCTTCGTGAACGATGTAGATCATTTGAGCTGAAAAGTGACTGCCCTTACCTGAAACGAAGTCTTGAGTGTTGGAAGACACAGAGCCTGGGATTTCAATCCATTTCTGAAGGGAAACACACAGCAGAGTTCTCATCCAGGGATCACACTCTGCTTTAGAGCAAGAAGCACACTCTTGCTTTCTAGATTCTCTAATACAGCAGGAAACGTGAGTGTACTGAGAACAAAAGAACGGTGTTTCCTAAACATACGGACCATATCTAGTCCATCTCTGCTTCTGAAACTGAGACAAAGCACTGGTCCGCTAACATCCGATGCTTGTCATTTAAGATGAGAAACGTATGAGCTTCGTGAACGATGTAGTTTGTTTGAGCTCTAAAATAACTTCCCTTACCTGATTCGAAGTCTTCCTTGTAGGAAGACTCAGAGCCTGGGATTTAACTCCATTTCTGAAGGGAAACACACAGCAGAGTTCTCTTCCATGGATCACACTCTGCTTTAGAGCAAGAAGCACGCTCTAGCTTTCTAGATTCTCTAATACAGCAGGAAACATGGTTATGTTCAGAACAAATAACTGTTTTTCCTACACATATAGACCATATCTAGTCCATCTCTGCTTCTGAAACTGAGGCAAAGGACTGATCCTCTAACATCCAATGCTTGTCATTTAAGATGAGAAACGTGTGAGCTTCGTGAACGATGTAGTTCGTTTGAGCTGTAAAGTAACTGCCCTTACCTGATTCGAAGTCTTGCTTGTAGGAAGACTCAGAGCCTGGGATTTAACTCCATTTCTGTAGGGAAACACAGAGCAGAGTTCTCATCCATTGATCACACTCTGCTTTAGAGCAAGAAGCACGCTCTAGCTTTCTAGAATCTCTAAGACAGCAGGAAACTTGAGTGTGCTGAGAACAAAAGAACGGTGTTTCCTACACATACGGACCATATCTAGTCCATCTCTGCTTCTGAAACTGAGACAAAGCACTGGTCCTCGACCATCCGATGCTTGTCATTTAAGATGAGAAACGTGTGAGCTTCGTGAACGATGTAGTTTGTTTGAGCTCTAAATTAACTGCCCTTACCTGATTCGAAGTCTTGCTTGTAGGAAGACTCAGAGCCTGGGATTTAACTCCATTTCTGAAGGGAAACACACAGCAGAGTTCTCTTCCATGGATCACACTCTGCTTTAGAGCAAGAAGTAAGCTCTTGCTTTCTAGATTCTCTAATACAGCAGGAAACGTGAGTGTGGTGAGAACAAAAGAACAGTGTTTCCTACACATACGGACCATATCTATTCCAACTCTGCTTCTGAAACTGATACAAAGCACTGGTTCTATAACATCCGAGCTTGTCAGTTAAGATGAGAAACGTGTGAGCTTCAAGAACGATGTAGTTCGTTTGAGCTGAGAAGTGACTGCCCTTACCTGATTCGAAGTCTTGCTTGTAGGAAGACTCAGAGCCTGGGATTTAACTCCATTTCTGAAGGGAAACACACAGCAGAGTTCTCTTCCATGGATCAAACTCTGCTTTAGAGCAAGAAGCATGCTCTAGCTTTCTAGATTCTCTAATACAGCAGGAAACATGGTTATGTTCAGAACAAATAACTGTTTTTCCTACACATATAGACCATATCTAGTCCATCTCTGCTTCTGAAACTGAGGCAAAGGACTGATCCTCTAACATCCAATGCTTGTCATTTAAGATGAGAAACGTGTGAGCTTCGTGAACGATGTAGTTCGTTTGAGCTGTAAAGTAACTGCCCTTACCTGATTCGAAGTCTTGCTTGTAGGAAGACTCAGAGCCTGGGATTTAACTCCATTTCTGTAGGGAAACACAGAGCAGAGTTCTCATCCATTGATCACACTCTGCTTTAGAGCAAGAAGCACGCTCTAGCTTTCTAGAATCTCTAAGACAGCAGGAAACTTGAGTGTGCGGAGAACAAAAGAACGGTGTTTCCTACACATATGGACCATATCTAGTCCATCTCTGCTTCTGAAACTGAGACAAAGCACTGGTCCTCGACCATCCGATGCTTGTCATTTAAGATGAGAAACGTGTGAGCTTCGTGAACGATGTAGTTTGTTTGAGCTCTAAATTAACTGCCCTTACCTGATTCGAAGTCTTGCTTGTAGGAAGACTCAGAGCCTGGGATTTAACTCCATTTCTGAAGGGAAACACACAGCAGAGTTCTCTTCCATGGATCACACTCTGCTTTAGAGCAAGAAGTATGCTCTTGCTTTCTAGATTCTCTAATACAGCAGGAAACGTGAGCGTGGTGAGAACAAAAGAACAGTGTTTCCTACACATACGGACCATATCTATTCCAACTCTGCTTCTGAAACTGATACAAAGCACTGGTTCTATAACATCCGAGCTTGTCAGTTAAGATGAGAAACGTGTGAGCTTTGTGAATGATGTAGTTGTTTGAGCTGTAAATTAACTCCCCTTACCTGATTCGAAGTCTTGCTTATAGGAAGACTCAGAGCCTGGGATTTAACTCCATTTCTGAAGGGAAACACACAGGAGAGTTCTCTTCCATGGATCACACTCTGCTTTAGAGCAAAAAGCACGCTCTAGCTTTCTAGATTCTCTAATACAGCAGGAAACATGGTTATGTTCAGAACAAATAACTGTGTTTCCTACACATACAGACCATATCTAGTCCAACTCTGCTTCTGAAACTGATACAAATTACTGGTCCTCTAACATCCAATGCTTGTCAGTTAAGATGAGAAACGTGTTAGGTCGTGAATGATGTAGTTCCTTTGAGCTGAAAAGTGACTGCCCTTCCCTGAAACGAAGGCTTGCGTGTTGGAAGACACAGAGCCTGGGATTTAACTCCTTTTCTGAAGGGAAACACACAGCATAGTTCTCATTCATGGATCACACTCTGCTTCAGAGCAAGAAGCACGCTCTTGCTTTCTATGTTCTCTGATACAGCAGGACACGTGGTTGTGTGCAGAAAAAAAAGAACTGTGTTTCCTACTCATACGGACCATATCTAGTCCAACTCTGCCTGTGAAACTGAAACAAACCACAGGTCCACTACCATCCAATGCTTGTCAGTTAAGATGATAAACGTGTGAGCTTCGTGAACGATGTAGTTCGTTTGAGATGTAAAGTAACTGCCCTTCCCTGAAACGAAGTCTTGTTTGTAGGAAGACTCAGAGCCTGAATTTAACCCCATTTCTGAAGTGAAACACACAGCAGAATTCTTATCCATTGATCACACTCTGCTTTAGAGCAAGAAGCACGCTCTAGCTTTCTAGAGTCTCTAAGACAGCAGGAAACGTGAGTGTGCTGAGAACAAAAGAACGGTGTTTCCTACACATACTGACCATATCTATTCCAACTCTGCTTCTGAAACTGATACAAAGCACTGGTCCTATAACATCTGATGCTTGTCAGTTAAGATGAGAAACGTGTGAGTTTCATGAACGATGTAGTTCCTTTGAGCTGTAAAGTAACTGCCCTTACCTGAAATGAAGTGTTCCTTGTAGGAAGACTCAGAGCCTGGGGTTTAACTCCATTTCTGAAGTGAAACACACAGCAGGGTTCTAATATATACATCACACTCTGCTTTAAAGCAAGAAGGACGCTCTTGCTTTCTAGAATCTCTAAGACAGCAGGAAACATGAGTGTGATGAGAGGAAAAGAAGGTTGTTTCCTACACATTTGGACCATATCGAGTCCAAGTCAGCCTCTGAAATTGATACAAAGCCCAGGTCCTCTAACATCCAATGCTTTTCATTTAAGATGAGAAACGTGTGAGCTTCGTGAACGATGTAGTTCGTTTGAGCTGAAAAGTGACTGCCCTTACCTGAAACGAAGTCTTTATTGTAGGAAGACACAGAGCCTGGGATTTCACTCCATTTCTGCAGGGAAACACACAGCAGAGTTCTCATCCAGTGATCACACTCTGCTTTAGAGCAAGAAGCAAGCTCTAGCTCTCTAGAGTCTCTAAGACAGCAGGAAACGTGAGTGTGCTGAGAACAAAGTACAGTGTTTCCTACACATACGGACCATATCTAGTCCATCTCTGCTTCTGAAACTGAGGCAAAGGACTGGTCCTCTACATTCCGATGCTTGTCATTTAAGATGAGAAACGTGTGAGCTTCGTGAACGATGTAGTTCGTTTGAGCTGTAAAGTAACTGCCCTTACCTGATTCGAAGTCTTGCTTGTAGGAAGACTCAGAGCCTGGGATTTAACTCCATTTCTGTAGGGAAACACAGAGCAGAGTTCTCATCCATTGATCACACTCTGCTTTAGAGCAAGAAGCACGCTCTAGCTTTCTAGAATCTCTAAGACAGCAGGAAACTTGAGTGTGCTGAGAACAAAAGAACGGTGTTTCCTACACATACGGACCATATCTAGTCCATCTCTGCTTCTGAAACTGAGACAAAGCACTGGTCCTCGACCATCCGATGCTTGTCATTTAAGATGAGAAACGTGTGAGCTTCGTGAACGATGTAGTTTGTTTGAGCTCTAAATTAACTGCCCTTACCTGATTCGAAGTCTTGCTTGTAGGAAGACTCAGAGCCTGGGATTTAACTCCATTTCTGAAGGGAAACACACAGCAGAGTTCTCTTCCATGGATCACACTCTGCTTTAGAGCAAGAAGTACGCTCTTGCTTTCTAGATTCTCTAATACAGCAGGAAACGTGAGTGTGGTGAGAACAAAAGAACAGTGTTTCCTACACATACGGACCATATCTATTCCAACTCTGCTTCTGAAACTGATACAAAGCACTGGTCCTCTAACATCCAATGCTTGTCAGTTAAGATGAGAAACGTGTTAGCTTCGTGAATGATGTAGTTCCTTTGAGCTGAAAAGTGACTGCCCTTCCCTGAAACGAAGGCTTGCGTGTTGGAAGACACAGAGACTGGGATTTAACTCCATTTCTGAAGGGAAACACACAGCATAGTTCTCATTCATGGATCACACTCTGCTTCAGAGCAAGAAGCACGCTCTTGCTTTCTAGGTTCTCTGATACAGCAGGACACGTGGTTGTGTGCAGAAAAAAAGAACTGTGTTTCCTACTCATACGGACCATATCTAGTCCAACTCTGCTTGTGAAACTGAAACAAACAACAGGTCCACTACCATCCAATGCTTGTCAGTTAAGATGATAAACTTGTGAGCTTCTGTGAATGATGTAGTTCGTTTGAGATGTAAAGTACCTGCCCTTCCCTGAAACGAAGTCTTGTTTGTAGGAAGACTCAGAGCCTGGGATTTAACTCCATTTCTGAAGTGAAACACACAGCAGAGTTCTCATCCATTGATAACACTCTGGTTTAGAGCAAGAAGCACGCTCTAGCTTTCTAGAGTCTCTAGACAGCAGGAAACGAGAGTGTGCTGGGAACAAAAGAACGTTATTTCCTACACATACAGACCATATCTAGACCAACTCTGCTTCTGAAACTGAGACAAAGCACTGGTCCTCTAACATCCAATGCTTGTCAGTTACGATGAGAAACGTTTTAGCTTCGTGAACGATGTAGATCGTTTGAGCTGAAAAATGACTGCCCTTACCTGAAACGAAGTCTTGAGTGTTGGAAGACACAGAGCCTTGGATTTAACTCCATTTCTGAAGGGAAACACACAGCATAGTTCTCATCCAGGGATCACACTCTGCTTTAGAGCAAGAAGCACACTCTTGCTTTCTAGATTCTCTAATAGAGCAGGAAACGTGGTTGTGCTCAGAAAAAAGAACTGTGTTTCCTACACATACGGACCATACCTAGTCCAACTCTCCCTCTGAAATTGATACAAAGCACAGGTCCTCCAGCATCCAATGCTTGTCATTTAAGATGGGAAATGTGTGAGCTTCGGGAACTATGTAGTTCGTTTGAGATGAAAAGTAACTGGCCTTACCTGAAACGAAGTCTTTTTTGTAGGAAGACTCAGAGCCTGGGATTTAACTCCATTTCTGAAGTGAAACACACATCAGAGTTCTCATCCATTGATGACACTCTGCTATAGAGCAAGAAGCACGCTCTTGCTTTCCAGAGCCACTAAGATAGCAGGAAACCTGAGTGTGATGAGAACAAAAGAATGGTGTTTCCTACACATACTTACCATATCAAGTCCAACTCTGCTTCTGAAACTGAGAGAAAGCACTGGTCCTCTAATATCCATTGCTTGTCAGTTAAGATGATAAACGTGTGAGATTCGTGAACGATGTAGTTCGTTTGAGCTGTAAAGTAACTGCCCTTACCTGAAACGAAGTGTTGCTTGTAAGAAGACTCAGAGCCTGGGGTTTAACTCCATTTCTGAAGTGAAACACACAGCAGAGTTCTCATATATAGATCACACTCTGCTTTAGAGCAAGAAGCATGCTCTTGCTTTCTAGAGTCTCTAGGACATCAGGAAACATGAGTGTGCTGAGAACAAAAGAACGATGTTTCTTACACATTCGGACCATATCTAGTCCTACTGTGCTTCTGAAACTGATACAAATCACTGGTCCTCTAACATCCAATGCTTGTCAGTTAAGATGAGAAACGTGTTAGCTTCATGAACGATGTAGTTCGTTTGAGCTGAAAAGTGACTGTCCTTCCCTGAAACGAAGTCTTGTTTGTAGGAAGACTCAGAGCCTGGGATTTAACTCCATTTCTGAAGGGAAACACACAGCAGAGTTCTCATCCGTTGATCACAATCTGCTTTAGAGCAAGAAGCACGCTCTAGCTTTCTAGAGTCTCTAAGACAGCAGGAAACATGAGTGTGCTGAGAACAAAAGAACGGTGTTTCCTACACACACGGACCATTTCTAGACCATCTCTGCTTCTGAAACTGAGACAAAGCACTGGTCCTCTAACATCCAATGCTTGTCAGTTAAGATGAGAAATGTGTTAGCTTCATGAACGATGTAGATCATTTGAGCTGAAAAGTGACTGTCCTTACCTGAAACGAAGTCTTGAGTGTTGGAAGACAAAGAGCCTGGGATTTAACTCCATTTCTGAAGGGAAACACACAGCATAGTTCTCATCCAGGGATCACACTCTGCTTCAGAGCAAGAAGCATGCTCTTGCTTTCTAGATTCTCTAATACAGCAGGAAACGTGGTTGTGCTCAGAAAAAAAGAACTGTGTTTCCTACACATATGGACCATATCTAGTCCAACTCTCCCTCTGATATTGATACAAAGCACAGGTCCTCCAGCATCCAATGCTTGTCATTTAAGATGAGAAACGTGTGAGCTTCGGGAACGATGTAGTTCTTTTGAGCTGTAAAGTAACTGCCCTAACCTGAAACAAAGCCTTTTTTGTAGGAAGACTCAGAGCCTGGGATTTAACTCCCTTTCTGAAGTGAAACACACAGCAGAGTTCTCATCCATTGATCACACTCTGCTTTAGAGCAAGAAGCACGCGCTAGCTTTCTAGAGTCTCTAAGACAGCAGGAAACGTGAGTGTGCTGAGAACAAAAGAACGGTGTTTCCTACACATAAGGACCATATCAAATCCAACTCTTCTTCTGAAACTGATACAAACCACTGGTCCTCTAACATCCAATGCTTGTCAGTTAAGATGAGAAACGTTTTAGCTTCGTGAACGATGTAGATCATTTGAGCTGAAAAGTGACTGCCCTTACCTGAAACGATGTCTTGAGTGTTGGAAGACACAGAGCCTGGGATTTAACTCCATTTCTGAAGGGAAACACACAGCATTGTTCTCATCCAGGGATCACACTCTGCTTTAGAGCAAGAAGCACACTCTTGCTTTCTAGATTCTCTAATACAGCAGGAAATGTTGTTGTGCTCAGAAAAAAAGAACTGTGTTTCCTACACATACGGACCATACCTAGTCCAACTCTCCCTCTGAAATTGATACAAAGCACAGGTCCTCCATCATCCAATGCTTGTCATTTAAGATGAGAAACGTGTGAGCTTCGGGAACTATGTAGTTAGTTTGAGATGAAGAGTAACTGGACTTACCTGAAATGAAGTCTTTCTTGTAGGAAGACTCAGAGCCTGGGATTTAACTCCATTTCTGAAGTGAAACACACATCAGAGTTCTCATCCATTGATGACACTCTGCTTTAGAGCAAGAAGCACGCTCTTGCTTTCCAGAGCCACTAAGATAGCAGGAAACCTGAGTGTGATGAGAACAAAAGAATGGTGTTTCCTACACATACTTACCATATCAAGTCCAACTCTGCTTCTGAAACTGAGAGAAAGCACTGGTCCTCTAATATCCATTGCTTGTCAGTTAAGATGATAAACGTGTGAGATTCGTGAACGATGTAGTTCGTTTGAGCTGTAAAGTAACTGCCCTTACCTGAAACGAAGTGTTGCTTGTAAGAAGACTCAGAGCCTGGGGTTTAACTCCATTTCTGAAGTGAAACACACAGCAGTGTTCTCATATATAGATCACACTCTGCTTTAGAGCAAGAAGCATGCTCTTGCTTTCTAGAGTCTCTAGGACATCAGGAAACATGAGTGTGCTGAGAACAAAAGAACGATGTTTCTTACACATTCGGACCATATCTAGTCCTACTGTGCTTCTGAAACTGATACAAATCACTGGTCCTCTAACATCCAATGCTTGTCAGTTAAGATGAGAAACGTGTTAGCTTCATGAACGATGTAGTTCGTTTGAGCTGAAAAGTGACTGTCCTTCCCTGAAACGAAGTCTTGTTTGTAGGAAGACTCAGAGCATGGGATTTAACTCCATTTCTGAAGGGAAACACACAGCAGAGTTCTCATCCGTTGATCACAATCTGCTTTAGAGCAAGAAGCACGCTCTAGCTTTCTAGAGTCTCTAAGACAGCAGGAAACATGAGTGTGCTGAGAACAAAAGAACGGTATTTCCTACACACACGGACCATTTCTAGACCATCTCTGCTTCTGAAACTGAGACAAAGCACTGGTCCTCTAACATCCAATGCTTGTCAGTTAAGATGAGAAACGTTTTAGCTTCGTGAACGATGTAGTTCATTTGAGCTGAAAAGTGACTGCCCTTACCTGAAACGTAGTCTTGAGTGTTGGAAGACACAGAGCCTGGGATTTAACTCCATTTCTGAAGGGAAACACACAGCAGAGTTCTCATATATAGATCACACTCTGCTTTAGAGCAAGAAGCACACTCTTGCTTTATAGAGTCTCTAAGACAGCAGGAAACATGAGTGTGCTGAGAACACAAGAACGGTGTTTCTTACACATTCAGACCATATCGAGTCCAACTCTCCCTCTGAAATTGATACAAAGCACAGGTCCTCCAGCATGCAATGCTTGTCATTTCAGATGAGAAACGTGTGAGCTTCGGGAACGATGTAGTTCGTTTGAGCTGAAAAGTGACTGCCCTTACTTGAAAGGAATTCTTGCTTGTAGGAAGACACAGAGCCTGGAATTTAACTCCATTTCTGAAGTGAAACACACAGCAGAGTTCTCATCCATTGATCACACTCTGCTTTAGAGCAAGAAGCACGCTCTAGCTTTCTAGAGTCCCTAAGACAGCAGGAAACGTGAGTGTGCTGAGAAAAAAAGAACAATGTTTCCTACACAAACGGACCATTTCTAGACGATCTCTGCTTCTGAAACTGAGACAAAGCACTGGTCCTCTAACATCCAATGCTTGTCAGTTAAGATGAGAAATGTGTTAGCTTCATGAACGATGTAGATCATTTGAGCTGAAAAGTGACTGTCCTTACCTGAAACGAAGTCTTGAGTGTTGGAAGACAAAGAGCCTGGGATTTAACTCCATTTCTGAAGGGAAACACACAGCATAGTTCTCATCCAGGGATCACACTCTGCTTCAGAGCAAGAAGCATGCTCTTGCTTTCTAGATTCTCTAATACAGCAGGAAACGTGGTTGTGCTCAGAAAAAAAGAACTGTGTTTCCTACACATATGGACCATATCTAGTCCAACTCTCCCTCTGATATTGATACAAAGCACAGGTCCTCCAGCATCCAATGCTTGTCATTTAAGATGAGAAACGTGTGAGCTTCGGGAACGATGTAGTTCTTTTGAGCTGTAAAGTAACTGCCCTAACCTGAAACAAAGCCTTTTTTGTAGGAAGACTCAGAGCCTGGGATTTAACTCCCTTTCTGAAGTGAAACACACAGCAGAGTTCTCCTCCATTGATCACACTCTGCTTTAGAGCAAGAAGCACGCGCTAGCTTTCTAGAGTCTCTAAGACAGCAGGAAACGTGAGTGTGCTGAGAACAAAAGAACGGTGTTTCCTACACATAAGGACCATATCAAATCCAACTCTTCTTCTGAAACTGATACAAACCACTGGTCCTCTAACATCCAATGCTTGTCAGTTAAGATGAGAAACGTTTTAGCTTCGTGAACGATGTAGATCATTTGAGCTGAAAAGTGACTGCCCTTACCTGAAACGATGTCTTGAGTGTTGGAAGACACAGAGCCTGGGATTTAACTCCATTTCTGAAGGGAAACACACAGCATTGTTCTCATCCAGGGATCACACTCTGCTTTAGAGCAAGAAGCACACTCTTGCTTTCTAGATTCTCTAATACAGCAGGAAATGTTGTTGTGCTCAGAAAAAAAGAACTGTGTTTCCTACACATACGGACCATACCTAGTCCAACTCTCCCTCTGAAATTGATACAAAGCACAGGTCCTCCATCATCCAATGCTTGTCATTTAAGATGAGAAACGTGTGAGCTTCGGGAACTATGTAGTTAGTTTGAGATGAAGAGTAACTGGACTTACCTGAAATGAAGTCTTTCTTGTAGGAAGACTCAGAGCCTGGGATTTAACTCCATTTCTGAAGTGAAACACACATCAGAGTTCTCATCCATTGATGACACTCTGCTTTAGAGCAAGAAGCACGCTCTTGCTTTCCAGAGCCACTAAGATAGCAGGAAACCTGAGTGTGATGAGAACAAAAGAATGGTGTTTCCTACACATACTTACCATATCAAGTCCAACTCTGCTTCTGAAACTGAGAGAAAGCACTGGTCCTCTAATATCCATTGCTTGTCAGTTAAGATGATAAACGTGTGAGATTCGTGAACGATGTAGTTCGTTTGAGCTGTAAAGTAACTGCCCTTACCTGAAACGAAGTGTTGCTTGTAAGAAGACTCAGAGCCTGGGGTTTAACTCCATTTCTGAAGTGAAACACACAGCAGAGTTCTCATATATAGATCACACTCTGCTTTAGAGCAAGAAGCATGCTCTTGCTTTCTAGAGTCTCTAGGACATCAGGAAACATGAGTGTGCTGAGAACAAAAGAACGATGTTTCTTACACATTCGGACCATATCTAGTCCTACTGTGCTTCTGAAACTGATACAAATCACTGGTCCTCTAACATCCAATGCTTGTCAGTTAAGATGAGAAACGTGTTAGCTTCATGAACGATGTAGTTCGTTTGAGCTGAAAAGTGACTGTCCTTCCCTGAAACGAAGTCTTGTTTGTAGGAAGACTCAGAGCCTGGGATTTAACTCCATTTCTGAAGGGAAACACACAGCAGAGTTCTCATCCGTTGATCACAATCTGCTTTAGAGCAAGAAGCACGCTCTAGCTTTCTAGAGTCTCTAAGACAGCAGGAAACATGAGTGTGCTGAGAACAAAAGAACGGTGTTTCCTACACACACGGACCATTTCTAGACCATCTCTGCTTCTGAAACTGAGACAAAGCACTGGTCCTCTAACATCCAATGCTTGTCAGTTAAGATGAGAAACGTTTTAGCTTCGTGAACGATGTAGTTCATTTGAGCTGAAAAGTGACTGCCCTTACCTGAAACGTAGTCTTGAGTGTTGGAAGACACAGAGCCTGGGATTTAACTCCATTTCTGAAGGGAAACACACAGCAGAGTTCTCATATATAGATCACACTCTGCTTTAGAGCAAGAAGCACACTCTTGCTTTATAGAGTCTCTAAGACAGCAGGAAACATGAGTGTGCTGAGAACACAAGAACGGTGTTTCTTACACATTCAGACCATATCGAGTCCAACTCTCCCTCTGAAATTGATACAAAGCACAGGTCCTCCAGCATGCAATGCTTGTCATTTCAGATGAGAAACGTGTGAGCTTCGGGAACGATGTAGTTCGTTTGAGCTGAAAAGTGACTGCCCTTACTTGAAAGGAATTCTTGCTTGTAGGAAGACACAGAGCCTGGAATTTAACTCCATTTCTTAAGTGAAACACACAGCAGAGTTCTCATCCATTGATCACACTCTGCTTTAGAGCAAGAAGCACGCTCTAGCTTTCTAGAGTCCCTAAGACAGCAGGAAACGTGAGTGTGCTGAGAAAAATGAACAATGTTTCCTACACAAACGGACCATTTTTAGACGATCTCTGCTTCTGAAACTGAGACAAAGCACTGGTCCTCTAACATCCAATGCTTGTCAGTTAAGATGAGAAATGTGTTAGCTTCATGAACGATGTAGATCATTTGAGCTGAAAAGTGACTGTCCTTACCTGAAACGAAGTCTTGAGTGTTGGAAGACAAAGAGCCTGGGATTTAACTCCATTTCTGAAGGGAAACACACAGCATAGTTCTCATCCAGGGATCACACTCTGCTTCAGAGCAAGAAGCATGCTCTTGCTTTCTAGATTCTCTAATACAGCAGGAAACGTGGTTGTGCTCAGAAAAAAAGAACTGTGTTTCCTACACATATGGACCATATCTAGTCCAACTCTCCCTCTGATATTGATACAAAGCACAGGTCCTCCAGCATCCAATGCTTGTCATTTAAGATGAGAAACGTGTGAGCTTCGGGAACGATGTAGTTCTTTTGAGCTGTAAAGTAACTGCCCTAACCTGAAACAAAGCCTTTTTTGTAGGAAGACTCAGAGCCTGGGATTTAACTCCCTTTCTGAAGTGAAATACACAGCAGAGTTCTCATCCATTGATCACACTCTGCTTTAGAGCAAGAAGCACGCGCTAGCTTTCTAGAGTCTCTAAGACAGCAGGAAACGTGAGTGTGCTGAGAACAAAAGAACGGTGTTTCCTACACATAAGGACCATATCAAATCCAACTCTTCTTCTGAAACTGATACAAACCACTGGTCCTCTAACATCCAATGCTTGTCAGTTAAGATGAGAAACGTTTTAGCTTCGTGAACGATGTAGATCATTTGAGCTGAAAAGTGACTGCCCTTACCTGAAACGATGTCTTGAGTGTTGGAAGACACAGAGCCTGGGATTTAACTCCATTTCTGAAGGGAAACACACAGCATTGTTCTCATCCAGGGATCACACTCTGCTTTAGAGCAAGAAGCACACTCTTGCTTTCTAGATTCTCTAATACAGCAGGAAATGTTGTTGTGCTCAGAAAAAAAGAACTGTGTTTCCTACACATACGGACCATACCTAGTCCAACTCTCCCTCTGAAATTGATACAAAGCACAGGTCCTCCAGCATCCAATGCTTGTCATTTAAGATGAGAAACGTGTGAGCTTCGGGAACTATGTAGTTCGTTTGAGATGAAAAGTAACTGGCCTTACCTGAAACGAAGTCTTTTTTGTAGGAAGACTCAGAGCCTGGGATTTAACTCCATTTCTGAAGTGAAACACACATCAGAGTTCTCATCCATTGATGACACTCTGCTTTAGAGCAAGAAGCACGCTCTTGCTTTCCAGAGCCACTAAGATAGCAGGAAACCTGAGTGTGATGAGAACAAAAGAATGGTGTTTCCTACACATACTTACCATATCAAGTCCAACTCTGCTTCTGAAACTGATAGAAAGCACTGGTCCTCTAATATCCATTGCTTGTCAGTTAAGATGATAAACGTGTGAGATTCGTGAACGATGTAGTTCGTTTGAGCTGTAAAGTAACTGCCCTTACCTGAAACGAAGTGTTGCTTGTAAGAAGACTCAGAGCCTAGGGTTTAACTCCATTTCTGAAGTGAAACACACAGCAGAGTTCTCATATATAGATCACACTCTGCTTTAGAGCAAGAAGCATGCTCTTGCTTTCTAGAGTCTCTAGGACATCAGGAAACATGAGTGTGCTGAGAACAAAAGAACGGTGTTTCTTACACATTCGGACCATATCTAGTCCTACTGTGCTTCTGAAACTGATACAAATCACTGGTCCTCTAACATCCAATGCTTGTCAGTTAAGATGAGAAACGTGTTAGCTTCGTGAACGATGTAGTTTGTTTGAGCTGAAAAGTGACTGCCCTTCCCTGAAACGAAGTCTTGTTTGTAGGAAGACTCAGAGCCTGGGATTTAACTCCATTTCTGAAGGGAAACACACAGCAGAGTTCTCATCCGTTGATCACAATCTGCTTTAGAGCAAGAAGCACACTCTAGCTTTCTAGAGTCTCTAAGACAGCAGGAAACATGAGTGTGCTGAGAACAAAAGAACGGTGTTTCCTACACACACGGACCATTTCTAGACCATCTCTGCTTCTGAAACTGAGACAAAGCACTGGTCCTCTAACATCCAATGCTTGTCAGTTAAGATGAGAAACGTTTTAGCTTCGTGAACGATGTAGTTCATTTGAGCTGAAAAGTGACTGCCCTTACCTGTAACGTAGTCTTGAGTGTTGGAAGACACAGAGCCTGGGATTTAACTCCATTTCTGAAGGGAAACACACAGCAGAGTTCTCATATATAGATCACACTCTGCTTTAGAGCAAGAAGCACACTCTTGCTTTCTAGAGTCTCTAAGACAGCAGGAAAAATGAGTGTGCTGAGAACACAAGAACGGTGTTTCTTACACATTCAGACCATATCGAGTCCAACTCTCCCTCTGAAATTGATACAAAGCACAGGTCCTCCAGCATGCAATGCTTGTCATTTCAGATGAGAAACGTGTGAGCTTCGGGAACGATGTAGTTCGTTTGAGCTGAAAAGTGACTGCCCTTACTTGAAAGGAATTCTTGCTTGTAGGAAGACACAGAGCCTGGAATTTAACTCCATTTCTTAAGTGAAACACACAGCAGAGTTCTCATCCATTGATCACACTCTGCTTTAGAGCAAGAAGCACGCTCTTGCTTTCTAGAGTCCCTAAGACAGCAGGAAACGTGAGTTTGCTGAGAAAAAAAGAACGATGTTTCCTACACAAACGGACCATTTCTAGACGATCTCTGCTTCTGAAACTGAGACAAAGCACTGGTCCTCTAACATCCAATGCTTGTCAGTTAAGATGAGAAACGTGTTTGCTTCGTGAACGATGTAGATCATTTGAGCTGAAAAGTGACTGTCCTTACCTGAAACGAAGTCTTGAGTGTTGGAAGACAAAGAGCCTGGGATTTAACTCCATTTCTGAAGGGAAACACACAGCATAGTTCTCATCCAGGGATCACACTCTGCTTCAGAGCAAGAAGCATGCTCTTGCTTTCTAGATTCTCTAATACAGCAGGAAACGTGGTTGTGCTCAGAAAAAAAGAACTGTGTTTCCTACACATATGGACCATATCTAGTCCAACTCTCCCTCTGATATTGATACAAAGCACAGGTCCTCCAGCATCCAATGCTTGTCATTTAAGATGAGAAACATGTGAGCTTCGGGAACGATGTAGTTCTTTTGAGCTGTAAAGTAACTGCCCTAACCTGAAATGAAGCCTTTTTTGTAGGAAGACTCAGAGCCTGGGATTTAACTCCCTTTCTGAAGTGAAACACACAGCAGAGTTCTCATCCATTGATCACACTCTGCTTTAGAGCAAGAAGCACGCACTAGCTTTCTAGAGTCTCTAAGACAGCAGGAAACGTGAGTGTGCTGAGAACAAAAGAACGGTGTTTCCTACACATACGGACCATATCAAATCCAACTCTTCTTCTGAAACTGATACAAACCACTGGTCCTCTAACATCCAATGCTTGTCAGTTAAGATGAGAAACGTGTTAGCTTCGTGAACGATGTAGTTCGTTTGAGCTGAAAAGTGACTGCCCTTCCCTGAAACAAAGTGTTGCTTGTTGGAAGACACAGAGCCTGGGATTTAACTCCATTTCTGAAGGGAAACACACAGCAGAGTTCTCTTCCATGGATCACACTCTGCTTTAGAGCAAGCAGCACGCTCTTGCTTTCTAGATTCTCTAATACAGCAGCAAACGTGAGTGTGCTAAGAACAAATGAACGGTGTTTCCTACACATATGGACCATATCTATTCCAACTCTGCTTCTGAAACTGATACAAAGCACTGCTCCTATAACATCCGATGCTTGTCAGTTAAGATGAGAAACGTGTGAGCTTCGTGAACAATGTAGTTTGTTTGAGCTGTAAAGTAACAGCCCTCCTGAAATGAAGTGTTGCTTGTAGGAAGATTCAGAGCCTGGGATTTAACTCCATTTCTGAAGGGAAACACACAGCACAGTTCTCTTCCATGGATCACACTCTGCTTTAGAGCACAACCATGCTCTTGCTTTCTAGAGTCTCTAAGACAGCAGGAAACATGAGTGTGCTGAGTACACAAGAACGGTGTTTCTTACACATTCGGGCCATATCGAGTCCAACTCTGCCTCTGAAATTGATAAAAAGCACAGGTCCTCCAGCATCCAATGCTTGTCATTTAAGATGAGAAACGTGTGAGCTTAGTGAAGGATGTAGTTCGTTTGAGCTGAAAAGTGACTGCCCTTAATTGAAAGGAATTCTTGCTTGTAGGAAGACAGAGAGCCTGGAATTTAACTCCATTTCTGAAGTGAAACACACAGCAGAGTTCTCATCCATTGATCACACTCTGCTTTAGAGCAAGAAGCACACGCTAGCTTTCTAGAGTCTCTAAGACAGCAGGAAACGTGAGTGTGCTGAGAACAAAAGAACGGTGTTTCTTACACATTCGGACCATATCCAGTCCAACTCTCCCTCTGAAATTGATACAAAGCACAGGTCCTCCAGCATCCAATGCTTGTCATTTAAGATGAGAAACGTGTGAGCTTCGGGAATGATGTAGTTCGTTTGAGCTGTAAAGTAACTGCCCATACCTGAAACGAAGTCTTTTTGTAGGAAGACTCAGAGCCTGGAATTTAACTCCATTTCTGAAGTGAAACACACAGCAGAGTTCTCATCCATTGATCACACTCTGCTTTAGAGCAAGAAGCACGCGCTAGCTTTCTAGAGTCTCTAAGACATCAGGAAACGTGAGTGTGCTGAGAACAAAAGAACGGTGTTTCCTACACATAAGGACCATATCTAGTCCAACTCTGCTTCTGAAACTGATACAAAGCACTAGTCCTCTAACATCCAATGCTTGTCAGTTAAGGTGAGAAACGTGTTAGCTTCGTGAACGATGTAGTTTGTTTGAGCTGAAAAGTGACTGCCCTTCCCTGAAACGAAGGCTTGCATGTTGGAAGACTCAGAGCCTGGGATTTAACTCCATTTCTGAAGGGAGAAACACAGCAGTGTTCTCTTCCATGGATCAAACTCTGCTTTAGAGCAAGAAGCACGCTCTTGCTTTCTAGATTCTCTAATACAGCAGCAAACGTGAGTGTGCTAAGAACAAATGAACGGTGTTTCCTACACATACGAACCATATCTATTCCAACTCTGCTTCTGAAACTGATACAAAGCACAGGTCCTCCAGCATCCAATGCTTGTCATTTAAGATGAGGAACGTGTGAGTTTCGTGAACGATGTAGTTCATTTGAGCTGTAAAGTAACTGCCCTTACCTGAAACGAAGTCTTTTTTGTAGGAAGACTCAGAGCCTGGGATTTAACTCCATTTCTGAAGGGAAACACACAGCATAGTTCTCATCCAGGGATCACACTCTGCTTCAGAGCAAGAAGCACGCTCTTGCTTTCTAGATTCTCTAATACAACAGGAAACGTGGTTGTGCTCAGAAAAAAATAACTGTGTTTCCTACACATACGGACCATATCTAGTCCAACTCTCCCTCTGAAATTGATACAAAGCACAGGTCCTCCAGCATCCAATGCTTGTCATTTAAGATGAGAAACGTGTGAGCTTCGTGAACGATGTAGTTCTTTTGAGCTGTAAAGTAACTGCCCTTACCTGAAACGAAGTCTTTTTTGTAGGAAGACTCAGAGCCTGGGATTTAACTCCCTTTCTGAAGTGAAACACACAGCAGAGTTCTCATCCATTGATCACACTCTGCTTTAGAGCAAGAAGCACGCGCTACCTTTCTAGAGTCTCTAAGACAGCAGGAAACTTGAGTGTGCTGAGAACAAAAGAACGGGGTTTCCTAACATATGGACCATATCAAGTCCAACTCTGCTTCTGAAACTGATACAAAGCACTGGTCCTCTAACATCCAATGCTTGTCAGTTAAGATGAGAAACGTGTTAGCTTCATGAACGATGTAGTTCGTTTGAGCTGAAAAGTGACTGCCCTTCACTGAAACGAAGGTTTGCATGTTGGAAGACACAGAGCCCGGGATTTATCTCCATTTCTGAAGGGAGAAACACAGCAGAGTTCTCTTCCATGGATCACATTCTGCTTTAGAGCAAGAAGCACGCTCTTGCTTTCTAGATTCTCTAATACAGCAGCAAACGTGAGTGTGCTAAGAACAAATGAACGGTGTTTCCTACATATACGGACCATATCTATTCCAACTCTGCTTCTGAAACTGATACAAAGCACTGGTCCTCCAGCATCCAATGCTTGTCATTTAAGATGAGAAACGTGTGAACTTCGTGAACGATGTAGTTCGTTTGAGCTGAAGAGTGACTGCCCTTCCCTGAATCGAAGGCTTGCATGTTGGAAGACACAGAGCCTGGTATTTAACTCCATTTCTGAAGGGAAACACACAGCATAGTTCTCATCCATGGATCACACTCTGCTTCAGAGCAAGAAGCACGCTCTTGCTTTCTAGATTCTCTAATACAGCAGGACACGTGGTTGTGTTCAGAAGAAAAGAACTGTGTTTCCTACACATACGGACCATATCTATTCCTACTCTGCTTGTGAAACTGAAACAAACCACAGGTCCACTAACTTCCAATGCTTGTCAGTTAAGATGTGAAACGTGTGAGCTTCGTGAACGATGTAGTTGGTTTGAGCTTTAAAGTAACTGCCCTTACCTGATTCGAAGTCTTGCTTATAGGAAGACTCAGAGCTTGGGATTTAACCCCATTTCTGAATGGAAACACACAGGAGAGTTCTCTTCCATGGATCACACTCTGCTTTAGAGCAAAAAGCACGCTCTAGCTTTCTAGATTCTCTAATACAGCAGGAAACATGGTTATGTTCAGAACAAATAACTGTGTTTCCTACACATACAGACCATATCTAGTCCAACTCTGCTTCTGAGACTGATACAAAGCACTGGTCCTCTAACATCCAATGCTTGTCAGTTAAGATGAGAAACGTGTTAGCTTCGTGAATGATGTAGTTCCTTTGAGCTGAAAAGTGACTGACTGCCCTTCCCTGAAACGAAGGCTTGCGTGTTGGAAGACACAGAGCCTGGGATTTAACTCCATTTCTGAAGGGAAACACACAGCATAGTTCTCATTCATGGATCACACTCTGCTTCAGAGCAAGAAGCATGCTCTTGCTTTCTAGGTTCTCAGATACAGCAGGACACGTGGTTGTGTGCAGAAAAAAAGAACTGTGTTTCCTACTCATACGGACCATATCTAGTCCAACTCTGCTTGTGAAACTGAAACAAACCACAGGTCCACTACCATCCAATGCTTGTCAGTTAAGATGATAAACTTGTGAGCTTCGTGAACGATGTAGTTCGTTTGAGATGTAAAGTAACTGCCCTTCCCTGAAACGAAGTCTTGTTTGTAGGAAGACTCAGAGCCTGGGATTTAACTCCATTTCTGAAGTGAAACACACAGCAGAGTTCTCATCCATTGATCACACTCTGCTTTAGAGCAAGAAGCACGCTCTAGCTTTCTAGAGTCTCTAGACAGCAGGAAACGAGAGTGTGCTGGGAACAAAAGAACGTTATTTCCTACACATACAGACCATATCTAGACCAACTCTACTTCTGAAACTGATACAAAGCACTGGTCCTCTAACATCCAATGCTTGTCAGTTAAGATGAGAAACGTTTTAGCTTCGTGAACGATGTAGATCATTTGAGCTGAAAAGTGACTGCCCTTACCTGAAATGATGTCTTGAGTGTTGGAAGACACAGAGCCTGGGATTTAACTCCATTTCTGAAGGGAAACACACAGCATTGTTCTCATCCAGGGATCACACTCTGCTTTAGATCAAGAAGCACACTCTTGCTTTCTAGATTCTCTAATACAGCAGGAAACGTGGTTGTGCTCAGAAAAAAAGAACTGTGTTTCCTACACATATGGACCATATCTAGTCCAACTCTCCCTCTGATATTGATACAAAGCACAGGTCCTCCAGCATCCAATGCTTGTCATTTAAGATGAGAAACATGTGAGCTTCGGGAACGATGTAGTTCTTTTGAGCTGTAAAGTAACTGCCCTAACCTGAAACGAAGCCTTTTGTGTAGGAAGACTCAGAGCCTGGGATTTAACTCCCTTTCTGAAGTGAAACACACAGCAGAGTTCTCATCCATTGATCACACTCTGCTTTAGAGCAAGAAGCACGCACTAGCTTTCTAGAGTCTCTAAGACAGCAGGAAACGTGAGTGTGCTGAGAACAAAAGAACGGTGTTTCCTACACATACGGACCATATCAAATCCAACTCTTCTTCTGAAACTGATACAAACCACTGGTCCTCTAACATCCAATGCTTGTCAGTTAAGATGAGAAACGTGTTAGCTTCGTGAACGATGTAGTTCGTTTGAGCTGAAAAGTGACTGCCCTTCCCTGAAACAAAGTGTTGCTTGTTGGAAGACACAGAGCCTGGGATTTAACTCCATTTCTGAAGGGAAACACACAGCAGAGTTCTCTTCCATGGATCACACTCTGCTTTAGAGCAAGCAGCACGCTCTTGCTTTCTAGATTCTCTAATACAGCAGCAAACGTGAGTGTGCTAAGAACAAATGAACGGTGTTTCCTACACATATGGACCATATCTATTCCAACTCTGCTTCTGAAACTGATACAAAGCACTGCTCCTATAACATCCGATGCTTGTCAGTTAAGATGAGAAACGTGTGAGCTTCGTGAACAATGTAGTTTGTTTGAGCTGTAAAGTAACAGCCCTCCTGAAACGAAGTGTTGCTTGTAGGAAGATTCAGAGCCTGGGATTTAACTCCATTTCTGAAGGGAAACACACAGCACAGTTCTCTTCCATGGATCACACTCTGCTTTAGAGCACAACCATGCTCTTGCTTTCTAGAGTCTCTAAGACAGCAGGAAACATGAGTGTGCTGAGTACACAAGAACGGTGTTTCTTACACATTTGGACCATATCGAGTCCAACTCTGCCTCTGAAATTGATAAAAAGCACAGGTCCTCCAGCGTCCAATGCTTGTCATTTAAGATGAGAAACATGTGAGCTTCGTGAAGGATGTAGTTCGTTTGAGCTGAAAAGTGACTGCCCTTACTTGAAAGGATTTCTTACATGTAGGAAGACACAGAGCCTGGAATTTAACTCCATTTCTGAAGTGAAACACACTGCAGAGTTCTCATCCATTGATCACATTCTGCTTTAGAGCAAGAAGCAGGCTCTAGCTTTCTAGAGTCCCTAAGACAGCAGGAAACGTGAGTGTGCTGAGAACAAAAGAACGGTGATTCCTACACA
This sequence comes from Onychomys leucogaster, assembly GCA_949786385.1. Taxonomy (NCBI): domain Eukaryota; kingdom Metazoa; phylum Chordata; class Mammalia; order Rodentia; family Cricetidae; genus Onychomys; species Onychomys leucogaster. Next base: position 1,596,017 of record CATKUP010000063.1, read on the forward strand.
TACGGACCATTTCTAGTCCATCTCTGCTTCTGAAACTGAGACAAAGCACTGGTCTTCTAAGAGACAATGCTTGTCAGTTAAGATGAGAAATGTGTTAGCCTTGTGAACGATGTAGTTCGTTTGAGTTGAAAAGTGACTACCCTTACCTGAAACGAAGTCTTGAGTGTTGGAAGACACTGAGCCTGGGATTTAACTCCATTTCTGAAAGGAAACACACAGCATAGTTCTCGTCCATGGATCACACTCTGCTTCAGAGCAAGAAGCACACTCTTGCTTTCTAGATTCTCTAATACAGCAGGAAACGTGGTTGTGCTCAGAAAAAAAGGACTGTGTTTCCTACACATACGGACCATATCTAGTCCACCACACCCCCTGAAATTGATACAAAGCACAGGTCCTCCAGCATCCAATGATTGTCATTTAAGATGAGAAATGTGTGAGCTTCGGGAACGATGTAGTTCGTTTGAGCTGTAAAGTAACTGCCCTTCCCTGAAACGAAGTCTTTTTTGTAGGAAGACTCAGAACCTGGGATTTAACTCCATTTCTGAAGGGAAACAGACAGCAGAGTTCTCTTCCATGGATCACACTCTGCTTTAGAGCAAGAAGCTCGCTCTTGCTTTCTAGATTCTCTAAGACCGCAGGAAACATGAGTGTGCTGAGTACACAAGAACGGTGTTTCTTACACATTCGGGCCATATCGAGTCCAACTCTGCCTCTGAAATTGATAAAAAGCACAGGTCCTCCAGCATCCAATGCTTGTCATTTAAGATGAGAAACGTGTGAGCTTCGTGAAGGATGTAGTTCGTTTGAGCTGAAAAGTGACTGCCCTTAATTGAAAGGAATTCTTGCTTGTGGGAAGACACAGAGCCTGGAATTTAACTCCATTTCTGAAGTGAAACACACAGCAGAGTTCTCATCCATTGATCACACTCTGCTTTAGAGCAAGAAGCACACGCTAGCTTTCTAGAGTCTCTAAGACAGCAGGAAACGTGAGTGTGCTGAGAACAAAAGAACGGTGTTTCTTACACATTCGGACCATATCCAGTCCAACTCTCCCTCTGAAATTGATACAAAGCACAGGTCCTCCAGCATCCAATGCTTGTCATTTAAGATGAGAAACGTGTGAGCTTCGGGAATGATGTAGTTCGTTTGAGCTGTAAAGTAACTGCCCATACCTGAAACGAAGTCTTTTTGTAGGAAGACTCAGAGCCTGGAATTTAACTCCATTTCTGAAGTGAAACACACAGCAGAGTTCTCATCCATTGATCACACTCTGCTTTAGAGCAAGAAGCACGCGCTAGCTTTCTAGAGTCTCTAAGACATCAGGAAACGTGAGTGTGCTGAGAACAAAAGAACGGTGTTTCCTACACATAAGGACCATATCTAGTCCAACTCTGCTTCTGAAACTGATACAAAGCACTAGTCCTCTAACATCCAATGCTTGTCAGTTAAGATGAGAAACGTGTTAGCTTCGTGAACGATGTAGTTCGTTTGAGCTGAAAAGTGACTGCCCTTCCCTGAAACGAAGGCTTGCATGTTGGAAGACTCAGAGCCTGGGATTTAACTCCATTTCTGAAGGGAGAAACACAGCAGTGTTCTCTTCCATGGATCAAACTCTGCTTTAGAGCAAGAAGCACACTCTTGCTTTCTAGATTCTCTAATACAGCAGCAAACGTGAGTGTGCTAAGAACAAATGAACGGTGTTTCCTACACATAGGAACCATATCTACTCCAACTCTGCTTCTGAAACTGATACAAAGCACAGGTCCTCCAGCATCCAATGCTCGTCATTTCAGATGAGAAACGTGTGAGCTTCGTGAACGATGTAGTTCGTTTGAGCTGTAAAGTCACTGCCCTTACCTGAAACGAAGTCTTTTTTGTAGGAAGACTCAGAGCCTGGGATTTAACTCCATTTCTGAAGGAAAACACACAGCATAGTTCTCATCCAGGGATCACACTCTGCTTCAGAGCAAGAAGCACGCACTTGCTTTCTAGATTCTCTAATACAACAGGAAACGTGGTTGTGCTCAGAAAAAAAGAACTGTGTTTCCTACACATACAGACCATATCTAGTCCAACACTCCCTCTGAAATTTATACAAAGCACAGGTCCTCCAGCATCCAATGATTGTCATTTAAGATGAGAAACGTGTGAGCTTCGTGAACGATGTAGTTCTTTTGAGCTGTAAAGTAACTGCCCTTACCTGAAACGAAGTCTTTTTTGTAGGAAGACTCAGAGCCTGGGATTTAACTCCCTTTCTGAAGTGAAACACACAGCAGAGTTCTCATCCATTGATCACACTCTGCTTTAGAGCAAGAAGCACGCGCTACCTTTCTAGAGTCTCTAAGACAGCAGGAAACTTGAGTGTGCTGAGAACAAAAGAAAGGGGTTTCCTAACATACGGACCATATCAAGTCAATCTCTGCTTCTGAAACTGATACAAAGCACTGGTCCTCTAACATCCAATGCTTATCAGTTAAGATGAGAAACGTGTTAGCTTCGTGAACGATGTAGTTCGTTTGAGCTGAAAAGAGACTGCCCTTCCCTGAAACGAAGGCTTGCATGTTGGAAGACTCAGAGCCTGGGATTTACCTCCATTTCTGAAGGGAGAAACACAGCAGAGTTCTCTTCCATGGATCAAACTCTTCTTTAGAGCAAGAAGCACGCTCTTGCTTTCTAGATTCTCTAATACAGCAGCAAACGTGAGTGTGCTAAGAACAAATGAACGGTGTTTCCTACACATACGAACCATATCTATTCCAACTCTGCTTCTGAAACTGATACAAAGCACAGGTCCTCCAGCATCCAATGCTTGTCATTTAAGATGAGGAACGTGTGAGTTTCGTGAACGATGTAGGTCATTTGAGCTGTAAAGTAACTGCCCTTACCTGAAACGAAGTCTTTTTTGTAGGAAGACTCAGAGCCTGGGATTTAACTCCATTTCTGAAGGGAAACACACAGCATAGTTCTCATCCAGGGATCACACTCTGCTTCAGAGCAAGAAGCACGCTCTTGCTTTCTAGATTCTCTAATACAACAGGAAACGTGGTTGTGCTCAGAAAAAAAGAACTGTGTTTCCTACACATACGGACCATATCTAGTCCAACTCTCCCTCTGAAATTGATACAAAGCACAGGTCCTCCAGCATCCAATGCTTGTCATTTAAGATGAGAAACGTGTGAGCTTCGTGAACGATGTAGTTCTTTTGAGCTGTAAAGTAACTGCCCTTACCTGAAACGAAGTCTTTTTTGTAGGAAGACTCAGAGCCTGGGATTTAACTCCCTTTCTGAAGTGAAACACACAGCAGAGTTCTCATCCATTGATCACACTCTGCTTTAGAGCAAGAAGCACGCGCTACCTTTCTAGAGTCTCTAAGACAGCAGGAAACTTGAGTGTGCTGAGAACAAAAGAACGGGGTTTCCTAACATATGGACCATATCAAGTCCAACTCTGCTTCTGAAACTGATACAAAGCACTGGTCCTCTAACATCCAATGCTTGTCAGTTAAGATGAGAAACGTGTTAGCTTCGTGAACGATGTAGTTCGTTTGAGCTGAAAAGTGACTGCCCTTCCCTGAAACGAAGGTTTGCATGTTGGAAGACACAGAGCCCGGGATTTATCTCCATTTCTGAAGGGAGAAACACAGCAGAGTTCTCTTCCATGGATCACATTCTGCTTTAGAGCAAGAAGCACGCTCTTGCTTTCTAGATTCTCTAATACAGCAGCAAACGTGAGTGTGCTAAGAACAAATGAACGGTGTTTCCTACACATACGGACCATATCTATTCCAACTCTTCTTCTGAAACTGATACAAAGCACTGGTCCTCCAGCATCCAATGCTTGTCATTTAAGATGAGAAACGTGTGAGCTTCGTGAACGATGTAGTTCGTTTGAGCTGAAAAGTGACTGCCCTTCCCTGAATCGAAGGCTTGCATGTTGGAAGACACAGAGCCTGGTATTTAACTCCATTTCTGAAGGGAAACACACAGCATAGTTCTCATCCATGGATCACACTCTGCTTCAGAGCAAGAAGCACGCTCTTGCTTTCTAGATTCTCTAATACAGCAGGACACGTGGTTGTGTTCAGAAAAAAAGAACTGTGTTTCCTACACATACGGACCATATCTATTCCTACTCTGCTTGTGAAACTGAAACAAACCACAGGTCCACTAACTTCCAATGCTTGTCAGTTAAGATGTGAAACGTGTGAGCTTCGTGAACGATGTAGTTGGTTTGAGCTGTAAAGTAACTGCCCTTACCTGATTCGAAGTCTTGCTTATAGGAAGACACAGAGCTTGGGATTTAACCCCATTTCTGAATGGAAACACACAGGAGAGTTCTCTTCCATGGATCACACTCTGCTTTAGAGCAAAAAACACGCTCTAGCTTTCTAGATTCTCTAATACAGCAGGAAACATGGTTATGTTGAGAACAAATAACTGTGTTTCCTACACATACAGACCATATCTAGTCCAACTCTGCTTCTGAAACTGATACAAAGCACTGGTCCTCTAACATCCAATGCTTGTCAGTTAAGATGAGAAACGTGTTAGCTTCGTGAATGATGTAGTTCCTTTGACCTGAAAAGTGACTGACTGCCCTTCCCTGAAACGAAGGCTTGCGTGTTGGAAGACACAGAGCCTGGGATTTAACTCCATTTCTGAAGGGAAACACACAGCATAGTTCTCATTCATGGATCACACTCTGCTTCAGAGCAAGAAGCACGCTCTTGCTTTCTAGGTTCTCAGATACAGCAGGACACGTGGTTGTGTGCAGAAAAAAAGAACTGTGTTTCCTACTCATACGGACCATATCTAGTCCAACTCTGCTTGTGAAACTGAAACAAACCACAGGTCCACTACCATCCAATGCTTGTCAGTTAAGATGATAAACTTGTGAGCTTCGTGAACGATGTAGTTCGTTTGAGATGTAAAGTAACTGCCCTTCCCTGAAACGAAGTCTTGTTTGTAGGAAGACTCAGAGCCTGGGATTTAACTCCATTTCTGAAGTGAAACACACAGCAGAGTTCTCATCCATTGATCACACTCTGCTTTAGAGCAAGAAGCACGCTCTAGCTTTCTAGAGTCTCTTGACAGCAGGAAACGAGAGTGTGCTGGGAACAAAAGAACGTTATTTCCTACACATACAGACCATATCTAGACCAACTCTACTTCTGAAACTGATACAAAGCACTGGTCCTCTAACATCCAATGCTTGTCAGTTAAGATGAGAAACGTTTTAGCTTCGTGAACGATGTAGATCATTTGAGCTGAAAAGTGACTGCCCTTACCTGAAACGATGTCTTGAGTGTTGGAAGACACAGAGCCTGGGATTTAACTCCATTTCTGAAGGGAAACACACAGCATTGTTCTCATCCAGGGATCACACTCTGCTTTAGATCAAGAAGCACACTCTTGCTTTCTAGATTCTCTAATACAGCAGGAAATGTTGTTGTGCTCAGAAAAAAAGAACTGTGTTTCCTACACATACAGACCATACCTAGTCCAACTCTCCATCTGAAATTGATACAAAGCACAGGTCCTCCAGCATCCAATGCTTGTCATTTAAGATGAGAAACGTGTGAGCTTCGGGAACTATGTAGTTCGTTTGAGATGAAAAGTAACTGGCCTTACCTGAAACGAAGTCTTTTTTTGTAGGAAGACTCAGAGCCTGGGATTTAACTCCATTTCTGAAGTGAAACACACATCAGAGTTCTCATCCATTGATGACACTCTGCTTTAGAGCAAGAAGCACGCTCTTGCTTTCCAGAGCCACTAAGATAGCAGGAAACCTGAGTGTGATGAGAACAAAAGAATGGTGTTTCCTACACATACTTACCATATCAAGTCCAACTCTGCTTCTGAAACTGATAGAAAGCACTGGTCCTCTAATATCCATTGCTTGTCAGTTAAGATGATAAACGTGTGAGATTCGTGAACGATGTAGTTCGTTTGAGCTGTAAAGTAACTGCCCTTACCTGAAACGAAGTGTTGCTTGTAAGAAGACTCAGAGCCTGGGGTTTAACTCCATTTCTGAAGTGAAACACACAGCAGAGTTCTCATATATAGATCACACTCTGCTTTAGAGCAATAATCATGCTCTTGCTTTCTAGAGTCTCTAGGACATCAGGAAACATGAGTGTGCTGAGAACAAAAGAACGGTGTTTCTTACACATTCGGACCATATCTAGTCCTACTCTGCTTCTGAAACTGATACAAATCACTGGTCCTCTAACATCCAATGCTTGTCAGTTAAGATGAGAAACGTGTTAGCTTCGTGAACGATGTAGTTCGTTTGAGCTGAAAAGTGACTGACCTTCCCTGAAACAAAGTGTTGCTTGTTGGAAGACACAGAGCCTGGGATTTAACTCCATTTCTGAAGGGAAACACACAGCAGAGTTCTCTTCCATGGATCACACTCTGCTTTAGAGCAAGCAGCACGCTCTTGCTTTCTAGATTCTCTAATACAGCAGCAAACGTGAGTGTGCTAAGAACAAATGAACGGTGTTTCCTACACATATGGACCATGTCTATTCCAACTCTGCTTCTGAAACTGATACAAAGCACTGCTCCTATAACATCCGATGCTTGTCAGTTAAGATGAGAAACGTGTGAGCTTCGTGAACAATGTAGTTTGTTTGAGCTGTAAAGTAACAGCCCTCCTGAAATGAAGTGTTGCTTGTAGGAAGATTCAGAGCCTGGGATTTAACTCCATTTCTGAAGGGAAACACACAGCACAGTTCTCTTCCATGGATCACACTCTGCTTTAGAGCACAACCATGCTCTTGCTTTCTAGAGTCTCTAAGACAGCAGGAAACATGAGTGTGCTGAGTACACAAGAACGGTGTTTCTTACACATTCGGGCCATATCGAGTCCAACTCTGCCTCTGAAATTGATAAAAAGCACAGGTCCTCCAGCATCCAATGCTTGTCATTTAAGATGAGAAACGTGTGAGCTTAGTGAAGGATGTAGTTCGTTTGAGCTGAAAAGTGACTGCCCTTAATTGAAAGGAATTCTTGCTTGTAGGAAGACAGAGAGCCTGGAATTTAACTCCATTTCTGAAGTGAAACACACAGCAGAGTTGTCATCCATTGATCACACTCTGCTTTAGAGCAAGAAGCACACGCTAGCTTTCTAGAGTCTCTAAGACAGCAGGAAACGTGAGTGTGCTGAGAACAAAAGAACGGTGTTTCTTACACATTCGGACCATATCCAGTCCAACTCTCCCTCTGAAATTGATACAAAGCACAGGTCCTCCAGCATCCAATGCTTGTCATTTAAGATGAGAAACGTGTGAGCTTCGGGAATGATGTAGTTCGTTTGAGCTGTAAAGTAACTGCCCATACCTGAAACGAAGTCTTTTTGTAGGAAGACTCAGAGCCTGGAATTTAACTCCATTTCTGAAGTGAAACACACAGCAGAGTTCTCATCCATTGATCACACCCTGCTTTAGAGCAAGAAGCACGCGCTAGCTTTCTAGAGTCTCTAAGACATCAGGAAACGTGAGTGTGCTGAGAACAAAAGAACGGTGTTTCCTACACATAAGGACCATATCTAGTCCAACTCTGCTTCTGAAACTGATACAAAGCACTAGTCCTCTAACATCCAATGCTTGTCAGTTAAGGTGAGAAACGTGTTAGCTTCGTGAACGATGTAGTTCGTTTGAGCTGAAAAGTGACTGCCCTTCCCTGAAACGAAGGCTTGCATGTTGGAAGACTCAGAGCCTGGGATTTAACTCCATTTCAGAAGGGAGAAACACAGCAGTGTTCTCTTCCATGGATCAAACTCTGCTTTAGAGCAAGAAGCACGCTCTTGCTTTCTAGATTCTCTAATACAGCAGCAAACGTGAGTGTGCTAAGAACAAATGAACGGTGTTTCCTACACATAGGAACCATATCTACTCCAACTCTGCTTCTGAAACTGATACAAAGCACAGGTCCTCCAGCATCCAATGCTCGTCATTTCAGATGAGAAACGTGTGAGCTTCGTGAACGATGTAGTTCGTTTGAGCTGTAAAGTCACTGCCCTTACCTGAAACGAAGTCTTTTTTGTAGGAAGACTCAGAGCCTGGGATTTAACTCCATTTCTGAAGGGAAACACACAGCATAGTTCTCATCCAGGGATCACACTCTGCTTCAGAGCAAGAAGCACGCACTTGCTTTCTAGATTCTCTAATACAACAGGAAACGTGGTTGTGCTCAGAAAAAAAGAACTGTGTTTCCTACACATACGGACCATATCTAGTCCAACACTCCCTCTGAAATTGATACAAACCACAGGTCCTCCAGCATCCAATGCTTGTCATTTAAGATGAGAAACGTGTGAGCTTTGTGAACGATGTAGTTCTTTTGAGCTGTAAAGTAACTGCCCTTACCTGAAACGAAGTCTTTTTTGTAGGAAGACTCAGAGCCTGGGATTTAACTCCCTTTCTGAAGTGAAACACACAGCAGAGTTCTCATCCATTGATCACACTCTGCTTTAGAGCAAGAAGCACGCGCTACCTTTCTAGAGTCTCTAAGACAGCAGGAAACTTGAGTGTGCTGAGAACAAAAGAAAGGGGTTTCCTAACATACGGACCATATCAAGTCAATCTCTGCTTCTGAAACTGATACAAAGCACTGGTCCTCTAACATCCAATGCTTATCAGTTAAGATGAGAAACGTGTTAGCTTCGTGAACGATGTAGTTCGTTTGAGCTGAAAAGAGACTGCCCTTCCCTGAAACGAAGGCTTGCATGTTGGAAGACTCAGAGCCTGGGATTTACCTCCATTTCTGAAGGGAGAAACACAGCAGAGTTCTCTTCCATGGATCAAACTCTTCTTTAGAGCAAGAAGCACGCTCTTGCTTTCTAGATTCTCTAATACAGCAGCAAACGTGAGTGTGCTAAGAACAAATGAACGGTGTTTCCTACACATACGAACCATATCTATTCCAACTCTGCTTCTGAAACTGATACAAAGCACAGGTCCTCCAGCATCCAATGCTTGTCATTTAAGATGAGGAACGTGTGAGTTTCGTGAACGATGTAGTTCATTTGAGCTGTAAAGTAACTGCCCTTACCTGAAACGAAGTCTTTTTTGTAGGAAGACTCAGAGCCTGGGATTTAACTCCATTTCTGAAGGGAAACACACAGCATAGTTCTCATCCAGGGATCACACTCTGCTTCAGAGCAAGAAGCACGCTCTTGCTTTCTAGATTCTCTAATACAACAGGAAACGTGGTTGTGCTCAGAAAAAAAGAACTGTGTTTCCTACACATACGGACCATATCTAGTCCATCTCTCCCTCTGAAATTGATACAAAGCACAGGTCCTCCAGCATCCAATGCTTGTCATTTAAGATGAGAAACGTGTGAGCTTCGTGAACGATGTAGTTCTTTTGAGCTGTAAAGTAACTGCCCTTACCTGAAACGAAGTCTTTTTTGTAGGAAGACTCAGAGCCTGGGATTTAACTCCCTTTCTGAAGTGAAACACACAGCAGAGTTCTCATCCATTGATCACACTCTGCTTTAGAGCAAGAAGCACGCGCTACCTTTCTAGAGTCTCTAAGACAGCAGGAAACTTGAGTGTGCTGAGAACAAAAGAACGGGGTTTCCTAACATATGGACCATATCAAGTCCAACTCTGCTTCTGAAACTGATACAAAGCACTGGTCCTCTAACATCCAATGCTTGTCAGTTAAGATGAGAAACGTGTTAGCTTCATGACGATGTAGTTCGTTTGAGCTGAAAAGTGACTGCCCTTCCCTGAAACGAAGGTTTGCATGTTGGAAGACACAGAGCCCGGGATTTATCTCCATTTCTGAAGGGAGAAACACAGCAGAGTTCTCTTCCATGGATCACATTCTGCTTTAGAGCAAGAAGCACGCTCTTGCTTTCTAGATTCTCTAATACAGCAGCAAACGTGAGTGTGCTAAGAACAAATGAACGGTGTTTCCTACACATACGGACCATATCTATTCCAACTCTGCTTCTGAAACTGATACAAAGCACTGGTCCTCCAGCATCCAATGCTTGTCATTTAAGATGAGAAACGTGTGAACTTCGTGAACGATGTAGTTCGTTTGAGCTGAAAAGTGACTGCCCTTCCCTGAATCGAAGGCTTGCATGTTGGAAGACACAGAGCCTGGTATTTAACTCCATTTCTGAAGGGAAACACACAGCATAGTTCTCATCCATGGATCACACTCTGCTTCAGAGCAAGAAGCACGCTCTTGCTTTCTAGATTCTCTAATACAGCAGGACACGTGGTTGTGTTCAGAAGAAAAGAACTGTGTTTCCTACACATACGGACCATATCTATTCCTACTCTGCTTGTGAAACTGAAACAAACCACAGGTCCACTAACTTCCAATGCTTGTCAGTTAAGATGTGAAACGTGTGAGCTTCGTGAACGATGTAGTTGGTTTGAGCTTTAAAGTAACTGCCCTTACCTGATTCGAAGTCTTGCTTATAGGAAGACTCAGAGCTTGGGATTTAACCCCATTTCTGAATGGAAACACACAGGAGAGTTCTCTTCCATGGATCACACTCTGCTTTAGAGCAAAAAGCACGCTCTAGCTTTCTAGATTCTCTAATACAGCAGGAAACATGGTTATGTTCAGAACAAATAACTGTGTTTCCTACACATACAGACCATATCTAGTCCAACTCTGCTTCTGAAACTGATACAAAGCACTGGTCCTCTAACATCCAATGCTTGTCAGTTAAGATGAGAAACGTGTTAGCTTCGTGAATGATGTAGTTCCTTTGAGCTGAAAAGTGACTGACTGCCCTTCCCTGAAACGAAGGCTTGCGTGTTGGAAGACACAGAGCCTGGGATTTAACTCCATTTCTGAAGGGAAACACACAGCATAGTTCTCATTCATGGATCACACTCTGCTTCAGAGCAAGAAGCATGCTCTTGCTTTCTAGGTTCTCAGATACAGCAGGACACGTGGTTGTGTGCAGAAAAAAAGAACTGTGTTTCCTACTCATACGGACCATATCTAGTCCAACTCTGCTTGTGAAACTGAAACAAACCACAGGTCCACTACCATCCAATGCTTGTCAGTTAAGATGATAAACTTGTGAGCTTCGTGAACGATGTAGTTCGTTTGAGATGTAAAGTAACTGCCCTTCCCTGAAACGAAGTCTTGTTTGTAGGAAGACTCAGAGCCTGGGATTTAACTCCATTTCTGAAGTGAAACACACAGCAGATTTCTCATCCATTGATCACACTCTGCTTTAGAGCAAGAAGCACGCTCTAGCTTTCTAGAGTCTCTAGACAGCAGGAAACGAGAGTGTGCTGGGAACAAAAGAACGTTATTTCCTACACATACAGACCATATCTAGACCAACTCTACTTCTGAAACTGATACAAAGCACTGGTCCTCTAACATCCAATGCTTGTCAGTTAAGATGAGAAACGTTTTAGCTTCGTGAACGATGTAGATCATTTGAGCTGAAAAGTGACTGCCCTTACCTGAAACGATGTCTTGAGTGTTGGAAGACACAGAGCCTGGGATTTAACTCCATTTCTGAAGGGAAACACACAGCATTGTTCTCATCCAGGGATCACACTCTGCTTTAGATCAAGAAGCACACTCTTGCTTTCTAGATTCTCTAATACAGCAGGAAACGTGGTTGTGCTCAGAAAAAAAGAACTGTGTTTCCTACACATATGGACCATATCTAGTCCAACTCTCCCTCTGATATTGATACAAAGCACAGGTCCTCCAGCATCCAATGCTTGTCATTTAAGATGAGAAACATGTGAGCTTCGGGAACGATGTAGTTCTTTTGAGCTGTAAAGTAACTGCCCTAACCTGAAACGAAGCCTTTTTTGTAGGAAGACTCAGAGCCTGGGATTTAACTCCCTTTCTGAAGTGAAACACACAGCAGAGTTCTCATCCATTGATCACACTCTGCTTTAGAGCAAGAAGCACGCACTAGCTTTCTAGAGTCTCTAAGACAGCAGGAAACGTGAGTGTGCTGAGAACAAAAGAACGGTGTTTCCTACACATACGGACCATATCAAATCCAACTCTTCTTCTGAAACTGATACAAACCACTGGTCCTCTAACATCCAATGCTTGTCAGTTAAGATTAGAACCGTGTTAGCTTCGTGAACGATGTAGTTCGTTTGAGCTGAAAAGTGACTGCCCTTCCCTGAAACAAAGTGTTGCTTGTTGGAAGACACAGAGCCTGGGATTTAACTCCATTTCTGAAGGGAAACACACAGCAGAGTTCTCTTCATTGGATCACACTCTGCTTTAGAGCAAGCAGCACGCTCTTGCTTTCTAGATTCTCTAATACAGCAGCAAACGTGAGTGTGCTAAGAACAAATGAACGGTGTTTCCTACACATATGGACCATATCTATTCCAACTCTGCTTCTGAAACTGATACAAAGCACTGCTCCTATAACATCCGATGCTTGTCAGTTAAGATGAGAAACGTGTGAGCTTCGTGAACAATGTAGTTTGTTTGAGCTGTAAAGTAACAGCCCTCCTGAAACGAAGTGTTGCTTGTAGGAAGATTCAGAGCCTGGGATTTAACTCCATTTCTGAAGGGAAACACACAGCACAGTTCTCTTCCATGGATCACACTCTGCTTTAGAGCACAACCATGCTCTTGCTTTCTAGAGTCTCTAAGACAGCAGGAAACATGAGTGTGCTGAGTACAGAAGAACGGTGTTTCTTACACATTTGGACCATATCGAGTCCAACTCTGCCTCTGAAATTGATAAAAAGCACAGGTCCTCCAGCGTCCAATGCTTGTCATTTAAGATGAGAAACATGTGAGCTTCGTGAAGGATGTAGTTCGTTTGAGCTGAAAAGTGACTGCCCTTACTTGAAAGGATTTCTTACATGTAGGAAGACACAGAGCCTGGAATTTAACTCCATTTCTGAAGTGAAACACACTGCAGAGTGCTCATCCATTGATCACATTCTGCTTTAGAGCAAGAAGCAGGCTCTAGCTTTCTAGAGTCCATAAGACAGCAGGAAACGTGAGTGTGCTGAGAACAAAAGAACGGTGATTCCTACACATACGGACCATTTCTAGTCCATCTCTGCTTCTGAAACTGAGACAAAGCACTGGTCTTCTAAGATACAATGCTTGTCAGTTAAGATGAGAAATGTGTTAGCCTTGTGAACGATGTAGTTCGTTTGAGTTGAAAAGTGACTACCCTTACCTGAAACGAAGTCTTGAGTGTTGGAAGACACTGAGCCTGGGATTTAACTCCATTTCTGAAAGGAAACACACAGCATAGTTCTCGTCCATGGATCACACTCTGCTTCAGAGCAAGAAGCACACTCTTGCTTTCTAGATTCTCTAATACAGCAGGAAACGTGGTTGTGCTCAGAAAAAAAGGACTGTGTTTCCTACACATACGGACCATATCTAGTCCACCACACCCCCTGAAATTGATACAAAGCACAGGTCCTCCAGCATCCAATGATTGTCATTTAAGATGAGAAATGTGTGAGCTTCGGGAACGATGTAGTTCGTTTGAGCTGTAAAGTAACTGCCCTTCCCTGAAACGAAGTCTTTTTTGTAGGAAGACTCAGAACCTGGGATTTAACTCCATTTCTGAAGGGAAACAGACAGCAGAGTTCTCTTCCATGGATCACACTCTGCTTTAGAGCAAGAAGCTCGCTCTTGCTTTCTAGATTCTCTAAGACCGCAGGAAACATGAGTGTGCTGAGTACACAAGAACGGTGTTTCTTACACATTCGGGCCATATCGAGTCCAACTCTGCCTCTGAAATTGATAAAAAGCACAGGTCCTCCAGCATCCAATGCTTGTCATTTAAGATGAGAAACGTGTGAGCTTCGTGAAGGATGTAGTTCGTTTGAGCTGAAAAGTGACTGCCCTTAATTGAAAGGAATTCTTGCTTATGGGAAGACACAGAGCCTGGAATTTAACTCCATTTCTGAAGTGAAACACACAGCAGAGTTCTCATCCATTGATCACACTCTGCTTTAGAGCAAGAAGCACACGCTAGCTTTCTAGAGTCTCTAAGACAGCAGGAAACGTGAGTGTGCTGAGAACAAAAGAACGGTGTTTCTTACACATTCGGACCATATCCAGTCCAACTCTCCCTCTGAAATTGATACAAAGCACAGGTCCTCCAGCATCCAATGCTTGTCATTTAAGATGAGAAACGTGTGAGCTTCGGGAATGATGTAGTTCGTTTGAGCTGTAAAGTAACTGCCCATACCTGAAACGAAGTCTTTTTGTAGGAAGACTCAGAGCCTGGAATTTAACTCCATTTCTGAAGTGAAACACACAGCAGAGTTCTCATCCATTGATCACACTCTGCTTTAGAGCAAGAAGCACGCGCAAGCTTTCTAGAGTCTCTAAGACATCAGGAAACGTGAGTGTGCTGAGAACAAAAGAAAGGGGTTTCCTAACATACGGACCATATCAAGTCAATCTCTGCTTCTGAAACTGATACAAAGCACTGGTCCTCTAACATCCAATGCTTATCAGTTAAGATGAGAAACGTGTTAGCTTCGTGAACGATGTAGTTCGTTTGAGCTGAAAAGAGACTGCCCTTCCCTGAAACGAAGGCTTGCATGTTGGAAGACTCAGAGCCTGGGATTTACCTCCATTTCTGAAGGGAGAAACACAGCAGAGTTCTCTTCCATGGATCAAACTCTTCTTTAGAGCAAGAAGCACGCTCTTGCTTTCTAGATTCTCTAATACAGCAGCAAACGTGAGTGTGCTAAGAACAAATGAACGGTGTTTCCTACACATACGAACCATATCTATTCCAACTCTGCTTCTGAAACTGATACAAAGCACAGGTCCTCCAGCATCCAATGCTTGTCATTTAAGATGAGGAACGTGTGAGTTTCGTGAACGATGTAGTTCATTTGAGCTGTAAAGTAACTGCCCTTACCTGAAACGAAGTCTTTTTTGTAGGAAGACTCAGAGCCTGGGATTTAACTCCATTTCTGAAGGGAAACACACAGCATAGTTCTCATCCAGGGATCACACTCTGCTTCAGAGCAAGAAGCACGCTCTTGCTTTCTAGATTCTCTAATACAACAGGAAACGTGGTTGTGCTCAGAAAAAAAGAACTGTGTTTCCTACACATACGGACCATATCTAGTCCAACTCTCCCTCTGAAATTGATACAAAGCACAGGTCCTCCAGCATCCAATGCTTGTCATTTAAGATGAGAAACGTGTGAGCTTCGTGAACGATGTAGTTCTTTTGAGCTGTAAAGTAACTGCCCTTACCTGAAACGAAGTCTTTTTTGTAGGAAGACTCAGAGCCTGGGATTTAACTCCCTTTCTGAAGTGAAACACACAGCAGAGTTCTCATCCATTGATCACACTCTGCTTTAGAGCAAGAAGCACGCGCTACCTTTCTAGAGTCTCTAAGACAGCAGGAAACTTGAGTGTGCTGAGAACAAAAGAACGGGGTTTCCTAACATATGGACCATATCAAGTCCAACTCTGCTTCTGAAACTGATACAAAGCACTGGTCCTCTAACATCCAATGCTTGTCAGTTAAGATGAGAAACGTGTTAGCTTCGTGAACGATGTAGTTCGTTTGAGCTGAAAAGTGACTGCCCTTCCCTGAAACGAAGGTTTGCATGTTGGAAGACACAGAGCCCGGGATTTATCTCCATTTCTGAAGGGAGAAACACAGCAGAGTTCTCTTCCATGGATCACATTCTGCTTTAGAGCAAGAAGCACGCTCTTGCTTTCTAGATTCTCTAATACAGCAGCAAACGTGAGTGTGCTAAGAACAAATGAACGGTGTTTCCTACACATACGGACCATATCTATTCCAACTCTGCTTCTGAAACTGATACAAAGCACTGGTCCTCCAGCATCCAATGCTTGTCATTTAAGATGAGAAACGTGTGAGCTTCGTGAACGATGTAGTTCGTTTGAGGTGAAAAGTGACTGCCCTTCCCTGAATCGAAGGCTTGCATGTTGGAAGACACAGAGCCTGGTATTTAACTCCATTTCTGAAGGGAAACACACAGCATAGTTCTCATCCATGGATCACACTCTGCTTCAGAGCAAGAAGCACGCTCTTGCTTTCTAGATTCTCTAATACAGCAGGACACGTGGTTGTGTTCAGAAAAAAAGAACTGTGTTTCCTACACATACGGACCATATCTATTCCTACTCTGCTTGTGAAACTGAAACAAACCACAGGTCCACTAACTTCCAATGCTTGTCAGTTAAGATGTGAAACGTGTGAGCTTCGTGAACGATGTAGTTGGTTTGAGCTGTAAAGTAACTGCCCTTACCTGATTCGAAGTCTTGCTTATAGGAAGACTCAGAGCTTGGGATTTAACCCCATTTCTGAATGGAAACACACAGGAGAGTTCTCTTCCATGGATCACACTCTGCTTTAGAGCAAAAAACACGCTCTAGCTTTCTAGATTCTCTAATACAGCAGGAAACATGGTTATGTTCAGAACAAATAACTGTGTTTCCTACACATACAGACCATATCTAGTCCAACTCTGCTTCTGAAACTGATACAAAGCACTGGTCCTCTAACATCCAATGCTTGTCAGTTAAGATGAGAAACGTGTTAGCTTCGTGAATGATGTAGTTCCTTTGACCTGAAAAGTGACTGACTGCCCTTCCCTGAAACGAAGGCTTGCGTGTTGGGAGACACAGAGCCTGGGATTTAACTCCATTTCTGAAGGGAAACACACAGCATAGTTCTCATTCATGGATCACACTCTGCTTCAGAGCAAGAAGCACGCTCTTGCTTTCTAGGTTCTCAGATACAGCAGGACACGTGGTTGTGTGCAGAAAAAAAGAACTGTGTTTCCTACTCATACGGACCATATCTAGTCCAACTCTGCTTGTGAAACTGAAACAAACCACAGGTCCACTACCATCCAATGCTTGTCAGTTAAGATGATAAACTTGTGAGCTTCGTGAACGATGTAGTTCGTTTGAGATGTAAAGTAACTGCCCTTCCCTGAAACGAAGTCTTGTTTGTAGGAAGACTCAGAGCCTGGGATTTAACTCCATTTCTGAAGTGAAACACACAGCAGAGTTCTCATCCATTGATCACACTCTGCTTTAGAGCAAGAAGCACGCTCTAGCTTTCTAGAGTCTCTTGACAGCAGGAAACGAGAGTGTGCTGGGAACAAAAGAACGTTATTTCCTACACATACAGACCATATCTAGACCAACTCTACTTCTGAAACTGATACAAAGCACTGGTCCTCTAACATCCAATGCTTGTCAGTTAAGATGAGAAACGTTTTAGCTTCGTGAACGATGTAGATCATTTGAGCTGAAAAGTGACTGCCCTTACCTGAAACGATGTCTTGAGTGTTGGAAGACACAGAGCCTGGGATTTAACTCCATTTCTGAAGGGAAACACACAGCATTGTTCTCATCCAGGGATCACACTCTGCTTTAGATCAAGAAGCACACTCTTGCTTTCTAGATTCTCTAATACAGCAGGAAATGTTGTTGTGCTCAGAAAAAAAGAACTGTGTTTCCTACACATACAGACCATACCTAGTCCAACTCTCCATCTGAAATTGATACAAAGCACAGGTCCTCCAGCATCCAATGCTTGTCATTTAAGATGAGAAACGTGTGAGCTTCGGGAACTATGTAGTTCGTTTGAGATGAAAAGTAACTGGCCTTACCTGAAACGAAGTCTTTTTTTGTAGGAAGACTCAGAGCCTGGGATTTAACTCCATTTCTGAAGTGAAACACACATCAGAGTTCTCATCCATTGATGACACTCTGCTTTAGAGCAAGAAGCACGCTCTTGCTTTCCAGAGCCACTAAGATAGCAGGAAACCTGAGTGTGATGAGA
This sequence comes from Onychomys leucogaster, assembly GCA_949786385.1. Classification (NCBI taxonomy): domain Eukaryota; kingdom Metazoa; phylum Chordata; class Mammalia; order Rodentia; family Cricetidae; genus Onychomys; species Onychomys leucogaster. The sequence goes on from CATKUP010000063.1 coordinate 1,613,820, forward strand.
ACAAAAGAATGGTGTTTCCTACACATACTTACCATATCAAGTCCAACTCTGCTTCTGAAACTGATAGAAAGCACTGGTCCTCTAATATCCATTGCTTGTCAGTTAAGATGATAAACGTGTGAGATTCGTGAACGATGTAGTTCGTTTGAGCTGTAAAGTAACTGCCCTTACCTGAAACGAAGTGTTGCTTGTAAGAAGACTCAGAGCCTGGGGTTTAACTCCATTTCTGAAGTGAAACACACAGCAGAGTTCTCATATATAGATCACACTCTGCTTTAGAGCAAGAATCATGCTCTTGCTTTCTAGAGTCTCTAGGACATCAGGAAACATGAGTGTGCTGAGAACAAAAGAACGGTGTTTCTTACACATTCGGACCATATCTAGTCCTACTCTGCTTCTGAAACTGATACAAATCACTGGTCCTCTAACATCCAATGCTTGTCAGTTAAGATGAGAAACGTGTTAGCTTCGTGAACGATGTAGTTCATTTGAGCTGAAAAGTGACTGCCCTTCCCTGAAACGAAGTCTTGTTTGTAGGAAGACTCAGAGCCTGGGATTTAACTCCATTTCTGAAGGGAAACACACAGCAGAATTCTCATCCGTTGATCACAATCTGCTTTAGAGCAAGAAGCACGCTCTAGCTTTCTAGAGTCTCTAAGACAGCAGGAAACATGAGTGTGCTGACAACAAAAGAACGGTGTTTCCTACACACACGGACCATTTCTAGACCATCTCTGCTTCTGAAACTGAGACAAAGCACTGGTCCTCTAACATCCAATGCTTGTCAGTTAAGATGAGAAACGTTTTAGCTTCGTGAACGATGTAGATCATTTGAGCTGAAAAGTGACTGCCCTTACCTGAAACGTAGTCTTGAGTGTTGGAAGACACAGAGCCTGGGATTTAACTCCATTTCTGAAGGGAAACACACAGCAGAGTTCTCATATATAGATCACACTCTGCTTTAGAGCAAGAAGCACACTCTTGCTTTCTAGAGTCTCTAAGACAGCAGGAAACATGTGTGTGCTGAGAACACAAGAACGGTGTTTCTTACACATTCAGACCATATCGAGTCCAACTCTCCCTCTGAAATTGATACAAAGCACAGGTCCTCCAGCATGCAATGCTTGTCATTTAAGATGAGAAACGTGTGAGCTTCGGGAACGATGTAGTTCTTTTGAGCTGTAAAGTAACTGCCCTAACCTGAAACGAAGCCTTTTTTGTAGGAAGACTCAGAGCCAGGGATTTAACTCCCTTTCTGAAGTGAAACACACAGCAGAGTTCTCATCCATTGATCACACTCTGCTTTAGAGCAAGAAGCACGCACTAGCTTTCTAGAGTCTCTAAGACAGCAGGAAACTTGAGTGTGCTGAGAACAAAAGAACGGTGTTTCCTACACATACGGACCATATCAAATCCAACTCTTCTTCTGAAACTGATACAAACCACTGGTCCTCTAACATACAATGCTTGTCAGTTAAGATGAGAAACGTGTTAGCTTCGTGAACGATGTAGTTCGTTTGAGCTGAAAAGTGACTGCCCTTCCCTGAAACAAAGTTTTGCATGTTGGAAGACACAGAGCCTGGGATTTAACTCCATTTCTGAAGGGAAACACACAGCAGAGTTCTCTTCCATGGATCACACTCTGCTTTAGAGCAAGAAGCACGCTCTTGCTTTCTAGATTCTCTAATACAGCAGCAAACGTGAGTGTGCTAAGAACAAATGAACGGTGTTTCCTACACATATGGACCATATCTATTCCAACTCTGCTTCTGAAACTGATACAAAGCACTGCTCCTATAACATCCGATGCTTGTCAGTTAAGATGAGAAACGTGTGAGCTTCGTGAACAATGTAGTTTGTTTGAGCTGTAAAGTAACAGCCCTCCTGAAACGAAGTGTTGCTTGTAGGAAGATTCAGAGCCTGGGATTTAACTCCATTTCTGAAGGGAAACACACAGCATAGTTCTCTTCCATGGATCACACTCTGCTTTAGAGCACAACCACGCTCTTGCTTTCTAGAGTCTCTAAGACAGCAGGAAACATGAGTGTGCTGAGTACAGAAGAACGGTGTTTCTTACACCTTTGGACCATATCGAGTCCAACTCTGCCTCTGAAATTGATAAAAAGCACAGGTCCTCCAGCGTCCAATGCTTGTCATTTAAGATGAGAAACATGTGAGCTTCGTGAAGGATGTAGTTCGTTTGAGCTGAAAAGTGACTGCCCTTACTTGAAAGGAATTCTTACATGTAGGAAGACACAGAGCCTGGAATTTAACTCCATTTCTGAAGTGAAACACACTGCAGAGTTCTCATCCATTGATCACATTCTGCTTTAGAGCAAGAAGCAGGCTCTTGCTTTCTAGAGTCCCTAAGACAGCAGGAAACGTGAGTGTGCTGAGAACAAAAGAACGGTGTTTCCTACACATACGGACCATTTCTAGTCCATCTCTGCTTCTGAAACTGAGACAAAGCACTGGTCTTCTAACATACAATGCTTGTCAGTTAAGATGAGAAATGTGTTAGCCTTGTGAACGATGTAGTTCGTTTGAGTTGAAAAGTGACTACCCTTACCTGAAACGAAGTCTTGAGTGTTGGAAGACACTGAGCCTGGGATTTAACTCCATTTCTGAAAGGAAACACACAGCATAGTTCTCGTCCATGGATCACACTCTGCTTCAGAGCAAGAAGCACGCTCTTGCTTTCTAGATTCTCTAATACAGCAGGAAACGTGGTTGTGCTCAGAAAAAAAGGACTGTGTTTCCTACACATACGGACCATATCTAGTCCACCACACCCCCTGAAATTGATACAAAGCACAGGTCCTCCAGCATCCAATGATTGTCATTTAAGATGAGAAATGTGTGAGCTTCGGGAACGATGTAGATCGTTTGAGCTGTAAAGTAACTGCCCTTCCCTGAAACGAAGTCTTTTTTGTAGGAAGACTCAGAACCTGGGATTTAACTCCATTTCTGAAGGGAAACAGACAGCAGAGTTCTCTTCCATGGATCACACTCTGCTTTAGAGCAAGAAGCTCGCTCTTGCTTTCTAGATTCTCTAAGACCGCAGGAAACATGAGTGTGCTGAGTACACAAGAACGGTGTTTCTTACACATTCGGGCCATATCGAGTCCAACTCTGCCTCTGAAATTGATAAAAAGCACAGGTCCTCCAGCATCCAATGCTTGTCATTTAAGATGAGAAACGTGTGAGCTTCGGGAATGATGTAGTTCGTTTGAGCTGTAAAGTCACTGCCCTTACCTGAAACGAAGTCTTTTTTGTAGGAAGACTCAGAGCCTGGGATTTAACTCCATTTCTGAAGGGAAACACACAGCATAGTTCTCATCCAGGGATCACACTCTGCTTCAGAGCAAGAAGCACTCACTTGCTTTCTAGATTCTCTAATACAACAGGAAACGTGGTTGTGCTCAGAAAAAAAGAACTGTGTTTCCTACACATACGGACCATATCTAGTCCAACTCTCCCTCTGAAATTGATACAAAGCACAGGTCCTCCAGCATCCAATGCTTGTCATTTAAGATGAGAAACGTGTGAGCTTCGGGAACGATGTAGTTCTTTTGAGCTGTAAAGTAACTGCCCTTACCTGAAACGAAGTCTTTTTTGTAGGAAGACTCAGAGCCTGGGATTTAACTCCCTTTCTGAAGTGAAACACACAGCAGAGTTCTCATCCATTGATCACACTCTGCTTTAGAGCAAGAAGCACGCGCTACCTTTCTAGAGTCTCTAAGACAGCAGGAAACTTGAGTGTGCTGAGAACAAAAGAACGGGGTTTCCTAACATACGGACCATATCAAGTCCATCTCTGCTTCTGAAACTGATACAAAGCACTGGTCCTCTAACATCCAATGCTTATCAGTTAAGATGAGAAACGTGTTAGCTTCGTGAACGATGTAGTTCGTTTGAGCTGAAAAGAGACTGCCCTTCCCTGAAACGAAGGCTTGCATGTTGGAAGACTCAGAGCCTGGGATTTACCTCCATTTCTGAAGGGAGAAACACAGCAGAGTTCTCTTCCATGGATCAAACTCTTCTTTAGAGCAAGAAGCACGCTCTTGCTTTCTAGATTCTCTAATACAGCAGCAAACGTGAGTGTGCTAAGAACAAATGAACGGTGTTTCCTACACATACGAACCATATCTATTCCAACTCTGCTTCTGAAACTGATACAAAGCACAGGTCCTCCAGCATCCAATGCTTGTCATTTAAGATGAGGAACGTGTGAGTTTCGTGAACGATGTAGTTCATTTGAGCTGTAAAGTAACTGCCCTTACCTGAAACGAAGTCTTTTTTGTAGGAAGACTCAGAGCCTCGGATTTAACTCCATTTCTGAAGGGAAACACACAGCATAGTTCTCATCCAGGGATCACACTCTGCTTCAGAGCAAGAAGCACGCTCTTGCTTTCTAGATTCTCTAATACAACAGGAAACGTGGTTGTGCTCAGAAAAAAAGAACTGTGTTTCCTACACATACGGACCATATCTAGTCCAACTCTCCCTCTGAAATTGATACAAAGCACAGGTCCTCCAGCATCCAATGCTTGTCATTTAAGATGAGAAACGTGTGAGCTTCGGGAACGATGTAGTTCTTTTGAGCTGTAAAGTAACTGCCCTAACCTGAAACGAAGCCTTTTTTGTAGGAAGACTCAGAGCCTGGATTTAACTCCCTTTCTGAAGTGAAACACACAGCAGAGTTCTCATCCATTGATCACACTCTGCTTTAGAGCAAGAAGCACGCACTAGCTTTCTAGAGTCTCTAAGACAGCAGGAAACGTGAGTGTGCTGAGAACAAAAGAACGGTGTTTCCTACACATACGGACCATATCAAATCCAACTCTTCTTCTGAAACTGATACAAACCACTGGTCCTCTAACATACAATGCTTGTCAGTTAAGATGAGAAACGTGTTAGCTTTGTGAACGATGTAGTTCGTTAGAGCTGAAAAGTGACTGCCCTTCCCTGAAACAAACTGTTGCATGTTGGAAGACACAGAGCCTGGGATTTAACTCCATTTCTGAAGGGAAACACACAGCAGAGTTCTCTTCCATGGATCACACTCTGCTTTAGAGCAAGAAGCACGCTCTTGCTTTCTAGATTCTCTAATACAGCAGCAAACGTGAGTGTGCTAAGAACAAATGAACGGTGTTTCCTACACATATGGACCATATCTATTCCAACTCTGCTTCTGAAACTGATACAAAGCACTGCTCCTATAACATCCGATGCTTGTCAGTTAAGATGAGAAACGTGTGAGCTTCGTGAACAATGTAGTTTGTTTGAGCTGTAAAGTAACAGCCCTCCTGAAACGAAGTGTTGCTTGTAGGAAGATTCAGAGCCTGGGATTTAACTCCATTTCTGAAGGGAAACACACAGCATAGTTCTCTTCCATGGATCACACTCTGCTTTAGAGCACAACCACGCTCTTGCTTTCTAGAGTCTCTAAGACAGCAGGAAACATGAGTGTGCTGAGTACAGAAGAACGGTGTTTCTTACACCTTTGGACCATATCGAGTCCAACTCTGCCTCTGAAATTGATAAAAAGCACAGGTCCTCCAGCGTCCAATGCTTGTCATTTAAGATGAGAAACATGTGAGCTTCGTGAAGGATGTAGTTCGTTTGAGCTGAAAAGTGACTGCCCTTACTTGAAAGGAATTCTTACATGTAGGAAGACACAGAGCCTGGAATTTAACTCCATTTCTGAAGTGAAACACACTGCAGAGTTCTCATCCATTGATCACATTCTGCTTTAGAGCAAGAAGCAGGCTCTTGCTTTCTAGAGTCCCTAAGACAGCAGGAAACGTGAGTGTGCTGAGAACAAAAGAACGGTGTTTCCTACACATACGGACCATTTCTAGTCCATCTCTGCTTCTGAAACTGAGACAAAGCACTGGTCTTCTAAGATACAATGCTTGTCAGTTAAGATGAGAAATGTGTTAGCCTTGTGAACGATGTAGTTCGTTTGAGTTGAAAAGTGACTACCCTTACCTGAAACGAAGTCTTGAGTGTTGGAAGACACTGAGCCTGGGATTTAACTCCATTTCTGAAAGGAAACACACAGCATAGTTCTCGTCCATGGATCACACTCTGCTTCAGAGCAAGAAGCACGCTCTTGCTTTCTAGATTCTCTAATACAGCAGGAAACGTGGTTGTGCTCAGAAAAAAAGGACTGTGTTTCCTACACATACGGACCATATCTAGTCCACCACACCCCCTGAAATTGATACAAAGCACAGGTCCTCCAGCATCCAATGATTGTCATTTAAGATGAGAAATGTGTGAGCTTCGGGAACGATGTAGATCGTTTGAGCTGTAAAGTAACTGCCCTTCCCTGAAACGAAGTCTTTTTTGTAGGAAGACTCAGAACCTGGGATTTAACTCCATTTCTGAAGGGAAACAGACAGCAGAGTTCTCTTCCATGGATCACACTCTGCTTTAGAGCAAGAAGCTCGCTCTTGCTTTCTAGATTCTCTAAGACCGCAGGAAACATGAGTGTGCTGAGTACACAAGAACGGTGTTTCTTACACATTCGGGCCATATCGAGTCCAACTCTGCCTCTGAAATTGATAAAAAGCACAGGTCCTCCAGCATCCAATGCTTGTCATTTAAGATGAGAAACGTGTGAGCTTCGTGAAGGATGTAGTTCGTTTGAGCTGAAAAGTGACTGCCCTTAATTGAAAGGAATTCTTGCTTGTGGGAAGACACAGAGCCTGGAATTTAACTCCATTTCTGAAGTGAAACACACAGCAGAGTTCTCATCCATTGATCACACTCTGCTTTAGAGCAAGAAGCACACGCTAGCTTTCTAGAGTCTCTAAGACAGCAGGAAACGTGAGTGTGCTGAGAACAAAAGAACGGTGTTTCTTACACATTCGGACCATATCCAGTCCAACTCTCCCTCTGAAATTGATACAAAGCACAGGTCCTCCAGCATCCAATGCTTGTCATTTAAGATGAGAAACGTGTGAGCTTCGGGAATGATGTAGTTCGTTTGAGCTGTAAAGTAACTGCCCATACCTGAAACGAAGTCTTTTTGTAGGAAGACTCAGAGCCTGGAATTTAACTCCATTTCTGAAGTGAAACACACAGCAGAGTTCTCATCCATTGATCACACTCTGCTTTAGAGCAAGAAGCACGCGCAAGCTTTCTAGAGTCTCTAAGACATCAGGAAACGTGAGTGTGCTGAGAACAAAAGAAAGGGGTTTCCTAACATACGGACCATATCAAGTCAATCTCTGCTTCTGAAACTGATACAAAGCACTGGTCCTCTAACATCCAATGCTTATCAGTTAAGATGAGAAACGTGTTAGCTTCGTGAACGATGTAGTTCGTTTGAGCTGAAAAGAGACTGCCCTTCCCTGAAACGAAGGCTTGCATGTTGGAAGACTCAGAGCCTGGGATTTACCTCCATTTCTGAAGGGAGAAACACAGCAGAGTTCTCTTCCATGGATCAAACTCTTCTTTAGAGCAAGAAGCACGCTCTTGCTTTCTAGATTCTCTAATACAGCAGCAAACGTGAGTGTGCTAAGAACAAATGAACGGTGTTTCCTACACATACGAACCATATCTATTCCAACTCTGCTTCTGAAACTGATACAAAGCACAGGTCCTCCAGCATCCAATGCTTGTCATTTAAGATGAGGAACGTGTGAGTTTCGTGAACGATGTAGTTCATTTGAGCTGTAAAGTAACTGCCCTTACCTGAAACGAAGTCTTTTTTGTAGGAAGACTCAGAGCCTGGGATTTAACTCCATTTCTGAAGGGAAACACACAGCATAGTTCTCATCCAGGGATCACACTCTGCTTCAGAGCAAGAAGCACGCTCTTGCTTTCTAGATTCTCTAATACAACAGGAAACGTGGTTGTGCTCAGAAAAAAAGAACTGTGTTTCCTACACATACGGACCATATCTAGTCCAACTCTCCCTCTGAAATTGATACAAAGCACAGGTCCTCCAGCATCCAATGCTTGTCATTTAAGATGAGAAACGTGTGAGCTTCGTGAACGATGTAGTTCTTTTGAGCTGTAAAGTAACTGCCCTTACCTGAAACGAAGTCTTTTTTGTAGGAAGACTCAGAGCCTGGGATTTAACTCCCTTTCTGAAGTGAAACACACAGCAGAGTTCTCATCCATTGATCACACTCTGCTTTAGAGCAAGAAGCACGCGCTACCTTTCTAGAGTCTCTAAGACAGCAGGAAACTTGAGTGTGCTGAGAACAAAAGAACGGGGTTTCCTAACATATGGACCATATCAAGTCCAACTCTGCTTCTGAAACTGATACAAAGCACTGGTCCTCTAACATCCAATGCTTGTCAGTTAAGATGAGAAACGTGTTAGCTTCGTGAACGATGTAGTTCGTTTGAGCTGAAAAGTGACTGCCCTTCCCTGAAACGAAGGTTTGCATGTTGGAAGACACAGAGCCCGGGATTTATCTCCATTTCTGAAGGGAGAAACACAGCAGAGTTCTCTTCCATGGATCACATTCTGCTTTAGAGCAAGAAGCACGCTCTTGCTTTCTAGATTCTCTAATACAGCAGCAAACGTGAGTGTGCTAAGAACAAATGAACGGTGTTTCCTACACATACGGACCATATCTATTCCAACTCTGCTTCTGAAACTGATACAAAGCACTGGTCCTCCAGCATCCAATGCTTGTCATTTAAGATGAGAAACGTGTGAGCTTCGTGAACGATGTAGTTCGTTTGAGGTGAAAAGTGACTGCCCTTCCCTGAATCGAAGGCTTGCATGTTGGAAGACACAGAGCCTGGTATTTAACTCCATTTCTGAAGGGAAACACACAGCATAGTTCTCATCCATGGATCACACTCTGCTTCAGAGCAAGAAGCACGCTCTTGCTTTCTAGATTCTCTAATACAGCAGGACACGTGGTTGTGTTCAGAAAAAAAGAACTGTGTTTCCTACACATACGGACCATATCTATTCCTACTCTGCTTGTGAAACTGAAACAAACCACAGGTCCACTAACTTCCAATGCTTGTCAGTTAAGATGTGAAACGTGTGAGCTTCGTGAACGATGTAGTTGGTTTGAGCTGTAAAGTAACTGCCCTTACCTGATTCGAAGTCTTGCTTATAGGAAGACTCAGAGCTTGGGATTTAACCCCATTTCTGAATGGAAACACACAGGAGAGTTCTCTTCCATGGATCACACTCTGCTTTAGAGCAAAAAACACGCTCTAGCTTTCTAGATTCTCTAATACAGCAGGAAACATGGTTATGTTCAGAACAAATAACTGTGTTTCCTACACATACAGACCATATCTAGTCCAACTCTGCTTCTGAAACTGATACAAAGCACTGGTCCTCTAACATCCAATGCTTGTCAGTTAAGATGAGAAACGTGTTAGCTTCGTGAATGATGTAGTTCCTTTGACCTGAAAAGTGACTGACTGCCCTTCCCTGAAACGAAGGCTTGCGTGTTGGGAGACACAGAGCCTGGGATTTAACTCCATTTCTGAAGGGAAACACACAGCATAGTTCTCATTCATGGATCACACTCTGCTTCAGAGCAAGAAGCACGCTCTTGCTTTCTAGGTTCTCAGATACAGCAGGACACGTGGTTGTGTGCAGAAAAAAAGAACTGTGTTTCCTACTCATACGGACCATATCTAGTCCAACTCTGCTTGTGAAACTGAAACAAACCACAGGTCCACTACCATCCAATGCTTGTCAGTTAAGATGAGAAACGTGTTAGCTTCGTGAACGATGTAGTTCGTTTGAGCTGAAAAGTGACTGCCCTTCCCTGAAACGAAGTCTTGTTTGTAGGAAGACTCAGAGCCTGGGATTTAACTCCATTTCTGAAGGGAAACACACAGCAGAGTTCTCATCCGTTGATCACAATCTGCTTTAGAGCAAGAAGAACGCTCTAGCTTTCTAGAGTCCCTAAGACAGCAGGAAACGTGAGTGTGCTGAGAAAAAAAGAACGATGTTTCCTACACAAACGGACCATTTCTAGACGATCTCTGCTTCTGAAACTGAGACAAAGCACTGGTCCTCTAACATCCAATGCTTGTCAGTTAAGATGAGAAACGTGTTAGCTTCGTGAACGATGTAGATCATTTGAGCTGAAAAGTGACTGTCCTTACCTAAAAAGAAGTCTTGAGTGTTGGAAGACAAAGAGCCTGGGATTTAACTCCATTTCTGAAGGGAAACACACAGCATAGTTCTCATCCAGGGATCACACTCTGCTTCAGAGCAAGAAGCATGCTCTTGCTTTCTAGAATCTCTAATACAGCAGGAAACGTGGTTGTGCTCAGAAAAAAAGGACTGTGTTTCCTACACATATGGACCATATCTAGTCCAACTCTCCCTCTGATATTGATACAAAGCACAGGTCCTCCAGCATCCAATGCTTGTCATTTAAGATGAGAAACGTGTGAGCTTCGGGAACGATGTAGTTCTTTTGAGCTGTAAAGTAACTGCCCTAACCTGAAACGAAGCCTTTTTTGTAGGAAGACTCAGAGCCTGGGATTTAACTCCCTTTCTGAAGTGAAACACACAGCAGAGTTCTCATCCATTGATCACACTCTGCTTTAGAGCAAGAAGCACGCACTAGCTTTCTAGAGTCTCTAAGACAGCAGGAAACGTGAGTGTGCTGAGAACAAAAGAACGGTGTTTCCTACACATACGGACCATATCAAATCCAACTCTGCTTCTGAAACTGATACAAAGCACTGCTCCTATAACATCCGATGCTTGTCAGTTAAGATGAGAAACGTGTGAGCTTCGTGAACAATGTAGTTTGTTTGAGCTGTAAAGTAACAGCCCTCCTGAAACGAAGTGTTGCTTGTAGGAAGATTCAGAGCCTGGGATTTAACTCCATTTCTGAAGGGTAACACACAGCACAGTTCTCTTCCATGGATCACACTCTGCTTTAGAGCACAACCACGCTCTTGCTTTCTAGAGTCTCTAAGACAGCAGGAAACATGAGTGTGCTGAGTACACAAGAACGGTGTTTCTTACACATTTGGACCATATCAAGTCCAACTCTGCCTCTGAAATTGATAAAAAGCACAGGTCCTCCAGCGTCCAATGCTTGTCATTTAAGATGAGAAACGTGTGAGCTTCGTGAAGGATATAGTTCGTTTGAGCTGAAAAGTGACTGCCCTTACTTGAAAGGAATTCTTACATGTAGGAAGACACAGAGCCTAGAATTTAACTCCATTTCTGAAGTGAAACACACTGCAGAGTTCTCATCCATTGATCACACTCTGCTTTAGAGCAAGAAGCAGGCTCTAGCTTTCTAGAGTCCCTAAGACAGCAGGAAACGTGAGTGTGCTGAGAACAAAAGAACGGTGTTTCCTACACATACGGACCATTTCTAGTCCATCTCTGCTTCTGAAACTAAGACAAAGCACTGGTCTTCTAACATACAATGCTTGTCAGTTAAGATGAGAAATGTGTTAGCCTTGTGAACGTTGTAGTTCGTTTGAGTTGTAAAGTGCCTACTCTTACCTGAAACGAAGTCTTGAGTGTTGGAAGACACTGAGCCTTGGATTTAACTCCATTTCTGAAAGGAAACACACAGCATAGTTCTCGTCCATGGATCACACTCTGCTTCAGAGCAAGAAGCACGCTCTTGCTTTCTAGATTCTCTAATACAGCAGGAAACGTGGTTGTGCTCAGAAAAAAAGGACTGTGTTTCCTACACATACGGACCATTTCTAGTCCACCACACCCCCAGAAATTGATACAAAGCACAGGTCCTCCGGCATCCAATGATTGTCATTTAAGATGAGAAATGTGTGAGCTTCGGGAACGATGTAGATCGTTTGAGCTGTAAAGTAACTGCCCTTCCCTGAAACGAAGTCTTTTTTGTAGGAAGACTCAGAACCTGGGATTTAACTCCATTTCTGAAGGGAAACAGACAGCAGAGTTCTCTTCCATGGATCACACTCTGCTTTAGAGCAAGAAGCTCGCTCTTGCTTTCTAGATTCTCTAAGACCGCAGGAAACATGAGTGTGCTGAGTACACAAGAACGGTGTTTCTTACACATTTGGGCCATATCGAGTCCAACTCTGCCTCTGAAATTGATAAAAAGCACAGGTCCTCCAGCATCCAATGCTTGTCATTTAAGATGAGAAACGTGTGAGCTTCGTGAAGGATGTAGTTCGTTTGAGCTGAAAAGTGACTGCCCTTAATTGAAAGGAATTCTTGCTTGTAGGAAGACACAGAGCCTGGAATTTAACTCCATTTCTGAAGTGAAACACACAGCAGAGTTCTCATCCATTGATCACACTCTGCTTTAGAGCAAGAAGCACACGCTAGCTTTCTAGAGTCTCTAAGACAGCAGGAAACGTGAGTGTGCTTAGAACAAAAGAAAGGTGTTTCTTACACATTCGGACCATATCCAGTCCAACTCTCCCTCTGAAATTGATACAAAGCACAGGTCCTCCAGCATCCAATGCTTGTCATTTAAGATGAGAAACGTGTGAGCTTCGGGAATGATGTAGTTCGTTTGAGCTGTAAAGTAACTGCCCATACCTGAAACGAAGTCTTTTTGTAGGAAGACTCAGAGCCTGGAATTTAACTCCATTTCTGAAGTGAAACACACAGCAGAGTTCTCATCCATTGATCACACTCTGCTTTAGAGCAAGAAGCACGCGCTAGCTTTCTAGAGTCTCTAAGACATCAGGAAACGTGAGTGTGCTGAGAACAAAAGAACGGTGTTTCCTACACATAAGGACCATATCTAGTCCAACTCTGCTTCTGAAACTGATACAAAGCACTAGTCCTCTAACATCCAATGCTTGTCAGTTAAGATGAGAAACGTGTTAGCTTCGTGAACGATGTAGTTCGTTTGAGCTGAAAAGTGACTGCCCTTCCCTGAAACGAAGGCGTGCATGTTGGAAGACTCAGAGCCTGGGATTTAACTCCATTTCTGAAGGGAGAAACACAGCAGTGTTCTCTTCCATGGATCAAACTCTGCTTTAGAGCAAGAAGCACGCTCTTGCTTTCTAGATTCTCTAATACAGCAGCAAACGTGAGTGTGCTAAGAACAAATGAACGGTGTTTCCTACACATAGGAACCATATCTACTCCAACTCTGCTTCTGAAACTGATACAAAGCACAGGTCCTCCAGCATCCAATGCTCGTCATTTCAGATGAGAAACGTGTGAGCTTCGTGAACGATGTAGTTCGTTTGAGCTGTAAAGTCACTGCCCTTACCTGAAACGAAGTCTTTTTTGTAGGAAGACTCAGAGCCTGGGATTTAACTCCATTTCTGAAGGGAAACCCACAGCATAGTTCTCATCCAGGGATCACACTCTGCTTCAGAGCAAGAAGCACGCACTTGCTTTCTAGATTCTCTAATACAACAGGAAACGTGGTTGTGCTCAGAAAAAAAGAACTGTGTTTCCTACACATACGGACCATATCTAGTCCAACTCTCCCTCTGAAATTGATACAAAGCACAGGTCCTCCAGCATCCAATGCTTGTCATTTAAGATGAGAAACGTGTGAGCTTCGGGAACGATGTAGTTCTTTTGAGCTGTAAAGTAACTGCCCTTACCTGAAACGAAGTCTTTTTTGTAGGAAGACTCAGAGCCTGGGATTTAACTCCCTTTCTGAAGTGAAACACACAGCAGAGTTCTCATCCATTGATCACACTCTGCTTTAGAGCAAGTAGCATGCGCTACCTTTCTAGAGTCTCTAAGACAGCAGGAAAATTGAGTGTGCTGAGAACAAAAGAACGGGGTTTCCTAACATACAGACCATATCAAGTCCAACTCTGCTTCTGAAACTGATACAAAGCACTGGTCCTCTAACATCCAATGCTTATCAGTTAAGATGAGAAACGTGTTAGCTTCGTGAACGATGTAGTTCGCTTGAGCTGAAAAGAGACTGCCCTTCCCTGAAACGAAGGCTTGCATGTTAGAAGACTCAGAGCCTGGGATTTACCTCCATTTCTGAAGGGAGAAACACAGCAGAGTTCTCTTCCATGGATCAAACTCTGCTTTAGAGCAAGAAGCACGCTCTTGCTTTCTAGATTCTCTAATACAGCAGCAAACCTGAGTGTGCTAAGAACAAATGAACGGTGTTTCCTACACATACGAACCATATCTATTCCAACTCTGATTCTGAAACTGATACAAAGCACAGGTCCTCCAGCATCCAATGCTTGTCATTTAAGATGAGGAACGTGTGAGTTTCGTGAACGATGTAGTTCATTTGAGCTGTAAAGTAACTGCCCTTACCTGAAACGAAGTCTTTTTTGTAGGAAGACTCAGAGCCTGGGATTTAACTCCATTTCTGAAGGGAAACACACAGCATAGTTCTCATCCAGGGATCACACTCCTCTTCAGAGCAAGAAGCACGCTCTTGCTTTCTAGATTCTCTAATACAACAGGAAACGTGGTTGTGCTCAGAAAAAAAGAACTGTGTTTCCTACACATACGGACCATATCTAGTCCAACTCTCCCTCTGAAATTGATACAAAGCACAGGTCCTCCAGCATCCAATGCTTGTCATTTAAGATGAGAAACGTGTGAGCTTCGTGAACGATGTAGTTCTTTTGAGCTGTAAAGTAACTGCCCTTACCTGAAACGAAGTCTTTTTTGTAGGAAGACTCAGAGCCTGGGATTTAACTCCCTTTCTGAAGTGAAACACACAGCAGAGTTCTCATCCATTGATCACACTCTGCTTAGAGCAAGAAGCACGCGCTACCTTTCTAGAGTCTCTAAGACAGCAGGAAACGTGAGTGTGCTGAGAACAAAAGAACGGCGTTTCCTACATATACGGACCATATCAAGTCCAACTCTGCTTCTGAAACTGATACAAAGCACTGGTCCTCTAACATCCAATGCTTGTCAGTTAAGATGAGAAACGTGTTAGCTTCGTGAACGATGTAGTTCGTTTGAGCTGAAAAGTGACTGCCCTTCCCTGAAACGAAGGCGTGCATGTTGGAAGACACAGAGCCCGGGATTTATCTCCATTTCTGAAGGGAGAAACACAGCAGAGTTCTCTTCCATGGATCACATTCTGCTTTAGAGCAAGAAGCACGCTCTTGCTTTCTAGATTCTCTAATACAGCAGCAAACGTGAGTGTGCTAAGAACAAATGAACGGTGTTTCCTACACATACCGACCATATCTATTCCAACTCTGCTTCTGAAACTGATACAAAGCCCTGGTCCTCCAGCATCCAATGCTTGTCATTTAAGATGAGAAACGTGTGAGCTTCGTGAACGATGTAGTTCGTTTGAGCTGTAAAGTAACTGCCCTTACCTGAAACGAAGTCTTTTTTGTAGGAAGACTCAGAGCCTGGGATTTAACTCCATTTCTGAAGTGAGACACACAGCAGAGTTCTCATCCATTGATCACACTCTGCTTTAGAGCAAGAAGCCCGCTCTAGCTTTCTAGAGTCCCTAAGAGAGCAGGAAACATGAGTGTGCTGAGAACAAAAGAACGGTGTTTCTTACACATTTGGACCATATCGAGTCCAACTCTGCCTCTGAAATTGATAAAAAGCACAGGTCCACCAGCATCCAATGCTTGTCATTTAAGATGAGAAACGTGTGAGCTTCGTGAACGATGTAGTTCGTTTGAGCTGAAAAGTGACTGCCCTTCCCTGAAACGAAGTCTTGCATGTTGGAAGACACAGAGCCTGGGATTTAACTCCCTTTCTGAAGGGAAACACACAGCAGAGTTCTCTTCCATGGATCACACTATGCTTTAGAGCAAGAAGCACGCTCTTGCAATCTAGATTCTCTAATACAGCAGCAAACGTGAGTGTGCTAAGAACAAATGAACGGTGTTTCCTACACATACGGACCATATCTATTCCAACTCTGCTTCTGAAACTGATACAAAGCACTGGTCCTATAACATCCGATGCTTGTCAGTTAAGATGAGAAACGTGTGAGCTCCGTGAACTATGTAGTTCGTTTGAGCTGAAAAGTGACTGCCCTTCCCTGAAACGAAGTGTTGCATGTTGGAAGACACAGAGCCTGGGATTTAACTCCCTTTCTGAAGGGAAACACACAGCAGGGTTCTCTTCCATGGATCACACTCTGCTTTAGAGCAAGAAGCACGCTCTTGCTTTCTTGATTCTCTAATACAGCAGCAAAAGTGAGTGTGCTAAGAACAAATGAACGGTGTTTCCAACACATATGGACCATATCTATTCCAACTCTGCTTCTGATCCTGATATAAAGCACTGGTCCTATAACATCCGATGCTTGTCAGTTAAGATGATAAACGTGTGAGCTTCGTGAACAATGTAGTTTGTTTGAGCTGTAAAGTAACAGCCCTCCTGAAACGAAGTGTTGCTTGTGGGAAGACTCAGAGCCTGGGATTTAACTCCATTTCTGAAGTGAAACACACAGCAGAGTTCTCATCCATTGATCACACTCTGCTTTAGAGCAAGAAGCACGCGCTAGCTTTCTAGAGTCTCTAAGACATCAGGAAACGTGAGTGTGCTGAGAACAAAAGAACGGTGTTTCCTACACATAAGGACCATATCTAGTCCAACTCTGCTTCTGAAACTGATACAAAGCACTAGTCCTCTAACATCCAATGCTTGTCAGTTAAGATGAGAAACGTGTTAGCTTCGTGAACGATGTAGTTCGTTTGAGCTGAAAAGTGACTGCCCTTCCCTGAAACGAAGGCGTGCATGTTGGAAGACTCAGAGCCTGGGATTTAACTCCATTTCTGAAGGGAGAAACACAGCAGTGTTCTCTTCCATGGATCAAACTCTGCTTTAGAGCAAGAAGCACGCTCTTGCTTTCTAGATTCTCTAATACAGCAGCAAACGTGAGTGTGCTAAGAACAAATGAACGGTGTTTCCTACACATAGAAACCATATCTACTCCAACTCTGCTTCTGAAACTGATACAAAGCACAGGTCCTCCAGCATCCAATGCTCGTCATTTCAGATGAGAAACGTGTGAGCTTCGTGAACGATGTAGTTCGTTTGAGCTGTAAAGTCACTGCCCTTACCTGAAACGAAGTCTTTTTTGTAGGAAGACTCAGAGCCTGGGATTTAACTCCATTTCTGAAGTGAGACACACAGCAGAGTTCTCATCCATTGATCACACTCTGCTTTAGAGCAAGAAGCCCGCTCTAGCTTTCTAGAGTCCCTAAGAGAGCAGGAAACATGAGTGTGCTGAGAACAAAAGAACGGTGTTTCTTACACATTTGGACCATATCGAGTCCAACTCTGCCTCTGAAATTGATAAAAAGCACAGGTCCACCAGCATCCAATGCTTGTCATTTAAGATGAGAAACGTGTGAGCTTCGTGAACGATGTAGTTCGTTTGAGCTGAAAAGTGACTGCCCTTCCCTGAAACGAAGTCTTGCATGTTGGAAGACACAGAGCCTGGGATTTAACTCCCTTTCTGAAGGGAAACACACAGCAGAGTTCTCTTCCATGGATCACACTATGCTTTAGAGCAAGAAGCACGCTCTTGCAATCTAGATTCTCTAATACAGCAGCAAACGTGAGTGTGCTAAGAACAAATGAACGGTGTTTCCTACACATACGGACCATATCTATTCCAACTCTGCTTCTGAAACTGATACAAAGCACTGGTCCTATAACATCCGATGCTTGTCAGTTAAGATGAGAAACGTGTGAGCTTCGTGAACAATGTAGTTCGTTTGAGCTGAAAAGTGACTGCCCTTCCCTGAAACGAAGGCTTGCATGTTGGAAGACACAGAACCTGGGATTTCCTCCATTTCTGAAGTGAAACACACAGCAGAGTTCTCATCCATTGATCACACTCTGCTTTAGAGCAAGAAGCACGCGCTAGCTTTCTAGACTCTCTAAGACAGCAGGAAACGTGAGTGTGCTGAGAACAAAAGAACGGTGTTTCCTACATATACGGACTCTATCAACTCCAACTCTGCTTCTGAAACTGATACAAAGCACTGGTCCTCTAACATCCAATGCTTCTCAGTTAAGATGAGAAACGTATTAGCTTTGTGAACGATGTAGTTCGTTTGAGCTGAAAAGTGACTGCCCTTCCCTGAAACGAAGTGTTGCATGTTGGAAGACACAGAGCCTGGGATTTAACTCCCTTTCTGAAGGGAAACACACAGCAGGGTTCTCTTCCATGGATCACACTCTGCTTTAGAGCAAGAAGCACGCTCTTGCTTTCTTGATTCTCTAATACAGCAGCAAAAGTGAGTGTGCTAAGAACAAATGAACGGTGTTTCCAACACATATGGACCATATCTATTCCAACTCTGCTTCTGATCCTGATATAAAGCACTGGTCCTATAACATCCGATGCTTGTCAGTTAAGATGATAAACGTGTGAGCTTCGTGAACAATGTAGTTTGTTTGAGCTGTAAAGTAACAGCCCTCCTGAAACGAAGTGTTGCTTGTGGGAAGACTCAGAGCCTGGGATTTAACTCCATTTCTGAAGTGAAACACACAGCAGAGTTCTCATCCATTGATCACACTCTGCTTTAGAGCAAGAAGCACGCGCTAGCTTTCTAGAGTCTCTAAGACATCAGGAAACGTGAGTGTGCTGAGAACAAAAGAACGGTGTTTCCTACACATAAGGACCATATCTAGTCCAACTCTGCTTCTGAAACTGATACAAAGCACTAGTCCTCTAACATCCAATGCTTGTCAGTTAAGATGAGAAACGTGTTAGCTTCGTGAACGATGTAGTTCGTTTGAGCTGAAAAGTGACTGCCCTTCCCTGAAACGAAGGCGTGCATGTTGGAAGACTCAGAGCCTGGGATTTAACTCCATTTCTGAAGGGAGAAACACAGCAGTGTTCTCTTCCATGGATCAAACTCTGCTTTAGAGCAAGAAGCACGCTCTTGCTTTCTAGATTCTCTAATACAGCAGCAAACGTGAGTGTGCTAAGAACAAATGAACGGTGTTTCCTACACATAGGAACCATATCTACTCCAACTCTGCTTCTGAAACTGATACAAAGCACAGGTCCTCCAGCATCCAATGCTCGTCATTTCAGATGAGAAACGTGTGAGCTTCGTGAACGATGTAGTTCGTTTGAGCTGTAAAGTAACAGCCCTCCTGAAACGAAGTGTTGCTTGTAGGAAGATTCAGAGCCTGGGATTTAACTCCATTTCTGAGGGGAAACACACAGCACAGTTCTCTTCCATGGATCACACTCTGCTTTAGAGCACAACCACGCTCTTGCTTTCTAGAGTCTCTAAGACAGCAGGAAACATGAGTGTGCTGAGTACACAAGAACGGTGTTTCTTACACATTTGGACCATATCAAGTCCAACTCTGCCTCTGAAATTGATAAAAAGCACAGGTCCTCCAGCGTCCAATGCTTGTCATTTAAGATGAGAAACGTGTGAGCTTCGTGAAGGATGTAGTTCGTTTGAGCTGAAAAGTGACTGCCCTTACTTGAAAGGAATTCTTACATGTAGGAAGACACAGAGCCTAGAATTTAACTCCATTTCTGAAGTGAAACACACTGCAGAGTTCTCATCCATTGATCACACTCTGCTTTAGAGCAAGAAGCAGGCTCTAGCTTTCTAGAGTCCCTAAGACAGCAGGAAACGTGAGTGTGCTGAGAACAAAAGAACGGTGTTTCCTACACATACGGACCATTTCTAGTCCATCTCTGCTTCTGAAACTAAGACAAAGCACTGGTCTTCTAACATACAATGCTTGTCAGTTAAGATGAGAAATGTGTTAGCATTGTGAACGTTGTAGTTCGTTTGAGTTGTAAAGTGCCTACTCTTACCTGAAACGAAGTCTTGAGTGTTGGAAGACACTGAGCCTGGGATTTAACTCCATTTCTGAAGGGAAACACACAGCATAGTTCTCGTCCATGGATCACACTCTGCTTCAGAGCAAGAAGCACGCTCTTGCTTTCTAGATTCTCTAATACAGCAGGAAACGTGGTTGTGCTCAGAAAAAAAGGACTGTGTTTCCTACACATACGGACCATTTCTAGTCCACCACACCCCCAGAAATTGATACAAAGCACAGGTCCTCCGGCATCCAATGATTGTCATTTAAGATGAGAAATGTGTGAGCTTCGGGAACGATGTAGATCGTTTGAGCTGTAAAGTAACTGCCCTTCCCTGAAACGAAGTCTTTTTTGTAGGAAGACTCAGAACCTGGGATTTAACTCCATTTCTGAAGGGAAACAGACAGCAGAGTTCTCTTCCATGGATCACACTCTGCTTTAGAGCAAGAAGCTCGCTCTTGCTTTCTAGATTCTCTAAGACCGCAGGAAACATGAGTGTGCTGAGTACACAAGAACGGTGTTTCTTACACATTTGGGCCATATCGAGTCCAACTCTGCCTCTGAAATTGATAAAAAGCACAGGTCCTCCAGCATCCAATGCTTGTCATTTAAGATGAGAAACGTGTGAGCTTCGTGAAGGATGTAGTTCGTTTGAGCTGAAAAGTGACTGCCCTTAATTGAAAGGAATTCTTGCTTGTAGGAAGACACAGAGCCTGGAATTTAACTCCATTTCTGAAGTGAAACACACAGCAGAGTTCTCATCCATTGATCACACTCTGCTTTAGAGCAAGAAGCACACGCTAGCTTTCTAGAGTCTCTAAGACAGCAGGAAACGTGAGTGTGCTTAGAACAAAAGAAAGGTGTTTCTTACACATTCGGACCATATCCAGTCCAACTCTCCCTCTGAAATTGATACAAAGCACAGGTCCTCCAGCATCCAATGCTTGTCATTTAAGATGAGAAACGTGTGAGCTTCGGGAATGATGTAGTTCGTTTGAGCTGTAAAGTAACTGCCCATACCTGAAACGAAGTCTTTTTGTAGGAAGACTCAGAGCCTGGAATTTAACTCCATTTCTGAAGTGAAACACACAGCAGAGTTCTCATCCATTGATCACACTCTGCTTTAGAGCAAGAAGCACGCGCTAGCTTTCTAGAGTCTCTAAGACATCAGGAAACGTGAGTGTGCTGAGAACAAAAGAACGGTGTTTCCTACACATAAGGACCATATCTAGTCCAACTCTGCTTCTGAAACTGATACAAAGCACTAGTCCTCTAACATCCAATGCTTGTCAGTTAAGATGAGAAACGTGTTAGCTTCGTGAACGATGTAGTTCGTTTGAGCTGAAAAGTGACTGCCCTTCCCTGAAACGAAGGCGTGCATGTTGGAAGACTCAGAGCCTGGGATTTAACTCCATTTCTGAAGGGAGAAACACAGCAGTGTTCTCTTCCATGGATCAAACTCTGCTTTAGAGCAAGAAGCACGCTCTTGCTTTCTAGATTCTCTAATACAGCAGCAAACGTGAGTGTGCTAAGAACAAATGAACGGTGTTTCCTACACATAGGAACCATATCTACTCCAACTCTGCTTCTGAAACTGATACAAAGCACAGGTCCTCCAGCATCCAATGCTCGTCATTTCAGATGAGAAACGTGTGAGCTTCGTGAACGATGTAGTTCGTTTGAGCTGTAAAGTCACTGCCCTTACCTGAAACGAAGTCTTTTTTGTAGGAAGACTCAGAGCCTGGGATTTAACTCCATTTCTGAAGGGAAACACACAGCATAGTTCTCATCCAGGGATCACACTCTGCTTCAGAGCAAGAAGCACGCACTTGCTTTCTAGATTCTCTAATACAACAGGAAACGTGGTTGTGCTCAGAAAAAAAGAACTGTGTTTCCTACACATACGGACCATATCTAGTCCAACTCTCCCTCTGAAATTGATACAAAGCACAGGTCCTCCAGCATCCAATGCTTGTCATTTAAGATGAGAAACGTGTGAGCTTCGGGAACGATGTAGTTCTTTTGAGCTGTAAAGTAACTGCCCTTACCTGAAACGAAGTCTTTTTTGTAGGAAGACTCAGAGCCTGGGATTTAACTCCCTTTCTGAAGTGAAACACACAGCAGAGTTCTCATCCATTGATCACACTCTGCTTTAGAGCAAGTAGCATGCGCTACCTTTCTAGAGTCTCTAAGACAGCAGGAAAATTGAGTGTGCTGAGAACAAAAGAACGGGGTTTCCTAACATACAGACCATATCAAGTCCAACTCTGCTTCTGAAACTGATACAAAGCACTGGTCCTCTAACATCCAATGCTTATCAGTTAAGATGAGAAACGTGTTAGCTTCGTGAACGATGTAGTTCGCTTGAGCTGAAAAGAGACTGCCCTTCCCTGAAACGAAGGCTTGCATGTTAGAAGACTCAGAGCCTGGGATTTACCTCCATTTCTGAAGGGAGAAACACAGCAGAGTTCTCTTCCATGGATCAAACTCTGCTTTAGAGCAAGAAGCACGCTCTTGCTTTCTAGATTCTCTAATACAGCAGCAAACGTGAGTGTGCTAAGAACAAATGAACGGTGTTTCCTACACATACGAACCATATCTATTCCAACTCTGCTTCTGAAACTGATACAAAGCACAGGTCCTCCAGCATCCAATGCTTGTCATTTAAGATGAGGAACGTGTGAGTTTCGTGAACGATGTAGTTCATTTGAGCTGTAAAGTAACTGCCCTTACCTGAAACGAAGTCTTTTTTGTAGGAAGACTCAGAGCCTGGGATTTAACTCCATTTCTGAAGGGAAACACACAGCATAGTTCTCATCCAGGGATCACACTCTGCTTAGAGCAAGAAGCACGCGCTACCTTTCTAGAGTCTCTAAGACAGCAGGAAACGTGAGTGTGCTGAGAACAAAAGAACGGCGTTTCCTACATATACGGACCATATCAAGTCCAACTCTGCTTCTGAAACTGATACAAAGCACTGGTCCTCTAACATCCAATGCTTGTCAGTTAAGATGAGAAACGTGTTAGCTTCGTGAACGATGTAGTTCGTTTGAGCTGAAAAGTGACTGCCCTTCCCTGAAACGAAGGCGTGCATGTTGGAAGACACAGAGCCCGGGATTTATCTCCATTTCTGAAGGGAGAAACACAGCAGAGTTCTCTTCCATGGATCACATTCTGCTTTAGAGCAAGAAGCACGCTCTTGCTTTCTAGATTCTCTAATACAGCAGCAAACGTGAGTGTGCTAAGAACAAATGAACGGTGTTTCCTACACATACCGACCATATCTATTCCAACTCTGCTTCTGAAACTGATACAAAGCCCTGGTCCTCCAGCATCCAATGCTTGTCATTTAAGATGAGAAACGTGTGAGCTTCGTGAACGATGTAGTTCGTTTGAGCTGTAAAGTAACTGCCCTTACCTGAAACGAAGTCTTTTTTGTAGGAAGACTCAGAGCCTGGGATTTAACTCCATTTCTGAAGTGAGACACACAGCAGAGTTCTCATCCATTGATCACACTCTGCTTTAGAGCAAGAAGCCCGCTCTAGCTTTCTAGAGTCCCTAAGAGAGCAGGAAACATGAGTGTGCTGAGAACAAAAGAACGGTGTTTCTTACACATTTGGACCATATCGAGTCCAACTCTGCCTCTGAAATTGATAAAAAGCACAGGTCCACCAGCATCCAATGCTTGTCATTTAAGATGAGAAACGTGTGAGCTTCGTGAACGATGTAGTTCGTTTGAGCTGAAAAGTGACTGCCCTTCCCTGAAACGAAGTCTTGCATGTTGGAAGACACAGAGCCTGGGATTTAACTCCCTTTCTGAAGGGAAACACACAGCAGAGTTCTCTTCCATGGATCACACTATGCTTTAGAGCAAGAAGCACGCTCTTGCAATCTAGATTCTCTAATACAGCAGCAAACGTGAGTGTGCTAAGAACAAATGAACGGTGTTTCCTACACATACGGACCATATCTATTCCAACTCTGCTTCTGAAACTGATACAAAGCACTGGTCCTATAACATCCGATGCTTGTCAGTTAAGATGAGAAACGTGTGAGCTTCGTGAACAATGTAGTTCGTTTGAGCTGAAAAGTGACTGCCCTTCCCTGAAACGAAGGCTTGCATGTTGGAAGACACAGAACCTGGGATTTCCTCCATTTCTGAAGTGAAACACACAGCAGAGTTCTCATCCATTGATCACACTCTGCTTTAGAGCAAGAAGCACGCGCTAGCTTTCTAGACTCTCTAAGACAGCAGGAAACGTGAGTGTGCTGAGAACAAAAGAACGGTGTTTCCTACATATACGGACTCTATCAACTCCAACTCTGCTTCTGAAACTGATACAAAGCACTGGTCCTCTAACATCCAATGCTTCTCAGTTAAGATGAGAAACGTATTAGCTTTGTGAACGATGTAGTTCGTTTGAGCTGAAAAGTGACTGCCCTTCCCTGAAACGAAGTGTTGCATGTTGGAAGACACAGAGCCTGGGATTTAACTCCCTTTCTGAAGGGAAACACACAGCAGGGTTCTCTTCCATGGATCACACTCTGCTTTAGAGCAAGAAGCACGCTCTTGCTTTCTTGATTCTCTAATACAGCAGCAAAAGTGAGTGTGCTAAGAACAAATGAACGGTGTTTCCAACACATATGGACCATATCTATTCCAACTCTGCTTCTGATCCTGATATAAAGCACTGGTCCTATAACATCCGATGCTTGTCAGTTAAGATGATAAACGTGTGAGCTTCGTGAACAATGTAGTTTGTTTGAGCTGTAAAGTAACAGCCCTCCTGAAACGAAGTGTTGCTTGTGGGAAGACTCAGAGCCTGGGATTTAACTCCATTTCTGAAGTGAAACACACAGCAGAGTTCTCATCCATTGATCACACTCTGCTTTAGAGCAAGAAGCACGCGCTAGCTTTCTAGAGTCTCTAAGACATCAGGAAACGTGAGTGTGCTGAGAACAAAAGAACGGTGTTTCCTACACATAAGGACCATATCTAGTCCAACTCTGCTTCTGAAACTGATACAAAGCACTAGTCCTCTAACATCCAATGCTTGTCAGTTAAGATGAGAAACGTGTTAGCTTCGTGAACGATGTAGTTCGTTTGAGCTGAAAAGTGACTGCCCTTCCCTGAAACGAAGGCGTGCATGTTGGAAGACTCAGAGCCTGGGATTTAACTCCATTTCTGAAGGGAGAAACACAGCAGTGTTCTCTTCCATGGATCAAACTCTGCTTTAGAGCAAGAAGCACGCTCTTGCTTTCTAGATTCTCTAATACAGCAGCAAACGTGAGTGTGCTAAGAACAAATGAACGGTGTTTCCTACACATAGGAACCATATCTACTCCAACTCTGCTTCTGAAACTGATACAAAGCACAGGTCCTCCAGCATCCAATGCTCGTCATTTCAGATGAGAAACGTGTGAGCTTCGTGAACGATGTAGTTCGTTTGAGCTGTAAAGTAACAGCCCTCCTGAAACGAAGTGTTGCTTGTAGGAAGATTCAGAGCCTGGGATTTAACTCCATTTCTGAGGGGAAACACACAGCACAGTTCTCTTCCATGGATCACACTCTGCTTTAGAGCACAACCACGCTCTTGCTTTCTAGAGTCTCTAAGACAGCAGGAAACATGAGTGTGCTGAGTACACAAGAACGGTGTTTCTTACACATTTGGACCATATCAAGTCCAACTCTGCCTCTGAAATTGATAAAAAGCACAGGTCCTCCAGCGTCCAATGCTTGTCATTTAAGATGAGAAACGTGTGAGCTTCGTGAAGGATGTAGTTCGTTTGAGCTGAAAAGTGACTGCCCTTACTTGAAAGGAATTCTTACATGTAGGAAGACACAGAGCCTAGAATTTAACTCCATTTCTGAAGTGAAACACACTGCAGAGTTCTCATCCATTGATCACACTCTGCTTTAGAGCAAGAAGCAGGCTCTAGCTTTCTAGAGTCCCTAAGACAGCAGGAAACGTGAGTGTGCTGAGAACAAAAGAACGGTGTTTCCTACACATACGGACCATTTCTAGTCCATCTCTGCTTCTGAAACTAAGACAAAGCACTGGTCTTCTAACATACAATGCTTGTCAGTTAAGATGAGAAATGTGTTAGCATTGTGAACGTTGTAGTTCGTTTGAGTTGTAAAGTGCCTACTCTTACCTGAAACGAAGTCTTGAGTGTTGGAAGACACTGAGCCTGGGATTTAACTCCATTTCTGAAGGGAAACACACAGCATAGTTCTCGTCCATGGATCACACTCTGCTTCAGAGCAAGAAGCACGCTCTTGCTTTCTAGATTCTCTAATACAGCAGGAAACGTGGTTGTGCTCAGAAAAAAAGGACTGTGTTTCCTACACATACGGACCATTTCTAGTCCACCACACCCCCAGAAATTGATACAAAGCACAGGTCCTCCGGCATCCAATGATTGTCATTTAAGATGAGAAATGTGTGAGCTTCGGGAACGATGTAGATCGTTTGAGCTGTAAAGTAACTGCCCTTCCCTGAAACGAAGTCTTTTTTGTAGGAAGACTCAGAACCTGGGATTTAACTCCATTTCTGAAGGGAAACAGACAGCAGAGTTCTCTTCCATGGATCACACTCTGCTTTAGAGCAAGAAGCTCGCTCTTGCTTTCTAGATTCTCTAAGACCGCAGGAAACATGAGTGTGCTGAGTACACAAGAACGGTGTTTCTTACACATTTGGGCCATATCGAGTCCAACTCTGCCTCTGAAATTGATAAAAAGCACAGGTCCTCCAGCATCCAATGCTTGTCATTTAAGATGAGAAACGTGTGAGCTTCGTGAAGGATGTAGTTCGTTTGAGCTGAAAAGTGACTGCCCTTAATTGAAAGGAATTCTTGCTTGTAGGAAGACACAGAGCCTGGAATTTAACTCCATTTCTGAAGTGAAACACACAGCAGAGTTCTCATCCATTGATCACACTCTGCTTTAGAGCAAGAAGCACACGCTAGCTTTCTAGAGTCTCTAAGACAGCAGGAAACGTGAGTGTGCTTAGAACAAAAGAAAGGTGTTTCTTACACATTCGGACCATATCCAGTCCAACTCTCCCTCTGAAATTGATACAAAGCACAGGTCCTCCAGCATCCAATGCTTGTCATTTAAGATGAGAAACGTGTGAGCTTCGGGAATGATGTAGTTCGTTTGAGCTGTAAAGTAACTGCCCATACCTGAAACGAAGTCTTTTTGTAGGAAGACTCAGAGCCTGGAATTTAACTCCATTTCTGAAGTGAAACACACAGCAGAGTTCTCATCCATTGATCACACTCTGCTTTAGAGCAAGAAGCACGCGCTAGCTTTCTAGAGTCTCTAAGACATCAGGAAACGTGAGTGTGCTGAGAACAAAAGAACGGTGTTTCCTACACATAAGGACCATATCTAGTCCAACTCTGCTTCTGAAACTGATACAAAGCACTAGTCCTCTAACATCCAATGCTTGTCAGTTAAGATGAGAAACGTGTTAGCTTCGTGAACGATGTAGTTCGTTTGAGCTGAAAAGTGACTGCCCTTCCCTGAAACGAAGGCGTGCATGTTGGAAGACTCAGAGCCTGGGATTTAACTCCATTTCTGAAGGGAGAAACACAGCAGTGTTCTCTTCCATGGATCAAACTCTGCTTTAGAGCAAGAAGCACGCTCTTGCTTTCTAGATTCTCTAATACAGCAGCAAACGTGAGTGTGCTAAGAACAAATGAACGGTGTTTCCTACACATAGGAACCATATCTACTCCAACTCTGCTTCTGAAACTGATACAAAGCACAGGTCCTCCAGCATCCAATGCTCGTCATTTCAGATGAGAAACGTGTGAGCTTCGTGAACGATGTAGTTCGTTTGAGCTGTAAAGTCACTGCCCTTACCTGAAACGAAGTCTTTTTTGTAGGAAGACTCAGAGCCTGGGATTTAACTCCATTTCTGAAGGGAAACACACAGCATAGTTCTCATCCAGGGATCACACTCTGCTTCAGAGCAAGAAGCACGCACTTGCTTTCTAGATTCTCTAATACAACAGGAAACGTGGTTGTGCTCAGAAAAAAAGAACTGTGTTTCCTACACATACGGACCATATCTAGTCCAACTCTCCCTCTGAAATTGATACAAAGCACAGGTCCTCCAGCATCCAATGCTTGTCATTTAAGATGAGAAACGTGTGAGCTTCGGGAACGATGTAGTTCTTTTGAGCTGTAAAGTAACTGCCCTTACCTGAAACGAAGTCTTTTTTGTAGGAAGACTCAGAGCCTGGGATTTAACTCCCTTTCTGAAGTGAAACACACAGCAGAGTTCTCATCCATTGATCACACTCTGCTTTAGAGCAAGTAGCATGCGCTACCTTTCTAGAGTCTCTAAGACAGCAGGAAAATTGAGTGTGCTGAGAACAAAAGAACGGGGTTTCCTAACATACAGACCATATCAAGTCCAACTCTGCTTCTGAAACTGATACAAAGCACTGGTCCTCTAACATCCAATGCTTATCAGTTAAGATGAGAAACGTGTTAGCTTCGTGAACGATGTAGTTCGCTTGAGCTGAAAAGAGACTGCCCTTCCCTGAAACGAAGGCTTGCATGTTAGAAGACTCAGAGCCTGGGATTTACCTCCATTTCTGAAGGGAGAAACACAGCAGAGTTCTCTTCCATGGATCAAACTCTGCTTTAGAGCAAGAAGCACGCTCTTGCTTTCTAGATTCTCTAATACAGCAGCAAACGTGAGTGTGCTAAGAACAAATGAACGGTGTTTCCTACACATACGAACCATATCTATTCCAACTCTGCTTCTGAAACTGATACAAAGCACAGGTCCTCCAGCATCCAATGCTTGTCATTTAAGATGAGGAACGTGTGAGTTTCGTGAACGATGTAGTTCATTTGAGCTGTAAAGTAACTGCCCTTACCTGAAACGAAGTCTTTTTTGTAGGAAGACTCAGAGCCTGGGATTTAACTCCATTTCTGAAGGGAAACACACAGCATAGTTCTCATCCAGGGATCACACTCCTCTTCAGAGCAAGAAGCACGCTCTTGCTTTCTAGATTCTCTAATACAACAGGAAACGTGGTTGTGCTCAGAAAAAAAGAACTGTGTTTCCTACACATACGGACCATATCTAGTCCAACTCTCCCTCTGAAATTGATACAAAGCACAGGTCCTCCAGCATCCAATGCTTGTCATTTAAGATGAGAAACGTGTGAGCTTCGTGAACGATGTAGTTCTTTTGAGCTGTAAAGTAACTGCCCTTACCTGAAACGAAGTCTTTTTTGTAGGAAGACTCAGAGCCTGGGATTTAACTCCCTTTCTGAAGTGAAACACACAGCAGAGTTCTCATCCATTGATCACACTCTGCTTAGAGCAAGAAGCACGCGCTACCTTTCTAGAGTCTCTAAGACAGCAGGAAACGTGAGTGTGCTGAGAACAAAAGAACGGCGTTTCCTACATATACGGACCATATCAAGTCCAACTCTGCTTCTGAAACTGATACAAAGCACTGGTCCTCTAACATCCAATGCTTGTCAGTTAAGATGAGAAACGTGTTAGCTTCGTGAACGATGTAGTTCGTTTGAGCTGAAAAGTGACTGCCCTTCCCTGAAACGAAGGCGTGCATGTTGGAAGACACAGAGCCCGGGATTTATCTCCATTTCTGAAGGGAGAAACACAGCAGAGTTCTCTTCCATGGATCACATTCTGCTTTAGAGCAAGAAGCACGCTCTTGCTTTCTAGATTCTCTAATACAGCAGCAAACGTGAGTGTGCTAAGAACAAATGAACGGTGTTTCCTACACATACCGACCATATCTATTCCAACTCTGCTTCTGAAACTGATACAAAGCCCTGGTCCTCCAGCATCCAATGCTTGTCATTTAAGATGAGAAACGTGTGAGCTTCGTGAACGATGTAGTTCGTTTGAGCTGTAAAGTAACTGCCCTTACCTGAAACGAAGTCTTTTTTGTAGGAAGACTCAGAGCCTGGGATTTAACTCCATTTCTGAAGTGAGACACACAGCAGAGTTCTCATCCATTGATCACACTCTGCTTTAGAGCAAGAAGCCCGCTCTAGCTTTCTAGAGTCCCTAAGAGAGCAGGAAACATGAGTGTGCTGAGAACAAAAGAACGGTGTTTCTTACACATTTGGACCATATCGAGTCCAACTCTGCCTCTGAAATTGATAAAAAGCACAGGTCCACCAGCATCCAATGCTTGTCATTTAAGATGAGAAACGTGTGAGCTTCGTGAACGATGTAGTTCGTTTGAGCTGAAAAGTGACTGCCCTTCCCTGAAACGAAGTCTTGCATGTTGGAAGACACAGAGCCTGGGATTTAACTCCCTTTCTGAAGGGAAACACACAGCAGAGTTCTCTTCCATGGATCACACTATGCTTTAGAGCAAGAAGCACGCTCTTGCAATCTAGATTCTCTAATACAGCAGCAAACGTGAGTGTGCTAAGAACAAATGAACGGTGTTTCCTACACATACGGACCATATCTATTCCAACTCTGCTTCTGAAACTGATACAAAGCACTGGTCCTATAACATCCGATGCTTGTCAGTTAAGATGAGAAACGTGTGAGCTTCGTGAACAATGTAGTTCGTTTGAGCTGAAAAGTGACTGCCCTTCCCTGAAACGAAGGCTTGCATGTTGGAAGACACAGAACCTGGGATTTCCTCCATTTCTGAAGTGAAACACACAGCAGAGTTCTCATCCATTGATCACACTCTGCTTTAGAGCAAGAAGCACGCGCTAGCTTTCTAGACTCTCTAAGACAGCAGGAAACGTGAGTGTGCTGAGAACAAAAGAACGGTGTTTCCTACATATACGGACTCTATCAACTCCAACTCTGCTTCTGAAACTGATACAAAGCACTGGTCCTCTAACATCCAATGCTTCTCAGTTAAGATGAGAAACGTATTAGCTTTGTGAACGATGTAGTTCGTTTGAGCTGAAAAGTGACTGCCCTTCCCTGAAACGAAGTGTTGCATGTTGGAAGACACAGAGCCTGGGATTTAACTCCCTTTCTGAAGGGAAACACACAGCAGGGTTCTCTTCCATGGATCACACTCTGCTTTAGAGCAAGAAGCACGCTCTTGCTTTCTTGATTCTCTAATACAGCAGCAAAAGTGAGTGTGCTAAGAACAAATGAACGGTGTTTCCAACACATATGGACCATATCTATTCCAACTCTGCTTCTGATCCTGATATAAAGCACTGGTCCTATAACATCCGATGCTTGTCAGTTAAGATGATAAACGTGTGAGCTTCGTGAACAATGTAGTTTGTTTGAGCTGTAAAGTAACAGCCCTCCTGAAACGAAGTGTTGCTTGTGGGAAGACTCAGAGCCTGGGATTTAACTCCATTTCTGAAGTGAAACACACAGCAGAGTTCTCATCCATTGATCACACTCTGCTTTAGAGCAAGAAGCACGCGCTAGCTTTCTAGAGTCTCTAAGACATCAGGAAACGTGAGTGTGCTGAGAACAAAAGAACGGTGTTTCCTACACATAAGGACCATATCTAGTCCAACTCTGCTTCTGAAACTGATACAAAGCACTAGTCCTCTAACATCCAATGCTTGTCAGTTAAGATGAGAAACGTGTTAGCTTCGTGAACGATGTAGTTCGTTTGAGCTGAAAAGTGACTGCCCTTCCCTGAAACGAAGGCGTGCATGTTGGAAGACTCAGAGCCTGGGATTTAACTCCATTTCTGAAGGGAGAAACACAGCAGTGTTCTCTTCCATGGATCAAACTCTGCTTTAGAGCAAGAAGCACGCTCTTGCTTTCTAGATTCTCTAATACAGCAGCAAACGTGAGTGTGCTAAGAACAAATGAACGGTGTTTCCTACACATAGGAACCATATCTACTCCAACTCTGCTTCTGAAACTGATACAAAGCACAGGTCCTCCAGCATCCAATGCTCGTCATTTCAGATGAGAAACGTGTGAGCTTCGTGAACGATGTAGTTCGTTTGAGCTGTAAAGTCACTGCCCTTACCTGAAACGAAGTCTTTTTTGTAGGAAGACTCAGAGCCTGGGATTTAACTCCATTTCTGAAGGGAAACACACAGCATAGTTCTCATCCAGGGATCACACTCTGCTTCAGAGCAAGAAGCACGCACTTGCTTTCTAGATTCTCTAATACAACAGGAAACGTGGTTGTGCTCAGAAAAAAAGAACTGTGTTTCCTACACATACGGACCATATCTAGTCCAACTCTCCCTCTGAAATTGATACAAAGCACAGGTCCTCCAGCATCCAATGCTTGTCATTTAAGATGAGAAACGTGTGAGCTTCGGGAACGATGTAGTTCGTTTGAGCTGTAAAGTAACTGCCCTTACCTGAAACGAAGTCTTTTTTGTAGGAAGACTCAGAGCCTGGGATTTAACTCCATTTCTGAAGTGAGACACACAGCAGAGTTCTCATCCATTGATCACACTCTGCTTTAGAGCAAGAAGCCCGCTCTAGCTTTCTAGAGTCCCTAAGAGAGCAGGAAACATGAGTGTGCTGAGAACAAAAGAACGGTGTTTCTTACACATTTGGACCATATCGAGTCCAACTCTGCCTCTGAAATTGATAAAAAGCACAGGTCCACCAGCATCCAATGCTTGTCATTTAAGATGAGAAACGTGTGAGCTTCGTGAACGATGTCGTTCGTTTGAGCTGAAAAGTGACTGCCCTTCCCTGAAACGAAGTCTTTCATGTTGGAAGACACAGAGCCTGGGATTTAACTCCCTTTCTGAAGGGAAACACACAGCAGAGTTCTCTTCCATGGATCACACTATGCTTTAGAGCAAGAAGCACGCTCTTGCAATCTAGATTCTCTAATACAGCAGCAAACGTGAGTGTGCTAAGAACAAATGAACGGTGTTTCCTACACATACGGACCATATCTATTCCAACTCTGCTTCTGAAACTGATACAAAGCACTGGTCCTATAACATCCGATGCTTGTCAGTTAAGATGAGAAACGTGTGAGCTTCGTGAACAATGTAGTTCGTTTGAGCTGAAAAGTGACTGCCCTTCCCTGAAACGAAGGCTTGCATGTTGGAAGACACAGAACCTGGGATTACCTCCATTTCTGAAGTGAAACACACAGCAGAGTTCTCATCCATTGATCACACTCTGCTTTAGAGCAAGAAGCACGCGCTAGCTTTCTAGACTCTCTAAGACAGCAGGAAACGTGAGTGTGCTGAGAACAAAAGAACGGTGTTTCCTACATATACGGACTATATCAACTCCAACTCTGCTTCTGAAACTGATACAAAGCACTGGTCCTCTAACATCCAATGCTTCTCAGTTAAGATGAGAAACGTATTAGCTTTGTGAACGATGTAGTTCGTTTGAGCTGAAAAGTGACTGCCCTTCCCTGAAACGAAGTGTTGCATGTTGGAAGACACAGAGCCTGGGATTTAACTCCCTTTCTGAAGGGAAACACACAGCAGGGTTCTCTTCCATGGATCACACTCTGCTTTAGAGCAAGAAGCACGCTCTTGCTTTCTTGATTCTCTAATACAGCAGCAAAAGTGAGTGTGCTAAGAACAAATGAACGGTGTTTCCAACACATATGGACCATATCTATTCCAACTCTGCTTCTGATCCTGATATAAAGCACTGGTCCTATAACATCCGATGCTTGTCAGTTAAGATGATAAACGTGTGAGCTTCGTGAACAATGTAGTTTGTTTGAGCTGTAAAGTAACAGCCCTCCTGAAACGAAGTGTTGCTTGTGGGAAGACTCAGAGCCTGGGATTTAACTCCATTTCTGAAGTGAAACACACAGCAGAGTTCTCATCCATTGATCACACTCTGCTTTAGAGCAAGAAGCACGCGCTAGCTTTCTAGAGTCTCTAAGACATCAGGAAACGTGAGTGTGCTGAGAACAAAAGAACGGTGTTTCCTACACATAAGGACCATATCTAGTCCAACTCTGCTTCTGAAACTGATACAAAGCACTAGTCCTCTAACATCCAATGCTTGTCAGTTAAGATGAGAAACGTGTTAGCTTCGTGAACGATGTAGTTCGTTTGAGCTGAAAAGTGACTGCCCTTCCCTGAAACGAAGGCGTGCATGTTGGAAGACTCAGAGCCTGGGATTTAACTCCATTTCTGAAGGGAGAAACACAGCAGTGTTCTCTTCCATGGATCAAACTCTGCTTTAGAGCAAGAAGCACGCTCTTGCTTTCTAGATTCTCTAATACAGCAGCAAACGTGAGTGTGCTAAGAACAAATGAACGGTGTTTCCTACACATAGAAACCATATCTACTCCAACTCTGCTTCTGAAACTGATACAAAGCACAGGTCCTCCAGCATCCAATGCTCGTCATTTCAGATGAGAAACGTGTGAGCTTCGTGAACGATGTAGTTCGTTTGAGCTGTAAAGTCACTGCCCTTACCTGAAACGAAGTCTTTTTTGTAGGAAGACTCAGAGCCTGGGATTTAACTCCATTTCTGAAGGGAAACACACAGCATAGTTCTCATCCAGGGATCACACTCTGCTTCAGAGCAAGAAGCACGCACTTGCTTTCTAGATTCTCTAATACAACAGGAAACGTGGTTGTGCTCAGAAAAAAAGAACTGTGTTTCCTACACATACGGACCATATCTAGTCCAACTCTCCCTCTGAAATTGATACAAAGCACAGGTCCTCCAGCATCCAATGCTTGTCATTTAAGATGAGAAACGTGTGAGCTTCGGGAACGATGTACTTCTTTTGAGCTGTAAAGTAACTGCCCTTACCTGAAACGAAGTCTTTTTTGTAGGAAGACTCAGAGCCTGGGAGTTAACTCCCTTTCTGAAGTGAAACACACAGCAGAGTTCTCATCCATTGATCACACTCTGCTTTAGAGCAAGAAGCATGCGCTACCTTTCTAGAGTCTCTAAGACAGCAGGAAACTTGAGTGTGCTGAGAACAAAAGAACGGGGTTTCCTAACATACGGACCATATCAAGTCCAACTCTGCTTCTGAAACTGATACAAAGCACTGGTCCTCTAACATCCAATGCTTATCAGTTAAGATGAGAAACGTGTTAGCTTCGTGAACGATGTAGTTCGTTTGAGCTGAAAAGAGACTGCCCTTCCCTGAAACGAAGGCTTGCATGTTAGAAGACTCAGAGCCTGGGATTTACCTCCATTTCTGAAGGGAGAAACACAGCAGAGTTCTCTTCCATGGATCAAACTCTGCTTTAGAGCAAGAAGCACGCTCTTGCTTTCTAGATTCTCTAATACAGCAGCAAACGTGAGTGTGCTAAGAACAAATGAACGGTGTTTCCTACACATAGGAACCATATCTATTCCAACTCTGCTTCTGAAACTGATACAAAGCACAGGTCCTCCAGCATCCAATGCTTGTCATTTAAGATGAGGAACGTGTGAGTTTCGTGAACGATGTAGTTCATTTGAGCTGTAAAGTAACTGCCCTTACCTGAAACGAAGTCTTTTTTGTAGGAAGACTCAGAGCCTGGGATTTAACTCCATTTCTGAAGGGAAACACACAGCATAGTTCTCATCCAGGGATCACACTCCTCTTCAGAGCAAGAAGCACGCTCTTGCTTTCTAGATTCTCTAATACAACAGGAAACGTGGTTGTGCACAGAAAAAAAGAACTGTGTTTCCTACACATACGGACCATATCTATTCCAACTCTGCTTGTGAAACTGAAACAAACCACAGGTCCACTAACTTCCAATGCTTGTCAGTTAAGATGTGAAACGTGTGAGCTTCGTGAACGATGTAGTTGGTTTGAGCTGTAAAGTAACTGCCCTTACCTGAAACGAAGTCTTTTTTGTAGGAAGACTCAGAGACTGAATTTAACCCCATTTCTGAAGTAAAACACACAGCAGAATTCTTATCCATTGATCACACTCTGCTTTAGAGCAAGAAGCACGCTCTAGCTTTCTAGAGTCTCTAAGACAGCAGGAAACGTGAGTGTGCTGAGAACAAAAGAACGGTGTTTCCTACACATACGGACCATATCTATTCCAACTCTGCTTCTGAAACTGATACAAAGCACTGTTCCTATAACATCTGATGTTTGTCAGTTAAGATGAGAAACGTGTGAGCTTCATGAACGATGTAGTTCCTTTGAGCTGTAAAGTAACTGCCCTTACCTTAAATGAAGTGTTGCTTGTAGGAAGACTCAGAGCCTGGGGTTTAACTCCATTTCTGAAGTGAAACACACAGCAGGGTTCTCATATATACATCACACTCTGCTGTAAAGCAAGAAGGACGCACTTGCTTTCTAGAATCTCTAAGAAAGCAGGAAACATGAGTGTGATGAGAGGAAAAGAAGGGTGTTTCCTACACATTTGGACCATATCGAGTCCACCTCAGCCTCTGAAATCGATACAAAGCTCAGGTCCTCTAACATCCAATGCTTTTCATTTAAGATGAGAAACGTGTGAGCTTCGTGAACGATGTAGTTCGTTTGAGCTGAAAAGTAACTGCCCTTACCTGAAAAGAAGTCTTTATTGTAGGAAGACACAGAGCCTGGGATTTCACACCATTTCTGCAGGGAAACACACAGCAGAGTTCTCATCCAGTGATCACACTCTGCTTTAGAGCAAGAAGCACGCTCAAGCTCTCTAGAGTCTCTAAGACAGCAGGAAACGTGAGTGTGCTGATAAAAAAGTACGGTGTTTCCTACACATAGGGACTATATCTAGTCCATCTCTGCTTCTGAAACTGAGGCAGAGGACTGGTCCTCTAACATCCGATGCTTGTCATTTAAGATGAGAAACGTGTGAGCTTCGTGAACGATGTAGTTCGTTTGAGCTGTAAAGTAACTACCCTTACCTGATTCGAAGTCTTGCTTGTAGGAAGACTCAGAGCCTGGGATTTAACTCCATTTCTGTAGGGAAACACACAGCAGAGTTCTCATTCATTGATCACACTCTGCTTTAGAGCAAGAAGCACGCTCTAGCTTTCTAGAATCTCTAAGACAGCAGGAAACGTGAGTGTGCTGAGAAGAAAAGAACGGTGTTTCCTACACATAGGGACCATATCTAGTCCATCTCTGCTTCTGAAACTGAGACAAAGCACTGGTCCTCTACCATCCGATGCTTGTCATTTAAGATGAGAAACGTGTGAGCTTCATGAACGATGTAGTTTGTTTGAGCTCTAAATTAACTGCCCTTACCTGATTCGAAGTCTTGCTTGTACGAAGACTCAGAGCCTGGGATTTAACTCCATTTCTGAAGGGAAACACACAGCAGAGTTCTCTTCCATGGATCACACTCTGCTTTAGAGCAAGAAGTACGCTCTTGCTTTCTAGATTCTCTAATACAGCAAGAAATGTGAGTGTGGTGAGAACAAAAGAACAGTGTTTCCTACACTTACGGACCATATTTATTCCAACTCTGCTTCTGAAACTGATACAAAGCACTGGTTCTATAACATCCGAGCTTGTCAGTTAAGATGAGAAACGTGTGAGCTTTGTGAACGATGTAGTCGTTTGAGCTGTAAAGTAACTGCCCTTACCTGATTCGAAGTCTTGCTTATAGGAAGACTCAGAGCTTGGGATTTAACCCCATTTCTGAATGGAAACACACAGGAGAGTTCTCTTGCATGGATCACACTCTGCTTTAGAGCAAAAAGCACGCTCTAGCTTTCTAGATTCTCTAATACAGCAGGAAACATGGTTATGTTCAGAACAAATAACTGTGTTTCCTACACATACAGACCATATCTAGTCCAACTCTGCTTCTGAAACTGATACAAAGCACTGGTCCTCTAACATCCAATGCTTGTCAGTTAAGATGAGAAACGTGTTAGCTTCGTGAATGATGTAGTTCCTTTGAGCTGAAAAGTGACTGACTGCCCTTCCCTGAAACGAAGGCTTGCGTGTTGGAAGACACAGAGCCTGGGATTTAACTCCATTTCTGAAGGGAAACACACAGCATAGTTCTCATTCATGGATCACACTCTGCTTCAGAGCAAGAAGCACGCTCTTGCTTTCTAGGTTCTCAGATACAGCAGGACACGTGGTTGTGTGCAGAAAAAAAAACTGTGTTTCCTACTCATACGGACCATATCTAGTCCAACTCTGCTTGTGAAACTGAAACAAACCACAGGTCCACTACCATCCAATGCTTGTCAGTTAAGATGATAAACATGTGAGCTTCGTGAACGATGTAGTTCGTTTGAGATGTAAAGTAACTGCCCTTCCCTGAAACGAAGTCTTGTTTGTAGGAAGACTCAGAGCCTGGGATTTAACTCCATTTCTGAAGTGAAACACACAGCAGAGTTCTCATCCATTGATCACACTCTGCTTTAGAGCAAGAAGCACGCTCTAGCTTTCTAGAGTCTCTAGACAGGAGGAAACGAGAGTGTGCTGGGAACAAAAGAACGTTATTTCCTACACATACAGACCATATCTAGACCAACTCTGCTTCTGAAACTGATACAAAGCACTGGTCCTCTAACATCCAATGCTTGTCAGTTAAGATGAGAAACGTTTTAGCTTCGTGAACGATGTAGATCATTTGAGCTGAAAAGTGACTGCTCTTACCTGAAACGATGTCTTGAGTGTTGGAAGACACAGAGCCTGGGATTTAACTCCATTTCTGAAGGGAAACACACAGCATTGTTCTCATCCAGGGATCACACTCTGCTTTAGATCAAGAAGCACACTCTTGCTTTCTAGATTCTCTAATACAGCAGGAAATGTTGTTGTGCTCAGAAAAAAAGAACTGTGTTTCCTACACATACAGACCATACCTAGTCCAACTCTCCATCTGAAATTGATGCAAAGCACAGGTCCTCCAGCATCCAATGCTTGTCATTTAAGATGAGAAACGTGTGAGCTTCGGGAACTATGTAGTTCGTTTGAGATGAAAAGTAACTGGCCTTACCTGAAACGAAGTCTTTTTTGTAGGAAGACTCAGAGCCTGGGATTTAACTCCATTTCTGAAGTGAAACACACATCAGAGTTCTCATCCATTGATGACACTCTGCTTTAGAGCAAGAAGCACGCTCTTGCTTTCCAGAGCCACTAAGATAGCAGGAAACCTGAGTGTGATGAGAACAAAAGAATGGTGTTTCCTACACATACTTACCATATCAAGTCCAACTCTGCTTCTGAAACTGATAGAAAGCACTGGTCCTCTAATATCCATTGCTTGTCAGTTAAGATGATAAACGTGTGAGATTCGTGAACGATGTAGTTCGTTTGAGCTGTAAAGTAACTGCCCTTACCTGAAACGAAGTGTTGCTTGTAAGAAGACTCAGAGCCTGGGGTTTAACTCCATTTCTGAAGTGAAACACACAGCAGAGTTCTCATATATAGATCACACTCTGCTTTAGAGCAAGAAGCATGCTCTTGCTTTCTAGAGTCTCTAGGACATCAGGAAACATGAGTGTGCTGAGAACATAAGAACGGTGTTTCTTACACATTCGGACCATATCTACTCCTACTCTGCTTCTGAAACTGATACAAATCTCTGGTCCTCTAACATCCAATGCTTGTCAGTTAAGATGAGAAACGTGTTAGCTTCGTGAACGATGTAGTTCGTTTGAGCTGAAAAGTGACTGCCCTTCCCTGAAACGAAGTCTTGTTTGTAGGAAGACTCAGAGCCTGGGATTTAACTCCATTTCTGAAGGGAAACACACAGCAGAGTTCTCATCCGTTGATCACAATCTGCTTTAGAGCAAGAAGAACGCTCTAGCTTTCTAGAGTCCCTAAGACAGCAGGAAACGTGAGTGTGCTGAGAAAAAAAGAACGATGTTTCCTACACAAACGGACCATTTCTAGACGATCTCTGCTTCTGAAACTGAGACAAAGCACTGGTCCTCTAACATCCAATGCTTGTCAGTTAAGATGAGAAACGTGTTAGCTTCGTGAACGATGTAGATCATTTGAGCTGAAAAGTGACTGTCCTTACCTAAAAAGAAGTCTTGAGTGTTGCAAGACAAAGAGCCTGGGATTTAACTCCATTTCTGAAGGGAAACACACAGCATAGTTCTCATCCAGGGATCACACTCTGCTTCAGAGCAAGAAGCATGCTCTTGCTTTCTAGATTCTCTAATACAGCAGGAAACGTGGTTGTGCTCAGAAAAAAAGAACTGTGTTTCCTACACATATGGACCATATCTAGTCCAACTCTCCCTCTGATATTGATACAAAGCACAGGTCCTCCAGCATCCAATGCTTGTCATTTAAGATGAGAAACGTGTGAGCTTCGGGAAAGATGTAGTTCTTTTGAGCTGTAAAGTAACTGCCCTAACCTGAAACGAAGCCTTTTTTGTAGGAAGACTCAGAGCCTGGGATTTAACTCCATTTCTGAAGGGAAACACACAGCATAGTTCTCATCCAGGGATCACACTCTGCTTAGAGCAAGAAGCACGCGCTACCTTTCTAGAGTCTCTAAGACAGCAGGAAACGTGAGTGTGCTGAGAACAAAAGAACGGCGTTTCCTACATATACGGACCATATCAAGTCCAACTCTGCTTCTGAAACTGATACAAAGCACTGGTCCTCTAACATCCAATGCTTGTCAGTTAAGATGAGAAACGTGTTAGCTTCGTGAACGATGTAGTTCGTTTGAGCTGAAAAGTGACTGCCCTTCCCTGAAACGAAGGCGTGCATGTTGGAAGACACAGAGCCCGGGATTTATCTCCATTTCTGAAGGGAGAAACACAGCAGAGTTCTCTTCCATGGATCACATTCTGCTTTAGAGCAAGAAGCACGCTCTTGCTTTCTAGATTCTCTAATACAGCAGCAAACGTGAGTGTGCTAAGAACAAATGAACGGTGTTTCCTACACATACCGACCATATCTATTCCAACTCTGCTTCTGAAACTGATACAAAGCCCTGGTCCTCCAGCATCCAATGCTTGTCATTTAAGATGAGAAACGTGTGAGCTTCGTGAACGATGTAGTTCGTTTGAGCTGTAAAGTAACTGCCCTTACCTGAAACGAAGTCTTTTTTGTAGGAAGACTCAGAGCCTGGGATTTAACTCCATTTCTGAAGTGAGACACACAGCAGAGTTCTCATCCATTGATCACACTCTGCTTTAGAGCAAGAAGCCCGCTCTAGCTTTCTAGAGTCCCTAAGAGAGCAGGAAACATGAGTGTGCTGAGAACAAAAGAACGGTGTTTCTTACACATTTGGACCATATCGAGTCCAACTCTGCCTCTGAAATTGATAAAAAGCACAGGTCCACCAGCATCCAATGCTTGTCATTTAAGATGAGAAACGTGTGAGCTTCGTGAACGATGTAGTTCGTTTGAGCTGAAAAGTGACTGCCCTTCCCTGAAACGAAGTCTTGCATGTTGGAAGACACAGAGCCTGGGATTTAACTCCCTTTCTGAAGGGAAACACACAGCAGAGTTCTCTTCCATGGATCACACTATGCTTTAGAGCAAGAAGCACGCTCTTGCAATCTAGATTCTCTAATACAGCAGCAAACGTGAGTGTGCTAAGAACAAATGAACGGTGTTTCCTACACATACGGACCATATCTATTCCAACTCTGCTTCTGAAACTGATACAAAGCACTGGTCCTATAACATCCGATGCTTGTCAGTTAAGATGAGAAACGTGTGAGCTTCGTGAACAATGTAGTTCGTTTGAGCTGAAAAGTGACTGCCCTTCCCTGAAACGAAGGCTTGCATGTTGGAAGACACAGAACCTGGGATTTCCTCCATTTCTGAAGTGAAACACACAGCAGAGTTCTCATCCATTGATCACACTCTGCTTTAGAGCAAGAAGCACGCGCTAGCTTTCTAGACTCTCTAAGACAGCAGGAAACGTGAGTGTGCTGAGAACAAAAGAACGGTGTTTCCTACATATACGGACTCTATCAACTCCAACTCTGCTTCTGAAACTGATACAAAGCACTGGTCCTCTAACATCCAATGCTTCTCAGTTAAGATGAGAAACGTATTAGCTTTGTGAACGATGTAGTTCGTTTGAGCTGAAAAGTGACTGCCCTTCCCTGAAACGAAGTGTTGCATGTTGGAAGACACAGAGCCTGGGATTTAACTCCCTTTCTGAAGGGAAACACACAGCAGGGTTCTCTTCCATGGATCACACTCTGCTTTAGAGCAAGAAGCACGCTCTTGCTTTCTTGATTCTCTAATACAGCAGCAAAAGTGAGTGTGCTAAGAACAAATGAACGGTGTTTCCAACACATATGGACCATATCTATTCCAACTCTGCTTCTGATCCTGATATAAAGCACTGGTCCTATAACATCCGATGCTTGTCAGTTAAGATGATAAACGTGTGAGCTTCGTGAACAATGTAGTTTGTTTGAGCTGTAAAGTAACAGCCCTCCTGAAACGAAGTGTTGCTTGTGGGAAGACTCAGAGCCTGGGATTTAACTCCATTTCTGAAGTGAAACACACAGCAGAGTTCTCATCCATTGATCACACTCTGCTTTAGAGCAAGAAGCACGCGCTAGCTTTCTAGAGTCTCTAAGACATCAGGAAACGTGAGTGTGCTGAGAACAAAAGAACGGTGTTTCCTACACATAAGGACCATATCTAGTCCAACTCTGCTTCTGAAACTGATACAAAGCACTAGTCCTCTAACATCCAATGCTTGTCAGTTAAGATGAGAAACGTGTTAGCTTCGTGAACGATGTAGTTCGTTTGAGCTGAAAAGTGACTGCCCTTCCCTGAAACGAAGGCGTGCATGTTGGAAGACTCAGAGCCTGGGATTTAACTCCATTTCTGAAGGGAGAAACACAGCAGTGTTCTCTTCCATGGATCAAACTCTGCTTTAGAGCAAGAAGCACGCTCTTGCTTTCTAGATTCTCTAATACAGCAGCAAACGTGAGTGTGCTAAGAACAAATGAACGGTGTTTCCTACACATAGGAACCATATCTACTCCAACTCTGCTTCTGAAACTGATACAAAGCACAGGTCCTCCAGCATCCAATGCTCGTCATTTCAGATGAGAAACGTGTGAGCTTCGTGAACGATGTAGTTCGTTTGAGCTGTAAAGTAACAGCCCTCCTGAAACGAAGTGTTGCTTGTAGGAAGATTCAGAGCCTGGGATTTAACTCCATTTCTGAGGGGAAACACACAGCACAGTTCTCTTCCATGGATCACACTCTGCTTTAGAGCACAACCACGCTCTTGCTTTCTAGAGTCTCTAAGACAGCAGGAAACATGAGTGTGCTGAGTACACAAGAACGGTGTTTCTTACACATTTGGACCATATCAAGTCCAACT
Organism: Onychomys leucogaster; assembly: GCA_949786385.1. NCBI lineage: Eukaryota > Metazoa > Chordata > Mammalia > Rodentia > Cricetidae > Onychomys > Onychomys leucogaster. Next base: position 1,656,692 of record CATKUP010000063.1, read on the forward strand.
CTGCCTCTGAAATTGATAAAAAGCACAGGTCCTCCAGCGTCCAATGCTTGTCATTTAAGATGAGAAACGTGTGAGCTTCGTGAAGGATGTAGTTCGTTTGAGCTGAAAAGTGACTGCCCTTACTTGAAAGGAATTCTTACATGTAGGAAGACACAGAGCCTAGAATTTAACTCCATTTCTGAAGTGAAACACACTGCAGAGTTCTCATCCATTGATCACACTCTGCTTTAGAGCAAGAAGCAGGCTCTAGCTTTCTAGAGTCCCTAAGACAGCAGGAAACGTGAGTGTGCTGAGAACAAAAGAACGGTGTTTCCTACACATACGGACCATTTCTAGTCCATCTCTGCTTCTGAAACTAAGACAAAGCACTGGTCTTCTAACATACAATGCTTGTCAGTTAAGATGAGAAATGTGTTAGCATTGTGAACGTTGTAGTTCGTTTGAGTTGTAAAGTGCCTACTCTTACCTGAAACGAAGTCTTGAGTGTTGGAAGACACTGAGCCTGGGATTTAACTCCATTTCTGAAGGGAAACACACAGCATAGTTCTCGTCCATGGATCACACTCTGCTTCAGAGCAAGAAGCACGCTCTTGCTTTCTAGATTCTCTAATACAGCAGGAAACGTGGTTGTGCTCAGAAAAAAAGGACTGTGTTTCCTACACATACGGACCATTTCTAGTCCACCACACCCCCAGAAATTGATACAAAGCACAGGTCCTCCGGCATCCAATGATTGTCATTTAAGATGAGAAATGTGTGAGCTTCGGGAACGATGTAGATCGTTTGAGCTGTAAAGTAACTGCCCTTCCCTGAAACGAAGTCTTTTTTGTAGGAAGACTCAGAACCTGGGATTTAACTCCATTTCTGAAGGGAAACAGACAGCAGAGTTCTCTTCCATGGATCACACTCTGCTTTAGAGCAAGAAGCTCGCTCTTGCTTTCTAGATTCTCTAAGACCGCAGGAAACATGAGTGTGCTGAGTACACAAGAACGGTGTTTCTTACACATTTGGGCCATATCGAGTCCAACTCTGCCTCTGAAATTGATAAAAAGCACAGGTCCTCCAGCATCCAATGCTTGTCATTTAAGATGAGAAACGTGTGAGCTTCGTGAAGGATGTAGTTCGTTTGAGCTGAAAAGTGACTGCCCTTAATTGAAAGGAATTCTTGCTTGTAGGAAGACACAGAGCCTGGAATTTAACTCCATTTCTGAAGTGAAACACACAGCAGAGTTCTCATCCATTGATCACACTCTGCTTTAGAGCAAGAAGCACACGCTAGCTTTCTAGAGTCTCTAAGACAGCAGGAAACGTGAGTGTGCTTAGAACAAAAGAAAGGTGTTTCTTACACATTCGGACCATATCCAGTCCAACTCTCCCTCTGAAATTGATACAAAGCACAGGTCCTCCAGCATCCAATGCTTGTCATTTAAGATGAGAAACGTGTGAGCTTCGGGAATGATGTAGTTCGTTTGAGCTGTAAAGTAACTGCCCATACCTGAAACGAAGTCTTTTTGTAGGAAGACTCAGAGCCTGGAATTTAACTCCATTTCTGAAGTGAAACACACAGCAGAGTTCTCATCCATTGATCACACTCTGCTTTAGAGCAAGAAGCACGCGCTAGCTTTCTAGAGTCTCTAAGACATCAGGAAACGTGAGTGTGCTGAGAACAAAAGAACGGTGTTTCCTACACATAAGGACCATATCTAGTCCAACTCTGCTTCTGAAACTGATACAAAGCACTAGTCCTCTAACATCCAATGCTTGTCAGTTAAGATGAGAAACGTGTTAGCTTCGTGAACGATGTAGTTCGTTTGAGCTGAAAAGTGACTGCCCTTCCCTGAAACGAAGGCGTGCATGTTGGAAGACTCAGAGCCTGGGATTTAACTCCATTTCTGAAGGGAGAAACACAGCAGTGTTCTCTTCCATGGATCAAACTCTGCTTTAGAGCAAGAAGCACGCTCTTGCTTTCTAGATTCTCTAATACAGCAGCAAACGTGAGTGTGCTAAGAACAAATGAACGGTGTTTCCTACACATAGGAACCATATCTACTCCAACTCTGCTTCTGAAACTGATACAAAGCACAGGTCCTCCAGCATCCAATGCTCGTCATTTCAGATGAGAAACGTGTGAGCTTCGTGAACGATGTAGTTCGTTTGAGCTGTAAAGTCACTGCCCTTACCTGAAACGAAGTCTTTTTTGTAGGAAGACTCAGAGCCTGGGATTTAACTCCATTTCTGAAGGGAAACACACAGCATAGTTCTCATCCAGGGATCACACTCTGCTTCAGAGCAAGAAGCACGCACTTGCTTTCTAGATTCTCTAATACAACAGGAAACGTGGTTGTGCTCAGAAAAAAAGAACTGTGTTTCCTACACATACGGACCATATCTAGTCCAACTCTCCCTCTGAAATTGATACAAAGCACAGGTCCTCCAGCATCCAATGCTTGTCATTTAAGATGAGAAACGTGTGAGCTTCGGGAACGATGTAGTTCTTTTGAGCTGTAAAGTAACTGCCCTTACCTGAAACGAAGTCTTTTTTGTAGGAAGACTCAGAGCCTGGGATTTAACTCCCTTTCTGAAGTGAAACACACAGCAGAGTTCTCATCCATTGATCACACTCTGCTTTAGAGCAAGTAGCATGCGCTACCTTTCTAGAGTCTCTAAGACAGCAGGAAAATTGAGTGTGCTGAGAACAAAAGAACGGGGTTTCCTAACATACAGACCATATCAAGTCCAACTCTGCTTCTGAAACTGATACAAAGCACTGGTCCTCTAACATCCAATGCTTATCAGTTAAGATGAGAAACGTGTTAGCTTCGTGAACGATGTAGTTCGCTTGAGCTGAAAAGAGACTGCCCTTCCCTGAAACGAAGGCTTGCATGTTAGAAGACTCAGAGCCTGGGATTTACCTCCATTTCTGAAGGGAGAAACACAGCAGAGTTCTCTTCCATGGATCAAACTCTGCTTTAGAGCAAGAAGCACGCTCTTGCTTTCTAGATTCTCTAATACAGCAGCAAACGTGAGTGTGCTAAGAACAAATGAACGGTGTTTCCTACACATACGAACCATATCTATTCCAACTCTGCTTCTGAAACTGATACAAAGCACAGGTCCTCCAGCATCCAATGCTTGTCATTTAAGATGAGGAACGTGTGAGTTTCGTGAACGATGTAGTTCATTTGAGCTGTAAAGTAACTGCCCTTACCTGAAACGAAGTCTTTTTTGTAGGAAGACTCAGAGCCTGGGATTTAACTCCATTTCTGAAGGGAAACACACAGCATAGTTCTCATCCAGGGATCACACTCCTCTTCAGAGCAAGAAGCACGCTCTTGCTTTCTAGATTCTCTAATACAACAGGAAACGTGGTTGTGCTCAGAAAAAAAGAACTGTGTTTCCTACACATACGGACCATATCTAGTCCAACTCTCCCTCTGAAATTGATACAAAGCACAGGTCCTCCAGCATCCAATGCTTGTCATTTAAGATGAGAAACGTGTGAGCTTCGTGAACGATGTAGTTCTTTTGAGCTGTAAAGTAACTGCCCTTACCTGAAACGAAGTCTTTTTTGTAGGAAGACTCAGAGCCTGGGATTTAACTCCCTTTCTGAAGTGAAACACACAGCAGAGTTCTCATCCATTGATCACACTCTGCTTAGAGCAAGAAGCACGCGCTACCTTTCTAGAGTCTCTAAGACAGCAGGAAACGTGAGTGTGCTGAGAACAAAAGAACGGCGTTTCCTACATATACGGACCATATCAAGTCCAACTCTGCTTCTGAAACTGATACAAAGCACTGGTCCTCTAACATCCAATGCTTGTCAGTTAAGATGAGAAACGTGTTAGCTTCGTGAACGATGTAGTTCGTTTGAGCTGAAAAGTGACTGCCCTTCCCTGAAACGAAGGCGTGCATGTTGGAAGACACAGAGCCCGGGATTTATCTCCATTTCTGAAGGGAGAAACACAGCAGAGTTCTCTTCCATGGATCACATTCTGCTTTAGAGCAAGAAGCACGCTCTTGCTTTCTAGATTCTCTAATACAGCAGCAAACGTGAGTGTGCTAAGAACAAATGAACGGTGTTTCCTACACATACCGACCATATCTATTCCAACTCTGCTTCTGAAACTGATACAAAGCCCTGGTCCTCCAGCATCCAATGCTTGTCATTTAAGATGAGAAACGTGTGAGCTTCGTGAACGATGTAGTTCGTTTGAGCTGTAAAGTAACTGCCCTTACCTGAAACGAAGTCTTTTTTGTAGGAAGACTCAGAGCCTGGGATTTAACTCCATTTCTGAAGTGAGACACACAGCAGAGTTCTCATCCATTGATCACACTCTGCTTTAGAGCAAGAAGCCCGCTCTAGCTTTCTAGAGTCCCTAAGAGAGCAGGAAACATGAGTGTGCTGAGAACAAAAGAACGGTGTTTCTTACACATTTGGACCATATCGAGTCCAACTCTGCCTCTGAAATTGATAAAAAGCACAGGTCCACCAGCATCCAATGCTTGTCATTTAAGATGAGAAACGTGTGAGCTTCGTGAACGATGTAGTTCGTTTGAGCTGAAAAGTGACTGCCCTTCCCTGAAACGAAGTCTTGCATGTTGGAAGACACAGAGCCTGGGATTTAACTCCCTTTCTGAAGGGAAACACACAGCAGAGTTCTCTTCCATGGATCACACTATGCTTTAGAGCAAGAAGCACGCTCTTGCAATCTAGATTCTCTAATACAGCAGCAAACGTGAGTGTGCTAAGAACAAATGAACGGTGTTTCCTACACATACGGACCATATCTATTCCAACTCTGCTTCTGAAACTGATACAAAGCACTGGTCCTATAACATCCGATGCTTGTCAGTTAAGATGAGAAACGTGTGAGCTTCGTGAACAATGTAGTTCGTTTGAGCTGAAAAGTGACTGCCCTTCCCTGAAACGAAGGCTTGCATGTTGGAAGACACAGAACCTGGGATTTCCTCCATTTCTGAAGTGAAACACACAGCAGAGTTCTCATCCATTGATCACACTCTGCTTTAGAGCAAGAAGCACGCGCTAGCTTTCTAGACTCTCTAAGACAGCAGGAAACGTGAGTGTGCTGAGAACAAAAGAACGGTGTTTCCTACATATACGGACTCTATCAACTCCAACTCTGCTTCTGAAACTGATACAAAGCACTGGTCCTCTAACATCCAATGCTTCTCAGTTAAGATGAGAAACGTATTAGCTTTGTGAACGATGTAGTTCGTTTGAGCTGAAAAGTGACTGCCCTTCCCTGAAACGAAGTGTTGCATGTTGGAAGACACAGAGCCTGGGATTTAACTCCCTTTCTGAAGGGAAACACACAGCAGGGTTCTCTTCCATGGATCACACTCTGCTTTAGAGCAAGAAGCACGCTCTTGCTTTCTTGATTCTCTAATACAGCAGCAAAAGTGAGTGTGCTAAGAACAAATGAACGGTGTTTCCAACACATATGGACCATATCTATTCCAACTCTGCTTCTGATCCTGATATAAAGCACTGGTCCTATAACATCCGATGCTTGTCAGTTAAGATGATAAACGTGTGAGCTTCGTGAACAATGTAGTTTGTTTGAGCTGTAAAGTAACAGCCCTCCTGAAACGAAGTGTTGCTTGTGGGAAGACTCAGAGCCTGGGATTTAACTCCATTTCTGAAGTGAAACACACAGCAGAGTTCTCATCCATTGATCACACTCTGCTTTAGAGCAAGAAGCACGCGCTAGCTTTCTAGAGTCTCTAAGACATCAGGAAACGTGAGTGTGCTGAGAACAAAAGAACGGTGTTTCCTACACATAAGGACCATATCTAGTCCAACTCTGCTTCTGAAACTGATACAAAGCACTAGTCCTCTAACATCCAATGCTTGTCAGTTAAGATGAGAAACGTGTTAGCTTCGTGAACGATGTAGTTCGTTTGAGCTGAAAAGTGACTGCCCTTCCCTGAAACGAAGGCGTGCATGTTGGAAGACTCAGAGCCTGGGATTTAACTCCATTTCTGAAGGGAGAAACACAGCAGTGTTCTCTTCCATGGATCAAACTCTGCTTTAGAGCAAGAAGCACGCTCTTGCTTTCTAGATTCTCTAATACAGCAGCAAACGTGAGTGTGCTAAGAACAAATGAACGGTGTTTCCTACACATAGGAACCATATCTACTCCAACTCTGCTTCTGAAACTGATACAAAGCACAGGTCCTCCAGCATCCAATGCTCGTCATTTCAGATGAGAAACGTGTGAGCTTCGTGAACGATGTAGTTCGTTTGAGCTGTAAAGTCACTGCCCTTACCTGAAACGAAGTCTTTTTTGTAGGAAGACTCAGAGCCTGGGATTTAACTCCATTTCTGAAGGGAAACACACAGCATAGTTCTCATCCAGGGATCACACTCTGCTTCAGAGCAAGAAGCACGCACTTGCTTTCTAGATTCTCTAATACAACAGGAAACGTGGTTGTGCTCAGAAAAAAAGAACTGTGTTTCCTACACATACGGACCATATCTAGTCCAACTCTCCCTCTGAAATTGATACAAAGCACAGGTCCTCCAGCATCCAATGCTTGTCATTTAAGATGAGAAACGTGTGAGCTTCGGGAACGATGTAGTTCGTTTGAGCTGTAAAGTAACTGCCCTTACCTGAAACGAAGTCTTTTTTGTAGGAAGACTCAGAGCCTGGGATTTAACTCCATTTCTGAAGTGAGACACACAGCAGAGTTCTCATCCATTGATCACACTCTGCTTTAGAGCAAGAAGCCCGCTCTAGCTTTCTAGAGTCCCTAAGAGAGCAGGAAACATGAGTGTGCTGAGAACAAAAGAACGGTGTTTCTTACACATTTGGACCATATCGAGTCCAACTCTGCCTCTGAAATTGATAAAAAGCACAGGTCCACCAGCATCCAATGCTTGTCATTTAAGATGAGAAACGTGTGAGCTTCGTGAACGATGTAGTTCGTTTGAGCTGAAAAGTGACTGCCCTTCCCTGAAACGAAGTCTTTCATGTTGGAAGACACAGAGCCTGGGATTTAACTCCCTTTCTGAAGGGAAACACACAGCAGAGTTCTCTTCCATGGATCACACTATGCTTTAGAGCAAGAAGCACGCTCTTGCAATCTAGATTCTCTAATACAGCAGCAAACGTGAGTGTGCTAAGAACAAATGAACGGTGTTTCCTACACATACGGACCATATCTATTCCAACTCTGCTTCTGAAACTGATACAAAGCACTGGTCCTATAACATCCGATGCTTGTCAGTTAAGATGAGAAACGTGTGAGCTTCGTGAACAATGTAGTTCGTTTGAGCTGAAAAGTGACTGCCCTTCCCTGAAACGAAGGCTTGCATGTTGGAAGACACAGAACCTGGGATTACCTCCATTTCTGAAGTGAAACACACAGCAGAGTTCTCATCCATTGATCACACTCTGCTTTAGAGCAAGAAGCACGCGCTAGCTTTCTAGACTCTCTAAGACAGCAGGAAACGTGAGTGTGCTGAGAACAAAAGAACGGTGTTTCCTACATATACGGACTATATCAACTCCAACTCTGCTTCTGAAACTGATACAAAGCACTGGTCCTCTAACATCCAATGCTTCTCAGTTAAGATGAGAAACGTATTAGCTTTGTGAACGATGTAGTTCGTTTGAGCTGAAAAGTGACTGCCCTTCCCTGAAACGAAGTGTTGCATGTTGGAAGACACAGAGCCTGGGATTTAACTCCCTTTCTGAAGGGAAACACACAGCAGGGTTCTCTTCCATGGATCACACTCTGCTTTAGAGCAAGAAGCACGCTCTTGCTTTCTTGATTCTCTAATACAGCAGCAAAAGTGAGTGTGCTAAGAACAAATGAACGGTGTTTCCAACACATATGGACCATATCTATTCCAACTCTGCTTCTGATCCTGATATAAAGCACTGGTCCTATAACATCCGATGCTTGTCAGTTAAGATGATAAACGTGTGAGCTTCGTGAACAATGTAGTTTGTTTGAGCTGTAAAGTAACAGCCCTCCTGAAACGAAGTGTTGCTTGTGGGAAGACTCAGAGCCTGGGATTTAACTCCATTTCTGAAGTGAAACACACAGCAGAGTTCTCATCCATTGATCACACTCTGCTTTAGAGCAAGAAGCACGCGCTAGCTTTCTAGAGTCTCTAAGACATCAGGAAACGTGAGTGTGCTGAGAACAAAAGAACGGTGTTTCCTACACATAAGGACCATATCTAGTCCAACTCTGCTTCTGAAACTGATACAAAGCACTAGTCCTCTAACATCCAATGCTTGTCAGTTAAGATGAGAAACGTGTTAGCTTCGTGAACGATGTAGTTCGTTTGAGCTGAAAAGTGACTGCCCTTCCCTGAAACGAAGGCGTGCATGTTGGAAGACTCAGAGCCTGGGATTTAACTCCATTTCTGAAGGGAGAAACACAGCAGTGTTCTCTTCCATGGATCAAACTCTGCTTTAGAGCAAGAAGCACGCTCTTGCTTTCTAGATTCTCTAATACAGCAGCAAACGTGAGTGTGCTAAGAACAAATGAACGGTGTTTCCTACACATAGAAACCATATCTACTCCAACTCTGCTTCTGAAACTGATACAAAGCACAGGTCCTCCAGCATCCAATGCTCGTCATTTCAGATGAGAAACGTGTGAGCTTCGTGAACGATGTAGTTCGTTTGAGCTGTAAAGTCACTGCCCTTACCTGAAACGAAGTCTTTTTTGTAGGAAGACTCAGAGCCTGGGATTTAACTCCATTTCTGAAGGGAAACACACAGCATAGTTCTCATCCAGGGATCACACTCTGCTTCAGAGCAAGAAGCACGCACTTGCTTTCTAGATTCTCTAATACAACAGGAAACGTGGTTGTGCTCAGAAAAAAAGAACTGTGTTTCCTACACATACGGACCATATCTAGTCCAACTCTCCCTCTGAAATTGATACAAAGCACAGGTCCTCCAGCATCCAATGCTTGTCATTTAAGATGAGAAACGTGTGAGCTTCGGGAACGATGTACTTCTTTTGAGCTGTAAAGTAACTGCCCTTACCTGAAACGAAGTCTTTTTTGTAGGAAGACTCAGAGCCTGGGAGTTAACTCCCTTTCTGAAGTGAAACACACAGCAGAGTTCTCATCCATTGATCACACTCTGCTTTAGAGCAAGAAGCATGCGCTACCTTTCTAGAGTCTCTAAGACAGCAGGAAACTTGAGTGTGCTGAGAACAAAAGAACGGGGTTTCCTAACATACGGACCATATCAAGTCCAACTCTGCTTCTGAAACTGATACAAAGCACTGGTCCTCTAACATCCAATGCTTATCAGTTAAGATGAGAAACGTGTTAGCTTCGTGAACGATGTAGTTCGTTTGAGCTGAAAAGAGACTGCCCTTCCCTGAAACGAAGGCTTGCATGTTAGAAGACTCAGAGCCTGGGATTTACCTCCATTTCTGAAGGGAGAAACACAGCAGAGTTCTCTTCCATGGATCAAACTCTGCTTTAGAGCAAGAAGCACGCTCTTGCTTTCTAGATTCTCTAATACAGCAGCAAACGTGAGTGTGCTAAGAACAAATGAACGGTGTTTCCTACACATACGAACCATATCTATTCCAACTCTGCTTCTGAAACTGATACAAAGCACAGGTCCTCCAGCATCCAATGCTTGTCATTTAAGATGAGGAACGTGTGAGTTTCGTGAACGATGTAGTTCATTTGAGCTGTAAAGTAACTGCCCTTACCTGAAACGAAGTCTTTTTTGTAGGAAGACTCAGAGCCTGGGATTTAACTCCATTTCTGAAGGGAAACACACAGCATAGTTCTCATCCAGGGATCACACTCCTCTTCAGAGCAAGAAGCACGCTCTTGCTTTCTAGATTCTCTAATACAACAGGAAACGTGGTTGTGCACAGAAAAAAAGAACTGTGTTTCCTACACATACGGACCATATCTATTCCAACTCTGCTTGTGAAACTGAAACAAACCACAGGTCCACTAACTTCCAATGCTTGTCAGTTAAGATGTGAAACGTGTGAGCTTCGTGAACGATGTAGTTGGTTTGAGCTGTAAAGTAACTGCCCTTACCTGAAACGAAGTCTTTTTTGTAGGAAGACTCAGAGACTGAATTTAACCCCATTTCTGAAGTAAAACACACAGCAGAATTCTGATCCATTGATCACACTCTGCTTTAGAGCAAGAAGCACGCTCTAGCTTTCTAGAGTCTCTAAGACAGCAGGAAACGTGAGTGTGCTGAGAACAAAAGAACGGTGTTTCCTACACATACGGACCATATCTATTCCAACTCTGCTTCTGAAACTGATACAAAGCACTGTTCCTATAACATCTGATGTTTGTCAGTTAAGATGAGAAACGTGTGAGCTTCATGAACGATGTAGTTCCTTTGAGCTGTAAAGTAACTGCCCTTACCTTAAATGAAGTGTTGCTTGTAGGAAGACTCAGAGCCTGGGGTTTAACTCCATTTCTGAAGTGAAACACACAGCAGGGTTCTCATATATACATCACACTCTGCTTTAAAGCAAGAAGGACGCACTTGCTTTCTAGAATCTCTAAGAAAGCAGGAAACATGAGTGTGATGAGAGGAAAAGAAGGGTGTTTCCTACACATTTGGACCATATCGAGTCCACCTCAGCCTCTGAAATCGATACAAAGCTCAGGTCCTCTAACATCCAATGCTTTTCATTTAAGATGAGAAACGTGTGAGCTTCGTGAACGATGTAGTTCGTTTGAGCTGAAAAGTAACTGCCCTTACCTGAAAAGAAGTCTTTATTGTAGGAAGACACAGAGCCTGGGATTTCACACCATTTCTGCAGGGAAACACACAGCAGAGTTCTCATCCAGTGATCACACTCTGCTTTAGAGCAAGAAGCACGCTCAAGCTCTCTAGAGTCTCTAAGACAGCAGGAAACGTGAGTGTGCTGATAAAAAAGTACGGTGTTTCCTACACATAGGGACTATATCTAGTCCATCTCTGCTTCTGAAACTGAGGCAGAGGACTGGTCCTCTAACATCCGATGCTTGTCATTTAAGATGAGAAACGTGTGAGCTTCGTGAACGATGTAGTTCGTTTGAGCTGTAAAGTAACTACCCTTACCTGATTCGAAGTCTTGCTTGTAGGAAGACTCAGAGCCTGGGATTTAACTCCATTTCTGTAGGGAAACACACAGCAGAGTTCTCATTCATTGATCACACTCTGCTTTAGAGCAAGAAGCACGCTCTAGCTTTCTAGAATCTCTAAGACAGCAGGAAACGTGAGTGTGCTGAGAAGAAAAGAACGGTGTTTCCTACACATAGGGACCATATCTAGTCCATCTCTGCTTCTGAAACTGAGACAAAGCACTGGTCCTCTACCATCCGATGCTTGTCATTTAAGATGAGAAACGTGTGAGCTTCGTGAACGATGTAGTTTGTTTGAGCTCTAAATTAACTGCCCTTACCTGATTCGAAGTCTTGCTTGTACGAAGACTCAGAGCCTGGGATTTAACTCCATTTCTGAAGGGAAACACACAGCAGAGTTCTCTTCCATGGATCACACTCTGCTTTAGAGCAAGAAGTACGCTCTTGCTTTCTAGATTCTCTAATACAGCAAGAAATGTGAGTGTGGTGAGAACAAAAGAACAGTGTTTCCTACACTTACGGACCATATTTATTCCAACTCTGCTTCTGAAACTGATACAAAGCACTGGTTCTATAACATCCGAGCTTGTCAGTTAAGATGAGAAACGTGTGAGCTTTGTGAACGATGTAGTCGTTTGAGCTGTAAAGTAACTGCCCTTACCTGATTCGAAGTCTTGCTTATAGGAAGACTCAGAGCTTGGGATTTAACCCCATTTCTGAATGGAAACACACAGGAGAGTTCTCTTGCATGGATCACACTCTGCTTTAGAGCAAAAAGCACGCTCTAGCTTTCTAGATTCTCTAATACAGCAGGAAACATGGTTATGTTCAGAACAAATAACTGTGTTTCCTACACATACAGACCATATCTAGTCCAACTCTGCTTCTGAAACTGATACAAAGCACTGGTCCTCTAACATCCAATGCTTGTCAGTTAAGATGAGAAACGTGTTAGCTTCGTGAATGATGTAGTTCCTTTGAGCTGAAAAGTGACTGACTGCCCTTCCCTGAAACGAAGGCTTGCGTGTTGGAAGACACAGAGCCTGGGATTTAACTCCATTTCTGAAGGGAAACACACAGCATAGTTCTCATTCATGGATCACACTCTGCTTCAGAGCAAGAAGCACGCTCTTGCTTTCTAGGTTCTCAGATACAGCAGGACACGTGGTTGTGTGCAGAAAAAAAAACTGTGTTTCCTACTCATACGGACCATATCTAGTCCAACTCTGCTTGTGAAACTGAAACAAACCACAGGTCCACTACCATCCAATGCTTGTCAGTTAAGATGATAAACATGTGAGCTTCGTGAACGATGTAGTTCGTTTGAGATGTAAAGTAACTGCCCTTCCCTGAAACGAAGTCTTGTTTGTAGGAAGACTCAGAGCCTGGGATTTAACTCCATTTCTGAAGTGAAACACACAGCAGAGTTCTCATCCATTGATCACACTCTGCTTTAGAGCAAGAAGCACGCTCTAGCTTTCTAGAGTCTCTAGACAGGAGGAAACGAGAGTGTGCTGGGAACAAAAGAACGTTATTTCCTACACATACAGACCATATCTAGACCAACTCTGCTTCTGAAACTGATACAAAGCACTGGTCCTCTAACATCCAATGCTTGTCAGTTAAGATGAGAAACGTTTTAGCTTCGTGAACGATGTAGATCATTTGAGCTGAAAAGTGACTGCTCTTACCTGAAACGATGTCTTGAGTGTTGGAAGACACAGAGCCTGGGATTTAACTCCATTTCTGAAGGGAAACACACAGCATTGTTCTCATCCAGGGATCACACTCTGCTTTAGATCAAGAAGCACACTCTTGCTTTCTAGATTCTCTAATACAGCAGGAAATGTTGTTGTGCTCAGAAAAAAAGAACTGTGTTTCCTACACATACAGACCATACCTAGTCCAACTCTCCATCTGAAATTGATGCAAAGCACAGGTCCTCCAGCATCCAATGCTTGTCATTTAAGATGAGAAACGTGTGAGCTTCGGGAACTATGTAGTTCGTTTGAGATGAAAAGTAACTGGCCTTACCTGAAACGAAGTCTTTTTTGTAGGAAGACTCAGAGCCTGGGATTTAACTCCATTTCTGAAGTGAAACACACATCAGAGTTCTCATCCATTGATGACACTCTGCTTTAGAGCAAGAAGCACGCTCTTGCTTTCCAGAGCCACTAAGATAGCAGGAAACCTGAGTGTGATGAGAACAAAAGAATGGTGTTTCCTACACATACTTACCATATCAAGTCCAACTCTGCTTCTGAAACTGATAGAAAGCACTGGTCCTCTAATATCCATTGCTTGTCAGTTAAGATGATAAACGTGTGAGATTCGTGAACGATGTAGTTCGTTTGAGCTGTAAAGTAACTGCCCTTACCTGAAACGAAGTGTTGCTTGTAAGAAGACTCAGAGCCTGGGGTTTAACTCCATTTCTGAAGTGAAACACACAGCAGAGTTCTCATATATAGATCACACTCTGCTTTAGAGCAAGAAGCATGCTCTTGCTTTCTAGAGTCTCTAGGACATCAGGAAACATGAGTGTGCTGAGAACATAAGAACGGTGTTTCTTACACATTCGGACCATATCTACTCCTACTCTGCTTCTGAAACTGATACAAATCTCTGGTCCTCTAACATCCAATGCTTGTCAGTTAAGATGAGAAACGTGTTAGCTTCGTGAACGATGTAGTTCGTTTGAGCTGAAAAGTGACTGCCCTTCCCTGAAACGAAGTCTTGTTTGTAGGAAGACTCAGAGCCTGGGATTTAACTCCATTTCTGAAGGGAAACACACAGCAGAGTTCTCATCCGTTGATCACAATCTGCTTTAGAGCAAGAAGAACGCTCTAGCTTTCTAGAGTCCCTAAGACAGCAGGAAACGTGAGTGTGCTGAGAAAAAAAGAACGATGTTTCCTACACAAACGGACCATTTCTAGACGATCTCTGCTTCTGAAACTGAGACAAAGCACTGGTCCTCTAACATCCAATGCTTGTCAGTTAAGATGAGAAACGTGTTAGCTTCGTGAACGATGTAGATCATTTGAGCTGAAAAGTGACTGTCCTTACCTAAAAAGAAGTCTTGAGTGTTGCAAGACAAAGAGCCTGGGATTTAACTCCATTTCTGAAGGGAAACACACAGCATAGTTCTCATCCAGGGATCACACTCTGCTTCAGAGCAAGAAGCATGCTCTTGCTTTCTAGATTCTCTAATACAGCAGGAAACGTGGTTGTGCTCAGAAAAAAAGAACTGTGTTTCCTACACATATGGACCATATCTAGTCCAACTCTCCCTCTGATATTGATACAAAGCACAGGTCCTCCAGCATCCAATGCTTGTCATTTAAGATGAGAAACGTGTGAGCTTCGGGAAAGATGTAGTTCTTTTGAGCTGTAAAGTAACTGCCCTAACCTGAAACGAAGCCTTTTTTGTAGGAAGACTCAGAGCCTGGGATTTAACTCCCTTTCTGAAGTGAAACACACAGCAGAGTTCTCATCCATTGATCACACTCTGCTTTAGAGCAAGAAGCACGCACTAGCTTTCTAGAGTCTCTAAGACAGCAGGAAACGTGAGTGTGCTGAGAACAAAAGAACGGTGTTTCCTACACATACGGACCATATCAAATCCAACTCTGCTTCTGAAACTGATACAAAGCACTGCTCCTATAACATCCGATGCTTGTCAGTTAAGATGAGAAACGTGTGAGCTTCGTGAACAATGTAGTTTGTTTGAGCTGTAAAGTAACAGCCCTCCTGAAACGAAGTGTTGCTTGTAGGAAGATTCAGAGCCTGGGATTTAACTCCATTTCTGAAGGGAAACACACAGCACAGTTCTCTTCCATGGATCACACTCTGCTTTAGAGCAAGAAGCATGCTCTTGCTTTCTAGAGTCTCTAGGACATCAGGAAACATGAGTGTTCTGAGAACAAAAGAACGGTGTTTCTTACACATTCGGACCATATCTACTCCTACTCTGCTTCTGAAACTGATACAAATCTCTAGTCCTCTAACATCCAATGCTTGTCAGTTAAGATGAGAAACGTGTTAGCTTCGTGAACGATGTAGTTCGTTTGAGCTGAAAAGTGACTGCCCTTCCCTGAAACGAAGTCTTGTTTGTAGGAAGACTCAGAGCCTGGGATTTATCTCCATTTCTGAAGGGAAACACACAGCAGAGTTCTCATCCGTTGATCACAATCTGCTTTAGAGCAAGAAGAACGCTCTAGCTTTCTAGAGTCCCTAAGACAGCAGGAAACGTGAGTGTGCTGAGAAAAAATGAACGATGTTTCCTACACAAACGGACCATTTCTAGACGATCTCTGCTTCTGAAACTGAGACAAAGCACTGGTCCTCTAACATCCAATGCTTGTCAGTTAAGATGAGAAACGTGTTAGCTTCGTGAACGATGTAGATCATTTGAGCTGAAAAGTGACTGTCCTTACCTGAAACGAAGTCTTGAGTGTTGGAAGACAAAGAGCCTGGGATTTAACTCCATTTCTGAAGGGAAACACACAGCATAGTTCTCATCCAGGGATCACACTCTGCTTCAGAGCAAGAAGCATGCTCTTGCTTTCTAGATTCTCTAATACAGCAGGAAACGTGGTTGTGCTCAGAAAAAAAGAACTGTGTTTCCTACACATATGGACCATATCTAGTCCAACTCTCCCTCTGATATTGATACAAAGCACAGGTCCTCCAGCATCCAATGCTTGTCATTTAAGATGAGAAACGTGTGAGCTTCGGGAACGATGTAGTTCTTTTGAGCTGTAAAGTAACTGCCCTAACCTGAAACGAAGCCTTTTTTGTAGGAAGACTCAGAGCCTGGGATTTAACTCCCTTTCTGAAGTGAAACACACAGCAGAGTTCTCATCCATTGATCACACTCTGCTTTAGAGCAAGAAGCACGCACTAGCTTTCTAGAGTCTCTAAGACAGCAGGAAACGTGAGTGTGCTGAGAACAAAAGAACGGTGTTTCCTACACATACGGACCATATCAAATCCAACTCTTCTTCTGAAACTGATACAAACCACTGGTCCTCTAACATCCAATGCTTGTCAGTTAAGATGAGAAACGTGTTAGCTTCGTGAACGATGTAGTTCGTTTGAGCTGAAAAGTGACTGCCCTTCCCTGAAACAAACTGTTGCATGTTGGAAGACACAGAGCCTGGGATTTAACTCCATTTCTGAAGGGAAACACACAGCAGAGTTCTCTTCCATGGATCACACTCTGCTTTAGAGCAAGAAGCACGCTCTTGCTTTCTAGATTCTCTAATACAGCAGCAAACGTGAGTGTGCTAAGAACAAATGAACGGTGTTTCCTACACATATGGACCATATCTATTCCAACTCTGCTTCTGAAACTGATACAAAGCACTGCTCCTATAACATCCGATGCTTGTCAGTTAAGATGAGAAACGTGTGAGCTTCGTGAACAATGTAGTTTGTTTGAGCTGTAAAGTAACAGCCCTCCTGAAACGAAGTGGTGCTTGTAGGAAGATTCAGAGCCTGGGATTTAACTCCATTTCTGAAGGGAAACACACAGCACAGTTCTCTTCCATGGATCACACTCTGCTTTAGAGCACAACCACGCTCTTGCTTTCTAGAGTCTCTAAGACAGCAGGAAACATGAGTGTGCTGAGTACACAAGAACGGTGTTTCTTACACATTTGGACCATATCGAGTCCAACTCTGCCTCTGAAATTGATAAAAAGCACAGGTCCTCCAGCGTCCAATGCTTGTCATTTAAGATGAGAAACGTGTGAGCTTCGTGAAGGATGTAGTTCGTTTGAGCTGAAAAGTGACTGCCCTTACTTGAAAGGAATTCTTACATGTAGGAAGACACAGAGCCTAGAATTTAACTCCATTTCTGAAGTGAAACACACTGCAGAGTTCTCATCCATTGATCACACTCTGCTTTAGAGCAAGAAGCAGGCTCTAGCTTTCTAGAGTCCCTAAGACAGCAGGAAACGTGAGTGTGCTGAGAACAAAAGAACGGTGTTTCCTACACATACGGACCATTTCTAGTCCATCTCTGCTTCTGAAACTGAGACAAAGCACTGGTCTTCTAACATACAATGCTTGTCAGTTAAGATGAGAAATGTGTTAGCCTTGTGAACGATGTAGTTCGTTTGAGTTGTAAAGTGACTACCCTTACCTGAAACGAAGTCTTGAGTGTTGGAAGACACTGAGCCTGGGATTTAACTCCATTTCTGAAATGAAACACACAGCATAGTTCTCGTCCATGGATCACACTCTGCTTCAGAGCAAGAAGCACGCTCTTGCATTCTAGATTCTCTAATACAGCAGGAAACGTGGTTGTGCTCAGAAAAAAAGGACTGTGTTTCCTACACATACGGACCATATCTGGTCCACCACACCCCCTGAAATTGATACAAAGCACAGGTCCTCCAGCATCCAATGATTGTCATTTAAGATGAGAAATGTGTGAGCTTCGGGAACGATGTAGATAGTTTGAGCTGTAAAGTAACTGCCCTTCCCTGAAACGAAGTCTTTTTTGTAGGAAGACTCAGAACCTGGGATTTAACTCCATTTCTGAAGGGAAACAGACAGCAGAGTTCTCTTCCATGGATCACACTCTGCTTTAGAGCAAGAAGCTCGCTCTTGCTTTCTAGATTCTCTAAGACCGCAGGAAACATGAGTGTGCTGAGTACACAAGAACGGTGTTTCTTACACATTCGGGCCATATCGAGTCCAACTCTGCCTCTGAAATTGATAAAAAGCACAGGTCCTCCAGCATCCAATGCTTGTCATTTAAGATGAGAAACGTGTGAGCTTCGTGAAGGATGTAGTTCGTTTGAGCTGAAAAGTGACTGCCCTTAATTGAAAGGAATTCTTGCTTGTAGGAAGACACAGAGCCTGGAATTTAACTCCATTTCTGAAGTGAAACACACAGCAGAGTTCTCATCCATTGATCACACTCTGCTTTAGAGCAAGAAGCACACGCTAGCTTTCTAGAGTCTCTAAGACAGCAGGAAACGTGAGTGTGCTGAGAACAAAAGAACGGTGTTTCTTACACATTCGGACCATATCCAGTCCAACTCTCCCTCTGAAATTGATACAAAGCACAGGTCCTCCAGCATCCAATGCTTGTCATTTAAGATGAGAAATGTGTGAGCTTCGGGAATGATGTAGTTTGTTTGAGCTGTAAAGGAACTGCCCATACCTGAAACGAAGTCTTTTTGTAGGAAGACTCAGAGCCTGGAATTTAACTCCATTTCTGAAGTGAAACACACAGCAGAGTTCTCATCCATTGATCACACTCTGCTTTAGAGCAAGAAGCACGCGCTAGCTTTCTAGAGTCTCTAAGACATCAGGAAACGTGAGTGTGCTGAAAACAAAAGAACGGAGTTTCCTACACATAAGGACCATATCTAGTCCAACCCTGCTTCTGAAACTGATACAAAGCACTGGTCCTCTAACATCCAATGCTTATCAGTTAAGATGAGAAACGTGTTAGCTTCGTGAACGATGTAGTTTGTTTGAGCTGAAAAGAGACTGCCCTTCCCTGAAACGAAGGCTTGCATGTTAGAAGACTCAGAGCCTGGGATTTACCTCCATTTCTGAAGGGAGAAACACAGCAGAGTTCTCTTCCATGGATCAAACTCTGCTTTAGAGCAAGAAGCACGCTTTTGCTTTCTAGATTCTCTAATACAGCAGCAAACGTGAGTGTGCTAAGAACAAATGAAGGGTGTTTCCTACACATACGAACCATATCTATTCCAACTCTGCTTCTGAAACTGATACAAAGCACAGGTCCTCCAGAATCCAATGCTTGTCATTTAAGATGAGGAACGTGTGAGTTTCGTGAACGATGTAGTTCATTTGAGCTGTAAAGTAACTGCCCTTACCTGAAACGAAGTCTTTTTTGTAGGAAGACTCAGAGCCTGGGATTTAACTCCATTTCTGAAGGGAAACACACAGCATAGTTCTCATCCAGGGATCACACTCTGCTTCAGAGCAAGAAGCACGCTCTTGCTTTCTAGATTCTCTAATACAACAGGAAAAGTGGTTGTGCTCAGAAAAAAAGAACTGTGTTTCCTACACATACGGACCATATCTAGTCCAACTCTCCCTCTGAAATTGATACAAAGCACAGGTCCTCCAGCATCCAATGCTTGTCATTTAAGATGAGAAACGTGTGAGCTTCGGGAACGATGTAGTTCTTTTGAGCTGTAAAGTAACTGCCCTTACCTGAAACGAAGTCTTTTTTGTAGGAAGACTCAGAGCCTGGGATTTAACTCCCTTTCTGAAGTGAAACACACAGCAGAGTTCTCATCCATTGATCACACTCTGCTTTAGAGCAAGAAGCACGCGCTACCTTTCTAGAGTCTCTAAGACATCAGGAAACATGAGTGTGCTGAGAACAAAAGAACGGTGTTTCCTACACATAAGGACCATATCTAGTCCAACTCTGCTTCTGAAACTGATACAAAGCACTGGTCCTCTAACATCCAATGCTTATCAGTTAAGATGAGAAACGTGTTAGCTTCGTGAACGATGTAGTTCGTTTGAGCTGAAAAGAGACTGCCCTTCCCTGAAACGAAGGCTTGCATGTTAGAAGACTCAGAGCCTGGGATTTACCTCCATTTCTGAAGGGAGAAACACAGCAGAGTTCTCTTCCATGGATCAAACTCTGCTTTAGAGCAAGAAGCACGCTTTTGCTTTCTAGATTCTCTAATACAGCAGCAAACGTGAGTGTGCTAAGAACAATTGAACAGTGTTTCCTACACATACGGACCATATCTATTCCAACTCTGCTTCTGAAACTGATACAAAGCACTGGTCCTATAACATCCGATGCTTGTCAGTTAAGATGAGAAACATGTGAGCTTCGTGAACAATGTAGTTCGTTTGAGCTGTAAAGTAACAGCCCTCCTGAAACGAAGTGTTGCTTGTAGGAAGACTCAGAGCCTGGGATTTAACTCCATTTCTGAAGGGAAACACACAGCAGAGTTCTCATCCATTGACCACACTCTGCTTTAGAGCAAGAAGCATGCTATTGCTTTCTAGAGTCTCTAAGACAGGAGGAAACATGAGTGCGCTGAGAACACTAGAACGGTGTTTCTTACACATTCGGACCATATCCAGTCCAACTCTCCCTCTGAAATTGATACAAAGCACAGGTCCTCCAGCATCCAATGCTTGTCATTTAAGATGAGAAACGTGTGAGCTTCGGGAATGATGTAGTTCGTTTGAGCTGTAAAGTAACTGCCCATACCTGAAACGAGGTCTTTTTTGTAGGAAGACTCAGAGCCTGGGATTTAACTCAATTTCTGAAGTGAAACACACATCAGAGTTCTCATCCATTGATCACACTCTGCTTTAGAGCAAGAAGCACGCTCTAGCTTTCTAGAGTCGCTAAGACAGCAGGAAACAGGAGTGTGCTGAGAACAAAAGAACGGTGTTTCTTACACATTCGGACCATATCGAGTCCAACTCTGCCTCTGAAATTGATACAAAGCACATGTCCTCCAGCGTCCAATGCTTGTCATTTATGATGAGAAACGTGTGAGCTTCGTGAACGATGTAGTTCGTTTGAGCTAAAAAGTGACTGCCCTTACTTGAAAGGAATTCTTGCTTGTAGGAAGACACAGAGCCTGGAATTTAACTCCATTTCTGAAGTGAAACACACTGCAGAGTTCTCATCCATTGATCACACTCTGCTTTAGAGCAAGAAGCACACTCTAGCTTCCTAGAGTCCCTAAGACAGCAGGAAACGTGAGTGTGCTGAGAACAAAAGAACGGTGTTTCCTACACATACGGACCATATCAAATCCAACTCTTCTTCTGAAACTGATACAAACCACTGGTCCTCTAACATCCAATGCTTGTCAGTTAAGATGAGAAACGTGTTAGCTTCGTGAACGATGTAGTTCGTTTGAGCTGAAAAGTGACTGCCCTTCCCTGAAACAAAGTGTTGCATGTTAGAAGACACAGAGCCTGGGATTTAACTCCATTTCTGAAGGGAAACACACAGCAGAGTTCTCTTCCATGGATCACACTCTGCTTTAGAGCAAGAAGCACGCTCTTGCTTTCTAGATTCTCTAATACAGCAGCAAACGTGAGTGTGCTAAGAACAAATGAACGGTGTTTCCTACACATATGGACCATATCTATTCCAACTCTGCTTCTGAAACTGATACAAAGCACTGCTCCTATAACATCCGATGCTTGTCAGTTAAGATGAGAAACTTGTGAGCTTCGTGAACAATGTAGTTTGTTTGAGCTGTAAAGTAACAGCCCTCCTGAAACGAAGTGTTGCTTGTAGGAAGATTCAGAGCCTGGGATTTAACTCCATTTCTGAAGGGAAACACACAGCACAGTTCTCTTCCATGGATCACACTCTGCTTTAAAGCACAACCACGCTCTTGTTTTCTAGAGTCTCTAAGACAGCAGGAAACATGAGTGTGCTGAGTACACAAGAACGGTGTTTCTTATACATTTGGACCATATCGAGTCCAACTCTGCCTCTGAAATTGATAAAAAGCACAGGTCCTCCAGCGTCCAATGCTTGTCATTTAAGATGAGAAACGTGTGAGCTTCGTGAAGGATGTAGTTCGTTTGAGCTGAAAAGTGACTGCCCTTACTTGAAAGGAATTCTTACATGTAGGAAGACACAGAGCCTGGAATTTAACTCCATTTCTGAAGTGAAACACACTGCAGAGTTCTCATCCATTGATCACACTCTGCTTTAGAGCAAGAAGCAGGCTCTAGCTTTCTAGAGTCCCTAAGACAGCAGGAAACGTGAGTGTGCTGAGAACAAAAGAACGGTGTTTCCTACACATACGGACCATTTCTAGTCCATCTCTGCTTCTGAAACTGAGACAAAGCACTGGTCTTCTAACATACAATGCTTGTCAGTTAAGATGAGAAATGTGTTAGCCTTGTGAACGATGTAGTTCGTTTGAGTTGTAAAGTGACTACCCTTACCTGAAACGAAGTCTTGAGTGTTGGAAGACACTGAGCCTGGGATTTAACTCCATTTCTGAAATGAAACACACAGCATAGTTCTCGTCCATGGATCACACTCTGCTTCAGAGCAAGAAGCACGCTCTTGCATTCTAGATTCTCTAATACAGCAGGAAACGTGGTTGTGCTCAGAAAAAAAGGACTGTGTTTCCTACACATACGGACCATATCTGGTCCACCACACCCCCTGAAATTGATACAAAGCACAGGTCCTCCAGCATCCAATGATTGTCATTTAAGATGAGAAATGTGTGAGCTTCGGGAACGATGTAGATCGTTTGAGCTGTAAAGTAACTGCCCTTCCCTGAAACGAAGTCTTTTTTGTAGGAAGACTCAGAACCTGGGATTTAACTCCATTTCTGAAGGGAAACAGACAGCAGAGTTCTCTTCCATGGATCACACTCTGCTTTAGAGCAAGAAGCTCGCTCTTGCTTTCTAGATTCTCTAAGACCGCAGGAAACATGAGTGTGCTGAGTACACAAGAACGGTGTTTCTTACACATTCGGGCCATATCGAGTCCAACTCTGCCTCTGAAATTGATAAAAAGCACAGGTCCTCCAGCATCCAATGCTTGTCATTTAAGATGAGAAACGTGTGAGCTTCGTGAAGGATGTAGTTCGTTTGAGCTGAAAAGTGACTGGCCTTAATTGAAAGGAATTCTTGCTTGTAGGAAGACACAGAGCCTGGAATTTAACTCCATTTCTGAAGTGAAACACACAGCAGAGTTCTCATCCATTGATCACACTCTGCTTTAGAGCAAGAAGCACACGCTAGCTTTCTAGAGTCTCTAAGACAGCAGGAAACGTGAGTGTGCTGAGAACAAAAGAACGGTGTTTCTTACACATTCGGACCATATCCAGTCCAACTCTCCCTCTGAAATTGATACAAAGCACAGGTCCTCCAGCATCCAATGCTTGTCATTTAAGATGAGAAATGTGTGAGCTTCGGGAATGATGTAGTTTGTTTGAGCTGTAAAGGAACTGCCCATACCTGAAACGAAGTCTTTTTGTAGGAAGACTCAGAGCCTGGAATTTAACTCCATTTCTGAAGTGAAACACACAGCAGAGTTCTCATCCATTGATCACACTCTGCTTTAGAGCAAGAAGCACGCGCTAGCTTTCTAGAGTCTCTAAGACATCAGGAAACGTGAGTGTGCTGAGAACAAAAGAACGGAGTTTCCTACACATAAGGACCATATCTAGTCCAACCCTGCTTCTGAAACTGATACAAAGCACTGGTCCTCTAACATCCAATGCTTATCAGTTAAGATGAGAAACGTGTTAGCTTCGTGAACGATGTAGTTCGTTTGAGCTGAAAAGAGACTGCCCTTCCCTGAAACGAAGGCTTGCATGTTAGAAGACTCAGAGCCTGGGATTTACCTCCATTTCTGAAGGGAGAAACACAGCAGAGTTCTCTTCCATGGATCAAACTCTGCTTTAGAGCAAGAAGCACGCTTTTGCTTTCTAGATTCTCTAATACAGCAGCAAACGTGAGTGTGCTAAGAACAAATGAAGGGTGTTTCCTACACATACGAACCATATCTATTCCAACTCTGCTTCTGAAACTGATACAAAGCACAGGTCCTCCAGAATCCAATGCTTGTCATTTAAGATGAGGAACGTGTGAGTTTCGTGAACGATGTAGTTCATTTGAGCTGTAAAGTAACTGCCCTTACCTGAAACGAAGTCTTTTTTGTAGGAAGACTCAGAGCCTGGGATTTAACTCCATTTCTGAAGGGAAACACACAGCATAGTTCTCATCCAGGGATCACACTCTGCTTCAGAGCAAGAAGCACGCTCTTGCTTTCTAGATTCTCTAATACAACAGGAAAAGTGGTTGTGCTCAGAAAAAAAGAACTGTGTTTCCTACACATACGGACCATATCTAGTCCAACTCTCCCTCTGAAATTGATACAAAGCACAGGTCCTCCAGCATCCAATGCTTGTCATTTAAGATGAGAAACGTGTGAGCTTCGGGAACGATGTAGTTCTTTTGAGCTGTAAAGTAACTGCCCTTACCTGAAACGAAGTCTTTTTTGTAGGAAGACTCAGAGCCTGGGATTTAACTCCCTTTCTGAAGTGAAACACACAGCAGAGTTCTCATCCATTGATCACACTCTGCTTTAGAGCAAGAAGCACGCGCTAGCTTTCTAGAGTCTCTAAGACATCAGGAAACATGAGTGTGCTGAGAACAAAAGAACGGTGTTTCCTACACATAAGGACCATATCTAGTCCAACTCTGCTTCTGAAACTGATACAAAGCACTGGTCCTCTAACATCCAATGCTTATCAGTTAAGATGAGAAACGTGTTAGCTTCGTGAACGATGTAGTTCGTTTGAGCTGAAAAGAGACTGCCCTTCCCTGAAACGAAGGCTTGAATGTTAGAAGACTCAGAGCCTGGGATTTACCTCCATTTCTGAAGGGAGAAACACAGCAGAGTTCTCTTCCATGGATCAAACTCTGCTTTAGAGCAAGAAGCACGCTTTTGCTTTCTAGATTCTCTAATACAGCAGCAAACGTGAGTGTGCTAAGAACAATTGAACAGTGTTTCCTACACATACGGACCATATCTATTCCAACTCTGCTTCTGAAACTGATACAAAGCACTGGTCCTATAACATCCGATGCTTGTCAGTTAAGATGAGAAACATGTGAGCTTCGTGAACAATGTAGTTCGTTTGAGCTGTAAAGTAACAGCCCTCCTGAAACGAAGTGTTGCTTGTAGGAAGACTCAGAGCCTGGGATTTAACTCCATTTCTGAAGGGAAACACACAGCTGAGTTCTCATCCATTGACCACACTCTGCTTTAGAGCAAGAAGCATGCTATTGCTTTCTAGAGTCTCTAAGACAGGAGGAAACATGAGTGCGCTGAGAACACTAGAACGGTGTTTCTTACACATTCGGACCATATCCAGTCCAACTCTCCCTCTGAAATTGATACAAAGCACAGGTCCTCCAGCATCCAATGCTTGTCATTTATGATGAGAAACGTGTGAGCTTCGTGAACGATGTAGTTCGTTTGAGCTAAAAAGTGACTGCCCTTACTTGAAAGGAATTCTTGCTTGTAGGAAGACACAGAGCCTGGAATTTAACTCCATTTCTGAAGTGAAACACACTGCAGAGTTCTCATCCATTGATCACACTCTGCTTTAGAGCAAGAAGCACACTCTAGCTTTCTAGAGTCCCTAAGACAGCAGGAAACGTGAGTGTGCTGAGAACAAAAGAACGGTGTTTCCTACACATACGGACCATATCAAATCCAACTCTTCTTCTGAAACTGATACAAACCACTGGTCCTCTAACATCCAATGCTTGTCAGTTAAGATGAGAAACGTGTTAGCTTCGTGAACGATGTAGTTCGTTTGAGCTGAAAAGTGACTGCCCTTCCCTGAAACAAAGTGTTGCATGTTGGAAGACACAGAGCCTGGGATTTAACTCCATTTCTGAAGGGAAACACACAGCAGAGTTCTCTTCCATGGATCACACTCTGCTTTAGAGCAAGAAGCACGCTCTTGCTTTCTAGATTCTCTAATACAGCAGCAAACGTGAGTGTGCTAAGAACAAATGAACGGTGTTTCCTACACATATGGACCATATCTATTCCAACTCTGCTTCTGAAACTGATACAAAGCACTGCTCCTATAACATCCGATGCTTGTCAGTTAAGATGAGAAACTTGTGAGCTTCGTGAACAATGTAGTTTGTTTGAGCTGTAAAGTAACAGCCCTCCTGAAACGAAGTGTTGCTTGTAGGAAGATTCAGAGCCTGGGATTTAACTCCATTTCTGAAGGGAAACACACAGCACAGTTCTCTTCCATGGATCACACTCTGCTTTAGAGCACAACCACGCTCTTGCTTTCTAGAGTCTCTAAGACAGCAGGAAACATGAGTGTGCTGAGTACACAAGAACGGTGTTTCTTACACATTTGGACCATATCGAGTCCAACTCTGCCTCTGAAATTGATAAAAAGCACAGGTCCTCCAGCGTCCAATGCTTGTCATTTAAGATGAGAAACCTGTGAGCTTCGTGAAGGATGTAGTTCGTTTGAGCTGAAAAGTGACTGCCCTTACTTGAAAGGAATTCTTACATGTAGGAAGACACAGAGCCTGGAATTTAACTCCATTTCTGAAGTGAAACACACTGCAGAGTTCTCATCCATTGATCACACTCTGCTTTAGAGCAAGAAGCAGGCTCTAGCTTTCTAAAGTCCCTAAGACAGCAGGAAACGTGAGTGTGCTGAGAACAAAAGAACGGTGTTTCCTACACATACGGACCATTTCTAGTCCATCTCTGCTTCTGAAACTGAGACAAAGCACTGGTCTTCTAACATACAATGCTTGTCAGTTAAGATGAGAAATATGTTAGCCTTGTGAACGATGTAGTTCGTTTGAGTTGTAAAGTGACTACCCTTACCTGAAACGAAGTCTTGAGTGTTGGAAGACACTGAGCCTGGGATTTAACTCCATTTCTGAAATGAAACACACAGCATAGTTCTCGTCCATGGATCACACTCTGCTTCAGAGCAAGAAGCACGCTCTTGCATTCTAGATTCTCTAATACAGCAGGAAACGTGGTTGTGCTCAGAAAAAAAGGACTGTGTTTCCTACACATACGGACCATATCTGGTCCACCACACCCCCTGAAATTGATACAAAGCACAGGTCCTCCAGCATCCAATGATTGTCATTTAAGATGAGAAATGTGTGAGCTTCGGGAACGATGTAGATCGTTTGAGCTGTAAAGTAACTGCCCTTCCCTGAAACGAAGTCTTTTTTGTAGGAAGACTCAGAACCTGGGATTTAACTCCATTTCTGAAGGGAAACAGACAGCAGAGTTCTCTTCCATGGATCACACTCTGCTTTAGAGCAAGAAGCTCGCTCTTGCTTTCTAGATTCTCTAAGACCGCAGGAAACATGAGTGTGCTGAGTACACAAGAACGGTGTTTCTTACACATTCGGGCCATATCGAGTCCAACTCTGCCTCTGAAATTGATAAAAAGCACAGGTCCTCCAGCATCCAATGCTTGTCATTTAAGATGAGAAACGTGTGAGCTTCGTGAAGGATGTAGTTCGTTTGAGCTGAAAAGTGACTGGCCTTAATTGAAAGGAATTCTTGCTTGTAGGAAGACACAGAGCCTGGAATTTAACTCCATTTCTGAAGTGAAACACACAGCAGAGTTCTCATCCATTGATCACACTCTGCTTTAGAGCAAGAAGCACACGCTAGCTTTCTAGAGTCTCTAAGACAGCAGGAAACGTGAGTGTGCTGAGAACAAAAGAACGGTGTTTCTTACACATTCGGACCATATCCAGTCCAACTCTCCCTCTGAAATTGATACAAAGCACAGGTCCTCCAGCATCCAATGCTTGTCATTTAAGATGAGAAACGTGTGAGCTTCGGGAATGATGTAGTTCGTTTGAGCTGTAAAGGAACTGCCCATACCTGAAACGAAGTCTTTTTGTAGGAAGACTCAGAGCCTGGAATTTAACTCCATTTCTGAAGTGAAACACACAGCAGAGTTCTCATCCATTGATCACACTCTGCTTTAGAGCAAGAAGCACGCGCTAGCTTTCTAGAGTCTCTAAGACATCAGGAAACCTGAGTGTGCTGAGAACAAAAGAACGGTGTTTCCTACACATAAGGACCATATCTAGTCCAACTCTGCTTCTGAAACTGACACAAAGCACTGGTCCTCTAACATCCAATGCTTATCAGTTAAGATGAGAAACGTGTTAGCTTCGTGAACGATGTAGTTCGTTTGAGCTGAAAAGAGACTGCCCTTCCCTGAAACGAAGGCTTGCATGTTAGAAGACTCAGAGCCTGGGATTTACCTCCATTTCTGAAGGGAGAAACACAGCAGAGTTCTCTTCCATGGATCAAACTCTGCTTTAGAGCAAGAAGCACGCTTTTGCTTTCTAGATTCTCTAATACAGCAGCAAACGTGAGTGTGCTAAGAACAAATGAAGGGTGTTTCCTACACATATGAACCATATCTATTCCAACTCTGCTTCTGAAACTGATACAAAGCACAGGTCCTCCAGAATCCAATGCTTGTCATTTAAGATGAGGAACGTGTGAGTTTCGTGAACGATGTAGTTCATTTGAGCTGTAAAGTAACTGCCCTTACCTGAAACGAAGTCTTTTTTGTAGGAAGACTCAGAGCCTGGGATTTAACTCCATTTCTGAAGGGAAACACACAGCATAGTTCTCATCCAGGGATCACACTCTGCTTCAGAGCAAGAAGCACGCTCTTGCTTTCTAGATTCTCTAATACAACAGGAAACGTGGTTGTGCTCAGAAAAAAAGAACTGTGTTTCCTACACATACGGACCATATCTAGTCCAACTCTCCCTCTGAAATTGATACAAAGCGCAGGTCTTCCAGCATCCAATGCTTGTCATTTAAGATGAGAAACGTGTGAGCTTCGGGAACGATGTAGTTCTTTTGAGCTGTAAAGTAACTGCCCTTACCTGAAACGAAGTCTTTTTTGTAGGAAGACTCAGAGCCTGGGATTTAACTCCCTTTCTGAAGTGAAACACACAGCACAGTTCTCATCCATTGATCACACTCTGCTTTAGAGCA
Source organism: Onychomys leucogaster (assembly GCA_949786385.1). Lineage (NCBI taxonomy): Eukaryota > Metazoa > Chordata > Mammalia > Rodentia > Cricetidae > Onychomys > Onychomys leucogaster. The sequence goes on from CATKUP010000063.1 coordinate 1,685,365, forward strand.
AGAAGCACGCGCTACCTTTCTAGAGTCTCTAAGACAGCAGGAAACGTGAGTGTGCTGAGATAAAAGAACGGGGTTTCCTACATATACGGACCATATCAAGTCCAACTCTGCTTCTGAAACTGATACAAAGCACTGGTCCTCTAACATCCAATGCTTGTCAGTTAAGATGAGAAACGTGTTAGCTTCGTGAACGATGTAGTTCGTTTGAGCTGAAAAGTGACTGCCCTTCCCTGAAACGAAGGTTTGCATGTTGGAAGACACAGAGCCCGGGATTTATCTCCATTTCTGAAGGGAGAAACACAGCAGAGTTCTCTTCCATGGATCACATTCTGCTTTAGAGCAAGAAGCACGCTCTTGCTTTCTAGATTCTCTAATACAGCAGCAAACGTGAGTGTGCTAAAACAAATGAACGGTGTTTCCTACACATATGGACCATATCTATTCCAACTCTGCTTCTGAAACTGATACAAAGCACTGCTCCTATAACATCCGGTGCTTGTCAGTTAAGATGAGAAACGTGTGAGCTTCGTGAACAATGTAGTTTGTTTGAGCTGTAAAGTAACAGCCCTCCTGAAACGAAGTGTTGCTTGTAGGAAGATTCAGAGCCTGGGATTTAACTCCATTTCTGAAGGGAAACACACAGCACAGTTCTCTTCCATGGATCACACTCTGCTTTAGAGCACAACCACGCTCTTGCTTTCTAGAGTCTCTAAGACAGCAGGAAACATGAGTGTGCTGAGTACACAAGAACGGTGTTTCTTACACATTTGGACCATATCGAGTCCAACTCTGCCTCTGAAATTGATAAAAAGCACAGGTCCTCCAGCGTCCAATGCTTGTCATTTAAGATGAGAAACCTGTGAGCTTCGTGAAGGATGTAGTTCGTTTGAGCTGAAAAGTGACTGCCCTTACTTGAAAGGAATTCTTACATGTAGGAAGACACAGAGCCTGGAATTTAACTCCATTTCTGAAGTGAAACACACTGCAGAGTTCTCATCCATTGATCACACTCTGCTTTAGAGCAAGAAGCAGGCTCTAGCTTTCTAGAGTCCCTAAGACAGCAGGAAACGTGAGTGTGCTGAGAACAAAAGAACGGTGTTTCCTACACATACGGACCATTTCTAGTCCATCTCTGCTTCTGAAACTGAGACAAAGCACTGGTCTTCTAACATACAATGCTTGTCAGTTAAGATGAGAAATATGTTAGCCTTGTGAACGATGTAGTTCGTTTGAGTTGTAAAGTGACTACCCTTACCTGAAACGAAGTCTTGAGTGTTGGAAGACACTGAGCCTGGGATTTAACTCCATTTCTGAAATGAAACACACAGCATAGTTCTCGTCCATGGATCACACTCTGCTTCAGAGCAAGAAGCACGCTCTTGCATTCTAGATTCTCTAATACAGCAGGAAACGTGGTTGTGCTCAGAAAAAAAGGACTGTGTTTCCTACACATACGGACCATATCTGGTCCACCACACCCCCTGAAATTGATACAAAGCACAGGTCCTCCAGCATCCAATGATTGTCATTTAAGATGAGAAATGTGTGAGCTTCGGGAACGATGTAGATCGTTTGAGCTGTAAAGTAACTGCCCTTCCCTGAAACGAAGTCTTTTTTGTAGGAAGACTCAGAACCTGGGATTTAACTCCATTTCTGAAGGGAAACAGACAGCAGAGTTCTCTTCCATGGATCACACTCTGCTTTAGAGCAAGAAGCTCGCTCTTGCTTTCTAGATTCTCTAAGACCGCAGGAAACATGAGTGTGCTGAGTACACAAGAACGGTGTTTCTTACACATTCGGGCCATATCGAGTCCAACTCTGCCTCTGAAATTGATAAAAAGCACAGGTCCTCCAGCATCCAATGCTTGTCATTTAAGATGAGAAACGTGTGAGCTTCGTGAAGGATGTAGTTCGTTTGAGCTGAAAAGTGACTGCCCTTAATTGAAAGGAATTCTTGCTTGTAGGAAGACACAGAGCCTGGAATTTAACTCCATTTCTGAAGTGAAACACACAGCAGAGTTCTCATCCATTGATCACACTCTGCTTTAGAGCAAGAAGCACACGCTAGCTTTCTAGAGTCTCTAAGACAGCAGGAAACGTGAGTGTGCTGAGAACAAAAGAACGGTGTTTCTTACATATTCGGACCATATCCAGTCCAACTCTCCCTCTGAAATTGATACAAAGCACAGGTCCTCCAGCATCCAATGCTTGTCATTTAAGATGAGAAACGTGTGAGCTTCGGGAATGATGTAGTTCGTTTGAGCTGTAAAGGAACTGCCCATACCTGAAACGAAGTCTTTTTGTAGGAAGACTCAGAGCCTGGAATTTAACTCCATTTCTGAAGTGAAACACACAGCAGAGCTCTCATCCATTGATCACACTCTGCTTTAGAGCAAGAAGCACGCGCTACCTTTCTAGAGTCTCTAAGACAGCAGGAAACGTGAGTGTGCTGAGAACAAAAGAACGGGGTTTCCTACATATACGGACCATATCAAGTCCAACTCTGCTTCTGAAACTGATACAAAGCACTGGTCCTCTAACATCCAATGCTTGTCAGTTAAGATGAGAAACGTGTTAGCTTCGTGAACGATGTAGTTCGTTTGAGCTGAAAAGTGACTGCCCTTCCCTGAAACGAAGGTTTGCATGTTGGAAGACACAGAGCCCGGGATTTATCTCCATTTCTGAAGGGAGAAACACAGCAGAGTTCTCTTCCATGGATCACATTCTGCTTTAGAGCAAGAAGCACGCTCTTGCTTTCTAGATTCTCTAATACAGCAGCAAACGTGAGTGTGCTAAGAACAAATGAACGGTGTTTCCTACACATACGGACCATATCTATTCCAACTCTGCTTCTGAAACTGATACAAAGCCCTGGTCCTCCAGCATCCAATGCTTGTCATTTAAGATGAGAAACGTGCGAGCTTCGTGAACGATGTAGTTCGTTTGAGCTGTAAAGTAACTGCCCTTACCTGAAACGAAGTCTTTTTTGTAGGAAGACTCAGAGCCTGGGATTTAACTCCATTTCTGAAGTGAGACACACAGCAGAGTTCTCATCCATTGATCACACTCTGCTTTAGAGCAAGAAGCCCGCTCTAGCTTTCTAGAGTCCCTAAGAGAGCAGGAAACATGAGTGTGCTGAGAACAAAAGAACGGTGTTTCTTACACATTTGGACCATATCGAGTCCAACTCTGCCTCTGAAATTGATAAAAAGCACAGGTCCTCCAGCATCCAATGCTTGTCATTTAAGATGAGAAACGTGTGAGCTTCGTGAACGATGTAGTTCGTTTGAGCTGAAAAGTGACTGCCCTTCCCTGAAACGAAGTCTTGCATGTTGGAAGACACAGAGCCTGGGATTTAACTCCCTTTCTGAAGGGAAACACACAGCAGAGTTCTCTTCCATGGATCACACTATGCTTTAGAGCAAGAAGCACGCTCTTGCAATCTAGATTCTCTAATACAGCAGCAAACGTGAGTGTGCTAAGAACAAATGAACGGTGTTTCCTACACATACGGACCATATCTATTCCAACTCTGCTTCTGAAACTGATACAAAGCACTGGTCCTATAACATCCGATGCTTGTCAGTTAAGTTGAGAAACGTTTGAGCTTCGTGAACAATGTAGTTCGTTTGAGCTGAAAAGTGACTGCCCTTCCCTGAAACGAAGGCTTGCATGTTGGAAGACACAGAACCTGGGATTAACTCCATTTCTGAAGTGAAACACACAGCAGAGTTCTCATCCATTGATCACACTCTGCTTTAGTGCAAGAAGCACGCGCTAGCTTTCTAGACTCTCTAAGACAGCAGGAAACGTGAGTGTGCTGAGAACAAAAGAACGGTGTTTCCTACATATACGGACCATATCAACTCCAACTCTGCTTCTGAAACTGATAGAAAGCACTGGTCCTCTCACATCCAATGCTTCTCAGTTAAGATGAGAAACGTATTAGCTTCGTGAACGATGTAGTTCGTTTGAGCTGAAAAGTGACTGCCCTCGCCTGAATCGAAGTGTTGCATGTTGGAAGACACAGAGCCTGGGATTTAACTCCCTTTCTGAAGGGAAACACACAGCCAGGTTCTCTTCCATGGATCACACTCTGCTTTAGAGCAAGAAGCACGCTCTTGCTTTCTTGATTCTCTAATACAGCAGCAAAAGTGAGTGTGCTAAGAACAAATTAACGGTGTTTCCAACACATACGGACCATATCTATTCCAACTCTGCTTCTGAAACTGATACAAAACACTGGTCCTATAACATCCGATGCTTGTGAGTTAAGATGATAAACGTGTGAGCTTCGTGAACAATGTAGTTCGTTTGAGCTGTAAAGTAACAGCCCTCCTGAAACGAAGTGTTGCTTGTGGGAAGACTCAGAGCCTGGGATTTAACTCCATTTCTGAAGGGAAACACACAGCAGAGTTCTCTTCCATGGATCACACTCTGCTTTAGAGCAAGAAGCACGTTCTAGCTTTCTAGATTCTTAAAACAGCAGGAAACGTGTTTGTGTTCAGAACAAAAGAACTGTGTTTCCTACACAAACGGACCATATCTAGTCCAACTCTGCTTCTGAAACTGATACAAAGCACTGGTCCTATAACATCCAATGCTTGTCAGTTCAGATGATCAACGTGTGAGCTTTGTGAACGATGTAGTTCGTTTGAGCTTTAAAGTAACTGCCCTAACCTGAAACGAAGTCTTGTTTGTAGGAAGACTCAGAGCCTGGATTTAACTCCATTTCTGAAGTGAAACACACAGCAGACTTCTCATCCATTGATCACACTCTGCTTTAAAGCAAGAAGGAAGCTCTTGCTTTCTAGAATCATTAAGAGAGCAGGAAACATGAGTGTGCTGAGAGCAAAAGAACGGAGTTTCTTACACATTCGGACCATATCGAGTCCAACTCTGCCTCTGAAATTGATACAAAGCACAGGTGCTCTACCATCCAATGCTTGTCAGTTAAGATGAGAAACGTGTGAGCTTCGTGAAGGATGTCGTTCGTTTGAGCTGAAAAGTGACTGCCCTTACTTGTAAGGAATTCTTGCATGTAGGAAGACACAGAGCCTGGAATTTAACTCCATTTCTGAAGGGAAACACGCAACAGAGTTCTCATATATAGATCACACTCTGCTTTAGAGCAAGAAGCACGCTCTTGCTTTCCAGAGTCACTAAGATAGCAGGAAACCTGAGTGTGATGAAACAAAAGAACAGTATTTCCTACACATACGGACCATATCTAGTCCATCTCTTCTTCTGAAACTGATACAAGCACTGGTCCTCTAAAATCCAATGCTTGTCAGTTAAGATGAGAAACGTGTGAGCTTCGTGAACGATGTAGTTCGTTTGAGCTGTAAAGTAACTGCCCTTGCCTGATTCGAAGTCTTGCTTGTAGGAAGACTCAGAGCCAGGGATTTAACTCCATTTCTGAAGTGTAACACACAGCAGAGTTCTCTTCCATGGATCACACTCTACTTTAGAGCAAGAAGCACGCTCTTGCTTTCTAGATTCTGTAATACAGCAGCAAACGTGAGTGTGTTAAGAACAAATGAACGGTGTTTCCTACACATATGGACCATATCTATTCCAAGTCTGCTTCTGAAACTGATACAAAGCACTGGTCCTATAACATCCGATGCTTGTCAGTTAAGATGAGAAACGTGTGAGCTTTGTGAATAATGTTGTTCGTTTGAGCTGTAAAGTAACTGCCCTTCCTGAAACGAAGTGTTGCTTGTAGGAAGACTCAGAGCCTGGGGTTTAACTCCATTTCTGAAGTGACACACAGCAGAGTTCTCATAAATAGATCACACTCTGCTTTAGAGCAAGAAGCAGGCTCTTGCTTTCTAGAGTCTCTAAGACAGCAGGAAACATGAGTGTGCTGAGAGCAAAAGAACGGTGTTTCCTACACATTCGGATCATATCGAGTCCAACTCTGCCTCTGAAATTAATTCGAAGCTCACGTCCTCTAACATCCAATGCTTGTCATTTAAAATGAGAAACGTGTTAGCTTCGTGAACTATGTAGTTCGTTTGAGCTGTAAAGTAACTGCCCTTACCTGATTCGAAGTCTTGCTTGTAGGAAGACTCAGAGCCAGGGATTTAACTCCATTTCTGAAGGGAAACACACAGCAGAGTTCTCTTCCATGGATCACACTCTGCTTTAGAGCAAGAAGCACGCTCTAGCTTTCTAGATTCTCAAAATAGCAGGAAACGTATTTGTGTTCAGAACAAAAGAACTGTGTTTCCTACACAAACGGACCATATCTAGTCCAACTCTGCTTCTGAAACTGATACAAAGCACTGGTCTTCTAACATCCAATGCTTGTCAGTTAAGATGAGAAATGTGTGAGCTTCGTGAACGATATAGTTCGTTTGAGCTGAAAAGGGACTGCCCTTACTTGTAAGGAATTCTTGCTTGAAGGAAGACACAGAGCCTGGAATTTAACTCCATTTCTGAAGGGAAACACACAACAGAGTTCTCATATATAGATCACACTCTGCTTTAGAGCAAGAAGCACGCTCTTGCTTTCCAGAGTAACTAAGACAGCAGGAAACATGAGTGTGATGAAACAAAAGAACGGTGTTTCCTACACATACGGACCTTATCTAGTCCAACTCTGCTTCCGAAACTGATACAAGCACTGGTCCTCTAAAATCCAATGCTTGTCAGTTAAGATGAGAAACGTGTGAGCTTCGTGAACAATGTTGTTCGTTTGAGCTGTAAAGTAACTGCCCTTCCTGAAACGAAGTGTTGCTTGTAGGAAGTCTCAGAGCCTGGGGTTTAACTCCATTTCTGAAGTGACACACAGCAGAGTTCTCATATATAGATCACACTCTGCTTTAGAGCAAGAAGCATGCTCTTGCTTTCTAGAGTCTCTAAGACAGCAGGAAACATGAGATTGCTGAGAACACAAGAACAGTGTTTCTTACACATTCAGACCATATCGAGTCCAACTCTGCCTCTGAAATTGAGAAAAAGCACAGGTCCTCCAGCATCCAATGCTTGTCATTTAAGATGAGGAACTTGTGAGCTTTGTGAAGGATGTAGTTTGTTTGAGCTGAAAAGTGACTGCCCTTACTTGTAAGGAATTCTTGCTTGAAGGAAGACACAGAGCCTGGAATTTAACTCCATTTCTGAAGGGAAACACACAACAGAGTTCTCATATATAGATCACACTCTGCTTTAGAGCAAGAAGCAGGCTTTTGCTTTCCAGAGTAACTAAGACAGCAGGAAACATGAGTGTGATGAAACAAAAGAACGGTGTTTCCTACACATACGGACCATATCTAGTGCAACTCTGCTTGTGGAACTGAAACAAACCACAGGTCCACTAACTTCCAATGCTTGTCAGTTCAGATGATAAACATGTGAGCTTTGTGAACGATGTAGTTCGTTTGAGCTGTAAAGTAACTGCCCTTACCTGATTCGAAGTCTTGCTTGTAGGAAGACTCAGAGCCGGGGATTTAACTCCATTTCTGAAGGGAAACACACAGCCGAGTTCTCATCCTTTGATCACACTCTGCTTTTGAGCAAGAAGCACGCTCTAGCTTTCTAGAGTCCCTAAGACAGCAGGAAACGTGAGTGTGCTGAGAACAACAGAACGGTGTTTACTACAAATACGGACAATATCTATTCCAACTCTGCTTATGAAACTGATACAAAGCACTAGTCCTATAACATCCGATGCTTGTCAGTTAAGATGAGAAACGTGTGAACTTCGTGAATTATGTAGTTCGTTTTTGCACTAAAGTAAATGCCCTTACCTGAAACGAAGTGTAGCTTGTAGGAAGACTCAGATTCTGGGGTTTAACTCCATTTCTGAAGTGAAACACACAGCAGGGTTCTCATATATACATCACACTCTGCTTTAAAGCCAGAAGGACGCTCTTGCTTTCTAGAATCTCTAAGACAGCAGGAAACATGAGTGTGCTGAGAGCAAAAGAACGGTGTTTCCTACACATTCGGACCATATCGAGTCCAACTCTGCCTTTGAAATTAATACAAAGCTCAGGTCCTCTAACATCCAATGCTTGTCATTTAAGATGCGAAACGTGTTAGCTTCGTGAACGATGTAGTTCATTTGAGCTGAAAAGTGACTGCCCTTCCCTGCAACGAAGTCTTGAGTGTTGGAAGACACAGAGCCTGGGATTTAACTCCATTTCTGAAGGGAAACACACAGCAGAGTTCTCATCCATGGATCACACTCTGCTTCAGAGCAAGAAGCACGCTCTTGCTTTCTAGATTCTCTAATACAGCAGGTAATGTGGTTGTGCTCAGAAAAAAAGAACTGTATTTCTTACACATACGGACCATATCTAGTCCAACTCTGCTTGTGGAACTGAAACAAACCACAGGTCCACTAACATCCAATGCTTGTCCGTTAAGATGATAAACGTGTGAGCTTTGTGAATGATGTAGTTCGTTTGAGCTTAAAAGTAATGGCCCTTACCTGAAACGAAGTCTTGTTTGTAGGAAGACTCAGAGCCTGGGGTTTAACTCCATTTCTGAAGTGACACACAGCAGAGTTCTCATAAATAGATCACACTCTGCTTTAGAGCAAGAAGCAGGCTCTTGCTTTCTAGAGTCTCTAAGACAGCAGGAAACATGAGTGTGCTGAGAGCAAAAGAACGGTGTTTCCTACACATTCGGACCATATCGAGTCCAACTCTGCCTCTGAAATTAATACGAAGCTCACGTCCTCTAACATCCAATGCTTGTCATTTAAAATGAGAAACGTGTTAGCTTCGTGAACGATGTAGTTCATTTGAGCTGAAAAGTGACTGCCCTTCCCTGAAACGAAGTCTTGAGTGTTGGATGACACAGAGCCTGGGATTTAAATCCATATCTGAAGGGAAACACACAGCAGAGTTCTCATCCATGGATTACACTCTGCTTCAGAGGAAGAAGCACTCTCTTGCTTTCTAGATTCTCTAATAGAGCAGGAAACGTGGTTGTGTTCAGAACAAAAGAACTGTGTTTCCTACACATACGGACCATATCTAGTCCAACTCTGCTTGTGAAACTGATACAAAACACTGGTCCTATAACATCCGATGCTTGTCAGTTAAGATGAGAAACGTGTGAGCTTGGTGAACGATGTAGTTCGTTTGAGCTGTAAAGTAACTGCCCTTACCTGATTCGAAGTCTTGCATGTAGGAAGACTCAGAGCCTGGGGTTTAACTAAATTTCTGAAGTGACACACAGCAGAGTTCTCATATATAGATCACACTCTGCTTTAGAGCAAGAAGCATGCTCTTGCTTTCTAGAGTCTCTAAGACAGCAGGAAACATGTGATTGCTGAGAACACAAGAACAGTGTTTCTTACACATTCAGACCATACCGAGTCCAACTATGCCTCTGAAATTGAGAAAAAGCACAGGTCCTCCAGCATCCAATGCTTGTCTTTTAAGATGAGGAACTTGTGAGCTTTGTGAAGGATGTAGTTTGTTTGAGCTGAAAAGTGACTGCCCTTACTTGTAAGGAATTCTTGCTTGAAGGAAGACACAGAGCCTGGAATTTAACTCCATTTCTGAAGGGAAACACACAGCAGAGTTCTCATCCATTGATCATACTCTGCTTTAGAGCAAGAAGCACACTTTTGCTTTCTAGATTCTCTAAGACAGCAGGAAACGTGTGTGTGTGTGTGCTGAGAACAAAAGATCGGTGTTTCTTACATATACAGACCATATCTAGTCCAACTCTTCTTCTGCAACTGATACAAAGCAGTGTTCCTCTAACATCCAATGCTTGGCAGTTAAGATGGGAAACTTGTTAGCTTCGTGAACGATGTAGTTCATTTGAGCTGAAAAGTGACTGCCCTTACCTGAAAGGAATTCTTGCTTGTAGGAAGATACAGAGTCTGGGATTTAACTCCATTTCTGAAGGGAAACACACAGCAGACTTCTCATCTATGGCTCACACTCTGCTTTAGAGCAAGAAGCCTGCTCTTGCTTTCTAGAGTCTCTAATACAGCAGGAAACTTGAGTGTGCTCAGAAGAAAAGAACGGTGTTTCCTAAACAAACGGACCATATCTAGTTCAACTCTGCTTGAAATTGATACAAAGCAAAGGTCCAATAACATCCAATGCTTCTCAGTTTAGATGAGATCGTGTGAGTTTCGTGAATGATATAGTTCGTTTGAGCTGAAAAGTAACTGCCCTTACCTGGAAGGAGGAATTGCTTGTAGGAAGACTCAGAGCCTGGGATTTTACTCCATTTCTGAAGTGAAACACACAGCATAGTTCTCATCCATGGATCACACTCTGTTTTAGAGCAAGAAGCACGCTCTTGCTTTCTAGATTCTCTAATACAGCAGGGAACGTGAGTTTGCTGAGAAAAAAAGAACGGTGTTTCCTACACATACGTACCATATTAGCCAACTCTGCTTCTGAAACTGATATAAGCACTGGCCTTCAAACATCCAATGCTTGTCAGTTAAGATGAGAAACGTGTGAGCTTCGTGAACGATATAGTTTGTTGAGCTGAAAAGTGACTGCCCTTACCAGAAACAAAGTCTTGTTTGTAGGAAGACACAGAGTCTGGGATTTAACACCATTTCTGATGGGAAACACACAACACAGTTCTCATCCATGCATCGAAATCTGCTTAATGCAAGAAGCATGCTCTGGCTTTCTAGAGTCTCTAATCAGCAGGAAAAGTGAGTGTGCTCAGAAGAAAAGAATGGTGTTTCCTATACATACGGACCATATCTAGTTCAACTCTGCTTGAAATTGGTACAAAGCAAAGGTCCTCTAATATCCAATGCATCTAGTTAAGATGAGAAACTTGTGAGCTTCGTGAACGATGTAGTTCGTTTGAGCTGTAAAGTAACTGCCCTTACCTGAAACGAAGTCTTACTTGTAGGAAGACTCAGAGCCAGGGATTTAACTCCATTTCTGAAGTGAAACACACAACAGAGTTCTCATCCTTTGATCACACTCTGCTTTAGAGCAAGAATCACGCAATAGCTTTCCAGAGTCTCTAAGACAGCAGGAAACTTGAGTGTGCTGAGATCAAATGAACGGTGTTTCCTTCACATATGGACCATATCTAGTCCAAATCTGCTTCTGAAACTGATACAATGCACTGGTTCTCTAACATTCAATGCTTTTCAGTTAAGATGAGAAACGTGTGAGCTTCATGACCGATGTAGTTCGTTTGAACTGAAAAGTGACTGCCCTTACCTGAAAAGATGTCTTGCTTGTAGGAAGACACAGAGCCTGGGATTTAACTCAATATCTGAAGGGAAACACACAACAGATTTCTCATCCATTGATCACACTCTGCTTTAGAGCAAGAAGCACGCTCTTACTTTCTAGAGTCTCTAATACAGCAGGAAACGTGAGTGTGCTGAGAAGAAAAATGGTGTTTCCTATTCATACGGACCATATCTAGTTCAACTCTGCTTGAAATTGGTACAAACAAAGGTCGTCTAATATCCAATGCATCTCAGTTAAGATGAGAAACGTGTGAGCTTCGGGAACGATATCGTTCGTTTGAGCTGTAAAGTAACTGCCCTTACCTGAGAAGAAGTCTTGCTTGTAGGAAGACTCAGAGCCAGGGATTTCACTCCATTTCTGAAGTGAAACACACAGCAGAGTTCAGATCCATTGCTCACACTCTGCTTTAGAGCAAGAAGCACGCTCTTGCTGTCTAGAGTCTCTAAGACAGCAGGAAACGTGATTGTGCTCAGAACAAAAGAACGGTGTATCCTACACATACAGAACATATCTAGTTATCTCTGCTTATGAAACTGAAACAAACCAGAGGTCCTCTAACGTCCAATGCTTGTCAGTTTAGATGAGAAACGTGTGAGCTTCGTGAACGATGTAGTTAGTTTGAGGTGTAAAGTAACTGCCCTTACCTGAAAAGATCTTCCTTGTAGGAAGACTCAGAGCCTGTGATTTAACTCCATTTCTGAAGTGAAACACACAGCAGAGTTCTCATCCATTGATCACACTCTGCTTTAGAGCAAGAAGCACGCTCTTGCTTTCTAGAGTCTCTAAGAGAGCAGGAAACGTGAGTGTGCTCAGAACAAAAGAACGGGGTTTCCTACACATACAGACCATATCTAGTTCATCTCTGCTTCTGAAACTGAAACAAACCAGAGGTCCTCTATCATCAAATGCTTGTCAGTTTAGATGAGAAACGTGTGAGCTTCGTTTAGATGTAGTTTGTTTGAGCTGTAAAGTAACTGCCCTTACATGAAAAGAACTCTTGCTTGTGGGAAGACACAGAGCCTGGGATTTAACTCCATTTCTGAAGGGAAACCCACAGCATAGTTCTCATCCATGGATCACACTCTGCTTTAAATCAAGAAGCACGCTCTTGCTCTCTAGAGTCTCTAAGACAGAAAGAAACGTGAGTGTGCTGAGAACCAATGAACAGTGTTTCCTACACATACGGACCATATCTAGTCCAACTCTGCTTCTGAAACTGATACAAAGCACTGGTCCTCTAACATCTAATGCTTGCCAGTTAAGATGGGAAACTTGTCAGCTTCGTGAACGATGCCGTTCGTTTGAGCTGAAAAGTGACTGCCCTTACCTGAAACGAAGTCTTGCTTGTAGGAAGACACAGAGCCTGGGATTTAACTCCATTTCTGAAGGGAAACACAGAAGACAGTTCTCATGCATGGATCACACTCTGCTTTAGAGCAAGAAGCAGCTCTTGCTTTCTAGAGTTTCTAATACAACAGGAAACTTGAGTGTGCTCAGAACAAAAGAACGGTATTTTCTACACATACGGACCGTATCTAGTTCAACTCTGCTTCTGAAACTGAAAGAAACCACATGTCCTCTAACATCCAATGCTTGTCAATTTAGAGGAGAAACGTGTGTGCTTCGTGATTGATGTAGTTGGTTTGAGCTGAAAAGTAACTGCCCTTACCTGAAAAGGAGTCTTGCTTGTAGGAAGACACAGAACCTGGGATTTAACTCCATTTCTGAAGGGAAACACACAGCAGAGTTCTCATCCATGGATAACACTCTGCTTTAGAGCAAGAAGCACGCTCTTGCTTTCTAGATTCTCTAATACATCAGGAAACGTGAGTGTTCTCAGAAGAAAAGAACAGTGTTTCCTATACATACGGACCATATCTAGTTCAACTCTGCTTGAAATTGATACAAAGCAAAGGTCCTCTAACATCCAATGCTTGTCAGTTTAGATGAGAAACGTGTGAGTTCGTGAACGGTGTAGTTCGTTTGAGCTGTAAAGTAACTGCCCTTACCTGAAAAGAAGTCTTTCTTGTAGGAAGACTCAGAGAAAGGGATTTAACTCCATTTCTGAAGTGAAACACACAGCAGAGTTCTCATCCATTGCTCACACTCTGCTTTAGAGCAAGAAGCACGCTCTTGCTTTCTACAGTCTCTAACGGAGCAGGAAACGTGAGTGTGCTGAGAACAAAAATACGGTGTTTCCTGCACATACGGACCATATCTAGTCCAACTCTGCTTCTGAAACTGATACAAAGCACTGGTCTTCTAACATCCAATGCTTGGCAGTTAAGATGGGAAACTTGTTAGCTTCGTGAACGATGCCGTTCGTTTGAGCTGAAAAGTGACTTCCCTTACCTGAAACGAAGTCTTGCTTGTAGGAAGACACAGAGCCTGGGATTTAACTCCATTTCTGAAGGGAAACAAATCATAGTTCTCATCCATGGATCACACTCTGCTTTAGAGCAAGAAGCACGCTCTTCCTTTCTAGAGTCTCTAATACAGCAGGAAAATTGAGTGTGCTCAGAACAAAAAACGGTGTTTCCTACAAATACGGACCATATATAGTTCATCTCTGCTTCTGAAACTGAAACAAACCAGAGTTCCTTAAACATCCAATGCTTGTCAGTTTAGTTGAGAAACGTGTGAGCTTCGTGAATGATGCAGTTCGTTTGAGCTGTAAAGTAACTGCCCTTACATGAAAAGAAGTCTTACTTGTAGGAAGACTCAGAGCCAGGGATTTAACTCCATTTCTGAAGTGAAACACACAGCAGAGTTCTCATCCATAGATCACACTCTGCTTTAGAGCGAGAAGCACGCTCTTGCTTTCTAGATTCTCTAAGACAGCAGGAAACGTGAGTGTGCTCCGAAGAAAAGAACGGTATTTCCTGTACATATGGACCATATCTAGTTCAACTCTGCTTGAAATTGATACAAAGCAAAGGTCCTCTAACATCCTATGCTTGTCAGTTTAGATGAGAAACATGTGAGCTTCGTGAACGATGTAGTTCGTTTGAGCTGTAAAGTAACTGCACTTACCTGAAACGAAGTCTTGCTTGTAGGAAGACTCAGAGCCTGGGATTTAACTCCATTTCTGAAGTGAAACATACAGCAGAGTTCTCATCCATTGATCATACTCTGCTTTAGAGCAAGAAGCACGCTCTTGCTATCTAGATTCTCTAAGACAGCAGGAAACATGTGTGTGTGTGCTGAGAACAAAAGATCGGTGTTTCCTACATATACAGACCATATCTAGTCCAACTCTGCTTCTGCAACTGATACAAAGCACTGGTTCTCTAACATCCAATGCTTGGCAGTTATGATGGGAAACTTGTTAGCTTCGTGAACGATGTAGTTCGTTTGAGCTGTAAAGTAACTGCCCTTACCTGAAAAGAAGTCTTGCTTGTAGGAAGAATCAGAGCCTGGCATTTACCTCCATTTCTGAAGTAAAACACACAGCAGAGTTCTCATCCATTGATCACACTCTACTTTAGAGCAAGAAGCACGCTCTTGCTTTCTAGAGACTCTAAGAGATCAGGAAACGTGAGTGTGCTGAGAACAAAAGAACAGTGTTTCCCACACATACGAAGCATATCTAGTTCAACTCTGCTTCTGAAACTGAAAGAAACCACAGGTCCTCTAACATCCAATGCATGTCAATTTAGACGAGAAATGTGTGAGCTTCATGACCGATGTAGTTTGTTTGAGCATAAAAGTGACTGCCCTTACCTGAAACGAATTCTTGCTTGTAGGAAGACACAGAGCCTGGGATTTAACTCCATTTCTGAAGGGAAACCCACAGCAGAGTTCTCATCCATTGATCACACTCTGGTTTAGAGCAAGAAGCATGCTCTTGCTTTCTAGAGTCTCTAAGACAGCAGGAAACGTGAGTGTGCTGAGAACAAAAGAACGTTGTTTCCTACACATAAGGACCATATCTAGTCCAACTCTGCTTCTGAAACTGATTCAAAGCACTGGTCCTCTAACATCCAATGCTTGGCAGTTAAGATGGGAAATTTGTTAGCTTCGTGAACGATGTAGTTCGTTTGAGCTGTAAAGTAACTGCCCTTACCTGAAAAGAAGTCTTCCTTGTAGGAAGACTCAGAGCCTGGGATTTAACTCCATTTCTGAATGAAACACACAGCAGAGTTCTCATCCATTGATCACACTCTGCTTTAGAGCAAGAAGCACGCTCTTGCTTTCTAGAGTCTCTAAGACAGCAAGAAACGTGAGTGTGCTGAGAACAAAAGAACAGTGTTTCCTACACATACGGACCATATCTAGTCAACTCTGCTTCTGAAACTGATACAAAGCACTGGTCCTCTAACATCTAATGCTTGCCAGTTAAGATGGGAAACTTGTCAGCTTCGTGAACGATGCCGTTCGTTTGAGCTGAAAAGTGACTGCCCTTACCTGAAACGAAGTCTTGCTTGTAGGAAGACACAGATCCTGGGATTTAACTCCATTTCTGAAGTTAAACACATCATAGTTCTCATCCATGGATCACACTCAGCTTTAGAGCAAGAAGCACACTCTTGCTTTCTAGATTCTCTAATACAGCAGGAAGCATGAGTGTGCTGAGAACAAATGAACGGTGTTTCCTACACATACGGACCATATCTAGTCCAACTCGGCTTCTGAAAATGATACAAAGTACTGCTTCTCTAACATTCAATGCTTCTCGGTTAAGATGAGAAACGTGTGAGCTTCGTGACCGATGTAGTTCGTTTGAACTGAAAAGTGACTGCCCTTACTTGAAACGTAGTCTTGCTTGTAGGAAGACACAGAGCCTGGAATTTAACTCCATTTCTGAAGGGAAAAAACATCATAGTTTTCATGCATGGATCACACTCTGCTTTAGAGCAAGAAGCAGCTCTTGCTTTCTATAGTGTCTAATACAGCAGAAAACTTGAGTGTGCTCAGAACAAAAGAACGGTGTTTCCTACACATACGGACCATATCTAGTTCAACTCTGCTTCTGAAACTGAAAGAAACCACAGGTCCTCTAACATCCAATGCTTCTCAGTTAAGATGAGAAACGTGTGTGCTTCGTGAACGATGTAGTTCGTTTGAGCTGAAAAGTGACTGACCTTACCTGAAAAGAAGTCTTGCTTGTAGGAAGACACGGAGCCTGGGATTTAACTCCATTTGTGAAGTGAAACACAGAGCATAATTCTCATCCATTGATCACACTCTGCTTTATAGCAAGAAGCATGCTCTTGCTTTCCAGAGTCTATAATACAGCAGGAAACGTGAGTTTGCTGAGAAAAAAAAGAACGGTGTTTCCTACACGTATGGACCATATTAGTCCAACTCTGCTTCTGTAACTGATACAAAGCACTGGCCTTCTAACATCCGATGCTTGTCAGTTAAGATGAGAAACGTGTGAACTTCATGAACGACGTAGTTCATTTGAGGTGAAAAGTGATTGCACCTACCTGAAACGAAGTCTTGCTTATAGGAAGACACAGAGCCTGGGATTTAACTCAATTTCTGAAGGGAAACACACAACACAGTTCTCATGCATGGATCACACTCTGCTTTAGAGCAAGAAGCACACTCTTGCTTTCTAGATTTTCTAATACAGCAGGAAACGTGAGTGTGCTCAGAAGAAAAGAAAAGTGTTTCCTATACAAACGGACCATATCTAGTTCAACTCTGCTTGAAATTGATACAAAGCAAAGGTCCTCTAACATCCAATGCTTCTCAGTTAAGATGGAAACGTGTGAGCTTCGTGAATGATATAGTTCGTTTGAGCTGAAAAGTAACTGCCCTTACCTGGAAGGAGGAATTGCTTGTAGGAAGACTCAGAGCCTGGGATTTTACTCCATTTCTGAAGTGAAACACACAGCATAGTTCTCATCCATGGATCACACTCTGTTTTAGAGCAAGAAGCACGCTCTTGCTTTCTAGATTCTCTAATACAGCAGGGAACGTGAGTTTGCTGAGAAAAAAAGAACGGTGTTTCCTACACATACGTACCATATTAACCAACTCTGCTTCTGAAACTGATACAAGCACTGGCCTTCAAACATCCAATGCTTGTCAGTTAAGATGAGAAACGTGTGAGCTTCGTGAACGATATAGTTTGTTGAGCTGAAAAGTGACTGCCCTTACCAGAAACAAAGTCTTGTTTGTAGGAAGACACAGAGTC
Source organism: Onychomys leucogaster (assembly GCA_949786385.1). Lineage (NCBI taxonomy): Eukaryota > Metazoa > Chordata > Mammalia > Rodentia > Cricetidae > Onychomys > Onychomys leucogaster. The sequence continues at coordinate 1,702,723 of CATKUP010000063.1, forward strand.
TGGGATTTAACACCATTTCTGATGGGAAACACACAACACAGTTCTCATCCATGCATCGATATCTGCTTTAGAGCAAGAAGCATGCTCTTGCTTTCTAGAGTCTCTAATCAGCAGGAAAAGTGAGTGTGCTCAGAAGAAAAGAATGGTGTTTCCTATACATACGGACCATATTTAGTTCAACTCTGCTTGAAATTGGTACAAAGCAAAGGTCCTCTAATATCCAATGCATCTAGTTAAGATGAGAAACTTGTGAGCTTCGTGAACGATGTAGTTCGTTTGAGCTGTAAAGTAACTGCCCTTACCTGAAAAGAAGTCTTGCTTGTAGGAAGAATCAGAGCCTGGCATTTACCTCCATTTCTGAAGTAAAACACACAGCAGAGTTCTCATCCATTGATCACACTCTACTTTAGAGCAAGAAGCACGCTCTTGCTTTCTAGAGACTCTAAGAGATCAGGAAACGTGAGTGTGCTGAGAACAAAAGAACAGTGTTTCCCACACATACGAAGCATATCTAGTTCAACTCTGCTTCTGAAACTGAAAGAAACCACAGGTCCTCTAACATCCAATGCATGTCAATTTAGACGAGAAATGTGTGAGCTTCATGACCGATGTAGTTTGTTTGAGCATAAAAGTGACTGCCCTTACCTGAAACGAATTCTTGCTTGTAGGAAGACACAGAGCCTGGGATTTAACTCCATTTCTGAAGGGAAACCCACAGCAGAGTTCTCATCCATTGATCACACTCTGGTTTAGAGCAAGAAGCATGCTCTTGCTTTCTAGAGTCTCTAAGACAGCAGGAAACGTGAGTGTGCTGAGAACAAAAGAACGTTGTTTCCTACACATAAGGACCATATCTAGTCCAACTCTGCTTCTGAAACTGATTCAAAGCACTGGTCCTCTAACATCCAATGCTTGGCAGTTAAGATGGGAAATTTGTTAGCTTCGTGAACGATGTAGTTCGTTTGAGCTGTAAAGTAACTGCCCTTACCTGAAAAGAAGTCTTCCTTGTAGGAAGACTCAGAGCCTGGGATTTAACTCCATTTCTGAATGAAACACACAGCAGAGTTCTCATCCATTGATCACACTCTGCTTTAGAGCAAGAAGCACGCTCTTGCTTTCTAGAGTCTCTAAGACAGCAAGAAACGTGAGTGTGCTGAGAACAAAAGAACAGTGTTTCCTACACATACGGACCATATCTAGTCAACTCTGCTTCTGAAACTGATACAAAGCACTGGTCCTCTAACATCTAATGCTTGCCAGTTAAGATGGGAAACTTGTCAGCTTCGTGAACGATGCCGTTCGTTTGAGCTGAAAAGTGACTGCCCTTACCTGAAACGAAGTCTTGCTTGTAGGAAGACACAGATCCTGGGATTTAACTCCATTTCTGAAGTTAAACACATCATAGTTCTCATCCATGGATCACACTCAGCTTTAGAGCAAGAAGCACACTCTTGCTTTCTAGATTCTCTAATACAGCAGGAAGCATGAGTGTGCTGAGAACAAATGAACGGTGTTTCCTACACATACGGACCATATCTAGTCCAACTCGGCTTCTGAAAATGATACAAAGTACTGCTTCTCTAACATTCAATGCTTCTCGGTTAAGATGAGAAACGTGTGAGCTTCGTGACCGATGTAGTTCGTTTGAACTGAAAAGTGACTGCCCTTACTTGAAACGTAGTCTTGCTTGTAGGAAGACACAGAGCCTGGAATTTAACTCCATTTCTGAAGGGAAAAAACATCATAGTTTTCATGCATGGATCACACTCTGCTTTAGAGCAAGAAGCAGCTCTTGCTTTCTATAGTGTCTAATACAGCAGAAAACTTGAGTGTGCTCAGAACAAAAGAACGGTGTTTCCTACACATACGGACCATATCTAGTTCAACTCTGCTTCTGAAACTGAAAGAAACCACAGGTCCTCTAACATCCAATGCTTCTCAGTTAAGATGAGAAACGTGTGTGCTTCGTGAACGATGTAGTTCGTTTGAGCTGAAAAGTGACTGACCTTACCTGAAAAGAAGTCTTGCTTGTAGGAAGACACGGAGCCTGGGATTTAACTCCATTTGTGAAGTGAAACACAGAGCATAATTCTCATCCATTGATCACACTCTGCTTTATAGCAAGAAGCATGCTCTTGCTTTCCAGAGTCTATAATACAGCAGGAAACGTGAGTTTGCTGAGAAAAAAAAGAACGGTGTTTCCTACACGTATGGACCATATTAGTCCAACTCTGCTTCTGTAACTGATACAAAGCACTGGCCTTCTAACATCCGATGCTTGTCAGTTAAGATGAGAAACGTGTGAACTTCATGAACGACGTAGTTCATTTGAGGTGAAAAGTGATTGCACCTACCTGAAACGAAGTCTTGCTTATAGGAAGACACAGAGCCTGGGATTTAACTCAATTTCTGAAGGGAAACACACAACACAGTTCTCATGCATGGATCACACTCTGCTTTAGAGCAAGAAGCACACTCTTGCTTTCTAGATTTTCTAATACAGCAGGAAACGTGAGTGTGCTCAGAAGAAAAGAAAAGTGTTTCCTATACAAACGGACCATATCTAGTTCAACTCTGCTTGAAATTGATACAAAGCAAAGGTCCTCTAACATCCAATGCTTCTCAGTTAAGATGGAAACGTGTGAGCTTCGTGAATGATATAGTTCGTTTGAGCTGAAAAGTAACTGCCCTTACCTGGAAGGAGGAATTGCTTGTAGGAAGACTCAGAGCCTGGGATTTTACTCCATTTCTGAAGTGAAACACACAGCATAGTTCTCATCCATGGATCACACTCTGTTTTAGAGCAAGAAGCACGCTCTTGCTTTCTAGATTCTCTAATACAGCAGGGAACGTGAGTTTGCTGAGAAAAAAAGAACGGTGTTTCCTACACATACGTACCATATTAACCAACTCTGCTTCTGAAACTGATACAAGCACTGGCCTTCAAACATCCAATGCTTGTCAGTTAAGATGAGAAACGTGTGAGCTTCGTGAACGATATAGTTTGTTGAGCTGAAAAGTGACTGCCCTTACCAGAAACAAAGTCTTGTTTGTAGGAAGACACAGAGTCTGGGATTTAACACCATTTCTGATGGGAAACACACAACACAGTTCTCATCCATGCATCGATATCTGCTTTAGAGCAAGAAGCATGCTCTTGCTTTCTAGAGTCTCTAATCAGCAGGAAAAGTGAGTGTGCTCAGAAGAAAAGAATGGTGTTTCCTATACATACGGACCATATTTAGTTCAACTCTGCTTGAAATTGGTACAAAGCAAAGGTCCTCTAATATCCAATGCATCTAGTTAAGATGAGAAACTTGTGAGCTTCGTGAACGATGTAGTTCGTTTGAGCTGTAAAGTAACTGCCCTTACCTGAAACGAAGTCTTACTTGTAGGAACACTCAGAGCCAGGGATTTAACTCCATTTCTGAAGTGAAACACACAACAGAGTTCTCATCCTTTGATCACACTCTGCTTTAGAGCAAGAATCACGCAATAGCTTTCCAGAGTCTCTAAGACAACAGGAAACTTGAGTGTGCTGAGATCAAATGAACGGTGTTTCCTTCACATATGGACCATATCTAGTCCAAATCTGCTTCTGAAACTGATACAATGCACTGGATCTCTAACATTCAATGCTTTTCAGTTAAGATGAGAAACGTGTGAGCTTCATGACCGATGTAGTTCGTTTGAACTGAAAAGTGACTGCCCTTACTTGAAACGAAGGCTTGCTTGTAGGAAGACACAGAGCCATGGATATAACTCCATTTATGAAGGGAAACAAACAGCATAGTTTTCATGCATGGATCACACTCTGCTTTAGAGCAAGAAGCAGCTCTTGCTTTCTAGAGTTTCTAATACAACAGGAAACTTGAGTGTGCTCAGAACAAAAGAACGGTATTTTCTACACATACAGACCATATCTAGTTCAACTCTGCTTCTGAAACTGAAAGAAACCACATGTGCTCTAACATCCAATGCTTGTCAATTTAGAGGAGAAACGTGTGTGCTTCGTGATTGATGTAGTTTGTTTGAGCATAAAAGTGACTGCCCTTACCTGAAACGAATTCTTGCTTGTAGGAAGACACAGAGCCTGGGATTTAACTCCATTTCTGAAGGGAAACCCACAGCAGAGTTCTCATCCATTGATCACACTCTGGTTTAGAGCAAGAAGCATGCTCTTGCTTTCTAGAGTCTCTAAGACAGCAGGAAACGTGAGTGTGCTGAGAACAAAAGAACGTTGTTTCCTACACATAAGGACCATATCTAGTCCAACTCTGCTTCTGAAACTGATTCAAAGCACTGGTCCTCTAACATCCAATGCTTGGCAGTTAAGATGGGAAATTTGTTAGCTTCGTGAACGATGTAGTTCGTTTGAGCTGTAAAGTAACTGCCCTTACCTGAAAAGAAGTCTTCCTTGTAGGAGACTCAGAGCCTGGGATTTAACTCCATTTCTGAATGAAACACACAGCAGAGTTCTCATCCATTGATCACACTCTGCTTTAGAGCAAGAAGCACGCTCTTGATTTCTAGAGTCTCTAAGACAGCAAGAAACGTGAGTGTGCTGAGAACTAAAGAACAGTGTTTCCTACACATACGGACCATATCTAGTCAACTCTGCTTCTGAAACTGATACAAAGCACTGGTCCTCTAACATCTAATGCTTGCCAGTTAAGATGAGAAACGTGTGAGCTTCGTGACCGATGTAGTTCGTTTGAACTGAAAAGTGACTGCCCTTACTTGAAACGTAGTCTTGCTTGTAGGAAGACACAGAGCCTGGAATTTAACTCCATTTCTGAAGGGAAAAAACATCATAGTTTTCATGCATGGATCACACTCTGCTTTAGAGCAAGAAGCAGCTCTTGCTTTCTATAGTGTCTAATACAGCAGAAAACTTGAGTGTGCTCAGAACAAAAGAACGGTGTTTCCTACACATACGGACCATATCTAGTTCAACTCTGCTTCTGAAACTGAAAGAAACCACAGGTCCTCTAACATCCAATGCTTCTCAGTTAAGATGAGAAACGTGTGTGCTTCGTGAACGATGTAGTTCGTTTGAGCTGAAAAGTGACTGACCTTACCTGAAAAGAAGTCTTGCTTGTAGGAAGACACGGAGCCTGGGATTTAACTCCATTTGTGAAGTGAAACACAGAGCATAGTTCTCATCCATTGATCACACTCTGCTTTATAGCAAGAAGCATGCTCTTGCTTTCGAGAGTCTCTAATACAGCAGGAAACGTGAGTTTGCTGAGGAAAAAAAAGAATGGTGTTTCCTACACGTATGGACCATATTAGTCCAACTCTGCTTCTGTAACTGATACAAAGCACTGGCCTTCTAACATCCGATGCTTGTCAGTTAAGATGAGAAACGTGTGAACTTCATGAACGACGTAGTTCATTTGAGGTGAAAAGTGATTGCACCTACCTGAAACGAAGTCTTGCTTATAGGAAGACACAGAGCCTGGGATTTAACTCAATTTCTGAAGGGAAACACACAACACAGTTCTCATGCATGGATCACACTCTGCTTTAGAGCAAGAAGCACACTCTTGCTTTCTAGATTTTCTAATACAGCAGGAAATGTGAGTGTGCTCAGAAGAAAAGAAAAGTGTTTCCTATACAAACGGACCATATCTAGTTCAACTCTGCTTGAAATTGATACAAAGCAAAGGTCCTCTAACATCCAATGCTTCTCAGTTAAGATGGAAACGTGTGAGCTTCGTGAATGATATAGTTCGTTTGAGCTGAAAAGTAACTGCCCTTACCTGGAAGGAGGAATTGCTTGTAGGAAGACTCAGAGCCTGGGATTTTACTCCATTTCTGAAGTGAAACACACAGCATAGTTCTCATCCATGGATCACACTCTGTTTTAGAGCAAGAAGCACGCTCTTGCTTTCTAGATTCTCTAATACAGCAGGGAACGTGAGTTTGCTGAGAAAAAAAGAACGGTGTTTCCTACACATACGTACCATATTAACCAACTCTGCTTCTGAAACTGATACAAGCACTGGCCTTCAAACATCCAATGCTTGTCAGTTAAGATGAGAAATGTGTGAGCTTCGTGAACGATATAGTTTGTTGAGCTGAAAAGTGACTGCCCTTACCAGAAACAAAGTCTTGTTTGTAGGAAGACACAGAGTCTGGGATTTAACACCATTTCTGATGGGAAACACACAACACAGTTCTCATCCATGCATCGAAATCTGCTTTAGAGCAAGAAGCATGCTCTTGCTTTCTAGAGTCTCTAATCAGCAGGAAAAGTGAGTGTGCTCAGAAGAAAAGAATGGTGTTTCCTATACATACGGACCATATTTAGTTCAACTCTGCTTGAAATTGGTACAAAGCAAAGGTCCTCTAATATCCAATGCATCTAGTTAAGATGAGAAACTTGTGAGCTTCGTGAACGATGTAGTTCGTTTGAGCTGTAAAGTAACTGCCCTTACCTGAAACGAAGTCTTACTTGTAGGAACACTCAGAGCCAGGGATTTAACTCCATTTCTGAAGTGAAACACACAACAGAGTTCTCATCCTTTGATCACACTCTGCTTTAGAGCAAGAATCACGCAATAGCTTTCCAGAGTCTCTAAGACAACAGGAAACTTGAGTGTGCTGAGATCAAATGAACGGTGTTTCCTTCACATATGGACCATATCTAGTCCAAATCTGCTTCTGAAACTGATACAATGCACTGGTTCTCTAACATTCAATGCTTTTCAGTTAAGATGAGAAACGTGTGAGCTTCATGACCGATGTAGTTCGTTTGAACTGAAAAGTGACTGCCCTTACTTGAAACGAAGGCTTGCTTGTAGGAAGACACAGAGCCAGGGATATAACTCCATTTATGAAGGGAAACAAACAGCATAGTTTTCATGCATGGATCACACTCTGCTTTAGAGCAAGAAGCAGCTCTTGCTTTCTAGAGTTTCTAATACAACAGGAAACTTGAGTGTGCTCAGAACAAAAGAACGGTATTTTCTACACATACAGACCATATCTAGTTCAACTCTGCTTCTGAAACTGAAAGAAACCACATGTGCTCTAACATCCAATGCTTGTCAATTTAGAGGAGAAACGTGTGTGCTTTGTGATTGATGTAGTTTGTTTGAGCATAAAAGTGACTGCCCTTACCTGAAACGAATTCTTGCTTGTAGGAAGACACAGAGCCTGGGATTTAACTCCATTTCTGAAGGGAAACCCACAGCAGAGTTCTCATCCATTGATCACACTCTGGTTTAGAGCAAGAAGCATGCTCTTGCTTTCTAGAGTCTCTAAGACAGCAGGAAACGTGAGTGTGCTGAGAACAAAAGAACGTTGTTTCCTACACATAAGGACCATATCTAGTCCAACTCTGCTTCTGAAACAGATTCAAAGCACTGGTCCTCTAACATCCAATGCTTGGCAGTTAAGATGGGAAATTTGTTAGCTTCGTGAACGATGTAGTTCGTTTGAGCTGTAAAGTAACTGCCCTTACCTGAAAAGAAGTCTTCCTTGTAGGAGACTCAGAGCCTGGGATTTAACTCCATTTCTGAATGAAACACACAGCAGAGTTCTCATCCATTGATCACACTCTGCTTTAGAGCAAGAAGCACGCTCTTGGTTTCTAGAGTCTCTAAGACAGCAAGAAACGTGAGTGTGCTGAGAACAAAAGAACAGTGTTTCCTACACATACGGACCATATCTAGTCAACTCTGCTTCTGAAACTGATACAAAGCACTGGTCCTCTAACATCTAATGCTTGCCAGTTAAGATGAGAAACGTGTGAGCTTCGTGACCGATGTAGTTCGTTTGAACTGAAAAGTGACTGCCCTTACTTGAAACGTAGTCTTGCTTGTAGGAAGACACAGAGCCTGGAATTTAACTCCATTTCTGAAGGGAAAAAACATCATAGTTTTCATGCATGGATCACACTCTGCTTTAGAGCAAGAAGCAGCTCTTGCTTTCTATAGTGTCTAATACAGCAGAAAACTTGAGTGTGCTCAGAACAAAAGAACGGTGTTTCCTACACATACGGACCATATCTAGTTCAACTCTGCTTCTGAAACTGAAAGAAACCACAGGTCCTCTAACATCCAATGCTTCTCAGTTAAGATGAGAAACGTGTGTGCTTCGTGAACGATGTAGTTCGTTTGAGCTGAAAAGTGACTGACCTTACCTGAAAAGAAGTCTTGCTTGTAGGAAGACACGGAGCCTGGGATTTAACTCCATTTGTGAAGTGAAAGACAGAGCATAGTTCTCATCCATTGATCACACTCTGCTTTATAGCAAGAAGCATGCTCTTGCTTTCCAGAGTCTCTAATAAAGCAGGAAACGTGAGTTTGCTGAGAAAAAAAAGAACGGTGTTTCCTACACGTATGGACCATATTAGTCCAACTCTGCTTCTGTAACTGATACAAAGCACTGGCCTTCTAACATCCGATGCTTGTCAGTTAAGATGAGAAACGTGTGAACTTCATGAACGACGTAGTTCATTTGAGGTGAAAAGTGATTGCACCTACCTGAAACGAAGTCTTGCTTATAGGAAGACACAGAGCCTGGGATTTAACTCAATTTCTGAAGGGAAACACACAACACAGTTCTCATGCATGGATCACACTCTGCTTTAGAGCAAGAAGCACACTCTTGATTTCTAGATTTTCTAATACAGCAGGAAACGTGAGTGTGCTCAGAAGAAAAGAAAAGTGTTTCCTATACAAACGGACCATATCTAGTTCAACTCTGCTTGAAATTGATACAAAGCAAAGGTCCTCTAACATCCAATGCTTCTCAGTTAAGATGGAAACGTGTGAGCTTCGTGAATGATATAGTTCGTTTGAGCTGAAAAGTAACTGCCCTTACCTGGAAGGAGGAATTGCTTGTAGGAAGACTCAGAGCCTGGGATTTTACTCCATTTCTGAAGTGAAACACACAGCATAGTTCTCATCCATGGATCACACTCTGTTTTAGAGCAAGAAGCACGCTCTTGCTTTCTAGATTCTCTAATACAGCAGGGAACGTGAGTTTGCTGAGAAAAAAAGAACGGTGTTTCCTACACATACGTACCATATTAACCAACTCTGCTTCTGAAACTGATACAAGCACTGGCCTTCAAACATCCAATGCTTGTCAGTTAAGATGAGAAACGTGTGAGCTTCGTGAACGATATAGTTTGTTGAGCTGAAAAGTGACTGCCCTTACCAGAAACAAAGTCTTGTTTGTAGGAAGACACAGAGTCTGGGATTTAACACCATTTCTGATGGGAAACACACAACACAGTTCTCATCCATGCATCGAAATCTGCTTTAGAGCAAGAAGCATGCTCTTGCTTTCTAGAGTCTCTAATCAGCAGGAAAAGTGAGTGTGCTCAGAAGAAAAGAATGGTGTTTCCTATACATACGGACCATATTTAGTTCAACTCTGCTTGAAATTGGTACAAAGCAAAGGTCCTCTAATATCCAATGCATCTAGTTAAGATGAGAAACTTGTGAGCTTTGTGAACGATGTAGTTCGTTTGAGCTGTAAAGTAACTGCCCTTACCTTAAACGAAGTATTACTTGTAGGAACACTCAGAGCCAGGGATATAACTCCATTTATGAAGGGAAACAAACAGCATAGTTTTCATGCATGGATCACACTCTGCTTTAGAGCAAGAAGCAGCTCTTGCTTTCTAGAGTTTCTAATACAACAGGAAACTTGAGTGTGCTCAGAACAAAAGAACGGTATTTTCTACACATACAGACCATATCTAGTTCAACTCTGCTTCTGAAACTGAAAGAAACCACATGTGCTCTAACATCCAATGCTTGTCAATTTAGAGGAGAAACGTGTGTGCTTCGTGATTGATGTACTTGGTTTGAGCTGAAAAGTGACTGCCCTTACCCGAAAAGGAGTCTTGCTTGTAGGAAGACACAGAGCCTAGGATTTAACTCCATTTCTGAAGGGAAACTCACAGCAGAGTTCTCATCCATGGATCACACTCTGCTTTAGAGCAAGAAGCACCCTCATGCTTTCTAGATTCTCTAATACATCAGGAAACGTGAGTGTGCTCAGAAGAAAAGAACGTTGTTTCCTACACATAAGGACCATATCTAGTCCAACTCTGCTTCTGAAACTGATTCAAAGCACTGGTCCTCTAACATCCAAGGCTTGGCAGTTAAGATGTGAAATTTGTTAGCTTCGTGAACGATGTAGTTCGTTTGAGCTGTAAAGTAACGGCCCTTACCTGAAAAGAAGTCTTCCTTGTAGGAAGACTCAGAGCCTGGGATTTAACTCCATTTCTGAATGAAACACACAGCAGAGTTCTCATCCATTGATCACACTCTGCTTTAGAGCAAGAAGCACGCTCTTGCTTTCTAGAGTCTCTAAGACAGCAAGAAACGTGAGTGTGCTGAGAACAAAAGAACAGTGTTTCCTACACATACGGACCATATCTAGTCCAACTCTGCTTCTGAAACTGATACAAAGCACTGGTCCTCTAACATCTAATGCTTGCCAGTTAAGATGGGAAACTTGTCAGCTTCGTGAACGATGCCGTTCGTTTGAGCTGAAAAGTGACTGCCCTTACCTGAAACGAAGTCTTGCTTGTAGGAAGACACAGAGCCTGGGATTTAACTCCATTTCTGAAGTTAAACACATCATAGTTCTCATCCATGGATCACACTCAGCTTTAGAGCAAGAAGCACACTCTTGCTTTCTAGATTCTCTAATACAGCAGGAAGCATGAGTGTGCTGAGAACAAATGAACGGTGTTTCCTACACATACGGACCATATCTAGTCCAACTCTGCTTCTGAAAATGATACAAAGTACTGCTTCTCTAACATTCAATGCTTCTCGGTTAAGATGAGAAACGTGTGAGCTTCGTGACCGATGTAGTTCGTTTGAACTGAAAAGTGACTGCCCTTACTTGAAACGTAGTCTTGCTTGTAGGAAGACACAGAGCCTGGAATTTAACTCCATTTCTGAAGGGAAAAAACATCATAGTTTTCATGCATGGATCACACTCTGCTTTAGAGCAAGAAGCAGCTCTTGCTTTCTATAGTGTCTAATACAGCAGAAAACTTGAGTGTGCTCAGAACAAAAGAACGGTGTTTCCTACACATACGGACCATATCTAGTTCAACTCTGCTTCTGAAACTGAAAGAAACCACAGGTCCTCTAACATCCAATGCTTCTCAGTTAAGATGAGAAACGTGTGTGCTTCGTGAACGATGTAGTTCGTTTGAGCTGAAAAGTGACTGACCTTACCTGAAAAGAAGTCTTGCTTGTAGGAAGACACGGAGCCTGGGATTTAACTCCATTTGTGAAGTGAAACACAGAGCATAGTTCTCACCCATTGATCACACTCTGCTTTATAGCAAGAAGCATGCTCTTGCTTTCGAGAGTCTCTAATACAGCAGGAAACGTGAGTTTGCTGAGAAAAAAAAGAACGGTGTTTCCTACACGTATGGACCATATTAGTCCAACTCTGCTTCTGTAACTGATACAAAGCACTGGCCTTCTAACATCCGATGCTTGTCAGTTAAGATGAGAAACGTGTGAACTTCATGAACGACGTAGTTCATTTGAGGTGAAAAGTGATTGCACCTACCTGAAACGAAGTCTTGCTTATAGGAAGACACAGAGCCTGGGATTTAACTCAATTTCTGAAGGGAAACACACAACACAGTTCTCATGCATGGATCACACTCTGCTTTAGAGCAAGAAGCACACTCTTGCTTTCTAGATTTTCTAATACAGCAGGAAACGTGAGTGTGCTCAGAAGAAAAGAAAAGTGTTTCCTATACAAACGGACCATATCTAGTTCAACTCTGCTTGAAATTGATACAAAGCAAAGGTCCTCTAACATCCAATGCTTCTCAGTGAAGATGGAAACGTGTGAGCTTCGTGAATGATATAGTTCGTTTGAGCTGAAAAGTAACTGCCCTTACCTGGAAGGAGGAATTGCTTGTAGGAAGACTCAGAGCCTGGGATTTTACTCCATTTCTGAAGTGAAACACACAGCATAGTTCTCATCCATGGATCACACTCTGTTTTAGAGCAAGAAGCACGCTCTTGCTTTCTAGATTCTCTAATACAGCAGGGAACGTGAGTTTGCTGAGAAAAAAAGAACGGTGTTTCCTACACATACGTACCATATTAACCAACTCTGCTTCTGAAACTGATACAAGCACTGGCCTTCAAACATCCAATGCTTGTCAGTTAAGATGAGAAACGTGTGAGCTTCGTGAACGATATAGTTTGTTGAGCTGAAAAGTGACTGCCCTTACCAGAAACAAAGTCTTGTTTGTAGGAAGACACAGAGTCTGGGATTTAACACCATTTCTGATGGGAAACACACAACACAGTTCTCATCCATGCATCGAAATCTGCTTTAGAGCAAGAAGCATGCTCTTGCTTTCTAGAGTCTCTAATCAGCAGGAAAAGTGAGTGTGCTCGGAAGAAAAGAATGGTGTTTCCTATACATACGGACCATATTTAGTTCAACTCTGCTTGAAATTGGTACAAAGCAAAGGTCCTCTAATATCCAATGCATCTAGTTAAGATGAGAAACTTGTGAGCTTCGTGAACGATGTAGTTCGTTTGAGCTGTAAAGTAACTGCCCTTACCTGAAACGAAGTCTTACTTGTAGGAACACTCAGAGCCAGGGATTTAACTCCATTTCTGAAGTGAAACACACAACAGAGTTCTCATCCTTTGATCACACTCTGCTTTAGAGCAAGAATCACGCAATAGCTTTCCAGAGTCTCTAAGACAACAGGAAACTTGAGTGTGCTGAGATCAAATGAACGGTGTTTCCTTCACATATGGACCATATCTAGTCCAAATCTGCTTCTGAAACTGATACAATGCACTGGTTCTCTAACATTCAATGCTTTTCAGTTAAGATGAGAAACGTGTGAGCTTCATGACCGATGTAGTTCGTTTGAACTGAAAAGTGACTGCCCTTACTTGAAACGAAGGCTTGCTTGTAGGAAGACACAGAGCCAGGGATATAACTCCATTTATGAAGGGAAACAAACAGCATAGTTTTCATGCATGGATCACACTCTGCTTTAGAGCAAGAAGCAGCTCTTGCTTTCTAGAGTTTCTAATACAACAGGAAACTTGAGTGTGCTCAGAACAAAAGAACGGTATTTTCTACACATACAGACCATATCTAGTTCAACTCTGCTTCTGAAACTGAAAGAAACCACATGTGCTCTAACATCCAATGCTTGTCAATTTAGAGGAGAAACGTGTGTGCTTCGTGATTGATGTACTTGGTTTGAGCTGAAAAGTGACTGCCCTTACCCGAAAAGGAGTCTTGCTTGTAGGAAGACACAGAGCCTAGGATTTAACTCCATTTCTGAAGGGAAACACACAGCAGAGTTCTCATCCATGGATCACACTCTGCTTTAGAGCAAGAAGCACCCTCATGCTTTCTAGATTCTCTAATACATCAGGAAAGGTGAGTGTGCTCAGAAGAAAAGAACGTTGTTTCCTACACATAAGGACCATATCTAGTCCAACTCTGCTTCTGAAACTGATTCAAAGCACTGGTCCTCTAACATCCAAGGCTTGGCAGTTAAGATGTGAAATTTGTTAGCTTCGTGAACGATGTAGTTCGTTTGAGCTGTAAAGTAACGGCCCTTACCTGAAAAGAAGTCTTCCTTGTAGGAAGACTCAGAGCCTGGGATTTAACTCCATTTCTGAATGAAACACACAGCAGAGTTCTCATCCATTGATCACACTCTGCTTTAGAGCAAGAAGCACGCTCTTGCTTTCTAGAGTCTCTAAGACAGCAAGAAACGTGAGTGTGCTGAGAACAAAAGAACAGTGTTTCCTACACATACGGACCATATCTAGTCCAACTCTGCTTCTGAAACTGATACAAAGCACTGGTCCTCTAACATCTAATGCTTGCCAGTTAAGATGGGAAACTTGTCAGCTTCGTGAACGATGCCGTTCGTTTGAGCTGAAAAGTGACTGCCCTTACCTGAAACGAAGTCTTGCTTGTAGGAAGACACAGAGCCTGGGATTTAACTCCATTTCTGAAGTTAAACACATCATAGTTCTCATCCATGGATCACACTCAGCTTTAGAGCAAGAAGCACACTCTTGCTTTCTAGATTCTCTAATACAGCAGGAAGCATGAGTGTGCTGAGAACAAATGAACGGTGTTTCCTACACATACGGACCATATCTAGTCCAACTCTGCTTCTGAAAATGATACAAAGTACTGCTTCTCTAACATTCAATGCTTCTCGGTTAAGATGAGAAACGTGTGAGCTTCGTGACCGATGTAGTTCGTTTGAACTGAAAAGTGACTGCCCTTACTTGAAACGTAGTCTTGCTTGTAGGAAGACACAGAGCCTGGAATTTAACTCCATTTCTGAAGGGAAAAAACATCATAGTTTTCATGCATGGATCACACTCTGCTTTAGAGCAAGAAGCAGCTCTTGCTTTCTATAGTGTCTAATACAGCAGGAAACTTGAGTGTGCTCAGAACAAAAGAACGGTGTTTCCTACACATACGGACCATATCTAGTTCAACTCTGCTTCTGAAACTGAAAGAAACCACAGGTCCTGTAACATCCAAAGCTTCTCAGTTAAGATGAGAAACGTGTGTGCTTCGTGAACGATGTAGTTCGTTTGAGCTGAAAAGTGACTGACCTTACCTGAAAAGAAGTCTTGCTTGTAGGAAGACACGGAGCCTGGGATTTAACTCCATTTGTGAAGTGAAACACAGAGCATAGTTCTCATCCATTGATCACACTCTGCTTTATAGCAAGAAGCATGCTCTTGCTTTTGAGAGTCTCTAATACAGCAGGAAACGTGAGTTTGCTGAGAAAAAAAAGAACGGTGTTTCCTACACGTATGGACCATATTAGTCCAACTCTGCTTCTGTAACTGATACAAAGCACTGGCCTTCTAACATCCGATGCTTGTCAGTTAAGATGAGAAACGTGTGAACTTCATGAACGACGTAGTTCATTTGAGGTGAAAAGTGATTGCACCTACCTGAAACGAAGTCTTGCTTATAGGAAGACACAGAGCCTGGGATTTAACTCAATTTCTGAAGGGAAACACACAACACAGTTCTCATGCATGGATCACACTCTGCTTTAGAGCAAGAAGCACACTCTTGCTTTCTAGATTTTCTAATACAGCAGGAAACGTGAGTGTGCTCAGAAGAAAAGAAAAGTGTTTCCTATACAAACGGACCATATCTAGTTCAACTCTGCTTGAAATTGATACAAAGCAAAGGTCCTCTAACATCCAATGCTTCTCAGTGAAGATGGAAACGTGTGAGCTTCGTGAATGATATAGTTCGTTTGAGCTGAAAAGTAACTGCCCTTACCTGGAAGGAGGAATTGCTTGTAGGAAGACTCAGAGCCTGGGATTTTACTCCATTTCTGAAGTGAAACACACAGCATAGTTCTCATCCATGGATCACACTCTGTTTTAGAGCAAGAAGCACGCTCTTGCTTTCTAGATTCTCTAATACAGCAGGGAACGTGAGTTTGCTGAGAAAAAAAGAACGGTGTTTCCTACACATACGTACCATATTAACCAACTCTGCTTCTGAAACTGATACAAGCACTGGCCTTCAAACATCCAATGCTTGTCAGTTAAGATGAGAAACGTGTGAGCTTCGTGAACGATATAGTTTGTTGAGCTGAAAAGTGACTGCCCTTACCAGAAACAAAGTCTTGTTTGTAAGAAGACACAGAGTCTGGGATTTAACACCATTTCTGATGGGAAACACACAACACAGTTCTCATCCATGCATCGAAATCTGCTTTAGAGCAAGAAGCATGCTCTTGCTTTCTAGAGTCTCTAATCAGCAGGAAAAGTGAGTGTGCTCAGAAGAAAAGAATGGTGTTTCCTATACATACGGACCATATTTAGTTCAACTCTGCTTGAAATTGGTACAAAGCAAAGGTCCTCTAATATCCAATGCATCTAGTTAAGATGAGAAACTTGTGAGCTTCGTGAACGATGTAGTTCGTTTGAGCTGTAAAGTAACTGCCCTTACCTGAAACGAAGTCTTACTTGTAGGAACACTCAGAGCCAGGGATTTAACTCCATTTCTGAAGTGAAACACACAACAGAGTTCTCATCCTTTGATCACACTCTGCTTTAGAGCAAGAATCACGCAATAGCTTTCCAGAGTCTCTAAGACAACAGGAAACTTGAGTGTGCTGAGATCAAATGAACGGTGTTTCCTACACATACGGACCATATCTAGTCCAACTCTGCTTCTGAAAATGATACAAAGTACTGCTTCTCTAACATTCAATGCTTCTCGGTTAAGATGAGAAACGTGTGAGCTTCGTGACCGATGTAGTTCGTTTGAACTGAAAAGTGACTGCCCTTACTTGACACGTAGTCTTGCTTGTAGGAAGACACAGAGCCTGGAATTTAACTCCATTTCTGAAAGGAAACAAACAGCATAGTTTTCATGCATGGATCACACTCTGCTTTAGAGCAAGAAGCAGCTCTTGCTTTCTATAGTGTCTAATACAGCAGGAAACTTGAGTGTGCTCAGAACAAAAGAACGGTGTTTCCTACACGTATGGACCATATTAGTCCAACTCTGCTTCTGTAACTGATACAAAGCACTGGCCTTCTAACATCCGATGCTTGTCAGTTAAGATGAGAAATGTGTGAACTTCATGAACGACGTAGTTCATTTGAGGTGAAAAGTGATTGCACCTACCTGAAACGAAGTCTTGCTTGTAGGAAGACACAGAGCCTGGGATTTAACTCCATTTCTGAAGGAAAACATAGAACACTGTTCTCATGCATGGATCACACTCTGCTTTAGAGCAAGAAGCACACTCTTGCTTTCTAGATTTTCTAATACAGCAGGAAACGTGAGTGTGCTCAGAAGAAAAGAAAAGTTTTTCCTATACAAACGGACCATATCTAGTTCAACTCTGCTTGAAATTGATACAAAGCAAAGGTCCTCTAACATCCAATGCTTCTCAGTTAAGATGGAAACGTGTGAGCTTCGTGAATGATATAGTTCGTTTGAGCTGAAAAGTAACTGCCCTTACCTGGAAGGAGGAATTGCTTGTAGGAAGACTCAGAGCCTGGGATTTTACTCCATTTCTGAAGTGAAACACACAGCATAGTTCTCATCCATGGATCACACTCTGTTTTAGAGCAAGAAGCACGCTCTTGCTTTCTAGATTCTCTAATACAGCAGGGAACGTGAGTTTGCTGAGAAAAAAAGAACGGTGTTTCCTACACATACGTACCATATTAGCCAACTCTGCTTCTGAAACTGATACAAGCACTGGCCTTCAACCATCCAATGCTTGTCAGTTAAGATGAGAAACGTGTGAGCTTCGTGAACGTTGTAGTTTGTTGAGCTGAAAAGTGACTGCCCTTACCAGAAACAAAGTCTTGTTTGTAGGAAGACACAGAGTCTGGGATTTAACACCATTTCTGATGGGAAACACACAACACATTTCTCATCCATGCATCGAAATCTGCTTTAGAGCAAGAAGCATGCTCTTGCTTTCTAGAGTCTCTAATCAGCAGGAAAAGTGAGTGTGCTCAGAAGAAAAGAATGGTGTTTCCTATACATACGGACCATATTTAGTTCAACTCTGCTTGAAATTGGTACAAAGCAAAGGTCCTCTAATATCCAATGCATCTAGTTAAGATGAGAAACTTGTGAGCTTCGTGAACGATGTAGTTCGTTTGAGCTGTAAAGTAACTGCCCTTACCTGAAACGAAGTCTTACTTGTAGGAACACTCAGAGCCAGGGATTTAACTCCATTTCTGAAGTGAAACACACAACAGAGTTCTCATCCTTTGATCACACTCTGCTTTAGAGCAAGAATCACGCAATAGCTTTCCAGAGTCTCTAAGACAACAGGAAACTTGAGTGTGCTGAGATCAAATGAACGGTGTTTCCTTCACATATGGACCATATCTAGTCCAACTCTGCTTCTGAAACTGATACAATGCACTGGTTCTCTAACATTCAATGCTTTTCAGTTAAGATGAGAAACGTGTGAGCTTCATGACCGATGTAGTTCGTTTGAACTGAAAAGTGACTGCCCTTACTTGAAACGAAGGCTTGCTTGTAGGAAGACACAGAGCCATGGATATAACTCCATTTATGAAGGGAAACAAACAGCATAGTTTTCATGCATGGATCACACTCTGCTTTAGAGCAAGAAGCAGCTCTTGCTTTCTAGAGTTTCTAATACAACAGGAAACTTGAGTGTGCTCAGAACAAAAGAACGGTATTTTCTACACATACAGACCATATCTAGTTCAACTCTGCTTCTGAAACTGAAAGAAACCACATGTGCTCTAACATCCAATGCTTGTCAATTTAGAGGAGAAACGTGTGTGCTTCGTGATTGATGTACTTGGTTTGAGCTGAAAAGTGACTGCCCTTACCCGAAAAGGAGTCTTGCTTGTAGGAAGACACAGAGCCTAGGATTTAACTCCATTTCTGAAGGGAAACACACAGCAGAGTTCTCATCCATGGATCACACTCTGCTTTAGAGCAAGAAGCACCCTCATGCTTTCTAGATTCTCTAATACATCAGGAAACGTGAGTGTGCTCAGAAGAAAAGAACGTTGTTTCCTACACATAAGGACCATATCTAGTCCAACTCTGCTTCTGAAACTGATTCAAAGCACTGGTCCTCTAACATCCAAGGCTTGGCAGTTAAGATGGGAAATTTGTTAGCTTCGTGAACGATGTAGTTCGTTTGAGCTGTAAAGTAACGGCCCTTACCTGAAAAGAAGTCTTCCTTGTAGGAAGACTCAGAGCCTGGGATTTAACTCCATTTCTGAATGAAACACACAGCAGAGTTCTCATCCATTGATCACACTCTGCTTTAGAGCAAGAAGCACGCTCTTGCTTTCTAGAGTCTCTAAGACAGCAAGAAACGTGAGTGTGCTGAGAACAAAAGAACAGTGTTTCCTACACATACGGACCATATCTAGTCCAAATCTGCTTCTGAAACTGATACAAAGCACTGGTCCTCTAACATCTAATGCTTGCCAGTTAAGATGGGAAACTTGTCAGCTTCGTGAACGATGCCGTTCGTTTGAGCTGAAAAGTGACTGCCCTTACCTGAAACGAAGTCTTGCTTGTAGGAAGACACAGAGCCTGGGATTTAACTCCATTTCTGAAGTTAAACACATCATAGTTCTCATCCATGGATCACACTCAGCTTTAGAGCAAGAAGCACACTCTTGCTTTCTAGATTCTCTAATACAGCAGGAAGCATGAGTGTGCTGAGAACAAATGAACGGTGTTTCCTACACATACGGACCATATCTAGTCCAACTCTGCTTCTGAAAATGATACAAAGTACTGCTTCTCTAACATTCAATGCTTCTCGGTTAAGATGAGAAACGTGTGAGCTTCGTGACCGATGTAGTTCGTTTGAACTGAAAAGTGACTGCCCTTACTTGACACGTAGTCTTGCTTGTAGGAAGACACAGAGCCTGGAATTTAACTCCATTTCTGAAAGGAAACAAACAGCATAGTTTTCATGCATGGATCACACTCTGCTTTAGAGCAAGAAGCAGCTCTTGCTTTCTATAGTGTCTAATACAGCAGGAAACTTGAGTGTGCTCAGAACAAAAGAACGGTGTTTCCTACACATACGGACCATATCTAGTTCAACTCTGCTTCTGAAAAGGAAAGAAACCACAGGTCCTCTAACATCCAATGCTTCTCAGTTAAGATGAGAAACGTGTGTGCTTCGTGAACGAAGTAGTTCGTTTGAGCTGAAAAGTGACTGACCTTACCTGAAAAGAAGTCTTGCTTGTAGGAAGACACGGAGCCTGGGATTTAACTCCATTTGTGAAGTGAAACACACAGCATAGTTCTCATCCATTGATCACACTCTGCTTTATAGCAAGAAGCATGCTCTTGCTTTCCAGAGTCTCTAATACAGAGGGAAACGTGAGTTTGCTGAGAAAAAAAGAACGGTGTTTCCTACACGTATGGACCATATTAGTCCAACTCTGCTTCTGTAACTGATACAAAGCACTGGCCTTCTAACATCCGATGCTTGTCAGTTAAGATGAGAAACGTGTGAACTTCATGAACGACGTAGTTCATTTGAGGTGAAAAGTGATTGCACCTACCTGAAACGAAGTCTTGCTTGTAGGAAGACACAGAGCCTGGGATTTAACTCCATTTCTGAAGGGAAACACAGAACACAGTTCTCATGCATGGATCACACTCTGCTTTAGAGCAAGAAGCACACTCTTGCTTTCTAGATTTTCTAATACAGCAGGAAACGTGAGTGTGCTCAGAAGAAAAGAAAAGTGTTTCCTATACAAACGGACCATATCTAGTTCAACTCTGCTTGAAATTGATACAAAGCAAAGGTCCTCTAACATCCAATGCTTCTCAGTTAAGATGGAAACGTGTGAGCTTCGTGAATGATATAGTTCGTTTGAGCTGAAAAGTAACTGCCCTTACCTGGAAGGAGGAATTGCTTGTAGGAAGACTCAGAGCCTGGGATTTTACTCCATTTCTGAAGTGAAACACACAGCATAGTTCTCATCCATGGATCACACTCTGTTTTAGAGCAAGAAGCACGCTCTTGCTTTCTAGATTCTCTAATACAGCAGGGAACGTGAGTTTGCTGAGAAAAAAAGAACGGTGTTTCCTACACATATGTACCATATTAGCCAACTCTGCTTCTGAAACTGATACAAGCACTGGCCTTCAAACATCCAATGCTTGTCAGTTAAGATGAGAAACGTGTGAGCTTCATGAACGTTATAGTTTGTTGAGCTGAAAAGTGACTGCCCTTACCAGAAACAAAGTCTTGTTTGTAGGAAGACACAGAGTCTGGGATTTAACACCATTTCTGATGGGAAACACACAACACAGTTCTCATCCATGCATCGAAATCTGCTTTAGAGCAAGAAGCATGCTCTTGCTTTCTAGAGTCTCTAATCAGCAGGAAAAGTGAGTGTGCTCAGAAGAAAAGAATGGTGTTTCCTATACATACGGACCATATTTAGTTCAACTCTGCTTGAAATTGGTACAAAGCAAAGGTCCTCTAATATCCAATGCATCTAGTTAAGATGAGAAACTTGTGAGCTTCGTGAACGATGTAGTTCGTTTGAGCTGTAAAGTAACTGCCCTTACCTGAAACGAAGTCTTACTTGTAGGAACACTCAGAGCCAGGGATTTAACTCCATTTCTGAAGTGAAACACACAACAGAGTTCTCATCCTTTGATCACACTCTGCTTTAGAGCAAGAATCACGCAATAGCTTTCCAGAGTCTCTAAGACAACAGGAAACTTGAGTGTGCTGAGATCAAATGAACGGAGTTTCCTTCACATATGGACCATATCTAGTCCAAATCTGCTTCTGAAACTGATACAATGCACTGGTTCTCTAACATTCAATGCTTTTCAATTAAGATGAGAAACGTGTGAGCTTCATGACCGATGTAGTTCGTTTGAACTGAAAAGTGACTGCCCTTACTTGAAACGAAGGCTTGCTTGTAGGAAGACACAGAGCCAGGGATATAACTCCATTTATGAAGGGAAACAAACAGCATAGTTTTCATGCATGGATCACACTCTGCTTTAGAGCAAGAAGCAGCTCTTGCTTTCTAGAGTTTCTAATACAACAGGAAACTTGAGTGTGCTCAGAACAAAAGAACGGTATTTTCTACACATACAGACCATATCTAGTTCAACTCTGCTTCTGAAACTGAAAGAAACCACATGTGCTCTAACATCCAATGCTTGTCAATTTAGAGGAGAAACGTGTGTGCTTCGTGATTGATGTACTTGGTTTGAGCTGAAAAGTGACTGCCCTTACCCGAAAAGGAGTCTTGCTTGTAGGAAGACACAGAGCCTAGGATTTAACTCCATTTGTGAAGTGAAACACACAGCAGAGTTCTCATCCATGGATCACACTCTGCTTTAGAGCAAGAAGCACCCTCATGCTTTCTAGATTCTCTAATACAGCAGGGAACGTGAGTTTGCTGAGAAAAAAAGAACGGTGTTTCCTACACATACGTACCATATTAGCCAACTCTGCTTCTGAAACTGATACAAGCACTGGCCTTCAAACATCCAATGCTTGTCAGTTAAGATGAGAAACGTGTGAGCTTCGTGAACGTTATAGTTTGTTGAGCTGAAAAGTGACTGCCCTTACCAGAAACAAAGTCTTGTTTGTAGGAAGACACAGAGTCTGGGATTTAACACCATTTCTGATGGGAAACACACAACACAGTTCTCATCCATGCATCGAAATCTGCTTTAGAGCAAGAAGCACCCTCATGCTTTCTAGATTCTCTAATACATCAGGAAAAGTGAGTGTGCTCAGAAGAAAAGAACGTTGTTTCCTACACATAAGGACCATATCTAGTCCAACTCTGCTTCTGAAACTGATTCAAAGCACTGGTCCTCTAACATCCAAGGCTTGGCAGTTAAGATGGGAAATTTGTTAGCTTCGTGAACGATGTAGTTCGTTTGAGCTGTAAAGTAACGGCCCTTACCTGAAAAGAATTCTTCCTTGTAGGAAGACTCAGAGCCTGGGATTTAACTCCATTTCTGAATGAAACACACAGCAGAGTTCTCATCCATTGATCACACTCTGCTTTAGAGCAAGAAGCACGCTCTTGCTTTCTAGAGTCTCTAAGACAGCAAGAAACGTGAGTGTGCTGAGAACAAAAGAACAGTGTTTCCTACACATACGGACCATATCTAGTCCAACTCTGCTTCTGAAACTGATACAAAGCACTGGTCCTCTAACATCTAATGCTTGCCAGTTAAGATGGGAAACTTGTCAGCTTTGTGAACGATGCCGTTCGTTTGAGCTGAAAAGTGACTGCCCTTACCTGAAACGAAGTCTTGCTTGTAGGAAGACACAGAGCCTGGAATTTAACTCCATTTCTGAAAGGAAACAAACAGCATAGTTTTCATGCATGGATCACACTCTGCTTTGGAGCAAGAAGCAGCTCTTGCTTTCTATAGTGTCTAATACAGCAGGAAACTTGAGTGTGCTGAGAACAAAAGAACGGTGTTTCCTACACATACGGACCATATCTAGTCCAACTCTGCTTCTGAAAATGATACAAAGTACTGCTTCTCTAACATTCAATGCTTCTCGGTTAAGATGAGAAACGTGTGAGCTTCGTGACCGATGTAGTTCGTTTGAACTGAAAAGTGACTGCCCTTACTTAAAACGTAGTCTTGCTTGTAGGAAGACACAGAGCCTGGAATTTAACTCCATTTCTGAAAGGAAACAAACAGCATAGTTTTCATGCATGGATCACACTCTGCTTTAGAGCAAGAAGCAGCTCTTGCTTTCTATAGTGTCTAATACAGCAGGAAACTTGAGTGTGCGCAGAACAAAAGAACGGTGTTTCCTACACATACGGACCATATCTAGTTCAACTCTGCTTCTGAAACTGAAAGAAACCACAGGTCCTCTAACATCCAATGCTTCTCAGTTAAGATGAGAAACGCGTGTGCTTCGTGAACGATGTAGTTCGTTTGAGCTGAAAAGTGACTGACCTTACCTCAAAAGAAGTCTTGCTTGTAGGAAGACACAGAGCCTGGGATTTAACTCCATTTGTGAAGTGAAACACACAGCATAGTTCTCATCCATTGATCACACTCTGCTTTATAGCAAGAAGCATGCTCTTGCTTTCCAGAGTCTCTAATACAGAGGGAAACGTGAGTTTGCTGAGAAAAAAAGAACGGTGTTTCCTACACGTATGGACCATATTAGTCCAACTCTGCTTCTGTAACTGATACAAAGCACTGGCCTTCTAACATCCGATGCTTGTCAGTTAAGATGAGAAACGTGTGAACTTCATGAACGACGTAGTTCATTTGAGGTGAAAAGTGATTGCACCTACCTGAAACGAAGTCTTGCTTGTAGGAAGACACAGAGCCTGGGATTTAACTCCATTTCTGAAGGGAAACACAGAACACAGTTCTCATGCATGGATCACACTCTGCTTTAGAGCAAGAAGCACACTCTTGCTTTCTAGATTTTCTAATACAGCAGGAAACGTGAGTGTGCTCAGAAGAAAAGAAAAGTGTTTCCTATACAAACGGACCATATCTAGTTCAACTCTGCTTGAAATTGATACAAAGCAAAGGTCCTCTAACATCCAATGCTTCTCAGTTAAGATGGAAACGTGTGAGCTTCGTGAATGATATAGTTCGTTTGAGCTGAAAAGTAACTGCCCTTACCTGGAAGGAGGAATTGCTTGTAGGAAGACTCAGAGCCTGGGATTTTACTCCATTTCTGAAGTGAAACACACAGCATAGTTCTCATCCATGGATCACACTCTGTTTTAGAGCAAGAAGCACGCTCTTGCTTTCTAGATTCTCTAATACAGCAGGGAACGTGAGTTTGCTGAGAAAAAAAGAACGGTGTTTCCTACACATACGTACCATATTAGCCAACTCTGCTTCTGAAACTGATACAAGCACTGGCCTTCAAACATCCAATGCTTGTCAGTTAAGATGAGAAACGTGTGAGCTTCGTGAACGATATAGTTTGTTGAGCTGAAAAGTGACTGCCCTTACCAGAAACAAAGTCTTGTTTGTAGGAAGACACAGAGTCTGGGATTTAACACCATTTCTGATGGGAAACACACAACACAGTTCTCATCCATGCATCGAAATCTGCTTTAGAGCAAGAAGCATGCTCTTGCTTTCTAGAGTCTCTAATCAGCAGGAAAAGTGAGTGTGCTCAGAAGAAAAGAATGGTGTTTCCTATACATACGGACCATATTTAGTTCAACTCTGCTTGAAATTGGTACAAAGCAAAGGTCCTCTAATATCCAATGCATCTAGTTAAGATGAGAAACTTGTGAGCTTCGTGAACGATGTAGTTCGTTTGAGCTGTAAAGTAACTGCCCTTACCTGAAACGAAGTCTTACTTGTAGGAACACTCAGAGCCAGGGATTTAACTCCATTTCTGAAGTGAAACACACAACAGAGTTCTCATCCTTTGATCACACTCTGCTTTAGAGCAAGAATCACGCAATAGCTTTCCAGAGTCTCTAAGACAACAGGAAACTTGAGTGTGCTGAGATCAAATGAACGGTGTTTCCTTCACATAAGGACCATATCTAGTCCAAATCTGCTTCTGAAACTGATACAATGCACTGGTTCTCTAACATTCAATGCTTTTCAGTTAAGATGAGAAACGTGTGAGCTTCATGACCGATGTAGTTCGTTTGAACTGAAAAGTGACTGCCCTTACTTGAAACGAAGGCTTGCTTGTAGGAAGACACAGAGCCAGGGATATAACTCCATTTATGAAGGGAAACAAACAGCATAGTTTTCATGCATGGATCACACTCTGCTTTAGAGCAAGAAGCAGCTCTTGCTTTCTAGAGTTTCTAATACATAAGGAAACATGAGTGTGCTCAGAACAAAAGAACGGTATTTTCTACACATACGGACCATATCTAGTTCAACTCTGCTTCTGAAACTGAAAGAAACCACATGTGCTCTAACATCCAATGCTTGTCAATTTAGAGGAGAAACGTGTGTGCTTCGTGATTGATGTAGTTGGTTTGAGCTGAAAAGTGACTGCCCTTACCCGAAAAGGAGTCTTGCTTGTAGGAAGACACAGAGCCTAGGATTTAACTCCATTTCTGAAGGGAAACACACAGCAGAGTTCTCATCCATGGATCACACTCTGCTTTAGAGCAAGAAGCACCCTCATGCTTTCTAGATTCTCTAATACATCAGGAAACGTGAGTGTGCTCAGAAGAAAAGAACGTTGTTTCCTACACATAAGGACCATATCTAGTCCAACTCTGCTTCTGAAACTGATTCAAAGCACTGGTCCTCTAACATCCAAGGCTTGGCAGCTAAGATGGGAAATTTGTTAGCTTCGTGAACGATGTAGTTCGTTTGTGCTGTAAAGTAACGGCCCTTACCTGATAAGAAGTCTTCCTTGTAGGAAGACTCAGAGCCTGGGATTTAACTCTATTTCTGAATGAAACACACAGCAGAGTTCTCATCCATTGATCACACTCTGCTTTAGAGCAAGAAGCACGCTCTTGCTTTCTAGAGTCTCTAAGACAGCAAGAAACGTGAGTGTGCTGAGAACAAAAGAACAGTGTTTCCTACACATACGGACCATATCTAGTTCAACTCTGCTTCTGAAACTGAAAGAAACCACAGGTCCTCTAACATCCAATGCTTCTCAGTTAAGATGAGAAACGCGTGTGCTTCGTGAACGATGTAGTTCGTTTGAGCTGAAAAGTGACTGACCTTACCTCAAAAGAAGTCTTGCTTGTAGGAAGACACAGAGCCTGGGATTTAACTCCATTTGTGAAGTGAAACACACAGCATAGTTCTCATCCATTTATCACACTCTGCTTTATAGCAAGAAGCATGCTCTTGCTTTCCAGAGTCTCTAATACAGAGGGAAACGTGAGTTTGCTGAGAAAAAAAGAACGGTGTTTCCTACACGTATGGACCATATTAGTCCAACTCTGCTTCTGTAACTGATACAAAGCACTGGCCTTCTAACATCCGATGCTTGTCAGTTAAGATGAGAAACGTGTGAACTTCATGAACGACGTAGTTCATTTGAGGTGAAAAGTGATTGCACCTACCTGAAACGAAGTCTTGCTTGTAGGAAGACACAGAGCCTGGGATTTAACTCCATTTCTGAAGGGAAACACAGAACACAGTTCTCATGCATGGATCACACTCTGCTTTAGAGCAAGAAGCACACTCTTGCTTTCTAGATTTTCTAATACAGCAGGAAACGTGAGTGTGCTCAGAAGAAAAGAAAAGTGTTTCCTATACAAACGGACCATATCTAGTTCAACTCTGCTTGAAATTGATACAAAGCAAAGGTCCTCTAACATCCAATGCTTCTCAGTTAAGATGGAAACGTGTGAGCTTCGTGAATGATATAGTTCGTTTGAGCTGAAAAGTAACTGCCCTTACCTGGAAGGAGGAATTGCTTGTAGGAAGACTCAGAGCCTGGGATTTTACTCCATTTCTGAAGTGAAACACACAGCATAGTTCTCATCCATGGATCACACTCTGTTTTAGAGCAAGAAGCACGCTCTTGCTTTCTAGATTCTCTAATACAGCAGGGAACGTGAGTTTGCTGAGAAAAAAAGAACGGTGTTTCCTACACATACGTACCATATTAGCCAACTCTGCTTCTGAAACTGATACAAGCACTGGCCTTCAAACATCCAATGCTTGTCAGTTAAGATGAGAAACGTGTGAGCTTCGTGAACGATATAGTTTGTTGAGCTGAAAAGTGACTGCCCTTACCAGAAACAAAGTCTTGTTTGTAGGAAGACACAGAGTCTGGGATTTAACACCATTTCTGATGGGAAACACACAACACAGTTCTCATCCATGCATCGAAATCTGCTTTAGAGCAAGAAGCATGCTCTTGCTTTCTAGAGTCTCTAATCAGCAGGAAAAGTGAGTGTGCTCAGAAGAAAAGAATGGTGTTTCCTATACATACGGACCATATTTAGTTCAACTCTGCTTGAAATTGGTACAAAGCAAAGGTCCTCTAATATCCAATGCATCTAGTTAAGATGAGAAACTTGTGAGCTTCGTGAACGATGTAGTTCGTTTGAGCTGTAAAGTAACTGCCCTTACCTGAAACGAAGTCTTACTTGTAGGAACACTCAGAGCCAGGGATTTAACTCCATTTCTGAAGTGAAACACACAACAGAGTTCTCATCCTTTGATCACACTCTGCTTTAGAGCAAGAATCACGCAATAGCTTTCCAGAGTCTCTAAGACAACAGGAAACTTGAGTGTGCTGAGATCAAATGAACGGTGTTTCCTTCACATATGGACCATATCTAGTCCAAATCTGCTTCTGAAACTGATACAATGCACTGGTTCTCTAACATTCAATGCTTTTCAGTTAAGATGAGAAACGTGTGAGCTTCATGACCGATGTAGTTCGTTTGAACTGAAAAGTGACTGCCCTTACTTGAAACGAAGGCTTGCTTGTAGGAAGACACAGAGCCAGGGATATAACTCCATTTATGAAGGGAAACAAACAGCATAGTTTTCATGCATGGATCACACTCTGCTTTAGAGCAAGAAGCAGCTCTTGCTTTCTAGAGTTTCTAATACATAAGGAAACTTGAGTGTGCTCAGAACAAAAGAACGGTATTTTCTACACATACGGACCATATCTAGTTCAACTCTGCTTCTGAAACTGAAAGAAACCACATGTGCTCTAACATCCAATGCTTGTCAATTTAGAGGAGAAACGTGTGTGCTTCGTGATTGATGTAGTTGGTTTGAGCTGAAAAGTGACTGCCCTTACCCGAAAAGGAGTCTTGCTTGTAGGAAGACACAGAGCCTAGGATTTAACTCCATTTCTGAAGGGAAACACACAGCAGAGTTCTCATCCATGGATCACACTCTGCTTTAGAGCAAGAAGCACCCTCATGCTTTCTAGATTCTCTAATACATCAGGAAACGTGAGTGTGCTCAGAAGAAAAGAACGTTGTTTCCTACACATAAGGACCATATCTAGTCCAACTCTCCTTCTGAAACTGATTCAAAGCACTGGTCCTCTAACATCCAAGGCTTGGCAGTTAAGATGGGAAATTTGTTAGCTTCGTGAACGATGTAGTTCGTTTGTGCTGTAAAGTAACGGCCCTTACCTGATAAGAAGTCTTCCTTGTAGGAAGACTCAGAGCCTGGGATTTAACTCCATTTCTGAATGAAACACACAGCAGAGTTCTCATCCATTGATCACACTCTGCTTTAGAGCAAGAAGCACGCTCTTGCTTTCTAGAGTCTCTAAGACAGCAAGAAACGTGAGTGTGCTGAGAACAAAAGAACAGTGTTTCCTACACATACGGACCATATCTAGTTCAACTCTGCTTCTGAAACTGAAAGAAACCACAGGTCCTCTAACATCCAATGCTTCTCAGTTAAGATGAGAAACGCGTGTGCTTCGTGAACGATGTAGTTCGTTTGAGCTGAAAAGTGACTGACCTTACCTCAAAAGAAGTCTTGCTTGTAGGAAGACACAGAGCCTGGGATTTAACTCCATTTGTGAAGTGAAACACACAGCATAGTTCTCATCCATTGATCACACTCTGCTTTATAGCAAGAAGCATGCTCTTGCTTTCCAGAGTCTCTAATACAGAGGGAAACGTGAGTTTGCTGAGAAAAAAAGAACGGTGTTTCCTACACGTATGGACCATATTAGTCCAACTCTGCTTCTGTAACTGATACAAAGCACTGGCCTTCTAACATCCGATGCTTGTCAGTTAAGATGAGAAACGTGTGAACTTCATGAACGACGTAGTTCATTTGAGGTGAAAGGTGATTGCACCTACCTGAAACGAAGTCTTGCTTGTAGGAAGACACAGAGCCTGGGATTTAACTCCATTTCTGAAGGGAAACACAGAACACAGTTCTCATGCATGGATCACACTCTGCTTTAGAGCAAGAAGCACACTCTTGCTTTCTAGATTTTCTAATACAGCAGGAAACGTGAGTGTGCTCAGAAGAAAAGAAAAGTGTTTCCTATACAAACGGACCATATCTAGTTCAACTCTGCTTGAAATTGATACAAAGCAAAGGTCCTCTAACATCCAATGCTTCTCAGTTAAGATGGAAACGTGTGAGCTTCGTGAATGATATAGTTCGTTTGAGCTGAAAAGTAACTGCCCTTACCTGGAAGGAGGAATTGCTTGTAGGAAGACTCAGAGCCTGGGATTTTACTCCATTTCTGAAGTGAAACACACAGCATAGTTCTCATCCATGGATCACACTCTGTTTTAGAGCAAGAAGCACGCTCTTGCTTTCTAGATTCTCTAATACAGCAGGGAACGTGAGTTTGCTGAGAAAAAAAGAACGGTGTTTCCTACACATACGTACCATATTAACCAACTCTGCTTCTGAAACTGATACAAGCACTGGCCTTCAAACATCCAATGCTTGTCAGTTAAGATGAGAAACGTGTGAGCTTCGTGAACGATATAGTTTGTTGAGCTGAAAAGTGACTGCCCTTACCAGAAACAAAGTCTTGTTTGTAGGAAGACACAGAGTCTGGGATTTAACACCATTTCTGATGGGAAACACACAACACAGTTCTCATCCATGCATCGAAATCTGCTTTAGAGCAAGAAGCATGCTCTTGCTTTCTAGAGTCTCTAATCAGCAGGAAAAGTGAGTGTGCTCAGAAGAAAAGAATGGTGTTTCCTATACATACGGACCATATTTAGTTCAACTCTGCTTGAAATTGGTACAAAGCAAAGGTCCTCTAATATCCAATGCATCTAGTTAAGATGAGAAACTTGTGAGCTTCGTGAACGATGTAGTTCGTTTGAGCTGTAAAGTAACTGCCCTTACCTGAAACGAAGTCCTACTTGTAGGAACACTCAGAGCCAGGGATTTAACTCCATTTCTGAAGTGAAACACACAACAGAGTTCTCATCCTTTGATCACACTCTGCTTTAGAGCAAGAATCACGCAATAGCTTTCCAGAGTCTCTAAGACAACAGGAAACTTGAGTGTGCTGAGATCAAATGAACGGTGTTTCCTTCACATATGGACCATATCTAGTCCAAATCTGCTTCTGAAACTGATACAATGCACTGGTTCTCTAACATTCAATGCTTTTCAGTTAAGATGAGAAACGTGTGAGCTTCATGACCGATGTAGTTCGTTTGAACTGAAAAGTGACTGCCCTTACTTGAAACGAAGGCTTGCTTGTAGGAAGACACAGAGCCAGGGATATAACTCCATTTATGAAGGGAAACAAACAGCATAGTTTTCATGCATGGATCACACTCTGCTTTAGAGCAAGAAGCAGCTCTTGCTTTCTAGAGTTTCTAATACAACAGGAAACTTGAGTGTTGTCAGAACAAAAGAACGGTATTTTCTACACATACGGACCATATCCAGTTCAACTCTGCTTCTGAAACTGAAAGAAACCACATGTGCTCTAACATCCAATGCTTGTCAATTTAGAGGAGAAACGTGTGTGCTTCGTGATTGATGTAGTTGGTTTGAGCTGAAATGTGACTGCCCTTACCCGAAAAGGAGTCTTGCTTGTAGGAAGACACAGAGCCTAGGATTTAACTCCATTTCTGAAGGGAAACACACAGCAGAGTTCTCATCCATGGATCACACTCTGCTTTAGAGCAAGAAGCACCCTCATGCTTTCTAGATTCTCTAATACATCAGGAAACGTGAGTATGCTCAGAAGAAAAGAACGTTGTTTCCTACACATAAGGACCATATCTAGTCCAACTCTGCTTCTGAAACTGATTCAAAGCACTGGTCCTCTAACATCCAAGGCTTGGCAGTTAAGATGGGAAATTTGTTAGCTTCGTGAACGATGTAGTTCGTTTCAGCTGTAAAGTAACGGCCCTTACCTGAAAAGAAGTCTTCCTTGTAGGAAGACTCAGAGCCTGGGATTTAACTCCATTTCTGAATGAAACACACAGCAGAGTTCTCATCCATTGATCACACTCTGCTTTAGAGCAAGAAGCACGCTCTTGCTTTCTAGAGTCTCTAAGACAGCAAGAAACGTGAGTGTGCTGAGAAGAAAAGAACAGTGTTTCCTACACATACGGACCATATCTAGTCCAACTCTGCTTCTGAAACTGATACAAAGCACTGGTCCTCTAACATCTAATGCTTGCCAGTTAAGATGGGAAACTTGTCAGCTTCGTGAACGATGCCGTTCGTTTGAGCTGAAAAGTGACTGCCCTTACCTGCAACGAAGCCTTGCTTGTAGGAAGACACAGAGCCTGGGATTTAACTCCATTTCTGAAGTTAAACACATCATAGTTCTCATCCATGGATCACACTCAGCTTTAGAGCAAGAAGCACACTCTTGCTTTCTAGATTCTCTAATACAGCAGGAAGCATGAGTGTGCTGAGAACAAATGAACGGTGTTTCCTACACATACGGACCATATCTAGTCCAACTCTGCTTCTGAAAATGATACAAAGTACTGCTTCTCTAACATTCAATGCTTCTCGATTAAGATGAGAAACGTGTGAGCTTCGTGACCGATGTAGTTCGTTTGAACTGAAAAGTGACTGCCCTTACTTAAAACGTAGTCTTGCTTGTAGGAAGACACAGAGCCTGGAATTTAACTCCATTTCTGAAAGGAAACAAACAGCATAGTTTTCATGCATGGATCACACTCTGCTTTAGAGCAAGAAGCAGCTCTTGCTTTCTATAGTGTCTAATACAGCAGGAAACTTGAGTGTGCGCAGAACAAAAGAACGGTGTTTCCTACACATACGGACCATATCTAGTTCAACTCTGCTTCTGAAACTGAAAGAAACCACAGGTCCTCTAACATCCAATGCTTCTCAGTTAAGATGAGAAACGCGTGTGCTTCGTGAACGATGTAGTTCGTTTGAGCTGAAAAGTGACTGACCTTACCTCAAAAGAAGTCTTGCTTGTAGGAAGACACAGAGCCTGGGATTTAACTCCATTTGTGAAGTGAAACACACAGCATAGTTCTCATCCATTGATCACACTCTGCTTTATAGCAAGAAGCATGCTCTTGCTTTCCAGAGTCTCTAATACAGAGGGAAACGTGAGTTTGCTGAGAAAAAAAGAACGGTGTTTCCTACACGTATGGACCATATTAGTCCAACTCTGCTTCTGTAACTGATACAAAGCACTGGCCTTCTAACATCCGATGCTTGTCAGTTAAGATGAGAAACGTGTGAACTTCATGAACGACGTAGTTCATTTGAGGTGAAAAGTGATTGCACCTACCTGAAACGAAGTCTTGCTTGTAGGAAGACACAGAGCCTGGGATTTAACTCCATTTCTGAAGGGAAACACAGAACACAGTTCTCATGCATGGATCACACTCTGCTTTAGAGCAAGAAGCACACTCTTGCTTTCTAGATTTTCTAATACAGCAGGAAACGTGAGTGTGCTCAGAAGAAAAGAAAAGTGTTTCCTATACAAACGGACCATATCTAGTTCAACTCTGCTTGAAATTGATACAAAGCAAAGGTCCTCTAACATCCAATGCTTCTCAGTTAAGATGGAAACGTGTGAGCTTCGTGAATGATATAGTTCGTTTGAGCTGAAAAGTAACTGCCCTTACCTGGAAGGAGGAATTGCTTGTAGGAAGACTCAGAGCCTGGGATTTTACTCCATTTCTGAAGTGAAACACACAGCATAGTTCTCATCCATGGATCACACTCTGTTTTAGAGCAAGAAGCACGCTCTTGCTTTCTAGATTCTCTAATACAGCAGGGAACGTGAGTTTGCTGAGAAAAAAAGAACGGTGTTTCCTACACATACGTACCATATTAGCCAACTCTGCTTCTGAAACTGATACAAGCACTGGCCTTCAAACATCCAATGCTTGTCAGTTAAGATGAGAAACGTGTGAGCTTCATGAACGTTATAGTTTGTTGAGCTGAAAAGTGACTGCCCTTACCAGAAACAAAGTCTTGTTTGTAGGAAGACACAGAGTCTGGGATTTAACACCATTTCTGATGGGAAACACACAACACAGTTCTCATCCATGCATCGAAATCTGCTTTAGAGCAAGAAGCATGCTCTTGCTTTCTAGAGTCTCTAATCAGCAGGAAAAGTGAGTGTGCTCAGAAGAAAAGAATGGTGTTTCCTATACATACGGACCATATTTAGTTCAACTCTGCTTGAAATTGGTACAAAGCAAAGGTCCTCTAATATCCAATGCATCTAGTTAAGATGAGAAACTTGTGAGCTTCGTGAACGATGTAGTTCGTTTGAGCTGTAAAGTAACTGCCCTTACCTGAAACGAAGTCTTACTTGTAGGAACACTCAGAGCCAGGGATTTAACTCCATTTCTGAAGTGAAACACACAACAGAGTTCTCATCCTTTGATCACACTCTGCTTTAGAGCAAGAATCACGCAATAGCTTTCCAGAGTCTCTAAGACAACAGGAAACTTGAGTGTGCTGAGATCAAATGAACGGTGTTTCCTTCACATATGGACCATATCTAGTCCAAATCTGCTTCTGAAACTGATACAATGCACTGGTTCTCTAACATTCAATGCTTTTCAGTTAAGATGAGAAACGTGTGAGCTTCATGACCGATGTAGTTCGTTTGAACTGAAAAGTGACTGCCCTTACTTGAAACGAAGGCTTGCTTGTAGGAAGACACAGAGCCAGGGATATAACTCCATTTATGAAGGGAAACAAACAGCATAGTTTTCATGCATGGATCACACTCTGCTTTAGAGCAAGAAGCAGCTCTTGCTTTCTAGAGTTTCTAATACATAAGGAAACTTGAGTGTGCTCAGAACAAAAGAACGGTATTTTCTACACATACGGACCATATCTAGTTCAACTCTGCTTCTGAAACTGAAAGAAACCACATGTGCTCTAACATCCAATGCTTGTCAATTTAGAGGAGAAACGTGTGTGCTTCGTGATTGATGTAGTTGGTTTGAGCTGAAAAGTGACTGCCGTTACCCGAAAAGGAGTCTTGCTTGTAGGAAGACACAGAGCCTAGGATTTAACTCCATTTCTGAAGGGAAACACACAGCAGAGTTCTCATCCATGGATCACACTCTGCTTTAGAGCAAGAAGCACCCTCATGCTTTCTAGATTCTCTAATACATCAGGAAACGTGAGTGTGCTCAGAAGAAAAGAACGTTGTTTCCTACACATAAGGACCATATCTAGTCCAACTCTCCTTCTGAAACTGATTCAAAGCACTGGTCCTCTAACATCCAAGGCTTGGCAGTTAAGATGGGAAATTTGTTAGCTTCGTGAAAGATGTAGTTCGTTTGTGCTGTAAAGTAAAGGCCCTTACCTGATAAGAAGTCTTCCTTGTAGGAAGACTCAGAGCCTGGGATTTAACTCCATTTCTGAATGAAACACACAGCAGAGTTCTCATCCATTGATCACACTCTGCTTTAGAGCAAGAAGCACGCTCTTGCTTTCTAGAGTCTCTAAGACAGCAAGAAACGTGAGTGTGCTGAGAACAAAAGAACAGTGTTTCCTACACATACGGACCATATCTAGTTCAACTCTGCTTCTGAAACTGAAAGAAACCACAGGTCCTCTAACATCCAATGCTTCTCAGTTAAGATGAGAAACGCGTGTGCTTCGTGAACGATGTAGTTCGTTTGAGCTGAAAAGTGACTGACCTTACCTCAAAAGAAGTCTTGCTTGTAGGAAGACACAGAGCCTGGGATTTAACTCCATTTGTGAAGTGAAACACACAGCATAGTTCTCATCCATTGATCACACTCTGCTTTATAGCAAGAAGCATGCTCTTGCTTTCCAGAGTCTCTAATACAGAGGGAAACGTGAGTTTGCTGAGAAAAAAAGAACGGTGTTTCCTACACGTATGGACCATATTAGTCCAACTCTGCTTCTGTAACTGATACAAAGCACTGGCCTTCTAACATCCGATGCTTGTCAGTTAAGATGAGAAACGTGTGAACTTCATGAACGACGTAGTTCATTTGAGGTGAAAGGTGATTGCACCTACCTGAAACGAAGTCTTGCTTGTAGGAAGACACAGAGCCTGGGATTTAACTCCATTTCTGAAGGGAAACACAGAACACAGTTCTCATGCATGGATCACACTCTGCTTTAGAGCAAGAAGCACACTCTTGCTTTCTAGATTTTCTAATACAGCAGGAAACGTGAGTGTGCTCAGAAGAAAAGAAAAGTGTTTCCTATACAAACGGACCATATCTAGTTCAACTCTGCTTGAAATTGATACAAAGCAAAGGTCCTCTAACATCCAATGCTTCTCAGTTAAGATGGAAACGTGTGAGCTTCGTGAATGATATAGTTCGTTTGAGCTGAAAAGTAACTGCCCTTACCTGGAAGGAGGAATTGCTTGTAGGAAGACTCAGAGCCTGGGATTTTACTCCATTTCTGAAGTGAAACACACAGCATAGTTCTCATCCATGGATCACACTCTGTTTTAGAGCAAGAAGCACGCTCTTGCTTTCTAGATTCTCTAATACAGCAGGGAACGTGAGTTTGCTGAGAAAAAAAGAACGGTGTTTCCTACACATACGTACCATATTAACCAACTCTGCTTCTGAAACTGATACAAGCACTGGCCTTCAAACATCCAATGCTTGTCAGTTAAGATGAGAAACGTGTGAGCTTCGTGAACGATATAGTTTGTTGAGCTGAAAAGTGACTGCCCTTACCAGAAACAAAGTCTTGTTTGTAGGAAGACACAGAGTCTGGGATTTAACACCATTTCTGATGGGAAACACACAACACAGTTCTCATCCATGCATCGAAATCTGCTTTAGAGCAAGAAGCATGCTCTTGCTTTCTAGAGTCTCTAATCAGCAGGAAAAGTGAGTGTGCTCAGAAGAAAAGAATGGTGTTTCCTATACATACGGACCATATTTAGTTCAACTCTGCTTGAAATTGGTACAAAGCAAAGGTCCTCTAATATCCAATGCATCTAGTTAAGATGAGAAACTTGTGAGCTTCGTGAACGATGTAGTTCGTTTGAGCTGTAAAGTAACTGCCCTTACCTGAAACGAAGTCCTACTTGTAGGAACACTCAGAGCCAGGGATTTAACTCCATTTCTGAAGTGAAACACACAACAGAGTTCTCATCCTTTGATCACACTCTGCTTTAGAGCAAGAATCACGCAATAGCTTTCCAGAGTCTCTAAGACAACAGGAAACTTGAGTGTGCTGAGATCAAATGAACGGTGTTTCCTTCACATATGGACCATATCTAGTCCAAATCTGCTTCTGAAACTGATACAATGCACTGGTTCTCTAACATTCAATGCTTTTCAGTTAAGATGAGAAACGTGTGAGCTTCATGACCGATGTAGTTCGTTTGAACTGAAAAGTGACTGCCCTTACTTGAAACGAAGGCTTGCTTGTAGGAAGACACAGAGCCAGGGATATAACTCCATTTATGAAGGGAAACAAACAGCATAGTTTTCATGCATGGATCACACTCTGCTTTAGAGCAAGAAGCAGCTCTTGCTTTCTAGAGTTTCTAATACAACAGGAAACTTGAGTGTTGTCAGAACAAAAGAACGGTATTTTCTACACATACGGACCATATCCAGTTCAACTCTGCTTCTGAAACTGAAAGAAACCACATGTGCTCTAACATCCAATGCTTGTCAATTTAGAGGAGAAACGTGTGTGCTTTGTGATTGATGTAGTTGGTTTGAGCTGAAAAGTGACTGCCCTTACCCGAAAAGGAGTCTTGCTTGTAGGAAGACACAGAGCCTAGGATTTAACTCCATTTCTGAAGGGAAACACACAGCAGAGTTCTCATCCATGGATCACACTCTGCTTTAGAGCAAGAAGCACCCTCATGCTTTCTAGATTCTCTAATACATCAGGAAACGTGAGTATGCTCAGAAGAAAAGAACGTTGTTTCCTACACATAAGGACCATATCTAGTCCAACTCTGCTTCTGAAACTGATTCAAAGCACTGGTCCTCTAA
This sequence comes from Onychomys leucogaster, assembly GCA_949786385.1. NCBI lineage: Eukaryota > Metazoa > Chordata > Mammalia > Rodentia > Cricetidae > Onychomys > Onychomys leucogaster. The sequence goes on from CATKUP010000063.1 coordinate 1,740,132, forward strand.
CATCCAAGGCTTGGCAGTTAAGATGGGAAATTTGTTAGCTTCGTGAACGATGTAGTTCGTTTCAGCTGTAAAGTAACGGCCCTTACCTGAAAAGAAGTCTTCCTTGTAGGAAGACTCAGAGCCTGGGATTTAACTCCATTTCTGAATGAAACACACAGCAGAGTTCTCATCCATTGATCACACTCTGCTTTAGAGCAAGAAGCACGCTCTTGCTTTCTAGAGTCTCTAAGACAGCAAGAAACGTGAGTGTGCTGAGAAGAAAAGAACAGTGTTTCCTACACATACGGACCATATCTAGTCCAACTCTGCTTCTGAAACTGATACAAAGCACTGGTCCTCTAACATCTAATGCTTGCCAGTTAAGATGGGAAACTTGTCAGCTTCTTGAACGATGCCGTTCGTTTGAGCTGAAAAGTGACTGCCCTTACCTGAAACGAAGTCTTGCTTGTAGGAAGACACAGAGCCTGGGATTTAACTCCATTTCTGAAGTTAAACACATCATAGTTCTCATCCATGGATCACACTCAGCTTTAGAGCAAGAAGCACACTCTTGCTTTCTAGATTCTCTAATACAGCAGGAAGCATGAGTGTGCTGAGAACAAATGAACGGTGTTTCCTACACATACGGACCATATCTAGTCCAACTCTGCTTCTGAAAATGATACAAAGTACTGCTTCTCTAACATTCAATGCTTCTCGGTTAAGATGAGAAACGTGTGAGCTTCGTGAACGATGTAGTTCGTTTGAACTGAAAAGTGACTGCCCTTACTTAAAATGTAGTCTTGCTTGTAGGAAGACACAGAGCCTGGAATTTAACTCCATTTCTGAAAGGAAACAAACAGCATAGTTTTCATGCATGGATCACACTCTGCTTACAGCAAGAAGCAGCTCTTGCTTTCTATAGTGTCTAATACAGCAGGAAACTTGAGTGTGCGCAGAACAAAAGAACGGTGTTTCCTACACATACGGACCATATCTAGTTCAACTCTGCTTCTGAAACTGAAAGAAACCACAGGTCCTCTAACATCCAATGCTTCTCAGTTAAGATGAGAATCGCGTGTGCTTCGTGAACGATGTAGTTCGTTTGAGCTGAAAAGTGACTGACCTTACCTCAAAAGAAGTCTTGCTTGTAGGAAGACACAGAGCCTGGGATTTAACTCCATTTGTGAAGTGAAACACACAGCATAGTTCTCATCCATTGATCACACTCTGCTTTATAGCAAGAAGCATGCTCTTGCTTTCCAGAGTCTCTAATACAGAGGGAAACGTGAGTTTGCTGAGAAAAAAAGAACGGTGTTTCCTACACGTATGGACCATATTAGTCCAACTCTGCTTCTGTAACTGATACAAAGCACTGGCCTTCTAACATCCGATGCTTGTCAGTTAAGATGAGAAACGTGTGAACTTCATGAACGACGTAGTTCATTTGAGGTGAAAAGTGATTGCACCTACCTGAAACGAAGTCTTGCTTGTAGGAAGACACAGAGCCTGGGATTTAACTCCATTTCTGAAGGGAAACACAGAACACAGTTCTCATGCATGGATCACACTCTGCTTTAGAGCAAGAAGCACACTCTTGCTTTCTAGATTTTCTAATACAGCAGGAAACGTGAGTGTGCTCAGAAGAAAAGAAAAGTGTTTCCTATACAAACGGACCATATCTAGTTCAACTCTGCTTGAAATTGATACAAAGCAAAGGTCCTCTAACATCCAATGCTTCTCAGTTAAGATGGAAACGTGTGAGCTTCGTGAATGATATAGTTCGTTTGAGCTGAAAAGTAACTGCCCTTACCTGGAAGGAGGAATTGCTTGTAGGAAGACTCAGAGCCTGGGATTTTACTCCATTTCTGAAGTGAAACACACAGCATAGTTCTCATCCATGGATCACACTCTGTTTTAGAGCAAGAAGCACGCTCTTGCTTTCTAGATTCTCTAATACAGCAGGGAACGTGAGTTTGCTGAGAAAAAAAGAACGGTGTTTCCTACACATACGTACCATATTAGCCAACTCTGCTTCTGAAACTGATACAAGCACTGGCCTTCAAACATCCAATGCTTGTCAGTTAAGATGAGAAACGTGTGAGCTTCGTGAACGATATAGTTTGTTGAGCTGAAAAGTGACTGCCCTTACCAGAAACAAAGTCTTGTTTGTAGGAAGACACAGAGTCTGGGATTTAACACCATTTCTGATGGGAAACACACAACACAGTTCTCATCCATGCATCGAAATCTGCTTTAGAGCAAGAAGCATGCTCTTGCTTTCTAGAGTCTCTAATCAGCAGGAAAAGTGAGTGTGCTCAGAAGAAAAGAATGGTGTTTCCTATACATACGGACCATATTTAGTTCAACTCTGCTTGAAATTGGTACAAAGCAAAGGTCCTCTAATATCCAATGCATCTAGTTAAGATGAGAAACTTGTGAGCTTCGTGAACGATGTAGTTCGTTTGAGCTGTAAAGTAACTGCCCTTACCTGAAACGAAGTCTTACTTGTAGGAACACTCAGAGCCAGGGATTTAACTCCATTTCTGAAGTGAAACACACAACAGAGTTCTCATCCTTTGATCACACTCTGCTTTAGAGCAAGAATCACGCAATAGCTTTCCAGAGTCTCTAAGACAACAGGAAACTTGAGTGTGCTGAGATCAAATGAACGGTGTTTCCTTCACATATGGACCATATCTAGTCCAAATCTGCTTCTGAAACTGATACAATGCACTGGTTCTCTAACATTCAATGCTTTTCAGTTAAGATGAGAAACGTGTGAGCTTCATGACCGATGTAGTTCGTTTGAACTGAAAAGTGACTGCCCTTACTTGAAACGAAGGCTTGCTTGTAGGAAGACACAGAGCCAGGGATATAACTCCATTTATGAAGGGAAACAAACAGCATAGTTTTCATGCATGGATCACACTCTGCTTTAGAGCAAGAAGCAGCTCTTGATTTCTAGAGTTTCTAATACATAAGGAAACTTGAGTGTGCTCAGAACAAAAGAACGGTATTTTCTACACATACGGACCATATCTAGTTCAACTCTGCTTCTGAAACTGAAAGAAACCACATGTGCTCTAACATCCAATGCTTGTCAATTTAGAGGAGAAACGTGTGTGCTTCGTGATTGATGTACTTGGTTTGAGCTGAAAAGTGACTGCCCTTACCCGAAAAGGAGTCTTGCTTGTAGGAAGACACAGAGCCTAGGATTTAACTCCATTTCTGAAGGGAAACACACAGCAGAGTTCTCATCCATGGATCACACTCTGCTTTAGAGCAAGAAGCACCCTCATGCTTTCTAGATTCTCTAATACATCAGGAAACGTGAGTGTGCTCAGAAGAAAAGAACGTTGTTTCCTACACATAAGGACCATATCTAGTCCAACTCTCCTTCTGAAACTGATTCAAAGCACTGGTCCTCTAACATCCAAGGCTTGGCAGTTAAGATGGGAAATTTGTTAGCTTCGTGAACGATGTAGTTCGTTTGTGCTGTAAAGTAACGGCCCTTACCTGATAAGAAGTCTTCCTTGTAGGAAGACTCAGAGCCTGGGATTTAACTCCATTTCTGAATGAAACACACAGCAGAGTTCTCATCCATTGATCACACTCTGCTTTAGAGCAAGAAGCACGCTCTTGCTTTCTAGAGTCTCTAAGACAGCAAGAAACGTGAGTGTGCTGAGAACAAAAGAACAGTGTTTCCTACACATACGGACCATATCTAGTTCAACTCTGCTTCTGAAACTGAAAGAAACCACAGGTCCTCTAACATCCAATGCTTCTCAGTTAAGATGAGAAACGCGTGTGCTTCGTGAACGATGTAGTTCGTTTGAGCTGAAAAGTGACTGACCTTACCTCAAAAGAAGTCTTGCTTGTAGGAAGACACAGAGCCTGGGATTTAACTCCATTTGTGAAGTGAAACACACAGCATAGTTCTCATCCATTGATCACACTCTGCTTTATAGCAAGAAGCATGCTCTTGCTTTCCAGAGTCTCTAATACAGAGGGAAACGTGAGTTTGCTGAGAAAAAAAGAACGGTGTTTCCTACACGTATGGACCATATTAGTCCAACTCTGCTTCTGTAACTGATACAAAGCACTGGCCTTCTAACATCCGATGCTTGTCAGTTAAGATGAGAAACGTGTGAACTTCATGAACGACGTAGTTCATTTGAGGTGAAAGGTGATTGCACCTACCTGAAACGAAGTCTTGCTTGTAGGAAGACACAGAGCCTGGGATTTAACTCCATTTCTGAAGGGAAACACAGAACACAGTTCTCATGCATGGATCACACTCTGCTTTAGAGCAAGAAGCACACTCTTGCTTTCTAGATTTTCTAATACAGCAGGAAACGTGAGTGTGCTCAGAAGAAAAGAAAAGTGTTTCCTATACAAACGGACCATATCTAGTTCAACTCTGCTTGAAATTGATACAAAGCAAAGGTCCTCTAACATCCAATGCTTCTCAGTTAAGATGGAAACGTGTGAGCTTCGTGAATGATATAGTTCGTTTGAGCTGAAAAGTAACTGCCCTTACCTGGAAGGAGGAATTGCTTGTAGGAAGACTCAGAGCCTGGGATTTTACTCCATTTCTGAAGTGAAACACACAGCATAGTTCTCATCCATGGATCACACTCTGTTTTAGAGCAAGAAGCACGCTCTTGCTTTCTAGATTCTCTAATACAGCAGGGAACGTGAGTTTGCTGAGAAAAAAAGAACGGTGTTTCCTACACATACGTACCATATTAACCAACTCTGCTTCTGAAACTGATACAAGCACTGGCCTTCAAACATCCAATGCTTGTCAGTTAAGATGAGAAACGTGTGAGCTTCGTGAACGATATAGTTTGTTGAGCTGAAAAGTGACTGCCCTTACCAGAAACAAAGTCTTGTTTGTAGGAAGACACAGAGTCTGGGATTTAACACCATTTCTGATGGGAAACACACAACACAGTTCTCATCCATGCATCGAAATCTGCTTTAGAGCAAGAAGCATGCTCTTGCTTTCTAGAGTCTCTAATCAGCAGGAAAAGTGAGTGTGCTCAGAAGAAAAGAATGGTGTTTCCTATACATACGGACCATATTTAGTTCAACTCTGCTTGAAATTGGTACAAAGCAAAGGTCCTCTAATATCCAATGCATCTAGTTAAGATGAGAAACTTGTGAGCTTCGTGAACGATGTAGTTCGTTTGAGCTGTAAAGTAACTGCCCTTACCTGAAACGAAGTCCTACTTGTAGGAACACTCAGAGCCAGGGATTTAACTCCATTTCTGAAGTGAAACACACAACAGAGTTCTCATCCTTTGATCACACTCTGCTTTAGAGCAAGAATCACGCAATAGCTTTCCAGAGTCTCTAAGACAACAGGAAACTTGAGTGTGCTGAGATCAAATGAACGGTGTTTCCTTCACATATGGACCATATCTAGTCCAAATCTGCTTCTGAAACTGATACAATGCACTGGTTCTCTAACATTCAATGCTTTTCAGTTAAGATGAGAAACGTGTGAGCTTCATGACCGATGTAGTTCGTTTGAACTGAAAAGTGACTGCCCTTACTTGAAACGAAGGCTTGCTTGTAGGAAGACACAGAGCCAGGGATATAACTCCATTTATGAAGGGAAACAAACAGCATAGTTTTCATGCATGGATCACACTCTGCTTTAGAGCAAGAAGCAGCTCTTGCTTTCTAGAGTTTCTAATACAACAGGAAACTTGAGTGTTGTCAGAACAAAAGAACGGTATTTTCTACACATACGGACCATATCCAGTTCAACTCTGCTTCTGAAACTGAAAGAAACCACATGTGCTCTAACATCCAATGCTTGTCAATTTAGAGGAGAAACGTGTGTGCTTCGTGATTGATGTAGTTGGTTTGAGCTGAAAAGTGACTGCCCTTACCCGAAAAGGAGTCTTGCTTGTAGGAAGACACAGAGCCTAGGATTTAACTCCATTTCTGAAGGGAAACACACAGCAGAGTTCTCATCCATGGATCACACTCTGCTTTAGAGCAAGAAGCACCCTCATGCTTTCTAGATTCTCTAATACATCAGGAAACGTGAGTATGCTCAGAAGAAAAGAACGTTGTTTCCTACACATAAGGACCATATCTAGTCCAACTCTGCTTCTGAAACTGATTCAAAGCACTGGTCCTCTAACATCCAAGGCTTGGCAGTTAAGATGGGAAATTTGTTAGCTTCGTGAACGATGTAGTTCGTTTCAGCTGTAAAGTAACGGCCCTTACCTGAAAAGAAGTCTTCCTTGTAGGAAGACTCAGAGCCTGGGATTTAACTCCATTTCTGAATGAAACACACAGCAGAGTTCTCATCCATTGATCACACTCTGCTTTAGAGCAAGAAGCACGCTCTTGCTTTCTAGAGTCTCTAAGACAGCAAGAAACGTGAGTGTGCTGAGAAGAAAAGAACAGTGTTTCCTACACATACAGACCATATCTAGTCCAACTCTGCTTCTGAAACTGATACAAAGCACTGGTCCTCTAACATCTAATGCTTGCCAGTTAAGATGGGAAACTTGTCAGCTTCGTGAACGATGCCGTTCGTTTGAGCTGAAAAGTGACTGCCCTTACCTGAAACGAAGTCTTGCTTGTAGGAAGACACAGAGCCTGGGATTTAACTCCATTTCTGAAGTTAAACACATCATAGTTCTCATCCATGGATCACACTCAGCTTTAGAGCAAGAAGCACACTCTTGCTTTCTAGATTCTCTAATACAGCAGGAAGCATGAGTGTGCTGAGAACAATTGAACGGTGTTTCCTACACATACGGACCATATCTAGTCCAACTCTGCTTCTGAAAATGATACAAAGTACTGCTTCTCTAACATTCAATGCTTCTCGGTTAAGATGAGAAACGTGTGAGCTTCGTGACCGATGTAGTTCGTTTGAACTGAAAAGTGACTGCCCTTACTTAAAACGTAGTCTTGCTTGTAGGAAGACACAGAGCCTGGAATTTAACTCCATTTCTGAAAGGAAACAAACAGCATAGTTTTCATGCATGGATCACACTCTGCTTTAGAGCAAGAAGCAGCTCTTGCTTTCTATAGTGTCTAATACAGCAGGAAACTTGAGTGTGCGCAGAACAAAAGAACGGTGTTTCCTACACATACGGACCATATCTAGTTCAACTCTGCTTCTGAAACTGAAAGAAACCACAGGTCCTCTAACATCCAATGCTTCTCAGTTAAGATGAGAAACGCGTGTGCTTCGTGAACGATGTAGTTCGTTTGAGCTGAAAAGTGACTGACCTTACCTCAAAAGAAGTCTTGCTTGTAGGAAGACACAGAGCCTGGGATTTAACTCCATTTGTGAAGTGAAACACACAGCATAGTTCTCATCCATTGATCACACTCTGCTTTATAGCAAGAAGCATGCTCTTGCTTTCCAGAGTCTCTAATACAGAGGGAAACGTGAGTTTGCTGAGAAAAAAAGAACGGTGTTTCCTACACGTATGGACCATATTAGTCCAACTCTGCTTCTGTAACTGATACAAAGCACTGGCCTTCTAACATCCGATGCTTGTCAGTTAAGATGAGAAACGTGTGAACTTCATGAACGACGTAGTTCATTTGAGGTGAAAAGTGATTGCACCTACCTGAAACGAAGTCTTGCTTGTAGGAAGACACAGAGCCTGGGATTTAACTCCATTTCTGAAGGGAAACACAGAACACAGTTCTCATGCATGGATCACACTCTGCTTTAGAGCAAGAAGCACACTCTTGCTTTCTAGATTTTCTAATACAGCAGGAAACGTGAGTGTGCTCAGAAGAAAAGAAAAGTGTTTCCTATACAAACGGACCATATCTAGTTCAACTCTGCTTGAAATTGATACAAAGCAAAGGTCCTCTAACATCCAATGCTTCTCAGTTAAGATGGAAACGTGTGAGCTTCGTGAATGATATAGTTCGTTTGAGCTGAAAAGTAACTGCCCTTACCTGGAAGGAGGAATTGCTTGTAGGAAGACTCAGAGCCTGGGATTTTACTCCATTTCTGAAGTGAAACACACAGCATAGTTCTCATCCATGGATCACACTCTGTTTTAGAGCAAGAAGCACGCTCTTGCTTTCTAGATTCTCTAATACAGCAGGGAACGTGAGTTTGCTGAGAAAAAAAGAACGGTGTTTCCTACACATACGTACCATATTAACCAACTCTGCTTCTGAAACTGATACAAGCACTGGCCTTCAAACATCCAATGCTTGTCAGTTAAGATGAGAAACGTGTGAGCTTCATGAACGTTATAGTTTGTTGAGCTGAAAAGTGACTGCCCTTACCAGAAACAAAGTCTTGTTTGTAGGAAGACACAGAGTCTGGGATTTAACACCATTTCTGATGGGAAACACACAACACAGTTCTCATCCATGCATCGAAATCTGCTTTAGAGCAAGAAGCATGCTCTTGCTTTCTAGAGTCTCTAATCAGCAGGAAAAGTGAGTGTGCTCAGAAGAAAAGAATGGTGTTTCCTATACATACGGACCATATTTAGTTCAACTCTGCTTGAAATTGGTACAAAGCAAAGGTCCTCTAATATCCAATGCATCTAGTTAAGATGAGAAACTTGTGAGCTTCGTGAACGATGTAGTTCGTTTGAGCTGTAAAGTAACTGCCCTTACCTGAAACGAAGTCTTACTTGTAGGAACACTCAGAGCCAGGGATTTAACTCCATTTCTGAAGTGAAACACACAACAGAGTTCTCATCCTTTGATCACACTCTGCTTTAGAGCAAGAATCACGCAATAGCTTTCCAGAGTCTCTAAGACAACAGGAAACTTGAGTGTGCTGAGATCAAATGAACGGTGTTTCCTTCACATATGGACCATATCTAGTCCAAATCTGCTTCTGAAACTGATACAATGCACTGGTTCTCTAACATTCAATGCTTTTCAGTTAAGATGAGAAACGTGTGAGCTTCATGACCGATGTAGTTCGTTTGAACTGAAAAGTGACTGCCCTTACTTGAAACGAAGGCTTGCTTGTAGGAAGACACAGAGCCAGGGATATAACTCCATTTATGAAGGGAAACAAACAGCATAGTTTTCATGCATGGATCACACTCTGCTTTAGAGCAAGAAGCAGCTCTTGCTTTCTAGAGTTTCTAATACATAAGGAAACTTGAGTGTGCTCAGAACAAAAGAACGGTATTTTCTACACATACGGACCATATCTAGTTCAACTCTGCTTCTGAAACTGAAAGAAACCACATGTGCTCTAACATCCAATGCTTGTCAATTTAGAGGAGAAACGTGTGTGCTTCGTGATTGATGTAGTTGGTTTGAGCTGAAAAGTGACTGCCCTTACCCGAAAAGGAGTCTTGCTTGTAGGAAGACACAGAGCCTAGGATTTAACTCCATTTCTGAAGGGAAACACACAGCAGAGTTCTCATCCATGGATCACACTCTGCTTTAGAGCAAGAAGCACCCTCATGCTTTCTAGATTCTCTAATACATCAGGAAACGTGAGTGTGCTCAGAAGAAAAGAACGTTGTTTCCTACACATAAGGACCATATCTAGTCCAACTCTCCTTCTGAAACTGATTCAAAGCACTGGTCCTCTAACATCCAAGGCTTGGCAGTTAAGATGGGAAATTTGTTAGCTTCGTGAACGATGTAGTTCGTTTGTGCTGTAAAGTAACGGCCCTTACCTGATAAGAAGTCTTCCTTGTAGGAAGACTCAGAGCCTGGGATTTAACTCCATTTCTGAATGAAACACACAGCAGAGTTCTCATCCATTGATCACACTCTGCTTTAGAGCAAGAAGCACGCTCTTGCTTTCTAGAGTCTCTAAGACAGCAAGAAACGTGAGTGTGCTGAGAACAAAAGAACAGTGTTTCCTACACATACGGACCATATCTAGTTCAACTCTGCTTCTGAAACTGAAAGAAACCACAGGTCCTCTAACATCCAATGCTTCTCAGTTAAGATGAGAAACGCGTGTGCTTCGTGAACGATGTAGTTCGTTTGAGCTGAAAAGTGACTGACCTTACCTCAAAAGAAGTCTTGCTTGTAGGAAGACACAGAGCCTGGGATTTAACTCCATTTGTGAAGTGAAACACACAGCATAGTTCTCATCCATTGATCACACTCTGCTTTATAGCAAGAAGCATGCTCTTGCTTTCCAGAGTCTCTAATACAGAGGGAAACGTGAGTTTGCTGAGAAAAAAAGAACGGTGTTTCCTACACGTATGGACCATATTAGTCCAACTCTGCTTCTGTAACTGATACAAAGCACTGGCCTTCTAACATCCGATGCTTGTCAGTTAAGATGAGAAACGTGTGAACTTCATGAACGACGTAGTTCATTTGAGGTGAAAGGTGATTGCACCTACCTGAAACGAAGTCTTGCTTGTAGGAAGACACAGAGCCTGGGATTTAACTCCATTTCTGAAGGGAAACACAGAACACAGTTCTCATGCATGGATCACACTCTGCTTTAGAGCAAGAAGCACACTCTTGCTTTCTAGATTTTCTAATACAGCAGGAAACGTGAGTGTGCTCAGAAGAAAAGAAAAGTGTTTCCTATACAAACGGACCATATCTAGTTCAACTCTGCTTGAAATTGATACAAAGCAAAGGTCCTCTAACATCCAATGCTTCTCAGTTAAGATGGAAACGTGTGAGCTTCGTGAATGATATAGTTCGTTTGAGCTGAAAAGTAACTGCCCTTACCTGGAAGGAGGAATTGCTTGTAGGAAGACTCAGAGCCTGGGATTTTACTCCATTTCTGAAGTGAAACACACAGCATAGTTCTCATCCATGGATCACACTCTGTTTTAGAGCAAGAAGCACGCTCTTGCTTTCTAGATTCTCTAATACAGCAGGGAACGTGAGTTTGCTGAGAAAAAAAGAACGGTGTTTCCTACACATACGTACCATATTAACCAACTCTGCTTCTGAAACTGATACAAGCACTGGCCTTCAAACATCCAATGCTTGTCAGTTAAGATGAGAAACGTGTGAGCTTCGTGAACGATATAGTTTGTTGAGCTGAAAAGTGACTGCCCTTACCAGAAACAAAGTCTTGTTTGTAGGAAGACACAGAGTCTGGGATTTAACACCATTTCTGATGGGAAACACACAACACAGTTCTCATCCATGCATCGAAATCTGCTTTAGAGCAAGAAGCATGCTCTTGCTTTCTAGAGTCTCTAATCAGCAGGAAAAGTGAGTGTGCTCAGAAGAAAAGAATGGTGTTTCCTATACATACGGACCATATTTAGTTCAACTCTGCTTGAAATTGGTACAAAGCAAAGGTCCTCTAATATCCAATGCATCTAGTTAAGATGAGAAACTTGTGAGCTTCGTGAACGATGTAGTTCGTTTGAGCTGTAAAGTAACTGCCCTTACCTGAAACGAAGTCCTACTTGTAGGAACACTCAGAGCCAGGGATTTAACTCCATTTCTGAAGTGAAACACACAACAGAGTTCTCATCCTTTGATCACACTCTGCTTTAGAGCAAGAATCACGCAATAGCTTTCCAGAGTCTCTAAGACAACAGGAAACTTGAGTGTGCTGAGATCAAATGAACGGTGTTTCCTTCACATATGGACCATATCTAGTCCAAATCTGCTTCTGAAACTGATACAATGCACTGGTTCTCTAACATTCAATGCTTTTCAGTTAAGATGAGAAACGTGTGAGCTTCATGACCGATGTAGTTCGTTTGAACTGAAAAGTGACTGCCCTTACTTGAAACGAAGGCTTGCTTGTAGGAAGACACAGAGCCAGGGATATAACTCCATTTATGAAGGGAAACAAACAGCATAGTTTTCATGCATGGATCACACTCTGCTTTAGAGCAAGAAGCAGCTCTTGCTTTCTAGAGTTTCTAATACAACAGGAAACTTGAGTGTTGTCAGAACAAAAGAACGGTATTTTCTACACATACGGACCATATCCAGTTCAACTCTGCTTCTGAAACTGAAAGAAACCACATGTGTTCTAACATCCAATGCTTGTCAATTTAGAGGAGAAACGTGTGTGCTTCGTGATTGATGTAGTTGGTTTGAGCTGAAATGTGACTGCCCTTACCCGAAAAGGAGTCTTGCTTGTAGGAAGACACAGAGCCTAGGATTTAACTCCATTTCTGAAGGGAAACACACAGCAGAGTTCTCATCCATGGATCACACTCTGCTTTAGAGCAAGAAGCACCCTCATGCTTTCTAGATTCTCTAATACATCAGGAAACGTGAGTATGCTCAGAAGAAAAGAACGTTGTTTCCTACACATAAGGACCATATCTAGTCCAACTCTGCTTCTGAAACTGATTCAAAGCACTGGTCCTCTAACATCCAAGGCTTGGCAGTTAAGTTGGGAAATTTGTTAGCTTCGTGAACGATGTAGTTCGTTTCAGCTGTAAAGTAACGGCCCTTACCTGAAAAGAAGTCTTCCTTGTAGGAAGACTCAGAGCCTGGGATTTAACTCCATTTCTGAATGAAACACACAGCAGAGTTCTCATCCATTGATCACACTCTGCTTTAGAGCAAGAAGCACGCTCTTGCTTTCTAGAGTCTCTAAGACAGCAAGAAACGTGAGTGTGCTGAGAAGAAAAGAACAGTGTTTCCTACACATACGGACCATATCTAGTCCAACTCTGCTTCTGAAACTGATACAAAGCACTGGTCCTCTAACATCTAATGCTTGCCAGTTAAGATGGGAAACTTGTCAGCTTCGTGAACGATGCCGTTCGTTTGAGCTGAAAAGTGACTGCCCTTACCTGAAACGAAGTCTTGCTTGTAGGAAGACACAGAGCCTGGGATTTAACTCCATTTCTGAAGTTAAACACATCATAGTTCTCATCCATGGATCACACTCAGCTTTAGAGCAAGAAGCACACTCTTGCTTTCTAGATTCTCTAATACAGCAGGAAGCATGAGTGTGCTGAGAACAAATGAACGGTGTTTCCTACACATACGGACCATATCTAGTCCAACTCTGCTTCTGAAAATGATACAAAGTACTGCTTCTCTAACATTCAATGCTTCTCGGTTAAGATGAGAAACGTGTGAGCTTCGTGACCGATGTAGTTCGTTTGAACTGAAAAGTGACTGCCCTTACTTGACACGTAGTCTTGCTTGTAGGAAGACACAGAGCCTGGAATTTAACTCCATTTCTGAAAGGAAACAAACAGCATAGTTTTCATGCATGGATCACACTCTGCTTTAGAGCAAGAAGCAGCTCTTGCTTTCTATAGTGTCTAATAGAGCAGGAAACTTGAGTGTGCTCAGAACAAAAGAACGGTGTTTCCTACACATACGGACCATATCTAGTTCAACTCTGCTTCTGAAACTGAAAGAAACCACAGGTCCTCTAACATCCAATGCTTCTCAGTTAAGATGAGAAACGTGTGTGCTTCGTGAACGAAGTAGTTCGTTTGAGCTGAAAAGTGACTGACCTTACCTGAAAAGAAGTCTTGCTTGTAGGAAGACACAGAGCCTGGGATTTAACTCCATTTGTGAAGTGAAACACACAGCATAGTTCTCATCCATTGATCACACTCTGCTTTATAGCAAGAAGCATGCTCTTGCTTTCCAGAGTCTCTAATACAGAGGGAAACGTGAGTTTGCTGAGAAAAAAAGAACGGTGTTTCCTACACGTATGGACCATATTAGTCCAACTCTGCTTCTGTAACTGATACAAAGCACTGGCCTTCTAACATCCGATGCTTGTCAGTTAAGATGAGAAACGTGTGAACTTCATGTACGACGTAGTTCATTTGAGGTGAAAAGTGATTGCACCTACCTGAAACGAAGTCTTGCTTGTAGGAAGACACAGAGCCTGGGATTTAACTCCATTTCTGAAGGGAAACACAGAACACAGTTCTCATGCATGGATCACACTCTGCTTAGGGCAAGAAGCACACTCTTGCTTTCTAGATTTTCTAATACAGCAGGAAACGTGAGTGTGCTCAGAAGAAAAGTGTTTCCTATACAAACGGACCATATCTAGTTCAACTCTGCTTGAAATTGATACAAAGCAAAGGTCCTCTAACATCCAATGCTTCTCAGTTAAGATGGAAACGTGTGAGCTTCGTGAATGATATAGTTCGTTTGAGCTGAAAAGTAACTGCCCTTACCTGGAAGGAGGAATTGCTTGTAGGAAGACTCAGAGCCTGGGATTTTACTCCATTTCTGAAGTGAAACACACAGCATAGTTCTCATCCATGGATCACACTCTGTTTTAGAGCAAGAAGCACGCTCTTGCTTTCTAGATTCTCTAATACAGCAGGGAACGTGAGTTTGCTGAGAAAAAAAGAACGGTGTTTCCTACACATACGTACCATATTAGCCAACTCTGCTTCTGAAACTGATACAAGCACTGGCCTTCAAACATCCAATGCTTGTCAGTTAAGATGAGAAACGTGTGAGCTTCGTGAACGATATAGTTTGTTGAGCTGAAAAGTGACTGCCCTTACCAGAAACAAAGTCTTGTTTGTAGGAAGACACAGAGTCTGGGATTTAACACCATTTCTGATGGGAAACACACAACACAGTTCTCATCCATGCATCGAAATCTGCTTTAGAGCAAGAAGCATGCTCTTGCTTTCTAGAGTCTCTAATCAGCAGGAAAAGTTAGTGTGCTCAGAAGAAAAGAATGGTGTTTCCTATACATACGGACCATATTTAGTTCAACTCTGCTTGAAATTGGTACAAAGCAAAGGTCCTCTAATATCCAATGCATCTAGTTAAGATGAGAAACTTGTGAGCTTCGTGAACGATGTAGTTCGTTTGAGCTGTAAAGTAACTGCCCTTACCTGAAACGAAGTCCTACTTGTAGGAACACTCAGAGCCAGGGATTTAACTCCATTTCTGAAGTGAAACACACAACAGAGTTCTCATCCTTTGATCACACTCTGCTTTAGAGCAAGAATCACGCAATAGCTTTCCAGAGTCTCTAAGACAACAGGAAACTTGAGTGTGCTGAGATCAAATGAACGGTGTTTCCTTCACATATGGACCATATCTAGTCCAAATCTGCTTCTGAAACTGATACAATGCACTGGTTCTCTAACATTCAATGCTTTTCAGTTAAGATGAGAAACGTGTGAGCTTCATGACCGATGTAGTTCGTTTGAACTGAAAAGTGACTGCCCTTACTTGAAACGAAGGCTTGCTTGTAGGAAGACACAGAGCCAGGGATATAACTCCATTTATGAAGGGAAACAAACAGCATAGTTTTCATGCATGGATCACACTCTGCTTTAGAGCAAGAAGCAGCTCTTGCTTTCTAGAGTTTCTAATACAACAGGAAACTTGAGTGTTGTCAGAACAAAAGAACGGTATTTTCTACACATACGGACCATATCCAGTTCAACTCTGCTTCTGAAACTGAAAGAAACCACATGTGCTCTAACATCCAATGCTTGTCAATTTAGAGGAGAAACGTGTGTGCTTCGTGATTGATGTAGTTGGTTTGAGCTGAAATGTGACTGCCCTTACCCGAAAAGGAGTCTTGCTTGTAGGAAGACACAGAGCCTAGGATTTAACTCCATTTCTGAAGGGAAACACACAGCAGAGTTCTCATCCATGGATCACACTCTGCTTTAGAGCAAGAAGCACCCTCATGCTTTCTAGATTCTCTAATACATCAGGAAACGTGAGTATGCTCAGAAGAAAAGAACGTTGTTTCCTACACATAAGGACCATATCTAGTCCAACTCTGCTTCTGAAACTGATTCAAAGCACTGGTCCTCTAACATCCAAGGCTTGGCAGTTAAGATGGGAAATTTGTTAGCTTCGTGAACGATGTAGTTCGTTTCAGCTGTAAAGTAACGGCCCTTACCTGAAAAGAAGTCTTCCTTGTAGGAAGACTCAGAGCCTGGGATTTAACTCCATTTCTGAATGAAACACACAGCAGAGTTCTCATCCATTGATCACACTCTGCTTTAGAGCAAGAAGCACGCTCTTGCTTTCTAGAGTCTCTAAGACAGCAAGAAACGTGAGTGTGCTGAGAAGAAAAGAACAGTGTTTCCTACACATACGGACCATATCTAGTCCAACTCTGCTTCTGAAACTGATACAAAGCACTGGTCCTCTAACATCTAATGCTTGCCAGTTAAGATGGGAAACTTGTCAGCTTCGTGAACGATGCCGTTCGTTTGAGCTGAAAAGTGACTGCCCTTACCTGAAACGAAGTCTTGCTTGTAGGAAGACACAGAGCCTGGGATTTAACTCCATTTCTGAAGTTAAACACATCATAGTTCTCATCCATGGATCACACTCAGCTTTAGAGCAAGAAGCACACTCTTGCTTTCTAGATTCTCTAATACAGCAGGAAGCATGAGTGTGCTGAGAACAAATGAACGGTGTTTCCTACACATACGGACCATATCTAGTCCAACTCTGCTTCTGAAAATGATACAAAGTACTGCTTCTCTAACATTCAATGCTTCTCGGTTAAGATGAGAAACGTGTGAGCTTCGTGACCGATGTAGTTCGTTTGAACTGAAAAGTGACTGCCCTTACTTGACACGTAGTCTTGCTTGTAGGAAGACACAGAGCCTGGAATTTAACTCCATTTCTGAAAGGAAACAAACAGCATAGTTTTCATGCATGGATCACACTCTGCTTTAGAGCAAGAAGCAGCTCTTGCTTTCTATAGTGTCTAATAGAGCAGGAAACTTGAGTGTGCTCAGAACAAAAGAACGGTGTTTCCTACACATACGGACCATATCTAGTTCAACTCTGCTTCTGAAACTGAAAGAAACCACAGGTCCTCTAACATCCAATGCTTCTCAGTTAAGATGAGAAACGTGTGTGCTTCGTGAACGAAGTAGTTCGTTTGAGCTGAAAAGTGACTGACCTTACCTGAAAAGAAGTCTTGCTTGTAGGAAGACACAGAGCCTGGGATTTAACTCCATTTGTGAAGTGAAACACACAGCATAGTTCTCATCCATTGATCACACTCTGCTTTATAGCAAGAAGCATGCTCTTGCTTTCCAGAGTCTCTAATACAGAGGGAAACGTGAGTTTGCTGAGAAAAAAAGAACGGTGTTTCCTACAGGTATGGACCATATTAGTCCAACTCTGCTTCTGTAACTGATACAAAGCACTGGCCTTGTAACATCCGATGCTTGTCAGTTAAGATGAGAAACGTGTGAACTTCATGAACGACGTAGTTCATTTGAGGTGAAAAGTGATTGCACCTACCTGAAACGAAGTCTTGCTTGTAGGAAGACACAGAGCCTGGGATTTAACTCCATTTCTGAAGGGAAACACAGAACACAGTTCTCATGCATGGATCACACTCTGCTTTAGAGCAAGAAGCACACTCTTGCTTTCTAGATTTTCTAATACAGCAGGAAACGTGAGTGTGCTCAGAAGAAAAGAAAAGTGTTTCCTATACAAACGGACCATATCTAGTTCAACTCTGCTTGAAATTGATACAAAGCAAAGGTCCTCTAACATCCAATGCTTCTCAGTTAAGATGGAAACGTGTGAGCTTCGTGAATGATATAGTTCGTTTGAGCTGAAAAGTAACTGCCCTTACCTGGAAGGAGGAATTGCTTGTAGGAAGACTCAGAGCCTGGGATTTTACTCCATTTCTGAAGTGAAACACACAGCATAGTTCTCATCCATGGATCACACTCTGTTTTAGAGCAAGAAGCACGCTCTTGCTTTCTAGATTCTCTAATACAGCAGGGAACGTGAGTTTGCTGAGAAAAAAAGAACGGTGTTTCCTACACATACGTACCATATTAGCCAACTCTGCTTCTGAAACTGATACAAGCACTGGCCTTCAAACATCCAATGCTTGTCAGTTAAGATGAGAAACGTGTGAGCTTCGTGAACGATATAGTTTGTTGAGCTGAAAAGTGACTGCCCTTACCAGAAACAAAGTCTTGTTTGTAGGAAGACACAGAGTCTGGGATTTAACACCATTTCTGATGGGAAACACACAACACAGTTCTCATCCATGCATCGAAATCTGCTTTAGAGCAAGAAGCATGCTCTTGCTTTCTAGAGTCTCTAATCAGCAGGAAAAGTGAGTGTGCTCAGAAGAAAAGAATGGTGTTTCCTATACATACGGACCATATTTAGTTCAACTCTGCTTGAAATTGGTACAAAGCAAAGGTCCTCTAATATCCAATGCATCTAGTTAAGATGAGAAACTTGTGAGCTTCGTGAACGATGTAGTTCGTTTGAGCTGTAAAGTAACTGCCCTTACCTGAAACGAAGTCTTACTTGTAGGAACACTCAGAGCCAGGGATTTAACTCCATTTCTGAAGTGAAACACACAACAGAGTTCTCATCCTTTGATCACACTCTGCTTTAGAGCAAGAATCACGCAATAGCTTTCCAGAGTCTCTAAGACAACAGGAAACTTGAGTGTGCTGAGATCAAATGAACGGTGTTTCCTTCACATATGGACCATATCTAGTCCAAATCTGCTTCTGAAACTGATACAATGCACTGGTTCTCTAACATTCAATGCTTTTCAGTTAAGATGAGAAACGTGTGAGCTTCATGACCGATGTAGTTCGTTTGAACTGAAAAGTGACTGCCCTTACTTGAAACGAAGGCTTGCTTGTAGGAAGACACAGAGCCAGGGATATAACTCCATTTATGAAGGGAAACAAACAGCATAGTTTTCATGCATGGATCACACTCTGCTTTAGAGCAAGAAGCAGCTCTTGCTTTCTAGAGTTTCTAATACATAAGGAAACTTGAGTGTGCTCAGAACAAAAGAACGGTATTTTCTACACATACAGACCATATCTAGTTCAACTCTGCTTCTGAAACTGAAAGAAACCACATGTGCTCTAACATCCAATGCTTGTCAATTTAGAGGAGAAACGTGTGTGCTTCGTGATTGATGTAGTTGGTTTGAGCTGAAAAGTGACTGCCCTTACCCGAAAAGGAGTCTTGCTTGTAGGAAGACACAGAGCCTAGGATTTAACTCCATTTCTGAAGGGAAACACACAGCAGAGTTCTCATCCATGGATCACACTCTGCTTTAGAGCAAGAAGCACCCTCATGCTTTCTAGATTCTCTAATACATCAGGAAACGTGAGTGTGCTCAGAAGAAAAGAACGTTGTTTCCTACACATAAGGACCATATCTAGTCCAACTCTCCTTCTGAAACTGATTCAAAGCACTGGTCCTCTAACATCCAAGGCTTGGCAGTTAAGATGGGAAATTTGTTAGCTTCGTGAACGATGTAGTTCGTTTGTGCTGTAAAGTAACGGCCCTTACCTGATAAGAAGTCTTCCTTGTAGGAAGACTCAGAGCCTGGGATTTAACTCCATTTCTGAATGAAACACACAGCAGAGTTCTCATCCATTGATCACACTCTGCTTTAGAGCAAGAAGCACGCTCTTGCTTTCTAGAGTCTCTAAGACAGCAAGAAACGTGAGTGTGCTGAGAACAAAAGAACAGTGTTTCCTACACATACGGACCATATCTAGTTCAACTCTGCTTCTGAAACTGAAAGAAACCACAGGTCCTCTAACATCCAATGCTTCTCAGTTAAGATGAGAAACGCGTGTGCTTCGTGAACGATGTAGTTCGTTTGAGCTGAAAAGTGACTGACCTTACCTCAAAAGAAGTCTTGCTTGTAGGAAGACACAGAGCCTGGGATTTAACTCCATTTGTGAAGTGAAACACACAGCATAGTTCTCATCCATTGATCACACTCTGCTTTATAGCAAGAAGCATGCTCTTGCTTTCCAGAGTCTCTAATACAGAGGGAAACGTGAGTTTGCTGAGAAAAAAAGAACGGTGTTTCCTACACGTATGGACCATATTAGTCCAACTCTGCTTCTGTAACTGATACAAAGCACTGGCCTTCTAACATCCGATGCTTGTCAGTTAAGATGAGAAACGTGTGAACTTCATGAACGACGTAGTTCATTTGAGGTGAAAGGTGATTGCACCTACCTGAAACGAAGTCTTGCTTGTAGGAAGACACAGAGCCTGGGATTTAACTCCATTTCTGAAGGGAAACACAGAACACAGTTCTCATGCATGGATCACACTCTGCTTTAGAGCAAGAAGCACACTCTTGCTTTCTAGATTTTCTAATACAGCAGGAAACATGAGTGTGCTCAGAAGAAAAGAAAAGTGTTTCCTATACAAACGGACCATATCTAGTTCAACTCCGCTTTAAATTGATACAAAGCAAAGGTCCTCTAACATCCAATGCTTCTCAGTTAAGATGGAAACGTGTGAGCTTCGTGAATGATATAGTTCGTTTGAGCTGAAAAGTAACTGCCCTTACCTGGAAGGAGGAATTGCTTGTAGGAAGACTCAGAGCCTTGGATTTTACTCCATTTCTGAAGTGAAACACACAGCATAGTTCTCATCCATGGATCACACTCTGTTTTAGAGCAAGAAGCACGCTCTTGCTTTCTAGATTCTCTAATACAGCAGGGAACGTGAGTTTGCTGAGAAAAAAAGAACGGTGTTTCCTACACATACGTACCATATTAACCAACTCTGCTTCTGAAACTGATACAAGCACTGGCCTTCAAACATCCAATGCTTGTCAGTTAAGATGAGAAACGTGTGAGCTTCGTGAACGATATAGTTTGTTGAGCTGAAAAGTGACTGCCCTTACCAGAAACAAAGTCTTGTTTGTAGGAAGACACAGAGTCTGGGATTTAACACCATTTCTGATGGGAAACACACAACACAGTTCTCATCCATGCATCGAAATCTGCTTTAGAGCAAGAAGCATGCTCTTGCTTTCTAGAGTCTCTAATCAGCAGGAAAAGTGAGTGTGCTCAGAAGAAAAGAATGGTGTTTCCTATACATACGGACCATATTTAGTTCAACTCTGCTTGAAATTGGTACAAAGCAAAGGTCCTCTAATATCCAATGCATCTAGTTAAGATGAGAAACTTGTGAGCTTCGTGAACGATGTAGTTCGTTTGAGCTGTAAAGTAACTGCCCTTACCTGAAACGAAGTCCTACTTGTAGGAACACTCAGAGCCAGGGATTTAACTCCATTTCTGAAGTGAAACACACAACAGAGTTCTCATCCTTTGATCACACTCTGCTTTAGAGCAAGAATCACGCAATAGCTTTCCAGAGTCTCTAAGACAACAGGAAACTTGAGTGTGCTGAGATCAAATGAACGGTGTTTCCTTCACATATGGACCATATCTAGTCCAAATCTGCTTCTGAAACTGATACAATGCACTGGTTCTCTAACATTCAATGCTTTTCAGTTAAGATGAGAAACGTGTGAGCTTCATGACCGATGTAGTTCGTTTGAACTGAAAAGTGACTGCCCTTACTTGAAACGAAGGCTTGCTTGTAGGAAGACACAGAGCCAGGGATATAACTCCATTTATGAAGGGAAACAAACAGCATAGTTTTCATGCATGGATCACACTCTGCTTTAGAGCAAGAAGCAGCTCTTGCTTTCTAGAGTTTCTAATACAACAGGAAACTTGAGTGTTGTCAGAACAAAAGAACGGTATTTTCTACACATACGGACCATATCCAGTTCAACTCTGCTTCTGAAACTGAAAGAAACCACATGTGCTCTAACATCCAATGCTTGTCAATTTAGAGGAGAAACGTGTGTGCTTCGTGATTGATGTAGTTGGTTTGAGCTGAAATGTGACTGCCCTTACCCGAAAAGGAGTCTTGCTTGTAGGAAGACACAGAGCCTAGGATTTAACTCCATTTCTGAAGGTAAACACACAGCAGAGTTCTCATCCATGGATCACACTCTGCTTTAGAGCAAGAAGCACCCTCATGCTTTCTAGATTCTCTAATACATCAGGAAACGTGAGTATGCTCAGAAGAAAAGAACGTTGTTTCCTACACATAAGGACCATATCTAGTCCAACTCTGCTTCTGAAACTGATTCAAAGCACTGGTCCTCTAACATCCAAGGCTTGGCAGTTAAGATGGGAAATTTGTTAGCTTCGTGAACGATGTAGTTCGTTTCAGCTGTAAAGTAACGGCCCTTACCTGAAAAGAAGTCTTCCTTGTAGGAAGACTCAGAGCCTGGGATTTAACTCCATTTCTGAATGAAACACACAGCAGAGTTCTCATCCATTGATCACACTCTGCTTTAGAGCAAGAAGCACGCTCTTGCTTTCTAGAGTCTCTAAGACAGCAAGAAACGTGAGTGTGCTGAGAACAAAAGAACAGTGTTTCCTACACATACGGACCATATCTAGTCCAACTCTGCTTCTGAAACTGATACAAAGCACTGGTCCTCTAACATCTAATGCTTGCCAGTTAAGATGGGAAACTTGTCAGCTTCGTGAACGATGCCGTTCGTTTGAGCTGAAAAGTGACTGCCCTTACCTGAAACGAAGTCTTGCTTGTAGGAAGACACAGAGCCTGGGATTTAACTCCATTTCTGAAGTTAAACACATCATAGTTCTCATCCATGGATCACACTCAGCTTTAGAGCAAGAAGCACACTCTTGCTTTCTAGATTCTCTAATACAGCAGGAAGCATGAGTGTGCTGAGAACAAATGAACGGTGTTTCCTACACATACGGACCATATCTAGTCCAACTCTGCTTCTGAAAATGATACAAAGTACTGCTTCTCTAACATTCAATGCTTCTCGGTTAAGATGAGAAACGTGTGAGCTTCGTGACCGATGTAGTTCGTTTGAACTGAAAAGTGACTGCCCTTACTTGACACGTAGTCTTGCTTGTAGGAAGACACAGAGCCTGGAATTTAACTCCATTTCTGAAAGGAAACAAACAGCATAGTTTTCATGCATGGATCACACTCTGCTTTAGAGCAAGAAGCAGCTCTTGCTTTCTATAGTGTCTAATAGAGCAGGAAACTTGAGTGTGCTCAGAACAAAAGAACGGTGTTTCCTACACATACGGACCATATCTAGTTCAACTCTGCTTCTGAAACTGAAAGAAACCACAGGTCCTCTAACATCCAATGCTTCTCAGTTAAGATGAGAAACGTGTGTGCTTCGTGAACGAAGTAGTTCGTTTGAGCTGAAAAGTGACTGACCTTACCTGAAAAGAAGTCTTGCTTGTAGGAAGACACAGAGCCTGGGATTTAACTCCATTTGTGAAGTGAAACACACAGCATAGTTCTCATCCATTGATCACACTCTGCTTTATAGCAAGAAGCATGCTCTTGCTTTCCAGAGTCTCTAATACAGAGGGAAACGTGAGTTTGCTGAGAAAAAAAGAACGGTGTTTCCTACACGTATGGACCATATTAGTCCAACTCTGCTTCTGTAACTGATACAAAGCACTGGCCTTCTAACATCCGATGCTTGTCAGTTAAGATGAGAAACGTGTGAACTTCATGAACGACGTAGTTCATTTGAGGTGAAAAGTGATTGCACCTACCTGAAACGAAGTCTTGCTTGTAGGAAGACACAGAGCCTGGGATTTAACTCCATTTCTGAAGGGAAACACAGAACACAGTTCTCATCCATGGATCACACTCAGCTTTAGAGCAAGAAGCACACTCTTGCTTTCTAGATTCTCTAATACAGCAGGAAGCATGAGTGTGCTGAGAACAAATGAACGGTGTTTCCTACACATACGGACCATATCTATTCCAACTCTGCTTCTGAAAATGATACAAAGTACTGCTTCTCTAACATTCAATGCTTCTCGGTTAAGATGAGAAACGTGTGAGCTTCGTGACCGATGTAGTTCGTTTGAACTGAAAAGTGACTGCCCTTACTTGAAACGTAGTCTTGCTTGTAGGAAGACACAGTGCCTGGAATTTAACTACATTTCTGAAAGGAAACAAACAGCATAGTTTTCATGCATGGATCACACTCTGCTTTAGAGCAAGAAGCAGCTCTTCCTTTCTATAGTGTCTAATACAGCAGGAAACTTGAGTGTGCTCAGAACAAAAGAACGGTGTTTCCTACACATACGGACCATATCTAGTTCAACTCTGCTTCTGAAACTGAAAGAAACCACAGGTCCTCTAACATCCAATGCTTCTCAGTTAAGATGAGAAACGTGTGTGCTTCGTGAACGATGTAGTTCGTTTGAGCTGAAAAGTGACTGACCTTACCTGAAAAGAAGTCTTGCTTGTAGGAAGACACAGAGCCTGGGATTTAACTCCATTTGTGAAGTGAAACACACAGCATAGTTCTCATCCATTGATCACACTCTGCTTTATAGCAAGAAGCATGCTCTTGCTTTCCAGAGTCTCTAATACAGAGGGAAACGTGAGTTTGCTGAGAAAAAAAGAACGGTGTTTCCTACACGTATGGACCATATTAGTCCAACTCTGCTTCTGTAACTGATACAAAGCACTGGCCTTCTAACATCCGATGCTTGTCAGTTAAGATGAGAAACGTGTGAACTTCATGAACGACTTAGCTCATTTGAGGTGAAAAGTGATTGCACCTACCTGAAACGAAGCCTTGCTTGTAGGAAGACACAGAGCCTGGGATTTAACTCCATTTCTGAAGGGAAACACAGAACACAGCTCTCATGCATGGATCACACTCTGCTTTAGAGCAAGAAGCACACTCTTGCTTTCTAGATTTTCTAATACAGCAGGAAACGTGAGTGTGCTCAGAAGAAAAGAAAAGTGTTTCCTATACAAACGGACCATATCTAGTTCAACTCTGCTTGAAATTGATACAAAGCAAAGGTCCTCTAACATCCAATGCTTCTCAGTTAAGATGGAAACGTGTGAGCTTCGTGAATGATATAGTTCGTTTGAGCTGAAAAGTAACTGCCCTTACCTGGAAGGAGGAATTGCTTGTAGGAAGACTCAGAGCCTGGGATTTTACTCCATTTCTGAAGTGAAACACACAGCATAGTTCTCATCCATGGATCACACTCTGTTTTAGAGCAAGAAGCACGCTCTTGCTTTCTAGATTCTCTAATACAGCAGGAAGCATGAGTGTGCTGAGAACAAATGAACGGTGTTTCCTACACATACGGACCATATCTATCCAACTCTGCTTCTGAAACTGATACAAAGTACTGCTTCTCTAACATTCAATGCTTCTCGGTTAAGATGAGAAACGTGTGAGCTTCGTGACCGATGTAGTTCGTTTGAACTGAAAAGTGACTGCCCTTATTTGAAACGTAGTCTTGCTTGTAGGAAGACACAGAGCCTGGAATTTAACTCCATTTCTGAAAGGAAACAAACAGCATAGTTTTCATGCATGGATCACACTCTGCTTTAGAGCAAGAAGCAGGTCTTGCTTTCAATAGTGTCTAATACAGCAGGAATCTTGAGTGTGCTCAGAACAAAAGAACGGTGTTTTCTACACATACGGACCATATCTAGTTCAACTCTGCTTCTGAAATTGAAAGAAACCACAGGTCCTCTAACATCCAATGCTTCTCAGTTAAGATGAGAAACGTGTGTGCTTTGTGAACGATGTAGTTCGTTTGAGCTGAAAAGTGACTGACCTTACCTCCAAAGAAGTCTTGCTTGGAGGAAGACACAGAGCCTGGGATTTAACTCCATTTCTGAAGGGAAACACACAGCAGAGTTCTCATCCATTGATCATACTCTGCTTTAGAGCAAGAAGCACGCTTTTGCTTTCTAGATTCTCTAAGACAGCAGGAAACGTGTGTGTGTGTGTGCTGAGAACAAAAGATCGGTGTTTCTTACATATACAGACCATATCTAGACCAACTCTTCTTCTGCAACTGATACAAAGCAGTGGTCCTCTAACATCCAATGCTTGGCAGTTAAGATGGGAAACTTGTTAGCTTCGTGAACGATGTAGTTCATTTGAGGTGAAAAGTGACTGCCCTTACCTGAAACGAATTCTTGCTTGTAGGAAGATACAGAGTCTGGGATTTAACTCCATTTCTGAAGGGAAACACACAGCAGACTTCTCATCTATGGCTCACACTCTGCTTTAGAGCAAGAAGCCTGCTCTTGCTTTCTAGAGTCTGTAATACAGCAGGAAACTTGAGTGTGCTCAGAAGAAAAGAACGTTGTTTCCTAAACAAACCGACCATATCTAGTTCAACTCTGCTTCAAATTGATACAAAGCAAAGGTCCAATAACATCCAATGCTTCTCAGTTTAGATGAGATCATGTGAGTTTCGTGAATGATATAGTTCGTTTGAGCTGAAAAGTAACTGCCCTTACCTGGAAGGAGGAATTGCTTGTAGGAAGACTCAGAGCCTGGGATTTTACTCCATTTCTGAAGTGAAACACATAGCATAGTTCTCATCCATGGATCACACTCTGTTTTAGAGCAAGAAGCACGCTCTCGCTTTCTAGATTCTCTAATAGAGCAGGGAACGTGAGTTTGCTGAGAAAAAAAGAACGGTGTTTCCTACACATACGTACCATATTAGCCAACTCTGCTTCTGAAACTGATACAAGCACTGGCCTTCAAACATCCAATGCTTGTCAGTTAAGATGAGAAACGTGTGAGCTTCATGAACGATATAGTTTGTTGAGCTGAAAAGTGACTGCCCTTACCAGAAACAAAGTCTTGTTTGTAGGAAGACACAGAGTCTGGGATTTAACACCATTTCTGATGGGAAACACACAACACAGTTCTCATCCATGCATCGAAATCTGCTTAATGCAAGAAGCATGCTCTTGCTTTCTAGAATCTCTAATCAGCAGGAAAAGTGAGTGTGCTCAGAAGAATAGAATGGTGTTTCCTATACATACGGACCATATCTAGTTCAACTCTGCTTGAAATTGGTACAAAGCAAAGGTCCTCTAATATCCAATGCATCTAGTTAAGATGAGAAACTTGTGAGCTTCGTGAACGATGTAGTTCGTTTGAGCTGTAAAGTAACTGCCCTTACCTGAAACGAAGTCTTACTTGTAGGAACACTCAGAGCCAGGGATTTAACTCCATTTCTGAAGTGAAACACACAACAGAGTTCTCATCCTTTGATCACACTCTGCTTTAGAGCAAGAATCACGCAATAGCTTTCCAGAGTCTCTAAGACAACAGGAAACTTGAGTGTGCTGAGATCAAATGAACGGTGTTTCCTTCACATATGGACCATATCTAGTCCAAATCTGCTTCTGAAACTGATACAATGCACTGGTTCTCTAACATTCAATGCTTTTCAGTTAAGATGAGAAACGTGTGAGCTTCATGACCGATGTAGTTCGTTTGAACTGAAAAGTGACTGCCCTTACCTGAAAAGAAGTCTTGCTTGTAGGAAGACACAGAGCCTGGGATTTAACTCAATATCTGAAGGGAAACACACTACAGATTTCTCATCCATTGATCACACTCTGCTTTAGAGCAAGAAGCACGCTCTTGCTTTCTAGAGTCTCTAATACAGCAGGAAACGTGAGTGTGCTGAGAAGAAAAATGGTGTTTCCTATTCATACGGACCATATCTAGTTCAACTCTGCTTGAAATTGGTACAAACAAAGGTCGTCTAATATCCAATGCATCTCAGTTAAGATGAGAAACGTGTGAGCTTCGGGAACGATATCGTTCGTTTGAGCTGTAAAGTAACTGCCCTTACCCGAGAAGAAGTCTTGCTTGTAGGAAGACTCAGAGCCAGGGATTTCACTCCATTTCTGAAGTGAAACACACAGCAGAGTTCAGATCCATTGCTCACACTCTGCTTTAGAGCAAGAAGCACGCTCTTGCTGTCTAGAGTCTCTAAGACAGCAGGAAACATGACTGTGCTGAGAACAAAAGAACGGTGTTTCCTACACATATGGACCATATATAGTCCAACTCTACTTCTGAAACTGATACAAAGCACTGGTCCTCTAACATCCAATGCTTGGCAGTTAAGATGGGAAACTTATTAGCTTCGTGAACGATGTAGTTCGTTTGAGCTGAAAAGTGACTATCCCTTACCTGAAAAGAAGTCTTGCTTGTAGGAAGACTCAGAGCCTGGGATTTAACTCCATTTCTGAAGTGAAACACACAACATAGTTCTCATCCATGGATCACACTCTGCTTTAAAGCAAGAAGCACGCTCTTGCTTTCTAGAGTCTCTAAGACAGCAGGAAACGTGATTGTGCTCAGAACAAAAGAACGGTGTATCCTACACATACAGAACATATCTAGTTATCTCTGCTTATGAAACTGAAACAAACCAGAGGTCCTCTAACGTCCAATGCTTGCCAGTTTAGATGAGAAACGTGTGAGCTTCGTGAACGATGTAGTTCGTTTGAGGTGTAAAGTAACTGCCCTTACCTGAAAAGATCTTCCTTGTAGGAAGACTCAGAGCCTGTGATTTAACTCCATTTCTGAAGTGAAACACACAGCAGAGTTCTCATCCATTGATCACACTCTGCTTTAGAGCAAGAAGCACGCTCTTGCTTTCTAGAGTCTCTAAGAGAGCAGGAAACGTGAGTGTGCTCAGAACAATAGAACGGGGTTTCCTACACATACAGACCATATCTAGTTCATCTCTGCTTCTGAAACTGAAACAAACCAGAGGTCCTCTATCATCAAATGCTTGTCAGTTTAGATGAGAAACGTGTGAGCTTCGTTTAGATGTAGTTCGTTTGAGCTGTAAAGTAACTGCCCTTACATGAAAAGAACTCTTGCTTGTGGGAAGACACAGAGCCTGGGATTTAACTCCATTTCTGAAGGGAAACACACAGCATAGTTATCATCCATGGATCACACTCTGCTTTAAAGCAAGAAGCACGCTCTTGCTCTCTAGAGTCTCTAAGACATCAAGAAACGTGAGTGTGCTGAGAACAAAAGAACAGTTTTTCCTACACATACGGACCATATCTAGTCCAACTCTGTTTCTGAAACTGATACAAAGCACTGGTCCTCTAACATCTAATGCTTGCCAGTTAAGATGGGAAACTTGTCAGCTTCATGAACGATGCCATTTGTTTAAGCTGAAAAGTGACTGCCCTTACCTGAAACGAAGTCTTGCTTGTAGGAACACACAGAGCCTGGGATTTAACTCCATTTCTGAAGGGAAACACAGAAGACAGTTGTCACCCATGGATCACACTCTGTTTTAGAGCAAGAAGCACGCTCTTGCTTTCCAGAGTCTGTAATACAGCAGGAAACGTGAGTTTGCTGAGAAAAAAAGAACCGTGTTTCTTACACATACGGACCATATTAGTCCAACTCTGCTTCTGAAACTGATACAAAGCTCTGGCCTTCTAACATCCAATGCTTGTCAGTTAAGATGAGAAACCTGTGAGCTTCGTGAACGATGTAGTTTGTTGGGCAGAAAAGTGACTGCCCTTACCTGAAACGAAGTCTTGCTTGTAGGAAGACACAGAGCCTGGGATTTAACTCCACTTCTGAAGGGAAACACACAACACAGTTCTCATCCATGGATCACAGTCTGCTTTAGAGCAAGAAGCACGATCTTGCTTTCTAGAGTCTCTAATACAACAGGAAAGGTGTGTGTGCTCAGAAGAAAAGAACGGTGTTTCCTACACATACAGACCATATCTAGTTCAACTCTGCTTGAAATTGATACAAAGTAAAGGTCCTCTAACATCCAATGCTTCTCAGTTAAGATGAGAAACGTGTGAGCTTCGTGAAAGATGAAGTTCGTTTGAGCTCAAAAGTAACTGCCCTTACCTAAAAAGAAGTCTTGTTTGTAGGAAGACTCAGAGCCTGTTATTTAACTCCATTTCTGAAGGGAAACACACAGCAGAGTTCTCATCCATTGGTCACACTCTGCTTTAGAGCAAGAAGCATGCTCTTGCTTTCATGAGACTCTAACACAGCAGGAAACGTGTGTGTGTGTGCTGAGAACAAAAGATCGGTTTTTCCTACATATACAGACCATATCTAGTCCAACTCTGCTTCTGCAACTGATACAAAGCACTGGTCCTCTAACATCCAATGCTTGGCAGTTAAGATGGGAAACTTGTTAGCTTCGTGAACGATGTAGTTCATTTGAGCTGAAAAGTGACTGCGCTTACCTGAAACGAAGTCTTGCTTGTAGGAAGACACAGAGCCAGGGATTTAACTCCATTTCTGAAGGGAAACACACAACACAGTTCTCCTCCATGGATCACACTCTGTTTTAGAGCAAGAAGCACGCTCTTGCATTCCTGAGTCTCTAATACAGCAGGAAACGTGAGTTTGCTGAGAAAAAAAGAACCATGTTTCCTACACATACGGACCATATTAGTCCAACTCTGCTTCTGACACTGATACAAAGCTCTGGCCTTCTAACATCCAATGCTTGTCAGTTAAGATGAGAAACGTGTGAGCTTCGTGAATGATGTGGTTTGTTAAGCTGAAAAGTGATTGCCCTTACCTGAAACGAAGTCTTGTTTGTAGGAAGACACAGAGCCTGGGATTTAACTCCATTTCTGAAGGGAAACACATCATAGTTCTCATCCATGGCTCACACTCTGCTTTACAGCAAGAAGCCCTCTCTTGCTTTGTAGAGTCTCTAATACAGCAGGAAACTTGAGTGTGCTCAGAAGAAAAGAACGGTGTGTCCTATACAAACGGACCATATCTAGTTCAACTCTGCTTGAAATTGATACAAAGCAAAGGTCCAATAACATCCAATGCTTCTCAGTTAAGATGAGAACGTGTGAGCTTCGTAACCGATGGAGTTCGTTTGAACTGAAAAGTGACTGCCCTTACTTGAAACGAAGTTTTGCTTGTAGGAAGACACAGAGCCTGGAATTTAAATAGATTTCTGAAGGGAAACAAACAGCATAATTTTCATGCATGGATCACAATCTGCTTTAGAGAAACAAGCAGCTCTTGCTTTCTAGAGTGTCTAATACAGCAGGAAACTTCTGTGTGCTCAGAACAAAAGAACGGTGTTTCCTACACATACAGACCATATGTAGTTCAACTCTGCTTCTGAAACTGAAAGAAACCACAGGTCCTCTAACATCCAATGCTTGTCAGTTTAGATGAGAAACGTGTGAGCTTCGTGAACGATGAAGTTCGTTTGAGCTCTAAAGTAACTGCCCTTACCTGAAAAGAAGTCTTGTTTGTAGGAAGACTCAGAGCCTGGGATTTAACTCCATTTCTGAAGTGAAACACACAGCAGAGTTCTCATCCATTGATAATACTCTGCTTTAGAGCAAGAAGCAGGCTCTTGCTTTCTAGGGACTCTAAAAGATCATGAAATGTGAGTGTGCTGAGAACAAAAGAACGGTGTTTCCTACAATTACGTTCCATATATAGTCCAACTCTACTTCTGAAACTGATACAAAGCACTGATTCTCTAACATTCAATGCTTGTCAGTTAAGATGGGAAACGTGTGAGCTTCGTGACCAATGTAGTTCGTTTGAGCTGAAAAGTTACTACCCTTACTTGAAACGAAGTCTTGCTTGTAGGAAGACACAGAGCCTGGAATTTAACTCCATTTCTGAAGGGAAACCCACAGCAGAGTTCTCATCCATTGATCACACTCTGCTTTAGAGCAAGAAGCACGCCTTTGCTTTCTAGATTCTCTAATACAGCAGGAAACGTGAGTGTGCTCAGAAGAAAAGAACGGTGTTTCCTATACATACGGACCATATCTAGGTCAATTCTGCTTGAAATTGATACAAAGCAAAGGTCCTCTAACATCCAATGCTTGTCAGTTTAGATGAGAAACATGTGAGCTTCGTGAACGATGTAGTTCATTTGTTCTGTAAAGTAACCGCACTTACCTGAAACGAAGTCTTTCTTGTAGGAAGACTCAGAGCCTGGGATTTAACTCCATTTCTGAAGGGAAACACACAGCAGAGTTCTCATCCATTGATCATACTCTGCTTTAGAGCAAGAAGCATGCTCTTGCTTTCTAGATTCTCTAAAACAGCAGGAAACGTGTGTGTGTGTGCTGAGAACAAAAGATCGGTGTTTTCTACGTATACAGACCATATCTAGTCCAACTCTGCTTCTGCAACTGATACAAAGCACTGGTCCTCTAACATCCAATGCTTGGCAGTTAAGATGGGAAACTTGTTAGCTTCTTGAACGATGTAGTTCATTTGAGCTGAAAAGTGACTGCCCTTACCTGAAACGAAGTCTTGCTTGTAGGAAGACACAGAGCCTGGGATTTAACTCCATTTCTGAAGGGAAACACACAACACAGTTCTCCTCCATGGATCACACTCTGTTTTAGAGCCAGAAGCACGCTCATGCTTTCCAGAGTCTCTAATACACCAGGAAACGTGATTGTGCTCAGAAGAAAAGAACGGGGTTTCCTACACATACGGACCATATCTAGTTCAACTCTGCTTGAAATTGATACAAAGCAAAGGTCCTCTTAGATCCAATGCTTCTCAGTTAAGATGAGAAATGTGTGAGCTTCGTGAATGATGTAGTTCGTTTGAACTGAAAAGTGACTGCCCTTACTTGAAATGAAGTCTTGCTTGTAGGAAGGCACAGAGCCTGGAATTTAACTCGATTTCTGAAGGGAAACACACAGCATAGTTTTAATGTATGGATTACACTCTGCTTTAGAGCAAGAAGCACGCTCTTGCTTTCTAGAGTGTCTAATGCAGCAGCAAACTTGAGTGTGCTAAGAAAAAAAGAACGGTGTATCCTACACATACGGACCATATCTAGTTCAACTCTGCTTCTGAAACTGATACAAAGCACTGGCCTTCTAACATCCGATGCTTGTCAGTTAAGATGAGAAACATGTGAGCTTCATGAACGATGTAGTTCGTTTGAGCTGAAAAGTGACTGCCCTTACCTGAAAGGAATTCTTGCTTGTAGGAAGACACAGAGCCTGGGATTTAACTCCATTTCTGAAGGGAAACACACAACACAGTTTTCATCCATGGATCACACTCTGCTTTAGAGCAAGAAGCCTGCTCTTGCTTTCCAGAGTCTCTAATACAGCAGGAAATGTGAGTTTGCTGAGAAAAAAAGAACGGTGTTTCCTACACGTACGGACCATAGTAGTCCAACTCTGCTTCTGAAACTGATACAAAGCACTGGCCTTCTAACATCCAATGCTTGTCAGTTAAGATGAGAAACGTGTGAGCTTCATGAACGATGTAGTTTGTTTGAGCTGAAAAGTGACTGCCCTTACCTGAAAGGAAGTCTTGCTTGTAGGAAGACACAGAGCCAGGGATTTAACTCCATTTCTGAAGGGAAACACACAACACAGTTCTCATCCATGGATCACACTCTGTTTTAGAGCAAGAAGCACGCTCTTGCTTTCCAGAGTCTCTAATACAGCAGGAAACGTGAGTTTGCTGAGAAAAAAAGAACCGTGTTTCCTACACATACGGACCATAATAGTCCAACTCTGCTTCTGAAACTGATACAAAGCTCTGGCCTTCTAACATCCAATGCTTGTCAGTTAAGATGAGAAACGTGTGAGCTTCGTGAACGATGTGGTTTGTTAAGCTGAAAAGTGATTGCCCTTACCTGAAACGAAGTCTTGCTTTTAGGAAGACACAGAGCCTGGGATTAAACTCCATTTCTGAAGGGAAACATATCATAGTTCTCATCCATGGCTCACACTCTGCTTTATAGCAAGAAGCCCTCTCTTGCTTTGTAGAGTCTCTAATACAGCAGGAAACTTGAGTGTGCTCAGAAGAAAAGAACGGTGTGTCCTATACAAACGGACCATATGTAGTTCAACTCTGCTTCTGAAACTGATACAAAGCTCTGGCCTTCTAACATCCAAGGCTTGTCAGTTAAGATGAGAAACGTGTGAGCTTCGTGAACGATGTGTTTTGTTAAGCTGAAAAGTGATTGCCCTTACCTGAAACGAAGTCTTGCTTGTAGGAAGACACAGAGCCTGGGATTTAACTCCATTTCTGAAAGGAAACATATCATAGTTCTCAACCATGGCTCACACTCTGCTTTATAGCAAGAAGCCCTCTATTGCTTTGTAGAGTCTCTAATACAGCAGGAAACTTGAGTGTGCTCAGAAGAAAAGAACGGTGTGTCCTATACAAACTGACCATATCTAGTTCAACGCTGCTTGAAATTGATACAAAGCAAAGGTCCTCTAACATCCAATGCTTCTCAGTTAAGATGAGAAACGTGTGAGCTTCGTAACCGATGGAGTTCGTTTGAACTGAAAAGTGACTGCCCTTACTTGAAACGAAGTCTTGCTTGTAGGAAGACACAGAGCCTGGAATTTAAATCGATTTCTGAAGGGAAACAAACAGCATAATTTTCATGCATGGATCACAATCTGCTTTAGAGCAACAAGCAGCTCTTCCTTTCTAGAGTGTCTAATACAGCAGGAAATTCTGTGTGCCTAGAACAAAAGAACGGTGTTTCCTACACATACAGACCATATGTAGTTCAACTCTGCTTCTGAAACTGAAAGAAACCACAGGTCCTCTAACATCCAATGCTTGTCAGTTTAGATGAGAAACGTGTGAGCTTCGTGAACGATGAAGTTCGTTTGAGCTCTAAAGTAACTGCCATTACCTGAAAAGAAGTCTTGTTTGTAGGAAGACTCAGAGCCTGGGATTTAACTCCATTTCTGAAGTGAAACACACAGCAGAGTTCTCATCCATTGATCACACTCTGCTTTAGTGCAAGAAGCACGCTCTTGCTTTCTAGAGACTCTAAGAGATCATGAAATGTGAGTGTGCTGAGAACAAAAGAACGGTGTTTCCTACACATACGGACCATATATAGTCCAACTCTACTTCTGAAACTGATACAAAGCACTGATTCTCTAACATTCAATGCTTGTCAGTTAAGATGAGAAACGTGTGAGCTTTGTGACCGATGTAGTTCGTTTGAGCTGAAAAGTGACTGCCCTTACTTGAAACGAAGTCTTGCTTGTAGGAAGACACAGAGCCTGGAATTTAACTCCATTTCTGAAGGGAAACCCACAGCAGAGTTCTCATCCATTGATCACACTCTGCTTTAGAGCAAGAAGCACGCCTTTGCTTTCTAGATTCTCTAATACAGCAGGAAACGTGAGTGTGCTCAGAAGAAAAGAACGGTGTTTCCTATACATACGGACCATATCTAGGTCAATTCTGCTTGAAATTGATACAAAGTAAAGGTCCTCCAACATCCAATGCTTGTCAGTTTAGATGAGAAACATGTGAGCTTCGTGAATGATGTAGTTCATTTGTTCTGTAAAGTAACCGCACTTACCTGAAACGAAGTCTTGCTTGTAGGAAGACTCAGAGCCTGGGATTTAACTCCATTTCTGAAGGGAAACACACAGCAGAGTTCTCATCCATGGATCACACTCTGCTTTAGAGCAAGAAGCACGCTCTTCCTTTCTAGATTCTCTAAAACAGCAGGAAACGTGTGTGTGTGTGCTGAGAACAAAAGATCGGTGTTTCCTACATATACAGACCATATCTAATCCAACTCTGCTTCTGCAACTGATACAAAGCACTGGTCCTCTAACATCCAATGCTTGGCAGTTAAGATGGGAAACTTGTTAGCTTCGAGAACGATGTAGTTCATTTGAGCTGAAAAGTGACTGCCCTTACCTGAAACGAAGTCTTGCTTGTAGGAAGACACAGAGCCTGGGATTTAACTCCATTTCTGAAGGGAAACACACAGCAGAATTCTCATCCATGGATCACACTCTGCTTTAGAGCAAGAAGCCTGCTGTTGCTTTTCAGAGTCTCTAATACAGCAGGAAACATGAGTTTGCTGAGAAAAAAAGAACGGTGTTTCCTACACGTACGGAGCATAGTAGTCCAACTCTGCTTCTGAAACTGATACCAAGCACTGGCCTTCTAACATCCAATGCTTGTCAGTTAAGATGAGAAACGTGTGAGCTTCATGAACGATGTAGTTCGTTTGAGCTGAAAAGTGACTGCCCTTACCTGAAACGATGTCTTGCTTGTAGGAAGACACAGAGCCTGGGATTTAACTCCATTTCTGAAGGGAAACACACAACACAGTTCTCATCCATGGATCACACTCTGTTTTAGAGCAAGAAGCACGCTCTTGCTTTCCAGAGTCTCTAATACAGCAGGAAACGTGAGTGTGCTAAGAAAAAAAGAACGGTGTATCCTACACATACGGACCATATCTAGTTCAACTCTGCTTGAAATTGATACAAAGCAAAGGTCCTCTAAGATCCAATGCTTCTCAGTTAAGATGAGAAACGTGTGAGCTTCGTGAATGATGTAGTTCATTTGAGCTGAAAAGTGACTGCCCTTACTTGAAATGAAGTCTTGCTTGTAGGAAGACACAGAGCCTGGAATTTAACTCCATTTCTGAAGGGAAACACACAGCATAGTTGTCATGTATGGATTACACTCTGCTTTAGAGCAAGAAGCACGCTCTTACTTTCTAGAGTGTCTAATACAGCAGGAAACTTGAGTGTGCTAAGAAAAAAAGAACGGTGTATCCTACACATACGGACCATATCTAGTTCAACTCTGCTTCTGAAACTGAAAGAAACCACAGGTCCTCTAACATCCAATGCTTGTCAATTTAGACGAGAAATGTGTGAGCTTCATTACCGATGTAGTTCGTTTGAGCTTAAAAGTGACTGCCCTTACCTGAAACGAAGTCTTGCTTGTAGGGAGACAAAGTGCCAGGGATTTAACTCCATTTCTGAAGGGAAACTCACAGCAGAGTTCTCATCCATGGATGACACTCTGCTTTAGAGCAAGAAGCACGCTCTTGCTTTCTAGATTCTCTAACACAGCAGGAAACCTGAGTGTGCTCAGAAGAAAAGAACAGTGTTTCGTATACAAACAGATCATATCTAGTTCAAGTCTGCTTGAAATTGATACAAAGCAAAGGTCCTCTAACATCGAATGCTTCTCAGTTAAGATGAGAAACGTGTGAGCTTCGTGAATGATGTTGTTCGTTTGAGCTAAAAAGTAACTGCCCTTACCTGGAAGGAATTCTTGCTTGTAGGAAGACTCAGAGCCTGGGATTCAACTCCATATCTGAAGGGAAACACACAGCATAGTTCTCATCCATGGATCACACTCTGTTTTAGAGCAAGAAGCACGCTCTTGCTTTCCAGAGTCTCTAATACAGCAGGAAACGTGAGTTTGCTGAGAAAAAAAGAACGGTGTTTCCTACACATAGGGACCATATTAGTCCAACTCTGCTTCTGAAACTGATACAAAGCACTGGCCTTCTAACATCCGAGGCTTGTCAGTTAAGATGAGAAACGTGTGAGCTTCGTAACCGATGTAGTTGGTTTGAGCTAAAAAGTGACTGCCCTTACTTGAAATGAAGTCTTGCTTGTAGGAAGACACAGAGCCTGGGATTTAACTCCATTTCTGAAGGGAAACACAGAAAACAGTTCACATGCATGGATCACACTCTGCTTTACAGCAAGAAGCATGCTCTTGCTTTCCAGAGTCTCTAATACAGCAGGAAACATGAGTTTGCTGAGAAAAAAAGAACGGTGTTTCCTATAAGTACGGACCATATTAGTCCAACTCTGCTTCTGAAACTGATACAAAGCACTGGCCTTCTAAAATCCGATGCTTGTCAGTTAAGATGAGAAACATGTGAGCTTCATGAACGATGTAGTTCGTTTGAGCTGAAAAGTGACTGCCCTTACCTGAAACGAAGTCTTGCTTGTAGGAAGACACAGAGCCTGGGATTTAACTCCATTTCTGAAGGGAAACACACAGCAGAATTCTCATCCATGGATCACACTCTGCTTTAGAGCAAGAAGCCTGCTCTTGCTTTCCAGAGTCTCTAATACAGCAGGAAACATGAGTTTGCTGAGAAAAAAAGAACGGTGTTTCCTACACGTACGGAGCATAGTAGTCCAACTCTGCTTCTGAAACTGATACAAAGCACTGGCCTTCTAACATCCGAGGCTTGTCAGTTAAGATGAGAATCGTGTGAGCTTCATGAACGATGTAGTTCGTTTGAGCTGAAAAGTGACTGCACTTACCTGAAACGATGTCTTGCTTGTAGGAAGACACAGAGCCTGGGATTTAACTACATTTCTGAAGGGAAACACACAACACAGTTCTCATCCATGGATCACTCTCTGTTTTAGAGCAAGAAGCACGCTCTTGCTTTCCAGAGTCTCTAATACACCAGGAAACGTGAGTGTGCTCAGAAGAAAAGAACGGGGTTTCCTACACATACGGACCATATCTAGTTCAACTCTGCTTGAAATTGATACAAAGCAAAGGTCCTCTAAGATCCAATGCTTCTCAGTTAAGATGAGAAACGTGTGAGCTTCGTGAATGATGTAGTTCGTTTGAGCTGAAAAGTGACTGCCCTTACTTGAAATGAAGTCTTGCTTGTAGGAAGACACAGAGCCTGGAATTTAACTCCATTTCTGAAGGGAAACACACAGCATAGTTGTCATGTATGGATTACACTCTGCTTTAGAGCAAGAAGCACGCTCTTGCTTTCTAGAGTGTCTAATACAGCAGGAAACTTGAGTGTGCTCAGAACAAAAGAACGGTGTTTCCTACACATACGGACCATATGAAGTTCAACTCTACTTCTGAAAATGACAGAAACCACAGGTCCTCTATCATCCAATGCTTGTCAACCTAGACGAGAAATGTGTGAGCTTCATGATCGATGTAGTTCATTTGAGCTTAAAAGTGACTGGCCTTACCTGAAACGATGTCTTTCTTGTAGGAAGACACAGAGCTTGGGATTTAACTCCATTTCTGAAGGGAAACCCACAGCAGAGTTCTCATCCATTGATTACACTCTGCTTTAGAGCAAGAAGCATGCTTTGCATTCCAGAGTCTCTAATACAGCAAGAAACGTGAGTTTGCTGAGAAAAAAGATCGGTGTTTCCTACACGTACGGACCAAAATAGTCCAACTCTGCTTCTGAAATTGATACAAAGCAC
Organism: Onychomys leucogaster; assembly: GCA_949786385.1. Lineage (NCBI taxonomy): Eukaryota > Metazoa > Chordata > Mammalia > Rodentia > Cricetidae > Onychomys > Onychomys leucogaster. The sequence continues at coordinate 1,778,706 of CATKUP010000063.1, forward strand.
CTGCCTTCTAACATCGGATGCTTGTCAGTTAGGATGAGAAACGTGTGAGCTTCATGAACGATGTAGTTCATTTGAGCTGAAAAGTGACTGCCCTTACCTGAAACGAAGTCTTGCTTGTAGGAAGACACAGTGCCTGGGATTTAACTCCATTTCTTAAGGGAAACACACAACGCAGTTCTCATTAATGGATCACACTCTGCTTTAGAGCAAAAGAGCACGCTCTTGCTTTCTAGATTCTCTAACACAGCAGGAAACCTGAGTGTGCTCAGAAGAAAAGAACAGTGTTTCGTATACAAACAGATCATATCTAGTTCAAGTCTGCTTGAAATTGATACAAAGCAAAGGTCCTCTAACATTGAATGCTTCTCAGTTAAGATGAGAAACGTGTGAGCTTCGTGAATGATGTTGTTCGTTTGAGCTAAAAAGTAACTGCCCTTACCTGGAAGGAATTCTTGCTTGTAGGAAGACTCAGAGCCTGGGATTTAACTCCATATCTGAAGGGAAACACACAGCATAGTTCTCATCCATGGATCACACTCTGTTTTAGAGCAAGAAGCACGCTCTTGCTTTCCAGAGTCTCTAATACAGCAGGAAACGTGAGTTTGCTGAGAAAAAAAGAACGGTGTTTCCTACACATAGGGACCATATTAGTCCAACTCTGCTTCTGAAACTGATACAAAGCAATGGTTCTCTAACATTCAATGCTTGTCAGTTAAGATGAGAAACGTGTGAGCTTCGTGAACAATGTAGTTCGTTTGAGCTGAAAAGTGACTGCCCTTACCTGAAACGAAGTCTTGCTTGTAGGAAGACAAAGAGCCTGGAATTTAACTTCATTTCTGAAGGGAAACACACAGCATACTTTTCATGTATGGATTACACTCTGCTTTAGAGCAAGAAGCACGCTCTTGCTTTCTAGAGTGTCTAATACAGCAGGAAACTTGAGTGTGCTAAGAAAAAAAGAACGGTGTATCCTACACATACGGACCATATCTAGTTCAACTCTGCTTCTGAAACTGAAAGAAACCACAGGTCCTCCAACATCCAATGCTTGTCAATTTAGACGAGAAATGTGTGAGCTTCATTACCGATGTAGTTCGTTTGAGCTTAGAAGTGACTGTCCTTACCGGAAACGAAGTCTTGCTTGTAGGAAGACAAAGAGCCAGGAATTTAACTCCATTTCTGAAGGGAAACTCACAGCAGAGTTCTCATCCATGGATCACACTCTGCTTTAGAGCAAGAAGCACGCTCTTCCTTTCTAGATTCTCTAAGACAGCAGAAAACGTGTGTGTGTGTGCTGAGAACAAACGATCGGTGTTTCCTACATATACAGACCATATCTAGTCCAACTCTGCTTCTGCAACTGATACAAAGCACTGGTCCTCCAACATCCAATGCTTGGCAGTTAAGATGGGAAACTTGTTAGCTTCGTGAACGATGTAGTTCATTTGAGCTGAAAAGTGACTGCCCTTACCTGAAACGAAGTCTTGCTTGTAGGAAGACACAGAGCCTGGGATTTAACTCCATTTCTGAAGGGAAACACACAGCACAGTTCTCATCCATGGCTCACACTCTGTTTTAGAGCATGATGCCCTCTCTTGCTTTCTAGAGTCTCTAATACAGCAGGAAACTTGAGTGTGCTCAGAAGAAAAGAACGGTGTTTCCTATACAAATGGACCATATCTAGTTCAACTCTGCTTGAAATTGATACAAAGCAAAGGTCCAATAACATCCAATGCTTCTCAGTTAAGATGAGAACGTGTGAGCTCGTGACCGATGTAGTTCGTTTGAGCTGAAAAGTGACTGCCCTTACTTGAAACGAATTCTTGCTTGTAGGAAGACACAGAGCCTGGAATTTACCTCCATTTCTGAAGGGAAACACACAGCATAGTTTTCATGCATGGATCACACTCTGCTTTAGAGCAAGTGGCACGCTCTTGCTTTCTAGAGTGTCTAATACAGCAGGAAACTTGAGTGTGCTCAGAACAAAAGAACGGTGTTTCCTACACATACGGATCATATGTAGTTCAACTCTGCTTCTGAAAATGACAGAAACCACAGGTCCTCTAACATCCAATGCTTGTCAATTTAGACGAGAAACGTGTGTGCTTCATGAACGATGTTGTTTGTTTGAGCTGAAAACTGAATGCCCTTACCTGAAAAGAAGTCTTGCTTGTAGGAAGACACAGAGCCTGGGATTTAACTCCATTTCTGAAGGGAAACACACAGCAGAGTTCTCATCTATGGATCACACTCTGCTTTAGAGCAAGAAGCACGCTCTTAGTTTCTAGATTCTCTAATAGAGCAGGAAACGTGAGTGTGCTCAGAAGAAAAGAACGGTGTTTCCTACATATACGGACCATATCTAGGCCAATGCTGCTTCTGAAACTGATACAAAGCATGGTCCTCTAACATCCAATGCTTGGCAGTTAAGATGGGAAACTTGTTAGCTTCGAGAACAATGTAGTTCGTTTGAGCTGAAAAGTGACTGCTCTTACCTGAAACGAAGTCTTGCTTGTAGGAAGACAAAGAGCCTGGGATTTAACTCCATTTCTGAAGGGAAACACACAGCAGAATTCTCATCCATGGATCACACTCTGCTTTAGAGCAAGAAGCCTGCTCTAGCTTTCCAGAGTCTCTAAGACAGCAGGAAACTTGAGTGTGCTGAGAAGAAATGAACGGTGTTTCCTAAACAAAGGGACCATATCTAGTTCAACTCTGCTTCTGAAACTGAAAGAAACCACAGGTCCTCTAACATCCAATGCTTGTCAATTTAGACGAGAAATGTGTGAGCTTCATTACTGATGTAGTTCGTTTGAGCTTAAAAGTGACTGCCCTTACCTGAAACGAAATCTTGCTTGTAGGAAGATAAAGAGCCAGGGATTTAACTCCATTTCTGAAGGGAAACTCACAGCAGTGTTCTCATACATGGATCACACTCTGCTTTAGAGCAAGAAGCACGCTCTTCCTTTCTAGATTCTCTAAAAAACAGGAAACGTGTGTGTGTGTGCTGAGAACAAAAGATCGGTGTTTCCTACATATACAGACCATATCTAGTCCAACTCTGCTTCTGCAACTGATACAAAGCACTGGTCATCTAACATCCAATGCTTGGCAGTTAAGTTGGGAAACTTGTTAGCTTTGTGAACGATGTAGTTCGTTTGAGCTGAAAAGTGACTGCCCTTACTTGAAACGATTTCTTGCTTGTAGGAAGACACAGAGCCTGGAATTTAACTCTACTTCTGAAGGGAAACACACAGCATAGTTTTCAGGCATGGATCACACTCTGCTTTAGAGCAAGAGGCACGCTCTTGCTTTCTAGAGTGTCTAATACAGCAGGAAACTTGAGTGTGCTCAGAACAAAAGAACGGTGTTTCCTACACATACGGATCATATGTAGTTCAACTCTGCTTCTGAAAATGACAGAAACCACAGGTCCTCTAACATCCAATGCTTGTCAATTTAGACGAGAAACGTGTGTTCTTCGTGAACGATGTAGTTTGTTTGAGCTGAAAACTGAATGCCCTTACCTGAAAAGAAGTCTTGCTTGTAGGAAGACTCAGAACCTGGGATTTAACTCCATTTCTGAAGGGAAACACACAGCAGAGTTCTCATCTATGGATCACACTCTGCTTTAGAGCAAGAAGCACGCTCTTAGTTTCTAGATTCTCTAATACAGCAGGAAACGTGAGTGTGCTCAGAAGAAAAGAACGGTGTTTCCTACATATACGGAACATATCTAGGCCAACGCTGCTTCTGAAACTGATACAAAGCATGGCCCTCTAACATCCAATGCTTGGCAGTTAAGATGGGAAACTTGTTAGCTTTTTGAACGATGTAGTTCATTTGAGCTGAAAAGTGACTGCCCTTACCTGAAACGAAGTCTTGCTTGTAGGAAGACACAGAGCCTGGGATTATCTCCATTTCTGAAGGGAAACACATCATAGTTCTCATCCATGGCTCACACTCTGTTTTAGAGCATGATGCCCTCTCTTGCTTTCTAGAGTCTCTAATACAGCAGGAAACTTGAGTGTGCTCAGAAGAAAAGAACGGTGTTTCCTATACAAATGGACCATATCTAGTTCAACTCTGCTTGAAATTGATACAAAGCAAAGGTCCAATAACATCCAATGCTTCTCAGTTAAGATGAGAACGTGTGAGCTTCGTAACCGATGTAGTTCGTTTGAACAGAAAAGTGACTGCCCTTACTTGAAACGAATTCTTGCTTGTAGGAAGACACAGAGCCTGGAATTTAAATCGATTTCTGAAGGGAAACAAACAGCATAATTTTCATGCATGGATCGCACTCTGCTTTAGATCAAGAAGCAGCTCTTGCTTTCTAGAGTGTCTAATACAGCAGGAAACTTCTGTGTGCTCAGAACAAAAGAACGGTGTTTCCTACAAATACGGACCATGTAAAGTCCAACTCTACTTCTGAAACTGATACAAAGCACTGATTCTCTAACATTCAATGCTTGTCAGTTAAGATGAGAAACGTGTGAGCTCGTGACCGATGTGGTTCGTTTGAGCTGAAAAGTGACTGCCCTTACTTGAAACGAATTCTTGCTTGTAGGAAGACACAGAGCCTGGAATTTAATTCGATTTCTGAAGGGAAACAAACAGCATAATTTTCATGCATGGATCGCACTCTGCTTTAGATCAAGAAGCAGCTCTTGCTTTCTAGAGTGTCTAATACAGCAGGAAACTTCTGTGTGCTCAGAACAAAAGAACGGTGTTTCCTACACATACGGACCATGTAAAGTCCAACTCTACTTCTGAAACTGATACAAAGCACTGATTCTCTAACACTCAATGCTTGTCAGTTAAGATGAGAAACGTGTGAGCTTCGTGACCGATGTAGTTCGTTTGAGCTTAAAAGTGACTGGCCTTACCTGAAACGATGTCTTTCTTGTAGGAAGACACAGAGCTTGGGATTTAACTCCATTTCTGAAGGGAAACCCACAGCAGAGTTCTCATCCATGGATTACACTCTGCTTTAGAGCAAGAAGCATGCTTTGCTTTCCAGAGTCTGTAATACAGCAGGAAACGTGAGTTTGCTGAGAAGAAAAGATCGGTGTTTCCTACACGTACGGACCAAAATAGTCCAACTCTGCTTCTGAAACTGATACAAAGCACTGGCCTTCTAACATCGGATGCTTGTCAGTTAAGATGAGAAACGTGTGAGCTTCATGAAAGATGTAGTTCATTTGAGCTGAAAAGTGACTGCCCTTACCTGAAAGGAAGTCTTGCTTGTAGGAAGACACAGTGCCTGGGATTTAACTCCATTTCTGAAGGGAAAGACACAAACAGTTCTCATTAATGGATCACACTCTGATTTAGAGCAAGAAGCACGCTCTTGCTTACTAGATTCTCTAACACAGCAGGAAACCTGAGTGAGCTCAGAAGAAAAGAACAGTGTTTCCTATACAAACAGATCATATCTAGTTCAAGTCTGCTTGAAATTGATACAAAGCAAAGGTCCTCTAACATCCAATGCTTCTCAGTTAAGATGAGAAACGTGTGAGCTTCCTGAATGATGTAGTTCGTTTGAGCTAAAAAGTAACTGCCCTTACCTGGAAGGAATTCTTGCTTGTAGGAAGACTCAGAGCCTGGGATTTAACTCCCTTTCTGAAGGGAAACACACAGCATAGTTCTCATCCATGGATCACACTCTGTTTTAGAGCAAGAAGCACGCTCTTGCTTTCCAGAGTCTCTAATACAGCAGGAAACGTGAGTTTGCTGAGAAAAAAAGAACGGTGTTTCCTACACATAGGGACCATATTAGTCCAACTCTGCTTCTGAAACTGATACAAAGCACTGTCCTTCTAACATCCGATGCTTGTCAGTTAAGATGAGAAACATGTGAGGTTCGTGACCGATGTAGTTCGTTTGAGCTGAAAAGTGACTGCCCTTACTTGAAACGAAGTCTTGCTTGTAGGAAGACACAGAGCCTGGGATTTAACTCCATTTCTGAAGGGAAACACAGAACACAGTTCACATGCATGGATCACACTCTGCTTTATAGCAAGAAGCATGCTCTTGCTTTCCAGATTCTCTAATACAGCCGGAAACGTGAGTTTGCTGAGAAAAAAAGAACGGTGTTTCCTATACGTACGGACCATATTAGTCCAACTCTGCTTCTGAAACTGATACAAAGCACTGGCCTTCTAACATTCGATTGCTTGTCAGTTAAGATGAGAAACGTGTGAACTTCATGAACGATGTAGTTCATTTGAGCTGAAAAGTGATTGCCCTTACCTGAAATGAAGTCTTGCTTGTAGGAAGACACAGGGCCTGCTATTTAACTCCATTTCTGAAGGGAAACACAGAACACAGTTCTCATGCATGGATCACACTCTGTTTCAGAGCAAGAAGCACACTCTTGCTTTCTAGATTCTCTAATACAGAAGGAAACGTGAGTGTGCTCAGAAGAAAAGAAAAGTGTTTCCTATACAAACGGACTATATCTAGTTCAACTGTGCTTGAGATTGATACAAAGCAAAGGTCCTCTAACATCCAATGCTTGTCAGTTAAGATGAGAAACGTGTGAGCTTCGTGAATGATATAGTTCGTTTGAGCCTAAAAGTAACTGCCCTTACCTGAAACGAAGTCTTGTTTGTAGGAAGACTCAGAGCCAGGGATTTAACTCCATTTCTGATGTGAAACACACAACAGAGTTCTCATCCATTGATCACACTCTGCTTTAGAGCAAGAATCACGCTCTAGCTTTCCAGAGTCTCTAAGACAACAGGAAACTTGAGTCTGCTGAGAACAAATGAACGGTGTTTCCTTCACATACGGACCATATCTAGTCCAACTTTGTTTCTGAAACTGACACAATGCACTGGTTCTCTAACATTCAATGCTTGTCAATTTAGACGAGAAACGAGTGTGCTTTGTGAACAATTTAGTTCGTTTGAGCTGAAAAGTGACAGCCCTTACCTGAAACGAAGTCTTGCTTGTAGGAAGACACAGAGCCTGGTGTTTAACTCCATTTCTGAATGGAAACAAATCATAGTTCTCATCCATGGATCACACTCTGCTTTAGAGCCAGAAGCACGCTCTTCCTTTATAGAGTCTCTAATACTGCAGGAAAATTGAGTGTGCTCAGAACAAAAAACGGTGTTTCCTACAAATACGGACCATATCTAGTTCATCTCTGCTTCTGAAACTGAAAAAATCCAGTGTTCCTCTAACATCCAATGCTTATCAGTTTAGTTGAGAAACGTGTGAGCTTCATGAACGATGTAGTTCGTTTGAGCTGTAAAGTAACAGGCCTTACCTGAAAAGAAGTCTTGCTTGTAGGAAGACTCAGAGCCAGGGATTTAACTCCATTTCTGAAGTGAAACACACAGCAGAGTTCTCATCCATTGCTCACACTCTGCTTTAGAGCAAGAAGCATGCTCTTGCTTTCTAGATTCTCTAAGACAGCCAGAAACGTGTGTGTGTGTGCTCAGTCCAAAAGAACGGTGTTTCCTAAACATACGGACCATATCTAGATCAACTATGCTTGAAATTGATACAAAGCAAAGGTCCTCTAACATCCAATGCTTCTCAGTTAAGATGAGAAACGTGTGAGCTTCGTGAATGATGTAGTTCGTTTGAGCTGTAAAGTAACGGCCCTTACCTGAAACGAAGTCTTGCTTGTAGGAAGACTCAGAGCCTGGGATTTAACTCCATTTCTGAATGAAACACACAGCAGAGTTCTCATCCAATGATCACACTCTGCTTTAGAGAAAGAAGCACGCTCTTGCTTTCTAGAATCTCTAAACAGCAGGAAACATGAGTGTGCTCAGAACTAAAGAACGGTGTTTCCTACACATATGGACCGTATCTAGTTCAACTCTGCTTCTGAAACTGAAAGAAACCACAGGTCCTCTAACATCCAATGCTTGTCAATTTAGACGAGAAACGTGTGTGCTTCGTGAATGATGTAGTTTGTTTGAGCTGAAAACTGAATGCCCTTACCTGAAAAGAAGTCTTGCTTGAAGGAAGACACAGAGCCTGGGATTTAACTCCATTTCTGAAGGGAAACACACAGCAGAGTTCTCATCTATGGATCACACTCTGCTTTAGAGCAAGAAGCACGCTCTTAGTTTCTAGATTCTCTAAGACAGCAGGAAAAGCGAGTGTGCTAAGAAAAAAAGAACGGTGTATCCTACACATACGGACCATATCTAGTTCAACTCTGCTTCTGAAACTGAAAGAAACTACAGGTCCTCTAACATCCAATGCTTGTCAATTTAGACGAGAAATGTGTGAGCTTCATTACCGATGTAGTTCGTTTGAGCTCAAAAGTGACTGCCCTTACCTGAAACGAAGTCTTGCTTGTAGGAAGACAAAGAGCCAGGGATTTAACTCCATTTCTGAAGGGAAACTCACAGCAGAGTTCTCATCCATGGATCACACTCTGCTTTAGAGCAAGAAGCACGCTCTTCCTTTCTAGATTCTCTAAAACAGCAGGAAACGTGTGTGTGTGTGCTGAGAACAAAAGATCGGTGTTTCCTACATATACAGACCATATCTAGTCCAACTCTGCTTCTGCAACTGATACAAAGCACTGGTCCTCTAACATCCAATGCTTGGAAGTTAAGGTGGTAAACTTGTTAGCTTTGTGAACGATGTAGTTCATTTGAGCTGAAAAGTGACTGCCCTTACCTGAAACGAAGTCTTGCTTGTAGGAAGACACAGAGCCTGGGATTATCTCCATTCCTGAAGGGAAACACATCATAGTTCTCATCCATGGCTCACACTCTGTTTTAGAGCATGATGCCCTCTCTTGCTTTCTAGAGTCTCTAATACAGCAGGAAATGTGAGTGTGCTCAGAAGAAAAGAACGGTGTTTCCTATACAAATGGACCATATCTAGTTCAACTCTGCTTGAAATTGATACAAAGCAAAGGTCCAATAATATCCAATGCTTCTCAGTTAAGATGAGAACCTGTGAGCTTCGTGACCGATGTATTCGTTTGAACTGAAAAGTGACTGCCCTTACTTGAAACGAAGTCTTGCTTGTAGGAAGACACAGAGCCTGGAATTTAAATCGATTTCTGAAGGGAAACAAACAGCATAATTTTCATGCATGGATCGCACTCTGCTTTAGATCAAGAGGCAGCTCTTGCTTTCTAGAATGTCTAATACAGCAGGAAACTTCTGTGTGCTCAGAACAAAAGAACGGTGTTTCCTACACATATGGACCATGTAAAGTCCAACTCTACTTCTGAAAATGATACAAAGCTCTGATTCTCTAACATTCAATGCTTGTCAGTTAAGATGAGAAACGTGTGAGCTTCGTGACCGATGTAGTTCCTTTGAGCTGAAAAGTGACTGCCCTTACTTGAAACGAATTCTTGCTTGTAGGAAGACACAGAGCCTGGAATTTAACTCCATTTCTGAAGGGAAACACACAGCATAGTTTTCAGGCATGGATCACACTCTGCTTTAGGTCAAGAGGCACGCTCTTGCTTTCTAGAGTGTCTAATACAGCAGGAAACTTGAGTGTGCTCAGACAAAAGAACGGTGTTTCCTACACATACGGATCATATGTAGTTCAACTCCCCTTCTGAAAATGACAGAAACCCCAGGTCCTCTAACATCCAATGCTTGTCAATTTAGACGAGAAACGTTTGTGCTTCGTGAATGATGTAGTTTGTTTGAGTTAAAACTGAAAGCCCTTACCTGAAAAGAAGTCTTGCTTGTAGGAAGACACAGAGCCTGGGATATAACTCCATTTCTGAAGGGAAACACACAGCAGAGTTCTCATCTATGGATCACACTCTGCTTTAGAGCAAGAAGCACGCTCTTAGTTTCTAGATTCTCTAATAGAGCAGGAAACGTGAGTGTGCTCAGAAGAAAAGAACGGTGTTTCCTACATATACGGACCATATCTAGGCCAACGCTGCTTCTGAAACTGATACAAAGCAAAGGTCCTCTAACATCCAATGATTCTCAGTTAAGATGAGAAACGTGTGAGCTTCGTGAATGATGTAGTTTGTTTGAGCTGTAAAGTAACGGTCCTTACCTGAAACGAATTCTTGCTTGTAGGAAGACAAAGAGCCAGGGATTTAACTCAATTTCTGAAGGGAAACTCACAGCAGAGTTCTCATCCTTGGATCACACTCTTCTTTAGAGCAAGAAGCACGCTCTTCCTTTCTAGATTCTCTAAAACAGCAGGAAACGTGTGTGTGTGTGCTGAGAACAAAAGATCGGTGTTTCCTACATATACAGACCATATCTAGTCCAATTCTGCTTCTGCAACTGACACAAAGCACTGGTCCTCTAACATCCAATGCTTGGCAGTTAAGATGGGAAACTTGTTAGCTTTGTGAACGATGTAGTTCATTTGAGCTGAAAAGTGACTGCCCTTACCTGAAACGAAGTCTTGCTTGTAGGAAGACACAGAGCCTGGGATTATCTCCATTTCTGAAGGGAAACACATCATAGTTCTCATCCATGGCTCACACTCTGTTTTAGAGCATGATGCCCTCTCTTGCTTTCTAGAGTCTCTAATACAGCAGGAAACTTCTGTGTGCTCAGAACAAAAGAACGGTGTTTCCTACACATACGGACCATGTAAAGTCCAACTCTACTTCTGAAACTGATACAAAGCACTGATTCTCTAACATTCAATGCATGTCAGTTAAGATGAGAAACGTGTGAGCTTCGTGACCGATGTAGTTCGTTTGAGCTGAAAAGTGACTGCCCTTACTTGAAACGAATTCTTGCTTGTAGGAAGACACAGAGCCTGGAATTTAACTCCATTTCTGAAGGGAAACACACAGCATAGTTTTCATGCATGGATCACACTCTGCTTTAGAGCAAGAGGCACGCTCTTGCTTTCTAGAGTGTCTAATACAGCAGGAAACTTGAGTGTGCTCAGAACAAAAGAACGGTGTTCCCTACACATACGGATCATATGTAGTTCAACTCTGCTTCTGAAAATGACAGAAACCACAGGTCCTCTAACATCCAATGCTTGTCAATTTAGACGAGAAACGTGTGTGCTTCGTGAACGATGTTGTTTGTTTGAGCTGAAAACTGAATGCCCTTACCTGAAAAGAAGTCTTGCTTGTAGGAAGACACAGAGCCTGGGATTTAACTCCATTTATGAAGGGAAACACACAGCAGAGTTCTCATCTATGGATCACACTCTGCTTTAGAGCAAGAAGCACGCTCTTAGTTTCTAGATTCTCTAATACAGCAAGAAACATGAGTGTGCTCAGAAGAAAAGAACGGTGTTTCCTACATATACGGACCATATCTAGGCCAACGCTGCATCTGAAACTGATACAAAGCATGGTCCTCTAACATCCAATGCTTGGCAGTTAAGATGGGAAACTTGTTGCTTCGAGAACAATGTAGTTCGTTTGAGCTGAAAAGTGACTGCTCTTACCTGAAACGAAGTCTTGCTTGTAAGAAGACAAAGAGCCTGGGATTTAACTCCATTTCTGAAGGGAAACACACAGCAGAATTCTCATCCATGGATCACACTCTGCTTTAGAGCAAGAAGCCTGCTCTTGCTTTCCAGAGTCTCTTATCATGCAGGAAACATGAGTTTGCTGAGAAAAAAAGAACGGTGTTTCCTACACGTACGGAACATAGTAGTCCAACTCTGCTTCTGAAACTGATACAAAGCACTGGCCTTCTAACATCCAATGCTTGTCAGTTAAGTTGAGAAACATGTGAGCTTCATGAACGATGTAATTCGTTTGAGCTGAAAAGTGACTGCCCTTACCTGAAAAGAAGTCTTGCTTGTAGGAAGACACAGAGCCTGGGATTTAACTCCATTTCTGAAGGGAAACACACAACACAGTTCTCATCCATGGATCACACTCTGTTTTAGAGCAAGAAGCACGCTCTTGCTTTCCAGAGTCTCCAATACAACAGGAAACGTGAGTGTGCTCAGAAGAAAAGAACGGTGTTTCCTACACATACGGACCATATCTAGTTCAACTCTGCTTGAAACTGATACAAAGCAAAGGTCCTCTAACATCCAATGCTTCTCAGTTAAGATGAGAAACGTGTGAGCTTCGTGAATGATGTAATTTGTTTGAGCTGTAAAGTAACGGCCCTTACCTGAAACGAATTCTTGCTTGTAGGAAGACTCAGAGCCAGGGATTTAACTCAATTTCTGGAGTATAACACACAACAGAGTTCTCATCCATTGATCATACTATGCTTTAGAGCAAGAAGCACGCTCTAGCTTTCCAGAGTCTCTAAGACAGCAGGAAACTTGAGTGTGCTGAGAAGAAATGAACGGTGTTTCCTAAACATAGGGACCATATCTAGTTCAACTCTGCTTCTGAAACTGAAAGAAACCACAGGTCCTCTAACATCCAATGCTTGTCAATGTAGACGAGAAATGTGTGAGCTTCATTACTGATGTAGTTCGTTTGAGCTTAAAAGTGACTGCCCTTACCTGAAACGAAATCTTGCTTGTAGGAAGACAAAGAGCCAGGGATTTAACTCCATTTCTGAAGGGAAACTCACAGCAGAGTTCTCATCCATGGATCACACTCTGCTTTAGAGCAAGAAGCACGCTCTTCCTTTCTAGATTCTCTAAAACAGCAGGAAATGTGTGTGTGTGCTGAGAACAAAAGATCGGTGTTTCCTACAGATATGGACCGTATCTAGTTCAACTCTGCTTCTGAAACTGAAAGAAACCACAGGTCCTCTAACATCCAATGCTTCTCAATTTTGACGAGAAACGTGTGTGCTTCGTGAACGATGTAGATTGTTTGAGTTGAAAAGTGACTGCCCTTACATGAAACGACGTATTGCTTGTAGGAAGACTCAGAGCCTGGGATTTAACTCCATTTCTGAATGAAACACACAGCAGAGTTCTCATCCAATGATCACACTCTGCTTTAGAGCAAGAAGTACGCTCTTGCTTTCTAGAGTCTCTAAGACAGCAGGAAACATGAGTGTGCTCAGAACTAAAGAACGGTGTTTCCTACAGATATGGACCGTATCTAGTTCAACTCTGCTTCTGAAACTGAAAGAATCCACAGGTCCTCTAACATCCAATGCTTGTCAATTTAGACGAGAAACGTGTGTGCTTCGTGAATGATGTAGTTTGTTTGAGCTGAAAACTGAATGCCCTTACCTGAAAAGAAGTCTTGCTTGTAGGAAGACACAGAGCCTGGGATTTAACTCCATTTCTGAAGGGAAACACACAGCAGAGTTCTCATCTATGGATCACACTCTGCATTAGAGCAAGAAGCACACACTTGCTTTCTAGATTCTCTAATACAGCAGGAAACGTGAGTGTGCTCAGAAGAAAAGAACGGTGTTTCCTATACAAACGGACCATATCTAGTTCAACTCTGCTTGAAATTGATACAAAGCAAAGGTCCTCTAACATCCAATGCTTCTCAGTTAAGATGAGAAACGTGTGAGCTTTGTGACCGATGTATTTCGTTTGAGATGTAAAGTAACTGCCCTTACCTAAAACGAAGTCTTGCTTGTAGGAAGACTCAGAGCCAGGGATTTAACTCCATTTCTGAAGTGAAACACACAACAGAGTTCTCACCCATTGATCGCACTCTGCTTTAGAGCAAGAAGCAGCTCTTGCTTTCTAGAGTGTCTAATACAGCAGGAAACTTGAGTGTGCTCAGAACAAAAGAACGGTGTTTCCTACACATACGGACCATATCTCATTCAACTCTGCTTCTGAAACTGAAAGAAACCACAGGTCCTCTGACATCCAATGCTAGTCAATTTAGAGTAGAAACGTGTGTGCTTCGTGAATGATGTAGTTGGTTTGAGCTGAAAATGACTGCCCTTGCTTTAAAAGGAGTCTTGCTTGTAGGAAGACACAGAGCCTGGGATTTAACTCCATTTCTGAAGGGAAACACACAGCACAGTTCTCATCCATGGATCACACTCTGCTTTAGAGCAAGAAGCACGCTCTTGCTTTCTAGAGTCTCTAAGACAGCAGGAAACCTGAGTGTGCTGAGAACAAAAGAACGGTGCTTCCTACACATACGGACCATATCTAGTCCAACTCTGCTTCTGAAACTGATTCAAAGCACTGGTCCTCTAACATCCAATGCTTGGCACTTAAGATGGGAAACTTGTTAGCATCGTGAACGATGTAGTTCGTTTGAGCTGTAAAGTAACTGCCTTTTCCTGAAAAGAAGTCTTCCTTGTAGGAAGACTCAGAGCCTGGGATTTAACTCCATTTCTGAATGAAACACACAGCAGAGTTCTCATCCATTGATCACACTCTGCTTTAGAGCTAGAAGCACGCTCTTACTTTCTACAGTCTCTAAGACAGCAGGAAACGTGAGTGTGCTCAGAACAAAAGAACGGTGTTTCCTACACATACGGACCATTTCTAGTTCAACTCTGCTTCTGAAACTGAAAGAAACCACAGGTCCTCTAACATCCAATGCTTCTCAATTTTGACGAGAAACGTGTGTGCTTTGTGAACGATGTAGATTGTTTGAGTTGAAAAGTGACTGCCCTTACATGAAACGACGTATTGCTTGTAGGAAGACTCAGAGCCTGGGATTTAACTCCATTTCTGAATGAAACACACAGCAGAGTTCTCATCCAATGATCACACTCTGCTTTAGAGCAAGAAGTACGCTCTTGCTTTCTAGAGTCTCTAAGACAGCAGGAAACATGAGTGTGCTCAGAACTAAAGAACGGTGTTTCCTACAGATATGGACCGTATCTAGTTCAACTCTGCTTCTGAAACTGAAAGAAACCACAGGTCCTCTAACATCCAATGCTTGTCAATTTAGACGAGAAACGTGTGTGCTTCGTGAATGATGTAGTTTGTTTGAGCTGAAAACTGAATGCCCTTACCTGAAAAGAAGTCTTGCTTGTAGGAAGACACAGAGCCTGGGATTTAACTCCATTTCTGACGGGAAACACACAGCAGAGTTCTCATCTATGGATCACACTCTGCATTAGAGCAAGAAGCACACACTTGCTTTCTAGATTCTCTAATACAGCAGGAAACGTGAGTGTGCTCAGAAGAAAAGAACGGTGTTTCCTATACAAACGGACCATATCTAGTTCAACTCTGCTTGAAATTGATACAAAGCAAAGGTCCTCTAACATCCAATGCTTCTCAGTTAAGATGAGAAACGTGTGAGCTTTGTGACCGATGTATTTCGTTTGAGATGTAAAGTAACTGCCCTTACCTAAAACGAAGTCTTGCTTGTAGGAAGACTCAGAGCCAGGGATTTAACTCCATTTCTGAAGTGAAACACACAACAGAGTTCTCACCCATTGATCGCACTCTGCTTTAGAGCAAGAAGCAGCTCTTGCTTTCTAGAGTGTCTAATACAGCAGGAAACTTGAGTGTGCTCAGAACAAAAGAACGGTGTTTCCTACACATACGGACCATATCTCATTCAACTCTGCTTCTGAAACTGAAAGAAACCACAGGTCCTCTGACATCCAATGCTAGTCAATTTAGAGTAGAAACGTGTGTGCTTCGTGAATGATGTAGTTGGTTTGAGCTGAAAATGACTGCCCTTGCTTTAAAAGGTGTCTTGCTTGTAGGAAGACACAGAGCCTGGGATTTAACTCCGTTTCTGAAGGGAAACACACAGCACAGTTCTCATCCATGGATCACACTCTGCTTTAGAGCAAGAAGCAAGCTCTTGCTTTCTAGATTCTCTAATACAGCAGGAAACGTGAGTGTGCTCACAAGAAAAGAAAGGTGTTTCCTATACATACGGACCATATCTAGTTCAACTCTGCTTGAAATTGATACAAAGCAAAGGTCCTCTAACATCCAATGCTTGTCAGTTTAGAAGAGAAACATGTGAGCTTCGTGAACGATGTAGTTCGTTTGAGCTGTAAAGTAACTGCCCTTACCTGAAACGAAGTCTTGCTTGTAGGAAGACACAGAGCCTGGAATTTAAATCTATTTCTGAAGGGAAACAAACAGCATAATTTTCATGCATGGACCACACACTGCTTTAGAGCAAGAAGCAGCGATTTCTTTCTAGACTGTCTAATACAGCAGGAAACGTGAGTGTGCTCAGAACAAAAGAACGGTGTTTCCTACATACGGACCATATCTAGTTCAACTCTGCTTCTGAAACTGAAAGAAAACACAGGTCCTCTAACATCCAATGCTTGTCAATTTAGAGGAGAAACGTGTGTTCTTCGTGAACGATGTAGTTCGTTTGAGATGAAAATGACTGCCCTTACCTGAAAAGAAGTCTTGCTTGTAGGAAGACTCAGAGCCTGGGATTTAACTCCATTTCTGAAGGGAAACACATCATAGTTCTCATCCATGGATCACACTCTGCTTTAGAGCAAGAAGCCCTCTGTTGCTTTCTAGAGTCTCTAATACAGCAGGAAACGTGAGTGTGCTCAGAACAAAAAACGGTGTTTCCTACAAATACGGACCATATCTAGTTCATCTCTGCTTCTGAAACTGAAACAAACCAGAGGTCCTCTAACGTCCAATGCTTGTCAGTTTAGATGAGAAACGTGTGAGTTTCGTGAACGATGTATTTTGTTTGAGCTGTAAAGTAACTGCCCTTACCTGAAAAGAAGTCTTGCTTGTAGGAAGACTCAGAGCCTGGGATTTAACTCCATTTCTGAATGAAACACACAGCAGAGTTCTCATACATTGATCACGCGCTGCTTTAGAGCAAGAAGCACGCTCTTTCTTTCTAGATTTTCTAATACAGCAGGAAACGTGAGTGTGCTCAGAAGAAAAGAACGGTGTTTCCTATACATACGGACCATATCTAGTTCAACTCTGCTTGAAATTGGTACAAAGCAAGGTCCTCTAACATCCAATGCTTGTCAGTTTAGATGAGAAACATGTGAACTTCGTGAACGATGTAGTGCGTTTGAGCTGCAAAGTAACTGCACTTACCTGAAACGAAGTCTTGCTTGTAGGAAGACTCAGAGCATGGGATTTAACTCCATTTCTGAAGGGAAACACACAGCAGACTTCTCATCCATGGATCACACTCTGCTTTAGAGCAAGAAGCCTGCTCTAGCTTTCCAGAGTCTCTAAGACAGCAGGAAACGTGTGTGTGCTGAGAACAAAAGATCGGTGTTTCCTACATATACAGACCATATCTAGTCCAACTCTGCTTCTGCAACTGATACAAAGCACTGGTCCTCTAACATTCAATGCTTGGCAGTAAAGATGGGAAACTTGTTAGCTTCGTGAACGATGTAGTTCATTTGAGCTGAAAAGTGACTGCCCTTACCTGAAATGAAGTCTTGCCTGTAGGAAGACACAGAGCCTGGGATTTAACTCCATTTCTGAAGGGAAACACATCATCGTTCTCATCCATGGCTCACACTCTGCTTTATAGCAAGAAGCCCTCTCTTGCTTTGTAGAGTCTCTAATACAGCAGGAAACTTGAGTGTGCTCAGAAGAAAAGAACGGTGTTTCCAATACAAACGGACCATATCTAGTTCAACTCTGCTTGAAATTGATACAAAGCAAAGGTCCAATAACATCCAATGCTTCTCAGTTAAGATGAGAACGTGTGAGCTTCCTAACCGATGGAGTTCGTTTGAACTGAAAAGTGACTGCCCTTACTTGAAACGAAGTCTTGCTTGTAGGAAGACACAGAGCCTGGAATTTAAATCGATTTCTGAAGGGAAACAAACAGCATAATTTTCATGCATGGATCACACTCTGGTTTAGAGCAACAAGCAGCTCTTGCTTTCTAGAGTGTCTAATACAGCAGGAATCTTCTGTGTGCTCAGAAAAAAAGAACGGTGTTTCCTACACATACAGACCATATGTAGTTCAACTCTGCTTCTGAAACTGAAAGAAACCACAGGTCCTCTAACATCCAATGCTTGTCAGTTAAGATGAGAAACCTGTGAGCTTCGTGAACGATGTAGTTTGTTGAGCTGAAAAGTGACTGCCCTTACCTGAAACGAAGTCTTGCTTGTAGGAAGACACAGAGCCAGGGATTTAACTCCACTTCTGAAGGGAAACACACAACACAGTTCTCATCCATGGATCACAGTCTGCTTTAGAGCAAGAAGCACGCTCTTGCTTTCTAGAGTCTCTAATACAACAGGAAAGGTGTGTGTGCTCAGAAGAAAAGAACGATGTTTCCTACACATATGGACCATATCTAGTTCAACTCTGCTTGAAATTGATACAAAGCAAAGGTCCTCTAACGTCCAATGCTTCTCAGTTAAGATGAGAAACGTGTGAGCTTCGTGAAAGATGAAGTTCGTATGAGCTCTAAAGTAACTGCCCTTACCTGAAAAGAAGTCTTGTTTGTAGGAAGACTCAGAGCCTGTTATTTAACTCCATTCCTGAAGTGAAACACACAGCAAAGCTCTCATCCATTGGTCACACTCTGCTTTAGAGCAAGAAGCACGCTCTTGCTTTCTAGAGACTCTAACACAGCAGGAAACGTGTGTGTGTGTGCTGAGAACAAAAGATCGGTGTTACCTATATATACAGACCATATCTAGTCCAACTCTGCTTCTGCAACTGATACAAAGCACTGGTCCTCTAACATCCAATGCTTGGCAGTTAAGATGGGAAACTTGTTAGCTTCGTGAACGATGTAGTTCATTTGAGCTGAAAAGTGACTGCCCTTACCTGCAACGAAGTCTTGCTTGTAGGAAGACACAGAGCCTGGGATTTAACTCCATTTCTGAAGGGAAACACACAGCAGACTTCTCATCCATGGATCACACTCTGTTTTAGAGCAAGAAGCCTGCTCTTGCTTTCCAGAGTCTCTAATACAGCAGGAAATATGAGTTTGCTGAGAAAAAAAGAACGGTGTTTCCTACACGTACGGACCATAGTAGTCCAACTCTGCTTCTGAAACTGATACAAAGCACTGGCCTTCTAACATCTGATGCTTGTCAGTTAAGATGAGAAACGTGTGAGCTTCATGAACGATGTAGTTTGTTAAGCTGAAAAGTGATTGCCCTTACCTGAAACGAAGTCTTGCTTGTAGGAAGACACAGAGCCTGGGATTTAACTCCATTTCTGAAGGGAAACACATCATAGTTCTCATCCATGGCTCACACTCTGCTTTATAGCAAGAAGCCCTCTCTTGCTTTGTAGAGTCTCTAATACAGCAGGAAACTTGAGTGTGCTCAGAAGAAAAGAATGGTGTTTGCTATACAAACGGACCATATCTAGTTCAACTCTGCTTAGAATTGATACAAAGCAAAGGTCCAATAACATCCAATGCTTCTCAGTTAAGATGAGAACGTGTGAGCTTCCTAACCGATGGAGTTCGTTTGAACTGAAAAGTGACTGCCCTTACTTGAAACGAAGTCTTGCTTGTAGGAAGACACAGAGCCTGGAATTTAAATCGATTTCTGAAGGGAAACAAACAGCATAATTTTCATGCATGGATCACACTCTGGTTTAGAGCAACAAGCAGCTCTTGCTTTCTAGAGTGTCTAATACAGCAGGAAACTTCTGTGTGCTCAGAACAAAAGAACGGTGTTTCCTTCACATACAGACCATATGTAGTTCAACTCTGTTTTCTGAAACTGAAAGAAACCACAGGTCCTCTAACATCCAATGCTTGTCAGTTAAGATGAGAAACGTGTGAGCTTCGTGACCGATGTAGTTCGTTTGAGCTGAAAAGTGACTGCCCTTACTTGAAACGAAGTCTTGCTTGTAGGAAGACACAGAGCCTGGAATTTAACTCCATTTCTGAAGGGAAACCCACAGCAGAGTTCTCATCCATTGATCACACTTTGCTTTAGAGCAAGAAGCACGCCTTTGCTTTCTAGATTCTCTAATACAGCAGGAAACGTGAGTGTGCTCAGAAGAAAAGAACGGGGATTCCTACACATACGGACCATATCTAGGTCAATTCTGCTAGAAATTGATACAAAGCAAAGGTCCTCTAACATCCAATGCTTGTCAGTTTAGATGAGAAACATGTGAGCTTCGTGAACGATGTAGTTCATTTGTTCTGTAAAGTAACCGCACTTACCTGAAACGAAGTCTTGCTTGTAGGAAGACTCAGAGCCTGGGATTTAATTCCATTTCTGAAGGAAACACCCAGCAGAGTTCTCATCCATTGATCATACTCTGCTTTAGAGCAAGAAGCATGCTCTTGCTTTCTAGATTCTCTAAAAAAGCAGGAAACGTGTGTGTGTGTGCTGAGAACAAAAGATCGGTGTTTCCTACATATACAGACCATATCTAGTCCAACTCTGCTTCTGCAACTGATACAAAGCACTGGTCCTCTAACATCCAATGCTTGGCAGTTAAGATGGGAAACTTGTTAGCTTCGTGAACGATGTAGTTCATTTGAGCTGAAAAGTGACTGCCCTTACCTGCAACGAAGTCTTGCTTGTAGGAAGACACAGAGCCTGGGATTTAACTCCATTTTTGAAGGGAAACACACAGCAGAATTCTCATCCATGGATCACACTCTGCTTTAGAGCAAGAAGCCTGCTCTTGCTTTCCAGAGTCTCTAATACACCAGGAAACGTGAGTGTGCTCAGAAGAAAAGAACAGGGTTTCCTACACATACGGACCATATCTAGTTCAACTCTGCTTGAAATTGATACAAAGCAAAGGTCCTCTAAGATCCAATGCTTCTCAGTTAAGATGAGAAACATGTGAGCTTCGTGAATGATGTAGTTCGTTTGAGCTGAAAAGTGACTGCCCTTACTTGAAATGAAGTCTTGCTTGTAGGAAGACACAGAGCCTGGAATTTAACTCCATTTCTGAAGTGAAACACACAGCAGAGTTCTCATCCATTGCTCACACTCTGCTTTAGAGCAAGAAGCACGCTCTTGCTTTCTAGAGACTCTAACACAGCAGGAAACGTGTGTGTGTGTGCTGAGAACAAAAGATCGGTGTTTCCTACATATACAGACCATATCTAGTCCAACTCTGCTTCTGCAACTGATACAAAGCACTGGTCCTCTAACATCCAATGCTTGGCAGTTAAGATGGGAAACTTGTTAGCTCTTTGAACGATGTAGTTCATTTGAGCTGAAAAGTACTGCCCTTACCTGCAACGAAGTCTTGCTTGTAGGAAGACACAGAGCCTGGGATTTAACTCCATTTCTGAAGGGAAACACACAGCCGACTTCTCATCCATGGATCACACTCTGTTTTAGAGCAAGAAGCACGCTCTTGCTTTCCAGAGTCTCTAATACAGCAGGAAACATGAGTTTGCTGAGAAAAAAAGTACGGTGTTTCCTATAAGTACGGACCATATTAGTCCAACTCTGCTTCTGAAACTGATACAAAGCACTGGACTTCTAACATCCGATTGCTTGTCAGTTAAGATGAGAAACGTGTGAACTTCATGAACGATGTAGTTCATTTGAGCTGAAAAGTGATTGCCCTTACCTGAAACGAAGTCTTGCTTGTAGGAAAACACAGAGCCTGGGATTTAACTCCATTTCTGAAGGGAAACACAGAACACAGTTCTCATGCATGGATCACACTCTGCTTCAGAGCAAGAAGCACACTCTTGCTTTCTAGATTCTCTAATACAGCAGGAAACGTGAGTGTGCTCAGAAGAAAAGAAAAGTGTTTCCTATACAAACGGACCATATCTAGTTCAACTGTGCTTGAGATTGATACAAAGCAAAGGTCCTCTAACATCCAATGCTTCTCAGTTAAGATGAGAAACGTGTGAGCTTTGTGAATGATATAGTTCGTTTGTTCCTAAAAGTAACTGCCCTTACCTGAAACGAAGTCTTGCTTGTAGGAAGACTCAGAGCCAGGGATTTAACTCCATTTCTGATGTGAAACACACAACAGAGTTCTCATCCATTGATCACACTCTGCTTTAGAGCAAGAATCACGCTCTAGCTTTCCAGAGTCTCTAAGACAACGGGAAACTTGAGTGTGCTGAGAACAAATGAACGGTGTTTCCTTCACATACGGACCATATCTAGTCCAACTCTGTTTCTGAAACTGATACAATGCACTGGCTCTCTAACATTCAATGCTTGTCAATTTAGACAAGAAACGAGTGTGCTTTGTGAACAATGTAGTTCGTTTGAGCTGAAAAGTGACAGCCCTTACCTGAAACGAAGTCTTGCTTGTAGGAAGACACAGAGCCTGGTGTTTAACTCCCTTTCGGAATTGAAACAAATCATAGTTCTCATCGATGGATCACACTCTGCTTTAGAGCCAGAAACACGCTCTTCCTTTATAGAGTCTCTAATACTGCAGGAAAATTGAGTGTGCTCAGAACAAAAAACGGTGTTTCCTACAAATACGGACCATATCTAGTTCATCTCTGCTTCTGAAACTGAAACAAACCAGAGTTCCTCTAACATCCAATGCTTGTCAGTTTAGTTAAGAAACGTGTGAGCTTCGTGAACGATGTAGTTCGTTTGAGCTGTAAAGTAACAGCCCTTACCTGAAAAGAAGTCTTGCTTGTAGGAAGACACAGAGCCTGGGATTTAACTCCATTTCTGAAGGGAAACACACAGCAGAGTTCTAATCTATGGATCACACTCTGCTTTAGAGCAAGAAGCACGCTCTTTGTTTCTAGATTCTCTAATACAGCAGGAAACGTGAGTGTGCTCAGAAGAAAAGAACGGTGTTTCCTACATATACGGACCATATCTAGGCCAACTCTGCTTCTGAAACTGATACAAAGCATGGTCCTCTAACATCCAATGCTTGGCAGTTAAGATGGGAAACATGTTAGCTTCGAGAACAATGTAGTTCGTTTGAGCTGAAAAGTGACTGCTCTTACCTGAAACGAAGTCTTTCTTGTAGGAAGACACAGAGCTTGGTATTTAACTCCATTTCTGAAGGGAAACCCACATCATAGTTCTCATCCATGGATTACACTCTGCTTTAGAGCAAGAAGCATGCTTTGCTTTCCAGAGTCTCTAATACAGCAGGAAACATGAGTTTGCTGAGAAAAATGATTGGTGTTTCCTACACGTACGGACCAAAATAGTCCAACTCTGCTTCTGAAACTGATACAAAGCACTGGCCTTCTAACATCGGATGCCTGTCAGTTAAGATGAGAAACGTGTGAGCTTCGTGAATGATGTAGTTCGTTTGAGCTAAAAAGTAACTGCCCTTACCTGGAAGGAATTCTTGCTTGTAGGAAGACTCAGAGCCTGGGATTTAACTCCATATCTGAAGGGAAACACACAGCATAGTTCTCATCCATGGATCACACTCTGTTTTAGAGCAAGAAGCACGCTCTTGCTTTCCAGAGTCTCTAATACAGCAGGAAACGTGAGTTTGCTGAGAAAAAAAGAACGGTGTTTCCTACACATAGGAACCATATTAGTCCAACTCTGCTTCTGAAACTGATACACAGCAGTGGCCTTCTAACTTCTGATGCTTGTCAGTTAAGATGAGAAACGTGTGAGCTTAGTGACCGATGTAGTTGGTTTGAGCTGAAAAGTGACTGCCCTTACTTGAAACGAAGTCTTGCTTGTAGGAAGACACAGAGCCTGGGATTTAACTCCATTTCTGAAGGAAAACACAGAACACAGTTCACATGCATGGATCACACTCTGCTTTATAGCAAGAAGCATGCTCTTGCTTTCCAGAGTCTCTAATACAGCAGGAAACATGAGTTTGCTGAGAAAAAAAGAACGGTGTTTCCTATAAGTACGGACCATATTAGTCCAACTCTGCTTCTGCAACTGATACAAAGCACTGGTCCTCTAACATCCAATGCTTGGCAGTTAAGATGGGAAACTTGTTAGCTTCGTGAACGATGTAGTTCATTTGAGCTGAAAAGTGACTGCCCTTACCTGCAACGAAGTCTTGCTTGTAGGAAGACACAGAGCCAGGGATTTAACTCCATTTCTGAAGGGAAACACACAGCAGACTTCTCATCCATGGATCACACTCTGTTTTAGAGCAAGAAGCCTGCTCTTGCTTTCCAGAGTCTCTAATACAGCAGGAAATATGAGTTTGCTGAGAAAAAAAGAACGGTGTTTCCTACACATACGGACCATAGTAGTCCAACTCTGCTTCTGAAACTGATACAAAGCACTGGCCTTCTAACATCTGATGCTTGTCAGTTAAGATGAGAAACGTGTGAGCTTCATGAACGATGTAGTTCGTTTGAGCTGAAAAGTGACTGCCCTTACCTGAAACGAAGTCTTGCTTGTAGGAAGACACAGAGCCAGGGATTTAACTCCATTTCTGAAGGGAAACACACAACACAGTTCTCATCCATGGATCACACTCTGTTTTAGAGCAAGAAGCACGCTCTTGCTTTCCAGAGTCTCTAATACAGCAGGAAACGTGAGTTTGCTGAGAAAAAAAGAACCATGTTTCCTACACATACGGACCATATTAGTCCAACTCTGCTTCTGAAACTGATACAAAGCTCTGGCCTTCTAACATCCAATGCTTGTCAGTTAAGATGAGAAACGTGTGAGCTTCGTGAACGATGTAGTTTGTTAAGCTGAAAAGTGATTGCCCTTACCTGAAACGAAGTCTTGCTTGTAGGAAGACACAGAATCTGGGATTTAACTCCATTTCTGAAGGGAAACACATCATAGTTCTCATCCATGGCTCACACTCTGCTTTATAGCAAGAAGCCCTCTCTTGCTTTGTAGAGTCTCTAATACAGCAGGAAACTTGAGTGTGCTCAGAAGAAAAGAATGGTGTTTGCTATACAAACGGACCATATCTAGTTCAACTCTGCTTGAAATTGATACAAAGCAAAGGTCCAATAACATCCAATGCTTCTCAGTTAAGATGAGAACGTGTGAGCTTCCTAACCGATGGAGTTCGTTTGAACTGAAAAGTGACTGCCCATACTTGAAACGAAGTCTTGCTTGTAGGAAGACACAGAGCCTGGAATTTAAATCGATTTCTGAAGGGACACAAACAGCATAATTTTCATGCATGGATCACACTCTGGTTTAGAGCAACAAGCAGCTCTTGCTTTCTAGAGTGTCTAATACAGCAGGAAACTTCTGTGTGCTCAGAACAAAAGAACGGTGTTTCCTTCACATACAGACCATATGTAGTTCAACTCTGTTTTCTGAAACTGAAAGAAACCACAGGTCCTCTAACATCCAATGCTTGTCAGTTAAGATGAGAAACGTGTGAGCTTCGTGACCGATGTAGTTCATTTGAGCTGAAAAGTGACTGCCCTTACTTGAAACGAAGTCTTGCTTGTAGGAAGACACAGAGCCTGGAATTTAACTCCATTTCTGAAGGGAAACCCACAGCAGAGTTCTCATCCATTGATCACACTTTGCTTTACAGCAAGAAGCACGCCTTTGCTTTCTAGATTCTCTAATACAACAGGAAACGTGAGTGTGCTCAGAAGAAAGAACGGGGTTTCCTACACATACGGACCATATCTAGGTCAATTCTGCTAGAAATTGATACAAAGCAAAGGTCCTCTAACATCCAATGCTTGTCAGTTTAGATGAGAAACATGTGAGCTTCGTGAACGATGTAGTTCATTTGTTCTGTAAAGTAACCGCACTTACCTGAAACGAAGTCTTGCTTGTAGGAAGACTCAGAGCCTGGGATTTAATTCCATTTCTGAAGGAAACACACAGCAGAGTTCTCATCCATTGATCATACTCTGCTTTAGAGCAAGAAGCATGCTCTTGCTTTCTAGATTCTCTAAAAAAGCAGGAAACGTGTGTGTGTGTGCTGAGAACAAAAGATCGGTGTTTCCTACATATACAGACCATATCTAGTCCAACTCTGCTTCTGCAACTGATACAAAGCACTGGTCCTCTAACATCCAATGCTTGGCAGTTAAGATGGGAAACTTGTTAGCTTCGTGAACGATGTAGTTCATTTGAGCTGAAAAGTGACTGCCCTTACCTGAAACGAAGTCTTGCTTGTAGGAAGACACAGAGCCTGGGATTTAACTCCATTTTTGAAGGGAAACACACAGCAGAATTCTCATCCATGGATCACACTCTGCTTTAGAGCAAGAAGCCTGCTCTTGCTTTCCAGAGTCTCTAATACACCAGGAAACGTGAGTGTGCTCAGAAGAAAAGAACAGGGTTTCCTACACATACGGACCATATCTAGTTCAACTCTGCTTGAAATTGATACAAAGCAAAGGTCCTCTAAGATCCAATGCTTCTCAGTTAAGATGAGAAACATGTGAGCTTCGTGAATGATGTAGTTCGTTTGAGCTGAAAAGTGACTGCCCTTACTTGAAATGAAGTCTTGCTTGTAGGAAGACACAGAGCCTGGAATTTAACTCCATTTCTGAAGTGAAACACACAGCAGAGTTCTCATCCATTGCTCACACTCTGCTTTAGAGCAAGAAGCACGCTCTTGCTTTCTAGAGACTCTAACACAGCAGGAAACGTGTGTGTGTGTGCTGAGAAGAAAAGATCGGTGTTTCCTACATATACAGA
Organism: Onychomys leucogaster; assembly: GCA_949786385.1. NCBI lineage: Eukaryota > Metazoa > Chordata > Mammalia > Rodentia > Cricetidae > Onychomys > Onychomys leucogaster. The sequence continues at coordinate 1,804,994 of CATKUP010000063.1, forward strand.
CCATATCTAGTCCAACTCTGCTTCTGCAACTGATACAAAGCACTGGTCCTCTAACATCCAATGCTTGGCAGTTAAGATGGGAAACTTGTTAGCTCTTTGAACGATGTAGTTCATTTGAGCTGAAAAGTACTCCCCTTACCTGCAACGAAGTCTTGCTTGTAGGAAGACACAGAGCCTGGGATTTAACTCCATTTCTGAAGGGAAACACACAGCCGACTTCTCATCCATGGATCACACTCTGTTTTAGAGCAAGAAGCACGCTCTTGCTTTCCAGATTCTCTAATACAGCAGGAAACATGAGTTTGCTGAGAAAAAAAGAACGGTGTTTCCTATAAGTACGGACCATATTAGTCCAACTCTGCTTCTGAAACTGATACAAAGCACTGGCCTTCTAACATCCGATTGCTTGTCAGTTAAGATGAGAAACGTGTGAACTTCATGAACGATGTAGTTCATTTGAGCTGAAAAGTGATTGCCCTTACCTGAAACGAAGTCTTGCTTGTAGGAAACCACAGAGCCTGGTTTTTAACTCCATTTCTGAAGGGAAACACAGAACACAGTTCTCATGCATGGATCACACTCTGCTTCAGAGCAAGAAGCACACTCTTGCTTTCTAGATTCTCTAATACAGCAGGAAACGTGAGTGTGCTCAGAAGAAAAGAAAAGTGTTTCCTATACAAACGGACCATATCTAGTTCAACTGTGCTTGAGATTGATACAAAGCAAAGGTCCTCTAACATCCAATGCTTCTCAGTTAAGATGAGAAACGTGTGAGCTTTGTGAATGATATAGTTCGTTTGTTCCTAAAAGTAACTGCCCTTACCTGAAATGAAGTCTTGCTTGTAGGAAGACTCAGAGCCAGGGATTTAACTCCATTTCTGATGTGAAACACACAACACAGTTCTCATCCATTGATCACACTCTGCTTTAGAGCAAGAATCACGCTCTAGCTTTCCAGAGTCTCTAAGACAACAGGAAACTTGAGTGTGCTGAGAACAAATGAACGGTGTTTCCTTCACATACGGACCATATCTAGTCCAACTCTGTTTCTGAAACTGATACAATGCACTGGTTCTCTAACATTCAATGCTTGTCAATTTAGACGAGAAACGAGTGTGCTTTGTGAACAATGTAGTTCGTTTGAGCTGAAAAGTGACAGCCCTTACCTGAAACGAAGTCTTGCTTGTAGGAAGACACAGAGCCTGGTGTTTAACTCCCTTTCGGAATTGAAACAAATCATAGTTCTCATCGATGGATCACACTCTGCTTTAGAGCCAGAAACACGCTCTTCCTTTATAGAGTCTCTAATACTGCAGGAAAATTGAGTGTGCTCAGAACAAAAAACGGTGTTTCCTACAATTACGGACCATATCTAGTTCATCTCTGCTTCTGAAACTGAAACAAACCAGAGTTCCTCTAACATCCAATGCTTGTCAGTTTAGTTAAGAAACGTGTGAGCTTCGTGAACGATGTAGTTCGTTTGAGCTGTAAAGTAACAGCCCTTACCTGAAAAGAAGTCTTGCTTGTAGGAAGACACAGAGCCTGGGATTTAACTCCATTTCTGAAGGGAAACACACAGCAGAGTTCTAATCTATGGATCACACTCTGCTTTAGAGCAAGAAGCACGCTCTTTGTTTCTAGATTCTCTAATACAGCAGGAAACGTGAGTGTGCTCGGAAGAAAAGAACGGTGTTTCCTACATATACGGACCATATCTAGGCCAACTCTGCTTCTGAAACTGATACAAAGCATGGTCCTCTAACATGCAATGCTTGGCAGTTAAGATGGGAAACTTGTTAGCTTCGAGAACAATGTAGTTCGTTTGAGCTGAAAAGTGACTGCTCTTACCTGAAACGAAGTCTTTCTTGTAGGAAGACACAGAGCTTGGTATTTAACTCCATTTCTGAAGGAAAACCCACATCATAGTTCTCATCCATGGATTACACTCTGCTTTAGAGCAAGAAGCATGCTTTGCTTTCCAGAGTCTCTAATACAGCAGGAAACGTGAGTTTGCTGAGAAAAAAGATCGGTGTTTCCTACACGTACGGACCAAAATAGTCCAACTCTGCTTCTGAAACTGATACAAAGCACTGGCCTTCTAACATCGGATGCCTGTCAGTTAAGATGAGAAACGTGTGCGCTTCGTGAATGATGTAGTTCGATTGAGCTAAAAAGTAGCTGCCCTTACCTGGAAGGAATTCTTGCTTGTAGGAAGACTCAGAGCCTGGGATTTAACCCATATCTGAAGGGAAACACACAGCATAGTTCTCATCCATGGATCACACTCTGTTTTAGAGCAAGAAGCACGCTCTTGCTTTCCAGAGTCTCTAATACAGCAGGAAACGTGAGTTTGCTGAGAAAAAAAGAACGGTGTTTCCTACACATAGGAACCATATTAGTCCAACTCTGCTTCTGAAACTGATACACAGCAGTGGCCTTCTAACTTCCGATGCTTGTCAGCTAAGATGAGAAACGTGTGAGCTTCGTGACCGATGTAGTTGGTTTGAGCTGAAAAGTGACTGCCCTTACTTGAAACGAAGTCTTGCTTGTAGGAAGACACAGAGCCTGGGATTTAACTCCATTTCTGAAGGAAAACACAGAACACAGTTCACATGCATGGATCACACTCTGCTTTATAGCAAGAAGCATGCTCTTGCTTTCCAGAGTCTCTAATACAGCAGGAAACATGAGTTTGCTGAGAAAAAAAGAACGGTGTTTCCTATAAGTACGGACCATATTAGTCCAACTCTGCTTCTGAAACTGATACAAAGCACTGGCCTTCTAACATCCGATTGCTTGTCAGTTAAGATGAGAAACGTGTGAACTTCATGAACGATGTAGTTCATTTGAGCTGAAAAGTGATTGCCCTTACTTGAAACGAAGTCTTGCTTGTAGGAAGACATAGAGCCTGGGATTTAACTCCATTTCTGATGTGAAACACACAACAGAGTTCTCATCCATTGATCACACTCTGCTTCAGAGCAAGAAGCACACTCTTGCTTTCTAGATTCTCTAATACAGCAGGAAACGTGAGTGTGCTCAGAAGAAAAGAAAAGTGTTTCCTATACAAACGGACCATATCTAGTTCAACTGTGCTTGAGATTGATACAAAGCAAAGGTCCTCTAACATTCAATGCTTGTCAATTTAGACGAGAAACGAGTGTGCTTCGTGAACAATGTAGTTCGTTTGAGCTGAAAAGTGACAGCCCTTACCTGAAACGAAGTCTTGCTTGTAGGAAGACTCAGAGCCAGGGATTTAACTCCATTTCTGATGTGAAACACACAACACAGTTCTCATCCATTGATCACACTCTGCTTTAGAGCAAGAATCATGCTCTAGCTTTCCAGAGTCTCTAAGACAACAGGAAACTTGAGTGTGCTGAGAACAAATGAACGGTGTTTCCTTCACATACGGACCATATCTAGTTCATCTCTGCTTCTGAAACTGATACAATGCACTGGTTCTCTAACATTCAATGCTTGTCAATTTAGACGAGAAACGAGTGTGCTTCGTGAACAATGTAGTTCGTTTGAGCTGAAAAGTGACAGCCCTTACCTGAAACGAAGTCTTGCTTGTAGGAAGACACAGAGCCTGGTGTTTAACTCCATTTCTGAACGGAAACAAATCATAGTTCTCATCGATGCATCACACTCTGCTTTAGAGCCAGAAGCACGCTCTTCCTTTATAGAGTCTCTAATACTGCAGGAAAATTGAGTGTGCTCAGAACAAAAAACGGTGTTTCCTACAAATACGGACCATATCTAGGTCAATTCTGCTTGAAATTGATACAAAGCAAAGGTCCTCTAACATCCAATGCTTGTCAGTTTAGATGAGAAACATGTGAGCTTCGTGAACGATGTAGTTCATTTGTTCTGTAAAGTAACCGCACTTACCTGAAACGAAGTCTTGCTTGTAGGAAGACTCAGAGCCTGGGATTTAACTCCATTTCTGAAGGGAAACACACAGCAGAGTTCTCATCCATTGATCATACTCTGCTTTAGAGCAAGAAGCATGCTCTTGCTTTCTAGATTCTCTAAAACAGCAGGAAACGTGTGTGTGTGTGCTGAGAACAAAAGATTGGTGTTTCCTACATATACAGACCATATCTAGTCCAACTCTGCTTCTGCAGCTGATACAAAGCACTGGTCCTCTAACATCCAATGCTTGGCAGTTAAGATGGGAAACTTGTTAGCTTCATGAACGATGTAGTTCATTTGAGCTGAAAAGTGACTGCCCTTACCTGAAACGAAGTATTGCTTGTAGGAAGACACAGAGCCTGGGATTTAACTCCATTTCTGAAGGGAAACACACAGCAGAATTCTCGTTCATGGATCACACTCTGCTTTAGAGCAAGAAGCCTGCTCTTGCTTTCCAGAGTCTCTAATACAGCAGGAAACATGAGTTTGCTGAGAAAAAAAGAACGGTGTTTCCTACACGTACGGAGCATAGTAGTCCAACTCTGCTTCTGAAACTGATACAAAGCACTGGCCTTCTAACATCCGATGCTTGTCAGTTAAGTTGAGAAACGTGTGAGCTTCATGAACGATGTAGTTCGTTTGAGCTGAAAAGTGACTGCCCTTACCTGAAACGATGTCTTGCTTGTAGGAAGACACAGAGCCGGGATTTAACTCCATTTCTGAAGGGAAACACACAACACAGTTCTCATCCATGGATCACACTCTGTTTTATAGCAAGAAGCACGCTCTTGCTTTCCAGAGTCTCTAATACACCAGGAAACGTGAGTGTGCTCAGAAGAAAAGAACGGGGTTTCCTACACATACGGACCATATCTAGTTCAACTCTGCTTGAAATTGATACAAAGCAAAGGTCCTCTAAGATCCAATGCTTCTCAGTTAAGATGAGAAACGTGTGTGCTTCGTGAATGATGTAGTTCGTTTGAGCTGAAAAGTGACTGCCCTTACTTGAAACGAAGTCTTGCTTGTAGGAAGACACAGAGCCTGTAATTTAACTCCATTTCTGAAGGGAAACACAAAGCAGAGTTCTCATCCATGGATCACACTCTGCTTTAGAGCAAGAAACACGCTCTTGCTTTCTAGATTCTCTAAAACATCAGGAAACGTGTGTGTGTGTGTGTGCTGAGAACAAAAGATCGGTGTTTCCTACATATACAGACCATATCTAGTCCAACTCTGCTTCTACAACTGATACAAAGCACTGGTCCTCTAACACCCAATTCTTATCAGTTAAGATGAGAATCGTGTGAGCTTCGTGACCGATGTAGTTTGTTTGAGCTGAAAAGTGACTGGCCTTACCTGAAACGATGTCTTGCTTGTAGGAAGACACAGAGCTTGGGATTTAACTCCATTTCTGAAGGGAAACCCACATCATAGTTCTCATCCATGGATTACACTCTGCTTTAGAGCAAGAAGCATGCTTTGCTTTCCAGAGTCTCTAATACAGCAGGAAACGTGAGTTTGCTGAGAAAAAAGATCGGTGTTTCCTACACGTACGGACCAAAATAGTCCAACTCTGCTTCTGAAACTGATACAAAGCACTGGCCTTCTAACATCGGATGCCTGTCAGTTAAGATGAGAAACGTGTGAGCTCGTGAATGATGTAGTTCATTTGAGCTAAAAAGTAACTGCCCTTACCTGGAAGGAATTCTTGCTTGTAGGAAGACTCAGAGCCTGGGATTTAACTCCATATTGAAGGGAAACACACAGCATAGTTCTCATCCATGGATCACACTCTGTTTTAGAGCAAGAAGCACGCTCTTGCTTTCCAGAGTCTCTAATACAGCAGGAAACGTGAGTTTGCTGAGAAAAAAAGAACGGTGTTTCCTACACATAGGAACCATATTAGTCCAACTCTGCTTCTGAAACTGATACACAGCAGTGGCCTTCTAACTTCTGATGCTTGTCAGTTAAGATGAGAAACGTGTGAGCTTCGTGACCGATGTAGTTGGTTTGAGCTGAAAAGTGACTGCCCTTACTTGAAACGAAGTCTTGCTTGTAGGAAGACACAGAGCCTGGGATTTAACTCCATTTCTGAAGGAAAACACAGAACACAGTTCACATGCATGGATCACACTCTGCTTTATAGCAAGAAGCATGCTCTTGCTTTCCAGAGTCTCTAATACAGCAGGAAACATGAGTTTGCTGAGAAAAAAAGAACGGTGTTTCCTATAAGTACGGACCATATTAGTCCAACTCTGCTTCTGAAACTGATACAAAGCACTGGCCTTCTAACATCCGATTGCTTGTCAGTTAAGATGAGAAACGTGTGAACTTCATGAACGATGTAGTTCATTTGAGCTGAAAAGTGATTGCCCTTACTTGAAACGAAGTCTTGCTTGTAGGAAGACACAGAGCCTGGGATTTAACTCCATTTCTGATGTGAAACACACAACAGAGTTCTCATCCATTGATCACACTCTGCTTCAGAGCAAGAAGTACACTCTTGCTTTCTAGATTCTCTAATACAGCAGGAAACGTGAGTGTGCTCAGAAGAAAAGAAAAGTGTTTCCTATACAAACGGACCATATCTAGTTCAACTGTGCTTGAGATTGATACAAAGCAAAGGTCCTCTAACATTCAATGCTTGTCAATTTAGACGAGAAACGAGTGTGCTTCGTGAACAATGTAGTTCGTTTGAGCTGAAAAGTGACAGCCCTTACCTGAAACGAAGTCTTGCTTGTAGGAAGACTCAGAGCCAGGGATTTAACTCCATTTCTGATGTGAAACACACAACAGAGTTCTCATCCATTGATCACACTCTGCTTTAGAGCAAGAATCACGCTCTAGCTTTCCAGAGTCTCTAAGACAACAGGAAACTTGAGTGTGCTGAGAACAAATGAACGGTGTTTCCTTCACATACGGACCATATCTAGTTCATCTCTGCTTCTGAAACTGATACAATGCACTGGTTCTCTAACATTCAATGCTTGTCAATTTAGACGAGAAACGAGTGTGCTTCGTGAACAATGTAGTTCGTTTGAGCTGAAAAGTGACAGCCCTTACCTGAAACGAAGTCTTGCTTGTAGGAAGACACAGAGCCTGGTGTTTAACTCCATTTCTGAATGGAAACAAATCATAGTTCTCATCGATGGATCACACTCTGCTTTAGAGCCAGAAGCACGCTCTTCCTTTATAGAGTCTCTAATACTGCAGAAAAATTGAGTGTGCTCAGAACAAAAAACGGTGTTTCCTACAAATACAGACCATATCTAGTTCATCTCTGCTTCTGAAACTGAAACAAACCAGAGTTCCTCTAACATCCAATGCTTGTCAGTTTAGTTAAGAAACGTGTGAGCTTCGTGAACGATGTAGTTCGTTTGAGCTGTAAAGTAACAGCCCTTACCTGAAAAGAAGTCTTGCTTGTAGGAAGACACAGAGCCTGGTATTTAACTCCATTTCTGAAGGGAAACACACAGCAGAGTTCTAATCTATGGATCACACTCTGCTTTAGAGCAAGAAGCATGCTCTTTGTTTCTAGATTCTCTAATACAGCAGGAAACGTGAGTGTGCTCAGAAGAAAAGAACGGTGTTTCCTACATATACGGACCATATCTAGGCCAACTCTGCTTCTGAAACTGATACAAAGCATGGTCCTCTAACATCCAATGCTTGGCAGTTAAGATGGGAAACTTGTTAGCTTCGAGAACAATGTAGTTCGTTTGAGCTGAAAAGTGACTGCTCTTACCTGAAACGAAGTCTTGCTTGTAGGAAGACAAAGAGCCTGGGATTTAACACCATTTCTGAAGGGAAACACACAGCAGAATTCTCATCCATGGATCACACTCTGCTTTAGAGTAAGAAGCCTGCTATTGCGTTCCAGAGTCTCTAAGACAACAGGAAATTTGAGTGTGCTGAGAACAAATGAACGGTGTTTCCTTCACATACGGACCATATCTAGTCCAACTCTGTTTCTGAAACTGATACAATGCACTGGTTCTCTAACATTCAATGCTTGTCAATTTAGACGAGAAACGAGTGTGCTTCGTGAACAATGTAGTTCGTTTGAGCTGAAAAGTGACAGCCCTTACCTGAAACGAAGTCTTGCTTGTAGGAAGACACAGAGCCTGGTGTTTAACTCCATTTCTGAACGGAAACAAATCATAGTTCTCATCGATGCATCACACTCTGCTTTAGAGCCAGAAGCACGCTCTTCCTTTATAGAGTCTCTAATACTGCAGGAAAATTGAGTGTGCTCAGAACAAAAAACGGTGTTTCCTACAAATACGGACCATATCTAGTTCATCTCTGCTTCTGAAACTGAAACAAACCAGAGTTCCTCTTACATCCAATGCTTGTCAGTTTAGTTAAGAAACGTGTGAGCTTCGTGAACGATGTAGTTCGTTTGAGCTGTAAAGTAACAGCCCTTACCTGAAAAGAAGTCTTGCTTGTAGGAAGACACAGAGCCTGGGATTTAACTCCATTTCTGAAGGGAAACACACAGCAGAGTTCTAATCTATGGATCACACTCTGCTTTAGAGCAAGAAGCATGCTCTTTGTTTCTAGATTCTCTAATACAGCAGGAAACGTGAGTGTGCTCAGAAGAAAAGAACGGTGTTTCCTACATATACGGACCATATCTAGGCCAACTCTGCTTCTGAAACTGATACAAAGCATGGTCCTCTAACATCCAATGCTTGGCAGTTAAGATGGGAAACTTGTTAGCTTCGAGAACAATGTAGTTCGTTTGAGCTGAAAAGTGACTGCTCTTACCTGAAACGAAGTCTTGCTTGTAGGAAGACAAAGAGCCTGGGATTTAACTCCATTTCTGAAGGGAAACACACAGCAGAATTCTCATCCATGGATCACACTCTGCTTTAGAGTAAGAAGCCTGCTATTGCGTTCCAGAGTCTCTAAGACAACAGGAAACTTGAGTGTGCTGAGAACAAATGAACGGTGTTTCCTTCACATACGGACCATATCTAGTCCAACTCTGTTTCTGAAACTGATACAATGCACTGGTTCTCTAACATTCAATGCTTGTCAATTTAGACGAGAAACGAGTGTGCTTCGTGAACAATGTAGTTCGTTTGAGCTGAAAAGTGACAGCCCTTACCTGAAACGAAGTCTTGCTTGTAGGAAGACACAGAGCCTGGTGTTTAACTCCATTTCTGAACGGAAACAAATCATAGTTCTCATCGATGGATCACACTCTGCTTTAGAGCCAGAAGCACGCTCTTCCTTTATAGAGTCTCTAATACTGCAGGAAAATTGAGTGTGCTCAGAACAAAAAACGGTGTTTCCTACAAATACGGACCATATCTAGGTCAATTCTGCTTGAAATTGATACAAAGCAAAGGTCCTCTAACATCCAATGCTTGTCAGTTTAGATGAGAAACATGTGAGCTTCGTGAACGATGTAGTTCATTTGTTCTGTAAAGTAACCGCACTTACCTGAAACGAAGTCTTGCTTGTAGGAAGACTCAGAGCCTGGGATTTAACTCCATTTCTGAAGGGAAACACACAGCAGAGTTCTCATCCATTGATCATACTCTGCTTTAGAGCAAGAAGCATGCTCTTGCTTTCTAGATTCTCTAAAACAGCAGGAAACGTGTGTGTGTGTGCTGAGAACAAAAGATTGGTGTTTCCTACATATACAGACCATATCTAGTCCAACTCTGCTTCTGCAACTGATACAAAGCACTGGTCCTCTAACATCCAATGCTTGGCAGTTAAGATGGGAAACTTGTTAGCTTCATGAACGATGTAGTTCATTTGAGCTGAAAAGTGACTGCCCTTACCTGAAACGAAGTATTGCTTGTAGGAAGACACAGAGCCTGGGATTTAACTCCATTTCTGAAGGGAAACACACAGCAGAATTCTCGTTCATGGATCACACTCTGCTTTAGAGCAAGAAGCCTGCTCTTGCTTTCCAGAGTCTCTAATACAGCAGGAAACATGAGTTTGCTGAGAAAAAAAGAACGGTGTTTCCTACACGTACGGAGCATAGTAGTCCAACTCTGCTTCTGAAACTGATACAAAGCACTGGCCTTCTAACATCCGATGCTTGTCAGTTAAGTTGAGAAACGTGTGAGCTTCATGAACGATGTAGTTCGTTTGAGCTGAAAAGTGACTGCCCTTACCTGAAACGATGTCTTGCTTGTAGGAAGACACAGAGCCGGGATTTAACTCCATTTCTGAAGGGAAACACACAACACAGTTCTCATCCATGGATCACACTCTGTTTTATAGCAAGAAGCACGCTCTTGCTTTCCAGAGTCTCTAATACACCAGGAAACGTGAGTGTGCTCAGAAGAAAAGAACGGGGTTTCCTACACATACGGACCATATCTAGTTCAACTCTGCTTGAAATTGATACAAAGCAAAGGTCCTCTAAGATCCAATGCTTCTCAGTTAAGATGAGAAACGTGTGTGCTTCGTGAATGATGTAGTTCGTTTGAGCTGAAAAGTGACTGCCCTTACTTGAAACGAAGTCTTGCTTGTAGGAAGACACAGAGCCTGTAATTTAACTCCATTTCTGAAGGGAAACACAAAGCAGAGTTCTCATCCATGGATCACACTCTGCTTTAGAGCAAGAAACACGCTCTTGCTTTCTAGATTCTCTAAAACATCAGGAAACGTGTGTGTGTGTGTGTGCTGAGAACAAAAGATCGGTGTTTCCTACATATACAGACCATATCTAGTCCAACTCTGCTTCTACAACTGATACAAAGCACTGGTCCTCTAACACCCAATTCTTATCAGTTAAGATGAGAATCGTGTGAGCTTCGTGACCGATGTAGTTCGTTTGAGCTGAAAAGTGACTGGCCTTACCTGCAACGAAGTCTTGCTTGTAGGAAGACACAGAGCTTGGGATTTAACTCCATTTCTGAAGGGAAACCCACATCATAGTTCTCATCCATGGATTACACTCTGCTTTAGAGCAAGAAGCATGCTTTGCTTTCCAGAGTCTCTAATACAGCAGGAAACGTGAGTTTGCTGAGAAAAAAGATCGGTGTTTCCTACACGTACGGACCAAAATAGTCCAACTCTGCTTCTGAAACTGATACAAAGCACTGGCCTTCTAACATCGGATGCCTGTCAGTTAAGATGAGAAACGTGTGAGCTCGTGAATGATGTAGTTCATTTGAGCTAAAAAGTAACTGCCCTTACCTGGAAGGAATTCTTGCTTGTAGGAAGACTCAGAGCCTGGGATTTAACTCCATATCTGAAGGGAAACACACAGCATAGTTCTCATCCATGGATCACACTCTGTTTTAGAGCAAGAAGCACGCTCTTGCTTTCCAGAGTCTCTAATACAGCAGGAAACGTGAGTTTGCTGAGAAAAAAAGAACGGTGTTTCCTACACATAGGAACCATATTAGTCCAACTCTGCTTCTGAAACTGATACACAGCAGTGGCCTTCTAACTTCCGATGCTTGTCAGTTAAGATGAGAAACGTGTGAGCTTCGTGACCGATGTAGTTGGTTTGAGCTGAAAAGTGACTGCCCTTACTTGAAACGAAGTCTTGCTTGTAGGAAGACACAGAGCCTGGGATTTAACTCCATTTCTGAAGGAAAACACAGAACACAGTTCACATGCATGGATCACAGTCTGCTTTATAGCAAGAAGCATGCTCTTGCTTTCCAGAGTCTCTAATACAGCAGGAAACATGAGTTTGCTGAGAAAAAAAGAACGGTGTTTCCTATAAGTACGGACCATATTAGTCCAACTCTGCTTCTGAAACTGATACAAAGCACTGGCCTTCTAACATCCGATTGCTTGTCAGTTAAGATGAGAAACGTGTGAACTTCATGAACGATGTAGTTCATTTGAGCTGAAAAGTGATTGCCCTTACTTGAAACGAAGTCTTGCTTGTAGGAAGACACAGAGCCTGGGATTTAACTCCATTTCTGATGTGAAACACACAACAGAGTTCTCATCCATTGATCACACTCTGCTTCAGAGCAAGAAGCACACTCTTGCTTTCTAGATTCTCTAATACAGCAGGAAACGTGAGTGTGCTCAGAAGAAAAGAAAAGTGTTTCCTATACAAACGGACCATATCTAGTTCAACTGTGCTTGAGATTGATACAAAGCAAAGGTCCTCTAACATTCAATGCTTGTCAATTTAGACGAGAAACGAGTGTGCTTCGTGAACAATGTAGTTCGTTTGAGCTGAAAAGTGACAGCCCTTACCTGAAACGAAGTCTTGCTTGTAGGAAGACTCAGAGCCAGGTATTTAACTCCATTTCTGATGTGAAACACACAACAGAGTTCTCATCCATTGATCAAACTCTGCTTTAGAGCAAGAATCACGCTCTAGCTTTCCAGAGTCTCTAAGACAACAGGAAACTTGAGTGTGCTGAGAACAAATGAACGGTGTTTCCTTCACATACGGACCATATCTAGTTCATCTCTGCTTCTGAAACTGATACAATGCACTGGTTCTCTAACATTCAATGCTTGTCAATTTAGACGAGAAACGAGTGTGCTTCGTGAACAATGTAGTTCGTTTGAGCTGAAAAGTGACAGCCCTTACCTGAAACGAAGTCTTGCTTGTAGGAAGACACAGAGCCTGGTGTTTAACTCCATTTCTGAATGGAAACAAATCATAGTTCTCATCGATGGATCACACTCTGCTTTAGAGCCAGAAGCACGCTCTTCCTTTATAGAGTCTCTAATACTGCAGGAAAATTGAGTGTGCTCAGAACAAAAAACGGTGTTTCCTACAAATACGGACCATATCTAGTTCATCTCTGCTTCTGAAACTGAAACAAACCAGAGTTCCTCTAACATCCAATGCTTGTCAGTTTAGTTAAGAAACGTGTGACCTTCGTGAACGATGTAGTTCGTTTGAGCTGTAAAGTAACAGCCCTTACCTGAAAAGAAGTCTTGCTTGTAGGAAGACACAGAGCCTGGTATTTAACTCCATTTCTGAAGGGAAACACACCGCAGAGTTCTAATCTATGGATCACACTCTGCTTTAGAGCAAGAAGCATGCTCTTTGTTTCTAGATTCTCTAATACAGCAGGAAACGTGAGTGTGCTCAGAAGAAAAGAACGGTGTTTCCTACATATACGGACCATATCTAGGCCAACTCTGCTTCTGAAACTGATACAAAGCATGGTCCTCTAACATCCAATGCTTGGCAGTTAAGATGGGAAACTTGTTAGCTTCGAGAACAATGTAGTTCGTTTGAGCTGAAAAGTGACTGCTCTTACCTGAAATGAAGTCTTGCTTGTAGGAAGACAAAGAGCCTGGGATTTAACACCATTTCTGAAGGGAAACACACAGCAGAATTCTCATCCATGGATCACACTCTGCTTTAGAGTAAGAAGCCTGCTATTGCGTTCCAGAGTCTCTAAGACAACAGGAAATTTGAGTGTGCTGAGAACAAATGAACGGTGTTTCCTTCACATACGGACCATATCTAGTCCAACTCTGTTTCTGAAACTGATACAATGCACTGGTTCTCTAACATTCAATGCTTGTCAATTTAGACGAGAAACGAGTGTGCTTCGTGAACAATGTAGTTCGTTTGAGCTGAAAAGTGACAGCCCTTACCTGAAACGAAGTCTTGCTTGTAGGAAGACACAGAGCCTGGTGTTTAACTCCATTTCTGAACGGAAACAAATCATAGTTCTCATCGATGCATCACACTCTGCTTTAGAGCCAGAAGCACGCTCTTCCTTTATAGAGTCTCTAATACTGCAGGAAAATTGAGTGTGCTCAGAACAAAAAACGGTGTTTCCTACAAATACGGACCATATCTAGTTCATCTCTGCTTCTGAAACTGAAACAAACCAGAGTTCCTCTTACATCCAATGCTTGTCAGTTTAGTTAAGAAACGTGTGAGCTTCGTGAACGATGTAGTTCGTTTGAGCTGTAAAGTAACAGCCCTTACCTGAAAAGAAGTCTTGCTTGTAGGAAGACACAGAGCCTGGGATTTAACTCCATTTCTGAAGGGAAACACACAGCAGAGTTCTAATCTATGGATCACACTCTGCTTTAGAGCAAGAAGCATGCTCTTTGTTTCTAGATTCTCTAATACAGCAGGAAACGTGAGTGTGCTCAGAAGAAAAGAACGGTGTTTCCTACATATACGGACCATATCTAGGCCAACTCTGCTTCTGAAACTGATACAAAGCATGGTCCTCTAACATCCAATGCTTGGCAGTTAAGATGGGAAACTTGTTAGCTTCGAGAACAATGTAGTTCGTTTGAGCTGAAAAGTGACTGCTCTTACCTGAAACGAAGTCTTGCTTGTAGGAAGACAAAGAGCCTGGGATTTAACTCCATTTCTGAAGGGAAACACACAGCAGAATTCTCATCCATGGATCACACTCTGCTTTAGAGTAAGAAGCCTGCTATTGCGTTCCAGAGTCTCTAAGACAACAGGAAACTTGAGTGTGCTGAGAACAAATGAACGGTGTTTCCTTCACATACGGACCATATCTAGTCCAACTCTGTTTCTGAAACTGATACAATGCACTGGTTCTCTAACATTCAATGCTTGTCAATTTAGACGAGAAACGAGTGTGCTTCGTGAACAATGTAGTTCGTTTGAGCTGAAAAGTGACAGCCCTTACCTGAAACGAAGTCTTGCTTGTAGGAAGACACAGAGCCTGGTGTTTAACTCCATTTCTGAACGGAAACAAATCATAGTTCTCATCGATGCATCACACTCTGCTTTAGAGCCAGAAGCACGCTCTTCCTTTATAGAGTCTCTAATACTGCAGGAAAATTGAGTGTGCTCAGAACAAAAAACGGTGTTTCCTACAAATACGGACCATATCTAGGTCAATTCTGCTTGAAATTGATACAAAGCAAAGGTCCTCTAACATCCAGTGCTTGTCAGTTTAGATGAGAAACATGTGAGCTTCGTGAACGATGTAGTTCATTTGTTCTCTAAAGTAACCGCACTTACCTGAAACGAAGTCTTGCTTGTAGGAAGACTCAGAGCCTGGGATTTAACTCCATTTCTGAAGGGAAACACACAGCAGAGTTCTCATCCATTGATCATACTCTGCTTTAGAGCAAGAAGCATGCTCTTGCTTTCTAGATTCTCTAAAACAGCAGGAAACGTGTGTGTGTGTGCTGAGAACAAAAGATTGGTGTTTCCTACATATACAGACCATATCTAGTCCAACTCTGCTTCTGCAACTGATACAAAGCACTGGTCCTCTAACATCCAATGCTTGGCAGTTAAGATGGGAAACTTGTTAGCTTCATGAACGATGTAGTTCATTTGAGCTGAAAAGTGACTGCCCTTACCTGAAACGAAGTATTGCTTGTAGGAAGACACAGAGCCTGGGATTTAACTCCATTTCTGAAGGGAAACACACAGCAGAATTCTCGTTCATGGATCACACTCTGCTTTAGAGCAAGAAGCCTGCTCTTGCTTTCCAGAGTCTCTAATACAGCAGGAAACATGAGTTTGCTGAGAAAAAAAGAACGGTGTTTCCTACACGTACGGAGCATAGTAGTCCAACTCTGCTTCTGAAACTGATACAAAGCACTGGCCTTCTAACATCCGATGCTTGTCAGTTAAGTTGAGAAACGTGTGAGCTTCATGAATGATGTAGTTCGTTTGAGCTGAAAAGTGACTGCCCTTACCTGAAACGATGTCTTGCTTGTAGGAAGACACAGAGCCGGGATTTAACTCCATTTCTGAAGGGAAACACACAACACAGTTCTCATCCATGGATCACACTCTGTTTTATAGCAAGAAGCACGCTCTTGCTTTCCAGAGTCTCTAATACACCAGGAAACGTGAGTGTGCTCAGAAGAAAAGAACGGGGTTTCCTACACATACGGACCATATCTAGTTCAACTCTGCTTGAAATTGATACAAAGCAAAGGTCCTCTAAGATCCAATGCTTCTCAGTTAAGATGAGAAACGTGTGTGCTTCGTGAATGATGTAGTTCGTTTGAGCTGAAAAGTGACTGCCCTTACTTGAAACGAAGTCTTGCTTGTAGGAAGACACAGAGCCTGTAATTTAACTCCATTTCTGAAGGGTAACACACAGCATAGTTTTCATGTATGGATTACACTCTGCTTTAGAGCAAGAAGCACGCTCTTGCTTTCTAGAGTGTCTAATACAGCAGGAAACTTGAGTGTGCTAAGAAAAAAAGAACGGTGTATCCTACACATACGGACCATATCTAGTTCAACTCTGCTTCTGAAACTGAAAGAAACCACAGGTCCTCTAACATCCAATGCTTGTCAATTTAGACGAGAAATGTCTGAGCTTCATTACCGATGTAGTTCCTTTGAGCTTAAAAGTGACTGCCCTTACCTGAAACGAAGTCTTGCTTGTAGGAAGACAAAGAGCCAGGGATTTAACTCCATTTCTGAAGGGAAACTCACAGCAGAGTTCTCATCCATGGATCACACTCTGCTTTAGAGCAAGAAACACGCTCTTGCTTTCTAGATTCTCTAAAACATCAGGAAACGTGTGTGTGTGTGTGCTGAGAACAAAAGATCGGTGTTTCCTACATATACAGACCATATCTAGTCCAACTCTGCTTCTACAACTGATACAAAGCACTGGTCCTCTAACACCCAATTCTTATCAGTTAAGATGAGAATCGTGTGAGCTTTGTGACCGATGTAGTTCGTTTGAGCTGAAAAGTGACTGGCCTTACCTGAAACGAAGTCTTTCTTGTAGGAAGACACAGAGCTTGGGATTTAACTCCATTTCTGAAGGGAAACCCACATCATAGTTCTCATCCATGGATTACACTCTGCTTTAGAGCAAGAAGCATGCTTTGCTTTCCAGAGTCTCTAATACAGCAGGAAACGTGAGTTTGCTGAGAAAAAAGATCGGTGTTTCCTACACGTACGGACCAAAATAGTCCAACTCTGCTTCTGAAACTGATACAAAGCACTGGCCTTCTAACATCGGATGCCTGTCAGTTAAGATGAGAAACGTGTGAGCTTCGTGAATGATGTAGTTCATTTGAGCTAAAAAGTAACTGCCCTTACCTGGAAGGAATCCTTGCTTGTAGGAAGACTCAGAGCCTGGGATTTAACTCCATATCTGAAGGGAAACACACAGCATAGTTCTCATCCATGGATCACACTCTGTTTTAGAGCAAGAAGCACGCTCTTGCTTTCCAGAGTCTCTAATACAGCAGGAAACGTGAGTTTGCTGAGAAAAAAAGAACGGTGTTTCCTACACATAGGAACCATATTAGTCCAACTCTGCTTCTGAAACTGATACACAGCAGTGGCCTTCTAACTTCCGATGCTTGTCAGTTAAGATGAGAAACGTGTGAGCTTCGTGACCGATGTAGTTGGTTTGAGCTGAAAAGTGACTGCCCTTACTTGAAACGAAGTCTTGCTTGTAGGAAGACACAGAGCCTGGGATTTAACTCCATTTCTGAAGGAAAACACAGAACACAGTTCACATGCATGGATCACACTCTGCTTTATAGCAAGAAGCATGCTCTTGCTTTCCAGAGTCTCTAATACAGCAGGAAACATGAGTTTGCTGAGAAAAAAAGAACGGTGTTTCCTATAAGTACGGACCATATTAGTCCAACTCTGCTTCTGAAACTGATACAAAGCACTGGCCTTCTAACATCCGATTGCTTGTCAGTTAAGATGAGAAACGTGTGAACTTCATGAACGATGTAGTTCATTTGAGCTGAAAAGTGATTGCCCTTACTTGAAACGAAGTCTTGCTTGTAGGAAGACACAGAGCCTGGGATTTAACTCCATTTCTGATGTGAAACACACAACAGAGTTCTCATCCATTGATCACACTCTGCTTCAGAGCAAGAAGCACACTCTTGCTTTCTAGATTCTCTAATACAGCAGGAAACGTGAGTGTGCTCAGAAGAAAAGAAAAGTGTTTCCTATACAAACGGACCATATCTAGTTCAACAGCGCTTGAGATTGATACAAAGCAAAGGTCCTCTAACATTCAATGCTTGTCAATTTAGACGAGAAACGAGTGTGCTTCGTGAACAATGTAGTTCGTTTGAGCTGAAAAGTGACAGCCCTTACCTGAAACGAAGTCTTGCTTGTAGGAAGACTCAGAGCCAGGGATTTAACTCCATTTCTGATGTGAAACACACAACAGAGTTCTCATCCATTGATCACACTCTGCTTTAGAGCAAGAATCACGCTCTAGCTTTCCAGAGTCTCTAAGACAACAGGAAACTTGAGTGTGCTGAGAACAAATGAACGGTGTTTCCTTCACATACGGACCATATCTAGTTCATCTCTGCTTCTGAAACTGATACAATGCACTGGTTCTCTAACATTCAATGCTTGTCAATTTAGACGAGAAACGAGTGTGCTTCGTGAACAATGTAGTTCGTTTGAGCTGAAAAGTGACAGCCCTTACCTGAAACGAAGTCTTGCTTGTAGGAAGACACAGAGCCTGGTGTTTAACTCCATTTCTGAATGGAAACAAATCATAGTTCTCATCGATGGATCACACTCTGCTTTAGAGCCAGAAGCACGCTCTTCCTTTATAGAGTCTCTAATACTGCAGGAAAATTGAGTGTGCTCAGAACAAAAAACGGTGTTTCCTACAAATACGGACCATATCTAGTTCATCTCTGCTTCTGAAACTGAAACAAACCAGAGTTCCTCTAACATCCAATGCTTGTCAGTTTAGTTAAGAAACGTGTGAGCTTCGTGAACGATGTAGTTCGTTTGAGCTGTAAAGTAACAGCCCTTACCTGAAAAGAAGTCTTGCTTGTAGGAAGACACAGAGCCTGGGATTTAACTCCATTTCTGAAGGGAAACACACAGCAGAGTTCTAATCTATGGATCACACTCTGCTTTAGAGCAAGAAGCACGCTCTTTGTTTCTAGATTCTCTAATACAGCAGGAAACGTGAGTGTGCTCAGAAGAAAAGAACGGTGTTTCCTACATATACGGACCATATCTAGGCCAACTCTGCTTCTGAAACTGATACAAAGCATGGTCCTCTAACATCCAATGCTTGGCAGTTAAGATGGGAAACTTGTTAGCTTCGAGAACAATGTAGTTCGTTTGAGCTGAAAAGTGACTGCTCTTACCTGAAACGAAGTCTTGCTTGTAGGAAGACAAAGAGCCTGGGATTTAACTCCATTTCTGAAGGGAAACACACAGCAGAATTCTCATCCATGGATCACACTCTGCTTTAGAGTAAGAAGCCTGCTATTGCGTTCCAGAGTCTCTAAGACAACAGGAAACTTGAGTGTGCTGAGAACAAATGAACGGTGTTTCCTTCACATACGGACCATATCTAGTCCAACTCTGTTTCTGAAACTGATACAATGCACTGGTTCTCTAACATTCAATGCTTGTCAATTTAGACGAGAAACGAGTGTGCTTCGTGAACAATGTAGTTCGTTTGAGCTGAAAAGTGACAGCCCTTACCTGAAACGAAGTCTTGCTTGTAGGAAGACACAGAGCCTGGTGTTTAACTCCATTTCTGAACGGAAACAAATCATAGTTCTCATCGATGCATCACACTCTGCTTTAGAGCCAGAAGCACGCTCTTCCTTTATAGAGTCTCTAATACTGCAGGAAAATTGAGTGTGCTCAGAACAAAAAACGGTGTTTCCTACAAATACGGACCATATCTAGTTCATCTCTGCTTCTGAAACTGAAACAAACCAGAGTTCCTCTTACATCCAATGCTTGTCAGTTTAGTTAAGAAACGTGTGAGCTTCGTGAACGATGTAGTTCGTTTGAGCTGTAAAGTAACAGCCCTTACCTGAAAAGAAGTCTTGCTTGTAGGAAGACACAGAGCCTGGGATTTAACTCCATTTCTGAAGGGAAACACACAGCAGAGTTCTAATCTATGGATCACACTCTGCTTTAGAGCAAGAAGCATGCTCTTTGTTTCTAGATTCTCTAATACAGCAGGAAACGTGAGTGTGCTCAGAAGAAAAGAACGGTGTTTCCTACATATACGGACCATATCTAGGCCAACTCTGCTTCTGAAACTGATACAAAGCATGGTCCTCTAACATCCAATGCTTGGCAGTTAAGATGGGAAACTTGTTAGCTTCGAGAACAATGTAGTTCGTTTGAGCTGAAAAGTGACTGCTCTTACCTGAAACGAAGTCTTGCTTGTAGGAAGACAAAGAGCCTGGGATTTAACTCCATTTCTGAAGGGAAACACACAGCAGAATTCTCATCCATGGATCACACTCTGCTTTAGAGTAAGAAGCCTGCTATTGCGTTCCAGAGTCTCTAAGACAACAGGAAACTTGAGTGTGCTGAGAACAAATGAACGGTGTTTCCTTCACATACGGACCATATCTAGTCCAACTCTGTTTCTGAAACTGATACAATGCACTGGTTCTCTAACATTCAATGCTTGTCAATTTAGACGAGAAACGAGTGTGCTTCGTGAACAATGTAGTTCGTTTGAGCTGAAAAGTGACAGCCCTTACCTGAAACGAAGTCTTGCTTGTAGGAAGACACAGAGCCTGGTGTTTAACTCCATTTCTGAACGGAAACAAATCATAGTTCTCATCGATGCATCACACTCTGCTTTAGAGCCAGAAGCACGCTCTTCCTTTATAGAGTCTCTAATACTGCAGGAAAATTGAGTGTGCTCAGAACAAAAAACGGTGTTTCCTACAAATACGGACCATATCTAGGTCAATTCTGCTTGAAATTGATACAAAGCAAAGGTCCTCTAACATCCAGTGCTTGTCAGTTTAGATGAGAAACATGTGAGCTTCGTGAACGATGTAGTTCATTTGTTCTCTAAAGTAACCGCACTTACCTGAAACGAAGTCTTGCTTGTAGGAAGACTCAGAGCCTGGGATTTAACTCCATTTCTGAAGGGAAACACACAGCAGAGTTCTCATCCATTGATCATACTCTGCTTTAGAGCAAGAAGCATGCTCTTGCTTTCTAGATTCTCTAAAACAGCAGGAAACGTGTGTGTGTGTGCTGAGAACAAAAGATTGGTGTTTCCTACATATACAGACCATATCTAGTCCAACTCTGCTTCTGCAACTGATACAAAGCACTGGTCCTCTAACATCCAATGCTTGGCAGTTAAGATGGGAAACTTGTTAGCTTCATGAACGATGTAGTTCATTTGAGCTGAAAAGTGACTGCCCTTACCTGAAACGAAGTATTGCTTGTAGGAAGACACAGAGCCTGGGATTTAACTCCATTTCTGAAGGGAAACACACAGCAGAATTCTCGTTCATGGATCACACTCTGCTTTAGAGCAAGAAGCCTGCTCTTGCTTTCCAGAGTCTCTAATACAGCAGGAAACATGAGTTTGCTGAGAAAAAAAGAACGGTGTTTCCTACACGTACGGAGCATAGTAGTCCAACTCTGCTTCTGAAACTGATACAAAGCACTGGCCTTCTAACATCCGATGCTTGTCAGTTAAGTTGAGAAACGTGTGAGCTTCATGAATGATGTAGTTCGTTTGAGCTGAAAAGTGACTGCCCTTACCTGAAACGATGTCTTGCTTGTAGGAAGACACAGAGCCGGGATTTAACTCCATTTCTGAAGGGAAACACACAACACAGTTCTCATCCATGGATCACACTCTGTTTTATAGCAAGAAGCACGCTCTTGCTTTCCAGAGTCTCTAATACACCAGGAAACGTGAGTGTGCTCAGAAGAAAAGAACGGGGTTTCCTACACATACGGACCATATCTAGTTCAACTCTGCTTGAAATTGATACAAAGCAAAGGTCCTCTAAGATCCAATGCTTCTCAGTTAAGATGAGAAACGTGTGTGCTTCGTGAATGATGTAGTTCGTTTGAGCTGAAAAGTGACTGCCCTTACTTGAAACGAAGTCTTGCTTGTAGGAAGACACAGAGCCTGTAATTTAACTCCATTTCTGAAGGGTAACACACAGCATAGTTTTCATGTATGGATTACACTCTGCTTTAGAGCAAGAAGCACGCTCTTGCTTTCTAGAGTGTCTAATACAGCAGGAAACTTGAGTGTGCTAAGAAAAAAAGAACGGTGTATCCTACACATACGGACCATATCTAGTTCAACTCTGCTTCTGAAACTGAAAGAAACCACAGGTCCTCTAACATCCAATGCTTGTCAATTTAGACGAGAAATGTCTGAGCTTCATTACCGATGTAGTTCCTTTGAGCTTAAAAGTGACTGCCCTTACCTGAAACGAAGTCTTGCTTGTAGGAAGACAAAGAGCCAGGGATTTAACTCCATTTCTGAAGGGAAACTCACAGCAGAGTTCTCATCCATGGATCACACTCTGCTTTAGAGCAAGAAACACGCTCTTGCTTTCTAGATTCTCTAAAACATCAGGAAACGTGTGTGTGTGTGTGCTGAGAACAAAAGATCGGTGTTTCCTACATATACAGACCATATCTAGTCCAACTCTGCTTCTACAACTGATACAAAGCACTGGTCCTCTAACACCCAATTCTTATCAGTTAAGATGAGAATCGTGTGAGCTTTGTGACCGATGTAGTTCGTTTGAGCTGAAAAGTGACTGGCCTTACCTGAAACGAAGTCTTTCTTGTAGGAAGACACAGAGCTTGGGATTTAACTCCATTTCTGAAGGGAAACCCACATCATAGTTCTCATCCATGGATTACACTCTGCTTTAGAGCAAGAAGCATGCTTTGCTTTCCAGAGTCTCTAATACAGCAGGAAACGTGAGTTTGCTGAGAAAAAAGATCGGTGTTTCCTACACGTACGGACCAAAATAGTCCAACTCTGCTTCTGAAACTGATACAAAGCACTGGCCTTCTAACATCGGATGCCTGTCAGTTAAGATGAGAAACGTGTGAGCTTCGTGAATGATGTAGTTCATTTGAGCTAAAAAGTAACTGCCCTTACCTGGAAGGAATCCTTGCTTGTAGGAAGACTCAGAGCCTGGGATTTAACTCCATATCTGAAGGGAAACACACAGCATAGTTCTCATCCATGGATCACACTCTGTTTTAGAGCAAGAAGCACGCTCTTGCTTTCCAGAGTCTCTAATACAGCAGGAAACGTGAGTTTGCTGAGAAAAAAAGAACGGTGTTTCCTACACATAGGAACCATATTAGTCCAACTCTGCTTCTGAAACTGATACACAGCAGTGGCCTTCTAACTTCCGATGCTTGTCAGTTAAGATGAGAAACGTGTGAGCTTCGTGACCGATGTAGTTGGTTTGAGCTGAAAAGTGACTGCCCTTACTTGAAACGAAGTCTTGCTTGTAGGAAGACACAGAGCCTGGGATTTAACTCCATTTCTGAAGGAAAACACAGAACACAGTTCACATGCATGGATCACACTCTGCTTTATAGCAAGAAGCATGCTCTTGCTTTCCAGAGTCTCTAATACAGCAGGAAACATGAGTTTGCTGAGAAAAAAAGAACGGTGTTTCCTATAAGTACGGACCATATTAGTCCAACTCTGCTTCTGAAACTGATACAAAGCACTGGCCTTCTAACATCCGATTGCTTGTCAGTTAAGATGAGAAACGTGTGAACTTCATGAACGATGTAGTTCATTTGAGCTGAAAAGTGATTGCCCTTACTTGAAACGAAGTCTTGCTTGTAGGAAGACACAGAGCCTGGGATTTAACTCCATTTCTGATGTGAAACACACAACAGAGTTCTCATCCATTGATCACACTCTGCTTCAGAGCAAGAAGCACACTCTTGCTTTCTAGATTCTCTAATACAGCAGGAAACGTGAGTGTGCTCAGAAGAAAAGAAAAGTGTTTCCTATACAAACGGACCATATCTAGTTCAACAGCGCTTGAGATTGATACAAAGCAAAGGTCCTCTAACATTCAATGCTTGTCAATTTAGACGAGAAACGAGTGTGCTTCGTGAACAATGTAGTTCGTTTGAGCTGAAAAGTGACAGCCCTTACCTGAAACGAAGTCTTGCTTGTAGGAAGACTCAGAGCCAGGGATTTAACTCCATTTCTGATGTGAAACACACAACAGAGTTCTCATCCATTGATCACACTCTGCTTTAGAGCAAGAATCACGCTCTAGCTTTCCAGAGTCTCTAAGACAACAGGAAACTTGAGTGTGCTGAGAACAAATGAACGGTGTTTCCTTCACATACGGACCATATCTAGTTCATCTCTGCTTCTGAAACTGATACAATGCACTGGTTCTCTAACATTCAATGCTTGTCAATTTAGACGAGAAACGAGTGTGCTTCGTGAACAATGTAGTTCGTTTGAGCTGAAAAGTGACAGCCCTTACCTGAAACGAAGTCTTGCTTGTAGGAAGACACAGAGCCTGGTGTTTAACTCCATTTCTGAATGGAAACAAATCATAGTTCTCATCGATGGATCACACTCTGCTTTAGAGCCAGAAGCACGCTCTTCCTTTATAGAGTCTCTAATACTGCAGGAAAATTGAGTGTGCTCAGAACAAAAAACGGTGTTTCCTACAAATACGGACCATATCTAGTTCATCTCTGCTTCTGAAACTGAAACAAACCAGAGTTCCTCTAACATCCAATGCTTGTCAGTTTAGTTAAGAAACGTGTGAGCTTCGTGAACGATGTAGTTCGTTTGAGCTGTAAAGTAACAGCCCTTACCTGAAAAGAAGTCTTGCTTGTAGGAAGACACAGAGCCTGGGATTTAACTCCATTTCTGAAGGGAAACACACAGCAGAGTTCTAATCTATGGATCACACTCTGCTTTAGAGCAAGAAGCACGCTCTTTGTTTCTAGATTCTCTAATACAGCAGGAAACGTGAGTGTGCTCAGAAGAAAAGAACGGTGTTTCCTACATATACGGACCATATCTAGGCCAACTCTGCTTCTGAAACTGATACAAAGCATGGTCCTCTAACATCCAATGCTTGGCAGTTAAGATGGGAAACTTGTTAGCTTCGAGAACAATGTAGTTCGTTTGAGCTGAAAAGTGACTGCTCTTACCTGAAACGAAGTCTTGCTTGTAGGAAGACAAAGAGCCTGGGATTTAACTCCATTTCTGAAGGGAAACACACAGCAGAATTCTCATCCATGGATCACACTCTGCTTTAGAGTAAGAAGCCTGCTATTGCGTTCCAGAGTCTCTAAGACAACAGGAAACTTGAGTGTGCTGAGAACAAATGAACGGTGTTTCCTTCACATACGGACCATATCTAGTCCAACTCTGTTTCTGAAACTGATACAATGCACTGGTTCTCTAACATTCAATGCTTGTCAATTTAGACGAGAAACGAGTGTGCTTCGTGAACAATGTAGTTCGTTTGAGCTGAAAAGTGACAGCCCTTACCTGAAACGAAGTCTTGCTTGTAGGAAGACACAGAGCCTGGTGTTTAACTCCATTTCTGAACGGAAACAAATCATAGTTCTCATCGATGCATCACACTCTGCTTTAGAGCCAGAAGCACGCTCTTCCTTTATAGAGTCTCTAATACTGCAGGAAAATTGAGTGTGCTCAGAACAAAAAACGGTGTTTCCTACAAATACGGACCATATCTAGGTCAATTCTGCTTGAAATTGATACAAAGCAAAGGTCCTCTAACATCCAGTACTTGTCAGTTTAGATGAGAAACATGTGAGCTTCGTGAACGATGTAGTTCATTTGTTCTCTAAAGTAACCGCACTTACCTGAAACGAAGTCTTGCTTGTAGGAAGACTCAGAGCCTGGGATTTAACTCCATTTCTGAAGGGAAACACACAGCAGAGTTCTCATCCATTGATCATACTCTGCTTTAGAGCAAGAAGCATGCTCTTGCTTTCTAGATTCTCTAAAACAGCAGGAAACGTGTGTGTGTGTGCTGAGAACAAAAGATTGGTGTTTCCTACATATACAGACCATATCTAGTCCAACTCTGCTTCTGCAACTGATACAAAGCACTGGTCCTCTAACATCCAATGCTTGGCAGTTAAGATGGGAAACTTGTTAGCTTCATGAACGATGTAGTTCATTTGAGCTGAAAAGTGACTGCCCTTACCTGAAACGAAGTATTGCTTGTAGGAAGACACAGAGCCTGGGATTTAACTCCATTTCTGAAGGGAAACACACAGCAGAGTTCTCATCCATTGACCATACTCTGCTTTAGAGCAAGAAGCATGCTCTTGCTTTCTAGATTCTCTAAAACAGCAGGAAACGTGTGTGTGTGTGCTGAGAACAAAAGATTGGTGTTTCCTACATATACAGACCATATCTAGTCCAACTCTGCTTCTGCAACTGATACAAAGCACTGGTCCTCTAACATCCAATGCTTGGCAGTTAAGATGGGAAACTTGTTAGCTTCATGAACGATGTAGTTCATTTGAGCTGAAAAGTGACTGCCCTTACCTGAAACGAAGTATTGCTTGTAGGAAGACACAGAGCCTGGGATTTAACGCCATTTCTGAAGGGAAACACACAGCAGAATTCTCGTCCATGGATCACACTCTGCTTTAGAGCAAGAAGCCTGCTCTTGCTTTCCAGAGTCTCTAATACAGCAGGAAACATGAGTTTGCTGAGAAAAAAAGAACAGTGTTTCTTACACGTACGGAGCATAGTAGTCCAACTCTGCTTCTGAAACTGATACAAAGCACTGGCCTTCTAACATCGGATGCCTGTCAGTTAAGATGAGAAACGTGTGAGCTTCGTGAATGATGTAGTTCATTTGAGCTAAAAAGTAACTGCCCTTACCTGGAAGGAATTCTTGCTTGTAGGAAGACTCAGAGCCTGTGATTTAACTCCATATCTGAAGGGAAACACACAGCATAGTTCTCATCCATGGATCACACTCTGTTTTAGAGCAAGAAGCACGCTCTTGCTTTCCAGAGTCTCTAATAAAGCCGGAAACGTGAGTTTGCGGAGAAAAAAAGAACGGTGTTTCCTACACATAGGAACCATATTAGTCCAACTCTGCTTCTGAAACTGATACACAGCAGTGGCCTTCTAACTTCCGATGCTTGTCAGTTAAGATGAGAAACGTGTGAGCTTCGTGACCGATGTAGTTGGTTTGAGCTGAAAAGTGACTGCCCTTACTTGAAACGAAGTCTTGCTTGTAGGAAGACACAGAGCCTGGGATTTAACTCCATTTCTGAAGGAAAACACAGAACACAGTTCACATGCATGGATCACAGTCTGCTTTATAGCAAGAAGCATGCTCTTGCTTTCCAGAGTCTCTAATACAGCAGGAAACATGATTTTGCTGAGAAAAAAAGAACGGTGTTTCCTATAAGTACGGACCATATTAGTCCAACTCTGCTTCTGAAACTGATACAAAGCACTGGCCTTCTAACATCCGATTGCTTGTCAGTTAAGATGAGAAACGTGTGAACTTCATCAACGATGTAGTTCATTTGAGCTGAAAAGTGATTGCCCTTACTTGAAACGAAGTCTTGCTTGTAGGAAGACACAGAGCCTGGGATTTAATTCCATTTCTGATGTGAAACACACAACAGAGTTCTCATCCATTGATCACACTCTGCTTCAGAGCAAGAAGCACACTCTTGCTTTCTAGATTCTCTAATACAGCAGGAAACGTGAGTGTGCTCAGAAGAAAAGAAAAGTGTTTCCTATACAAACGGACCATATCTAGTTCAACTGTGCTTGAGATTGATACAAAGCAAAGGTCCTCTAACATTCAATGCTTGTCAATTTAGACGAGAAACGAGTGTGCTTCGTGAACAATGTAGTTCGTTTGAGCTGAAAAGTGACAGCCCTTACCTGAAACGAAGTCTTGCTTGTAGGAAGACTCAGAGCCAGGGATTTAACTCCATTTCTGATGTGAAACACACAACAGAGTTCTCATCCATTGATCACACTCTGCTTTAGAGCAAGAATCACGCTCTAGCTTTCCAGAGTCTCTAAGACAACAGGAAACTTGAGTGTGCTGAGAACAAATGAACGGTGTTTCCTTCACATACGGACCATATCTAGTTCATCTCTGCTTCTGAAACTGATACAATGCACTGGTTCTCTAACATTCAATGCTTGTCAATTTAGACGAGAAACGAGTGTGCTTCGTGAACAATGTAGTTCGTTTGAGCTGAAAAGTGACAGCCCTTACCTGAAACGAAGTCTTGCTTGTAGGAAGACACAGAGCCTGGTGTTTAACTCCATTTCTGAATGGAAACAAATCATAGTTCTCATCGATGGATCACACTCTGCTTTAGAGCCAGAAGCACGCTCTTCCTTTATAGAGTCTCTAATACTGCAGGAAAATTGAGTGTGCTCAGAACAAAAAACGGTGTTTCCTACAAATACAGACCATATCTAGTTCATCTCTGCTTCTGAAACTGAAACAAACCAGAGTTCCTCTAACATCCAATGCTTGTCAGTTTAGTTAAGAAACGTGTGACCTTCGTGAACGATGTAGTTCGTTTGAGCTGTAAAGTAACAGCCCTTACCTGAAAAGAAGTCTTGCTTGTAGGAAGACACAGAGCCTGGTATTTAACTCCATTTCTGAAGGGAAACACACAGCAGAGTTCTAATCTATGGATCACACTCTGCTTTAGAGCAAGAAGCATGCTCTTTGTTTCTAGATTCTCTAATACAGCAGGAAACGTGAGTGTGCTCAGAAGAAAAGAACGGTGTTTCCTACATATACGGACCATATCTAGGCCAACTCTGCTTCTGAAACTGATACAAAGCATGGTCCTCTAACATCCAATGCTTGGCCGTTAAGATGGGAAACTTGTTAGCTTCGAGAACAATGTAGTTCGTTTGAGCTGAAAAGTGACTGCTCTTACCTGAAACGAAGTCTTGCTTGTAGGAAGACAAAGAGCCTGGGATTTAACACCATTTCTGAAGGGAAACACACAGCAGAATTCTCATCCATGGATCACACTCTGCTTTAGAGTAAGAAGCCTGCTATTGCGTTCCAGAATCTCTAAGACAACAGGAAATTTGAGTGTGCTGAGAACAAATGAACGGTGTTTCCTTCACAAACGGACCATATCTAGTCCAACTCTGTTTCTGAAACTGATACAATGCACTGGTTCTCTAACATTCAATGCTTGTCAATTTAGACGAGAAACGAGTGTGCTTCGTGAACAATGTAGTTCGTTTGAGCTGAAAAGTGACAGCCCTTACCTGAAACGAAGTCTTGCTTGTAGGAAGACACAGAGCCTGGGATTTAATTCCATTTCTGATGTGAAACACACAACAGAGTTCTCATCCATTGATCACACTCTGCTTCAGAGCAAGAAGCACACTCTTGCTTTCTAGATTCTCTAATACAGCAGGAAACGTGAGTGTGCTCAGAAGAAAAGAAAAGTGTTTCCTATACAAACGGACCATATCTAGTTCAACTGTGCTTGAGATTGATACAAAGCAAAGGTCCTCTAACATTCAATGCTTGTCAATTTAGACGAGAAACGAGTGTGCTTCGTGAACAATGTAGTTCGTTTGAGCTGAAAAGTGACAGCCCTTACCTGAAACGAAGTCTTGCTTGTAGGAAGACTCAGAGCCAGGGATTTAACTCCATTTCTGATGTGAAACACACAACAGAGTTCTCATCCATTGATCACACTCTGCTTTAGAGCAAGAATCACGCTCTAGCTTTCCAGAGTCTCTAAGACAACAGGAAACTTGAGTGTGCTGAGAACAAATGAACGGTGTTTCCTTCACATACGGACCATATCTAGTTCATCTCTGCTTCTGAAACTGATACAATGCACTGGTTCTCTAACATTCAATGCTTGTCAATTTAGACGAGAAACGAGTGTGCTTCGTGAACAATGTAGTTCGTTTGAGCTGAAAAGTGACAGCCCTTACCTGAAACGAAGTCTTGCTTGTAGGAAGACACAGAGCCTGGTGTTTAACTCCATTTCTGAATGGAAACAAATCATAGTTCTCATC
This sequence comes from Onychomys leucogaster, assembly GCA_949786385.1. NCBI lineage: Eukaryota > Metazoa > Chordata > Mammalia > Rodentia > Cricetidae > Onychomys > Onychomys leucogaster. The sequence goes on from CATKUP010000063.1 coordinate 1,834,648, forward strand.
GATGGATCACACTCTGCTTTAGAGCCAGAAGCACGCTCTTCCTTTATAGAGTCTCTAATACTGCAGGAAAATTGAGTGTGCTCAGAACAAAAAACGGTGTTTCCTACAAATACGGACCATATCTAGTTCATCTCTGCTTCTGAAACTGAAACAAACCAGAGTTCCTCTAACATCCAATGCTTGTCAGTTTAGTTAAGAAACGTGTGACCTTCGTGAACGATGTAGTTCGTTTGAGCTGTAAAGTAACAGCCCTTACCTGAAAAGAAGTCTTGCTTGTAGGAAGACACAGAGCCTGGTATTTAACTCCATTTCTGAAGGGAAACACACAGCAGAGTTCTAATCTATGGATCACACTCTGCTTTAGAGCAAGAAGCATGCTCTTTGTTTCTAGATTCTCTAATACAGCAGGAAACGTGAGTGTGCTCAGAAGAAAAGAACGGTGTTTCCTACATATACGGACCATATCTAGGCCAACTCTGCTTCTGAAACTGATACAAAGCATGGTCCTCTAACATCCAATGCTTGGCCGTTAAGATGGGAAACTTGTTAGCTTCGAGAACAATGTAGTTCGTTTGAGCTGAAAAGTGACTGCTCTTACCTGAAACGAAGTCTTGCTTGTAGGAAGACAAAGAGCCTGGGATTTAACACCATTTCTGAAGGGAAACACACAGCAGAATTCTCATCCATGGATCACACTCTGCTTTAGAGTAAGAAGCCTGCTATTGCGTTCCAGAGTCTCTAAGACAACAGGAAATTTGAGTGTGCTGAGAACAAATGAACGGTGTTTCCTTCACATACGGACCATATCTAGTCCAACTCTGTTTCTGAAACTGATACAATGCACTGGTTCTCTAACATTCAATGCTTGTCAATTTAGACGAGAAACGAGTGTGCTTAGTGAACAATGTAGTTCGTTTGAGCTGAAAAGTGACAGCCCTTACCTGAAACGAAGTCTTGCTTGTAGGAAGACACAGAGCCTGGTGTTTAACTCCATTTCTGAACGGAAACAAATCATAGTTCTCATCGATGCATCACACTCTGCTTTAGAGCCAGAAGCACGCTCTTCCTTTATAGAGTCTCTAATACTGCAGGAAAATTGAGTGTGCTCAGAACAAAAAACGGTGTTTCCTACAAATACGGACCATATCTAGTTCATCTCTGCTTCTGAAACTGAAACAAACCAGAGTTCCTCTTACATCCAATGCTTGTCAGTTTAGTTAAGAAACGTGTGAGCTTCGTGAACGATGTAGTTCGTTTGAGCTGTAAAGTAACAGCCCTTACCTGAAAAGAAGTCTTGCTTGTAGGAAGACACAGAGCCTGGGATTTAACTCCATTTCTGAAGGGAAACACACAGCAGAGTTCTAATCTATGGATCACACTCTGCTTTAGAGCAAGAAGCATGCTCTTTGTTTCTAGATTCTCTAATACAGCAGGAAACGTGAGTGTGCTCAGAAGAAAAGAACGGTGTTTCCTACATATACGGACCATATCTAGGCCAACTCTGCTTCTGAAACTGATACAAAGCATGGTCCTCTAACATCCAATGCTTGGCAGTTAAGATGGGAAACTTGTTAGCTTCGAGAACAATGTAGTTCGTTTGAGCTGAAAAGTGACTGCTCTTACCTGAAACGAAGTCTTGCTTGTAGGAAGACAAAGAGCCTGGGATTTAACACCATTTCTGAAGGGAAACACACAGCAGAATTCTCATCCATGGATCACACTCTGCTTTAGAGTAAGAAGCCTGCTATTGCGTTCCAGAATCTCTAAGACAACAGGAAATTTGAGTGTGCTGAGAACAAATGAACGGTGTTTCCTTCACATACGGACCATATCTAGTCCAACTCTGTTTCTGAAACTGATACAATGCACTGGTTCTCTAACATTCAATGCTTGTCAATTTAGACGAGAAACGAGTGTGCTTCGTGAACAATGTAGTTCGTTTGAGCTGAAAAGTGACAGCCCTTACCTGAAACGAAGTCTTGCTTGTAGGAAGACACAGAGCCTGGTGTTTAACTCCATTTCTGAACGGAAACAAATCATAGTTCTCATCGATGCATCACACTCTGCTTTAGAGCCAGAAGCACGCTCTTCCTTTATAGAGTCTCTAATACTGCAGGAAAATTGAGTGTGCTCAGAACAAAAAACGGTGTTTCCTACAAATACGGACCATATCTAGTTCATCTCTGCTTCTGAAACTGAAACAAACCAGAGTTCCTCTTACATCCAATGCTTGTCAGTTTAGTTAAGAAACGTGTGAGCTTCGTGAACGATGTAGATCGTTTGAGCTGTAAAGTAACAGCCCTTACCTGAAAAGAAGTCTTGCTTGTAGGAAGACACAGAGCCTGGGATTTAACTCCATTTCTGAAGGGAAACACACAGCAGAGTTCTAATCTATGGATCACACTCTGCTTTAGAGCAAGAAGCATGCTCTTTGTTTCTAGATTCTCTAATACAGCAGGAAACGTGAGTGTGCTCAGAAGAAAAGAACGGTGTTTCCTACATATACGGACCATATCTAGGCCAACTCTGCTTCTGAAACTGATACAAAGCATGGTCCTCTAACATCCAATGCTTGGCAGTTAAGATGGGAAACTTGTTAGCTTCGAGAACAATGTAGTTCGTTTGAGCTGAAAAGTGACTGCTCTTACCTGAAACGAAGTCTTGCTTGTAGGAAGACAAAGAGCCTGGGATTTAACTCCATTTCTGAAGGGAAACACACAGCAGAATTCTCATCCATGGATCACACTCTGCTTTAGAGTAAGAAGCCTGCTATTGCGTTCCAGAGTCTCTAAGACAACAGGAAACTTGAGTGTGCTGAGAACAAATGAACGGTGTTTCCTTCACATACGGACCATATCTAGTCCAACTCTGTTTCTGAAACTGATACAATGCACTGGTTCTCTAACATTCAATGCTTGTCAATTTAGACGAGAAACGAGTGTGCTTCGTGAACAATGTAGTTCGTTTGAGCTGAAAAGTGACAGCCCTTACCTGAAACGAAGTCTTGCTTGTAGGAAGACACAGAGCCTGGTGTTTAACTCCATTTCTGAACGGAAACAAATCATAGTTCTCATCGATGCATCACACTCTGCTTTAGAGCCAGAAGCACGCTCTTCCTTTATAGAGTCTCTAATACTGCAGGAAAATTGAGTGTGCTCAGAACAAAAAACGGTGTTTCCTACAAATACGGACCATATCTAGGTCAATTCTGCTTGAAATTGATACAAAGCAAAGGTCCTCTAACATCCAGTGCTTGTCAGTTTAGATGAGAAACATGTGAGCTTCGTGAACGATGTAGTTCATTTGTTCTCTAAAGTAACCGCACTTACCTGAAACGAAGTCTTGCTTGTAGGAAGACTCAGAGCCTGGGATTTAACTCCATTTCTGAAGGGAAACACACAGCAGAGTTCTCATCCATTGATCATACTCTGCTTTAGAGCAAGAAGCATGCTCTTGCTTTCTAGATTCTCTAAAACAGCAGGAAACGTGTGTGTGTGTGCTGAGAACAAAAGATTGGTGTTTCCTACATATACAGACCATATCTAGTCCAACTCTGCTTCTGCAACTGATACAAAGCACTGGTCCTCTAACATCCAATGCTTGGCAGTTAAGATGGGAAACTTGTTAGCTTCATGAACGATGTAGTTCATTTGAGCTGAAAAGTGACTGCCCTTACCTGAAACGAAGTATTGCTTGTAGGAAGACACAGAGCCTGGGATTTAACTCCATTTCTGAAGGGAAACACACAGCAGAATTCTCGTTCATGGATCACACTCTGCTTTAGAGCAAGAAGCCTGCTCTTGCTTTCCAGAGTCTCTAATACAGCAGGAAACATGAGTTTGCTGAGAAAAAAAGAACGGTGTTTCCTACACGTACGGAGCATAGTAGTCCAACTCTGCTTCTGAAACTGATACAAAGCACTGGCCTTCTAACATCCGATGCTTGTCAGTTAAGTTGAGAAACGTGTGAGCTTCATGAATGATGTAGTTCGTTTGAGCTGAAAAGTGACTGCCCTTACCTGAAACGATGTCTTGCTTGTAGGAAGACACAGAGCCGGGATTTAACTCCATTTCTGAAGGGAAACACACAACACAGTTCTCATCCATGGATCACACTCTGTTTTATAGCAAGAAGCACGCTCTTGCTTTCCAGAGTCTCTAATACACCAGGAAACGTGAGTGTGCTCAGAAGAAAAGAACGGGGTTTCCTACACATACGGACCATATCTAGTTCAACTCTGCTTGAAATTGATACAAAGCAAAGGTCCTCTAAGATCCAATGCTTCTCAGTTAAGATGAGAAACGTGTGTGCTTCGTGAATGATGTAGTTCGTTTGAGCTGAAAAGTGACTGCCCTTACTTGAAACGAAGTCTTGCTTGTAGGAAGACACAGAGCCTGTAATTTAACTCCATTTCTGAAGGGAAACACACAGCATAGTTTTCATGTATGGATTACACTCTGCTTTAGAGCAAGAAGCACGCTCTTGCTTTCTAGAGTGTCTAATACAGCAGGAAACTTGAGTGTGCTAAGAAAAAAAGAACGGTGTATCCTACACATACGGACCATATCTAGTTCAACTCTGCTTCTGAAACTGAAAGAAACCACAGGTCCTCTAACATCCAATGCTTGTCAATTTAGACGAGAAATGTCTGAGCTTCATTACCGATGTAGTTCCTTTGAGCTTAAAAGTGACTGCCCTTACCTGAAACGAAGTCTTGCTTGTAGGAAGACAAAGAGCCAGGGATTTAACTCCATTTCTGAAGGGAAACTCACAGCAGAGTTCTCATCCATGGATCACACTCTGCTTTAGAGCAAGAAACACGCTCTTGCTTTCTAGATTCTCTAAAACATCAGGAAACGTGTGTGTGTGTGTGCTGAGAACAAAAGATCGGTGTTTCCTACATATACAGACCATATCTAGTCCAACTCTGCTTCTACAACTGATACAAAGCACTGGTCCTCTAACACCCAATTCTTATCAGTTAAGATGAGAATCGTGTGAGCTTCGTGACCGATGTAGTTCGTTTGAGCTGAAAAGTGACTGGCCTTACCTGAAACGAAGTCTTTCTTGTAGGAAGACACAGAGCTTGGGATTTAACTCCATTTCTGAAGGGAAACCCACATCATAGTTCTCATCCATGGATTACACTCTGCTTTAGAGCAAGAAGCATGCTTTGCTTTCCAGAGTCTCTAATACAGCAGGAAACGTGAGTTTGCTGAGAAAAAAGATCGGTGTTTCCTACACGTACGGACCAAAATAGTCCAACTCTGCTTCTGAAACTGATACAAAGCACTGGCCTTCTAACATCGGATGCCTGTCAGTTAAGATGAGAAACGTGTGAGCTTCGTGAATGATGTAGTTCATTTGAGCTAAAAAGTAACTGCCCTTACCTGGAAGGAATCCTTGCTTGTAGGAAGACTCAGAGCCTGGGATTTAACTCCATATCTGAAGGGAAACACACAGCATAGTTCTCATCCATGGATCACACTCTGTTTTAGAGCAAGAAGCACGCTCTTGCTTTCCAGAGTCTCTAATACAGCAGGAAACGTGAGTTTGCTGAGAAAAAAAGAACGGTGTTTCCTACACATAGGAACCATATTAGTCCAACTCTGCTTCTGAAACTGATACACAGCAGTGGCCTTCTAACTTCCGATGCTTGTCAGTTAAGATGAGAAACGTGTGAGCTTCGTGACCGATGTAGTTGGTTTGAGCTGAAAAGTGACTGCCCTTACTTGAAACGAAGTCTTGCTTGTAGGAAGACACAGAGCCTGGGATTTAACTCCATTTCTGAAGGAAAACACAGAACACAGTTCACATGCATGGATCACACTCTGCTTTATAGCAAGAAGCATGCTCTTGCTTTCCAGAGTCTCTAATACAGCAGGAAACATGAGTTTGCTGAGAAAAAAAGAACGGTGTTTCCTATAAGTACGGACCATATTAGTCCAACTCTGCTTCTGAAACTGATACAAAGCACTGGCCTTCTAACATCCGATTGCTTGTCAGTTAAGATGAGAAACGTGTGAACTTCATGAACGATGTAGTTCATTTGAGCTGAAAAGTGATTGCCCTTACTTGAAACGAAGTCTTGCTTGTAGGAAGACACAGAGCCTGGGATTTAACTCCATTTCTGATGTGAAACACACAACAGAGTTCTCATCCATTGATCACACTCTGCTTCAGAGCAAGAAGCACACTCTTGCTTTCTAGATTCTCTAATACAGCAGGAAACGTGAGTGTGCTCAGAAGAAAAGAAAAGTGTTTCCTATACAAACGGACCATATCTAGTTCAACAGCGCTTGAGATTGATACAAAGCAAAGGTCCTCTAACATTCAATGCTTGTCAATTTAGACGAGAAACGAGTGTGCTTCGTGAACAATGTAGTTCGTTTGAGCTGAAAAGTGACAGCCCTTACCTGAAACGAAGTCTTGCTTGTAGGAAGACTCAGAGCCAGGGATTTAACTCCATTTCTGATGTGAAACACACAACAGAGTTCTCATCCATTGATCACACTCTGCTTTAGAGCAAGAATCACGCTCTAGCTTTCCAGAGTCTCTAAGACAACAGGAAACTTGAGTGTGCTGAGAACAAATGAACGGTGTTTCCTTCACATACGGACCATATCTAGTTCATCTCTGCTTCTGAAACTGATACAATGCACTGGTTCTCTAACATTCAATGCTTGTCAATTTAGACGAGAAACGAGTGTGCTTCGTGAACAATGTAGTTCGTTTGAGCTGAAAAGTGACAGCCCTTACCTGAAACGAAGTCTTGCTTGTAGGAAGACACAGAGCCTGGTGTTTAACTCCATTTCTGAATGGAAACAAATCATAGTTCTCATCGATGGATCACACTCTGCTTTAGAGCCAGAAGCACGCTCTTCCTTTATAGAGTCTCTAATACTGCAGGAAAATTGAGTGTGCTCAGAACAAAAAACGGTGTTTCCTACAAATACGGACCATATCTAGTTCATCTCTGCTTCTGAAACTGAAACAAACCAGAGTTCCTCTAACATCCAATGCTTGTCAGTTTAGTTAAGAAACGTGTGAGCTTCGTGAACGATGTAGTTCGTTTGAGCTGTAAAGTAACAGCCCTTACCTGAAAAGAAGTCTTGCTTGTAGGAAGACACAGAGCCTGGGATTTAACTCCATTTCTGAAGGGAAACACACAGCAGAGTTCTAATCTATGGATCACACTCTGCTTTAGAGCAAGAAGCACGCTCTTTGTTTCTAGATTCTCTAATACAGCAGGAAACGTGAGTGTGCTCAGAAGAAAAGAACGGTGTTTCCTACATATACGGACCATATCTAGGCCAACTCTGCTTCTGAAACTGATACAAAGCATGGTCCTCTAACATCCAATGCTTGGCAGTTAAGATGGGAAACTTGTTAGCTTCGAGAACAATGTAGTTCGTTTGAGCTGAAAAGTGACTGCTCTTACCTGAAACGAAGTCTTGCTTGTAGGAAGACAAAGAGCCTGGGATTTAACTCCATTTCTGAAGGGAAACACACAGCAGAATTCTCATCCATGGATCACACTCTGCTTTAGAGTAAGAAGCCTGCTATTGCGTTCCAGAGTCTCTAAGACAACAGGAAACTTGAGTGTGCTGAGAACAAATGAACGGTGTTTCCTTCACATACGGACCATATCTAGTCCAACTCTGTTTCTGAAACTGATACAATGCACTGGTTCTCTAACATTCAATGCTTGTCAATTTAGACGAGAAACGAGTGTGCTTCGTGAACAATGTAGTTCGTTTGAGCTGAAAAGTGACAGCCCTTACCTGAAACGAAGTCTTGCTTGTAGGAAGACACAGAGCCTGGTGTTTAACTCCATTTCTGAACGGAAACAAATCATAGTTCTCATCGATGCATCACACTCTGCTTTAGAGCCAGAAGCACGCTCTCCCTTTATAGAGTCTCTAATACTGCAGGAAAATTGAGTGTGCTCAGAACAAAAAACGGTGTTTCCTACAAATACGGACCATATCTAGGTCAATTCTGCTTGAAATTGATACAAAGCAAAGGTCCTCTAACATCCAGTACTTGTCAGTTTAGATGAGAAACATGTGAGCTTCGTGAACGATGTAGTTCATTTGTTCTCTAAAGTAACCGCACTTACCTGAAACGAAGTCTTGCTTTTAGGAAGACTCAGAGCCTGGGATTTAACTCCATTTCTGAAGGGAAACACACAGCAGAGTTCTCATCCATTGACCATACTCTGCTTTAGAGCAAGAAGCATGCTCTTGCTTTCTAGATTCTCTAAAACAGCAGGAAACGTGTGTGTGTGTGCTGAGAACAAAAGATTGGTGTTTCCTACATATACAGACCATATCTAGTCCAACTCTGCTTCTGCAACTGATACAAAGCACTGGTCCTCTAACATCCAATGCTTGGCAGTTAAGATGGGAAACTTGTTAGCTTCATGAACGATGTAGTTCATTTGAGCTGAAAAGTGACTGCCCTTACCTGAAACGAAGTATTGCTTGTAGGAAGACACAGAGCCTGGGATTTAACTCCATTTCTGAAGGGAAACACACAGCAGAGTTCTCATCCATTGACCATACTCTGCTTTAGAGCAAGAAGCATGCTCTTGCTTTCTAGATTCTCTAAAACAGCAGGAAACGTGTGTGTGTGTGCTGAGAACAAAAGATTGGTGTTTCCTACATATACAGACCATATCTAGTCCAACTCTGCTTCTGCAACTGATACAAAGCACTGGTCCTCTAACATCCAATGCTTGGCAGTTAAGATGGGAAACTTGTTAGCTTCATGAACGATGTAGTTCATTTGAGCTGAAAAGTGACTGCCCTTACCTGAAACGAAGTATTGCTTGTAGGAAGACACAGAGCCTGGGATTTAACGCCATTTCTGAAGGGAAACACACAGCAGAATTCTCGTCCATGGATCACACTCTGCTTTAGAGCAAGAAGCCTGCTCTTGCTTTCCAGAGTCTCTAATACAGCAGGAAACATGAGTTTGCTGAGAAAAAAAGAACAGTGTTTCTTACACGTACGGAGCATAGTAGTCCAACTCTGCTTCTGAAACTGATACAAAGCACTGGCCTTCTAACATCGGATGCCTGTCAGTTAAGATGAGAAACGTGTGAGCTTCGTGAATGATGTAGTTCATTTGAGCTAAAAAGTAACTGCCCTTACCTGGAAGGAATTCTTGCTTGTAGGAAGACTCAGAGCCTGTGATTTAACTCCATATCTGAAGGGAAACACACAGCATAGTTCTCATCCATGGATCACACTCTGTTTTAGAGCAAGAAGCACGCTCTTGCTTTCCAGAGTCTCTAATAAAGCCGGAAACGTGAGTTTGCGGAGAAAAAAAGAACGGTGTTTCCTACACATAGGAACCATATTAGTCCAACTCTGCTTCTGAAACTGATACACAGCAGTGGCCTTCTAACTTCCGATGCTTGTCAGTTAAGATGAGAAACGTGTGAGCTTCGTGACCGATGTAGTTGGTTTGAGCTGAAAAGTGACTGCCCTTACTTGAAACGAAGTCTTGCTTGTAGGAAGACACAGAGCCTGGGATTTAACTCCATTTCTGAAGGAAAACACAGAACACAGTTCACATGCATGGATCACAGTCTGCTTTATAGCAAGAAGCATGCTCTTGCTTTCCAGAGTCTCTAATACAGCAGGAAACATGATTTTGCTGAGAAAAAAAGAACGGTGTTTCCTATAAGTACGGACCATATTAGTCCAACTCTGCTTCTGAAACTGATACAAAGCACTGGCCTTCTAACATCCGATTGCTTGTCAGTTAAGATGAGAAACGTGTGAACTTCATCAACGATGTAGTTCATTTGAGCTGAAAAGTGATTGCCCTTACTTGAAACGAAGTCTTGCTTGTAGGAAGACACAGAGCCTGGGATTTAATTCCATTTCTGATGTGAAACACACAACAGAGTTCTCATCCATTGATCACACTCTGCTTCAGAGCAAGAAGCACACTCTTGCTTTCTAGATTCTCTAATACAGCAGGAAACGTGAGTGTGCTCAGAAGAAAAGAAAAGTGTTTCCTATACAAACGGACCATATCTAGTTCAACTGTGCTTGAGATTGATACAAAGCAAAGGTCCTCTAACATTCAATGCTTGTCAATTTAGACGAGAAACGAGTGTGCTTCGTGAACAATGTAGTTCGTTTGAGCTGAAAAGTGACAGCCCTTACCTGAAACGAAGTCTTGCTTGTAGGAAGACTCAGAGCCAGGGATTTAACTCCATTTCTGATGTGAAACACACAACAGAGTTCTCATCCATTGATCACACTCTGCTTTAGAGCAAGAATCACGCTCTAGCTTTCCAGAGTCTCTAAGACAACAGGAAACTTGAGTGTGCTGAGAACAAATGAACGGTGTTTCCTTCACATACGGACCATATCTAGTTCATCTCTGCTTCTGAAACTGATACAATGCACTGGTTCTCTAACATTCAATGCTTGTCAATTTAGACGAGAAACGAGTGTGCTTCGTGAACAATGTAGTTCGTTTGAGCTGAAAAGTGACAGCCCTTACCTGAAACGAAGTCTTGCTTGTAGGAAGACACAGAGCCTGGTGTTTAACTCCATTTCTGAATGGAAACAAATCATAGTTCTCATCGATGGATCACACTCTGCTTTAGAGCCAGAAGCACGCTCTTCCTTTATAGAGTCTCTAATACTGCAGGAAAATTGAGTGTGCTCAGAACAAAAAACGGTGTTTCCTACAAATACGGACCATATCTAGTTCATCTCTGCTTCTGAAACTGAAACAAACCAGAGTTCCTCTAACATCCAATGCTTGTCAGTTTAGTTAAGAAACGTGTGACCTTCGTGAACGATGTAGTTCGTTTGAGCTGTAAAGTAACAGCCCTTACCTGAAAAGAAGTCTTGCTTGTAGGAAGACACAGAGCCTGGTATTTAACTCCATTTCTGAAGGGAAACACACAGCAGAGTTCTAATCTATGGATCACACTCTGCTTTAGAGCAAGAAGCATGCTCTTTGTTTCTAGATTCTCTAATACAGCAGGAAACGTGAGTGTGCTCAGAAGAAAAGAACGGTGTTTCCTACATATACGGACCATATCTAGGCCAACTCTGCTTCTGAAACTGATACAAAGCATGGTCCTCTAACATCCAATGCTTGGCCGTTAAGATGGGAAACTTGTTAGCTTCGAGAACAATGTAGTTCGTTTGAGCTGAAAAGTGACTGCTCTTACCTGAAACGAAGTCTTGCTTGTAGGAAGACAAAGAGCCTGGGATTTAACACCATTTCTGAAGGGAAACACACAGCAGAATTCTCATCCATGGATCACACTCTGCTTTAGAGTAAGAAGCCTGCTATTGCGTTCCAGAGTCTCTAAGACAACAGGAAATTTGAGTGTGCTGAGAACAAATGAACGGTGTTTCCTTCACATACGGACCATATCTAGTCCAACTCTGTTTCTGAAACTGATACAATGCACTGGTTCTCTAACATTCAATGCTTGTCAATTTAGACGAGAAACGAGTGTGCTTCGTGAACAATGTAGTTCGTTTGAGCTGAAAAGTGACAGCCCTTACCTGAAACGAAGTCTTGCTTGTAGGAAGACACAGAGCCTGGTGTTTAACTCCATTTCTGAACGGAAACAAATCATAGTTCTCATCGATGCATCACACTCTGCTTTAGAGCCAGAAGCACGCTCTTCCTTTATAGAGTCTCTAATACTGCAGGAAAATTGAGTGTGCTCAGAACAAAAAACGGTGTTTCCTACAAATACGGACCATATCTAGTTCATCTCTGCTTCTGAAACTGAAACAAACCAGAGTTCCTCTTACATCCAATGCTTGTCAGTTTAGTTAAGAAACGTGTGAGCTTCGTGAACGATGTAGTTCGTTTGAGCTGTAAAGTAACAGCCCTTACCTGAAAAGAAGTCTTGCTTGTAGGAAGACACAGAGCCTGGGATTTAACTCCATTTCTGAAGGGAAACACACAGCAGAGTTCTAATCTATGGATCACACTCTGCTTTAGAGCAAGAAGCATGCTCTTTGTTTCTAGATTCTCTAATACAGCAGGAAACGTGAGTGTGCTCAGAAGAAAAGAACGGTGTTTCCTACATATACGGACCATATCTAGGCCAACTCTGCTTCTGAAACTGATACAAAGCATGGTCCTCTAACATCCAATGCTTGGCAGTTAAGATGGGAAACTTGTTAGCTTCGAGAACAATGTAGTTCGTTTGAGCTGAAAAGTGACTGCTCTTACCTGAAACGAAGTCTTGCTTGTAGGAAGACAAAGAGCCTGGGATTTAACACCATTTCTGAAGGGAAACACACAGCAGAATTCTCATCCATGGATCACACTCTGCTTTAGAGTAAGAAGCCTGCTATTGCGTTCCAGAATCTCTAAGACAACAGGAAATTTGAGTGTGCTGAGAACAAATGAACGGTGTTTCCTTCACATACGGACCATATCTAGTCCAACTCTGTTTCTGAAACTGATACAATGCACTGGTTCTCTAACATTCAATGCTTGTCAATTTAGACGAGAAACGAGTGTGCTTCGTGAACAATGTAGTTCGTTTGAGCTGAAAAGTGACAGCCCTTACCTGAAACGAAGTCTTGCTTGTAGGAAGACACAGAGCCTGGTGTTTAACTCCATTTCTGAACGGAAACAAATCATAGTTCTCATCGATGCATCACACTCTGCTTTAGAGCCAGAAGCACGCTCTTCCTTTATAGAGTCTCTAATACTGCAGGAAAATTGAGTGTGCTCAGAACAAAAAACGGTGTTTCCTACAAATACGGACCATATCTAGTTCATCTCTGCTTCTGAAACTGAAACAAACCAGAGTTCCTCTTACATCCAATGCTTGTCAGTTTAGTTAAGAAACGTGTGAGCTTCATGAACGATGTAGTTCGTTTGAGCTGTAAAGTAACAGCCCTTACCTGAAAAGAAGTCTTGCTTGTAGGAAGACACAGAGCCTGGGATTTAACTCCATTTCTGAAGGGAAACACACAGCAGAGTTCTAATCTATGGATCACACTCTGCTTTAGAGCAAGAAGCATGCTCTTTGTTTCTAGATTCTCTAATACAGCAGGAAACGTGAGTGTGCTCAGAAGAAAAGAACGGTGTTTCCTACATATACGGACCATATCTAGGCCAACTCTGCTTCTGAAACTGATACAAAGCATGGTCCTCTAACATCCAATGCTTGGCAGTTAAGATGGGAAACTTGTTAGCTTCGAGAACAATGTAGTTCGTTTGAGCTGAAAAGTGACTGCTCTTACCTGAAACGAAGTCTTGCTTGTAGGAAGACAAAGAGCCTGGGATTTAACTCCATTTCTGAAGGGAAACACACAGCAGAATTCTCATCCATGGATCACACTCTGCTTTAGAGTAAGAAGCCTGCTATTGCGTTCCAGAGTCTCTAAGACAACAGGAAACTTGAGTGTGCTGAGAACAAATGAACGGTGTTTCCTTCACATACGGACCATATCTAGTCCAACTCTGTTTCTGAAACTGATACAATGCACTGGTTCTCTAACATTCAATGCTTGTCAATTTAGACGAGAAACGAGTGTGCTTCGTGAACAATGTAGTTCGTTTGAGCTGAAAAGTGACAGCCCTTACCTGAAACGAAGTCTTGCTTGTAGGAAGACACAGAGCCTGGTGTTTAACTCCATTTCTGAACGGAAACAAATCATAGTTCTCATCGATGCATCACACTCTGCTTTAGAGCCAGAAGCACGCTCTTCCTTTATAGAGTCTCTAATACTGCAGGAAAATTGAGTGTGCTCAGAACAAAAAACGGTGTTTCCTACAAATACGGACCATATCTAGGTCAATTCTGCTTGAAATTGATACAAAGCAAAGGTCCTCTAACATCCAGTGCTTGTCAGTTTAGATGAGAAACATGTGAGCTTCGTGAACGATGTAGTTCATTTGTTCTCTAAAGTAACCGCACTTACCTGAAACGAAGTCTTGCTTGTAGGAAGACTCAGAGCCTGGGATTTAACTCCATTTCTGAAGGGAAACACACAGCAGAGTTCTCATCCATTGATCATACTCTGCTTTAGAGCAAGAAGCATGCTCTTGCTTTCTAGATTCTCTAAAACAGCAGGAAACGTGTGTGTGTGTGCTGAGAACAAAAGATTGGTGTTTCCTACATATACAGACCATATCTAGTCCAACTCTGCTTCTGCAACTGATACAAAGCACTGGTCCTCTAACATCCAATGCTTGGCAGTTAAGATGGGAAACTTGTTAGCTTCATGAACGATGTAGTTCATTTGAGCTGAAAAGTGACTGCCCTTACCTGAAACGAAGTATTGCTTGTAGGAAGACACAGAGCCTGGGATTTAACTCCATTTCTGAAGGGAAACACACAGCAGAATTCTCGTTCATGGATCACACTCTGCTTTAGAGCAAGAAGCCTGCTCTTGCTTTCCAGAGTCTCTAATACAGCAGGAAACATGAGTTTGCTGAGAAAAAAAGAACGGTGTTTCCTACACGTACGGAGCATAGTAGTCCAACTCTGCTTCTGAAACTGATACAAAGCACTGGCCTTCTAACATCCGATGCTTGTCAGTTAAGTTGAGAAACGTGTGAGCTTCATGAATGATGTAGTTCGTTTGAGCTGAAAAGTGACTGCCCTTACCTGAAACGATGTCTTGCTTGTAGGAAGACACAGAGCCGGGATTTAACTCCATTTCTGAAGGGAAACACACAACACAGTTCTCATCCATGGATCACACTCTGTTTTATAGCAAGAAGCACGCTCTTGCTTTCCAGAGTCTCTAATACACCAGGAAACGTGAGTGTGCTCAGAAGAAAAGAACGGGGTTTCCTACACATACGGACCATATCTAGTTCAACTCTGCTTGAAATTGATACAAAGCAAAGGTCCTCTAAGATCCAATGCTTCTCAGTTAAGATGAGAAACGTGTGTGCTTCGTGAATGATGTAGTTCGTTTGAGCTGAAAAGTGACTGCCCTTACTTGAAACGAAGTCTTGCTTGTAGGAAGACACAGAGCCTGTAATTTAACTCCATTTCTGAAGGGAAACACACAGCATAGTTTTCATGTATGGATTACACTCTGCTTTAGAGCAAGAAGCACGCTCTTGCTTTCTAGAGTGTCTAATACAGCAGGAAACTTGAGTGTGCTAAGAAAAAAAGAACGGTGTATCCTACACATACGGACCATATCTAGTTCAACTCTGCTTCTGAAACTGAAAGAAACCACAGGTCCTCTAACATCCAATGCTTGTCAATTTAGACGAGAAATGTCTGAGCTTCATTACCGATGTAGTTCCTTTGAGCTTAAAAGTGACTGCCCTTACCTGAAACGAAGTCTTGCTTGTAGGAAGACAAAGAGCCAGGGATTTAACTCCATTTCTGAAGGGAAACTCACAGCAGAGTTCTCATCCATGGATCACACTCTGCTTTAGAGCAAGAAACACGCTCTTGCTTTCTAGATTCTCTAAAACATCAGGAAACGTGTGTGTGTGTGTGCTGAGAACAAAAGATCGGTGTTTCCTACATATACAGACCATATCTAGTCCAACTCTGCTTCTACAACTGATACAAAGCACTGGTCCTCTAACACCCAATTCTTATCAGTTAAGATGAGAATCGTGTGAGCTTCGTGACCGATGTAGTTCGTTTGAGCTGAAAAGTGACTGGCCTTACCTGAAACGAAGTCTTTCTTGTAGGAAGACACAGAGCTTGGGATTTAACTCCATTTCTGAAGGGAAACCCACATCATAGTTCTCATCCATGGATTACACTCTGCTTTAGAGCAAGAAGCATGCTTTGCTTTCCAGAGTCTCTAATACAGCAGGAAACGTGAGTTTGCTGAGAAAAAAGATCGGTGTTTCCTACACGTACGGACCAAAATAGTCCAACTCTGCTTCTGAAACTGATACAAAGCACTGGCCTTCTAACATCGGATGCCTGTCAGTTAAGATGAGAAACGTGTGAGCTTCGTGAATGATGTAGTTCATTTGAGCTAAAAAGTAACTGCCCTTACCTGGAAGGAATCCTTGCTTGTAGGAAGACTCAGAGCCTGGGATTTAACTCCATATCTGAAGGGAAACACACAGCATAGTTCTCATCCATGGATCACACTCTGTTTTAGAGCAAGAAGCACGCTCTTGCTTTCCAGAGTCTCTAATACAGCAGGAAACGTGAGTTTGCTGAGAAAAAAAGAACGGTGTTTCCTACACATAGGAACCATATTAGTCCAACTCTGCTTCTGAAACTGATACACAGCAGTGGCCTTCTAACTTCCGATGCTTGTCAGTTAAGATGAGAAACGTGTGAGCTTCGTGACCGATGTAGTTGGTTTGAGCTGAAAAGTGACTGCCCTTACTTGAAACGAAGTCTTGCTTGTAGGAAGACACAGAGCCTGGGATTTAACTCCATTTCTGAAGGAAAACACAGAACACAGTTCACATGCATGGATCACACTCTGCTTTATAGCAAGAAGCATGCTCTTGCTTTCCAGAGTCTCTAATACAGCAGGAAACATGAGTTTGCTGAGAAAAAAAGAACGGTGTTTCCTATAAGTACGGACCATATTAGTCCAACTCTGCTTCTGAAACTGATACAAAGCACTGGCCTTCTAACATCCGATTGCTTGTCAGTTAAGATGAGAAACGTGTGAACTTCATGAACGATGTAGTTCATTTGAGCTGAAAAGTGATTGCCCTTACTTGAAACGAAGTCTTGCTTGTAGGAAGACACAGAGCCTGGGATTTAACTCCATTTCTGATGTGAAACACACAACAGAGTTCTCATCCATTGATCACACTCTGCTTCAGAGCAAGAAGCACACTCTTGCTTTCTAGATTCTCTAATACAGCAGGAAACGTGAGTGTGCTCAGAAGAAAAGAAAAGTGTTTCCTATACAAACGGACCATATCTAGTTCAACAGCGCTTGAGATTGATACAAAGCAAAGGTCCTCTAACATTCAATGCTTGTCAATTTAGACGAGAAACGAGTGTGCTTCGTGAACAATGTAGTTCGTTTGAGCTGAAAAGTGACAGCCCTTACCTGAAACGAAGTCTTGCTTGTAGGAAGACTCAGAGCCAGGGATTTAACTCCATTTCTGATGTGAAACACACAACAGAGTTCTCATCCATAGATCACACTCTGCTTTAGAGCAAGAATCACGCTCTAGCTTTCCAGAGTCTCTAAGACAACAGGAAACTTGAGTGTGCTGAGAACAAATGAACGGTGTTTCCTTCACATACGGACCATATCTAGTTCATCTCTGCTTCTGAAACTGATACAATGCACTGGTTCTCTAACATTCAATGCTTGTCAATTTAGACGAGAAACGAGTGTGCTTCGTGAACAATGTAGTTCGTTTGAGCTGAAAAGTGACAGCCCTTACCTGAAACGAAGTCTTGCTTGTAGGAAGACACAGAGCCTGGTGTTTAACTCCATTTCTGAATGGAAACAAATCATAGTTCTCATCGATGGATCACACTCTGCTTTAGAGCCAGAAGCACGCTCTTCCTTTATAGAGTCTCTAATACTGCAGGAAAATTGAGTGTGCTCAGAACAAAAAACGGTGTTTCCTACAAATACGGACCATATCTAGTTCATCTCTGCTTCTGAAACTGAAACAAACCAGAGTTCCTCTAACATCCAATGCTTGTCAGTTTAGTTAAGAAACGTGTGAGCTTCGTGAACGATGTAGTTCGTTTGAGCTGTAAAGTAACAGCCCTTACCTGAAAAGAAGTCTTGCTTGTAGGAAGACACAGAGCCTGGGATTTAACTCCATTTCTGAAGGGAAACACACAGCAGAGTTCTAATCTATGGATCACACTCTGCTTTAGAGCAAGAAGCACGCTCTTTGTTTCTAGATTCTCTAATACAGCAGGAAACGTGAGTGTGCTCAGAAGAAAAGAACGGTGTTTCCTACATATACGGACCATATCTAGGCCAACTCTGCTTCTGAAACTGATACAAAGCATGGTCCTCTAACATCCAATGCTTGGCAGTTAAGATGGGAAACTTGTTAGCTTCGAGAACAATGTAGTTCGTTTGAGCTGAAAAGTGACTGCTCTTACCTGAAACGAAGTCTTGCTTGTAGGAAGACAAAGAGCCTGGGATTTAACTCCATTTCTGAAGGGAAACACACAGCAGAATTCTCATCCATGGATCACACTCTGCTTTAGAGTAAGAAGCCTGCTATTGCGTTCCAGAGTCTCTAAGACAACAGGAAACTTGAGTGTGCTGAGAACAAATGAACGGTGTTTCCTTCACATACGGACCATATCTAGTCCAACTCTGTTTCTGAAACTGATACAATGCACTGGTTCTCTAACATTCAATGCTTGTCAATTTAGACGAGAAACGAGTGTGCTTCGTGAACAATGTAGTTCGTTTGAGCTGAAAAGTGACAGCCCTTACCTGAAACGAAGTCTTGCTTGTAGGAAGACACAGAGCCTGGTGTTTAACTCCATTTCTGAACGGAAACAAATCATAGTTCTCATCGATGCATCACACTCTGCTTTAGAGCCAGAAGCACGCTCTTCCTTTATAGAGTCTCTAATACTGCAGGAAAATTGAGTGTGCTCAGAACAAAAAACGGTGTTTCCTACAAATACGGACCATATCTAGGTCAATTCTGCTTGAAATTGATACAAAGCAAAGGTCCTCTAACATCCAGTACTTGTCAGTTTAGATGAGAAACATGTGAGCTTTGTGAACGATGTAGTTCATTTGTTCTCTAAAGTAACCGCACTTACCTGAAACGAAGTCTTGCTTGTAGGAAGACTCAGAGCCTGGGATTTAACTCCATTTCTGAAGGGAAACACACAGCAGAGTTCTCATCCATTGACCATACTCTGCTTTAGAGCAAGAAGCATGCTCTTGCTTTCTAGATTCTCTAAAACAGCAGGAAACGTGTGTGTGTGTGCTGAGAACAAAAGATTGGTGTTTCCTACATATACAGACCATATCTAGTCCAACTCTGCTTCTGCAACTGATACAAAGCACTGGTCCTCTAACATCCAATGCTTGGCAGTTAAGATGGGAAACTTGTTAGCTTCATGAACGATGTAGTTCATTTGAGCTGAAAAGTGACTGGCCTTACCTGAAACGAAGTATTGCTTGTAGGAAGACACAGAGCCTGGGATTTAACGCCATTTCTGAAGGGAAACACACAGCAGAATTCTCGTCCATGGATCACACTCTGCTTTAGAGCAAGAAGCCTGCTCTTGCTTTCCAGAGTCTCTAATACAGCAGGAAACATGAGTTTGCTGAGAAAAAAAGAACAGTGTTTCCTACACGTACGGAGCATAGTAGTCCAACTCTGCTTCTGAAACTGATACAAAGCACTGGCCTTCTAACATCAGATGCCTGTCAGTTAAGATGAGAAACGTGTGAGCTTCGTGAATGATGTAGTTCATTTGAGCTAAAAAGTAACTGCCCTTACCTGGAAGGAATTCTTGCTTGTAGGAAGACTCAGAGCCTGGGATTTAACTCCATATCTGAAGGGAAACACACAGCATAGTTCTCATCCATGGATCACACTCTGTTTTAGAGCAAGAAGCACGCTCTTGCTTTCCAGAGTCTCTAATACAGCAGGAAACGTGAGTTTGCTGAGAAAAAAAGAACGGTGTTTCCTACACATAGGAACCATATTAGTCCAACTCTGCTTCTGAAACTGATACACAGCAGTGGCCTTCTAACTTCCGATGCTTGTCAGTTAAGATGAGAAACGTGTGAGCTTCGTGACCGATGTAGTTGGTTTGAGCTGAAAAGTGACTGCCCTTACTTGAAACGAAGTCTTGCTTGTAGGAAGACACAGAGCCTGGGATTTAACTCCATTTCTGAAGGAAAACACAGAACACAGTTCACATGCATGGATCACACTCTGCTTTATAGCAAGAAGCATGCTCTTGCTTTCCAGAGTCTCTAATACAGCAGGAAACATGAGTTTGCTGATAAAAAAAGAACGGTGTTTCCTATAAGTACGGACCATATTAGTCCAACTCTGCTTCTGAAACTGATACAAAGCACTGGCCTTCTAACATCCGATTGCTTGTCAGTTAAGATGAGAAACGTGTGAACTTCATGAACGATGTAGTTCATTTGAGCTGAAAAGTGATTGCCCTTACCTGAAACGAAGTCTTGCTTGTAGGAAAACACAGAGCCTGGGATTTAACTCCATTTCTGATGTGAAACACACAACAGAGTTCTCATCCATTGATCACACTCTGCTTCAGAGCAAGAAGCACACTCTTGCTTTCTAGATTCTCTAATACAGCAGGAAACGTGAGTGTGCTCAGAAGAAAAGAAAAGTGTTTCCTATACAAACGGACCATATCTAGTTCAACTGTGCTTGAGATTGATACAAAGCAAAGGTCCTCTAACATTCAATGCTTGTCAATTTAGACGAGAAACGAGTGTGCTTCGTGAACAATGTAGTTCGTTTGAGCTGAAAAGTGACAGCCCTTACCTGAAACGAAGTCTTGCTTGTAGGAAGACTCAGAGCCAGGGATTTAACTCCATTTCTGAAGGGAAACACACAGCATAGTTTTCATGTATGGATTACACTCTGCTTTAGAGCAAGAAGCACTCTCTTGCTTTCTAGAGTGTCTAATACAGCAGGAAACTTGAGTGTGCTAAGAAAAAAAGAACGGTGTATCCTACACATACGGACCATATCTAGTTCAACTCTGCTTCTGAAACTGAAAGAAACCACAGGTCCTCTAACATCCAATGCTTGTCAATTTACACGAGAAATGTCTGAGCTTCATTACCGATGTAGTTCCTTTGAGCTTAAAAGTGACTGCCCTTACCTGAAACGAAGTCTTGCTTGTAGGAAGACAAAGAGCCAGGGATTTAACTCCATTTCTGAAGGGAAACTCACAGCAGAGTTCTCATCCATGGATCACACTCTGCTTTAGAGCAAGAAACACGCTCTTGCTTTCTAGATTCTCTAAAACATCAGGAAACGTGTGTGTGTGTGCTGAGAACAAAAGATTGGTGTTTCCTACATATACAGACCATATCTAGTCCAACTCTGCTTCTACAACTGATACAAAGCACTGGTCCTCTAACATCCAATTCTTATCAGTTAAGATGAGAATCGTGTGAGCTTCGTGACCGATGTAGTTCGTTTGAGCTGAAAAGTGACTGGCCTTACCTGAAATGATGTCTTTCTTGTAGGAAGACACAGAGCTTGGGATTTAACTCCATTTCTGAAGGGAAACCCACATCATAGTTCTCATCCATGGATTACACTCTGCTTTAGAGCAAGAAGCATGCTTTGCTTTCCAGAGTCTCTAATACAGCAGGAAATGTGAGTTTGCTGAGAAAAAAGATCCGTGTTTCCTACATGTACGGACCAAAATAGTCCAACTCTGCTTCTGAAACTGATACAAAGCACTGGCCTTCTAACATCGGATGCTTGTCAGTTAAGATGAGAAACGTGTGAGCTTCATGAACGATGTAGTTCATTTGAGCTCAAAAGTGACTGCCCTTACCTGAAACGAAGTCTTGCTTGTAGGAAGACACAGTGCCTGGGATTTAACTCCATTTCTGAAGGGAAACACACAACGCAGTTCTCATTAATGGATCACACTCTGCTTTAGAGCAAGAAGCACGCTCTTGCTTTCTAGATTCTCTAACACAGCAGGAAACCTGAGTGTGCTCAGAAGAAAAGAACAGTGTTTCCTATACAAACAGATCATATCTAGTTCAAGTCTGCTTGAAATTGATACAAAGCAAAGGTCCTCTAACATCGAATGCTTCTCAGTTAAGATGAGAAACGTGTGAGCTTCGTGAATGATGTAGTTCCTTTGAGCTAAAAAGTAACTGCCCTTACCTGGAAGGAATTCTTGCTTGTAGGAAGACTCAGAGCCTGGGATTTAACTCCATATAGGAAGGGAAACACACAGCATAGTTCTCATCCATGGATCACACTCTGTTTTAGAGCAAGAAGCACGCTCTTGCTTTCCAGAGTCTCTAATACAGCAGGAAACGTGAGTTTGCTGAGAAAAAAAGAACGGTGTTTCCTACACATAGGAACCATATTAGTCCAACTCTGCTTCTGAAACTGATACACAGCAGTGGCCTTCTAACTTCCGATGCTTGTCAGTTAAGATGAGAAACGTGTGAGCTTCGTGACCGATGTAGTTGGTTTGAGCTGAAAAGTGACTGCCCTTACTTGAAACGAAGTCTTGCTTGTAGGAAGACACAGAGCCTGGGATTTAACTCCATTTCTGAAGGAAAACACAGAACACAGTTCACATGCATGGATCACACTCTGCTTTATAGCAAGAAGCATGCTCTTGCTTTCCAGAGTCTCTAATACAGCAGGAAACATGAGTTTGCTGATAAAAAAAGAACGGTGTTTCCTATAAGTACGGACCATATTAGTCCAACTCTGCTTCTGAAACTGATACAAAGCACTGGCCTTCTAACATCCGATTGCTTGTCAGTTAAGATGAGAAACGTGTGAACTTCATGAACGATGTAGTTCATTTGAGCTGAAAAGTGATTGCCCTTACCTGAAACGAAGTCTTGCTTGTAGGAAAACACAGAGCCTGGGATTTAACTCCATTTCTGATGTGAAACACACAACAGAGTTCTCATCCATTGATCACACTCTGCTTCAGAGCAAGAAGCACACTCTTGCTTTCTAGATTCTCTAATACAGCAGGAAACGTGAGTGTGCTCAGAAGAAAAGAAAAGTGTTTCCTATACAAACGGACCATATCTAGTTCAACTGTGCTTGAGATTGATACAAAGCAAAGGTCCTCTAACATTCAATGCTTGTCAATTTAGACGAGAAACGAGTGTGCTTCGTGAACAATGTAGTTCGTTTGAGCTGAAAAGTGACAGCCCTTACCTGAAACGAAGTCTTGCTTGTAGGAAGACTCAGAGCCAGGGATTTAACTCCATTTCTGAAGGGAAACACACAGCATAGTTTTCATGTATGGATTACACTCTGCTTTAGAGCAAGAAGCACTCTCTTGCTTTCTAGAGTGTCTAATACAGCAGGAAACTTGAGTGTGCTAAGAAAAAAAGAACGGTGTATCCTACACATACGGACCATATCTAGTTCAACTCTGCTTCTGAAACTGAAAGAAACCACAGGTCCTCTAACATCCAATGCTTGTCAATTTACACGAGAAATGTCTGAGCTTCATTACCGATGTAGTTCCTTTGAGCTTAAAAGTGACTGCCCTTACCTGAAACGAAGTCTTGCTTGTAGGAAGACAAAGAGCCAGGGATTTAACTCCATTTCTGAAGGGAAACTCACAGCAGAGTTCTCATCCATGGATCACACTCTGCTTTAGAGCAAGAAACACGCTCTTGCTTTCTAGATTCTCTAAAACATCAGGAAACGTGTGTGTGTGTGCTGAGAACAAAAGATTGGTGTTTCCTACATATACAGACCATATCTAGTCCAACTCTGCTTCTACAACTGATACAAAGCACTGGTCCTCTAACATCCAATTCTTATCAGTTAAGATGAGAATCGTGTGAGCTTCGTGACCGATGTAGTTCGTTTGAGCTGAAAAGTGACTGGCCTTACCTGAAATGATGTCTTTCTTGTAGGAAGACACAGAGCTTGGGATTTAACTCCATTTCTGAAGGGAAACCCACATCATAGTTCTCATCCATGGATTACACTCTGCTTTAGAGCAAGAAGCATGCTTTGCTTTCCAGAGTCTCTAATACAGCAGGAAATGTGAGTTTGCTGAGAAAAAAGATCCGTGTTTCCTACATGTACGGACCAAAATAGTCCAACTCTGCTTCTGAAACTGATACAAAGCACTGGCCTTCTAACATCGGATGCTTGTCAGTTAAGATGAGAAACGTGTGAGCTTCATGAACGATGTAGTTCATTTGAGCTCAAAAGTGACTGCCCTTACCTGAAACGAAGTCTTGCTTGTAGGAAGACACAGTGCCTGGGATTTAACTCCATTTCTGAAGGGAAACACACAACGCAGTTCTCATTAATGGATCACACTCTGCTTTAGAGCAAGAAGCACGCTCTTGCTTTCTAGATTCTCTAACACAGCAGGAAACCTGAGTGTGCTCAGAAGAAAAGAACAGTGTTTCCTATACAAACAGATCATATCTAGTTCAAGTCTGCTTGAAATTGATACAAAGCAAAGGTCCTCTAACATCGAATGCTTCTCAGTTAAGATGAGAAACGTGTGAGCTTCGTGAATGATGTAGTTCCTTTGAGCTAAAAAGTAACTGCCCTTACCTGGAAGGAATTCTTGCTTGTAGGAAGACTCAGAGCCTGGGATTTAACTCCATATAGGAAGGGAAACACACAGCATAGTTCTCATCCATGGATCACACTCTGTTTTAGAGCAAGAAGCACGCTCTTGCTTTCCAGAGTCTCTAATACAGCAGGAAACGTGAGTTTGCTGAGAAAAAAAGAACGGTGTTTCCTACACATAGGGACCATATTAGTCCAACTCTGCTTCTGAAACTGATACAAAGCAGTGGCCTTCTAACATCCGATGCTTGTCAGTTAAGATGAGAAACGTGTGAGCTTCCTGACCGATGTAGTTGGTTTGAGCTGAAAAGTGACTGCCCTTACTTGAAACGAAGTCTTGCTTGTAGGAAGACACAGAGCCTGGGATTTAACTCCATTTCTGAAGGGAAACACAGAACACAGTTCACATGCATGGATCACACTCTGCTTTATAGCAAGAAGCATGCTCTTGCTTTCCAGAGTCTCTAATACAGCAGGAAACATGAGTTTGCTGAGAAAAAAAGAACGGTGTTTCCTATAAGTACGGACCATATTAGTCCAACTCTGCTTCTGAAACTGATACAAAGCACTGGCCTTCTAACATCCGATTGCTTGTCAGTTAAGATGAGAAACGTGTGAACTTCATGAACGATGTAGTTCATTTGAGCTGAAAAGTGATTGCCCTTACCTGAAAAGAAGTCTTGCTTGTAGGAAAACACAGAGCCTGGGATTTAACTCCATTTCTGAAGGGAAACACAGAACACAGTTCTCATGCATGGATCACACTCTGCTTCAGAGCAAGAAGCACACTCTTGCTTTCTAGATTCTCTAATACAGCAGGAAACGTGAGTGTGCTCAGAAGAAAAGAAAAGTGTTTCCTATACAAACGGACCATATCTAGTTCAACTGTGCTTGAGATTGATACAAAGCAAAGGTCCTCTAACATCCAATGCTTCTCAGTTAAGATGAGAAACGTGTGAGCTTTGTGAATGATATAGTTCGTTTGTGCCTAAAAGTAACTGCCCTTACCTGAAACGAAGTCTTGCTTGTAGGAAGACTCAGAGCCAGGGATTTAACTCCATTTCTGATGTGAAACACACAACAGAGTTCTCATCCATTGATCACACTCTGCTTTAGAGCAAGAATCACACTCTAGCTTTCCAGAGTCTCTAAGACAACAGGAAACTTGAGTGTGCTGAGAACAAATGAACGGTGTTTCCTTCACATACGGACCATATCTAGTCCAACTCTGTTTCTGAAACTGATACAATGCACTGGTTCTCTAACATTCAATGCTTGTCAATTTAGACGAGAAACGAGTGTGCTTCGTGAACAATGTAGTTCCTTTGAGCTGAAAAGTGACAGCCCTTACCTGAAACGAAGTCTTGCTTGTAGGAAGACACAGAGCCTGGTGTTTAACTCCATTTCTGAATGGAAACAAATCATAGTTCTCATCGATGGATCACACTCTGCTTTAGAGCCAGAAGCACGCTCTTCCTTTATAGAGTCTCTAATACTGCAGGAAAATTGAGTGTGCTCAGAACAAAAAACGGTGTTTCCTACAAATACGGACCATATCTAGTTCATCTCTGCTTCTGAAACTGAAACAAACCAGAGTTCCTCTAACATCCAGTGCTTGTCAGTTTAGTTAAGAAACGTGTGAGCTTCGTGAACGATGTAGTTCGTTTGAGCTGTAAAGTAACAGGCCTTACCTGAAAAGAAGTCTTGCTTGTAGGAAGACACAGAGCCTGGGATTTAACTCCATTTCTGAAGGGAAACACACAGCAGAGTTCTAATCTATGGATCACACTCTGCTTTAGAGCAAGAAGCACGCTCTTTGTTTCTAGATTCTCTAATACAGCAGGAAACGTGAGTGTGCTCAGAAGAAAAGAACGGTGTTTCCAACATATACGGACCATATCTAGGCCAACTCTGCTTCTGAAACTGATACAAAGCATGGTCCTCTAACATCCAATGCTTGGCAGTTAAGATGGGAAACTTGTTAGCATCGAGAACAATGTAGTTCGTTTGAGCTGAAAAGTGACTGCTCTTACCTGAAACGAATTCTTGCTTGTAGGAAGACAAAGAGCCTGGGATTTAACTCCATTTCTGAAGGGAAACACACAGCAGAATTCTCATCCATGGATCACACTCTGCTTTAGAGTAAGAAGCCTGCTATTGCGTTCCAGAGTCTCTAAGACAACAGGAAACTTGAGTGTGCTGAGAACAAATGAACGGTGTTTCCTTCACATACGGACCATATCTAGTCCAACTCTGTTTCTGAAACTGATACAATGCACTGGTTCTCTAACATTCAATGCTTGTCAATTTAGACGAGAAACGAGTGTGCTTCGTGAACAATGTAGTTCGTTTGAGTCTTAAAGTGACAGCCCTTACCTGAAACGAAGTCTTGCTTGTAGGAAGACACAGAGCCTGGTGTTTAACTCCATTTCTGAACGGAAACAAATCATAGTTCTCATCGATGCATCACACTCTGCTTTAGAGCCAGAAGCACGCTCTTCCTTTATAGAGTCTCTAATACTACAGGAAAATTGAGTGTGCTCAGAACAAAAAACGGTGTTTCCTACAAATACGGACCATATCTAGGTCAATTCTGCTTGAAATTGATACAAAGCAAAGGTCCTCTAACATCCAATGCTTGTCAGTTTAGATGAGAAACATGTGAGCTTCGTGAACGATGTAGTTCATTTGTTCTGTAAAGTAACCGCACTTACCTGAAACGAAGTCTTGCTTGTAGGAAGACTCAGAGCCTGGGATTTAACTCCATTTCTGAAGGGAAACACACAGCAGAGTTCTCATCCATTGATCATACTCTGCTTTAGAGCAAGAAGCATGCTCTTGCTTTCTAGATTCTCTAAAACAGCAGGAAACGTGTGTGTGTGTGCTGAGAACAAAAGATTGGTGTTTCCTACATATACAGACCATATCTAGTCCAACTCTGCTTCTGCAACTGATACAAAGCACTGGTCCTCTAACATCCAATGCTTGGCAGTTAAGATGGGAAACTTGTTAGCTTCATGAACGATGTAGTTCATTTGAGCTGAAAAGTGACTGCCCTTACCTGAAACGAAGTATTGCATGTAGGAAGACACAGAGCCTGGGATTTAACTCCATTTCTGAAGGGAAACACACAGCAGAATTCTCGTCCATGGATCACACTCTGCTTTAGAGCAAGAAGCCTGCTCTTGCTTTCCAGAGTCTCTAATACAGCAGGAAACATGAGTTTGCTGAGAAAAAAAGAACGGTGTTTCCTACACGTACGGAGCATAGTAGTCCAACTCTGCTTCTGAAACTGATACAAAGCACTGGCCTTCTAACATCCGATGCTTGTCAGTTAAGTTGAGAAACGTGTGAGCTTCATGAACGATGTAGTTCGTTTGAGCTGAAAAGTGACTGCCCTTACCTGAAACGATATCTTGCTTGTAGGAAGACACAGAGCCTGGGATTTAACTCCATTTCTGAAGGGAAACACACAACACAGTTCTCATCCATGGATCACACTCTGTTTTAGAGCAAGAAGCACGCTCTTGCTTTCCAGAGTCTCTAATACACCAGGAAACGTGAGTGTGCTCAGAAGAAAAGAACGGGGTTTCCTACACATACGGACCATATCTAGTTCAACTCTGCTTGAAATTGATACAAAGCAAAGGTCCTCTAAGATCCAATGCTTCTCAGTTAAGATGAGAAACGTGTGTGCTTCGTGAATGATGTAGTTCATTTGAGCTGAAAAGTGACTGCCCTTACTTGAAACGAAGTCTTGCTTGTAGGAAGACACAGAGCCTGGAATTTAACTCCATTTCTGAAGGGAAACACACAGCATAGTTTTCATGTATGGATTACACTCTGCTTTAGAGCAAGAAGCACGCTCTTGCTTTCTAGAGTGTCTAATACAGCATGAAACTTGAGTGTGCTAAGAAAAAAAGAACGGTGTATCCTACACATACGGACCATATCTAGTTCAACTCTGCTTCTGAAACTGAAAGAAACCACAGGTCCTCTAACATCCAATGCTTGTCAATTTAGACGAGAAATGTCTGAGCTTCATTACCGATGTAGTTCCTTTGAGCTTAAAAGTGACTGCCCTTACCTGAAACGAAGTCTTGCTTGTAGGAAGACAAAGAGCCAGGGATTTAACTCCATTTCTGAAGGGAAACTCACAGCAGAGTTCTCATCCATGGATCACACTCTGCTTTAGAGCAAGAAACACGCTCTTGCTTTCTAGATTCTCTAAAACATCAGGAAACGTGTGTGTTGTGTGCTGAGAACAAAAGATCGGTGTTTCCTACATATACAGACCATATCTAGTCCAATTTTGCTTCTACAACTGATACAATGCACTGGTCCTCTAACACCCAATTCTTATCAGTTAAGATGAGAATCGTGTGAGCTTCGTGACCGATGTAGTTCGTTTGAGCTGAAAAGTGACTGGCCTTACCTGAAACGATGTCTTTCTTGTAGGAAGACACAGAGCTTGGGATTTAACTCCATTTCTGAAGGGAAACCCACATCATAGTTCTCATCCATGGATTACACTCTGCTTTAGAGCAAGAAGCATGCTTTGCTTTCCAGAGTCTCTAATACAGCAGGAAACGTGAGTTTGCTGAGAAAAAAGATCGGTGTTTCCTACATGTACGGACCAAAATAGTCCAACTCTGCTTCTGAAACTGATACAAAGCACTGGCCTTCTAACATCGGATGCTTGTCAGTTAAGATGAGAAACGTGTGAGCTTCATGAACGATGTAGTTCTTTTGAGCTCAAAAGTGACTGCCCTTACCTGAAACGAAGTCTTGCTTGTAGGAAGACACAGTGCCTGGGATTTAACTCCATTTCTGAAGGGAAACACACAACGCAGTTCTCATTAATGGATCACACTCTGCTTTAGAGCAAGAAGCACGCTCTTGCTTTCTAGATTCTCTAACACAGCAGGAAACCTGAGTGTGCTCAGAAGAAAAGAACAGTGTTTCCTATACAAACAGATCATATCTAGTTCAAGTCTGCTTGAAATTGATACAAAGCAAAGGTCCTCTAACATCGAATGCTTCTCAGTTAAGATGAGAAACGTGTGAGCTTCGTGAATGATGTAGTTCCTTTGAGCTAAAAAGTAACTGCCCTTACCTGGAAGGAATTCTTGCTTGTAGGAAGACTCAGAGCCTGGGATTTAACTCCATATAGGAAGGGAAACACACAGCATAGTTCTCATCCATGGATCACACTCTGTTTTAGAGCAAGAAGCACGCTCTTGCTTTCCAGAGTCTCTAATACAGCAGGAAACGTGAGTTTGCTGAGAAAAAAAGAACGGTGTTTCCTACACATAGGGACCATATTAGTCCAACTCTGCTTCTGAAACTGATACAAAGCAGTGGCCTTCTAACATCCGATGCTTGTCAGTTAAGATGAGAAACGTGTGAGCTTCATGACCGATGTAGTTGGTTTGAGCTGAAAAGTGACTGCCCTTACTTGAAACGAAGTCTTGCTTGTAGGAAGACACAGAGCCTGGGATTTAACTCCATTTCTGAAGGGAAACACAGAACACAGTTCACATGCATGGATCACACTCTGCTTTATAGCAAGAAGCATGCTCTTGCTTTCCAGAGTCTCTAATACAGCAGGAAACATGAGTTTGCTGAGAAAAAAAGAACGGTGTTTCCTATAAGTACGGACCATATTAGTCCAACTCTGCTTCTGAAACTGATACAAAGCACTGGCCTTCTAACATCCGATTGCTTGTCAGTTAAGATGAGAAACGTGTGAACTTCATGAACGATGTAATTCATTTGAGCTGAACAGTGATTGCCCTTACCTGAAAAGAAGTCTTGCTTGTAGGAAAACACAGAGCCTGGGATTTAACTCCATTTCTGAAGGGAAACACAGAACACAGTTCTCATGCATGGATCACACTCTGCTTCAGAGCAAGAAGCACACTCTTGCTTTCTAGATTCTCTAATACAGCAGGAAACGTGAGTGTGCTCAGAAGAAAAGAAAAGTGTTTCCTATACAAACGGACCATATCTAGTTCAACTGTGCTTGAGATTGATACAAAGCAAAGGTCCTCTAACATCCAATGCTTCTCAGTTAAGATGAGAAACGTGTGAGCTTTGTGAATGATATAGTTCGTTTGTGCCTAAAAGTAACTGCCCTTACCTGAAACGAAGTCTTGCTTGTAGGAAGACTCAGAGCCAGGGATTTAACTCCATTTCTGATGTGAAACACACAACAGAGTTCTCATCCATTGATCACACTCTGCTTTAGAGCAAGAATCACGCTATAGCTTTCCAGAGTCTCTAAGACAACAGGAAACTTGAGTGTGCTGAGAACAAATGAACGGTGTTTCCTTCACATACGGACCATATCTAGTCCAACTCTGTTTCTGAAACTGATACAATGCACTGGTTCTCTAACATTCAATGCTTGTCAATTTAGACGAGAAACGAGTGTGCTTCGTGAACAATGTAGTTCGTTTGAGCTGAAAAGTGACAGCCCTTACCTGAAACGAAGTCTTGCTTGTAGGAAGACACAGAGCCTGGTGTTTAACTCCATTTCTGAATGGAAACAAATCATAGTTCTCATCGATGGATCACACTCTGCTTTAGAGCCAGAAGCACGCTCTTCCTTTATAGAGTCTCTAATACTGCAGGAAAATTGAGTGTGCTCAGAACAAAAAACGGTGTTTCCTACAAATACGGACCATATCTAGTTCATCTCTGCTTCTGAAACTGAAACTAACCAGAGTTCCTCTAACATCCAATGCTTGTCAGTTTAGTTAAGAAACGTGTGAGCTTCGTGAACGATGTAGTTCGTTTGAGCTGTAAAGTAACAGCCCTTACCTGAAAAGAAGTCTTGCTTGTAGGAAGACACAGAGCCTGGGATTTAACTCCATTTCTGAAGGGAAACACACAGCAGAGTTCTAATCTATGGATCACACTCTGCTTTAGAGCAAGAAGCACGCTCTTTGTTTCTAGATTCTCTAATACAGCAGGAAACGTGAGTGTGCTCAGAAGAAAAGAACGGTGTTTCCTACATATACGGACCATATCTAGGCCAACTCTGCTTCTGAAACTGATACAAAGCATGGTCCTCTAACATCCAATGCTTGGCAGTTAAGATGGGAAACTTGTTAGCTTCGAGAACAATGTAGTTCGTTTGAGCTGAAAAGTGACTGCTCTTACCTGAAACGAAGTCTTGCTTGTAGGAAGACAAAGAGCCTGGGATTTAACTCCATTTCTGAAGGGAAACACACAGCAGAATTCTCATCCATGGATCACACTCTGCTTTAGAGTAAGAAGCCTGCTATTGCGTTCCAGAGTCTCTAAGACAACAGGAAACTTGAGTGTGCTGAGAACAAATGAACGGTGTTTCCTTCACATACGGACCATATCTAGTCCAACTCTGTTTCTGAAACTGATACAATGCACTGGTTCTCTAACATTCAATGCTTGTCAATTTAGACGAGAAACGAGTGTGCTTCGTGAACAATGTAGTTCGTTTGAGCTGAAAAGTGACAGCCCTTACCTGAAACGAAGTCTTGCTTGTAGGAAGACACAGAGCCTGGTGTTTAACTCCATTTCTGAACGGAAACAAATCATAGTTCTCATCGATGCATCACACTCTGCTTTAGAGCCAGAAGCACGCTCTTCCTTTATAGAGTCTCTAATACTGCAGGAAAATTGAGTGTGCTCAGAACAAAAAACGGTGTTTCCTACAAATACGGACCATATCTAGGTCAATTCTGCTTGAACTTGATACAAAGCACTGGTCCTCTAACATCCAATGCTTGGCAGTTAAGATGGGAAACTTGTTAGCTTCGTGAACGATGTAGTTCATTTGAGCTGAAAAGTGACTGCCCTTACCTGAAACGAAGTATTGCTTGTAGGAAGACACAGAGCCTGGGATTTAACTCCATTTCTGAAGGGAAACACACAGCAGAGTTCTCGTCCATGGATCACACTCTGCTTTAGAGCAAGAAGCCTGCTCTTGCTTTCCAGAGTCTCTAATACAGCGGGAAAAGTGTGTGTGTGTGCTGAGAACAAAAGATTGGTGTTTCCTACATATACAGACCATATCTAGTCCAACTCTGCTTCTGAAACTGATACAAAGCACTGGCCTTCTAACATCCGATGCTTGTCAGTTAAGTTGAGAAACGTGTGAGCTTCATGAACGATGTAGTTCGTTTGAGCTGAAAAGTGACTGCCCTTACCTGAAACGATGTCTTGCTTGTAGGAAGACACAGAGCCTGGGATTTAACTCCATTTCTGAAGGGAAACACACAACACAGTTCTCATCCATGGATCACACTCTGTTTTAGAGCAAGAAGCACGCTCTTGCTTTCCAGAGTCTCTAATACACCAGGAAACGTGAGTGTGCTCAGAAGAAAAGAATGGGGTTTCCTACACATACGGACCATATCTAGTTCAACTCTGCTTGAAATTGATACAAAGCAAAGGTCCTCTAAGATCCAATGCTTCTCAGTTAAGATGAGAAACGTCTGTGCTTCGTGAATGATGTAGTTCATTTGAGCTGAAAAGTGACTGCCCTTACTTGAAACGAAGTCTTGCTTGTAGGAAGACACAGAGCCTGGAATTTAACTCCATTTCTGAAGGGAAACACACAGCATAGTTTTCATGTATGGATTACACTCTGCTTTAGAGCAAGAAGCACGCTCTTGCTTTCTAGAGTGTCTAATACAGCAGGAAACTTGAGTGTGCTAAGAAAAAAAGAACGGTGTATCCTACACATACGGACCATATCTAGTTCAACTCTGCTTCTGAAACTGAAAGAAACCACAGGTCCTCTAACATCCAATGCTTGTCAATTTAGACGAGAAATGTCTGAGCTTCATTACCGATGTAGTTCCTTTGAGCTTAAAAGTGACTGCCCTTACCTGAAACGAAGTCTTGCTTGTAGGAAGACAAAGAGCCAGGGATTTAACTCCATTTCTGAAGGGAAACTCACAGCAGAGTTCTCATCCATGGATCACACTCTGCTTTAGAGCAAGAAACACACTCTTGCTTTCTAGATTCTCTAAAACATCAGGAAACGTGTGTGTGTGTGTGTGCTGAGAACAAAAGATCGGTGTTTCCTACATATACAGACCATATCTAGTCCAATTCTGCTTCTACAACTGATACAAAGCACTGGTCCTCTAACATCCAATTCTTATCAGTTAAGATGAGAATCGTGTGAGCTTCGTGACCGATGTAGTTCGTTTGAGCTGAAAAGTGACTGGCCTTACCTGAAACGATGTCTTTCTTGTAGGAAGACACAGAGCTTGGGATTTAACTCCATTTCTGAAGGGAAACCCACATCATAGTTCTCATCCATGGATTACACTCTGCTTTAGAGCAAGAAGCATGCTTTGCTTTCCAGAGTCTCTAATACAGCAGGAAACGTGAGTTTGCTGAGAAAAAAGATCGGTGTTTCCTACACGTACGGACCAAAATAGTCCAACTCTGCTTCTGAAACTGATACAAAGCACTGGCCTTCTAACATCGGATGCTTGTCAGTTAAGATGAGAAACGTGTGAGCTTCATGAACGATGTAGTTCTTTTGAGCTCAAAAGTGACTGCCCTTACCTGAAACGAAGTCTTGCTTGTAGGAAGACACAGTGCCTGGGATTTAACTCCATTTCTGAAGGGAAACACACAACGCAGTTCTCATTAATGGATCACACTCTGCTTTAGAGCAAGAAGCACGCTCTTGCTTTCTAGATTCTCTAACACAGCAGGAAACCTGAGTGTGCTCAGAAGAAAAGAACAGTGTTTCCTATACAAACAGATCATATCTAGTTCAAGTCTGCTTGAAATTGATACAAAGCAAAGGTCCTCTAACATCGAATGCTTCTCAGTTAAGATGAGAAACGTGTGAGCTTCGTGAATGATGTAGTTCGTTTGAGCTAAAAAGTAACTGCCCTTACCTGGAAGGAATTCTTGCTTGTAGGAAGACTCAGAGCCTGGGATTTAACTCCATTTCTGAAGAGAAACACACAGCAGAGTTCTAGTCTATGGATCACACTCTGCTTTAGAGCAAGAAGCACGCTCTTTGTTTCTAGATTCTCTAATACAGCAGGAAACGTGAGTGTGCTCAGAAGAAAAGAACGGTGTTTCCTACATATACGGACCATATCTAGGCCAACTCTGCTTCTGAAACTGATACAAAGCATGGTCCTCTAACATCCAATGCTTGGCAGTTAAGATGGGAAACTTGTTAGCTTCGAGAACAATGTAGTTCGTTTGAGCTGAAAAGTGACTGCTCTTACCTGAAACGAAGTCTTGCTTGTAGGAAGACAAAGACCCTGGGATTTAACTCCATTTCTGAAGGGAAACACACAGCAGAATTCTCATCCATGGATCACACTCTGCTTTAGAGTAAGAAGCCTGCTATTGCGTTCCAGAGTCTCTAAGACAACAGGAAATTTGAGTGTGCTGAGAACAAATGAACGGTGTTTCCTTCACATACGGACCATATCTAGTCCAACTCTGTTTCTGAAACTGATACAATGCACTGGTTCTCTAACATTCAATGCTTGTCAATTTAGACGAGAAACGAGTGTGCTTCGTGAACAATGTAGTTCGTTTGAGCTGAAAAGTGACAGCCCTTACCTGAAACGAAGTCTTGCTTGTAGGAAGACACAGAGCCTGGTGTTTAACTCCATTTCTGAACGGAAACAAATCATAGTTCTCATCGATGCATCACACTCTGCTTTAGAGCCAGAAGCACGCTCTTCCTTTATAGAGTCTCTAATACTGCAGGAAAATTGAGTGTGCTCAGAACAAAAAACGGTGTTTCCTACAAATACGGACCATATCTAGGTCAATTCAGCTTGAAATTGATACAAAGCAAAGGTCCTCTAACATCCAATGCTTGTCAGTTTAGATGAGAAACATGTGAGCTTCGTGAACGATGTAGTTCATTTGTTCTGTAAAGTAACCGCACTTACTTGAAACGAATCTTGCTTGTAGGAAGACTCAGAGCCTGGGATTTAACTCCATTTCTGAAGGGAAACACACAGCAGAGTTCTCATCCATTGATCATACTCTGCTTTAGAGCAAGAAGCATGCTCTTGCTTTCTAGATTCTCTAAAACAGCAGGAAAAGTGTGTGTGTGTGCTGAGAACAAAAGATTGGTGTTTCCTACATATACAGACCATATCTAGTCCAACTCTGCTTCTGCAACTGATACAAAGCACTGGTCCTCTAACATCCAATGCTTGGCAGTTAAGATGGGAAACTTGTTAGCTTCATGAACGATGTAGTTCATTTGAGCTGAAAAGTGACTGCCCTTACCTGAAATGAAGTATTGCTTGTAGGAAGACACAGAGCCTGGGATTTAACTCCATTTCTGAAGGGAAACACACAGCAGAATTCTCGTCCATGGATCACACTCTGCTTTAGAGCAAGAAGCCTGTTCTTGCTTTCCAGAGTCTCTAATACACCAGGAAACGTGAGTGTGCTCAGAAGAAAAGAACGGGGTTTCCTACACATACGGACCATATCTAGTTCAACTCTGCTTGAAATTGATACAAAGCAAAGGTCCTCTAAGATCCAATGCTTCTCAGTTAAGATGAGAAACGTCTGTGCTTCGTGAATGATGTAGTTCATTTGAGCTGAAAAGTGACTGCCCTTACTTGAAACGAAGTCTTGCTTGTAGGAAGACACAGAGCCTGGAATTTAACTCCATTTCTGAAGGGAAACACACAGCATAGTTTTCATGTATGGATTACACTCTGCTTTAGAGCAAGAAGCACGCTCTTGCTTTCTAGAGTGTCTAATACAGCAGGAAACTTGAGTGTGCTAAGAAAAAAAGAACGGTGTATCCTACACATACGGACCATATCTAGTTCAACTCTGCTTCTGAAACTGAAAGAAACCACAGGTCCTCTAACATCCAATGCTTGTCAATTAAGACGAGAAATGTCTGAGCTTCATTACCGATGTAGTTCCTTGAGCTTAAAAGTGACTGCCCTTACCTGAAACGAAGTCTTGCTTGTAGGAAGACAAAGAGCCAGGGATTTAACTCCATTTCTGAAGGGAAACTCACAGCAGAGTTCTCATCCATGGATCACACTCTGCTTTAGAGCAAGAAACACGCTCTTGCTTTCTAGATTCTCTAAAACATCAGGAAACGTGTGTGTGTGTGTGCTGAGAACAAAAGATTGGTGTTTCCTACATATACAGACCATATCTAGTCCAACTCTGCTTCTACAACTGATACAAAGCACTGGTCCTCTAACATCCAATTCTTATCAGTTAAGATGAGAATCGTGTGAGCTTCGTGACCGATGTAGTTCGTTTGAGCTGAAAAGTGACTGGCCTTACCTGAAACGATGTCTTTCTTGTAGGAAGACACAGAGCTTGGGATTTAACTCCATTTCTGAAGGGAAACCCACATCATAGTTCTCATCCATGGATTACACTCTGCTTTAGAGCAAGAAGCATGCTTTGCTTTCCAGAGTCTCTAATACAGCAGGAAACGTGAGTTTGCTGAGAAAAAAGATCGGTGTTTCCTACACGTACGGACCAAAATAGTCCAACTCTGCTTCTGAAACTGATACAAAGCACTGGCCTTCTAACATCGGATGCTTGTCAGTTAAAATGAGAAACGTGTGAGCTTCATGAACGATGTAGTTCTTTTGAGCTCAAAAGTGACTGCCCTTACCTGAAACGAAGTCTTGCTTGTAGGAAGACACAGTGCCTGGGATTTAACTCCATTTCTGAAGGGAAACACACAACGCAGTTCTCATTAATGGATCACACTCTGCTTTAGAGCAAGAAGCACGCTCTTGCTTTCTAGATTCTCTAACACAGCAGGAAACCTGAGTGTGCTCAGAAGAAAAGAACAGTGTTTCCTATACAAACAGATCATATCTAGTTCAAGTCTGCTTGAAATTGATACAAAGCAAAGGTCCTCTAACATCGAATGCTTCTCAGTTAAGATGAGAAACGTGTGAGCTTCGTGAATGATGTAGTTCGTTTGAGCTAAAAAGTAACTGCCCTTACCTGGAAGGAATTCTTGCTTGTAGGAAGACTCAGAGCCTGGGATTTAACTCCATTTCTGAAGGGAAACACACAGCAGAGTTCTAATCTATGGATCACACTCTGCTTTAGAGCAAGAAGCACGCTCTTTGTTTCTAGATTCTCTAATACAGCAGGAAACGTGAGTGTGCTCAGAAGAAAAGAACGGTGTTTCCTACATATACGGACCATATCTAGGCCAACTCTGCTTCTGAAACTGATACAAAGCATGGTCCTCTAACATCCAATGCTTGGCAGTTAAGATGGGAAACTTGTCAGCTTCGAGAACAATGTAGTTCGTTTGAGCTGAAAAGTGACTGCTCTTACCTGAAACGAAGTCTTGCTTGTAGGAAGACAAAGAGCCTGGGATTTAACTCCATTTCTGAAGGGAAACACACAGCAGAATTCTCATCCATGGATCACACTCTGCTTTAGAGTAAGAAGCCTGCTATTGCGTTCCAGAGTCTCTAAGACAACAGGAAACTTGAGTGTGCTGAGAACAAATGAACGGTGTTTCCTTCACATACGGACCATATCTAGTCCAACTCTGTTTCTGAAACTGATACAATGCACTGGTTCTCTAACATTCAATGCTTGTCAATTTAGACGAGAAACGAGTGTGCTTCGTGAACAATGTAGTTCGTTTGAGCTGAAAAGTGACAGCCCTTACCTGAAACGAAGTCTTGCTTGTAGGAAGACACAGAGCCTGGTGTTTAACTCCATTTCTGAACGGAAACAAATCATAGTTCTCATCGATGCATCACACTCTGCTTTAGAGCCAGAAGCACGCTCTTCCTTTATAGAGTCTCTAATACTGCAGGAAAATTGAGTGTGCTCAGAACAAAAAAC
Organism: Onychomys leucogaster; assembly: GCA_949786385.1. Classification (NCBI taxonomy): domain Eukaryota; kingdom Metazoa; phylum Chordata; class Mammalia; order Rodentia; family Cricetidae; genus Onychomys; species Onychomys leucogaster. The sequence continues at coordinate 1,872,739 of CATKUP010000063.1, forward strand.
GGTGTTTCCTACAAATACGGACCATATCTAGGTCAATTCAGCTTGAAATTGATACAAAGCAAAGGTCCTCTAACATCCAATGCTTGTCAGTTTAGATGAGAAACATGTGAGCTTCGTGAACGATGTAGTTCATTTCTTCTGTAAAGTAACCGCACTTACCTGAAACGAATCTTGCTTGTAGGAAGACTCAGAGCCTGGGATTTAACTCCATTTCTGAAGGGAAACACACAGCAGAGTTCTCATCCATTGATCATACTCTGCTTTAGAGCAAGAAGCATGCTCTTGCTTTCTAGATTCTCTAAAACAGCAGGAAACGTGTGTGTGTGTGCTGAGAACAAAAGATTGGTGTTTCCTACATATACAGACCATATCTAGTCCAACTCTGCTTCTGCAACTGATACAAAGCACTGGTCCTCTAACATCCAATGCTTGGCAGTTAAGATGGGAAACTTGTTAGCTTCATGAACGATGTAGTTCATTTGAGCTGAAAAGTGACTGCCCTTACCTGAAATGAAGTATTGCTTGTAGGAAGACACAGAGCCTGGGATTTAACTCCATTTCTGAAGGGAAACACACAGCAGAATTCTCGTCCATGGATCACACTCTGCTTTAGAGCAAGAAGCCTGTTCTTGCTTTTCAGAGTCTCTAATACAGCAGGAAACATGAGTTTGCTGAGAAAAAAAGAACGGTGTTTCCTACACGTATGGAGCATAGTAGTCCAACTCTGCTTCTGAAACTGATACAAAGCACTGGCCTTCTAACATCCGATGCTTGTCAGTTAAGTTGAGAAACGTGTGAGCTTCATGAACGATGTAGTTCGTTTGAGCTGAAAAGTGACTGCCCTTACCTGAAACGAAGTCTTGCTTGTAGGAAGACAAAGAGCCAGGGATTTAACTCCATTTCTGAAGGGAAACTCACAGCAGAGTTCTCATCCATGGATCACACTCTGCTTTAGAGCAAGAAACACGCTCTTGCTTTCTAGATTCTCTAAAACATCAGGAAACATGTGTGTGTGTGTGCTGAGAACAAAAGATCGGTGTTTCCTACATATACAGACCATATCTAGTCCAATTCTGCTTCTACAACTGATACAAAGCACTGGTCCTCTAACATCCAATTCTTATCAGTTAAGATGAGAATCGTGTGAGCTTCGTGACCGATGTAGTTCGTTTGAGCTGAAAAGTGACTGGCCTTACCTGAAACGATGTCTTTCTTGTAGGAAGACACAGAGCTTGGGATTTAACTCCATTTCTGAAGGGAAACCCACATCATAGTTCTCATCCATGGATTACACTCTGCTTTAGAGCAAGAAGCATGCTTTGCTTTCCAGAGTCTCTAATACAGCAGGAAACGTGAGTTTGCTGAGAAAAAAGATCGGTGTTTCCTACACGTACGGACCAAAATAGTCCAACTCTGCTTCAGAAACTGATACAAAGCACTGGCCTTCTAACATCGGATACTTGTCAGTTAAAATGAGAAACGTGTGAGCTTCATGAACGATGTAGTTCTTTTGAGCTCAAAAGTGACTGCCCTTACCTGAAACGAAGTCTTGCTTGTAGGAAGACACAGTGCCTGGGATTTAACTCCATTTCTGAAGGGAAACACACAACGCAGTTCAAATTAATGGATCACACTCTGCATTAGAGCAAGAACCACGCTCTTGCTTTCTAGATTCTCTAACACAGCAGGAAACCTGAGTGTGCTCAGAAGAAAAGAACAGTGTTTCCTATACAAACAGATCATATCTAGTTCAAGTCTGCTTGAAATTGATACAAAGCAAAGGTCCTCTAACATCGAATGCTTCTCAGTTAAGATGAGAAACGTGTGAGCTTCGTGAATGATGTAGTTCGTTTGAGCTAAAAAGTAACTGCCCTTACCTGGAAGGAATTCTTGCTTGTAGGAAGACTCAGAGCCAGGGATTTAACTCCATTTCTGATGTGAAACACACAACAGAGTTCTCATCCATTGATCACACTCTGCTTTAGAGCAAGAATCACGCTCTAGCTTTCCAGAGTCTCTAAGACAACAGGAAACTTGAGTGTGCTGAGAACAAATGAACGGTGTTTCCTTCACATACGGACCATATCTAGTCCAACTCTGTTTCTGAAACTGATACAATGCACTGGTTCTCTAACATTCAATGCTTGTCAATTTAGACGAGAAACGAGTGTGCTTCGTGAACAATGTAGTTCCTTTGAGCTGAAAAGTGACAGCCCTTACCTGAAACGAAGTCTTGCTTGTAGGAAGACACAGAGCCTGGTGTTTAACTCCATTTCTGAATGGAAACAAATCATAGTTCTCATCGATGGATCACACTCTGCTTTAGAGCCAGAAGCACGCTCTTCCTTTATAGAGTCTCTAATACTGCAGGAAAATTGAGTGTGCTCAGAACAAAAAACGGTGTTTCCTACAAATACGGACCATATCTAGTTCATCTCTGCTTCTGAAACTGAAACAAACCAGAGTTCCTCTAACATCCAATGCTTGTCAGTTTAGTTAAGAAACGTGTGAGCTTCGTGAACGATGTTGTTCGTTTGAGCTGTAAAGTAACAGCCCTTACCTGAAAAGAAGTCTTGCTTGTAGGAAGACACAGAGCCTGGGATTTAACTCCATTTCTGAAGGGAAACACACAGCAGAGTTCTAATCTATGGATCACACTCTGCTTTAGAGCAAGAAGCACGCTCTTTGTTTCTAGATTCTCTAATACAGCAGGAAACGTGAGTGTGCTCAGAAGAAAAGAACGGTGTTTCCTACATATACGGACCATATCTAGGCCAACTCTGCTTCTGAAACTGATACAAAGCATGGTCCTCTAACATCCAATGCTTGGCAGTTAAGATGGGAAACTTGTTAGCTTCGAGAACAATGTAGTTCGTTTGAGCTGAAAAGTGACTGCTCTTACCTGAAACGAAGTCTTGCTTGTAGGAAGACAAAGAGCCTGGGATTTAACTCCATTTCTGAAGGGAAACACACAGCAGAATTCTCATCCATGGATCACACTCTGCTTTAGAGTAAGAAGCCTGCTATTGCGTTCCAGAGTCTCTAAGACAACAGGAAACTTGAGTGTGCTGAGAACAAATGAACGGTGTTTCCTTCACATACGGACCATATCTAGTCCAACTCTGTTTCTGAAACTGATACAATGCACTGGTTCTCTAACATTCAATGCTTGTCAATTTAGACGAGAAACGAGTGTGCTTCGTGAACAATGTAGTTCGTTTGAGCTGAAAAGTGACAGCCCTTACCTGAAACGAAGTCTTGCTTGTAGGAAGACACAGAGCCTGGTGTTTAACTCCATTTCTGAACGGAAACAAATCATAGTTCTCATCGATGCATCACACTCTGCTTTAGAGCCAGAAGCACGCTCTTCCTTTATAGAGTCTCTAATACTGCAGGAAAATTGAGTGTGCTCAGAACAAAAAACGGTGTTTCCTACAAATACGGACCATATCTAGGTCAATTCTGCTTGAAATTGATACAAAGCAAAGGTCCTCTAACATCCAGTGCTTGTCAGTTTAGATGAGAAACATGTGAGCTTCGTGAACGATGTAGTTCATTTGTTCTGTAAAGTAACCGCACTTACCTGAAACGAAGTCTTGCTTGTAGGAAGACTCAGAGCCTGGGATTTAACTCCATTTCTGAAGGGAAACACACAACAGAGTTCTCATCCATTGATCATACTCTGCTTTAGAGCAAGAAGCATGCTCTTGCTTTCTAGATTCTCTAAAACAGCAGGAAAAGTGTGTGTGTGTGCTGAGAACAAAAGATTGGTGTTTCCTACATATACAGACCATATCTAGTCCAACTCTGCTTCTGCAACTGATACAAAGCACTGGTCCTCTAACATCCAATGCTTGGCAGTTAAGATGGGAAACTTGTTAGCTTCATGAACGATGTAGTTCATTTGAGCTGAAAAGTGACTGCCCTTACCTGAAACGAAGTATTGCTTGTAGGAAGACACAGAGCCTGGGATTTAACTCCATTTCTGAAGGGAAACACACAGCAGAATTCTCGTCCATGGATCACACTCTGCTTTAGAGCAAGAAGCACGCTCTTGCTTTCTAGAGACTCTAAGTGATCAGGAAACGTTAGTGTGCTGAGAAAAAAAGAACGGTGTTTCCTACACGTACGGACCATATATAGTCCAACTCTACTTCTGAAACTGATACAAAGCACTGGTTCTCTAACATCCAATTCTTATCAGTTAAGATGAGAATCGTGTGAGCTTCGTGACCGATGTAGTTCGTTTGAGCTGAAAAGTGACTGGCCTTACCTGAAACAATGTCTTGCTTGTAGGAAGACACAGAGCCTGGGATTTAACTCCATTTCTGAAGGGAAACACACAACACAGTTCTCATCCATGGATCACACTCTGTTTTAGAGCAAGAAGCACGCTCTTGCTTTCCAGAGTCTCTAATACACCAGGAAACGTGAGTGTGCTCAGAAGAAAAGAATGGGGTTTCCTACACATACGGACCATATCTAGTTCAACTCTGCTTGAAATTGATACAAAGCAAAGGTCCTCTAAGATCCAATGCTTCTCAGTTAAGATGAGAAACGTCTGTGCTTCGTGAATGATGTAGTTCATTTGAGCTGAAAAGTGACTGCCCTTACTTGAAACGAAGTCTTGCTTGTAGGAAGACACAGAGCCTGGAATTTAACTCCATTTCTGAAGGGAAACACACAGCATAGTTTTCATGTATGGATTACACTCTGCTTTAGAGCAAGAAGCACGCTCTTGCTTTCTAGAGTGTCTAATACAGCAGGAAACTTGAGTGTGCTAAGAAAAAAAGAACGGTGTATCCTACACATACGGACCATATCTAGTTCAACTCTGCTTCTGAAACTGAAAGAAACCACAGGTCCTCTAACATCCAATGCTTGTCAATTTAGACGAGAAATGTCTGAGCTTCATTACCGATGTAGTTCCTTTGAGCTTAAAAGTGACTGCCCTTACCTGAAACGAAGTCTTGCTTGTAGGAAGACAAAGAGCCAGGGATTTAACTCCATTTCTGAAGGGAAACTCACAGCAGAGTTCTCATCCATGGATCACACTCTGCTTTAGAGCAAGAAACACACTCTTGCTTTCTAGATTCTCTAAAACATCAGGAAACGTGTGTGTGTGTGTGTGCTGAGAACAAAAGATCGGTGTTTCCTACATATACAGACCATATCTAGTCCAATTCTGCTTCTACAACTGATACAAAGCACTGGTCCTCTAACATCCAATTCTTATCAGTTAAGATGAGAATCGTGTGAGCTTCGTGACCGATGTAGTTCGTTTGAGCTGAAAAGTGACTGGCCTTACCTGAAACGATGTCTTTCTTGTAGGAAGACACAGAGCTTGGGATTTAACTCCATTTCTGAAGGGAAACCCACATCATAGTTCTCATCCATGGATTACACTCTGCTTTAGAGCAAGAAGCATGCTTTGCTTTCCAGAGTCTCTAATACAGCAGGAAACGTGAGTTTGCTGAGAAAAAAGATCGGTGTTTCCTACACGTACGGACCAAAATAGTCCAACTCTGCTTCTGAAACTGATACAAAGCACTGGCCTTCTAACATCGGATGCTTGTCAGTTAAGATGAGAAACGTGTGAGCTTCATGAACGATGTAGTTCTTTTGAGCTCAAAAGTGACTGCCCTTACCTGAAACGAAGTCTTGCTTGTAGGAAGACACAGTGCCTGGGATTTAACTCCATTTCTGAAGGGAAACACACAACGCAGTTCTCATTAATGGATCACACTCTGCTTTAGAGCAAGAAGCACGCTCTTGCTTTCTAGATTCTCTAACACAGCAGGAAACCTGAGTGTGCTCAGAAGAAAAGAACAGTGTTTCCTATACAAACAGATCATATCTAGTTCAAGTCTGCTTGAAATTGATACAAAGCAAAGGTCCTCTAACATCGAATGCTTCTCAGTTAAGATGAGAAACGTGTGAGCTTCGTGAATGATGTAGTTCGTTTGAGCTAAAAAGTAACTGCCCTTACCTGGAAGGAATTCTTGCTTGTAGGAAGACTCAGAGCCTGGGATTTAACTCCATTTCTGAAGAGAAACACACAGCAGAGTTCTAGTCTATGGATCACACTCTGCTTTAGAGCAAGAAGCACGCTCTTTGTTTCTAGATTCTCTAATACAGCAGGAAACGTGAGTGTGCTCAGAAGAAAAGAACGGTGTTTCCTACATATACGGACCATATCTAGGCCAACTCTGCTTCTGAAACTGATACAAAGCATGGTCCTCTAACATCCAATGCTTGGCAGTTAAGATGGGAAACTTGTTAGCTTCGAGAACAATGTAGTTCGTTTGAGCTGAAAAGTGACTGCTCTTACCTGAAACGAAGTCTTGCTTGTAGGAAGACAAAGACCCTGGGATTTAACTCCATTTCTGAAGGGAAACACACAGCAGAATTCTCATCCATGGATCACACTCTGCTTTAGAGTAAGAAGCCTGCTATTGCGTTCCAGAGTCTCTAAGACAACAGGAAATTTGAGTGTGCTGAGAACAAATGAACGGTGTTTCCTTCACATACGGACCATATCTAGTCCAACTCTGTTTCTGAAACTGATACAATGCACTGGTTCTCTAACATTCAATGCTTGTCAATTTAGACGAGAAACGAGTGTGCTTCGTGAACAATGTAGTTCGTTTGAGCTGAAAAGTGACAGCCCTTACCTGAAACGAAGTCTTGCTTGTAGGAAGACACAGAGCCTGGTGTTTAACTCCATTTCTGAACGGAAACAAATCATAGTTCTCATCGATGCATCACACTCTGCTTTAGAGCCAGAAGCACGCTCTTCCTTTATAGAGTCTCTAATACTGCAGGAAAATTGAGTGTGCTCAGAACAAAAAACGGTGTTTCCTACAAATACGGACCATATCTAGGTCAATTCAGCTTGAAATTGATACAAAGCAAAGGTCCTCTAACATCCAATGCTTGTCAGTTTAGATGAGAAACATGTGAGCTTCGTGAACGATGTAGTTCATTTGTTCTGTAAAGTAACCGCACTTACTTGAAACGAATCTTGCTTGTAGGAAGACTCAGAGCCTGGGATTTAACTCCATTTCTGAAGGGAAACACACAGCAGAGTTCTCATCCATTGATCATACTCTGCTTTAGAGCAAGAAGCATGCTCTTGCTTTCTAGATTCTCTAAAACAGCAGGAAAAGTGTGTGTGTGTGCTGAGAACAAAAGATTGGTGTTTCCTACATATACAGACCATATCTAGTCCAACTCTGCTTCTGCAACTGATACAAAGCACTGGTCCTCTAACATCCAATGCTTGGCAGTTAAGATGGGAAACTTGTTAGCTTCATGAACGATGTAGTTCATTTGAGCTGAAAAGTGACTGCCCTTACCTGAAATGAAGTATTGCTTGTAGGAAGACACAGAGCCTGGGATTTAACTCCATTTCTGAAGGGAAACACACAGCAGAATTCTCGTCCATGGATCACACTCTGCTTTAGAGCAAGAAGCCTGTTCTTGCTTTCCAGAGTCTCTAATACACCAGGAAACGTGAGTGTGCTCAGAAGAAAAGAACGGGGTTTCCTACACATACGGACCATATCTAGTTCAACTCTGCTTGAAATTGATACAAAGCAAAGGTCCTCTAAGATCCAATGCTTCTCAGTTAAGATGAGAAACGTCTGTGCTTCGTGAATGATGTAGTTCATTTGAGCTGAAAAGTGACTGCCCTTACTTGAAACGAAGTCTTGCTTGTAGGAAGACACAGAGCCTGGAATTTAACTCCATTTCTGAAGGGAAACACACAGCATAGTTTTCATGTATGGATTACACTCTGCTTTAGAGCAAGAAGCACGCTCTTGCTTTCTAGAGTGTCTAATACAGCAGGAAACTTGAGTGTGCTAAGAAAAAAAGAACGGTGTATCCTACACATACGGACCATATCTAGTTCAACTCTGCTTCTGAAACTGAAAGAAACCACAGGTCCTCTAACATCCAATGCTTGTCAATTAAGACGAGAAATGTCTGAGCTTCATTACCGATGTAGTTCCTTGAGCTTAAAAGTGACTGCCCTTACCTGAAACGAAGTCTTGCTTGTAGGAAGACAAAGAGCCAGGGATTTAACTCCATTTCTGAAGGGAAACTCACAGCAGAGTTCTCATCCATGGATCACACTCTGCTTTAGAGCAAGAAACACGCTCTTGCTTTCTAGATTCTCTAAAACATCAGGAAACGTGTGTGTGTGTGTGCTGAGAACAAAAGATTGGTGTTTCCTACATATACAGACCATATCTAGTCCAACTCTGCTTCTACAACTGATACAAAGCACTGGTCCTCTAACATCCAATTCTTATCAGTTAAGATGAGAATCGTGTGAGCTTCGTGACCGATGTAGTTCGTTTGAGCTGAAAAGTGACTGGCCTTACCTGAAACGATGTCTTTCTTGTAGGAAGACACAGAGCTTGGGATTTAACTCCATTTCTGAAGGGAAACCCACATCATAGTTCTCATCCATGGATTACACTCTGCTTTAGAGCAAGAAGCATGCTTTGCTTTCCAGAGTCTCTAATACAGCAGGAAACGTGAGTTTGCTGAGAAAAAAGATCGGTGTTTCCTACACGTACGGACCAAAATAGTCCAACTCTGCTTCTGAAACTGATACAAAGCACTGGCCTTCTAACATCGGATGCTTGTCAGTTAAAATGAGAAACGTGTGAGCTTCATGAACGATGTAGTTCTTTTGAGCTCAAAAGTGACTGCCCTTACCTGAAACGAAGTCTTGCTTGTAGGAAGACACAGTGCCTGGGATTTAACTCCATTTCTGAAGGGAAACACACAACGCAGTTCTCATTAATGGATCACACTCTGCTTTAGAGCAAGAAGCACGCTCTTGCTTTCTAGATTCTCTAACACAGCAGGAAACCTGAGTGTGCTCAGAAGAAAAGAACAGTGTTTCCTATACAAACAGATCATATCTAGTTCAAGTCTGCTTGAAATTGATACAAAGCAAAGGTCCTCTAACATCGAATGCTTCTCAGTTAAGATGAGAAACGTGTGAGCTTCGTGAATGATGTAGTTCGTTTGAGCTAAAAAGTAACTGCCCTTACCTGGAAGGAATTCTTGCTTGTAGGAAGACTCAGAGCCTGGGATTTAACTCCATTTCTGAAGGGAAACACACAGCAGAGTTCTAATCTATGGATCACACTCTGCTTTAGAGCAAGAAGCACGCTCTTTGTTTCTAGATTCTCTAATACAGCAGGAAACGTGAGTGTGCTCAGAAGAAAAGAACGGTGTTTCCTACATATACGGACCATATCTAGGCCAACTCTGCTTCTGAAACTGATACAAAGCATGGTCCTCTAACATCCAATGCTTGGCAGTTAAGATGGGAAACTTGTCAGCTTCGAGAACAATGTAGTTCGTTTGAGCTGAAAAGTGACTGCTCTTACCTGAAACGAAGTCTTGCTTGTAGGAAGACAAAGAGCCTGGGATTTAACTCCATTTCTGAAGGGAAACACAAAGCAGAATTCTCATCCATGGATCACACTCTGCTTTAGAGTAAGAAGCCTGCTATTGCGTTCCAGAGTCTCTAAGACAACAGGAAACTTGAGTGTGCTGAGAACAAATGAACGGTGTTTCCTTCACATACGGACCATATCTAGTCCAACTCTGTTTCTGAAACTGATACAATGCACTGGTTCTCTAACATTCAATGCTTGTCAATTTAGACGAGAAACGAGTGTGCTTCGTGAACAATGTAGTTCGTTTGAGCTGAAAAGTGACAGCCCTTACCTGAAACGAAGTCTTGCTTGTAGGAAGACACAGAGCCTGGTGTTTAACTCCATTTCTGAACGGAAACAAATCATAGTTCTCATCGATGCATCACACTCTGCTTTAGAGCCAGAAGCACGCTCTTCCTTTATAGAGTCTCTAATACTGCAGGAAAATTGAGTGTGCTCAGAACAAAAAACGGTGTTTCCTACAAATACGGACCATATCTAGGTCAATTCAGCTTGAAATTGATACAAAGCAAAGGTCCTCTAACATCCAATGCTTGTCAGTTTAGATGAGAAACATGTGAGCTTCGTGAACGATGTAGTTCATTTCTTCTGTAAAGTAACCGCACTTACCTGAAACGAATCTTGCTTGTAGGAAGACTCAGAGCCTGGGATTTAACTCCATTTCTGAAGGGAAACACACAGCAGAGTTCTCATCCATTGATCATACTCTGCTTTAGAGCAAGAAGCATGCTCTTGCTTTCTAGATTCTCTAAAACAGCAGGAAACGTGTGTGTGTGTGCTGAGAACAAAAGATTGGTGTTTCCTACATATACAGACCATATCTAGTCCAACTCTGCTTCTGCAACTGATACAAAGCACTGGTCCTCTAACATCCAATGCTTGGCAGTTAAGATGGGAAACTTGTTAGCTTCATGAACGATGTAGTTCATTTGAGCTGAAAAGTGACTGCCCTTACCTGAAATGAAGTATTGCTTGTAGGAAGACACAGAGCCTGGGATTTAACTCCATTTCTGAAGGGAAACACACAGCAGAATTCTCGTCCATGGATCACACTCTGCTTTAGAGCAAGAAGCCTGTTCTTGCTTTTCAGAGTCTCTAATACAGCAGGAAACATGAGTTTGCTGAGAAAAAAAGAACGGTGTTTCCTACACGTATGGAGCATAGTAGTCCAACTCTGCTTCTGAAACTGATACAAAGCACTGGCCTTCTAACATCCGATGCTTGTCAGTTAAGTTGAGAAACGTGTGAGCTTCATGAACGATGTAGTTCGTTTGAGCTGAAAAGTGACTGCCCTTACCTGAAACGAAGTCTTGCTTGTAGGAAGACAAAGAGCCAGGGATTTAACTCCATTTCTGAAGGGAAACTCACAGCAGAGTTCTCATCCATGGATCACACTCTGCTTTAGAGCAAGAAACACGCTCTTGCTTTCTAGATTCTCTAAAACATCAGGAAACATGTGTGTGTGTGTGCTGAGAACAAAAGATCGGTGTTTCCTACATATACAGACCATATCTAGTCCAATTCTGCTTCTACAACTGATACAAAGCACTGGTCCTCTAACATCCAATTCTTATCAGTTAAGATGAGAATCGTGTGAGCTTCGTGACCGATGTAGTTCGTTTGAGCTGAAAAGTGACTGGCCTTACCTGAAACGATGTCTTTCTTGTAGGAAGACACAGAGCTTGGGATTTAACTCCATTTCTGAAGGGAAACCCACATCATAGTTCTCATCCATGGATTACACTCTGCTTTAGAGCAAGAAGCATGCTTTGCTTTCCAGAGTCTCTAATACAGCAGGAAACGTGAGTTTGCTGAGAAAAAAGATCGGTGTTTCCTACACGTACGGACCAAAATAGTCCAACTCTGCTTCTGAAACTGATACAAAGCACTGGCCTTCTAACATCGGATGCTTGTCAGTTAAGATGAGAAACGTGTGAGCTTCATGAACGATGTAGTTCTTTTGAGCTCAAAAGTGACTGCCCTTACCTGAAACGAAGTCTTGCTTGTAGGAAGACACAGTGCCTGGGATTTAACTCCATTTCTGAAGGGAAACACACAACGCAGTTCAAATTAATGGATCACACTCTGCATTAGAGCAAGAACCACGCTCTTGCTTTCTAGATTCTCTAACACAGCAGGAAACCTGAGTGTGCTCAGAAGAAAAGAACAGTGTTTCCTATACAAACAGATCATATCTAGTTCAAGTCTGCTTGAAATTGATACAAAGCAAAGGTCCTCTAACATCGAATGCTTCTCAGTTAAGATGAGAAACGTGTGAGCTTCGTGAATGATGTAGTTCGTTTGAGCTAAAAAGTAACTGCCCTTACCTGGAAGGAATTCTTGCTTGTAGGAAGACTCAGAGCCAGGGATTTAACTCCATTTCTGATGTGAAACACACAACAGAGTTCTCATCCATTGATCACACTCTGCTTTAGAGCAAGAATCACGCTCTAGCTTTCCAGAGTCTCTAAGACAACAGGAAACTTGAGTGTGCTGAGAACAAATGAACGGTGTTTCCTTCACATACGGACCATATCTAGTCCAACTCTGTTTCTGAAACTGATACAATGCACTGGTTCTCTAACATTCAATGCTTGTCAATTTAGACGAGAAACGAGTGTGCTTCGTGAACAATGTAGTTCCTTTGAGCTGAAAAGTGACAGCCCTTACCTGAAACGAAGTCTTGCTTGTAGGAAGACACAGAGCCTGGTGTTTAACTCCATTTCTGAATGGAAACAAATCATAGTTCTCATCGATGGATCACACTCTGCTTTAGAGCCAGAAGCACGCTCTTCCTTTATAGAGTCTCTAATACTGCAGGAAAATTGAGTGTGCTCAGAACAAAAAACGGTGTTTCCTACAAATACGGACCATATCTAGTTCATCTCTGCTTCTGAAACTGAAACAAACCAGAGTTCCTCTAACATCCAATGCTTGTCAGTTTAGTTAAGAAACGTGTGAGCTTCGTGAACGATGTTGTTCGTTTGAGCTGTAAAGTAACAGCCCTTACCTGAAAAGAAGTCTTGCTTGTAGGAAGACACAGAGCCTGGGATTTAACTCCATTTCTGAAGGGAAACACACAGCAGAGTTCTAATCTATGGATCACACTCTGCTTTAGAGCAAGAAGCACGCTCTTTGTTTCTAGATTCTCTAATACAGCAGGAAACGTGAGTGTGCTCAGAAGAAAAGAACGGTGTTTCCTACATATACGGACCATATCTAGGCCAACTCTGCTTCTGAAACTGATACAAAGCATGGTCCTCTAACATCCAATGCTTGGCAGTTAAGATGGGAAACTTGTTAGCTTCGAGAACAATGTAGTTCGTTTGAGCTGAAAAGTGACTGCTCTTACCTGAAACGAAGTCTTGCTTGTAGGAAGACAAAGAGCCTGGGATTTAACTCCATTTCTGAAGGGAAACACACAGCAGAATTCTCATCCATGGATCACACTCTGCTTTAGAGTAAGAAGCCTGCTATTGCGTTCCAGAGTCTCTAAGACAACAGGAAACTTGAGTGTGCTGAGAACAAATGAACGGTGTTTCCTTCACATACGGACCATATCTAGTCCAACTCTGTTTCTGAAACTGATACAATGCACTGGTTCTCTAACATTCAATGCTTGTCAATTTAGACGAGAAACGAGTGTGCTTCGTGAACAATGTAGTTCGTTTGAGCTGAAAAGTGACAGCCCTTACCTGAAACGAAGTCTTGCTTGTAGGAAGACACAGAGCCTGGTGTTTAACTCCATTTCTGAACGGAAACAAATCATAGTTCTCATCGATGCATCACACTCTGCTTTAGAGCCAGAAGCACGCTCTTCCTTTATAGAGTCTCTAATACTGCAGGAAAATTGAGTGTGCTCAGAACAAAAAACGGTGTTTCCTACAAATACGGACCATATCTAGGTCAATTCTGCTTGAAATTGATACAAAGCAAAGGTCCTCTAACATCCAGTGCTTGTCAGTTTAGATGAGAAACATGTGAGCTTCGTGAACGATGTAGTTCATTTGTTCTCTAAAGTAACCGCACTTACCTGAAACGAAGTCTTGCTTGTAGGAAGACTCAGAGCCTGGGATTTAACTCCATTTCTGAAGGGAAACACACAACAGAGTTCTCATCCATTGATCATACTCTGCTTTAGAGCAAGAAGCATGCTCTTGCTTTCTAGATTCTCTAAAACAGCAGGAAAAGTGTGTGTGTGTGCTGAGAACAAAAGATTGGTGTTTCCTACATATACAGACCATATCTAGTCCAACTCTGCTTCTGCAACTGATACAAAGCACTGGTCCTCTAACATCCAATGCTTGGCAGTTAAGATGGGAAACTTGTTAGCTTCATGAACGATGTAGTTCATTTGAGCTGAAAAGTGACTGCCCTTACCTGAAACGAAGTATTGCTTGTAGGAAGACACAGAGCCTGGGATTTAACTCCATTTCTGAAGGGAAACACACAGCAGAATTCTCGTCCATGGATCACACTCTGCTTTAGAGCAAGAAGCACGCTCTTGCTTTCTAGAGACTCTAAGTGATCAGGAAACGTTAGTGTGCTGAGAAAAAAAGAACGGTGTTTCCTACACGTACGGACCATATATAGTCCAACTCTACTTCTGAAACTGATACAAAGCACTGGTTCTCTAACATCCAATTCTTATCAGTTAAGATGAGAATCGTGTGAGCTTCGTGACCGATGTAGTTCGTTTGAGCTGAAAAGTGACTGGCCTTACCTGAAACAATGTCTTTCTTGTAGGAAGACACAGAGCTTGGGATTTAACTCCATTTCAGAAGGGAAACCCACATCATAGTTCTCATCCATGGATTACACTCTGCTTTAGAGCAAGAAGCATGCTTTGCTTTCCAGAGTCTCTAATACAGCAGGAAACGTGAGTTTGCTGAGAAAAAAGATCGGTGTTTCCTACACGTACGGACCAAAATAGTCCAACTCTGCTTCTGAAACTGATACAAAGCACTGGCCTTCTAACATCGGATGCTTGTCAGTTAAGATGAGAAACGTGTGAGCTTCATGAACGATGTAGTTCATTTGAGCTCAAAAGTGACTGCCCTTACCTGAAACGAAGTCTTGCTTGTAGGAAGACACAGAGAATGGTGTTTAACTCCATTTCTGAACGGAAACAAATCATAGTTCTCATCGATGGATCACACTCTGCTTTAGAGCCAGAAGCACGCTCTTCCTTTATAGAGTCTCTAATACTGCAGGAAAATTGAGTGTGCTCAGAACAAAAAACGGTGTTTCCTACAAATACGGACCATATCTAGGTCAATTCTGCTTGAAATTGATACAAAGCAAAGGTCCTCTAACATCCAGTGCTTGTCAGTTTAGATGAGAAACATGTGAGCTTCGTGAACGATGTAGTTCATTTGTTCTCTAAAGTAACCGCACTTACCTGAAACGAAGTCTTGCTTGTAGGAAGACTCAGAGCCTGGGATTTAACTCCATTTCTGAAGGGAAACACACAGCAGAGTTCTCATCCATTGATCATACTCTGCTTTAGAGCAAGAAGCATGCTCTTGCTTTCTAGATTCTCTAAAACAGCAGGAAACGTGTGTGTATGTGCTGAGAACAAAAGATTGGTGTTTCCTACATATACAGACCATATCTAGTCCAACTCTGCTTCTGCAACTGATACAAAGCACTGGTCCTCTAACATCCAATGCTTGGCAGTTAAGATGGGAAACTTGTTAGCTTCATGAACGATGTTGTTCATTTGAGCTGAAAAGTGACTGCCCTTACCTGAAACGAAGTATTGCATGTAGGAAGACACAGAGCCTGGGATTTAACTCCATTTCTGAAGGGAAACACACAGCAGAATTCTCGTCCATGGATCACACTCT
This sequence comes from Onychomys leucogaster, assembly GCA_949786385.1. Taxonomy (NCBI): domain Eukaryota; kingdom Metazoa; phylum Chordata; class Mammalia; order Rodentia; family Cricetidae; genus Onychomys; species Onychomys leucogaster. The sequence goes on from CATKUP010000063.1 coordinate 1,888,073, forward strand.
GCTTTAGAGCAAGAAGCACGCTCTTGCTTTCTAGAGACTCTAAGTGATCAGGAAACGTGAGTGTGTTGAGAACAAAAGAACGGTGTATCCTACACATACGGACCATATATAGTCCAACTCTACTTCTGAAACTGATACAAAGCACTGGTTCTCTAACATTCAATGCTTGTCAGTTAAGATGAGAAACGTGTGAGCTTCGTGAACGATGTAGTTCGTTTGAGCTGAAAAGTGACTGCCCTTACCTGAAAGGAAGTCTTGCTTGTAAGAAGACACAGAGCCTGGGATTTAGCTCCATTTCTGAAGTGAAACACACAACAGATTTCTCATCCATTGACAACATTCTGCTTTAGAGCAAGAAGCACGCTCTTGCTTTCCAGAGTCTCTAAGACAGCAGGAAACTTGAGTGTGCTGAGGACAAATGAACGGTGTTTCCTAAACATAGGGTCCGTATCTAGTCCAACTCTGCTTCTGAAACTGATACAAAGCACTGGTTCTCTAACATTCAATGCTTGTCAGTTAAGATGAGAAACGTGTGAGCTTAGTGAATGATGTAGTTCGTTTGAGCTGAAAAGTGACTGCCCTTACTTGAAACGAAGTCTTGCTTGTAGGAAGACACAGAGCCTGGAATTTAACTCCATTTCTGAAGGGAAACACACAGCATAGTTTTCATGTATGGATTACACTCTGCTTTAGAGCAAGAAGCACGCTCTTGCTTTCTAGAGTGTCTAATACAGCAGGAAACTTGAGTGTGCTAAGAAAAAAAGAACGGTGTATCCTACACATACGGACCATATCTAGTTCAACTCTGCTTCTGAAACTGAAAGAAACCACAGGTCCTCTAACATCCAATGCTTGTCAATTAAGACGAGAAATGTCTGAGCTTCATTACCGATTTAGTTCCTTGAGCTTAAAAGTGACTGCCCTTACCTGAAACGAAGTCTTGCTTGTAGGAAGACAAAGAGCCAGGGATTTAACTCCATTTCTGAAGGGAAACTCACAGCAGAGTTCTCATCCATGGATCACACTCTGCTTTAGAGCAAGAAACACGCTCTTGCTTTCTAGATTCTCTAAAACATCAGGAAACGTGTGTGTGTGTGTGCTGAGAACAAAAGATTGGTGTTTCCTACATATACAGACCATATCTAGTCCAACTCTGCTTCTACAACTGATACAAAGCACTGGTCCTCTAACATCCAATTCTTATCAGTTAAGATGAGAATCGTGTGAGCTTCGTGACCGATGTAGTTCGTTTGAGCTGAAAAGTGACTGGCCTTACCTGAAACGATGTCTTTCTTGTAGGAAGACACAGAGCTTGGGATTTAACTCCATTTCTGAAGGGAAACCCACATCATAGTTCTCATCCATGGATTACACTCTGCTTTAGAGCAAGAAGCATGCTTTGCTTTCCAGAGTCTCTAATACAGCAGGAAACGTGAGTTTGCTGAGAAAAAAGATCGGTGTTTCCTACACGTACGGACCAAAATAGTCCAACTCTGCTTCTGAAACTGATACAAAGCACTGGCCTTCTAACATCGGATGCTTGTCAGTTAAGATGAGAAACGTGTGAGCTTCATGAACGATGTAGTTCTTTTGAGCTCAAAAGTGACTGCCCTTACCTGAAACGAAGTCTTGCTTGTAGGAAGACACAGTGCCTGGGATTTAACTCCATTTCTGAAGGGAAACACACAACGCAGTTCAAATTAATGGATCACACTCTGCATTAGAGCAAGAACCACGCTCTTGCTTTCTAGATTCTCTAACACAGCAGGAAACCTGAGTGTGCTCAGAAGAAAAGAACAGTGTTTCCTATACAAACAGATCATATCTAGTTCAAGTCTGCTTGAAATTGATACAAAGCAAAGGTCCTCTAACATCGAATGCTTCTCAGTTAAGATGAGAAACGTGTGAGCTTCGTGAATGATGTAGTTCGTTTGAGCTAAAAAGTAACTGCCCTTACCTGGAAGGAATTCTTGCTTGTAGGAAGACTCAGAGCCAGGGATTTAACTCCATTTCTGATGTGAAACACACAACAGAGTTCTCATCCATTGATCACACTCTGCTTTAGAGCAAGAATCACGCTCTAGCTTTCCAGAGTCTCTAAGACAACAGGAAACTTGAGTGTGCTGAGAACAAATGAACGGTGTTTCCTTCACATACGGACCATATCTAGTCCAACTCTGTTTCTGAAACTGATACAATGCACTGGTTCTCTAACATTCAATGCTTGTCAATTTAGACGAGAAACGAGTGTGCTTCGTGAACAATGTAGTTCCTTTGAGCTGAAAAGTGACAGCCCTTACCTGAAACGAAGTCTTGCTTGTAGGAAGACACAGAGCCTGGTGTTTAACTCCATTTCTGAATGGAAACAAATCATAGTTCTCATCGATGGATCACACTCTGCTTTAGAGCCAGAAGCACGCTCTTCCTTTATAGAGTCTCTAATACTGCAGGAAAATTGAGTGTGCTCAGAACAAAAAACGGTGTTTCCTACAAATACGGACCATATCTAGTTCATCTCTGCTTCTGAAACTGAAACAAACCAGAGTTCCTCTAACATCCAATGCTTGTCAGTTTAGTTAAGAAACGTGTGAGCTTCGTGAACGATGTTGTTCGTTTGAGCTGTAAAGTAACAGCCCTTACCTGAAAAGAAGTCTTGCTTGTAGGAAGACACAGAGCCTGGGATTTAACTCCATTTCTGAAGGGAAACACACAGCAGAGTTCTAATCTATGGATCACACTCTGCTTTAGAGCAAGAAGCACGCTCTTTGTTTCTAGATTCTCTAATACAGCAGGAAACGTGAGTGTGCTCAGAAGAAAAGAACGGTGTTTCCTACATATACGGACCATATCTAGGCCAACTCTGCTTCTGAAACTGATACAAAGCATGGTCCTCTAACATCCAATGCTTGGCAGTTAAGATGGGAAACTTGTTAGCTTCGAGAACAATGTAGTTCGTTTGAGCTGAAAAGTGACTGCTCTTACCTGAAACGAAGTCTTGCTTGTAGGAAGACAAAGAGCCTGGGATTTAACTCCATTTCTGAAGGGAAACACACAGCAGAATTCTCATCCATGGATCACACTCTGCTTTAGAGTAAGAAGCCTGCTATTGCGTTCCAGAGTCTCTAAGACAACAGGAAACTTGAGTGTGCTGAGAACAAATGAACGGTGTTTCCTTCACATACGGACCATATCTAGTCCAACTCTGTTTCTGAAACTGATACAATGCACTGGTTCTCTAACATTCAATGCTTGTCAATTTAGACGAGAAACGAGTGTGCTTCGTGAACAATGTAGTTCGTTTGAGCTGAAAAGTGACAGCCCTTACCTGAAACGAAGTCTTGCTTGTAGGAAGACACAGAGCCTGGTGTTTAACTCCATTTCTGAACGGAAACAAATCATAGTTCTCATCGATGCATCACACTCTGCTTTAGAGCCAGAAGCACGCTCTTCCTTTATAGAGTCTCTAATACTGCAGGAAAATTGAGTGTGCTCAGAACAAAAAACGGTGTTTCCTACAAATACGGACCATATCTAGGTCAATTCTGCTTGAAATTGATACAAAGCAAAGGTCCTCTAACATCCAGTGCTTGTCAGTTTAGATGAGAAACATGTGAGCTTCGTGAACGATGTAGTTCATTTGTTCTCTAAAGTAACCGCACTTACCTGAAACGAAGTCTTGCTTGTAGGAAGACTCAGAGCCTGGGATTTAACTCCATTTCTGAAGGGAAACACACAACAGAGTTCTCATCCATTGATCATACTCTGCTTTAGAGCAAGAAGCATGCTCTTGCTTTCTAGATTCTCTAAAACAGCAGGAAAAGTGTGTGTGTGTGCTGAGAACAAAAGATTGGTGTTTCCTACATATACAGACCATATCTAGTCCAACTCTGCTTCTGCAACTGATACAAAGCACTGGTCCTCTAACATCCAATGCTTGGCAGTTAAGATGGGAAACTTGTTAGCTTCATGAACGATGTAGTTCATTTGAGCTGAAAAGTGACTGCCCTTACCTGAAACGAAGTATTGCTTGTAGGAAGACACAGAGCCTGGGATTTAACTCCATTTCTGAAGGGAAACACACAGCAGAATTCTCGTCCATGGATCACACTCTGCTTTAGAGCAAGAAGCACGCTCTTGCTTTCTAGAGACTCTAAGTGATCAGGAAACGTTAGTGTGCTGAGAAAAAAAGAACGGTGTTTCCTACACGTACGGACCATATATAGTCCAACTCTACTTCTGAAACTGATACAAAGCACTGGTTCTCTAACATCCAATTCTTATCAGTTAAGATGAGAATCGTGTGAGCTTCGTGACCGATGTAGTTCGTTTGAGCTGAAAAGTGACTGGCCTTACCTGAAACAATGTCTTTCTTGTAGGAAGACACAGAGCTTGGGATTTAACTCCATTTCAGAAGGGAAACCCACATCATAGTTCTCATCCATGGATTACACTCTGCTTTAGAGCAAGAAGCATGCTTTGCTTTCCAGAGTCTCTAATACAGCAGGAAACGTGAGTTTGCTGAGAAAAAAGATCGGTGTTTCCTACACGTACGGACCAAAATAGTCCAACTCTGCTTCTGAAACTGATACAAAGCACTGGCCTTCTAACATCGGATGCTTGTCAGTTAAGATGAGAAACGTGTGAGCTTCATGAACGATGTAGTTCATTTGAGCTCAAAAGTGACTGCCCTTACCTGAAACGAAGTCTTGCTTGTAGGAAGACACAGAGAATGGTGTTTAACTCCATTTCTGAACGGAAACAAATCATAGTTCTCATCGATGGATCACACTCTGCTTTAGAGCCAGAAGCACGCTCTTCCTTTATAGAGTCTCTAATACTGCAGGAAAATTGAGTGTGCTCAGAACAAAAAACGGTGTTTCCTACAAATACGGACCATATCTAGGTCAATTCTGCTTGAAATTGATACAAAGCAAAGGTCCTCTAACATCCAGTGCTTGTCAGTTTAGATGAGAAACATGTGAGCTTCGTGAACGATGTAGTTCATTTGTTCTCTAAAGTAACCGCACTTACCTGAAACGAAGTCTTGCTTGTAGGAAGACTCAGAGCCTGGGATTTAACTCCATTTCTGAAGGGAAACACACAGCAGAGTTCTCATCCATTGATCATACTCTGCTTTAGAGCAAGAAGCATGCTCTTGCTTTCTAGATTCTCTAAAACAGCAGGAAACGTGTGTGTATGTGCTGAGAACAAAAGATTGGTGTTTCCTACATATACAGACCATATCTAGTCCAACTCTGCTTCTGCAACTGATACAAAGCACTGGTCCTCTAACATCCAATGCTTGGCAGTTAAGATGGGAAACTTGTTAGCTTCATGAACGATGTTGTTCATTTGAGCTGAAAAGTGACTGCCCTTACCTGAAACGAAGTATTGCATGTAGGAAGACACAGAGCCTGGGATTTAACTCCATTTCTGAAGGGAAACACACAGCAGAATTCTCGTCCATGGATCACACTCTGCTTTAGAGCAAGAAGCACGCTCTTGCTTTCTAGAGACTCTAAGTGATCAGGAAACGTGAGTGTGTTGAGAACAAAAGAACGGTGTATCCTACACATACGGACCATATATAGTCCAACTCTACTTCTGAAACTGATACAAAGCACTGGTTCTCTAACATTCAATGCTTGTCAGTTAAGATGAGAAACGTGTGAGCTTCGTGAACGATGTAGTTCGTTTGAGCTGAAAAGTGACTGCCCTTACCTGAAAGGAAGTCTTGCTTGTAAGAAGACACAGAGCCTGGGATTTAGCTCCATTTCTGAAGTGAAACACACAACAGATTTCTCATCCATTGACAACATTCTGCTTTAGAGCAAGAAGCACGCTCTTGCTTTCCAGAGTCTCTAAGACAGCAGGAAACTTGAGTGTGCTGAGGACAAATGAACGGTGTTTCCTAAACATAGGGTCCGTATCTAGTCCAACTCTGCTTCTGAAACTGATACAAAGCACTGGTTCTCTAACATTCAATGCTTGTCAGTTAAGATGAGAAACGTGTGAGCTTAGTGAATGATGTAGTTCGTTTGAGCTGAAAAGTGACTGCCCTTACTTGAAACGAAGTCTTGCTTGTAGGAAGACACAGAGCCTGGAATTTAACTCCATTTCTGAAGGGAAACACACAGCATAGTTTTCATGTATGGATTACACTCTGCTTTAGAGCAAGAAGCACGCTCTTGCTTTCTAGAGTGTCTAATACAGCAGGAAACTTGAGTGTGCTAAGAAAAAAAGAACGGTGTATCCTACACATACGGACCATATCTAGTTCAACTCTGCTTCTGAAACTGAAAGAAACCACAGGTCCTCTAACATCCAATGCTTGTCAATTAAGACGAGAAATGTCTGAGCTTCATTACCGATGTAGTTCCTTGAGCTTAAAAGTGACTGCCCTTACCTGAAACGAAGTCTTGCTTGTAGGAAGACAAAGAGCCAGGGATTTAACTCCATTTCTGAAGGGAAACTCACAGCAGAGTTCTCATCCATGGATCACACTCTGCTTTAGAGCAAGAAACACGCTCTTGCTTTCTAGATTCTCTAAAACATCAGGAAACGTGTGTGTGTGTGTGCTGAGAACAAAAGATTGGTGTTTCCTACATATACAGACCATATCTAGTCCAACTCTGCTTCTACAACTGATACAAAGCACTGGTCCTCTAACATCCAATTCTTATCAGTTAAGATGAGAATCGTGTGAGCTTCGTGACCGATGTAGTTCGTTTGAGCTGAAAAGTGACTGGCCTTACCTGAAACGATGTCTTTCTTGTAGGAAGACACAGAGCTTGGGATTTAACTCCATTTCTGAAGGGAAACCCACATCATAGTTCTCATCCATGGATTACACTCTGCTTTAGAGCAAGAAGCATGCTTTGCTTTCCAGAGTCTCTAATACAGCAGGAAACGTGAGTTTGCTGAGAAAAAAGATCGGTGTTTCCTACACGTACGGACCAAAATAGTCCAACTCTGCTTCTGAAACTGATACAAAGCACTGGCCTTCTAACATCGGATGCTTGTCAGTTAAAATGAGAAACGTGTGAGCTTCATGAACGATGTAGTTCTTTTGAGCTCAAAAGTGACTGCCCTTACCTGAAACGAAGTCTTGCTTGTAGGAAGACACAGTGCCTGGGATTTAACTCCATTTCTGAAGGGAAACACACAACGCAGTTCTCATTAATGGATCACACTCTGCTTTAGAGCAAGAAGCACGCTCTTGCTTTCTAGATTCTCTAACACAGCAGGAAACCTGAGTGTGCTCAGAAGAAAAGAACAGTGTTTCCTATACAAACAGATCATATCTAGTTCAAGTCTGCTTGAAATTGATACAAAGCAAAGGTCCTCTAACATCGAATGCTTCTCAGTTAAGATGAGAAACGTGTGAGCTTCGTGAATGATGTAGTTCGTTTGAGCTAAAAAGTAACTGCCCTTACCTGGAAGGAATTCTTGCTTGTAGGAAGACTCAGAGCCTGGGATTTAACTCCATTTCTGAAGGGAAACACACAGCAGAGTTCTAATCTATGGATCACACTCTGCTTTAGAGCAAGAAGCACGCTCTTTGTTTCTAGATTCTCTAATAAAGCAGGAAACGTGAGTGTGCTCAGAAGAAAAGAACGGTGTTTCCTACATATACGGACCATATCTAGGCCAACTCTGCTTCTGAAACTGATACAAAGCATGGTCCTCTAACATCCAATGCTTGGCAGTTAAGATGGGAAACTTGTCAGCTTCGAGAACAATGTAGTTCGTTTGAGCTGAAAAGTGACTGCTCTTACCTGAAACGAAGTCTTGCTTGTAGGAAGACAAAGAGCCTGGGATTTAACTCCATTTCTGAAGGGAAACACACAGCAGAATTCTCATCCATGGATCACACTCTGCTTTAGAGTAAGAAGCCTGCTATTGCGTTCCAGAGTCTCTAAGACAACAGGAAACTTGAGTGTGCTGAGAACAAATGAACGGTGTTTCCTTCACATACGGACCATATCTAGTCCAACTCTGTTTCTGAAACTGATACAATGCACTGGTTCTCTAACATTCAATGCTTGTCAATTTAGACGAGAAACGAGTGTGCTTCGTGAACAATGTAGTTCGTTTGAGCTGAAAAGTGACAGCCCTTACCTGAAACGAAGTCTTGCTTGTAGGAAGACACAGAGCCTGGTGTTTAACTCCATTTCTGAACGGAAACAAATCATAGTTCTCATCGATGCATCACACTCTGCTTTAGAGCCAGAAGCACGCTCTTCCTTTATAGAGTCTCTAATACTGCAGGAAAATTGAGTGTGCTCAGAACAAAAAACGGTGTTTCCTACAAATACGGACCATATCTAGGTCAATTCTGCTTGAAATTGATACAAAGCAAAGGTCCTCTAACATCCAATGCTTGTCAGTTTAGATGAGAAACATGTGAGCTTCGTGAACGATGTAGTTCATTTCTTCTGTAAAGTAACCGCACTTACCTGAAACGAATCTTGCTTGTAGGAAGACTCAGAGCCTGGGATTTAACTCCATTTCTGAAGGGAAACACACAGCAGAGTTCTCATCCATTGATCATACTCTGCTTTAGAGCAAGAAGCATGCTCTTGCTTTCTAGATTCTCTAAAACAGCAGGAAACGTGTGTGTGTGTGCTGAGAACAAAAGATTGGTGTTTCCTACATATACAGACCATATCTAGTCCAACTCTGCTTCTGCAACTGATACAAAGCACTGGTCCTCTAACATCCAATGCTTGGCAGTTAAGATGGGAAACTTGTTAGCTTCATGAACGATGTAGTTCATTTGAGCTGAAAAGTGACTGCCCTTACCTGAAATGAAGTATTGCTTGTAGGAAGACACAGAGCCTGGGATTTAACTCCATTTCTGAAGGGAAACACACAGCAGAATTCTCGTCCATGGATCACACTCTGCTTTAGAGCAAGAAGCCTGTTCTTGCTTTTCAGAGTCTCTAATACAGCAGGAAACATGAGTTTGCTGAGAAAAAAAGAACGGTGTTTCCTACACGTACGGAGCATAGTAGTCCAACTCTGCTTCTGAAACTGATACAAAGCACTGGCCTTCTAACATCCGATGCTTGTCAGTTAAGTTGAGAAACGTGTGAGCTTCATGAACGATGTAGTTCGTTTGAGCTGAAAAGTAACTGCCCTTAACTGAAACGATGTCTTGCTTTTAGGAAGACACAGAGCCTGGGATTTAACTCCATTTCTGAAGGGAAACACACAACACAGTTCTCATCCATGGATCACACTCTGTTTTAGAGCAAGAAGCACGCTCTTGCTTTCCAGAGTCTCTAATACACCAGGAAACGTGAGTGTGCTCAGAAGAAAAGAACGGGGTTTCCTACACATACGGACCATATCTAGTTTAACTCTGCTTGAAATTGATACAAAGCAAAGGTCCTCTAAGATCCAATGCTTCTCAGTTAAGATGAGAAACGTCTGTGCTTCGTGAATGATGTAGTTCATTTGAGCTGAAAAGTGACTGCCCTTACTTGAAACGAAGTCTTGCTTGTAGGAAGACACAGAGCCTGGAATTTAACTCCATTTCTGAAGGGAAACACACAGCATAGTTTTCATGTATGGATTACACTCTGCTTTAGAGCAAGAAGCACGCTCTTGCTTTCTAGAGTGTCTAATACAGCAGGAAACTTGAGTGTGCTAAGAAAAAAAGAACGGTGTATCCTACACATACGGACCATATCTAGTTCAACTCTGCTTCTGAAACTGAAAGAAACCACAGGTCCTCTAACATCCAATGCTTGTCAATTTAGACGAGAAATGTCTGAGCTTCATTACCGATGTAGTTCCTTTGAGCTTAAAAGTGACTGCCCTTACCTGAAACGAAGTCTTGCTTGTAGGAAGACAAAGAGCCAGGGATTTAACTCCATTTCTGAAGGGAAACTCACAGCAGAGTTCTCATCCATGGATCACACTCTGCTTTAGAGCAAGAAACACGCTCTTGCTTTCTAGATTCTCTAAAACATCAGGAAACATGTGTGTGTGTGTGCTGAGAACAAAAGATCGGTGTTTCCTACATATACAGACCATATCTAGTCCAATTCTGCTTCTACAACTGATACAAAGCACTGGTCCTCTAACATCCAATTCTTATCAGTTAAGATGAGAATCGTGTGAGCTTCGTGACCGATGTAGTTCGTTTGAGCTGAAAAGTGACTGGCCTTACCTGAAACGATGTCTTTCTTGTAGGAAGACACAGAGCTTGGAATTTAACTCCATTTCTGAAGGGAAACCCACATCATAGTTCTCATCCATGGATTACACTCTGCTTTAGAGCAAGAAGCATGCTTTGCTTTCCAGAGTCTCTAATACAGCAGGAAACGTGAGTTTGCTGAGAAAAAAGATCGGTGTTTCCTACACGTGCGGACCAAAATAGTCCAACTCTGCTTCTGAAACTGATACAAAGCACTGGCCTTCTAACATCGGATGCTTGTCAGTTAAAATGAGAAACGTGTGAGCTTCATGAACGATGTAGTTCTTTTGAGCTCAAAAGTGACTGCCCTTACCTGAAACGAAGTCTTGCTTGTAGGAAGACACAGTGCCTGGGATTTAACTCCATTTCTGAAGGGAAACACACAACGCAGTTCTCATTAATGGATCACACTCTGCTTTAGAGCAAGAAGTCGCTCTTGCTTTCTAGATTCTCTAACACAGCAGGAAACCTGAGTGTGCTCAGAAGAAAAGAACAGTGTTTCCTATACAAACAGATCATATCTAGTTCAAGTCTGCTTGAAATTGATACAAAGCAAAGGTCCTCTAACATCGAATGCTTCTCAGTTAAGATGAGAAACGTGTGAGCTTCGTGAATGATGTAGTTCCTTTGAGCTAAAAAGTAACTGCCCTTACCTGGAAGGAATTCTTGCTTGTAGGAAGACTCAGAGCCTGGGATTTAACTCCATTTCTGAAGGGAAACACACAGCAGAGTTCTAATCTATGGATCACACTCTGCTTTAGAGCAAGAAGCACGCTCTTTGTTTCTAGATTCTCTAATAAAGCAGGAAACGTGAGTGTGCTCAGAAGAAAAGAACGGTGTTTCCTACATATACGGACCATATCTAGGCCAACTCTGCTTCTGAAACTGATACAAAGCATGGTCCTCTAACATCCAATGCTTGGCAGTTAAGATGGGAAACTTGTCAGCTTCGAGAACAATGTAGTTCGTTTGAGCTGAAAAGTGACTGCTCTTACCTGAAACGAAGTCTTGCTTGTAGGAAGACAAAGAGCCTGGGATTTAACTCCATTTCTGAAGGGAAACACACAGCAGAATTCTCATCCATGGATCACACTCTGCTTTAGAGTAAGAAGCCTGCTATTGCGTTCCAGAGTCTCTAAGACAACAGGAAACTTGAGTGTGCTGAGAACAAATGAACGGTGTTTCCTTCACATACGGACCATATCTAGTCCAACTCTGTTTCTGAAACTGATACAATGCACTGGTTCTCTAACATTCAATGCTTGTCAATTTAGACGAGAAACGAGTGTGCTTCGTGAACAATGTAGTTCGTTTGAGCTGAAAAGTGACAGCCCTTACCTGAAACGAAGTCTTGCTTGTAGGAAGACACAGAGCCTGGTGTTTAACTCCATTTCTGAACGGAAACAAATCATAGTTCTCATCGATGCATCACACTCTGCTTTAGAGCCAGAAGCACGCTCTTCCTTTATAGAGTCTCTAATACTGCAGGAAAATTGAGTGTGCTCAGAACAAAAAACGGTGTTTCCTACAAATACGGACCATATCTAGGTCAATTCTGCTTGAAATTGATACAAAGCAAAGGTCCTCTAACATCCAATGCTTGTCAGTTTAGATGAGAAACATGTGAGCTTCGTGAACGATGTAGTTCATTTCTTCTGTAAAGTAACCGCACTTACCTGAAACGAATCTTGCTTGTAGGAAGACTCAGAGCCTGGGATTTAACTCCATTTCTGAAGGGAAACACACAGCAGAGTTCTCATCCATTGATCATACTCTGCTTTAGAGCAAGAAGCATGCTCTTGCTTTCTAGATTCTCTAAAACAGCAGGAAACGTGTGTGTGTGTGCTGAGAACAAAAGATTGGTGTTTCCTACATATACAGACCATATCTAGTCCAACTCTGCTTCTGCAACTGATACAAAGCACTGGTCCTCTAACATCCAATGCTTGGCAGTTAAGATGGGAAACTTGTTAGCTTCATGAACGATGTAGTTCATTTGAGCTGAAAAGTGACTGCCCTTACCTGAAATGAAGTATTGCTTGTAGGAAGACACAGAGCCTGGGATTTAACTCCATTTCTGAAGGGAAACACACAGCAGAATTCTCGTCCATGGATCACACTCTGCTTTAGAGCAAGAAGCCTGTTCTTGCTTTTCAGAGTCTCTAATACAGCAGGAAACATGAGTTTGCTGAGAAAAAAAGAACGGTGTTTCCTACACGTACGGAGCATAGTAGTCCAACTCTGCTTCTGAAACTGATACAAAGCACTGGCCTTCTAACATCCGATGCTTGTCAGTTAAGTTGAGAAACGTGTGAGCTTCATGAACGATGTAGTTCGTTTGAGCTGAAAAGTAACTGCCCTTAACTGAAACGATGTCTTGCTTTTAGGAAGACACAGAGCCTGGGATTTAACTCCATTTCTGAAGGGAAACACACAACACAGTTCTCATCCATGGATCACACTCTGTTTTAGAGCAAGAAGCACGCTCTTGCTTTCCAGAGTCTCTAATACACCAGGAAACGTGAGTGTGCTCAGAAGAAAAGAACGGGGTTTCCTACACATACGGACCATATCTAGTTTAACTCTGCTTGAAATTGATACAAAGCAAAGGTCCTCTAAGATCCAATGCTTCTCAGTTAAGATGAGAAACGTCTGTGCTTCGTGAATGATGTAGTTCATTTGAGCTGAAAAGTGACTGCCCTTACTTGAAACGAAGTCTTGCTTGTAGGAAGACACAGAGCCTGGAATTTAACTCCATTTCTGAAGGGAAACACACAGCATAGTTTTCATGTATGGATTACACTCTGCTTTAGAGCAAGAAGCACGCTCTTGCTTTCTAGAGTGTCTAATACAGCAGGAAACTTGAGTGTGCTAAGAAAAAAAGAACGGTGTATCCTACACATACGGACCATATCTAGTTCAACTCTGCTTCTGAAACTGAAAGAAACCACAGGTCCTCTAACATCCAATGCTTGTCAATTTAGACGAGAAATGTCTGAGCTTCATTACCGATGTAGTTCCTTTGAGCTTAAAAGTGACTGCCCTTACCTGAAACGAAGTCTTGCTTGTAGGAAGACAAAGAGCCAGGGATTTAACTCCATTTCTGAAGGGAAACTCACAGCAGAGTTCTCATCCATGGATCACACTCTGCTTTAGAGCAAGAAACACGCTCTTGCTTTCTAGATTCTCTAAAACATCAGGAAACGTGTGTGTGTGTGTGCTGAGAACAAAAGATTGGTGTTTCCTACATATACAGACCATATCTAGTCCAACTCTGCTTCTACAACTGATACAAAGCACTGGTCCTCTAACATCCAATTCTTATCAGTTAAGATGAGAATCGTGTGAGCTTCGTGACCGATGTAGTTCATTTGAGCTGAAAAGTGACTGGCCTTACCTGAAACGATGTCTTTCTTGTAGGAAGACACAGAGCTTGGGATTTAACTCCATTTCTGAAGGGAAACCCACATCATAGTTCTCATCCATGGATTACACTCTGCTTTAGAGCAAGAAGCATGCTTTGCTTTCCAGAGTCTCTAATACAGCAGGAAACGTGAGTTTGCTGAGAAAAAAGATCGGTGTTTCCTACACGTACGGACCAAAATAGTCCAACTCTGCTTCTGAAACTGATACAAAGCACTGGCCTTCTAACATCGGATGCTTGTCAGTTAAAATGAGAAACGTGTGAGCTTCATGAACGATGTAGTTCTTTTGAGCTCTAAAGTGACTGCCCTTACCTGAAACGAAGTCTTGCTTGTAGGAAGACACAGTGCCTGGGATTTAACTCCATTTCTGAAGGGAAACACACAACGCAGTTCTCATTAATGGATCACACTCTGCTTTAGAGCAAGAAGCACGCTCTTGCTTTCTAGATTCTCTAACACAGCAGGAAACCTGAGTGTGCTCAGAAGAAAAGAACAGTGTTTCCTATACAAACAGATCATATCTAGTTCAAGTCTGCTTGAAATTGATACAAAGCAAAGGTCCTCTAACATCGAATGCTTCTCAGTTAAGATGAGAAACGTGTGAGCTTCGTGAATGATGTAGTTCGTTTGAGCTAAAAAGTAACTGCCCTTACCTGGAAGGAATTCTTGCTTGTAGGAAGACTCAGAGCCTGGGATTTAACTCCATTTCTGAAGGGAAACACACAGCAGAGTTCTAATCTATGGATCACACTCTGCTTTAGAGCAAGAAGCACGCTCTTTGTTTCTAGATTCTCTAATAAAGCAGGAAACGTGAGTGTGCTCAGAAGAAAAGAACGGTGTTTCCTACATATACGGACCATATCTAGGCCAACTCTGCTTCTGAAACTGATACAAAGCATGGTCCTCTAACATCCAATGCTTGGCAGTTAAGATGGGAAACTTGTCAGCTTCGAGAACAATGTAGTTCGTTTGAGCTGAAAAGTGACTGCTCTTACCTGAAACGAAGTCTTGCTTGTAGGAAGACAAAGAGCCTGGGATTTAACTCCATTTCTGAAGGGAAACACACAGCAGAATTCTCATCCATGGATCACACTCTGCTTTAGAGTAAGAAGCCTGCTATTGCGTTCCAGAGTCTCTAAGACAACAGGAAACTTGAGTGTGCTGAGAACAAATGAACGGTGTTTCCTTCACATACGGACCATATCTAGTCCAACTCTGTTTCTGAAACTGATACAATGCACTGGTTCTCTAACATTCAATGCTTGTCAATTTAGACGAGAAACGAGTGTGCTTCGTGAACAATGTAGTTCGTTTGAGCTGAAAAGTGACAGCCCTTACCTGAAACGAAGTCTTGCTTGTAGGAAGACACAGAGCCTGGTGTTTAACTCCATTTCTGAACGGAAACAAATCATAGTTCTCATCGATGCATCACACTCTGCTTTAGAGCCAGAAGCACGCTCTTCCTTTATAGAGTCTCTAATACTGCAGGAAAATTGAGTGTGCTCAGAACAAAAAACGGTGTTTCCTACAAATACGGACCATATCTAGGTCAATTCTGCTTGAAATTGATACAAAGCAAAGGTCCTCTAACATCCAATGCTTGTCAGTTTAGATGAGAAACATGTGAGCTTCGTGAACGATGTAGTTCATTTCTTCTGTAAAGTAACCGCACTTACCTGAAACGAATCTTGCTTGTAGGAAGACTCAGAGCCTGGGATTTAACTCCATTTCTGAAGGGAAACACACAGCAGAGTTCTCATCCATTGATCATACTCTGCTTTAGAGCAAGAAGCATGCTCTTGCTTTCTAGATTCTCTAAAACAGCAGGAAACGTGTGTGTGTGTGCTGAGAACAAAAGATTGGTGTTTCCTACATATACAGACCATATCTAGTCCAACTCTGCTTCTGCAACTGATACAAAGCACTGGTCCTCTAACATCCAATGCTTGGCAGTTAAGATGGGAAACTTGTTAGCTTCATGAACGATGTAGTTCATTTGAGCTGAAAAGTGACTGCCCTTACCTGAAATGAAGTATTGCTTGTAGGAAGACACAGAGCCTGGGATTTAACTCCATTTCTGAAGGGAAACACACAGCAGAATTCTCGTCCATGGATCACACTCTGCTTTAGAGCAAGAAGCCTGTTCTTGCTTTTCAGAGTCTCTAATACAGCAGGAAACATGAGTTTGCTGAGAAAAAAAGAACGGTGTTTCCTACACGTACGGAGCATAGTAGTCCAACTCTGCTTCTGAAACTGATACAAAGCACTGGCCTTCTAACATCCGATGCTTGTCAGTTAAGTTGAGAAACGTGTGAGCTTCATGAACGATGTAGTTCGTTTGAGCTGAAAAGTAACTGCCCTTAACTGAAACGATGTCTTGCTTTTAGGAAGACACAGAGCCTGGGATTTAACTCCATTTCTGAAGGGAAACACACAACACAGTTCTCATCCATGGATCACACTCTGTTTTAGAGCAAGAAGCACGCTCTTGCTTTCCAGAGTCTCTAATACACCAGGAAACGTGAGTGTGCTCAGAAGAAAAGAACGGGGTTTCCTACACATACGGACCATATCTAGTTTAACTCTGCTTGAAATTGATACAAAGCAAAGGTCCTCTAAGATCCAATGCTTCTCAGTTAAGATGAGAAACGTCTGTGCTTCGTGAATGATGTAGTTCATTTGAGCTGAAAAGTGACTGCCCTTACTTGAAACGAAGTCTTGCTTGTAGGAAGACACAGAGCCTGGAATTTAACTCCATTTCTGAAGGGAAACACACAGCATAGTTTTCATGTATGGATTACACTCTGCTTTAGAGCAAGAAGCACGCTCTTGCTTTCTAGAGTGTCTAATACAGCAGGAAACTTGAGTGTGCTAAGAAAAAAAGAACGGTGTATCCTACACATACGGACCATATCTAGTTCAACTCTGCTTCTGAAACTGAAAGAAACCACAGGTCCTCTAACATCCAATGCTTGTCAATTTAGACGAGAAATGTCTGAGCTTCATTACCGATGTAGTTCCTTTGAGCTTAAAAGTGACTGCCCTTACCTGAAACGAAGTCTTGCTTGTAGGAAGACAAAGAGCCAGGGATTTAACTCCATTTCTGAAGGGAAACTCACAGCAGAGTTCTCATCCATGGATCACACTCTGCTTTAGAGCAAGAAACACGCTCTTGCTTTCTAGATTCTCTAAAACATCAGGAAACGTGTGTGTGTGTGTGCTGAGAACAAAAGATCGGTGTTTCCTACATATACAGACCATATCTAGTCCAATTCTGCTTCTACAACTGATACAAAGCACTGGTCCTCTAACATCCAATTCTTATCAGTTAAGATGAGAATCGTGTGAGCTTCGTGACCGATGTAGTTCGTTTGAGCTGAAAAGTGACTGGCCTTACCTGAAACGATGTCTTTCTTGTAGGAAGACACAGAGCTTGGGATTTAACTCCATTTCTGAAGGGAAACCCACATCATAGTTCTCATCCATGGATTACACTCTGCTTTAGAGCAAGAAGCATGCTTTGCTTTCCAGAGTCTCTAATACAGCAGGAAACGTGAGTTGCTGAGAAAAAAGATCGGTGTTTCCTACACGTGCGGACCAAAATAGTCCAACTCTGCTTCTGAAACTGATACAAAGCACTGGCCTTCTAACATCGGATGCTTGTCAGTTAAGATGAGAAACGTGTGAGCTTCATGAACGATGTAGTTCTTTTGAGCTCAAAAGTGACTGCCCTTACCTGAAACGAAGTCTTGCTTGTAGGAAGACACAGTGCCTGGGATTTAACTCCATTTCTGAAGGGAAACACACAACGCAGTTCAAATTAATGGATCACACTCTGCTTTAGAGCAAGAACCACGCTCTTGCTTTCTAGATTCTCTAACACAGCAGGAAACCTGAGTGTGCTCAGAAGAAAAGAACAGTGTTTCCTATACAAACAGATCATATCTAGTTCAAGTCTGCTTGAAATTGATACAAAGCAAAGGTCCTCTAACATCGAATGCTTCTCAGTTAAGATGAGAAACGTGTGAGCTTCGTGAATGATGTAGTTCGTTTGAGCTAAAAAGTAACTGCCCTTACCTGGAAGGAATTCTTGCTTGTAGGAAGACTCAGAGCCAGGGATTTAACTCCATTTCTGATGTGAAACACACAACAGAGTTCTCATCCATTGATCACACTCTGCTTTAGAGCAAGAATCACGCTCTAGCTTTCCAGAATCTCTAAGACAACAGGAAACTTGAGTGTGCTGAGAACAAATGAACGGTGTTTCCTTCACATACGGACCATATCTAGTCCAACTCTGTTTCTGAAACTGATACAATGCACTGGTTCTCTAACATTCAATGCTTGTCAATTTAGACGAGAAACGAGTGTGCTTCGTGAACAATGTAGTTCGTTTGAGCTGAAAAGTGACAGCCCTTACCTGAAACGAAGTCTTGCTTGTAGGAAGACACAGAGCCTGGTGTTTAACTCCATTTCTGAATGGAAACAAATCATAGTTCTCATCGATGGATCACACTCTGCTTTAGAGCCAGAAGCACGCTCTTCCTTTATAGAGTCTCTAATACTGCAGGAAAATTGAGTGTGCTCAGAACAAAAAACGGTGTTTCCTACAAATACGGACCATATCTAGTTCATCTCTGCTTCTGAAACTGAAACAAACCAGAGTTCCTCTAACATCCAATGCTTGTCAGTTTAGTTAAGAAACGTGTGAGCTTCGTGAACGATGTAGTTCGTTTGAGCTGTAAAGTAACAGCCCTTACCTGAAAAGAAGTCTTGCTTGTAGGAAGACACAGAGCCTGGGATTTAACTCCATTTCTGAAGGGAAACACACAGCAGAGTTCTAATCTATGGATCACACTCTGCTTTAGAGCAAGAAGCACGCTCTTTGTTTCTAGATTCTCTAATACAGCAGGAAACGTGAGTGTGCTCAGAAGAAAAGAACGGTGTTTCCTACATATACGGACCATATCTAGGCCAACTCTGCTTCTGAAACTGATACAAAGCATGGTCCTCTAACATCCAATGCTTGGCAGTTAAGATGGGAAACATGTTAGCTTCGAGAACAATGTAGTTCGTTTGAGCTGAAAAGTGACTGCTCTTACCTGAAACGAAGTCTTGCTTGTAGGAAGACAAAGAGCCTGGGATTTAACTCCATTTCTGAAGGGAAACACACAGCAGAATTCTCATCCATGGATCACACTCTGCTTTAGAGTAAGAAGCCTGCTATTGCGTTCCAGAATCTCTAAGACAACAGGAAACTTGAGTGTGCTGAGAACAAATGAACGGTGTTTCCTTCACATACGGACCATATCTAGTCCAACTCTGTTTCTGAAACTGATACAATGCACTGGTTCTCTAACATTCAATGCTTGTCAATTTAGACGAGAAACGAGTGTGCTTCGTGAACAATGTAGTTCGTTTGAGCTGAAAAGTGACAGCCCTTACCTGAAACGAAGTCTTGCTTGTAGGAAGACACAGAGCCTGGTGTTTAACTCCATTTCTGAACGGAAACAAATCATAGTTCTCATCGATGCATCACACTCTGCTTTAGAGCCAGAAGCACGCTCTTCCTTTATAGAGTCTCTAATACTGCAGGAAAATTGAGTGTGCTCAGAACAAAAAACGGTGTTTCCTACAAATACGGACCATATCTAGGTCAATTCTGCTTGAAATTGATACAAAGCAAAGGTCCTCTAACATCCAGTGCTTGTCAGTTTAGATGATAAACATGTGAGCTTCTTGAACGATGTAGTTCATTTGTTCTGTAAAGTAACCGCACTTACCTGAAACGAAGTCTTGCTTGTAGGAAGACTCAGAGCCTGGGATTTAACTCCATTTCTGAAGGGAAACACACAACAGAGTTCTCATCCATTGATCATACTCTGCTTTAGAGCAAGAAGCATGCTCTTGCTTTCTAGATTCTCTAAAACAGCAGGAAAAGTGTGTGTGTGTGCTGAGAACAAAAGATTGGTGTTTCCTACATATACAGACCATATCTAGTCCAACTCTGCTTCTGCAACTGATACAAAGCACTGGTCCTCTAACATCCAATGCTTGGCAGTTAAGATGGGAAACTTGTTAGCTTCATGAACGATGTAGTTCATTTGAGCTGAAAAGTGACTGCCCTTACCTGAAACGAAGTATTGCTTGTAGGAAGACACAGAGCCTGGGATTTAACTCCATTTCTGAAGGGAAACACACAGCAGAATTCTCGTCCATGGATCACACTCTGCTTTAGAGCAAGAAGCACGCTCTTGCTTTCTAGAGACTCTAAGTGATCAGGAAACGTTAGTGTGCTGAGAAAAAAAGAACGGTGTTTCCTACACGTACGGACCATATATAGTCCAACTCTACTTCTGAAACTGATACAAAGCACTGGTTCTCTAACATCCAATTCTTATCAGTTAAGATGAGAATCGTGTGAGCTTCGTGACCGATGTAGTTCGTTTGAGCTGAAAAGTGACTGGCCTTACCTGAAACAATGTCTTTCTTGTAGGAAGACACAGAGCTTGGGATTTAACTCCATTTCTGAAGGGAAACCCACATCATAGTTCTCATCCATGGATTACACTCTGCTTTAGAGCAAGAAGCATGCTTTGCTTTCCAGAGTCTCTAATACAGCAGGAAACGTGAGTTTGCTGAGAAAAAAGATCGGTGTTTCCTACACGTACGGACCAAAATAGTCCAACTCTGCTTCTGAAACTGATACAAAGCACTGGCCTTCTAACATCGGATGCTTGTCAGTTAAGATGAGAAACGTGTGAGCTTCATGAACGATGTAGTTCATTTGAGCTCAAAAGTGACTGCCCTTACCTGAAACGAAGTCTTGCTTGTAGGAAGACACAGAGCCTGGTGTTTAACTCCATTTCTGAACGGAAACAAATCATAGTTCTCATCGATGGATCACACTCTGCTTTAGAGCCAGAAGCACGCTCTTCCTTTATAGAGTCTCTAATACTGCAGGAAAATTGAGTGTGCTCAGAACAAAAAACGGTGTTTCCTACAAATACGGACCATATCTAGGTCAATTCTGCTTGAAATTGATACAAAGCAAAGGTCCTCTAACATCCAGTGCTTGTCAGTTTAGATGAGAAACATGTGAGCTTCGTGAACGATGTAGTTCATTTGTTCTCTAAAGTAACCGCACTTACCTGAAACGAAGTCTTGCTTGTAGGAAGACTCAGAGCCTGGGATTTAACTCCATTTCTGAAGGGAAACACACAGCAGAGTTCTCATCCATTGATCATACTCTGCTTTAGAGCAAGAAGCATGCTCTTGCTTTCTAGATTCTCTAAAACAGCAGGAAACGTGTGTGTATGTGCTGAGAACAAAAGATTGGTGTTTCCTACATATACAGACCATATCTAGTCCAACTCTGCTTCTGCAACTGATACAAAGCACTGGTCCTCTAACATCCAATGCTTGGCAGTTAAGATGGGAAACTTGTTAGCTTCATGAACGATGTTGTTCATTTGAGCTGAAAAGTGACTGCCCTTACCTGAAACGAAGTATTGCATGTAGGAAGACACAGAGCCTGGGATTTAACTCCATTTCTGAAGGGAAACACACAGCAGAATTCTCGTCCATGGATCACACTCTGCTTTAGAGCAAGAAGCACGCTCTTGCTTTCTAGAGACTCTAAGTGATCAGGAAACGTGAGTGTGTTGAGAACAAAAGAACGGTGTATCCTACACATACGGACCATATATAGTCCAACTCTACTTCTGAAACTGATACAAAGCACTGGTTCTCTAACATTCAATGCTTGTCAGTTAAGATGAGAAACGTGTGAGCTTCGTGAACGATGTAGTTCTTTTGAGCTGAAAAGTGACTGCCCTTACCTGAAAGGAAGTCTTGCTTGTAAGAAGACACAGAGCCTGGGATTTAGCTCCATTTCTGAAGTGAAACACACAACAGATTTCTCATCCATTGACAACATTCTGCTTTAGAGCAAGAAGCACGCTCTTGCTTTCCAGAGTCTCTAAGACAGCAGGAAACTTGAGTGTGCTGAGGACAAATGAACGGTGTTTCCTAAACATAGGGTCCGTATCTAGTCCAACTCTGCTTCTGAAACTGATACAAAGCACTGGTTCTCTAACATTCAATGCTTGTCAGTTAAGATGAGAAACGTGTGAGCTTAGTGAATGATGTAGTTCGTTTGAGCTGAAAAGTGACTGCCCTTACTTGAAACGAAGTCTTGCTTGTAGGAAGACACAGAGCCTGGAATTTAACTGCATTTCTGAAGGGAAACACACAGCATAGTTTTCATGCATGGATCACAATCTGCTTTAGAGCAAGAAGCACGCTCTTGCTTTCTAGAGTGTCTAATACAGCAGGAAACTTGAGTGTGCTCAGAAAAAAAGAACGGTGTATCCTACACATACGGACCATATCTAGTTCAACTCTGCTTATGAAACTGAAAGAAACCACAGGTCCTATAACATCCAATGCTTGTCAATTTAGACGAGAAATGTGTGAGCTTCATGACCGATGTAGTTCGTTTGAGCTTAAAAGTGAGTGCCCTTACCTGAAACGAAGTCTTGCTTGTAGGAAGACGCAGAGCCTGCGATTTAACTCCATTTCTGAAGGGAAACTCACAACAGAGTTCTCACCATGGATCACACTCTGCTTTAGAGCAAGAAGCCCGCTCTTGCTTTCTAGAGTCTCTAAGATAGCAGGAAACGTGAGTGTGATGAGAATAAAGAACAGTGTTTCCTGCACATACGGACCATATCTAGTCCAACTCTGCTTCTGAAACAGATACAAAGCACTGGTCCTCTAACATCCAATGCTTGGCAGTTAAGATGGGAAACTTGTTAGCTTCGTGAACGATGTAGTTCGTTTGAGCTGAAAAGCGATTGCCCCTACCTGAAACGAAGTCTTGCTTGTAGGAAGACACAGAGCCTGGGATTTAACTCCATTTGTGAAGGGAAACACATCTTAGTTCTCATCCATGGCTCACACTCTGCTTTAGAGCAAGAAGCCCTCTCTTGCTTTCTAGAGTCTCTAATACAGCAGGAAACTTGAGTGTGCTCAGAACAAAAGAACGGTGTTTCCTACACATAGGGACCATATCTAGTTCAACTCTGCTTCTGAAACTGAAAGAAACCACAGCTCCTCTTACATCCAATGCTTGTCAGTTTAGATGAGAACCGTGTGAGCTTCGTGACCGATGAAGTTCGTTTGAGCTCTAAAGTAACTGCCCTTACCTGAAAAGAAGTCTTGCTTGTAGGAAGACTCAGAGCATGGGATTTAACTCCATTTCTGAAGTGAAACACACAGCAGAGTTGTCATCCATTGATCACACTCTGCTTTAGAGCAAGAAGCACGCTCTTGCTTTCTAGAGACTCTAAGTGATCAGGAAACGTGAGTGTGCTGAGAACAAAAGAACGGTGTTTCCTACACATACGGACCATATCTAGTCCATCTCTACTTCTGAAACTGATAGAAAGCACTGGTTCTCTAACATTCAATGCTTGTCAGTTAAGGTGAGAAACATGTGAGATTCGTGAGGGATGTAGTTCGTTTGAGCTGAAAAGTGACTGTCCTTACTTGAAACGAAGTCTTGCTTCTAGGAAGACACAGAGCCTGGAATTTAACTCCATTTCTGAAGGGAAACACACAGCATAGTTTTCATGCATGGATCACACTCTTCTTTAGAGCAAGAAGCAGCTTTTGCTTTCTAAGTGTCTAATACAGCAGGAAACGTGAGTGTGCTCAGAAGAAAGGAACAGTGTTTCCTATACATATGGACCATATCTAGGTCAACTCTGCTTGAAATTGATTCAAAGCAAATGTCCTCTAACCTCCAATGCTTGTCAGATTAGATGAGAAACGTGTGAGCTTCGTGAACGATGTAGTTCGTTTGACCTGTAAAGTAACTGCCCTTACCTGAAAAGAAGTCTTGCTTGTAGGAAGACTCAGAGCCTGGGATTTAACTCCATTTCTGAAATGAAACACACAGCATAGTTCTCATCCACAGATCACACTCTGCTTTAGAGCAAGAAGCACGCTCTTGCTTTTGAGATTCTCTAAGACAGCAGGAAACGTGAGTGTGCTGAGAACAAATGAACGGTGTTCCCTTCACGTACGGACCATATTAGTCCAACTCTGCTTCTGAAACTGATAGAGAGCACTGGCCTTCTAACATTGGATGCATGTCAGTTAAGATGAGAAACATGTGAGCTTCATGAACGATGTAGTTCATTTGAGCTGAAAAGTGACTGCCCTTACCTGAAACGAAGTCTTGCTTGTAGGAAGACACAGAGCCTGGGATTTAGCTCCACTTCTGAAGTGAAACACACAACAGATTTCTCATCCATTGATCACACTCTGCTTTAAAGCAGGAAACACGCTCTAGCTTTCCAGAGTCTCTAAGACAGCAGGAAACTTGAGTGTGCTGAGGACAAATGAACGGTGTTTCCTAAACATAGGGACCATATCTAGTCCAAATCTGCTTCTGAAACTGAAAGAAACCACAGGTCCTATAACATCCAATGCTTGTCAATTTAGACGAGAAATGTGTGAGCTTCATGACCGATGTAGTTCGTTTGAGCTTAAAAGTGA
This sequence comes from Onychomys leucogaster, assembly GCA_949786385.1. NCBI lineage: Eukaryota > Metazoa > Chordata > Mammalia > Rodentia > Cricetidae > Onychomys > Onychomys leucogaster. The sequence goes on from CATKUP010000063.1 coordinate 1,912,271, forward strand.
CTGCCCTTACCTGAAACGAAGTGTTGCATGTAGGAAGACACAGAGCCTGCGATTTAACTCCATTTCTGAAGGGAAACACATCTTAGTTCTCATCCATGGCTCACACTCTGCTTTAGAGCAAGAAGCCCTCTCTTGCTTTCTAGAGTCTCTAATACAGCAGGAAACTTGAGTGTGCTCAGAAGAAAAGAAGGATGTTTCCTATACAAACGGACCATATCTAGTTCAATTCTGCTTGAAATTGATACAAAGCAAAGATCCTCTAACATCCAATGCTTCTCAGTTAAGATGAGAACGTATGAGCTTCGTGACCGATGTAGTTCGTTTGAGCTATAAAGTAACTGCCCTTATCTAAAACGAAGTCTTGCTTGTAGGAAGACTCAGAGCCAGGGTTTTAACTCCATTTCTGAAATGAAACACACAACAGAGTTCTCATCCATTGATCACACTCTGCTTTAGAGCAAGAAGCATCTTTTGCTTTCTAAGTGTCTAATACAGCAGGAAACTTGAGTGTGCTCAGAACAAAAGAACGGTGTTTCCTACACTTATGGACCATATCTAGTTCAACTCTGCTTCTGAAACTGAAAGAAACCACAGGTCCTCTAACATCCAATGCTTGTCATTTTAGATGAGAAACGTGTGAGCTTCGTGAACGATGAAGTTCGTTTGAGCTCTAAAGTAACTGCCCTTACCTGAAAAGAAGTCTTGCTTGTAGGAAGACTCAGAGCATGGGATTTAACTCCATTTCTGAAGTGAAACACACAGCAGAGTTCTCATCCATTGATCACACTCTGCTTTAGAGCAAGAAGCACGCTCTTGCTTTCTAGAGACTCTAAGTGATCAGGAAACGTGAGTGTGCTGAGAATAAAAGAACGGTGTTTCCTACACATATGGACCATATATAGTCCAACTCTACTTCTGAAACTGATACAAAGTACTGGTTCTCTAACATTCAATGCTTGTCAGTTAAGACGAGAAACGTGTGAGCTTCGTGACCGATGTAGTTCGTTTGAGCTGAAAAGTGACTGCCCTTACTTGAAACGAAGTCTTGCTTGTAGGAAGACACAGAGCCTGGAATTTTACTCCATTTCTGAAGGGAAACACACAGCATAGTTTTCATGCATGGATCACACTCTTCTTTAGAGCAAGAGGCACGCTCTTGCTTTCTACAGTTTCTAATACAGCAGGAAACTTGAGTGTGCTCAGAACAAAAGAACGGTGTTTCCTACACATACGGACCATATGTAGTTCAACTCTGCTTCTGAAAATGACAGAAACCACAGGTACTCTAACATCCAATGCTTGTCAATTCAGACGAGAAATGTATGAGATTCGTGACCGATGTAGTTAGTTTGAGCTGAAAAGTCACTGCCCTTACTTGAAATGAAGTCTTGCTTGTAGGAAGACACAGAGCCTGGAATTTAACTCCATTTCTGAGGGGAAACACACAGCATAGTTTTCATGCATGGATCACACTCTGCTTTAGAGCAAGAAGCACGCTCTTGCTTTCTAGAGACTCTAAGTGATCAGGAAACGTGAGTGTGCTGAGAACAAAAGAACGGTGTTTCCTACACATACGGACCATATATAGTCCAACTCTACTTCTGAAACTGATGCAAAGCACTGGTTCTCTAACATTCAATGCTTGTCAGTTAAGATGAGAACGTGTGAGCTTCGTGACCGATGTAGTTCGTTTGAGCTGAAAAGTGACTGCCCTTACTTGAAACAAAGTCTTGCTTGTCGGAAGACACAGAGCCTGGAATTTAACTCCATTTCTGAAGGGAAACACACAGCATAGTTTTCATGCATGGATCACACTCTTCTTTAGAGAAAGAGGCACGCTCATGCTTTCTAGAGTGTCTAATACAGCAGGAAACTTGAGTGTGCTCAGAAAAAAAGAACGGTGTTTCCTACACATACGGACCATATGTAGTTCAACTCTGCTTCTGAAAATGACAGAAACCACAGGTACTCTAACATCCAATGCTTGTCAATTTAGATGAGAAATGTGTGAGATTCGTGAAGGATGTAGTTAGTTTGAGATGAAAAGTGACTGCCCTTACTTGAAATGAAGTCTTGCTTGTAGGAAGACACAGAGCCTGTGATTTAACTCCATTTCTGAAGGGAAACACAGGCAGTGTTCTCTTCCATGGATCACACTCTGCTTTAGAGCAAGAGGCATGCTCTTGCTTTCTAGATTCTCTAATACAGCAGGACGTGAGTGTGCTCAGAAGAAAGGAACAGTGTTTCCTATACATATGGACAATATCTAGTTCAACTCTGCTTGAAATTGATTCAATGCAAAGGTCCTCTAACATGCAATGCTTGTCACATTAGATGAGAAACGTGTGAGCTTCGTGAACGATGTAGTTCCTTTGACCTGTAAAGTAAATGCCCTTACCTGAAAAGAAGTCTTGCTTGTAGGAAGACTCAGAGCCTGGGATTTAACTCCATTTCTGAAGTGAAACATACAGCAGAGTTCTCATCCATTGATCACACTCTGCTTTAGAGCAAGAAGCACAGTCTTGCTTTCTACCGTCTCTAATAGAGCAGGAAACTTGAGTGTGCTGAGAACAAAGAACGGTGTTTCCTACACATATGGACCATATATAGTCCAACTCTACTTCTGAAACAGATACAAAGCACTGGTACTCTAACATTCAATGCTTTTCAGTTATGATGGGAAACGTGTGATCTTCTTGAACGATGTATTTCATTTGCGCTGAAAAGTGACTGCCCTTACTTGAAACGATGTCTTGCTTGTAGGAAGACACAGAGCCTGGGATTTTACTCCATTTGTGAAGTGAAACGTACAGCAGAGTTCTCATCCATAGATCACACTCTGCTTTAGAGCAACAAGCACGCTCTTGCTTTCGAGATTCTCTAAGACAGCAGGAAACGTGAGTGTGCTGGGAACAAATGAACGGTGTTTCCTTCACATACGGACCATATTAGTCCAACTCCTCTTCTGAAACTGATGGAAAGCATGGCCTTCTAACATCGGATGCTTGTCAGTTAAGATGAGAAACGTGTGAGCTTCATGAACGATGTAGTTCGTTTGAGCTGAAAAGTGACTGCCCTTACCTGAAACGAAGTCTTGCTTGTAGGAAGAAACAGAGCCTGGGATTTAACTCCACTTCTGAAGGGAAACACACAACAGAGTTCTCATCCATGGATCACACTCTGCTTTAGAGCAAGAAGCACGCTCTAGCTTTCTAGAGTCTCTAATACAACAGGAAACGTGAGTGTGCTCAGATGAAAAGAATGGTGTTTCCTATACATACGGACCATATCTAGTTCAACTCTTCTTGAAATTGATACAAAGCAAAGGTCCTCTAACATCCATGCTTCTCAGTTAAGATGAGAAACGTGTGAGTTTCGTGACTGATGTAGTTCCTTTGAACTCAAAGGTGACTGCCCTTACTTGAAACGAAGTCTTGCTTGTAGGAAGACACAGAGCCTGGAATTTAACTCCATTTATGATGGGAAACAAACAGCATAGTTTTCATGCATGGATCACACTCTGCTTTACAGCAAGAAGCAGCTCTTGCTTTCTATAGTGTCTAATAAAGCAGGAAACTTGAGTGTGCTCAGAACAAAAGAACGGTGTTTCCTACACATACGGACCATATGTCGTTCAACTCTGCTTCTGAAAATGACAGAAACCACAGGTCCTCTAACATCCAATGCTTGTCAATTTAGAGGAGAAACGTGTGTGCATCGTGAACGCTGTAGTTCGTTTGAGCTGAAAAGTGACTGCCCTTACCTAAAAAGAAGTTTTGCTTGTAGGAAAACACAGAGCCTGGGATTTAACTCCATTTCTGAAGGGAAACACACAGCGGAGTTCTCATCCTTGGATCACACTCTGCTTTAGAGCAAGAAGTACGCTCTTGCTTTCTAGATTCTCTAATATAGCAGGAAACGTGAGTGTGCTCTGAAGAATAGAACAGTTTTTCCTATACATACGGACCATATCTTGTTCAACTCTGCTTGAAATTGATACAAAGCAAAGTTCCTCTAACATCCAATGCTTCTCAGTTTAGAAGAGAAACGTGTGAGCTTCGTGAACGATGTAGTTCGTTTGAGCTCTAAAATAACTGCCCTTACCTGAAAAGAAGTCTTGCTTGTAGGAAGACTCAGAGCCTGGGATTTAACTCCATTTCTGAAGAGAAACACACAGTAGAGTTCTCATCCATTGATCACACTCTGCGTTAGAGCAAGAAGCACGCTCTAGCTTTCCAGAGACTCTAAGAAAGCAGGAAACATGAGTGTGCTGAGAACAAATGAACGGGGTTTCCTACACATACGGACCATATCTAGTACTCACGGGTTCTGAAACTGATACAAAGCACTGGTTCTCTAACATTCAATGCTTATCACTTAAGATGAGAAATGTGTGAGCTTCGTGAACAATGTAGTTCGTTTGAGCTGAAAAGTGACTGCCCTTACTTGAAACAAAGTCTTGCTTGTAGGAAGACACAGAGCCTGGAATTTTATTCCATTTCTGAAGGGAAACACACAGCATAGTTTTCGTGCATGGATCACACTCTGCTTCAGAGCAAGATGCACGCTCTTGCTTTCTAGAGTGTCTAATACAGCAGGAAACTTGAGTGTGCTCAGAACAAAACGGTGTTTCCTACACATACGGACCATATCTAGTTCAACTCTGCTTCTGAAACTGAAAGAAACCACAGGTCCTCTAACATCCAATGCTTGTCATTTAGAGGAGAAATGTGATAGCTTCATGACCGATGTAGTTTGTTTGAGCTTAAAAGTGACTGCCCTTACCTGAAACGAAGTCTTGCTTGTAGGAAGACAGAGATCCTGGGATTTAACTCCATTTCTGAAGGGAAACCCACACCAGAGTTCTTATCCATGGATCACACTCTTTTAGAGCAAGAAGCAGGCTCTTCCTTTCTAGTGTCTATAAGACAGCAGGAAACATGAGTGTGATGAGAAAAAAAGAACGGTGTTTCCTGCACATACGGACCATATCTAGTCCAAAAATGCTTCTGAAACTGAAACAAAGCATTGGTCCTCTAACATCCAATGCTTGGCAGTTAAGATTGGAAACTTGTTAGCTTCGTGAACGATGCCGTTATTTTGAGTTGAAAAGTGATTGCCCTTACCTGATACGAAGTCTTGCTTTTAGGAAGACACAGAGCCTGGGATTTAACTCCATTTCTGAAGGGAAACACATCATAGTTCTCATCCATGGATCACACTCTCCTTTAGACCAAGAAGCACCCTCTTGCTTTCTAGAGTCTCTAATACAGCTGGAAACTTGAGTGTGCTCAGAAAAAAAACGGTGTTTCCTACAAATACGGACCATATCTATTTCATCTCTGCTTCTGAAACTGAAACAAACCAGAGGTGCTCTAACATCCAATGCTTGTCAGTTTAGTTGAGAAACGTGTGAGCTTCGTGAACGATGTAGTTCGTTTGAGCTGTAAAGTAACTGCCCTTACCTGAAAAGAAGTCTTGCTTGTGGGAAGACTCAGAGCCAAGTATTTCACTCCATTTCTGAAGTGAAACACACAGCAGAGTTCTCATCCATGGATCACACTCTGTTTTAGAGCAAGAAGCACACTCTTGCTTTCTAGTTTCTCTAATACAGCAGGAAACGTGAGTGTGCTAAGAAGAAAAGAACGGTGTTTCCTACAAAAAACAGACCATATCTAGTTCAACTCTGCTTGAAATTGATATAAATCAAAGGTCCTCTAACATCCAATTCTTCTCAATTAAGATGAGAAACGTGTGAGCTTCGTGACTGATGTAGTTAGTTTGATATGTACAGTAACTGCCCTTACCTAAAACGAAGTCTTGCTTGTAGGAAGACTCAGTGCCAGGGATTAAACTCCAATTCTGAAGTGAAACATACAACAGAGTTCTCATCCATTGATCACACTCTGCTTTAGAGCAAGAAGCCCTCCCTTGCTTTCTAGAATCTCTAATACAGCAGGAAACTTGAGTGTGCTGAGAACAAATGAACGGTGTTTTCTACACATACGGACCATATCTAGTCCAACTCTGCTTCTGAAACTGTTACAAAGCACTGGTTCTCTAACATTCAATGCTTGTCAGTTAAGATGAGAAACGTGTGAGCTTCGTGACCGAAGTAGTTCGTTTGAGCTGAAAAGTGACAGCCCTTACATGAAACGAAGTCTTGCTTGTCGGAAGACACAGAGCCTGGAATTTAACTCCATTTCTGAAGGGAAACACACAGCATAGTTTTCATGCATGGATCACACTCTTCTTTAGAGCAAGAGGCACGCTCTTGCTTTCTAGAGTTTCTAATACAGCAGGAAACTTGAGTGTGCTCAGAACAATAGAACGGGGTTTCCTACACATACGGACCATATGTAGTTCAACTCTGCTTCTGAAAATGACAGAAACCACAGGTACTCTAACATCCAATGCTTGTCAATTTAGACGAGGAATGTATGAGATTCGTGACCGATGTAGTTAGTTTGAGCTGAAAATTCACTGCCCTTACTTGAAATGAAGTCTTGCTTGTAGGAAGACACAGAGCCTGGAATTTAACTCCATTTCTGAAGGGAAACACACAGCATTGTTTTCATGCATGGATCACACTCTGTTTTAGAGCAAGAAGTACGCTCTTGCTTTCTAGAGTGTCTAATACAGCAGGAAACTTGAGTGTGCTGAGAACAAAACAACGGTGTTTCCTACACATACAGACCATATCTAGTTCAACTCTGCTTCTGAAACTGAAAGAAACCACAAGTCCTCTAACATCCAATGCTTGTCAGTTTAGATGAGAAACGTGTGAGCTTCGTGAACGATGAAGTTCGTTTGAGCTCTAAAGTATCTGCCCTTACCTGAAAAGAAGTCTTGCTTGTAGGAAGACTCAGAGCCTGGGATTTAACTCCATTTCTGAAGTGAAACACACAGCAGAGTTCTCATCCATTGATCACACTCTGCTTTAGAGCAAGAAGCACGCTCTTGCTTTCTAGAGACTCTAAGTGATCATGAAACGTGAGTGTGCTGAGAACAAAAGAACGGTGTTTCCTACACATACGGACCATATATAGTCCAACTCTACTTCTGAAACTGATACAAAGCACTGGTTCTCTAACATTCAATGCTTGTCAGTTAAGATGAGAACGTGTGAGCTTCGTGACCGATGTAGTTCGTTTGAGCTGAAAAGTGACTGCCCTTACTTGAAACAAAGTCTTGCTTGTCGGAAGACACAGAGCCTGGAATTTAACTCCATTTCTGAAGGGAAACACACAGCATAGTTTTCATGAATGGATCACACTCTTCTTTAGAGAAAGAGGCATGCTCTTGCTTTCTAGAGTGTCTAATACAGCAGGAAACTTGAGTGTGCTCAGAACAAAAGAACGGTGTTTCCTACACATACGGACCATATGTAGTTCAACTCTGCTTCTGAAAATGACAGAAACCACAGGTACTCTAATATCCAATGCTTGTCAATTTAGATGAGAAATGTGTGAGATTCGTGACCGATGTAGTTAGTTTGAGCTGAAAAGTGACTGCCCTTACTTGAAATGAAGTCTTGCTTGTAGGAAGACACAGAGCCTGTGATTTAACTCCATTTCTGAAGGGAAACACACAGCAGAGTTCTCTTCCATGGATCACACTCTGCTTTAGAGCAAGAGGCACGCTCTTGCTTTCTAGATTCTCTAATACAGCAGGACGTGAGTGTGCTAAGAAGAAAGGAACAGTGTTTCCTATACATATGGACCATATCTAGTTCAACTCTGCTTGAAATTGATTCAATGCAAAGGTCCTCTAACATGCAATGCTTGTCAGATTAGATGAGAAACGTGTGAGCTTCGTGAACGATGTAGTTCCTTTGACCTGTAAAGTAAATGCCCTTACCTGAAAAGAAGTCTTGCTTGTAGGAAGACTCAGAGCCTGGGATTTAACTCCATTTCTGAAGTGAAACACACAGTAGAGTTCTCATCCATTGATCACACTCTGCGTTAGAGCAAGAAGCACGCTCTAGCTTTCCAGAGACTCTAAGAAAGCAGGAAACATGAGTGTGCTGAGAACAAATGAACGGTGTTTCCTACACAAACGGACCATATCTAGTCCAACACGGCTTCTGAAACTGATACAAAGCACTGGTTCTCTAACATTCAATGCTTATCAGTTAAGATGAGAAATGTGTGAGCTTCGTGAACGATGTAGTTCGTTTGAGCTGAAAAGTGACTGCCCTTACTTGAAACGAAGTCTTGCTTGTAGGAAGACAGAGAGCCTGGGATTTAACTCCATTTCTGAAGGGAAACCCACAGCAGAGTTCTCATCCATGGATCACACTCTTTTAGAGCAAGAAGCAGGCTCTTGCTTTCTAGAGTTTATAAGACATCAGGAAACATGAGTGTGATGAGAACAAAAGAACAGTGTTTCCTGCACATACGGACCATATCTAGTCCAAAAATGCTTCTGAAACTGATACAAAGCACTGGTCCTCTAACATCCAATGCTTGGCAGTTAAGATTGGAAACTTGTTAGCTTCGTGAACGATGCTGTTATTTTGAGTTGAAAAGTGACTGCCCTTACCTGATACGAAGTCTTGCTTTTAGGAAGACACAGAGCCTGGGATTTAACTCCATTTCTGAAGGGAAACACATCATAGTTCTCATCCATGGATCACACTCTCCTTTAGACCAAGAAGCACGCTCTTGCTTTCTGGAGTCTCTAAAACAGCTGGAAACTTAAGTGTGCTCAGAAAAAAAACGGTGTTTCCTCCAAATACGGACCATATCTATTTCATCTCTGCTTCTGAAACTGAAACAAACCAGAGGTGCTCTAACATCCAATGCTTGTCAGTTTAGTTGAGAAACGTGTGAGCTTCGTGAACGATGTAGTTTGTTTGAGCTGTAAAGTAACTGCCCTTACCTGAAAAGAAGTCTTGCTTGTGGGAAGACTCAGAGCCAAGTATTTCACTCCATTTCTGAAGTGAAACACACAGCAGAGTTCTCATCCATGGATCACACTCTGTTTTAGAGCAAGAAGCACACTCTTGCTTTCTAGTTTCTCTAATACAGCAGGAAACGTGAGTGTGCGAAGAAGAAAAGAACGGTGTTTCCTACACAAACGGACCATATCTAGTTCAACTCTGCTTGAAATTGATATAAAGCAAAGGTCCTCTAACATCCAATGCTTCTCAATTAAGATGAGAAACGTGTGAGCTTCGTGACTGATGTAGTTCGTTTGATATGTAAAGTAACTGCCCTTACCTAAAAGGAAGTCTTGCTTGTAGGAAGACTCAGTGCCAGGGATTAAACTCCAATTCTGAAGTGAAACATACAACAGAGTTCTCATCCATTGATCACACTCTGCTTTAGAGCAAGAAGCCCTCCCTTGCTATCTAGAGTCTTAATACAGCAGGAAACTTGAGTGTGCTGAGAACAAATGAACGGTGTTTTCTACACATACGGACCATATCTAGTCCAACTCTGATTCTGAAACTGTTACAAAGTACTGGTTCTCTAACATTCAATGCTTGTCAGTTAAGATGTGAAACGTGTGAGCTTCGTGACCGATGTAGTTCGTTTGAACTGAAAAGTGACTGCCCTTACTTGAAACGAAGTCTTGCTTGTAGGAAGACACAGAGCCTGGAATTTAACTCCATTTCTGAAGGGAAACACACAGCATAGTTTTCATGCATGGATCACACTCTGCTTTAGAGCAAGAAGCACGCTCTTGCTTTCTAGAGTGTCTAATACAGCAGGAAACTTGAGTGTGCTGAGAACAAAACAACGGTGTTTCCTACACATACGGACCATATCTAGTTCAACTCTGCTTCTGAAACTGAAAGAAACCACAAGTCCTCTAACATCCAATGCTTGTCAGTTTAGATGAGAAACGTGTGAGCTTCGTGAACGATGAAGTTCGTTTGAGCTCTAAAGTATCTGCCCTTACCTGAAAAGAAGTCTTGCTTGTAGGAAGACTCAGAGCCTGGGATTTAACTCCATTTCTGAAGTGAAACACACAGCAGAGTTTTCATCCATTGATCACACTCTGCTTTAGAGCAAGAAGCACGCTCTTGCTTTCTAGAGACTCTAAGTGATCATGAAACGTGAGTGTGCTGAGAACAAAAGAACGGTGTTTCCTACACATACGGACCATATATAGTCCAACTCTACTTCTGAAACTGATACAAAGCACTGGTTCTCTAACATTCAATGCTTGTCAGTTAAGATGAGAACGTGTGAGCTTCGTGACCGATGTAGTTCGTTTGAGCTGAAAAGTGACTGCCCTTACTTGAAACAAAGTCTTGCTTGTCGGAAGACACAGAGCCTGGAATTTAACTCCATTTCTGAAGGGAAACACACAGCATAGTTTTCATGAATGGATCACACTCTTCTTTAGAGAAAGAGGCATGCTCTTGCTTTCTAGAGTGTCTAATACAGCAGGAAACTTGAGTGTGCTCAGAACAAAAGAACGGTGTTTCCTACACATACGGACCATATGTAGTTCAACTCTGCTTCTGAAAATGACAGAAACCACAGGTACTCTAATATCCAATGCTTGTCAATTTAGATGAGAAATGTGTGAGATTCGTGACCGATGTAGTTAGTTTGAGCTGAAAAGTGACTGCCCTTACTTGAAATGAAGTCTTGCTTGTAGGAAGACACAGAGCCTGTGATTTAACTCCATTTCTGAAGGGAAACACACAGCAGAGTTCTCTTCCATGGATCACACTCTGCTTTAGAGCAAGAGGCACGCTCTTGCTTTCTAGATTCTCTAATACAGCAGGACGTGAGTGTGCTAAGAAGAAAGGAACAGTGTTTCCTATACATATGGACCATATCTAGTTCAACTCTGCTTGAAATTGATTCAATGCAAAGGTCCTCTAACATGCAATGCTTGTCAGATTAGATGAGAAACGTGTGAGCTTCGTGAACGATGTAGTTCCTTTGACCTGTAAAGTAAATGCCCTTACCTGAAAAGAAGTCTTGCTTGTAGGAAGACTCAGAGCCTGGGATTTAACTCCATTTCTGAAGTGAAACACACAGTAGAGTTCTCATCCATTGATCACACTCTGCGTTAGAGCAAGAAGCACGCTCTAGCTTTCCAGAGACTCTAAGAAAGCAGGAAACATGAGTGTGCTGAGAACAAATGAACGGTGTTTCCTACACAAACGGACCATATCTAGTCCAACACGGCTTCTGAAACTGATACAAAGCACTGGTTCTCTAACATTCAATGCTTATCAGTTAAGATGAGAAATGTGTGAGCTTCGTGAACGATGTAGTTCGTTTGAGCTGAAAAGTGACTGCCCTTACTTGAAACGAAGTCTTGCTTGTAGGAAGACAGAGAGCCTGGGATTTAACTCCATTTCTGAAGGGAAACCCACAGCAGAGTTCTCATCCATGGATCACACTCTTTTAGAGCAAGAAGCAGGCTCTTGCTTTCTAGAGTTTATAAGACATCAGGAAACATGAGTGTGATGAGAACAAAAGAACAGTGTTTCCTGCACATACGGACCATATCTAGTCCAAAAATGCTTCTGAAACTGATACAAAGCACTGGTCCTCTAACATCCAATGCTTGGCAGTTAAGATTGGAAACTTGTTAGCTTCGTGAACGATGCTGTTATTTTGAGTTGAAAAGTGACTGCCCTTACCTGATACGAAGTCTTGCTTTTAGGAAGACACAGAGCCTGGGATTTAACTCCATTTCTGAAGGGAAACACATCATAGTTCTCATCCATGGATCACACTCTCCTTTAGACCAAGAAGCACGCTCTTGCTTTCTGGAGTCTCTAAAACAGCTGGAAACTTAAGTGTGCTCAGAAAAAAAACGGTGTTTCCTCCAAATACGGACCATATCTATTTCATCTCTGCTTCTGAAACTGAAACAAACCAGAGGTGCTCTAACATCCAATGCTTGTCAGTTTAGTTGAGAAACGTGTGAGCTTCGTGAACGATGTAGTTTGTTTGAGCTGTAAAGTAACTGCCCTTACCTGAAAAGAAGTCTTGCTTGTGGGAAGACTCAGAGCCAAGTATTTCACTCCATTTCTGAAGTGAAACACACAGCAGAGTTCTCATCCATGGATCACACTCTGTTTTAGAGCAAGAAGCACACTCTTGCTTTCTAGTTTCTCTAATACAGCAGGAAACGTGAGTGTGCGAAGAAGAAAAGAACGGTGTTTCCTACACAAACGGACCATATCTAGTTCAACTCTGCTTGAAATTGATATAAAGCAAAGGTCCTCTAACATCCAATGCTTCTCAATTAAGATGAGAAACGTGTGAGCTTCGTGACTGATGTAGTTCGTTTGATATGTAAAGTAACTGCCCTTACCTAAAAGGAAGTCTTGCTTGTAGGAAGACTCAGTGCCAGGGATTAAACTCCAATTCTGAAGTGAAACATACAACAGAGTTCTCATCCATTGATCACACTCTGCTTTAGAGCAAGAAGCCCTCCCTTGCTATCTAGAGTCTTAATACAGCAGGAAACTTGAGTGTGCTGAGAACAAATGAACGGTGTTTTCTACACATACGGACCATATCTAGTCCAACTCTGATTCTGAAACTGTTACAAAGTACTGGTTCTCTAACATTCAATGCTTGTCAGTTAAGATGTGAAACGTGTGAGCTTCGTGACCGATGTAGTTCGTTTGAACTGAAAAGTGACTGCCCTTACTTGAAACGAAGTCTTGCTTGTAGGAAGACACAGAGCCTGGAATTTAACTCCATTTCTGAAGGGAAACACACAGCATAGTTTTCATGCATGGATCACACTCTGCTTTAGAGCAAGAAGCACGCTCTTGCTTTCTAGAGTGTCTAATACAGCAGGAAACTTGAGTGTGCTGAGAACAAAACAACGGTGTTTCCTACACATACGGACCATATCTAGTTCAACTCTGCTTCTGAAACTGAAAGAAACCACAAGTCCTCTAACATCCAATGCTTGTCAGTTTAGATGAGAAACGTGTGAGCTTCGTGAACGATGAAGTTCGTTTGAGCTCTAAAGTATCTGCCCTTACCTGAAAAGAAGTCTTGCTTGTAGGAAGACTCAGAGCCTGGGATTTAACTCCATTTCTGAAGTGAAACACACAGCAGAGTTTTCATCCATTGATCACACTCTGCTTTAGAGCAAGAAGCACGCTCTTGCTTTCTAGAGACTCTAAGTGATCATGAAACGTGAGTGTGCTGAGAACAAAAGAACGGTGTTTCCTACACATACGGACCATATATAGTCCAACTCTACTTCTGAAACTGATACAAAGCACTGGTTCTCTAACATTCAATGCTTGTCAGTTAAGATGAGAACGTGTGAGCTTCGTGACCGATGTAGTTCGTTTGAGCTGAAAAGTGACTGCCCTTACTTGAAACAAAGTCTTGCTTGTCGGAAGACACAGAGCCTGGAATTTAACTCCATTTCTGAAGGGAAACACACAGCATAGTTTTCATGAATGGATCACACTCTTCTTTAGAGAAAGAGGCATGCTCTTGCTTTCTAGAGTGTCTAATACAGCAGGAAACTTGAGTGTGCTCAGAACAAAAGAACGGTGTTTCCTACACATACGGACCATATGTAGTTCAACTCTGCTTCTGAAAATGACAGAAACCACAGGTACTCTAATATCCAATGCTTGTCAATTTAGACGAGAAATGTGTGAGATTCGTGACCGATGTAGTTAGTTTGAGCTGAAAAGTGACTGCCCTTACTTGAAATGAAGTCTTGCTTGTAGGAAGACACAGAGCCTGTGATTTAACTCCATTTCTGAAGGGAAACACACAGCAGAGTTCTCTTCCATGGATCACACTCTGCTTTAGAGCAAGAGGCACGCTCTTGCTTTCTAGATTCTCTAATACAGCAGGACGTGAGTGTGCTAAGAAGAAAGGAACAGTGTTTCCTATACATATGGACCATATCTAGTTCAACTCTGCTTGAAATTGATTCAATGCAAAGGTCCTCTAACATGCAATGCTTGTCAGATTAGATGAGAAACGTGTGAGCTTCGTGAACGATGTAGTTCCTTTGACCTGTAAAGTAAATGCCCTTACCTGAAAAGAAGTCTTGCTTGTAGGAAGACTCAGAGCCTGGGATTTAACTCCATTTCTGAAGTGAAACACACAGTAGAGTTCTCATCCATTGATCACACTCTGCGTTAGAGCAAGAAGCACGCTCTAGCTTTCCAGAGACTCTAAGAAAGCAGGAAACATGAGTGTGCTGAGAACAAATGAACGGTGTTTCCTACACAAACGGACCATATCTAGTCCAACACGGCTTCTGAAACTGATACAAAGCACTGGTTCTCTAACATTCAATGCTTATCAGTTAAGATGAGAAATGTGTGAGCTTCGTGAACGATGTAGTTCGTTTGAGCTGAAAAGTGACTGCCCTTACTTGAAACGAAGTCTTGCTTGTAGGAAGACAGAGAGCCTGGGATTTAACTCCATTTCTGAAGGGAAACCCACAGCAGAGTTCTCATCCATGGATCACACTCTTTTAGAGCAAGAAGCAGGCTCTTGCTTTCTAGAGTTTATAAGACATCAGGAAACATGAGTGTGATGAGAACAAAAGAACAGTGTTTCCTGCACATACGGACCATATCTAGTCCAAAAATGCTTCTGAAACTGATACAAAGCACTGGTCCTCTAACATCCAATGCTTGGCAGTTAAGATTGGAAACTTGTTAGCTTCGTGAACGATGCTGTTATTTTGAGTTGAAAAGTGACTGCCCTTACCTGATACGAAGTCTTGCTTTTAGGAAGACACAGAGCCTGGGATTTAACTCCATTTCTGAAGGGAAACACATCATAGTTCTCATCCATGGATCACACTCTCCTTTAGACCAAGAAGCACGCTCTTGCTTTCTGGAGTCTCTAAAACAGCTGGAAACTTAAGTGTGCTCAGAAAAAAAACGGTGTTTCCTCCAAATACGGACCATATCTATTTCATCTCTGCTTCTGAAACTGAAACAAACCAGAGGTGCTCTAACATCCAATGCTTGTCAGTTTAGTTGAGAAACGTGTGAGCTTCGTGAACGATGTAGTTTGTTTGAGCTGTAAAGTAACTGCCCTTACCTGAAAAGAAGTCTTGCTTGTGGGAAGACTCAGAGCCAAGTATTTCACTCCATTTCTGAAGTGAAACACACAGCAGAGTTCTCATCCATGGATCACACTCTGTTTTAGAGCAAGAAGCACACTCTTGCTTTCTAGTTTCTCTAATACAGCAGGAAACGTGAGTGTGCGAAGAAGAAAAGAACGGTGTTTCCTACACAAACGGACCATATCTAGTTCAACTCTGCTTGAAATTGATATAAAGCAAAGGTCCTCTAACATCCAATGCTTCTCAATTAAGATGAGAAACGTGTGAGCTTCGTGACTGATGTAGTTCGTTTGATATGTAAAGTAACTGCCCTTACCTAAAAGGAAGTCTTGCTTGTAGGAAGACTCAGTGCCAGGGATTAAACTCCAATTCTGAAGTGAAACATACAACAGAGTTCTCATCCATTGATCACACTCTGCTTTAGAGCAAGAAGCCCTCCCTTGCTATCTAGAGTCTTAATACAGCAGGAAACTTGAGTGTGCTGAGAACAAATGAACGGTGTTTTCTACACATACGGACCATATCTAGTCCAACTCTGATTCTGAAACTGTTACAAAGTACTGGTTCTCTAACATTCAATGCTTGTCAGTTAAGATGTGAAACGTGTGAGCTTCGTGACCGATGTAGTTCGTTTGAACTGAAAAGTGACTGCCCTTACTTGAAACGAAGTCTTGCTTGTAGGAAGACACAGAGCCTGGAATTTAACTCCATTTCTGAAGGGAAACACACAGCATAGTTTTCATGCATGGATCACACTCTGCTTTAGAGCAAGAAGCACGCTCTTGCTTTCTAGAGTGTCTAATACAGCAGGAAACTTGAGTGTGCTGAGAACAAAACAACGGTGTTTCCTACACATACGGACCATATCTAGTTCAACTCTGCTTCTGAAACTGAAAGAAACCACAAGTCCTCTAACATCCAATGCTTGTCAGTTTAGATGAGAAACGTGTGAGCTTCGTGAACGATGAAGTTCGTTTGAGCTCTAAAGTATCTGCCCTTACCTGAAAAGAAGTCTTGCTTGTAGGAAGACTCAGAGCCTGGGATTTAACTCCATTTCTGAAGTGAAACACACAGCAGAGTTTTCATCCATTGATCACACTCTGCTTTAGAGCAAGAAGCACGCTCTTGCTTTCTAGAGACTCTAAGTGATCAGGAAACGTGAGTGTGCTGAGAACAAAAGAACGGTGTTTCCTACACATACGGACCATATATAGTCCAACTCTACTTCTGAAACTGATACAAAGCACTGGTTCTCTAACATTCAATGCTTGTCAGATAAGATGAGAACGTGTGAGCTTCGTGACCGATGTAGTTCCTTTGAGCTGAAAAGTGACTGCCCTTACTTGAAACAAAGTCTTGCTTGTCGGAAGACACAGAGCCTGGAATTTAACTCCATTTCTGAAGGGAAACACACAGCATAGTTTTCATGCATGGATCACACTCTTCTTTAGAGAAAGAGGCACGCTCTTGCTTTCTAGAGTGTCTAATACAGCGGGAAACTTGAGTGTGCTCAGAACAAAAGAACGGTGTTTCCTACACATACGGACCATATGTAGTTCAACTCTGCTTCTGAAAATGACAGAAACCACAGGTACTCTAATATCCAATGCTTGTCAATTTAGACGAGAAATGTGTGAGATTCGTGACCGATGTAGTTAGTTTGAGCTGAAAAGTGACTGCCCTTACTTGAAATGAAGTCTTGCTTGTAGGAAGACACAGAGCCTGTGATTTAACTCCATTTCTGAAGGGAAACACACAGCAGAGTTCTCTTCCATGGATCACACTCTGCTTTAGAGCAAGAGGCACGCTCTTGCTTTCTAGATTCTCTAATACAGCAGGACGTGAGTGTGCTCAGAAGAAAGGAACAGTGTTTCCTATACATATGGACCATATCTAGTTCAACTCTGCTTGAAATTGATTCAATGCAAAGGTCCTCTAACATGCAATGCTTGTCAGATTAGATGAGAAACGTATGAGCTTCGTGAACGATGTAGTTCCTTTGACCTGTAAAGTAAATGCCCTTACCTGAAAAGAAGTCTTGCTTGTAGGAAGACTCAGAGCCTGGGATTTAACTCCATTTCTGAAGTGAAACATACAGCAGAGTTCTCATCCATTGATCTCACTCTGCTTTAGAGCAAGAAGCACAGTCTCGCTTTCTACCGTCTCTAAGAGAGCAGGAAACTTGAGTGTGCTGAGAACAAAGAACGGTGTTTCCTACACATATGGACCATATATAGTCCAACTCTACTTCTGAAACAGATACAAAGCACTGGTACTCTAACATTCAATGCTTGTCAGTTAAGATGGGAAACGTGTGATCTTCTTGAACAATGTATTTCATTTGCGCTGAAAAGTGACTGCCCTTACTTGAAACGATGTCTTGCTTGTAGGAAGACACAGAGCCTGGGATTTTAATCCATTTGTGAAGTGAAACATACAGCAGAGTTCTCATCCATAGATCACACTCTGCTTTAGAGCAAGAAGCACGCTCTTGCTTTCGAGATTCTCTAAGACAGCAGGAAACGTGAGTGTGCTGGGAACAAATGAACGGTGTTTCCTTCACATACGGACCATATTAGTCCAACTCCTCTTCTGAAACTGATGGAAAGCATGGCCTTCTAACATCGGATGCTTGTCAGTTAAGATGAGAAACGTGTGAGCTTCATGAACGATGTAGTTCGTTTGAGCTGAAAAGTGACTGCCCTTACCTGAAACGAAGTCTTGCTTGTAGGAAGAAACAGAGCCTGGGATTTAACTCCACTTCTGAAGGGAAACACACAACAGAGTTCTCATCCATGGATCACACTCTGCTTTAGAGCAAGAAGCACGCTCTTGCTTTCTAGGGTCTCTAATACAACAGGAAACGTGAGTGTGCTCAGATGAAAAGAATGGTGTTTCCTATACATACGGACCATATCTAGTTCAACTCTTCTTGAAATTGATACATAGCAAAGGTCCTCTAACATCCATGCTTCTCAGTTAAGATGAGAAACTTGTGAGTTTCGTGACTGATGTAGTTCGTTTGAACTGAAAAGTGACTGCCCTTACTTGAAACGAAGTCTTGCATGTAGTAAGACACAGAGGCTGGAATTTAACTCCATTTATGATGGGAAACAAACAGCATAGTTTTCATGCATGGATCACACTCTGCTTTAGAGCAAGAAGCAGCTCTTGCTTTCTATAGTGTCTAATAAAGCAGGAAACTTGAGTGTGCTCAGAACAAAAGAACGGTGTTTCCTACACATACGGACCATATGTAGTTCAACTCTGCTTCTGAAAATGACAGAAACCACAGGTCCTCTAACATCCAATGCTTGTCAATTTAGAGGAGAAACGTGTGTGCATCGTGAACGCTGTAGTTCGTTTGAGCTGAAAAGTGACTGCCCTTACCTAAAAAGAAGTTTTGCTTGTAGGAAGACACAGAGCCTGGGATTTAACTCCATTTCTGATGGGAAACACACAGCAGAGTTCTCATCCTTGGATCACACTCTGCTTTAGAGCAAGAAGTACGCTCTTGCTTTCTAGATTCTCTAATACAGCAGGAAACGTGAGTGTGCTCTGAAGAATGGAACGGTTTTTCCTATACATACGGACCATATCTAGTTCAACTCTGCTTGAAATTGATACAAAGCAAAGTTCCTCTAACATCCAATGCTTGTCAGTTTAGAAGAGAAACGTGTGAGCTTCGTGAACGATGTAGTTCGTTTTAGTTCTAAAGTAACTGCCCTTACCTGAAAAGAAGTCTTGCTTGTAGGAAGACTCAGAGCCAGGGATTTAACTCCATTTCTGAAGGGAAACAAACAGCGTAGTTTTCATGCATGGATCACACTCTGCTATAGAGCATGAAGCAGCTCTTGCCCTCTAGAGTGTCTAATACAGGAGGAAACTTGAGTGTGCTCAGAACAAAAGACCGCTGTTTCCTACATATACGGACCATATTAGTCCAACTCTGCTTCTGAAACTGATACTAAGTACTGGCCTTCTAACATCCGATCCTTGTCAGTTAAGATGAGAAACGTGTGAGCTTCGTGAACGATGTAGTTCTTTTGAGGTGTAATGTAACTGCCCTTACCTAAAACGAAGTCTTGCTTGTAGGAAGACTCAGAGCCAGGGATTTAACTCCATTTCTGAAGTGAAACACACAACAGAGTTCCCATACATTGATCACACTCTGCTTTAGAGCAAGAAGCACGCTCTAGCTTTCCAGAGTCTCAAAGACAACAGTAAACTTGAGTTGCTGAGAAAAATTAACGGTGTTTGCTACATATGGACCATATCTAGTCCAACTCTGCTTCTGAAACTGATACAAAGCACTGGTTCTCTAACATTCAATGCTTGTCAGTTAAGATGAGAAACCTGTGAGCTTCGTGTCCGATGTAGTTCGTTAGAACTGAAAAGTGACTGCCCTTACCTGAAATGAAATATTGCTTGTAGGAAGACACAGAGCCTGGGATTTAACTCCACTTCTGAAGGGAAACACACAACACAGTTCTCATCCATGGATCACACTCTGCTTTAGAGCAAGAAGCACGTTCTAGCTTTCCAGAGTCTCTAAGACAACAGGAAACTTGAGTGTGCTGAGAAAAAATGTACGGTGTTTCCTACACATACGGACCATATGTAGTCCAACTCTGCTTCTGAAACTGAAAGAAACAACAGGTCCTCTAACATCCAATGCTTGTTAATTTAGACGAGAAACGTGTGTGCTTCGTGAACGATGTAGTTCCTTTGAGCTGTAATGACTGCCCTTACCTGAAACGAAGTCTTGTTTGTAGGAAGACACAGAGCCTGGGATTTAATACCACTTCTGAAGGGAAACACACAACACAGTTCTCATCCATGGATCACACTCTGCTTTAGAGCAAGAAGCACGCACTTGCTTTTTAGTGTCTCTAATACAACATGGAAAGGTGAGTGTGCTCAGAAGAAAAGAACGGTGATTCCTATATATATGGACCATATCTAGTTCAACTCTGCTTGAAATCGATACAAAGCAAAGGTCCTCTAACATCCAATGCTTGTCAGTTTAGATGAGAAACATATGAGCTTCGTGAACGATGTAGTTCGTTTGAGCTCTAAAGTAACTGCCCTTACCTGAAAAGAAGTCTTGTTTGTTGGAAGACTCAGAGCCTGATTTAAATCCATTTATGAAGCGAAACAAACAGCATAGTTTTCATGCATGGATCACACTCTGCTTTAGAGCAAGAAGCAGCTCTTGCTTTCTAGAGTGTCTAATACAGCAGGAAACTTGAGTGTTCTCAGAATAAAAGAATGGTGTTTCCTACACATACGGACCATATCTAGTTCAAATCTGCTTCTGAAATTGAAAGAAACCAAAGGTCCTCTAACATCCAATTCTTGTCAATTTAGACGAGAAACGTGTGTGCTTCGTGAACGATGTAGTTCATTTGAGCTGAAAACTGAGTGCCAATACCTGAAAAGAAGGCTTTCTTGAAGGAAGACTCAGAGCCTGGGATTTAACTCCATTTCTGAACGGAAACACACAGCAGAGTTCTCATCCATGGATCACACTCTGCTTTAGAGCAAGAAGCACACTCTTGCTTTCTAGATTCTCTAATACAGCAGGAAACGTGAGTGTGCTCAGAAGAAAAGTACGGTGTTTCCTATATATACAGACCATATCTAGTTCCACTCTGCTTGAAATTGATACAAAGCAAAGGTCCTCTAACATCCAATACTTGTCAGTTTAGATGAGAAACGTGTGAGCTTCGTGAATGATGTAGTTTGTTTGAACTCTAAAGTAACTGGCCTTACCTGAAAAGAAGTCTTGCTTGTAGGAAGACACAGAGCCTGGAATTTAACTCCATTTCTGAAGGGAAACTAACAGCGTAGATTTCATGCATGGATCACACTCTACTTTAGAGCAAAAAGCAGCTCTTGCTTTCTAGAGTCTCTAATACAGCAGGAAACGTGTGTTTGCTGAGAACAATAGAACGGTGTTTCCTACACATACGGACCATATTAGTCCAACTCTGCTTCTGAAACTGATACAAAGTACTGGCCTTCTAACATCCGATGCTTGTCAGTTAAGATGAGAAACGTGTGAGCTTCGTGAACGATGTAGTTCTTTTGAGCTGTAAAGTAACTGCCCTTACCTGAAACGAAGTCTTGCTCGTAGGAAGACTCAGAGCCTGGGATTTAACTCCATTTCTGAAGTGAAACACACAACAAAGTTCGCATCCATTGATCACACTCTGCTTTAGAGCAAAAGCACGCACTAGCTTCCCAGAGTCTCTAAGACAACAGGAAAATTGAGTGTGCTGAGAAAAATTAACGGTGTTTGCTACACATATGGACCATATCTAGTCCAACTCTGCTTCTGAAACTGATACAAAGCACTGGTTCTCTAACATTCAATGCTTGTCAGTTAAGATGAGAAACCTGTGAGCTTCGTGTCCGATGTAGTTCGTTAGAACTGAAAAGTGACTTCCCTTACTTGAAACAAAGTCTTGCTTGTAGGAAGACACAGAGCCTGGAATTTAACTCCATTTCTGAAGGGAAACACACAGCACAGTTCTCATCCATTAAACACACTCAGCTTTAGAGCAAGAAGCACACTCTTGCTTTCTAAGAGTCTCTAATACAGCAGGAAACGTGATTGTGGTCAGAACAAAATAACAGTGTTTCATACACATAAGGGCCATATCTAGGTCAACTCTTCTTCTGAAACTGATACAAAGCACAGTTCCATTAAGATGCAATGCTTTCCAGTTAAGAGCGAGAAACTTCTGAGCTTTGTGAACGATATAGCTTTGTTTGAGCTGAAAGGTGACTGAGTTTACGTGAAACGAAGTCTTGCTTCTAGGAAGACACAGAGCCTGGAATTTAACTCCATTTCTGAAGGGAAACACACAGCACAGTTCTCATCCATTAAACACACTCTGCTTTAGAGCAAGAAGCACGCTCTTGCTTTCTAGAGTCTATAATAGAGCCAGAAACTTGAAAGTGTGCTGAGAATAAAAGAACTTGGTTTCCTACACACACGGACCATAACTAGTTCAACTCTTCTCCTGAAACTGATACAAACCACAGGTCCTCTAACATCCAATGCTTTTCACTTAAGAGCGAGAAACCTGTGAGCTTCGTAAATGATTTATAATCATTTGAGCTGAAAAGTGACAGCGTTTACCTGAAATGATGACTTGCTTGTAGGAAGACACAGAGCCTGGGATTTAACTCCTTTTCTGAAGGGAAACACACAGCACAGTTCTCATCCATGAAAGACACTCTGCTTTAGAGCATGGAGCAGGCTCTTGCTTTCTAGAGTCTCTAAAAAGCCAGAAATTTGAGGGTACTCTGAACAAAAAAAGGTGTTTCCTGCACATACCGACCATAGCTAGTTCAACTCTGCTTCTGAAACTGATACAAACCAAAAGTCATCTAACATCCAATCCTATTCAGTTAAGAGCGAGAAACATGTGAGCGTTGTAAACGATTTATATTCAGTTGAGCTGAAAAGTGATTGCGTTTACCTGAAATGATGTCTTGCTTGTAGGAAGACACAGAGCCTGGGATTTTACTCCGTTTCTGAAGGGAAACACACAGCACAGTTCTCATCCATGAAACACACTCTGCTTTAGAGCACGGAGCATGCTCTTGCTTTCTAGAATCTCTAATAGAGCCAGAAAATGGAGGGTACTCTGAACAAAAGAACGGTGTTTCCTACACATACGGACCATACCTAGTTTAACTCTGCTTCTGAAACTGATACAAACCACAAGTCATCTAACATCCAATGCTATTCAGTTAAGAGCAAGAAACGTGTGATCTTCGTAAACAATTTATATTCATTTGAGCTGAAAAGTGACTGTGTTACCTGAAATGATGTCTTGCTTGTAGGAAGACATTGAGCCTTGAATATAACTCCATTTCTGAAGGGAAACACACAGCACAGTTCTCATCCATGAAACACACTCTGCTTTTGAGCAAGAAGAACGCTCTTGCTTTCTAAGAGTCTCTAATGGAGTAGGAAACGTGACTGTGGTCAGAACAAAATAACGGAGTTTCCTACACATACGGACCATTTCTAGGTGAACTCTTCTTCTGAAACTGACACAAACCACAGTTCCATTAACATGCAATGCTTTCAAGTTAAGAGGGAGAAACATGTGAGCTTCTTGAACGAATTAGCGTCCTTTGAGCTGAAAAGTGACTGAGTTTACCTTAAAAGATCTTGCTTGTAGGAAGACACAGAGCCTGGGATTTAATACCACTTCTGAAGGGAAACACACAACACAGTTCTCATCCATGGATCACACTCTGCTTTAGAGCAAGAAGCACGCTCTTGCTTTTTAGTGTCTCTAATACAACATGGAAAGGTGAGTGTGCTCAGAAGAAAAGAACGGTGTTTCCTATATATACGGACCATATCTAGTTCAACTCTGCTTGAAATTGATACAAAGCAAAGGTCCTCTAACATACAATGCTTGTCATTTTAGATGAGAAACGTATGAGCTTCGTGAACGATGTAGTTCGTTTGAGCTCTAAAGTAACTGCCCTTACCTGAAAAGAAGTCTTGCTTGTAGGAAGACTCAGAGCCTGGGATTTAAATCCATTTATGAAGCGAAACACACAACACAGTTCTCACCCATGGATCACACTCTGCTTTAGAGCAAGAAGCAGCTCTTGCTTTCTAGAGTGTCTAATACAGCAGGACACTTGAGTGTTCTCAGAACAAAAGAACGGTGTTTCCTACACATACGGACCATATCTAGTTCAAATCTGCTTCTGAAATTGAAAGAAACCAAAGGTCCTCTAACATCCAATTCTTGTCAATTTAGACGAGAAACGTGTGTGCTTCGTGAACGATGTAGTTCATTTGAGCTGAAAACTGAGTGCCCTTACCTGAAAAGATGGCTTTCTTGAAGGAAGACACAGAGCCTGGGATTTAACTCCATTTCTGAACGGAAACACACAGCAGAGTTCTCATCCATGGATCACACTCTGCTTTAGAGCAAGAAGCACACTCTTGCTTTCTCGATTCTCTAATACAGCAGGATACGTGAGTGTGCTCAGAAGAAAAGTACGGTGTTTCCTATATATACAGACCATATCTAGTTCCACTCTGCTTGAAATTGATACAAAGCAAAGGTCCTCTAACATCCAATACTTGTCAGTTTAGATGAGAAACGTGTGAGCTTCGTGAATGATGTAGTTTGTTTGAACTCTAAAGTAACTGGACTTACCTGAAAAGAAGTCTTGCTTGTAGGAAGACACAGAGCCTGGAATTTAACTCCATTTCTGAAGGGAAACTAACAGCGTAGATTTCATGCATGGATCACACTCTACTGTAGAGCAAAAAGCAGCTCTTGCTTTCTAGAGTCTCTAATACAGCAGGAAACGTGTGTTTGCTGAGAACAATAGAACGGTGTTTCCTGCACATACGGACCATATTAGTCCAACTCTGCTTCTGAAACTGATACAAAGTACTGGCCTTCTAATATCCAATGCTTGTCAGTTAAGATGAGAAACGTGTGAGCTTCGTGAACGATGTAGTTCTTTTGAGCTGTAAAGTAACTGCCCTTACCTGAAACGAAGTCTTGCTTGTAGGAAGACTCAGAGCCAGGGATTTAACTCCATTTCTGAAGTGAAACACACAACAAAGTTCGCATCCATTGATCACACTCTGCTTTAGAGCAAGAAGCACGCTCTAGCTTTCCAGAGTCTCTAAGACAACAGGAAACTTGAGTGTGCTGAGAAAAATTAACGGTGTTTGCTACACATATGGACCATATCTAGTCCAACTCTGCTTCTGAAACTGATACAAAGCACTGGTTCTCTAACATTCAATGCTTGTCAGTTAAGATGAGAAACCTGTGAGCTTCGTGTCCGATGTAGTTCGTTAGAACTGAAAAGTGACTGCCCTTACTTGAAACAAAGTCTTGCTTGTAGGAAGACACAGAGCCTGGAATTTAACTCCATTTCTGAAGGGAAACACACAGCACAGTTCTCATCCATTAAACACACTCAGCTTTAGAGCAAGAAGCACACTCTTGCTTTCTAAGAGTCTCTAATACAGCAGGAAACGTGAGTGTGGTCAGAACAAAATAACAGTGTTTCATACACATACAGGCCATATCTAGGTCAACTCTTCTTCTGAAACTGATACAAAGCACAGTTCCATTAAGATGCAATGCTTTCCAGTTAAGAGCGAGAAACTTCTGAGCTTCGTGAACGATATAGCTTTGTTTGAGTTTACGTGAAACGAAGTCTTGCTTGTAGGAAGACACAGAGCCTGGAATTTAACTCCATTTCTGAAGGGAAACACACAGCACAGTTCTCATCCATTAAACACACTCTGCTTTAGAGCAAGAAGCACGCTCTTGCTTTCTAGAGTCTATAATAGAGCCAGAAACTTGAAAGTGTGCTGAGAATAAAAGAACTTGGTTTCCTACACACACGGACCATATCTAGTTCAACTCTTCTCCTGAAACTGATAAAATCCACAGGTCCTCTAACATCCAATGCTTTTCAGTTAAGAGCGAGAAACCTGTGAGCTCGTAAATGATTTATAATCATTTGAGCTGAAAAGTGACAGCGTTTACCTGAAATGATGACTTGCTTGTAGGAAGACACAGAGCCTGGGATTTAACTCCTTTTCTGAAGGGAAACACACAGCACAGTTCTCATTCATGAAAGACACTCTGCTTTCGAGCATGGAGCAGGCTCTTGCTTTCTAGAGTCTCTAAAAAGCCAGAAACTTGAGGGTACTCTGAACAAAAGAAAGGTGTTTCCTGCACATACGGACCATATCTAGGTCAACTCTTCTTCTGAAACTGATACAAACCACAGTTCTTCTAACATGCAATGCTTTTCAGTTAAGAGCAAGAAACTTGTGAACTTTGTGAACGATGTAGCTTCCTTTGAATTGAAAAGTGACTGAGTTTACCTGAAAAGATGTCTTGCTTGTAGGAAGACACAGAGCCTGGGACTTAACTTCATTTCTGAATGGAAACACACAGCACAGTTCTTAACTATGAAACACACTCTGCTTTAGAGCAAGAAGCACGCTCTTGCTTTCTAACAGTCTCTAATAGAGCAAGAAACTTGTCTGTGGTCAGAACAAATTAACGGTGTTTCCTAAACATACGGACCATATCTAGGTGAACACTTCTTCTGAAACTGATACAAACCACAGTTCTTCTAACATGCAATGCTTTCCAGTTAAGAGCTAGAAACTTGTGAACTTTGTGAACGATGTAGCTTCCTTTGAAGTGAAAAGTGACTGAGTTTACCTGAAAAGATGTCTTGCTTGTAGGAAGACACAGAGCCTGGGAATTAACTCCATTTCTGAAGGGAAACACACAGCACAGTTCTCAACTATGAAACACACTCTGCTTTAGAGCACGAAGCATGCTCTTGCTTTCTAGAGTCTCTAATAGAGCCAGAAACTTGAGGGTACTCAGAACAAAAGAACGGTGTTGTCTACACATACAGACCATTGCTAGTTCAACTCTGCTTCTGAAACTGATACAAACCACAAGTCCCCTAACATCTCATGCTTTTCAGATAAGAGCAAAAAACGTGTGAGCTTCGTAAATGTTTTATATTCAATTGAGCTGAAAAGTGACTACGTTTATCTGAAAAGATATCTTGCTTGTAGGAAGACACAGAGCCTGGAATTCAACTCCATTTCTGAAGGGAAACACATAGCACAGTTCTCATCCATGAAACACACTCTGCTTTAGAGCAAGAAGCACACTCTTGCTTTCTAAGTGTCTCTAATACAGCAGGAAATGTGACTGTGGTCAGAACAAAATAACGGTGTTTCATACACATACAGACCATATCTAGGTCAACTCTTCTTCTGAAACAGATACAAAGCACAGTTCCATTAAGATGCAATGCTTTCCAGTTAAGAGCAAGAAACTTGTGAGCTTCGTGAATGATATAGCTTTGTTTGAGCTGAAAGGTAACTGAGTAAATGAAACGAAGTCTTGCTTGTAGGAAGATACAGAGCCTGTGATTTAATTCCATTTGTGAACGGAAACACACAGCACAGTTCTCATCCATGAAACACACTCTGCTTTAGAGCACGAAGCATGCTCTTGCTTTCTAGAGTCTAAAATAGAGCCAGAAACATTAGGGTGCTCTGAACAAAATAACGGTGTTTCCTACTTATACGGACCATTGCTAGTTCAACTCTGCTTCTGAAACTGATACAAACCACAGGTCCTCTAACATCCAATGCTTTTCACGTAAGAGCAAGAAACCTGTGAGCTTCGTAAACGATTTATATTCATTTGAGCTTAAAAGTGACAGCGTTTACGTGAAATGATGACCTGCTTGTAGGAAGACACAGAGCCTAGGATTTTACTCCGTTTCTGATGGGAAACACACGGCACAGTTCTCATCCATGAAACACACTCTGCTTTAGAGCACGGAGCATGGTCTTGCTTTCTAGAATCTCTAATAGAGCCAGAAAATGGAGGGTACTCTGAACAAAAGAACCGTGTTTCCTACACATACGGACCATACCTAGTTTAACTCTGCTTCTGAAACTGATACAAACCACAAGTCATCTAACATCCAATGCTATTCAGTTAAGAGCGAGAAACGTGTGATCTTTGTAAACAATTTATATTCATTTGAGCTGAAAAGTGACTGCGTTACCTGAAATGATGTCTTGCTTGTAGGAAGACATTGAGCCTGGAATTTAACTCCATTTCTGAAGGGAAACATACAGCACAGTTCTCATCCATGAAACACACTCTGCTTTAGAGCAAGAAGCAAGCTCTTGCTTTCTAAGAGTCTCTAATGGAGCAGGAAACGTGACTGTGGTCAGAACAAAATAACGGTGTTTCCTACACATACGGACCATATCTAGGTCAACCCTTCTTCTGAAACTGATACAAACCACAGTTCCTCTAACATGCAATGCTTTCCAGTTAAGAGCGAGAAACTTGTGAGCTTTGTGAAAGATGTTCTTCCTTTGAGCTGAAAAGTGACTGAGTTTACCTGAAAAGATCTTGCTTGTAGGAAGACACAGAGCCTGGGATTTAACTCCATTTCTGAAGGGAAACACACAGCACAGTTCTCATCCATGAAACACACTCTGCTTTAGAGCAAGAAGCACACTCTTGCTTTCTAGAATCTCTAATAGAGCCAGAAACATGAGCGTGCTCTGAACAAAATAACGGTGTTTCCTACATATACAGACCATATCTAGTTCAACTCTGCTCCTGAAACTGATACAAACCACAGGTCCTCTAAGATCTAAATCTTTTCAGTTAAGGGCAACAAACGTGTGAGCTTCATAAACTATTTATATTCATTTGAGCTGAAAAGTGACAGCGTTTACCTGAAATGATGTCTTGCTTGTAGGAAGACACAGAGCCTGGGAATTAACTCCATTTCTGAAGGGAAACACACAGCACAATTCTCAACTATGAAACACACTCTGCTTTAGAGCACGAAGCATGCTCTTGCTTTCTAGAGTCTCTAATAGAGCCAGAAACTTGAGGGTACTCTGAAGAAAAGAACGGTGTTTCCTACACATACAGACCATTGCTAGTACAACTCTGCTTCTGAAACTGATACAAACCACAAGTCCCCTAACATCTCATGCTTTTCAGATAAGAGCAAAAAACGTGTGAGCTTCGTAAATGATTTATATTCAATTGAGCTGAAAAGTGACTACGTTTATCTGAAAAGATGTCTTGCTTGTAGGAAGACACAGAGCCTGGAATTTAACTCCATTTCTGAAGGGAAACACATAGCACAGTTCTCATCCATGAAACACACTCTGCTTTAGAGCAAGAAGCACACTCTTGCTTTCTAAGAGTCTCTAATACAGCAGGAAACGTGACTGTGGTCAGAACAAAATAACGGTGTTTCATACACATACAGACCATATCTAGGTCAACTCTTCTTCTGAAACAGATACAAAGCACAGTTCCATTAAGATGCAATGCTTTCCAGTTAAGAGCAAGAAACTTGTGAGCTTCGTGAATGATATAGCTTTGTTTGAGCTGAAAGGTAACTGAGTTTACGTGAAACGAAGTCTTGCTTGTAGGAAGATACAGAGCCTGTGATTTAATTCCATTTGTGAACGGAAACACACAGCACAGTTCTCATCCATGAAACACACTCTGCTTTAGAGCACAAAGCATGCTCTTGCTTTCTAGAGTCTAAAATAGAGCCAGAAACATTAGGGTGCTCTGAACAAAATAACGGTGTTTCCTACTTATACAGACCATTGCTAGTTCAACTCTGCTTCTGAAACTGATACAAACCACAGTTCCTCTAACATGCAATGCTTTCCAGTTAAGAGCGAGAAACTTGTGAGCTTTGTGAAAGATGTTCTTCCTTTGAGCTGAAAAGTGACTGAGTTTACCTGAAAAGATCTTGCTTGTAGGAAGACACAGAGCGTGGGATTTTACTCCGTTTCAGAAGGGAAACACACAGCACAGTTCTCATCCATGAAACACACTCTGCTTTAGAGCAAGAAGCAAGCTCTTGCTTTCTAAGAGTCTCTAATGGAGCAGGAAACGTGACTGTGGTCAGAACAAAATAACGGTGTTTCCTACACATACGGACCATATCTAGGTCAACTCTTCTTCTGAAACTGACACAAACCACAGTTCCATTAACATGCAATGCTTTCAAGTTAAGAGGGAGAAACATGTGAGCTTCTTGAACGAATTAGCTTCCTTTGTGCTGAAAAGTGACTGAGTTTACCTGAAAAGATGTCTTGCTTGTAGGAAGACACAGAGCCTGGGATTTACCTCCATTTATGAAGGGAAACACACAGCACAGTTCTCATCCATGAAACACACTCTGCTTCAGAGCAAGAAGCACGCTCTTGCTTTCTAGAGTCTATAATTGACCCAGAAACTTGAAAGTGTGCTCAGAATAAAAGAACTGGGTTTCCTACACACACGGATCATATCTAGTTCAACTCTGCTCCTGAAACTGATACAAACCACCGGTCCTCTAAGATCTAAATCTTTTCAGTGAAGGGCAACAAACGTGTGATCTTTGTAAACGATTTATATTCATTTGAGCTGAAAAGTGACTGTGTTACCTGAAATGATGACTTGCTTGTAGGAAGACACAGAGCCTGGGATTTAACTCCATTTCTGAAGGGAAACACACAGCACAGTTCTCATCCATGAAACACAGTCTGCTTTAGAGCACGAAGCATGCTCTTGCTTTCTAGATTCTCTAAAAAAGCCAGAAACTTGATGGTACTCTGAACAAAAGAACGGTGTTTCCTAAACATACGGACCCTAGCTAGTTCAACTTTGCTTCTGAAACTGATTCAAACCACAAGTCATCTAACATCCAATGCTATTCAGTTAAGAGCGAGAAATGTGTGATCTTCATAAACGATTTAGAATCATTTGATCTGAAAATTGACTGCGTTTAAAGGAAATGATGTCTTGCTTGTAGGAAGACATTGAGCCTGGTATTTAACTCCATTTCTGAAGGGAAACACACAGCACAGTTCTAATCAATGAAACACACACTGCTTTAGAGCAAGAAGCACGCTCTTGCTTTCTAACAGTCGCTAATAGAGCAAGAAACTTGTCTGTGGTCAGAACAAATTTACGGTGTTTCCTAAACATACGGACCATATCTAGGTCAACTCTTCTTCTGAAACTGATACAAACCACAGTTCTTCTGACATGCAATGCTTTCCAGTTAAGAGCAAGAAACTTGTGAACTTTGTGAACGATGTAGCTTCCTTTGAAGTGAAAAGTGACTGAGTTTACCTGAAGAGATGTCTTGCTTGTAGGAAGAAACAGAGCCTGGGACTTAACTCCATTTCTGAAGGGAAACACACAGCACAGTTCTCAACTATGAAACACACTCTGCTTTAGAGCAAGAAGCACGCTCTTGCATTCTAACAGTCTCTAATAGAGCAAGAAACTTGTCTGTGGTCAGAACAAATTAACGGTGTTTCCTAAACATACGGACCATATCTAGGTGAACTCTTCTTCTGAAACTGATACAAACCACAAGTCATCTAATATCCAATGCTTTTCAGTTAAGAGCAAGAAACGTGTGAGCTTCTTAAACGATTTATATTCATTTGAGCTGAAAAGTGACTGTGTTTAGCTGAAATGATGTCTTGCTTGTAGGAAGACACTGAGCCTGGAATATAAATCCATTTCTGAAGAGAAACACACAGCACAGTTTTCATCCATGAAACACACTCTGCTTTAGAGCAAGAAGCACACTCTTCCTTTCTAAGAGTCTCTTATACAGCAGGAAACATGACTGTGGTCAGAACAAAATAACGATGTTACCTACACATACGGACCATAGCTAGTTCAACTCTGCTCCTGAAACAGATACAAACCACAAGTCCTCTAACATCCAATGCTTTTCACGTAAGAGCGAGAAACCTGTGAGCTTTGTAAACGATTTATATTCATTTGAGCTTAAAATGACTGCGTTTACCTGAAATGATGACTTGCTTGTAGGAAGACACAGAGCCTGGGATTTACTCCGTTTCTGAAGGGAAACACACAGCACAGTTCTCATCCATGAAACACACTCTGCTTTAGAGCACGGAGCATGCTCTTGCTTCTAGAGTCTCTAATAGAGACAGAAAATGGAGGGTACTCTGAACAAAAGAACGGTGTTTCCTACACATACGGACCATACCTAGTTCAACTCTGCTTCTGAAAATGATACAAACCACAAGTCATCTAACATCCAATGCTATTCAGTTAAGAGCGAGAAACGTGTGATCTTTGTAAACGATTTATATTCATTTGAGCTGAAAAGTGACTGTGTTACCTGAAATGATGTCTTGCTTGTAGGAAGACATTGAGCCTGGAATTTAACTCCATTTCGGAAGGGAAACACACAGCACAGTTCTCATCCATGAAACACACTCTGCTTTAGATCAAGAAGCACGCTCTTGCTTTCTAAGAGTTTCTAATAGAGCAGAAAACGTGACTGTGGTCAGAACAAAATAACGGGGTTTCCTACACATACGGACCATATCTAGGTCAACTCTTCTTCTGAAACTGATACAAACCACAGTTCCTCTAACATGCAATGCTTTCCAGTTAAGAGGGAGAAAATTGTGAGCTTTGTGAACGATGTATCTTCCTTTGAGCTGAAAAGTGACTGAGTTTACCTGAAAAGATCTTGCTTGTAGGAAGACACAGAGCCTGGGATTTAACTCCATTTCTGAAGGGAAACACACAGCACAGTTCTCATCCATGAAATACACTCTGCTTTAGGGCAAGAAGCACACTCTTGCTTTCTAGAGTCTCTAATAGAGCCAGAAACATGAGCGTGCTCTGAACAAAATAACGGTGTTTCCTACATATACGGACCATTGCTAGTTCAACTCTGCTCCTGAAACTGATACAAACCACAGGTCCTCTAAGATCCAAAGCTTTTCAGTTAAGGGCAACAAACGTGTGAGCTTCGTAAACGATTCATCTTCATTTGAGCTGAAAAGTGACAGCGTTTACCTGAAATGATGACTTGCTTGTAGGAAGACACAGAGCCTGGGATTTAACTCCATTTCTGAAGGGAAACACCCAGCACAGTTCTCATCCATGAAACACACTCTGCTTTAGAGCACGGAGCATGCTCTTGTTTCTAGAGTCTCTAATAGAGCCAGAAACTTGAGGGTACTCAGAACAAAAGAACGGTGTTTCCTGCACTTACGGACCATAGCTAGTTCAACTCTGCTTCTGAGACTGATAGAAACCACAAGTCATCTAACATCCAATGCTATTCAGTTAAGAGCGAGAAACGTGTGATCTTCGTAAACGATTTATATTCATTTGAGCTGAAAAGTGACTGCGTTTACCTGAAATGATGTCTTGCTTGTATGAAGACATTGAGCCTGGAATTTAACTCCATTTCTGAATGGAAACACACAGCACAGATCTCATCCATGAAACACACTCTGCTTTAGAGCAAGAAGCAAGCTCTTACTTTCTAAGAGTCTCTAATAGAGCAGAAAACGTGACTGTTTTCAGAACAAAATAACGGTGTTTCCTATACATACGGACCATATCCAGGTCAACTCTTGTTCTAAAACTGATACAAACCACAGTTCCTCTAACATTCAATGCTTTCCAGTTAAGAGCGAGAAACTTGTGAGCTTTGTGAACGATGTAGCTTTGTTTGAGCTGAAAGGTGACTGAGTTTACCTGAAACGAAGTCTTGCTTATAGGAAGATACAGGGGCTATGGTTTAACTCCATTTCTGAAGGGAAACACACAGCACAGTTCTCAACCATGAAACACACCCTGCTTTAGAGCACGAAGCATGCTCTTGCTTTCTAGAGTCTCTAATAGAACCAGAAACATGAGGGTGCTCTGAACAAAATAACGGTGTTTCATACACATACAGACCATATCTAGGTCAACTCTTCTTCTGAAACCGATACAAAGCACAGTTCCATTAAGATGCAATGCTTTCCAGTTAAGAGCGAGAAACTTGTGAGCTTCGTGAACGATATATCTTTGTTTGAGCTGAAAGGTGAGTAAGTTTACGTGAAAAGAAGTCTTGCTTGTAGGAAGATACAGAGCCTGTGATTTAACTCCATTTAGGAAGGGAAACACACAGCACTGTTCTCACGAAGAAACACATTCTGCATATAAGAAGAAGCACGCTCTTGCTTTCTAAGGGTCTCTAATACAGCAGGAATCGTGACTGTGGTCAGAACAAAATAACGGTGTTTCCTACACAAACGGACCATATCTAGGTCAACTCTTCTTCTGAAACTGATACAAACCACAGTTCCATTAACATGCACTGCTTTCCAGTTAAGAGCGAGAAACGTGTGAGCCTTGTGAACGCTGTAGCTTCCTTTGAGCTGAAAAGTGACTGAGTTAACCTGAAAAGATGTCTTGCTTGTAGGAAGAAACAGAGCCTGGTACTTAACTCCATTTCTGATGGGAAACACACAGCACAGTTCTCATCCATGAAACACACTCTGCTTTAGAGCACGAAGCATGCTCTTGCTTTCTAGAGTCTCTAATACAGCAGGAAACGTGACTGTGGTCAGAACAAAATAATGGTGTTTCCTACACATACGGACCATATCTAGGTCAACTCTTCTTCTGAAACTGACACAAACCACAGTTCCATTAACATGCAATGCTTTCAAGTTAAGAGCGAGAAACGTGTGACCTTCTTGAACGAATTAGCTTCCTTTGAGCTGAAAAGTGACTGAGTTTACCTGAAAAGATGTCTTGCTTTTAGGAAGACACAGAGCCTGGGATTTACCTCCATTTATGAAGGGAAACACACAGCACAGTTCTCATCCATGAAACACACTCGGCTTTAGAGCAAGAAGCACGCTCTTGCTTTCTAGAGTCTATAATAGAGCCAGAAACTTGAAAGTGTGCTCAGAATAAAAGAACTGGGTTTCCTACACACACGGATCATATCTAGTTCAACTCTGCTCCTGAAACTGATACAAACCACAGGTCCTCTAACATCCAATGCTTTTCAGTTAAGAGCGAGAAACCTGTTAGCTTCGTAAACGATTTATATTCTTTTGAGCTGAAAAGTGACAGCGTTTACCTGAAATGATGACTTGCTTGTAGGAAGACACAGAACCTTGGATTTAACTCCATTTATGAAGGGAAACACACATCACAGTTCTCATCCATGAAACACAGTCTGCTTTAGAGCACGAAGCATGCTCTTGCTTTCTAGAGTCTCTAAAAGAGCCAGAAACTTGATGGTACTCTGAACAAAAGAACGGTGTTTCCTACACATACGGACCCTAGCTAGTTCAACTCTGCTTCTGTAACTGATACAAACCACAAGTCATCTAACATCTCATGCTTTTCAGATAAGAGCAAAAAACGTGTGACCTTCGTAAATGATTTATATTCATTTGAGCTGAAAAGTGACTTCGTTTACCTGAAAAGATGTCTTGCTTGTAGGAAGACACAGAGCCTGGAATTTAACTCCATTTCTGAAGGGAAACACACAGCACAGTTCTCATCCATGAAACACACTCTGCTTTAGAGCAAGAAGCATACTCTTGCTTTCTAAGAGTCTCTAATACAGCAGGAAACGTGACTGTGGTCAGAACAAAATAACGGTGTTTCCTACACAAACGGACCATATCTAGGTCAACTCTTCTTCTGAAACTGACACAAACCACAGTTCCATTAACAAGCAATGCTTTCAAGTTAAGAGCGAGAAACGTGTGAGCTTCTTGAACGAATTAGCTTCCTTTGAGGTGAAAAGTGACTGAGTTTACCTGAAAAGATGTCTTGCTTTTAGGAAGACACAGAGCCTGGGATTTACCTCCATGTATGAAGGGAAACACACAGCACAGTTCTCATCCATGAAACACACTCTGCTTTAGAGCAAGAAGCACGCTCTTGCTTTCTAGAGTCTATAATAGATCCAGAAACTAGAAAGTGTGCTCAGAATAAAGAACTGGGTTTCCTACACACACGGATGATATCTAGTTCAACTCTGCTCCTGAAACTGATACAAACCACAGGTCCTCTAACATCCAATGCTTTTCAGTTAAGAGCGAGAAACGTGTGATCTTCATAAATGATTTATATTCATTTGAGCTGAAAAGTGACAGCGTTTACCTGAAATGATGACTTGCTTGTAGGAAGACACAGATCCTGGGATTTAACTCCATTTATGAAGGGAAACACACAGCACAGTTCTCATCCATGAAACACAGTCTACTTTAGAGCACGAGGCATGCTCTTGCTTTCTAGAGTCTCTAAAAGTGCCAGAAACTTGATGGTACTCTGAACAAAAGAACGGTGTTTCCTACACATACGGACCCTAGCTAGTTCAACTCTGCTTCTGAAACTGATACAAACCACAAGTCATCTAACATCCAATGCTATTCAGTTAAGAGCGAGAAATGTGTGATCTTCATAAACGATTTAGATTCATTTGACCTGAAAATTGACTGCGTTTAAATGAAATGATGTCTTGCTTGTAGGAAGACATTGAGCCTGGTATTTAACTCCATTTCTGAAGGGAAACACACAGCACAGTTCTCATCCATGAAACACACTCTGCTTTAGAGCAAGAAGCACGCTCTTGCTTTCTAACAGTCTCTAATAGAGCAAGAAACTTGTCTGTGGTCAGAACAAATTAACGGGGTTTCCTACACATACGGACCATATCTAGGTCAACTCTTCTTCTGAAACTGATACAAACCACAGTTCTTCTAACAAGCAATGCTTTCCAGTTAAGAGCGAGAAACTTGTGAACTTTGTGAACGATGTAGCTTCCTTTGAAGTGAAAAGTGACTGAGTTTACCTGAAAAGATGTCTTGCTTGTAGGAAGACACAGAGCCTGGGATTTAACTACATTTCTGAAGGGAAATACACAGCACAGTTCTCAACTATGAAACACACTCTGCTTTACAGCACGAAGCATGCTCTTGCTTTCTAGTGTCTCTAATAGAGCCAGAAATTTGAGGGTACTCAAAACAAAAGAACGGTGTTTCCTACACATACAGACCATTGCTAGTTCCACTCTGCTTCTGAAACTGATACAAACCACAAGTCATCTAACATCTCATGCTTTTCAGATAAGAGCAAAAAACGTGTGAGCTTCGTAAATGATTTATATTCATTTGAGCTGAAAAGTGACTGTGTTTACCTGAAAAGATGTCTTGCTTGTAGGAAGACACAGAGCCTGGGATTTAACTCCATTTCTGAAGGGAAACACATAGCACAGTTCTCATCCATGAAACACACTCTGCTTTAGAGCAAGAAGCATGCTCTTGCTTTCTAAGAGTCTCTAATACAGCAGGAATCATGACTGTGGTCAGAACAAAATAACGGTGTTTCCTACACAAACGGACCATATCTAGGTCAACTCTTCTTCTGAAACTGATACAAACCACAGTTCCATTAACATGCACTGCTTTCCAGTTAAGAGCGAGAAACGTGTGAGCCTTGTGAACGCTGTAGCTTCCTTTGAGCTGAAAAGTGACTGAGTTAACCTGAAAAGATGTCTTGCTTGTAGGAAGAAACAGAGCCTGGTACTTAACTCCATTTCTGATGGGAAACACACAGCACAGTTCTCATCCATGAAACACACTCTGCTTTAGAGCACGAAGCATGCTCTTGCTTTCTAGAGTCTCTAATACAGCAGGAAACGTGACTGTGGTCAGAACAAAATAATGGTGTTTCCTACACATACGGACCATATCTAGGTCAACTCTTCTTCTGAAACTGACACAAACCACAGTTCCATTAACATGCAATGCTTTCAAGTTAAGAGCGAGAAACGTGTGACCTTCTTGAACGAATTAGCTTCCTTTGAGCTGAAAAGTGACTGAGTTTACCTGAAAAGATGTCTTGCTTTTAGGAAGACACAGAGCCTGGGATTTACCTCCATTTATGAAGGGAAACACACAGCACAGTTCTCATCCATGAAACACACTCGGCTTTAGAGCAAGAAGCACGCTCTTGCTTTCTAGAGTCTATAATAGAGCCAGAAACTTGAAAGTGTGCTCAGAATAAAAGAACTGGGTTTCCTACACACACGGATCATATCTAGTTCAACTCTGCTCCTGAAACTGATACAAACCACAGGTCCTCTAACATCCAATGCTTTTCAGTTAAGAGCGAGAAACCTGTTAGCTTCGTAAACGATTTATATTCTTTTGAGCTGAAAAGTGACAGCGTTTACCTGAAATGATGACTTGCTTGTAGGAAGACACAGAACCTTGGATTTAACTCCATTTATGAAGGGAAACACACATCACAGTTCTCATCCATGAAACACAGTCTGCTTTAGAGCACGAAGCATGCTCTTGCTTTCTAGAGTCTCTAAAAGAGCCAGAAACTTGATGGTACTCTGAACAAAAGAACGGTGTTTCCTACACATACGGACCCTAGCTAGTTCAACTCTGCTTCTGTAACTGATACAAACCACAAGTCATCTAACATCTCATGCTTTTCAGATAAGAGCAAAAAACGTGTGACCTTCGTAAATGATTTATATTCATTTGAGCTGAAAAGTGACTTCGTTTACCTGAAAAGATGTCTTGCTTGTAGGAAGACACAGAGCCTGGAATTTAACTCCATTTCTGAAGGGAAACACACAGCACAGTTCTCATCCATGAAACACACTCTGCTTTAGAGCAAGAAGCATACTCTTGCTTTCTAAGAGTCTCTAATACAGCAGGAAACGTGACTGTGGTCAGAACAAAATAACGGTGTTTCCTACACAAACGGACCATATCTAGGTCAACTCTTCTTCTGAAACTGACACAAACCACAGTTCCATTAACATGCAATGCTTTCAAGTTAAGAGCGAGAAACGTGTGAGCTTCTTGAACGAATTAGCTTCCTTTGAGGTGAAAAGTGACTGAGTTTACCTGAAAAGATGTCTTGCTTTTAGGAAGACACAGAGCCTGGGATTTACCTCCATGTATGAAGGGAAACACACAGCACAGTTCTCATCCATGAAACACACTCTGCTTTAGAGCAAGAAGCACGCTCTTGCTTTCTAGAGTCTATAATAGATCCAGAAACTAGAAAGTGTGCTCAGAATAAAGAACTGGGTTTCCTACACACACGGATGATATCTAGTTCAACTCTGCTCCTGAAACTGATACAAACCACAGGTCCTCTAACATCCAATGCTTTTCAGTTAAGAGCGAGAAACGTGTGATCTTCATAAATGATTTATATTCATTTGAGCTGAAAAGTGACAGCGTTTACCTGAAATGATGACTTGCTTGTAGGAAGACACAGATCCTGGGATTTAACTCCATTTATGAAGGGAAACACACAGCACAGTTCTCATCCATGAAACACAGTCTACTTTAGAGCACGAGGCATGCTCTTGCTTTCTAGAGTCTCTAAAAGTGCCAGAAACTTGATGGTACTCTGAACAAAAGAACGGTGTTTCCTACACATACGGACCCTAGCTAGTTCAACTCTGCTTCTGAAACTGATACAAACCACAAGTCATCTAACATCCAATGCTATTCAGTTAAGAGCGAGAAATGTGTGATCTTCATAAACGATTTAGATTCATTTGACCTGAAAATTGACTGCGTTTAAATGAAATGATGTCTTGCTTGTAGGAAGACATTGAGCCTGGTATTTAACTCCATTTCTGAAGGGAAACACACAGCACAGTTCTCATCCATGAAACACACTCTGCTTTAGAGCAAGAAGCACGCTCTTGCTTTCTAACAGTCTCTAATAGAGCAAGAAACTTGTCTGTGGTCAGAACAAATTAACGGGGTTTCCTACACATACGGACCATATCTAGGTCAACTCTTCTTCTGAAACTGATACAAACCACAGTTCTTCTAACAAGCAATGCTTTCCAGTTAAGAGCGAGAAACTTGTGAACTTTGTGAACGATGTAGCTTCCTTTGAAGTGAAAAGTGACTGAGTTTACCTGAAAAGATGTCTTGCTTGTAGGAAGACACAGAGCCTGGGATTTAACTACATTTCTGAAGGGAAATACACAGCACAGTTCTCAACTATGAAACACACTCTGCTTTACAGCACGAAGCATGCTCTTGCTTTCTAGTGTCTCTAATAGAGCCAGAAATTTGAGGGTACTCAAAACAAAAGAACGGTGTTTCCTACACATACAGACCATTGCTAGTTCCACTCTGCTTCTGAAACTGATACAAACCACAAGTCATCTAACATCTCATGCTTTTCAGATAAGAGCAAAAAACGTGTGAGCTTCGTAAATGATTTATATTCATTTGAGCTGAAAAGTGACTGTGTTTACCTGAAAAGATGTCTTGCTTGTAGGAAGACACAGAGCCTGGGATTTAACTCCATTTCTGAAGGGAAACACATAGCACAGTTCTCATCCATGAAACACACTCTGCTTTAGAGCAAGAAGCATGCTCTTGCTTTCTAAGAGTCTCTAATACAGCAGGAAACGTGACTGTGGTCAGAACAAAATAACGGTGTTTCATACACATACGTACCATATCTTGTTCAACTCTTCTTCGGAAACTGATACAAAACCACAGTTCCACTAAGATGCAATGCTTTCCAGTTAAGAGTGAGAAACTTGTGAGCTTCGTGAACGATATAGCTTTGTTTGAGCTGAAAAGTGACTGACTTTTCATGAAACGAAGTCTTGCTTTTAGGAAGACACAGAGCCTGTGATTTATTTCCATTTCTGAAGGGAAACACACAGCACAGCTCTCATCCATGAAACACACTCTGCTGTAGAGCACGAAGCATACTCTTGCTTTCTAGAGTCTCTAATAGAGCCAGAAACATGAGGGTGCTCTGAACAAAATAACGGTGTTTCCTACATATACGGACCATTGCTAGTTCAACTCTGCTTCTGAAACTGATACAAACCACAAGTCATATAATATCCAATGCTTTTCAGTTAGAGCAAGTAACGTGTGAGCTTCGTAAACGATTTATATTCATTTGAGCTGAAAAGTGACTGCGTTTAGCTGAAATGATGTCTTGCTTGTAGGAAGTGACAGAGCCTGGAATATAAATCCATTTCTGAAGAGAAACACACAGCACAGTTTTCATCCATGAAACACACTCTGCTCTAGAGCAAGAAGCACACTCTTCCTTTCTAAGAATCTGTTATACAGCAGGAAAAGTGACTGTGGTCAGAACAAAATAATGGTGTTACCTACACTTATGGACCATAGCTAGTTCAACTCTGCTCCTGAAACTGATACAAACCCCAGGTCCTCTAACATCCAATGCTTTACAGTTAAGAGCAAGAAACGTGTGAGCTCCGTGAACGATGTAGCTTTGTTTGAGCTGAAAGGTGACTGAGTTTACGTGAAATGAAGTCTTGCTTGTAGGAAGATACAGAGCATGTGATTTAACTCATTTTATGAAGGGAAACACACAGCACTGTTCTCACAATGAAACACACTCTGCATATAAGAAGGAGCACACTCTTGCTTTCTAAGAGTCTCTAATATAGCAGGAAACGTGACTGTGGTCAGAACAAAATAACGGTGTTTCCTACACATACGGACCATATCTAGGTCAACTCTTCTTCTGAAACTGATACAAACCACGGTTCATTTAACATGCAATGCTTTCCAGTTAAGAGTTTGCAACGTGTGAGCTTCTCGAACAATGTAGTTTCCTTTGAAATGAAAAGTGACTGAGTTTACCTGAAAAGATGTCTTGCTTGTAGGAAGACACAGAGCCTGGGATTTAACTCCATTTCTGAAGGGAAACACACAGCACACTTCTCTTCCATGAAACACACTCTGCTTTAGAACAAGAAGCATGCTCTTGCTTTCTAAGAGTCTCTAATAGTGCCAGAAACGTGAATGTGCTCAGAACAAAAGAACGATGTTTCCTACACATACAGACCATTGCTAGTTCAACTCTGCTGCTGAAACTGATACAAACCACAAGTCATCTAACATCCAATGCTTTTCAGTTAAGAGCAAGAAACGTGCGAGCTACGTGAACGATGTAGCTTTGTTTGAGCTGAAAAGTGACTGAGTTAACCTGAAAAGATGTCTTGCTTGTAGGAAGAAACAGAGCCTGGTATTTAACTCCATTTCTGATGGGAAACACACAGCACAGTTCTCATCCATGAAACACACTCTGCTTTAGAGCACGAAGCATGCTCTTGCTTTTTAGAGTCTCTAATACAGCAGGAAACGTGACTGTGGTCAGAACAAAATAACGGTGTTTCCTACACATACGGACAATATCTAGGTCAACTCTTCTTCTGAAACTGACACAAACCACAGTTCCATTAACATGCAATGCTTTCAAGTTAAGAGCGAGAAACGTGTGAGCTTCTTGAACGAATTAGCTTCCTTTGAGCTGAAAAGTGACTGAGTTTACCTGAAAAGATGTCTTGCTTTTAGGAAGACACAGAGCCTGGGATTTACCTCCATTTATGAAGGGAAACACACAGCACAGTTCTCATCCATGAAACACACTCTGCTTTAGAGCAAGAAGCACGCTCTTGCTTTCTAGAGTCTATAATAGAGCCAGAAACTTGAAAGTGTGCTCACAATAAAAGAACTGGGTTTCCTACACACACGGATCATATCTAGTTCAACTCTGCTCCTGAAACTGAGACAAACTACAGGTCCTCTAACATCCAATGCTTTTCAGTTAAGAGCGAGAAACCTGTTAGCTTCGTAAACGATTTATATTCTTTTGAGCTGAAAAGTGACAGCGTTTACCTGAAATGATGACTTGCTTGTAGGAAGACACAGAGCCTGGGATTTAACTCCATTTATGAAGGGAAACACACATCACAGTTCTCATCCATGAAACACAGTCTGCTTTAGAGCATGAAGCATGCTCTTGCTTTCTAGAGTCTCTAAAAGAGCCAGAAACTTGATGGTACTCTGAACAAAAGAACGGTGTTTCCTACACATACGGACCCTAGCTAGTTCAACTCTGCTTCTGTAACTGATACAAACCACAAGGTATCTAACATCTCATGCTTTTCAGATAAGAGCAAAAAACGTGTGACCTTCGTAAATGATTTATATTCATTTGAGCTGAAAAGTGACTTCGTTTACCTGAAAAGATGTCTTGCTTGTAGGAAGACACAGAGCCTGGAATTTAACTCCATTTCTGAAGGGAAACACACAGCACAGTTCTCATCCATGAAACACACTCTGCTTTAGAGCAAGAAGCATACTCTTGCTTTCTAAGAGTCTCTAATACAGCAGGAAACGTGACTGTGGTCAGAACAAAATAACGGTGTTTCCTACACATACGGACCATATCTAGGTCAACTCTTCTTCTGAAACTGACACAAACCACAGTTCCATTAACATGCAATACTTTCAAGTTAAGAGCGAGAAACGTGTGAGCTTCTTGAACGAATTAGCTTACTTTGAGGTGAAAAGTGACTGAGTTTACCTGAAAAGATGTCTTGCTTTTAGGAAGACACAGAGCCTGGGATTTACCTCCATGTATGAAGGGAAACACACAGCACAGTTCTCATCCATGAAACACACTCTGCTTTAGAGCAAGAAGCACGCTCTTGCTTTCTAGAGTCTATAATAGATCCAGAAACTTGAAAGTGTGCTCAGAATAAAGAACTGGGTTTCCTACACACACGGATCATATCTAGTTCAACTCTGCTCCTGAAACTGATACAAACCACAGGTCCTCTAACATCCAATGCTTTTCAGTTAAGAGCGAGAAACGTGTGATCTTCGTAAATGATTTATATTCATTTGAGCTGAAAAGTGACAGCGTTTACCTGAAATGATGACTTGCTTGTAGGAAGACACAGATCCTGGGATTTAACTCCATTTATGAAGGGAAACACACAGCACAGTTCTCATCCATGAAACACAGTCTGCTTTAGAGCACGAGGCATGCTCTTGCTTTCTAGAGTCTCTAAAAGTGCCAGAAACTTGTGGTACTCTGAACAAAAGAACGGTGTTTCCTACACATACAGACCCTAGCTAGTTCAACTCTGCTTCTGAAAGTGATAGAAACCACAGTTCCTCTAACCTCCAATGCTTTACAGTTAAGAGCAAGAAACGTGTGAGCCTAGAACGATGTAGCTTTGTTTGAGCAGAAAGTTGACTGAGTTTACCTTAAACGAAGTC
Source organism: Onychomys leucogaster (assembly GCA_949786385.1). Taxonomy (NCBI): domain Eukaryota; kingdom Metazoa; phylum Chordata; class Mammalia; order Rodentia; family Cricetidae; genus Onychomys; species Onychomys leucogaster. The sequence continues at coordinate 1,955,850 of CATKUP010000063.1, forward strand.
TTGCTTGTAGGAAGACACAGAGCCTGGGATTTAACTCCATTTCTGAAGGGAAACACACAGCACAGTTCTCATCCAAGAAACATAGTCTGCTTTAGAGCAAGAAGCACGCTCTTGCTTTCTAGAATCTCTAATAGAGTAGGAAACGTGAGTGTGCTCAGAACAAAGAACGGTGGTTCCTACACATACAGACCATATCTAGTTCAACCATGCTTCTGAAATTGATAGAAACCACAGGTCCTCTAACATCCAATTCTTTACAGTTAAGAGCAAGAAACGTGTGAGCATAGAACGATGTAGTTTTGTTTGAGCAGAAAGGTGACTTAGTTTACCTCAAACGAAGTCTTGATGTAGGAAGACACAGAGCCTGGGATTTAACTCCATTTCTGAAGGGAAACACACAGCACAGTTCTCATCCATGAAACTTAGTCTGCTTTAGAGCAAGAAGCACGCTTTTGCTTTCTAGAATCTCTAATAGAGTAGGAAACGTGAGTGTGCTCAGAACAAAAGAACGGTGTTTCCTCCACATACACACCATATCTAGTTCAACTCTGCTTCTGAAACTGATACGAACCGTAGGTCCTCTAATATCCAATGCTTTACAGTTAAGAGCGAGAAACGTGTGAGCTTCGTGAATGATCTAGCTTTGTTTGAGCTAAAAGGTGACTGAGTTTACCTGAAAAGATGTCTTGCATGTAGGCAGACACAGAGCCTGGGATTTAACTCCATTTCTGAAGGGAAACACACAACACAGTCTCATCCATGAAACACATCTGCTTTAGAGCAAGAAGCACGCTCTAGATTCTAAAGTCTCTAATAGAGCCAGAAACTTGAGTGTGCTCAGAAAAAAAGATCGGTGTTCCCTAAACATACAGACCATTGATAGTTCAACTATGCCTCTGAAAATGATACAAACCACAGGTCCTCTAATATCCAATTCTTTACAGTGAAGAGCAAGAAACATGTGAGCCTAGAACGATGTAGCATTGTTTGAGCTGAAAGTTGACAGAGTTTACCTTAAACAATGTCTTGCTTGTAGAAAAACACAGAGCCTCTTATTTAACTCCATTTCTGAAGGGAAACACACAGCACAGTTCTCATCCATGAAACACAGTCTGCTTTAGAGCAAGAAGCACGGTCTTGCTTTCTAGAATCTCTAATAGAGTATTAAACGTGACTGTGCTCAGAACAAAAGAAGGGTGGTTCCTACACATACAGACCATATCTAGTTCAACTCTGCTTCTGAAACTGATACGAACCACAGGTCCTCTAATATCCAATGATTTACAGTTAAGAGCGAAAAAGGTGTGAGCATCGTGAACGATCTAGCTTTGTTTGAGCTGAAAGGTGACTGAGTTTACCTTAAACGAAGTCTTGCTTGTAGGCAGACACAGAGCCTGGGATTTAACTACATTTCTGTAGGGAAACACACAGCACAGTCTCATCCATGAAACACATCTGCTTTAGAGCAAGAAGAACGGTTTTGCTTTCTCGAGTCTCTAATAGAGCCAGAAACATGAGTGTGCTCAGAAAAAGAGAACGGTGTTTCCTAGACATACAGACCATTGCTACTACAACTCTGCTCCTGAAACTGATACAAACCACAGGTCCTCTAATATGCAATGCATTACAGTTAAGAGCAAGAAACGTGTGATCCTAGAACGATGTAGCTTTGTTTGAGCTGAAAGGTGACTGAGTTTACCTTAAAAGAAGTCTTGCTTGTAGGAAGACACAGAGCCTGGGATTTAACTCCATTAATGAAGGGAATCACAAAGCACAGTTCTCATCCATGAAACACACTCTGCTTTAGGAGCAAGAAGCACACTCTTGCTTTTTAGAATCTCTAATAAAGCAGGAAAAGTGAGTGTGGTCAGAAAAAAGAACGGTGTTTCCTACACATACAGACCCTATCTAGTTCAACTCTGCTTCTGAAACTGATACAAACCACAGGTCCTCTAATATCCAGTGCTTTACAGTTAAGAGTGAGATACGAGTGAGCTTCGTGAAAGATCTAGCTTTGTTTGAGCTGAAATGTGACTGAGTTTACATGAAAAAATGTCTTGCTTGTAAGAAGACACAGAGCCTGGGATTTAACTCCATTTCTGAAGGGAAACACGCAGCACATTTCTCATCCATGAAACACAGTCTGCTATAGGGCAAGATGCACGGTCTTGCTTTCCAGAGTCTCTAATACAGCAGGAAACGTGAGTATTCTCAGAACAAAGAACGGTGGTTCCTACACATACAGACCATATCTAGTTCAACTCTGCTTCTGAAAGTGATAGAAACCACAGTTCCTCTAACATCCAATGCTTTACAGTTAAGAGCAAGAAACGTGTGAGCCTAGAACGATGTAGCTTTGTTTGAGCAGAAAGTTGACTGAGTTTACCTTAAACGAAGTCTTGCTTGTAGGAAGACACAGAGCCTGGGTTTTAACTCCATTTCTGAAGGGAATCACAAAGCACAGTTCTCATCCATGAAACATAGTCTGCTTTAGAGCAAGAAGCACGCTCTTGCTTTCTAGAATCTCTAATAGAGTAGCAAACGTGAGTGTGCTCAGAACAAAAGAACGGTGGTTCCTACACATACAGACCATATCTAGTTCAACTCTGCTTCTGAAAGTGATAGAAACCACAGTTCTTCTGACATCCAATGCTTTTCATTTAAGAGCGAGATACGTGTGAGCTACGTGAACGATGTAGTTTTGTTTGAGCTGAAAGGTAACTGAGATTACCTGAACGGAAGTCTTCCTTGCAGAAAGACACAGAGCCTGAGATTTAACTCCATTTGTGAAGGGAAACACACAGCACAGTTCTCATCCATGAAACACAGTATGCTTTAGAGTAAGAAGAACGGTTTTGCTTTCTAGAGTCTCTAATAGAGTAGGAAACGTGAGTGTGCACAGAACAAAAGAACGGTGGTTCCCACACATACAGACCATATCTAGTTCAACTCTGCTTCTGAAAGTGATAGAAACCACAGTTCTTCTAACATCCAATGCTTTTCATTTAAGAGTGAGAAACGTGTGAGCTACGTGAACGATGTAGTTTTGTTTGAGCTGAAAGGTAACTGAGTTTACCTGAACGGAAGTCTTGCTTGCAGAAAGACACAGAGCCTTAGATTTAACTCCATTTCTGAAGGGAAACACACAGCACAGTTCTCATCCATGAAACACAGTCTGCTTTAGAGCAAGAAGCACGGTCTTGCTTTCTAGAATCTCTAATAGAGTAGGAAACGTGAGTGTACTCAGAACAAAAGAACGGTGGTTCCTACACATACAGACCATATCTAGTTCAACTCTGCTTCTGAAACTGATACGAACCACAGGTCCTCTAATATCCAATGATTTACAGTTAAGAGCGAAAAAGGTGTGAGCTTCGTGAACGATCTAGCTTTGTTTGAGCTTAAAGGTGACTGAGTTTACCTTAAACGAAGTCTTGCTTGTAGGAAGACACAGAGCCTGGGAATTAACTCCATTTCTGAAGGGAAAAACAACGCACAGTTCTCATCCATGAAACACACTCTTCTTTAGAGCACAAAGCACGCTCTTGCTTTCTAGAATCTCTAATAAAGCAGGAAACTTGAGTGTGGTTAGAAGAAAAGAACTGTGTTTCCTACACATACACACCATATCTAGTTCAACTCTGCTTCTGAAACTGATACGAACCGTAGGTCCTCTAATATCCAATGCTTTACAGTTAAGAGCGAGAAATGTGTGAGCTTCGTGAATGATCTAGCTTTGGTAGAGCAGAATGGAGACTAGTTTACCTGAAAAGATGTCTTGTTTGTAGGCAGACACAGAGCCTGGAATTTAACTACATTTCTGTAGGGAAACACACAGCACAGTCTCATCCATGAAACACATCTGCTTTAGAGCAAGAAGCACGCTCTAGTTTCTAGAGTCTCAAATAGAGCCCGAAATTGAGGGTGCTCAAAAAAAAGATCAGTGTTTCCTAAACATACGGACGATTGCTAGTTCAACTCTGTTTCTGAAACTGATACAAACCACAGGTCCTCTAATATCCAATGCTTTACAGTTAAGAGCGAGAAACATGTGAGCCTAGAATGATGTAGCATTGTTTGAGCTGAAAGGTGACAGAGTTTACCTTAAACAAAGTCTTGCTTGTAGAAAAACACAGAGCCTCTTATTTAACTCCATTTCTGAAGGGAAACACACAGCACAGTTCTCATCCATGAAACACAGTCTGCTTTAGAGCAAGAAGCACGGTCTTGCTTTCTAGAATCTCTAATAGAGTATTAAACGTGACTGTGCTCAGAACAAAAGAACGTTGGTTCCTACACATACAGACCATATCTAGTTCAACTCTGCTTCTGAAACTGATACGAACCACAGGTCCTCTAATATCCAATGATTTACAGTTAAGAGCGAAAAAGGTGTGAGCTTCGTGAACGATCTAGCTTTGTTTGAGCTGAAAGGTGACTGAGTTTACCTTAAACGAAGTCTTGCTTGTAGGCAGACACAGAGCCTGGGATTTAACTACATTTCTGTAGGGAAACACACAGCACAGTCTCATCCATGAAACACATCTGCTTTAGAGCAAGAAGAACGGTTTTGCTTTCTCGAGTCTCTAATAGAGCCAGAAACATGAGTGTGCTCAGAAAAAGAGAACGGTGTTTCCTAGACATACAGACCATTGCTAGTTCAACTCTGCTCCTGAAACTGATACAAACCACAGGTCCTCTAATATGCAATGCATTACAGTTAAGAGCAAGAAACGTGTGATCCTAGAACGATGTAGCTTTGTTTGAGCTGAAAGGTGACTGAGTTTACCTTAAACGAAGTCTTCCTTGTAGGAAGACACAGAGCCTGGGATTTAACTCCATTTCTGAAGGGAAACACACAGCATAGTTCTCATCCATGAAACACACTGTGCTTTAGAGGAAGAAGCATGCTCTTGATTTCTAGAGTCTCTAATAGAGCCAGAAACTTGAGTGTGCTCAGAAAAAAAGAACGGTGTTTCCTACACATACAGACCATTGCTAGTTCAACTCTGCTTCTGAAACTGATACATACCACAGGTCTTCTAATATCCAGTGATTTACAGTTAAGAGGGAGAAACGAGTGAGCTTTGTGAACGATCTAGCTTTGTTTGAGCTGAAAGGTGACTGAGTTTACCTTAAAAGAAGTCTTGCTTGTAGGAAGACACAGAGCCTGGGATTTAACTCCATTAATGAAGGGAATCACAAAGCACAGTTCTCATCCATGAAACACACTCTGCTTTAGGAGCAAGAAGCACACTCTTGCTTTTTAGAATCTCTAATAAAGCAGGAAAAGTGAGTGTGGTCAGAAAAAAGAACGGTGTTTCCTACACATACAGACCCTATCTAGTTCAACTCTGCTTCTGAAACTGATACAAACCACAGGTCCTCTAATATCCAGTGCTTTACAGTTAAGAGTGAGATACGAGTGAGCTTCGTGAAAGATCTAGCTTTGTTTGAGCTGAAATGTGACTGAGTTTACATGAAAAAATGTCTTGCTTGGAAGAAGACACAGAGCCTGGGATTTAACTCCATTTCTGAAGGGAAACACGCAGCACATTTCTCATCCATGAAACACAGTCTGCTATAGGGCAAGATGCACGGTCTTGCTTTCCAGAGTCTCTAATACAGCAGGAAACGTGAGTATTCTCAGAACAAAGAACGGTGGTTCCTACACATACAGACCATATCTAGTTCAACTCTGCTTCTGAAAGTGATAGAAACCACAGTTCCTCTAACATCCAATGCTTTACAGTTAAGAGCAAGAAACAAGTGAGCCTAGAACGATGTAGCTTTGTTTGAGCAGAAAGGTGACTGAGTTTACCTTAAACGAAGTCTTGCTTGTAGGAAGACACAGAGCCTGGGTTTTAACTCCATTTCTGAAGGGAATCACAAAGCACAGTTCTCATCCATGAAACATAGTCTGCTTTAGAGCAAGAAGCACGCTCTTGCTTTCTAGAATCTCTAATAGAGTAGCAAACGTGAGTGTGCTCAGAACAAAAGAACGGTGGTTCCTACACATACAGACCATATCTAGTTCAACTCTGCTTCTGAAAGTGATAGAAACCACAGTTCTTCTGACATCCAATGCTTTTCATTTAAGAGCGAGATACGTGTGAGCTACGTGAACGATGTAGTTTTGTTTGAGCTGAAAGGTAACTGAGATTACCTGAACGGAAGTCTTCCTTGCAGAAAGACACAGAGCCTGAGATTTAACTCCATTTGTGAAGGGAAACACACAGCACAGTTCTCATCCATGAAACACAGTATGCTTTAGAGTAAGAAGAACGGTTTTGCTTTCTAGAGTCTCTAATACAGTAGGAAACGTGAGTGTGCACAGAACAAAAGAACGGTGGTTCCCACACATACAGACCATATCTAGTTCAACTCTGCTTCTGAAAGTGATAGAAACCACAGTTCTTCTAACATCCAATGCTTTTCATTTAAGAGTGAGAAACGTGTGAGCTACTTGAACGATGTAGTTTTGTTTGAGCTGAAAGGTAACTGAGTTTACCTGAACGGAAGTCTTGCTTGCAGAAAGACACAGAGCCTTAGATTTAACTCCATTTCTGAAGGGAAACACACAGCACAGTTCTCATCCATGAAACACAGTCTGCTTTAGAGCAAGAAGCACGGTCTTGCTTTCTAGAATCTCTAATAGAGTAGGAAACGTGTGTGTACTCAGAACAAAAGAACGGTGGTTCCTACACATACAGACCATATCTAGTTCAACTCTGCTTCTGAAACTGATACGAACCACAGGTCCTCTAATATCCAATGATTTACAGTTAAGAGCGAAAAAGGTGTGAGCTTCGTGAACGATCTAGCTTTGTTTGAGCTTAAAGGTGACTGAGTTTACCTTAAACGAAGTCTTGCTTGTAGGAAGACACAGAGCCTGGGAATTAACTCCATTTCTGAAGGGAAAAACAACGCACAGTTCTCATCCATGAAACACACTCTTCTTTAGAGCACAAAGCACGCTCTTGCTTTCTAGAATCTCTAATAAAGCAGGAAACTTGAGTGTGGTTAGAAGAAAAGAACGGTGTTTCCTACACATACACACCCTATCTAGTTCAACTCTGCTTCTGAAACTGATACGAACCGTAGGTCCTCTAATATCCAATGCTTTACAGTTAAGAGCGAGAAATGTGTGAGCTTCGTGAATGATCTAGCTTTGGTAGAGCAGAATGGAGACTAGTTTACCTGAAAAGATGTCTTGTTTGTAGGCAGACACAGAGCCTGGGATTTAACTACATTTCTGTAGGGAAACACACAGCACAGTCTCATCCATGAAACACATCTGCTTTAGAGCAAGAAGCACGCTCTAGTTTCTAGAGTCTCAAATAGAGCCAGAAATTGAGGGTGCTCAAAAAAAAAGATCAGTGTTTCCTAAACATACGGACGATTGCTAGTTCAACTCTGTTTCTGAAACTGATACAAACCACAGGTCCTCTAATATCCAATGCTTTACAGTTAAGAGCGAGAAACATGTGAGCCTAGAATGATGTAGCATTGTTTGAGCTGAAAGGTGACAGAGTTTACCTTAAACAAAGTCTTACTTGTAGGAAAACACAGAGCCTGGGATTTAACTCCATTTCTGAAGGGAAACACACAGCACAGTTCTCATCCATGAAACACAGTCTGCTTTAGAGCAAGAAGCACGGTCTTGCTTTCTAGAGTCTCTAATACAGCAGGAAACGTGAGTGTTCTCAGAACAAAAGAACGTTGGTTCCTACACATACAGACCATATCTAGTTCAACTCTGCTTCTGAAAGTGATAGAAACTACAGTTCCTCTAACCTCCAATACTTTACAGTTAAGAGCAAGAAACATGTGAGCCTAGAACGATGTAGCATTGTTTGAGCCGAAAGGTGACAGAGTTTACCTTAAACAAAGTCCTGCATGTAGGCAAACACAGAGCCTGGGTTTTAACTCCATTTCTGAAGGGAAACACACAGCACAGTTCTCATCCATGAAACACAGTCTGCTCTAGAGCAAGAAGCACTGTCTTGCCTTCTAGAATCTCTAATAGAGTAGGAAAAGTGAGTGTGCTCAGAACAAAAGAACTGTGGTTCCTACACATAGAGACCATATGTAGTTCAACTCTGCTTCTGAAAGTGATAGAAACCACAATTCTTCTAACATCCAACGCTTTTCCTTTAAGAGCGAGAAACGTGTGAGGTATATGAACGAAGTAGTTTTGTTTGAGCTGAAAGGTAACTGAATTTACCTGAACCGAAGTCTTGCTTGTAGAAAGACACAGAGCCTGGGATTTAACTCCCTTTCTGAAGGGAAACACACAGCACAGTTCTCATCCATGAAACACACTCTGCTTTAGAGCAAGAAGCATGGCCTTGATTTCTATAGTCTCTAATAGAGCCAGAAACTTGAGTGTGCTCAGAAAAAAAGAACGGTGTTTCCTAGACATACAGACCATTGCTAGTTCAACTCTGCTTCTGAAACTGATACAAACCACAGGTCCTCTAACATCCAATGCTTTACAGTTAAGAGCGAGAAACATGTGAGCCTAGAATGATGTAGCATTGTTTGAGCTGAAAGGTGACAGAGTTTACCTTAAACAAAGTCTTGCTTGTAGGAAAACACAGAGCCTGGGATTTAACCCCATTTCTGAAGGGAAACACACAGCATAGTTCTCATCCATGAAGCATATTCTGCTTTAGAGCAAGAAGCACGCTCTTGCTTTCTAGAATCTCTAATAGAGTAGGAAACGTGAGTGTGCTCAGAACAAAGAACGGTGGTTCCTACACATACAGACCATATCTAGTTCAACTCTGCTTCTGAAAGTGATAGAAACCACAGTTCTTCTAACATCCAATGCTTTTCATTTAAGAGCGAGAAACGTGTGAGCTACATGAACGATGTAGTTTTGTTTGAGCTGAAAGGTAACTGAGTTTACCTGAACGGAAGTCTTGCTTGCAGAAAGACACAGAGCCTGAGATTTAACTCCATTTCTGAAGGGAAACACACAGCACAGTTCTCATCCATGAAACACAGTCTGCTTTAGAGCAAGAGGCACGGTCTTGCTTTCTAGAATCTCTAATAGAGTAGGAAACATGAGTGTACTCAGAACAAAAGAATGGTGGTTCCTACACATACAGACCATATCTAGTTCAACTCTGCTTCTGAAACTGATATGAACCACAGGTCCTCTAATATCCAATTATTTACAGTTAAGAGCGAAAAAGGTTTGAGCTTCGTGAACGATCTAGCTTTGTTTGAGCTGAAAGGTGACTGAGTTTACCTTAAACGAAGTCTTGCTTGTAGGAAGACACAGAGCCTGGGAATTAACTCCATTTCTGAAGGGAAAAACAACGCACAGTTCTCATCCATGAAACACACTCTTCTTTAGAGCACAAAGCACGCTCTTGCTTTCTAGAATCTCTAATAAAGCAGGAAACTTGAGTGTGGTTAGAAGAAAAGAACGGTGTTTCCTACACATACACACCATGTCTAGTTCAACTCGGCTTCTGAAACTGATACGAACTGTAGGTCCTCTAATATCCAATGCTTTACAGTTAAGAGCGAGAAATGTGTGATCTTCGTGAATGATCTAGCTTTGGTAGAGCAGAATGGAGACTAGTTTACCTGAAAAGATGTCTTGCTGGTAGGCAGACACAGAGCCTGGGATTTAACTACATTACTGTAGGGAAACACACAGCACAGTCTCATCCATGAAACACATCTGCTTTAGAGCAAGAATAATGGTTTTGCTTTGTAGAGTCTCTAATACAGTAGGAAACGTGAGTGTGCTCAGAACAAAAGAACGGTGGTTCCTACACATACAGACCATATCTAGTTCAACTCTGCTTCTGAAACTGATACAAACCACAGTTCCTCTAACATCCAATGCTTTACAGTTAAGAGCAAGAAACGTGTGAGCCTAGAACGATGTAGCTCTGTTTGAGCAGAAAGTTGACTGAGTTTACCTTAAACGAAGTCTTGCTTGTAGGAAGACACAGAGCCTGGGATTTAACTCCATTTCTGAAGGGAAACACACAGCACAGTTCTCAACCATGAAACATAGTCTTCTTTAGAGCAAGAAGCACGCTCTTGCTTTCTAGAATCTCTAATAGAGTAGGAAATGTGAGTGTGCTCAGAACAAAAGAACGGTGGTTCCTACACATACAGACCATATCTAGTTCAACTCTGCTTCTGAAAGTGATAGAAACCACAGTTCTTCTAACATCCAATGCTTTTCATTTAAGAGCGAGAAACGTGTGAGCTACATGAACGATGTAGTTTTGTTTGAGCTGAAAGGTAACTGAGATTACCTGAACGGAAATCTTCCTTGCAGAAAGACACAGAGCCTGAGATTTAACTCCATTTCTGAAGGGAAACACACAGTACAGTTCTCATCCATGAAACACAGTCTGCTTTAGAGTAAGAAGAACGGTTTTGCTTTCTAGAGTCTCTAATACAGTAGGAAACGTGAGTGTGCTCAGAACAAAAGAACGGTGGTTCCTACACATACAGACCATATCTAGTTCAACTCTGCCTCTGAAACTGATACAAACCACAGGTCCTCTAATATCCAATGATTTACACTTAAGAGCGAAAAACGTGTGAGCTTCGTGAATGATCTAGATTTGGTTGAGCAGAATGGAGACTAGTTTACCTGAAAAGATGTCTTGCTTGTAGGAAGACACAGAGCCTGGGAATTAACTCCGTTTCTGAAGGGAAAAACAACGCACAGTTCTCATCCATGAAACACACTCTTCTTTAGAGCACAAAGCACGCTCTTGCTTTCTAGAATCTCTAATAAAGCAGGAAACTTGAGTGTGGTTAGAAGAATAGAACGGTATTTCCTACACATACAGACCATATCTAGTTCAACTCTGCTTCTGAAACTGATACGATCCACAGGTCCTCTAATATCCAATGCTTTACAGTTAAGAGCGAGAAATGTGTGAGCTTCGTGAATGATCTAGCTTTGGTAGAGCAGAATGGAGACTAGTTTACCTGAAAAGATGTCTTGTTTGTAGGCAGACACAGAGCCTGGGATTTAACTACATTTCTGTAGGGAAACACACAGCACAGTCTCATCCATGAAACACATCTGCTTTAGAGTAAGAAGCACGCTCTAGTTTCTAGAGTCTCTAATAGAGCCAGAAATTGAGGGTGCTCAAAAAAAAGATCAGTGTTTCCTAAATATACGGACAATTGCTAGTTCAACTCTGTTTCTGAAACTGATACAAACCACAGGTCCTCTAAAATCCAATGCTTTACAGTTAAGAGCGAGAAACATGTGAGCCTAGAATGATGTAGCATTGTTTGAGCTGAAAGGTGACAGAGTTTACCTTAAACAAAGTCTTGCTTGTAGGAAAACAGAGAGCCTGGGATTTAACTCCATTTCTGAAGGGAAACACACAGCACAGTTCTCATCCATGAAACACAGTCTGCTTTAGAGCAAGAAGCACGGTCTTGCTTTCTAGAGTCTCTAATACAGCAGGAAACGTGAGTGTTCTCAGAACAAAAGAACGTTGGTTCCTACACATACAGACCATATCTAGTTCAACTCTGCTTCTGAAAGTGATAGAAACCACAGTTCCTCTAACCTCCAATGCTTTACAGTTAAGAGCAAGAAACGTGTGAGCCTAGAACGATGTAGCTTTGTTTGAGCAGAAAGTTGACTGTGTTTACCTTAAACGAAGTCTTTCTTGTAGGAAGACTCAGAGCCTGGGATTTAACTCCATTTCTGAAGGGAAACACACAGCACAGTTCTCATCCATGAAACATAGTCTGCTTTAGAGCAAGAAGCACGCTCTTGCTTTCTAGAATCTCTAATAGAGTAGGAAACGTGAGTGTGCTCAGAACAAAAGAACGGTGGTTCCTACACGTACAGACCATATCTATTTCAACTCTGCTTCTGAAAGTGATAGAAACCACAGTTCTTCTAACATCCAATGCTTTTCATTTAAGAGCGAGAAACGTGTGAGCTACATGAACGATGTAGTTTTGTTTGAGCTGAAAGGTAACTGAGTTTACCTGAATGGAAGTCTTGCTTGCAGAAAGACACAGAGCCTTAGATTTAACTCCATTTCTGAAGGGAAACACACAGCACAGTTCTCATCCATGAAACACAGTCTGCTTTAGAGCAAGAAGCACGGTCTTGCTTTCTAGAATCTCTAATAGAGTAGGAAACGTGAGTGTACTCAGAACAAAAGAACGGTGGTTCCTACACATACAGACCATATCTAGTTCAACTCTGCTTCTGAAACTGATACGAACCACAGGTCCTCTAATATCCAATGATTTACAGTTAAGAGCGAAAAAGGTGTGAGCTTCGTGAACGATCTAGCTTTGTTTGAGCTGAAAGGTGACTGAGTTTACCTTAAACGAAGTCTTGCTTGTAGGAATACACAGAGCCTGGGAATTAACTCCATTTCTGAAGGGAAAAACAACGCACAGTTCTCATCCATGAAACACACTCTTCTTTAGAGCACAAAGCACGCTCTTGCTTTCTAGAATCTCTAATAAAGCAGGAAACTTGAGTGTGGTTAGAAGAAAAGAACGGTGTTTCCTACACATACACACCATATCTAGTTCAACTCTGCTTCTGAAACTGATACGAACCGTAGGTCCTCTAATATCCAATGCTTTACAGTTAAGAGCGAGAAATGTGTGAGCTTCGTGAATGATCCAGCTTTGGTAGAGCAGAATGGAGACTAGTTTTCCTGAAAAGATGTCTTGCTGGTTGGCAGACACAGAGCCTGGGATTTAACTACATTTCTGTAGGGAAACACACAGCACAGTCTCATCCATGAAACACATCTGCTTTAGAGCAAGAAGAATGGTTTTGCTTTGTAGAGTCTCTAATACAGTAGGAAACGTGAGTGTGCTCAGAACAAAAGAACGGTGGTTGCTACACATACAGACCATATCTAGTTCAACTCTGCTTCTGAAACTGATACAAACCACAGTTCCTCTAACATCCAATGCTTTACAGTTAAGAGCAAGAAACGTGTGAGCCTAGAACGATGTAGCTCTGTTTGAGCTTAAAGTTGACTGAGTTTACCTTAAACGAAGTCTTGCTTGTAGGAAGACACAGAGCCTGGGATTTAACTCCATTTCTGAAGGGAAACACACAGCACAGTTCTCAACCATGAAACATAGTCTTCTTTAGAGCAAGAAGCACGCTCTTGCTTTCTAGAATCTCTAATAGAGTAGGAAACGTGAGTGTGCTCAGAACAAAAGAACGGTGGTTCCTACACATACAGACCATATCTAGTTCAACTCTGCTTCTGAAAGCGATAGAAACCACAGTTCTTCTAACATCCAATGCTTTTCATTTAAGAGCGAGAAACGTGTGAGCTACATGAAAGATGTAGTTTTGTTTGAGCTGAAAGGTAACTGAGATTACCTGAACGGAAGTCTTCCTTGCAGAAAGACACAGAGCCTGAGATTTAACTCCATTTCTGAAGAGAAACACACAGTACAGTTCTCATCCATGAAACACAGTCTGCTTTAGAGTAAGAAGAACGGTTTTGCTTTCTAGAGTCTCAAATACAGTAGGAAACGTGAGTGTGCTAAGAACAAAAGAACGGTGGTTCCTACACATACAGACCATATCTAGTTCAACTCTGCCTCTGAAACTGATATGAACCACAGGTCCTCTAATATCCAATGATTTACAGTTAAGAGCGAAAAAGGTGTGAGCTTCGAGAACGATCTAGCTTTGTTTGAGCTGAAAGGTGACTGAGTTTACCTTAAACGAAGTCTTGCTTGTAGGAAGACACAGAGCCTGGGAATTAACTCCGTTTCTGAAGGGAAATACAACGCACAGTTCTCATCCATGAAACACACTCTTCTTTAGAGCACAAAGCTCGCTCTTGCTTTCTAGAATCTCTAATAATGCAGGAAACTTGAGTGTGGTTAGAAGAAAAGAACGGTATTTCCTACACATACAGACCATATCTAGTTCAACTCTGCTTCTGAAACTGATACGAACCACAGGTCCTCTAATATCCAATGCTTTACAGTTAAGAGCGAGAAATGTGTGAGCTTCGTGAATGATCTAGCTTTGGTAGAGCAGAATGGAGACTAGTTTACCTGAAAAGATGTCTTGTTTGTAGGCAGACACAGAGCCTGGGATTTAACTACATTTCTGTAGGGAAACACACAGCACAGTCTCATCCATGAAACACATCTGCTTTAGAGCAAGAAGCACGCTCTAGTTTCTAGAGTCTCTAATAGAGCCAGAAATTGAGGGTGCTCAAAAAAAAAGATCAGTGTTTCCTAAACATACGGACGATTGCTAGTTCAACTCTGTTTCTGAAACTGATACAAACCACAGGTCCTCTAATATCCAATGCTTTACAGTTAAGAGCGAGAAACATGTGAGCCTAGAATGATGTAGCATTGTTTGAGCTGAAAGGTGACAGAGTTTATCTTAAACAAAATCTTGCTTGTAGGAAAACACAGAGCCTGGGATTTAACTCCATTTCTGAAGGGAAACACACAGCACAGTTCTCATCCATGAAACACAGTCTGCTTTAGAGCAAGAAGCACGGTCTTGCTTTCTAGAGTCTCTAATACAGCAGGAAACGTGAGTGTTCTCAGAACAAAAGAACGTTGGTTCCTACACATACAGACCATATCTAGTTCAACTCTGCTTCTGAAAGTGATAGAAACCACAGTTCCTCTAACCTCCAATGCTTTACAGTTAAGAGCAAGAAACGTGTGAGCCTAGAACGATGTAGCTTTGTTTGAGCAGAAAGTTGACTGTGTTTACCTTAAACGAAGTCTTTCTTGTAGGAAGACACAGAGCCTGGGATTTAACTCCATTTCTGAAGGGAAACACACAGCACAGTTCTCATCCATGAAACATAGTCTGCTTTAGAGCAAGAAGCACGCTCTTGCTTTCTAGAATCTCTAATAGAGTAGGAAACGTGAGTGTGCTCAGAACAAAGAACGGTGGTTCCTACACATACAGACCATATCTAGTTCAACTCTGCTTCTGAAAGTGATAGAAACCACAGTTCTTCTAACATCCAATGCTTTTCATTTAAGAGCGAGAAACGTGTGAGCTACATGAACGATGTAGTTTTTTTTGAGCTGAAAGGTAACTGAGTTTACCTGAACGGAAGTCTTGCTTGCAGAAAGACACAGAGCCTTAGATTTAACTCCATTTCTGAAGGGAAACACACAGCACAGTTCTCATCCATGAAACACAGTCTGCTTTAGAGCAAGAAGCACGGTCTTGCTTTCTAGAATCTCTAATAGAGTAGGAAACATGAGTGTACTCAGAACAAAAGAACGGTGGTTCCTACACATACAGACCATATCTAGTTCAACTCTGCTTCTGAAACTGATACGAACCACAGGTCCTCTAATATCCAATGATTTACAGTTAAGAGCGAAAAAGGTGTGAGCTTCGTGAACGATCTAGCTTTGTTTGAGCTGAAAGGTGACTGAGTTTACCTTAAACGAAGTCTTGCTTGTAGGAAGACACAGAGCCTGTGATTTAACTCTATTTCTGAAGGGAAACACACAGCACTGTTCTCACTATGAAACGCATTCTGCATATAAGAATAAGCACTCTCTTGCATTCTAAGAATCTCTAATATAGCAGGAAACGTGACTGTGGTCAGAACAAAATAACGGTGTTTCCTACACATACGGACCATTGCTAGTTCCACTCTGCCTCGGAAATGATACAAACCACAAGTCATCTATCTTCCAATGCTATTCAGTTAAGAGCAAGAAACGTGTGAGCTTGGTAAATGTTTTATATTCATTTGAGCTGAAAAGTGACTGCGTTTACCTTAAATGATGTCTTGCTTGTATGAAGACACAGAGCCTGGAATTTAACTCCATTTCTGAAGGAAAACACACAGCACAGATCTCTTCCATGAAACACACTCTGCTTTAGAGCACAAAGCATGCTCTTGCTTTCTAGATTCTCTAATACAGCAATTAACTTGAGGGTACTCTGAACATAAGAACGATGTTTCCTACACATACGGACCATTGCCAGTTCAACTCTGCTTCTGAAACTGATACAAATCACAGGTCCTCTAACATCCAATGCTATACAGTTAAGAGCAAGAAACGTGTGAGCTACGTGTATGATGTAGCTTTGTTTGAGCTGAAAGGTGACTGAGTTTACGTGAAATGAAGTCTTGCTTGTAAGAAGATACAGAGCCTGGAATTTAACTCCATTTATGAAGGGAAACACACAGCACTGTACTCACGATGAAACACACTCTGCATATAAGAAGAAGCACGCTCTTGCTTTCTAAGAGTCTCTAATAGAGCAGGAAACGTGACTGTGGTCAGAACAAAATAATGGTGTTTCATACTCATACAGACAATATCTAGGTCAACTCTTCTTCTGAAACTGATACAAACCACAGTTCCATTAACATGCAATCCTTTCCAGTTAAGAGTTACCAACGTGTGAGCTTCGTGAACGATGTAGCTTCCTTTGAACTGAAAAGTGACTGAGTTTACCTGAAAAGATGTCTTGCTTGTAGGAAGACACAGAGCCTGGGATTTAACTCCATTTCTGAAGGGGAACACACAGCACACTTCTCATCCATGAAACACACTCTGCTTTAGAGCAAGAAGCATGATCTTGCTTTCTAGATTCTCTAATACAGCAAGAAATTTGAGGGTACTCTGAACATAAGAACGATGTTTCCTACACATACGGACCATTGCTAGTTCAACTCTGCTTCTGAAACTGATACAAATCACAGGTCCTCTAACATCCAATGCTTTACAGTTAAGAGCAAGAAACGTGTGAGCTTCGTAAACAATTTATATTCATTTGAGCTGAAAAGTGACTGCGTTTAGCTGAAATGATGTCTTGCTTGTAGGAAGACACAGAGCCTGGAATATAAATCCATTTCTGAAGAGAAACACACAGCACAGTTTTCATCCATGAAACACACTCTGCTTTAGAGCAAGAAGCACACTCTTCCTTTCTAAGAGTCTCTTATACAGCAGGAAACGTGACTGTGATCAGAACAAAATAACGGTGTTACCTACACATATGGACCATTGCTAGTTCAACTCTGCTCCTGAAACTGATACAAACCTCAGGTCCTCTAACATCCAATGCTTTACAGTTAAGAGAAAGAAACGTGTGAGCTCCGTGAACGATGTAGCTTTGTTTGTGCTGAAAGGTGCCTGATTTTATGTGAAATGAAGTCTTCCTTGTAGGAAGATACATTGCCTGTGATTTAACTCCATTTATGAAGGGAAACACACAGCACTGTTCTCACGATGAAACACACTCTGCATATAAGAAGAAGCACGCTCTTGCTTTCTAAGAGTCTCTAATAGAGCAGGAAACATGACTGTGGTCAGAACAAAATAACGGTGTTTCCTACACATATGGACCATATCTAGGTCAACTCTTCTTCTGAAACTGATACAAACCACAGTTCCATTTACATGCACTGCTTTCCAGTTAAGAGCGAGAAACGTGTGAGCTTCGTGAACGATGCAGCTTCCTTTGAGCTGAAAAGTGACTAAGTTTACCTGAAAAGATGTCTTGCTTTTAGTAAGACACAGAGCCTGGGATTTAACTCCATTTCTGAAGGGACACACACAGCACAGTTCTCAACCATGAAACACACTCTGCTTTAGAACAAGAAGCACACTCTTGCTTTCTAGAGTCTATAATAGAGCCAGAAAATTGAAAGTGTGCTCAGAACAAAAGAACAGTGTTTCCTACACATACGGACTATTGCTAGTTCAACTCTGCTTCTGAATGTGAATCAAACCACAATTCATCTAACATCCAATGCTTTTCAGTTAAGAGCAAGAAACGTGTGAGCTTCATAAATGATTTATATTCATTTGAGCTGAAAAGTGACTGCGTTTACCTGAAAAGATGTCTTGCTTTTAGGAAGACACAGAGCCTGGGTTTTAACTCCATTTCTGAAGGGCAACACACAGCACACTTCTCTTCCATGAAACACACTCTCCTTTAGAGCAAGAAGCACACTCTTCCTTTCTAAGAGTCTCTTATACATCAGGAAACGTGACTGTGGTCAGAACAAAATAACGGTGTTACCTACACATACGGACCATAGCTACTTCAACTCTGCTCCTGAAACTGATACAAACCTCAGGTCATCTAACATCCAATGCTTTACAGTTAAGAGCAAGAAACGTGTGAGCTCCGTGAACGATCTAGCTTTGTTTGTGCTGAAATGTGCCTGAGTTTACGTGAAATGAAGTCTTCCTTGTAGGAAGAAACATTGCCTGTGATTTAACTCCATTTATGAAGGGAAACACACAGCACTGTTCTCACGATGAAACACACTCTGCATATAAGAAGAAGCACGCTCTTGCTTTCTAAGAGTCTCTAATAGAGCAGGAAACATGACTGTGGTCAGAACAAAATAACGGTGTTTCCTACACATATGGACCATATCTAGGTCAACTCTTCTTCTGAAACTGATACAAACCACAGTTCCATTTACATGCACTGCTTTCCAGTTAAGAGCGAGAAACGTGTGAGCTTCGTGAACGATGTAGCTTCCTTTGAGCTGAAAAGTGACTAAGTTTACCTGAAAAGATGTCTTGCTTTTAGTAAGACACAGAGCCTGGGATTTAACTCCATTTCTGAAGGGACACACACAGCACAGTTCTTATCCATGAAACACACTCTGCTTTAGAACAAGAAGCACACTCTTGCTTTCTAGAGTCTATAATAGAGCCAGAAAATTGAAAGTGTGCTCAGAACAAAAGAACGGTGTTTCCTACACATACGGACTATTGCTAGTTCAACTCTGCTTCTGAATGTGAATCAAACCACAATTCATCTAACATCCAATGCTTTTCAGTTAAGAGCAAGAAACGTGTGAGCTTCGTAAACGATTTATATTCATTTGAGCTGAAAAGTGACTGCGTTTACCTGAAAAGATGTCTTGCTTGTAGGAAGACACAGAGCCTGGGTTTTAACTCCATTTCTGAAGGGCAACACACAGCACACTTCTCTTCCATGAAACACACTCTCCTTTAGATCAAGAAGCATGCTCTTGCTTTCTAAGAATCTCTAATAGTGCGAGAAACTTGAGGGTACTCTGAACAGAAGAACGATGTTTCCTACACATACGGACCATTGCTAGTTTAACTCTGCTTCTGAAACTGATACAAATCACTGGTCCTCTAACATCCAATGCTTTACAGTTAAGAGCAAGAAACGTGTGAGCTACGTGAACGATGTAGCTTTGTTTGAGCTGAAAGGTGACTGAGTTTACGTGAAATGAATTCTTGCTTGTAGGAAGATACAGAGCATGTGATTTAACTCAATTTATGAAGGAAAACACACAGCACTGTTCTCACAATGAAACACACTCTGCATATAAGAAGAAGCACGCTCTTGCTTTCTAAGAGTCTCTAATATAGCAGGAAACATGACTGTGGTCAGAACAAAATAACGGTGTTTCCTACACATACGGACCATATCTAGGTCAACTCTTCTTCTGAAACTGATAGAAACCACGGTTCATTTAACATGCAATGCTTTCCAGTTAAGAGTTAGCAACGTGTGAGCTTCTCGAACAATGTAGTTTCCTTTGAACTGAAAAGTGACTGAGTTTACCTGAAAAGATGTCTTGCTTGTAGGAAGACACAGAGCCTGGGATTTAACTCCATTTCTGAAGGGAAACACACAGCACACTTCTCTTCCATGAAGCACACTCTGCTTTAGAACAAGAAGCATGCTCTTGCTTTCTAAGAGTCTCTAATAATGCCAGAAACGTGACTGTGCTCAGAACAAAAGAACGGTGTTTCCTACACATACAGACCATTGCTAGTTCAACTCTTCTGCTGAAACTGATACAAACCACAAGTCATCTAACATCCAATGCTTTTCAGTTAAGAGCAAGAAACATGCGAGCTACGTGAACGATGTAGCTTTGTTTGAGCTGAAAGGTGACTGAGTTTACGTGAAATGAAGTCTTGCTTGTAGGAAGATACAGATCCTGTGATTTAACTCTATTTCTGAAGGGAAACACACAGCACTGTTCTCACTATGAAACGCATTCTGCATATAAGAAGAAGCACTCTCTTGCATTCTAAGAATCTCTAATATAGCAGGAAACGTGACTGTGGTCAGAACAAAATAACGGAGTTTCCTACACATACGGACCATTGCTAGTTCCACTCTGCCTCGGAAATGATACAAACCACAAGTCATCTATCATCCAATGCTATTCAGTTAAGAGCAAGAAACGTGTGAGCTTGGTAAATGATTTATATTCATTTCAGCTGAAAAGTGACTGCGTTTACCTTAAATGATGTCTTGCTTGTATGAAGACACAGAGCCTGGAATTTAACTCCATTTCTGAAGGAAAACACACAGCACAGATCTCTTCCATGAAACACACTCTGCTTTAGATCACAAAGCATGCTCTTGCTTTCTAGATTCTCTAATACAGCAATTAACTTGGGGGTACTCTGAACATAAGAACGATGTTTCCTACACATACGGACCATTGCCAGTTCAACTCTGCTTGTGAAACTGATACAAATCACAGGTCCTCTAACATCCAATGCTTTACAGTTAAGAGCAAGAAACGTGTGAGCTACGTGAATGATGTAGCTTTGTTTGAGCTGAAAGGTGACTGAGTTTACGTGAAATGAAGTCTTGCTTGTAAGAAGATACAGAGCCTGTGATTTAACTCCATTTATGAAGGGAAACACACAGCACTGTACTCACAATGAAACACACTCTGCATATAAGAAGAAGCACGCTCTTGCTTTCTAAGAGTCTCTAATAGAGCAGGAAACGTGACTGTGGTCAGAACAAAATAACGGTGTTTCCTACTCATACAGACAATATCTAGGTCAACTCTTCTTCTGAAACTGATACAAACCACAGTTCCATTAACATGCAATGCTTTCCAGTTAAGAGTTAGCAACGTGTGAGCTTCATGAACGATGTAGCTTCCTTTGAACTGAAAAGTGACTGAGTTTACCTGAAAAGATGTCTTGCTTGTAGGAAGACACAGAGCCTGGGATTTAACTCCATTTCTGAAGGGAAACACACAGCACACTTCTCATCCATGAAACACACTCTGCTTTAGAGCAAGAAGCATGCTCTTGCTTTCTAGATTCTCTAAAACAGCAAGAAAATTGAGGGTACTCTGAACATAAGAACGATGTTTCCTACACATACGGACCATTGCTAGTTCAACTCTGCTTCTGAAACTGATACAAATCACAGGTCCTCTAACATCCAATGCTTTACAGTTAAGAGCAAGAAACGTGTGAGTTACGTGAACGATGTAGCTTTGTTTGAGCTGAAACGTGACTGAGTTTATGTGAAATGAAGTCTTGCTTGTTAGAGGACACAGAGCCTGGGATTTAACTCCATTTCTGAAGGGAAACACACAGCACACTTCTCATCCATGAAACACACTCTGCTTTAGAGCCAGAATCATGCTCTTGCTTTCTAAGAGTCTCTAATAGTGCAAGAAACGTGAATGTGCTCAGAAAAAAAGAACGGTGTTTTCTACACATATGGACCATTGCTAGTTCAACTCTGCTGCTGAAACTGATACAAACCACAAGTCATCAAACATCCAATGCTTTTCAGGTAAGAGCGACAAACGTGTAATATTTGTAAACAATTTATATTCATTTGAGCTGAAAAGTGACTTAGTTTACCTGAACTGATATCTTGCTAGTAGGAAGACACAGAACCTGGAATTTAACTCCATTTCTGAAGGGAAACACACAGCACACTTCTCATCCATGAAACACACTCTGCTTTAGAGCAAGAAGCATGCTCTTGCTTTCCAGATTCTTTAATAGAGCCAGAAACTTTAGGGTACACAGAAAAAAGAACGGTGTTTCCTACACATACAGACCACTGCTTGTTCAACTCTGCTTCTGAAACTGATACAAACCACAACTCATCTAACATCCAATGCTTTTCAATTAAGAGAGAGAAATGTGTGATCTTCGTAAATGATTTATATTCATTTGAGCTGAAAAGTGACTGCGTTTTCCAGAAATGACGTCTCGCTTTTAGGAAGAAACAGAGCTTGGAATTTAACTCCATTTCTGTAGGGAAACACACAGCACAGTTCTCATCCATGAAACACACTCTGCTTTAGAGCAAGAAGCACGCTCTTACTTTCTATGAGTCTCTAGTACAGCAGGAAATGTGACTGTGTTCAGAACTAAATAATGGTGTTTCCTACACATACGCACCATATCTAGGTCAACTCTTCTTCTGAAACTGATACAAACCACAGTTCCGCTAACATACAATGCTTTCAAGTTAAGAGAGAAACACATGTGAGCTTCGTGAACGATGTAGCTTCCTTTGAGCAGAAAAGTGACTGAGTTTACCTGAAAACATGTCTTGCTTGTAGTAAGACACAGAGGCTGGGATTTACTCCATTACTGAAGGGAAACACACAGCACAGTTCTCATCCATGAAACACAGTCTGCTTTAGAGCAAGAAGCATGGTCTTGATTTCTAGAGTCTCTAATAGAGCCAGAAACATGAGTGTGCTCAGAAAAAAAGAACGGTGTTTCCTAGACATACAGAATATTGCTAGTTCAACTGTGCTTCAGAAACTGATACAAACCACAGGTCCTCTAACATCCAATGCTTTTCAGTTAAGAGCAAGAAATGTGTAAGTACCTGAACGATGTAGCTTTGTTTGAGCGGAAAGGTGACTGAGTTTACGTGAAACGAAGTCTTGCTTGTAGGAAGATACAGAGCCTGTGATTTAACCCCATTTCTGAAGGGAAACATACAGCACTGTTCTCATGCATAAAACACACTCTGCTTTAGAGCATGAAGCACGCTCTTGCTTTCTAAGGGTCTCTAATACAGCAGGAAATGTGACTGTGTTCAGAACAAATTAATGGTGTTTCCTACACATACGGACCATATCTAGGTCAACTCTTCTTCTGAAACTGATACAAACCACTGGTCCTCTAACATCCAATGCTTTACACTTAAGAGCAAGAAACGTGTGAGCTACGTGAACGATGTAGCTTTGTTTGAGCTGAAAAGGGACTGAGTTTACCTGAATAGATGTCTTGTTTATAGGAAGACACTGAGCCTGGGATTTAACTCCATATCTGAAGGGAAACACACAGCACAGTTCTCATCCATGAAACACACTATGCTTAGGAGCATGAAGCATGCTCTTGATTTCTACAGTCTCTAATAGAGCCAGAAACTTGAGGGTACACAGAACAAAAGAACAGTGTTTCCTACACATACAGACCATTGCTAGTTCAACTCTGCTTCTGAAACTGATACAAACCACAAGTCATCTAACATCCAATGCTGTTCAGGTAAGAGCGACAAACATGTGAGCTTCGTAAATGATTTATATTCATTTTAGCTGAATAGTTACTGCGTTTACTTGAAACGATGTCTTGCTTGTAGGAAGACACAGAGCCTAGAATTTAACTCCATTTCTGAAGGGAAACACACAGCACAGTTCTCATCCATGAAAAACACTCTGATTTAGAGCATGAAGCACGCTCTTGCTTTCTAAGAGTCTCTAATACAGCAGGAAACGTGACTGTGGTCAGAACTAAGTAAAGGTGTTTCCTACACATACGGACCATATCTAGGTCAACTCTTCTTTAGAAACTGATACGAAGCACAGTTCCATTAACTTGCAGTGCTTTCCAGTTAAGAGCGAGAAACGTGTGAGCTTTGTGAACAATATAGCTTCCTTTAGGCAGAAAAGTGACTGAGGTTTCCTGAAAAGATGTCTTGCTTATAGGCAGACACAGAGCCTGGGGTTTAATTCCATTTCTGAAGGGAAAACACAGCACAGTTCCCATATGAAACACACTCTGGTTTACAGCACAAATCAGCCCTTGATTTCTAGAGTCTCCAATAGAGCCAGAAATTTGAGGGTTCTCAGAACAAGAGAACAGTGTTTCCTACACATACAGACCATTGCTAGTTCATCTCTGCTTCTGAAACTGATAAAAACCACAGGTGTTCTACCATCCAATGCTTTACAGTTAAGAGCAAGAAACGTGTGAGCAAAGTGAACGATGTAGCTTTGTTTGAGCTGAAAGGTGACTGAGTTTACCTGAAAGGAAGTCTTGCTTGTAGGAAGATGCAGAGCCTGTGATTTAACTCCATTTCTGTAGAGAAACACACAGCACTGTTCTCACGATGAAACACTCTCTGCGTATACGAAGAAGCACGATCTTGCTTGCTAGAGTCTCTAACAGAGCAGAAAACATGAGTGTGCTCAGAACAAAAGATCGGTGTTTCCTACACATACGGACCATTGCTAGTTCAACTCTTCTTCTGAAACTGATACAAACCACAAATCATCTAACATCCAATGCTGTTCAGTTAAGAGCAAGAAACTTGTGAGCTTCGTAAATGATTTATATTCATTTGAGCTGAATAGTGACTGCGTTTACAGGAAATGTAGTCTTGCTTGTAGGTAGACACAGAGCCAGGGATTTAACTCCATTTTTGAAGGGAAACACACAGCACAGTTCTCATCCATGAAACAAACTCTGATTTAGAGCAATAAGCAGGCCCTTACTTTCTAAGAGTCTCTAAAACAGCAGGAAACTTGACTGTGGTCAGAACAAAATAACGGTGTTTCCTACACACACGGACCATATCTAGGTCAACTCTTCTTCTGAAACTGATACAAACCACAGTTCCATTAACATGCAAAGATTTCCAGTTAAGAGCGAGAAACGTGTGAGCTTCGTGAACGATGTAGGTACTTTTAGCTGAAAAGTGACTGAGTTTACCTGAAAAGATGTCTTGCTTGTAGGAAGACACAGAGCCTGGGATTTAACTCCGTTTCTGCAGGAAAACACATAGCACAGTTCTCATCCATGAAACACACTGTGCTTTAGAGCACGAAGCATTCTCTTGCTCTCTAGATTCTCAAATACAACCAGAAACTTGAGGGTACTCTGAACATAAGAACGGTATTTCCTACACATATGGACCATTGCTAGTACAACTCTGCTTCTAAATCTGATACAAACCACAGGTCCTCGAACATCCAATGCTTTACAGTTAAGAGCAAGAAACGTGTGAGCTACATGAACGATGTAGCTTTGTTTGAGCTGAAAGGTGACTGAGTTTAAGTGAAACGAAGTCTTGCTTGTAGGAAGATACAGAGCCTGTGATTTAACTCCATTTATGACGGGAAACATACAGCACTGTTCTCACGATGAAACACACTCTGCATATAAGAAGAAGCACGCTCTTGCTTTCTAAGAATCTCTAATACAGCAGGAAACGTGTCATTGGTCAGAAAAAAATAACGGTGTTTCCTACACATACGGACCATATCTAGGTCAACTCTTCTTCTGAAACTGATACAAACCACAGTTCCATTAACATGCAATGCTTTAGAGTTAAGTGCGAGAAACGTGTGTGCTTTGTGAACGATGTAGCTTCCTTTGAGCTGAAAAGTGACTGAGTTTACCTGAAAAGATGTCTTGATTGTAGGAAGACACAGAGCCTGGGATTTAACTCCATTTCTGAAGGGAAACACACAGCACAGTCTCATCCATGAAACACACTCTGCTTTAGAGCAAGAACCATCCTCTTGCTTTCCTGAGTCTCTAATAGAGCCAGAAACGTGAATGTGCTCAGAACAAAAGAATGGTGTTTCCTACACATAGGAACCATTCCATGTTCAACTCTGCTTCTGAAACTAATACAAACCACAGGTCCTCTAACATCCAATGCTTTACATTTAAGAGCAAGAAACGTGTGAGCTACGTGAACGATGTAGATTTGTTTGATTGAAAGGTGACTGAGTTTATGTGAAACGAAGTCTTTCTTGTAGGAAGATGCAGAGTATGTGATTTAACTCCCTTTCTGAAGGGAAACACATAGCACTGTTCTCACGATGAAACACACTCTGCATATAACAAGAAGCACGCTCTTGCTTTCTAGAGTCTGTAATAGAGCAAGAAACGTGAGTGTGCTCAGAACAAAAGAACGGTGTTTCCTACACATACGGACCATTGCTAGTTCAACTCTGCTTCTGAAACTGATACAAACCACAGTCATCTAACATCCAATGCTTTTCAGTAAAGGCGAGAAACGTGTGATCTTCGTAAACAATTTATATTCATTTGAGCTGAAAAGTGACTGCGTTTACCTGAAATGATGTCTTGCGTGTAGGAAGACACAGATCCTGGGATTAACTCCATTTTTGAAGGGAAACACACAGCACAGTTCTCATCCATGAAACACACTCTGATTAGAGCAAGAAGCACGCTCTTACTTTCTAAGAGTCTCTAATAGAGCCGGAAACGTGACTGTGGTCAGAACAAAGTAACGGTGTTTCCTACACATACGGACCATATCTAGGTCAACTCTTCTTCTAAAACTGATACAAACCACAGGTACAATAACATGCAATGCTTTCCAGTTAAGAACGAGAAACGTGTTAGCTTCGTGAACGATGTAGCTTCCTTGAGCTGAAAAGTGACTTAGTTGACCTGAAAAGATGTCTTGCTTGTAGGAAGACAGAGAGCCAAGGATTTAACCCCATTTCTGAAGGGAAAAACACAGCACAGTTCTCATCCATGAAACACACTCTGCTTTAGACCAAGAAGCACGCTGTTGTTTCTAGAGTCTATAAATGAGCCAGAAACTTGAAAGTGTGCTCAGAACAAAAGAACGGTGTTTCCTACACATACGGACCATTGCTAGTTCAACTCTGCATCGGAAAGTGATACAAACCACACGTCATCTATCATCCAATGCTATTTAGTTAAGAGCAAGAAACTTGTGAGCTTCGTAAACGATTTATATTCATTTGAGCTGAAAAGTGACTGCGTTTACCTGAAATGATGTCTTGCTTGTATGAAGACACAGAGCCTGGAATTTAACTCCATTTCTGAAGGGAAACACACAGCACAGTTCTCATCCGTGAAACACACTCTGCTTTAGAGCAAGGTGCATGCTCTTGCTTTCTAAGAATCTCTAATACAGCAGGAAACGTGACTGTTCTCAGAACAAAATAACGGTGTTTCCTACACATATGGACCATATCTAGGTCAACTCTTCTTCTGAAACTGATACAATCCACAAGTCATCTAACATCCAATGCTTTTCAGTTAAGAGCGAGAAATGTGTGATCTTCGTAAACGATTTATATTCGTTTGAGCTGAATAGTGACTGCGTTTACCTGAAATGATGTCTTGCTTGTAGGAAGACACAGAGCCTGGAATTTAACTCCATTTCTGAAGGGAAACACACAGCACAGTTCTCATCCATGAAACACACTCTGCGTTAGAGCAAGAAGCACACTCTTGCTTTCTAAGAGTCTCTAATACAGCAGGAAACGTGACTGTGGTCAGAACAAAATAACGGTGTTTCCTACTCATACGGACCATATCTAGGTCAACTCTTCTTCTGAAACTGACACAAACCACAGTTCCATTAACATGCAATGCTTTCCATTTAAGAGCGAGAAACGTGTGAGCTTCGTGAACGATGTAGCTTCCTTTGAGCTGAAAAGTGACTGAGTTTACCTGAAAAGATGTCTTGCTTGTAGGAAGACACAGAGCCTGGGATTTAACTCCATTTCTGAAGGGAATCACAAAGCACAGTTCTCATCCATGAAACACACTCTGCTTTAGAGCAAGAAGCACACTCTTGCTTTCTAAGAGTCTCTAATACAGCAGGAAATGTGACTGTGTTCAGAACAAAATAATGGTGTTTCCTACACATACGGACCATATCTAGGTCAACTCTTCTACTGAAACTGATGCAAACCACAGTTCCTCTAAAATACAATGCTTTTAAGTTAATAGAGAGAAACGTGTGAGCTTCGTGAACGATGTAGATTCCTTTGAGCTGAAAAGTGACTGAGTTTTCCTGAAAAGATGTCTTGCTTATAGGCAGACACAGAGCCTGGGATTTAATTCCATTTCTGAAGGGAAACACACAGCACAGTTCTCATCTATGAAACACACTCTGGTTTACAGCACGAAGCAGCCCTTGCTTTCTAGAGTCTCCAACAGAGCCAGAAATTTGAGGGTTCTCAGAACAAAAGAACAGTGTTTCCTACACATACAGACCATTGCTAGTTCAACTCTGCTTCTGAAACTGATACAAACCACAGGTGCTCTACCATCCAATGCTTTACAGTTAAGAGCAAGAAACGTGTGAGCAAAGTGAACGATGAAGCTTTGTTTGAGCGGAAAGGTGACTGGTTTACCTGAAAGGAAGTCTTGCTTGTAGGAAGATGCAGAGCCTGTTATTTAACTCCATTTATGAAGGGAAACACAGAGCACTGTTCTCACGATGAAACACACTCTGCATATAAGAAGAAGCACGCTCTTGCTTTCTAAGAGTCTCTAATAGAACAGGAAACGTGACTGTGCTCAGAACAAAAGAACTGTGTTTCCTACACTTATGGACCATTGCTAGTTCAACTCTGCTTCTGAAACTGATACAAACCACAAGTCATCTAACATCCAATGCTTCTCAGTTAAGAGCGAAAAACGTGTGATCTTCGTAAACAATTTATATTCATTTGAGCTGAATAGTGACTGTGTTTACCTGAAAGGATGTCTTGCTTGTAGGAAGAAACAGAGCCTGGAATTTAACTCAATTTGTGAAGGGAAACACACAGTACAGTTCTCATCCATGAAACACACTCTGCTTTAGAGCAAGAAGCACGCTATTGCTTTCTAAGAGTCTCTAATACAGCAGGAAACATGACTGTGGTCAGAACAAAATAACGGTGTTTCCTACACATACGGACCATATCTAGGTCAACTCTTCTTCTGAAACTGATACAAACCACTGGTCCTCTAACATCCAATGCTTTACAATTAAGAGCAAGAAACGTGTTAGCTTCGTGAACGATGTAGCTTCCTTGAGCTGAAAAGTGACTTAGTTGACCTGAAAAGATGTCTTGCTTGTAGGAAGACAGAGAGCCAAGGATTTAACCCCATTTCTGAAGGGAAAAACACAGCACAGTTCTCATCCATGAAACACACTCTGCTTTAGACCAAGAAGCACGCCGTTGTTTCTAGAGTCTATAAATGAGCCAGAAACTTGAAAGTGTGCTCAGAACAAAAGAACGGTGTTTCCTACACATACGGACCATTGCTAGTTCAACTCTGCATCGGAAAGTGATACAAACCACACGTCATCTATCATCCAATGCTATTTAGTTAAGAGCAAGAAACTTGTGAGCTTCGTAAACGATTTATATTCATTTGAGCTGAAAAGTGACTGCGTTTACCTGAAATGATGTCTTGCTTGTATGAAGACACAGAGCCTGGAATTTAACTCCATTTCTGAAGGGAAACACACAGCACAGTTCTCATCCGTGAAACACACTCTGCTTTAGAGCAAGGTGCATGCTCTTGCTTTCTAAGAATCTCTAATACAGCAGGAAACGTGACTGTTGTCAGAACAAAATAACGGTGTTTCCTACACATATGGACCATATCTAGGTCAACTCTTCTTCTGAAACTGATACAATCCACAAGTCATCTAACATCCAATGCTTTTCAGTTAAGAGCGAGAAATGTGTGATCTTCGTAAACGATTTATATTCGTTTGAGCTGAATAGTGACTGCGTTTACCTGAAATGATGTCTTGCTTGTAGGAAGACACAGAGCCTGGAATTTAACTCCATTTCTGAAGGGAAACACACAGCACAGTTCTCATCCATGAAACACACTCTGCGTTAGAGCAAGAAGCACACTCTTGCTTTCTAAGAGTCTCTAATACAGCAGGAAACGTGACTGTGGTCAGAACAAAATAACGGTGTTTCCTACTCATACGGACCATATCTAGGTCAACTCTTCTTCTGAAACTGACACAAACCACAGTTCCATTAACATGCAATGCTTTCCATTTAAGAGCGAGAAACGTGTGAGCTTCGTGAACGATGTAGCTTCCTTTGAGCTGAAAAGTGACTGAGTTTACCTGAAAAGATGTCTTGCTTGTAGGAAGACACAGAGCCTGGGATTTAACTCCATTTCTGAAGGGAATCACAAAGCACAGTTCTCATCCATGAAACACACTCTGCTTTAGAGCAAGAAGCACACTCTTGCTTTCTAAGAGTCTCTAATACAGCAGGAAATGTGACTGTGTTCAGAACAAAATAATGGTGTTTCCTACACATACGGACCATATCTAGGTCAACTCTTCTACTGAAACTGATGCAAACCACAGTTCCTCTAAAATACAATGCTTTTAAGTTAATAGAGAGAAACGTGTGAGCTTCGTGAACGATGTAGATTCCTTTGAGCTGAAAAGTGACTGAGTTTTCCTGAAAAGATGTCTTGCTTATAGGCAGACACAGAGCCTGGGATTTAATTCCATTTCTGAAGGGAAACACACAGCACAGTTCTCATCTATGAAACACACTCTGGTTTACAGCACGAAGCAGCCCTTGCTTTCTAGAGTCTCCAACAGAGCCAGAAATTTGAGGGTTCTCAGAACAAAAGAACAGTGTTTCCTACACATACAGACCATTGCTAGTTCAACTCTGCTTCTGAAACTGATACAAACCACAGGTGCTCTACCATCCAATGCTTTACAGTTAAGAGCAAGAAACGTGTGAGCAAAGTGAACGATGAAGCTTTGTTTGAGCGGAAAGGTGACTGGTTTACCTGAAAGGAAGTCTTGCTTGTAGGAAGATGCAGAGCCTGTTATTTAACTCCATTTATGAAGGGAAACACAGAGCACTGTTCTCACGATGAAACACACTCTGCATATAAGAAGAAGCACGCTCTTGCTTTCTAAGAGTCTCTAATAGAACAGGAAACGTGACTGTGCTCAGAACAAAAGAACTGTGTTTCCTACACTTATGGACCATTGCTAGTTCAACTCTGCTTCTGAAACTGATACAAACCACAAGTCATCTAACATCCAATGCTTCTCAGTTAAGAGCGAAAAACGTGTGATCTTCGTAAACAATTTATATTCATTTGAGCTGAATAGTGACTGTGTTTACCTGAAAGGATGTCTTGCTTGTAGGAAGAAACAGAGCCTGGAATTTAACTCAATTTGTGAAGGGAAACACACAGTACAGTTCTCATCCATGAAACACACTCTGCTTTAGAGCAAGAAGCACGCTATTGCTTTCTAAGAGTCTCTAATACAGCAGGAAACATGACTGTGGTCAGAACAAAATAACGGTGTTTCCTACACATACGGACCATATCTAGGTCAACTCTTCTTCTGAAACTGATACAAACCACTGGTCCTCTAACATCCAATGCTTTACAATTAAGAGCAAGAAACATGTGAGCTACGTGAACGATGTAGCTTTGTTTGAGCTGAAAAGTGACTGAGTTTACCTGAATACATGTCTTGTTTATAGGAAGACACTGAGCCTGGGATTTAACTCCATATCTGAAGGGAAACACACAGCACAGTTCTCATCCATGAAACACACTCTGCTTAAGAGCAAGAAGCATGCTCTTGCTTTCTAGAGTCTCTAATAGAGCCAGAAACTTGAGGGAACACAGAACAAAAGAACGGTGTTTCCTACACATACAGACCATTGCTAGTTCAACTCTGCTTCTGAAACTGATACAAACCACAAGTCATCCAACATCGAATGCTTTTCAGTTAAGAGCAAGAAACGTGTGAGCTTCATAAATGATTTATATTCATTTGAGCTGAATAGTGACTGCGTTTACTGGAAACGATGTCCTGCTTGTAGGAAGACACGGAGCCTAGAATTTAACTCCATTTCGGAAGGGAAACACACAGCACAGTTCTCATCCATGAAAAACACTCTGATTTAGAGCATGAAGCACCCTCTTGCTTTGTAAGAGTCTCTAATACAGCCGGAAACGTGACTGTGGTCAGAACAAAGTAACGGTGTTTCCTACACATACGGACCATATCTAGGTCAACTCTTCTTCTGAAACTGATACAAAGCACAGTATCATTAACTTGCTGTGCTTTCCAGTTAAGAGCGAGAAACGTGTGAGCTTTGTGAACGAAGTAGCTTCCTTTGAGCTGAAAAGTGACTGAGTTTACCTGAAAAGATGTCTTGCTTGTAGGAAGACAGAGCCTGGAATTTAACTCAGTTTGTGAAGGGAAACACACAGCACAGTTCTCATCCATGAAACACACTCTGCTTTAGAGCAAGAAGCAACTCTTGCTTTCTAAGAGTCTCTAATACAGCAGGAAACTTGACTGTGGTCAGAACAAAATAACGGTGTTTCCTACACATAAGAACCATATCTAGGTCAAGTTCTTCTGAAACTGATACAACCACAGTTCCTCTAACATCCAATGCTTTACAGTTAAGAGCGAGAAACGTGTGAGCTTCTTGAACGATGTAGGTTTGTTTGAGCTGAAAAGGGACTGAGTTTACCTGAATAGATGTCTTGTTTATAGGAAGACACTGAGCCTGGGATTTAACTCCATATCTGAAGGGAAACACACAGCACAGTTCTCATCCATGAAACACACTATGCTTAAGAGCACGAAGCATGCTCTTGATTTCTACAGTCTCTAATAGAGCCAGAAACTTGAAGGTACACAGAACAAAAGAACAGAGTTTCCTACACATACAGACCATGGCTAGTTCAACTCTGCTTCTGAAACTGATACAAACCACAAGTCATCTAACATCCAATGCTGTTCAGGTAAGAGCGACAAACGTGTAAGCTTCGTAAATGATTGATATTCATTTGAGCTGAATAGTGACTGCCTTTACTTGAAACGATTTCTCGCATGTAGGAAGACACAGACCCTGTGATTTAACTCCATTTCTGAAGGGAAACACACAGCACAGTTCTCATCCATGAAAAACACTCTGATTTAGAGCATGAAGCACCCTCTTGCTTTGTAAGAGTCTCTAATACAGCAGGAAACGTGACTGTGGTCAGAAAAAAGTAACGGTGTTTCCTACACGTATGGACCATATCTAGGTCAACTCTTCTTTAGAAACTGATACAAAGCACAGTTCCATTAACTTGCAGTGCTTTCCAATTATGAGTGAGAAACGTGTGAGTTTGGGAACAATATAGCTTCCTTTGAGCTGAAAAGTGACTGAGTTTACCTGAAAAGATGTCTTGCTTGTAGGAAAACACAGAGTCTGGGATTCACTGCATTTCTGATGGGAAACAAACCGCACAGTTCTCATCCATGAAACGGACTCTGATTTAGAGTAAGAAGCACGCTCTTGCTTTCTAAGAGTCTCTAATACAGCAGGAAATGTGACTGTGGTCAGAACAAAATAACGGTATTTCCTACACATACGGACCATATCTATGTCAATTCTTCTACTGAAACTGATACAAACCACAGGTCCTCTAAAATACAATGCTTTCAAGTTAATAGGGAGAAACGTGTGAGCTTCATGAACGATGTAGCTTCCTTTGAGCTTAAAAGTGACTGAGTTTACCTGAAAAGATGTCTTGCTTGTAGGAAGACACAGAGCCTGGGATTTTACTCCATTTCTGAAGGGAAACACACAGCAGAGATCTCATCAATGAAACACACTCTGCTTTAGAGCACGAAGCATGCTCTTTCTTTCTAGATACTATAATAGATTCAGAAACATGAGGGGACTCTGAAAAAAAGAATGGTGCTTCCTACAAATAAGGACCATTGCTAGTTCAACTCTGCTTCTGAAACTGACACAAACCACAGGTCCTCTAACATCTAATGCTGTAGAGTTAAGAGCAAGAAACGTGTGAGCAAAGTGAACGATGAAGCTTTGTTTGAGCGGAAAGGTGACTGGTTTACCTGAAAGGAAGTCTTGCTTGTAGGAAGATGCAGAGCCTGTTATTTAACTCCATTTATGAAGGGAAACACAGAGCACTGTTCTCACGATGAAACACACTCTGCATATAAGAAGAAGCACGCTCTTGCTTTCTAAGAGTCTCTAATAGAACAGGAAACGTGACTGTGCTCAGAACAAAAGAACTGTGTTTCCTACACTTATGGACCATTGCTAGTTCAACTCTGCTTCTGAAACTGATACAAACCACAAGTCATCTAACATCCAATGCTTCTCAGTTAAGAGCGAAAAACGTGTGATCTTCGTAAACAATTTATATTCATTTGAGCTGAATAGTGACTGTGTTTACCTGAAAGGATGTCTTGCTTGTAGGAAGAAACAGAGCCTGGAATTTAACTCAATTTGTGAAGGGAAACACACAGTACAGTTCTCATCCATGAAACACACTCTGCTTTAGAGCAAGAAGCACGCTATTGCTTTCTAAGAGTCTCTAATACAGCAGGAAACATGACTGTGGTCAGAACAAAATAACGGTGTTTCCTACACATACGGACCATATCTAGGTCAACTCTTCTTCTGAAACTGATACAAACCACTGGTCCTCTAACATCCAATGCTTTACAATTAAGAGCAAGAAACATGTGAGCTACGTGAACGATGTAGCTTTGTTTGAGCTGAAAAGTGACTGAGTTTACCTGAATACATGTCTTGTTTATAGGAAGACACTGAGCCTGGGATTTAACTCCATATCTGAAGGGAAACACACAGCACAGTTCTCATCCATGAAACACACTCTGCTTAAGAGCAAGAAGCATGCTCTTGCTTTCTAGAGTCTCTAATAGAGCCAGAAACTTGAGGGAACACAGAACAAAAGAACGGTGTTTCCTACACATACAGACCATTGCTAGTTCAACTCTGCTTCTGAAACTGATACAAACCACAAGTCATCCAACATCGAATGCTTTTCAGTTAAGAGCAAGAAACGTGTGAGCTTCATAAATGATTTATATTCATTTGAGCTGAATAGTGACTGCGTTTACTGGAAACGATGTCCTGCTTGTAGGAAGACACGGAGCCTAGAATTTAACTCCATTTCGGAAGGGAAACACACAGCACAGTTCTCATCCATGAAAAACACTCTGATTTAGAGCATGAAGCACCCTCTTGCTTTGTAAGAGTCTCTAATACAGCCGGAAACGTGACTGTGGTCAGAACAAAGTAACGGTGTTTCCTACACATACGGACCATATCTAGGTCAACTCTTCTTCTGAAACTGATACAAAGCACAGTATCATTAACTTGCTGTGCTTTCCAGTTAAGAGCGAGAAACGTGTGAGCTTTGTGAACGAAGTAGCTTCCTTTGAGCTGAAAAGTGACTGAGTTTACCTGAAAAGATGTCTTGCTTGTAGGAAGACAGAGCCTGGAATTTAACTCAGTTTGTGAAGGGAAACACACAGCACAGTTCTCATCCATGAAACACACTCTGCTTTAGAGCAAGAAGCAACTCTTGCTTTCTAAGAGTCTCTAATACAGCAGGAAACTTGACTGTGGTCAGAACAAAATAACGGTGTTTCCTACACATAAGAACCATATCTAGGTCAAGTTCTTCTGAAACTGATACAACCACAGTTCCTCTAACATCCAATGCTTTACAGTTAAGAGCGAGAAACGTGTGAGCTTCTTGAACGATGTAGGTTTGTTTGAGCTGAAAAGGGACTGAGTTTACCTGAATAGATGTCTTGTTTATAGGAAGACACTGAGCCTGGGATTTAACTCCATATCTGAAGGGAAACACACAGCACAGTTCTCATCCATGAAACACACTATGCTTAAGAGCACGAAGCATGCTCTTGATTTCTACAGTCTCTAATAGAGCCAGAAACTTGAAGGTACACAGAACAAAAGAACAGAGTTTCCTACACATACAGACCATGGCTAGTTCAACTCTGCTTCTGAAACTGATACAAACCACAAGTCATCTAACATCCAATGCTGTTCAGGTAAGAGCGACAAACGTGTAAGCTTCGTAAATGATTGATATTCATTTGAGCTGAATAGTGACTGCCTTTACTTGAAACGATTTCTCGCATGTAGGAAGACACAGACCCTGTGATTTAACTCCATTTCTGAAGGGAAACACACAGCACAGTTCTCATCCATGAAAAACACTCTGATTTAGAGCATGAAGCACCCTCTTGCTTTGTAAGAGTCTCTAATACAGCAGGAAACGTGACTGTGGTCAGAAAAAAGTAACGGTGTTTCCTACACGTATGGACCATATCTAGGTCAACTCTTCTATAGAAACTGATACAAAACACAGTTCCATTAACTTGCAGTGCTTTCCAATTATGAGCGAGAAACGTGTGAGTTTGGGAACAATATAGCTTCCTTTGAGCTGAAAAGTGACTGAGTTTACCTGAAAAGATGTCTTGCTTGTAGGAAAACACAGAGTCTGGGATTCACTGCATTTCTGATGGGAAACAAACCGCACAGTTCTCATCCATGAACCGGACTCTGATTTAGAGTAAGAAGCACGCTCTTGCTTTCTAAGAGTCTCTAATACAGCAGGAAATGTGACTGTGGTCAGAACAAAATATCGGTATTTCCTACACATACGGACCATATCTATGTCAATTCTTCTACTGAAACTGATACAAACCACAGGTCCTCTAAAATACAATGCTTTCAAGTTAATAGGGAGAAACGTGTGAGCTTCATGAACGATGTAGCTTCCTTTGAGCTTAAAAGTGACTGAGTTTACCTGAAAAGATGTCTTGCTTGTAGGAAGACACAGAGCCTGGGATTTTACTCCATTTCTGAAGGGAAACACACAGCAGAGATCTCATCAATGAAACACACTCTGCTTTAGAGCACGAAGCATGCTCTTTCTTTCTAGATACTATAATAGATTCAGAAACATGAGGGGACTCTGAAAAAAAGAATGGTGCTTCCTACAAATAAGGACCATTGCTAGTTCAACTCTGCTTCTGAAACTGACACAAACCACAGGTCCTCTAACATCTAATGCTGTAGAGTTAAGAGCAAGAAACGTGTGAGCAAAGTGAACGATGAAGCTTTGTTTGAGCTGAAAGGTGAATGAGATTACATGAAACAAAGACTTGCTTGTAGGAAGATGCAGAGCCTGTGATTTAACTACATTTCTGAAGGGAAACACAGCACTGTTCTCACGATGAATCACATTCTGCATATAAGAAGAAGCACGCTCTTGCTTTCTAAGAGTCTCTAATACAGCAGGAAACGTGACATTGGTCAGAAAAAAATAAAGGTGTTTCCTACACATACGGACCATATCTAGGTCAACTCTTCTTCTGAAACTGATACAAACCACAGTTCCATTAACATGCAATGCTTTCCAGTTAAGAGCGAGAAACGTGTGAGCTTCGTGAATGATGTAGCTTACTTTGAGCTGAAAAGTGACTGCGTTTACCTGAAATGATGTCTTGCTTGTAGGAAGAAACAGAGCCTGTAATTTAACTCGATTTTTGAAGGGAAACACACAGCACAGTTCTCATCCATGAAACACACTCTGCTTTAGAGCAAGAAGCACGCTATTGCTTTCTAAGAGTCTCTAATACAGCAGGAAACATGACTGTGGTCAGAACAAAATAACGGTGTTTCCTACACATACGGACCATATCTAGGTCAACTCTTCTTCTGAAACTGATACAAACCACTGGTCCTCTAACATCCAATGCTTTACAATTAAGAGCAAGAAACATGTGAGCTACGTGAACGATGTAGCTTTGTTTGAGCTGAAAAGTGACTGAGTTTACCTGAATACATGTCTTGTTTATAGGAAGACACTGAGCCTGGGATTTAACTCCATATCTGAAGGGAAACACACAGCACAGTTCTCATCCATGAAACACACTCTGCTTAAGAGCAAGAAGCATGCTCTTGCTTTCTAGAGTCTCTAATAGAGCCAGAAACTTGAGGGAACACAGAACAAAAGAACGGTGTTTCCTACACATACAGACCATTGCTAGTTCAACTCTGCTTCTGAAACTGATACAAACCACAAGTCATCCAACATCGAATGCTTTTCAGTTAAGAGCAAGAAACGTGTGAGCTTCATAAATGATTTATATTCATTTGAGCTGAATAGTGACTGCGTTTACTTGAAACGATGTCCTGCATGTAGGAAGACACAGAGCCTAGAATTTAACTCCATTTCGGAAGGGAAACACACAGCACAGTTCTCATCCATGAAAAACACTCTGATTTAGAGCATGAAGCACGCTCTTGCTTTCTAAGAGTCTCTAATACAGCCGGAAACGTGACTGTGGTCAGAACAAAGTGACGGTGTTTCCTACACATACGGACCATATCTAGGTCAACTCTTCTTTAGAAACTGATACAAAGCACAGTATCATTAACTTGCTGTGCTTTCCAGTTAAGAGCGAGAAACGTGTGAGCTTTGTGAACGAAGTAGCTTCCTTTGAGCTGAAAAGTGACTGAGTTTACCTGAAAAGATGTCTTGCTTGTAGGAAGACACAGAGCCTGGGATTTACTCCATTTCTGAAGGGAAACACACAGCACAGTTCTCATCCATGAAACACACTCTGCTTTAGAGCAAGAAGCATATTCTTGCTTTCTAGAGTCTCTAATAGAGCCAGAAAGTTGAGGGTACTCAGAACAAAAGAACGGTGTTCCCTACACATACGGACCATTGCTAGTTCAACTCTGCTTCTGAAACTGATACAAACCACAAGTCATCTAACATCCAATGCTTTTCAGTTAGGAGCGAGAAACATGTGATCTTCGTAAACGATTTATATTCCTTTGAGCTGAAAAGTGACTGTGTTACCTGAAATGATGTCTTGCTTATAGGCAGACACAGAGCCTGGGGTTTAATTCCATTTCTGAAGGGAAAACACAGCACAGTTCCCATCTATGAAACACACTCTGGTTTACAGCACAAATCAGCCCTTGCTTTCTAGAGTCTCCAATAGAGCCAGAAATTTGAGGGTTCTCAGAACAAAAGAACAGTGCTTCCTACACATACAGATCATTGCTAGTTCAACTCTGCTTCTGAAACTGATACAATCCACAAGTCATCTAACATCCAATGCTTTTCAGTTAAGAGCGAGAAATGTGTGATCTTCGTAAACGATTCATATTCGTTTGAGCTGAATAGTGACTGCGTTTACCTGAAATGATGTCTTGCTTGTAGGAAGACACAGAGCCTGGAATTTAACTCCATTTCTGAAGGGAAACACACAGCACAGTTCTCATCCATGAAACACACTCTGCGTTAGAGCAAGAAGCACACTCTTGCTTTCTAAGAGTCTCTAATACAGCAGGAAACGTGACTGTGGTCAGAACAAAATAACGGTGTTTCCTACTCATACGGACCATATCTAGGTCAACTCTTCTTCTGAAACTGACACAAACCACAGTTCCATTAACATGCAATGCTTTCCATTTAAGAGCGAGAAACGTGTGAGCTTCGTGAACGATGTAGCTTCCTTTGAGCTGAAAAGTGACTGAGTTTACCTGAAAAGATGTCTTGCTTGTAGGAAGACACAGAGCCTGGGATTTAACTCCATTTCTGAAGGGAATCACAAAGCACAGTTCTCATCCATGAAACACACTCTGCTTTAGAGCAAGAAGCACACTCTTGCTTTCTAAGAGTCTCTAATACAGCAGGAAATGTGACTGTGTTCAGAACAAAATAACGGTGTTTCCTACACATACGGACCATATCTAGGTCAACTCTTCTACTGAAACTGATACAAACCACAGTTCCTCTAAAATACAATGCTTTTAAGTTAATAGAGAGAAACGTGTGAGCTTCGTGAACGATGTAGATTCCTTTGAGCTGAAAAGTGACTGAGTTTTCCTGAAAAGATGTCTTGCTTATAGGCAGACACAGAGCCTGGGATTTAATTCCATTTCTGAAGGGAAACACACAGCACAGTTCTCATCTATGAAACACACTCTGGTTTACAGCACGAAGCAGCCCTTGCTTTCTAGAGTCTCCAACAGAGCCAGAAATTTGAGGGTTCTCAGAACAAAAGAACAGTGTTTCCTACACATACAGACCATTGCTAGTTCAACTCTGCTTCTGAAACTGATACAAACCACAGGTGCTCTACCATCCAATGCTTTACAGTTAAGAGCAAGAAACGTGTGAGCAAAGTGAACGATGAAGCTTTGTTTGAGCGGAAAGGTGACTGGTTTACCTGAAAGGAAGTCTTGCTTGTAGGAAGATGCAGAGCCTGTTATTTAACTCCATTTATGAAGGGAAACACAGAGCACTGTTCTCACGATGAAACACACTCTGCATATAAGAAGAAGCACGGTCTTGCTTTCTAAGAGTCTCTAATAGAACAGGAAACGTGACTGTGCTCAGAACAAAAGAACTGTGTTTCCTACACTTATGGACCATTGCTAGTTCAACTCTGCTTCTGAAACTGATACAAACCACAAGTCATCTAACATCCAATGCTTCTCAGTTAAGAGCGAAAAACGTGTGATCTTCGTAAACAATTTATATTCATTTGAGCTGAATAGTGACTGTGTTTACCTGAAAGGATGTCTTGCTTGTAGGAAGAAACAGAGCCTGGAATTTAACTCAATTTGTGAAGGGAAACACACAGTACAGTTCTCATCCATGAAACACACTCTGCTTTAGAGCAAGAAGCACGCTATTGCTTTCTAAGAGTCTCTAATACAGCAGGAAACATGACTGTGGTCAGAACAAAATAACGGTGTTTCCTACACATACGGACCATATCTAGGTCAACTCTTCTTCTGAAACTGATACAAACCACTGGTCCTCTAACATCCAATGCTTTACAATTAAGAGCAAGAAACATGTGAGCTACGTGAACGATGTAGCTTTGTTTGAGCTGAAAAGTGACTGAGTTTACCTGAATACATGTCTTGTTTATAGGAAGACACTGAGCCTGGGATTTAACTCCATATCTGAAGGGAAACACACAGCACAGTTCTCATCCATGAAACACACTCTGCTTAAGAGCAAGAAGCATGCTCTTGCTTTCTAGAGTCTCTAATAGAGC
The DNA here is from genome assembly GCA_949786385.1 of Onychomys leucogaster. Lineage (NCBI taxonomy): Eukaryota > Metazoa > Chordata > Mammalia > Rodentia > Cricetidae > Onychomys > Onychomys leucogaster. The sequence goes on from CATKUP010000063.1 coordinate 1,996,597, forward strand.
CAGAAACTTGAGGGAACACAGAACAAAAGAACGGTGTTTCCTACACATACAGACCATTGCTAGTTCAACTCTGCTTCTGAAACTGATACAAACCACAAGTCATCCAACATCGAATGCTTTTCAGTTAAGAGCAAGAAACGTGTGAGCTTCATAAATGATTTATATTCATTTGAGCTGAATAGTGACTGCGTTTACTTGAAACGATGTCCTGCTTGTAGGAAGACACGGAGCCTAGAATTTAACTCCATTTCAGAAGGGAAACACACAGCACAGTTCTCATCCATGAAAAACACTCTGATTTAGAGCATGAAGCACGCTCTTGCTTTCTAAGAGTCTCTAATACAGCCGGAAACGTGACTGTGGTCAGAACAAAGTGACGGTGTTTCCTACACATACGGACCATATCTAGGTCAACTCTTCTTTAGAAACTGATACAAAGCACAGTATCATTAACTTGCTGTGCTTTCCAGTTAAGAGCGAGAAACGTGTGAGCTTTGTGAACGAAGTAGCTTCCTTTGAGCTGAAAAGTGACTGAGTTTACCTGAAAAGATGTCTTGCTTGTAGGAAGACAGAGCCTGGAATTTAACACAGTTTGTGAAGGGAAACACACAGCACAGTTCTCATCCATGAAACACACTCTGCTTTAGAGCAAGAAGCAACTCTTGCTTTCTAAGAGTCTCTAATAGAGCAGGAAACTTGACTGTGGTCAGAACAAAATAACGGTGTTTCCTACACATAAGAACCATATCTAGGTCAAGTCTTCTTCTGAAACTGATACAACCACAGTTCCTCTAACATCCAATGCTTTTCAGTTAAGAGCGAGAAATGTGTGATCTTCGTAAACGATTTATATTCGTTTGAGCTGAATAGTGACTACGTTTACCTGAAATGATGTCTTGAATGTAGGAAGAAACAAAGCCTGGAATTTAACTCCATTTCTGAAGGGAAACACACAGCACAGTTCTCATCCATGAAACACACTCTGCATTAGAGCAAGAAGCACACTCTTGCTTACTAAGAGTCTCTAATACAGCAGGAAAAGTGACTGTGGTCAGAACAAAATAACGGTGTTTCCTACACATACGGACCATATCTAGGTCAACTCTTCTTCTGAAACTGACACAAACCACAGTTCCATTAACATGCAATGCTTTCCAGTTAAGAGCGAGAAACTTGTGAGCTTCGTGAACGATGTAGCTTCCTTTGAGCTGAAAAGTGACTGAGTTTACCTGAAAAGATGTCTTGCTTGTAGTTAGACACAGAGCCTGTGATTTAACTCCATTTCTGAAGGGAAACACACAGCACAGTTCTCATCCATGAAACACACTCTGCTTTAGAGCAAGAAGCACGCTCTTGCTTTCTAAGAGTCTCTAATACAGCAGGAAATGTGACTGTGTTCAGAACAAAATAACGGTGTTTCCTACACATACGGACCATATCTAGGTCAACTCTTCTACTGAAACTGATACAAACCACTGTTCCTCTAAAATACAATGCTTTTAAGTTAATAGAGAGAAACGTGTGAGCTTCGTGAACGATGTAGATTCCTTTGAGCTGAAAAGTGACTGAGTTTTCCTGAAAAGATGTCTTGCTTATAGGCAGACACAGAGCCTGGGATTTAATTCCATTTCTGAAGGGAAACACACAGCACAGTTCTCATCTATGAAACACACTCTGGTTTACAGCACGAAGCAGCCCTTGCTTTCTAGAGTCTCCAACAGAGCCAGAAATTTGAGGGTTCTCAGAACAAAAGAACAGTGTTTGTTTGAGCGGAAAGGGGACTGAGTTTACCTGAAAGGAAGTCTTGCTTATAGGAATATGCAGAGCCTGGGATTTAACTCCTTTTCTGAAGGAGAACACACAGTGCAGTTCTCATCCATGAAACAAAGTCTCTTTAGAGCAGGAAGCACGGTCTTGTTTCTAGAGTCTCTAATACAGCAGGAAACGTGAGTGTTCTCAGAACAAAAGAACGCTGGTTCCTACACATAAAGACCATATCTAGTTCAACTCTGCTTCTGAAAGTGATAGAAACCACAGTTCCGCTAACATCCCATGCTTTACAATTAAGAGCAAGAAACGTGAGAGCCTAGAACGATGTAGCTTTGTTTGAGCTGAAAGGTGACTGAGTTTACCTGAAAAGAAGTCTTGCTTGTAGGAAGACACAGAGCCTGGATTTTAACTCCATTTCTGAAGGGAAACACACAGCACAATTCACATCCATGAAACACACTCTGCTTTAGAGCAAGAAGCACGCTCTTGCTTTCTAGAATCACAAATAAAGCGGAAACGTGTTTGTGGTTAGAAGAAAAGAACGGTGTTTCCTACACATACAGACCATATCTAGTTCAATTCTGCTTCTAAAACTGATATGAACCACATGTCCTCTAATATCCAATGATTTACAGTTAAGAGCGAAAAACGCATGAGCTTCGTGAATGATCTAGCTTTGTTTGAGCTAAAAGGTGACTGAGTTTACCTGAAAAGATGTCTTGCTTGTAGGCAGACACAGTGCCTGGGATTTAACTCCATTTCTGAAGGGAAACACACAGCACAGTTCTCATTCATTAAACACACTCTGCTTTAGAGCAAGAAGCACGCTCTCGATTTCTAGAGTCTCTAATAGAGCCAGAAACTTGAGTGTGCTCAGAAAAAAAGAACGGTGTTTCCTAAACATACAGACCATTGCTAGTTCAACTCTGCTTCTGAAACTGATACAAACCACAGGTCCTCTAATATCCAATGCTTTACAGTTAAGAGTGAGAAACGAGTGAGCCTAGAACGATGTAGCTTTGTTTGAGCTGAAAGGTGACTGAGATTACCTTAAACGAAGTCTTGCTAGTAGGAAAACACAGAGCCTGGGTTTTAACTCCATTTCTGAAGGGAAACACACAGCACAGTTCTCATCCATGAAACACAGTCTGCTTTAGAGCAAGAAGCACGGTCTTGCTTTCTAGAATCTCTAATAGAGTAGGAAACGTGAGTGTGCTCAGAACAAAACAACGGTGGTTCCTACACATACAGACGATATCTAGTTCAACTCTGCTTCTGAAAGTGATAGAAACCACAGTTCTTCTAACATCCAATGATTTACAGTTAAGAGCGAGAAACGAGTGAGCTTCATGAACTATCTAGCTTTGTTTGAGCTGAAATGTGACTGAGTTTACCTGAAAAGATATCTGGCTTGTAGGAAGACACAGAGCCTGGGATTTAACTTCATTTTTGAAGGGAAACACACAGCACATTTCTCATCCATGAAACACAGTCTGCTTTAGAGCAAGAAACACGGTCTTGCTTTCTAGGGTCTCTAATACAGCAGGTTATGTGAGTGTTCTCAGAACAAAAGAATGGTGGTTCCTACACATACAGATAATATCTAGTTCAACTCTGCTTCTGAAAGTGATAGAAACCACAGTTCCTCTAACATCCAATGCTTTACATTTAAGAGCAAGGAACGTGTGAGCCTAGAACTATGTAGCTTTGTTTGAGCTGAAAGGTGACTGAGTTTACCTTAAAAGAAGTCTTCCTTGTAGGAAGACACAGAGCCTCAGATTTAACTCCATTTCTGAAGGGAAATACACCGCACAGTTTTCATCCATGAAACACACTCTTCTTTAGAGCACGAAGCACGCTCTTGCTTTCAAGAATCTCTAATAAAGGAGAAAACGTGAGGGTGGTTAGAAAAAAGAACTGTGTTTCCAACACATACGGACCATATCTAGTTCATCTCTAATTCTGAAACTTATACAAACCACAGGTCCTCTAATATCCAATGATTTACAGTTAAGAGCGAGGAACATGTGAGCTTCATGAATGATCTTGCTTTGTTTGAGCTAATAGATGACTGAGTTTACCTGAACAGATGTCTTGCTTGTAGGCAGACACAGTGCCTGGGATTTAACTCCATTTCTGAAGGGAAACACACAGCACAGTTCTCATTCATTAAACACACTCTGCTTTAGAGCAAGAAGCACACTCTCGATTTCTAGAGTCTCTAATAGAGCCAGAAACTTGAGTGTGCTCAGAAAAAAAGAACGGTGTTTCCTAAACATACGGACCATTGCTAGTTCAACTCTGCTTCTGAAACTGATACAAACCACAGGTCCTCTAATATCCAATGCTTTACAGTTAAGAGTGAGAAACGTGTGAGCCTAGAACAATGTAGCTTTGTTTGAGCTGAAAGGTGACTGAGATTACCTTAAACGAATTCTTGCTTGTAGGAAAACACAGAGCCTGGGTTTTAACTCCATTTCTGAAGGGAAACACACAGCACAGTTCTCATCCATGAAACACAGTCTGCTTTAGAGCAAGAAGCACGGTCTTGCTTTCTAGAATCTCTAATAGAGTAGGAAATGTGAGTGTGCTCAGAACAAAAGAACGGTGGTTCCTACACATACAGACCATATCTAGTTCAACTCTGCATCTGAAAGTGATAGAAACCACAGTTCTTCTAACATCCAATGCTTTTCAGTTAAGAGCGAGAAACGTGTGAGCTACATGAACGATGTAGTTTTGTTTGAGCTGAGGGGTAACTGAGTTTACCTGAACCGAAGTCTTGCTTGTAGAAAGACACAGAGCCTGAGATTTAACTCCATTTCTGAAGGGAAACACACCGCACAGTTCTCATCCATGAAACACACTCTTCTTTAGAGCACAAAGCACGCTCTTGCTTTCTAGAATCTCTAATAAAGCAGGAAATGTGAATGTGGTCAGAAGAAAAGAACTGTGTTTGCTACACATACAGAACATATCTAGTTCAACTCTGCTTCTGAAACTTATACGAACCACAGGTCCTCTAATATCCAATGATTTACACTTAAGAGCGAGAAACGTGTGAGCTTCGTGAATGATATAGCGTTGTTTGAGCTAAAAGGTGACTGAGTTTACCTGAAAAGATGTCTTGCTTGTAGGCAGACACAGAGCCTGGGATTTAAATCCATTTCTGAAGGGAAACACACAGCACAGTTCTCATCCATGAAACACAGTCTGCTTTAGAGCAAGAAGCACGGTCTTGTTTCTAGATCCTCTAATACAGCAGGAAAAGTGAGTGTGCTCAGAACAAAAGAATGGTGTTTCCTACACATATGGACGATATCTAGTTCAACTCTGCTTCTGAAACTGATATAAACCACAGGTCCTCTAATATCCAGTGCTTTACAGTTAAGAGCGAGAAATGAGTGAGCTTCATGAACTATCTAGCTTTGTTTGAGCTGAAATGTGACTGAGTTTACCTGAAAAGATGTCTTGCTTGTAGGAAGACACAGAGCCTGGGATAAAACTCCATTTCTGAAGGGAAACACACAGCCCATTTCTCATCCATGAAACAAAGTCTGCTTTAGAGCAAGAAGCACGGTCTTGTTTCTAGAGTCTCTAATACAGCAGGAAACGTGAGTGTTCTCAGAACAAAAGAACGCTGGTTCCTACACATAAAGACCATATCTAGTTCAACTCTGCTTCTGAAAGTGATACAAACCACAGGTACTCTAATATCCAATGCTTTAGAGTTAAGAGCGAGAAACGAGTGAGCTTCATGAACAATCTAGCTTTGTTTGAGCTGAAAGGTGAGTGAGGTTACCTTAAACGAAGTCTTGCTTGTAGGAAAACACAGAGCCTGGGTTTTAACTCCATTTCTGAAGGGAAAGACACAGTACAGTTCTCATCCATGAAACACACTCGTCTTTAGAGCACAAAGAACGCTCTTGCTTTCTAGAATCTCTAATAAAGCAGGAAACGTGAATGTGGTCAGAAGAAAAGACGGTGTTTCCTACAAATACAGACCAAATCTAGTTCAACTCTGCTTCTGAAACTGATACGAACCACAGGTCCTCTAATATCCAATGCTTTAGAGTTAAGAGCGAGAATTGAGTGAGCTTCATGAACAATCTAGCTTTGTTTCTGCTGAAAGGTGACTGAGTTTACCTTAAACGAAGTCTTGCTTGTAGGAAGACACAGAGCCTGGGATTTAACTTCATTTTTGAAGGGAAACACACAGCACATTTCTCATCCATGAAACACAGTCTGCTGTAGAGCAAGAAACACGGTCTTGCTTTCTAGGGTCTCTAATACAGCAGGTTACGTGAGTGTTCTCAGAAAAAGAGAACGGTGGTTCCTACACATATAGATCATATCTAGTTCAACTCTGCTTCTGAAAGTGATAGAAACCACAGTTCTTCTAACATCCAATGCTTTACATTTAAGAGCAAGGAACGTGTGAGCCTAGAACTATCTAGCTTTGTTTGAGCTGAAATGTGACTGAGTTTACCTTAAAAGAAGTCTTGCTTGTAGGAAGACACAGAGCCTGGGATTTAACTCCATTTCTGAAGGGAAACACACTGCACAGTTCTCATCCATGAATCACACTCTTCTTTAGATCACGAAGCACACTCTTGCTTTCTAGAATCTCTAATAAAGCAGGAAACGTGAGGGTGTTTAGAAAAAAGAACGGTGTTTCCTACACATACGGACCATATCTAGATCAACTCTCCTTCTGAAACTGATACAAACCACAGGTCCTCTAATATCCAGTGCTTTACAGTTAAGAGCGAGAAAGGAGTCAGCTTCGTGAACGATCTAGCTTTGTTTGAGCAGAAATGTGACTGAGTTTACCTGAAAAGATGTCTTGCTTGTAGGAATACACAGAGCCTGGGATTTAACTCCATTTCTGAAGGGAAACACACAGCATAGTTCTCATCCATGAAACAAAGTCTGCTTTAGAGCAAGTAGCACGGTCTTGTTTCTAGAGTCTCTAATACAGCAGGAAACGTGAGTTTTCTCAGACCAAAAGAATGCTGGTTCCTACACATAAAGACCATATCTAGTTCTACTCTGCTTCTGAAAGTGATAGAAACTACAGTTCCTCTAACATCCAATGCTTTACACTTAAGAGCAAGAAACGTGAGAGCCTAGAACGATGTAGCTTTGTTTGAGCTGAAAGGTGACTGAGTTTATCTGAAAAGAAGTCTTGCTTGTAGGAAGACACAGAGCCTGGAATTTAACTCCATTTCTGAAGGGTAAAATACAACATAGTTCACATCCATGAAACACACTCTGCTTTAGAGCAAGAAGCACGCTCTTGCTTTCTAGAATCTCTAATAAAGCGGCAACTTGTTTGTGGTTAGAAGTAAAGAACGGTGTTTCACCCACATACAGACCATATCTAGTTCAATTCTGCTTCTGAAACTGATAGGAACCACAGGTCCTCAAATATCCAATGATTTACATTAAGAGCGAGGAACGCGTGAGCTTCGTGAATGATCTAGCTTTGTTTGACCTAAAAGGTGACTGAATTTACCTGAAAAGATGTCTTGCTTGTAGGCAGACACAGAGCCTGGGATTTAAATCCATTTCTGAAGGGAAACACACAGCACAGTTCTCATCCATGAAACACACTCTGCTTTAGAGCAAGAAGCACGCTCTGGATTTCGAGAGTCTCTAATAGAGCCAGCAACTTGAGAGTGCTCAGAAAAATGAACGGTGTTTCCTACACATACGGACCATTGCTAGTTCAACTCTGCTTATGAAACTGATACAAACCACAGGTCCTCTAATATCCAATGCTTTAGAGTTAAGAGCGAGAAAGGACTGAGCTTCGTGAACGATCTAGCTTTGTTTGAGCTGAAATGTGACTGAGTTTACCTGAAAAGATGTCTTGCTTGTAGGAATACACAGAGCCTGGGATTTAACTCCATTTCTGAAGGGAAACACACAGCATAGTTCTCATCCATGAAACAAAGTCTGCTTTAGAGCAAGTAGCACGGTCTTGTTTCTAGAGTCTCTAATACAGCAGGAAACGTGAGTGTTCTCAGACCAAAAGAATGCTGGTTCCTACACATAAAGACCATATCTAGTTCAACTCTGCTTCTGAAAGTGATAGAAACTACAGTTCCTCTAACATCCAATGCTTTACAGTTAAGAGCAAGAAACGTGAGAGCCTAGAACGATGTAGCTTTGTTTGAGCTGAAAGGTGACTGAGTTTACCTGAAAAGAAGTCTTGCTTGTAGGAAGACACAGAGCCTGGAATTTAACTCCATTTCTGAAGGGTAAAATACAGCACAGTTCACATCCATGAAACACACTCTGCTTTAGAGCAAGAAGCACACTCTTGCTTTCTAGAATCTCTAATAAAGCGGCAACATGTTTGTGGTTAGAAGTAAAGAACGGTGTTTCCTACACATACAGACCATATCTAGTTCAATTCTGCTTCTGAAACTGATAGGAACCACAGGTCCTCAAATATCCAATGATTTACAGTTAAGAGCGAGGAACTCGTGAGCTTCGTGAATGATCTAGCTTTGTTTGAGCTGAAATGTGACTGAGTTTACCTAAAAAGATGTCTTACTTGTAGGAAGACACAGAGCCTGGGATTTAACTCCATTTCTGAAGGGAAACACAAAGCATAGTTCTCATCCATGAAACACAGTCTGCTTTAGAGCCAGAAGCACGGTCTTGTTTCTAGAGCCTCTAATACAGCACGAAACGTGAGTGTGCTGAGAACAAAAGAACTCCTGTTCCTACACATAAAGACCATATCTAGTTCAACTCTGTTTCTGAAAGTGATAGAAACCACAGTTCCTCTAACATACAATGCTTTACAGTTAAGAGCAAGAAACGTGTGAGCCTAGAACGATGTAGCTTTGTTTGAGCTGAAAGGTGACTGAGTTTACCTTAAACGAAGTCTTCCTTGTAGGAAGACACAGAGCCTGGGATTTAACTCCATTTCTGAAGGGAAACACACAGCATATATATCATCCTTGAAACACAGTCTGCTTTAGAGCAAGAAGCACGGCCTTGCTTTCTAGAGTCTCTAATACAGTAGGAAACGTGAGTGTGCTCAGAACCAAAGAACTGTGGTTCCTACACATACAGACCATATCCAGTTCAACTCTGCTTCTGAAACTGATATGAACCACAGGTCCTCTAATATCCAATGATTTGCAGTTAAGAGCGAAAAACGTGTGAGCTTCGTGAATGATCTAGATTTGTTTGAGCAAAAGGTGAGTGAGTTTACCTGAAAAGACGTCTTGCTTGTAGGCAGACACAGAGCCTGGGATTTAACTCCATTTCTGAAGGGAAACACACAGCACAGTTCTCATCAATGAAACACACTGTGCTTTAGATCAAGAAGCACTCTCTTGATGTCTAGATACTCTAATAGAGCCAGAAACTTGAGTGAGCTCAGAAAAAATGAACGGTGTTTCCTACACATACGGACCATTGCTAGTTCAACTCTGCTTCTGAAACTGATACAAACCACAGGTCCTCTAAGATCCAGTGCTTTATAGTTAAGAGTGAGATACGAGTGAGCTTCATGAACGATCTAGCTTTGTTTGAGCTGAAATGTGACTGAGTTTACCTGAAAAAATGTCTTGCTTGTAAGAAGACACAGAGCCTGGGATTTAACTCCATTTCTGAAGGTAAACACACAGCACATTTCTCATCCATGAAACACAGTCTGCTTTAGAGCATGAAGCACTCTGTTGCTTTCTAGAATCTCTAATAAAGCGGAAACGTGTTTTTGGTTAGAAGAAAAGAACGGTGTTTCCTACACATACAGACCATATCTAGTTCAACTATGCTTCTGAAAGTGATAGAAACCACAGTTCCTCTAACATCCAATGCTTTAAACTTAAGAGCAAGAAACGGGGGAGCCTAGAACGATGTAGCTTTGTTTGAGCAGAAAGGTGACTGAGTTTACATTAAACGAACTCTTGCTTGTAGGAAGACACAGGGCCTGGGATTTAACTCCATTTCTGAAGGGAAACACACAGCACAGTTCTCATCCATTAAACATAGCCTGCTTTAGAGCAAGAAGCACGCTCTTGCTTTGTAGAATCTCTAATAGAGTAGGAAACGTGAGTGTGCTCAGAACAAAAGAACTGTGGTTCCTACACATACAGACCATATCTAGTTCAACTCTGCTTCTGAAATTGATAGAAACCACAGTTCTTCTAAAAACCAATGCTTTTCATTTAAGAGCGAGAAACGTGTGAGCTACGTGAATGATGTAGTTTTGTTTGAGCTGAAAGGTAACTGAGTTTACCTGAACCGAAGTCTTGCTTGTAGAAAGACACAGAGCCTGAGATTTAACTCCATTTCTGAAGGGAAACACACAGCACAGTTCTCATCCATGAAACACACTCTGCTTTAGAGCACAAAGCACGCTCTTGCTTTCTAGAATCTCTAATAAATCAGGAAATGTTAGTGTGGTTAGAAGAAAAGAATGGTGTTTCCTACACATACAGACCATATCTAGTTCAACTCTGCTTCTGAAACTGATAGGAACCGTAGGTCCTCTAATATCCAATGATTTACTTTTAAGAGCAAGAAACGTGTGGGCTTCGTGAATGATCTAGCTTAGTTTGAGCGGAATGGAGACTGAGTTTAGCTGAAAAGATGTCTTGCTTGTAGGCCGACATAGAGCCTGGGATTTAACTACATTTCTGAAGGGAAACACACAGCACAGTTCTCATCCATGAAACATAGTCTGCTTTAGAGCAAGAAGCACGCTCTAGATTCTAGAGTATCTAATAGAGCCAGAAACTTGAGTGTGCTCAGACAAAAGAGAACGGTGTTTCCTAAACATATGGACCATTGCTAGTTCAACTCTGCTTCTGAAACTGATACAAACCACAGGTCCCCTAATATCCAATGCTTTACAGTTAAGAGCGAAAAACGTGTGAGCCTAGAAGGATGTAGCATTATTTGAGCTGAAAGGTGACAGAGTTTACCTTAAACGAAGTCTTGCTTGTAGGAAAACACAGAACCTGGGTTTTAACTCCATTTCTGAAGGGAAACACACAGCACAGTTCTCATCCATGAAACACAGTCTGCTTTAGAGCAAGAAGCATGGTCTTGATTTCTACAGTCTCTAATAGAGCCAGAAACTTGAGTGTGCTCAAAAAAAAGAACGGTGTTTCATAGACATACAGATCATTGCTAGTTCAACTCTGCTTCTGAAACTGATACAAAACACAGGTCCTCTAACATCCAATGCTTTACAGTTAAGAGCAAGAAACTTGTGATCCTAGAACGATGTAGCTTTGTTTGAGCTGAAAGGTGACTGAGTTTACCTTAAACGAAGTCTTGCTTGTAGAAAGACACAGAGCCTGGGATTTAACTCCATTTCTGAAGGGAAACACACAGCATAGATATCATCCTTGAAACACAGTCTGCTTTAGAGCAAGAAGCACGGCCTTGCTTTCTAGAGTCTCTAATACAGTAGGAAATGTGAGTGTGCTCAGAACAAAAGAACGGTGGTTCCTACACATACAGACCATATCTAGTTCAACTCTGCTTCTGAAACTGATAGGAACCGTAGGTCCTCTAATATCCAATGATTTACTTTTAAGAGCAAGAAACGTGTGGGCTTCGTGAATGATCTAGCTTAGTTTGAGCGGAATGGAGACTGAGTTTAGCTGAAAAGATGTCTTGCTTGTAGGCAGACATAGAGCCTGGGATTTAACTACATTTCTGAAGGGAAACACACAGCACAGTTCTCATCCATGAAACATAGTCTGCTTTAGAGCAAGAAGCACGCTCTAGATTCTAGAGTATCTAATAGAGCCAGAAACTTGAGTGTGCTCAGACAAAAGAGAACGGTGTTTCCTAAACATATGGACCATTGCTAGTTCAACTCTGCTTCTGAAACTGATACAAACCACAGGTCCCCTAATATCCAATGCTTTACAGTTAAGAGCGAAATACGTGTGAGCCTAGAACGATGTAGCATTGTTTGAGCTGAAAGGTGACAGAGTTTACCTTAAACGAAGTCTTGCTTGTAGGAAAACACAGAACCTGGGTTTTAACTCCATTTCTGAAGGGAAACACACAGCACAGTTCTCATCCATGAAACACAGTCTGCTTTAGAGCAAGAAGCATGGTCTTGATTTCTACAGTCTCTAATAGAGCCAGAAACTTGAGTGTGCTCAAAAAAAAGAACGGTGTTTCATAGACATACAGATCATTGCTAGTTCAACTCTGCTTCTGAAACTGATACAAAACACAGGTCCTCTAACATCCAATGCTTTACAGTTAAGAGCAAGAAACTTGTGATCCTAGAACGATGTAGCTTTGTTTGAGCTGAAAGGTGACTGAGTTTACCTTAAACGAAGTCTTGCTTGTAGAAAGACACAGAGCCTGGGATTTAACTCCATTTCTGAAGGGAAACACACAGCATAGATATCATCCTTGAAACACAGTCTGCTTTAGAGCAAGAAGCACGGCCTTGCTTTCTAGAGTCTCTAATACAGTAGGAAACGTGAGTGTGCTCAGAACAAAAGAACGGTGGTTCCTACACATACAGACCATATCTAGTTCAACTCTGCTTCTGAAAGTGATAGAAACCACAGTTCCTCTAACATCCAATGCTTTAAACTTAAGAGCAAGAAACGTGGGAGCCTAGAACGATGTAGCTTTGTTTGAGCAGAAAGGTGACTGAGTTTACCTTAAACGAAGTCTTGCTTGTAGGAAGACACAGAGCCTGGGATTTAACTCCATTTCTGAAGGGAAACACACAGCACAGTTCTCATCCATTAAACATAGCCTGCTTTAGAGCAAGAAGCACGCTCTTGCTTTGTAGAATCTCTAATAGAGTAGGAAACGTGAGTGTGCTCAGAACAAAAGAACTGTGGTTCCTACACATACAGACCATATCTAGTTCAACTCTGCTTCTGAAATTGATAGAAACCACAGTTCTTCTAAAAACCAATGCTTTTCATTTAAGAGCGAGAAACGTGTGAGCTACATGAACGATGTAGTTTTGTTTGAGCTGAAAGGTAACTGAGTTTACCTGAACCGAAGTCTTGCTTGTAGAAAGACACAGAGCCTGAGATTTAACTCCATTTCTGAAGGGAAACACACAGCACAGTTCTCATCCATGAAACACACTCTGCTTTAGAGCAGAAAGCACGCTCTTGCTTTCTAGAATCTCTAATAAAGCAGGAAATGTTAGTGTGGTTAGAAGAAAAGAATGGTGTTACCTACACATACAGAACATATCTAGTTCAACTCTGCTTCTGAAACTGATAGGAACCGTAGGTCCTCTAATATCCAATGATTTACAGTTTAGAGCGAGAAACGTGTGGGCTTCGTGAATGATCTATCATAGTTTGAGCGGTTGGAGACTGAGTTTAGCTGAAAAGATGTCTTGCTTGTAGGCAGACATAGAGCCTGGGATTTAACTACATTTCTGAAGGGAAACACACAGCACAGTTCTCATCCATGAAACATAGTCTGCTTTAGAGCAAGAAGCACGCTCTAGATTCTAGAGTATCTAATAGAGCCAGAAACTTGAGTGTGCTCAGAAAAAAACAACGGTGTTTCCTAAACATATGGACCATTGCTAGTTCAACTCTGCTTCTGAAACTGATACAAACCACAGGTCCCCTAATATCCAATGCTTTACAGTTAAGAGCGAAAAACGTGTGAGCCTAGAACGATGTAGCATTGTTTGAGCTGAAAGGTGACAGAGTTTACCTTAAACGAAGTCTTGCTTGTAGGAAAACACAGAACCTGGGTTTTAACTCCATTTCTGAAGGGAAACACACAGCACAGTTCTCATCCATGAAACACAGTCTGCTTTATAGCAAGAAGCACGCTCTTGCTTTCTAGAATCTCTAATAGAGTAGGAAACGTGAGTGTGCTCAGAACAAAAGAATAGTGGTTCCTACACATACAGTCCATATCTAGTTCAACTCTGCTTCTGAAAGTGATAGAAACCACAGTTCTTCAAACATCCAATGTTTTTCATTTAAGAGCAAGAAACGTGTGAGCTACGTGAACGATGTAGTTTTGTTTGAGCTGAAAGGTAACTGAGTTTACCTGAACCGAAGTCTTGCTTATAGAAAGACACAGAGCCTGAGATTTAACTCCATTTCTGAAGGGAAACACACAGCACAGTTCTCATCCATGAAACACACTCTGCTTTAGAGCACAAAGCACGCTCTTGCTTTCTAGAATCTCTAATAAAGCAGGAAATGTTAGTGTGGTTAGAAGAAAAGAATGGTGTTTCCTACACATACAGACCATATCTAGTTCAACTCTGCTTCTGAAACTGATAGGACCCGTAGGTCCTCTAATATCCAATGATTTACAGTTAAGAGCGAGAAACGTGTGGGCTTCGTGAATGATCTAGCTTAGTTTGAGCGGAATGGAGACTGAGTTTAGCTGAAAAGATGTCTTGCTTGTAGGCAGACATAGAGCCTGGGATTTAACTACATTTCTGAAGGGAAACACACAGCACAGTTCTCATCCATGAAACATAGTCTGCTTTAGAGCAAGAAGCACGCTCTAGATTCTAGAGTATCTAATAGAGCCAGAAACTTGAGTGTGCTCAGACAAAAGAGAACGGTGTTTCCTAAACATATGGACCATTGCTAGTTCAACTCTGCTTCTGAAACTGATACAAACCACAGGTCCCCTAATATCCAATGCTTTACAGTTAAGAGCGAGAAACGTGTGAGCCTAGAACGATGTAGCATTGTTTGAGCTGAAAGGTGACAGAGTTTACCTTAACCGAAGTCTTGCTTGTAGGAAAACACAGAACCTGGGTTTTAACTCCATTTCTGAAGGGAAACACACAGCACAGTTCTCATCCATGAAACACAGTCTGCTTTAGAGCAAGAAGCACGGCCTTGCTTTCTAGAGTCTCTAATACAGTAGGAAACGTGAGTGTGCTCAGAACAAAAGAACGGTGGTTCCTACACATACAGACCATATCTAGTTCAACTCTGCTTCTGAAAGTGATAGAAACCACAGTTCCTCTAACATCCAATGCTTTAAACTTAAGAGCAAGAAACGTGGGAGCCTAGAACAATGTAGCTTTGTTTGAGCAGAAAGGTGACTGAGTTTACCTTAAACGAAGTCTTGCTTGTAGGAAGACACAGAGCCTGGGATTTAACTCCATTTCTGAAGGGAAACACACAGCACAGTTCTCATCCATTAAACATAGCCTGCTTTAGAGCAAGAAGCACGCTCTTGCTTTGTAGAATCTCTAATAGAGTAGGAAACGTGAGTGTGCTCAGAACAAAAGAACTGTGGTTCCTACACATACAGTCCATATCTAGTTCAACTCTGCTTCTGAAAGTGATAGAAACCACAGTTCTTCTAACATCCAATGCTTTTCATTTAAGAGCGAGAACCTTTGAGTTACATGAGCGAAGTAGTTTTGTTTGAGCTGAAAGGTAACTGAGTTTACCTGAACCGAAATCTTGCTTGTAGAAAGACACAGAGGCTGAGATTTAACTCCATTTCTGAAGAGAAACACACAGCACAGTTCTCATCCATGAAACACAGTCTGCTTTAGAGCAAGAAGCATGGTCTTGATTTCTAGAGTCTCTAATAGAGCCAGAAACTTGAGTGTGCTCAGAAAAAAAGAACGGTGTTTCATAGACATACAGACCATTGCTAGTTCAACTCTGCTTCTGAAACTGATACAAAACACAGGCCCTCTAACTTCCAATGCTTTACAGTTAAGAGCAAGAAATGTGTGATCCTAGAACGATGTAGCTTTGTTTGAGCTGAAAGGTGACTGAGTTTACCTTAAATGAACTCTTGCTGTAGAAAGACACAGAGCCTGGGATTTAACTCCATTTCTGAAGGGAAACACATAGCATAGATATCATCCTTGAAACACAGTCTGCTTTAGAGCAAGAAGCACGGCCTTGCTTTCTAGAGTCTCTAATACAGTAGGAAACGTGAGTGTGCTCAGAACAAAAGAACGGTGGTTCCTACACATACAGACCATATCCAGTTCAACTCTGCTCCTGAAACTGATATGAAGCACAGGTCCTCTAATATCCAATGATTTACAGTTAAGAGGGAAAAACGTGTGTGCTTCGTGAATGATCTAGCTTTGTTTGAGCAAAAGGGGACTGAGTTTACCTGAAAAGACGTCTTGCTTGTAGGCAGACACAGAGCCTGGGATTTAACTCCATTTCTGAAGGGAAACACACAGCACAGTTCTCATCAATGAAACACACTGTGCTTTAGATCAAGAAGCACTCTCTTGATGTCTAGAGACTCTAATAGAGCCAGAAACTTGAGTGAGCTCAGAAAAAATGAACGGTGTTTCCTACACATACGGACCATTGCTAGTTCAACTCTGCTTCTGAAACTGATACAAACCACAGGTCCTCTAAGATCCAGTGCTTTACAGTTAAGAGTGAGATACGAGTGAGCTTCATGAACGATCTAGCTTTGTTTGAGCTGAAATGTGACTGAGTTTACCTGAAAAAATATCTTGCTTGTAAGAAGACACAGAGCCTGGGATTTAACTCCATTTCTGAAGGTAAACACACAGCACATTTCTCATCCATGAAACACAGTCTGCTTTAAAGCATGAAGCACTCTGTTGCTTTCTAGAATCTCTAATAAAGCGGAAACGTGTTTTTGGTTAGAAGAAAGAACGGTGTTTCCTACACATACAGACCATATCTAGTTCAACTCTGCTTCTGAAAGTGATAGAAACCACAGTTCCTATAACATCCAATGCTTTAAACTTAAGAGCAAGAAACGGGGGAGCCTAGAACGATGTAGCTTTGTTTGAGCAGAAAGGTGACTGAGTTTACATTAAACGAACTCTTGCTTGTAGGAAGACACAGGGCCTGGGATTTAACTCCATTTCTGAAGGGAAACACACAGCACAGTTCTTATCCATTAAACATAGCCTGCTTTAGAGCAAGAAGCACGCTCTTGCTTTGTAGAATCTCTAATAGAGTAGGAAACGTGAGTGTGCTCAGAACAAAAGAACTGTGGTTCCTACACATACAGACCATATCTAGTTCAACTCTGCTTCTGAAATTGATAGAAACCACAGTTCTTCTAAAAACCAATGCTTTTCATTTAAGAGCGAGAAACGTGTGAGCTACGTGAACGATGTAGTTTTGTTTGAGCTGAAAGGTAACTGAGTTTACCTGAACCGAAGTCTTGCTTGTAGAAAGACACAGAGCCTGAGATTTAACTCCATTTCTGAAGGGAAACACACAGCACAGTTCTCATCCATGAAACACACTCTGCTTTGGAGCACAAAGCACGCTCTTGCTTTCTAGAATCTCTAATAAAGCAGGAAATGTTAGTGTGGTTAGAAGAAAAGAATGGTGTTTCCTACACATACAGACCATATCTAGTTCAACTCTGCTTCTGAAACTGATAGGAACCGTAGGTCCTCTAATATCCAATGATTTACTTTTAAGAGCAAGAAACGTGTGGGCTTCGTGAATGATCTAGCTTAGTTTGAGCGGAATGGAGACTGAGTTTAGCTGAAAAGATGTCTTGCTTGTAGGCAGACATAGAGCCTGGGATTTAACTACATTTCTGAAGGGAAACACACAGCACAGTTCTCATCCATGAAACATAGTCTGCTTTAGAGCAAGAAGCACGCTCTAGATTCTAGAGTATCTAATAGAGCCAGAAACTTGAGTGTGCTCAGACAAAAGAGAACGGTGTTTCCTAAACATATGGACCATTGCTAGTTCAACTCTGCTTCTGAAACTGATACAAACCACAGGTCCCCTAATATCCAATGCTTTACAGTTAAGAGCGAAAAACGTGTGAGCCTAGAACGATGTAGCATTGTTTGAGCTGAAAGGTGACAGAGTTTACCTTAAACGAAGTCTTGCTTGTAGGAAAACACAGAACCTGGGTTTTAACTCCATTTCTGAAGGGAAACACACAGCACAGTTCTCATCCATGAAACACAGTCTGCTTTATAGCAAGAAGCACGCTCTTGCTTTCTAGAATCTCTAATAGAGTAGGAAACGTGAGTGTGCTCAGAACAAAAGAATAGTGGTTCCTACACATACAGTCCATATCTAGTTCAACTCTGCTTCTGAAAGTGATAGAAACCACAGTTCTTCAAACATCCAATGTTTTTCATTTAAGAGCAAGAAACGTGTGAGCTACGTGAACGATGTAGTTTTGTTTGAGCTGAAAGGTAACTGAGTTTACCTGAACCGAAGTCTTGCTTATAGAAAGACACAGAGCCTGAGATTTAACTCCATTTCTGAAGGGAAACACACAGCACAGTTCTCATCCATGAAACACACTCTGCTTTAGAGCACAAAGCACGCTCTTGCTTTCTAGAATCTCTAATAAAGCAGGAAATGTTAGTGTGGTTAGAAGAAAAGAATGGTGTTTCCTACACATACAGACCATATCTAGTTCAACTCTGCTTCTGAAACTGATAGGAACCGTAGGTCCTCTAATATCCAATGATTTACAGTTAAGAGCGAGAAACGTGTGGGCTTCGTGAATGATCTAGCTTAGTTTGAGCGGAATGGAGACTGAGTTTAGCTGAAAAGATGTCTTGCTTGTAGGCAGACATAGAGCCTGGGATTTAACTACATTTCTGAAGGGAAACACACAGCACAGTTCTCATCCATGAAACATAGTCTGCTTTAGAGCAAGAAGCACGCTCTAGATTCTAGAGTATCTAATAGAGCCAGAAACTTGAGTGTGCTCAGACAAAAGAGAACGGTGTTTCCTAAACATATGGACCATTGCTAGTTCAACTCTGCTTCTGAAACTGATACAAACCACAGGTCCCCTAATATCCAATGCTTTACAGTTAAGAGCGAGAAACGTGTGAGCCTAGAACGATGTAGCATTGTTTGAGCTGAAAGGTGACAGAGTTTACCTTAAACGAAGTCTTGCTTGTAGGAAAACCCAGAACCTGGGTTTTAACTCCATTTCTGAAGGGAAACACACAGCACAGTTCTCATCCATGAAACACAGTCTGCTTTAGAGCAAGAAGCATGGTCTTGATTTCTAGAGTCTCTAATAGAGCCAGAAACTTGAGTGTGCTCAAAAAAAAGAACGGTGTTTCATAGACATACAGATCATTGCTAGTTCAACTCTGCTTCTGAAACTGATACAAAACACAGGTCCTCTCACATCCAATGCTTTACAGTTAAGAGCAAGAAACTTGTGATCCTAGAACGATGTAGCTTTGATTGAGATGAAAGGTGACTGAGTTTACCTTAAACGAAGTCTTGCTTGTAGAAAGACACAGAGCCTGGGATTTAACTCCATTTCTGAAGGGAAACACACAGCATAGATATCATCCTTGAAACACAGTCTGCTTTAGAGCAAGAAGCACGGCCTTGCTTTCTAGAGTCTCTAATACAGTAGGAAACGTGAGTGTGCTCAGAACAAAAGAACGGTGGTTCCTACACATACAGACCATATCTAGTTCAACTCTGCTTCTGAAAGTGATAGAAACCACAGTTCCTCTAACATCCAATGCTTTAAACTTAAGAGCAAGAAACGTGGGAGCCTAGAACGATGTAGCTTTGTTTGAGCAGAAAGGTGACTGAGTTTACCTTAAACGAAGTCTTGCTTGTAGGAAGACACAGAGCCTGGGATTTAACTCCATTTCTGAAGGGAAACACACAGCACAGTTCTCATCCATTAAACATAGCCTGCTTTAGAGCAAGAAGCACGCTCTTGCTTTGTAGAATCTCTAACAGAGTAGGAAACGTGAGTGTGCTCAGAACAAAAGAACTGTGGTTCCTACACATACAGTCCATATCTAGTTCAACTCTGCTTCTGAAAGTGATAGAAACCACAGTTCTTCTAACATCCAATGCTTTTCATTTAAGAGCGAGAAACGTGTGAGGTACATGAGCGAAGTAGTTTTGTTTGAGCTGAAATGTAACTGAGTTTACCTGAACCGAAATCTTGCTTGTAGAAAGACACAGAGGCTGAGATTTAACTCCATTTCTGAAGAGAAACACACAGCACAGTTCTCATCCATGAAACACAGTCTGCTTTAGAGCAAGAAGCATGGTCTTGATTTCTAGAGTCTCTAATAGAGCCAGAAACTTGAGTGTGCTCAGAAAAAAAGAACGGTGTTTCATAGACATACAGACCATTGCTAGTTCAACTCTGCTTCTGAAACTGATACAAAACACAGGTCCTCTAACTTCCAATGCTTTACAGTTAAGAGCAAGAAATGTGTGATCCTAGAACGATGTAGCTTTGTGTGAGCTGAAAGGTGACTGAGTTTACCTTAAATGAACTCTTGCTGTAGAAAGACACAGAGCCTGGGATTTAACTCCATTTCTGAAGGGAAACACATAGCATAGATATCATCCTTGAAACACAGTCTGCTTTAGAGCAAGAAGCACGGCCTTGCTTTCTAGAGTCTCTAATACAGTAGGAAACGTGAGTGTGCTCAGAACAAAAGAACGGTGGTTCCTACACATACAGACCATATCCAGTTCAACTCTGCTCCTGAAACTGATATGAAGCACAGGTCCTCTAATATCCAATGATTTACAGTTAAGAGGGAAAAACGTGTGTGCTTCGTGAATGATCTAGCTTTGTTTGAGCAAAAGGGGACTGAGTTTACCTGAAAAGACGTCTTGCTTGTAGGCAGACACAGAGCCTGGGATTTAACTCCATTTCTGAAGGGAAACACACAGCACAGTTCTCATCAATGAAACACACTGTGCTTTAGATCAAGAAGCACTCTCTTGATGTCTAGAGACTCTAATAGAGCCAGAAACTTGAGTGAGCTCAGAAAAAATGAACGGTGTTTCCTACACATACGGACCATTGCTAGTTCAACTCTGCTTCTGAAACTGATACAAACCACAGGTCCTCTAAGATCCAGTGCTTTACAGTTAAGAGTGAGATACGAGTGAGCTTCATGAACGATCTAGCTTTGTTTGAGCTGAAATGTGACTGAGTTTACCTGAAAAAATGTCTTGCTTGTAAGAAGACACAGAGCCTGGGATTTAACTCCATTTCTGAAGGTAAACACACAGCACATTTCTCATCCATGAAACACAGTCTGCTTTAGAGCATGAAGCACTCTGTTGCTTTCTAGAATCTCTAATAAAGCGGAAACGTGTTTTTGGTTAGAAGAAAAGAACGGTGTTTCCTACACATACAGACCATATCTAGTTCAACTCTGCTTCTGAAAGTGATAGAAACCACAGTTCCTATAACATCCAATGCTTTAAACTTAAGAGCAAGAAACGGGGGAGCCTAGAACGATGTAGCTTTGTTTGAGCAGAAAGGTGACTGAGTTTACATTAAACGAACTCTTGCTTGTAGGAAGACACAGGGCCTGGGATTTAACTCCATTTCTGAAGGGAAACACACAGCACAGTTCTCATCCATTAAACATAGCCTGCTTTAGAGCAAGAAGCACGCTCTTGCTTTGTAGAATCTCTAATAGAGTAGGAAACGTGAGTGTGCTCAGAACAAAAGAACTGTGGTTCCTACACATACAGACCATATCTAGTTCAACTCTGCTTCTGAAATTGATAGAAACCACAGTTCTTCTAAAAACCAATGCTTTTCATTTAAGAGCGAGAAACGTGTGAGCTACGTGAACGATGTAGTTTTGTTTGAGCTGAAAGGTAACTGAGTTTACCTGAACCGAAGTCTTGCTTGTAGAAAGACACAGAGCCTGAGATTTAACTCCATTTCTGAAGGGAAACACACAGCACAGTTCTCATCCATGAAACACACTCTGCTTTAGAGCACAAAGCACGCTCTTGCTTTCTAGAATCTCTAATAAAGCAGGAAATGTTAGTGTGGTTAGAAGAAAAGAATGGTGTTTCCTACACATACAGACCATATCTAGTTCAACTCTGCTTCTGAAACTGATAGGAACCGTAGGTCCTCTAATATCCAATGATTTACTTTTAAGAGCAAGATACGTGTGGGCTTCGTGAATGATCTAGCTTAGTTTGAGCGGAATGGAGACTGAGTTTAGCTGAAAAGATGTCTTGCTTGTAGGCAGACATAGAGCCTGGGATTTAACTACATTTCTGAAGGGAAACACACAGCACAGTTCTCATCCATGAAACATAGTCTGCTTTAGAGCAAGAAGCACGCTCTAGATTCTAGAGTATCTAATAGAGCCAGAAACTTGAGTGTGCTCAGACAAAAGAGAATGGTGTTTCCTAAACATATGGACCATTGCTAGTTCAACTCTGCTTCTGAAACTGATACAAACCACAGGTCCCCTAATATCCAATGCTTTACAGTTAAGAGCGAAAAACGTGTGAGCCTAGAACGATGTAGCATTGTTTGAGCTGAAAGGTGACAGAGTTTACCTTAAACGAAGTCTTGCTTGTAGGAAAACACAGAACCTGGGTTTTAACTCCATTTCTGAAGGGAAACACACAGCACAGTTCTCATCCATGAAACACAGTCTGCTTTAGAGCAAGAAGCATGGTCTTGATTTCTAGAGTCTCTAATAGAGCCAGAACCTTGAGTGTGCTCAAAAAAAAGAACGGTGTTTCATAGACATACAGATCATTGCTAGTTCAACTCTGCTTCTGAAACTGATACAAAACACAGGTCCTCTAACATCCAATGCTTTACAGTTAAGAGCAAGAAACTTGTGATCCTAGAACGATGTAGCTTTGATTGAGCTGAAAGGTGACTGAGTTTACCTTAAACGAAGTCTTGCTTGTAGAAAGACACAGAGCCTGGGATTTAACTCCATTTCTGAAGGGAAACACACAGCATAGATATCATCCTTGAAACACAGTCTGCTTTAGAGCAAGAAGCACGGCCTTGCTTTCTAGAGTCTCTAATACAGTAGGAAACGTGAGTGTGCTCAGAACAAAAGAACGGTGGTTCCTACACATACAGACCATATCTAGTTCAACTCTGCTTCTGAAACTGATAGGAACCGTAGGTCCTCTAATATCCAATGATTTACTTTTAAGAGCAAGAAACGTGTGGGCTTCGTGAATGATCTAGCTTAGTTTGAGCGGAATGGAGACTGAGTTTAGCTGAAAAGATGTCTTGCTTGTAGGCAGACATAGAGCCTGGGATTTAACTACATTTCTGAAGGGAAACACACAGCACAGTTCTCATCCATGAAACATAGTCTGCTTTAGAGCAAGAAGCACGCTCTAGATTCTAGAGTATCTAATAGAGCCAGAAACTAGAGTGTGCTCAGACAAAAGAGAACGGTGTTTCCTAAACATATGGACCATTGCTAGTTCAACTCTGCTTCTGAAACTGATACAAACCACAGGTCCCCTAATATCCAATGCTTTACAGTTAAGAGCGAAAAACGTGTGAGCCTAGAACGATGTAGCATTGTTTGAGCTGAAAGGTGACAGAGTTTACCTTAAACGAAGTCTTGCTTGTAGGAAAACACAGAACCTGGGTTTTAACTCCATTTCTGAAGGGAAACACACAGCACAGTTCTCATCCATGAAACACAGTCTGCTTTAGAGCAAGAAGCATGGTCTTGATTTCTAGAGTCTCTAATAGAGCCAGAAACTTGAGTGTGCTCAAAAAAAAGAACGGTGTTTCATAGACATACAGATCATTGCTAGTTCAACTCTGCTTCTGAAACTGATACAAAACACAGGTCCTCTAACATCCAATGCTTTACAGTTAAGAGCAAGAAACTTGTGATCCTAGAACGATGTAGCTTTGTTTGAGCTGAAAGGTGACTGAGTTTACCTTAAACGAAGTCTTGCTTGTAGAAAGACACAGAGCCTGGGATTTAACTCCATTTCTGAAGGGAAACACACAGCATAGATATCATCCTTGAAACACAGTCTGCTTTAGAGCAAGAAGCACGGCCTTGCTTTCTAGAGTCTCTAATACAGTAGGAAACGTGAGTGTACTCAGACCAAAGAACGGTGGTTCCTACACATACAGACCATATCTAGTTCAACTCTGCTTCTGAAAGTGATAGAAACCACAGTTCCTCTAACATCCAATGCTTTAAACTTAAGAGCAAGAAACGTGGGAGCCTAGAACGATGTAGCTTTGTTTGAGCAGAAAGGTGACTGAGTTTACCTTAAACGAAGTCTTGCTTGTAGGAAGACACAGAGCCTGGGATTTAACTCCATTTCTGAAGGGAAACACACAGCACAGTTCTCATCCATTAAACATAGCCTGCTTTAGAGCAAGAAGCACGCTCTTGCTTTGTGGAATCTCTAATAGAGTAGGAAACGTGAGTGTGCTCAGAACAAAAGAACTGTGGTTCCTACACATACAGACCATATCTAGTTCAACTCTGCTTCTGAAATTGATAGAAACCACAGTTCTTCTAAAAACCAATGCTTTTCATTTAAGAGCGAGAAACGTGTGAGCTACATGAACGATGTAGTTTTGTTTGAGCTGAAAGGTAACTGAGTTTACCTGAACCGAAGTCTTGCTTGTAGAAAGACACAGAGCCTGAGATTTAACTCCATTTCTGAAGGGAAACACACAGCACAGTTCTCATCCATGAAACACACTCTGCTTTAGATCACAAAGCACGCTCTTGCTTTCTAGAATCTCTAATAAAGCAGGAAATGTTAGTGTGGTTAGAAGAAAAGAATGGTGTTACCTACACATACAGAACATATCTAGTTCAACTCTGCTTCTGAAACTGATAGGAACCGTAGGTCCTCTAATATCCAATGATTTACAGTTAAGAGCGAGAAACGTGTGGGCTTCGTGAATGATCTATCATAGTTTGAGCGGAATGGAGACTGAGTTTAGCTGAAAAGATGTCTTGCTTGTAGGCAGACATAGAGCCTGGGATTTAACTACATTTCTGAAGGGAAACACACAGCACAGTTCTCATCCATGAAACATAGTCTGCTTTAGAGCAAGAAGCACGCTCTAGATTCTAGAGTATCGAAAAGAGCCAGAAACTTGAGTGTGCTCAGAAAAAAAGAACAGTGTTTCCTAAACATATGGACCATTGCTAGTTCAACTCTGCTTCTGAAACTGATACAAACCACAGGTCCCCTAATATCCAATGCTTTACAGTTAAGAGCGAGAAACGTGTGAGCCTAGAACGATGTAGCATTGTTTGAGCTTAAAGGTGACAGAGTTTACCTTAAACGAAGTCTTGCTTGTAGGAAAACACAGAACCTGGGTTTTAACTCCATTTCTGAAGGGAAACACACAGCACAGTTCTCATCCATGAAACACAGTCTGCTTTATAGCAAGAAGCACGCTCTTGCTTTCTAGAATCTCTAATAGAGTAGGAAACGTGAGTGTGCTCCGAACAAAAGAATAGTGGTTCCTACACATACAGTCCATATCTAGTTCAACTCTGCTTCTGAAAGTGATAGAAACCACAGTTCTTCGAACATCCAATGCTTTTCATTTAAGAGCGAGAAACGTGTGAGGTACATGAGCGAAGTAGTTTTGTTTGAGCTGAAAGGTAACGGAGTTTACCTGAACCGAAATCTTGCTTGTAGAAAGACACAGAGGCTGAGATTTAACTCCATTTCTGAAGAAAAACACACAGCACAGTTCTCATCCATGAAACACAGTCTGCTTTAGAGCAAGAAGCATGGTCTTGATTTCTAGAGTCTCTAATAGAGCCAGAAACGTGAGTGTGCTCAGAAAAAATGAACGGTGTTTCATAGACATACAGACCATTGCTAGTTCAACTCTGCTTCTGAAACTGATACAAAACACAGGTCCTCTAACATCCAATGCTTTACAGTTAAGAGCAAGAAATGTGTGATCCTAGAACGATGTAGCTTTGTTTGAGCTGAAAGGTGACTGAGTTTACCTTAAATGAACTCTTGCTGTAGAAAGACACAGAGCCTGGGATTTAACTCCATTTCTGAAGGGAAACACACAGCATAGATATCATCCTTGAAACACAGTCTGCTTTAGAGCAAGAAGCACTGCCTTGCTTTCTAGAGTCTCTAATACAGTAGGAAACGTGAGTGTGCTCAGAACAAAAGAACGGTGGTTCCTACACATACAGACCATATCCAGTTCAACTCTGCTCCTGAAACTGATATGAAGCACAGGTCCTCTAATATCCAATGATTTACAGTTAAGAGGGAAAAACGTGTGTGCTTCGTGAATGATCTAGCTTTGTTTGAGCAAAAGGGGACTGAGTTTACCTGAAAAGATGTCTTGCTTGTAGGCAGACACAGAGCCTGGGATTTAACTCCATTTCTGAAGTGAAACACACAGCACAGTTCTCATCAATGAAATACACTGTGCTTTAGAGCAAGAAGCACTCTCTTGATGTCTAGAGTCTCTAGTAGAGCCAGAAACTTGAGTGAGCTCAGAAAAAAAGAGCGGTGTTTCCTACACATACGGACCATTGCTAGTTCAACTCTGCTTCTGAAACTGATACAAACCATAGGTACTCTAAGATCCAGTGCTTTACAGTTAAGAGTGAGTTACGAGTGAGCTTCGTGAACGATCTAGCTTTGTTTGAGCTGAAATGTGACTGAGTTTACCTGAAAAAATGTCTTACTTGTAAGAAGACACAGAGCCTGGGATTTAACTCCATTTCTGAAGGGAAACACACAGCACATTTCTCATCCATGAAACAAAGTCTGCTTTAGAGCATGAAGCATGCTGTTGCTTTCTAAAATCTCTAATAAAGCGGAAATGTGTTTGTGGTTTGAAGAAAAGAACGGTGTTTCCTACACATACAGACCATATCTAGTTCAACTCTGCTTCTGAAAGTGATAGAAACCACAGTTCTTCTAACATCCAATGCTTTACACTTAAGAGCAAGAAACGTGGGAGCCTAGAACTATGTAGCATTGTTTGAGCAGAAAGGTGACTGAGTTTACCTTAAACGAAGTCTTGCTTGTAGGAAGACACAGAGCCTGGGATTTAACTCCATTTCTGAAGGGAAACACACTGCAGAGTTCTCATCCATGAAACATAGTCTGCTTTCGAGCAAGAAGCACGCTCTTCCTTTCTAGAATCTCTAATAGAGTATGAAATGTAAGTGTGCTCAGAACAAAAGAACGGTGTTTCCTACACATACAGACCATATCTAGTTCAACTCTGCTTCTGAAATTGATAGAAACCACTGTTCTTCTAACAACCAATGCTTTTCATTTAAGAGTGAGAAACGTGTGAGCTTTGTGAATGATATAGCGTTGTTTGAGCTAAAAGGGGACTGAGTTTACATGAAAAGATGTCTTGCTTGTAGGCAGACATAGAGCCTGGGATTTAACTCCATTTCTGAAGGGAAACACACAGCACAGTTCTCATCAATGAAACACACTGTGCTTTAGATCAAGAAGCACTCTCTTGATGTCTAGAGTCTCTAATAGAGTCAGAAACTTGAGTGAGCTCAGAAAAAAAGAACGGTGTTTCCTACACATACGGACCATTGCTAGTTCAACTCTGCTTCTGAAACTGATACAAACCACAGGTCCTCTAATATCCAGTGCTTTACAGTTAAGAGTGAGATAGGAGTGAGTTTTGTGAACGATCTAGCTTTGTTTGAGCTGAAATGTGACTGAGTTTACCTGAAAAATGTCTTACTTGTAAGAAGACACAGAGCCTGGGATTTAACTCCATTTCTGAAGGGAAACACACAGCACATTTCTCATCCATGAAACACAGTCTGCTTTAGAGCATGAAGCATGCTGTTGCTTTCTAGAATCTCTAATAAAGCAGAAAAGTGTTTGTGGTTAGAAGAAAAGAACGGTGTTTCCTACACATACAGACCATATCTAGTTCAACTATGATTCTGAAAGTGATAGAAACCACAGTTCCTCTAACATCCAATGCTCTACACTTAAGAGCAAGAAACGTGGGAGCCTAGAACGATGTAGCTTTGTTTGAGCAGAAAGGTGACTGAGTTTACCTGAAAAGATGTCTTGCTTGTAGGCAGACTCAGAGCCTGAGATTTAACTCCATTTCTGAAGGGAAACACACCGCACAGTTCTCAACCATGTAACACACTCTGCTTTAGAGCACGAAGCAAGCTCTTGGTTTCTAGAATCTCTAATAAAGCAGGAAAAGTGAGTGTGGTCAGAAGAAAAGAACGGTGTTTCCTACACATACAGACCATATCTAGTTCAAGTCTGCTTCTGAAACTGATAGGAACCACAGGTCCTCTAATATCTAATGATTTACAGTTAAGAGCGAGAAACGTGTGAGCTTTGTGAATGATGTAGCGTTGTTTGAGCTAAAAGGTGACTGAGTTTACCTGAAAAGATGTCTTGCTTGTTGGCAGACACAGAGCATGGGATTTAACTCCACTTCTGAAGGGAAACACACAGCAAAGTTCTCATCCATGAAACACACTCTGCTTTATAGCAAGAAGCATGCTCTTGATTTCTAGAGTCTCTAATAGAGGCAGAAACTTGAGTGTGCTCAGAAAAATGAACGGTGTTTCCTACACATACGGACCATTGCTAGTTCAACTCTGCTTCTGAAACTGATACAAACCACAGGTCCTCTAATATCCAATGCTTTAGAGTTAAGATAGAGAAACCAATGAGCTTTGTGAACGATCTAGCTTTGTTTGAGCTGAAATGTGCCTGAGTTTACCTGAAGAGTTGTCTTGCTTGTAGGAAGACACAGAGCCTGGGATTTAACTCCATTTCTGAAGGGAAACACACAGCATAGTTCTCATCAATGAAACACACTCTGCTTTAGAGGAAGAAGCACGGTCTTGTTTCTAGAGTCTCTAATACAGCAGGAAAAGTGAGTGTGCTCAGAACAAAAGAACGGTGGTTCCTTACATATAGACCATATCTCGTTCAACTCTGCTTCTGAAACTGATACAGACCACAGGTCCTCTAACATCCAATTCTTTACAGTTAAGAGCAAGAAACGTGTGAGCCTAGAACAATGTAGCTTTGTTTGAGCTGAAAGGTGCCCGACTTTACCTTAAACGAAGTCTTGCTTGTAGGAAGACACAGAGCCTGGGATTTAACTCCATTTCTGAAGGGAAACACACAGCACAGTTCTCATCCATGAAACATAGTCTGCTTTAGAGCAAGAAGCACGCTCTTGCTTTCTAGAATCTCTAATAGAGTAGGAAACGTGAGTGTGCTCAGAACAAATGAACGGTGGTTCCTACACATACAGACCATATCTAGTTCAACTCTGCTTCTGAAACTGATAGAAACCACAGTTCTTCTAACATCCAATGCTTTTCATTTAAGAGCGAGAAACGTGTGAGGTACATGAACTAAGTAGTTTTGTTTGAGCTGAAAGGTAACTGAGTTTACCAGAACCGAAGTCTTGCTTGTAGAAAGACACAGAGCCTGAGATTTAACTCCATTTCTGAAGGGAAACACACAGCACTGTTCTCATGCATGAAACACATTCTGCTTTAGAGCAAGAATCATGGTCTTGATTTCTAGAGTCTCAAATAGAGCCAGTAACTTGAGTGTGCTCAGAAAAAAAGAACGGTGTTTCCTAGACATACAGACCATTGCTAGTTCAACTCTGCTTCTGGAACTGATACAAACCACAGGTCATCTAACATCCAATGCTTTACAGTTAAGAGCAAGAAACGTGTGATACTAGAATGATGTATCATTGTTTGAGCTGAAAGGTGACTGAGTTTACCTTAAACGTAGTCTTCCTTGTAGGAAGACACAGAGCCTGGGATTTAACTCCATTTCTGAAGGGAAACACACAGCATAGTTCTCATCCATGAAACACAGTCTGCTTTAGAGCAAGAAGCACGGTTTTGCTTTCTAGAGTCTCTAATAGAGTGGGAAACGTGAGTGTGCTCAGAACAAAAGAACGGTGAGTCCTACACATACAGACCATATCTAGTTCAACTCTGCTTCTGAAACTGATACTAACCACAGGTCCTCTAATATCCAATGATTTACAGTTAAGAGCGAAAAACGTGTGAGCTTCGTGAATGATCTAGCTTTGTTTGAGCTAAAAGGTGACTGAGTTTACCTGAAAAGACGTCTTGCTTGTAGGCAGACACAGAGCCTGGGATTTACCTCCATTTCTGAAGGGAAACACACAGCACATTTCTCATCCATGAATCACAGTCTTCTTTAGAGCAAGAAGCACGGTCTTGCTTTCTAGATTCTCTAATACAGCAGGAAACGTGAGTGTTCTCAGAAGAAAAGAACAGTGGTTCCTACACATAC
Organism: Onychomys leucogaster; assembly: GCA_949786385.1. Taxonomy (NCBI): domain Eukaryota; kingdom Metazoa; phylum Chordata; class Mammalia; order Rodentia; family Cricetidae; genus Onychomys; species Onychomys leucogaster. The sequence goes on from CATKUP010000063.1 coordinate 2,026,419, forward strand.
AGACCATATCTAGTTCAACTCTGCTTCTGAAAGTAATAGAAATCACAGTTCCTCTAACATCCAATGCTTTACACTTAAGAGCAAGAAACGTGTGAGCCTAGAACGATGTAGTTTTGTTTGAGCAGAAAGGTGACTGCGTTTACCTTAAACGAAATTTTGCTTGAAGGAAGACACAGAGCCTGGGATTTAACTCCATTTCTGAAGGGAAACACACAGCACAGTTCTCATCCATGAAACACACTCTGCTTTAGAGCAAGAAGCATGGTCTTGATTTCTAGAGTCTCTAATAGAGCCAGAAACATGAGTGTGCTCAGAAAAAAGAACGGTGTTTCCTAGACATACAGACAGTTGCTAGTTTAACTCTGCTTATGAAACTGATACAAACCACAGGTCATCTAACATCCAATGCTTTACAGTTAAGAGCAAGAAACGTGTTATACTAGAATGATGTAGCATTGTTTGAGCTGAAAGGTGACTGTGTTTACCTTAAACGAAGTCTTCCTTGTAGGAAGACACAGAGCCTGGGATTTATCTCCATTTCTGAAGGGAAACACACAGCATAGTTCTCATCCATGAAACACAGTCTGCTTTAGAGCAAGAAGCACTGTTTTGCTTTCTAGAGTCTCTAATACATTGGGAAACGTGAGTGTGCTCAGAACAAAAGAACGGTGAGTCCTACACATACAGACCATATCTAGTTCAACTCTGCTTCTGAAACTGATACGAACGACAGGTCCTCTAATATCCAATGATTTACAGTTAAGAGCGAAATACGTGTGAGCTTCGTGAATGATCTAGATTGTTTGAGCTGAAAGGTGACTGAGTTTACCTTAAACGAAGTATTGCTTGTAGGAAATCACAGAGCCTGTGAATTAACTCCATATCTGAAGGGAAAAACAACGCACAGTTCTCATCCATGAAACACACTCTTCTTTAGAGCACAAAGCATGCTCTTGCTTTCTAGCATCTCTAATAAAGCAGGAAAAGTGAGTGTGGTTAGAAGAAAAGAACGGTGTTTCCTACACATACACACCATATCTAGTTCAACTCTGCTTCTGAAACTGATACGAACCGTAGGTCCTCTAATATCCAATGCTTTACAGTTAAGAGCGAGAAACGTGTGAGCTTCGTGAATGATCTAGCTTTGGTTGAGCAGAATGGACACTAGTTTACCTGAAAAGATGTCTTGCTTGTAGGCAGACACAGAGCCTGGGATTTAACTACATGTCTGAAGGGAAACACACAGCACAGTCTCATCCATGAAACACATCTGCTTTAGAGAAAGAAGCACGCTCTAGAATCTAGAGTCTCTAATAGAGCCAGAACTTGAGTGTGCTCAAAAAAAAGATCGGTGTTTCCTAAACATACGGACCATTGCTAGTTCAACTCTGCTTCTGAGACTGATACAAACCACAGGTCCTCTAATATCCAATGCTTTACAGTTAAGAGCGAGAAACATGTGAGCCTAGAACGATGTATCATTGTTTGAGCTGAAAGGTGACAGAGTTTAGCTTAAACAAAGTCTTGTTTGTAGGAAAACACAGAGCCTGGGTTTTAACTCCATTTCTGAAAGGAAACAAACAGCACAGTTCTCATCCATGAAACACAGTCTGCTTTAGAGCAAGAAGCACTGTCTTGCTTTCTAGAATCTCTAATAGACTAAGAAACGTGAGTGTGCTCAGAACAAAAGAACTGTGGTTCCTACACATACAGACCATATCTAGTTCAACTCTGTTTCTGAAAGTGATAGAAACCACAGTTCTTCTAACATCCATGGCTTTTCACTTAAGAGCGAGAAACGTGTGAGTTATATGAATGAAGTAGTTTTGTTTGAGCTCAAATGTAATTGAATTTACCTGAACCGAAGTCTTACATGTAGAAAGACACAGAGCCTGAGATTTAACTCCATTTCTGAAGGGAAACACACAGCACAGTTCTCATCCATGAAACACACTCTACTTTAGAGCAAGAAGCATGGTCTTGATTTCTAGAGTCTCTAATAGAGCCAGAAAGTTGAGTTTGCTCAGGAAAAAAGAACGGTGTTTCCTAGACATACAGACCATTGCTGATTCAACTCTGCTTCTGAAACTGATACAAACCACAGGTCATCTAACATCCAATGCTTTACAGTTAAGAGCAAGAAACGTGTGATACTAGAATGATGTAGCATTGTTTGAGCTGAAGGGTGACTGAGTTTACCTTAAACGTAGTCTTCCTTGTAGGAAGACACAGAGCCTGGGATTTAACTCCATTTCTGAAGGGAAACACACAGCATAGTTCTCATCCATGAAACACAGTCTGCTTTAGAGCAAGAAGCATGGTTTTGCTTTCAAGAATCTCTAATACAGAAGGAAACGTGAGTGTGCTCAGAACAAAAGAACGGTGAGTCCTACACATACAGAACATATCTTGTTCAACTCTGCTTCTGAAACTGATACTAACCACAGGCCCTCTAATATCCAATGATTTACAGTTAAGAGCGAAAAACGTTTGAGCTTCGTGAATGATCTAGCTTTGTTTGAGCTAAAAGGTGACTGAGTTTACCTGAAAAGATGTCTTGCTTGTAGGCAGACACAGAGCCTGGGATTTACCTCCATTTCTGAAGGGAAACACACAGCACAGTTCTCATCCATGAAACACACTGTGCTTTAGAGCAAGACGCACACTCTTGATTTCTAGAGTCTCTAATAGATCCAGAAACTTGAGTGTGCTCAGAAAAAAAGAACGGTGTTTCCTAAACATACGGACCATTGCTAGTTCAACTCTGCTTCTGAAACTAATACAAACCACAGGTCCTCTAATATCCAATGCTTGACAGTTAAGAGAGAGAACCGTGTGAGCCTAGAACGATGTAGCATTGTTTGAGATGAAGTTGACAGAGTTTACCTTAAACGAAGTCTTGCTTGTAGGAAAACACAGAGCCTGGGTTTTAACTCCATTTCTGAAGGGAAACACACAGCACAGTTCTCATCCATGAAACACAGTCTGCTTTAGAGCAAGAAGAATGGTTTTGATTTGTAGAGTCTCTAATACAGCAGGAAAAGTGAGTGTGCTCAGAACAAAAGAACGGTGGTTCCTTACATATAGACCATATCTCGTTCAACTCTGCTTCTGAAACTGATACAGACCACAGGTCCTCTAACATCCAATGCTTTACAGTTAAGAGCAAGAAACGTGTGAGCCTAGAACAATGTAGCTTTGTTTGAGCTGAAAGGTGCCCGACTTTACCTTAAACGAAGTCTTGCTTGTAGGAAGACGCAGAGCCTGGGATTTAACTCCATTTCTGAAGGGAAACACAAAGCACAGTTCTCATCCATGAAACATAGTCTGCTTTAGACCAAGAAGCACGCTTTTGCTTTCTAGATTCTCTAATGGAGTAGGAAACGTGAGTGTGCTCAGAACAAAAGAACGGTGGTTCCTACACATACAGACCATATCTAGTTCAACTCTGCTTCTGAAATTGATAGAAACCACAGGTCCTCTAATATCCAATGCTTTACAGTTAAGAGCGAGAAACGTGTGAGCCCAGAACGATGTAGCATTGTTTGAGCTGAAAGGTGACAGAGTTTACCTTAAACGAAATCTTGCTTGTAGGAAAACACAGAGCCTGGGTTTTAACTTCATTTGTGAACGGAAACACACAGCACAGTTCTCATCCATGAAACACAGTCTGCTTTAGAGCAAGAAGCACGGTCTTGCTTTCTAGAATCTCTAATAGAGTAGGAAACGTGAGTGTTCTCAGAAAAAAAGAACGGTGGTTCCTACACATTCAGTCCATATCTAGTTCAACTCTGCTTCTGAAAGTGATAGAAACCACAGTTCTTTTAACATCCAATGCTTTTCATTTAAGAGCGAGAAACGTGTGAGGTACATGAACGAAGTAGTTTTGTTTGAGCTGAAATGTAACTGAGTTTACCTGAACCGAAATCTTGCTTGTAGAAAGACACAGAGCCTGAGATTTAACTCCATTTCTGAAGGGAAACACACAGCACAGTTCTCATCCATGAAACACACTCTGCTTTAGAGCAAGAAGCATGGTCTTCATTTCTAGATTCTCTAATAGAGCCAGAAACTTGAGTGTGCTCAGAAAAAAAGAACGGTGTTTCATAGACATACAGACCATTGCTAGTTGAACTCCGCTTCTGAAACTGATACAGACCACAGGTCCTCTAATATCCAATGCTTTAGAGTTAAGAGCGAGAAAACAGTGAGCTTTGTGAACGATCTAGCTTTGTTTGAGCTGAAATGTGACTGAGTTTACCTGAAAAGATGTCTTGCTTGTAGGAAGACACAGAGCCTGGGATTTAACTCCATTTCTGAAGGGAAACACACAGCATAGTTCTCATCAATGAAACACACTCTGCTTTAGAGCAAGAATCACGGTCTTGTTTCTAGAGTCTCTAATACAGCAGGAAAAGTGATTGTGCTCAGAACAAAAGAACGGTGGTTCCTTACATAAGGACCATATCTAGGTCAACTCTGCTTCTGAAACTGATACAGACCACAGGTCCTCTAACATCCAATGCTTTACAGTTAAAAGCAAGAAACGTGTGAGCCTAGAACAATGTACCTTTGTTTGAGCTGAAAGGTGACTGAGTTTACCTTAAACGAAGTCTTGCTTGCAGAAAGACACAGAGCCTGGGATTTAACTGCATTTCTGAAGGGAAACACACAGCACAGTTCTCATCCATGAAACACACTCTTCTTTAGAGCAAGAAGCACGGTCTTGCTTTCTAGAGTCTCTAATAAAGCAGGAAACCTGAGTGTTCTCAGAACAAAAGAACGGTGTTTCCTACACATACAGTCCATATCTACTTCAACTCTGCTTCTGAAAGTGATAGAAACCACAGTTCTTCTAACGTCCAATGCTTTTCATTTAAGAGCAAGAAACGTGTGAGGTACATGAACGAAGTAGTTTTGTTTGAGCTAAAAGGTAACTGAGTTTACCTGAACCGAAATCTTGCTTGTAGAAAGACACAGAGGCTGAGATTTAACTCCATTTCTGAAGAAAAACACACAGCACAGTTCTCATCCATGAAACACAGTCTGCTTTAGAGTAAGAAGCATGGTCTTGATTTCTAGAGTCTCTAATAGAGCCAGAAACATGAGTGTGCTCAGAAAAAAAGAACGGTGTTTCCTATACATACAGACCATTGCTAGTTCAACTCTGCTTCTGTAACTGATATGAACCACAGGTCCTCTAATATCCAATGCTTTACAGTTAAGAGCAAAAACGTGTGAGCTTCGTGAATGATCTAGCTTTGTTTGAGCTAAAAGGTGACTGAGTTTACCTGAAAAGATGTCTTGCTTGTAGGCAGACACAGAGCCTGGGATTTAACTCCATTTCTGAAGGGAAACACACAGCATAGTTCTCATCCATGAAACACAGTCTGCTTTAGAGCAAGAAGCACGGTTTTGCTTTCTAGAGTCTCTAATACAGTGGGAAACGTGAGTGTGCTCAGAACAAAAGAACGGTGAGTCCTACACATACAGACCATATCTAGTTCAACTCTGCTTCTGAAACTGATACTAACCACAGTTCCTCTAATATCCAATGATTTACAGTTAAGAGCAAAAAACGTGTGAGCTTCGTGAATGATCTAGCTTTGTTTGAGCTAAAAGGTGACTGAGTTTACCTGAAAAGACGTCTTGCTTGTAGGCAGACACAGAGCCTGGGATTTACCTCCATTTCTGAAGGGAAACACACAGCACATTTCTCATCCATGAATCACAGTCTGCTTTAGAGCAAGAAGCACGGTCTTGCTTTCTAGATTCTCTAATACAGCAGGAAACGTGAGTGTTCTCAGAAGAAAAGAACAGTGGTTCCTACACATACAGACCATATCTAGTTCAACTCTGCTTCTGAAAGTAATAGAAATCGCAGTTCCTCTAACATCCAATGCTTTACACTTAAGAGCAAGAAACGTGTGAGCCTAGAACGATGTAGATTTGTTTGAGCAGAAAGGTGACTGCGATTACGTTAAACGAAGTTTTGCTTGTAGGAAGACACAGAGCCTGGGATTTAACTCCATTTCTGAAGGGAAACACACAGCACAGTTCTCATCCATGAAACACACTCTGCTTTAGAGCAAGAAGCATGGTCTTGATTTCTAGAGTCTCTAATAGAGCCAGAAACATGAGTGTGCTCAGAAAAAAGAACGGTGTTTCCTAGACATACAGACAATTGCTAGTTTAACTCTGCTTATGAAACTGATACAAACCACAGGTCATCTAACATCCAATGCTTTACAGTTAAGAGCAAGAAACGTGTTATACTAGAATGATGTAGCATTGTTTGAGCTGAAAGGTGACTGAGTTTACCTTAAACGAAGTCTTCCTTGTAGGAAGACACAGAGCTTGGGATTTAACTCCATTTCTGAAGGGAACCACACAGCATAGTTCTCATCCATGAAACACAGTCTGCTTTAGAGCAAGAAGCACGGTTTTGCTTTCTAGAGTCTCTAATACAGTGGGAAACGTGAGTGTGCTCAGAACAAAAGAACGGTGAGTCCTACACATACAGACCATATCTAGTTCAACTCTGCTTCTGAAACTGATAGAAACCCCAGTTCTTCTAACATCCAATGCTTTTCATTTAAGAGCGAGAAACGTGTGAGGTACATGAACGCAGTAGTTTTGTTTGAGCTGAAAGGTAACTGAGTTTACCAGAACCGAAGTCTTGCTTGTAGAAAGACACAGAGCCTGAGATTTAAATCCATTTCTGAAGGGAAACACACAGCATAGTTCTCATCCATGAAACACAGTCTGCTTTAGAGCAAGAAGCACGGATTTGCTTTCTAGAGTCTCTAATACAGTGGGAAACATGAGTGTGCTCAGAACAAAAGAACGATGAGTCCTACATATACAGACCATATCTTGTTCAACTCTTCTTCTGAAATTGATAGAAACCACAGTTCTTCTAACATCCAATGCTTTTCATTTAAGAGAGAGAAACGTGTGAGCTACGTGAACGATGTAGTTTTGTTTGAGCTGAAAGGTAACTGAGTTTACCTGAACGGAAGTCTTGCTTGCAGAAAGACACAGAGCCTGAGATTTAACTCCATTTCTGAAGGGAAACACACAGCGCACTTATCATCCATGAAACACACTTTGCTTTAGAGCAAGAAACATGGTCTAGATTTCTAGAGTCTCTAATAGAGTAGGAAACTTGAGTGTGCTCAGAAAAAAAGAACGGAGTTTCCTAGACATACAGACCATTGCTAGTTCAACTCTGCTTCTGAAACTGATAAAAACCACAGGTTCTCTAACATCCAATGCTTTACAGTTAAGAGCAAGAAACGTGTGATCCTAGAATGATGTAGCTTTGTTTGAGCTGAAAGGTGACTGACTTTACCTTAAAAGAAGTCTTCCTTGTAGGAAGACACTGAGCCTGGGATTTAACTCCATTTCTGAAGGGAAACACACAGCGTAGTTCTCATCCATGAAACACAGTCTGCTTTAGAGTAAGAAGAACGGTTTTGCTTTCTAGAGTCTCTAATACAGTAGGAAACGTGAGTGTGCTCAGAACAAAAGAACGGTGGTTCCTACACATACACACCATATCTTGTTCAACTCTGCTTCTGAAACTGATACGAACCACAGGTCCTCTAATATCCAATGATTTACAGTTAAGAGCGAAAAACGTGTGAGCTTCGTGAACCATCTAGCTTTGTTTGAGCTGAAAGGTGACTGAGTTTACCTTAAACGAAGTATTGCTTGTAGGAAGACACAGAGCCTGGGAATTAACTCCATTTCTGAAGGGAAAAACAACGCACAGTTCTCATCCATGAAACACACTCTTCTTTAGAGCACAAAGCACGCTCTTGCTTTCTAGAATCTCTAATAAAGCAGGAAACGTGAGTGTGGTTAGAAGAAAAGAACGGTGTTTCCTACACATACACACCATAGTTAGTTCAACTCTGTTCTGAAACTGATACGAACCGTAGGTCCTCTAATATCCAATGCTTTACATTTAAGAGCAGGAAACGTGAGAGCTTCGTGAATGATCTAGCTTTGGTTGAGCAGAATGGAGACTAGTTTACCTGAAAAGATGTCTTGCTTGTAGGCAGACACAGAGCCTGGGATTTAACTACATTTCTGTAGGGAAACACACAGCACAGTCTCATCCATGAAACACATCTGCTTTAGAGCAAGAAGCACGCTCTAGATTCTAGAGTCTCTAATAGAGCCAGAACTTGAGTGTGCTCAAAAAAATGATCGGTGTTTCCTAAACATACGGACCATTGCTAGTTCAACTCTGCTTCTGAAACTGATACAAACCACAGGTCCTCTAATATCCAATGCTTCACAGTTAAGAGCGAGAAACATGTAAGCCTAGAAGGATGTATCATTGTTTGAGCTGAAAGGTGACAGAGTTTAGCTTAAACAAAGTCTTGCTTGTAGGAAAACACAGAGCCTGGGTTTTAACTCCATTTCTGAAGGGAAACACAAAGCACAGTTCTCATCCATGAAACACAGTCTGCTTTAGAGCAAGAAGCACTGTCTTGCTTTCAAGAATCTCTAATAGAGTAGGAAACGTGAGTGTGCTCAGAACAAAAGAACTGTGGTTCCTACACATACAGACCATATCTTGTTCAATTCTGCTTCTGAAACTGATACTAACCACAGGTCCTCTAATATCCAATGATTTACAGTTAAGAGCGAAAAACGTGTGAGCTTCGTGAATGATCTAGCTTTGTTTGAGCTAAAAGGTGACTGAGTTAACCTGAAAAGATGTCTTGCTTGTAGGCAGACACAGAGCCTGGGATTTACCTCCATTTCTGAAGGGAAACACACAGCACAGTTCTCATCCATGAAACACACTGTGCTTTAGAGCAAGACGCACGCTCTTGATTTCTAGAGTCTCTAATAGATCCAGAAACATGAGTGTGCTCAGAAAAAAAGAACGCTGTTTCCTACACATACGGACCATTGCTAGTTCAACTCTGCTTCTGAAACTGATACAAACCACAAGTCCTCTAATATCCAGTGCTTTACAGTTAAGAGTGAGATACGAGTGAGCTTCTTGAACGATCTAGTTTTGTTTGAGCTGAAATGTGACTGAGTTTACCTGAAAAAATGTCTGGCTTGTAAGAAGACACAGAGCCTGGGATTTAACTCCATTTCTGAAGGGAAATCCACAGCACATTTCTCATCCATGAAACACAGACTGCTTTGGAGCAAGAAGCACGGTCTTGCTTTCTAGATTCTCTAATACAGCAGGAAACGTGAGTGTTCTCAGAACAAAAGAATGGTGGATCCTACACATACAGACCATATCTAGTTCAACTCTACTTCTGAAAGTGATAGAAATCACAGTTCCTCTAACATCCAATGCTTTACAGTTAAGAGCAAGAAACGTGTGAGCCTAGAACGATGTAGTTTTGTTTGAGCAGAAAGGTGACTGAGTTTACCTTAAACGAAGTCTTGCTTGTAGGAAGACACAGAGCCTGGGATTTAACTCCATTTCTGAAGGGAAACACACAGCACAGTTCTCATCCATGAAACATAGTCTGCTTTAGAGCAAGAAGCACGCTTTTGCTTTCTAGAATCTCTAATACAGTAGGAAACGTGAGTGTGCTAAGAACAAAAGAACGGTGTTTCCTACACATACACACCATACCTAGTTCAACTCTGCTTCTGAAACTGATACGAACCGTAGGTCCTCTAATTTCCAATGCTTTACATAAGAGCAAGAAACGTGTGAGCTTTTTGAATGATCTAGCTTTGGTTGAGCAGAATGGAGACTAGTTTACCTGAAAAGATGTCTTGCATGTAGGCAGACACAGAGCCTGGGATTTAACTACATTTCTGAAGGGAAACACACAGCACTGTCTCATCCATGAAACACATCTGCTTTAGAGCAAGAAGCACGCTCTAGATTCTAGAGTCTCTAATAGAGCCAGAATTTCAATGTGCTCAAAAAAAAGATCGGTGTTTCCTAAACATACGGACCACTGCTAGTTCAACTCTGTTTCTGAAACTGATACAAACCACAGGTCCTCTAATATCCAATGCTTTACAGTTAAGAGCGAGAAACATGTGAGCCTAGAACGATGTAGCATTGTTTGAGCTGAAAGGTGACAGAGTTTACCTTAAACAAAGTCTTGCATGTAGGCAAACACAGAGCCTGGGTTTTAACTCCATTTCTGAAGGGAAACACACAGCACAGTTCTCATCCATGAAACACAGTCTGCTCTAGAGCAAGAAGCACTGACTTGCCTTCTAGAATCTCTAATAGAGTAGGAAACGTGAGTGTGCTCAGAACAAAAGAACTGTGGTTCCTACACATACAGACCATATCTAGTTCAACTCTGCTTCTGAAAGTGATAGAAACCACAATTCTTCTAACATCCAACACTTTTCCCTTAAGAGCTAGAAACGTGTGAGGTATATGAACGAAGTAGTTTTGTTTGAGCTGAAAGGTAACTGAATTTACCTGAACCGAAGTCTTGCTTGTAGAAAGACACAGAGCCTGTGATTTAACTCCATTTCTGAAGGGAAACACACAGCACAGTTCTCATCCATGAAACACACTCTGCTTTAGAGCAAGAAGCATGGCCTTGATTTCTATAATCTCTAATACAGCCAGGAAATTGAGTGTGCTCAGAAAAAAAGAACGGTGTTTCCTAGACATACAGACCATTGCTAGTTCAACTCTGCTTTTGAAACTGATACAAACCACAGGTCCTCTAACATCCAATGCTTTACAATTAACAGCAAGAAACTTGTGATACTAGAACGATGTAGCTTTGTTTGAGCTGAAAGGTGACTGAGTTTACCTTAAACGAAGTCTTCCTTGCAGGAAGACACAGAGCCTGGGTTTAACTCCATTTCTGAAGGGAAACACACAGCATAGTTCTCATCCATGAAACACACTGTGCTTTAGAGGAAGAAGCACGCTCTTGATTTATAGAATCTCTAATAGAGTAGGAAACGTGAGTGTGCTCAGAACAAAAGAACGGTGGTTCCTACACATACAGACCATATCTAGTTCAACTCTGCTTCTGAAAGTGATAGAAAGCACAGTTCTTCTAACATCCAATGCTTTTCATTTAAGAGCGAGATACGTGTGAGCTACGTGAACTATGTAGTTTTGTTTGAGCTGAAAGGTAACTGAGATTACCTGAACGGAAGTCTTCCTTGCAGAAAGACACAGAGCCTGAGATTTAACTCCATTTGTGAAGGGAAACACAAAGCACAGTTCTCATCCATGAAACACAGTATGCTTAAGAGTAAGAAGAACGGTTTTGCTTTCTAGAGTCTCTAATACAGTAGGAAATGTGAGTGAGCTCAGAACAAAAGAACGCTGGTTCCTACACATACAGACCATATCTAGTTCAACTCTGCTTCTGAAAGTGATAGAAACCACAGTTCTTCTAACATCCAATGCTTTTCATTTAAGAGTGAGAAACGTGTGAGCTACGTGAATGATGTAGTTTTGTTTGAGCTGAAAGGTACCTGAGTTTACCTGAACAGAAGTCTTGCTTGCAGAAAGACACAGAGCCTGAGATTTAACTCCATTTCTGAAGCGAAACAGTCAGCACAGTTCTCATCCATGAAACACACTCTGCTTTAGAGCAAGAAGCATCATCTTGACTTCTCGAGTCTCTAATAGAGCCACAAACTTGAGTGTGCTCAGAAAAAGAGAATGGTGTTTCCTAGACATACAGACCATTCCTAGTGCAACTCTGCTCCTGAAAATTACAAACCACAGGTCCTCTAACATCCAATGCATTACAGTTAAGAGCAAGAAACGTGTGATACTAGAACGATGTAGCTTTGTTTGAGCTGAAAGGTGACTGAGTTTACCTTAAACGAAGTCTTCCTTGTAGGAAGACACAGAGCCTGGGTTTAACTCCATTTCTGAAGGGAAACACACAGCATAGTTCTCATCCATGAAACACACTGTGCTTTAGAGGAAGAAGCACGCTCTTGATTTATAGAGTCTCTAATAGAGCCAGAAACTTGAGTGTACTCAGAAAAAAAGAACGGTGTTCCCTACACACGGACCATTGCTAGTTCAACTCTGCTTCTGAAACTGATACATACTACAGGTCTTCTAATATCCAGTGATTTACAGTTAAGAGGGAGAAACGAGTGAGCTTCGTGAACGATCTAGCTTTGTTTGAGCTGAAAGGTGACTGAGTTTACCTTAAAAGAAGTCTTTCTTGTAGGAAGACACAGAGCCTGGGTTTAACTCCATTTCTGAAGGGAATCACAAAGCACAGTTCTCATCCATGAGACACACTCTGCTTTAGGAGCAAGAAGCACACTCTTGCTTTTTAGAATCTCTAATAAAGCAGGTAAAGTGAGTGTGGTCAGAAAAAAGAACGGTGTTTCCTACACATACGGACCCTATCTAGTTCAACACTGCTGCTGAAACTGATACAAACCACAGGTCCTCTAATATCCAGTGCTTTACAGTTAAGAGTGAGATATGAGTGAGCTTCCTGAACGATCTAGCTTTGTTTGAGCTGAACTGTGACTGAGTTTACATGAAAAAATGTCTTGCTTGTAAGAAGACACAGAGCCTGGGATTTAACTCCATTTCTGAAGGGAAACACACAGCACATTTCTCATCCATGAAACACAGTCTGCTATAGGGCAAGAAGCACAGTCTTGCTTTCTAGAGTCTCTAATACAGCAGGAAACGTGAGTATTCTCAGAACAAAAGAACGGTGGTTCCTACACATACAGACCATATCTAGTTCAACTCTACTTCTGAATGTGATAGAAATCACAGTTCCTCTAACATCCAATGCTTTACAGTTAAGAGCAAGAAACGTGTGAGCATAGAACGATGTAGTTTTGTTTGAGCAGAAAGGTGACTGAGTTTACCTCAAACGAAGTCTTGCTTGTAGGAAGACACAGAGCCTGGGATTTAACTCAATTTCTGAAGGGAAACACACAGCACAGTTCTCATCCATGAAACATAGTCTGCTTTAGAGCAAGAAGCACGCATTTGCTTTCTAGAATCTATAATAGAGTAGGAAACGTGAGTGTGCTCAGAACAAAAGAACGGTGTTTCCTCCACATACACACCATATCTAGTTCAACTCTGCTTCTGAAACTGATACGAACCGTAGGTCCTCTAATATCCAATGCTTTACAGTTAAGAGCGGTAAACGTGTGAGCTTCGTGAATGATCTAGCTTTGTTTGAGCTAAAAGGTGACTGAGTTTACCTGAAAAGATGTCTTGCATGTAGGCAGACACAGAGCCTGGGATTTAACTCCATTTCTGAAGGGAAACACATAGCACAGTCTCATCCATGAAACACATCTGCTTTAGAGTAAGAAGCACGCTCTAGATTCTAAAGTCTCTAATAGAGCCAGAAAATTGAGTGTGCTCAGAAAAAAAGATCGGTGTTCCCTAAACATACAGACCATTGATAGTTCAACTATGCTTCTGAAACTGATACAAACCACAGGTCCTCTAATATCCAATTCTTTACAGTGAAGAGCGAGAAACATGTGAGCCTAGAACGATGTAGCATTGCTTGAGCTGAAAGGTGACAGAGTTTACCTTAAACAAAGTCTTGCTTGTAGAAAAACACAGAGCCTCTTATTTAACTCCATTTCTGAAGGGAAACACACAGCACAGTTCTCATCCATGAAACACAGTCTGCTTTAGAGCAAGAAGCACGGTCTTGCTTTCTAGAATCTCTAATAGAGTATTAAACGTGACTGTGCTCAGAACAAAAGAACGGTGGTTCCTACACATACAGACCATATCTAGTTCAACTCTGCTTCTGAAACTGATACGAACCAGAGGTCCTCTAATATCCAATGATTTACAGTTAAGAGCGAAATAGGTGTGAGCTTCGTGAACGATCTAGCTTTGTTTGTCCTGAAAGGTGACTGAGTTTACCTTAAACGAAGTCTTGCTTGTAGGCAGACAGAGAGCCTGGGATTTAACTACATTTCTGTAGGGAAACACACAGCACAGTCTCATCCATGAAACACATCTGCTTTAGAGCAAGAAGAACGGTTTTGCTTTCTCGAGTCTCTAATAGAGCCAGAAACATGAGTGTGCTCAGAAAAAGAGAACGGTGTTTCCTAGACATACAGACCATTGCTAGTTCAACTCTGCTCCTGAAACTGATACAAACCACAGGTCCTCTAACATGCAATGCATTACAGTTAAGAGCAAGAAACGTGTGATCCTAGAACGATGTAGCTTTGTTTGAGCTGAAAGGTGACTGAGTTTACCTTAAACGAAGTCTTCCTTGTAGGAAGACACAGAGCCTGGGATTTAACTCCATTTCTGAAGGGAAACACACAGCATAGTTCTCATCCATGAAACACAGTCTGCTTTAGAGCAAGAAGCACGGTTTTGCTTTCTAGAGTCTCTAATACAGTGGGAAACGTGAGTGTGCTCAGAACAAAAGAACGGTGAGTCCTACACATACAGACCATATCTAGTTCAACTCTGCTTCTGAAACTGATATGAACGACAGGTCCTCTAATATCCAATGATTTACAGTTAAGAGTGAAATACGTGTGAGCTTCGTGAATGATCTAGATTGTTTGAGCTGAAAGGTGACTGAGTTTACCTTAAACGAAGTATTGCTTGTAGGAAATCACAGAGCCTGTGAATTAACTCCATTTCTGAAGGGAAAAACAACGCACAGTTCTCATCCATGAAACACACTCTTCTTTTGAGCACAAAGCATGCTCTTGCTTTCTAGCATCTCTAATAAAGCAGGAAATGTGAGTGTGGTTAGAAGAAAAGAACGGTGTTTCCTACACATACACACCATATCTAGTTCAACTCTGCTTCTGAAACTGATACGAACCGTAGGTCCTCTAATATCCAATGCTTTACAGTTAAGAGCGAGAAACGTGTGAGCTTCGTGAATGATCTAGCTTTGGTTGAGCAGAATGGACACTAGTTTACCTGAAAAGATGTCTTGCTTGTAGGCAGACACAGAGCCTGGGATTTAACTACATTTCTGAAGGGAAACACACAGCACAGTCTCATCCATGAAACACATCTGCTTTAGAGAAAGAAGCACGCTCTAGAATCTAGAGTCTCTAATAGAGCCAGAACTTGAGTGTGCTCAAAAAAAAGATCGGTGTTTCCTAAACATACGGACCATTGCTAGTTCAACTCTGCTTCTGAGACTGATACAAACCACAGGTCCTCTAATATCCAATGCTTTACAGTTAAGAGCGAGAAACATGTGAGCCTAGAACGATGTATCATTGTTTGAGCTGAAAGGTGACAGAGTTTAGCTTAAACAAAGTCTTGTTTGTAGGAAAACACAGAGCCTGGGTTTTAACTCCATTTCTGAAGGGAAACACACAGCACAGTTCTCATCCATGAAACACAGTCTGCTTTAGAGCAAGAAGCACTGTCTTGCTTTCTAGAATCTCTAATAGAGTAGGAAACGTGAGTGTGCTCAGAACAAAAGAACTGTGGTTCCTACACATACAGACCATATCTAGTTCAACTCTGTTTCTGAAAGTGATAGAAACCACAGTTCTTCTAACATCCAAGGCTTTTCACTTAAGAGCGAGAAACGTGTGAGTTATATGAATGAAGTAGTTTTGTTTGAGCTCAAAGGTAACTGAATTTACCTGAACAGAAGTCTTACATGTAGAAAGACACAGAGCCTGAGATTTAACTCCATTTCTGAAGGGAAACACACAGCACAGTTCTCATCCATGAAACACACTCTGCTTTAGAGCAAGAAGCATGGTCTTGATTTCTAGAGCCTCTAATAGAGCCAGAAAGTTGAGTTTGCTCAGAAAAAAAGAACGGTGTTTCCTAGACATACAGACCATTGCTGATTCAACTCTGCTTCTGAAACTGATACAAACCACAGGTCATTTAACATCCAATGCTTTACAGTTAAGAGCAAGAAACGTGTGATACTAGAATGATGTAGCATTGTTTGAGCTGAAGGGTGACTGAGTTTACCTTAAACGTAGTCTTCCTTGTAGGAAGACACAGAGCCTGGGATTTAACTCCATTTCTGAAGGGAAACACACAGCATAGTTCTCATCCATGAAACACTTCTTCTTTAGAGCAAGAAGCACGGTCTTGCTTTCTAGAATCTCTAATAGAGTAGGAAACGTGAGTGTGCTCAGAACAAAAGAACGGTGGTTCCTACACCTACAGACCATATCTAGTTCAACTCTGCTTCTGAAACTGATAGAAACCCCAGTTCTTCTAACATCCAATGCTTTTCAATTAAGAGCGAGAAACGTGTGAGGTACATGAACGCAGTAGTTTTGTTTGAGCTGAAAGGTAACTGAGTTTACCAGAACCGAAGTCTTGCTTGTAGAAAGACACAGAGCCTGAGATTTAAATCCATTTCTGAAGGGAAACACACAGCATAGTTCTCATCCATGAAACACAGTCTGCTTTAGAGCAAGAAGCACGGATTTGCTTTCTAGAGTCTCTAATACAGTGGGAAACATGAGTGTGCTCAGAACAAAAGAACGATGAGTCCTACATATACAGACCATATCTTGTTCAACTCTGCTTCTGAAACTGATACTAACCACAGGTCCTCTAATATCCAATGATTTACAGTAAAGAGCAAGAAACGTGTGATCCTAGAAAGATGTAGCTTTATTTGAGCTGAAAGGTGAATGCGTTTACCTTAAACAAAGTCTTGCTTGTAGAAAGACACAGAGCCTGGGATTTGCCTCCATTTCTGAAGCGAAACACACAGCACATTTCTCATCTATGAAACACAGTCTGCTTTAGAGCAAGAAGCACGGTCTTGCTTTCTAGATTCTCTAATACAGCAGGAAACGTGAGTGTTCTCAGAACTAAAGAACGGTGGTTCCTACACATACAGACCATATCTAGTTCAACTCTGCTTCTGAAAGTGATAGAAATCACAGTTCCTCTAACATCCAATGCTTTACAGTTAAGAGCAAGAAACGTGGGAGCCTAGAACGATGTAGCTTTGTTGGAGCAGAAAGGTGACTGAGTTTACCTAAAACGAAGTCTTGCTTGTAGGAAGACACAGAGCCTGGGATTTAACTCCATTTCTGAAGGGAAACACACAGCACAGTTCTCATCAATGAAACATAGTCTGCTTTAGAGCAAGAAGCACGCTTTTGCTTTCTGGAATCTCTAATAGAGTAGGAAACGTGAGTGTGCTCAGAACAAAAGAACGGTGGTTCCTAAACATACAGACCATATCTAGTTCAACTCTGCTTCTGAAATTGATAGAAACCACAGTTCTTCTAACATCCAATGCTTTTCATTTAAGAGAGAGAAACGTGTGAGCTACGTGAACGATGTAGTTTTGTTTGAGCTGAAAGGTAACTGAGTTTACCTGAACGGAAGTCTTGCTTGCAGAAAGACACAGAGCCTGAGATTTAACTCCATTTCTGAAGGGAAACACACAGCGCACTTATCATCCATGAAACACACTTTGCTTTAGAGCAAGAAGCATGGTCTAGATTTCTAGATTCTCTAATAGAGCCAGAAACTTGAGTGTGCTCAGAAAAAAAGAACGGAGTTTCCTAGACATACAGACCATTGCTAGTTCAACTCTGCTTCTGAAACTGATAAAAACCACAGGTTCTCTAACATCCAATGCTTTACAGTTAAGAGCTAGAAACGTGTTATCCTAGAATGATGTAGCTTTGTTTGAGCTGAAAGGTGACTGACTTTACCTTAAAAGAAGTCTTCCTTGTAGGAAGACACAGAGCCTGGGATTTAACTCCATTTCTGAAGGGAAACACACAGCATAGTTCTCATCCATGAAACACAGTCTGCTTTAGAGTAAGAAGAATGGTTTTGCTTTCTAGAGTCTCTAATACAGTAGGAAACGTGAGTGTGCTCAGAACAAAAGAACGGTGGTTCCTACACATACAGACCATATCTTGTTCAACTCTGCTTCTGAAACTGATACGAACCACAGGTCCTCTAATATCCAATGATTTACAGTTAAGAGCGAAAAACGTGTGAGCTTCGTGAACCATCTAGCTTTGTTTGAGCTGAAAGGTGACTGAGTTTACCTTAAACGAAGTATTGCTTGTAGGAAGACACAGAGCCTGGGAATTAACTCCATTTCTGAAGGGAAAAACAACGCTCAGTTCTCATCCATGAAACACACTCTTCTTTAGAGCACAAAGCACGCTCTTGCTTTCTAGAATCTCTAATAAAGCAGGAAACGTGAGTGTGGTTAGAAGAAAAGAATGGTGTTTCCTACACATACACACCATAGTTAGTTCAACTCTGCTTCTGAAACTGATACGAACCGTAGGTCCTCTAATATCCAATGCTTTACATTTAAGAGCAGGAAACGTGTGAGCTTCGTGAATGATCTAGCTTTGGTTGAGCAGAATGGAGACTAGTTTACCTGAAAAGATGTCTTGCTTGTAGGCAGACACAGAGCCTGGGATTTAACTACATTTCTGTAGGGAAACACACAGCACAGTCTCATCCATGAAACACATCTGCTTTAGAGCAAGAAGCACGCTCTAGATTCTAGAGTCTCTAATAGAGCCAGAACTTGAGTGTGCTCAAAAAAATGATCGGTGTTTCCTAAACATACGGACCATTGCTAGTTCAACTCTGCTTCTGAAACTGATACAAACCACAGGTCCTCTAATATCCAATGCTTTACAGTTAAGAGCGAGAAACATGTGAGCCTAGAAGGATGTATCATTGTTTGAGCTGAAAGGTGACAGAGTTTAGCTTAAACAAAGTCTTGCTTGTAGGAAAACACAGAGCCTGGGTTTTAACTCCATTTCTGAAGGGAAACACAAAGCACAGTTCTCATCCATGAAACACAGTCTGCTTTAGAGCAAGAAGCACTGTCTTGCTTTCAAGAATCTCTAATAGAGTAGGAAACGTGAGTGTGCTCAGAACAAAAGAACTGTGGTTCCTACACATACAGACCATATCTTGTTCAACTCTGCTTCTGAAACTGATACTAACCACAGGTCCTCTAATATCCAATGATTTACAGTTAAGAGCGAAAAACGTGTGAGCTTCGTGAATGATCTAGCTTTGTTTGAGCTAAAAGGTGACTGAGTTTATCTGAAAAGATGTCTTGCTTGTAGGCAGACACAGATCCTGGGATTTACCTCCATTTCTGAAGGGAAACACACAGCACAGTTCTCATCCATGAAACACACTCTGCTTTAGAGCAAGACGCACGCTCTTGATTTCTAGAGTCTCTAATAGATCCAGAAATATGAGTGTGCTCAGAAAAAAAGAACGGTGTTTCCTACACATACGGACCATTGCTAGTTCAACTCTGCTTCTGAAACTGATACAAACCATAGGTCCTCTAATATCCAGTGCTTTACAGTTAAGAGTGAGATACGAGTGAGCTTCTTGAACGATCTAGCTTTGTTTGAGCTGAAATGTGACTGAGTTTACCTGAAAAAATGTCTGGCTTGTAAGAAGACACAGAGCCTGGGATTTAACTCCATTTCTGAAGGGAAACCCACAGCACATTTCTCATCCATGAAACACAGACTGCTTTGGAGCAAGAAGCACGGTCTTGCTTTCTAGATTCTCTAATACAGCAGGAAACGTGAGTGTTCTCAGAACAAAAGAATGGTGGATCCTACACATACAGACGATATCTAGTTCAACTCTACTTCTGAAAGTGATAGAAATCACAGTTCCTCTAACATCCAATGCTTTACAGTTAAGAGCAAGAAACGTGTGAGCCTAGAACGATGTAGTTTTGTTTGAGCAGAAAGGTGACTGAGTTTACCTTAAACGAAGTCTTGCTTGTAGGAAGACACAGAGCCTGGGATTTAACTCAATTTCTGAAGGGAAACACACAGCACAGTTCTCATCCATGAAACATAGTCTGCTTTAGAGCAAGAAGCACGCTTTTGCTTTCTAGAATCTCTAATAGAGTAGGAAACGTGAGTGTGCTAAGAACAAAAGAACGGTGTTTCCTACACATACACACCATACCTAGTTCAACTCTGCTTCTGAAACTGATACAAACCACAGGTCCTCTAATATCCAATGCTTTACAGTTAAGAGCGAGAAACATGTGAGCCTAGAACGATGTAGCATTGTTTGAGCTGAAAGGTGACAGAGTTTACCTTAAACAAAGTCTTGCATGTAGGCAAACACAGAGCCTGGGTTTTAACTCCATTTCTGAAGGGAAACACACAGCACAGTTCTAAGCCATGAAACACAGTCTGCTCTAGAGCAAGAAGCACTGACTTGCCTTCTAGAATCTCTAATAGAGTAGGAAACGTGAGTGTGCTCAGAACAAAAGAACTGTGGTTCCTACACATACAGACCATATCTAGTTCAACTCTGCTTCTGAAAGTGATAGAAACCACAATTCTTCTAACATCCAACGCTTTTCCCTTAAGAGCGAGAAACGTGTGAGGTATATGAACGAAGTAGTTTTGTTTGAGCTGAAAGGTAACTGAATTTACCTGAACCGAAGTCTTGCTTGTAGAAAGACACAGAGCCTGTGATTTAACTCCATTTCTGAAGGGAAACACACAGCACAGTTCTCATCCATGAAACACACTCTGCTTTAGAGCAAGAAGCATGGCCTTGATTTCTATAATCTCTAATACAGCCAGGAAATTGAGTGTGCTCAGAAAAAAAGAACGGTGTTTCCTAGACATACAGACCATTGCTAGTTCAACTCTGCTTCTGAAACTGATACAAACCACAGGTCCTCTAACATCCAATGCTTTACAATTAAGAGCAAGAAACTTGTGATACTAGAACGATGTAGCTTTGTTTGAGCTGAAAGGTGACTGAGTTTACCTTAAACAAAGACTTCCTTGCAGGAAGACACAGAGCCTGGGTTTAACTCCATTTCTGAAGGGAAACACACAGCATAGTTCTCATCCATGAAACACACTGTGCTTTAGAGGAAGAAGCACGCTCTTGATTTATAGAATCTCTAATAGAGTAGGAAACGTGAGTGTGCTCAGAACAAAAGAACGGTGGTTCCTACACATACAGACCATATCTAGTTCAACTCTGCTTCTGAAAGTGATAGAAACCACAGTTCTTCTAACATCCAATGCTTTTCATTTAAGAGCGAGATACGTGTGAGCTACGTGAACTATGTAGTTTTGTTTGAGCTGAAAGGTAACTGAGATTACCTGAACGGAAGTCTTCCTTGCAGAAAGACACAGAGCCTGAGATTTAACTCCATTTGTGAAGGGAAACACACAGCACAGTTCTCATCCATGAAACACAGTATGCTTAAGAGTAAGAAGAACGGTTTTGCTTTCTAGAGTCTCTAATACAGTAGGAAATGTGAGTGTGCTCAGAACAAAAGAACGCTGGTTCCTACACATACAGACCATATCTAGTTCAACTCTGCTTCTGAAAGTGATAGAAACCACAGTTCTTCTAACATCCAATGCTTTTCATTTAAGAGCGAGAAACGTGTGAGCTACGTGAATGATGTAGTTTTGTTTGAGCTGAAAGGTACCTGAGTTTACCTGAACAGAAGTCTTGCTTGCAGAAAGACACAGAGCCTGAGATTTAACTCCATTTCTGAAGCGAAACAGTCAGCACAGTTCTCATCCATGAAACACACTCTGCTTTAGAGCAAGAAGCATCATCTTGATTTCTCGAGTCTCTAATAGAGCCAGAAACTTGAGTGTGCTCAGAAAAAGAGAATGGTGTTTCCTAGACATACAGACCATTGCTAGTGCAACTCTGCTCCTGAAAATTACAAACCACAGGTCCTCAAACATCCAATGCATTACAGTTAAGAGCAAGAAACGTGTGATACTAGAACGATGTAGCTTTGTTTGAGCTGAAAGGTGACTGAGTTTACCTTAAACGAAGTCTTCCTTGTAGGAAGACACAGAGCCTGGGTTTAACTCCATTTCTGAAGGGAAACACACAGCATAGTTCTCATCCATGAAACACACTGTGCTTTAGAGGAAGAAGCACGCTCTTGATTTATAGAGTCTCTAATAGAGCCAGAAACTTGAGTGTACTCAGAAAAAAAGAACGCTGTTCCCTACACATACGGACCATTGCTAGTTCAACTCTGCTTCCGAAACTGATACATACTACAGGTCTTCTAATATCCAGTGATTTACAGTTTAGAGGGAGAAACGAGTGAGCTTCGTGAACGATCTAGCTTTGTTTGAGCTGAAAGGTGACTGAGTTTACCTTAAAAGAATTCTTGCTTGTAGGAAGACACAGAGCCTGGGTTTAACTCCATTTCTGAAGGGAATCACAAAGCACAGTTCTCATCCATGAGACACACTCTGCTTTAGGAGCAAGAAGCACACTCTTGCTTTTTAGAATCTCTAATAAAGCAGGTAAAGTGAGTGTGGTCAGAAAAAAGAACGGTGTTTCCTACACATACGGACCCTATCTAGTTCAACACTGCTTCTGAAACTGATACAAACCACAGGTCCTCTAATATCCAGTGCTTTACAGTTAAGAGTGAGATATGAGTGAGCTTCCTGAACGATCTAGCTTTGTTTGAGCTGAACTGTGACTGAGTTTACATGAAAAAATGTCTTGCTTGTAAGAAGACACAGAGCCTGGGATTTAACTCCATTTCTGAAGGGAAACACACAGCACATTTCTCATCCATGAAACACAGTCTGCTATAGGGCAAGAAGCACAGTCTTGCTTTCTAGAGTCTCTAATACAGCAGGAAACGTGAGTATTCTCAGAACAAAAGAACGGTGGTTCCTACACATACAGACCATATCTAGTTCAACTCTACTTCTGAATGTGATAGAAATCACAGTTCCTCTAACATCCAATGCTTTACAGTTAAGAGCAAGAAACGTGTTAGCATAGAACGATGTAGTTTTGTTTGAGCAGAAAGGTGACTGAGTTTACCTCAAACGAAGTCTTGCTTGTAGGAAGACACAGAGCCTGGGATTTAACTCCATTTCTGAAGGGAAACACACAGCACAGTTCTCATCCATGAAACATAGTCTGCTTTAGAGCAAGAAGCACGCTTTTGCTTTCTAGAATCTCTAATAGAGTAGGAAACGTGAGTGTGCTCAGAACAAAAGAACGGTGTTTCCTCCACATACACACCATATCTAGTTCAACTCTGCTTCTGAAACTGATACGAACCGTAGGTCCTCTAATATCCAATGCTTTACAGTTAAGAGCGGTAAACGTGTGAGCTTCGTGAATGATCTAGCTTTGTTTGAGCTAAAAGGTGACTGAGTTTACCTGAAAAGATGTCTTGCATGTAGGCAGACACAGAGCCTGGGATTTAACTCCATTTCTGAAGGGAAACACATAGCACAGTCTCATCCATGAAACACATCTGCTTTAGAGTAAGAAGCACGCTCTAGATTCTAAAGTCTCTAATAGAGCCAGAAAATTGAGTGTGCTCAGAAAAAAAGATCGGTGTTCCCTAAACATACAGACCATTGATAGTTCAACTATGCTTCTGAAACTGATACAAACCACAGGTCCTCTAATATCCAATTCTTTACAGTGAAGAGCGAGAAACATGTGAGCCTAGAACGATGTAGCATTGCTTGAGCTGAAAGGTGACAGAGTTTACCTTAAACAAAGTCTTGCTTGTAGAAAAACACAGAGCCTCTTATTTAACTCCATTTCTGAAGGGAAACACACAGCACAGTTCTCATCCATGAAACACAGTCTGCTTTAGAGCAAGAAGCACGGTCTTGCTTTCTAGAATCTCTAATAGAGTATTAAACGTGACTGTGCTCAGAACAAATGAACGGTGGTTCCTACACATACAGACCATATCTAGTTCAACTCTGCTTCTGAAACTGATACGAACCACAGGTCCTCTAATATCCAATGATTTACAGTTAAGAGCGAAAAAGGTGTGAGCTTCGTGAACGATCTAGCTTTGTTTGAGCTGAAAGGTGACTGAGTTTACCTTAAACGAAGTCTTGCTTGTAGGCAGACACAGAGCCTGGGATTTAACTACATTTCTGTAGGGAAACACACAGCACAGTCTCATCCATGAAACACATCTGCTTTAGAGCAAGAAGAACGGTTTTGCTTTCTCGAGTCTCTAATAGAGCCAGAAACATGAGTGTGCTCAGAAAAAGAGAACGGTGTTTCCTAGACATACAGACCATTGCTAGTTCAACTCTGCTCCTGAAACTGATACAAACCACAGGTCCTCTAACATGCAATGCATTACAGTTAAGAGCAAGAAACGTGTGATCCTAGAACGATGTAGCTTTGTTTGAGCTGAAAGGTGACTGAGTTTACCTTAAACGAAGTCTTCCTTGTAGGAAGACACAGAGCCTGGGATTTAACTCCATTTCTGAAGGGAAACACACAGCATAGTTCTCATCCATGAAACACACTGTGCTTTAGAGGAAGAAGCACGCTCTTGATTTCTAGAGTCTCTATTAGAGCCAGAAACTTGAGTGTGCTCAGAAAAAAAGAACGGTGTTTCCTACACATACAGACCATTGCTAGTTCAACTCTGATTCTGAAACTGACACATACCACAGGTCTTCTAATATCCAGTGATTTACAGTTAAGAGGGAGAAACGAGTGAGCTTCGTGAACGATCTAGCTTTGTTTGAGCTGAAAGGTGACTGAGTTTACCTTAAAAGAAGTCTTGCTTGTAGGAAGACACAGAGCCTGGGATTGAACTCCATTAATGAAGGGAATCACAAAGCACAGTTCTCATCCATGAAACACACTCTGCTTTAGGAGCAAGAAGCACACTCTTGCTTTTTAGAATCTCTAATAAAGCAGGAAAAGTGAGTGTGGTCAGAAAAAAGAACGGTGTTTCCTACACATACGGACCCTATCTAGTTCAACTCTGCTTCTGAAACTGATACAAACCACAGGTCCTCTAATATCCAGTGCTTTACAGTTAAGAGTGTGATACGAGTGAGCTTCGTGAACGATCTAGCTTTGTTTGAGCTGAAATGTGACTGAGTTTACATGAAAAAATGTCTTGCTTGTAAGAAGACACAGAGCCTGGGATTTAACTCCATTTCTGAAGGGAAACACGCAGCACATTTCTCATCCATGAAACACAGTCTGCTATAGGGCAAGATGCACGGTCCTGCTTTCTAGAGTCTCTAATACAGCAGGAAACGTGAGTATTCTCAGAACAAAAGAACGGTGGTTCCTACACATACAGACCATATCTAGTTCAACTCTGCTTCTGAAATTGATAGAAACCACAGTTCTTCTAACATCCAATGCTTTACAGTTAAGAGCAAGAAACAAGTGAGCCTAGAACGATGTAGCTTTGTTTGAGCAGAAAGTTGACTGAGTTTACCTTAAACGAAGTCTTGCTTGTAGGAAGACACAGAGCCTGGGATTTAACTCCATTTCTGAAGGGAAACACACAGCACAGTTCTCAACCATGAAACATAGTCTTCTTTAGAGCAAGAAGCACGCTCTGGCTTTCTAGAGTCTCTAATAGAGTAGGAAACGTGAGTGTGCTCAGAACAAAAGAACGGTTGTTCCTACACATACAGACCATATCTAGTTCAACTCTGCTTCTGAAAGTGATAGAAACCACAGTTCTTCTAACATCCAATGCTTTGCATTTAAGAGCGAGAAACGTGTGAGCTACATGAAAGATGTAGTTTTGTTTGAGTTGAAAGGTAACTGAGATTACCTGAACGGAAGTCTTCCTTGCAGAAAGACACAGAGCCTGAGATTTAACTCCATTTCTGAAGGGAAACACACAGTACAGTTCTCATCCATGAAACACAGTCTGCTTTAGAGTAAGAAGAACGGTTTTGCTTTCTAGAGTCTCTAATACAGTAGGAAACGTGAGTGTGCTCAGAACAAAAGAACGGTGGTTCCTACACATACAGACCATATCTAGTTCAACTCTGCCTCTGAAACTGATACAAACCACAGGTCCTCTAATATCCAATGATTTACACTTAAGAGCGAAAAACGTGTGAGCTTCGTGAATGATCTAGATTTGGTTGAGCAGAATGGAGACTTGTTTACCTGAAAAGATGTCTTGCTTGTAGGCAGACACAGAGCCTGGGATTTAACTACATTTCTGTAGGGAAACACACAGCACAGTCTCATCCATGAAACACATCTGCTTTAGAGCAAGAAGCACGCTCTAGTTTCTAGAGTCTCTAATAGAGCCAGAAATTGAGGGTGCTCAAAAAAAAGATCAGTGTTTCCTAACCATAAGGACGATTGCTAGTTCAACTCTGTTTCTGAATCTGATACAAACCACAGGTCCTCTAATATCCAATGCTTTACAGTTAAGAGCGAGAAACATGTGAGCCTAGAAGGATGTAGCATTGTTTGAGCTGAAAAGTGACAGAGTTTACCTTAAACAAAGTCTTGCTTGTAGGAAAACAAAGAGCCTGGGATTTAACTCCATTTCTGAAGGGAAACACACAGCACAGTTCTCATCCATGAAACACAGTCTGCTTTAGAGCAAGAAGCACGGTCTTGCTTTCTAGAGTCTCTAATACAGCAGGAAACGTGAGTGTTCTCAGAACAAAAGAACGTTGGTTCCTACACATACAGACCATATCTAGTTCAACTCTGCTTCTGAAAGTGATAGAAACCACAGTTCCTCTAACCTCCAAACTTTACAGTTAAGAGCAAGAAACGTGTGAGCATAGAACGATGTAGCTTTGTTTGAGCAGAAAGTTGACTGAGTTTACCTTAAACGAAGTCTTGCTTGTAGGAAGACACAGAGCCTGGGATTTAACTCCAATTCTGAAGGGAAACACACAGCACAGTTCTCATCCATGAAACATAGTCTGCTTTAGAGCAAGAAGCACGCTCTTGCTTTCTAGAATCTCTCATAGAGTAGGAAAGGTGAGTGTGCTCAGAACTAAAGAACGGTGGTTCCTACACGTACAGACCATATCTAGTTCAACTCTGCTTCTGAAAGTGATAGAAACCACAGTTCTTCTAACATCCAATGCTTTTCATTTAAGAGCGAGAAACGTGTGAGCTACGTGAACGATGTAGTTTTGTTTGAGCTGAAAGTTAACTGAGTTTACCTGAACGGAATTCTTGCTTGCAGAAAGACACAGAGCCTTAGATTTAACTCCATTTCTGAAGGGAAACACACAGGACAGTTCTCATCCATGAAACACAGTCTGCTTTAGAGCAAGAAGCACGGTCTTGCTTTCTAGAGTCTCTAATACAGCAGGAAACGTGAGTGTTCTCAGAACAAAAGAACGTTGGTTCCTAAACATACAGACCATATCTAGTTCAACTCTGCTTCTGAAACTGATACGAACCACAGGTCCTCTAATATCCAATGATTTACAGTTAAGAGCGAAAAAGGTGTGAGCTTCGAGAACCATCTAGCTTTGTTTGAGCTGAAAGGTGACTGAGTTTACCTTAAACGAAGTCTTGCTTGTAGGAAGACACAGAGCCTGGGGATTAACTCCATTTCTGATGGGAAAAACAATGCACAGTTCTCATCCATGAAACACACTCTTCTTTAGAGCACAAAGCACGCTCTTGCTTTCTAGAATCTCTAATAAAGCAGGAAACTTGAGTGTGGTTAGAAGAAAAGAACGGTGTTTCCTACACATACACACCATATCTAGTTCAACTCTGCTTCTGAAACTGATATGAACCACAGGTCCTCTAATATCCAATGCTTTACAGTTAAGAGCGAGAAATGTGTGAGCTTCGTGAATGATCTAGCTTTGGTAGAGCAGAATGGAGACTAGTTTACCTGAAAAGATGTCTTGTTTGTAGGCAGACACAGAGCCTGGGATTTAACTACATTTCTGTAGGGAAACACACAGCACAGTCTCATCCATGAAACACATCTGCTTTAGAGCAAGAAGAATGGTTTTGCTTTGTAGAGTCTCTAATACAGTAGGAAACGTGAGTGTGCTCAGAACAAAAGAACGGTGGTTCCTACACATACAGACCATATCTAGTTCAACTCTGCTTCTGAAACTGATACAAACCACAGTTCCTCTAACATCCAATGCTTTACACTTAAGAGCAAGAAACGTGTGAGCCTAGAACGATGTAGCTCTGTTTGAGCAGAAAGTTGACTGAGTTTAACTTAAATGAAGTCTTGCTTGTAGGAAGACACAGAGCCTGGGATTTAACTCCATTTCTGAAGGGAAACACACAGCACAGTTCTCAACCATGAAACATAGTCTTCTTTACAGCAAGAAGCACGCTCTTGCTTTCTAGAATCTCTAATAGAGTAGGAAACGTGAGTGTGCTCAGAACAAAAGAACGGTGGTTCCTACACATACAGACCATATCTAGTTCAACTCTGCTTCTGAAAGTGATAGAATCCACAGTTCTTCTAACATGCAATGCTTTTCATTTAAGAGCGAGAAACGTGTGAGCTACATGAAAGATGTAGTTTTGTTTGAGCTGAAAGGTAACTGAGATTACCTGAACGGAAGTCTTCCTTGCAGAAAGACACAGAGCCTGAGATTTAACTCCATTTCTGAAGGGAAACACACAGCACAGTTCTCATCCATGAAACACAGTCTGCTTTAGAGTAAGAAGAACGGTTTTGCTTTCTAGAGTCTCTAATACAGTAGGAAACGTGATTGTGCTCAGAACAAAAGAACGGTGGTTCCTACATATACAGACCATATCTAGTTCAACTCTGCCTCTGAAACTGATACAAACCACAGGTCCTCTAATATCCAATGATTTACACTTAAGAGCGAAAAACGTGTGAGCTTCGTGACTGATCTTGATTTGGTTGAGCAGAATGGAGACTAGTTTACCTGAAAAGATGTCTTGCTTGTAGGCAGACACCGAGCCTGGGATTTAACTACATTTCTGTATGGAAACACACAGCACAGTCTCATCCATGAAACACATCTGCTTTAGAGCAAGAAGCACGCTCTATATTCTAGAGTCTCTAATAGAGCAAGAACTTGAGTGTGCTCAAAAAAAAGATCGGTGTTTCCTAAACATACGGACGATTGCTAGTTCAACTCTGTTTCTGAAACTGATACAAACCACAGGTCCTCTAATATCCAATGCTTTACAGTTAAGAGCGAGAAACATGTGAGCCTAGAACGATGTAGCATTGTTTGAGCTGAAAGGTGACAGAGTTTACCTTAAACAAAGTCTTGCTTGTAGGAAAACAAAGAGCCTGGGATTTAACTCCATTTCTGAAGGGAAACACACAGCACAGTTCTCATCCATGAAACACAGTCTGCTTTAGAGCAAGAAGCACGGTCTTGCTTTCTAGAGTCTCTAATACAGCAGGAAACGTGAGTGTTCTCAGAACAAAAGAACGTTGGTTCCTACACATACAGACCATATCTAGTTCAACTCTGCTTCTGAAAGTGATAGAAACCACAGTTCCTCTAACCTCCAATGCTTTACAGTTAAGAGCAAGAAACGTGTGAGCCTAGAATGATGTAGCTTTGTTTGAGCAGAAAGTTGACTGAGTTTACCTTAAACGAAGTCTTGCTTGTAGGAAGACACAGAGCCTGGGATTTAACTCCAATTCTGAAGGGAAACACACAGCACAGTTCTCATCCATGAAACATAGTCTGCTTTAGAGCAAGAAGCACGCTCTTGCTTTCTAGAATCTCTCATAGAGTAGGAAACGTGAGTGTGCTCAGAACAAAAGAACGGTGGTTCCTACACGTACAGACCATATCTAGTTCAACTCTGCTTCTGAAAGTGATAGAAACCACAGTTCTTCTAACATCCAATGCTTTTCATTTAAGAGCGAGAAACGTGTGAGCTACGTGAACGATGTAGTTTTGTTTGAGCTGAAAGGTGACTGAGTTTACCTTAAACGAAGTCTTGCTTGTAGGAAGACACAGAGCCTGGGAATTAACTCCGTTTCTGAAGGGAAAAACAACGCACAGTTCTCATGCATGAAACACACTCTTCTTTAGAGCACAAAGTACGTTCTTGCTTTCTAGAATCTCTAATAAAGCAGGAAACTTGAGTGTGGTTAGAAGAAAAGAACGGTGTATCCTACACATACACACCATACGCCATATCTAGTTCAACTCTGCTTCTGAAACTGATACGAACCAGAGGTCCTCTAATATCCAATGCTTTACAGTTAAGAGCGAGAAATGTGTGAGCTTCGTGAATGATCTAGCTTTGGTAGAGCAGAATGGAGACTAGTTAACCTGAAAAGATGTCTTGTTTGTAGGCAGACACAGAGCCTGGGATTTAACTACATTTCTGTAGGGAAACACACAGCACAGTCTCATCCATGAAACACATCTGCTTTAGAGCAAGAAGCACGCTCTAGTTTCTAGAGTCTCTAATAGAGCCAAAAATTGAGGGTGCTCAAAAAAAGATCAGTGTTTCCTAAACATACGGACGATTGCTAGTTCAACTCTGTTTCTGAAACTGATACAAACCACAGGTCCTCTAATATCCAATGCTTTACAGTTAAGAGCGAGAAACATGTGAGCCTAGAATGATGTAGCATTGTTTGAGCTGAAAGGTGACAGAGTTTACCTTAAACAAAGTCTTGCTTGTAGGAAAACACAGAGCCTGGGATTTAACTCCATTTCTGAAGGGAAACACACAGCACAGTTCTCATCCATGAAACACAGTCTGCTTTAGAGCAAGAAGCACGGTCTTGCTTTCTAGAGTCTCTAATACAGCAAGAAACGTGAGTGTTCTCAGAACAAAAGAACGTTGGTTCCTACACATACAGACCATATCTAGTTCAACTCTGCTTCTGAAAGTGATAGAAACCACAGTTCCTCTAACCTCCAATGCTTTACAGTTAAGAGCAAGAAACGTGTGAGCCTAGAATGATGTAGCTTTGTTTGAGCAGAAAGTTGACTGAGTTTACCTTAAACGAAGTCTTGCTTGTAGGAAGACACAGAGCCTGGGATTTAACTCCATTTCTGAAGGGAAACACACAGCACAGTTCTCATCCATAAAACATAGTCTGCTTTAGAGCAAGAAGCACGCTCTTGCTTTCTAGAATCTCTAATAGATAGGAAACGTGAGTGTGCTCAGAACAAAGAACGGTGGTTCCTACACATACAGAGCATATCTAGTTCAACTCTGCTTCTGAAAGTGATAGAAACCACAGTTCTTCTAACATCCAATGCTTTTCATTTAAGAGCGAGAAACGTGTGAGCTACATGAACGATGTAGTTTTGTTTGAGCTGAAAGGTAACTGAGTTTACCTGAACGGAAGTCTTGCTTGCAGAAAGACACAGAGCCTTAGATTTAACTCCATTTCTGAAGGGAAACACACAGCACAGTTCTCATCCATAAAACACAGTCTGCTTTAGAGCAAGAGGCACGGTCTTGCTTTCTAGAATCTCTAATAGAGTAGGAAACATGAGTGTACTCAGAACAAAAGAACGGTGGTTCCTACACATACAGACCATATCTAGTTCAACTCTGCTTCTGAAACTGAAACGAACCACAGGTCCTCTAATATCCAATGATTTACAGTTAAGAGCGAAAAAGGTGTGAGCTTCGTGAATGATCTAGCTTTGTTTGAGCTGAAAGGTCACTGAGTTTACCTTAAACGAAGTCTTGCTTGTAGGAAGACACAGAGCCTGGGAATTAACTCCATTTCTGAAGGGAAAAACAACGCACAGTTCTCATCCATGAAACACACTCTTCTTTAGAGCACAAAGCACGCTCTTGCTTTCTAGAATCTCTAATAAAGCAGGAAACTTGAGTGTGGTTAGAAGAAAAGAACGGTGTTTCCTACACATACACACCATATCTAGTTCAACTCTGCTTCTGAAACTGATACGAACCACAGGTCGTCTAATATCCAATGATTTACAGTTAAGAGCGAAAAAGGTGTGAGCTTCGTGAACGATCTAGCTTTGTTTGAGCTGAAAGTTGACTGAGTTTACCTTAAACGAAGTCTTGCTTGCAGAAAGACACAGAGCCTTAGATTTAACTCCATTCCTGAAGGGAAACACACAGCACAGTTCTCATCCATGAAACACAGTGTGCTTTAGAGCAAGAAGCACGGTCTTGCTTTCTAGAATCTCTAATAGAGTAGGAAACGTGAGTGTACTCAGAACAAAAGAACGGTGGTTCCTACACATACAGACCATATCTAGTTCAACTCTGCTTCTGAAACTGATACAAACCACAGTTCCTCTAACATCCAATGCTTTACAGTTAAGAGCAAGAAACGTGTGAGCCTAGAACGATGTAGCTCTGTTTGAGCAGAAAGTTGACTGAGTTTACCTTAAACGAAGTCTTGCTTGTAGGCAGACACAGAGCCTGGGATTTAACTCCATTTCTGAAGGGAAGCACACAGCACAGTTCTCAACCATGAAACATAGTCTTCTTTAGAGCAAGAAGCACGCTCTTGCTTTCTAGAATCTCTAATAGAGTAGGAAACGTGAGTGTGCTCAGAACAAAAGAACGGTGGTTCCTACACATACAGACCATATCTAGTTCAACTCTGCTTCTGAAAGTGATAGAAACCACAGTTCTTCTAACATCCAATGCTTTTCATTTAAGAACGAGAAACGTGTGAGCTACGTGAAAGATGTAGTTTTGTTTGAGCTGAAAGGTAACTGAGATTACCTGAACGGAAGTCTTCCTTGCAGAAAGACACAGAGCCTGAGATTTAACTCCATTTCTGAAGGGAAACACACAGTACAGTTCTCATCCATGAAACACAGTCTGCTTTATAGTAAGAAGAACGGTTTTGCTTTCTAGAGTCTCTAATACAGTATTAAACGTGAGTGTGCTCAGAACAAAAGAACGGTGGTTCCTACACATACAGACCATATCTAGTTCAACTCTGCCTCTGAAACTGATACAAACCACAGGTCCTCTAATATCCAATGATTTACACTTAAGAGCGAAAAACGTGTGAGCTTCGTGAATGATCTAGATTTGGTTGAGCAGAATGGAGACTAGTTTACCTGAAAAGATGTCTTGCTTGTAGGCAGACACAGAGCCTGGGATTTAACTACATTTCTGTATGGAAACACACAACACAGTCTCATCCATGAAACACATCTGCTTTAGAGCAAGAAGCACGCTCTATATTCTAGAGTCTCTAATAGAGCAAGAAATTGAGGGTGCTCAAAAAAAAGATCAGTGTTTCCTAAACATACGGACGATTGCTAGTTCAACTCTGTTTCTGAAACTGATACAAACCACAGGTCCTCTAATATCCAATGCTTTACACTTAAGAGCGAGAAACATGTGAGCCTAGAACGATGTAGCATTGTTTGAGCTGAAAGGTGACAGAGTTTACCTTAAACAAAATCTTGCTTGTAGGAAAACAAAGAGCCTGGGATTTAACTCCATTTCTGAAGGGAAACACACAGCACAGTTCTCATCCATGAAACACAGTCTGCTTTAGAGCAAGAAGCACGGTCTTGCTTTCTAGAGTCTCTAATACAGCAGGAAACGTGAGTGTTCTCAGAACAAAAGAACGTTGGTTCCTACACATACAGACCATATCTAGTTCAACTCTGCTTCTGAAAGTGATAGAAACCACAGTTCCTCTAACCTCCAATGCTTTACAGTTAAGAGCAAGAAACGTGTGAGCCTAGAATGATGTAGCATTGTTTGAGCTGAAAGGTGACAGAGTTTACCTTAAACAAAGTCTTGCTTGTAGGAAAACACAGAGCCTGGGATTTAACTCCATTTCTGAAGGGAAACACACAGCACAGTTCTCATCCATGAAACACAGTCTGCTTTAGAGCAAGAAGCACGGTCTTGCTTTCTAGAATCTCTAATACAGCAGGAAACGTGAGTGTTCTCAGAACAAAAGAACGTTGGTTCCTACACATACAGACCATATCTAGTTCAACTCTGCTTCTGAAAGTGATAGAAACCACAGTTCCTCTAACCTCCAATGCTTTTCAGTTAAGAGCAAGAAACGTGTGAGCCTAGAACGATGTAGCTTTGTTTGAGCAGAAAGTTGACTGAGTTTACCTTAAACGAAGTCTTGCTTGTAGGAAGACACAGAGTCTGGGATTTAACTCCATTTCTGAAGGGAAACACACAGCACAGTTCTCATCCATGAAACATAGTCTGCTTTAGAGCAAGAAGCACGCTCTTGCTTTCTAGAATCTCTAATAGAGTAAGAACCGTGAGTGTGCTCAGAACAAAGAACGGTGGTTCCTACACATACAGACCATATCTAGTTCAACTCTGCTTCTGAAAGTGATAGAAACCACAGTTCTTCTAACATCCAATGCTTTTCATTTACGAGCGAGAAACGTCTGAGCTACATGAACGATGTAGTTTTGTTTGAGCTGAAAGGTAACTGAGTTTACCTGAACGGAAGTCTTGCTTGCAGAAAGACACAGAGCCTTAGATTTAACTCCATTTCTGAAGGGAAACACACAACACAGTTCTCATCCATGAAACACAGTCTGCTTTAGAGCAAGAAGCACGGTCTTGCTTTCTAGAATCTCTAATAGTGTAGGAAACGTGAGTGTACTCAGAACAAAAGAACGGTGGTTCCTACACATACAGACCATATCTAGTTCAACTCTGCTTCTGAAACTGATACGAACCACAGGTCCTCTAATATCCAATGATTTACAGTTAAGAGCGAAAAAGGTGTGAGCTTCGTGAACGATCTAGCTTTGTTTGAGCTGAAAGGTGACTGAGTTTACCTTAAACGAAGTCTTGCTTGTAGGAAGACACAGAGCCTGGGAATTAACTCCATTTCTGAAGGGAAAAACAACGCACAGTTCTCATCCATGAAACACACTCTCCTTTAGAGCAAAAAGCATGCTCTTGCTTTCTAGAATCTCTAATAAAGCAGGAAACTTGAGTGTGGTTAGAAGAAAAGAACGGTGTTTCCTACACATACACACCATATCTAGTTCAACTCTGCTTCTGAAACTGATACGAACCGTAGGTCCTCTAATATCCAATGCTTTACAGTTAAGAGCGAGAAATGTGTGAGCTTCGTGAATGATCTAGCTTTGGTAGAGTAGAATGGAGATTAGTTTACCTGAAAAGATGTCTTGCTTGTAGGCAGACACAGAGCCTGGTATTTAACTACATTTCTGTAGGGAAACACACAGCACAGTCTCATCCATGAAACACATCTGTTTTAGAGCAAGAAGAACGGTTTTGCTTTCTAGAGTCTCTAATACAGTAGGAAACGTGAGTGTGCTGAGAGCAAAAGAACGGTGGTTCCTACACATACAGACCATATTTAGTTCAACTCTGCTTCTGAAACTGATACAAATCACAGTTCCTCTAACATCCAATGCTTTACAGTTAAGAGCGAGAAACGTGTGAGCTTCGTGAATGATCTAGCTTTGGTGGAGCAGAATGGAGACTAGTTTACCTGAAAAGATGTCTTGCTGGTAGGCAGACACAGAGCCTGGGATTTAACTACATTTCTGTAGGAAAACACACAGCACAGTCTCATCCATGAAACACATCTGCTTTAGAGCAAGAAGAATGGTTTTGCTTTGTAGAGTCTCTAATACAGTAGGAAACGTGAGTGTGCTCAGAACAAAAGAACGGTGGTTCCTACACATACAGACCATATCTAGTTCAACTCTGCCTCTGAAACTGATACAAACCACAGGTCCTCTAATATCCAATGATTTACAGTTAAGAGCAAGAAACGTGTGAGCCTAGAACGATGTAGCTCTGTTTGAGCAGAAAGTTGACTGAGTTTACCTTAAACGAAGTCTTGCTTGTAGGAAGACACAGAGCCTGGGATTTAACTCCATTTCTGAAGGGAAACACACAGCACAGTTCTCAACCATGAAACATAGTCTTCTTTAGAGCAAGAAGCACACTCTTGCTTTCTAGAATCTCTAATAGAGTAGGAAACGTGAGTGTGCTCGGAACAAAGGAACGGTGGTTCCGACACATACAGACCATATCTAGTTCAACTCTGCTTCTGAAAGTGATAGAAACCAGAGTTCTCCTAACATCCAATGCTTTTCATTTAAGAGCGAGAAACGTGTGAGCTACGTGAAAGATGTAGTTTTGTTTGAGCTGAAAGGTAACTGAGATTACCTGAACGGAAGTCTTCCTTGCAGAAAGACACAGAGCCTGAGATTTAACTCCATTTCTGAAGGGAAACACACAGTGCAGTTCTCATCCATGAAACACAGTCTGCTTTAGAGTAAGAAGAACGGTTTTGCTTTCTAGAGTCTCTAATATAGTAGGAAACGTGAGTGTGCTCAGAACAAAAGAACGGTGGTTCCTACACATACAGACCATATCTAGTTCAACTCTGCCTCTGACACTGATACAAACCACAGGTCCTCTAATATCCAATGATTTACACTTAAGAGCGAAAAACGTGTGAGCTTCGTGAATGATCTAGATTTGGTTGAGCAGAATGGAGACTAGTTTACCTGAAAATATGTCTTGCTTGTAGGCAGACACAGAGCCTGGGATTTAACTACATTTCTGTATGGAAACACACAGCACAGTCTCATCCATGAAACACATCTGCTTTAGAGCAAGAAGCACGCTCTATATTCTAGAGTCTCTAATAGAGCAAGAACTTGAGAGTGCTCAAAAAAAAGATCGGTGTTTCCTAAACATACGGACGATTGCTAGTTCAACTCTGCTTCTGAAACTGATACGAACCACAGGTCCTCTAATATCCAATGATTTACAGTTAAGAGCGAAAAAGGTGTGAGCTTCGTGAACGATCTAGCTTTGTTTGAGCTGAAAGGTGACTGAGTTTACCTTAAACGAAGTCTTGCTTGTAGGAAGACACAGAGCCTGGGAATTAACTCCATTTCTGAAGGGAAAAACAACGCACAGTTCTCATCCATGAAACACACTCTTCTTTAGAGCACAAAGCACGCTCTTGCTTTCTAGAATCTCTAATAAAGCAGGAAACTTGAGTGTGGTTAGAAGAAAAGAACGGTGTTTCCTACACATACACACCATATCTAGTTCAACTCTGCTTCTGAAACTGATACGAACCGTAGGTCCTCTAATATCCAATGCTTTACAGTTAAGAGCGAGAAATGTGTGAGCTTCGTGAATGATCTAGCTTTGGTAGAGTAGAATGGAGACTAGTTTACCTGAAAAGATGTCTTGCTTGTAGGCAGACACAGAGCCTGGGATTTAACTACATTTCTGTAGGGAAACACACAGCACAGTCTCATCCATGAAACACATCTGCTTTAGAGCAAGAAGCATGCTCTAGTTTCTAGAGTCTCTAATAGAGCCAGAAAGAAATTGAGGGTGCTCAAAAAAAAGATCAGTGTTTCCTAAACATACGGACGATTGCTAGTTCAATTCTGTTTCTGAAACTGATACAAACCACAGGTCCTCTAACCTCCAATGCTTTACAGTTAAGAGCAAGAAACGTGTGAGCCTAGAACGATGTAGCTTTGTTTGAGCAGAAAGTTGACTGAGTTTACCTTAAACGAAGTCTTTCTTGTAGGAAGACACAGAGCCTGGGATTTAACTCCATTTCTGAAGGGAAACACACAGCACAGTTCTCATCCATGAAACATAGTCTGCTTTAGAGCAAGAAGCACGCTCTTGCTTTCTAGAATCTCTAATAGAGTAGGAAACGTGGGTGTGCTCAGAACAAAGAACGGTGGTTCCTACACATACAGACCATATCTAGTTCAACTCTGCTTCTGAAAGTGATAGAAACCACAGTTCTTCTAACATCCAATGCTTTTCATTTAAGAGCGAGAAACGTGTGAGCTACATGAACGATGTAGTTTTGTTTGAGCTGAAAGGTAACTGAGTTTACCTGAACGGAAGTCTTGCTTGCAGAAAGACACAGAGCCTTAGATTTAACTCCATTTCTGAAGGGAAACACACAGCACAGTTCTCATCCATGAAACACAGTCTGCTTTAGAGCAAGAAGCACGGTCTTGCTTTCTAGAATCTCTAATAAAGCAGGAAACTTGAGTGTGGTTAGAAGAAAAGAATGGTGTTTCCTACACATACACACCATATCTAGTTCAACTCTGCTTCTGAAACTGATACGAACCGTAGGTCCTCTAATATCCAATGCTTTACAGTTAAGAGCGAGAAATGTGTGAGCTTCATGAATGATCTAAATTTGGTAGAGCAGAATGG
Organism: Onychomys leucogaster; assembly: GCA_949786385.1. NCBI lineage: Eukaryota > Metazoa > Chordata > Mammalia > Rodentia > Cricetidae > Onychomys > Onychomys leucogaster. The sequence continues at coordinate 2,064,304 of CATKUP010000063.1, forward strand.
AGACTAGTTTACCTGAAAAGATGTCTTGCTTGTAGGCAGACACAGAGCCTGGGATTTAACTCCATTTCTGAAGGGAATCACAAAGCAGAGTTCTCATCCATGAAAAAAACTCTGCTTTAGGAGCAAGAAGCACACTCTTGCTTTTTAGAATCACTAATAAAGCAGGTAAAGCGAGTGTGCTCAGAAAAAAGAACGGTGTTTCCTACAAATACGGCCCCTATCTAGTTCACCTCTGCTTCTGAAACTGATACAAACCACAGGTCCTCTAATATCGAGTGCTTTACAGTTAAGAGTGAGATACCAGTGAGCTTTGTGAACGATCTAGCTTTGTTTGAGCTGAAATGTGACTGAGTTTACCTGAAAAAGGTCTTGCTTGTAAGAAGACACAGAGCCTGGGATTTAACTCCATTTCTGAAGGGAAACACACAGCACATTTCTTATCCATGAAACACAGTCTGCTTTAGAGCAAGAAGCATGGTCTTGCTTTCTAGAGTCTCTAATACATTAGGAAACGTGAGTGTGCTCAGAACAAAAGATCGGTGGTTCCTACACATACAGACAATATCTAGTTCAACTCTGCTTCTGAAACTGATACAAACCACAGTTCCTCTAACATCCAATGCTTTACAGTTAAGAGCAAGAAACGTGTGAGCCTAGAACGATGTAGCTTTGTTTGAGCAGAAAGATGACTGAGTATACCTTAAACGAAGTCTTGCTTGTAGGAAGACACAGAGCCTGGGATTTAACTCCATTTCTGAAGGGAATCACAATGCACAGTTTTCATCCATGAAACATAGTCTGCTTTAGAGCAAGAAGCACGGTCTTGCTTTCTAGAGTCTCTAATACAGCAGGAAACGTGAGTGTTCTCAGAACAAAAGAACGGTGGTTCCTACACATACAGACATTTCTAGTTCAACTCTGCTTCTGAAAGTGATAGAAATCACAGTTCTTCTAAAATCCAACGCTTTTCATTTAAGAGCGAGAAACGTGTGAGCTACGTGAACGATGTAGTTTTCTTTGAGCTGAAAGATAACTGCGTTTACCAGAACAGAAGTCTTGCTTGAAGAAAGACACAGAGCCTGAGATTTAACTCCATTTCTGAAGGGAAACACACAGCACCGTTCTCATCCATGAAACACAATCTGCTTTAGAGCAAGAAGCATGGTCTTGATTTCTAGAGTCTCTATTAGAGCCAGAAACTTGAGTGTGCTCAGAAAAAAAGAACGGTGTGTCTGAGACATACAGACCCTTGCTAGTTCAACTCTGCTTCTGAAACTGATACAAACCACAGGTCCTCTAACATCCAATGCTTTACAGTTAAGAGCAAGAAACGTGTGAGCCTAGAACGATGTAGCTTTGTTTGAGCTGAAAGGTGACTGAGTTTACCTTAAGCGAAGTCTTCCTTGTAGGAAGACACAGAGCCTGGGATTTAACTCCATTTTTGAAGGGAAACACAAAGCATAGTTCTCATTCATGAAACACAGTCTGCTTTAGAGTAAGAAGTACGGTTTTGTTTTCTAGAGTCTCTAATACAGTAGGAAACGTGAGTGTGCTCAGAACTAAAGAACGGTGGTTCCTACATATACAGACCATATCTAGTTCAACTCTGCTTCTGAAACTGATACAAATCACAGGTCCTATAATATCCAATGATTTATATTTTAGAGCGAAAAACGTGTGAACTTCGTGAATGATCTAGCTTTGTTTGAGCTAAAAGGGGACTGAGTTTACCTGAAAAGATGTCTTGCATGTAGGTAGACACAGAGACTGGAATTTAACTCCATTTCTGAAGGGAAACACACACCACAGTCTCATCCATTAAACACATCTGCTTTAGAGCAAGAAGCACGCTCAAGATTCTAGAGTCTCTAATAGAGCCAGAAACTTGAGTGTGCTCAGAAATAAAGATCGGTGTTTCCTAAACATGCGGACCATTGCTAGTTCAACTCTGCTTCTGAAACTGATACAAACCACAGGTCCTCTAATATCCAATGGTTTACAGTTAAGAGCGAGAAACATGTGAGCCTAGAACGTGTAGCATTATTTGAGCTGAAAGGTGACAGAGTTTACCTTAAACAAAGTCTTGCTTGTAGAAAAACACAGAGCCTGGGTTTTAACTCCATTTCTGAAGGGAAACACACAGCACAGTTCTCATCCATGAAACACAGTCTGCTTTGGAGCAAGAAGCACGGTCTTGCTTTCTATAATCTCTAATAGAGTAGGAAACGTGAGTGTGCTCAGAACAAAGGAACAGTGGTTCCTACACATACAGACCATATCTAGTTCAACTCTGCTTCTGAAAGTGATAGAAACCACAGTTCTTCTAACATCCAACGCTTTTCATTTAAGAGCGAGAATCGTGTGCGGTATATGAAGGAAGTAGTTTTGTTTGAGCTGAAAAGTAACTGAATTTACCTGAACCGAAGTCTTGCTTGTAGAAAGACACAGAGCCTGAGATTTAACTTCATTTCTGAAGGGAAACACACAGCACAGTTCTCATCCATGAAACACACTCTGCTTTAGAGCAAGAAGCATGGTCTTGATTTCTAGAATCTCTAATAAAGCAGGAAACTTGAGTGTGCTCAGAAAAAAAGAACGGTGTTTCCTACATATACGGACCATATCTAGACCATTGCTCGTTTAACTCTGCTTCTGAAACTGATACAAACCACAGGTCCTCTAATATCCAGTGCTTTACAATTAAGAGTGAGATACGAGTGAGCTTCCTGAACGATCTAGCTTTGTTTGAGCTGAAAGGTGACTGAGTTTACCTTAAACGAAGTCTTCCTTGTAGGAAGACACAGAGCCTGGGATTTAACTCCATTTCTGAAGGGAAACACACAGCATAGTTCTCATTCATGAAACACAGTCTGATTTTGAGTAAGAAGAATGGTTTTGCTTTCTATAGTCTCTAATACAGTAGGAAACGTGAGTGTGCTCAGAACAAAAGAACGGTGGTTCCTACATATACAGACCATATCTAGTTCAACTCTGCTTCTGAAACTGATACAAACCACAGGTCCTATAATTTGCAATGATTTACATTTAAGAGCGAAAAACGTGTGAACTTCGTGAATGATCTAGCTTTGTTTGAGCTAAAAGGGGACTGAGTTTACCTGAAAAGATGTCTTGCATATAGGCAGACACAGAGCCTGGAATTTAACTCCATTTCTGAAGGGAAACACACACCACAGTCTCATCCATTAAACACATCTCCTTTAGAGCAAGAAGCACGCTCAAGATTCTAGAGTCTCTAATAGAGCCAGAAACTTGAGTGTGCTCAGAAAAAATGATCGGTGTTTCCTAAACATACGGACCATTGCTAGTTCAACTCTGCTTCTGAAACTGATACAAACCATAGGTCGTCTAATATCCAATGCTTTACATTTAAGAGCGAGAAACATGTGAGCCTACAACGTGTAGCATTATTTGAGCTGAAAGGTGACAGAGTTTACCTAAAACAAAGTCTTGCTTGTAGAAAAACACAGAGACTGGGTTTTAACTCCATTTCTGAAGGGAAACACACAGCACAGTTCTCATCCATGAAACACAGTCTGCTTTGGAGCAAGAAGCACGGTCTTGCTTTCTATAATCTCTAATAGAGTAGGAAACGTGAGTGTGCTCAGAACAAACGAACAGTGGTTCCTACACATACAGACCATATCTAGTTCAACTCTGCTTCTGAAAGTGATAGGAACCACAGTTCTTCTAACATCCAATGCTTTTCATTTAAGAGCGAGAAACGTGTGAGGTATATGAAGGAAGTAGTTTTGTTTGAGCTGAAAAGTAACTGAATTTACCTGAACCGAAGTCTTGCTTGTAGAAAGACACAGAGCCTGAGATTTAACTCCATTTCTGAAGGGAAACACACAGCACAGTTCTCATCCATGAAACACACTCTGCTTTAGAGCAAGAAGCGTGGTCTTGATTTCTAGAGTCTCTAATAGAGCCAGAAACTTGAGTGTGCTCAGAAAAAAAGAACGGTGTTTCCTAGACAAACAGACCATTGATCGTTTAACTCTGCTTCTGAAACTGATACAAACCACAGGTCCTCTAACATCCAATGCTTTACAGTTAAGAGCCAGAAACGTGTGATCCTAGAACAATGTAGTTTGTTGGTGCTGAAAGGTGACTGAGATTACCTTAAACGAAGTCTTGCTTGTAGGCAGAAAGAGAGCCAGGGATTTAACACCATTTCTGAAGGGAAACACACTGCACAGTTCTCATCAATGAAACACACTCTTCTTTAGAGCACAAAGCACGCTCTTGCTTTCTAGAATCTCTAATAAAGCAGGAAACTTGAGTGTGGTCCGAAAAAGAACGGTGTTTCCTACACATACGGACCATATCTAGGTCTACTCTGCTTCTGAAACTGATACAAACCACAGGTCCTCTAATATCCAGTGCTTTACAATTAAGAGTGAGATACGAGTGAGCTTCGTGAACGATCTAGGTTTGTTTGAGCTGAAATGTGACTGAGTTTACCTGAAAAGATGTCTTGCTTGTGGGAAGACACAGAGCCTGGGATTTAACTCCATTTCTGAAGGGAAACACACAGCACATTTCTCATCCATGAAACACAGTCTGCTTTAGAGCAAGAAGCACGGTCTTGCTTTCTAGAGTCTCTAATACAGCAGGAAACGTGAGTGTTCTCAGAACAAAAGAACGGTGGTTCCTACACATACAGACCATATCTAGTTCAACTCTGCTTCTGAATGTGATAGAAACCACAGTTCCTCTAACATCCAATGCTTTACAGTTAAGAGCAAGAAACGTGTGAGCCTATAACGATGTAGCTTTGTTTGAGCTGAAAGGTGACTGAGTTTACCTTAAATGAAGTCTTGCTTGTAGGAAGACACAGAGCCTGGGATTTAACACCATTTCTGAAGGGAAACACATTGAACAGTTCTCATCAATGAAACACACTCTTCTTTAGAGCACAAAGCACGCTCTTGCTTTCTAGAATCTCTAATAAAGCAGGAAATTTGAGTGTGGTCCGAAAAAAGAACGGTGTTTCCTACACATACAGACCATATCTAGTTCTACTCTGCTTCTGAAACTGATACAAACCACAGGTCCTTAATATCCAGTGCTTTAGAGTTAAGAGTGAGAAACGAGTGAGCTTCATGAACGATCTAGCTTTGTTTGAGCTGAAATGTGACTGAGTTTACCTGAAAAGATGTCTTGCTTGTGGGAAGACACAGAGCCTGGGATTTAACTCCATTTCTGAAGGGAAACACACAGCACATTTCTCATCCATGAAACACAGTCTGCTTTAGAGCAAGAAGCACGGTCTTGCTTTCTAGAGTCTCTAATACAGCAGGAAAAGTGAGTGTTCTCAGAACAAAAGAACGGTGGTTCCTACACATACAGACCATATCTAGTTCAACTCTGCTTCTGAAAGTCATAGAAACCACAGTTCTTCTAACATCCAATGCTTTTCATTTAAGAGCGAGAAACGTGTGAGCTACGTGAACGATGTAGTTTTCTTTGAGCTGAAAGATAACTGCGTTTACCTGAACGGAAGTCTTGCTTGAAGAAAGATACAGAGCCTGAGATTTAACTCCATTTCTGAAGGGAAACACACAGCACAGTTCTCATCCATGAAACACAATCTGCTTTAGAGCAAGAAGCATGGTCTTGATTTCTAGAGTCTCTAATAGAGCCAGAAACTTGAGTGTGCTCAGAAAAAAAGAACGGTGTGTCTGAGACATAAAGACCCTTGCTAGTTCAACTCTGCACCTGAAACTGATACAAACCACAGGTCCTCTAACATCCAATGCTTTACAGTTAAGAGCAAGAAACGTGTGATCCTAGAACGATGTAGCTTTGTTTGAGCTAAAATGTGACTGAGTTTACCTTAAACGAAGTCTTCCTTGTAGGAAGACACAGAGCCTGGGATTTAACTCCATTTCTGAAGGGAAACACACAGCATAGTTCTCATTCATAAAACACAGTCTGCTTTAGAGTAAGAAGAACGGTTTTGCTTTCTAGAGTCTCTAATGCAGTAGGAAACGTGAGTGTGCTCAGAACAAAAGAACGGTGGTTCCTACATATACAGACCATATCTAGTTCAACTCTGCTTCTGAAAGTGATAGAAATCACAGTTCTTCTAACATCCAATAATTTTCATTTAAGAGCGAGAAACGTGTGAGCTACGTGAACGATGTAGTTTTGTTTGAGCTGAAAGGTCACTGCGTTTACCTGAACGGAAGTCTTGCTTGCAGAAAGACACAGTGCCTGAGATTTAACTCCATTTCTGAAGGGAAACACACAGCACAGTTCTCATCCATGTAACACACTCTGCTTTCGAGCAAGAAGCATGGTCTTGATTTCTAGAGTCTCTAATAGAGCCAGAAACTTGAGTGTGCTCAGAAAAAAAGAACGGTGTGTCTGAGACATACAGACCATTGTTAGTTCAACTCTGCTTCTGAAACTGATACAAACCACAGGTCCTCTAACATCCAATGCTTTACAGTTAAGAGCAAGAAACGTGTGATCCTAGAACGATGTAGCTTTTTTTGAGCTGAAAGGTGACTGAGTTTACCTTAAACGAAGTCTTCCTTGTAGGAAGACACAGAGCCTGGGATTTAACTCCATTTCTGAAGGGAAACACACAGCATAGTTCTCATTCATGAAACACAGTCTGATTTAGAGTAAGAAGAACGGTTTTGCTTTCTAGAGTCTCTAATACAGTAGGAAACGTGAGTGTGCTCAGAACAAAAGAACGGTGGTTCCTACATATACAGACCATATCTAGTTCAACTCTGCTTCTGAAACTGATACAAACCACAGGTCCTATAATATGCAATGATTTACATTTAAGAGCGAAAAACGTGTGAACTTCGTGAATGATCTAGCTTTGTTTGAGCTAAAAGGGGACTGAGTTTACCTGAAAAGATGTCTTGCATATAGGCAGACACAGAGCCTGGAATTTAACTCCATTTCTGAAGGGAAACACACACCACAGTCTCATCCATTAAACACATCTCCTTTAGAGCAAGAAGCACGCTCAAGATTCTAGAGTCTCTAATAGAGCCAGAAACTTGAGTGTGCTCAGAAAAAAAGATCGGTGTTTCCTAAACATACGGACCATTGCTAGTTCAACTCTGCTTCTGAAACTGATACAAACCATAGGTCGTCTAATATCCAATGCTTTACATTGAAGAGCGAGAAACATGTGAGCCTACAACGTGTAGCATTATTTGAGCTGAAAGGTGACAGAGTTTACCTAAAACAAAGTCTTGCATGTAGAAAAACACAGAGACTGGGTTTTAACTCCATTTCTGAAGGGAAACACACAGCACAGTTCTCATCCATGAAACACAGTCTGCTTTGGAGCAAGAAGCACGGTCTTGCTTTCTATAATCTCTAATAGAGTAGGAAACTTGAGTGTGCTCAGAACAAACGAACAGTGGTTCCCACACATACAGACCATATCTAGTTCAACTCTGCTTCTGAAAGTGATAGGAACCACAGTTCTTCTAACATCCAATGCTTTTCATTTAAGAGCGAGAAACGTGTGAGGTATATGAAGGAAGTAGTTTTGTTTGAGCTGAAAAGTAACTGAATTTACCTGAACCGAAGTCTTGCTTGTAGAAAGACACAGAGCCTGAGATTTAACTCCATTTCTGAAGGGAAACACACAGCACAGTTCTCATCCATGAAACACACTCTGCTTTAGAGCAAGAAGCATGGTCTTGATTTCTAGAGTCTCTAATAGAGCCAGAAACTTGAGTATGCTCAGAAAAAAAGAACGGTGTTTCCTAGACAAACAGACCATTGCTCGTTTAACTCTGCTTCTGAAACTGATACAAACCACAGGTCCTCTAACATCCAATGCTTTACAGTTAAGAGCAAGAAACGTGTGATCCTAGAACGATGTAGTTTGTTGGTGCTGAAAGGTGACTGAGATTACCTTAAACGAAGTCTTGCTTGTAGGAAGAAACAGAGCCAGGGATTTAACACCATTTCTGAAGGGAAACACACAGCATAGTTCTCATCAATGAAACACACTGTTCTTTAGAGCACAAAGCACGCTCTTGCTTTCTAGAATCTCTAATAAAGCAGGAAACTTGAGTGTGGTCCGAAAAAAGAACGGTGTTTCCTACATATACGGCCATATCCAGTTCTACTCTGCTTCTGAAACTGATACAAACCACAGGTCCTCTAATATCCAGTGCTTTACAATTAAGAGTGAGATACGAGTTAGCTTCGTGAACGATCTAGGTTTGTTTGAGCTGAAATGTGACTGAGTTTACCTGAAAAGATGTGTTGCTTGTGGGAAGACACAGAGCCTGGGATTTAACTCCATTTCTGAAGGGAAACACACAGCACATTTCTCATCCATGAAACACAGTCTGCTTTAGAGCAAGAAGCACGGTCTTGCTTTCTAGAGTCTCTAATACAGCAGGAAACGTGAGTGTTCTCAGAACAAAAGAACGGTGGTTCCTACACATACAGACCATATCTAGTTCAACTCTGTTTCTGAAAGTCATAGAAACCACAGTTCCTGTAACATCCAATGCTATACACTTAAGAGCAAGAAACGTGTGAGCCTAGAACGATGTAGCTTTGTTTGAGCTGAAATGTGACTGAGTTTACCTTAAACGAAGTCTTGCTTGTAGGAAGTCACAGAGCCTGGGATTTAACTCCATTTCTGAAGGGAAACACACAGCATAGTTCTCATCAATGAAACACACTGTGCTTTAGAGCAAGAATAACGGCCTTGCTTTCTAGTGTCCCTAATACAGTAGGAAACGTGAGTGTGCTCAGAACAAAAGAACGGTGGTTCCTACACATACAGACCATATCTAGTTCAACTCTGCTTCTGAAAGTGATAGAAACCACAGTTCTTCTAACATCCAAAGCTTTTCATTTAAGAGCGAGAAATGTATGAGGTATATGAACGAAGTAGTTTTGTTTGAGCTGAAAGGTAACTGAGTTTACCTGAACCGAAGTCTTGCTTGTAGAAAGACACAGAGCCTGAGATTTAACTCCATTTCTGAAGGGAAACACACAGGACAGTTCTCATCCATGAAACACACTCTGCTTTAGAGCCAGAAGCATGGTCTTGATTTCTAGAGTCTCTAATAGAGCCAGAAACTTGAGTGTGCTCAGAAAAAAAGAATGGTGTTTCCTAGACATACAGACCATTGCTAGTTCAACTCTGCTTCTGAAACTGTAACAAACCACAGGTCCTCTAAAATCCAATGCTATACAATTATGAGAAAGAAAGGTGTGATCCTAGAACGATGTAGCTTTGTTTGAGCTGAAAGGTGACTGAGTTTACCTTAAACGAAGTCTTGCTTGTAGGAAGACACTGAGCCTGGGATTTAACTCCATTTCTGAAAGGAATCACAAAGCAGAGTTCTCATCCATGAAACAAACTCTGCTTTAGGAGCAAGAAGCACACTCTTGCTTTTTAGAATCTCTAATAAAGCAGGTAAAGTGAGTGTGGTCAGAAAAAAGAATGGTGTTTCCTACACATAGAGACCCTTTCTAGTTCACCTCTGCTTCTGAAACTGATACAAACTACAGGTCCTCTAATATCGAGTGCTTTACAGTTAAGAGTGAGATACGAGTGAGCTTCGTGAACGATCTAGGTTTGTTTGAGCTGAAATGTGACTGAGTTTACCTGAAAAATGTCTTGCTTGTAAGAAGACACAGAGCCTGGGATTTAACTCCATTTCTGAAGGGAAACACACAGCACATTTCTCATCCATGAAACACAGTCTGCTTTAGAGCAAGAAGCACGGTCTTGCTTTCTAGAGTCTCTAATACAGCAGGAAACGTGAGTGTTCTCAGAACAAAAGAACGGTGGTTCCTACACATACAGACCATATCTAGTTCAACTCTGTTTCTGAAAGTCATAGAAACCACAGTTCCTCTAACATCCAATGCTATACACTTAAGAGCAAGAAACGTGTGAGCCTAGAACGATGTAGCTTTGTTTGAGCTGAAAGGTGACTGAGTTTACCTTAAACGAAGTCTTGCTTGTAGGAAGTCACAGAGCCTGGGATTTAACTCCATTTCTGAAGGGAAACACACAGCATAGTTCTCATCAATGAAACACACTGTGCTTTAGAGCAAGAATAACGGCCTTGCTTTCTAGTGTCCCTAATACAGTAGGAAACGTGAGTGTGCTCAGAACAAAAGAACGGTGGTTCCTACACATACAGACCATATCTAGTTCAACTCTGCTTCTGAAAGTGATAGAAACCACAATTCCTCTAACATCCAATGCTTTACAGTTAACAGCAAGAAACTTGTGAGCCTAGAACGATGTAGCTTTGTTTGAGCTGAAAGGTGACTGAGTTTACCTTAAATGAGGTCTTGCTTGTAGGAAGACACAGAGCCTGGGATTTAACACCATTTCTGAAGGGAAAAACATCGCACAGTTCTCATCAATGAAACACACTCTTCTTTAGAGCACAAAGCACGCTCTTGCTTTCTAGAATCTCTAATAAAGCAGGAAACTTGAGTGTGGTCCGAAAAAAGAACGGTGTTTCCTACACATACGGACCATATCTAGTTCTACTCTGCTTCTGAAACTGATACAAACCACAGGTCCTCTAATATCCAGTGCTTTACAGTTAAGAGTGAGAAACGAGTGAGCTTCATGAACGATCTAGCTTTGTTTGAGCTGAAATGTGACTGAGTTTACCTGAAAAGATGTCTTGCTTGTGGGAAGACACAGAGCCTGGGATTTAACTCCATTTCTGAAGGGAAACACACAGCACATTTCTCATCCATGAAACACAGTCTGCTTTAGAGCAAGAAGCACGGTCTTGCTTTCTAGAGTCTCTAATACAGCAGGAAACGTGAGTGTTCTCAGAACAAAAGAACGGTGGTTCCTACACATACAGACCATATCTAGTTCAACTCTGTTTCTGAAAGTCATAGAAACCACAGTTCCTCTAACATCCAATGCTATACACTTAAGAGCAAGAAACGTGTGAGCCTAGAACGATGTAGCTTTGTTTGTCTGAAAGGTGACTGAGTTAACCTTAAACAAAGTCTTGCTTGTAGGAAGTCACAGAGCCTGGGATTTAACTCCATTTCTGAAGGGAAACACACAGCATAGTTCTCATCAATGAAACACACTGTGCTTTAGAGCAAGAATAACGGCCTTGCTTTCTAGTGTCCCTAATACAGTAGGAAACGTGAGTGTGCTCAGAACAAAAGAACGGTGGTTCCTACACATACAGACCATATCTAGTTCAACTCTGCTTCTGAAAGTGATAGAAACCACAGTTCCTCTAACATCCAATGCTTTACAGTTAAGAGCAAGAAACGTGTGAGCCTAGAACGATGTAGCTTTTTTTGAGCTGAAAGGTGACTGAGTTTACCTTAAATGAAGTCTTCCTTGTAGGAAGACACAGAGCCTGGGATTTAACACCATTTCTGAAGGGAAACACATCGCACAGTTCTCATCAATGAAACACACTCTTCTTTAGAGCACAAAGCACGCTCTTGCTTTATAGAATCTCTAATAAAGCAGGAAACCTGAGTGTGGTCCGAAAAAAGAACGGTGTTTCCTACACATACGGACCATATCTAGTTCTACTCTGCTTCTGAAACTGATACGAACCGTAGGTCCTCTAATATCCAATGCTTTACAGTTAAGAGCGAGAAACGTGTGAGCTTCGTGAATGATCTAGCTTTGGTTGAGCAGAATGGAGACTAGTTTACCTGAAAAGATGTCTTGCTTGTAGGCAGACACTGAGCCTGGGATTTAACTACATTTCTGAAGGGAAACACACAACACAGTTCTCATCCATGAAACACAGTCTGCTTTAGAGCAAGAAGCACGGTCTTGCTTTCTAGAATCTCTAAGAGAGTAGGAAACGTGAGTGTGCTCAGAACAAAAGAACGGTGGTTCCTACACATACAGACCATATCTAGTTCAACTCTGCTTCTGAAAGTGATAGAAACCACAGTTCTTCTAACATCCAAAGCTTTTCATTTAAGAGCGAGAAATGTATGAGGTATATGAACGAAGTAGTTTTGTTTGAGCTGAATGGTAACTGAGTTTACCTGAACCGAAGTCTTGCTTGTAGAAAGACACAGAGCCTGAGATTTAACTCCATTTCTGAAGGGAAACACACAGCACAGTTCTCATCCATGAAACACACTCTGCTTTAGAGCCAGAAGCATGGTCTTGATTTCTAGAGTCTCTAATAGAGCCAGAAACTTGAGTGTGCTCAGAAAAAAAGAATAGTGTTTCCTAGACATACAGACCATTGCTAGTTCAACTCTGCTTCTGAAACTGATACAAACCACAGGTCCTCTAAAATCCAATGCTATACAATTAAGAGAAAGAAAGGTGTGATCCTAGAACGATGTAGCTTTGTTTGAGCTGAAAGGTGACTGAGTTTACCTTAAACGAAGTCTTGCTTGTAGGAAGACACTGAGCCTGGGATTTAACTCCATTTCTGAAAGGAATCACAAAGCAGAGTTCTCATCCATGAAACAAACTCTGCTTTAGGAGCAAGAAGCACACTCTTGCTTTTTAGAATCTCTAATAAAGCAGGTAAAGTGAGTGTGGTCAGAAAAAAGAATGGTGTTTCCTACACATAGAGACCCTTTCTAGTTCACCTCTGCTTCTGAAACTGATACAAACCACAGGTCCTCTAATATCGAGTGCTTTACAGTTAAGAGTGAGATACGAGTGAGCTTCGTGAACGATCTAGGTTTGTTTGAGCTGAAATGTGACTGAGTTTACCTGAAAAATGTCTTGCTTGTAAGAAGACACAGAGCCTGGGATTTAACTCCATTTCTGAAGGGAAACACACAGCACATTTCTCATCCATGAAACACAGTCTGCTTTAGAGCAAGAAGCACGGTCTTGCTTTCTAGAGTCTCTAATACAGCAGGAAACGTGAGTGTTCTCAGAACAAAAGAACGGTGGTTCCTACACATACAGACCATATCTAGTTCAACTCTGTTTCTGAAAGTCATAGAAACCACAGTTCCTGTAACATCCAATGCTATACACTTAAGAGCAAGAAACGTGTGAGCCTAGAACGATGTAGCTTTATTTGAGCTGAAAGGTGACTGAGTTTACCTTAAACGAAGTCTTGCTTGTAGGAAGTCACAGAGCCTGGGATTTAACTCCATTTCTGAAGGGAAACACACAGCATAGTTCTCATCAATGAAACACACTGTGCTTTAGAGCAAGAATAACGGCCTTGCTTTCTAGTGTCCCTAATACAGTAGGAAACGTGAGTGTGCTCAGAACAAAAGAACGGTGGTTCCTACACATACAGACCATATCTAGTTTAACTCTGCTTCTGAAAGTGATAGAAACCACAGTTCTTCTAACATCCAAAGCTTTTCATTTAAGAGCGAGAAATGTATGAGGTATATGAACGAAGTAGTTTTGTTTGAGCTGAAAGGTAACTGAGTTTACCTGAACCGAAGTCTTGCTTGTAGAAAGACACAGAGCCTGAGATTTAACTCCATTTCTGAAGGGAAACACACAGCACAGTTCTCATCCATGAAACACACTCTGCTTTAGAGCCAGAAGCATGGTCTTGATTTCTAGAGTCTCTAATAGAGCCAGAAACTTGAGTGTGCTCAGAAAAAAAGAATGGTGTTTCCTAGACATACAGACCATTGCTAGTTCAACTCTGCTTCTGAAACTGATACAAACCACAGGTCCTCTAAAATCCAATGCTATACAATTAAGAGAAAGAAAGGTGTGATCCTAGAACGATGTAGCTTTGTTTGAGCTGAAAGGTGACTGAGTTTACCTTAAACGAAGTCTTGCTTGTAGGAAGACACTGAGCCTGGGATTTAACTCCATTTATGAAAGGAATCACAAAGCAGAGTTCTCATCCATGAAACGAACTCTGCTTTAGGAGCAAGAAGCACACTCTTGCTTTTTAGAATCTCTAATAAAGCAGGTAAAGTGAGTGTGGTCAGAAAAAAGAATGGTGTTTCCTACACATAGAGACCCTTTCTAGTTCACCTCTGCTTCTGAAACTGATACAAACCACAGGTCCTCTAATATCGAGTGCTTTACAGTTAAGAGTGAGATACGAGTGAGCTTCGTGAACGATCTAGGTTTGTTTGAGCTGAAATGTGACTGAGTTTACCTGAAAAATGTCTTGCTTGTAAGAAGACACTGAGCCTGGGATTTAACTCCATTTCTGAAGGGAAACACACAGCACATTTCTCATCCATGAAACACAGTCAGCTTTAGAGCAAGAAGCACGGTCTTGCTTTCTAGGGTCTCTAATACAGCAGGAAACGTGAGTGTTCTCAGAACAAAAGAACGGTGGTTCCTACACATACAGACCATATCTAGTTCAACTCTGTTTCTGAAAGTCATAGAAACCACAGTTCCTCTAACATCCAATGCTATACACTTAAGAGCAAGAAACGTGTGAGCCTAGAACGATGTAGCTTTGTTTGTCTGAAAGGTGACTGAGTTTACCTTAAACGAAGTCTTGCTTGTAGGAAGTCACAGAGCCTGGGATTTAACTCCATTTCTGAAGGGAAACACACAGCATAGTTCTCATCAATGAAACACACTGTGCTTTAGAGCAAGAATAACGGCCTTGCTTTCTAGTGTCCCTAATACAGTAGGAAACGTGAGTGTGCTCAGAACAAAAGAACGGTGGTTCCTACACATACAGACCATATCTAGTTCAACTCTGCTTCTTAAAGTGATAGAAACCACAATTCCTCTAACATCCAATGCTTTACAGTTAACAGCAAGAAACGTGTGAGCCTAGAACGATGTAGCTTTGTTTGAGCTGAAAGGTGACTGAGTTTACCTTAAATGAGGTCTTGCTTGTAGGAAAACACAGAGCCTGGGATTTAACACCATTTCTGAAGGGAAAAACATCGCACAGTTCTCATCAATGAAACACTATCTTCTTTAGAGCACAAAGCACGCTCTTGCTTTCTAGAATCTCTAATAAAGCAGGAAACTTGAGTGTGGTCCGAAAAAAGAACGGTGTTTCCTACACATACGGACAATATCTAGTTCTACTCTGCTTCTGAAACTGATACAAACCACAGGTCCTCTAATATCCAGTGCTTTACAGTTAAGAGTGAGAAACGAGTGAGCTTCATGAACGATCTAGCTTTGTTTGAGCTGAAATGTGACTGAGTTTACCTGAAAAGATGTCTTGCTTGTGGGAAGACACAGAGCCTGGGATTTAACTCCATTTCTGAAGGGAAACACACAGCACATTTCTCATCCATGAAACACAGTCTGCTTTAGAGCAAGAAGCACGGTCTTGCTTTCTAGAGTCTCTAATACAGCAGGAAACGTGAGTGTTCTCAGAACAAAAGAACGGTGGTTCCTACACATACAGACCATATCTAGTTCAACTCTGTTTCTGAAAGTCATAGAAACCACAGTTCCTCTAACATCCAATGCTATACACTTAAGAGCAAGAAACGTGTGAGCCTAGAACGATGTAGCTTTGTTTGTCTGAAAGGTGACTGAGTTAACCTTAAACAAAGTATTGCTTGTAGGAAGTCACAGAGCCTGGGATTTAACTCCATTTCTGAAGGGAAACACACAGCATAGTTCTCATCAATGAAACACACTGTGCTTTAGAGCAAGAATAACGGCCTTGCTTTCTAGTGTCCCTAATACAGTAGGAAACGTGAGTGTGCTCAGAACAAAAGAACGGTGGTTCCTACACATACAGACCATATCTAGTACAACTCTGCTTCTGAAAGTTATAGAAACCACAGTTCTTCTAACATCCAATGATTTTCATTTAAGAGCGAGAAACATGTGAGGTACATGAAGGAAGTAATTTTGTTTGAGCAGAAAGGTAACTGAGTTTACCTGAACCGAAGTCTTGCTTGTAGAAAGACACAGAGCCTGAGATTTAACTCCATTTCTGAAGGGAAACACACAGCACAGTTCTCATCCATGAAACACACTGTGCTTTAGAGCAAGAAGCACGGTCTTGATTTCTAGAGTCTCTAATAGAGCCAGTAACTTGAGTGTGCTCAGAAAAAAAGAACGGTGTTTCCTTCACATACGGACCATTGCTAGTTCAACTCTGCTTCTGAAACTGATACAAACCACAGGTCTTCTAATATCCAGTGCTTTACAGTTAAAAGTGGGATATGAGTGAGCTTCGTGAACGATCTAGCTTTGTTTGAGCTGAAAGGTGACTGAGTTTACCTTAAACGAAGTCTTGCTTGTAGGAAGACACAGAGCCTGGGATTTAACTCCATTTCTGAAGGGAATCATTAAGCACAGTTCTAATGCATGAAACACACTCTGCTTTAGGAGCAAGAAGCACACTCTTGCTTTATAGAATCTCTATTAAAGCAGGGAAAGTGAGAGTGGTCTGAAAAATGAACGGTGTTTCCTACACATACGCACCCTATCTAGTTCAACTCTGGTTCTGAAACTGATACAAACCACAGGTACTCTAATATACAGTGCTTTACAGTTAACAGTGGGATATGAGTGAGCTTCGTGAACGATCTAGCTTTGTTTGAGCTGAAATGTGACTGAGTTTACCTGAAAAAATGTCTTGCTTGTAAGAAGACACAGAGCCTGGGATTTAACTCCATTTCTGAAGGGAAACACACAGCACATTTCCCATCCATGAAACACAGTCTGCTTTAGAGCAAGAAGCACGGACTTGCTTTCTAGAGTCTCTAATACAGCAGGAAACGTGAGTGTTCTCAGAACAAAAGAACGGTGGTTCCTACACATACAGACCATATCTAGTTCAACTGTGCTTCTGAATGTGATAGAAACCACAGTTCCTCTAATATCCAATGCTTTACAGTTAAGAGCAAGAAACGTGTGAGCCTAGAACGATGTAGCTTTGTTTGAGCAGAAAGTTGACTGAGTTTACCTTAAACGAAGTCTTGCTTGTAGGAAGACACAGAGCCTGGGATTTAACTCCATTTCTGAAGGGAAACACACAGCACAGTCTCTTCCATGAAACACATCTGCTTTAGAGCAAGAAGCACGCTCTAGATTCTAGATTCTCTAATAGAGCCCGAAACTTGAGTATGATCAGAAACAAAGATCGGTGTTTCCTAAACATATGGACCGTTGCTAGTTCAACTCTGCTTCTGAAACTGATACAAACCACAGGTCCTCTAATATCCAATGCTTTACAGTTAAGAGCGAGAAACATGTGAGCCTAGAACGATGTGGCTTTGTTTGAGCTGAAAGGTGACTGAGTTTACCTTAAATGAAGTCTTGTTTCTAGGAAGTCACAGAGCCTGGGATTTAACTCCATTTATGAAGGTAAACACACACCATATTTCTTATCCATGAAACACAGTCTGCTTCACAGCAAGAAGCACGGCCTTGCTTTCTAGAGTCCCTAATACAGTAGGAGACGTGAGTGTGCTCAGAGCAAAAGAACGGTGGTTGCAACACATACAGACAAAATCTAGTTCAACTCTGCTTCTGAAACTGATACAAACAACAGGTCCTCTAATATCCAATGAATTACAATTAAGAGAGAAAAACGTGTGAGCTTCGTGAATGATCTAGCTTTGTTTGAGCTAAAAGGTGACTGAGTTTACCTGAAGAGATGTCTTGCATGTAGGCAAACACAGAGCCTGGGATTTTACTCCATTTGTGAAGGGAAACACACAGCACAGTTCTCATCCATGAAACACACTGTGCTTTAGAGCAAGAAGCACGCTCTTGATTTCTAGAGTCCCTAATAGAGCCAGAAACTTGAGTGTGCTCAGAAAAAAAGATCGGTGTTTCCTAAATATATGGACCATTGCTAGTTCAACTCTGCTTCTGAAACTGATACAAACCACAGGTCCTCTAATATCCAGTGCTTTACAGTTAAGAGTGAGATACGAGTGAGCTTCGTGAATGATCTAGCTTTGTTGGAGCTGAAATGTGACTGAGTTCACCTGAAAAGATGTCTTGCTAGTGGGAAAACACAGAGCCTGGGATTTAACTCCATTTCTGAAGGGAAACACACAGCACATTTCTCATCCATGAAACACAGTCTGCTTTAGAGCAAGAAGCACGGTCTTTCTTTCTAGAGTCTCTAATACAGCAGGAAATGTGTGTGTTCTCAGAAAAAAAGAACGGTGGTTCCTACACATACAGACCCTATCTAGTTCAACTCTGCTTCTGAAAGTAATAGAAACCACAGTTCCTCTAACATCCAATGCTATACACTTAAGAGAAAGAAACATGTGAGCCTAGAAAGATGTAGCTTTGTTTGAGCTGAAAGGTGACTGAGTTTACCTTAATCGAAATCTTGCTTTTAGGAAGACACAGATCCTGGGATTTAACTCCATTTCTGAAGGGAAACAAACCGCACAGTTCTCATCAATGAAACACACTCTTCTTTAGAGCAAAAAGCACGCTCTTGCTTTCTAGAATCTCTAATAAAGCAGGAAACGTGAGTGTGGTTAGAAGAAGAGAACGGTGTTTCCTACACATACACACCATATCTAGTTCAACTCTGCTTCTGAAACTGATATGAACCGTAGGTCCTCTAATATCCAATGCTTTACAGTTAAGAGCGAAAAACGTGTGAGCTTCGTGAATGATCTAGTTTTGGTTGAGCAGAATGGAGACTAGTTTACCTGAAAAGATGTCTTGCTTGTAGGCAGACACAGAGCCTGGGATTTAACTACATTTCTGAAGGGAAACACACAGCACAGTCTCATCCATGAAACACATCTGCTTTAGAGCAAGAAGCACGCTCTAGAATCTAGAGTATCTAATTGAGCCAGAAACTTGAGTGTGCTCAGAAAAAAAGATCGGTGTTTCCTAAACATATGGACCATTGCTAGTTCAACTCTGCTTCTGAAACTGATACAAACCACAGGTCCTCTAATATCCAGTGCTTTACAGTTAAGAGCGAGAAACATGTGAGCCTAGAACGATGTAGCATTGTTTGAGCTGAAAGGTGACAGAGTTTACCTTAAACAAAGTCTTGCTTGTAGGAAAACACAGACCTGGATTTTAACTCCATTTCTGAAGGGAAACACACAGCACAGTTCTCATCCATGAAACACAGTCTGCTTTAGAGCAAGAAGCACGGTCTTGGTTTCTAGAATCTCTAGTAGAGTAGGAAACGTGGGTGTGCTCAGAACAAAAGAGAGGTGGTTCCTACACATACAGACCATATCTAGTTCAACTCTGCTTCTGAAAGTGATAGAAACCACAGTTCTTCTAACATCCAACGCTTTTCATTTAAGAGCGAGAAATGTATGAGGTATATGAACGAAGTAGTTTTGTTTGAGCTGAATGGTAACTGAGTTTACCTGAACCGAAGTCTTGCTTGTAGAAAGACACAGAGCCTGAGATTTAACTCCATTTCTGAAGGGAAACACACAGCACAGTTCTCATCCATGAAACACACTCTGCATTAAAGCAGGAAGCATGGTCTTGATTTCTAGAGTCTCTAATAGAGCCAGAAACTTGAGTGTGCTCAGAAATAAAGAACGGTGTTTCCTAGACATACAATCCATTGGTGGTTCAACTCTGCTTCTGAAACTGATACAAACCACAGGTCCTCTAACATCCAATGCTCTACAGTTAAGAGCGAGAAACGTGTGAGCTTCGTGAATGATCTAGCTTTGGTTGAGCAGAATGGAGACTAGTTTACCTGAAAAGATGTCTTGCTTGTAGGCAGACACAGAGCCTGGGATTTAACTCCATTTCTGAAGGGAAACACACAGCACATTTCTCATCCATGAAACACAGTCTGCTTTAGAGCAAGAACCACGGTCTTGCTTTGAAGAGTCTCTAATACAGCAGGAAACGTGAGTGTTCTCAGAACAAAAGAACGGTTGTTCCTACACATACAGACCATATCTAGTTCAACTCTGCTTCTGAAAGTGATAGAAACAACAGTTCTTCTAACATCCAATGCTTTTCATTTAAGAGCGAGAATCCTGTGAGCTACGTGAACGATGTAGTTTTGTTTGAGCTGAAAGGTAACTGAGTTTACCTGAACGGAAGTCTCGCTTGCAGAAAGACACAGAGCCTGAGATTTAACTCCATTTCTGAAGGGAAACACACAGCACAGTTCTCATCCATGAAACACTCTGTGCTTTATAGCAAGAAGCACGCTCTTGATTTCTAGAGTCTCTAATAGAGCCAGAAAATTGAGTGTGCTCAGAAAAAAAGAACGGTGTTTCCTTCACATACGGACCATTGCTAGTTCAACTCTGCTTCTGAAACTGATACAAACCACAGGTCTTCTAATATCCAGTGATTTCCAGTTAAAGCGAGAAACGAGTGAGCTTCGTGAAATATCTTGCTTTGTTTGAGCTGAAAGGTGACTGAGTTTACCTTAAACGAAGTCTTGCTTGTAGGAAGACACAGAGCCTCTGATTTAACTCCATTTCTGGAGGGAATCACAAAGCACAGTTCTCATCCATGAAACACACTGTGCTTTAGAGCAAGAATCACAGCCTTGCTTTCTAGAGTCTCTAATACAGCAGGAAACGTGAGTGTTCTCAGAACAAAAGAATGGTGGTTCCTACACATACAGACCATATCTAGTTCAACTCTGCTTCTGAAAGTGATAGAAACCACAGTTCTTCTAACATCCAACACTTTTCATTTAAGAGCGAGAAACGTGTGAGGTATATGAACGATGTAGTTTTGTTTGAGCTGAAAGGTAACTGAGTTTACCTGAACCGAAGTCTTGCTTGTAGAAAGACACAGAGCCTGAGATTTAACTCCATTTCTGAAGGGAAACACACAGCACAGTTCTCATCCATGAAACACACTGTGCTTTAGAGCAAGAAGCATGGTCTTGATTTCTAGAGTCTCTAATAGAGCCAGTAACTTGAGTGTGCTCAGAAAAAAAGAACGGTGTTTCCTTCACATACGGACCATTGCTAGTTCAACTCTGCTTCTGAAACTGATACAAACCACAGGTCCTCTAATATCCAATGCTTTACAGTTAAGAGCGAGAAACATGTGAGCCTAGAACGATGTAGCATTGTTTGAGCTGAAAGGTGACAGAGTTTACCTTAACCAAAGTCTTGCTTGTAGGAAAACACAGAGCCTGGGTTTTAACTCCATTTCTGAAGGGAAACACACAGCACAGTTCTCATCCATGAAACACAGTCTGCTTTAGAGCAAGAAGCACAGTCTTGCTTTCTAGAATCTCTAATAGAGTAGGAAACGTGTTTGTGGTTAGAAGATAAGAACGGTGGTTCCTAGACATACAGACCATATCTAGTTCAACTCTGTTTCTGAAAGTGATAGAAACCACAGTTCTTCTAACATCCAACACTTTTCATATAAGAGCGAGAAACGTGTGAGGTATATGAACGAAGTAGTTTTGTTTGAGCTGAAAGGTTACTGAGTTTACCTGAACCGAAGTCTTGCTTGTAGAAAGACACAGAGCCTGAGATTTAACTCCATTTCTGAAGGGAAACACACAGCACAGTTCTCATCCATGAAACACACTGTGCTTTAGAGCAAGAAGCACGGTCTTGATCTAGAGTCTCTAATAGAGCCAGTAACATGAGTGTGCTCAGAAAAAAAGAACGGTGTTTCCTTCACATAAGGACCATTGCTAGTTCAACTCTGCTTCTGAAACTGATACAAACCACAGGTCTTCTAATATCCAGTTCTTTACAGTTAAGTGTGAGATACGAGTGAGCTTCGCGAACCATGTAGTTTTTTTTGAGCTGAAAGGTAACTGAGTTTACCTGAACGGAAGTCTTGCTTGCAGAAAGACACAGAGCCTGAGGTTTAACTCCATTTCTGAAGGGAAACACATAGCACAGTTCTCATCCATGAAACACACTCTGCTTTAGAGCAAGAAGCATTGTCTTGATTTCTAGAGTCTCTAATAGAGCCAGAAACTTGAGTGTGCTCAGAAAAAAAGAACGGTGTTTCCTACACATACGGACCTTTGCTAGTTCAACTCTGCTTCTGAAACTGATACAAACCACAGGTCCTCTAATATCCAATGCTTTAGATTTAAGAGTGAGAAAAGAGTGAGCTTCGTGAACTATCTAGCTTTGTTTGAGCTGAAAGTTGACTGAGTTTACCGGAAAAGATGTCTTGCTTGTAGGCAGACACAGAGCCTAGGATTTAACTCCATTTCTGAAGGGAAACACACAGCACAGTTCTCTTCCATGAAACACACTGTGCTTTATAGCAAGAAGCACGCTCTTGATTTCTAGAGTCTCTAATAGAGCCAGAAAATTGAGTGTGCTCAGAAAAAAAGAACGGTGTTTCCTACACATACGGACCATTGCTAGTTCAACTCTGCTTCTGAAACTGATACAAACCACACGTCTTCTAATATCCAGTGATTTCCAGTTAAAGCGAGAAACGAGTGAGCTTTGTGAAATATCTTGCTTTGTTTGAGCTGAAAGGTGACTCAGTTTACCTTAAACGAAGTCTTGCTTGTAGGAAGACACAGAGCTTCTGATTTAACTCCATTTCTGAAGGGAATCACAAAGCACAGTTCTCATCCATGAAACACACTGTGCTTTAGAGCAAGAATCACAGCCTTGCTTTCTAGAGTCTCTAATACAGCAGGAAACGTGAGTGTTCTCAGAACAAAAGAATGGTGGTTCCTACACATACAGACCATATCTAGTTCAACTCTGCTTCTGAAAGTGATAGAAACCACAGTTCCTCTAACATCCAATGCTTTACAGTTAAGAGCAAGAAACGTGTGAGCCTAGAACGATGTAGCTTTGTTTGAGCTGAAAGGTGACTGAGTTTACCTTAAACGAAGTCTTGCTTGTAGGAAAACACAGAGCCTGGGTTTTAACTCCATTTCTGAAGGGAAACACACAGCACAGTTCTCATCCATGAAACACAGTCTGCTTTAGAGCAAGAAGCAGGGTCTTGCTTTCTAGAGTCTCTAATAGAGAAGGAAACGTGTTTGTGGTTAGAAGATAAGAACGGTGGTTCCTAGACATACAGACCATATCTAGTTCAACTCTGCTTCTGAAAGTGATAGAAACCACAGTACTTCTAACATCCAACACTTTTCATTTAAGAGCGAAAAACGTGTGAGGTATATGAACGAAGTAGTTTTGTTTGAGCTGAAAGGTAACTGAGTTTACCTGAACCGAAGTCTTGCTTGTAGAAAGACACGGAGCCTGAGATTTAACTCCATTTCTGAAGGGAAACACACAGCACAGTTCTCTACCATGAACCACACTGTGCTTTAGAGCAAGAAGCACGGTCTTGATTTCTAGAGTCTCTAATAGAGCCAGTAACTTGAGTGTGCTCAGAAAAAAAGAACGGTGTTTCCTACACATACAGACCATTGCTAGTTCAACTCTGCTTGTGAAACTGAAACAAACCACAGGTCCTCTAATATCCAATGCTTTAGATTTAAGAGCGAGAAAAGAGTGAGCTTCGTGAACTATCTAGCTTTGTTTGAGCTGAAAGTTGACTGAGTTTACCGGAAAAGATGTCTTGCTTGTAGGCAGACACAGAGCCTAGGATTTAACTCCAATTCTGAAGGGAAACACACAGCACAGTTCTCTTCCATGAAACACACTGTGCTTTATAGCAAGAAGCACGCTCTTGATTTCTAGAGTCTCTAATAGAGCCAGAAAATTGAGTGTGCTCAGAAAAAAAGAACGGTGTTTCCTTCACATACGGACCATTGCTAGTTCAACTCTGCTTCTGAAATTGATACAAACCACAGGTCTTCTAATATCCAGTGATTTCCAGTTAAAGCGAGAAACGAGTGAGCTTCGTGAAATATCTTGCTTTGTTTCAGCTGAAAGGTGACTGAGTTTACCTTAAACGAAGTCTTGCTTGTAGGAAGACACAGAGCTTCTGATTTAACTCCATTTCTGAAGGGAATCACAAAGCACAGTTCTCATCCATGAAACACACTGTGCTTTAGAGCAAGAATCACAGCCTTGCTTTCTAGAGTCTCTAATACAGCAGGAAACGTGAGTGTTCTCAGAACAAAAGAATGGTGGTTCCTACACATACAGACCATATCTAGTTCAACTCTGCTTCTGAAAGTGATAGAAACCACAGTTCCTCTAACATCCAATGCTTTACAGTTAAGAGCAAGAAACGTGTGAGCCTAGAACGATGTAGCTTTGTTTGAGCTGAAAGGTGACTGAGTTTACCTTAAACGAAGTCTTGCTTGTAGTAAAACACAGAGCCTGGGTTTTAACTCCATTTCTGAAGGGAAACACACAGCACAGTTCTCATCCATGAAACACAGTCTGCTTTAGAGCAAGAAGCAGGGTCTTGCTTTCTAGAGTCTCTAATAGAGAAGGAAACGTGTTTGTGGTTAGAAGATAAGAACGGTGGTTCCTAGACATACAGACCATATCTAGTTCAACTCTGCTTCTGAAAGTGATAGAAACCACAGTACTTCTAACATCCAACACTTTTCATTTAAGAGCGAAAAACGTGTGAGGTATATGAACGAAGTAGTTTTGTTTGAGCTGAAAGGTAACTGAGTTTACATGAACCGAAGTCTTGCTTGTAGAAAGACACGGAGCCTGAGATTTAACTCCATTTCTGAAGGGAAACACACAGCACAGTTCTCATCCATGAAACACACTGTGCTTTAGAGCCAGAAGCACGCTCTTGATTTCTAGAGTTTCTAATAGAGCCAGTAACTTGAGTGTGCTCAGGAAAAAAGAACGGTGTTTCCTACACATACAGACCATTGCTAGTTCAACTCTGCTTCTGAAACTGATACAAACCACAGGTCCTCTAATATCCAATGCTTTAGATTTAAGAGCGAGAAAAGAGTGAGCTCATGAACTATCTAGCTTTGTTTGAGCTGAAAGTTGACTGAGTTTACCGGAAAAGATGTCTTGCTTGTAGGCAGACACAGAGCCTAGGATTTAACTCCATTTCTGAAGGGAAACACACAGCACAGTTCTCTTCCATGAAACACACTGTGCTTTAGAGCAAGAATCACAGCCTTGCTTTCTAGAGTCTCTAATACAGCAGGAAACGTGAGTGTTCTCAGAACAAAAGAATGGTGGTTCCTACACATACAGACCATATCTAGTTCAACTCTGCTTCTGAAAGTGATAGAAACCACAGTTCTTCTAACAACCAACACTTTTCATTTAAGAGCGAGAAACGTGTGAGGTATATGAACGAAGTAGTTTTGTTTGAGCTGAAAGGTAACTGAGTTTACCTGAACCGAAGTCTTGCTTGTAGAAAGACACAGAGCCTGAGATTTAACTCCATTTCTGAAGGGAAACACACAGCACAGTTCTCATCCATGAAACACACTGTGCTTTAGAGCAAGAAGCACGGTCTTGATTTCTAGAGTCTCTAATAGAGCCAGTAACTTGAGTGTGCTCAGAAAAAAAGAACGGTGTTTCCTTCACATACGGACCATTGCTAGTTCAACTCTGCTTCTGAAACTGATACAAACACAGGTCCTCTAATATCCAATGCTTTACAGTTAAGAGCGAGAAACATGTGAGCCTAGAACAATGTAGCATTGTTTGAGCTGAAAGGTGACAGAGTTTACCTTAACCAAAGTCTTGCTTGTAGGAAAACACAGAGCCTGGGTTTTAACTCCATTTCTGAAGGGAAACACACAGCACAGTTCTCATCCATGAAACACAGTCTGCTTTAGAGCAAGAAGCACAGTCTTGCTTTCTAGAATCTCTAATAGAGTAGGAAACGTGTTTGTGGTTAGAAGATAAGAACGGTGGTTCCTAGACATACAGACCATATCTAGTTCAACTCTGCTTCTGAAAGTGATAGAAACCACAGTTCTTCTAACATCCAACACTTTTCATATAAGAGCGAGAAACGTGTGAGGTATATGAACGAAGTAGTGTTGTTTGAGCTGAAAGGTTACTGAGTTTACCTGAACCGAAGTCTTGCTTGTAGAAAGACACAGAGCCTGAGATTTAACTCCATTTCTGAAGGGAAACACACAGCACAGTTCTCATCCATGAAACACACTCTGCTTTAGAGCAAGAAGCATTGTCTTGATTTCTAGAGTCTCTAATAGAGCCAGAAACTTGAGTGTGCTCAGAAAAAAAGAACGGTGTTTCCTACACATACGGACCTTTGCTAGTTCAACTCTGCTTCTGAAACTGATACAAACCACAGGTCCTCTAATATCCAATGCTTTAGATTTAAGAGTGAGAAAAGAGTGAGCTTCGTGAACTATCTAGCTTTGTTTGAGCTGAAAGTTGACTGAGTTTACCGGAAAAGATGTCTTGCTTGTAGGCAGACACAGAGCCTAGTATTTAACTCCATTTCTGAAGGGAAACACACAGCACAGCTCTCTTCCATGAATCACACTGTGCTTTATAGCAAGAAGCACGCTCTTGATTTCTAGAGTCTCTAATAGAGCCAGAAAAATGAGTGTGCTCAGAAAAAAAGAACGGTGTTTCCTACACATACGGACCATTGCTAGTTCAACTCTGCTTCTGAAACTGATACAAACCACAGGTCTTCTAATATCCAGTGATTTCCAGTTAAAGCGAGAAACGAGTGAGCTTCGTGAAACATCTTGCTTTGTTTGAGCTGAAAGGTGACTGAGTTTACCTTAAACGAAGTCTTGCTTGTAGGAAGACACAGAGCCTCTGATTTAACTCCATTTCTGAAGGGAATCACAAAGCACAGTTCTCATCCATGAAACACACTGTGCTTTAGAGCAAGAATCACAGCCTTGCTTTCTAGAGTCTCTAATACAGCAGGAAACTTGAGTGTTCTCAGAACAAAAGAATGGTGGTTCCTACACATACAGACCATATCTAGTTCAACTCTGCTTCTGAAAGTGATAGAAACCACAGTTCTTCTAACATCCAACACTTTTCATTTAAGAGCGAGAAACGTGTGAGGTATATGAACGAAGTAGTTTTGTTTGAGCTGAAAGGTAACTGAGTTTACCTGAACCGAAGTCTTGCTTGTAGAAAGACACAGAGCCTGAGATTTAACTCCATTTCTGAAGGGAAACACACAGCACAGTTCTCATCCATGAAACACACTGTGCTTTAGAGCCAGAAGCACGCTCTTGATTTCTAGAGTTTCTAATAGAGCCAGTAACTTGAGTGTGCTCAGGAAAAAAGAACGGTGTTTCCTACACATACAGACCATTGCTAGTTCAACTCTGCTTCTGAAACTGATACAAACCACAGGTCCTCTAATATCCAATGCTTTAGATTTAAGAGCGAGAAAAGAGTGAGCTCATGAACTATCTAGCTTTGTTTGAGCTGAAAGTTGACTGAGTTTACCGGAAAAGATGTCTTGCTTGTAGGCAGACACAGAGCCTAGGATTTAACTCCATTTCTGAAGGGAAACACACAGCACAGTTCTCTTCCATGAAACACACTGTGCTTTATAGCAAGAAGCACGCTCTTGATTTCTAGAGTCTCTAATAGAGCCAGAAAATTAAGTGTGCTCAGAAAAAAAGAACGGTGTTTCCTTCACATACGGACCATTGCTAGTTCAACTCTGCTTCTGAAACTGATACAAACCACAGGTCTTCTAATATCCAGTGATTTCCAGTTAAAGCGAGAAACGAGTGAGCTTCGTGAAATATCTTGCTTTGTTTGAGCTGAAAGGTGACTGAGTTTACCTTAAACGAAGTCTTGCTTGTAGGAAGACACAGAGCCTCTGATTTAACTCCATTTCTGAAGGGAATCACAAAGCACAGTTCTCATCCATGAAACACACTGTGCTTTAGAGCAAGAATCACAGCCTTGCTTTCTAGAGTCTCTAATACAGCAGGAAACGTGAGTGTTCTCAGAACAAAAGAATGGTGGTTCCTACACATACAGACCATATCTAGTTCAACTCTGCTTCTGAAAGTGATAGAAACCACAGTTCTTCTAACAACCAACACTTTTCATTTAAGAGCGAGAAACGTGTGAGGTATATGAACGAAGTAGTTTTGTTTGAGCTGAAAGGTAACTGAGTTTACCTGAACCGAAGTCTTGCTTGTAGAAAGACACAGAGCCTGAGATTTAACTCCATTTCTGAAGGGAAACACACAGCACAGTTCTCATCCATGAAACACACTGTGCTTTAGAGCAAGAAGCACGGTCTTGATTTCTAGAGTCTCTAATAGAGCCAGTAACTTGAGTGTGCTCAGAAAAAAAGAACGGTGTTTCCTTCACATACGGACCATTGCTAGTTCAACTCTGCTTCTGAAACTGATACAAACCACAGGTCCTCTAATATCCAATGCTTTACAGTTAAGAGCGAGAAACATGTGAGCCTAGAACAATGTAGCATTGTTTGAGCTGAAAGGTGACAGAGTTTACCTTAACCAAAGTCTTGCTTGTAGGAAAACACAGAGCCTGGGTTTTAACTCCATTTCTGAAGGGAAACACACAGCACAGTTCTCATCCATGAAACACAGTCTGCTTTAGAGCAAGAAGCACAGTCTTGCTTTCTAGAATCTCTAATAGAGTAGGAAACGTGTTTGTGGTTAGAAGATAAGAACGGTGGTTCCTAGACATACAGACCATATCTAGTTCAACTCTGCTTCTGAAAGTGATAGAAACCACAGTTCTTCTAACATCCAACACTTTTCATATAAGAGCGAGAAACGTGTGAGGTATATGAACGAAGTAGTGTTGTTTGAGCTGAAAGGTTACTGAGTTTACCTGAACCGAAGTCTTGCTTGTAGAAAGACACAGAGCCTGAGATTTAACTCCATTTCTGAAGGGAAACACACAGCACAATTCTCATCCATGAAACACACTGTGCTTTAGAGCAAGAAGCACGGTCTTGATTTCTAGAGTATCTAATAGAGCCAGAAACTTGAGTGTGCTCAGAAAAAAAGAACGGTGTTTCCTTCACACACGGACCATTGCTAGTTCAACTCTGCTTCTGAAACTGACACAAACCGCAGGTCTTCTAATATCCAGTTCTTTACAGTTAAGTGTGAGATACGAGTGAGCTTCGCGAACGATGTAGTTTTTTTTGAGCTGAAAGGTAACTGAGTTTACCTGAACGGAAGTCTTGCTTGCAGAAAGACACAGAGCCTGAGATTTAACTCCATTTCTGAAGGGAAACACACAGCACAGTTCTCATCCATGAAACACACTGTGCTTTAGAGCAAGAAGCACGCTCTTGATTTCTAGAGTTTCTAATAGAGCCAGTAACTTGAGTGTGCTCAGAAAAAATGAACGGTGTTTCCTACACATACAGACCATTGCTAGTTCAACTCTGCTTCTGAAACTGATACAAAACACAGGTCCTCTAATATCCAATGCTTTAGATTTAAGAGCGAGAAAAGAGTGAGCTTCGTGAACTATCTAGCTTTGTTTGAGCTGAAAGTTGACTGAGTTTACCGGAAAAGATGTCTTGCTTGTAGGCAGACACAGAGCCTAGGATTTAACTCCATTTCTGAAGGGAAACACACAGCACAGTTCTCTTCCATGAAACACTCTGTGCTTTATAGCAAGAAGCACGCTCTTGATTTCTAGAGTCTCTAATAGAGCCAGAAAATTGAGTGTGCTCAGAAAAAAAGAACGGTGTTTCCTTCACATACGGACCATTGCTAGTTCAACTCTGCTTCTGAAACTGATAAAAACCACAGGTCTTCTAATATCCAGTGATTTCCAGTTAAAGCGAGAAACGAGTGAGCTTCGTGAAATATCTTGCTTTGTTTGAGCTGAAAGGTGACTGAGTTTACCTTAAACGAAGTCTTGCTTGTAGGAAGACACAGAGCCTCTGATTTAACTCCATTTCTGAAGGGAATCACAAAGCACAGTTCTCATCCATGAAACACACTGTGCTTTAGAGCAAGAATCACAGCCTTGCTTTCTAGAGTCTCTAATACAGCAGGAAACGTGAGTGTTCTCAGAACAAAAGAATGGTGGTTCCTACACATACAGACCATATCTAGTTCAACTCTGCTTCTGAAAGTGATAGAAACCACAGTTCTTCTAACATCCAACACTTTTCATTTAAGAGCGAGAAACGTGTGAGGTATATGAACGAAGTAGTTTTGTTTGAGCTGAAAGGTAACTGAGTTTACCTGAACCGAAGTCTTGCTTGTAGAAAGACACAGAGCCTGAGATTTAACTCCATTTCTGAAGGGAAACACACAGCACAGTTCTCATCCATGTAACACACTGTGCTTTAGAGCCAGAAGCACGCTCTTGATTTCTAGAGTCTAATAGAGCCAGTAACTTGAGTGTGCTCAGGAAAAAAGAACGGTGTTTCCTACACATACAGACCATTGCTAGTTCAACTCTGCTTCTGAAACTGATACAAACCACAGGTCCTCTAATATCCAATGCTTTAGATTTAAGAGCGAGAAAAGAGTGAGCTCATGAACTATCTAGCTTTGTTTGAGCTGAAAGTTGACTGAGTTTACCGGAAAAGATGTCTTGCTTGTAGGCAGACACAGAGCCTAGGATTTAACTCCATTTCTGAAGGGAAACACACAGCACAGTTCTCTTCCATGAAACACACTGTGCTTTATAGCAAGAAGCACGCTCTTGATTTCTAGAGTCTCTAATAGAGCCAGAAAATTAAGTGTGCTCAGAAAAAAAGAACGGTGTGTCCTTCACATACGGACCATTGCTAGTTCAACTCTGCTTCTGAAACTGATACAAACCACAGGTCTTCTAATATCCAGTGATTTCCAGTTAAAGCGAGAAACGAGTGAGCTTCGTGAAATATCTTGCTTTGTTTGAGCTGAAAGGTGACTGAGTTTACCTTAAACGAAGTCTTGCTTGTAGGAAGACACAGAGCCTCTGATTTAACTCCATTTCTGAAGGGAATCACAAAGCACAGTTCTCATCCATGAAACACACTGTGCTTTAGAGCAAGAATCACAGCCTTGCTTTCTAGAGTCTCTAATACAGCAGGAAACGTGAGTGTTCTCAGAACAAAAGAATGGTGGTTCCTACACATACAGACCATATCTAGTTCAACTCTGCTTCTGAAAGTGATAGAAACCACAGTTCTTCTAACAACCAACACTTTTCATTTAAGAGCGAGAAACGTGTGAGGTATATGAACGAAGTAGTTTTGTTTGAGCTGAAAGGTAACTGAGTTTACCTGAACCGAAGTCTTGCTTGTAGAAAGACACGGAGCCTGAGATTTAACTCCATTTCTGAAGGGAAACACACAGCACAGTTCTCATCCATGAAACACACTGTGCTTTAGAGCAAGAAGCACGGTCTTGATTTCTAGAGTCTCTAATAGAGCCAGTAACTTGAGTGTGCTCAGAAAAAAAGAACGGTGTTTCCTTCACATACGGACCATTGCTAGTTCAACTCTGCTTCTGAAACTGATACAAACCACAGGTCCTCTAATATCCAATGCTTTACAGTTAAGAGCGAGAAACATGTGAGCCTAGAACAATGTAGCATTGTTTGAGCTGAAAGGTGACAGAGTTTACCTTAACCAAAGTCTTGCTTGTAGGAAAACACAGAGCCTGGGTTTTAACTCCATTTCTGAAGGGAAACACACAGCACAGTTCTCATCCATGAAACACAGTCTGCTTTAGAGCAAGAAGCACAGTCTTGCTTTCTAGAATCTCTAATAGAGTAGGAAACGTGTTTGTGGTTAGAAGATAAGAACGGTGGTTCCTAGACATACAGACCATATCTAGTTCAACTCTGCTTCTGAAAGTGATAGAAACCACAGTTCTTCTAACATCCAACACTTTTCATATAAGAGCGAGAAACGTGTGAGGTATATGAACGAAGTAGTGTTGTTTGAGCTGAAAGGTTACTGAGTTTACCTGAACCGAAGTCTTGCTTGTAGAAAGACACAGAGCCTGAGATTTAACTCCATTTCTGAAGGGAAACACACAGCACAATTCTCATCCATGAAACACACTGTGCTTTAGAGCAAGAAGCACGGTCTTGATTTCTAGAGTATCTAATAGAGCCAGAAACTTGAGTGTGCTCAGAAAAAAAGAACGGTGTTTCCTTCACACACGGACCATTGCTAGTTCAACTCTGCTTCTGAAACTGACACAAACCGCAGGTCTTCTAATATCCAGTTCTTTACAGTTAAGTGTGAGATACGAGTGAGCTTCGCGAACGATGTAGTTTTTTTTGAGCTGAAAGGTAACTGAGTTTACCTGAACGGAAGTCTTGCTTGCAGAAAGACACAGAGCCTGAGATTTAACTCCATTTCTGAAGGGAAACACACAGCACAGTTCTCATCCATGAAACACACTGTGCTTTAGAGCAAGAAGCACGCTCTTGATTTCTAGAGTTTCTAATAGAGCCAGTAACTTGAGTGTGCTCAGAAAAAATGAACGGTGTTTCCTACACATACAGACCATTGCTAGTTCAACTCTGCTTCTGAAACTGATACAAACCACAGGTCCTCTAATATCCAATGCTTTTGATTTAAGAGCGAGAAAAGAGTGAGCTTCGTGAACTATCTAGCTTTGTTTGAGCTGAAAGTTGACTGAGTTTACCGGAAAAGATGTCTTGCTTGTAGGCAGACACAGAGCCTAGGATTTAACTCCATTTCTGAAGGGAAACACACAGCACAGTTCTCTTCCATGAAACACTCTGTGCTTTAAAGCAAGAAGCACGCTCTTGATTTCTAGAGTCTCTAATAGAGCCAGAAAATTGAGTGTGCTCAGAAAAAAAGAACGGTGTTTCCTTCACATACGGACCATTGCTAGTTCAACTCTGCTTCTGAAACTGATAAAAACCACAGGTCTTCTAATATCCAGTGATTTCCAGTTAAAGCGAGAAACGAGTGAGCTTCGTGAAATATCTTGCTTTGTTTGAGCTGAAAGGTGACTGAGTTTACCTTAAACGAAGTCTTGCTTGTAGGAAGACACAGAGCCTCTGATTTAACTCCATTTCTGGAGGGAATCACAAAGCACAGTTCTCATCCATGAAACACACTGTGCTTTAGAGCAAGAATCACAGCCTTGCTTTCTAGAGTCTCTAATACAGCAGGAAACGTGAGTGTTCTCAGAACAAAAGAATGGTGGTTCCTACACATACAGACCATATCTAGTTCAACTCTGCTTCTGAAAGTGATAGAAACCACAGTTCTTCTAACATCCAACACTTTTCATTTAAGAGCGAGAAACGTGTGAGGTATATGAACGAAGTAGTTTTGTTTGAGCTGAAAGGTAACTGAGTTTACCTGAACCGAAGTCTTGCTTGTAGAAAGACACAGAGCCTGAGATTTAACTCCATTTCTGAAGGGAAACACACAGCACAGTTCTCATCCATGAAACACACTGTGCTTTAGAGCAAGAAGCATGGTCTTGATTTCTAGAGTCTCTAATAGAGCCAGTAACTTGAGTGTGCTCAGAAAAAAAGAACGGTGTTTCCTTCACATACGGACCATTGCTAGTTCAACTCTGCTTCTGAAACTGATACAAACCACAGGTCCTCTAATATCCAATGCTTTACAGTTAAGAGCGAGAAACATGTGAGCCTAGAACGATGTAGCATTGTTTGAGCTGAAAGGTGACAGAGTTTACCTTAACCAAAGTCTTGCTTGTAGGAAAACACAGAGCCTGGGTTTTAACTCCATTTCTGAAGGGAAACACACAGCACAGTTCTCATCCATGAAACACAGTCTGCTTTAGAGCAAGAAGCACAGTCTTGCTTTCTAGAATCTCTAATAGAGTAGGAAACGTGTTTGTGGTTAGAAGATAAGAACGGTGGTTCCTAGACATACAGACCATATCTAGTTCAACTCTGCTTCTGAAAGTGATAGAAACCACAGTTCTTCTAACATCCAACACTTTTCATATAAGAGCGAGAAACGTGTGAGGTATATGAACGAAGTAGTTTTGTTTGAGCTGAAAGGTTACTGAGTTTACCTGAACGGAAGTCTTGCTTGCAGAAAGACACAGAGCCTGAGATTTAACTCCATTTCTGAAGGGAAACACACAGCACAGTTCTCATCCATGAAACACACTGTGCTTTAGAGCAAGAAGCACGGTCTTGATCTAGAGTCTCTAATAGAGCCAGTAACATGAGTGTGCTCAGAAAAAAAGAACGGTGGTTCCTTCACATAAGGACCATTGCTAGTTCAACTCTGCTTCTGAAACTGATACAAACCACAGGTCTTCTAATATCCAGTTCTTTACAGTTAAGTGTGAGATACGAGTGAGCTTCGCGAACCATGTAGTTTTTTTTGAGCTGAAAGGTAACTGAGTTTACCTGAACGGAAGTCTTGCTTGCAGAAAGACACAGAGCCTGAGATTTAACTCCATTTCTGAAGGGAAACACATAGCACAGTTCTCATCCATGAAACACAGTCTGCTTTAGAGCAAGAAGCAGGGTCTTGCTTTCTAGAGTCTCTAATAGAGAAGGAAACGTGTTTGTGGTTAGAAGATAAGAACGGTGGTTCCTAGACATACAGACCATATCTAGTTCAACTCTGCTTCTGAAAGTGATAGAAACCACAGTACTTCTAACATCCAACACTTTTCATTTAAGAGCGAAAAACGTGTGAGGTATATGAACGAAGTAGTTTTGTTTGAGCTGAAAGGTAACTGAGTTTACCTGAACCGAAGTCTTGCTTGTAGAAAGACACGGAGCCTGAGATTTAACTCCATTTCTGAAGGGAAACACACAGCACAGTTCTCTACCATGAAACACACTGTGCTTTAGAGCAAGAAGCACGCTCTTGATTTCTAGAGTTTCTAATAGAGCCAGTAACTTGAGTGTGCTCAGAAAAAAAGAACGGTGTTTCCTACACATACAGACCATTGCTAGTTCAACTCTGCTTGTGAAACTGAAACAAACCACAGGTCCTCTAATATCCAATGCTTTAGATTTAAGAGCGAGAAAATAGTGAGCTTCGTGAACTATCTAGCTTTGTTTGAGCTGAAAGTTGACTGAGTTTACCGGAAAAGATGTCTTGCTTGTAGGCAGACACAGAGCCTAGGATTTAACTCCATTTCTGAAGGGAAACACACAGCACAGTTCTCTTCCATGAAACACACTGTGCTTTATAGCAAGAAGCACGCTCTTGATTTCTAGAGTCTCTAATAGAGCCAGAAAATTGAGTGTGCTCAGAAAAAAAGAACGGTGTTTCCTTCACATACGGACCATTGCTAGTTCAACTCTGCTTCTGAAATTGATACAAACCACAGGTCTTCTAATATCCAGTGATTTCCAGTTAAAGCGAGAAACGAGTGAGCTTCGTGAAATATCTTGCTTTGTTTGAGCTGAAAGGTGACTGAGTTTACCTTAAACGAAGTCTTGCTTGTAGGAAGACACAGAGCTTCTGATTTAACTCCATTTCTGAAGGGAATCACAAAGCACAGTTCTCATCCATGAAACACACTGTGCTTTAGAGCAAGAATCACAGCCTTGCTTTATAGAGTCTCTAATACAGCAGGAAACGTGAGTGTTCTCAGAACAAAAGAATGGTGGTTCCTACACATACAGACCATATCTAGTTCAACTCTGCTTCTGAAAGTGATAGAAACCACAGTTCCTCTAACATCCAATGCTTTACAGTTAAGAGCAAGAAACGTGTGAGCCTAGAACGATGTAGCTTTGTTTGAGCTGAAAGGTGACTGAGTTTACCTTAAACGAAGTCTTGCTTGTAGTAAAACACAGAGCCTGGGTTTTAACTCCATTTCTGAAGGGAAACACACAGCACAGTTCTCATCCATGAAACACAGTCTGCTTTAGAGCAAGAAGCAGGGTCTTGCTTTCTAGAGTCTCTAATAGAGAAGGAAACGTGTTTGTGGTTAGAAGATAAGAACGGTGGTTCCTAGACATACAGACCATATCTAGTTCAACTCTGCTTCTGAAAGTGATAGAAACCACAGTACTTCTAACATCCAACACTTTTCATTTAAGAGCGAAAAACGTGTGAGGTATATGAACGAAGTAGTTTTGTTTGAGCTGAAAGGTAACTGAGTTTACATGAACCGAAGTCTTGCTTGTAGAAAGACACGGAGCCTGAGATTTAACTCCATTTCTGAAGGGAAACACACAGCACAGTTCTCATCCATGAAACACACTGTGCTTTAGAGCCAGAAGCACGCTCTTGATTTCTAGAGTTTCTAATAGAGCCAGTAACTTGAGTGTGCTCAGGAAAAAAGAACGGTGTTTCCTACACATACAGACCATTGCTAGTTCAACTCTGCTTCTGAAACTGATACAAACCACAGGTCCTCTAATATCCAATGCTTTAGATTTAAGAGCGAGAAAAGAGTGAGCTCATGAACTATCTAGCTTTGTTTGAGCTGAAAGTTGACTGAGTTTACCGGAAAAGATGTCTTGCTTGTAGGCAGACACAGAGCCTAGGATTTAACTCCATTTCTGAAGGGAAACACACAGCACAGTTCTCTTCCATGAAACACACTGTGCTTTAGAGCAAGAATCACAGCCTTGCTTTCTAGAGTCTCTAATACAGCAGGAAACGTGAGTGTTCTCAGAACAAAAGAATGGTGGTTCCTACACATACAGACCATATCTAGTTCAACTCTGCTTCTGAAAGTGATAGAAACCACAGTTCTTCTAACAACCAACACTTTTCATTTAAGAGCGAGAAACGTGTGAGGTATATGAACGAAGTAGTTTTGTTTGAGCTGAAAGGTAACTGAGTTTACCTGAACCGAAGTCTTGCTTGTAGAAAGACACAGAGCCTGAGATTTAACTCCATTTCTGAAGGGAAACACACAGCACAGTTCTCATCCATGAAACACACTGTGCTTTAGAGCAAGAAGCACGGTCTTGATTTCTAGAGTCTCTAATAGAGCCAGTAACTTGAGTGTGCTCAGAAAAAAAGAACGGTGTTTCCTTCACATACGGACCATTGCTAGTTCAACTCTGCTTCTGAAACTGATACAAACACAGGTCCTCTAATATCCAATGCTTTACAGTTAAGAGCGAGAAACATGTGAGCCTAGAACAATGTAGCATTGTTTGAGCTGAAAGGTGACAGAGTTTACCTTAACCAAAGTCTTGCTTGTAGGAAAACACAGAGCCTGGGTTTTAACTCCATTTCTGAAGGGAAACACACAGCACAGTTCTCATCCATGAAACACAGTCTGCTTTAGAGCAAGAAGCACAGTCTTGCTTTCTAGAATCTCTAATAGAGTAGGAAACGTGTTTGTGGTTAGAAGATAAGAACGGTGGTTCCTAGACATACAGACCATATCTAGTTCAACTCTGCTTCTGAAAGTGATAGAAACCACAGTTCTTCTAACATCCAACACTTTTCATATAAGAGCGAGAAACGTGTGAGGTATATGAACGAAGTAGTGTTGTTTGAGCTGAAAGGTTACTGAGTTTACCTGAACCGAAGTCTTGCTTGTAGAAAGACACAGAGCCTGAGATTTAACTCCATTTCTGAAGGGAAACACACAGCACAGTTCTCATCCATGAAACACACTCTGCTTTAGAGCAAGAAGCATTGTCTTGATTTCTAGAGTCTCTAATAGAGCCAGAAACTTGAGTGTGCTCAGAAAAAAAGAACGGTGTTTCCTACACATACGGACCTTTGCTAGTTCAACTCTGCTTCTGAAACTGATACAAACCACAGGTCCTCTAATATCCAATGCTTTAGATTTAAGAGTGAGAAAAGAGTGAGCTTCGTGAACTATCTAGCTTTGTTTGAGCTGAAAGTTGACTGAGTTTACCGGAAAAGATGTCTTGCTTGTAGGCAGACACAGAGCCTAGTATTTAACTCCATTTCTGAAGGGAAACACACAGCACAGCTCTCTTCCATGAATCACACTGTGCTTTATAGCAAGAAGCACGCTCTTGATTTCTAGAGTCTCTAATAGAGCCAGAAAAATGAGTGTGCTCAGAAAAAAAGAACGGTGTTTCCTACACATACGGACCATTGCTAGTTCAACTCTGCTTCTGAAACTGATACAAACCACAGGTCTTCTAATATCCAGTGATTTCCAGTTAAAGCGAGAAACGAGTGAGCTTCGTGAAACATCTTGCTTTGTTTGAGCTGAAAGGTGACTGAGTTTACCTTAAACCAAGTCTTGCTTGTAGGAAGACACAGAGCCTCTGATTTAACTCCATTTCTGAAGGGAATCACAAAGCACAGTTCTCATCCATGAAACACACTGTGCTTTAGAGCAAGAATCACAGCCTTGCTTTCTAGAGTCTCTAATACAGCAGGAAACGTGAGTGTTCTCAGAACAAAAGAATGGTGGTTCCTACACATACAGACCATATCTAGTTCAAATCTGCTTCTGAAAGTGATAGAAACCACAGTTCTTCTAACATCCAACACTTTTCATTTAAGAGCGAGAAACGTGTGAGGTATATGAACGAAGTAGTTTTGTTTGAGCTGAAAGGTAACTGAGTTTACCTGAACCGAAGTCTTGCTTGTAGAAAGACACAGAGCCTGAGATTTAACTCCATTTCTGAAGGGAAACACACAGCACAGTTCTCATCCATGAAACACACTGTGCTTTAGAGCCAGAAGCACGCTCTTGATTTCTAGAGTTTCTAATAGAGCCAGTAACTTGAGTGTGCTCAGGAAAAAAGAACGGTGTTTCCTACACATACAGACCATTGCTAGTTCAACTCTGCTTCTGAAACTGATACAAACCACAGGTCCTCTAATATCCAATGCTTTAGATTTAAGAGCGAGAAAAGAGTGAGCTCATGAACTATCTAGCTTTGTTTGAGCTGAAAGTTGACTGAGTTTACCGGAAAAGATGTCTTGCTTGTAGGCAAACACAGAGCCTAGGATTTAACTCCATTTCTGAAGGGAAACACACAGCACAGTTCTCTTCCATGAAACACACTGTGCTTTATAGCAAGAAGCACGCTCTTGATTTCTAGAGTCTCTAATAGAGCCAGAAAATTAAGTGTGCTCAGAAAAAAAGAACGGTGTTTCCTTCACATACGGACCATTGCTAGTTCAACTCTGCTTCTGAAACTGATACAAACCACAGGTCTTCTAATATCCAGTGATTTCCAGTTAAAGCGAGAAACGAGTGAGCTTCGTGAAATATCTTGCTTTGTTTGAGCTGAAAGGTGACTGAGTTTACCTTAAACGAAGTCTTGCTTGTAGGAAGACACAGAGCCTCTGATTTAACTCCATTTCTGAAGGGAATCACAAAGCACAGTTCTCATCCATGAAACACACTGTGCTTTAGAGCAAGAATCACAGCCTTGCTTTCTAGAGTCTCTAATACAGCAGGAAACGTGAGTGTTCTCAGAACAAAAGAATGGTGGTTCCTACACATACAGACCATATCTAGTTCAACTCTGCTTCTGAAAGTGATAGAAACCACAGTTCTTCTAACAACCAACACTTTTCATTTAAGAGCGAGAAACGTGTGAGGTATATGAACGAAGTAGTTTTGTTTGAGCTGAAAGGTAACTGAGTTTACCTGAACCGAAGTCTTGCTTGTAGAAAGACACAGAGCCTGAGATTTAACTCCATTTCTGAAGGGAAACACACAGCACAGTTCTCATCCATGAAACACACTGTGCTTTAGAGCAAGAAGCACGGTCTTGATTTCTAGAGTCTCTAATAGAGCCAGTAACTTGAGTGTGCTCAGAAAAAAAGAACGGTGTTTCCTTCACATACGGACCATTGCTAGTTCAACTCTGCTTCTGAAACTGATACAAACCACAGGTCCTCTAATATCCAATGCTTTACAGTTAAGAGCGAGAAACATGTGAGCCTAGAACAATGTAGCATTGTTTGAGCTGAAAGGTGACAGAGTTTACCTTAACCAAAGTCTTGCTTGTAGGAAAACACAGAGCCTGGGTTTTAACTCCATTTCTGAAGGGAAACACACAGCACAGTTCTCATCCATGAAACACAGTCTGCTTTAGAGCAAGAAGCACGGTCTTGCTTTCTAGAGTCTCTAATACAGCAGGAAACGTGAGTGTTCTCAGAACAAAAGAACGGTGGTTCCTACACATACAGACCATATCTAGTTCAACTGTGCTTCTGAATGTGATAGAAACCACAGTTCCTCTAACATCCAATGCTTTACAGTTAAGAGCAAGAAACGTGTGAGCCTAGAACGAAGTAGCTTTGTTTCAGCAGAAAGTTGACTGAGTTTACCTTAAACGAAGTCTTGCTTGTAGGAAGACACAGAGTCTGGGATTTAACTCCATTTCTGAAGGGAAACACACAGCACAGTTCTCATCCATGAAACACACTGTGCTTTAGAGCAAGAAGCACGCTCTTGACTTCTAGAGTCTCTAATAGAGCCAGAAATTTGAGTGTGCTCAGAACAAAAGCACGGTGGTTCCTACACACACAGACCATATCTGGTTCAACTCTGCTTCTGAAAGTGATAGAAACCACAGTTCTTCTAACATCCAACGCTTTTCACTTATGAGCGAGAAACGTATAAGGTATATGAACGAAGTAGTTTTGTTTGAGCTGAAAGGTAACTGAGTTTACCTGAACCGAAGTCTTGCTTGTAGAAAGACACAGAGCCTGAGATTTAACTCCATTTCTGAAGGGAAACACACAGCACAGTTCTCATCCATGAATCACACTCTGCATTAGAGCAGGAAGCATGGTCTTGATTTCTAGAGTCTCTAATAGAGCCAGAATCTTGAGTGTGCTCAGAAAAAAAGAACGGTGTTTCCTAGACAAACAGACCATTGCTAGTTCAACTCTGCTTCTGAAACTGATACAAACCACAGGTCCTCTAACATCCAATGCTTTACAGTAAAGAGCGAGAAACGTGTGAGCTTCGTGAATGATCGAGCTTTGGTCGAGCAGAATGGAGACTAGTTTACCTGAAAAGATGTCTTGCTTGTAGGCAGACACAGAGCCTGGGATTTAACCACATTTCTGAAGTTAAACACACAGCACAGTCTCATCCATGAAACACATCTGCTTTACAGCAAGAAGCACGCTCTAGATTCTAGAGTCTCTAATAGAGCCGGAAACATGAGTGTGCTCAGAAAAAATGATCGGTGTTTCCTAGACATACAGACCATTGCTAGTTCAACTCTGCTTCTGAAACTGATGCAAACCGCAGGTTCTAATATCCAGTGATTTACAGTTAAAGCGAGAAACGAGTGAGCTTCGTGAACGATCTAGCTTTGTTTGAGCTGAAAGGTGACTGAGTTTACCTTAAACGAAGTCTTGCTTGTAGGAAGACACAGAGCCTGTGATTTAACACCATTTCTGAAGGGATTCACAAAGCACAGTTCTCATCCATGAAACACACTGTGCTTTAGAGCAAGAATCACGTTCTTGCTTTCTAGATTCTCTAATACAGCAGGAAACGTGAGTGTTCTCAGAACAAAAGAATGTTGGTTCTTACACATACAGCCCATATCTAGTTCAACTCTGCTTGTAAAAGTGATAGAAACCACAGTTCCTCTAACATCCAATTCTTTACAGTTAAGAGCAAGAAACGTGTGAGCCTAGAACGATGTAGCTTTGTTTGAGCTGAAAGGTGACTGAGTTTACCTTAAACGAAGTCTTGCTTGTAGGAAGACACAGAGCCTGGGATTTAACACCATATCTGAAGGGAAAAACACAGCACAGATCTCAACCATGAAACACACTCTTCTTTAGAGCACAAAGCACGGTCTTGCTTTCTAGAATCTCTAATAAAGCAGGAAACGTGAGTGTGGTCTGAAAAAAGAACGGTGTTTCCTACACATACGGACCATATCTAGTTCTACTCTGCTTCTGAAACTGATACGAACCGTAGGTCCTCTAATATCCAATGCTTTACAGTTAAGAGCGAGAAACGTGTTAGCTTCGTGAATGATCTAGCTTTGGTTGAGCAGAATGGAGACTAGTTTACCTGAAAAGATGTCTTGCTTGTAGGCAGACACAGAGCCTGGGATTTAACTACATTTCTGAAGGGAAACACACAGCACAGTCTCATCCATGAAACACATCTGCTTTAGAGCAAGAAGCACGCTCTAGATTCTAGAGTCTTTAATAGTGCCAGAAACTTGAGTGTGCTCAGAAAAAAAGAACGGTGTTTCCTAGACATACAGACCATTGCTAGTTCAAATCTGCTTCGGAAACTGATACAAACCACAGGTCCTCTAACATCCAATGCTTTACACTTAAGAGCAAGAAACGTGTGATCCTAGAATGATGTAGCTTTGTTTGAGCTGAAAGGTGACTGAGTTTCCCTTAAACGAAGTCTTGCTTGTAGGAAAACACAAAGCCTGGGTTTCAACTCCATTTCTGAAGGGAAACACACAGCACAGTTCTCGTCCATGATACACAGTCTGCTTTAGAGCAAGAGGCACGGTCTTGCTTTCTAGAGTCTCTAATACAGTAGGAAACGTGAGTGTGCTAGGAACAAAAGAACGGTGGTTCCTACACATACAGACCATATCTACTTCAACTCTGCTTGTGAAACTGATACAAACCACAGGTCCTCTAATATCCAATGATTTACAGTTAAGAGCGAAAAACGTGTGAGCTTTTTGAATGATCTAGCTTTGTTTGAGCTGAAAGGTGACTGAGTTTACCTTAAACGAAGTCTTGCTTGTAGGAAGACACAGAGCCTGGGATTTAACTCCATTTCTGAAGGGAAACACACAGCACAGTTCTCATCCATGAAACACACTGTGCTTTAGAGCAAGAATCATGGTCTTGCTTTCTAGATTCTCTAATACAGCAGGAAACGTGAGTGTTCTCAGAACAAAAGAACGGTGGTTCCTACACATACAGCCCATATC
Source organism: Onychomys leucogaster (assembly GCA_949786385.1). NCBI lineage: Eukaryota > Metazoa > Chordata > Mammalia > Rodentia > Cricetidae > Onychomys > Onychomys leucogaster. Next base: position 2,106,817 of record CATKUP010000063.1, read on the forward strand.
TAGTTCAACTCTGCTTGTGAAAGTGATAGAAACCCCAGTTCCTCTAACATCCAATGCTTTACAGTTAAGAGCAAGAAACGTGTGAGCCTAGAATGATGTAGCTTTGTTTGAGCTGAAAGGTGACTGAGTTTACCTTAAACGAAGTCTTGCTTGTAGGAAGACACAGAGCCTGGGATTTAACACCATTTCTGAAGGGAAAAACACAGCACAGTTCTCAACCATGAAACACACTATTCTTTAGAGCAGAAAGCACGCTCTTGCTTTCTAGAATCTCTAATAAAGCAGGAAACGTGAGTGTGGTCTGAAAAAAGAACGGTGTTTCCTACACATACGGACCATATCTAGTTCTACTCTGCTTCTGAAACTGATATGAACCATAGGTCCTCTAATATCCAATAATTTACAGTTAAGATCGAGAAACGTGTTAGCTTCGTGAATGATCTAGCTTTGGTTGAGCAGAATGGAGACTAGTTTACCTGAAAAGATGTCTTGCTTGCAGGCAGACACAGAGCCTGGGATTTAACTACATTTCTGAAGGGAAACACACAGCACAGTCTCATCCATGAAACACATCTGCTTTAGAGCAAGAAGCACGCTCTAGATTCTAGAGTCTCTAATAGAGCCAGAAACTTGAGTGTGCTCAGAAAAAAGAACGGTGTTTCCTAGACATAGAGACCATTGCTATTTCAACTGTGCTTCTGAAACTGATACAAACCACAGGTCCTCTAACATCCAATGCTTTACAGTTAAGAGCAAGAAAAGTGTGAGCCTAGAACGATGTAGCTTTGTTTGAGCTAAAAGGTGACTGAGTTTACCTTAAACAAAGTCTTGCTTGTAGGAAGACACAGAGCCTGGGATTTAACTCCATTTCTGACGGGAAACACACAGCATAGTTCTCTTCCATGAAACACAGTCTGCTTTAGAGCAAGAAGCACTGTCTTGCTTTCTAGAGTCTCTAATACAACAGGAAACGTGAGGGTTCTCAGAACAAAAGAACGGTGGTTCCTACACATACAGACCATATCTAGATCAACTCTGCTTCTGAAAGTGATAGAAACCACAGTTCCTCTAACATCCAATGCTTTACAGTTAAGAGCAAGAAACGTGTGAGCCTAGAACGATGTAGCTTTGTTTGAGCTGAAAGGTGACTGAGTTTAACGTAAACTAAGTCTTGCTTGTAGGAAGACACAGAGCCTGGGATTTAACTCCATTTCTGAAGGGAAACAGACAGCACAGATCTCATCCATGAAACATAGTCTGCTTTAGAGCAAGAAGCACGGTCTTGCTTTCTAGAATCTCTAATACAGTAGGAAAGATGAGTGTGCACAGAAAAAAAAGCACGGTGGTTCCTAAACATACAGACCATATCTAGTTCAACTCTGCTTCTGAAAGTGACAGAAACCACAGTTCTTCTAACATCCCATGCTTTTCATTTAAGAGCGAGAAACGTGGGAGCTACGTGAACAATGTAGTTTTGTTTGAGCTGAAAGGTAACTGAGTTTACCTGAACCGAAGTCTTGCTTGTAGAAAGATACAGAGCTTGAGATTTAACTCCATTTCTGAAGGGAAACACACAGCACAGTTCTCATCCATGAAACACACTCTGCTTTAGAGCAAGAAGCATGGTCTTGATTTCTAGAGTCTCTAATAGAGCCAGAAACTTGAGTGTGCTCAGAAAAAAAGAACGGTGTTCCCAGGCATACAGATCATTGCTAGTTCAACTCTGCTTCTGAAACTGATACAAACCACAGGTCCTCTAACATCCAATGCTTTACAGTTAAGAGCAAGAAACGTGTGATCCTAGAACGATGTAGATTTGTTTGAGCTGAAAGGTGACTGAGTTTACCTTAAACGAAGTCTTGCTTGTAGGAAGACACAGAGCCTCTTATTTAACTCCATTTCTGAAGTGAATCACAAAGAACAGTTCTCATGCATGAAACAGACTCTGCTTTAGGAGCAAGAAGCACACACTTGCTTTTTAGAATATCTAATAAAGCAGGTAAAGTGAGTGTGGTCAGAAAAAAAAACGGTGTTTCCTACACATACAGACCATATCTAGTGCAACTCTGCTTCTGAAACTGATACAAACCACAGGTCCTGTAATATCCAGTGCTTTACAGTTAAGTGCAAGAAAAGTGTGAGCCTAGAACGATGTAGCTTTGTTTGAGCTGAAATGTGAGTGAGTTAACCTGAACCGAAGTCTTGCTTGTAGGAAGACACAGAGCTTGGGAATTAACTCCATTTCTGAAGGGAAACAGACAGCACAGTTCTCATCCATGAAACATAGTCTGCTTTAGAGCAAGAAGCACGCTCTTGCTTTCTAGAATCTCTAATAGAGTAGGAAACGTGAGTGTGCTCAGAAGAAAAGAACAGTGGTTTAAACACATACAGACCATATCAAGTTCAACTCTGCTTCTGAAATTGATAGAAACCACAGTTCTTCTAACATCCAATACTTTTCATTTAAGAGCAAGAAACATGTGAGCTACGTGAACGATGTAGTTTTGTTTGAGCTGAAATGTAACTGAGTTTCCCTGAAACGAAACCTTGCTTGTAGAAAGACACAGAGCCTGAGATTTAACTCCATTTCTGAATGGAAACACACTGCACAGTTCTCAGCCATGAAACACACTCTGCTTTAGAGCAAGAAGCACGCTCTTGATTTCTAGAGTCTCTAGTAGAGCAAGAAACTTGATTGTGCTCAGAAAAATGAACGGTGTTTCCTACACATAAGGACCATTGCTAATTCAACTCTGCTTGTGAAACTGATATGAACCACAGGTCCTCTAATATCCAATGCTTTAGAGTTAAGAGCTAGAAATGAGTGAGCTTTGTGAACGATCTAGATTTGTTTGAGCTGAAATGTGACTGAGTTTACCTGAAAAGGTGTCTTGCTTGTAGAAAGACACATAGCCTGGCATGTAACTCCATTTCTGAAGGGAAACACACAGCATAGTTCTCATCCATGAAACACAGTCTGCTTTAGAGCAAGAAGCACGGTCTTGCTTTCTAGAGTCTCTAATACAGCAGGAAACGTGAGTGTTCTCAGAACAAAAGAACGGTGGTTCCTTCACATAGAGACCATATCTAGTTCAACTCTGCTTCTGGAAGTGATAGAAACCACAGTTCCTCTAACATCCAATGCTTTTCATTTAAGAGCGAGAAACGTGTGAGCTACGTGAACGATGTAGTTTTGTTGGAGGTGAAAGGTAACTGAGTTTACCTGAACCGAAGTCTTGCTTGTAGGAAGACACAGAGCTTGGGAATTAACTCCATTTATGAAGGGAAACAGACAGCACAGTTCTCATCCATGAAACATAGTCTGCTTTAGAGCAAGAAGCACGCTCTTGCTTTCTAGAATCTCTAATAGAGTAGGAAACGTGAGTGTGCTCAGAAGAAAAGAACAGTGGTTTAAACACATACAGACCATATCAAGTTCAACTCTGCTTCTGAAATTGATAGAAACCACAGTTCTTCTAACATCCAATACTTTTCATTTAAGAGCAAGAAACATGTGAGCTACGTGAATGATGTAGTTTTGTTGGAGCTGAAATGTAACTGAGTTTCCCTGAACCGAAACCTTGCTTGTAGAAAGACACAGAGCCTGAGATTTAACTCCATTTCTGAAGGGAAACACACTGCACAGTTCTCAGACATGAAACACACTCTTCTTTAGAGCAAGAAGCACGCTCTTGATTTCTAGAGTCTCTAATAGAGCAAGAAACTTGATTGTGCTCAGAAAAATGAACGGTGTTTCCTACACATACGGACCATTGCTAGTTGAACTCTGCTTCAGAAACTGATACAAACCACAGGTCCTCTAATATCCAATGCTTTAGAGTTCAGAGCGAGATACGAGTGAGCTTCGTGAACGATCTAGCCTTGTTTGAGCTGAAATGTGACTGAGTTTACCTGAAAAGATGTCTTGCTTGTAGAAAGACACAGAGCCTGGGATTTAACTCCATTTCTGCAGGGAAAAACACAGCATAGTTCTCATCCATGAAACACAGTCTGCTTTAGAGCAAGAAGCACGGTCTTGTTTCTAGAGTCTCTAATACAGCAGGAAACGTGAGTGTGCTCAGAACAAAAGAACGGTGGTTCCTACACATACAGACTATATCTAGTTCAACTCTGCTTCTGAAACTTATACGAACCACAGGTCCTCTAATATCCAATGATTTCCAGTTAAGAGCGAAAAATGCGTGAGCTTCGTGAATACTCTAGCGTTGTTTGAGCTAAAAGGTGACTGAGTTTACCTGAAAAGATGTCTTGCTTGTAGGCAGACACAGAGCCTGGGATTTAACTCCATTTGAGAAGGGAAACCCACAGCACAGTTCTCATCCATGAAACACTCTGCTTTATAGCAAGAAGCACGCTATTGATTTCTAGAGTCTCTAATAGAGCCAGAAAATTGAGTGTGCTCAGAAAAATGAATGGTGTTTCCTACACATAAGGACCATTGCTAATTCAACTCTGCTTGTGAAACTGATATGAACCACAGGTCCTCTAATATCCAATGCTTTAGAGTTAAGAGCGAGAAATGAGTGAGCTTTGTGAACGATCTAGATTTGTTTGAGCTGAAATGTGACTGAGTTTACCGGAAAAGGTGTCTTGCTTGTAGAAAGACACATAGCCTGGGATTTAACTCCATTTCTGCAGGGAAACACACAAAATAGTTCTCATCCATGAAACACAGTCTGCTTTAGAGCAAGAAGCACGGCCTTGTTTCTAGAGTCTCTAATACAGTAGGAAACGTGAGTGTGCTCAGAACAAAAGAACAGTGGTTCCTACACATACAGACCATATCTAGTTCAACTCTGCTTCTGAAACTGATACAAACCACAGGTCCTCTAACATCCAATGCTTTACAGTTAAGAGCAAGAAATGTGTGATCCTACAACGATGTAGCTTTGTTTGAGCGGAAAGTTGACTGAGTTTAACTGAAAAGAAGTCTTGCTTGTAGGAAGACACAGAGCCTGGAATTTAACTCCATTTCTGAAGAGAAACACACAGCACAGTTCTCATCCATGAAACACAGTCTGCTTTAGAGCAAGAAGCACGCTGTTGCTTTCTAGATTCTCTAATAAAGCGGAAACGTGTTTGTGGTTTGAAGAAAAGAACGGTGTTTCCTACACATACAGACCCTATCTAGTTCAACTCTGCTTCTGAAACTGATACAAACAACAGTTCTTCTAACATCCAATGCTTTTCATTTAAGAGCAAGCAACGTGTGAGCTTCGTGAATGATCTAGCTTTGTTTGAGCAGAATGGTGACTGAGTTTACCTGAAAAGATGTCTTGCTTGTAGGCAGACACAGAGCCTGGCATTTAACTACATTTCTGAAGGGAAACACAGAGCACAGTTCTCATCCATGAAACACAGCTGCTTTAGAGCAAGAAGCACGCTCTGGATTCTAGAGTCTCTAATAGAGGCAGAAACTTGAGTGTGCTCAGAAAAAAAGAACGGTGTTTCCTAAACATAACGACCATTGTTCCTTCAAATCTGTTTCTGAAACGGATACAAACCACAGGTCCTCTAACATCCAATGCTTTACAGTTAAGAGCAAGAAACGTGTGAGCCTAGAACGATGTAGCTTTGTTTGAGCTGAAAGGTGACTGAGTTTACCTTAAACAAAGTATTGCTTGTAGGAAGACACAGAGCCTGGGATTTAACTCCATTTCTGAAGGGAAACACACAGCATAGTTCTCATCCATGAAACACAGTCTGCTTTAGAGCAAGAAGCGCGGTCTTGCTTTCTAGAGTCTCTAATACAGCAGGAAACGTGAGTGTTCTCAGAACAAAAGAACGGTGGTTCCTTCACATAGAGACCATATCTAGTTCAACTCTGCTTCTGGAAGTGATAGAAACCACAGTTCCTCTAACATCCAATGCTTTTCATTCAAGAGCGAGAAACGTGTGAGCTACGTGAACGATGTAGTTTTGTTTGAGGTGACAGGTAACTGAGTTTACCTGAACCGAAGTCTTGCTTGTAGGAAGACACAGAGCTTGGGAATTAACTCCATTTCTGAAGGGAAACAGACAGCACAGTTCTCATCCATGAAACATAGTCTGCTTTAGAGCAAGAAGCACGCTCTTGCTTTCTAGAATCTCTAATAGAGTAGGAAACATGAGTGTGCTCAGAAGAAAAGAACGGTGGTTTAAACACATACAGACCATATCAAGTTCAACTCTGCTTCTGAAATTGATAGAAACCACAGTTCTTCTAACATCCAATACTTTTCATTTAAGAGCAAGAAACATGTGAGCTACGTGAACGATGTAGTTTTGTTTGAGCTGAAAGTTGACTGAGTTTACCTTAAACGAAGTCTTGCTTGTAGGAAGACAAAGAGCCTGGGATTTAACTCCATTTCTGAAGGGAAACACACTGCACAGTTCTCATCCATGAAACACACTCTGCTTTATACCAAGAAGCACTCTCTTGATTTCTAGAGTCTCTAATAGAGCAAGAAACTTGAGTGTGCTCAGAAAAATGAACGGTGTTTCCTACACATACGGACCATTGCTAGTTCAACTCTGCTTCAGAAACTGATACAAACCACAGGTCCTCTAATATCCAATGCTTTAGAGTTAAGAGCGAGATACGAGTGAGCTTCGTGAACGATCTAGCTGTTTTAGCTGAAATGTGACTGAGTTTACCTGAAAAGATGTCTTGCTTGTAGGAAGACACTGAGCCTGGGATTTAACTCCCTTTCTGCAGGTAAACACACAGCATAGTTCTCATCCATGAAACACAGTCTACTTTAGAGCAAGAAGCACGGTCTTGTTTCTAGAGTCTCTAATACAGCAGGAAACGTGAGTGTGCTCAGAACAAAAGAACGGTGGTTCCTACACATACAGACCATATCTAGTTCAACTCTGCTTCTGAAACTGATACAGACCACAGGTCCTCTAACATCCAATGCTTTACAGTTAAGAGCAAGAAACGTGTGATCCTAGAACGATGTAGCTTTGTTTGAGCTGAAAGGTGACTGAGTTTACCTTAAACGAATCTTGCTTGTAGGAAGACACAGAGCCTGCGATTTAACTCCATTTCTGAGGGGAAACACACAGCATAGTTCTCATCCATGAAACACAGTCTGCTTTAGTGCAAGTAGCACGGCCTTGCTTTCTAGAGTCTCTAATACAGTAGGAAATGTGAGTGTGCACAGAACAAAAGAACGGTGGTTCCTACACATACAGACCATATCTAGTTCAACTCTGCTTCTGAAACTGATACGAACCACAGGTCCTCTAATATCCAATGATTTCCAGTTAAGAGCGAAAAAGGTGTGAGCTTCGTGAATGATCTAGCGTTGTTTGAGCTAAAAGGTGACTGAGTTTACCTGAAAAGATGTCTTGCTTGTAGGCAGACACAGAGCCTGGGATTTAACTCCATTTGAGAAGGGCAACCCACAGCACAGTTCTCATCCATGAAACACACTCTGCTTTATAGCAAGAAGCACGCTCTTGATTTCTAGAGTCTCTAATAGAGCCAGAAATTGAGTGTGCTCAGAAAAATGAATGGTGTTTCCTACACATAAGGACCATTGCTAATTCAACTCTGCTTGTGAAACTGATATGAACCACAGGTCCTCTAATATCCAATGCTTTAGAGTTAAGAGCGAGAAATGAGTGAGCTTTGTGAACGATCTAGATTTGTTTGAGCTGAAATGTGACTGAGTTTACCGGAAAAGGTGTCTTGCTTGTAGAAAGACACATAGCCTGGGATTTAACTCCATTTCTGCAGGGAAACACACAAAATAGTTCTCATCCATGAAACACAGTCTGCTTTAGAGCAAGAAGCACGGCCTTGTTTCTAGAGTCTCTAATACAGTAGGAAACATGAGTGTGCTCAGAACAAAAGAACGGTGGTTCCTACACATACAGACCATATCTAGTTCAACTCTGCTTCTGAAACTGATACAAACCACAGGTCCTCTAACATCCAATGCTTTACAGTTAAGAGCAAGAAATGTGTGATCCTAGAACGATGTAGCTTTGTTTGAGCTGAAAGGTGACTGAGTTTACCTTAAACGAAGTCTTGCTTGTAGGAAGACACAGAGCCTGAGATTTAACTCCATTTCTGAAAGGAAACACACTGCACAGTTCTCATCCATGAAACACACTCTGCTTTAGAGCAAGAAGCATGGTCTTGATTTCTAGAGTCTCTAATAGAGCCAGAAACATGAGTGTGCTCAGAAAAAAAGAACGGTGTTTCCTAGACATACAGACCTTTGTTAGTTCAACTCTGCTTCTGAAACTGACACAAACCAAAGGTCCTCTAACATCCAATGATTTACAGTTAAGAGCAAGAAATGTGTGAGCGTAGAACGATGTAGCTTTGTTTGAGCTGAAAGTTGACTGAGTTTACCTTAAACGAAGTCTTGCTTGTAGGAAGACAAAGAGCCTGGGATTTAACTCCATTTCTGAAGGGAAACACACAGCACAGTTCTCATCCATGAAACACACTCTGCTTTATACCAAGAAGCACTCTCTTGATTTCTAGAGTCTCTAATAGAGCAAGAAACTTGAGTGTGCTCAGAAAAATGAACGGTGTTTCCTACACATACGGACCATTGCTAGTTCAACTCTGCTTCAGAAACTGATACAAACCACAGGTCCTCTAATATCCAATGCTTTAGAGTTAAGAGCGAGAAACGTGTGAGCTACGTGAACGATGTAGTTTTGTTTGAGGTGACAGGTAACTGAGTTAACCTGAACCGAAGTCTTGCTTGTAGGAAGACACAGAGCTTGGGAATTAACTCCATTTCTGAAGGGAAACAGACAGCACAGTTCTCATCCATGAAACATAGTCTGCTTTAGAGCAAGAAGCACGCTCTTGCTTTCTAGAATCTCTAATAGAGTAGGAAACGTGAGTGTGCTCAGATGAAAAGAACAGTGGTTTAAACACAAACAGACCATATCAAGTTCAACTCTGCTTCTGAAATTGATAGAAACCACAGTTCTTCTAACATCCAATTCTTTTCATTTAAGAGCCAGAAACATGTGAGCTACGTGAATGATGTAGTTTTGTTGAAGCTCAAATGTAACTGAGTTTCCCTGAACCGAAACCTTGCTTGTAGAAAGACACAGAGCCTGAGATTTAACTCCATTTCTGAAGAGAAACACACTGCACAGTTCTCAGCCATGAAACACACTCTGCTTTAGAGCAAGAAGCACGCTCTTGATTTCTAGAGTCTCTAATAGAGCAAGAAACTTGATTGTGCTCAGAAAAATGAACGGTGTTTCCTACACATACGGACCATTGCTAGTTCAACTCTGCTTCAGAAACTGATACAAACCACAGGTCCTCTAATATCCAATGCTTTAGAGTTCAGAGCGAGATACGAGTGAGCTTCGTGAACGATCTAGCTTTGTTTGAGCTGAAATGTGACTGAGTTTACCTGAAAAGATGTCTTGCTTGTAGGAAGACACAGAGCCTGGGATTTAACTCCATTTCTGCAGGGAAAAACACAGCATAGTTCTCATCCATGAAACACAGTCTGCTTTAGAGCAAGAAGCACGGTCTTGTTTCTAGAGTCTCTAATACAGCAGGAAACGTGAGTGTGCTCAGAACAAAAGGACGGTGGTTCCTACACATACAGACTATATCTAGTTCAACTCTGCTTCTGAAATTGATACGAACCACAGGTCCTCTAATATGCAATGATTTCCAGTTAAGAGCGAAAAATGTGTGAGCTTCGTGAATACTCTAGCGTTGTTTGAGCTAAAAGGTGACTGAGTTTACCTGAAAAGATGTCTTGCTTGTAGGCAGACACAGAGCCTGGGATTTAACTCCATTTGAGAAGGGAAACCCACAGCACAGTTCTCATCCATGAAACACACTCTGCTTTATAGCAAGAAGCACGCTATTGATTTCTAGAGTCTCTAATAGAGCCAGAAAATTGAGTGTGCTCAGAAAAATGAATGGTGTTTCCTACACATAAGGACCATTGCTAATTCAACTCTGCTTGTGAAACTGATATGAACCACAGGTCCTCTAAGATCCAACGCTTTAGAGTTAAGAGCGAGAAATGAGTGAGCTTTGTGAACGATCTAGATTTGTTTGAGCTGAAATGTGACTGAGTTTACCGGAAAAGGTGTCTTGCTTGTAGAAAGACACATAGCCTGGGATTTAACTCCATTTCTGCAGGGAAACACACAAAATAGTTCTCATGCATGAAACACAGTCTGCTTTAGAGCAAGAAGCACGGCCTTGTTTCTAGAGTCTCTAATACAGTAGGAAACGTGAGTGTGCTCAGAACAAAAGAACAGTGGTTCCTACACATACAGACCATATCTAGTTCAACTCTGCTTCTGAAACTGATACAAACCACAGGTCCTCTAACATCCAATGCTTTACAGTTAAGAGCAAGAAATGTGTGATCCTAGAACGATGTAGCTTTGTTTGAGCTGAAAGGTGACTGAGTTTACCTTAAACGAAGTCTTGCTTGTAGGAAGACACAGAGCCTGGGATTTAACTCCATTTCTGAAGGGAATCACAAAGCACAGTTCTCATCCATGAAACACACTCTGCTTTAGGAGCACGGAGCACACTCTTCCTTTTTAGAATCTCTAATAAGCAGGTGAAGAGAGTGTGGTCAGAAAAAAGAACGGTGTTTCCTACACATACTGACCATATCTAGTGCAACTCTGCTTCTGAAACTGATACAAACCACAGGTCATGTAATATCCAGTGCTTTACAGTTATGTGCAAGAAACGTGTGAGCCTAGAACGATGTAGCTTTGTTTGAGCTGAAAGTTGACTGAGTTTAACTGAAAAGAAGTCTTGCTTGTAGGAAGACACAGAGCCTGGAATTTAACTCCATTTCTGAAGAGAAACACACAGCACAGTTCTCATCCATGAAACACAGTCTGCTTTAGAGCAAGAAGCACGCTGTTGCTTTCTAGATTCTCTAATAAAGCGGAAACGTGTTTGTGGTTAGAAGAAAAGAACGGTGTTTCCTACACATACAGACCCTATCTAGTTCAACTCTGCTTCTGAAACTGATACAAACAACAGTTCTTCTAACATCCAATGCTTTTCATTTAAGAGCAAGCAACGTGTGAGCTTCGTGAATGATCTAGCTTTGTTTGAGCGGAATGGTGACTGAGTTTACCTGAAAAGATGTCTTGCTTGTAGGCAGACACAGAGCCTGGCATTTAACTACATTTCTGAAGGGAAACACAGAGCACAGTTCTCATCCATGAAACACATCTGCTTTAGAGCAAGAAGCACGCTCTGGATTCTAGAGTCTCTAATAGAGGCAGAAACTTGAGTGTGCTCAGAAAAAAAGAACGGTGTTTCCTAAACATAACGACCATTGTTCCTTCAAATCTGTTTCTGAAACGGATACAAACCACAGGTCCTCTAACATCCAATGCTTTACAGTTAAGAGCAAGAAACGTGTGAGCCTAGAACGATGTAGCTTTGTTTGAGCTGAAAGGTGACTGAGTTTACCTTAAACGAAGTCTTGCTTGTAGGAAGACACAGAGCCTGGGATTTAACTCCATTTCTGAAGGGAATCACAAAGCACAGTTCTCATCCATGAAACACACTCTGCTTTAGGAGCAAGGAGCACACTCTTGCTTTTTAGAATCTCTAATAAAGCAGTTGAAGTGAGTGTGGTCAGAAAAAAGAACGGTGTTTCCTACACATACTGACCATATCTAGTGCAACTCTGCTTCTGAAACTGATACAAACCACAGGTCACGTAATATCCAGTGCTTTACAGCTATGTGCAAGAAACGTGTGAGCCTAGAATGATGTAGCTTTGTTTGAGCTGAAAGGTGACTGAGTTTAACTGAAAAGAAGTCTTGCTTGTAGGAAGACACAGAGCCTGGAATTTAACTCCATTTCTGAAGAGAAACACACAGCACAGTTCTCATCCATGAAACACAGTCTGATTTAGAGCAAGAAGCACGCTGTTGCTTTCTAGATTCTCTAATAAAGCAGAAACTTGTTTGTGGTTAGAAGAAAAGAACGGTGTTTCCTACACATACAGACCATATCTAGTTCAACTCTGCTTCTGAAACTGATACTAACCATAGGTCCTCTAATATCCAGGGATTAACAGTTAAGAGCAAGAAACGTGTGAGCTTCGTGAATGATCTAGCTTTGTTTGAGCGGAATGGTGACTGAGTTTACCTGAAAAGATGTCTTGCTTTTGGCAGACACAGAGCCTGGGATTTAACTACATTTCTGAAGGGAAACACAGAGCACAGTTCTCATCCAAGAAACACATTTGCTTTAGAGTAAGAAGCACGCTCTAGATTCTAGAGTCTCTAATAGAGGCAGAAAATTGAGTGTGCTCAGAAAAAAAGAACGGTGTTTCCTAAACATACAGACCATTGCTCCTTAAACTCTGCTTCTGAAACGGATACAAACCACAGGTCCTCTAACATCCAATGCTTTACAGTTAAGAGCAAGAAACGTGTGAGCCTAGAACGATGTAGCTTTCTTTGAGCTGAAAGGTGACTGAGTTTACCTTAAACAAAGTCTTGCTTGTAGGAAGACACAGAGCCTGGGATTTAACTCCATTTCTGAAGGGAAACACACAGCATAGTTCTCATCCATGAAACACAGTCTGCTTTAGAGCAAGAAGCACGGTCTTGATTCTAGAGTCTCTAATACAGCAGGAAACGTAAGTGTGCTCAGAACAAAAGAACGGTGTTTCAAACACATACAGACCATATCTAGTTCAACTCTGCTTCTGAAATTGATGGAAACCACAGTTCTTCTAATATCCAATACTTTTCATTTAAGAGCAAGAAACATGTGAGCTACGTGAACGATGTAGTTTTCTTTGAGTTGAAATGTAACTGAGTTTATCTGAAGCGAAGTCTTGCTTGTAGAAAGACACAGAGCCTGAGATTTAACTCCATTTCTGAAAGGAAACACACTGCACAGTTCTCATCCATGAAACACACTCTGCTTTAGAGCAAGAAGCATGGTCTTGATTTCTAGAGTCTCTAATAGAGCCAGAAACATGAGTGTGCTCAGAAAAAAAGAACGGTGTTTCCTAGACATAGAGACCATTGTTAGTTCAACTCTGCTTCTGAAACTGATACAAACCAAAGGTCCTCTAACATCCAATGCTTTACAGTTAAGAGCAAGAAATGTGTGAGCGTAGAACGATGTAGCTTTGTTTGAGCTGAAAGTTGACTGAGTTTACCTTAAACGAAGTCTTGCTTGTAGGAAGACAAAGAGCCTGGGATTTAACTCCATTTCTGAAGGGAAACACACAGCACAGTTCTCATCCATGAAACACACTCTGCTTTATAGCAAGAAGCACTCTCTTGATTTCTAGAGTCTCTAATAGAGAAAGGAACTAGAGTGTGCTCAGAAAAATGAACGGTGTTTCCTACACATACGGACCATTGCTAGTTCAACTCTGCTTCAGAAACTGATACAAACCACAGGTCCTCTAATATCCAATGCTTTAGAGTTCAGAGCGAGATACGAGTGAGCTTCGTGAACGATTTAGCTTTGTTTGAGCTGAAATGTGACTGAGTTTACCTGAAAAGATGTCTTGCTTGTAGGAAGACACAGAGCCTGGGATTTAACTCCATTTCTGCAGGGAAACACACAGTATAGTTCTCATCCATGAAACACAGTCTGCTTTAGAGCAAGAAGCACGGTCTTGTTTCTAGAGTCTCTAATACAGCAGGAAACGTGAGTGTGCTCAGAACAAAAGAACGGTAGTTCCTACACATACAGATCATATCTAGTTCAACTCTGCTTCTGAAACTGATACAGACCACATGTCCTCTAACATCCAATGCTTTACAGTTAAGAGCAAGAAACGTGTGATCCTAGAACGATGTAGCTTTGTTTGAGCTGAAAGTTGACTGAGTTTACCTTAAACGAAGTCTTGCTTGTAGGAAGACACAGAGCCTGCGATTTAAGTCCATTTCTGAAGGGAAACACACAGCATAGTTCTCATCCATGAAACACAGTCTGCTTTAGAGCAAGAAGCACGACCTTGCTTTCTAGATTTTCTAATACAGTAGGAAACCTGAGTGTGCACAGAACAAGAGAACGGTGGTTCCTACACATACAGACTATATCTAGTTCAACTCTGCTTCTGAAACTGATACGAACCACAGGTCCTCTAATATCCAATGATTTCCAGTTAAGAGCGAAAAATGTGTGAGCTTCGTGAATGATCTAGCGTTGTTTGAGCTAAAAGGTGACTGAGTTTACCTGAAAAGATGTCTTGCTTGTAGGCAGACACAGAGCCTGGGATTTAACTCCATTTGAGAAGGGAAACCCACAGCACAGTTCTCATCCATGAAACACACTCTGCTTTATAGCAAGAAGCACGCTCTTGATTTCTAGAGTCTCTAATAGAGCCAGAAATTGAGTGTGCTCATAAAAATGAATGGTGTTTCCTACACATAAGGACCATTGCTAATTCAACTCTGCTTGTGAAACTGATATGAACCACAGGTCCTCTAATATCCAATGCTTTAGAGTTAAGAGCGAGAAATGAGTGAGCTTTGTGAACGATCTAGATTTGTTTGAGCTGAAATGTGACCGAGTTTACCGGAAAAGGTGTCTTGCTTGTAGAAAGACACATAGCCTGGGATTTAACTCCATTTCTGCAGGGAAACACACAAAATAGTTCTCATCCATGAAACACAGTCTGCTTTAGAGCAAGAAGCACGGCCTTGTTTCTAGAGTCTCTAATACAGTAGGAAACGTGAGTGTGCTCAGAACAAACGAACGGTGGTTCCTACACATACAGACCATATCTAGTTCAACTCTGCTTCTGAAACTGATACAAACCACAGGTCCTCTAACATCCAATGCTTTACAGTTAAGAGCAAGAAATGTGTGATCCTAGAACGATGTAGCTTTGTTTGAGCTGAAAGGTGACTGAGTTTACCTTAAACGAAGTCTTGCTTGTAGGAAGACACAGAGCCTGGGATTTAACTCCATTTCTGAAGGGAATCACAAAGCACAGTTCTCATCCATGAAACACACTCTGCTTTAGGAGCAAGGAGCACACTCTTGCTTTTTAGAATCTCTAATAAAGCAGTTGAAGTGAGTGTGGTCAGAAAAAAGAACGGTGTTTCCTACACATACTGACCATATCTAGTGCAACTCTGCTTCTGAAACTGATACAAACCACAGGTCACGTAATATCCAGTGCTTTACAGCTATGTGCAAGAAACGTGTGAGCCTAGAATGATGTAGCTTTGTTTGAGCTGAAAGGTGACTGAGTTTAACTGAAAAGAAGTCTTGCTTGTAGGAAGACACAGAGCCTGGAATTTAACTCCATTTCTGAAGAGAAACACACAGCACAGTTCTCATCCATGAAACACAGTCTGCTTTAGAGCAAGAAGCACGCTGTTGCTTTCTAGATTCTCTAATAAAGCAGAAACTTGTTTGTGGTTAGAAGAAAAGAACGGTGTTTCCTACACATACAGACCATATCTAGTTCAACTCTGCTTCTGAAACTGATACTAACCATAGGTCCTCTAATATCCAGGGATTAACAGTTAAGAGCAAGAAACGTGTGAGCTTCGTGAATGATCTAGCTTTGTTTGAGCGGAATGGTGACTGAGTTTACCTGAAAAGATGTCTTGCTTTTGGCAGACACAGAGCCTGGGATTTAACTACATTTCTGAAGGGAAACACAGAGCACAGTTCTCATCCAAGAAACACATTTGCTTTAGAGTAAGAAGCACGCTCTAGATTCTAGAGTCTCTAATAGAGGCAGAAAATTGAGTGTGCTCAGAAAAAAAGAACGGTGTTTCCTAAACATACAGACCATTGCTCCTTAAACTCTGCTTCTGAAACGGATACAAACCACAGGTCCTCTAACATCCAATGCTTTACAGTTAAGAGCAAGAAACGTGTGAGCCTAGAACGATGTAGCTTTATTTGAGATGAAAGGTGACTGAGTTTACCTTAAACAAAGTCTTGCTTGTAGGAAGACACAGAGCCTGGGATTTAACTCCATTTCTGAAGGGAAACACACAGCATAGTTCTCATCCATGAAACACAGTCTGCTTTAGAGCAAGAAGCACGGTCTTGATTCTAGAGTCTCTAATACAGCAGGAAACGTAAGTGTGCTCAGAACAAAAGAACGGTGTTTCAAACACATACAGACCATATCTAGTTCAACTCTGCTTCTGAAATTGATGGAAACCACAGTTCTTCTAATATCCAATACTTTTCATTTAAGAGCAAGAAACATGTGAGCTACGTGAACGATGTAGTTTTCTTTGAGTTGAAATGTAACTGAGTTTATCTGAAGCGAAGTCTTGCTTGTAGAAAGACACAGAGCCTGAGATTTAACTCCATTTCTGAAAGGAAACACACTGCACAGTTCTCATCCATGAAACACACTCTGCTTTAGAGCAAGAAGCATGGTCTTGATTTCTAGAGTCTCTAATAGAGCCAGAAACATGAGTGTGCTCAGAAAAAAAGAACGGTGTTTCCTAGACATAGAGACCATTGTTAGTTCAACTCTGCTTCTGAAACTGATACAAACCAAAGGTCCTCTAACATCCAATGCTTTACAGTTAAGAGCAAGAAATGTGTGAGCGTAGAACGATGTAGCTTTGTTTGAGCTGAAAGTTGACTGAGTTTACCTTAAACGAAGTCTTGCTTGTAGGAAGACAAAGAGCCTGGGATTTAACTCCATTTCTGAAGGGAAACACACAGCACAGTTCTCATCCATGAAACACACTCTGCTTTATAGCAAGAAGCACTCTCTTGATTTCTAGAGTCTCTAATAGAGAAAGGAACTAGAGTGTGCTCAGAAAAATGAACGGTGTTTCCTACACATACGGACCATTGCTAGTTCAACTCTGCTTCAGAAACTGATACAAACCACAGGTCCTCTAATATCCAATGCTTTAGAGTTCAGAGCGAGATACGAGTGAGCTTCGTGAACGATTTAGCTTTGTTTGAGCTGAAATGTGACTGAGTTTACCTGAAAAGATGTCTTGCTTGTAGGAAGACACAGAGCCTGGGATTTAACTCCATTTCTGCAGGGAAACACACAGTATAGTTCTCATCCATGAAACACAGTCTGCTTTAGAGCAAGAAGCACGGTCTTGTTTCTAGAGTCTCTAATACAGCAGGAAACGTGAGTGTGCTCAGAACAAAAGAACGGTAGTTCCTACACATACAGATCATATCTAGTTCAACTCTGCTTCTGAAACTGATACAGACCACATGTCCTCTAACATCCAATGCTTTACAGTTAAGAGCAAGAAACGTGTGATCCTAGAACGATGTAGCTTTGTTTGAGCTGAAAGTTGACTGAGTTTACCTTAAACGAAGTCTTGCTTGTAGGAAGACACAGAGCCTGCGATTTAAGTCCATTTCTGAAGGGAAACACACAGCATAGTTCTCATCCATGAAACACAGTCTGCTTTAGAGCAAGAAGCACGGCCTTGCTTTCTAGATTTTCTAATACAGTAGGAAACCTGAGTGTGCACAGAACAAGAGAACGGTGGTTCCTACACATACAGACTATATCTAGTTCAACTCTGCTTCTGAAACTGATACAAACCACAGGTCCTCTAACATCCAATGCTTTACAGTTAAGAGCAAGAAATGTGTGATCCTAGAACGATGTAGCTTTGTTTGAGCTGAAAGGTGACTGAGTTTACCTTAAACGAAGTCTTGCTTGTAGGAAGACACAGAGCCTGGGATTTAACTCCATTTCTGAAGGGAATCACAAAGCACAGTTCTCATCCATGAAACACACTCTGCTTTAGGAGCAAGGAGCACACTCTTGCTTTTTAGAATCTCTAATAAAGCAGTTGAAGTGAGTGTGGTCAGAAAAAAGAACGGTGTTTCCTACACATACTGACCATATCTAGTGCAACTCTGCTTCTGAAACTGATACAAACCACAGGTCACGTAATATCCAGTGCTTTACAGCTATGTGCAAGAAACGTGTGAGCCTAGAATGATGTAGCTTTGTTTGAGCTGAAAGGTGACTGAGTTTAACTGAAAAGAAGTCTTGCTTGTAGGAAGACACAGAGCCTGGAATTTAACTCCATTTCTGAAGAGAAACACACAGCACAGTTCTCATCCATGAAACACAGTCTGCTTTAGAGCAAGAAGCACGCTGTTGCTTTCTAGATTCTCTAATAAAGCAGAAACTTGTTTGTGGTTAGAAGAAAAGAACGGTGTTTCCTACACATACAGACCATATCTAGTTCAACTCTGCTTCTGAAACTGATACTAACCATAGGTCCTCTAATATCCAGGGATTAACAGTTAAGAGCAAGAAACGTGTGAGCTTCGTGAATGATCTAGCTTTGTTTGAGCGGAATGGTGACTGAGTTTACCTGAAAAGATGTCTTGCTTTTGGCAGACACAGAGCCTGGGATTTAACTACATTTCTGAAGGGAAACACAGAGCACAGTTCTCATCCAAGAAACACATTTGCTTTAGAGTAAGAAGCACGCTCTAGATTCTAGAGTCTCTAATAGAGGCAGAAAATTGAGTGTGCTCAGAAAAAAAGAACGGTGTTTCCTAAACATACAGACCATTGCTCCTTAAACTCTGCTTCTGAAACGGATACAAACCACAGGTCCTCTAACATCCAATGCTTTACAGTTAAGAGCAAGAAACGTGTGAGCCTAGAACGATGTAGCTTTCTTTGAGCTGAAAGGTGACTGAGTTTACCTTAAACAAAGTCTTGCTTGTAGGAAGACACAGAGCCTGGGATTTAACTCCATTTCTGAAGGGAAACACACAGCATAGTTCTCATCCATGAAACACGGTCTGCTTTAGAGCAAGAAGCACGGTCTTGATTCTAGAGTCTCTAATACAGCAGGAAACGTAAGTGTGCTCAGAACAAAAGAACGGTGTTTCAAACACATACAGACCATATCTAGTTCAACTCTGCTTCTGAAATTGATGGAAACCACAGTTCTTCTAATATCCAATACTTTTCATTTAAGAGCAAGAAACATGTGAGCTACGTGAACGATGTAGTTTTCTTTGAGTTGAAATGTAACTGAGTTTATCTGAAGCGAAGTCTTGCTTGTAGAAAGACACAGAGCCTGAGATTTAACTCCATTTCTGAAAGGAAACACACTGCACAGTTCTCATCCATGAAACACACTCTGCTTTAGAGCAAGAAGCATGGTCTTGATTTCTAGAGTCTCTAATAGAGCCAGAAACATGAGTGTGCTCAGAAAAAAAGAACGGTGTTTCCTAGACATAGAGACCATTGTTAGTTCAACTCTGCTTCTGAAACTGATACAAACCAAAGGTCCTCTAACATCCAATGCTTTACAGTTAAGAGCAAGAAATGTGTGAGCGTAGAACGATGTAGCTTTGTTTGAGCTGAAAGTTGACTGAGTTTACCTTAAACGAAATCTTGCTTGTAGGAAGACAAAGAGCCTGGGATTTAACTCCATTTCTGAAGGGAAACACACAGCACAGTTCTCATCCATGAAACACACTCTGCTTTATAGCAAGAAGCACTCTCTTGATTTCTAGAGTCTCTAATAGAGAAAGGAACTAGAGTGTGCTCAGAAAAATGAACGGTGTTTCCTACACATACGGACCATTGCTAGTTCAACTCTGCTTCAGAAACTGATACAAACCACAGGTCCTCTAATATCCAATGCTTTAGAGTTCAGAGCGAGATACGAGTGAGCTTCGTGAACGATTTAGCTTTGTTTGAGCTGAAATGTGACTGAGTTTACCTGAAAAGATGTCTTGCTTGTAGGAAGACACAGAGCCTGGGATTTAACTCCATTTCTGCAGGGAAACACACAGTATAGTTCTCATCCATGAAACACAGTCTGCTTTAGAGCAAGAAGCACGGTCTTGTTTCTAGAGTCTCTAATACAGCAGGAAACGTGAGTGTGCTCAGAACAAAAGAACGGTAGTTCCTACACATACAGATCATATCTAGTTCAACTCTGCTTCTGAAACTGATACAGACCACATGTCCTCTAACATCCAATGCTTTACAGTTAAGAGCAAGAAACGTGTGATCCTAGAACGATGTAGCTTTGTTTGAGCTGAAAGTTGACTGAGTTTACCTTAAACGAAGTCTTGCTTGTAGGAAGACACAGAGCCTGCGATTTAAGTCCATTTCTGAAGGGAAACACACAGCATAGTTCTCATCCATGAAACACAGTCTGCTTTAGAGCAAGAAGCACGACCTTGCTTTCTAGATTTTCTAATACAGTAGGAAACCTGAGTGTGCACAGAACAAGAGAACGGTGGTTCCTACACATACAGACTATATCTAGTTCAACTCTGCTTCTGAAACTGATACGAACCACAGGTCCTCTAATATCCAATGATTTCCAGTTAAGAGCGAAAAATGTGTGAGCTTCGTGAATGATCTAGCGTTGTTTGAGCTAAAAGGTGACTGAGTTTACCTGAAAAGATGTCTTGCTTGTAGGCAGACACAGAGCCTGGGATTTAACTCCATTTGAGAAGGGAAACCCACAGCACAGTTCTCATCCATGAAACACACTCTGCTTTATAGCAAGAAGCACGCTCTTGATTTCTAGAGTCTCTAATAGAGCCAGAAATTGAGTGTGCTCATAAAAATGAATGGTGTTTCCTACACATAAGGACCATTGCTAATTCAACTCTGCTTGTGAAACTGATATGAACCACAGGTCCTCTAATATCCAATGCTTTAGAGTTAAGAGCGAGAAATGAGTGAGCTTTGTGAACGATCTAGATTTGTTTGAGCTGAAATGTGACCGAGTTTACCGGAAAAGGTGTCTTGCTTGTAGAAAGACACATAGCCTGGGATTTAACTCCATTTCTGCAGGGAAACACACAAAATAGTTCTCATCCATGAAACACAGTCTGCTTTAGAGCAAGAAGCACGGCCTTGTTTCTAGAGTCTCTAATACAGTAGGAAACGTGAGTGTGCTCAGAACAAACGAACGGTGGTTCCTACACATACAGACCATATCTAGTTCAACTCTGCTTCTGAAACTGATACAAACCACAGGTCCTCTAACATCCAATGCTTTACAGTTAAGAGCAAGAAATGTGTGATCCTAGAACGATGTAGCTTTGTTTGAGCTGAAAGGTGACTGAGTTTACCTTAAACGAAGTCTTGCTTGTAGGAAGACACAGAGCCTGGGATTTAACTCCATTTCTGAAGGGAATCACAAAGCACAGTTCTCATCCATGAAACACACTCTGCTTTAGGAGCAAGGAGCACACTCTTGCTTTTTAGAATCTCTAATAAAGCAGTTGAAGTGAGTGTGGTCAGAAAAAAGAACGGTGTTTCCTACACATACTGACCATATCTAGTGCAACTCTGCTTCTGAAACTGATACAAACCACAGGTCACGTAATATCCAGTGCTTTACAGCTATGTGCAAGAAACGTGTGAGCCTAGAATGATGTAGCTTTGTTTGAGCTGAAAGGTGACTGAGTTTAACTGAAAAGAAGTCTTGCTTGTAGGAAGACACAGAGCCTGGAATTTAACTCCATTTCTGAAGAGAAACACACAGCACAGTTCTCATCCATGAAACACAGTCTGCTTTAGAGCAAGAAGCACGCTGTTGCTTTCTAGATTCTCTAATAAAGCAGAAACTTGTTTGTGGTTAGAAGAAAAGAACGGTGTTTCCTACACATACAGACCATATCTAGTTCAACTCTGCTTCTGAAACTGATACTAACCATAGGTCCTCTAATATCCAGGGATTAACAGTTAAGAGCAAGAAACGTGTGAGCTTCGTGAATGATCTAGCTTTGTTTGAGCGGAATGGTGACTGAGTTTACCTGAAAAGATGTCTTGCTTTTGGCAGATACAGAGCCTGGGATTTAACTACATTTCTGAAGGGAAACACAGAGCACAGTTCTCATCCAAGAAACACATCTGCTTTAGAGTAAGAAGCACGCTCTAGATTCTAGAGTCTCTAATAGAGGCAGAAAATTGAGTGTGCTCAGAAAAAAAGAACGGTGTTTCCTAAACATACAGACCATTGCTCCTTAAACTCTGCTTCTGAAACGGATACAAACCACAGGTCCTCTAACATCCAATGCTTTACAGTTAAGAGCAAGAAACGTGTGAGCCTAGAACGATGTAGCTTTATTTGAGATGAAAGGTGACTGAGTTTACCTTAAACAAAGTCTTGCTTGTAGGAAGACACAGAGCCTGGGATTTAACTCCATTTCTGAAGGGAAACACACAGCATAGTTCTCATCCATGAAACACAGTCTGCTTTAGAGCAAGAAGCACGGTCTTGATTCTAGAGTCTCTAATACAGCAGGAAACGTAAGTGTGCTCAGAACAAAAGAACGGTGTTTCAAACACATACAGACCATATCTAGTTCAACTCTGCTTCTGAAATTGATGGAAACCACAGTTCTTCTAATATCCAATACTTTTCATTTAAGAGCAAGAAACATGTGAGCTACGTGAACGATGTAGTTTTCTTTGAGTTGAAATGTAACTGAGTTTATCTGAAGCGAATTCTTGCTTGTAGAAAGACACAGAGCCTGAGATTTAACTCCATTTCTGAAAGGAAACACACTGCACAGTTCTCATCCATGAAACACACTCTGCTTTAGAGCAAGAAGCATGGTCTTGATTTCTAGAGTCTCTAATAGAGCCAGAAACATGAGTGTGCTCAGAAAAAAAGAACGGTGTTTCCTAGACATAGAGACCATTGTTAGTTCAACTCTGCTTCTGAAACTGATACAAGCCAAAGGTCCTCTAAAATCCAATGCTTTACAGTTAAGAGCAAGAAATGTGTGAGCGTAGAACGATGTAGCTTTGTTTGAGCTGAAAGTTGACTGAGTTTACCTTAAACGAAGTCTTGCTTGTAGGAAGACAAAGAGCCTGGGATTTAACTCCATTTCTGAAGGGAAACACACAGCACAGTTCTCATCCATGAAACACACTCTGCTTTATAGCAAGAAGCACTCTCTTGATTTCTAGAGTCTCTAATAGAGAAAGAAACTAGAGTGTGCTCAGAAAAATGAACGGTGTTTCCTACACATACGGACCATTGCTAGTTCAACTCTGCTTCAGAAACTGATACAAACCACAGGTCCTCTAATATCCAATGCTTTAGAGTTCAGAGCGAGATACGAGTGAGCTTCGTGAACGATTTAGCTTTGTTTGAGCTGAAATGTGACTGAGTTTACCTGAAAAGATGTCTTGCTTGTAGGAAGACACAGAGCCTGGGATTTAACTCCATTTCTGCAGGGAAACACACAGTATAGTTCTCATCCATGAAACACAGTCTGCTTTAGAGCAAGAAGCACGGTCTTGTTTCTAGAGTCTCTAATACAGCAGGAAACGTGAGTGTGCTCAGAACAAAAGAACGGTAGTTCCTACACATACAGATCATATCTAGTTCAACTCTGCTTCTGAAACTGATACAGACCACATGTCCTCTAACATCCAATGCTTTACAGTTAAGAGCAAGAAACGTGTGATCCTAGAACGATGTAGCTTTGTTTGAGCTGAAAGTTGACTGAGTTTACCTTAAACGAAGTCTTGCTTGTAGGAAGACACAGAGCCTGCGATTTAAGTCCATTTCTGAAGGGAAACACACAACATAGTTCTCATCCATGAAACACAGTCTGCTTTAGAGCAAGAAGCACGGCCTTGCTTTCTAGATTTTCTAATACAGTAGGAAACCTGAGTGTGCACAGAACAAGAGAACGGTGGTTCCTACACATACAGACTATATCTAGTTCAACTCTGCTTCTGAAACTGATACGAACCACAGGTCCTCTAATATCCAATGATTTCCAGTTAAGAGCGAAAAATGTGTGAGCTTCGTGAATGATCTAGCGTTGTTTGAGCTAAAAGGTGACTGAGTTTACCTGAAAAGATGTCTTGCTTGTAGGCAGACACAGAGCCTGGGATTTAACTCCATTTGAGAAGGGAAACCCACAGCACAGTTCTCATCCATGAAACACACTCTGCTTTATAGCAAGAAGCACGCTCTTGATTTCTAGAGTCTCTAATAGAGCCAGAAATTGAGTGTGCTCATAAAAATGAATGGTGTTTCCTACACATAAGGACCATTGCTAATTCAACTCTGCTTGTGAAACTGATATGAACCACAGGTCCTCTAATATCCAATGCTTTAGAGTTAAGAGCGAGAAATGAGTGAGCTTTGTGAACGATCTAGATTTGTTTGAGCTGAAATGTGACCGAGTTTACCGGAAAAGGTGTCTTGCTTGTAGAAAGACACATAGCCTGGGATTTAACTCCATTTCTGCAGGGAAACACACAAAATAGTTCTCATCCATGAAACACAGTCTGCTTTAGAGCAAGAAGCACGGCCTTGTTTCTAGAGTCTCTAATACAGTAGGAAACGTGAGTGTGCTCAGAACAAAAGAACAGTGGTTCCTACACATACAGACCATATCTAGTTCAACTCTGCTTCTGAAACTGATACAAACCACAGGTCCTCTAACATCCAATGCTTTACAGTTAAGAGCAAGAAATGTGTGATCCTAGAACGATGTAGCTTTGTTTGAGTTGAAAGGTGACTGAGTTTACCTTAAACGAAGTCTTGCTTGTAGGAAGACACAGAGCCTGGGATTTAACTCCATTTCTGAAGGGAATCACAAAGCACAGTTCTCATCCATGAAACACACTCTGCTTTAGGAGCAAGGAGCACACTCTTGCTTTTTAGAATCTCTAATAAAGCATGTGAAGTGAGTGTGGTCAGAAAAAAGAACGGTGTTTCCTACACATACTGACCATATCTAGTGCAACTCTGCTTCTGAAACTGATAGAAACCAAAGTTCTTCTAACATCCAATGCTTATCAATTAAGAGCAAGAAACGTGTGAGCCTAGAACGATGTAGCTTTGTTTGAGCTGAAAGGTGACTGAGTTTACCTTAAACGAAGTCTTGCTTGTAGGAAGACAAAGAGCCTGGGATTTAACTCCATATCTGAAGGGAAACACACCGCACAGTTCTCAACCATGAAACACACTCTTCTTTAGAGCATGAAGCACGCAATTGGTTTCTAGAATCTCTAATAAAGCAGGAAACGTGAGTGTGGTCAGAAGAAAAGAACGGTGTTTCCTACACATACAGACCATATCTAGTTCAACTCTGCTTCTGAAACTGATATGAACCACAGGTCATCTAATATCCAATGATTTACATTTAAGAGCGAGAAACGTGGGAGCTTCGTGAATGATATAGCGTTGTTTGAGCTAAAAGGTGACAGAGTTTACCTGAAAAGATGTCTTGCTTGTAGGAAGACACAGAGCCTGGAATTTAACTCCATTTCTGAAGAGAAACACACAGCACAGTTCTCATCCTTGAAACACAGTCTGCTTTAGAGCAAGAAGCACGCTGTTGCTTTCTAGATTTTCTAATAAAGCAGAAACGTGTTTGTGGTTAGAAGAAGAGAACGGTGTTTCCTACACATACAGACCATATCTAGTTCAACTCTGTTTCTGAAACTGATACAAACAACAGTTCTTCTAACATCCAATGCTTTTCTTTTAAGAGCAAGAGACGTGTGAGCTACGTGAACGATGTAGTTTTGTTTGAGCTGAAATGTAACTGAGTTTACCTGAACCGAAGTCTTGCTTGTAGAAAGACACAGAGCCTGAGATTTAACTCCATTTATGAAGGGAATCACAAAGCACAGTTCTCATCCATAAAACGCACTCTGCTTTAGGAGCAAGAAGCACACTCTTGCTTTTTAGAATCTCTAATAAAGAAGGTAATGTGAGTGTGGTCAGAAAAAAGAACGGTGTTTCCTGCACATACGGACCATATCTAGTTCAACTCTGCTTCTGAAACTGATACAAACCACAGGTCCTGTAATATCCAGTGCTTTACAGTTAAGATCGAGAAACGAGTGAGATTCATGAAAGATCTAGCTTTGTTTGAGCTGAAATGTGACTGATTTTACCTGAAAAAAATGTCTTGCTTGTAAGAAGACACGGAGCCAGGGATTTAACTCCATTTCTGAAGGGAAACACACAGCACATTTCTCATCCATGAAACACAGTCTGCTTCAGAGCAAGAAGCACGGTCTTGCTTTCTAGAGTCTCTAATACAGCAGGAAACGTGTGTGTTCTCAGAAAAAAAGAACGGTGGTTCCTACACATCCAGACCATATCTAGTTCAACTCTGCTTCTGAAACTGATAGGAACCACATGACCTCTAATATCCAATGATTTACACTTAAGAGCGAAAAACGTGTGAGCTTCGTGAACTAGCTTTGTTTGAGCTAAAATGTGACTGAGTTTAGCTGAAAAGATGTCTTGCTTGTAGGCAGACACAGAGCCTGGAATTTAACTCCATTCCTGAAGGGAAACACACAGCACAGTTCTCATCCATGAAACACACTGTGC
This sequence comes from Onychomys leucogaster, assembly GCA_949786385.1. Taxonomy (NCBI): domain Eukaryota; kingdom Metazoa; phylum Chordata; class Mammalia; order Rodentia; family Cricetidae; genus Onychomys; species Onychomys leucogaster. Next base: position 2,133,133 of record CATKUP010000063.1, read on the forward strand.
TTTAGAGCAAGAAGTACGCTCTTGATTTCTAGAGTCTCTAATAGAGCCAGAAACTTGAGTGTGCTCAGAAAAAAAAGAACGGTGTTTCCTACACATACAGACCATTGCTAGTTCAACTCTGCTTCTGAAACTGATACAAACCACAGGTCCTCTAACATCCAATGCTTTAGAGTTAAGAGCGAGAAACGAGTGAGCTTCGTGAACGATTTAGCTTTGTTTGAGCTGAAATGTGACTGAGTTTACCTTAAACGAAATCTTTCTTGTAGGAAAACACAGAGCCTGGGTTAAAACTCCATTTCTGAAGGGAAACACACAGCACAGTTCTCATCCATGAAACACAGTCTGCTTTAGAGCAAGAAGCACGCTCTTGATTTCTAGAGTCTCTAATAGAGCCAGAAACTTGAGTGTGCTCAGAAAAAACGAACGGTTTTTCCTACACATACGGACCATTGCTAGTTCAAATTTCCTTCTGAAACTGATACAAACCACAGGTCCTCTAATATCCAATACTTTAGAGTTAAGAGCGAGAAAAGAGTGAGCTTCGTGAACGATCTAGCTTTGTTTGATCTGAAAGGTGACTGAGTTTACCGTAAATGAAGTCTTGCTTGTAGGAAGACACAGAGCCTGGGAATTAACTCCATTTCTGAAGGGCAACACACAGCATATTTCATATCCATGACACACAGTCTGCTTTAGAGCAAGAAGCACGGTCATGCTTTCCAGTGTGTCTAATACAGCAGGAAACGTGAGTGTTCTCAGAACAAAAAAAACGGTGGTTCCTACACATACAGTCCATATCTTGTTCAACTCTGCTTCTGAAAGTGATAGAAACCACAGTTCCTCTAACATCCAATGCTTTACAGTTAAGAGCAAGAAACATGTGAGCCTAGCATGATGTAGCTTTGTTTGAGCATAAAGTTGACTGAGTTTACCTTAAACGAAGTCTTGCTTGTAGTAAGACACAGAGCCTGGGATTTAACACCATTTCTGAAGGGAAACACACAGCACAGTCCTCATCCATGAAACACATCTGCTTTAGAGCAAGAAGCACGGTCTTGCTTTCTAGAATCTCTAATAGAGTAGGAAAGGTGAGTATGCTCAGAAAAAAAGAACGGTGGTTCCTACACATACAGAACATATCTCGTTCAACTCTGCTTCTGAAAATTATAGAAACCACAGTTCTTCTAACATCCAATGCTTTTCATTTAAGAGTGAGAAACGTGTGAGGTACATGAACGATGTAGTTTTGTTTGAGCTGAAAGGTAACTGAGTTTACCCAAACCGAAGTCTTGCTTGTAGAAACACACAGAGCCTGAGATTTAACTCCATTTCTGAAGGGAAACACACCGCACAGTTCTCATCAATGAAACACACTCTGCTTTAGAGCAAGAAGCACGGTCTTGCTTTCTAGAATCTCTAATAGAGTAGGAAACATGAGTGTGCTCAGAACAAAAGAACGGTGGTTCCTACACATACAGACCGTATCTAGTTCAACTCTGCTTCTGAAAATGATATGAACCATAGGTCCTCTAATATCCAATGCTTGACAGTTAAGAGCAAGAAACGTGTGAGCTTCGTGAATGATCTAGCATTGTTTGAGCGGAATGGTCACTGAGTTTACCTGAAAAGATGTCTTGCTTGTAGGCAGACACAAAGCCTGGGATTTAACTACATTTCTGAAGGGAAACACACAGCACAATTCTCATCCATGAAACACGTCTGCTTTAGAGCAAGAAGCACGCTCTAGATTCTAGAGTTTCTAATAGAGCCAGAAACTTGAGTGTGCTCCGAAAAAATGAACGGTGTTTCCTAAACATACGGACCATTGCTAGTTCAACTGTGCTTCTGAAACGGATACAAACCACAGGTCCTGTAATATCCAATTCTTTACAGTTAACAGCGAGAAACTTGTGAGCCTAGACTGATGTAGCATTGTTTGAGCTGAAAGGTGACTGAGTTTACCTTAAACGAAGTCTTGCTTGTAGGAAGACAAAGAGCCTGGGATTTAACTCCATTTCTGAAGGGAAACACAATGCACAGTTCTCAACCATGAAACACACTCTTCTTTAGAGCACGCAGCACCCTCTTGGTTTCTAGAACCTCTAATAAAGCAGGAAACTTGAGTGTGGTCAGAACAAAAGAACTGTGCTTCCTACACATACTGACCATATCTAGTTCACCTCTGCTTCTGAAATTGATAGAAACCACAGTTTTTCTAACATCCAGTGCTTTTCATTTAAGAGCGAGAAACGTGTGAGCTACGTGAACGATGTAGTTTTGTTTGAGCTGAAATGTAACTGAGTTTACCTGAACCGAAGTCTTGCTTGTAGAAAGACACAGAGCCTGAGATTTAACTCCATTTCTGAAGGGAATCACAGAGCACAGTTCTCATCCAGGAAACACACTCTGCTTTAGGAGCAAGAAGCACATTCTTGCTTTTTAGAATCTCTAATAAAGCAGGTAAAGTGAGTGTGGTCAGAAAAAAGAACGGTGTTTCCTAGACATACAGACCATTGCTAGTTGAACTCTGCTTCTGAAACTGATATGAACCACAGGTCCTCTAATATCAATGATTTACAGTTAAGAGCGAAAAACTTGTGAGCTTTGTGAATGATCTAGCTTTGTTTGAGCTAAAAGGTGACTGAGTTTACCTGAAAAGATATCTTGCTTGTAGGCAGACACAGAGCCTGGAATTTAACTCCATTTCTGAAGTGAAACACACAGAACAGTTCTCATCCATGAAACACACTGTGCTTTAGAGCAAGAAGCACGCTTTTGATTTCTAGAGTCTCTAATAGAGCCAGAAACATGAGTGTGCTCAGAAAAAAAGACCGGTGTTTCCTACACATACGGACCATATTCAGTTCTACTCTGCTTCTGAAACTGATACAAACCACAGGTACTCTAATATCCAGTGCTTTACAGTTAAGAGTGAGAAATGAGTGAGCTTCGTGAATGTTCTAGCTTTGTTTGAGCTGAAATGTGACTGAGTTTACCTGAAAAAATATCTTGCTTGTAGGAAGAAACAGAACCTGGGATTTAACACCATTTCTGAAGGGCAACACACAGCATATTTCATATCCATGAAACGCAGTCTGCTTTAGAGCAAGAAGCACGGTCATGCTTTCCAGTGTGTCTAATACAGCAGGAAACGTGAGTGTTCTCAGAACAAAAAAAACGGTGGTTCCTACACATACAGTCCATACCTAGTTCAACTCTGCTTCTGAAAGTGATAGAAACCACAGTTCCTCTAACATCCAATGCTTTACAGTTCAGAGCAAGAAACATGTGAGCCTAGCACGATGTAGCTTTGTTTGAGCTGAAAGGTGACTGAGTTTACCTTAAACGAAGTCTTGCTTGTAGGCAGACACAGAGCCTGGGATTTAACACCATTTCTGAAGGGAAACACACAGCATAGTCCTCATCCATGAAACACATCTGCTTTAGAGCAAGAAGCACGGTCTTGCTTTCTAGAAATTCTAATAGAGTAGGAAAGGTGAGTGTGCTCAGAACAAAAGAACGGTGGTTCCTACACATACAGAACATATCTCGTTCAACTCTGCTTCTGAAAATGACAGAAACCACAGTTCTTCTAACATACAATGCTTTTCATTTAAGAGTGAGAAACGTGTGAGGTACATGAACGATGTAGTTTTGTTTGAGCTGAAAGGTAACTGAGTTTACCCAAACCGAAGTCTTGCTTGTAGAAAGACACAGAGCCTGAGATTTAACTCCATTTCTGAAGGGAAACACACCGCACAGTTCTCATCAATGAAACACACTCTGCTTTAGAGCAAGAAGCAGGGTCTTGCTTTCTAGAATCTCTAATAGAGTAGGAAACATGAGTGTGCTCCGAACAAAAGAACGGTGGTTCCTACACATACAGACCGTATCTAGTTCAACTCTGCTTCTGAAACTGATACGAACCAAATGTCCTCTAATATCCAATGATTTACACTTAAGGGCGAAAAACGTGTGAGCTTCGTGAACTAGCTTTGTTTGAGCTAAAATGTGACTGAGTTTAGCTGAAAAGATGTCTTGCTTGTAGGCAGACACAGAGCTTGGAATTTAAATCCATTTCTGAAGGGAAACACACAGCACAGTTCTCATCTATGAAACACACTGTGTTTTAGAGGAAGAAGTACGCTGTTGATTTCAAGAGTCTGTAATAGAGCCAGAAACTTGAGTGTGCTCAGAAAAAAAGAACGGTGGTTCCTACACATACGGACCATTGCTAGTTCAACTCTGCTTCTGAAACTGATACAAACCACAGGTCCTCTAATATCCAATGCTTTAGAGTTAAGAGCGAGAAACGAGTGAGCTTCGTGAACGATCTAGCTTTGTATGAGCTGAAAGGTGACTGAGTTTACCTTAAACGAAATCTTGCTTGTAGGAAGACACAGAGCCTGCGATTTAACTCCATTTCTGAAGGGAAACACACAGCACATTTCTCATCCATGAAACACAGTCTGCTTCAGAGCAAGAAGCTTGGTCTTGCTTTCTAGATTCTCTAATCCAGCAGGAAACATGAGTGTTCTCAGAACAAAAGAACGGTGGTTCCTACACATACAGATTATATCTAGTTCAACTCTGCATCTGAAAGTGATAGAAACCACAGTTCCTCTAACATCCAGTGCTTTACAGTTAAGAGCAAGAAACGTGTGATCCTGGAACGATGTAGCGTTGTTTGAGCTGAAGGGTGACTGAGTTTACCTTAAACGAAGTCTTGCTTGTAGGAAGACACAGAGCCTGGGATTTAACTCCATTTCTGAAGGGAAACAGACAGCACAGTTCTCATCCATGAAACATAGTCTGCTTTACAGCAAGAAGCACGCTCTTGGTTTCTAGAATCTCTAATAGCGTAGGAAACGTGAGTGTGCTCAGAAAAAAAGAACGGTGGTTCCTACACATACAGGCCATATCTAGTTCAACTCTGCTTCTGAAATTGATAGAAACCAAAGTTCTTCTAACATCCAATGCTTTTCATTTAAGAGCAAGAAACCTGTGAGCCTATGACGATGTAGCTTTGTTTGAGCTGAAAGTTGACTGAGTTTACCTTAAACGAAGTCTTGCTTGTAGGAAGACAAAGAGCCTGGGATTTAACTCCATATCTGAAGGGAAACACACCGCACAGTTCTCAACCATGAAACACACTCTTCTTTAGAGCATGAAGCACGCTATTGGTTTCTAGAATCTCTAATAAAGCAGGAAACGTGAGTGTGGTCAGAAGAAAAGAACGGTGTTTCCTACACATACAGACCATATCTAGTTCAACTCTGCTTCTGAAACTGATACGAACCACAGGTCATCTAATATCCAATGCTTGACCGTTAAGAGCAAGAAACGTGTGAACTTCGTGAATGGTCTAGCTTTGTTTGAGCAGAATGGTGACTGAGTTTACCTGAAAAGATGTCTTGCTGGTAGTCCTACACAGAGCCTGGGATTTAACTACATTTCTGAAGGGAAACACACAGCACAGTTCTCATCCATGAAACACATCTGCTTTAGAGTAAGAAGCACGCTCTAGATTCTAGAGTCTCTAATAGAGTCAGAAATTTGAGTGTGCTCAGAAAAAAAGAACGGTGTTTCCTAAACATAGGGACCATTGCTAGTTCAACTCTGCTTCTGAAACGGATACAAACCACAGGTCCTATAATATCCAATGCTTTACAGTTAAGAGCGAGAAACGTGTGAGCCTAGACCAATGTAGCATTGTTTGAGCTGAAAGGTGACTGAGTTTACCTTAAACGAAGTCTTGCTTGTAGGAAAACACAGAGCGTGGGGTAAAACTCCATTTCTGAAGGGAAACACACAGCACAGTTCTCATGCATGAAATACAGTCTGCTATAGAGCAAGAAGCACGGTCTTGCTTTCTAGAATCCCTAATACAGTAGGAAACGTGAGTGTGCTCAGAACAAAAGAACGGTGGTTCCTACACATACAGACCATATCTAGTTCAACTCTGCTTCTGAAAATGACAGAAACCACAGTTCTTCTAACATACAATGCTTTTCATTTAAGAGCGAGTATCGTGTGAGCTACGTGAACGATGTAGTTTTGTTTGAGCTGAAAGTTAACTGAGTTTACCTGAACCGAAGTCTTGCTTGTATAAAGACACAGAGCCTGAGATTTAACTCCATTTCTGAAGGGAAACACACCGCACAGTTCTCATCAATGAAACACACTCTGCTTTAGAGCAAGAAGCAGGGTCTTGCTTTCTAGAATCTCTAATAGAGTAGGAAACATGAGTGTGCTCCGAACAAAAGAACGGTGGTTCCTACACATACAGACCGTATCTAGTTCAACTCTGCTTCTGAAACTGATACGAACCAAATGTCCTCTAATATCCAATGATTTACACTTAAGGGCGAAAAACGTGTGAGCTTCGTGAACTAGCTTTGTTTGAGCTAAAATGTGACTGAGTTTAGCTGAAAAGATGTCTTGCTTGTAGGCAGACACAGAGCGTGGAATTTAAATCCATTTCTGAAGGGAAACACACAGCACAGTTCTCATCTATGAAACACACTGTGTTTTAGAGGAAGAAGTACGCTGTTGATTTCAAGAGTCTGTAATAGAGCCAGAAACTTGAGTGTGCTCAGAAAAAAAGAACGGTGGTTCCTACACATACGGACCATTGCTAGTTCAACTCTGCTTCTGAAACTGATACAAACCACAGGTCCTCTAATATCCAATGCTTTAGAGTTAAGAGCGAGAAACGAGTGAGCTTCGTGAACGATCTAGCTTTGTATGAGCTGAAAGGTGACTGAGTTTACCTTAAACGAAATCTTGCTTGTAGGAAGACACAGAGCCTGCGATTTAACTCCATTTCTGAAGGGAAACACACAGCACATTTCTCATCCATGAAACACAGTCTGCTTCAGAGCAAGAAGCTTGGTCTTGCTTTCTAGATTCTCTAATCCAGCAGGAAACATGAGTGTTCTCAGAACAAAAGAACGGTGGTTCCTACACATACAGATTATATCTAGTTCAACTCTGCATCTGAAAGTGATAGAAACCACAGTTCCTCTAACATCCAGTGCTTTACAGTTAAGAGCAAGAAACGTGTGATCCTGGAACGATGTAGCGTTGTTTGAGCTGAAGGGTGACTGAGTTTACCTTAAACGAAGTCTTGCTTGTAGGAAGACACAGAGCCTGGGATTTAACTCCATTTCTGAAGGGAAACAGACAGCACAGTTCTCATCCATGAAACATAGTCTGCTTTACAGCAAGAAGCACGCTCTTGGTTTCTAGAATCTCTAATAGCGTAGGAAACGTGAGTGTGCTCAGAAAAAAAGAACGGTGGTTCCTACACATACAGGCCATATCTAGTTCAACTCTGCTTCTGAAATTGATAGAAACCAAAGTTCTTCTAACATCCAATGCTTTTCATTTAAGAGCAAGAAACCTGTGAGCCTATGACGATGTAGCTTTGTTTGAGCTGAAAGTTGACTGAGTTTACCTTAAACGAAGTCTTGCTTGTAGGAAGACAAAGAGCCTGGGATTTAACTCCATATCTGAAGGGAAACACACCGCACAGTTCTCAACCATGAAACACACTCTTCTTTAGAGCATGAAGCACGCTATTGGTTTCTAGAATCTCTAATAAAGCAGGAAACGTGAGTGTGGTCAGAAGAAAAGAACGGTGTTTCCTACACATACAGACCATATCTAGTTCAACTCTGCTTCTGAAACTGATACGAACCACAGGTCATCTAATATCCAATGCTTGACCGTTAAGAGCAAGAAACGTGTGAACTTCGTGAATGGTCTAGCTTTGTTTGAGCAGAATGGTGACTGAGTTTACCTGAAAAGATGTCTTGCTGGTAGTCCTACACAGAGCCTGGGATTTAACTACATTTCTGAAGGGAAACACACAGCACAGTTCTCATCCATGAAACACATCTGCTTTAGAGTAAGAAGCACGCTCTAGATTCTAGAGTCTCTAATAGAGTCAGAAATTTGAGTGTGCTCAGAAAAAAAGAACGGTGTTTCCTAAACATAGGGACCATTGCTAGTTCAACTCTGCTTCTGAAACGGATACAAACCACAGGTCCTATAATATCCAATGCTTTACAGTTAAGAGCGAGAAACGTGTGAGCCTAGACCAATGTAGCATTGTTTGAGCTGAAAGGTGACTGAGTTTACCTTAAACGAAGTCTTGCTTGTAGGAAAACACAGAGCGTGGGGTAAAACTCCATTTCTGAAGGGAAACACACAGCACAGTTCTCATGCATGAAATACAGTCTGCTATAGAGCAAGAAGCACGGTCTTGCTTTCTAGAATCCCTAATACAGTAGGAAACGTGAGTGTGCTCAGAACAAAAGAACGGTGGTTCCTACACATACAGACCATATCTAGTTCAACTCTGCTTCTGAAAGTGATAGAAACCACAGTTCTTCTAACATCCAATGCTTTTCATTTAAGAGCGAGAAACGTGTGAGCCTAGAACAATGTAGCATTGTTTGAGCTGAAGGGTGACTGAGTTTACCTTAAACGAAGTCTTGCTTGTAGGAAGACAAAGAGCCTGGGATTTAACTCCATTTCTGAAGGGAAACACAACGCACAGTTCTCAACCATGAAACACACTCTTCTTTAGGGCACGAAGCACACTCTTGGTTACTAGACCTCTAATAAAGCAGGAAACTTGAGTGTGGTCAGAACCAAAGAACTGTGCTTCCTACACATACAGACCATATCTAGTTCAACTCTGCTTCTGAAATTGATAGAAACCACAGTTTTTCTAACATCCAGTGCTTTTCATTTAAGAGTGAGAAACGTGTGAGCTACGTGAACGATGTACTTTTGTTTGAGCTGAAATGTAACTGAGTTTACCTGAACCGAAGTCTTGCTTGTAGAAAACACAGAGCCTGAGATTTAACTCCATTTCTGAAGGGAATCACAAAGCACAGTTCTCATCCAGGAAACACACTCTGCTTTAGGAGCAAGAAGCACACTCTTGCTTTTTAGAATCTCTAATAAAGCAGGTAAAGTGAGTGTGGTCAGAAAAAAGAACGGTGTTTCCTACACATACAGAAGATATCTAGATCAACTCTGCTTCTGAAACTGACACAAACCACAGGTCCTGTATTATCCAGTTCTTTACAGTTAAGATCGAGAAACGAGTGAGCTTCGTGAACGATCTAGCTTTGTTTGAGCTGAAATGTGACTGAGTTTACCTGAAAAAATGTCTTGCTTGTAAGAAGACACCGAGCCAGGGATTTAACTACATTTCTGAAGGGAAACACACAGCACATTTCTCATCCATGAAACACAGTCTGCTTCAGAGCAACAAGCACGATCTTGCTTTCTAGAGTCTTTAATACAGCAGGAAACGTGAGTGTTCTCAGAACAAAAGAACGGTGGTTCCTACACATACAGACCATATCTAGTTCAACTCTGCTTCTGAAAGTGATAGAAACCACAGTTCCTCTAACATCCAATGCTTTTCATTTAAGAGCAAGAAACGTGTGAGCCTAGAACGATGTAGCTTTGTTTGAGCTGAAAGGTGACTGAGTTTACCTTAAACGAAGTCTTGCTTGTAGGAAGACAAAGAGCCTGGGAATTAACTCCATTTCTGAAGGGAAACACACAGCACAGTTTTCATCCATGAACACACTCTGCTTTACAGCAAGAAACATGGTCTTGATTTCTAGAGTCTCTAATAGAGCCAGAAACTTGAGTGTGCTCAGAAAAAAAGAACGGTGTTTCCTACACATACAGACCATATCTAGTTCAACTCTGCTTCTGAAATTGATAGAAACCACAGTTCTTCTAACATCCAATGCTTTTCATTTAAGAGCGAGAAACGTGTGAGCTACGTGAACGATGTAGTTTTGTTTGAGCTGAAGTTTAACTAAGTTTTCCTGAACCGAAGTCTTGCTTGTAGAAAGACACAGAGACTGAGATTTAACTCCATTTATGAAGGGAAACACACAGCACAGTTCTCATCCATGAAACACACTCTGCTTTACAGCAAGAAGCATGGTCTTGATTTCTAGAGTCTCTAATAGAGCCAGAAACTTGAGTGTGCTCAGAAAAAAAGAACGGTGGTTCCTACACATACAGACCCTATCTAGTTCTACTCTGCTTCTGAAACTGATATGAACCATAGGTCCTCTAACATCAAATGCTTGACAGTTAAGAGCAAGAAACGTTTGAACTTTGTGAATGGTCTAGCTATGTTTGAGCAGAATGGTGACTGAGTTTACCTGAAAAGATGTCTTGCTTGTAGGTAGACACAGAGCTTGTGATTTAACTACATTTCTGAAGGGAAACACACAGCACAGTTCTCATCCATGAAACACATCTGCTTTAGAGTAAGAAGCACGCTGTTGCTTTCTAGATTCTCTAATAAAGCAGAAACGTGTTTGTGGTTAGAAGAAAAGAACGGTGTTTCCTACACATACAGACCATATCTAGTTCAACTCTGCTTCTGAAACTGATACGAATCATAGGTCCTCTAATTTCCAATGCTTGACAGTTAAGAGCGAGACACGTGTGAACTTCGTGAATGATCTAGATTTGTTGAGCGGAATGGTGACTGAGTTTACCTGAAAAGATGTCTTGCTTGTAGGTAGACACAGAGCCTGCGATTTAACTCCATTTCTGAAGGGAAACACACAGCACAATTCTCATCCATGAAACACATTCTGCTTCAGAGCAAGAAGCTCGGTCTTGCTTTCTAGTTTCTCTAATCCAGCAGGAAACATGAGTGTTCTCAGAACAAAAGAACGGTGGTTCCTACACATATAGACCATATCTAGTTCAACTCTGCTTCTGAAAGTGATAGAAACCACAGTTCCTCTAACATCCAATGCTTTACAGTTAAGAGCAAGAAACGTGTGAGCCTAGAACAATGTAGCATTGTTTGAGCTGAAGGGTGACTGAGTTTACCTTAAACGAAGTCTTGCTTGTAGGAAGACACAGAGCCTGGGATTTAACTACATTTCTGAAGGGAAACACACAGCACAGTTCTCATCCATGAAAAACATCTGCTTTAGAGCAAGAAGCACGCTCTAGATTCTAGAGTCTCTAATAGAGCCAGAAACTTGAGTGTGCTCCGAAAAAAAGAACGATGTTTCCTGAACATACGGACCATTGCTAGTTCAACTGTGCTTCTGACACGGATACAAAACACAGGTACTCTATTATCCAATGCTTTACAGTTTAGAGCGAGAAACGTGTGAGCCTAGACCGATGTAGCATTGTTTGAGCTGAAAGGTGACTGAGTTTACCTTAAACGAAGTCTTGCTTGTAGGAAAACACAGAGCCTGGGTTAAAACTCCATTTCTGAAGGGAAACACACAGCACAGTTCTCATGCATGAAATACAGTCTGCTTTAGAGCAAGAAGCACGGTCTTGCTTTCTAGAATCTCTAATAGAGTAGGAAACGTGAGTGTGCTCAGAAAAAAAGAACGGTGGTTCCTACACATACAGACCATATCTAGTTCAACTCTGCTTCTGAAACTGATACGAACCATAGATCCTCTAATATCCAATGCTTGACAGTTAAGAGCAAGAAACGTGTGAACTTCGTGAATGGTCTAGCTTTGTTTGAGCACAATGGTGACTGAGTTTACCTGAAAAGATGTCTTGCTTGTAGGCAGACACAGAGCCTGGGTTTTAACTACATTTCTGAAGGGAAACACACAGCACAGTTCTCATCCATGAAACACATCTGCTTTAGAGTAAGAAGCACGCTCTAATTTCTAGAGTCTCTAATAGAGCCAGAAACTTGAGTGTGCTCAGAAAAAAAGAACGGTGTTTCCTACACATACGGACTATTGCTAGTTCAACTCTGCTTCTGAAACGGATACAAACCACAGGTCCTCTAATATCCAATGCTTTACAGTTAAGAGCGAGAAACGTGTGAGCCTAGACCGATGTAGCATTGTTTGAGCAGAAAGGTGACTGAGTTTACCTTAAACGAAGTCTTGCTTGTAGGAAAACACAGAGCCTGGGATTTAACTCCATTTCTGAAGGGAAACACACAGCATAGTTCTCATCCATGAAACACAGTCTGCTTTAGAGCAAGAAGCACGGCCTTGCTTTCTAGAATCTCTAATACAGTAGGAAACGTGAGTGTGCTCAGAACAAAAGAACGGTGGTTCCTACACATACAGACCATATCTAGTTCAACTCTGCTTCTGAAACTGATACGAACCAAATGTCCTCTAATATCCAATGATTTACACTTAAGGGCGAAAAACGTGTGAGCTTCGTGAACTAGCTTTGTTTGAGCTAAAATGTGACTGAGTTTAGCTGAAAAGATGTCTTGCTTGTAGGCAGACACAGAGCGTGGAATTTAAATCCATTTCTGAAGGGAAACACACAGCACAGTTCTCATCTATGAAACACACTGTGTTTTAGAGGAAGAAGTACGCTGTTGATTTCAAGAGTCTGTAATAGAGCCAGAAACTTGAGTGTGCTCAGAAAAAAAGAACGGTGTTTCCTACACTTACGGACCATTGCTAGTTCAACTCTGCTTCTGAAACTGATACAAACCACAGGTCCTCTAATATCCAATGCTTTAGAGTTAAGAGCGAGAAACGAGTGAGCTTCGTGAACGATCTAGCTTTGTATGAGCTGAAAGGTGACTGAGTTTACCTTAAACGAAATCTTGCTTGTAGGAAGACACAGAGCCTGCGATTTAACTCCATTTCTGAAGGGAAACACACAGCACATTTCTCATCCATGAAACACATTCTGCTTCAGAGCAAGAAGCTTGGTCTTGCTTTCTAGATTCTCTAATCCAGCAGGAAACATGAGTGTTCTCAGAACAAAAGAACGGTGGTTCCTACACATACAGATTATATCTAGTTCAACTCTGCATCTGAAAGTGATAGAAACCACAGTTCCTCTAACATCCAGTGCTTTACAGTTAAGAGCAAGAAACGTGTGATCCTGGAACGATGTAGCGTTGTTTGAGCTGAAGGGTGACTGAGTTTACCTTAAACGAAGTCTTGCTTGTAGGAAGACACAGAGCCTGGGATTTAACTCCATTTCTGAAGGGAAACAGACAGCACAGTTCTCATCCATGAAACATAGTCTGCTTTACAGCAAGAAGCACGCTCTTGGTTTCTAGAATCTCTAATAGCGTAGGAAACGTGAGTGTGCTCAGAAAAAAAGAACGGTGGTTCCTACACATACAGGCCATATCTAGTTCAACTCTGCTTCTGAAATTGATAGAAACCAAAGTTCTTCTAACATCCAATGCTTTTCATTTAAGAGCAAGAAACCTGTGAGCCTATGACGATGTAGCTTTGTTTGAGCTGAAAGTTGACTGAGTTTACCTTAAACGAAGTCTTGCTTGTAGGAAGACAAAGAGCCTGGGATTTAACTCCATATCTGAAGGGAAACACACCGCACAGTTCTCAACCATGAAACACACTCTTCTTTAGAGCATGAAGCACGCTATTGGTTTCTAGAATCTCTAATAAAGCAGGAAACGTGAGTGTGGTCAGAAGAAAAGAACGGTGTTTCCTACACATACAGACCATATCTAGTTCAACTCTGCTTCTGAAACTGATACGAACCACAGGTCATCTAATATCCAATGCTTGACAGTTAAGAGCAAGAAACGTGTGAACTTCGTGAATGGTCTAGCTTTGTTTGAGCAGAATGGTGACTGAGTTTACCTGAAAAGATGTCTTGCTGGTAGGCAGACACAGAGCCTGGGATTTAACTACATTTCTGAAGGGAAACACACAGCACAGTTCTCATCCATGAAACACATCTGCTTTAGAGTAAGAAGCACGCTCTAGATTCTAGAGTCTCTAATAGAGTCAGAAACTTGAGTGTGCTCAGAAAAAAAGAACGGTGTTTCCTAAACATAGGGACCATTGCTAGTTCAACTCTGCTTCTGAAACGGATACAAACCACAGGTCCTATAATATCCAATGCTTTACAGTTAAGAGCGAGAAACGTGTGAGCCTAGACCAATGTAGCATTGTTTGAGCTGAAAGGTGACTGAGTTTACCTTAAACGAAGTCTTGCTTGTAGGAAAACACAGAGCGTGGGGTAAAACTCCATTTCTGAAGGGAAACACACAGCACAGTTCTCATGCATGAAATACAGTCTGCTATAGAGCAAGAAGCACGGTCTTGCTTTCTAGAATCCCTAATACAGTAGGAAACGTGAGTGTGCTCAGAACAAAAGAACGGTGGTTCCTACACATACAGACCATATCTAGTTCAACTCTGCTTCTGAAAGTGATAGAAACCACAGTTCTTCTAACATCCAATGCTTTTCATTTAAGAGCGAGAAACGTGTGAGCCTAGAACAATGTAGCATTGTTTGAGCTGAAGGGTGACTGACTTTACCTTAAACGAAGTCTTGCTTGTAGGAAGACAAAGAGCCTGGGATTTAACTCCATTTCTGAAGGGAAACACAACGCACAGTTCTCAACCATGAAACACACTCTTCTTTAGGGCACGAAGCACGCTCTTGGTTACTAGAACCTCTAATAAAGCAGGAAACTTGAGTGTGGTCAGAACCAAAGAACTGTGCTTCCTACACATACAGACCATATCTAGTTCAACTCTGCTTCTGAAATTGATAGAAACCACAGTTTTTCTAACATCCAGTGCTTTTCATTTAAGAGCGAGAAACGTGTGAGCTACGTGAACGATGTAGTTTTGTTTGAGCTGAAATGTAACTGAGTTTACCTGAACCGAAGTCTTGCTTGTAGAAAGACACAGAGCCTGAGATTTAACTCCATTTCTGAAGGGAATCACAAAGCACAGTTCTCATCCAGGAAACACACTCTGCTTTAGGAGCAAGAAGCACACTCTTGCTTTTTAGAATCTCTAATAAAGCAGGTAAAGTGAGTGTGGTCAGAAAAAAGAACGGTGTTTCCTACACATACAGAAGATATCTAGATCAACTCTGCTTCTGAAACTGATACAAACCACAGGTCCTGTATTATCCAGTTCTTTACAGTTAAGATCGAGAAACGAGTGAGCTTCGTGAACGATCTAGCTTTGTTTGAGCTGAAATGTGACTGAGTTTACCTGAAAAAATGTCTTGCTTGTAAGAAGACACCGAGCCAGGGATTTAACTACATTTCTGAAGGGAAACACACAGCACATTTCTCATCCATGAAACACAGTCTGCTTCAGAGCAACAAGCACGGTCTTGCTTTCTAGAGTCTTTAATACAGCAGGAAACGTGAGTGTTCTCAGAACAAAAGAACGGTGGTTCCTACACATACAGACCATATCTAGTTCAACTCTGCTTCTGAAAGTGATAGAAACCACAGTTCCTCTAACATCCAATGCTTTTCATTTAAGAGCAAGAAACGTGTGAGCCTAGAACGATGTAGCTTTGTTTGAGCTGAAAGGTGACTGAGTTTACCTTAAACGAAGTCTTGCTTGTAGGAAGACAAAGAGCCTGGGATTTAACTCCATTTCTGAAGGGAAACACAACGCACAGTTCTCAACCATGAAACACACTCTTCTTTAGGGCACGAAGCACGCTCTTGGTTACTAGAACCTCTAATAAAGCAGGAAACTTGAGTGTGGTCAGAACCAAAGAACTGTGCTTCCTACACATACAGACCATATCTAGTTCAACTCTGCTTCTGAAATTGATAGAAACCACAGTTTTTCTAACATCCAGTGCTTTTCATTTAAGAGCGAGAAACGTGTGAGCTACGTGAACGATGTAGTTTTGTTTGAGCTGAAATGTAACTGAGTTTACCTGAACCGAAGTCTTGCTTGTAGAAAGACACAGAGCCTGAGATTTAACTCCATTTCTGAAGGGAATCACAAAGCACAGTTCTCATCCAGGAAACACACTCTGCTTTAGGAGCAAGAAGCACACTCTTGCTTTTTAGAATCTCTAATAAAGCAGGTAAAGTGAGTGTGGTCAGAAAAAAGAACGGTGTTTCCTACACATACAGAAGATATCTAGATCAACTCTGCTTCTGAAACTGATACAAACCACAGGTCCTGTATTATCCAGTTCTTTACAGTTAAGATCGAGAAACGAGTGAGCTTCGTGAACGATCTAGCTTTGTTTGAGCTGAAATGTGACTGAGTTTACCTGAAAAAATGTCTTGCTTGTAAGAAGACACCGAGCCAGGGATTTAACTACATTTCTGAAGGGAAACACACAGCACATTTCTCATCCATGAAACACAGTCTGCTTCAGAGCAACAAGCACGGTCTTGCTTTCTAGAGTCTTTAATACAGCAGGAAACGTGAGTGTTCTCAGAACAAAAGAACGGTGGTTCCTACACATACAGACCATATCTAGTTCAACTCTGCTTCTGAAAGTGATAGAAACCACAGTTCCTCTAACATCCAATGCTTTTCATTTAAGAGCAAGAAACGTGTGAGCCTAGAACGATGTAGCTTTGTTTGAGCTGAAAGGTGACTGAGTTTACCTTAAACGAAGTCTTGCTTGTAGGAAGACAAAGAGCCTGGGATTTAACTCCATTTCTGAAGGGAAACACACAGCACAGTTTTCATCCATGAACACACTCTGCTTTACAGCAAGAAACATGGTCTTGATTTCTAGAGTCTCTAATAGAGCCAGAAACTTGAGTGTGCTCAGAAAAAATGAACGGTGTTTCCTAAACTTACCGACCATTGCTAGTTCAACTGTGCTTCTGAAGCGGATACAAACCACAGGTCCTCTATTATCCAATGCTTTACAGTTAAGAGCGAGAAACGTGTGAGCCTAGACCGATGTTGCATTGTTTGAGCTGAAAGGTGACTGAGTTTACCTTAAACGAAGTCTTGCTTGTAGGAAAACACAGAGCCGGGGTTAAAACTCCATTTCTGAAGGGAAACACACAGCACAGTTCTCATGCATGAAATACAGTCTGCTTTAGAGCAAGAAGCACGGTCTTGCTTTCTAGAATCTCTAATAGAGTAGGAAACGTGAGTGTGCTCAGAAAAAAAGAACGGTGGTTCCTACACATACAGACCATATCTAGTTCAACTCTGCTTCTGAAACTGATACGAACCATAGATCCTCTAATATCCAATGCTTGACAGTTAAGAGCAAGAAACGTGTGAACTTCGTGAATGGTCTAGCTTTGTTTGAGCACAATGGTGACTGAGTTTACCTGAAAAGATGTCTTGCTTGTAGGCAGACACAGAGCCTGGGTTTTAACTACATTTCTGAAGGGAAACAGACAGCACAGTTCTCATCCATGAAACATAGTCTGCTTTACAGCAAGAAGCTCGCTCTTGGTTTCTAGAATCTCTAATAGCGTAGGAAACGTGAGTGTGCTCAGAAAAAAAGAACGGTGGTTCCTACACATACAGGCCATATCTAGTTCAACTCTGCTTCTGAAATTGATAGAAACCAAAGTTCTTCTAACATCCAATGCTTTTCATTTAAGAGCAAGAAACCTGTGAGCCTATGACGATGTAGCTTTGTTTGAGCTGAAAGTTGACTGAGTTTACCTTAAACGAAGTCTTGCTTGTAGGAAGACAAAGAGCCTGGGATTTAACACCATATCTGAAGGGAAACACACCGCACAGTTCTCAACCATGAAACACACTCTTCTTTAGAGCATGAAGCACGCTATTGGTTTCTAGAATCTCTAATAAAGCAGGAAACGTGAGTGTGGTCAGAAGAAAAGAACGGTGTTTCCTACACATACAGACCATATCTAGTTCAACTCTGCTTCTGAAACTGATACGAACCACAGGTCATCTAATATCCAATGCTTGACCGTTAAGAGCAAGAAACGTGTGAACTTCGTGAATGGTCTAGCTTTGTTTGAGCAGAATGGTGACTGATTTACCTGAAAAGATGTCTTGCTGGTAGGCAGACACAGAGCCTGGGATTTAACTACATTTCTGAAGGGAAACACACAGCACAGTTCTCATCCATGAAACACATCTGCTTTAGAGTAAGAAGCACGCTCTAGATTCTAGAGTCTCTAATAGAGTCAGAAACTTGAGTGTGCTCAGAAAAAAAAAAACGGTGTTTCCTAAACTTAGCGACCATTGCTAGTTCAACTCTGCTTCTGAAAAGGATACAAACCACAGGTCCTCTAATAATCAATGCTTTACAGTTAAGAGCGAGAAACGTGTGAGCCTAGACCAATGTAGCATTGTTTAAGCTGAAAGGTGACTGAGTTTACCTTAAACGAAGTCTTGCTTGTAGGAAAACACAGAGCGTGGGGTAAAACTCCATTTCTGAAGGGAAACACACAGCACAGTTCTCATGCATGAAATACAGTCTGCTATAGAGCAAGAAGCACGGTCTTGCTTTCTAGAATCCCTAATACAGTAGGAAACGTGAGTGTGCTCAGAACAAATGAACGGTGGTTCCTACACATACAGACCATATCTAGTTCAACTCTGCTTCTGAAAGTGATAGAAACCACAGTTCTTCTAACATCCAATGCTTTTCATTTAAGAGCAAGAAACGTGTGAGCCTAGAACAATGTAGCATTGTTTGAGCTGAAGGGTGACTGAGTTTACCTTAAAGGAAGTCTTGCTTGTAGGAAGACAAAGAGCCTGGGATTTAACTCCATTTCTGAAGGGAAACACAACGCACAGTTCTCAACCATGAAACACACTCTTCTTTAGGGCACGAAGCACACTCTTGGTTACTAGAACCTCTAATAAAGCAGGAAACTTGAGTGTGTTCAGAACCAAAGAACTGTGCTTCCTACACATACAGACCATATCTAGTTCAACTCTGCTTCTGAAATTGATAGAAACCACAGTTTTTCTAACATCCAGTGCTTTTCATTTAAGAGCGAGAAACGTGTGAGCTACGTGAACGATGTAATTTTGTTTGAGCTGCAATGGTGACTGAGTTTACCTGAACCGAAGTCTTGCTTGTAGAAAGACACAGAGCCTGAGATTTAACTCCATTTCTGAAGGGAATCACAAAGCACAGTTCTCATCCAGGAAACACACTCTGCTTTAGGAGCAAGAAACACACTCTTGCTTTTTAGAATCTCTAATAAAGCAGGTAAAGTGAGTGTGGTCAGAAAAAAGAACGGTGTGTCCTACACATACAGAAGATATCTAGATCAACTCTGCTTCTGAAACTGACACAAACCACAGGCCCTGTATTATCCAGTTCTTTACAGTTAAGATCGAGAAACGAGTGAGCTTCGTGAACGATCTAGCTTTGTTTGAGCTGATATGTGACTGAGTTTACCTGAAAACATGTCTTGCTTGTAAGAAGACACCGAGCCAGGGATTTAACTACATTTCTGAAGGGAAACACACAGCACATTTCTCATCCATGAAACACAGTCTGCTTCAGAGCAACAAGCACGGTCTTGCTTTCTAGAGTCTTTAATACAGCAGGAAACGTGAGTGTTCTCAGAACAAAAGAACGGTGGTTCCTACACATACAGACCATATCTAGTTCAACTCTGCTTCTGAAAGTGATAGAAACCACAGTTCTTCTAACATCCAATGCTTTTCATTTAAGAGCGAGAAACGTGTGAGCCTAGAACAATGTAGCATTGTTTGAGCTGAAGGGTGACTGAGTTTACCTTAAACGAAGTCTTGCTTGTAGGAAGACAAAGAGCCTGGGATTTAACTCCATTTCTGAAGGGAAACACACAGCACAGTTTTCATCCATGAACACACTCTGCTTTACAGCAAGAAACATGGTCTTGATTTCTAGAGTCTCTAATAGAGCCAGAAACTTGAGTGTGCTCAGAAAAAAAGAACGGTGTTTCCTAAACTTACCGACCATTGCTAGTTCAACTGTGCTTCTGAAGAGGATACAAACCACAGGTCCTCTATTATCCAATGCTTTACAGTTAAGAGCGAGAAACGTGTGAGCCTAGACCGATGTTGCATTGTTTGAGCTGAAAGGTGACTGAGTTTACCTTAAACCAAGTCTTGCTTGTAGGAAAACACAGAGCCGGGGTTAAAACTCCATTTCTGAAGGGAAACACACAGCACAGTTCTCATGCATGAAATACAGTCTGCTTTAGAGCAAGAAGCACGGTCTTGCTTTCTAGAATCTCTAATAGAGTAGGAAACGTGAGTGTGCTCAGAAAAAAAGAACGGTGGTTCCTACACATACAGACCATATCTAGTTCAACTCTGCTTCTGAAACTGATACGAACCATAGATCCTCTAATATCCAATGCTTGACAGTTAAGAGCAAGAAACGTGTGAACTTCGTGAATGGTCTAGCTTTGTTTGAGCACAATGGTGACTGAGTTTACCTGAAAAGATGTCTTGCTTGTAGGCAGACACAGAGCCTGGGTTTTAACTACATTTCTGAAGGGAAACAGACAGCACAGTTCTCATCCATGAAACATAGTCTGCTTTACAGCAAGAAGCACGCTCTTGGTTTCTAGAATCTCTAATAGGGTAGGAAACGTGAGTGTGCTCAGAAAAAAAGAACGGTGGTTCCTACACATACAGGCCATATCTAGTTCAACTCTGCTTCTGAAATTGATAGAAACCAAAGTTCTTCTAACATCCAATGCTTTTCATTTAAGAGCAAGAAACCTGTGAGCCTATGACGATGTAGCTTTGTTTGAGCTGAAAGTTGACTGAGTTTACCTTAAACGAAGTCTTGCTTGTAGGAAGACAAAGAGCCTGGGATTTAACTCCATATCTGAAGGGAAACACACCGCACAGTTCTCAACCATGAAACACACTCTTCTTTAGAGCATGAAGCACGCTATTGGTTTCTAGAATCTCTAATAAAGCAGGAAACGTGAGTGTGGTCAGAAGAAAAGAACGGTGTTTCCTACACATACAGACCATATCTAGTTCAACTCTGCTTCTGAAACTGATACGAACCACAGGTCATCTAATATCCAATGCTTGACCGTTAAGAGCAAGAAACGTGTGAACTTCGTGAATGGTCTAGCTTTGTTTGAGCAGAATGGTGACTGAGTTTACCTGAAAAGATGTCTTGCTGGTAGGCAGACACAGAGCCTGGGATTTAACTACATTTCTGAAGGGAAACACACAGCACAGTTCTCATCCATGAAACACATCTGCTTTAGAGTAAGAAGCACGCTCTAGATTCTAGAGTCTCTAATAGAGTCAGAAACTTGAGTGTGCTCAGAAAAAAAGAACGGTGTTTCCTAAACATAGGGACCATTGCTAGTTCAACTCTGCTTCTGAAACGGATACAAACCACAGGTCCTATAATATCCAATGCTTTACAGTTAAGAGCGAGAAACGTGTGAGCTACGTGAACGATGTAGTTTTGTTTGAGCTGAAGTTTAACTAAGTTTTCCTGAACCGAAGTCTTGCTTGTAGAAAGACACAGAGACTGAGATTTAACTCCATTTATGAAGGGAAACACACAGCACAGTTCTCATCCATGAAACACACTCTGCTTTACAGCAAGAAGCATGGTCTTGATTTCTAGAGTCTCTAGTAGAGCCAGAAACTTGAGTGTGCTCAGAAAAAAAGAACGGTGGTTCCTACACAACAGACCCTATCTAGTTCAACTCTGCTTCTGAAACTGATACGAACCATAGGTCCTCTAACATCAAATGCTTGACAGTTAAGAGCAAGAAACGTTTGAACTTCGTGAATGGTCTAGCTATGTTTGAGCAGAATGGTGACTGAGTTTACCTGAAAAGATGTCTTGCTTGTAGGTAGACACAGAGCTTGTGATTTAACTACATTTCTGAAGGGAAACACACAGCACAGTTCTCATCCATGAAACACATCTGCTTTAGAGTAAGAAGCACGCTGTTGCTTTCTAGATTCTCTAATAAAGCAGAAACGTGTTTGTGGTTAGAAGAAAAGAACGGTGTTTCCTACACATACAGACCATATCTAGTTCAACTCTGCTTCTGAAACTGATACGAATCATAGGTCCTCTAATTTCCAATGCTTGACAGTTAAGAGCAAGACACGTGTGAACTTCGTGAATGATCTAGATTTGTTGAGCGGAATGGTGACTGAGTTTACCTGAAAAGATGTCTTGCTTGTAGGTAGACACAGAGCCTGCGATTTAACTCCATTTCTGAAGGGAAACACACAGCACAATTCTCATCCATGAAACACATTCTGCTTCAGAGCAAGAAGCTCGGTCTTGCTTTCTAGTTTCTCTAATCCAGCAGGAAACATGAGTGTTCTCAGAACAAAAGAACGGTGGTTCCTACACATATAGACCATATCTAGTTCAACTCTGCTTCTGAAAGTGATAGAAACCACAGTTCCTCTAACATCCAATGCTTTACAGTTAAGAGCAAGAAACGTGTGAGCCTAGAACAATGTAGCATTGTTTGAGCTGAAGGGTGACTGAGTTTACCTTAAACGAAGTCTTGCTTGTAGGAAGACACAGAGCCTGGGATTTCACTCCATTTCTGAAGGGAAACACGCAGCACAGTTCTCATCCATGAAAAACATCTGCTTTAGAGCAAGAAGCACGCTCTAGATTCTAGAGTCTCTAATAGAGCCAGAAAGTTGAGTGTGCTCCGAAAAAAAGAACGATGTTTCCTGAACATACGGACCATTGCTAGTTCAACTGTGCTTCTGACACGGATACAAAACACAGGTACTCTATTATCCAATGCTTTACAGTTTAGAGCGAGAAACGTGTGAGCCTAGACCGATGTAGCATTGTTTGAGCTGAAAGGTGACTGAGTTTACCTTAAACGAAGTCTTGCTTGTAGGAAAACACAGAGCCGGGGTTAAAACTCCAATTCTGAAGGGAAACACACAGCACAGTTCTCATGCATGAAATACAGTCTGCTTTAGAGCAAGAAGCACGGTCTTGCTTTCTAGAATCTCTAATAGAGTAGGAAACGTGAGTGTGCTCAGAAAAAAAGAACGGTGGTTCCTACACATACAGACCATATCTAGTTCAACTCTGCTTCTGAAACTGATACGAACCATAGATCCTCTAATATCCAATGCTTGACAGTTAAGAGCAAGAAACGTGTGAACTTTGTGAATGGTCTAGCTTTGTTTGAGCACAATGGTGACTGAGTTTACCTGAAAAGATGTCTTGCTTGTAGGCAGACACAGAGCCTGGGTTTTAACTACATTTCTGAAGGGAAACACACAGCACAGTTCTCATCCATGAAACACATCTGCTTTAGAGTAAGAAGCACGCTCTAATTTCTAGAGTCTCTAATAGAGCCAGAAACTTGAGTGTGCTCAGAAAAAAAGAACGGTGTTTCCTACACATACGGACTATTGCTAGTTCAACTCTGCTTCTGAAACGGATACAAACCACAGGTCCTCTAATATCCAATGCTTTACAGTTAAGAGCGAGAAACGTGTGAGCCTAGACCGATGTAGCATTGTTTGAGCAGAAAGGTGACTGAGCTTACCTTAAACGAAGTCTTGCTTGTAGGAAAACACAGAGCCTGGGATTTAACTCCATTTCTGAAGGGAAACACACAGCATAGTTCTCATCCATGAAACACAGTCTGCTTTAGAGCAAGAAGCACGGCCTTGCTTTCTAGAATCTCTAATACAGTAGGAAACGTGAGTGTGCTCAGAACAAATGAACGGTGGTTCCTACACATACAGACCATATCTAGTTCATCTCTGCTTCTGAAACTGATACGAACCAAATGTCCTCTAATATCCAATGATTTACACTTAAGGGCGAAAAACGTGTGAGCTTCGTGAACTAGCTTTGTTTGAGCTAAAATGTGACTGAGTTTAGCTGAAAAGATGTCTTGCTTGTAGGCAGACACAGAGCGTGGAATTTAAATCCATTTCTGAAGGGAAACACACAGCACAGTTCTCATCTATGAAACACACTGTGTTTTAGAGGAAGAAGTACGCTGTTGATTTCAAGAGTCTGTAATAGAGCCAGAAACTTGAGTGTGCTCAGAAAAAAAGAACGGTGTTTCCTACACTTACGGACCATTGCTAGTTCAACTCTGCTTCTGAAACTGATACAAACCACAGGTCCTCTAATATCCAATGCTTTAGAGTTAAGAGCGAGAAACGAGTGAGCTTCGTGAACGATCTAGCTTTGTATGAGCTGAAAGGTGACTGAGTTTACCTTAAAAGAAATCTTGCTTGTAGGAAGACACAGAGCCTGCGATTTAACTCCATTTCTGAAGGGAAACACACAGCACATTTCTCATCCATGAAACACAGTCTGCTTCAGAGCAAGAAGCTTGGTCTTGCTTTCTAGATTCTCTAATCCAGCAGGAAACATGAGTGTTCTCAGAACAAAAGAACGGTGGTTCCTACACATACAGATTATATCTAGTTCAACTCTGCATCTGAAATTGATAGAAACCACAGTTCCTCTAACATCCAGTGCTTTACAGTTAAGAGCAAGAAACGTGTGATCCTGGAACGATGTAGCGTTGTTTGAGCTGAAAGGTGACTGAGTTTACCTTAAACGAAGTCTTGCTTGTAGGAAGACACAGAGCCTGGGATTTAACTCCATTTCTGAAGGGAAACAGACAGCACAGTTCTCATCCATGAAACATAGTCTGCTTTACAGCAAGAAGCACGCTCTTGGTTTCTAGAATCTCTAATAGCGTAGGAAACGTGAGTGTGCTCAGAAAAAAAGAACGGTGGTTCCTACACATACAGGCCATATCTAGTTCAACTCTGCTTCTGAAATTGATAGAAACCAAAGTTCTTCTAACATCCAATGCTTTTCATTTAAGAGCAAGAAACCTGTGAGCCTATGACGATGTAGCTTTGTTTGAGCTGAAAGTTGACTGAGTTTACCTTAAACGAAGTCTTGCTTGTAGGAAGACAAAGAGCCTGGGATTTAACTCCATATCTGAAGGGAAACACACCGCACAGTTCTCAACCATGAAACACACTCTTCTTTAGAGCATGAAGCACGCTATTGGTTTCTAGAATCTCTAATAAAGCAGGAAACGTGAGTGTGGTCAGAAGAAAAGAACGGTGTTTCCTACACATACAGACCATATCTAGTTCAACTCTGCTTCTGAAACTGATACGAACCACAGGTCATCTAATATCCAATGCTTGACCGTTAAGAGCAAGAAACGTGTGAACTTCGTGAATGGTCTAGCTTTGTTTGAGCAGAATGGTGACTGAGTTTACCTGAAAAGATGTCTTGCTGGTAGGCAGACACAGAGCCTGGGATTTAACTACATTTCTGAAGGGAAACACACAGCACAGTTCTCATCCATGAAACACATCTGCTTTAGAGTAAGAAGCACGCTCTAGATTCTAGAGTCTCTAAAAGAGTCAGAAACTTGAGTGTGCTCACAAAAAAAGAACGGTGTTTCCTAAACATAGGGACCATTGCTAGTTCAACTCTGCTTCTGAAACGGATACAAACCACAGGTCCTATAATATCCAATGCTTTACAGTTAAGAGCGAGAAACGTGTGAGCTTCGTGAATGATATAGCCTTGTTTGAGCTAAAAGGTGACTGAGTTTACCTGAAAAGATGTCTTTCTTCTAGGCAGACACAGAGCCTGGCGTTTAACTACATTTCTGAAGGGAAACACACAGCACAGTTCTCATCCATGAAACACATCTGCTTTAGAGCAAGAAGCACGCTCCAGATTCTAGACTCTCTAATAGAGCCAGAAACTTGAGTGTGCTCAGAAAAAAAGAACGGTGTTTCCTAAATTTACCGACCATTGCTAGTTCAACTGTGCTTCTGAAGCGGATACAAACCACAGGTCCTCTATTATCCAATGCTTTACAGTTAAGAGCGAGAAACGTGTGAGCCTAGACCGATGTTGCATTGTTTGAGCTGAAAGGTGACTGAGTTTACCTTAAACGAAGTCTTGCTTGTAGGAAAACACAGAGCCGGGGTTAAAACTCCATTTCTGAAGGGAATCACAAAGCACAGTTCTCATCCAGGAAACACACTCTGCTTTAGGAGCAAGAAGCACACTCTTGCTTTTTAGAATCTCTAATAAAGCAGGTAAAGTGAGTGTGGTCAGAAAAAAGAACGGTGTTTCCTACACATACAGAAGATATCTAGATCAACTCTGCTTCTGAAACTGATACAAACCACAGGTCCTGTATTATCCAGTTCTTTACAGTTAAGATCGAGAAACGAGTGAGCTTCGTGAACGATCTAGCTTTGTTTGAGCTGAAATGTGACTGAGTTTACCTGAAAAAATGTCTTGCTTGTAAGAAGACACCGAGCCAGGGATTTAACTACATTTCTGAAGGGAAACACACAGCACATTTCTCATCCATGAAACACAGTCTGCTTCAGAGCAACAAGCACGGTCTTGCTTTCTAGAGTCTTTAATACAGCAGGAAACGTGAGTGTTCTCAGAACAAAAGAACGGTGGTTCCTACACATACAGACCATATCTAGTTCAACTCTGCTTCTGAAAGTGATAGAAACCACAGTTCCTCTAACATCCAATGCTTTTCATTTAAGAGCAAGAAACGTGTGAGCCTAGAACGATGTAGCTTTGTTTGAGCTGAAAGGTGACTGAGTTTACCTTAAACGAAGTCTTGCTTGTAGGAAGACAAAGAGCCTGGGATTTAACTCCATTTCTGAAGGGAAACACACAGCACAGTTTTCATCCATGAACACACTCTGCTTTACAGCAAGAAACATGGTCTTGATTTCTAGAGTCTCTAATAGAGCCAGAAACTTGAGTGTGCTCAGAAAAAAACAACGGTGTTTCCTAAACTTACCGACCATTGCTAGTTCAACTGTGCTTCTGAAGCGGATACAAACCACAGGTCCTCTATTATCCAATGCTTTACAGTTAAGAGCGAGAAACGTGTGAGCCTAGACCGATGTTGCATTGTTTGAGCTGAAAGGTGACTGAGTTTACCTTAAACGAAGTCTTGCTTGTAGGAAAACACAGAGCCGGGGTTAAAACTACATTTCTGAAGGGAAACACACAGCATAGTTCTCATCCATGAAACACAGTCTGCTTTAGAGCAAGAAGCACGGCCTTGCTTTCTAGAATCTCTAATACAGTAGGAAACGTGAGTGTGCTCAGAACAAAAGAACGGTGGTTCCTACACATACAGACCATATCTAGTTCAACTCTGCTTCTGAAACTGATACGAACCAAATGTCCTCTAATATCCAATGATTTACACTTAAGGGCGAAAAACGTGTGAGCTTCGTGAACTAGCTTTGAGCTAAAATGTGACTGAGTTTAGCTGAAAAGATGTCTTGCTTGTAGGCAGACACAGAGCGTGGAATTTAAATCCATTTCTGAAGGGAAACACACAGCACAGTTCTCATCTATGAAACACACTGTGTTTTAGAGGAAGAAGTACGCTCTTGATTTCAAGAGTCTGTAATAGAGCCAGAAACTTGAGTGTGCTCAGAAAAAAAGAACGGTGTTTCCTACACATACGGACCATTGCTAGTTCAACTCTGCTTCTGAAACTGATACAAACCACAGGTCCTCTAATATCCAATGCTTTAGAGTTAAGAGCGAGAAATGAGTGAGCTTCGTGAACGATCTAGCTTTGTATGAGCTGAAAGGTGACTGAGTTTACCTTAAACGAAATCTTGCTTGTAGGAAGACACAGAGCCTGCGATTTAACTCCATTTCTGAAGGGAAACACACAGCACATTTCTCATCCATGAAACACAGTCTGCTTCAGAGCAAGAAGCTTGGTCTTGCTTTCTAGATTCTCTAATCCAGCAGGAAACATGAGTGTTCTCAGAACAAAAGAACGGTGGTTCCTACACATACAGATTATATCTAGTTCAACTCTGCATCTGAAAGTGATAGAAACCACAGTTCCTCTAACATCCAGTGCTTTACAGTTAAGAGCAAGAAACGTGTGATCCTGGAACGATGTAGCGTTGTTTGAGCTGAAGGGTGACTGAGTTTACCTTAAACGAATTCTTGCTTGTAGGAAGACACAGAGCCTGGGATTTAACTCCATTTCTGAAGGGAAACAGACAGCACAGTTCTCATCCATGAAACATAGTCTGCTTTACAGCAAGAAGCACGCTCTTGGTTTCTAGAATCTCTAATAGCGTAGGAAACGTGAGTGTGCTCAGAAAAAAAGAACGGTGGTTCCTACACATACAGGCCATATCTAGTTCAACTCTGCTTCTGAAATTGATAGAAACCAAAGTTCTTCTAACATCCAATGCTTTTCATTAAGAGCAAGAAACCTGTGAGCCTATGACGATGTAGCTTTGTTTGAGCTGAAAGTTGACTGAGTTTACCTTAAACGAAGTCTTGCTTGTAGGAAGACAAAGAGCCTGGGATTTAACTCCATATCTGAAGGGAAACACACCGCACAGTTCTCAACCATGAAACACACTCTTCTTTAGAGCATGAAGCACGCTATTGGTTTCTAGAATCTCTAATAAAGCAGGAAACGTGAGTGTGGTCAGAAGAAAAGAACGGTGTTTCCTACACATACAGACCATATCTAGTTCAACTCTGCTTCTGAAACTGATACGAACCACAGGTCATCTAATATCCAATGCTTGACCGTTAAGAGCAAGAAACGTGTGAACTTCGTGAATGGTCTAGCTTTGTTTGAGCAGAATGGTGACTGAGTTTACCTGAAAAGATGTCTTGCTGGTAGGCAGACACAGAGCCTGGGATTTAACTACATTTCTGAAGGGAAACACACAGCACAGTTCTCATCCATGAAACACATCTGCTTTAGAGTAAGAAGCACGCTCTAGATTCTAGAGTCTCTAATAGAGTCAGAAACTTGAGTGTGCTCAGAAAAAAAGAACGGTGTTTCCTAAACATAGGGACCATTGCTAGTTCAACTCTGCTTCTGAAACGGATACAAACCACAGGTCCTATAATATCCAATGCTTTACAGTTAAGAGCGAGAAACGTGTGAGCCTAGACCAATGTAGCATTGTTTGAGCTGAAAGGTGACTGAGTTTACCTTAAACGAAGTCTTGCTTGTAGGAAAACACAGAGCGTGGGGTAAAACTCCATTTCTGAAGGGAAACACACAGCACAGTTCTCATGCATGAAATACAGTCTGCTATAGAGCAAGAAGCACGGTCTTGCTTTCTAGAATCCCTAATACAGTAGGAAACGTGAGTGTGCTCAGAACAAAAGAACGGTGGTTCCTACACATACAGACCATATCTAGTTCAACTCTGCTTCTGAAAGTGATAGAAACCACAGTTCTTCTAACATCCAATGCTTTTCATTTAAGAGCGAGAAACGTGTGAGCCTAGAACAATGTAGCATTGTTTGAGCTGAAGGGTGACTGAGTTTACCTTAAACGAAGTCTTGCTTGTAGGAAGACAAAGAGCCTGGGATTTAACTCCATTTCTGAAGGGAAACACAACGCACAGTTCTCAACCATGAAACACACTCTTCTTTAGGGCACGAAGCACGCTCTTGGTTACTAGAACCTCTAATAAAGCAGGAAACTTGAGTGTGGTCAGAACCAAAGAACTGTGCTTCCTACACATACAGACCATATCTAGTTCAACTCTGCTTCTGAAATTGATAGAAACCACAGTTTTTCTAACATCCAGTGCTTTTCATTTAAGAGTGAGAAACGTGTGAGCTACGTGAACGATGTACTTTTGTTTGAGCTGAAATGTAACTGAGTTTACCTGAACCGAAGTCTTGCTTGTAGAAAGACACAGAGCCTGAGATTTAACTCCATTTCTGAAGGGAATCACAAAGCACAGTTCTCATCCAGGAAACACACTCTGCTTTAGGAGCAAGAAGCACACTCTTGCTTTTTAGAATCTCTAATAAAGCAGGTAAAGTGAGTGTGGTCAGAAAAAAGAACGGTGTTTCCTACACATACAGAAGATATCTAGATCAACTCTGCTTCTGAAACTGATACAAACCACAGGTCCTGTATTATCCAGTTCTTTACAGTTAAGATCGAGAAACGAGTGAGCTTCGTGAACGATCTAGCTTTGTTTGAGCTGAAATGTGACTGAGTTTTCCTGAAAAAATGTCTTGCTTGTAAGAAGACACCGAGCCAGGGATTTAACTACATTTCTGAAGGGAAACACACAGCACATTTCTCATCCATGAAACACAGTCTGCTTCAGAGCAACAAGCACGGTCTTGCTTTCTAGAGTCTTTAATACAGCAGGAAACGTGAGTGTTCTCAGAACAAAAGAACGGTGGTTCCTACACATACAGACCATATCTAGTTCAACTCTGCTTCTGAAAGTGATAGAAACCACAGTTCCTGTAACATCCAATGCTTTTCATTTAAGAGCAAGAAACGTGTGAGCCTAGAACGATGTAGCTTTGTTTGAACTGAAAGGTGACTGAGTTTACCTTAAACGAAGTCTTGCTTGTAGGAAGACAAAGAGCCTGGGAATTAACTCCATTTCTGAAGGGAAACACACAGCACAGTTTTCATCCATGAACACACTCTGCTTTACAGCAAGAAACATGGTCTTGATTTCTAGAGTCTCTAATAGAGCCAGAAACTTGAGTGTGCTCAGAAAAAAAGAACGGTGTTTCCTACACATACAGACCATATCTAGTTCAACTCTGCTTCTGAAAGTGATAGAAACCACAGTTCCTCTAACATCCAATGCTTTTCATTTAAGAGCAAGAAACGTGTGAGCCTAGAACGATGTAGCTTTGTTTGAGCTGAAAGGTGACTGAGTTTACCTTAAACGAAGTCTTGCTTGTAGGAAGACAAAGAGCCTGGGATTTAACTCCATTTCTGAAGGGAAACACACAGCACAGTTTTCATCCATGAACACACTCTGCTTTACAGCAAGAAACATGGTCTTGATTTCTAGAGTCTCTAATAGAGCCAGAAACTTGAGTGTGCTCAGAAAAAAAGAACGGTGTTTCCTAAACTTACTGACCATTGCTAGTTCAACTGTGCTTCTGAAGCGGATACAAACCACAGGTCCTCTATTATCCAATGCTTTACAGTTAAGAGCGAGAAACGTGTGAGCCTAGACCGATGTTGCATTGTTTGAGCTGAAAGGTGACTGAGTTTACCTTAAACGAAGTCTTGCTTGTAGGAAAACACAGAGCCGGGGTTAAAACTCCATTTCTGAAGGGAAACACACAGCACAGTTCTCATGCATGAAATACAGTCTGCTTTAGAGCAAGAAGCACGGTCTTGCTTTCTAGAATCTCTAATAGAGTAGGAAACGTGAGTGTGCTCAGAAAAAAAGAACGGTGGTTCCTACACATACAGACCATATCTAGTTCAACTCTGCTTCTGAAACTGATACGAACCATAGATCCTCTAATATCCAATGCTTGACAGTTAAGAGCAAGAAACGTGTGAACTTCGTGAATGGTCTAGCTTTGTTTGAGCACAATGGTGACTGAGTTTACCTGAAAAGATGTCTTGCTTGTAGGCAGACACAGAGCCTGGGTTTTAACTACATTTCTGAAGGGAAACACACAGCACAGTTCTCATCCATGAAACACATCTGCTTTAGAGTAAGAAGCACGCTCTAATTTCTAGAGTCTCTAATAGAGCCAGAAACTTGAGTGTGCTCAGAAAAAAAGAACGGTGTTTCCTACACATATGGACTATTGCTAGTTCAACTCTGCTTCTGAAACGGATACAAACCACAGGTCCTCTAATATCCAATGCTTTACAGTTAAGAGCGAGAAACGTGTGAGCCTAGACCGATGTAGCATTGTTTGAGCAGAAAGGTGACTGAGTTTACCTTAAACGAAGTCTTGCTTGTAGGAAAACACAGAGCCTGGGATTTAACTCCATTTCTGAAGGGAAACACACAGCATAGTTCTCATCCATGAAACACAGTCTGCTTTAGAGCAAGAAGCACGGCCTTGCTTTCTAGAATCTCTAATACAGTAGGAAACGTGAGTGTGCTCAGAACAAAAGAACGGTGGTTCCTACACATACAGACCATATCTAGTTCAACTCTGCTTCTGAAACTGATACGAACCAAATGTCCTCTAATATCCAATGATTTACACTTAATGGCGAAAAACGTGTGAGCTTCGTGAACTAGCTTTGTTTGAGCTAAAATGTGACTGAGTTTAGCTGAAAAGATGTCTTGCTTGTAGGCAGACACAGAGCGTGGAATTTAAATCCATTTCTGAAGGGAAACACACAGCACAGTTCTCATCTATGAAGCACACTGTGTTTTAGAGGAAGAAGTACGCTCTTGATTTCAAGAGTCTGTAATAGAGCCAGAAACTTGAGTGTGCTCAGAAAAAAAGAACGGTGTTTCCTACACATACGGACCATTGCTAGTTCAACTCTGCTTCTGAAACTGATACAAACCACAGGTCCTCTAATATCCAATGCTTTAGAGTTAAGAGCGAGAAACGAGTGAGCTTCGTGAACGATCTAGCTTTGTATGAGCTGAAAGGTGACTGAGTTTACCTTAAACGAAATCTTGCTTGTAGGAAGACACAGAGCCTGCGATTTAACTCCATTTCTGAAGGGAAACACACAGCACATTTCTCATCCATGAAACACAGTCTGCTTCAGAGCAAGAAGCTTGGTCTTGCTTTCTAGATTCTCTAATCCAGCAGGAAACATGAGTGTTCTCAGAACAAAAGAACGGTGGTTCCTACACATACAGATTATATCTAGTTCAACTCTGCATCTGAAAGTGATAGAAACCACAGTTCCTCTAACATCCAGTGCTTTACAGTTAAGAGCAAGAAACGTGTGATCCTGGAACGATGTAGCGTTGTTTGAGCTGAAGGGTGACTGAGTTTACCTTAAACGAAGTCTTGCTTGTAGGAAGACACAGAGCCTGGGATTTAACTCCATTTCTGAAGGGAAACAGACAGCACAGTTCTCATCCATGAAACATAGTCTGCTTAACAGCAAGAAGCACGCTCTTAGTTTCTAGAATCTCTAATAGCGTAGGAAACGTGAGTGTGCTCAGAAAAAAAGAACGGTGGTTCCTACACATACAGGCCATATCTAGTTCAACTCTGCTTCTGAAATTGATAGAAACCAAAGTTCTTCTAACATCCAATGCTTTTCATTTAAGAGCAAGAAACCTGTGAGCCTATGACGATGTAGCTTTGTTTGAGCTGAAAGTTGACTGAGTTTACCTTAAACGAAGTCTTGCTTGTAGGAAGACAAAGAACCTGGGATTTAACTCCATATCTGAAGGGAAACACACCGCACAGTTCTCAACCATGAAACACACTCTTCTTTAGAGCATGAAGCACGCTATTGGTTTCTAGAATCTCTAATAAAGCAGGAAACGTGAGTGTGGTCAGAAGAAAAGAACGGTGTTTCCTACACATACAGACCATATCTAGTTCAACTCTGCTTCTGAAACTGATACGAACCACAGGTCATCTAATATCCAATGCTTGACCGTTAAGAGCAAGAAACGTGTGAACTTCGTGAATGGTCTAGCTTTGTTTGAGCAGAATGGTGACTGAGTTTACCTGAAAAGATGTCTTGCTGGTAGGCAGACACAGAGCCTGGGATTTAACTACATTTCTGAAGGGAAACACACAGCACAGTTCTCATCCATGAAACACATCTGCTTTAGAGTAAGAAGCACGCTCTAGATTCTAGAGTCTCTAATAGAGCCAGAAACTTGAGTGTGCTCAGAAAAAAAGAACGGTGTTTCCTAAACTTACCGACCATTGCTAGTTCAACTGTGCTTCTGAAGCGGATACAAACCACAGGTCCTCTATTATCCAATGCTTTACAGTTAAGAGCTAGAAACGTGTGAGCCTAGACCGATGTTGCATTGTTTGAGCTGAAAGGTGACTGAGTTTACCTTAAACGAAGTCTTGCTTGTAGGAAAACACAGAGCGTGGGGTAAAACTCCATTTCTGAAGGGAAACACACAGCACAGTTCTCATGCAAGAAATACAGTCTGCTTTAGAGCAAGAAGCACGGTCTTGCTTTCTAGAATCTCTAATAGAGTAGGAAACGTGAGTGTGCTCAGAAAAAAAGAACGGTGGTTCCTACACATACAGACCATATCTAGTTCAACTCTGCTTCTGAAACTGATACGAACCATAGGTCCTCTAATATCCAATGCTTGACAGTTAAGAGCAAGAAACGTGTGAACTTCGTGAATGGTCTAGCTTTGTTTGAGCAGAATGGTGACTGAGTTTACCTGAAAAGATGTCTTGCTGGTAGGCAGACACAGAGCCTGGGATTTAACTACATTTCTGAAGGGAAACACACAGCACAGTTCTCATCCATGAAACACATCTTCTTTAGAGTAAGAAGCACGCTCTAGATTCAAGAGTCTCTAATAGAGCCAGAAACTTGAGTGTGCACAGAAAAAAAGAATGGTGTTTCCTAAACATACGGACCATTGCTCATTCCACTCTGCTTCTGAAACGGATACAAACCACAGATCCTCTAATATCCAATGCTTTACAGTTAAGAGCAAGAAATGTGTGAGCTTCGTGAATGATCTAGCTTTGTTTGAGCGGAATGGTGACTCAGTTTACCTGAAAAGATGTCTTCCTTGTAGGCAGACACAGAGCCTGGGATTTAACTCCATTTCTGAAGGGAAACACACAGCACAGTTCTCATCCATGAAAAACATCTGCTTTAGAGCAAGAAGCACGCTCTAGATTCTAGACTCTCTAATAGAGCCAGAAACTTGAGTGTGCTCAGAAAAAAAGAACGGTGTTTCCTAAACTTACCGACCATTGCTAGTTCAACTGTGCTTCTGAAGCGGATACAAACCACAGGTCCTCTATTATCCAATGCTTTACAGTTAAGAGCGAGAAACGTGTGAGCCTAGACCGATGTTGCATTGTTTGAGCTGAAAGGTGACTGAGTTTACCTTAAACGAAGTCTTGCTTGTAGGAAAACACAGAGCGTGGTGTAAAACTCCATTTCTGAAGGGAAACACACAGCACAGTTCTCATGCATGAAATACAGTCTGCTTTAGAGCAAGAAGCACGGTCTTGCTTTCTAGAATCTCTAATAGAGTAGGAAACGTGAGTGTGCTCAGAAAAAAAGAACGGTGGTTCCTACACATACAGACCATATCTAGTTCAACTCTGCTTCTGAAACTGATACGAACAATAGGTCCTCTAATATCCAATGCTTGACAGTTAAGAGCAAGAAACGTGTGAACTTCGTGAATGGTCTAGCTTTGTTTGAGCAGAATGGTGACTGAGTTTACCTGAAAAGATGTCTTGCTGGTAGGCAGACACAGAGCCTGGGATTTAACTACATTTCTGAAGGGAAACACACAGCACAGTTCTCATCCATGAAACACATCTGCTTTAGAGTAAGAAGCACGCTCTAGATTCTAGAGTCTCTAATAGAGTCAGAAACTTGAGTGTGCTCAGAAAAAAAGAACGGTGTTTCCTAAACATAGGGACCATTGCTAGTTCAACTCTGCTTCTGAAATGGATACAAACCACAGGTCCTATAATATCCAATGCTTTACAGTTAAGAGCGAGAAACGTGTGAGCCTAGACCAATGTAGCATTGTTTGAGCTGAAAGGTGACTGAGTTTACCTTAAACGAAGTCTTGCTTGTAGGAAAACACAGAGCGTGGGGTAAAACTCCATTTCTGAAGGGAAACACACAGCACAGTTCTCATGCATGAAATACAGTCTGCTATAGAGCAAGAAGCACGGTCTTGCTTTCTAGAATCTCTAATAGAGTAGGAAACGTGAGTGTGCTCAGAACAAAAGAACGGTGGTTCCTACACATACAGACCATATCTAGTTCAACTCTGCTTCTGAAAGTGATAGAAACCACAGTTCTTCTAACATCCAATGCTTTTCATTTAAGAGCGAGAAACGTGTGAGCCTAGAACAATGTAGCATTGTTTGAGCTGAAGGGTGACTGAGTTTACCTTAAATGAAGTCTTGCTTGTAGGAAGACACAGAGCCTGGGATTTAACTACATTTCTGAAGGGAAACACACAGCACAGTTCTCATCCATGAAAAACATCTGCTTTAGAGCAAGAAGCACGCTCTAGATTCTAGAGTCTCTAATAGAGCCAGAAACTTGAGTGTGCTCCGAAAAAAAGAACGATGTTTCCTGAACATACGGATCATTACTAGTTCAACTGTGCTTCTGAAGCGGATACAAACCACAGGTCCTCTATTATCCAATGCTTTACAGTTAAGAGCGAGAAACGTGTGAGCCTAGACCGATGTTGCATTGTTTGAGCTGAAAGGTGACTGAGTTTACCTTAAACGAAGTCTTGCTTGTAGGAAAACACAGAGCGTGGGGTAAAACTCCATTTCTGAAGGGAAACACACAGCACAGTTCTCATGCATGAAATACAGTCTGCTTTAGAGCAAGAAGCACGGTCTTGCTTTCTAGAATCTCTAATAGAGTAGGAAACGTGAGTGTGCTCAGAAAAAAAGAACGGTGGTTCCTACACATACAGACCATATCTAGTTCAACTCTGCTTCTGAAACTGATACGAACCATAGGTCCTCTAATATCCAATGCTTGACAGTTAAGAGCAAGAAACGTGTGAACTTCGTGAATGGTCTAGCTTTGTTTGAGCAGAATGGTGACTGAGTTTACCTGAAAAGATGTCTTGCTGGTAGGCAGACACAGAGCCTGGGATTTAACTACATTTCTTAGGGGAAACACACAGCACAGTTCTCATCCATGAAACACATCTGCTTTAGAGTAAGAAGCACGCTCTAGATTCTAGAGTCTCTAATAGAGCCAGAAACTTGAGTGTGCTCAGAAAAAAAGAACGGTGTTTCCTAAACATAGGGACCATTGCTAGTTCAACTCTGCTTCTGAAATGGATACAAACCACAGGTCCTATAATATCCAATGCTTTACAGTTAAGAGCGAGAAACGTGTGAGCCTAGACCAATGTAGCATTGTTTGAGCTGAAAGGTGACTGAGTTTACCTTAAACGAAGTCTTGCTTGTAGGAAAACACAGAGCGTGGGGTAAAACTCCATTTCTGAAGGGAAACACACAGCACAGTTCTCATGCATGAAATACAGTCTGCTATAGAGCAAGAAGCACGGTCTTGCTTTCTAGAATCTCTAATACAGTAGGAAACGTGAGTGTGCTCAGAACAAAAGAACGGTGGTTCCTACACATACAGACCATATCTAGTTCAACTCTGCTTCTGAAAGTGATAGAAACCACAGTTCTTCTAACATCCAATGCTTTTCATTTAAGAGCGAGAAACGTGTGAGCCTAGAACAATGTAGCATTGTTTGAGCTGAAGGGTGACTGAGTTTACCTTAAATGAAGTCTTGCTTGTAGGAAGACACAGAGCCTGGGATTTAACTACATTTCTGAAGGGAAACACACAGCACAGTTCTCATCCATGAAAAACATCTGCTTTAGAGCAAGAAGCACGCTCTAGATTCTAGAGTCTCTAATAGAGCCAGAAACTTGAGTGTGCTCCGAAAAAAAGAACGATGTTTCCTGAACATACGGACCATTACTAGTTCAACTGTGCTTCTGAAACGGATACAAAACACAGGTACTCTAATATCCAATGCTTTACAGTTTAGAGTGAGAAACGTGTGAGCCTAGACCGATGTAGCATTGTTTGAGCTGAAAGGTGACTGAGTTTACCTTAAATGAAGTCTTGCTTGTAGGAAAACACAGAGCCTGTGTTAAAACTCCATTTCTGAAGGGAAACACACAGCACAGTTCTCATGCATGAAATACAGTCTGCTTTAGAGCAAGAAGCACAGTCTTGCTTTCTAGAATCTCCAATAGAGTAGGAAACGTGAGTGTGCTCAGAAAAAAAGAACGGTGGTTCCTACACATACAGACCATATCTAGTTCAACTCCGCTTCTGAAACTGATACGAACCATAGATCCTCTAATATCCAATGCTTGACAGTTAAGAGCAAGAAACGTGTGAACTTCGTGAATGGTCTAGCTTTGTTTGAGCACAATGGTGACTGAGTTTACCTGAAAAGATGTCTTGCTTGTAGGCAGACACAGAGCCTGGGTTTTAACTACATTTCTGAAGGGAAACACACAGCACAGTTCTCATCCATGAAACACATCTGCTTTAGAGTAAGAAGCACGCTCTAATTTCTAGATTCTCTAATAGAGCCAGAAACTTGAGTGTGCTCAGAAAAAAAGAACGGTGTTTCCTACACATACGGACTATTGCTAGTTCAACTCTGCTTCTGAAATGGATACAAACCACAGGTCCTCTAATATCCAATGCTTTACAGTTAAGAGCGAGAAACGTGTGAGCCTAGACCGATGTAGCATTGTTTGAGCAGAAAGGTGACTGAGTTTACCTTAAACGAAGTCTTGCTTGTAGGAAAACACAGAGCCTGGGATTTAACTCCATTTCTGAAGGGAAACACACAGCATAGTTCTCATGCATGAAACACAGTCTGCTTTAGAGCAAGAAGCACGGCCTTGCTTTCTAGAATCTCTAATACAGTAGGAAACGTGAGTGTGCTCAGAACAAAAGAACGGTGGTTCCTACACATACAGACCATATCTAGTTCAACTCTGCTTCTGAAACTGATACGAACCAAATGTCCTCTAATATCCAATGATTTACACTTAAGAGCGAAAAACGTGTGAGCTTCGTGAACTAGCTTTGTTTGAGCTAAAATGTGACTGAGTTTAGCTGAAAAGATGTCTTGCTTGTAGGCAGACACAGAGCGTGGAATTTAAATCCATTTCTAAAGGGAAACACACAGCACAGTTCTCATCTATGAAACACACTGTGTTTTAGAACAAGAAGTACGCTCTTGATTTCTAGAGTCTGTAATAGAGCCAGAAACTTGAGTGTTCTCAGAAAAAAAGAACGGTGTTTCCTACACATACGGACCATTGCTAGTTCAACTCTGCTTCTGAAACTGATACAAACCACAGGTCCTCTATTATCCAATGCTTTAGAGTTAAGAGCGAGAAACGAGTGAGCTTCGCGAACGATCTAGCTTTGTATGAGCTGAAAGGTGACTGAGTTTACCTTAAACGAAATCTTGCTTGTAGGAAGACACAGAGCCTGCGATTTAACTCCATTTCTGAAGGGAAACACACAGCACATTTCTCATCCATGAAACACAGTCTGCTTCAGAGCAAGAAGCTTGGTCTTGCTTTCTAGATTCTCTAATCCAGCAGGAAACATGAGTGTTCTCAGAACAAAAGAACGGTGGTTCCTACACATACAGATTATATCTAGTTCAACTCTGCTTCTGAAACTGATAGGAACCAAATGTCCTCTAATATCCAATGATTTACACTTAAAGGCGAAAACCGTGTGAGCTTCGTGAACTAGCTTTGTTTGAGCTAAAATGTGACTGAGTTTAGCTGAAAAGATGTCTTGCTTGTAGGCAGACACAGAGCCTGGGATTTAACTCCATTTCTGAAGGGAAAAAAAAGCACAGTTCTCATCCATGAAACACACTCTGGTTTAGGAGCAAGAAGCACAATCTTGCTTTTTAGAATCTCTAATAATGCAGGTAAACTGAGTGTGGTCAGAAAAAAGAACGGTGTTTCCTGCACATACGGACCATATCTAGTTCTACTCTGCTTCTGAAACTGATACAAACCACAGGTCCTCTAAAATCCAATGCTTGACAGTTAAGAGCAAGAAATGTGTGAGCTTCGTGAATGATCTAGCTTTGTTTGAGCGGAATGGTGACTGAGTTTACCTGAATAGATGTCTTGCTTGTAGGCAGACACAGAGCCTGGCATTTAACTACATTTCTGAAGGGAAACACACAGCACAGTTCTCATCCATGAAACACATCTGCTTTAGAGCAAGAAGCACGCTCTAGATTCTAGAGTCTCTAATAGAGCCAGAAACTTGAGTGTGCTCAGAAAAAAAGAACGGTGTTTCCTAAATATACGGACCATTGCTCGTTCAACTCTGCTTCTGAAACGGATACAAACCACAGATCCTCTAATATCCAATGCTTTACAGTTAAGAGCGAGAAACGTGTGAGCCTATACCGATGTAGCGTTGTTTGAGCTGAAAGGTGACTGAGTTTACCTTAAACGAAGTCTTGCTTGTAGGAAGACAAAGAGTCTGGGATTTAATTCAATTTCTGAAGGGAAACACACCACACAGTTCTCAACCATGAAACACACTCTTCTCTAGAGCACGAAGCACGCTCTTTGTTTCTAGAATCTCTAATAAAGCAGGAAACGTGAGTGTGGTCAGAACAAAAGAACTGTGCTTCCTACACATACAGACCATATCTAGTTCAACTCTGCTTCTGAAATTGATAGGAACCACAGTTCTTCTAACATCCAGTGCTTTTCATTTTAGAGCGAGAAACGTGTGAGCTACGTGAACGATGTAGTTTTGTTTGAGCTGAAATGTAACTGAGTTTACCTGAACCGAAGTCTTGCTTGTAGAAAGACACAGAGCCTGAGATTTAACTCCATTTCTGAAGGGAAACACACAGCACAGTTCTAATCCATGAAACACACTCTGCTTTAGAGCAAGAAGCATGGTCTTGATTTCTAGAGTCTCTAATAGAGCCAGAAACTTGAGTGTGCTCAGAAAAAAAGAACGGTGTTTCCTACACATACGGACCATTGCTAGTTCAACTTTCCTTCTGAAACTGATACAAACCACAGGTCCTCTAATATCCAATGCTTTAGAGTCAAGAGCGAGAAAGGAGTGAGCTTTGTGAACGATCTAGCTTTGTTTGAGCGGAATGGTGACTGAGTTTACCTGAAAAGATGTCTTGCTTGTAGGCAGACACAGAGCCTGGGATTTAACTACATTTCTGAAGGGAAACACACAGCACAGTTCTCATCCATGAAACACAGTCTGCTTTAGAGCAAGAAGCACGGTCTTGTTTCAGGAGTCTCTAATACAACAGGAAACGTGTGTGTGCTCAGAACAAAAGAACGGTGGTTCCTACACATACAGCCCGTATCTAGTTCAACTCTGCTTCTGAAACTGATACGAACCATAGGTCCTCTAATATCCAATGCTTGACACTTAAGAGCAAGAAACATGTGAGCTTTGTGAATGATCTAGCTTTGTTTGAGCAGAATGGTGACTGAGTTTACCTGAAAAGATGTCTTGCTTGTAGGCAGACACAGAGCCTGGCATTTAACTACATTTCTGAAGGGAAACACACAGCACAGTTCTCATCCATGAACAACATCTGCTTTAGAGCAAGAAGCACGCTCTAGATTCTAGACTCTCTAATAGAGCCAGAAACTTGAGTGTGCTCAGAAAAAAAGAACGGTGTTTCCTAAACATACCGACCATTGCTAGTTCAACTGTGCTTCTGAAGAGGATACAAACCACAGGTCCTCTATTATCCAATGCTTAACAGTTAAGAGCGAGAAACGTGTGAGCCTACACCGATGTTGCATTGTTTGAGCTGAAAGGTGACTGAGTTTACCTTAAACGAAGTCTTGCTTGTAGGAAAACACAGAGCGTGGGGTAAAACTCCATTTCTGAAGGGAAACACACAGCACAGTTCTCATGCATGAAATACAGTCTGCTTTAGAGCAAGAAGCACGGTCTTGCTTTCTAGAATCTCTAATAGAGTAGGAAACGTGAGTGTGCTCAGAAAAAAAGAACGGTGGTTCCTACACATACAGACCATATCTAGTTCAACTCTGCTCCTGAAACTGATACGAACCATAGGTCCTCTAATATCCAATGCTTGACAGTTAAGAGCAAGAAACGTGTGAACTTCGTGAATGGTCTAGCTTTGTTTGAGCAGAATGGTGACTGAGTTTACCTGAAAAGATGTCTTGCTTGTAGGCAGACACAGAGCCTGCGATTTAACTCCATTTCTGAAGGGAAACACACAGCACATTTCTCATCCATGAAACACAGTCTGCTTCAGAGCAAGAAGCTTGGTCTTGCTTTCTAGATTCTCTAATCCAGCAGGAAACATGAGTGTTCTCAGAACAAAAGAACGGTGGTTCCTACACATACAGATTATATCTAGTTCAACTCTGCATCTGAAAGTGATAGAAACCACAGTTCCTCTAACATCCAGTGCTTTACAGTTAAGAGCAAGAAACGTGTGATCCTGGAACGATGTAGCATTGTTTGAGCTGAAGGGTGACTGAGTTTACCTTAAATGAAGTCTTGCTTGTAGGAAGACACAGAGCCTGGGATTTAACTACATTTCTGAAGGGAAACACACAGCACAGTTCTCATGCATGAAATACAGTCTGCTATAGAGCAAGAAGCACGGTCTTGCTTTCTAGAATCTCTAATACAGTAGGAAACGTGAGTGTGCTCAGAACAAAAGAACGGTGGTTCCTACACATACAGACCATATCTAGTTCAACTCTGCTTCTGAAAGTGATAGAAACCACAGTTCTTCTAACATCCAATGCTTTTCATTTAAGAGCGAGAAACGTGTGAGCCTAGAACAATGTAGCATTGTTTGAGCTGAAGGGTGACTGAGTTTACCTTAAATGAAGTCTTGCTTGTAGGAAGACACAGAGCCTGGGATTTAACTACATTTCTGAAGGGAAACACACAGCACAGTTCTCATCCATGAAAAACATCTGCTTTAGAGCAAGAAGCACGCTCTAGATTCTAGAGTCTCTAATAGAGCCAGAAACTTGAGTGTGCTCCGAAAAAAAGAACGATGTTTCCTGAACATACGGACCATTACTAGTTCAACTGTGCTTCTGAAACGGATACAAAACACAGGTACTCTAATATCCAATGCTTTACAGTTTAGAGTGAGAAACGTGTGAGCCTAGACCGATGTAGCATTGTTTGAGCTGAAAGGTGACTGAGTTTACCTTAAATGAAGTCTTGCTTGTAGGAAAACACAGAGCCTGTGTTAAAACTCCATTTCTGAAGGGAAACACACAGCACAGTTCTCATGCATGAAATACAGTCTGCTTTAGAGCAAGAAGCACGGTCTTGCTTTCTAGAATCTCTAATAGAGTAGGAAACGTGAGTGTGCTCAGAAAAAAAGAACGGTGGTTCCTACACATACAGACCATATCTAGTTCAACTCCGCTTCTGAAACTGATACGAACCATAGATCCTCTAATATCCAATGCTTGACAGTTAAGAGCAAGAAACGTGTGAACTTCGTGAATGGTCTAGCTTTGTTTGAGCACAATGGTGACTGAGTTTACCTGAAAAGATGTCTTGCTTGTAGGCAGACACAGAGCCTGGGTTTTAACTACATTTCTGAAGGGAAACACACAGCACAGTTCTCATCCATGAAACACATCTGCTTTAGAGTAAGAAGCACGCTCTAATTTCTAGATTCTCTAATAGAGCCAGAAACTTGAGTGTGCTCAGAAAAAAAGAACGGTGTTTCCTACACATACGGACTATTGCTAGTTCAACTCTGCTTCTGAAATGGATACAAACCACAGGTCCTCTAATATCCAATGCTTTACAGTTAAGAGCGAGAAACGTGTGAGCCTAGACCGATGTAGCATTGTTTGAGCAGAAAGGTGACTGAGTTTACCTTAAACGAAGTCTTGCTTGTAGGAAAACACAGAGCCTGGGATTTAACTCCATTTCTGAAGGGAAACACACAGCATAGTTCTCATCCATGAAACACAGTCTGCTTTAGAGCAAGAAGCACGGCCTTGCTTTCTAGAATCTCTAATACAGTAGGAAACGTGAGTGTGCTCAGAACAAAAGAACGGTGGTTCCTACACATACAGACCATATCTAGTTCAACTCTGCTTCTGAAACTGATACGAACCAAATGTCCTCTAATATCCAATGATTTACACTTAAGAGCGAAAAACGTGTGAGCTTCGTGAACTAGCTTTGTTTGAGCTAAAATGTGACTGAGTTTAGCTGAAAAGATGTCTTGCTTGTAGG
The DNA here is from genome assembly GCA_949786385.1 of Onychomys leucogaster. Taxonomy (NCBI): domain Eukaryota; kingdom Metazoa; phylum Chordata; class Mammalia; order Rodentia; family Cricetidae; genus Onychomys; species Onychomys leucogaster. The sequence continues at coordinate 2,176,640 of CATKUP010000063.1, forward strand.
CAGACACAGAGCGTGGAATTTAAATCCATTTCTAAAGGGAAACACACAGCACAGTTCTCATCTATGAAACACACTGTGTTTTAGAGCAAGAAGTACGCTCTTGATTTCTAGAGTCTGTAATAGAGCCAGAAACTTGAGTGTTCTCAGAAAAAAAGAACGGTGTTTCCTACACATACGGACCATTGCTAGTTCAACTCTGCTTCTGAAACTGATACAAACCACAGGTCCTCTATTATCCAATGCTTTAGAGTTAAGAGCGAGAAACGAGTGAGCTTCGCGAACGATCTAGCTTTGTATGAGCTGAAAGGTGACTGAGTTTACCTTAAACGAAATCTTGCTTGTAGGAAGACACAGAGCCTGCGATTTAACTCCATTTCTGAAGGGAAACACACAGCACATTTCTCATCCATGAAACACAGTCTGCTTCAGAGCAAGAAGCTTGGTCTTGCTTTCTAGATTCTCTAATCCAGCAGGAAACATGAGTGTTCTCAGAACAAAAGAACGGTGGTTCCTACACATACAGATTATATCTAGTTCAACTCTGCTTCTGAAACTGATAGGAACCAAATGTCCTCTAATATCCAATGATTTACACTTAAAGGCGAAAACCGTGTGAGCTTCGTGAACTAGCTTTGTTTGAGCTAAAATGTGACTGAGTTTAGCTGAAAAGATGTCTTGCTTGTAGGCAGACACAGAGCCTGGGATTTAACTCCATTTCTGAAGGGAAAAAAAAGCACAGTTCTCATCCATGAAACACACTCTGGTTTAGGAGCAAGAAGCACAATCTTGCTTTTTAGAATCTCTAATAATGCAGGTAAACTGAGTGTGGTCAGAAAAAAGAACGGTGTTTCCTGCACATACGGACCATATCTAGTTCTACTCTGCTTCTGAAACTGATACAAACCACAGGTCCTCTAAAATCCAATGCTTGACAGTTAAGAGCAAGAAATGTGTGAGCTTCGTGAATGATCTAGCTTTGTTTGAGCGGAATGGTGACTGAGTTTACCTGAATAGATGTCTTGCTTGTAGGCAGACACAGAGCCTGGCATTTAACTACATTTCTGAAGGGAAACACACAGCACAGTTCTCATCCATGAAACACATCTGCTTTAGAGCAAGAAGCACGCTCTAGATTCTAGAGTCTCTAATAGAGCCAGAAACTTGAGTGTGCTCAGAAAAAAAGAACGGTGTTTCCTAAATATACGGACCATTGCTCGTTCAACTCTGCTTCTGAAACGGATACAAACCACAGATCCTCTAATATCCAATGCTTTACAGTTAAGAGCGAGAAACGTGTGAGCCTATACCGATGTAGCGTTGTTTGAGCTGAAAGGTGACTGAGTTTACCTTAAACGAAGTCTTGCTTGTAGGAAGACAAAGAGTCTGGGATTTAATTCAATTTCTGAAGGGAAACACACCACACAGTTCTCAACCATGAAACACACTCTTCTCTAGAGCACGAAGCACGCTCTTTGTTTCTAGAATCTCTAATAAAGCAGGAAACGTGAGTGTGGTCAGAACAAAAGAACTGTGCTTCCTACACATACAGACCATATCTAGTTCAACTCTGCTTCTGAAATTGATAGGAACCACAGTTCTTCTAACATCCAGTGCTTTTCATTTTAGAGCGAGAAACGTGTGAGCTACGTGAACGATGTAGTTTTGTTTGAGCTGAAATGTAACTGAGTTTACCTGAACCGAAGTCTTGCTTGTAGAAAGACACAGAGCCTGAGATTTAACTCCATTTCTGAAGGGAAACACACAGCACAGTTCTAATCCATGAAACACACTCTGCTTTAGAGCAAGAAGCATGGTCTTGATTTCTAGAGTCTCTAATAGAGCCAGAAACTTGAGTGTGCTCAGAAAAAAAGAACGGTGTTTCCTACACATACGGACCATTGCTAGTTCAACTTTCCTTCTGAAACTGATACAAACCACAGGTCCTCTAATATCCAATGCTTTAGAGTCAAGAGCGAGAAAGGAGTGAGCTTTGTGAACGATCTAGCTTTGTTTGAGCGGAATGGTGACTGAGTTTACCTGAAAAGATGTCTTGCTTGTAGGCAGACACAGAGCCTGGGATTTAACTACATTTCTGAAGGGAAACACACAGCACAGTTCTCATCCATGAAACACAGTCTGCTTTAGAGCAAGAAGCACGGTCTTGTTTCAGGAGTCTCTAATACAACAGGAAACGTGTGTGTGCTCAGAACAAAAGAACGGTGGTTCCTACACATACAGCCCGTATCTAGTTCAACTCTGCTTCTGAAACTGATACGAACCATAGGTCCTCTAATATCCAATGCTTGACACTTAAGAGCAAGAAACATGTGAGCTTCGTGAATGATCTAGCTTTGTTTGAGCAGAATGGTGACTGAGTTTACCTGAAAAGATGTCTTGCTTGTAGGCAGACACAGAGCCTGGCATTTAACTACATTTCTGAAGGGAAACACACAGCACAGTTCTCATCCATGAACAACATCTGCTTTAGAGCAAGAAGCACGCTCTAGATTCTAGACTCTCTAATAGAGCCAGAAACTTGAGTGTGCTCAGAAAAAAAGAACGGTGTTTCCTAAACATACCGACCATTGCTAGTTCAACTGTGCTTCTGAAGCGGATACAAACCACAGGTCCTCTATTATCCAATGCTTAACAGTTAAGAGCGAGAAACGTGTGAGCCTAGACCGATGTTGCATTGTTTGAGCTGAAAGGTGACTGAGTTTACCTTAAACGAAGTCTTGCTTGTAGGAAAACACAGAGCCTGGGTTAAAACTCCATTTCTGAAGGGAAACACACAGCACAGTTCTCATGCATGAAATACAGTCTGCTTTAGAGCAAGAAGCACGGTCTTGCTTTCTAGAATCTCTAATACAGTAGGAAACGTGAGTGTGCTCAGAACAAAAGAACGGTGGTTCCTACACATACAGACCATATCTAGTTCAACTCTGCTTCTGAAAGTGATAGAAACCACAGTTCTTCTAACATCCAATGCTTTTCATTTAAGAGCGAGAAACGTGTGAGCTACGTGAACGATGTAGTTTTGTTTGAGCTGAAAGGTAACTGAGTTTACGTGAACCGAAGTCTTGCTTTTAGAAAGACACAGAGCCTGAGATTTAACTCCATTTCTGAAGGGCAACACACAGCACAGTACTTATCCATGAAAAACACTCTGCTTTACAGCAAGAAGCATGGTCTTGATTTCTAGAGTCTCTAACAGAGCCAGAAACTTGAGTGTGCTCAGAAAAAAAGAACGGTGTTTCCTAAATATACGGACCATTGCTCGTTCAACTCTGCTTCTGAAACTGATACAAACCACAGGTCCTCTAACATCCAATGCTTTACAGTTAAGACCAAGAAACGTGTATCCTAGAACGATGTAGCTTTGTTTGAGCTGAAAGGTTACTGAGTTTACCTTAAATGAAGTCTTGCTTGTAGGAAGACACAGGGCCTGGGAATTAACTCCATTTCTGAAGGGAAAAACAAAGCACAGTTCTCATCCATGAAACACACTCTGGTTTAGGAGCAAGAAGCACAATCTTGCTTTTTAGAATCTCTAATAATGCAGGTAAACTGAGTGTGGTCAGAAAAAAGAACGGTGTTTCCTACACATACGGACCATATCTAGTTCTACTCTGCTTCTGAAACTGATACAAACCACAGGTCATCTAAAATCCAATGCTTGACAGTTAAGAGCAAGAAACGTGTGAGCTTCGTGAATGATCTAGCTTTGTTTGAGCGGAATGGTGACTGAGTTTACCTGAATAGATGTCTTGCTTGTAGGCAGACACAGAGTCTGGCATTTAACTACATTTCTGAAGGGAAACACACAGCACAGTTCTCATCCATGAAACACATCTGCTTTAGAGCAAGAAGCACGCTCTAGATTCTAGAGTCTCTAATAGAGCCAGAAATTTGAGTGTGCTCAGAAAAAAAGAACGGTGTTTCCTAAGTATACGGACCATTGCTCGTTCAACTCTGCTTCTGAAACGGATACAAACCACAGATCCTCTAATATCCAATGCTTTACAGTTAAGAGCGAGAAACGTGTGAGCCTAGACCGATGTAGCGTTGTTTGAGCTGTAAGGTGACTGAGTTTACCTGAACCGAAGTCTTGCTTGTAGAAAGACACAGAGCCTGAGATTTAACTCCATTTCTCAAGGGAAACACACAGCACAGTTCTCATCCATGAAACACACTCTGCTTTAGAGCAAGAAGCATGGTCTTGATTTCTAGAGTCTCTAATAGAGCCAGAAACATGAGTGTGCTCAGAAAAAAAGAACGGTGTTTCCTAGACATACAGACCATTGCCATTTCAACTCTGCTCCTGAAACTGATACAAACCACAGGTCCTCTAATATCCAATGCTTTAGAGTCAAGAGCGAGAAACGAGTGAGCTTTGTGAACGATCTAGCTTTGTTTGAGCGGAATGGTGACTGAGTTTACCTGAAAAGATGTCTTGCTTGTAGGCAGACACAGAGCCTGGGATTTAACTACATTTCTGAAGGGAAACACACAGAAAAGTTCTCATCCTTGAAACACAGTCTGCTTTAGAGCAAGAAGCACGGTCTTGTTTCAGGAGTCTCTAATACAACAGGAAACGTGTGTGTGCTCAGAACAAAAGAACGGTGGTTCCTACACATACAGCCCGTATCTAGTTCAACTCTGCTTCTGAAACTAATACGAACCATAGGTCCTCTAATATCCAATGCTTGACACTTAAGAGCAAGAAACATGTGAGCTTCGTGAATGATCTAGCTTTGTTTGAGCAGAATGGTGACTGAGTTTACCTGAAAATATGTCTTGCTTGTAGGCAGACACAGAGCCTGGGAATTAACTACATTTCTGAAGGGAAACACACAGCACATTTCTCATCCATGAAACACATCTGCTTTAGAGCAAGAAGCACGCTCTAGATTCTAGAGTCTCTACAAGAGCCAGAAACTTGAGTGTGCTCAGAAAAAAAGAACGGTGTTTCCTAAACATAGGGACCATTGCTAGTTCAACTCTGCTTCTGAAATGGATACAAACCACAGGTCCTATAATATCCAATGCTTTACAGTTAAGAGCGAGAATCGTGTGAGCCTAGACCAATGTAGCATTGTTTGAGCTGAAAGGTGACTGAGTTTACCTTAAACGAAGTCTTGCTTGTAGGAAAACACAGAGCCTGGGTTAAAACTCCATTTCTGAAGGGAAACACAAAGCACAGTTCTCATGCATGAAATACAGTCTGCTAAAGAGCAAGAAGCACGGTCTTGCTTTCTAGAATCTCTAATACAGTAGGAAACGTGAGTGTGCTCAGAAGAAAAGAACGGTGTTTCCTACACATACAGACCATATCTAGTTCAACTCTGCTTCTGAAAGTGATAGAAACCACAGTTCTTCTAACATCCAATGCTTTTCATTTAAGAGCGAGAAACCTGTGAGCTACGTGAACAATGTAGTTTTGTTTGAGCTGAAAGGTAACTGAGTTTACGTGAACCGAAGTCTTGCTTTTAGAAAGACACAGAGCCTGAGATTTAACTCCATTTCTGAAGGGAAACACACAGCACAGTACTCATCCATGAAAAACACTCTGCTTTACAGCAAGAAGCATGGCCTTGATTTCTAGAGTCTCTAACAGAGCCAGAAACTTGAGTGTGCTCAGAAAAAAAGAACGGTGTTTCCTAAATATACGGACCATTGCTCGTTCAACTCTGCTTCTGAAACTGATACAAACCACAGGTCCTCTAACATCCAATGCTTTACAGTTAAGACCAAGAAACGTGTATCCTAGAACGATGTAGCTTTGTTTGAGCTGAAAGGTTACTGAGTTTACCTTAAACGGAGTCTTCCTTGTAGGAAGACACAGAGCCTGGGATTTAACTCCATTTCTGAAGGGAAACACACAGCATAGTTCTCATCCAGGAAACACAGTCTGCTTTAGAGCAAGAAGCACGCTCTTGATTTCTAGAGTCTCTAATAGAGCCAGAAACTTGAGTGTGCTCAGAAAAAAAGAACGGTGTTTCCTACACATACGGACCATTGCTAGTTCAACTTTCCTTCTGAAACTGATACAAACCACAGGTCCTCTAATATCCAATACTTTAGAGTTAAGAGCGAGAAAAGAGTGAGCTTCGTGAACGATCTAGCTTTGTTTGATCTGAAAGGTGACTGAGTTTACCTTAAATGAAGTCTTGCTTGTAGGAAGACACAGGGCCTGGGAATTAACTCCATTTCTGAAGGGAAAAACAAAGCACAGTTCTCATCCATGAAACACACTCTGGTTTAGGAGCAAGAAGCACAATCTTGCTTTTTAGAATCTCTAATAATGCAGGTAAACTGAGTGTGGTCAGAAAAAAGAACGGTGTTTCCTACACATACGGACCATATCTAGTTCTACTCTGCTTCTGAAACTGATACAAACCACAGGTCCTCTAACATCCAATGCTTGACAGTTAAGAGCAAGAAACGTGTGAGCTTCGTGAATGATCTAGCTTTGTTTGAGCGGAATGGTGACTGAGTTTACCTGAATAGATGTCTTGCTTGTAGGCAGACACAGAGCCTGGCATTTAACTACATTTCTGAAGGGAAACACACAGCACAGTTCTCATCCATGAAACACATCTGCTTTAGAGCAAGAAGCACGCTCTAGATTCTAGAGTCTCTAATAGAGCCAGAAATTTGAGTGTGCTCAGAAAAAAAGAACGGTGTTTCCTAAATATACGGACCATTGCTCGTTCAACTCTGCTTCTGAAACGGATACAAACCACAGATCCTCTAATATCCAATGCTTTACAGTTAAGAGCGAGAAACGTGTGAGCCTAGACCGATGTAGCGTTGTTTGAGCTGTAAGGTGACTGAGTTTACCTGAACCGAAGTCTTGCTTGTAGAAAGACACAGAGCCTGAGATTTAACTCCATTTCTCAAGGGAAACACACAGCACAGTTCTCATCCATGAAACACACTCTGCTTTAGAGCAAGAAGCATGGTCTTGATTTCTAGAGTCTCTAATAGAGTCAGAAACATGAGTGTGCTCAGAAAAAAAGAACGGTGTTTCCTAGACATACAGACCATTGCCATTTCAACTCTGCTCCTGAAACTGATACAAACCACAGGTCCTCTAATATCCAATGCTTTAGAGTCAAGAGCGAGAAACGAGTGAGCTTTGTGAACGATCTAGCTTTGTTTGAGCGGAATGGTGACTGAGTTTACCTTAAATGGAGTCTTGCTTGTAGGAAGACACAGAGCCTGGGATTTAACTCCATTTCTGAAGGGAGACACACAGCATAGTTCTCATCCATGAAACACAGTCTGCTTTAGAGTAAGAAGCACGGGCTTGCTTAATAGAGTCTCTAATACAGTAGGAAACGTGACTGTGCTCAGAACAAAAGAACGGTGGTTCCTACACATACAGACCATATCTAGTTCCACTCTGCTTTTGAAACTGATACGATCCACAGGTCCTCTAATATCCAATGATTTACAGTTAAGAGCGAAAAACATGTGAGCTTCGTGAATGATCTAGCTTTGTTTGAGCTAAAGGTGACTGAGTTTACCTGAAAAGATGTCTTGCATGTAGGCAGACACAGAGCCTGTAATTTAACTCCATTTCTGAAGGGAAACACACAGCACAGTTCTCATCCATGAAACACAGTCTGGTTTAGAGCAAGAAGCACGCTCTTGATTTCTAGAGTCTCTAATAGAGCCAGAAACTTGAGTGTCCTCAGAAAAAAAGAACAGTGTTTCCTACACATACGGACCATTGCTAGTTCAACTCTGCTTCTGAAACTGATACAAACCACAGGTCCTCTAGTATCCAATGCTTTAGAGTTAAGAGCGAGAAAAGAGTGAGCTTTGTGAACGATCTAGCTTTGTTTGAGCGGAATGGTGACTGAGTTTACCTGAAAAGATGTCTTGCTTGTAGGCAGACACAGAGCCTGGGATTTAACTACATTTCTGAAGGGAAACACACAGCACAGTTCTCATCCATGAAACACAGTCTGCTTTAGAGCAAGAAGCACGGTCTTGTTTCAGGAGTCTCTAATACAACAGGAAACGTGTGTGTGCTCAGAACAAAAGAACGGTGGTTCCTACACATACAGCCCGTATCTAGTTCAACTCTGCTTCTGAAACTGATACGAACCATAGGTCCTCTAATATCCAATGCTTGACACTTAAGAGCAAGAAACATGTGAGCTTCGTGAATGATCTAGCTTTGTTTGAGCAGAATGGTGACTGAGTTTACCTGAAAAGATGTCTTGCTTGTAGGCAGACACAGAGCCTGGCATTTAACTACATTTCTGAAGGGAAACACACAGCACAGTTCTCATCCATGAACAACATCTGCTTTAGAGCAAGAAGCACGCTCTAGATTCTAGACTCTCTAATAGAGCCAGAAACTTGAGTGTGCTCAGAAAAAGAACGGTGTTTCCTAAACATACCGACCATTGCTAGTTCAACTGTGCTTCTGAAGCGGATACAAACCACAGGTCCTCTATTATCCAATGCTTAACAGTTAAGAGCGAGAAACGTGTGAGCCTAGACCGATGTTGCATTGTTTGAGCTGAAAGGTGACTGAGTTTACCTTAAACGAAGTCTTGCTTGTAGGAAAACACAGAGCCTGGGTTAAAACTCCATTTCTGAAGGGAAACACACAGCACAGTTCTCATGCATGAAATACAGTCTGCTTTAGAGCAAGAAGCACGGTCTTGCTTTCTAGAATCTCTAATACAGTAGGAAACGTGAGTGTGCTCAGAACAAAAGAACGGTGGTTCCTACACATACAGACCATATCTAGTTCAACTCTGCTTCTGAAAGTGATAGAAACCACAGTTCTTCTAACATCCAATGCTTTTCATTTAAGAGCGAGAAACGTGTGAGCTACGTGAACGATGTAGTTTTGTTTGAGCTGAAAGGTAACTGAGTTTACGTGAACCGAAGTCTTGCTTTTAGAAAGACACAGAGCCTGAGATTTAACTCCATTTCTGAAGGGCAACACACAGCACAGTACTTATCCATGAAAAACACTCTGCTTTACAGCAAGAAGCATGGTCTTGATTTCTAGAGTCTCTAACAGAGCCAGAAACTTGAGTGTGCTCAGAAAAAAAGAACGGTGTTTCCTAAATATACGGACCATTGCTCGTTCAACTCTGCTTCTGAAACTGATACAAACCACAGGTCCTCTAACATCCAATGCTTTACAGTTAAGACCAAGAAACGTGTATCCTAGAACGATGTAGCTTTGTTTGAGCTGAAAGGTTACTGAGTTTACCTTAAATGAAGTCTTGCTTGTAGGAAGACACAGGGCCTGGGAATTAACTCCATTTCTGAAGGGAAAAACAAAGCACAGTTCTCATCCATGAAACACACTCTGGTTTAGGAGCAAGAAGCACAATCTTGCTTTTTAGAATCTCTAATAATGCAGGTAAACTGAGTGTGGTCAGAAAAAAGAACGGTGTTTCCTACACATACGGACCATATCTAGTTCTACTCTGCTTCTGAAACTGATACAAACCACAGGTCCTCTAAAATCCAATGCTTGACAGTTAAGAGCAAGAAACGTGTGAGCTTCGTGAATGATCTAGCTTTGTTTGAGCGGAATGGTGACTGAGTTTACCTGAATAGATGTCTTGCTTGTAGGCAGACACAGAGTCTGGCATTTAACTACATTTCTGAAGGGAAACACACAGCACAGTTCTCATCCATGAAACACATCTGCTTTAGAGCAAGAAGCACGCTCTAGATTCTAGAGTCTCTAATAGAGCCAGAAATTTGAGTGTGCTCAGAAAAAAAGAACGGTGTTTCCTAAGTATACGGACCATTGCTCGTTCAACTCTGCTTCTGAAACGGATACAAACCACAGATCCTCTAATATCCAATGCTTTACAGTTAAGAGCGAGAAACGTGTGAGCCTAGACCGATGTAGCGTTGTTTGAGCTGTAAGGTGACTGAGTTTACCTGAACCGAAGTCTTGCTTGTAGAAAGACACAGAGCCTGAGATTTAACTCCATTTCTCAAGGGAAACACACAGCACAGTTCTCATCCATGAAACACACTCTGCTTTAGAGCAAGAAGCATGGTCTTGATTTCTAGAGTCTCTAATAGAGCCAGAAACATGAGTGTGCTCAGAAAAAAAGAACGGTGTTTCCTAGACATACAGACCATTGCCATTTCAACTCTGCTCCTGAAACTGATACAAACCACAGGTCCTCTAATATCCAATGCTTTAGAGTCAAGAGCGAGAAACGAGTGAGCTTTGTGAACGATCTAGCTTTGTTTGAGCGGAATGGTGACTGAGTTTACCTGAAAAGATGTCTTGCTTGTAGGCAGACACAGAGCCTGGGATTTAACTACATTTCTGAAGGGAAACACACAGAAAAGTTCTCATCCTTGAAACACAGTCTGCTTTAGAGCAAGAAGCACGGTCTTGTTTCAGGAGTCTCTAATACAACAGGAAACGTGTGTGTGCTCAGAACAAAAGAACGGTGGTTCCTACACATACAGCCCGTATCTAGTTCAACTCTGCTTCTGAAACTAATACGAACCATAGGTCCTCTAATATCCAATGCTTGACACTTAAGAGCAAGAAACATGTGAGCTTCGTGAATGATCTAGCTTTGTTTGAGCAGAATGGTGACTGAGTTTACCTGAAAATATGTCTTGCTTGTAGGCAGACACAGAGCCTGGGAATTAACTACATTTCTGAAGGGAAACACACAGCACATTTCTCATCCATGAAACACATCTGCTTTAGAGCAAGAAGCACGCTCTAGATTCTAGAGTCTCTACAAGAGCCAGAAACTTGAGTGTGCTCAGAAAAAAAGAACGGTGTTTCCTAAACATAGGGACCATTGCTAGTTCAACTCTGCTTCTGAAATGGATACAAACCACAGGTCCTATAATATCCAATGCTTTACAGTTAAGAGCGAGAATCGTGTGAGCCTAGACCAATGTAGCATTGTTTGAGCTGAAAGGTGACTGAGTTTACCTTAAACGAAGTCTTGCTTGTAGGAAAACACAGAGCCTGGGTTAAAACTCCATTTCTGAAGGGAAACACAAAGCACAGTTCTCATGCATGAAATACAGTCTGCTAAAGAGCAAGAAGCACGGTCTTGCTTTCTAGAATCTCTAATACAGTAGGAAACGTGAGTGTGCTCAGAAGAAAAGAACGGTGTTTCCTACACATACAGACCATATCTAGTTCAACTCTGCTTCTGAAAGTGATAGAAACCACAGTTCTTCTAACATCCAATGCTTTTCATTTAAGAGCGAGAAACCTGTGAGCTACGTGAACAATGTAGTTTTGTTTGAGCTGAAAGGTAACTGAGTTTACGTGAACCGAAGTCTTGCTTTTAGAAAGACACAGAGCCTGAGATTTAACTCCATTTCTGAAGGGAAACACACAGCACAGTACTCATCCATGAAAAACACTCTGCTTTACAGCAAGAAGCATGGCCTTGATTTCTAGAGTCTCTAACAGAGCCAGAAACTTGAGTGTGCTCAGAAAAAAAGAACGGTGTTTCCTAAATATACGGACCATTGCTCGTTCAACTCTGCTTCTGAAACTGATACAAACCACAGGTCCTCTAACATCCAATGCTTTACAGTTAAGACCAAGAAACGTGTATCCTAGAACGATGTAGCTTTGTTTGAGCTGAAAGGTTACTGAGTTTACCTTAAACGGAGTCTTCCTTGTAGGAAGACACAGAGCCTGGGATTTAACTCCATTTCTGAAGGGAAACACACAGCATAGTTCTCATCCAGGAAACACAGTCTGCTTTAGAGCAAGAAGCACGCTCTTGATTTCTAGAGTCTCTAATAGAGCCAGAAACTTGAGTGTGCTCAGAAAAAAAGAACGGTGTTTCCTACACATACGGACCATTGCTAGTTCAACTTTCCTTCTGAAACTGATACAAACCACAGGTCCTCTAATATCCAATACTTTAGAGTTAAGAGCGAGAAAAGAGTGAGCTTCGTGAACGATCTAGCTTTGTTTGATCTGAAAGGTGACTGAGTTTACCTTAAATGAAGTCTTGCTTGTAGGAAGACACAGGGCCTGGGAATTAACTCCATTTCTGAAGGGAAAAACAAAGCACAGTTCTCATCCATGAAACACACTCTGGTTTAGGAGCAAGAAGCACAATCTTGCTTTTTAGAATCTCTAATAATGCAGGTAAACTGAGTGTGGTCAGAAAAAAGAACGGTGTTTCCTACACATACGGACCATATCTAGTTCTACTCTGCTTCTGAAACTGATACAAACCACAGGTCCTCTAACATCCAATGCTTGACAGTTAAGAGCAAGAAACGTGTGAGCTTCGTGAATGATCTAGCTTTGTTTGAGCGGAATGGTGACTGAGTTTACCTGAATAGATGTCTTGCTTGTAGGCAGACACAGAGCCTGGCATTTAACTACATTTCTGAAGGGAAACACACAGCACAGTTCTCATCCATGAAACACATCTGCTTTAGAGCAAGAAGCACGCTCTAGATTCTAGAGTCTCTAATAGAGCCAGAAATTTGAGTGTGCTCAGAAAAAAAGAACGGTGTTTCCTAAATATACGGACCATTGCTCGTTCAACTCTGCTTCTGAAACGGATACAAACCACAGATCCTCTAATATCCAATGCTTTACAGTTAAGAGCGAGAAACGTGTGAGCCTAGACCGATGTAGCGTTGTTTGAGCTGTAAGGTGACTGAGTTTACCTGAACCGAAGTCTTGCTTGTAGAAAGACACAGAGCCTGAGATTTAACTCCATTTCTCAAGGGAAACACACAGCACAGTTCTCATCCATGAAACACACTCTGCTTTAGAGCAAGAAGCATGGTCTTGATTTCTAGAGTCTCTAATAGAGTCAGAAACATGAGTGTGCTCAGAAAAAAAGAACGGTGTTTCCTAGACATACAGACCATTGCCATTTCAACTCTGCTCCTGAAACTGATACAAACCACAGGTCCTCTAATATCCAATGCTTTAGAGTCAAGAGCGAGAAACGAGTGAGCTTTGTGAACGATCTAGCTTTGTTTGAGCGGAATGGTGACTGAGTTTACCTTAAATGGAGTCTTGCTTGTAGGAAGACACAGAGCCTGGGATTTAACTCCATTTCTGAAGGGAGACACACAGCATAGTTCTCATCCATGAAACACAGTCTGCTTTAGAGTAAGAAGCACGGGCTTGCTTAATAGAGTCTCTAATACAGTAGGAAACGTGACTGTGCTCAGAACAAAAGAACGGTGGTTCCTACACATACAGACCATATCTAGTTCCACTCTGCTTTTGAAACTGATACGATCCACAGGTCCTCTAATATCCAATGATTTACAGTTAAGAGCGAAAAACATGTGAGCTTCGTGAATGATCTAGCTTTGTTTGAGCTAAAGGTGACTGAGTTTACCTGAAAAGATGTCTTGCATGTAGGCAGACACAGAGCCTGTAATTTAACTCCATTTCTGAAGGGAAACACACAGCACAGTTCTCATCCATGAAACACAGTCTGGTTTAGAGCAAGAAGCACGCTCTTGATTTCTAGAGTCTCTAATAGAGCCAGAAACTTGAGTGTCCTCAGAAAAAAAGAACAGTGTTTCCTACACATACGGACCATTGCTAGTTCAACTCTGCTTCTGAAACTGATACAAACCACAGGTCCTCTAGTATCCAATGCTTTAGAGTTAAGAGCGAGAAAAGAGTGAGCTTTGTGAACGATCTAGCTTTGTTTGAGCGGAATGGTGACTGAGTTTACCTGAAAAGATGTCTTGCTTGTAGGCAGACACAGAGCCTGGGATTTAACTACATTTCTGAAGGGAAACACACAGCACAGTTCTCATCCATGAAACACAGTCTGCTTTAGAGCAAGAAGCACGGTCTTGTTTCAGGAGTCTCTAATACAACAGGAAACGTGTGTGTGCTCAGAACAAAAGAACGGTGGTTCCTACACATACAGCCCGTATCTAGTTCAACTCTGCTTCTGAAACTGATACGAACCATAGGTCCTCTAATATCCAATGCTTGACACTTAAGAGCAAGAAACATGTGAGCTTCGTGAATGATCTAGCTTTGTTTGAGCAGAATGGTGACTGAGTTTACCTGAAAAGATGTCTTGCTTGTAGGCAGACACAGAGCCTGGCATTTAACTACATTTCTGAAGGGAAACACACAGCACAGTTCTCATCCATGAACAACATCTGCTTTAGAGCAAGAAGCACGCTCTAGATTCTAGACTCTCTAATAGAGCCAGAAACTTGAGTGTGCTCAGAAAAAAAGAACGGTGTTTCCTAAACATACCGACCATTGCTAGTTCAACTGTGCTTCTGAAGCGGATACAAACCACAGGTCCTCTATTATCCAATGCTTAACAGTTAAGAGCGAGAAACGTGTGAGCCTAGACCGATGTTGCATTGTTTGAGCTGAAAGGTGACTGAGTTTACCTTAAACGAAGTCTTGCTTGTAGGAAAACACAGAGCCTGGGTTAAAACTCCATTTCTGAAGGGAAACACACAGCACAGTTCTCATGCATGAAATACAGTCTGCTTTAGAGCAAGAAGCACGGTCTTGCTTTCTAGAATCTCTAATACAGTAGGAAACGTGAGTGTGCTCAGAACAAAAGAACGGTGGTTCCTACACATACAGACCATATCTAGTTCAACTCTGCTTCTGAAAGTGATAGAAACCACAGTTCTTCTAACATCCAATGCTTTTCATTTAAGAGCGAGAAACGTGTGAGCTACGTGAACGATGTAGTTTTGTTTGAGCTGAAAGGTAACTGAGTTTACGTGAACCGAAGTCTTGCTTTTAGAAAGACACAGAGCCTGAGATTTAACTCCATTTCTGAAGGGCAACACACAGCACAGTACTTATCCATGAAAAACACTCTGCTTTACAGCAAGAAGCATGGTCTTGATTTCTAGAGTCTCTAACAGAGCCAGAAACTTGAGTGTGCTCAGAAAAAAAGAACGGTGTTTCCTAAATATACGGACCATTGCTCGTTCAACTCTGCTTCTGAAACTGATACAAACCACAGGTCCTCTAACATCCAATGCTTTACAGTTAAGACCAAGAAACGTGTATCCTAGAACGATGTAGCTTTGTTTGATCTGAAAGGTGACTGAGTTTACCTTAAATGAAGTCTTGCTTGTAGGAAGACACAGGGCCTGGGAATTAACTCCATTTCTGAAGGGAAAAACAAAGCACAGTTCTCATCCATGAAACACACTCTGGTTTAGGAGCAAGAAGCACAATCTTGCTTTTTAGAATCTCTAATAATGCAGGTAAACTGAGTGTGGTCAGAAAAAAGAATGGTGTTTCCTACACATACGGACCATATCTAGTTCTACTCTGCTTCTGAAACTGATACAAACCACAGGTCCTCTAAAATCCAATGCTTGACAGTTAAGAGCAAGAAACGTGTGAGCTTCGTGAATGATCTAGCTTTGTTTGAGCGGAATGGTGACTGAGTTTACCTGAATAGATGTCTTGCTTGTAGGCAGACACAGAGCCTGGCATTTAACTACATTTCTGAAGGGAAACACACAGCACAGTTCTCATCCATGAAACACATCTGCTTTAGAGCATGAAGCACGCTCTAGATTCTAGAGTCTCTAATAGAGCCAGAAATTTGAGTGTGCTCAGAAAAAAAGAACGGTATTTCCTAAATATACGGACCATTGCTCGTTCAACTCTGCTTCTGAAACGGATACAAACCACAGATCCTCTAATATCCAATGCTTTACAGTTAAGAGCGAGAAACGTGTGAGCCTAGACCGATATAGCGTTGTTTGAGTTGTAAGGTGACTGATTTTACCTGAACCGAAGTCTTGCTTGTAGAAAGACACAGAGCCTGAGATTTAACTCCATTTCTCAAGGGAAACACACAGCACAGTTCTCATCCATGAAACACACTCTGCTTTAGAGCAAGAAGCATGGTCTTGATTTCTAGAGTCTCTAATAGAGCCAGAAACATGAGTGTGCTCAGAAAAAAAGAACGGTGTTTCCTAGACATACAGACCATTGCCATTTCAACTCTGCTCCTGAAACTGATACAAACCACAGGTCCTCTAATATCCAATGCTTTAGAGTCAAGAGCGAGAAACGAGTGAGCTTTGTGAACGATCTAGCTTTGTTTGAGCGGAATGGTGACTGAGTTTACCTGAAAAGATGTCTTGTTTGTAGGCAGACACAGAGCCTGGGATTTAACTACATTTCTGAAGGGAAACACACAGAACAGTTCTCATCCATGAAACACAGTCTGCTTTAGAGCAAGAAGCACGGTCTTGTTTCAGGAGTCTCTAATACAACAGGAAACGTGTGTGTGCTCAGAACAAAAGAACGGTGGTTCCTACACATACAGACCATATCTAGTTCAACTCTGCTTCTGAAACTAATACGAACCATAGGTCCTCTAATATCCAATGCTTGACACTTAAGAGCAAGAAACATGTGAGCTTCGTGAATGATCTAGCTTTGTTTGAGCGGAATGGTGACTGAGTTTACCTGAAAATATGTCTTGCTTGTAGGCAGACACAGAGCCTGGGAATTAACTACATTTCTGAAGGGAAACACACAGCACAGTTCTCATCCATGAAACACATCTGCTTTAGAGCAAGAAGCACGCTCTAGATTCTAGAGTCTCTACTAGAGCCAGAAACTTGAGTGTGCTCAGAAAAAAAGAACGGTGTTTCCTAAACATAGGGACCATTGCTAGTTCAACTGTGCTTCTGAAACGGATACAAACCACAGGTACTATAATATCCAATGCTTTACAGTTAAGAGCGAGAATCGTGTGAGCCTAGACCAATGTAGCATTGTTTGAGCTGAAAGGTGACTGAGTTTACCTTAAACGAAGTCTTGCTTGTAGGAAAACACAGAGCCTGGGTTAAAACTCCATTTCTGAATGGAAACACAAAGCACAGTTCTCATGCATGAAATACAGTCTGCTAAAGAGCAAGAAGCACGGTCTTGCTTTCTAGAATCTCTAATACAGTAGGAAACGTGAGTGTGCTCAGAAGAAAAGAACGGTGTTTCCTACACATACAGACCATATCTAGTTCAACTCTGCTTCTGAAAGTGATAGAAACCACAGTTCTTCTAACATCCAATGCTTTTCATTTAAGAGCGAGAAACCTGTGAGCTACGTGAACAATGTAGTTTTGTTTGAGCTGAAAGGTAACTGAGTTTACGTGAACCGAAGTCTTGCTTTTAGAAAGACACAGAGCCTGAGATTTAACTCCATTTCTGAAGGGAAACACACAGCACAGTACTCATCCATGAAAAACACTCTGCTTTACAGCAAGAAGCATGGTCTTGATTTCTAGAGTCTCTAACAGAGCCAGAAATTTGAGTGTGCTCAGAAAAAAAGAACGGTGTTTCCTAAATATACGGACCATTGCTCGTTCAACTCTGCTTCTGAAACTGATACAAAACACAGGTCCTCTAACATCCAATGCTTTACAGTTAAGACCAAGAAACGTGTATCCTAGAACGATGTAGCTTTGTTTGAGCTGAAAGGTTACTGAGTTTACCTTAAACGGAGTCTTCCTTGTAGGAAGACACAGAGCCTGGGATTTAACTCCATTTCTGAAGGGAAACACACAGCATAGTTCTCATCCAGGAAACACAGTCTGCTTTAGAGCAAGAAGCACGCTCTTGATTTCTAGAGTCTCTAATAGAGCCAGAAACATGAGTGTGCTCAGAAAAAAAGAACGGTGTTTCCTAGACATACAGACCATTGCCATTTCAACTCTGCTCCTGAAACTGATACAAACCACAGGTCCTCTAATATCCAATGCTTTAGAGTCAAGAGCGAGAAACGAGTGAGCTTTGTGAACGATCTAGCTTTGTTTGAGCGGAATGGTGACTGAGTTTACCTTAAATGGAGTCTTGCTTGTAGGAAGACACAGAGCCTGGGATTTAACTCCATTTCTGAAGGGAGACACACAGCATAGTTCTCATCCATGAAACACAGTCTGCTTTAGAGTAAGAAGCACGGGCTTGCTTAATAGAGTCTCTAATACAGTAGGAAACGTGACTGTGCTCAGAACAAAAGAACGGTGGTTCCTACACATACAGACCATATCTAGTTCCACTCTGCTTTTGAAACTGATACGATCCACAGGTCCTCTAATATCCAATGATTTACAGTTAAGAGCGAAAAACATGTGAGCTTCGTGAATGATCTAGCTTTGTTTGAGCTAAAGGTGACTGAGTTTACCTAAAAAGATGTCTTGCATGTAGGCAGACACAGAGCCTGTAATTTAACTCCATTTCTGAAGGGAAACACACAGCACAGTTCTCATCCATGAAACACAGTCTGGTTTAGAGCAAGAAGCACGCTCTTGATTTCTAGAGTCTCTAATAGAGCCAGAAACTTGAGTGTCCTCAGAAAAAAAGAACAGTGTTTCCTACACATACGGACCATTGCTAGTTCAACTCTGCTTCTGAAACTGATACAAACCACAGGTCCTCTAGTATCCAATGCTTTAGAGTTAAGAGCGAGAAAAGAGTGAGCTTCGTGAACGATCTAGTATTGTTTGAGCTGAAAGGTGACAGAGTATACCTTAAACGAAGTCTTGCTTGTAGAAAAACACAGAGCCTGGGTTTTAACTCCATTTCTGAAGGGAAACACACAGCACGGTTCTCATCCATGAAACACAGTCTGCTTTAGAGCAAGAAGCACCGTCTTGCTTTCTAGAATCTCTAATAGAGTAGGAAACGTGAGTGTGCTCAGACCAAAAGAACGGTGGTTCCTACACATACAGACCATATCTAGTTCAACTCTGCTTCTGAAAGTGATAGAAACCACAGTTCTTCTAACATCCAATGCTTTTCATTTAAGAGCGAGAAACGTGTGAGCTTCGTGAATGATCTAGCTTTGTTTGAGCAGAATGGTGACTGAGTTTACCTGAAAAGATGTCTTGCTTGTAGGCAGACACAGAGCCTGGGATTTAACTACATTTCTGAAGGGAAACACACAGCACAGTCTCATCCATGAAACACATCTGCTTTAGAGCAAGAAGCACACTCTAGATTCTAGAGTCTCTAATAGAGCCAGATAATTGAGTGTGCTCAGAAAAAAAGAACGTTGTTTCCTAAACATACGGACCATTTCTAGTTCAACTCTGCTTCTGAAACTGTTACAAACCACAGGGTCTCTAATATCCAATGCTTTACAGTTAAGAGCAAAAAACGTGTGATCCTGGAATGATGTAGCATTGTTTGAGCTGAAAGGTGACTGAGTTTACCTCAGACGAATTCTTCCTTGTAGGAAAACACAGAGCCTGGGATTTAACTCCATTTCTGAAGGGAAACACACAGTATTGTTCTCATCCATGAAACACAGTCTGCTTTAGAGCAAGAAGCACGGTTTTGTTTTCTAGAGTCTCTAATACAGTAGAAAACGTGAGTGTGCTCAGAACAAAGAATGGTGGATCCTACATATACAGACCATATCTAGTTCAACTCTGCTTCTGAAACTGATATGAACCACAGGTCCTCTAATATCCAATGATTTACAGTTAAGAGCGAAAAACGTGTGAGCTTCGTGAATGATCTAGCTTTGTTTGAGCTAGAAGATTACTGAGTTTACCTGAAAAGATGTCTTGCTTGTAGGCAGACTCAGAGCCTGGGATTTAACTCCATTTCTGAAGGGAAACACAAAGCACAGTTCTCATCCATGAAACACTCTCTGCTTTAGAGCAAGAAGCACGGTCTTGCTTTCTAGAGTCTCTAATACAGCAGGAAACTTGAGTGTTCTCAGAACAAAAGAATGGTGGTTCCTACACATACAGACCATATCTAGTTCAACTCTACTTCTGAAAGTCATACAAACCACAGTTGCTCTAACATCCAATGCTTTACACTTAAGAGCAAGAAACGTGTGAGCCTAGAATGATGTAGCTTTATTTGAGCTGAAAGGTGACTGAGTTTACCTTAAACAAAGTCTTGCTTGTAGGAAGACACAGAGCCTGGGATTTAACTCCATTTCTGAAGGCAAACACACAGCACAGTTCTCATCAATGAAACACACTCTTCTTTAGAGCACAAAGGACGCTCTTGCTTTCTAGAATCTCTAATAAAGCAGGAAACGTGAGTGTGGTTAGAAGAAAAGTACGGTGTTTCCTACACAAACAGACCATATCTAGTTCAACTCTGCTTCTGAAACTGATACGAACCGTAGGTCCTCTAATATCCAATGCTTTAGAGTTAAGAGCTAGAAACGTGTGAGCTTCGTGAATGATCTAGCTTTGTTTGAGCGGAATGGTGACTGAGTTTACCTGAAAAGATGTCTTGCTTGTAGGCAGACACAGAGCCTGGGATTTAACTCCATTTCTGAAGGGAAACACACCGCACAGTCTCATCCATGAAACACATCTGCTTTAGAGCAAGAAGCACGCTCTAGATTCTAGAGTCTCTAATAGAGCCAGAAACTTGAGTGTCCTCAGAAAAAAAGAACGGTGTTTCCTAAACATAAGGACCATTGCTAGTTCAACTCTGCTTCTGAAACTGATACAAACCACAGGTTCTCTAATATCCAATGCTTTACAGTTAAGAGCGAGAAACGTGTGAGCCTAGAACGATGTAGTATTGTTTGAGCTGAAAGGTGACAGAGTATACCTTAAACGAAGTCTTGCTTGTAGAAAAACACAGAGCCTGGGTTTTAACTCCATTTCTGAAGGGAAACACACAGCACAGTTCTCATCCATGAAACACAATCTGCTTTAGAGCAAGAAGCACCGTCTTGCTTTCTAGAATCTCTAATAGAGTAGGAAACGTGAGTGTGCTCAGAACAAAAGAACGGTGGTTCCTACACATACAGACCATATCTAGTTCAACTCTGCTTCTGAAAGTGATAGAAACCACAGTTCTTCTAACATCCAATGCTTTTCATTTAAGAGCGAGAAACGTGTGAGGTACATGATCAAAGTTGTTTTGTTTGAGCTGAAAGCTAACTGAGTTTACCTGAACCAAAGTCTTGCTTGTAGAAAGACACAAAGCCTGAGATTTAACTCCATTTCTGAAGGGAAACACACAGCACAGTTCTCATCCATGAAACACACTCTGCTTTAGAGCAAGAAGCACGCTCTAGATTGTAGAGTCTCTAATAGAGCCACAAACTTGAGAGTGCTCAGAAAAAAAGATAGGTGTTTCCTAAACATACGGACCATTGCTAGTTCAACTCTGCTTCTGAAACTGATACAAACCACAGGTCCTCTAATATCCAATGCTTTACAGTTAAGAGCGAGAAACGTGTGAGCCTAGACCGATGTAGCATTGTTTGAGCTGAAATGTGACTAAGTTTACCTTAAACGAAGTCTTGCTTGTAGGAAAACACAGAGCCTGGGTTAAAACTCCATTTCTGAAGCTAAACACACAGCGCAGTTCTCATGCATGAAATACAGTCTGCTATAGAGCAAGAAGCAAGCTCTTGCTTTTTAGAATCTCTAATAAAGCAGGTAAAGTGAGTGTGGTCAGAAAAAAGAACGGTGTTTCCTACACATACGGACCATATCTAGTTCTACTCTGCTTCTGAAACTGATACAAACCACAGGTACTCTAATATCCAGTGCTTTACAGTTAAGAGTGAGAAATGAGTGAGCTTCGTGAACGATCTAGCATTGTTTGAGCTGAAATGTGACTGAGTTTACCTGAAAAAATATCTTGCTTTAGGAAGAAACAGAACCTGGGATTTAACACCATTTCTGAAGGGCAACACACAGCACATTTCATATCCATGAAACACAGTCTGCTTTAGAGCAAGAAGCACGGTCTTGCTTTCCAGTGTCTCTAATACAGCAGGAAACGTGAGTGTTCTCAGAACAAAAAAACGGTGGTTCCTACACATACAGTCCATATCTAGTTCAACTCTGCTTCTGAAAGTGATAGAAACCACAGTTCCTCTAACATCCAATGCTTTACAGTTAAGAGCAAGAAACATGTGAGCCTAGCACGATGTAGCTTTGTTTGAGCTGAAAGGTGACTGAGTTTACCTTAAACGAAGTCTTGCTTGTAGGAAGACACAGAGCCTGAGATTTAACTCCATTTCTGAAGGGAAACACATAGCACAGTTCTCATCCATGAAAAACACTCTGCTTTACAGCAAGAAGCATGGTCTTGATTTCTAGAATCTCTAACAGAGCCAGAAACATGAGTGTGCTCAGAAAAAAAGAACGGTGTTTCCTAGACATACAGACCATTGCTAGTTCAACTCTGCTTATGAAACTGATACAAACCACAGGTCCTCTAACATCCAATGCTTTACATTTAATACCAAGAAACGTGTGATCCTAGAACGATGTAGCTTTGTTTGAGCTGAAAGGTGACTGAGTTTACCTTAAATGGAGTCTTGCTTGTAGGAAGACACAGAGCCTGGGATTTAACTCCATTTCTGAAGGGAAACACACAGCACAGTTCTCATCCATGAAACACAGTCTGCTTTAGAGCAAGAAGCACGGTTTTGCTTTCTAGAGTCTCTAATACAGTAGGAAACGTGAGTGTGCTCAGAACAAAGAACGGTGGTTCCTACATATAACAGACCATATCTAGGTCAACTCTGCCTCTGAAACTGATACAAACCACAGGTCTTCTAACATCCAATGCTTTATATTTAAGTGCGAGAAAACAGTGAGCTTCATGAACGATCTAGCTTTGTTTGAGCTGAAAGGTTACTGAGTTTAACTTAAACGAAGTCTTGCTTGTAGGAAGACACAGAGCCTGGGATTTAACTCCATTTCTGAAAGGAAACACATAGCACATTTCTCATCCATGAAACACAGTCTGCTTTAGAGCAAGAAGCACGGTCTTGCTTTCTAGAGACTCTAATAGAGCCAGAAACTTGAGTGTGCTCAGAAAAAAAGAACGGTGTTTCCTAGACATACAGACCATTGCTAGTTCAACTCTGCTTCTGAAACTGATACAAACCACAGGTCCTCTAACATCCAATGCTTTGCAGTTAAGACCAAGAAACGTGTGATCCTAGAACGATGTAGCTTTGTTTGAGCTGAAAGGTGACTGAGTTTACCTTAAATGGAGTCTTGCTTGTAGGAAGACACAGAGCCTGTGATTTAACTCCATTTCTGAAGGGAAACACACAGCACATTTCTCATCCATGAAACACAGTCTGCTTTAGAGCAAGAAGCACGGTCTTGCTTTCTAGAATCTCTAATAGATTAGGAAACGTGAGTGTGCTCAGAACAAAGAATGATGGTTCCTACATATACAGACCATATGTAGTTCATCTCTGCTTATGAAACTGATACGAACCACAGGTCCTCTAATATCCAATGATTTACAGTTAAGAGCGAAAAACATGTGAGCTTCGTGAATGATCTAGCTTTGTTTGAGCTAAAGGTGACTGAGTTTACCTGAAAAGATGTCTTGCATGTAGGCAGACGCAGAGCCTGTAATTTAACTCCATTTCTGAAGGGAAACACACAGCACAGTTCTCATCCATGAAACACAGTCTGGTTTAGAGCAAGAAGCACGCTCTTGATTTCTAGAGTCTCTAATAGTGCCAGAAACTTGAGTGTCCTCAGAAAAAAAGAACAGTGTTTCCTACACATACGGACCATTGCTAGTTCAACTCTGCTTCTGAAACTGATACAAACCACAGGTCCTCTAGTATCCAATGCTTTAGAGTTAAGAGCGAGAAAAGAGTGAGCTTCGTGAACGATCTAGTATTGTTTGAGCTGAAAGGTGACAGAGTATACCTTAAACGAAGTCTTGCTTGTAGAAAAACACAGAGCCTGGGTTTTAACTCCATTTCTGAAGGGAAACACACAGCACGGTTCTCATCCATGAAACACAGTCTGCTTTAGAGCAAGAAGCACCGTCTTGCTTTCTAGAATCTCTAATAGAGTAGGAAACGTGAGTGTGCTCAGACCAAAAGAACGGTGGTTCCTACACATACAGACCATATCTAGTTCAACTCTGCTTCTGAAAGTGATAGAAACCACAGTTCTTCTAACATCCAATGCTTTTCATTTAAGAGCGAGAAACGTGTGAGCTTCGTGAATGATCTAGCTTTGTTTGAGCAGAATGGTGACTGAGTTTACCTGAAAAGATGTCTTGCTTGTAGGCAGACACAGAGCCTGGGATTTAACTACATTTCTGAAGGGAAACACACAGCACAGTCTCATCCATGAAACACATCTGCTTTAGAGCAAGAAGCACACTCTAGATTCTAGAGTCTCTAATAGAGCCAGATAATTGAGTGTGCTCAGAAAAAAAGAACGTTGTTTCCTAAACATACGGACCATTTCTAGTTCAACTCTGCTTCTGAAACTGTTACAAAGCACAGGGTCTCTAATATCCAATGCTTTACAGTTAAGAGCAAAAAACGTGTGATCCTGGAATGATGTAGCATTGTTTGAGCTGAAAGGTGACTGAGTTTACCTCAGACGAATTCTTCCTTGTAGGAAAACACAGAGCCTGGGATTTAACTCCATTTCTGAAGGGAAACACACAGTATTGTTCTCATCCATGAAACACAGTCTGCTTTAGAGCAAGAAGCACGGTTTTGTTTTCTAGAGTCTCTAATACAGTAGAAAACGTGAGTGTGCTCAGAACAAAGAATGGTGGATCCTACATATACAGACCATATCTAGTTCAACTCTGCTTCTGAAACTGATATGAACCACAGGTCCTCTAATATCCAATGATTTACAGTTAAGAGCGAAAAACGTGTGAGCTTCGTGAATGATCTAGCTTTGTTTGAGCTAAAAGATTACTGAGTTTACCTGAAAAGATGTCTTGCTTGTAGGCAGACTCAGAGCCTGGGATTTAACTCCATTTCTGAAGGGAAACACAAAGCACAGTTCTCATCCATGAAACACTCTCTGCTTTAGAGCAAGAAGCACGGTCTTGCTTTCTAGAGTCTCTAATACAGCAGGAAACTTGAGTGTTCTCAGAACAAAAGAATGGTGGTTCCTACACATACAGACCATATCTAGTTCAACTCTACTTCTGAAAGTCATACAAACCACAGTTGCTCTAACATCCAATGCTTTACACTTAAGAGCAAGAAACGTGTGAGCCTAGAATGATGTAGCTTTATTTGAGCTGAAAGGTGACTGAGTTTACCTTAAACAAAGTCTTGCTTGTAGGAAGACACAGAGCCTGGGATTTAACTCCATTTCTGAAGGCAAACACACAGCACAGTTCTCATCAATGAAACACACTCTTCTTTAGAGCACAAAGGACGCTCTTGCTTTCTAGAATCTCTAATAAAGCAGGAAACATGAGTGTGGTTAGAAGAAAAGTACGGTGTTTCCTACACAAACAGACCATATCTAGTTCAACTCTGCTTCTGAAACTGATACGAACCGTAGGTCCTCTAATATCCAATGCTTTAGAGTTAAGAGCTAGAAACGTGTGAGCTTCGTGAATGATCTAGCTTTGTTTGAGCGGAATGGTGACTGAGTTTACCTGAAAAGATGTCTTGCTTGTAGGCAGACACAGAGCCTGGGATTTAACTCCATTTCTGAAGGGAAACACACCGCACAGTCTCATCCATGAAACACATCTGCTTTAGAGCAAGAAGCACGCTCTAGATTCTAGAGTCTCTAATAGAGCCAGAAACTTGAGTGTCCTCAGAAAAAAAGAACGGTGTTTCCTAAACATAAGGACCATTGCTAGTTCAACTCTGCTTCTGAAACTGATACAAACCACAGGTTCTCTAATATCCAATGCTTTACAGTTAAGAGCGAGAAACGTGTGAGCCTAGAACGATGTAGTATTGTTTGAGCTGAAAGGTGACAGAGTATACCTTAAACGAAGTCTTGCTTGTAGAAAAACACAGAGCCTGGGTTTTAACTCCATTTCTGAAGGGAAACACACAGCACAGTTCTCATCCATGAAACACAATCTGCTTTAGAGCAAGAAGCACCGTCTTGCTTTCTAGAATCTCTAATAGAGTAGGAAACGTGAGTGTGCTCAGAACAAAAGAACGGTGGTTCCTACACATACAGACCATATCTAGTTCAACTCTGCTTCTGAAAGTGATAGAAACCACAGTTCTTCTAACATCCAATGCTTTTCATTTAAGAGCGAGAAACGTGTGAGGTACATGATCAAAGTTGTTTTGTTTGAGCTGAAAGGTAACTGAGTTTACCTGAACCAAAGTCTTGCTTGTAGAAAGACACAGAGCCTGAGATTTAACTCCATTTCTGAAGGGAAACACACAGCACAGTTCTCATCCATGAAACACACTCTGCTTTAGAGCAAGAAGCACGCTCTAGATTGTAGAGTCTCTAATAGAGCCACAAACTTGAGAGTGCTCAGAAAAAAAGATAGGTGTTTCCTAAACATACGGACCATTGCTAGTTCAACTCTGCTTCTGAAACTGATACAAACCACAGGTCCTCTAATATCCAATGCTTTACAGTTAAGAGCGAGAAACGTGTGAGCCTAGACCGATGTAGCATTGTTTAGGTTGAAATGTGACTAAGTTTACCTTAAACGAAGTCTTGCTTGTAGGAAAACACAGAGCCTGGGTTAAAACTCCATTTCTGAAGCTAAACACACAGCGCAGTTCTCATGCATGAAATACAGTCTGCTATAGAGCAAGAAGCAAGCTCTTGCTTTTTAGAATCTCTAATAAAGCAGGTAAAGTGAGTGTGGTCAGAAAAAAGAACGGTGTTTCCTACACATACGGACCATATCTAGTTCTACTCTGCTTCTGAAACTGATACAAACCACAGGTACTCTAATATCCAGTGCTTTACAGTTAAGAGTGAGAAATGAGTGAGCTTCGTGAACGATCTAGCATTGTTTGAGCTGAAATGTGACTGAGTTTACCGGAAAAAATATCTTGCTTTAGGAAGAAACAGAACCTGGGATTTAACACCATTTCTGAAGGGCAACACACAGCACATTTCATATCCATGAAACACAGTCTGCTTTAGAGCAAGAAGCACGGTCTTGCTTTCCAGTGTCTCTAATACAGCAGGAAACGTGAGTGTTCTCAGAACAAAAAAACGGTGGTTCCTACACATACAGTCCATATCTAGTTCAACTCTGCTTCTGAAAGTGATAGAAACCACAGTTCCTCTAACATCCAATGCTTTACAGTTAAGAGCAAGAAACATGTGAGCCTAGCACGATGTAGCTTTGTTTGAGCTGAAAGGTGACTGAGTTTACCTTAAACGAAGTCTTGCTTGTAGGAAGACACAGAGCCTGAGATTTAACTCCATTTCTGAAGGGAAACACATAGCACAGTTCTCATCCATGAAAAACACTCTGCTTTACAGCAAGAAGCATGGTCTTGATTTCTAGAATCTCTAACAGAGCCAGAAACATGAGTGTGCTCAGAAAAAAAGAACGGTGTTTCCTAGACATACAGACCATTGCTAGTTCAACTCTGCTTATGAAACTGATACAAACCACAGGTCCTCTAACATCCAATGCTTTACATTTAATACCAAGAAACGTGTGATCCTAGAACGATGTAGCTTTGTTTGAGCTGAAAGGTGACTGAGTTTACCTTAAATGGAGTCTTGCTTGTAGGAAGACACAGAGCCTGGGATTTAACTCCATTTCTGAAGGGAAACACACAGCACAGTTCTCATCCATGAAACACAGTCTGCTTTAGAGCAAGAAGCACGGTTTTGCTTTCTAGAGTCTCTAATACAGTAGGAAACGTGAGTGTGCTCAGAACAAAGAACGGTGGTTCCTACATATAACAGACCATATCTAGGTCAACTCTGCCTCTGAAACTGATACAAACCACAGGTCTTCTAACATCCAATGCTTTATATTTAAGTGCGAGAAAACAGTGAGCTTCATGAACGATCTAGCTTTGTTTGAGCTGAAAGGTTACTGAGTTTAACTTAAACGAAGTCTTGCTTGTAGGAAGACACAGAGCCTGGGATTTAACTCCATTTCTGAAAGGAAACACATAGCACATTTCTCATCCATGAAACACAGTCTGCTTTAGAGCAAGAAGCACGGTCTTGCTTTCTAGAGACTCTAATAGAGCCAGAAACTTGAGTGTGCTCAGAAAAAAAGAACGGTGTTTCCTAGACATACAGACCATTGCTAGTTCAACTCTGCTTCTGAAACTGATACAAACCACAGGTCCTCTAACATCCAATGCTTTGCAGTTAAGACCAAGAAACGTGTGATCCTAGAACGATGTAGCTTTGTTTGAGCTGAAAGGTGACTGAGTTTACCTTAAATGGAGTCTTGCTTGTAGGAAGACACAGAGCCTGTGATTTAACTCCATTTCTGAAGGGAAACACACAGCACATTTCTCATCCATGAAACACAGTCTGCTTTAGAGCAAGAAGCACGGTCTTGCTTTCTAGAGCCTCTAATAGAGCCAGAAACTTGAGTGTGCTCAGAAAAAAAGAACGGTGTTTCCTAGACATACAGACCATTGCTAGTTCAACTCTGCTTCTGAAACTGATAGAAACCACAGGTCCTCTAACATCCAATGCTTTACAGTTAAGACCAAGAAACGTGTGATCCTAGAACGACGTAGCTTTGTTTGTGCTGAAAGGTGACTGAGTTTACCTTAAACGGAGTCTTCCTTGTAGGAAGACACAGAGCCTGGGATTTAACTCCATTTCTGAAGGGAAACACAGAGTATAGTTCTCATCCATGAAACACAGTCTCCTTTAGAGCAAGAAGCACGGTTTTGGTTTCTAGAGTCTCTAATACAGTAGGAAACGTGAGTGTGCTCAGAACAAAGAACGGTGGTTCCTACACATACAGACCATATGTAGTTCAACTCTGCCTCTGAAACTTATACAAACCAAAGGTCCTCTAATATCCAATGCTTTAGAGTTAAGAGCGAGAAAAGAGTGAGCTTCGTGAACGATCTAGCTTTGTTTGAGCTGAAAGGTGACTGAGTTTACCTTAAACGAAGTCTTGCTTGTAGGAAAACACAGAGCCTGGGATTTAACTCCATTTCTGAAGGGAAACACACAGCACAGTTCTCATCCATGAAACACACTCTGCTTTAGAGCAAGAAGCACGCTCTAGATTGCAGAGTCTCTAATAGAGCCACAAACTTGAGAGTGCTCAGAAAAAAAGATACGTGTTTCCTAAACATACGGACCATTGCTAGTTCAACTCTGCTTCTGAAACTGATACAAACCACAGGTCCTCTAATATCCAATGTTTTACAGTTAAGAGCGAGAAACGTGTGAGCCTAGACCGATGTAGCATTGTTTGAGCTGAAATGTGACTAAGTTTACCTTAAACGAAGTCTTTCTTGTAGGAAAACACAGAGCCTGGGTTAAAACTCCATTTCTGAACTGAAACACACAGCGCAGTTCTCATGCATGAAATACAGTCTGCCATAGAGCAAGAAGAATGCTCTTGGTTTCTAGAATCTCTAATACAGTAGGAAACGTGAGTGTGCTCAGAAAAAAAGAATGGTGGTTCCTACACATACAGACCATATCTAGTTCAACTCTGCTTCTGAAAGTGATAGAAACCACAGTTCTTCTAACATCCAATGCTTTTCATTTAAGAGCGAGAAACGTGTGAGCTACGTGAACGATGTAGTTTTGTTAGAGCTGAAAGGTAACTGAGTTTACCTTAAACAAAGTCTTGCTTGTAGAAAGACACAGAGCCTGAGATTTAACTCCATTTCTGAAGAGAAACACATAGCACAGTTCTCATCTATGAAAAACACTCTGCTTTACAGCAAGAAGCATGGTCTTGATTTCTAGAATCTCTAACAGAGCCAGAAACATGAGTGTGCTCAGAAAAAAAGAACGGTGTTTCCTAGACATACAGACCATTGCTAGTTCAACTCTGCTTATGAAACTGATACAAACCACAGGTCCTCTAACATCCAATGCTTTACATTTAATACCAAGAAACGTGTGATCCTAGAACGATGTCGATTTGTTTGAGCTGAAAGGTGACTGAGTTTACCTTAAATGGAGTCTTGCTTGTAGGAAGACACAGAGCCTGGGATTTAACTCCATTTCTGTAGGAAAACACACAGC
Organism: Onychomys leucogaster; assembly: GCA_949786385.1. Lineage (NCBI taxonomy): Eukaryota > Metazoa > Chordata > Mammalia > Rodentia > Cricetidae > Onychomys > Onychomys leucogaster. The sequence continues at coordinate 2,206,565 of CATKUP010000063.1, forward strand.
ATAGTTCTCATCCATGAAACACAGTCTGCTTTAGAATAAGAAGCAAGGCCTTGCTTAATTGAGTCTCTAATACAGTAGGAAACGTGAGTGTGCTCAGAACAAAAGTACGGTGGTTCCTACACATACAGACCATATCTAGTTCAACTCTGCTTTTGAAACTGATACGATCCACAGGTCCTCTAATATCCAATGATTTACAGTTAAGAGTGAAAAACATGTGAGCTTCGTGAATGATCTAGCTTTGTTTGAGCTAAAGGTGACTGAGTTTACCTGAAAAGATGTCTTGCATGTAGGCAGACACAGAGCCTGTAATTTAACTCCATTTCTGAAGGGAAACACACAGCACAGTTCTCATCCATGAAACACAGTCTGCTTTAGAGCAAGAAGCACGCTCTTGATTTCTAGAGTCTCTAATAGAGCCAGAAACTTGAGTGTGCTCAGAAAAAAAGAACGGTGTTTTCTACACATACGGACCATTGCTAGTTCAACTCTGCTTCTGAAACTGATACAAACCACAGGTCCTCTAATATCCAATGCTTTAGAGTTAAGAGCGAGAAAAGAGTGAGCTTCGTGAATGATCTAGCTTTGTTTGAGCTGAAAGGTGACTGAGTTTACCTTAAACGAAGTCTTGATTGCAAGAAGACACAGAGCTGGGAATTAACTCCATTTCTGAAGGGAAAAACAAAGCACAGTTCTCATCCATGAAACACACTCTGGTTTAGGAGCAAGAAGCACACTCTTGCTTTTTAGAATCTCTAATAAAGCAGGTAAAGTGAGTGTGGTCAGAAAAAAGAACGGTGTTTCCTACACATACGGACCATATCTAGTTCTACTCTGCTACTGAAACTGATACAAACCACAGGTACTCTAATATCCAGTGCTTTACAGTTAAGAGTGAGAAATGAGTGAGCTTCGTGAACGATCTAGCATTGTTTGAGCTGAAATGTGACTGAGTTTACCTGAAAAAATATCTTGCTTGTAGGAAGAAACAGAACCTGGGATTTAACACCATTTCTGAAGGGCAACACAGCACATTTCATATCCATGAAACACAGTCTGCTTTAGAGCAAGAAGCACAGTCTTGCTTTCCAGTGTCTCTAATACAGCAAGAAACGTGAGTGTTCTCAGAACAAAAAAACGGTGGTTCCTACACATACAGTCCATATTTAGTTCAACTCTGCTTCTGAAAGTGATAGAAACCACAGTTCCTCTAACATCCAATGCTTTACAGTTAAGAGCAAGAAACATGTGAGCCTAGCACGATGTAGCTTTGTTTGAGCTGAAAGGTGACTGAGTTTACCTTAAACGAAGTCTTGCTTGTAGGAAAACACAGAGCCTGGGTTAAAACTCCATTTCTGAAGGGAAACACAAAGCACAGTTCTCATGCATGAAATACAGTCTGCAAAAGAGCAAGAAGCACGGTCTTGCTTTCTAGAATCTCTAATACAGCAGGAAACTTGAGTGTTCTCAGAACAAAAGAATGGTGGTTCCTACACATACAGACCATATCTAGTTCAACTCTACTTCTGAAAGTCATACAAACCACAGTTGCTCTAACATCCAATGCTTTACACTTAAGAGCAAGAAACGTGTGAGCCTAGAATGATGTAGCTTTATTTGAGCTGAAAGGTGACTGAGTTTACCTTAAACAAAGTCTTGCTTGTAGGAAGACACAGAGCCTGGGATTTAACTCCATTTCTGAAGGCAAACACACAGCACAGTTCTCATCAATGAAACACACTCTTCTTTAGAGCACAAAGGACGCTCTTGCTTTCTAGAATCTCTAATAAAGCAGGAAACGTGAGTGTGGTTAGAAGAAAAGTACGGTGTTTCCTACACAAACAGACCATATCTAGTTCAACTCTGCTTCTGAAACTGATACGAACCGTAGGTCCTCTAATATCCAATGCTTTAGAGTTAAGAGCTAGAAACGTGTGAGCTTCGTGAATGATCTAGCTTTGTTTGAGCGGAATGGTGACTGAGTTTACCTGAAAAGATGTCTTGCTTGTAGGCAGACACAGAGCCTGGGATTTAATTACATTTCTGAAGGGAAACACACCGCACAGTCTCATCCATGAAACACATCTGCTTTAGAGCAAGAAGCACGCTCTAGATTCTAGAGTCTCTAATAGAGCCAGAAACTTGAGTGTCCTCAGAAAAAAAGAACGGTGTTTCCTAAACATAAGGACCATTGCTAGTTCAACTCTGCTTCTGAAACTGATACAAACCACAGGTTCTCTAATATCCAATGCTTTACAGTTAAGAGCGAGAAACGTGTGAGCCTAGAACGATGTAGTATTGTTTGAGCTGAAAGGTGACAGAGTATACCTTAAACGAAGTCTTGCTTGTAGAAAAACACAGAGCCTGGGTTTTAACTCCATTTCTGAAGGGAAACACACAGCACAGTTCTCATCCATGAAACACAATCTGCTTTAGAGCAAGAAGCACCGTCTTGCTTTCTAGAATCTCTAATAGAGTAGGAAACGTGAGTGTGCTCAGAACAAAAGAACGGTGGTTCCTACACATACAGACCATATCTAGTTCAACTCTGCTTCTGAAAGTGATAGAAACCACAGTTCTTCTAACATCCAATGCTTTTCATTTAAGAGCGAGAAACGTGTGAGGTACATGATCAAAGTTGTTTTGTTTGAGCTGAAAGGTAACTGAGTTTACCTGAACCAAAGTCTTGCTTGTAGAAAGACACAGAGCCTGAGATTTAACTCCATTTCTGAAGGGAAACACACAGCACAGTTCTCATCCATGAAACACACTCTGCTTTAGAGCAAGAAGCACGCTCTAGATTGTAGAGTCTCTAATAGAGCCACAAACTTGAGAGTGCTCAGAAAAAAAGATAGGTGTTTCCTAAACATACGGACCATTGCTAGTTCAACTCTGCTTCTGAAACTGATACAAACCACAGGTCCTCTAATATCCAATGCTTTACAGTTAAGAGCGAGAAACGTGTGAGCCTAGACCGATGTAGCATTGTTTGAGCTGAAATGTGACTAAGTTTACCTTAAACGAAGTCTTGCTTGTAGGAAAACACAGAGCCTGGGATTTAACTCCATTTCTGTAGGAAAACACACAGCATAGTTCTCATCCATGAAACACAGTCTGCTTTAGAATAAGAAGCAAGGCCTTGCTTAATTGAGTCTCTAATACAGTAGGAAACGTGAGTGTGCTCAGAACAAAAGTACGGTGGTTCCTACACATACAGACCATATCTAGTTCAACTCTGCTTTTGAAACTGATACGATCCACAGGTCCTCTAATATCCAATGATTTACAGTTAAGAGTGAAAAACATGTGAGCTTCGTGAATGATCTAGCTTTGTTTGAGCTAAAGGTGACTGAGTTTACCTGAAAAGATGTCTTGCATGTAGGCAGACACAGAGCCTGTAATTTAACTCCATTTCTGAAGGGAAACACACAGCACAGTTCTCATCCATGAAACACAGTCTGCTTTAGAGCAAGAAGCACGCTCTTGATTTCTAGAGTCTCTAATAGAGCCAGAAACTTGAGTGTGCTCAGAAAAAAAGAACGGTGTTTTCTACACATACGGACCATTGCTAGTTCAACTCTGCTTCTGAAACTGATACAAACCACAGGTCCTCTAATATCCAATGCTTTAGAGTTAAGAGCGAGAAAAGAGTGAGCTTCGTGAATGATCTAGCTTTGTTTGAGCTGAAAGTGACTGAGTTTACCTTAAACGAAGTCTTGATTGCAAGAAGACACAGAGCTGGGAATTAACTCCATTTCTGAAGGGAAAAACAAAGCACAGTTCTCATCCATGAAACACACTCTGGTTTAGGAGCAAGAAGCACACTCTTGCTTTTTAGAATCTCTAATAAAGCAGGTAAAGTGAGTGTGGTCAGAAAAAAGAACGGTGTTTCCTACACATACGGACCATATCTAGTTCTACTCTGCTACTGAAACTGATACAAACCACAGGTACTCTAATATCCAGTGCTTTACAGTTAAGAGTGAGAAATGAGTGAGCTTCGTGAACGATCTAGCATTGTTTGAGCTGAAATGTGACTGAGTTTACCTGAAAAAATATCTTGCTTGTAGGAAGAAACAGAACCTGGGATTTAACACCATTTCTGAAGGGCAACACAGCACATTTCATATCCATGAAACACAGTCTGCTTTAGAGCAAGAAGCACAGTCTTGCTTTCCAGTGTCTCTAATACAGCAAGAAACGTGAGTGTTCTCAGAACAAAAAAACGGTGGTTCCTACACATACAGTCCATATTTAGTTCAACTCTGCTTCTGAAAGTGATAGAAACCACAGTTCCTCTAACATCCAATGCTTTACAGTTAAGAGCAAGAAACATGTGAGCCTAGCACGATGTAGCTTTGTTTGAGCTGAAAGGTGACTGAGTTTACCTTAAACGAAGTCTTGCTTGTAGGAAAACACAGAGCCTGGGTTAAAACTCCATTTCTGAAGGGAAACACAAAGCACAGTTCTCATGCATGAAATACAGTCTGCAAAAGAGCAAGAAGCACGGTCTTGCTTTCTAGAATCTCTAATACAGCAGGAAACTTGAGTGTTCTCAGAACAAAAGAATGGTGGTTCCTACACATACAGACCATATCTAGTTCAACTCTACTTCTGAAAGTCATACAAACCACAGTTGCTCTAACATCCAATGCTTTACACTTAAGAGCAAGAAACGTGTGAGCCTAGAATGATGTAGCTTTATTTGAGCTGAAAGGTGACTGAGTTTACCTTAAACAAAGTCTTGCTTGTAGGAAGACACAGAGCCTGGGATTTAACTCCATTTCTGAAGGCAAACACACAGCACAGTTCTCATCAATGAAACACACTCTTCTTTAGAGCACAAAGGACGCTCTTGCTTTCTAGAATCTCTAATAAAGCAGGAAACGTGAGTGTGGTTAGAAGAAAAGTACGGTGTTTCCTACACAAACAGACCATATCTAGTTCAACTCTGCTTCTGAAACTGATACGAACCGTAGGTCCTCTAATATCCAATGCTTTAGAGTTAAGAGCTAGAAACGTGTGAGCTTCGTGAATGATCTAGCTTTGTTTGAGCGGAATGGTGACTGAGTTTACCTGAAAAGATGTCTTGCTTGTAGGCAGACACAGAGCCTGGGATTTAATTACATTTCTGAAGGGAAACACACCGCACAGTCTCATCCATGAAACACATCTGCTTTAGAGCAAGAAGCACGCTCTAGATTCTAGAGTCTCTAATAGAGCCAGAAACTTGAGTGTCCTCAGAAAAAAAGAACGGTGTTTCCTAAACATAAGGACCATTGCTAGTTCAACTCTGCTTCTGAAACTGATACAAACCACAGGTTCTCTAATATCCAATGCTTTACAGTTAAGAGCGAGAAACGTGTGAGCCTAGAACGATGTAGTATTGTTTGAGCTGAAAGGTGACAGAGTATACCTTAAACGAAGTCTTGCTTGTAGAAAAACACAGAGCCTGGGTTTTAACTCCATTTCTGAAGGGAAACACACAGCACAGTTCTCATCCATGAAACACAATCTGCTTTAGAGCAAGAAGCACCGTCTTGCTTTCTAGAATCTCTAATAGAGTAGGAAACGTGAGTGTGCTCAGAACAAAAGAACGGTGGTTCCTACACATACAGACCATATCTAGTTCAACTCTGCTTCTGAAAGTGATAGAAACCACAGTTCTTCTAACATCCAATGCTTTTCATTTAAGAGCGAGAAACGTGTGAGGTACATGATCAAAGTTGTTTTGTTTGAGCTGAAAGGTAACTGAGTTTACCTGAACCAAAGTCTTGCTTGTAGAAAGACACAGAGCCTGAGATTTAACTCCATTTCTGAAGGGAAACACACAGCACAGTTCTCATCCATGAAACACACTCTGCTTTAGAGCAAGAAGCACGCTCTAGATTGTAGAGTCTCTAATAGAGCCACAAACTTGAGAGTGCTCAGAAAAAAAGATAGGTGTTTCCTAAACATACGGACCATTGCTAGTTCAACTCTGCTTCTGAAACTGATACAAACCACAGGTCCTCTAATATCCAATGCTTTACAGTTAAGAGCGAGAAACGTGTGAGCCTAGACCGATGTAGCATTGTTTGAGCTGAAATGTGACTAAGTTTACCTTAAACGAAGTCTTGCTTGTAGGAAAACACAGAGCCTGGGTTAAAACTCCATTTTTGAAGCTAAACACACAGCGCAGTTCTCATGCATGAAATACAGTCTGCTATAGAGCAAGAAGCAAGCTCTTGCTTTTTAGAATCTCTAATAAAGCAGGTAAAGTGAGTGTGGTCAGAAAAAAGAACGGTGTTTCCTACACATACGGACCATATCTAGTTCTACTCTGCTTCTGAAACTGATACAAACCACAGGTACTCTAATATCCAGTGCTTTACAGTTAAGAGTGAGAAATGAGTGAGCTTCGTGAACGATCTAGCATTGTTTGAGCTGAAATGTGACTGAGTTTACCTGAAAAAATATCTTGCTTTAGGAAGAAACAGAACCTGGGATTTAACACCATTTCTGAAGGGCAACACACAGCACATTTCATATCCATGAAACACAGTCTGCTTTAGAGCAAGAAGCACGGTCTTGCTTTCCAGTGTCTCTAATACAGCAGGAAACGTGAGTGTTCTCAGAACAAAAAAACGGTGGTTCCTACACATACAGTCCATATCTAGTTCAACTCTGCTTCTGAAAGTGATAGAAACCACAGTTCCTCTAACATCCAATGCTTTACAGTTAAGAGCAAGAAACATGTGAGCCTAGCACGATGTAGCTTTGTTTGAGCTGAAAGGTGACTGAGTTTACCTTAAACGAAGTCTTGCTTGTAGGAAGACACAGAGCCTGAGATTTAACTCCATTTCTGAAGGGAAACACATAGCACAGTTCTCATCCATGAAAAACACTCTGCTTTACAGCAAGAAGCATGGTCTTGATTTCTAGAATCTCTAACAGAGCCAGAAACATGAGTGTGCTCAGAAAAAAAGAATGGTGTTTCCTAGACATACAGACCATTGCTGGTTCAACTCTGCTTATGAAAATGATACAAACCACAGGTCCTCTAACATCCAATGCTTTACATTTAATACCAAGAAACGTGTGATCCTAGAACGATGTAGCTTTGTTTGAGCTGAAAGGTGACTGAGTTTACCTTAAATGGAGTCTTGCTTGTAGGAAGACACAGAGCCTGGGATTTAACTCCATTTCTGAAGGGAAACACACAGCACAGTTCTCATCCATGAAACACAGTCTGCTTTAGAGCAAGAAGCACGGTTTTGCTTTCTAGAGTCTCTAATACAGTAGGAAACGTGAGTGTGCTCAGAACAAAGAACGGTGGTTCCTACATATAACAGACCATATCTAGGTCAACTCTGCCTCTGAAACTGATACAAACCACAGGTCTTCTAACATCCAATGCTTTATATTTAAGTGCGAGAAAACAGTGAGCTTCATGAACGATCTAGCTTTGTTTGTGCTGAAAGGTTACTGAGTTTAACTTAAACGAAGTCTTGCTTGTAGGAAGACACAGAGCCTGGGATTTAACTCCATTTCTGAAAGGAAACACATAGCACATTTCTCATCCATGAAACACAGTCTGCTTTAGAGCAAGAAGCACGGTCTTGCTTTCTAGAGACTCTAATAGAGCCAGAAACTTGAGTGTGCTCAGAAAAAAAGAACGGTGTTTCCTAGACATACAGACCATTGCTAGTTCAACTCTGCTTCTGAAACTGATACAAACCACAGGTCCTCTAACATCCAATGCTTTGCAGTTAAGACCAAGAAACGTGTGATCCTAGAACGACGTAGCTTTGTTTGAGCTGAAAGGTGACTGAGTTTACCTTAAACGGAGTCTTCCTTGTAGGAAGACACAGAGCCTGGGATTTAACTCCATTTCTGAAGGGAAACACAGAGTATAGTTCTCTTCCATGAAACACAGTCTCCTTTAGAGCAAGAAGCACGGTTTTGGTTTCTAGAGTCTCTAATACAGTAGGAAACGTGAGTGTGCTCAGAACAAAGAACGGTGGTTCCTACACATACAGACCATATGTAGTTCAACTCTGCCTCTGAAACTTATACAAACCAAAGGTCCTCTAATATCCAATGCTTTAGAGTTAAGAGCGAGAAAAGAGTGAGCTTCGTGAACGATCTAGCTTTGTTTGAGCTAAAGGTGACTGAGTTTACCTGAAAAGATGTCTTGCATGTAGGCAGACACAGAGCCTGTAATTTAACTCCATTTCTGAAGGGAAACACACAGCACAGTTCTCATCCATGAAACACAGTCTGCTTTAGAGCAAGAAGCACGCTCTTGATTTCTAGAGTCTCTAATAGAGCCAGAAACTTGAGTGTGCTCAGAAAAAAAGAACGGTGTTTTCTACACATACGGACCATTGCTAGTTCAACTCTGCTTCTGAAACTGATACAAACCACAGGTCCTCTAATATCCAATGCTTTAGAGTTAAGAGCGAGAAAAGAGTGAGCTTCGTGAATGATCTAGCTTTGTTTGAGCTGAAAGGTGACTGAGTTTACCTTAAACGAAGTCTTGATTGCAAGAAGACACAGAGCTGGGAATTAACTCCATTTCTGAAGGGAAAAACAAAGCACAGTTCTCATCCATGAAACACACTCTGGTTTAGGAGCAAGAAGCACACTCTTGCTTTTTAGAATCTCTAATAAAGCAGGTAAAGTGAGTGTGGTCAGAAAAAAGAACGGTGTTTCCTACACATACGGACCATATCTAGTTCTACTCTGCTACTGAAACTGATACAAACCACAGGTACTCTAATATCCAGTGCTTTACAGTTAAGAGTGAGAAATGAGTGAGCTTCGTGAACGATCTAGCATTGTTTGAGCTGAAATGTGACTGAGTATACCTGAAAAAATATCTTGCTTGTAGGAAGAAACAGAACCTGGGATTTAACACCATTTCTGAAGGGCAACACAGCACATTTCATATCCATGAAACACAGTCTGCTTTAGAGCAAGAAGCACAGTCTTGCTTTCCAGTGTCTCTAATACAGCAAGAAACGTGAGTGTTCTCAGAACAAAAAAACGGTGGTTCCTACACATACAGTCCATATTTAGTTCAACTCTGCTTCTGAAAGTGATAGAAACCACAGTTCCTCTAACATCCAATGCTTTACAGTTAAGAGCAAGAATCATGTGAGCCTAGCACGATGTAGCTTTGTTTGAGCTGAAAGGTGACTGAGTTTACCTTAAACGAAGTCTTGCTTGTAGGAAGACACAGAGCCTGGGATTTAACACCATTTCTGAAGGGAAACACACAGCACAGTCCTCATCTATGAAACACATCTGCTTTAGAGCAACAAGCACACTCTAGATTCGCGAGTCTCTAATAGAGCCAGAAACTTGAGTGTGCTCAGAAGAAAAGAACGGTGGTTCCTACACATACAGACCATATCTAGTTCAACTCTGCTTCTGAAAGTGATAGAAACCACAGTTCTTCTAACATCCAATGCTTTTCATTTAAGAGCGAGAAACGTGTGAGGTACATGATCGAAGTAGTTTTGTTTGAGCTGAAAGGTAACTGAGTTTACCTGAACCGAAGTCTTGCTTGTAGAAAGACACAGAGCCTGAGATTTACCTCCATTTCTGAAGGGAAACACACAGCACAGTTCTCATCCATAAAACACACTCTGCTTTAGAGCAAGAAGCATGGTCTTGATTTCTAGAGTCTCTACTAGAGCCAGAAACTTGAGTGTGCTCAGAAAAAAAGAACGGTGTTTCCTAAACATACGGACCATTGCTAGTTCAACTCTGCTTCTGAAACGGATACAAACCACAGGTCCTCTAATATCCAATGCTTTACAGTTAAGAGCGAGAAACGTGTGAGCCTAGACCGATGTAGCATTGTTTGAGCTGAAATGTGACTAAGTTTACCTTAAACGAAGTCTTGCTTGTAGGAAAACACAGAGCCTGGGTTAAAACTCCATTTCTGAAGGGAAACACACAGCGCAGTTCTCATGCATGAAATACAGTCTGGATAGAGCAAGAAGCATGCTCTTGGTTTCTAGAATCTCTAATACAGTAGGAAACGTGAGTGTGCTCAGAAAAAAAGAAAGGTGTTTCCTAGACATACAGACCATTGCTAGTTCAACTCTGCTTATGAAACTGATACAAACCACAGGTCCTCTAACATCCAATGCTTTACATTTAATACAAAGAAACGTGTGATCCTAGAACGATGTAGCTTTGTTTGAGCTGAAAGGTGACTGAGTTTACCTTAAATGGAGTCTTGCTTGTAGGAAGACACAGAGCCTGGGATTTAACTCCATTTCTGAAGGCAAACACACAGCACAGTTCTCATCCATGAAACACAGTCTGCTTTAGAGCAAGAAGCACGCTCTTGATTTCTAGAGTCTCTAATAGAGCCAGAAACATGAGTGTGCTCAGAAAAAAAGAACGGTGTTTCCTACACATACGGACCATTGCTAGTTCAACTCTGCTTCTGAAACTGATACAAACCACAGGTCCTCTAATATCTAATGCTTTAGAGTTAAGAGCGAGAAAAGAGTGAGCTCCGTGAATGATCTAGCTTTGTTTAAGCTGAAAGGTGACTGAGTTTACCTTAAACGAAGTCTTGATTGCAAGAAGACACAGAGCTGGGAATTAACTCCATTTCTGAAGGGAAAAACAAAGCACAGTTCTCATCCATGAAACCCACTCTGGTTTAGGAGCAAGAAGCACACTGTTGCTTTTTAGAATCTCTAATAAAGCAGGTAAAGTGAGTGTGGTCAGAAAAAAGAACGGTGTTTCCTACACATACGGACCATATCTAGTTCTACTCTGCTTCTGAAACTGATACAAACCACAGGTACTCTAATATCCAGTGCTTTACAGTTAAGAGTGAGAAATGAGTGAGCTTCGTGAACGATCTAGCATTGTTTGAGCTGAAATGTGACTGAGTTTACCTGAAAAAATATCTTGCTTGTAGGAAGAAACAGAACCTGGGATTTAACACCATTTCTGAAGGGCAACACACAGCACATTTCATATCCATGAAACACAGTCTGCTTTAGAGCAAGAAGCACGGTCTTGCTTTCCAGTGTCTCTAATACAGCAGGAAACGTGAGTGTGCTCAGAAAAAAAGAACGGTATTTCCTAAACATACAGACCATTGCTAGTTCAACTCTCCTTCTGAAACTGATACAAACCACTGGTCCTCTAATATCCAATGCTTTACACTTAAGAGCGAAAAACTTGTGAGCCTAGAAAGATGTAGCAGTGTTTGAGCTGAAAGGTGACTGAGTTTCCCTGAACCGAAATCTTGCTTGTAGAAATACACAGAGCCTGAGATTTAACTCCATTTCTGAAGGGAAACACACCGCACAGTTCTCATCAATGAAACACACTCTGCTTTAGAGCACAAAGCACGCTCTTGCTTTCTAGAATCTCTAATAGAGCAGGAACGTGAGTGTGGTCAGAAGAAAAGAACGGTGTTTCCTACACATAGAGACCATATCTAGTTCAACTCTGCTTCTGAAACTGATACGAACCATAGGTCCTCTAATATCCAATGCTTTACAGTTAAGAGCGAGAAACGTGTGAGCTTCGTGAGTGATCTAGCTTTGTTTGAGCAGAATGGTGACTGAGTTTACCTGAAAAGCTGTCTTGCTTGTAGGCAGACACAGAGCCTGGGATTAAACTACACTTCTGAAGGGAAACACACACCACAGTCTCATCCATGAAACACATCTGCTTTAGAGCAAGAAGCACGGTCTAGATTCTAGAGTCTCTAATAGAGCCAGAAACATGACTGTGCTCAGAAAAAAACAACGGTGTTTCCTAAACATACGGACCATTGCTAGTTCAGCTCTGCTTCTGAAACTGTTACAAACCACAGGGTCTCTAATATCCAATGCTTTACAGTTAAGAGCAAAAAACTTGTGATCCTGGAATGATGTAGCATTGTTTGAGCTGAAAGGTGACTGAGTTTACCTCAGAAGAATTCTTCCTTGTAGGAAAACACAGAGACTGGGATTTAACTCCATTTCTGAAGGGAAACACACAGTATTGTTCTCATCCATGAAACACAGTCTGCTTTAGAGCAAGAAGCACGGTTTTGCTTTTTAGAGTCTCTAATACAGTAGAAAACGTGAGTGTGCTCAGAACAAAGAACGGTGGTTCCTACATATACAGACCATATCTAGTTCAACTCTGCTTCTGAAACTGATATGAACCACAGGTCCTCTATAATATCCAATGATTTACAGTTAAGAGCGAAAAACGTGTGAGCTTCGTGAATGATCTAGCTTTGTTTGAGCTAAAAGGTGACTGAGTTTACCTGAAAAGATGTCTTGCTTGTAGGCAGACACAGAGCCTGGGATTTAACTCCATTTCTGAAGGGAAACACACAGCACATTTCTCATCCATGAAACACAGTCTGCTTCAGAGCAACAAGCACGGTCTTGCTTTCTAGAGTCTTTAATACAGCAGGAAACGTGAGTGGTCTCAGAACAAAAGAACGGTGTTTGCTACACATACGGACCATATCTAGTTCTACTCTGCTTCTTAAACTGAAACAAACCACAGGTCCTCTAATATCCATTGCTTTACAGTTAAGAGTGAGAAACGAGTGAGCTTCGTGAATGATCTATCTTTGTTTGAGCTGAAATGTGACTGAGTTTACCTGAAAAGATGTCTTGCTTGTAGGAAGACACAGAGCCTGGGTTTTAACTCCATTTCTGAAGGGAAATACAAAGCACAGTTCTCATCTATGAAACACACTCTGCTTTAGAGCAAGAAGCACGGTCTTGCTTCCTAGAGTCTCTAATACAGCAGGAAACTTGAGTGTTCTCAGAACAAAAGAACGGTGGTTCCTACACATACAGACCATATCTAGTTCAACTCTGCTTCTGAAAGTTATACAAACCACAGTTCCTCTAACATCCAATGCTTTACACTTAAGAGCAAGAAACGTGTGAGCCTAGAACGATGTAGCTTTATTTGAGCTGAAAGGTAACTGAGTTTACCTTAAACGAAATCTTGCTTGTAGAAAGACACAGAGCCTGAGATTTAACTCCATTTCTGAAGGGAAACACACCACACAGTTCTCATCAATGAAACACACTCTTCTTTAGAGCACAAAGCACACTCTTGATTTCTAGAATCTCTAATAAAGCAGGAAACGTGAGTGTGGTTAGAAGAAAAGAACGGTGTTTCCAACACAAACAGACCATATCTAGTTCAACTCTGCTTCTGAAACTTATACGAACCATAGGTCCTCTAATATCCAATACTTTACAGTTAAGAGTGAGAAACGTGTGAGCTTCGTGAATTATCTATCTTTGTTTGATCGGAATGGTGACTGAGTTTAACTGAAAAGATGTCTTGCTTGTAGGCAGACACAGAGCCTGGGATTTAACTACATTTCTAAAGGGAAACACACAGCACAGTCTCATCCATGAAACACATCTGCTTTAGAGCAAGAAGCACGCTCTAGATTCTAGATTCTCTAATAGAGCCAGAAACTTGAGTGTGCTCAGAAAAAAATAACGGAGTTTCCTAAATATACGGACCATTGCTAGTTCAACTCTGCTTCTGAAAGTGATACAAAACACAGGTCCTCTAATATCCAATGCTTTACAGTTAAGAGCGAGAGACGTGTGACCTTAGAACAATGTAGCATTATTTGAGCTGTAAGGTGACACAGTTTAATTTAAACGAAGTCTTGCTTGTAGGAAAACATAGAGCCTGGTTTTTAACTCCATTTCTGAAGGGAAACACACAGCACAGTTCTCATCCATGAAACACAGTCTGCTTTAGAGCAAGAAGCATTGTCTTGCTTTCTAGAATCTCTAATAGTGTAGGAAACGTGAGTGTGCTCAGAACAAAAGAACAGTGGTTCCTACACATACAGACCATATCTAGTTCAACTCTGCTTATGAAACTGATACAAACCACAGGTCCTCTAACATCCAATGCTTTACATTTAATACCAAGAAACGTGTGATCCTAGAACGATGTAGTTTTGTTGGAGCTGGAAGGTGACTGAGTTTACCTTAAATGGAGTCTTACTTGTAAGAAGACACAGAGCCTGGGATTTAACTCCATTTCTGAAGGGAAACACACAGCACATTTCTCATCCATGATACACAGTCTGCTTTAGAGCATGAAGCATGCTGTTGCTTTCTAGAATCTCTAATAAAGAGGAAACGTGTTTGTGGTTAGAAGAAAAGAACAGTGTTTCCTACACATACAGACTATATCTAGTTCAACTCTGCTTCTGAAAGTGATAGAAACCACAGTTCCTGTAACATCCATTGCTTTACACTTAAGAACAAGAAACGTGTGATCCTAGAACAATGTAGCTTTGTTTGAGCTGAAAGGTGACTGAGTTTACCTTAAACGGAGTCTTCCTTGTAGGAAGACACAGAGCCTGGGATTTAACTCCATTTCTGAAGGAAACACAGAGTATAGTTCTCATCCATGAAACACAGTCTGCTTTAGAGCAAGAAGCACAGTTTTGCTTTCTAGAGTCTCTAATACAGTAGGAAACGTGATTGTGCTCAGAACAAAGAACGGTGGTTCCTACACATACAGACCATATGTAGTTCAACTCTGCCTCTGAAACTGATACAAACCACAGGTCCTCTAATATCCAATGCTTTAGAGTTAAGAGCGAGAAAAGAGTGAGCTTCGTGAACGATCTAGCTTTGTTTGAGCTGAAAGGTGACTGAGTTTACCTTAAACGAAGTCTTGCTTGTAGGAAAACACAGAGCCTGGGATTTAACTCCATTTCTGAAGGGAAACACACAGCACAGTTCTCATCCATGAAACACACTCTGCTTTAGAGCAAGAAGCACGCTCTAGATTGTAGAGTCTCTAATAGAGCCACAAACTTGAGAGTGCTCAGAAAAAATGATAGGTGTTTTCTAAACATACGGACCATTGCTAGTTCAACTCTGCTTTTGAAACTGATACAAACCACAGGTCCTCTAATATCCAATGCTTTACAGTTAAGAGCAAGAAACGTGTGATCCTGGAATGATGTAGCATTGTTTGAGCTGAAAGGTGACTGAGTTTACCTTAAATGGAGTCTTCCTTGTAGGAAGACACAGAGCCTGGGATTTAACTCCATTTCTGAAGGGAAACACAAAGCACAGTTCTCATCCATGAAACACACTCTGCTTTAGGAGCAAGAAGCACAGTCTTGCTTTTTAGAATCTCTAATACAGCAGGTAAAGTGAGTGTGGTCCGAAAAAAGAACGGTGTTTCCTACACATACGGACCATATCTAGTTCTACTCTGCTTCTGAAACTGAAACAAACCACAGGTCCCTCATATCCAGTGGTTTCCAGTTAAGAGTGAGAAACGAGTGAGCTTCATGAAAGATCTAGCTTTGTTTGAGCTGAAATGTGACTGAGTTTACCTGAAAAGATGTCTTGTTTGTAGGAAGACACAGCGCCTGGGATTTAACTCCATTTCTGAAGGGAAACACACAGCACATTTCTCATCCATGAAACACAGTCTGCTTTCGAGCAAGAAGCACGGTCTTGCTTTCTAGAGTCTCTAATACAGCAGGAAACGTGAGTGTGCTCAGAACAAAAGAACGGTGGTTCCTACACATACAGACCATATCTAGTTCTACTCTGCTTCTGAAAGTGATAGAAACCACAGTTCCTCTAACATCCAATGCTTTACAGTTAAGAGCAAGAAACGTCTGAGCCTAGAACGATGTAGCTTTGTTTGAGCTGAAAGGTGACTGAGTTTACCTTAAACGAAGTCTTGCTTGTAGGAAGACACAGAGCCTGGGATTTAACGCCATTTCTGAAGGGAAACACACAGCATAGTTCTCATCCATGAAACACAGTCTGCCTTAGAGCAAGAAGCACGGTTTTGCTTTCTAGAGTCTCTAATACAGTAGGAAACGTGAGTGTGCTCAGAACAATGAATGATGGTTCCTACATATACAGACCATATCTAGTTCAACTCTGCTTCTGAAACTGATACGAACCACAGGTCCTCTAATATCCAATGATTTACAGTTAAGAGCAAAATACGTGTGAGCTTCGTGTATGATCTAGCTTTGTTTGAGCTAAAAGGTGACTGAGTTTACCTGAAAAGTTGTCTTGCTTGTAGGCAGACAGAGAGCCTGGGATTTAACTCCATTTCTGAAGGGAAACACACAGCACAGTTCTCATCCATGAAACACACTCTGCTTTAGATCAAGAAGCACGGTTTTGCTTTCTAAAATCTCTAATACAGTAGGAAACATGAGTGTGCTCAGAACAAAAGAGCGGTGTTTCCTACACAGACGGACCATTGCTAGTTCAACTCTGCCTCTGAAACTGATACAAACCACAGGTCCTCTAATATCCAATGCTTTAGAGTTAAGGGCGAGAAAAGAATTAGCTTCGTGAACGATCTAGCTTTGTTTGAGCTGAAAGGTGACTGAGTTTACCTTAAACGAAGTCTTGCTTGTAGGAAGACACAGAGCCTGGGATTTAACTCCATTTCTGAAGGGAAAAACAAAGCACAGTTCTCATCCATGAAACACAGTCTGCTTTAGAGCAAGAAGCACACTCTTGCTTTTTAGAATCTCTAATAAAGCAGGTAAAGTGAGTGTGGTCCGAAAAAAGAACGGTGTTTCCTACACACACGGACCATATCTAGTTCTACTCTGCTTTTGAAACTGAAATAAACCACAGGTCCTCTAATATCCAGTGCTTTACAGTTAAGAGTGAGAAATGAGTGATCTTCGTGAATGATCTAGCTTTGTTTGAGCTGAAATGTGACTGAGTTTACCTGAAAAAATGTCTTGCTTGTAGGAAGACACAGAGCTTGGTATTTAACTCCATTTCTGAAGGGAAACACACAGCACATTTCTCATCGATGAAACTCAGTGTGCTTTCGAGCAAGAAGCACGGTCTTGCTTTCTAGAGTCTCTAATACAGCAGGAAACGTGAGTGTGCTCAGAACAAAAGAACGGTGGTTCCTACACATACAGACCATATCTAGTTCTACTCTGCTTCTGAAAGTGATAGAAACCACAGTTCCTCTAACATCCAATGCTTTACAGTTAAGAGCGAGAAACGAGTGAGCTTCGTGAACGATCTAGCTTTGTGTGAGCTGAAAGGTGACTGAGTTTACCTTAAACGAAGTCTTGCTTGTAGGAAGACACAGAGCCTGGGATTTAACTCCATTTCTGAAGGGATAAACAAAGCACAGTTCTCAACCATGAAACACACGCTGCTTTTGAGCAAGAAGCATGTTCTTGATTTCAAGAGTCTCTAATAGAGCCAGAAACTTGAGTGTGCTCAAAAAAAAGAACGGTGTTTCCTAGACGTACAGACCATTGCTAGTTCAACTCTGCTTCTGAAACTGATACGAACCACAGGTCCTCTAATATCCAATGATTTACAGTTAAGAGCGAAATACGTGTGAGCTTCGTGAATGATCTAGCTTTGTTTGAGCTAAAAGGTGACTGAGTTTACCTGAAAAGATGTCTTGCTTGTAGGCAGACAGAGAGCCTGGGATTTAACTCCATTTCTGAAGGGAAACACACAGCACAGTTCTCACCCATGAAACACACTCTGCTTTAGATCAAGAAGCACGGTTTTGCTTTCTACAATCTCTAATACAGTACGAAACGTGAGTGTGCTCAGAACCAAAGAACGGTGTTTCCTACACATACGGACCATTGCTTGTTCAACTCTGCCTCTGAAACTGATACAAACCACAGGTCCTCTAATATCCAATGCTTTACAGTTAAGAGCGAGAAACGTGTGAGCCTAGACCGATGTAGTATTTTTTGAGCTGAAAGGTGACTGAGTTTACCTTAAACGAAGTCTTGCTTGTAGGAAAACACAGAGCCTGGGTTAAAACTCCATTTCTGAAGGAAAACACACAGCACAGTTCTCATGCATGAAATACAGTCTGCTTTAGAGCAAGAAGCATTGTCTTGCTTTCTAGAATCTCTAATAGTGTAGGAAACGTGAGTGTGCTCAGAACAAAAGAACAGTGGTTCCTACACATACAGACCATATCTAATTCAACTGAGCTTATGAAACTGATACAAACCACAGGTCCTCTAACATCCAATGCTTTACATTTAATACCAAGAAACGTTTGATCCTAGAACGATGTAGTTTTGTTTGAGCTGGAACGTGACTGAGTTTACCTTAAATGGAGTCTTACTTGTAAGAAGACACAGAGCCTGGGATTTAACTCCATTTCTGAAGGGAAACACACAGCACATTTCTCATCCATGATACACAGTCTGCTTTAGAGCATGAAGCATGCTGTTGCTTTCTAGAATCTCTAATAAAGAGGAAACATGTTTGTGGTTAGAAGAAAAGAACAGTGTTTCCTACACATACAGACTATATCTAGTTCAACTCTGCTTCTGAAAGTGATAGAAACCACAGTTCCTGTAACATCCATTGCTTTACACTTAAGAGCAAGAAACGTGTGATCCTAGAACGATGTAGCTTTGTTTGAGCTGAAAGGTGACTGAGTTTACCTTAAACGGAGTCTTCCTTGTAGGAAGACACAGAGCCTGGGATTTAACTCCATTTCTGAAGGGAAACACAGAGTATAGTTCTCATCCATGAAACACAGTCTGCTTTAGAGCAAGAAGCACAGTTTTGCTTTCTAGAGTCTCTAATACAGTAGGAAACGTGATTGTGCTCAGAACAAAGAACGGTGGTTCCTACACATACAGACCATATGTAGTTCAACTCTGCCTCTGAAACTGATACAAACCACAGGTCCTCTAATATCCAATGCTTTAGAGTTAAGAGCGAGAAAAGAGTGAGCTTCGTGAACGATCTAGCTTTGTTTGAGCTGAAAGGTGACTGAGTTTACCTTAAACGAAGTCTTGCTTGTAGGAAAACACAGAGCCTGGGATTTAACTCCATTTCTGAAGGGAAACACACAGCACAGTTCTCATCCATGAAACACACTGTGCTTTAGAGCAAGAAGCACGCTCTAGATTGTAGAGTCTCTAATAGAGCCACAAACTTGAGAGTGCTCAGAAAAAATGATAGGTGTTTTCTAAACATACGGACCATTGCTAGTTCAACTCTGCTTTTGAAACTGATACAAACCACAGGTCCTCTAATATCCAATGCTTTACAGTTAAGAGCAAGAAACGTGTGATCCTGGAATGATGTAGCATTGTTTGAGCTGAAAGGTGACTGAGTTTACCTTAAATGGAGTCTTCCTTGTAGAAAGACACAGAGCCTGGGATTTAACTCCATTTCTGAAGGGAAACACAAAGCACAGTTCTCATCCATGAAACACACTCTGCTTTAGGAGCAAGAAGCACAGTCTTGCTTTTTAGAATCTCTAATACAGCAGGTAAAGTGAGTGTGGTCCGAAAAAAGAACGGTGTTTCCTACACATACGGACCATATCTAGTTCTACTCTGCTTCTGAAACTGAAACAAACCACAGGTCCCTCATATCCAGTGGTTTCCAGTTAAGAGTGAGAAACGAGTGAGCTTCATGAAAGATCTAGCTTTGTTTGAGCTGAAATGTGACTGAGTTTACCTGAAAAGATGTCTTGTTTGTAGGAAGACACAGCGCCTGGGATTTAACTCCATTTCTGAAGGGAAACACACAGCACATTTCTCATCCATGAAACACAGTCTGCTTTAGAGCAATAAGCATGGTCTTGATTTCGAGAGTCTCTACTAGAGCCAGAAACGTGAGTGTGCTCAGAAGAAAGAACGGTGTTTCCTAAACATACGGACCATTGCTAGTTCAACTGTGCTTCTGAAACGGATACAAACCACAGGTCCTCTAATATCCAATGCTTTACAGTTAACAGCGAGAAACGTGTGAGCCTAGACCGATGTAGCATTGTTTGAGCTGAAACGTGACTGA
Organism: Onychomys leucogaster; assembly: GCA_949786385.1. NCBI lineage: Eukaryota > Metazoa > Chordata > Mammalia > Rodentia > Cricetidae > Onychomys > Onychomys leucogaster. The sequence goes on from CATKUP010000063.1 coordinate 2,226,394, forward strand.
GTTTACCTTAAAAGAAGTCTTGCTTGTAGGAAAACACAGAGCCTGTGTTAAAACTCCATTTCTGAAGGGAAACACACAGCATAGTTCTCATCCATGAAACACAGTCTGCCTTAGAGCAAGAAGCACGGTTTTGCTTTCTAGATTCTCTAATACAGTAAGAAACGTGAGTGTGCTCAGAACAAAGAATGATGGTTCCTACATATACAGACCATATCTAGTTCTACTCTGCTTCTGAAAATGAAATAAACCACAGGTCCTCTAATATCCAGTGTTTTACAATTAAGAGTGAGAAATGAGTGAGCTTCGTGAACAATCTAGCTTTGTTTGAGCTGAAATGTGACTGAGTTTACCTGAAAAAATGTCTTGCTTGTAGGAAGACACAGAGCCTGGGATTTAACTCCATTTCTGAAGGGAAACACACAGCACATTTCTCATCGATGAAACACAGTCTGCTTTCGAGCAAGAAGCACGGTCTTGCTTTCTAGAGTCTCTAATACAGCAGGAAACGTGAGTGTGCTCAGAACAAAAGAACGGTGGTTCCTACACATACAGACCATATCTAGTTCTACTCTGCTTCTGAAAGTGATAGAAACCACAGTTCCTCTAACATCCAATGCTTTACAGTTAAGAGCAAGAAACGTCTGAGCCTAGAACGATGTAGCTTTGTTTGAGCTGAAAGGTGACTGAGTTTACCTTAAACGAAGTCTTGCTTGTAGGAAGACACAGAGCCTGGGATTTAACGCCATTTCTGAAGGGAAACACACAGCATAGTTCTCATCCATGAAACACAGTCTGCCTTAGAGCAAGAAGCACGGTTTTGCTTTCTAGAGTCTCTAATACAGTAGGAAACGTGAGTGTGCTCAGAACAAAGAATGATGGTTCCTACATATACAGACCATATCTAGTTCAACTCTGCTTCTGAAACTGATACGAACCACAGGTCCTCTAATATCCAATGATTTACAGTTAAGAGCAAAATACGTGTGAGCTTCGTGTATGATCTAGCTTTGTTTGAGCTAAAAGGTGACTGAGTTTACCTGAAAAGTTGTCTTGCTTGTAGGCAGACAGAGAGCCTGGGATTTAACTCCATTTCTGAAGGGAAACACACAGCACAGTTCTCATCCATGAAACACACTCTGCTTTAGATCAAGAAGCACGGTTTTGCTTTCTAAAATCTCTAATACAGTAGGAAACATGAGTGTGCTCAGAACAAAAGAGCGGTGTTTCCTACACAGACGGACCATTGCTAGTTCAACTCTGCCTCTGAAACTGATACAAACCACAGGTCCTCTAATATCCAATGCTTTAGAGTTAAGGGCGAGAAAAGAATTAGCTTCGTGAACGATCTAGCTTTGTTTGAGCTGAAAGGTGACTGAGTTTACCTTAAACGAAGTCTTGCTTGTAGGAAGACACAGAGCCTGGGATTTAACTCCATTTCTGAAGGGAAAAACAAAGCACAGTTCTCATCCATGAAACACAGTCTGCTTTAGAGCAAGAAGCACACTCTTGCTTTTTAGAATCTCTAATAAAGCAGGTAAAGTGAGTGTGGTCCGAAAAAAGAACGGTGTTTCCTACACACACGGACCATATCTAGTTCTACTCTGCTTTTGAAACTGAAATAAACCACAGGTCCTCTAATATCCAGTGCTTTACAGTTAAGAGTGAGAAATGAGTGATCTTCGTGAATGATCTAGCTTTGTTTGAGCTGAAATGTGACTGAGTTTACCTGAAAAAATGTCTTGCTTGTAGGAAGACACAGAGCTTGGTATTTAACTCCATTTCTGAAGGGAAACACACAGCACATTTCTCATCGATGAAACTCAGTGTGCTTTCGAGCAAGAAGCACGGTCTTGCTTTCTAGAGTCTCTAATACAGCAGGAAACGTGAGTGTGCTCAGAACAAAAGAACGGTGGTTCCTACACATACAGACCATATCTAGTTCTACTCTGCTTCTGAAAGTGATAGAAACCACAGTTCCTCTAACATCCAATGCTTTACAGTTAAGAGCGAGAAACGAGTGAGCTTCGTGAACGATCTAGCTTTGTGTGAGCTGAAAGGTGACTGAGTTTACCTTAAACGAAGTCTTGCTTGTAGGAAGACACAGAGCCTGGGATTTAACTCCATTTCTGAAGGGAAAAACAAAGCACAGTTCTCAACCATGAAACACACGCTGCTTTAGAGCAAGAAGCATGGTCTTGATTTCAAGAGTCTCTAATAGAGCCAGAAACTTGAGTGTGCTCAAAAAAAAGAACGGTGTTTCCTAGACATACAGACCATTGCTAGTTCAACTCTGCTTCTGAAACTGATACGAACCACAGGTCCTCTAATATCCAATGATTTACAGTTAAGAGCGAAATACGTGTGAGCTTCGTGAATGATCTAGCTTTGTTTGAGCTAAAAGGTGACTGAGTTTACCTGAAAAGATGTCTTGCTTGTAGGCAGACAGAGAGCCTGGGATTTACCTCCATTTCTGAAGGGAAACACACAGCACAGTTCTCACCCATGAAACACACTCTGCTTTAGATCAAGAAGCACGGTTTTGCTTTCTACAATCTCTAATACAGTACGAAACGTGAGTGTGCTCAGAACCAAAGAACGGTGTTTCCTACACATACGGACCATTGCTTGTTCAACTCTGCCTCTGAAACTGATACAAACCACAGGTCCTCTAATATCCAATGCTTACAGTTAAGAGCGAGAAACGTGTGAGCCTAGACCGATGTAGTATTGTTTGAGCTGAAAGGTGACTGAGTTTACCTTAAACGAAGTCTTGCTTGTAGGAAAACACAGAGCCTGCGTTAAAACTCCATTTCTGAAGGGAAACACACAGCACAGTTCTCATGCATGAAATACAGTCTGCTTTAGAGCAAGAAGCATTGTCTTGCTTTCTAGAATCTCTAATAGTGTAGGAAACGTGAGTGTGCTCAGAACAAAAGAACAGTGGTTCCTACACATACAGACCATATCTAATTCAACTGAGCTTATGAAACTGATACAAACCACAGGTCCTCTAACATCCAATGCTTTACATTTAATACCAAGAAACGTGTGATCCTAGAACGATGTAGTTTTGTTTGAGCTGGAACGTGACTGAGTTTACCTTAAATGGAGTCTTACTTGTAAGAAGACACAGAGCCTGGGATTTAACTCCATTTCTGAAGGGAAACACACAGCACATTTCTCATCCATGATACACAGTCTGCTTTAGAGCATGAAGCATGCTGTTGCTTTCTAGAATCTCTAATAAAGAGGAAACGTGTTTGTGGTTAGAAGAAAAGAACAGTGTTTCCTACACATACAGACTATATCTAGTTCAACTCTGCTTCTGAAAGTGATAGAAACCACAGTTCCTGTAACATCCATTGCTTTACACTTAAGAGCAAGAAACGTGTGATCCTAGAACGATGTAGCTTTGTTTGAGCTGAAAGGTGACTGAGTTTACCTTAAACGGAGTCTTCCTTGTAGGAAGACACAGAGCCTGGGATTTAACTCCATTTCTGAAGGGAAACACACAGCACAGTTCTCATCCATGAAACACACTCTGCTTTAGAGCAAGAAGCATGGTCTTGATTTCTAGAGTCTCTAATAGAGCCAGAAACTTGAGTGTGCTCAGAAAAAAAGAACGGTGTTTCCTAGACATACAAACCATTGCTAGTTCAACTCTGCTTCTGAAACTGATACAAACCACAGGTCCTCTAACATCCAATGCTTTACAGTTAAGAGCAAGAAACGTGTGAGCCTAGAATGATGTAGCTTTGTTTGAGCTGAAAGGTGACTTAGTTTACCTTAAACGAAGTCTTGCTTGTAGGAAGACACAGAGCCTGGGATTTAACTCCATTTCTGAAGGGAAACACACCGCACAGTTCTCATCAATGAAACACACTCTTCTTTAGAGCACAAACACGCTCTTGCTTTCTAGAATCTCTAATAAAGCAGGAAACGTGAGTGTGGTTAGAAGAAAAGAACGGTGTTTCCTACACAAACAGACCATATCTAGTTCAACTCTGCTTCGGAAACTGATACGAACCGTAGTTCCTCTAATATCCAATGCTTTACAGTTAAGAGGGAGAAACGTGTGAGCTTCGTGAATTATCTAGCTTTGTTTGAGCGGAATGGTGACTGAGTTTACCTGAAAAGATGTCTTGATTGTAGGCAGACACAGAGCCTTGGATTTGACTACATTTCTAAAGAGAAACACACAGCACAGTCTCATCCATGAAACACAGTCTCCTTTAGAGCAAGAAGCACGCTCTAGATTCTAGATTCTCTAATAGAGCCAGAAACTTGAGTGTGCTCCGAAAAAAAGAAAGGTGTTTCCTAAACATACGGACCATTGCTAGTTCAACTCTGCTTCTGAAACTGATACAAACCACAGGTCCTCTAATATGTAATGCTTTACACTTAAGAGCGAGAAACGTGTGAGCCGAGAACGATGTAGCATTGTTTGAGCTGAAAGGTGACAGAGTTTACCTTAAATGAAGTCTTGCTTGTAGGAAAACACAGAGCCTGGGTTTTAACTCCATTTCTGAAGGGAAACACACAGCACAGTTCTCATCCATGAAACACAGTCTGCTTTAGAGCAAGAAGCACGGTCTTGCTTTCTACAGTCTCTAATACAGTAGGAAACGTGAGTGTTCTCAGAACAAAAGAACGGTGTTTCCTACACATACGGACCATTGCTAGTTCAACTCTGCCTCTGAAACTGATACAAACCACAGGTCCTCTAATATCCAATAATTTACAGTTAAGAGCGAAATACGTGTGAGCTTCGTTAATGATCTAGCTTTGTTTGAGCTAAAAGGTGACTGAGTTTACCTGAAAATATGTCTTGATTGTAGGCAGACAGAGAGCCTGGGATTTAACTCCATTTCTGAAGGGAAACACACAGCACAGTTCTCACCCATGAAACACACTCTGCTTTAGATCAAGAAGCACGGTTTTGCTTTCTACAATTTCTAATACAGTAGGAATGGTGAGTGTGCTCAGAACAAAAGAACGGTGTTTCCTACACATACGGACCATTGCTAGTTCAACTCTGCCTCTGAAACTGATACAAACCACAGGTCCTCTAATATCCAATGCTTTAGAGTTAAGAGCGAGAAAAGAATTAGCTTCGTGAACGATCTGGCTTTGTTTGAGCTGAAAGGTGACTGAGTTTACCTTAAACGAAGTCTTGCTTGTAGGAAGACACAGAGCCTGGGATTTAACTCCATTTATGAAGGGAAAAACAAAGCACAGTTCTCATCCATGAAAAACACTCTGCTTAAGAGCAAGAAGAACACTCTTGCTTTTTAGAATCTCTAATAAAGCAGGTAAAGTGAGTGTGGTCCGAAAAAAAGAACGGTGTTTCCTAAACATACGGACCATATCTAGTTCTACTCTGCTTCTGAAACTGTAATAAACCACAGGTCCTCTAATATCCAGTGCTTTACAATTAAGAGTGAGAGATGAGTGATCTTCGTGAACGATCTAGCTTTGTTTGAGCTGAAATGTGACTGAGTTTACCTGAAAAAATGTCTTGCTTGTAGGAAGACACAGAGCCTGGGATTTAACTCCATTTCTGAAGGGAAACACACAGCACATTTCTCATCGATGAAACACAGTCTCCTTTCGAGCAAGAAGCACGGTCTTGCTTTCTAGAGTCTCTAATACAGCAGGAAACGTGAGTGTGCTCAGAACAAAAGAACGGTGGTTCCTACACATACAGACCATATCTAGTTCTACTCTGCTTCTGAAAGTGATAGAAACCACAGATCCTCTAACATCCAATGCTTTACAGTTAAGAGAAAGAAACGTGTGAGCCTAGAACAATGTAGCTTTGTTTGAGCTGAAAGGTGACTGAGTTTACCTTAAATGAAGTCTTGCTTGTAGGAAGACACAGAGCCTGGGATTTAACTCCATTTCTGAAGAGAAACACACAGCACAGTTCTCATCCATGAAACACAGTCTGCTTTAGAGCAAGAAGCACGCTGTTGCTTTCTAGATTCTCTAATAAAGTGGAAACGTGTTTGTGGTTAGAAGAAAAGAACGGTGTTTCCTACACATACAGACCATTGCTAGTTCAACTCTGCTTCTGAAACTGATACAAAGCACAGGTTCTCTAATATCCAATGCTTTAGAGTTAAGAGCTAGAAACGAGTGAGCTTCGTGAATGATCTAGCTTTGTGTGAGCTGAAAGGTGACTGAGTTTACCTTAAACGAAGTCTTACTTGTAGGAAGACACAGAGCCTGGGATTTAACTCCATTTCTGAAGAGAAAAACAAAGCACAGTTCTCAACCATGAAACACACGCTGCTTTAGAGCAAGAAGCATGGTCTTGATTTCTAGAGTCTCTAATAGAGCCAGAAACTTGAGTGTGCTCAAAAAAAAGAACGGTGTTTTCTAGACGTACAGACCATTGCTAGTTCAACTCTGCTTCTGAAACTGATACGAACCACAGGTCCTCTAATATCCAATGATTTACAGTTAAGAGCAAAATACGTGTGACCTTCGTGAATGATCTAGCTTTGTTTGAGCTAAAAGGTGACTGAGTTTACCTGAAAAGATGTCTTGCTTGTAGGCAGACAGAGAGCCTGGGATTTAACTCCATTTCTGAAGGGAAACACACAGCACAGTTCTCACCCATGAAACACACTCTGGTTTAGATCAAGAAGCACGGTTTTTCTTTCTACAATCTCTAATACAGTAGGAAACATGAGTGTGCTCAGAACCAAAGAACGGTGTTTCCTACACATACGGACCTTGGCTAGTTCAACTCTGCCTCTGAAACTGATACAAACCACAGGTCCTCTAATATCCAATGCTTTACAGTTAAGAGCGAGAAACGTGTGAGCCTAGACCGATGTAGCATTGTTTGAGCTGAAAGGTGACTGAGTTTACCTTAAACGAAGTCTTGCTTGTAGGAAAACACAGAGCCTGGGTTAAAACTCCATTTCTGAAGGGAAACACACAGCACAGTTCTCATGCATGAAATACAGTCTGCTTTAGAGCAAGAAGCACGGTCTTGCTTTCTAGAATCTCTAATACATTAGGAAACATGAGTGTGCTCAGAAAAAAAAACTTTGTTTCCTACACATACAGACCATATCTAGTTCAACTCTGCTTCTGAAAGAGATAGAAACCACAGTTCTTCTAACATCTGATGCTTTTCATTTAAAAGCGAGAAACGTGTGAGCTACGTGAATGATCTAGCTTTGTTTGAGCGGAATGGCGACTGAGTTTACCTGAAAAGATGTCTTGCTTGTAGGCAGACACAGAGCCTGGGATTTAACTACATTTCTGAAGAGAAACACACAGCACAGTTCTCATCCATGAAACACACTCTGCTTTAGAGCAAGAAGCATGGTCTTGATTTCTAGAGTCTCTAATAGAGCCAGAAAATTGAGTGTGCTCAGAAAAAAAGAACGGTGTTTCCTAGACATACAAAACATTGCTAGTTCAACTGTGCTTCTGAAACGGATACAAACCACAGGTCCTCTAACATCCAATGCTTTACAGTTAAGAGCGAGAAACGTGTGAGCCTAGAACGATGTCGCTTTGTTTGAGCTGAAACGTGACTGAGTTTACCTTAAAAGAAGTCTTGCTTGTAGGAAAACACAGAGCCTGTGTTAAAACTCCATTTCTGAAGGGAAACACACAGCATAGTTCTCATCCATGAAACACAGTCTGCTTTAGAGCAAGAAGCACGGTTTTGCTTTCTAGAGTCTCTAATACAGTAGGAAACGTGAGTGTGCTCAGAAAAAGAATGATGGTTCCTACATATACAGACCATATCTAGTTCAACTCTGCTTCTGAAACTGATACGAACCACAGGTCCTCTAATATCCAATAATTTACAGTTAAGAGCGAAATACGTGTGAGCTTCGTGAATGATCTAGCTTTGTTTGAGCTAAAAGGTGACTGAGTTTACCTGAAAAGATGTCTTGATTGTAGGCAGACAGAGAGCCTGTGATTTAACTCCATTTCTGAAGGGAAACACACAGCACAGTTCTCACCCATGAAACACACTCTGCTTTAGATCAAGAAGCACGGTTTTGCTTTCTACAATTTCTAATACAGTAGGAATGGTGAGTGTGCTCAGAACAAAAGAACGGTGTTTCCTACACATACGGACCATTGCTAGTTCAACTCTGCCTCTGAAACTGATACAAACCACAGGTCCTCTAATATCCAATGCTTTAGAGTTAAGAGCGAGAAAAGAATTAGCTTCGTGAACGATCTAGCTTTGTTTGAGCTGAAAGGTGACTGAGTTTACCTTAAACGAAGTCTTGCTTGTAGGAAGACACAGAGCCTGGGATTTAACTCCATTTCTGAAGGGAAAAACAAAGCACAGTTCTCATCCATGAAACACACTCTGCTTAAGAGCAAGAAGCACACTCTTGCTTTTTAGAATCTCTAATAAAGCAGGTAAAGTGAGTGTGGTCCGAAAAAAGAACGGTGTTTCCTAAACATACGGACCATATCTAGTTCTACTCTGCTTCTGAAACTGAAATAAACCACAGGTCCTCTAATATCCAGTGCTTTACAATTAAGAGTGAGATATGAGTGAGCTTCGTGAAAGATCTAGCTTTGTTTGAGCTGAAATGTGACAGGGTTTACCTGAAAAAATGTCTTGCTTGTAGGAAGACACAGAGCCTGGGATTTAACTCCATTTCTGAAGGGAAACACACCGCACAGTTCTCATCAATGAAACACACTCTTCTTTAGAGCACAAAGCATGCTCTTGCTTTCTAGAATCTCTAATAAAGCAGGAAACGTGAGTGTGGTTAGAAGAAAAGAACGGTGTTTCCTACACAAACAGACCATATCTAGTTCAACTCTGCTTCGGAAACTGATACGAACCGCAGTTCCTCTAATATCCAATGCTTTACAGTTAAGAGGGAGAAACGTGTGAGCTTCATGAATGATCTAGCTTTGTTTGAGCGGAATGGTGACTGAGTTTACCTGAAAAGATGTCTTGCTTGTAGGCAGACACAGAGCCTGGGATTTAACTACATTTCTGAAGAGAAACACACAGCACAGTCTCATCCATGAAACACAGTCTGCTTTAGAGCAAGAAGCACGCTCTAGATTCTAGATTCTCTAATAGAGCCAGAAACTTGAGTGTGCTCCGGAAAAAAGAAAGGTGTTTCCTAAACATACAGACCATTGCTAGTTCAACTCTGCTTCTGAAACTGATACAAACCACAGGTCCTCTAATATGTAATGCTTTTCATTTAAGAGCGAGAAACGTGTGAGCCTAGAACAATGTAGCATTGTTTGAGCTGAAGGGTGACTGAGTTTACCTTAAATGAAGTCTTGCTTGTAGGAAAACACAGAGCCTGGGTTTTAACTCCATTTCTGAAGGGAAACACACAGCACAGTTCTCATCGATGAAACACAGTCTGCTTTCGAGCAAGAAGCACGGTCTTGCTTTCTAGAGTCCCTAATACAGCAGGAAACGTGAGTGTGCTCAGAACAAAAGAACGGTGGTTCCTACACATACAGACCATATCTAGTTCTACTCTGCTTCTGAAAGTGATAGAAACCACAGTTCCTCTAACATCCAATGCTTTACAGTTAAGAGCAAGAAACGTGTGAGCCTAGAACGATGTAGCTTTGTTTGAGCTGAAAGGTGACTGAGTTTACCTTAAACGAAGTCTTGCTTGTAGGAAGACACAGAGCCTGGGATTTCACTCCATTTCTGAAGGGAAACACACAGCATAGTTCTCATCCATGAAACACTGTCTGCCTTAGAGCAAGAAGCACGGTTTTGCTTTCTAGAGTCTCTAATACTGTAGGAAACGTGAGTGTGCTCAGAACAAAGAATGATGGTTCCTACATATACAGACCATATCTAGTTCAACTCTGCTTATGAAACTGATACGAACCACAGGTCCTCTAATATCCAATGATTTACAGTTAAGAGCGAAATACATGTGAGCTTCGTGTATGATCTAGCTTTGTTTGAGCTAAAAGGTGACTGAGTTTACCTGAAAAGATGTCTTGCTTGTAGGCAGACAGAGAGCCTGGGATTTAACTCCATTTCTGAAGGGAAACACACAGCACAGTTCTCATCCATGAAACACACTCTGCTTTAGATCAAGAAGCATGTTCTTGCTTTCTAGAATCTCTAATAAAGCAGGAAACTTGAGTGTTGTTAGAAGAAAAGAACGGTGTTTCCTACACAAACAGACCATATCTAGTTCAACTCTGCTTTGGAAACTGATACGAACCATAGTTCCTCTAATATCCAAAGCTTTACAGTTAAGAGGGAGAAACGTGTGAGCTTCGTGAAAGATCTAGGTTTTTTTGAGCGGAATGGTGACTGAGTTTACCTGAAAAGATGTCTTGCTTGTAGGCAGACACAGAGCCTGGGATTTATCTACATTTCTGAAGAGAAACACACAGCACAGTCTTATCCATGAAACACAGTCTGCTTTAGAGCTAGAAGCACGCTCTAGATTCTAGAGTCTCTAATAGAGCCAGAAACTTGAGTATGCTCTGAAAAAAAGAAAGGTGTTTCCTAAACATACGGACCATTGCTAGTTCAAATCTGCTTCTGAAACTGATACAAACCACAGGTCCTCTAATATCCAATGCTTTACAGTTAAGAGCGAGAAACGTGTGAGCCTAGAACGATGTAGCTTTGTTTGAGCTGAAAGGTGACAGAGTTTACCTTAAACGACGTCTTACTTGTAGGAAAACACAGATCCTGGGTTTTAACTCCATTTCTGAAGGGAAACACACAGCACAGTTCTCATCCATGGAACACAGTCTGCTTTAGAACAAGAAGCACGGTCTTGCTTTCTAGAATCTCTAATAGATTAGGAAACGTGAGTGTGCTCAGAGCAAAAGAACGGTGGTTCCTAGACATACAGACCATTGCTAGTTCAACTCTGCTTCTGAAACTGATACTAACCACAGGTCCTCCAATATCCAATGCTTTAGAGTTAAGAGCGAGAAATGAGTGAGCTTCGTGAACGATCTAGCATTGTTTGAGCTGAAAGGTGACTGAGTTTACCTTAAACGAAGTCTTGCTTGTAGGAAAACACAGAGTCTGGGTTAAAACTCCATTTCTGAAGGGAAACACACAGCACAGTTCTCATCCATGAAACACACTCTGCTTTAGAGCAAGAAGCATGGTCTTGATTTCTAGAGTCTCTAATAGAGCCAGAAACTTGAGTGTGCTCAGAAAAAAAGAATGGTGTTTCCTAGACATACAGACCATTGCTAGTTGAACTCTGCTTCTGAAACTGATACAAACCACAGTTCCTCTAACATCCAAATCTTTACAGTTAAGAGCAAGAAACGTGTGAGCCTAGAACGATGTAGCTTTGTTTGAGCTGAAAGGTGACTGAGTTTACCTGAAAAGATGTCTTGCTTGTAGGCAGACAGAGAGCCTGGGATTTAACTCCATTTCTGAAGGGAAACACACAGCACAGTTCTCATCCATGAAACACACTCTGCTTTAGATCAAGAAGCACAGTTTTGCTTTCTACAATCTCTAATACAGTAGGAAATGTGAGTGTGCTGAGAACAAAAGAACGGTGTTTCCTACACAGACGGACCATTGCTAGTTCAACTCTGCCTCTGAAACTGATACAAACCACAGGTCCTCTAATGTCCAATGCTTTAGAGTTAAGAGCGAGAAACGAGTGAGCTTCGTGAACGACCTAGTTTTGTTTGAGCTGAAAGGTGCCTGAGTTTACCTTAATCGAAGTCTTGCTTGTAGGAAGACACAGAGCCTGGGATTTAATTCCATTTCTGAAGGGAAACACACAGCATAGTTCTCATCCATGAAACACAGTCTGCCTTAGAGCAAGAAGCACGGTTTTGCTTTCTAGAGTCTCTAATACAGTAGGAAACGTGAGTGTGCTCAGAACAAAGAATGATGGTTCCTACATATACAGACCATATCTAGTTCAACTCTGCTTCTGAAAATGATACGAACCACAGGTACTCTAATATCCAATGATTTACAGTTAAGAGCGAAATACGTGTGAGCTTCGTGAATGATCTACCTTTGTTTGAGCTAAAAGGTGACTGAGTTTACCTGAAAAGATGTCTTGCTTATAGGCAGACACAGAGCCTGGGATTTAACTCCATTTCTGAAGGGAAACACACAGCACAGTTCTCACCCATGAAACACACTCTGCTTTAGATCAAGAAGCACGGTTTGGCTTTCTACAATCTCTAATACAGTAGGAAACATGAGTGTGCTAAGAACAAAAGAACGGTGTTTCCTACACATACGGACCATTGCTAGTTCAACTCTGCCTCTGAAACTGATACAAACCACAGGTCCTCTAATATCCAATGCTTTACAGTTAAGAGCGAGAAATGTGTGAGCCTAGACCGATGTAGCATTGTTTGAGCTGAAAGGTGACGCAGTTTACCTTAAACGAAGTCTTGCTTGTAGGAAAACACAGAGTCTGGGTTAAAACTCCATTTCTGAAGGGAAACACAGAGCACAGTTCTCATGCATGAAATACAGTCTGCTTTAGAGCAAGAAGCACGGTCTTGCTTTCTAGAATCTCTAATACAGTAGGAAACATGAGTGTGCTCAGAAAAAATAAACTGTGTTTCCTACACATACAGACCATATCTAGTTCAACTCTGCTTCTGAAAGAGATAGAAACCACAGTTCTTCTAACATCCAATGCTTTTCATTTAAGAGCGAGAAACGTGTGAGCTACATGAACGATGTAGTTTTGTTTGAGCTGAAAGTTAACTGAGTTTACCTGAACCGAAGTCTTGCTTGTAGAAAGACAGAGAGCCTGAGATTTAACTCCATTTCTGAAGGGAAACACACAGCACAGTTCTCATCCATGAAACACACTCTGCTTTAGAGCAAGAAGCATGTTCTTGCTTTCTAGAATCTCTAAAAAAGCAGGAAACGTGAGTGTGGTTAGAAGAAAAGAACGGTGTTTCCTACACAAACAGACCATATCTAGTTCAACTGTGCTTCGGAAATTGATACGAACCGTAGTTCCTCTAATAAGCAATGCATTAATGTTAAGAGGGAGAAACGTGTGAGCTTCGTGAATGATCTAGCTTTGTTTGAGCGGAATGGTGACTGAGTTTACCTGAAAAGATGTCTTGCTTGTAGGCAGACACAGAGCCTGGGATTTAACTACATTTCTGAAGAGAAACACACAGCACAGTCTTATCCATGAAACACAGTCTACTTTAGAGCAAGAAGCACGCTCTAGATTCTAGATTCTCTAATAGAGCCAGAAACTTGAGTGTGCTCCGAAAAAAAGAAAGGTGTTTCCTAAACATACGGAACATTGCTAGTTCAACTCTGCTTCTGAAACTGATACAAACCACAGGTCCTCTAATATCCAATGCTTTACAGTTAAGACCGAGAAACGTGTGAGCCTAGAACGATGTAGCATTGTTTGAGCCGATAAGTGACAGAGTTTACCTTAAACGAAATCTTACTTGTAGGAAAACACAGATGCTGGGTTTTAACTCCATTTTTGAAGGGAAACACAAAGCAAAGTTCTCATCCATGGAACACAGTCTGCTTTAGAGCAAGAAGCACGGTCTTGCTTTCTAGAATCTCTAATAGATGAGGAAACGTGAGTGTGCTCAGAGCAAAAGAACGGTGGCTCCTAGACATACAGACCATTGCTAGTTCAACTCTGCTTCTGAAACTGATACAAACCACAGGTCCTCTAATATCCAATGCTTTAGAGTTAAGAGAGAGAAACGAGTGAGCTTCGTGAACGATCTAGCTTTGTTTGAGCTGAAAGCTAACTGAGTTTACCTTAAACGAAGTCTTGCTTGTAGGAAGACACAGAGCCTGGGATTTAACTCTATTTCTGAAGGGAAACACACAGCACAGTTCTCACCCATGAAACACACTCTGCTTTAGATCAAGAAGCACGGTTTTGCTTTCTAGAGTCTCTAATACAGTAGGAAACGTGAGAAAGCTCAGAACAAAGAATGATGGTTCCTACATATACAGACCATATCTAGTTCAACTCTGCTTCTGAAAATGATACGAACCACAGGTACTCTAATATCCAATGATTTACAGTTAAGAGCGAAATACGTGTGAGCTTCGTGAATGATCTACCTTTGTTTGAGCTAAAAGGTGACTGAGTTTACCTGAAAAGATGTCTTGCTTATAGGCAGACACAGAGCCTGGGATTTAACTCCATTTCTGAAGGGAAACACACAGCACAGTTCTCACCCATGAAACACACTCTGCTTTAGATCAAGAAGCACGGTTTGGCTTTCTACAATCTCTAATACAGTAGGAAACATGAGTGTGCTAAGAACAAAAGAACGGTGTTTCCTACACATACGGACCATTGCTAGTTCAACTCTGCCTCTGAAACTGATACAAACCACAGGTCCTCTAATATCCAATGCTTTACAGTTAAGAGCGAGAAATGTGTGAGCCTAGACCGATGTAGCATTGTTTGAGCTGAAAGGTGACGCAGTTTACCTTAAACGAAGTCTTGCTTGTAGGAAAACACAGAGTCTGGGTTAAAACTCCATTTCTGAAGGGAAACACAGAGCACAGTTCTCATGCATGAAATACAGTCTGCTTTAGAGCAAGAAGCACGGTCTTGCTTTCTAGAATCTCTAATACAGTAGGAAACATGAGTGTGCTCAGAAAAAAAAAACTGTGTTTCCTACACATACAGACCATATCTAGTTCAACTCTGCTTCTGAAAGAGATAGAAACCACAGTTCTTCTAACATCCAATGCTTTTCATTTAAGAGCGAGAAACGTGTGAGCTACATGAACGATGTAGTTTTGTTTGAGCTGAAAGTTAACTGAGTTTACCTGAACCGAAGTCTTGCTTGTAGAAAGACAGAGAGCCTGAGATTTAACTCCATTTCTGAAGGGAAACACACAGCACAGTTCTCATCCATGAAACACACTCTGCTTTAGAGCAAGAAGCATGTTCTTGCTTTCTAGAATCTCTAAAAAAGCAGGAAACGTGAGTGTGGTTAGAAGAAAAGAACGGTGTTTCCTACACAAACAGACCATATCTAGTTCAACTGTGCTTCGGAAATTGATACGAACCGTAGTTCCTCTAATATGCAATGCATTAATGTTAAGAGGGAGAAACGTGTGAGCTTCGTGAATGATCTAGCTTTGTTTGAGCGGAATGGTGACTGAGTTTACCTGAAAAGATGTCTTGCTTGTAGGCAGACACAGAGCCTGGGATTTAACTACATTTCTGAAGAGAAACACACAGCACAGTCTTATCCATGAAACACAGTCTACTTTAGAGCAAGAAGCACGCTCTAGATTCTAGATTCTCTAATAGAGCCAGAAACTTGAGTGTGCTCCGAAAAAAAGAAAGGTGTTTCCTAAACATACGGAACATTGCTAGTTCAACTCTGCTTCTGAAACTGATACAAACCACAGGTCCTCTAATATCCAATGCTTTACAGTTAAGACCGAGAAACGTGTGAGCCTAGAACGATGTAGCATTGTTTGAGCCGATAAGTGACAGAGTTTACCTTAAACGAAATCTTACTTGTAGGAAAACACAGATGCTGGGTTTTAACTCCATTTTTGAAGGGAAACACAAAGCAAAGTTCTCATCCATGAAACACAGTCTGCTTTAGAGCAAGAAGCAAGGTCTTGCTTTCTAGAATCTCTAATAGATGAGGAAACGTGAGTGTGCTCAGAGCAAAAGAACGGTGGCTCCTAGACATACAGACCATTGCTAGTTCAACTCTGCTTCTGAAACTGATACAAACCACAGGTCCTCTAATATCCAATGCTTTAGAGTTAAGAGAGAGAAACGAGTGAGCTTCGTGAACGATCTAGCTTTGTTTGAGCTGAAAGCTAACTGAGTTTACCTTAAACGAAGTCTTGCTTGTAGGAAGACACAGAGCCTGGGATTTAACTCTATTTCTGAAGGGAAACACACAGCACAGTTCTCACCCATGAAACACACTCTGCTTTAGATCAAGAAGCACGGTTTTGCTTTCTAGAGTCTCTAATACAGTAGGAAACGTGAGAAAGCTCAGAACAAAGAATGATGTTTCCTACATATACAGACCATATCTAGTTCAACGCTGCTTCTGAAACTGATATGAATCACAGGTACTCTAATATCCAATGATTTACAGTTAAGAGCGAAATACGTGTGAGCTTCGTGAATGATCTAGCTTTGTTTGAGCTAAAAGGTGACTGAGTTTACCTGAAAAGATGTCTTGCTTGTAGGCAGACAGAGAGCCTGGGATTTAACTCTATTTCTGAAGGGAAACACACAGCACAGTTCTCACCCATGAAACACAATCTGCTTTAGATCAAGAAGCACGGTTTTGCTTTCTACAATCTCTAATACAGTAGGAAACATGAGTGTGCTCAGAACAAAAGAACGGTGTTTCCTACACATACGGACCATTGATAGTTCAACTCTGCCTCTGAAACTGATACAAACCACAGGTCCTCTAATATCCAATGCTTTACAATTAAGAGCGAGAAACGTGTGAGCCTAGACCGATGTAGCATTGTTTGAGCTGAAAGGTGACTGAGTTTACCTTAAACGAAGTCTTGCTTGTAGGAAGACACAGAGCCTGGGATTTAACTCCATTTCTGAAGGGAAACACACAGCATAGTTCTCATCCATGAAACACAGTCTGCTTTAGAGCAAGAAGCACGGTTTTGCTTTCTAGAGTCTCTAATACTGTAGGAAACGTGAGTGTGCTCAGAACAAAGAATGATGGTTCCTACATATACAGACCATATCTAGTTCAACTCTGCTTATGAAACTGATACGAACCACAGGTACTCTAATATCCAATGATTTACAGTTAAGAGCGAAATACGTGTGAGCTTCGTGAATGATCTACCTTTGTTTGAGCTAAAAGGTGACTGAGTTTACCTGAAAAGATGTCTTGCTTGTAGGCAGACAGAGAGCCTGGGATTTAACTCCATTTCTGAAGGGAAACACACAGCACAGTTCTCACCCATGAAACACACTCTGCTTTAGATCAAGAAGCACGGTTTTGCTTTCTACAATCTCTAATACAGTAGGAAACGTGAGTGTGCTCAGAACAAAAGAACGGTGTTTCCAACACATACGGACCATTGCTAGTTCAACTCTGCCTCTGAAACTGATACAAACCACAGGTCCTCTAATATCCAATGCTTTACAGTTAAGAGCGAGAAACGTGTGAGCCTAGACCGATGTAGCATTGTTTGAGCTGAAAGGTGACTGAGTTTACCTTAAACGAAGTCTTGCTTGTAGGAAAACACAGAGCCTGGGTTAAAACTCCATTTCAGAAGGGAAACACACAGCACAGTTCTCATGCATGAAATACAGTCTGCTTTAGAGCAAGAAGCTCGGTCTTGCTTTCTAGAATCTCTAATACAGTAGGAAACATGAGTGTGCTCAGAAAAAAAAAAACTGTGTTTCCTACACATACAGACCATATCTAGTTCAACTCTGCTTCAGAAAGAGATAGAAAACACAGTTCTTCTAACATCCAATGCTTTTCATTTAAGAGCGAGAAACGTGTGAGCTACGTGAACGATGTACTTTTGTTTGAGCTGAAAGTTAACTGAGTTTACCTGAACCGAAGTCTTGCTTGTAGAAAGACACAGAGCTTGAGATTTAACTCCATTTCTGAAGGGAAACAAACAGCACAGTTCTCATCCATGAAACACACTCTGCTTTAGAGCAAGAAGCATGGTCTTGATTTCTAGATTCTCTAATAGAGCCAGAAACTTGAGTGTGCTCAGAAAAAAAGAACGGTGTTTCCTAGACATACAGACCATTGCTAGTTCAACTCTGCTTCTGAAACTGATACAAACCACACTTCCTCTAACATCCAATGCTTTACAGTTAAGAGCAAGAAACGTGTGAGCCTAGAAAGATGTCGCTTTGTTTGAGCTGAAAGGTGACTGAGTTTACCTTAAATGAAGTCTTGCTTGTAGGAAGACACAGAGCCTGGGATTTAACTCCATTTCTGAAGGCAAACACACCGCACAGTTCTCATCAATGAAACACACTCTTCTTTAGAGCACAAAGCACGCTCTTGCTTTCTAGAATCTCTAATAAAGCAGGAAACGTGAGTGTGGTTAGAAGAAAAGAACGGTGTTTCCTACACAAACAGACCATATCTAGTTCACCTCTGCTTTGGAAACTGATACGAACCATAGTTCCTCTAATATCTAAAGCTTTACAGTTAAGAGGGAGAAACGTGTGAGCTTCGTGAATGATCTAGCTTTGTTTGAGAGGAATGGTGACTGAGTTTACCTGAAAAGATGTCTTGCTTGTAGGCAGACACAGAGCCTGTGACTTAACTACATTTCTGAAGAGAAACACACAGCACAGTCTTATCCATGAAACACAGTCTGCTTTAGAGCAAGAAGCACGCTCTAGATTCTAGAGTCTCTAATAGAGCCAGAAACTTGAGTGTGCTCTGCAAAAAAGAAAGGTGTTTCCTAAACATACGGACCATTGCTAGTTCAACTCTGCTTCTGAAACTGATACAAACCACAGGTCCTCTAATATCCAATGCTTCACAGTTAAGAGCGAGAAACGTGTGAGCCTAGAACGATGTAGCATTGTTTGAGCTGAAAGGTGACAGAGTTTACCTTAAACGAAGTCTGACTTTTAGGAAAACACAGATGCTGGGTTTTAACTCCATTTCTGAAGGGAAACACACAGCACAGTTCTCATCCATGAAAGACAGTCTGCTTTAGAGCAAGAAGCACGGTCTTGCTTTCTAGAATCTCTAATAGATTAGGAAACGTGAGTGTGCTCAGAACAAAGAATGATGTTCCCTACATATACAGACCATATCTAGTTCAACGCTGCTTCTGAAACTGATATGAATCACAGGTCCTCTAATATCCAATGATTTACAGTTAAGAGCGAAATACGTGTGAGCTTCGTGAATGATCTAGCTTTGTTTGAGCTAAAAGGTGACTGAGTTTACCTGAAAAGATGTCTTGCTTGTAGGCAGACAGAGAGCCTGGGATTTAACTCTATTTCTGAAGGGAAACACACAGCACAGTTCTCACCCATGAAACACAATCTGCTTTAGATCAAGAAGCACGGCTTTGCTTTCTACAATCTCTAATACAGTAGGAAACATGAGTGTGCTCAGAACAAAAGAACGGTGTTTCCTACACATACAGACCATTGCTAGTTCAACTCTGCCTCTGAAACTGATACAAACCACAGGTCCTCTAATATCCAATGCTTTACAATTAAGAGCGAGAAACGTGTGAGCCTAGACCGATGTAGCATTGTTTGAGCTGAAAGGTGACTGAGTTTACCTTAAACGAAGTCTTGCTTGTAGGAAGACACAGAGCCTGGGATTTAACTCCATTTCTGAAGGGAAACACACAGCATAGTTCTCATCCATGAAACACAGTCTGCTTTAGAGCAAGAAGCACGGTTTTGCTTTCTAGAGTCTCTAATACTGTAGGAAACATGAGTGTGCTCAGAACAAAGAATGATGGTTCCTACATATACAGACCATATCTAGTTCAACTCTGCTTATGAAACTGATACGAACCACAGGTACTCTAATATCCAATGATTTACAGTTAAGAGTGAAATACGTGTGAGCTTCGTGAATGATCTACCTTTGTTTGAGCTAAAAGGTGACTGAGTTTACCTGAAAAGATGTCTTGCTTGTAGGCAGACAGAGAGCCTGGGATTTAACTCCATTTCTGAAGGGAAACACACAGCACAGTTCTCACCCATGAAACACACTCTGCTTTAGATCAAGAAGCACGGTTTTGCTTTCTACAATCTCTAATACAGTAGGAAACGTGAGTGTGCTCAGAACAAAAGAACGGTGTTTCCTACACATACAGACCATTGCTAGTTCAACTCTGCCTCTGAAACTGATACAAACCACAGGTCCTCTAATATCCAATGCTTTACAGTTAAGAGCGAGAAACGTGTGAGCCTAGACCGATGTAGCATTGTTTGAGCTGAAAGGTGACTGAGTTTACCTTAAACGAAGTCTTGCTTGTAGGAAAACACAGAGCCTGGGTTAAAACTCCATTTCAGAAGGGAAACACACAGCACAGTTCTCATGCATGAAATACAGTCTGCTTTAGAGCAAGAAGCTCGGTCTTGCTTTCTAGAATCTCTAATACAGTAGGAAACATGAGTGTGCTCAGAAAAAAAAAAAACTGTGTTTCCTACACATACAGACCATATCTAGTTCAACTCTGCTTCTGAAAGAGATAGAAAACACAGTTCTTCTAACATCCAATGCTTTTCATTTAAGAGCGAGAAACGTGTGAGCTACGTGAACGATGTACTTTTGTTTGAGCTGAAAGTTAACTGAGTTTACCTGAACCGAAGTCTTGCTTGTAGAAAGACACAGAGCTTGAGATTTAACTCCATTTCTGAAGGGAAACAAACAGCACAGTTCTCATCCATGAAACACACTCTGCTTTAGAGCAAGAAGCATGGTCTTGATTTCTAGAGTCTCTAATAGAGCCAGAAACTTGAGTGTGCTCAGAAAAAAAGAACGGTGTTTCCTAGACATACAGACCATTGCTAGTTCAACTCTGCTTCTGAAACTGATACAAACCACACTTCCTCTAACATCCAATGCTTTACAGTTAAGAGCAAGAAACGTGTGAGCCTAGAAAGATGTCGCTTTGTTTGAGCTGAAAGGTGACTGAGTTTACCTTAAACGAAGTCTTGCTTGTAGGCAGACAGAGAGCCTGGGATTTAACTCCATTTCTGAAGGGAAACACACAGCACAGTTCTCACCCATGAAACACACTCTGCTTTAGATCAAGAAGCACGGTTTTGCTTTCTACATTCTCTAATACAGTAGGAAACATGAGTGTGCTCAGTACAAAAGAATGGTGTTTCCTACACATACGGACCATTGCTAGTTCAACTCTGCCTCTGAAACTGATACAAACCATAGTTCCTCTAACATCAAATGCTTTACAGTTAAGAGCTAGAAACGTGTGAGCCTAGAACGATGTAGCTTTGTTTGAGCTGAAAGGTGACTGAGTTCACCTTAAACGAAGTCTTGCTTGTAGGAAGACACAGAGCCTGGGATTTAACTCCATTTCTGAAGGGAAACACACAGCACAGTTCTCATCAATGAAACACACTCTTCTTTAGAGCACAAAGCACGCTCTTGCTTTCTAGAATCACTAATAAAGCAGGAAACGTGAGTGTGCTTAGAAGAAAAGAACGGTGTTTCCTACACAAACAGACCATATCTAGTTCAACTCTGCTTCGGAAACTGATATGAACCATAGTTCCTCTTATATCCAATGCTTTACAGTTAAGAGGGAGAAACGTGTGAGCTTCGTGAATGATCTAGCTTTGTTTGAGCGGAATGGTGACTGAGTTTACCTTAAACGAAGTCTTGCTTGTAGGAAGACACAGAGCCTGGGATTTAACTCCATTTCTGAAGGGAAACACAAAGCACAGTTCTCATCCATGAAACACACTCTGCTTTAGGAGCAAGAAGCACACTCTTTCTTTTTAGAATCTCTAATAAAGCAGGTAAAGTGAGTGTGGTCTGAAAAAAGAACGTTGTTTGCTACACATACGGACCATATCTAGTTCTACTCTGCTTCTGAAACTGAAACAAACCACAGGTCCTCTAATATCCAGTGCTTTACAGTTAAGAGTGTGAAATGAGTGAGCTTCATGAACGATCTAGCTTTGTTTGAGCTGAAATGTGACTGAGTTTACCTGAAAAGATGTCTTGCTTGTAGGAAGACACAGAGCCTGGGATTTATCTCCATTTCTGAAGGGAAACACACAGCACATTTCTCATCCATGAAACACATCTGCTTTAGAGCAAGTAGCACGCTCTAGATTCTAGAGTCTCTACTAGAGCCAGAAACTTGAGTGTGCTCAGAAAAAAAGAACGGTGTTTCCTAAACATACGGCCATTGCTAGTTCAACTCTGCTTCTGAAACTGATACAAAGCACAGGTCCTCTAATATCCAATGCTTTACCGTTAAGAGCGAGAAACGTGTGAGCTACGTGAATGATCTAGCTTTGTTTGAGCAGAATAGTTACTGAGTTTACCTGAAAAGATGTCTTACTTGTAGGCAGACACAGAGCCTGGGTTTTAACTCCATTTCTGAAGGGAAACACACAGCACAGTTCTCATCCAGGAAACACAGTCTGCTTTAGAGCAAGAAGCACGGTCTTGCTTTCTAGAATCTCTAATAGAGTAGGAAATTTGAGTGTGCTCAGAACAAAAGAACGGTGGTTCCTTCACATACAGACTATATCTAGTACAACTCTGCTTCTGAAAGTTATAGAAACCACAGTTCTTCTAACATCCAATGATTTTCATTTAAGAGCGAGAAACATGTGAGGTACATGAAGGAAGTAATTTTGTTTGAGCAGAAAGGTAACTGAGTTTACCTGAACCGAAGTCTTGCTTGTAGAAAGACACAGAGCCTGAGATTTAACTTCATTTCGGAAGTGAAACACGCAGCACAGTTCTCATCCATAAAACACACTCTGCTTTAGAGCAATAAGCATGGTCTTGATTTCTAGAGTCTCTACTAGAGCCAGAAACTTGAGTGTGCTCAGAAAAAAAGAACGGTGTTTCCTAGACGTAGAGACCATTGCTAGTTCAACTCTGCTTCTGAAACTGATACAAACCACAGGTCCTCTAATGTCCAATGATTTAGAGTTAAGAGCTAGAAACGAGTGAGCTTCGTGAACGATCTAGCTTTGTTTGAGCTGAAAAGTGACTGAGCTTACCATAAACGAAGTCTTGCTTGTAGGAAGACACAGAGCCTGGGATTTAACTCCATTTCTGAAGGCAAACACACCGCACAGTTCTCATCAATGAAACACACTCTTCTTTAGAGCACAAAGCACGCTCTTGCTTTCTAGAATCTCTAATAAAGCAGGAAACGTGAGTGTGGTTAGAAGAAAAGAACGGTGTTTCCTACACAAACAGACCATATCTAGTTCAACTCTGCTTTGGAAACTGATACGAACCATAGTTCCTCTAATATCTAAAGCTTTACAGTTAAGAGGGAGAAACGTGTGAGCTTCGTGAATGATCTAGCTTTGTTTGAGAGGAATGGTGACTGAGTTTACCTGAAAAGATGTCTTGCTTGTAGGCAGACACAGAGCCTGTGACTTAACTACATTTCTGAAGAGAAACACACAGCACAGTCTTATCCATGAAACACAGTCTGCTTTAGAGCAAGAAGCACGCTCTAGATTCTAGAGTCTCTAATAGAGCCAGAAACTTGAGTGTGCTCTGCAAAAAAGAAAGGTGTTTCCTAAACATACGGACCATTGCTAGTTCAACTCTGCTTCTGAAACTGATACAAACCACAGGTCCTCTAATATCCAATGCTTCACAGTTAAGAGCGAGAAACGTGTGAGCCTAGAACGATGTAGCATTGTTTGAGCTGAAAGGTGACAGAGTTTACCTTAAACGAAGTCTGACTTTTAGGAAAACACAGATGCTGGGTTTTAACTCCATTTCTGAAGGGAAACACACAGCACAGTTCTCATCCATGAAAGACAGTCTGCTTTAGAGCAAGAAGCACGGTCTTGCTTTCTAGAATCTCTAATAGATTAGGAAACGTGAGTGTGCTCAGAACAAAGAATGATGTTCCCTACATATACAGACCATATCTAGTTCAACGCTGCTTCTGAAACTGATATGAATCACAGGTCCTCTAATATCCAATGATTTACAGTTAAGAGCGAAATACGTGTGAGCTTCGTGAATGATCTAGCTTTGTTTGAGCTAAAAGGTGACTGAGTTTACCTGAAAAGATGTCTTGCTTGTAGGCAGACAGAGAGCCTGGGATTTAACTCTATTTCTGAAGGGAAACACACAGCACAGTTCTCACCCATGAAACACAATCTGCTTTAGATCAAGAAGCACGGCTTTGCTTTCTACAATCTCTAATACAGTAGGAAACATGAGTGTGCTCAGAACAAAAGAACGGTGTTTCCTACACATACAGACCATTGCTAGTTCAACTCTGCCTCTGAAACTGATACAAACCACAGGTCCTCTAATATCCAATGCTTTACAATTAAGAGCGAGAAACGTGTGAGCCTAGACCGATGTAGCATTGTTTGAGCTGAAAGGTGACTGAGTTTACCTTAAACGAAGTCTTGCTTGTAGGAAGACACAGAGCCTGGGATTTAACTCCATTTCTGAAGGGAAACACACAGCATAGTTCTCATCCATGAAACACAGTCTGCTTTAGAGCAAGAAGCACGGTTTTGCTTTCTAGAGTCTCTAATACTGTAGGAAACATGAGTGTGCTCAGAACAAAGAATGATGGTTCCTACATATACAGACCATATCTAGTTCAACTCTGCTTATGAAACTGATACGAACCACAGGTACTCTAATATCCAATGATTTACAGTTAAGAGTGAAATACGTGTGAGCTTCGTGAATGATCTACCTTTGTTTGAGCTAAAAGGTGACTGAGTTTACCTGAAAAGATGTCTTGCTTGTAGGCAGACAGAGAGCCTGGGATTTAACTCCATTTCTGAAGGGAAACACACAGCACAGTTCTCACCCATGAAACACACTCTGCTTTAGATCAAGAAGCACGGTTTTGCTTTCTACAATCTCTAATACAGTAGGAAACGTGAGTGTGCTCAGAACAAAAGAACGGTGTTTCCTACACATACAGACCATTGCTAGTTCAACTCTGCCTCTGAAACTGATACAAACCACAGGTCCTCTAATATCCAATGCTTTACAGTTAAGAGCGAGAAACGTGTGAGCCTAGACCGATGTAGCATTGTTTGAGCTGAAAGGTGACTGAGTTTACCTTAAACGAAGTCTTGCTTGTAGGAAAACACAGAGCCTGGGTTAAAACTCCATTTCAGAAGGGAAACACACAGCACAGTTCTCATGCATGAAATACAGTCTGCTTTAGAGCAAGAAGCTCGGTCTTGCTTTCTAGAATCTCTAATACAGTAGGAAACATGAGTGTGCTCAGAAAAAAAAAAAACTGTGTTTCCTACACATACAGACCATATCTAGTTCAACTCTGCTTCTGAAAGAGATAGAAAACACAGTTCTTCTAACATCCAATGCTTTTCATTTAAGAGCGAGAAACGTGTGAGCTACGTGAACGATGTACTTTTGTTTGAGCTGAAAGTTAACTGAGTTTACCTGAACCGAAGTCTTGCTTGTAGAAAGACACAGAGCTTGAGATTTAACTCCATTTCTGAAGGGAAACAAACAGCACAGTTCTCATCCATGAAACACACTCTGCTTTAGAGCAAGAAGCATGGTCTTGATTTCTAGAGTCTCTAATAGAGCCAGAAACTTGAGTGTGCTCAGAAAAAAAGAACGGTGTTTCCTAGACATACAGACCATTGCTAGTTCAACTCTGCTTCTGAAACTGATACAAACCACACTTCCTCTAACATCCAATGCTTTACAGTTAAGAGCAAGAAACGTGTGAGCCTAGAAAGATGTCGCTTTGTTTGAGCTGAAAGGTGACTGAGTTTACCTTAAACGAAGTCTTGCTTGTAGGCAGACAGAGAGCCTGGGATTTAACTCCATTTCTGAAGGGAAACACACAGCACAGTTCTCACCCATGAAACACACTCTGCTTTAGATCAAGAAGCACGGTTTTGCTTTCTACATTCTCTAATACAGTAGGAAACATGAGTGTGCTCAGTACAAAAGAATGGTGTTTCCTACACATACGGACCATTGCTAGTTCAACTCTGCCTCTGAAACTGATACAAACCATAGTTCCTCTAACATCAAATGCTTTACAGTTAAGAGCTAGAAACGTGTGAGCCTAGAACGATGTAGCTTTGTTTGAGCTGAAAGGTGACTGAGTTCACCTTAAACGAAGTCTTGCTTGTAGGAAGACACAGAGCCTGGGATTTAACTCCATTTCTGAAGGGAAACACACAGCACAGTTCTCATCAATGAAACACACTCTTCTTTAGAGCACAAAGCACGCTCTTGCTTTCTAGAATCACTAATAAAGCAGGAAACGTGAGTGTGCTTAGAAGAAAAGAACGGTGTTTCCTACACAAACAGACCATATCTAGTTCAACTCTGCTTCGGAAACTGATATGAACCATAGTTCCTCTTATATCCAATGCTTTACAGTTAAGAGGGAGAAACGTGTGAGCTTCGTGAATGATCTAGCTTTGTTTGAGCGGAATGGTGACTGAGTTTACCTTAAACGAAGTCTTGCTTGTAGGAAGACACAGAGCCTGGGATTTAACTCCATTTCTGAAGGGAAACACAAAGCACAGTTCTCATCCATGAAACACACTCTGCTTTAGGAGCAAGAAGCACACTCTTTCTTTTTAGAATCTCTAATAAAGCAGGTAAAGTGAGTGTGGTCTGAAAAAAGAACGTTGTTTGCTACACATACGGACCATATCTAGTTCTACTCTGCTTCTGAAACTGAAACAAACCACAGGTCCTCTAATATCCAGTGCTTTACAGTTAAGAGTGTGAAATGAGTGAGCTTCATGAACGATCTAGCTTTGTTTGAGCTGAAATGTGACTGAGTTTACCTGAAAAGATGTCTTGCTTGTAGGAAGACACAGAGCCTGGGATTTATCTCCATTTCTGAAGGGAAACACACAGCACATTTCTCATCCATGAAACACATCTGCTTTAGAGCAAGTAGCACGCTCTAGATTCTAGAGTCTCTACTAGAGCCAGAAACTTGAGTGTGCTCAGAAAAAAAGAACGGTGTTTCCTAAACATACGGCCATTGCTAGTTCAACTCTGCTTCTGAAACTGATACAAAGCACAGGTCCTCTAATATCCAATGCTTTACCGTTAAGAGCGAGAAACGTGTGAGCTACGTGAATGATCTAGCTTTGTTTGAGCAGAATAGTTACTGAGTTTACCTGAAAAGATGTCTTACTTGTAGGCAGACACAGAGCCTGGGTTTTAACTCCATTTCTGAAGGGAAACACACAGCACAGTTCTCATCCAGGAAACACAGTCTGCTTTAGAGCAAGAAGCACGGTCTTGCTTTCTAGAATCTCTAATAGAGTAGGAAATTTGAGTGTGCTCAGAACAAAAGAACGGTGGTTCCTTCACATACAGACTATATCTAGTACAACTCTGCTTCTGAAAGTTATAGAAACCACAGTTCTTCTAACATCCAATGATTTTCATTTAAGAGCGAGAAACATGTGAGGTACATGAAGGAAGTAATTTTGTTTGAGCAGAAAGGTAACTGAGTTTACCTGAACCGAAGTCTTGCTTGTAGAAAGACACAGAGCCTGAGATTTAACTTCATTTCGGAAGTGAAACACGCAGCACAGTTCTCATCCATAAAACACACTCTGCTTTAGA
The DNA here is from genome assembly GCA_949786385.1 of Onychomys leucogaster. NCBI lineage: Eukaryota > Metazoa > Chordata > Mammalia > Rodentia > Cricetidae > Onychomys > Onychomys leucogaster. The sequence goes on from CATKUP010000063.1 coordinate 2,253,667, forward strand.
GCAATAAGCATGGTCTTGATTTCTAGAGTCTCTACTAGAGCCAGAAACTTGAGTGTGCTCAGAAAAAAAGAACGGTGTTTCCTAGACGTAGAGACCATTGCTAGTTCAACTCTGCTTCTGAAACTGATACAAACCACAGGTCCTCTAATGTCCAATGATTTAGAGTTAAGAGCTAGAAACGAGTGAGCTTCGTGAACGATCTAGCTTTGTTTGAGCTGAAAAGTGACTGAGTTTACCATAAACGAAGTCTTGCTTGTAGGAAGACACAGAGCCTGGGATTTAACTCCATTTCTGAAGGCAAACACACCGCACAGTTCTCATCAATGAAACACACTCTTCTTTAGAGCACAAAGCACGCTCTTGCTTTCTAGAATCTCTAATAAAGCAGGAAACGTGAGTGTGGTTAGAAGAAAAGAACGGTGTTTCCTACACAAACAGACCATATCTAGTTCAACTCTGCTTTGGAAACTGATACGAACCATAGTTCCTCTAATATCTAAAGCTTTACAGTTAAGAGGGAGAAACGTGTGAGCTTCGTGAATGATCTAGCTTTGTTTGAGAGGAATGGTGACTGAGTTTACCTGAAAAGATGTCTTGTTTGTAGGCAGACACAGAGCCTGTGATTTAACTACATTTCTGAAGAGAAACACACAGCACAGTCTTATCCATGAAACACAGTCTGCTTTAGAGCAAGAAGCACGCTCTAGATTCTAGAGTCTCTAATAGAGCCAGAAACTTGAGTGTGCTCTGCAAAAAAGAAAGGTGTTTCCTAAACATACGGACCATTGCTAGTTCAACTCTGCTTCTGAAACTGACACAAACCACAGGTCCTCTAATATCCAATGCTTTACAGTTAAGAGCGAGAAACGTGTGAGCCTAGAACGATGTAGCATTGTTTGAGCTGAAAGGTGACAGAGTTTAACTTAAACGAAGTCTGACTTGTAGGAAAACACAGATCCTGGGTTTTAACTCCATTTCTGAAGGGAAACACACAGCACAGTTCTCATCCATGAAAGACAGTCTGCTTTAGAGCAAGAAGCACGGTCTTGCTTTCTAGAATCTCTAATAGATTAGGAAACGTGAGTGTGCTCAGAACAAAGAATGATGTTTCCTACATATACAGACCATATCTAGTTCAACGCTGCTTCTGAAACTAATATGAATCACAGGTACTCTAATATCCAATGATTTACAGTTAAGAGCGAAATACGTGTGAGCTTCGTGAATGATCTAGCTTTGTTTGAGCTAAAAGGTGACTGAGTTTACCTGAAAAGATGTCTTGCTTGTAGGCAGACAGAGAGCCTGGGATTTAACTCTATTTCTGAAGGGAAACACACAGCACAGTTCTCACCCATGAAACACAATCTGCTTTAGATCAAGAAGCACGGTTTTGCTTTCTACAATCTCTAATACAGTAGGAAACATGAGTGTGCTCAGAACAAAAGAACGGTGTTTCCTACACATACGGACCATTGCTAGTTCAACTCTGCCTCTGAAACTGATACAAACCACAGGTCCTCTAATATCCAATGCTTTACAATTAAGAGCGAGAAACGTGTGAGCCTAGACCGATGTAGCATTGTTTGAGCTGAAAGGTGACTGATTTTACCTTAAACGAAGTCTTGCTTGTAGGAAAACACAGAGTCTGGGTTAAAACTCCATTTCTGAAGGGAAACACACAGCACAGTTCTCATCCATGAAACACACTCTGCTTTAGAGCAAGAAGAATGGTCTTGATTTCTAGAGTCTCTAATAGAGCCAGAAACTTGAGTGTGCTCAGAAAAAAAGAACGGTGTTTCCTAGACATACAGACCATTGCTAGTTCAACTCTGCTTCTGAAACTGATACAAACCACAGGTCCTCTAACATCCAATGCTTTACAGTTAAGAGCAAGAAACGTGTGAGCCTAGAAAGATGTAGCTTTGTTTGAGCTGAAAGGTGACTGAGTTTACCTTAAACGAATTCTTGCTTGTAGGAAGACACAGAGCCTGGGATTTAACTCCATTTCTGAAGGCAAACACACCGCACAGTTCTCATCAATGAAACACACTCTTCTTTAGAGCACAAAGCACGCTCTTGCTTTCTAGAATCTCTAATAAAGCAGGAAACGTGAGTGTGGTTAGAAGAAAGAACGGTGTTTCCTACACAAACAGACCATATCTAGTTCAACTCTGCTTTGGAAACTGATACGAACCATAGTTCCTCTAATATCCAAAGCTTTACAGTTAAGAGGGAGAAACATGTGAGCTTCGTGAATGATCTAGCTTTGTTTGAGACGAATGGTGACTGAGTTTACCTGAAAAGATGTCTTGTTTGTAGGCAGACACAGAGCCTGGGATTTAACTACATTTCTGAAGAGAAACACACAGCACAGTCTTATCCATGAAACACAGTCTACTTTAGAGCAAGAAGCACGCTCTAGATTCTAGAGTCTCTAATAGAGCCAGAAATTTGAGTGTGCTCCGAAAAAAAGAAAGGTGTTTCCTAAACATACAGACCATTGCTAGTTCAACTCTGCTTCTGAAACTGATACAAACCACAGGTCCTCTAATATCCAATGCTTTACAGTTAAGAGCAAGAAACGAGTGAGCTTCGTGAACGATCTGGCTTTGTTTGAGCTGAAAGGTGGCTGAGTTTACCTTAAACGAAGTCTTGCTTGTAGGAAGACACAGAGCCTGGGATTTAACTCCATTTCTGAAGGGAAAAACAAAGCACAGTTCTCATCCATGAAACACACTCTGCTTTAGGAGCAAGAAGCACACTCTTGCTTTTTAGAATCTCTAATAAAGCAGGTAAAGTGAGTGTGGTCAGAAAAAAGAACGGTGTTTCCTACACACACGGACCATTGCAAGTTCAACTCTGCTTCTGAAACTGATATGAACCACAGGTCCTCTAATATCCAATGATTTACAGTTAAGAGCGAAATACGTGTGAGCTTCGTGAATGATCTAGCTTTATTTGAGCTCTAAGGTGACTGAGTTTACCTGAAAAGATGTCTTGCTTGTAGGCAGACAGAGAGCCTGGGATTTAACTCCATTTCTGAAGGGAAACACACAGCACAGTTCTCACCCATGAAACACACTCTGCTTTAGATCAAGAAGCACGGTTTTGCTTTCTACATTCTCTAATACAGTAGGAAACATGAGTGTGCTCAGAACAAAAGAATGGTGTTTCCTACACATACGGACCATTGCTAGTTCAACTCTGCCTCTGAAACTGATACAAACCATAGTTCCTCTAACATCCAATGCTTTACAGTTAAGAGCTAGAAACGTGTGAGCCTAGAACGATGTAGCTTTGTTTGAGCTGAAAGGTGACTGAGTTCACCTTAAACGAAGTCTTGCTTGTAGGAAGACACAGAGCCTGGGATTTAACTCCATTTCTGAAGGGAAACACACAGCACAGTTCTCATCAATGAAACACACTCTTCTTTAGAGCACAAAGCACGCTCTTGCTTTCTAGAATCACTAATAAAGCAGGAAACGTGAGTGTGCTTAGAAGAAAAGAACGGTGTTTCCTACACAAACAGACCATATCTAGTTCAACTCTGCTTCAGAAACTGATATGAACCATAGTTCCTCTTATATCCAATGCTTTACAGTTAAGAGGGAGAAACGTGTGAGCTTCGTGAATGATCTAGCTTTGTTTGAGCGGAATGGTGACTGAGTTTACCTTAAACGAAGTCTTGCTTGTAGGAAGACACAGAGCCTGGGATTTAACTCCATTTCTGAAGGGAAACACAAAGCACAGTTCTCATCCATGAAACACACTCTGCTTTAGGAGCAAGAAGCACACTCTTTCTTTTTAGAATCTCTAATAAAGCAGGTAAAGTGAGTGTGGTCTGAAAAAAGAACGTTGTTTGCTACACATACGGACCATATCTAGTTCTACTCTGCTTCTGAAACTGAAACAAACCACAGGTCCTCTAATATCCAGTGCTTTACAGTTAAGAGTGTGAAATGAGTGAGCTTCATGAACGATCTAGCTTTGTTTGAGCTGAAATGTGACTGAGTTTACCTGAAAAGATGTCTTGCTTGTAGGAAGACACAGAGCCTGGGATTTATCTCCATTTCTGAAGGGAAACACACAGCACATTTCTCATCCATGAAACACATCTGCTTTAGAGCAAGTAGCACGCTCTAGATTCTAGAGTCTCTACTAGAGCCAGAAACTTGAGTGTGCTCAGAAAAAAAGAACGGTGTTTCCTAAACATACGGCCATTGCTAGTTCAACTCTGCTTCTGAAACTGATACAAAGCACAGGTCCTCTAATATCCAATGCTTTACCGTTAAGAGCGAGAAACGTGTGAGCTACGTGAATGATCTAGCTTTGTTTGAGCAGAATAGTTACTGAGTTTACCTGAAAAGATGTCTTACTTGTAGGCAGACACAGAGCCTGGGTTTTAACTCCATTTCTGAAGGGAAACACACAGCACAGTTCTCATCCAGGAAACACAGTCTGCTTTAGAGCAAGAAGCACGGTCTTGCTTTCTAGAATCTCTAATAGAGTAGGAAATTTGAGTGTGCTCAGAACAAAAGAACGGTGGTTCCTTCACATACAGACTATATCTAGTACAACTCTGCTTCTGAAAGTTATAGAAACCACAGTTCTTCTAACATCCAATGATTTTCATTTAAGAGCGAGAAACATGTGAGGTACATGAAGGAAGTAATTTTGTTTGAGCAGAAAGGTAACTGAGTTTACCTGAACCGAAGTCTTGCTTGTAGAAAGACACAGAGCCTGAGATTTAACTTCATTTCGGAAGTGAAACACGCAGCACAGTTCTCATCCATAAAACACACTCTGCTTTAGAGCAATAAGCATGGTCTTGATTTCTAGAGTCTCTACTAGAGCCAGAAACTTGAGTGTGCTCAGAAAAAAAGAACGGTGTTTCCTAGACGTAGAGACCATTGCTAGTTCAACTCTGCTTCTGAAACTGATACAAACCACAGGTCCTCTAATGTCCAATGATTTAGAGTTAAGAGCTAGAAACGAGTGAGCTTCGTGAACGATCTAGCTTTGTTTGAGCTGAAAAGTGACTGAGCTTACCATAAACGAAGTCTTGCTTGTAGGAAGACACAGAGCCTGGGATTTAACTCCATTTCTGAAGGCAAACACACCGCACAGTTCTCATCAATGAAACACACTCTTCTTTAGAGCACAAAGCACGCTCTTGCTTTCTAGAATCTCTAATAAAGCAGGAAACGTGAGTGTGGTTAGAAGAAAAGAACGGTGTTTCCTACACAAACAGACCATATCTAGTTCAACTCTGCTTTGGAAACTGATACGAACCATAGTTCCTCTAATATCTAAAGCTTTACAGTTAAGAGGGAGAAACGTGTGAGCTTCGTGAATGATCTAGCTTTGTTTGAGAGGAATGGTGACTGAGTTTACCTGAAAAGATGTCTTGCTTGTAGGCAGACACAGAGCCTGTGATTTAACTACATTTCTGAAGAGAAACACACAGCACAGTCTTATCCATGAAACACAGTCTGCTTTAGAGCAAGAAGCACGCTCTAGATTCTAGAGTCTCTAATAGAGCCAGAAACTTGAGTGTGCTCTGCAAAATGAAAGGTGTTTCCTAAACATACGGACCATTGCTAGTTCAACTCTGCTTCTGAAACTGATACAAACCACAGGTCCTCTAATATCCAATGCTTTACAGTTAAGAGCGAGAAACGTGTGAGCCTAGAACGATGTAGCATTGTTTGAGCTGAAAGGTGACAGAGTTTAACTTAAACGAAGTCTGACTTGTAGGAAAACACAGATCCTGGGTTTTAGCTCCATTTCTGAAGGGAAACACACAGCACAGTTCTCATCCATGAAAGACAGTCTGCTTTAGAGCAAGAAGCACGGTCTTGCTTTCTAGAATCTCTAATAGGTTAGGAAACGTGAGTGTGCTCAGAACAAAGAATGATGTTTCCTACATATACAGACCATATCTAGTTCAACGCTGCTTCTGAAACTAATATGAATCACAGGTACTCTAATATCCAATGATTTACAGTTAAGAGCGAAATACGTGTGAGCTTCGTGAATGATCTAGCTTTGTTTGAGCTAAAAGGTGACTGAGTTTACCTGAAAAGATGTCTTGCTTGTAGGCAGACAGAGAGCCTGGGATTTAACTCTATTTCTGAAGGGAAACACACAGCACAGTTCTCACCCATGAAACACAATCTGCTTTAGATCAAGAAGCACGGTTTTGCTTTCTACAATCTCTAATACAGTAGGAAACATGAGTGTGCTCAGAACAAAAGAACGGTGTTTCCTACACATACGGACCATTGCTAGTTCAACTCTGCCTCTGAAACTGATACAAACCACAGGTCCTCTAATATCCAATGCTTTACAATTAAGAGCGAGAAACGTGTGAGCCTAGACCGATGTAGCATTGTTTGAGCTGAAAGGTGACTGAGTTTACCTTAAACGAAGTCTTGCTTGTAGGAAGACACAGAGCCTGGGATTTAACTCCATTTCTGAAGGGAAACACACAGCATAGTTCTCATCCATGAAACACAGTCTGCTTTAGAGCAAGAAGCACGGTTTTGCTTTCTAGAGTCTCTAATACTGTAGGAAACGTGAGTGTGCTCAGAACAAAGAATGATGGTTCCTACATATACAGACCATATCTAGTTCAACTCTGCTTATGAAACTGATACGAACCACAGGTACTCTAATATCCAATGATTTACAGTTAAGAGCGAAATACGTGTGAGCTTCGTGAATGATCTACCTTTGTTTGAGCTAAAAGGTGACTGAGTTTACCTGAAAAGATGTCTTGCTTGTAGGCAGACAGAGAGCCTGGGATTTAACTCCATTTCTGAAGGGAAACACACAGCACAGTTCTCACCCATGAAACACACTCTGCTTTAGATCAAGAAGCACGGTTTTGCTTTCTACAATCTCTAATACAGTAGGAAACGTGAGTGTGCTCAGAACAAAAGAACGGTGTTTCCTACACATACGGACCATTGCTAGTTCAACTCTGCCTCTGAAACTGATACAAACCACAGGTCCTCTAATATCCAATGCTTTACAGTTAAGAGCGAGAAACGTGTGAGCCTAGACCGATGTAGCATTGTTTGAGCTGAAAGGTGACTGAGTTTACCTTAAACGAAGTCTTGCTTGTAGGAAAACACAGAGCCTGGGTTAAAACTCCATTTCAGAAGGGAAACACACAGCACAGTTCTCATGCATGAAATACAGTCTGCTTTAGAGCAAGAAGCTCGGTCTTGCTTTCTAGAATCTCTAATACAGTAGGAAACATGAGTGTGCTCAGAAAAAAAAAACTGTGTTTCCTACACATACAGACCATATCTAGTTCAACTCTGCTTCTGAAAGAGATAGAAAACACAGTTCTTCTAACATCCAATGCTTTTCATTTAAGAGCGAGAAACGTGTGAGCTACGTGAACGATGTACTTTTGTTTGAGCTGAAAGTTAACTGAGTTTACCTGAACCGAAGTCTTGCTTGTAGAAAGACACAGAGCTTGAGATTTAACTCCATTTCTGAAGGGAAACAAACAGCACAGTTCTCATCCATGAAACACACTCTGCTTTAGAGCAAGAAGCATGGTCTTGATTTCTAGAGTCTCTAATAGAGCCAGAAACTTGAGTGTGCTCAGAAAAAAAGAACGGTGTTTCCTAGACATACAGACCATTGCTAGTTCAACTCTGCTTCTGAAACTGATACAAACCACACTTCCTCTAACATCCAATGCTTTACAGTTAAGAGCAAGAAACATGTGAGCCTAGAAAGATGTCGCTTTGTTTGAGCTGAAAGGTGACTGAGTTTACCTTAAACGAAGTCTTGCTTGTAGGCAGACAGAGAGCCTGGGATTTAACTCCATTTCTGAAGGGAAACACACAGCACAGTTCTCACCCATGAAACACACTCTGCTTTAGATCAAGAAGCACGGTTTTGCTTTCTACATTCTCTAATACAGTAGGAAACATGAGTGTGCTCAGAACAAAAGAATGGTGTTTCCTCCACATACGGACCATTGCTAGTTCAACTCTGCCTCTGAAACTGATACAAACCATAGTTCCTCTAACATCAAATGCTTTACAGTTAAGAGCTAGAAACGTGTGAGCCTAGAATGATGTAGCTTTGTTTGAGCTGAAAGGTGACTGAGTTCACCTTAAACGAAGTCTTGCTTGTAGGAAGACACAGAGCCTGGGATTTAACTCCATTTCTGAAGGGAAACACACCGCACAGTTCTCATCAATGAAACACACTCTTCTTTAGAGCACAAAGCACGCTCTTGCTTTCTAGAATCACTAATAAAGCAGGAAACGTGAGTGTGCTTAGAAGAAAAGAACGGTGTTTCCTACACAAACAGACCATATCTAGTTCAACTCTGCTTCGGAAACTGATATGAACCATAGTTCCTCTTATATCCAATGCTTTACAGTTAAGAGGGAGAAACGTGTGAGCTTCGTGAATGATCTAGCTTTGTTTGAGCGGAATGGTGACTGAGTTTACCTTAAACGAAGTCTTGCTTGTAGGAAGACACAGAGCCTGGGATTTAACTCCATTTCTGAAGGGAAACACAAAGCACAGTTCTCATCCATGAAACACACTCTGCTTTAGGAGCAAGAAGCACACTCTTTCTTTTTAGAATCTCTAATAAAGCAGGTAAAGTGAGTGTGGTCTGAAAAAAGAACGTTGTTTGCTACACATACGGACCATATCTAGTTCTACTCTGCTTCTGAAAGTGAAACAAACCACAGGTCCTCTAATATCCAGTGCTTTACAGTTAAGAGTGTGAAATGAGTGAGCTTCATGAACGATCTAGCTTTGTTTGAGCTGAAATGTGACTGAGTTTACCTGAAAAGATGTCTTGCTTGTAGGAAGACACAGAGCCTGGGATTTATCTCCATTTCTGAAGGGAAACACACAGCACATTTCTCATCCATGAAACACATCTGCTTTAGAGCAAGTAGCACGCTCTAGATTCTAGAGTCTCTACTAGAGCCAGAAACTTGAGTGTGCTCAGAAAAAAAGAACGGTGTTTCCTAAACATACGGCCATTGCTAGTTCAACTCTGCTTCTGAAACTGATACAAAGCACAGGTCCTCTAATATCCAATGCTTTACCGTTAAGAGCGAGAAACGTGTGAGCTACGTGAATGATCTAGCTTTGTTTGAGCAGAATAGTTACTGAGTTTACCTGAAAAGATGTCTTACTTGTAGGCAGACACAGAGCCTGGGTTTTAACTCCATTTCTGAAGGGAAACACACAGCACAGTTCTCATCCAGGAAACACAGTCTGCTTTAGAGCAAGAAGCACGGTCTTGCTTTCTAGAATCTCTAATAGAGTAGGAAATTTGAGTGTGCTCAGAACAAAAGAACGGTGGTTCCTTCACATACAGACTATATCTAGTACAACTCTGCTTCTGAAAGTTATAGAAACCACAGTTCTTCTAACATCCAATGATTTTCATTTAAGAGCGAGAAACATGTGAGGTACATGAAGGAAGTAATTTTGTTTGAGCAGAAAGGTAACTGAGTTTACCTGAACCGAAGTCTTGCTTGTAGAAAGACACAGAGCCTGAGATTTAACTTCATTTCGGAAGTGAAACACGCAGCACAGTTCTCATCCATAAAACACACTCTGCTTTAGAGCAATAAGCATGGTCTTGATTTCTAGAGTCTCTACTAGAGCCAGAAACTTGAGTGTGCTCAGAAAAAAAGAACGGTGTTTCCTAGACGTAGAGACCATTGCTAGTTCAACTCTGCTTCTGAAACTGATACAAACCACAGGTCCTCTAATGTCCAATGATTTAGAGTTAAGAGCTAGAAACGAGTGAGCTTCGTGAACGATCTAGCTTTGTTTGAGCTGAAAAGTGACTGAGCTTACCATAAACGAAGTCTTGCTTGTAGGAAGACACAGAGCCTGGGATTTAACTCCATTTCTGAAGGCAAACACACCGCACAGTTCTCATCAATGAAACACACTCTTCTTTAGAGCACAAAGCACGCTCTTGCTTTCTAGAATCTCTAATAAAGCAGGAAACGTGAGTGTGGTTAGAAGAAAAGAACGGTGTTTCCTACACAAACAGACCATATCTAGTTCAACTCTGCTTTGGAAACTGATACGAACCATAGTTCCTCTAATATCTAAAGCTTTACAGTTAAGAGGGAGAAACGTGTGAGCTTCGTGAATGATCTAGCTTTGTTTGAGAGGAATGGTGACTGAGTTTACCTGAAAAGATGTCTTGCTTGTAGGCAGACACAGAGCCTGTGACTTAACTACATTTCTGAAGAGAAACACACAGCACAGTCTTATCCATGAAACACAGTCTGCTTTAGAGCAAGAAGCACGCTCTAGATTCTAGAGTCTCTAATAGAGCCAGAAACTTGAGTGTGCTCTGCAAAAAAGAAAGGTGTTTCCTAAACATACGGACCATTGCTAGTTCAACTCTGCTTCTGAAACTGATACAAACCACAGGTCCTCTAATATCCAATGCTTCACAGTTAAGAGCGAGAAACGTGTGAGCCTAGAACGATGTAGCATTGTTTGAGCTGAAAGGTGACAGAGTTTACCTTAAACGAAGTCTGACTTTTAGGAAAACACAGATGCTGGGTTTTAACTCCATTTCTGAAGGGAAACACACAGCACAGTTCTCATCCATGAAAGACAGTCTGCTTTAGAGCAAGAAGCACGGTCTTGCTTTCTAGAATCTCTAATAGATTAGGAAACGTGAGTGTGCTCAGAACAAAGAATGATGTTCCCTACATATACAGACCATATCTAGTTCAACGCTGCTTCTGAAACTGATATGAATCACAGGTCCTCTAATATCCAATGATTTACAGTTAAGAGCGAAATACGTGTGAGCTTCGTGAATGATCTAGCTTTGTTTGAGCTAAAAGGTGACTGAGTTTACCTGAAAAGATGTCTTGCTTGTAGGCAGACAGAGAGCCTGGGATTTAACTCTATTTCTGAAGGGAAACACACAGCACAGTTCTCACCCATGAAACACAATCTGCTTTAGATCAAGAAGCACGGCTTTGCTTTCTACAATCTCTAATACAGTAGGAAACATGAGTGTGCTCAGAACAAAAGAACGGTGTTTCCTACACATACAGACCATTGCTAGTTCAACTCTGCCTCTGAAACTGATACAAACCACAGGTCCTCTAATATCCAATGCTTTACAATTAAGAGCGAGAAACGTGTGAGCCTAGACCGATGTAGCATTGTTTGAGCTGAAAGGTGACTGAGTTTACCTTAAACGAAGTCTTGCTTGTAGGAAGACACAGAGCCTGGGATTTAACTCCATTTCTGAAGGGAAACACACAGCATAGTTCTCATCCATGAAACACAGTCTGCTTTAGAGCAAGAAGCACGGTTTTGCTTTCTAGAGTCTCTAATACTGTAGGAAACATGAGTGTGCTCAGAACAAAGAATGATGGTTCCTACATATACAGACCATATCTAGTTCAACTCTGCTTATGAAACTGATACGAACCACAGGTACTCTAATATCCAATGATTTACAGTTAAGAGTGAAATACGTGTGAGCTTCGTGAATGATCTACCTTTGTTTGAGCTAAAAGGTGACTGAGTTTACCTGAAAAGATGTCTTGCTTGTAGGCAGACAGAGAGCCTGGGATTTAACTCCATTTCTGAAGGGAAACACACAGCACAGTTCTCACCCATGAAACACACTCTGCTTTAGATCAAGAAGCACGGTTTTGCTTTCTACAATCTCTAATACAGTAGGAAACGTGAGTGTGCTCAGAACAAAAGAACGGTGTTTCCTACACATACAGACCATTGCTAGTTCAACTCTGCCTCTGAAACTGATACAAACCACAGGTCCTCTAATATCCAATGCTTTACAGTTAAGAGCGAGAAACGTGTGAGCCTAGACCGATGTAGCATTGTTTGAGCTGAAAGGTGACTGAGTTTACCTTAAACGAAGTCTTGCTTGTAGGAAAACACAGAGCCTGGGTTAAAACTCCATTTCAGAAGGGAAACACACAGCACAGTTCTCATGCATGAAATACAGTCTGCTTTAGAGCAAGAAGCTCGGTCTTGCTTTCTAGAATCTCTAATACAGTAGGAAACATGAGTGTGCTCAGAAAAAAAAAAAACTGTGTTTCCTACACATACAGACCATATCTAGTTCAACTCTGCTTCTGAAAGAGATAGAAAACACAGTTCTTCTAACATCCAATGCTTTTCATTTAAGAGCGAGAAACGTGTGAGCTACGTGAACGATGTACTTTTGTTTGAGCTGAAAGTTAACTGAGTTTACCTGAACCGAAGTCTTGCTTGTAGAAAGACACAGAGCTTGAGATTTAACTCCATTTCTGAAGGGAAACAAACAGCACAGTTCTCATCCATGAAACACACTCTGCTTTAGAGCAAGAAGCATGGTCTTGATTTCTAGAGTCTCTAATAGAGCCAGAAACTTGAGTGTGCTCAGAAAAAAAGAACGGTGTTTCCTAGACATACAGACCATTGCTAGTTCAACTCTGCTTCTGAAACTGATACAAACCACACTTCCTCTAACATCCAATGCTTTACAGTTAAGAGCAAGAAACGTGTGAGCCTAGAAAGATGTCGCTTTGTTTGAGCTGAAAGGTGACTGAGTTTACCTTAAACGAAGTCTTGCTTGTAGGCAGACAGAGAGCCTGGGATTTAACTCCATTTCTGAAGGGAAACACACAGCACAGTTCTCACCCATGAAACACACTCTGCTTTAGATCAAGAAGCACGGTTTTGCTTTCTACATTCTCTAATACAGTAGGAAACATGAGTGTGCTCAGTACAAAAGAATGGTGTTTCCTACACATACGGACCATTGCTAGTTCAACTCTGCCTCTGAAACTGATACAAACCATAGTTCCTCTAACATCAAATGCTTTACAGTTAAGAGCTAGAAACGTGTGAGCCTAGAACGATGTAGCTTTGTTTGAGCTGAAAGGTGACTGAGTTCACCTTAAACGAAGTCTTGCTTGTAGGAAGACACAGAGCCTGGGATTTAACTCCATTTCTGAAGGGAAACACACAGCACAGTTCTCATCAATGAAACACACTCTTCTTTAGAGCACAAAGCACGCTCTTGCTTTCTAGAATCACTAATAAAGCAGGAAACGTGAGTGTGCTTAGAAGAAAAGAACGGTGTTTCCTACACAAACAGACCATATCTAGTTCAACTCTGCTTCGGAAACTGATATGAACCATAGTTCCTCTTATATCCAATGCTTTACAGTTAAGAGGGAGAAACGTGTGAGCTTCGTGAATGATCTAGCTTTGTTTGAGCGGAATGGTGACTGAGTTTACCTTAAACGAAGTCTTGCTTGTAGGAAGACACAGAGCCTGGGATTTAACTCCATTTCTGAAGGGAAACACAAAGCACAGTTCTCATCCATGAAACACACTCTGCTTTAGGAGCAAGAAGCACACTCTTTCTTTTTAGAATCTCTAATAAAGCAGGTAAAGTGAGTGTGGTCTGAAAAAAGAACGTTGTTTGCTACACATACGGACCATATCTAGTTCTACTCTGCTTCTGAAACTGAAACAAACCACAGGTCCTCTAATATCCAGTGCTTTACAGTTAAGAGTGTGAAATGAGTGAGCTTCATGAACGATCTAGCTTTGTTTGAGCTGAAATGTGACTGAGTTTACCTGAAAAGATGTCTTGCTTGTAGGAAGACACAGAGCCTGGGATTTATCTCCATTTCTGAAGGGAAACACACAGCACATTTCTCATCCATGAAACACATCTGCTTTAGAGCAAGTAGCACGCTCTAGATTCTAGAGTCTCTACTAGAGCCAGAAACTTGAGTGTGCTCAGAAAAAAAGAACGGTGTTTCCTAAACATACGGCCATTGCTAGTTCAACTCTGCTTCTGAAACTGATACAAAGCACAGGTCCTCTAATATCCAATGCTTTACCGTTAAGAGCGAGAAACGTGTGAGCTACGTGAATGATCTAGCTTTGTTTGAGCAGAATAGTTACTGAGTTTACCTGAAAAGATGTCTTACTTGTAGGCAGACACAGAGCCTGGGTTTTAACTCCATTTCTGAAGGGAAACACACAGCACAGTTCTCATCCAGGAAACACAGTCTGCTTTAGAGCAAGAAGCACGGTCTTGCTTTCTAGAATCTCTAATAGAGTAGGAAATTTGAGTGTGCTCAGAACAAAAGAACGGTGGTTCCTTCACATACAGACTATATCTAGTACAACTCTGCTTCTGAAAGTTATAGAAACCACAGTTCTTCTAACATCCAATGATTTTCATTTAAGAGCGAGAAACATGTGAGGTACATGAAGGAAGTAATTTTGTTTGAGCAGAAAGGTAACTGAGTTTACCTGAACCGAAGTCTTGCTTGTAGAAAGACACAGAGCCTGAGATTTAACTTCATTTCGGAAGTGAAACACGCAGCACAGTTCTCATCCATAAAACACACTCTGCTTTAGAGCAATAAGCATGGTCTTGATTTCTAGAGTCTCTACTAGAGCCAGAAACTTGAGTGTGCTCAGAAAAAAAGAACGGTGTTTCCTAGACGTAGAGACCATTGCTAGTTCAACTCTGCTTCTGAAACTGATACAAACCACAGGTCCTCTAATGTCCAATGATTTAGAGTTAAGAGCTAGAAACGAGTGAGCTTCGTGAACGATCTAGCTTTGTTTGAGCTGAAAAGTGACTGAGTTTACCATAAACGAAGTCTTGCTTGTAGGAAGACACAGAGCCTGGGATTTAACTCCATTTCTGAAGGCAAACACACCGCACAGTTCTCATCAATGAAACACACTCTTCTTTAGAGCACAAAGCACGCTCTTGCTTTCTAGAATCTCTAATAAAGCAGGAAACGTGAGTGTGGTTAGAAGAAAAGAACGGTGTTTCCTACACAAACAGACCATATCTAGTTCAACTCTGCTTTGGAAACTGATACGAACCATAGTTCCTCTAATATCTAAAGCTTTACAGTTAAGAGGGAGAAACGTGTGAGCTTCGTGAATGATCTAGCTTTGTTTGAGAGGAATGGTGACTGAGTTTACCTGAAAAGATGTCTTGTTTGTAGGCAGACACAGAGCCTGTGATTTAACTACATTTCTGAAGAGAAACACACAGCACAGTCTTATCCATGAAACACAGTCTGCTTTAGAGCAAGAAGCACGCTCTAGATTCTAGAGTCTCTAATAGAGCCAGAAACTTGAGTGTGCTCTGCAAAAAAGAAAGGTGTTTCCTAAACATACGGACCATTGCTAGTTCAACTCTGCTTCTGAAACTGACACAAACCACAGGTCCTCTAATATCCAATGCTTTACAGTTAAGAGCGAGAAACGTGTGAGCCTAGAACGATGTAGCATTGTTTGAGCTGAAAGGTGACAGAGTTTAACTTAAACGAAGTCTGACTTGTAGGAAAACACAGATCCTGGGTTTTAACTCCATTTCTGAAGGGAAACACACAGCACAGTTCTCATCCATGAAAGACAGTCTGCTTTAGAGCAAGAAGCACGGTCTTGCTTTCTAGAATCTCTAATAGATTAGGAAACGTGAGTGTGCTCAGAACAAAGAATGATGTTTCCTACATATACAGACCATATCTAGTTCAACGCTGCTTCTGAAACTAATATGAATCACAGGTACTCTAATATCCAATGATTTACAGTTAAGAGCGAAATACGTGTGAGCTTCGTGAATGATCTAGCTTTGTTTGAGCTAAAAGGTGACTGAGTTTACCTGAAAAGATGTCTTGCTTGTAGGCAGACAGAGAGCCTGGGATTTAACTCTATTTCTGAAGGGAAACACACAGCACAGTTCTCACCCATGAAACACAATCTGCTTTAGATCAAGAAGCACGGTTTTGCTTTCTACAATCTCTAATACAGTAGGAAACATGAGTGTGCTCAGAACAAAAGAACGGTGTTTCCTACACATACGGACCATTGCTAGTTCAACTCTGCCTCTGAAACTGATACAAACCACAGGTCCTCTAATATCCAATGCTTTACAATTAAGAGCGAGAAACGTGTGAGCCTAGACCGATGTAGCATTGTTTGAGCTGAAAGGTGACTGATTTTACCTTAAACGAAGTCTTGCTTGTAGGAAAACACAGAGTCTGGGTTAAAACTCCATTTCTGAAGGGAAACACACAGCACAGTTCTCATCCATGAAACACACTCTGCTTTAGAGCAAGAAGAATGGTCTTGATTTCTAGAGTCTCTAATAGAGCCAGAAACTTGAGTGTGCTCAGAAAAAAAGAACGGTGTTTCCTAGACATACAGACCATTGCTAGTTCAACTCTGCTTCTGAAACTGATACAAACCACAGGTCCTCTAACATCCAATGCTTTACAGTTAAGAGCAAGAAACGTGTGAGCCTAGAAAGATGTAGCTTTGTTTGAGCTGAAAGGTGACTGAGTTTACCTTAAACGAATTCTTGCTTGTAGGAAGACACAGAGCCTGGGATTTAACTCCATTTCTGAAGGCAAACACACCGCACAGTTCTCATCAATGAAACACACTCTTCTTTAGAGCACAAAGCACGCTCTTGCTTTCTAGAATCTCTAATAAAGCAGGAAACGTGAGTGTGGTTAGAAGAAAGAACGGTGTTTCCTACACAAACAGACCATATCTAGTTCAACTCTGCTTTGGAAACTGATACGAACCATAGTTCCTCTAATATCCAAAGCTTTACAGTTAAGAGGGAGAAACATGTGAGCTTCGTGAATGATCTAGCTTTGTTTGAGACGAATGGTGACTGAGTTTACCTGAAAAGATGTCTTGTTTGTAGGCAGACACAGAGCCTGGGATTTAACTACATTTCTGAAGAGAAACACACAGCACAGTCTTATCCATGAAACACAGTCTACTTTAGAGCAAGAAGCACGCTCTAGATTCTAGAGTCTCTAATAGAGCCAGAAATTTGAGTGTGCTCCGAAAAAAAGAAAGGTGTTTCCTAAACATACAGACCATTGCTAGTTCAACTCTGCTTCTGAAACTGATACAAACCACAGGTCCTCTAATATCCAATGCTTTACAGTTAAGAGCAAGAAACGAGTGAGCTTCGTGAACGATCTGGCTTTGTTTGAGCTGAAAGGTGGCTGAGTTTACCTTAAACGAAGTCTTGCTTGTAGGAAGACACAGAGCCTGGGATTTAACTCCATTTCTGAAGGGAAAAACAAAGCACAGTTCTCATCCATGAAACACACTCTGCTTTAGGAGCAAGAAGCACACTCTTGCTTTTTAGAATCTCTAATAAAGCAGGTAAAGTGAGTGTGGTCAGAAAAAAGAACGGTGTTTCCTACACACACGGACCATTGCAAGTTCAACTCTGCTTCTGAAACTGATATGAACCACAGGTCCTCTAATATCCAATGATTTACAGTTAAGAGCGAAATACGTGTGAGCTTCGTGAATGATCTAGCTTTATTTGAGCTCTAAGGTGACTGAGTTTACCTGAAAAGATGTCTTGCTTGTAGGCAGACAGAGAGCCTGGGATTTAACTCCATTTCTGAAGGGAAACACACAGCACAGTTCTCACCCATGAAACACACTCTGCTTTAGATCAAGAAGCACGGTTTTGCTTTCTACATTCTCTAATACAGTAGGAAACATGAGTGTGCTCAGAACAAAAGAATGGTGTTTCCTACACATACGGACCATTGCTAGTTCAACTCTGCCTCTGAAACTGATACAAACCATAGTTCCTCTAACATCCAATGCTTTACAGTTAAGAGCTAGAAACGTGTGAGCCTAGAACGATGTAGCTTTGTTTGAGCTGAAAGGTGACTGAGTTCACCTTAAACGAAGTCTTGCTTGTAGGAAGACACAGAGCCTGGGATTTAACTCCATTTCTGAAGGGAAACACACAGCACAGTTCTCATCAATGAAACACACTCTTCTTTAGAGCACAAAGCACGCTCTTGCTTTCTAGAATCACTAATAAAGCAGGAAACGTGAGTGTGCTTAGAAGAAAAGAACGGTGTTTCCTACACAAACAGACCATATCTAGTTCAACTCTGCTTCAGAAACTGATATGAACCATAGTTCCTCTTATATCCAATGCTTTACAGTTAAGAGGGAGAAACGTGTGAGCTTCGTGAATGATCTAGCTTTGTTTGAGCGGAATGGTGACTGAGTTTACCTTAAACGAAGTCTTGCTTGTAGGAAGACACAGAGCCTGGGATTTAACTCCATTTCTGAAGGGAAACACAAAGCACAGTTCTCATCCATGAAACACACTCTGCTTTAGGAGCAAGAAGCACACTCTTTCTTTTTAGAATCTCTAATAAAGCAGGTAAAGTGAGTGTGGTCTGAAAAAAGAACGTTGTTTGCTACACATACGGACCATATCTAGTTCTACTCTGCTTCTGAAACTGAAACAAACCACAGGTCCTCTAATATCCAGTGCTTTACAGTTAAGAGTGTGAAATGAGTGAGCTTCATGAACGATCTAGCTTTGTTTGAGCTGAAATGTGACTGAGTTTACCTGAAAAGATGTCTTGCTTGTAGGAAGACACAGAGCCTGGGATTTATCTCCATTTCTGAAGGGAAACACACAGCACATTTCTCATCCATGAAACACATCTGCTTTAGAGCAAGTAGCACGCTCTAGATTCTAGAGTCTCTACTAGAGCCAGAAACTTGAGTGTGCTCAGAAAAAAAGAACGGTGTTTCCTAAACATACGGCCATTGCTAGTTCAACTCTGCTTCTGAAACTGATACAAAGCACAGGTCCTCTAATATCCAATGCTTTACCGTTAAGAGCGAGAAACGTGTGAGCTACGTGAATGATCTAGCTTTGTTTGAGCAGAATAGTTACTGAGTTTACCTGAAAAGATGTCTTACTTGTAGGCAGACACAGAGCCTGGGTTTTAACTCCATTTCTGAAGGGAAACACACAGCACAGTTCTCATCCAGGAAACACAGTCTGCTTTAGAGCAAGAAGCACGGTCTTGCTTTCTAGAATCTCTAATAGAGTAGGAAATTTGAGTGTGCTCAGAACAAAAGAACGGTGGTTCCTTCACATACAGACTATATCTAGTACAACTCTGCTTCTGAAAGTTATAGAAACCACAGTTCTTCTAACATCCAATGATTTTCATTTAAGAGCGAGAAACATGTGAGGTACATGAAGGAAGTAATTTTGTTTGAGCAGAAAGGTAACTGAGTTTACCTGAACCGAAGTCTTGCTTGTAGAAAGACACAGAGCCTGAGATTTAACTTCATTTCGGAAGTGAAACACGCAGCACAGTTCTCATCCATAAAACACACTCTGCTTTAGAGCAATAAGCATGGTCTTGATTTCTAGAGTCTCTACTAGAGCCAGAAACTTGAGTGTGCTCAGAAAAAAAGAACGGTGTTTCCTAGACGTAGAGACCATTGCTAGTTCAACTCTGCTTCTGAAACTGATACAAACCACAGGTCCTCTAATGTCCAATGATTTAGAGTTAAGAGCTAGAAACGAGTGAGCTTCGTGAACGATCTAGCTTTGTTTGAGCTGAAAAGTGACTGAGCTTACCATAAACGAAGTCTTGCTTGTAGGAAGACACAGAGCCTGGGATTTAACTCCATTTCTGAAGGCAAACACACCGCACAGTTCTCATCAATGAAACACACTCTTCTTTAGAGCACAAAGCACGCTCTTGCTTTCTAGAATCTCTAATAAAGCAGGAAACGTGAGTGTGGTTAGAAGAAAAGAACGGTGTTTCCTACACAAACAGACCATATCTAGTTCAACTCTGCTTTGGAAACTGATACGAACCATAGTTCCTCTAATATCTAAAGCTTTACAGTTAAGAGGGAGAAACGTGTGAGCTTCGTGAATGATCTAGCTTTGTTTGAGAGGAATGGTGACTGAGTTTACCTGAAAAGATGTCTTGCTTGTAGGCAGACACAGAGCCTGTGATTTAACTACATTTCTGAAGAGAAACACACAGCACAGTCTTATCCATGAAACACAGTCTGCTTTAGAGCAAGAAGCACGCTCTAGATTCTAGAGTCTCTAATAGAGCCAGAAACTTGAGTGTGCTCTGCAAAATGAAAGGTGTTTCCTAAACATACGGACCATTGCTAGTTCAACTCTGCTTCTGAAACTGATACAAACCACAGGTCCTCTAATATCCAATGCTTTACAGTTAAGAGCGAGAAACGTGTGAGCCTAGAACGATGTAGCATTGTTTGAGCTGAAAGGTGACAGAGTTTAACTTAAACGAAGTCTGACTTGTAGGAAAACACAGATCCTGGGTTTTAGCTCCATTTCTGAAGGGAAACACACAGCACAGTTCTCATCCATGAAAGACAGTCTGCTTTAGAGCAAGAAGCACGGTCTTGCTTTCTAGAATCTCTAATAGGTTAGGAAACGTGAGTGTGCTCAGAACAAAGAATGATGTTTCCTACATATACAGACCATATCTAGTTCAACGCTGCTTCTGAAACTAATATGAATCACAGGTACTCTAATATCCAATGATTTACAGTTAAGAGCGAAATACGTGTGAGCTTCGTGAATGATCTAGCTTTGTTTGAGCTAAAAGGTGACTGAGTTTACCTGAAAAGATGTCTTGCTTGTAGGCAGACAGAGAGCCTGGGATTTAACTCTATTTCTGAAGGGAAACACACAGCACAGTTCTCACCCATGAAACACAATCTGCTTTAGATCAAGAAGCACGGTTTTGCTTTCTACAATCTCTAATACAGTAGGAAACATGAGTGTGCTCAGAACAAAAGAACGGTGTTTCCTACACATACGGACCATTGCTAGTTCAACTCTGCCTCTGAAACTGATACAAACCACAGGTCCTCTAATATCCAATGCTTTACAATTAAGAGCGAGAAACGTGTGAGCCTAGACCGATGTAGCATTGTTTGAGCTGAAAGGTGACTGAGTTTACCTTAAACGAAGTCTTGCTTGTAGGAAGACACAGAGCCTGGGATTTAACTCCATTTCTGAAGGGAAACACACAGCATAGTTCTCATCCATGAAACACAGTCTGCTTTAGAGCAAGAAGCACGGTTTTGCTTTCTAGAGTCTCTAATACTGTAGGAAACGTGAGTGTGCTCAGAACAAAGAATGATGGTTCCTACATATACAGACCATATCTAGTTCAACTCTGCTTATGAAACTGATACGAACCACAGGTACTCTAATATCCAATGATTTACAGTTAAGAGCGAAATACGTGTGAGCTTCGTGAATGATCTACCTTTGTTTGAGCTAAAAGGTGACTGAGTTTACCTGAAAAGATGTCTTGCTTGTAGGCAGACAGAGAGCCTGGGATTTAACTCCATTTCTGAAGGGAAACACACAGCACAGTTCTCACCCATGAAACACACTCTGCTTTAGATCAAGAAGCACGGTTTTGCTTTCTACAATCTCTAATACAGTAGGAAACGTGAGTGTGCTCAGAACAAAAGAACGGTGTTTCCTACACATACGGACCATTGCTAGTTCAACTCTGCCTCTGAAACTGATACAAACCACAGGTCCTCTAATATCCAATGCTTTACAGTTAAGAGCGAGAAACGTGTGAGCCTAGACCGATGTAGCATTGTTTGAGCTGAAAGGTGACTGAGTTTACCTTAAACGAAGTCTTGCTTGTAGGAAAACACAGAGCCTGGGTTAAAACTCCATTTCAGAAGGGAAACACACAGCACAGTTCTCATGCATGAAATACAGTCTGCTTTAGAGCAAGAAGCTCGGTCTTGCTTTCTAGAATCTCTAATACAGTAGGAAACATGAGTGTGCTCAGAAAAAAAAAACTGTGTTTCCTACACATACAGACCATATCTAGTTCAACTCTGCTTCTGAAAGAGATAGAAAACACAGTTCTTCTAACATCCAATGCTTTTCATTTAAGAGCGAGAAACGTGTGAGCTACGTGAACGATGTACTTTTGTTTGAGCTGAAAGTTAACTGAGTTTACCTGAACCGAAGTCTTGCTTGTAGAAAGACACAGAGCTTGAGATTTAACTCCATTTCTGAAGGGAAACAAACAGCACAGTTCTCATCCATGAAACACACTCTGCTTTAGAGCAAGAAGCATGGTCTTGATTTCTAGAGTCTCTAATAGAGCCAGAAACTTGAGTGTGCTCAGAAAAAAAGAACGGTGTTTCCTAGACATACAGACCATTGCTAGTTCAACTCTGCTTCTGAAACTGATACAAACCACACTTCCTCTAACATCCAATGCTTTACAGTTAAGAGCAAGAAACATGTGAGCCTAGAAAGATGTCGCTTTGTTTGAGCTGAAAGGTGACTGAGTTTACCTTAAACGAAGTCTTGCTTGTAGGCAGACAGAGAGCCTGGGATTTAACTCCATTTCTGAAGGGAAACACACAGCACAGTTCTCACCCATGAAACACACTCTGCTTTAGATCAAGAAGCACGGTTTTGCTTTCTACATTCTCTAATACAGTAGGAAACATGAGTGTGCTCAGAACAAAAGAATGGTGTTTCCTCCACATACGGACCATTGCTAGTTCAACTCTGCCTCTGAAACTGATACAAACCATAGTTCCTCTAACATCAAATGCTTTACAGTTAAGAGCTAGAAACGTGTGAGCCTAGAATGATGTAGCTTTGTTTGAGCTGAAAGGTGACTGAGTTCACCTTAAACGAAGTCTTGCTTGTAGGAAGACACAGAGCCTGGGATTTAACTCCATTTCTGAAGGGAAACACACCGCACAGTTCTCATCAATGAAACACACTCTTCTTTAGAGCACAAAGCACGCTCTTGCTTTCTAGAATCACTAATAAAGCAGGAAACGTGAGTGTGCTTAGAAGAAAAGAACGGTGTTTCCTACACAAACAGACCATATCTAGTTCAACTCTGCTTCGGAAACTGATATGAACCATAGTTCCTCTTATATCCAATGCTTTACAGTTAAGAGGGAGAAACGTGTGAGCTTCGTGAATGATCTAGCTTTGTTTGAGCGGAATGGTGACTGAGTTTACCTTAAACGAAGTCTTGCTTGTAGGAAGACACAGAGCCTGGGATTTAACTCCATTTCTGAAGGGAAACACAAAGCACAGTTCTCATCCATGAAACACACTCTGCTTTAGGAGCAAGAAGCACACTCTTTCTTTTTAGAATCTCTAATAAAGCAGGTAAAGTGAGTGTGGTCTGAAAAAAGAACGTTGTTTGCTACACATACGGACCATATCTAGTTCTACTCTGCTTCTGAAAGTGAAACAAACCACAGGTCCTCTAATATCCAGTGCTTTACAGTTAAGAGTGTGAAATGAGTGAGCTTCATGAACGATCTAGCTTTGTTTGAGCTGAAATGTGACTGAGTTTACCTGAAAAGATGTCTTGCTTGTAGGAAGACACAGAGCCTGGGATTTATCTCCATTTCTGAAGGGAAACACACAGCACATTTCTCATCCATGAAACACATCTGCTTTAGAGCAAGTAGCACGCTCTAGATTCTAGAGTCTCTACTAGAGCCAGAAACTTGAGTGTGCTCAGAAAAAAAGAACGGTGTTTCCTAAACATACGGCCATTGCTAGTTCAACTCTGCTTCTGAAACTGATACAAAGCACAGGTCCTCTAATATCCAATGCTTTACCGTTAAGAGCGAGAAACGTGTGAGCTACGTGAATGATCTAGCTTTGTTTGAGCAGAATAGTTACTGAGTTTACCTGAAAAGATGTCTTACTTGTAGGCAGACACAGAGCCTGGGTTTTAACTCCATTTCTGAAGGGAAACACACAGCACAGTTCTCATCCAGGAAACACAGTCTGCTTTAGAGCAAGAAGCACGGTCTTGCTTTCTAGAATCTCTAATAGAGTAGGAAATTTGAGTGTGCTCAGAACAAAAGAACGGTGGTTCCTTCACATACAGACTATATCTAGTACAACTCTGCTTCTGAAAGTTATAGAAACCACAGTTCTTCTAACATCCAATGATTTTCATTTAAGAGCGAGAAACATGTGAGGTACATGAAGGAAGTAATTTTGTTTGAGCAGAAAGGTAACTGAGTTTACCTGAACCGAAGTCTTGCTTGTAGAAAGACACAGAGCCTGAGATTTAACTTCATTTCGGAAGTGAAACACGCAGCACAGTTCTCATCCATAAAACACACTCTGCTTTAGAGCAATAAGCATGGTCTTGATTTCTAGAGTCTCTACTAGAGCCAGAAACTTGAGTGTGCTCAGAAAAAAAGAACGGTGTTTCCTAGACGTAGAGACCATTGCTAGTTCAACTCTGCTTCTGAAACTGATACAAACCACAGGTCCTCTAATGTCCAATGATTTAGAGTTAAGAGCTAGAAACGAGTGAGCTTCGTGAACGATCTAGCTTTGTTTGAGCTGAAAAGTGACTGAGTTTACCATAAACGAAGTCTTGCTTGTAGGAAGACACAGAGCCTGGGATTTAACTCCATTTCTGAAGGCAAACACACCGCACAGTTCTCATCAATGAAACACACTCTTCTTTAGAGCACAAAGCACGCTCTTGCTTTCTAGAATCTCTAATAAAGCAGGAAACGTGAGTGTGGTTAGAAGAAAAGAACGGTGTTTCCTACACAAACAGACCATATCTAGTTCAACTCTGCTTTGGAAACTGATACGAACCATAGTTCCTCTAATATCTAAAGCTTTACAGTTAAGAGGGAGAAACGTGTGAGCTTCGTGAATGATCTAGCTTTGTTTGAGAGGAATGGTGACTGAGTTTACCTGAAAAGATGTCTTGTTTGTAGGCAGACACAGAGCCTGTGATTTAACTACATTTCTGAAGAGAAACACACAGCACAGTCTTATCCATGAAACACAGTCTGCTTTAGAGCAAGAAGCACGCTCTAGATTCTAGAGTCTCTAATAGAGCCAGAAACTTGAGTGTGCTCTGCAAAAAAGAAAGGTGTTTCCTAAACATACGGACCATTGCTAGTTCAACTCTGCTTCTGAAACTGATACAAACCACAGGTCCTCTAATATCCAATGCTTTACAGTTAAGAGCAAGAAACGAGTGAGCTTCGTGAACGATCTGGCTTTGTTTGAGCTGAAAGGTGGCTGAGTTTACCTTAAACGAAGTCTTGCTTGTAGGAAGACACAGAGCCTGGGATTTAACTCCATTTCTGAAGGGAAAAACAAAGCACAGTTCTCATCCATGAAACACACTCTGCTTTAGGAGCAAGAAGCACACTCTTGCTTTTTAGAATCTCTAATAAAGCAGGTAAAGTGAGTGTGGTCAGAAAAAATAACGGTGTTTCCTACACATACGGACCATTGCAAGTTCAACTCTGCTTCTGAAACTGATACGAACCACAGGTCCTCTAATATCCAATGATTTACAATTAAGAGCGAAATACGTGTGAGCTTCGTGAATGATCTAGCTTTATTTGAGCTCTAAGGTGACTGAGTTTACCTGAAAAGATGTCTTGCTTGTAGGCAGACAGAGAGGCTGGGATTTAACTCCATTTCTGAAGGGAAACACACAGCACAGTTCTCACCCATGAAACACACTCTGCTTTAGATCAAGAAGCACGGTTTTGCTTTCTACATTCTCTAATACAGTAGGAAACATGAGTGTGCTCAGAACAAAAGAATGGTGTTTCCTACACATACGGACCATTGCTAGTTCAACTCTGCCTCTGAAACTGATACAAACCATAGTTCCTCTAACATCCAATGCTTTACAGTTAAGAGCTAGAAACGTGTGAGCCTAGAACGATGTAGCTTTGTTTGAGCTGAAAGGTGACTGAGTTCACCTTAAACGAAGTCTTGCTTGTAGGAAGACACAGAGCCTGGGATTTAACTCCATTTCTGAAGGGAAACACACCGCACAGTTCTCATCAATGAAACACACTCTTCTTTAGAGCACAAAGCACGCTCTTGCTTTCTAGAATCACTAATAAAGCAGGAAACGTGAGTGTGCTTAGAAGAAAAGAACGGTGTTTCCTACACAAACAGACCATATCTAGTTCAACTCTGCTTCGGAAACTGATATGAACCATAGTTCCTCTTATATCCAATGCTTTACAGTTAAGAGGGAGAAACGTGTGAGCTTCGTGAATGATCTAGCTTTGTTTGAGCGGAATGGTGACTGAGTTTACCTTAAACGAAGTCTTGCTTGTAGGAAGACACAGAGCCTGGGATTTAACTCCATTTCTGAAGGGAAACACAAAGCACAGTTCTCATCCATGAAACACACTCTGCTTTAGGAGCAAGAAGCACACTCTTGCTTTTTAGAATCTCTAATAAAGCAGGTAAAGTGAGTGTGGTCAGAAAAAAGAACGGTGTTTCCTACACATACGGACCATTGCAAGTTCAACTCTGCTTCTGAAACTGATACGAACCACAGGTCCTCTAATATCCAATGATTTACAATTAAGAGCGAAATACGTGTGAGCTTCGTGAATGATCTAGCTTTATTTGAGCTCTAAGGTGACTGAGTTTACCTGAAAAGATGTCTTGCTTGTAGGCAGACAGAGAGCCTGGGATTTAACTCCATTTCTGAAGGGAAACACACAGCACAGTTCTCACCCATGAAACACACTCTGCTTTAGATCAAGAAGCACGGTTTTGCTTTCTACATTCTCTAATACAGTAGGAAACATGAGTGTGCTCAGAACAAAAGAATGGTGTTTCCTACACATACGGACCATTGCTAGTTCAACTCTGCCTCTGAAACTGATACAAACCATAGTTCCTCTAACATCAAATGCTTTACAGTTAAGAGCTAGAAACGTGTGAGCCTAGAACGATGTAGCTTTGTTTGAGCTGAAAGGTGACTGAGTTCACCTTAAACGAAGTCTTGCTTGTAGGAAGACACAGAGCCTGGGATTTAACTCCATTTCTGAAGGGAAACACACCGCACAGTTCTCATCAATGAAACACACTCTTCTTTAGAGCACAAAGCACGCTCTTGCTTTCTAGAATCACTAATAAAGCAGGAAACGTGAGTGTGCTTAGAAGAAAAGAACGGTGTTTCCTACACAAACAGACCATATCTAGTTCAACTCTGCTTCGGAAACTGATATGAACCATAGTTCCTCTTATATCCAATGCTTTACAGTTAAGAGGGAGAAACGTGTGAGCTTCGTGAATGATCTAGTTTTGTTTGAGCGGAATGGTAACTGAGTTTACCTTAAACGAAGTCTTGCTTGTAGGAAGACACAGAGCCTGGGATTTAACGCCATTTCTGAAGGGAAACACAAAGCACAGTTCTCATCCATGAAACACACTCTGCTTTAGGAGCAAGAAGCACACTCTTGCTTTTTAGAATCTCTAATAAAGCAGGTAAAGTGAGTGTGGTCTGAAAAAAGAACGTTGTTTGCTACACATACGGACCATATCTAGTTCTACTCTGCTTCTGAAACTGAAACAAACCACAGGTCCTCTAATATCCAGTGCTTTACAGTTAAGAGTGTGAAATGAGTGAGCTTCATGAACGATCTAGCTTTGTTTGAGCTGAAATGTGACTGAGTTTACCTGAAAAGATGTCTTGCTTGTAGGAAGACACAGAGCCTGGGATTTATCTCCATTTCTGAAGGGAAACACACAGCACATTTCTCATCCATGAAACACATCTGCTTTAGAGCAAGTAGCACGCTCTAGATTCTAGAGTCTCTACTAGAGCCAGAAACTTGAGTGTGCTCAGAAAAAAAGAACGGTGTTTCCTAAACATACGGCCATTGCTAGTTCAACTCTGCTTCTGAAACTGATACAAAGCACAGGTCCTCTAATATCCAATGCTTTACCGTTAAGAGCGAGAAACGTGTGAGCTACGTGAATGATCTAGCTTTGTTTGAGCAGAATAGTTACTGAGTTTACCTGAAAAGATGTCTTACTTGTAGGCAGACACAGAGCCTGGGTTTTAACTCCATTTCTGAAGGGAAACACACAGCACAGTTCTCATCCAGGAAACACAGTCTGCTTTAGAGCAAGAAGCACGGTCTTGCTTTCTAGAATCTCTAATAGAGTAGGAAATTTGAGTGTGCTCAGAACAAAAGAACGGTGGTTCCTTCACATACAGACTATATCTAGTACAACTCTGCTTCTGAAAGTTATAGAAACCACAGTTCTTCTAACATCCAATGATTTTCATTTAAGAGCGAGAAACATGTGAGGTACATGAAGGAAGTAATTTTGTTTGAGCAGAAAGGTAACTGAGTTTACCTGAACCGAAGTCTTGCTTGTAGAAAGACACAGAGCCTGAGATTTAACTTCATTTCGGAAGTGAAACACGCAGCACAGTTCTCATCCATAAAACACACTCTGCTTTAGAGCAATAAGCATGGTCTTGATTTCTAGAGTCTCTACTAGAGCCAGAAACTTGAGTGTGCTCAGAAAAAAAGAACGGTGTTTCCTAGACGTAGAGACCATTGCTAGTTCAACTCTGCTTCTGAAACTGATACAAACCACAGGTCCTCTAATGTCCAATGATTTAGAGTTAAGAGCTAGAAACGAGTGAGCTTCGTGAACGATCTAGCTTTGTTTGAGCTGAAAAGTGACTGAGTTTACCATAAACGAAGTCTTGCTTGTAGGAAGACACAGATCCTGGGATTTAACTCCATTTCTAAAGGAATCACAAAGCACAGTTCTCATCCATGAAACACACTCTGCTTTAGGAGCAAGAAGCACACTCTTGCCTTATAGAATCTCTAATAAAGCAGGTAAAGTGAGTGTGGTCAGAAAAAAGAACGGTGTTTCCTACACATACGGACCATGGCTAGTTCAACTCTGCTTCTGAAACTTATACAGACCACAGGTCCTGTAACATCCAATGCTTTACAGTTAAGAGCAAGAAACGTGTGAGCCTAGAATGATGTAGATTTGTTTGAGCTGAAAGGTGACTGAGTTTAACTTAAACTAAGTCTTGCTTGTAGGAAGACACAGAGCCTTGGATTTAACTCCATTTCTGAAGAGAAACACACAGCACAGTTCTCATCCATGAAACACAGTCTGCTTTAGAGCAAGAAGCACGCCGTTGCTGTCTAGATTCTCTAATAAAGTGGAAACGTGTTTGTGGTTAGAAGAAAAGAACGGTGTTTCCTACACATACAGACCATATCTAGTTCAACTCTGCTTCTGAAACTGATACGAACCATAGGTCCTCTAATATCCAATGCTTTACAGTTAAGAGGGAGAAACGTGTGAGCTTCGTGAATGATCTAGCTTTGTTTGAGTGGAATGGTGACTGAGTTTACCTTAAACGAAGTCTTGCTTGTAGGAAGACACAGAGCCTGTGATTTAACTCCATTTCTGAAGGGAAACACAAAGCACAGTTCTCATCCATGAAACACACTCTGCTTTAGGAGCAAGAAGCACACTCTTTCTTTTTAGAATCTCTAATAAAGCAGGTAAAGTGAGTGTGGTCTGAAAAAAGAACGTTGTTTGCTACACATACGGACCATATCTAGTTCTACTCTGCTTCTGAAACTGAAACAAACCACAGGTCCTCTAATATCCAGTGCTTTACAGTTAAGAGTGTGAAATGAGTGAGCTTCATGAACGATCTAGCTTTGTTTGAGCTGAAATGTAACTGAGTTTACCTGAAAAGATGTCTTGCTTGTAGGAAGACACAGAGCCTGGGATTTATCTCCATTTCTGAAGGGAAACACACAGCACATTTCTCATCCATGAAACACATCTGCTTTAGAGCAAGTAGCACGCTCTAGATTCTAGAGTCTCTACTAGAGCCAGAAACTTGAGTGTGCTCAGAAAAAAAGAACGGTGTTTCCTAAACATACGGCCATTGCTAGTTCAACCCTGCTTCTGAAACTGATACAAACCACAGGTCCTCTAATGTCCAATGATTTAGAGTTAAGAGCTAGAAACGAGTGAGCTTCGTGAACGATCTAGCTTTGTTTGAGCTGAAAAGTGACTGAGTTTACCATAAACGAAGTCTTGCTTGTAGGAAGACACAGATCCTGGGATTTAACTCCATTTCTAAAGGAATCACAAAGCACAGTTCTCATCCATGAAACACACTCTGCTTTAGGAGCAAGAAGCACACTCTTGCTTTTTAGAATCTCTAATAAAGCAGGTAAAGTGAGTGTGGTCAGAAAAAAGAACGGTGTTTCCTACACATACGGACCATGGCTAGTTCAACTCTGCTTCTGAAACTGATACAGACCACAGGTCCTGTAACATCCAATGCTTTACAGTTAAGAGCAAGAAACGTGTGAGCCTAGAACGATGTAGCTTTGTTTGAGCTGAAAGGTGACTGAGTTCAACTTAAACTAAGTCTTGCTTGTAGGAAGACACAGAGCCTGGGATTTAACTCCATTTCTGAAGAGAAACACACAGCACAGTTCTCATCCATGAAACACAGTCTGCTTTAGAGCAAGAAGCACGCCGTTGCTTTCTAGATTCTCTAATAAAGTGGAAACGTGTTTGTGGTTAGAAGAAAAGAACGGTGTTTCCTACACATACAGACCATATCTAGTTCAACTCTGCTTCTGAAACTGATACGAACCATAGGTCCTCTAATATCCAATGCTTGGCAGTGAAGAGCAAGAAACGTGTGAGCTTCCTGAATGATCTAGATTTGTTTGAGCGGAATGGTGACTGAGTTTACCTGAAAAGATGTCTTGCTTGTAGAAAGACACAGAGCCTGGGATTTAACTACATTCTGAAGGAAAACACACAGCACAGTTCTCATCCAGGAAACACAGTCTGCTTTAGAGCAAGAAGCACGGTCTTGCATTCTAGAATCTCTAATAGAGTAGGAAACGTGAGTGTTCTCAGAACAAAAGAACGGTGGTTCCTACACATACAGACCATATCTAGTACAACTATGCTTCTGAAAGTGATAGAAACCACAGTTCTTCTAACATCCAATGATTTTCATTTAAGAGCGAGAAACGTGTGAGGTACATGAACGAAGTAGTTTTGTTTGAGCTGAAAGGTAACTGAGTTTACCTGAACCGAAGTCTTGCTTGTAGAAAGACACAGAGCCTGAGATTTAACTCCATTTCTGAAGGGAAACACGCAGCACAGTTCTCATCAATGAAACACACTCTTCTTTAGAGCACAAAGCACGCTCTTGCTTTCTAGAATCACTAATAAAGCAGGAAACATGAGTGTGCTTAGAAGAAAAGAACGGTGTTTCCTACACAAACAGACCATATCTAGTTCAACTCTGCTTCGGAAACTGATACGAACCATAGTTCCTCTAATATCCAATGCTTTACAGTTAAGAGGGAGAAATGTGTGAGCTTCGTGAATGATCTAGCTTTGTTTGAGCGGAATGGTGACTGAGTTTACCTTAAACGAAGTCTTGCTTGTAGGAAGACACAGAGCCTGTGATTTAACTCCATTTCTGAAGGGAAACACAAAGCACAGTTCTCATCCATGAAACACACTCTGCTTTAGGAGCAAGAAGCACACTCTTGCTTTTTAGAATCTCTAATAAAGCAGGTAAAGTGAGTGTGGTCTGAAAAAAGAACGTTGTTTGCTACACATACGGACCATATCTAGTTCTACTCTGCTTCTGAAACTGAAACAAACCACAGGTCCTCTAATATCCAGTGCTTTACAGTTAAGAGTGTGAAATGAGTGAGCTTCATGAACGATCTAGCTTTGTTTGAGCTGAAATGTGACTGAGTTTACCTGAAAAGATGTCTTGCTTGTAGGAAGACACAGAGCCTGGGATTTATCTCCATTTCTGAAGGGAAACACACAGCACATTTCTCATCCATGAAACACATCTGCTTTAGAGCAAGTAGCACGCTCTAGATTCTAGAGTCTCTACTAGAGCCAGAAACTTGAGTGTGCTCAGAAAAAAAGAACGGTGTTTCCTAAACATACGGCCATTGCTAGTTCAACTCTGCTTCTGAAACTGATACAAAGCACAGGTCCTCTAATATCCAATTCTTTACCGTTAAGAGCGAGAAACGTGTGAGCTACGTGAATGATCTAGCTTTGTTTGAGCAGAATGGTGACTGAGTTTACCTGAACAGATGTCTTGCTTGTAGGCAGACACAGAGCCTGGGTTTTAACTCCATTTCTGAAGGGAAACACACAGCACAGTTCTCATCCAGGAAACACAGTCTGCTTTAGAGCAAGAAGCACGGTCTTGCTTTCTAGAATCTCTAATAGAGTAGGAAATTTGAGTGTGCTCAGAACAAAAGAACGGTGGTTCCTTCACATACAGACTATATCTAGTACAACTCTGCTTCTGAAAGTTATAGAAACCACAGTTCTTCTAACATCCAATGATTTTCATTTAAGAGCGAGAAACATGTGAGGTACATGAAGGAAGTAATTTTGTTTGAGCAGAAAGGTAACTGAGTTTACCTGAACCGAAGTCTTGCTTGAAGAAAGACACAGAGCCTGAGATTTAACTTCATTTCGGAAGTGAAACACGCAGCACAGTTCTCATCCATAAAACACACTCTGCTTTAGAGCAATAAGCATGGTCTTGATTTCTAGAGTCTCTACTAGACCCAGAAACTTGAGTGTGCTCAGAAAAAAAGAACGGTGTTTCCTAGACGTAGAGACCATTGCTAGTTCAACTCTGCTTCTGAAACTGAACAAACCACAGGTCCTCTAATGTCCAATGCTTTAGAGTTAAGAGCTAGAAACGAGTGAGCTTCGTGAACGATCTAGCTTTGTTTGAGCTGAAAAGTGACTTAGTTTACCTTAAACGAAGTCTTGCTTGTAGAAAGACACAGATCCTGGGATTTAACTCCATTTCTAAAGGAATCACAAAGCACAGTTCTCATCCATGAAACACACTCTGCTTTAGGAGCAAGAAGCACACTCTTGCTTTTTAGAATCTCTAATAAAGCAGGTAAAGTGAGTGTGGTCAGAAAAAAGAACGGTGTTTCCTACACATACGGACCATGGCTAGTTCAACTCTGCTTCTGAAACTGATACAGACCACAGGTCCTGTAACATCCAATGCTTTACAGTTAAGAGCAAGAAACGTGTGAGCCTAGAACGATGTAGCTTTGTTTGAGCTGAAAGGTGACTGAGTTTAACTTAAACTAAGTCTTGCTTGTAGGAAGACACAGAGCCTGGGATTTAACTTCATTTCTGAAGGGAAACACACAGCATAGTTCTCATCCATGAAACACAGTCTGCTTTAGAGCAAGAAGCACGCCGCTGCTTTCTAGATTCTCTAATAAAGTGGAAACGTGTTTGTGGTTAGAAGAAAAGAACGGTGTTTCCTACACATACAGACCATATCTAGTTCAACTCTGCTTCTGAAACTGATACGAACCATAGGTCCTCTAATATCCAATGCTTGGCAGTGAAGAGCAAGAAACGTGTGAGCTTCGTGAATGATCTAGCTTTGTTTGAGCGGAATGGTGACTGAGTTTACCTGAAAAGATGTCTTGCTTGCAGGCAGACACAGAGCCTGGGATTTATCTCCATTTCTGAAGGGAAACACACAGCACAGTTCTCATCCATGAAAAACATCTGCTGTAGAGCAAGAAGCACGCTCTATATTCTAGAGTCTCTAATAGAGCCAGAAACTTAAGTGTGCTCAGAAAAAAAGAACGGTGTTTCCTAAATATACAGACCATTGCTAGTTCAACTCTGCTTCTGAAACGGATACAAACCACAGGTCCTCTAATATCCAATGCTTTACAGTTAAGAGCGAGAAACGTGTGAGGTACATGAACGAAGTAGTTTTGTTTGAGCTGAAAGGTAACTGAGTTTACCTTAAACGAAGTCTTGCTTGTAGGAAGACACAGATCCTGGGATTTAACTCCATTTCTAAAGGAATCACAAAGCACAGTTCTCATCCATGAAACACACTCTGCTTTAGGAGCAAGAAGCACACTCTTGCTTTTTAGAATCTCTAATAAAGCAGGTAAAGTGAGTGTGGTCTGAAAAAAGAACGTTGTTTGCTACACATACGGACCATATCTAGTTCTACTCTGCTTCTGAAACTGAAACAAACCACAGGTCCTCTAATATCCAGTGCTTTACAGTTAAGAGTGTGAAATGAGTGAGCTTCATGAACGATCTAGCTTTGTTTGAGCTGAAATGTGACTGAGTTTACCTGAAAAGATGTCTTGCTTGTAGGAAGACACAGAGCCTGGGATTTATCTCCATTTCTGAAGGGAAACACACAGCACATTTCTCATCCATGAAACACATCTGCTTTAGAGCAAGTAGCACGCTCTAGATTCTAGAGTCTCTACTAGAGCCAGAAACTTGAGTGTGCTCAGAAAAAAAGAACGGTGTTTCCTAAACATACGGCCATTGCTAGTTCAACCCTGCTTCTGAAACTGATACAAAGCACAGGTCCTCTAATATCCAATGCTTTACCGTTAAGAGCGAGAAACGTGTGAGCTACGTGAATGATCTAGCTTTGTTTGAGCAGAATAGTGACTGAGTTTACCTGAAAAGATGTCTTGCTTGTAGGCAGACACAGAGCCTGGGTTTTAACTCCATTTCTGAAGGGAAACACACAGCACAGTTCTCATCCAGGAAACACAGTCTGCTTTAGAGCAAGAAGCACGGTCTTGCTTTCTAGAATCTCTAATAGAGTAGGAAATTTGAGTGTGCTCAGAACAAAAGAACGGTGGTTCCTTCACATACAGACTATATCTAGTACAACTCTGCTTCTGAAAGTTATAGAAACCACAGATCTTCTAACATCCAATGATTTTCATTTAAGAGCGAGAAACATGTGAGGTACATGAAGGAAGTAATTTTGTTGAGCAGAAAGGTAACGGAGTTTACCTGAACCAAAGTCTTGCTTGTAGAAAGACACAGAGCCTGAGATTTAACTTCATTTCGGAAGTGAAACACGCAGCACAGTTCTCATCCATAAAACACACTCTGCTTTAGAGCAATAAGCATGGTCTTGATTTCTAGAGTCTCTACTAGAGCCAGAAAATTGAGTGTGCTCAGAAAAAAAGAACGGTGTTTCCTAGACGTAGAGACCATTGCTAGTTCAACTCTGCTTCTGAAACTGATACAAACCACAGGTCCTCTAATGTCCAATGCTTTAGAGTTAAGAGCTAGAAACGAGTGAGCTTCGTGAACGATCTAGCTTTGTTTGAGCTGAAAAGTGACTGAGTTTACCATAAAAGAAGTCTTGCTTGTAGGAAGACACAGATCCTGGGATTTAACTCCATTTCTAAAGGAATCACAAAGCACAGTTCTCATCCATGAAACACACTCTGCTTTAGGAGCAAGAAGCACACTCTTGCTTTTTAGAATCTCTAATAAAGCAGGTAAAGTGAGTGTGGTCAGAAAAAAGAACGGTGTTTCCTACACATACGGACCATGGCTAGTTCAACTCTGCTTCTGAAACTGATACAGACCACAGGTCCTGTAACATCCAATGCTTTACAGTTAAGAGCAAGAAACGTGTGAGCCTAGAACGATGTAGCTTTGTTTGAGCTGAAAGGTGACTGAGTTCAACTTAAACTAAGTCTTGCTTGTAGGAAGACACAGAGCCTGGGATTTTACTCCATTTCTGAAGAGAAACACACAGCACAGTTCTCATCCATGAAACACAGTCTGCTTTAGAGCAAGAAGCACGCCGTTGCTTTCTAGATTCTCTAATAAAGTGGAAACGTGTTTGTGGTTAGAAGAAAAGAACGGTGTTTCCTACACATACAGACCATATCTAGTTCAACTCTGCTTCTGAAACTGATACGAACCATAGGTCCTCTAATATCCAATGCTTGGCAGTGAAGAGCAAGAAACGTGTGAGCTTCCTGAATGATCTAGCTTTGTTTGAGCGGAATGGTGACTGAGTTTACCTGAAAAGATGTCTTGCTTGTAGAAAGACACAGAGCCTGGGATTTAACTACATTCTGAAGGAAAACACACAGCACAGTTCTCATCCAGGAAACACAGTCTGCTTTAGAGCAAGAAGCACGGTCTTGCATTCTAGAATCTCTAATAGAGTAGGAAACGTGAGTGTTCTCAGAACAAAAGAACGGTGGTTCCTACACATACAGACCATATCTAGTACAACTATGCTTCTGAAAGTGATAGAAACCACAGTTCTTCTAACATCCAATGATTTTCATTTAAGAGCGAGAAACGTGTGAGGTACATGAACGAAGTAGTTTTGTTTGAGCTGAAAGGTAACTGAGTTTACCTGAACCGAAGTCTTGCTTGTAGAAAGACACAGAGCCTGAGATTTAACTCCATTTCTGAAGGGAAACACGCAGCACAGTTCTCATCAATGAAACACACTCTTCTTTAGAGCACAAAGCACGCTCTTGCTTTCTAGAATCACTAATAAAGCAGGAAACATGAGTGTGCTTAGAAGAAAAGAACGGTGTTTCCTACACAAACAGACCATATCTAGTTCAACTCTGCTTCGGAAACTGATACGAACCATAGTTCCTCTAATATCCAATGCTTTACAGTTAAGAGGGAGAAATGTGTGAGCTTCGTGAATGATCTAGCTTTGTTTGAGCGGAATGGTGACTGAGTTTACCTTAAACGAAGTCTTGCTTGTAGGAAGACACAGAGCCTGTGATTTAACTCCATTTCTGAAGGGAAACACAAAGCACAGTTCTCATCCATGAAACACACTCTGCTTTAGGAGCAAGAAGCACACTCTTGCTTTTTAGAATCTCTAATAAAGCAGGTAAAGTGAGTGTGGTCTGAAAAAAGAACGTTGTTTGCTACACATACGGACCATATCTAGTTCTACTCTGCTTCTGAAACTGAAACAAACCACAGGTCCTCTAATATCCAGTGCTTTACAGTTAAGAGTGTGAAATGAGTGAGCTTCATGAACGATCTAGCTTTGTTTGAGCTGAAATGTGACTGAGTTTACCTGAAAAGATGTCTTGCTTGTAGGAAGACACAGAGCCTGGGATTTATCTCCATTTCTGAAGGGAAACACACAGCACATTTCTCATCCATGAAACACATCTGCTTTAGAGCAAGTAGCACGCTCTAGATTCTAGAGTCTCTAC
Organism: Onychomys leucogaster; assembly: GCA_949786385.1. Taxonomy (NCBI): domain Eukaryota; kingdom Metazoa; phylum Chordata; class Mammalia; order Rodentia; family Cricetidae; genus Onychomys; species Onychomys leucogaster. Next base: position 2,290,489 of record CATKUP010000063.1, read on the forward strand.
TAGAGCCAGAAACTTGAGTGTGCTCAGAAAAAAAGAACGGTGTTTCCTAAACATACGGCCATTGCTAGTTCAACTCTGCTTCTGAAACTGATACAAAGCACAGGTCTTCTAATATCCAATTCTTTACCGTTAAGAGCGAGAAACGTGTGAGCTACGTGAATGATCTAGCTTTGTTTGAGCAGAATGGTGACTGAGTTTACCTGAACAGATATCTTGCTTGTAGGCAGACACAGAGCCTGGGTTTTAACTCCATTTCTGAAGGGAAACACACAGCACAGTTCTCATCCAGGAAACACAGTCTGCTTTAGAGCAAGAAGCACGGTCTTGCTTTCTAGAATCTCTAATAGAGTAGGAAATTTGAGTGTGCTCAGAACAAAAGAACGGTGGTTCCTTCACATACAGACTATATCTAGTACAACTCTGCTTCTGAAAGTTATAGAAACCACAGTTCTTCTAACATCCAATGATTTTCATTTAAGAGCGAGAAACATGTGAGGTACATGATGGAAGTAATTTTGTTTGAGCAGAAAGGTAACTGAGTTTACCTGAACCGAAGTCTTGCTTGAAGAAAGACACAGAGCCTGAGATTTAACTTCATTTCGGAAGTGAAACACGCAGCACAGTTCTCATCCATAAAACACACTCTGCTTTAGAGCAATAAGCATGGTCTTGATTTCTAGAGTCTCTACTAGACCCAGAAACTTGAGTGTGCTCAGAAAAAAAGAACGGTGTTTCCTAGACGTAGAGACCATTGCTAGTTCAACTCTGCTTCTGAAACTGAACAAACCACAGGTCCTCTAATGTCCAATGCTTTAGAGTTAAGAGCTAGAAACGAGTGAGCTTCGTGAACGATCTAGCTTTGTTTGAGCTGAAAAGTGACTTAGTTTACCTTAAACGAAGTCTTGCTTGTAGAAAGACACAGATCCTGGGATTTAACTCCATTTCTAAAGGAATCACAAAGCACAGTTCTCATCCATGAAACACACTCTGCTTTAGGAGCAAGAAGCACACTCTTGCTTTTTAGAATCTCTAATAAAGCAGGTAGAGTGAGTGTGGTCAGAAAAAAGAACGGTGTTTCCTACACATACGGACCATGGCTAGTTCAACTCTGCTTCTGAAACTGATACAGACCACAGGTCCTGTAACATCCAATGCTTTACAGTTAAGAGCAAGAAACGTGTGAGCCTAGAACGATGTAGCTTTGTTTGAGCTGAAAGGTGACTGAGTTTAACTTAAACTAAGTCTTGCTTGTAGGAAGACACAGAGCCTGGGATTTAACTTCATTTCTGAAGGGAAACACACAGCATAGTTCTCATCCATGAAACACAGTCTGCTTTAGAGCAAGAAGCACGCCGCTGCTTTCTAGATTCTCTAATAAAGTGGAAACGTGTTTGTGGTTAGAAGAAAAGAACGGTGTTTCCTACACATACAGACCATATCTAGTTCAACTCTGCTTCTGAAACTGATACGAACCATAGGTCCTCTAATATCCAATGCTTGGCAGTGAAGAGCAAGAAACGTGTGAGCTTCGTGAATGATCTAGCTTTGTTTGAGCGGAATGGTGACTGAGTTTACCTGAAAAGATGTCTTGCTTGTAGGCAGACACAGAGCCTGGGATTTATCTCCATTTCTGAAGGGAAACACACAGCACAGTTCTCATCCATGAAAAACATCTGCTGTAGAGCAAGAAGCACGCTCTATATTCTAGAGTCTCTAATAGAGCCAGAAACTTGAGTGTGCTCGGAAAAAAAGAACGGTGTTTCCTAAATATACAGACCATTGCTAGTTCAACTCTGCTTCTGAAACGGATACAAACCACAGGTCCTCTAATATCCAATGCTTTACAGTTAAGAGCGAGAAACGTGTGAGGTACATGAACGAAGTAGTTTTGTTTGAGCTGAAAGGTAACTGAGTTTACCTTAAACGAAGTCTTGCTTGTAGGAAGACACAGATCCTGGGATTTAACTCCATTTCTAAAGGAATCACAAAGCACAGTTCTCATCCATGAAACACACTCTGCTTTAGGAGCAAGAAGCACACTCTTGCTTTTTAGAATCTCTAATAAAGCAGGTAAAGTGAGTGTGGTCAGAAAAAAGAACGGTGTTTCCTACACATATGGACCATGGCTAGTTCAACTCTGCTTCTGAAACTGATACAGACCACAGGTCCTGTAAGATCCAATGCTTTACAGTTAAGAGCAAGAAACGTGTGAGCCTAGAACGATGTAGCTTTGTTTGAGCTTAAAGGTGACTGAGTTTAACTTAAACTAAGTCTTGCTTGTAGGAAGACACAGAGCCTGGGATTTAACTCCATTTCTGAAGAGAAACACACAGCACAGTTCTCATCCATGAAACACAGTCTGCTTTAGAGCAAGAAGCACGCCTTTGCCTTCTAGATTCTCTAATAAAGTGGAAACGTGTTTGTGGTTAGAAGAAAAGAACGGTGTTTCCTACACATACAGACCATATATAGTTCAACTCTGCTTCTGAAACTGATACGAACCATAGGTCCTCTAATATCCAATGCTTGGCAGTGAAGAGCAAGAAACGTGTGAGCTTCGTGAATGATCTAGCTTTGTTTGAGCGGAATGGTGACTGAGTTTACCTGAAAAGATGTCTTGCTTGTAGGCAGACACAGAGCCTGTGATTTAACTCCATTTCTGAAGGGAAACACAAAGCACAGTTCTCATCCATGAAACACACTCTGCTTAAGAGCAAGAAGCACACTCTTGCTTTTTATAATCTCTAATAAAGCAGGTAAAGTGAGTGTGGTCCGAAAAAAGAATGGTGTTTCCTAAACATATGGACCATATCTAGTTCTACTCCGCTTCTGAAACTGAAATAAACCACAGGTCCTCTAATATCCAGTGCTTTACAGTTAAGAGTGAGAAATGAGTGAGCTTCGTGAACGATCTAGCTTTGTTTGAGCGGAATGTTGACTGAGTTTACCTGAAAAGATGTCTTGCTTGTAGGCAGACACAGAGCCTGGGATTTAACTACATTTCTGAAGGGAAACACACAGCACAGTCTCATCCATGAAAAACATCTGCTTTAGAGCAAGAAGCACGCTCTAGATTCTAGAGTCTCTAATAGAGCCAGAAACTTGAGTGTGCTCAGAAAAATAGAACGGTGTTTCCTAATTATACGGACCATTGCTAGTTCAACTCTGCTTCTGAAACGGATACAAACCACAGGTCCACTAATGTCCAATGCTTTACAGTTAAGAGTGAGAAACTGGTGAGCCTAGACCGATGTAGCATTGTTTGAGCCAAAAGGTGACTGAGTTTACCTTAAACAAAGTCTTGCTTGTAGGAAAACACAGAGCCTGGGTTAAATCTCCAATTATGAAGGGAAACACACAGCACAGTTCTCATGCATAAAAAAAGTCTGCTTTAGAGCAAGAAGCAAGGTCTTACTTTCTAGAATCTCTAATACAGTAGGAAACGTGAGTGTGCTCAGAAAAAAGGAACGGTGGTTCCTACACATACAGACCATATCTACTTCAACTCTGCTTCTGAAACTGATACGAAGCATAGGTCCTCTAATATCCAATGCTTGACAGTTAAGAGCAAGAAACGTGTGAGCTTCGTGAATGGTCTAGCTTTGTTTGAGCGGAATGGTTACTGAGTTTACCTGAAAAGATGTCTTGCTTGTAGGCAGACACAGAGCCTGGGATTTAACTACACTTCTTAAGGGAAACATACAGCACAGTCTCATCCATGAAAAACATCTGCTTTAGAGCAAGAAGCACGCTCTAGATTCTAGAGTCTCTAATAGAGCCAGAAACTTGAGTGTGCTCAGAAAAATAGAACGGTGTTTCCTAATTATACGGACCATTGCTAGTTCAACTCTGCTTCTGAAACGGATACAAACCACAGGTCCACTAATGTCCAATGCTTTACAGTTAAGAGCGAGAAACTGGTGAGCCTAGACCGATGTAGCATTGTTTGAGCCAAAAGGTGACTGAGTTTACCTTAAACAAAGTCTTGCTTGTAGGAAAACACAGAGCCTGGGTTAAATCTCCAATTATGAAGGGAAACACACAGCACAGTTCTCATGCATAAAAAAAGTCTGCTTTAGAGCAAGAAGCAAGGTCTTACTTTCTAGAATCTCTAATACAGTAGGAAACGTGAGTGTGCTCAGAAAAAAGGAACGGTGGTTCCTACACATACAGACCATATCTACTTCAACTCTGCTTCTGAAACTGATACGAAGCATAGGTCCTCTAATATCCAATGCTTGACAGTTAAGAGCAAGAAACGTGTGAGCTTCGTGAATGGTCTAGCTTTGTTTGAGCGGAATGGTTACTGAGTTTACCTGAAAAGATGTCTTGCTTGTAGGCAGACACAGAGCCTGGGATTTAACTACATTTCTTAAGGGAAACACACAGCACAGTTCTCATCCATGAAACACATCTGCTTTAGAGCATGAAGCACGCTCTAGATTCTAGAGTCTCTAATAGAGCCAGAAACTTGAGTGTGCTCAGAAAAAAAGAACGGTGTTTCCTAAACATATGGACCATTGCTAGTTCAACTCTGCTTCTGAAACTGCTACAAACCACAGGTCCTCTAACATCCAATGCTTTACAGTTAAGACCAAGAAACGTGTGATCCTAGAACGATGTAGCTTTGTTTGAGCTGAAAGGTGACTGAGTTTACCGTAAACCGAGTCTTCCTTGTAGGAAAACACAGAGCCTGGTATTTAACTCCATTTCTGAAGGGAAACACACAGCATAGTTCTCATCCATGAAACACACTCTGCTTTAGAGCAAGAAGCACGCTCTTGCTTTTTAGAATCTCTAATAAAGCAGGTAAAGTGAGTGTGGTCCGAAAAAAGAACGGTGTTTCCTACACATACGGACCATATCTAGTTCTACTCTGCTTCTGAAACTGAAACAAATCACAGATCCTCTAATATCGAATGCTTTACAGTTAAGAGCGAGAAACGTGTCAGCCTAGACCGATGTAGCATTGTTTGAGCTGAAAGGTGACTGAGTTTACCTTAAACAAAGTCTTGCTTGTAGGAAAACACAGAGCCTGGGTTAACATGCCATTTCTGAAGGGAAACACACAGCACAGTTCTCATGCATGAAATACAGTCTGCTTTAGAGCAAGAAGCACGGTCTTGCTTTCTAGAATCTCTAATACAGTAGGAAGCATGAGTGTGCTCAGAAAAAAAAAACTGTGTTTCCTACACATACAGACCATATCTAGTTCAACTCTGCTTCTGAAAGAGATAGAAACCATAGTTCTTCTAACATCCAATGCTTTTCATTTAAGAGCGAGTAACGTGTGAGCTACGTGAACGATGTAGTTTTGTTTGAGCTGAAAGTTAACTGAGTTTACCTGAACCGAAGTCTTGCTTGTAGAAAGACACAGAGCCTGAGATTTAACTCCATTTCTGAAGGGAAACACACAGCACAGTTCTCATCCATGAAACACACTCTGCTTTAGAGCAAGAAGCATGGTCTTGATTTCTAGAGTCTCTAATAGAGCCAGAAACTTGAGTGTGCTCAGAAAAAAAGAACGGTGTTTCCTAGACATACAGACCATTGCTAGTTCAACTCTGCTTATGAAAGTGATAGAAACCACAGTTCCTCTAACATCCAATGCTTTACAGTTAAGAGCTAGAAACGTGTGAGCCTAGAACGATGTAGCTTTGTTTGAGCTGAAAGGTGACTGAGTTTACCTTAAACGAAGTCTTGCTTGTAGGAAGACACAGAGCCTGGGATTTAACTCCATTTCTGAAGGGAAACACACCGCACAGTTCTCATCAATGAAACACACTCTTCTTTAGAGCACAAAGCACGCTCTTGCTTTCTAGAATCTGTAATAAAGCAGGAAACGTGAGTGTGGTTAGAAGAAAAAACGGTGTTTCCTACACAAACAGACCATATCTAGTTCAACTCTGCTTCGGATACTGATACGAACCATAGTTCCTCTAATATCCAATGCTTTACAGTTAAGAGGGAGAAACGTGTGAGCTTCGTGAATGATCTAGCTTTGTTTGAGCGGAATGGTGACTGAGTTTACCTTAAACGAAGTCTTGCTTGTAGGAAGACACAGAGCCTGGGATTTAACTCCATTTCTGAAGGGAAACACACAGCATAGTTCTCATCCATGAAACACAGTCTGCTTTAGAGCAAGAAGCACGCTCTACATTCTAGAGTCTCTAATAAAGCCAGAAACTTGAGTGTGCTCAGAAAAATAGAACGGTGTTTCCTAATTATACGGACCATTGCTAGTTCAACTCTGCTTCTGAAACGGATACAAACCACAGGTCCACTAATGTCCAATGCTTTACAGTTAAGAGCGAGAAACTGGTGAGCCTAGACCGATGTAGCATTGTTTGAGCCAAAAGGTGACTGAGTTTACCTTAAACAAAGTCTTGCTTGTAGGAAAACACAGAGCCTGGGTTAAATCTCCAATTATGAAGGGAAACACACAGCACAGTTCTCATGCATAAAAAAAGTCTGCTTTAGAGCAAGAAGCAAGGTCTTACTTTCTAGAATCTCTAATACAGTAGGAAACGTGAGTGTGCTCAGAAAAAAGGAACGGTGGTTCCTACACATACAGACCATATCTACTTCAACTCTGCTTCTGAAACTGATACAAAGCATAGGTCCTCTAATATCCAATGCTTGACAGTTAAGAGCAAGAAACGTGTGAGCTTCGTGAATGGTCTAGCTTTGTTTGAGCGGAATGGTTACTGAGTTTACCTGAAAAGATGTCTTGCTTGTAGGCAGACACAGAGCCTGGGATTTAACTACATTTCTTAAGGGAAACACACAGCACAGTTCTCATCCATGAAACACATCTGCTTTAGAGCATGAAGCACGCTCTAGATTCTAGAGTCTCTAATAGAGCCAGAAACTTGAGTGTGCTCAGAAAAAAAGAACGGTGTTTCCTAAACATATGGACCATTGCTAGTTCAACTCTGCTTCTGAAACTGCTACAAACCACAGGTCCTCTAACATCCAATGCTTTACAGTTAAGACCAAGAAACGTGTGATCCTAGAACGATGTAGCTTTATTTGAGCTGAAAGGTGACTGAGTTTACCGTAAACCGAGTCTTCCTTGTAGGAAAACACAGAGCCTGGTATTTAACTCCATTTCTGAAGGGAAACACACAGCATAGTTCTCATCCATGAAACACACTCTGCTTTAGAGCAAGAAGCACGCTCTTGCTTTTTAGAATCTCTAATAAAGCAGGTAAAGTGAGTGTGGTCCGAAAAAAGAACGGTGTTTCCTACACATACGGACCATATCTAGTTCTACTCTGCTTCTGAAACTGAAACAAATCACAGATCCTCTAATATCGAATGCTTTACAGTTAAGAGCGAGAAACGTGTCAGCCTAGACCGATGTAGCATTGTTTGAGCTGAAAGGTGACTGAGTTTACCTTAAACAAAGTCTTGCTTGTAGGAAAACACAGAGCCTGGGTTAACATGCCATTTCTGAAGGGAAACACACAGCACAGTTCTCATGCATGAAATACAGTCTGCTTTAGAGCAAGAAGCACGGTCTTGCTTTCTAGAATCTCTAATACAGTAGGAAGCATGAGTGTGCTCAGAAAAAAAAAACTGTGTTTCCTACACATACAGACCATATCTAGTTCAACTCTGCTTCTGAAAGAGATAGAAACCATAGTTCTTCTAACATCCAATGCTTTTCATTTAAGAGCGAGTAACGTGTGAGCTACGTGAACGATGTAGTTTTGTTTGAGCTGAAAGTTAACTGAGTTTACCTGAACCGAAGTCTTGCTTGTAGAAAGACACAGAGCCTGAGATTTAACTCCATTTCTGAAGGGAAACACACAGCACAGTTCTCATCCATGAAACACACTCTGCTTTAGAGCAAGAAGCATGGTCTTGATTTCTAGAGTCTCTAATAGAGCCAGAAACTTGAGTGTGCTCAGAAAAAAAGAACGGTGTTTCCTAGACATACAGACCATTGCTAGTTCAACTCTGCTTATGAAAGTGATAGAAACCACAGTTCCTCTAACATCCAATGCTTTACAGTTAAGAGCTAGAAACGTGTGAGCCTAGAACGATGTAGCTTTGTTTGAGCTGAAAGGTGACTGAGTTTACCTTAAACGAAGTCTTGCTTGTAGGAAGACACAGAGCCTGGGATTTAACTCCATTTCTGAAGGGAAACACACCGCACAGTTCTCATCAATGAAACACACTCTTCTTTAGAGCACAAAGCACGCTCTTGCTTTCTAGAATCTGTAATAAAGCAGGAAACGTGAGTGTGGTTAGAAGAAAAAACGGTGTTTCCTACACAAACAGACCATATCTAGTTCAACTCTGCTTCGGATACTGATACGAACCATAGTTCCTCTAATATCCAATGCTTTACAGTTAAGAGGGAGAAACGTGTGAGCTTCGTGAATGATCTAGCTTTGTTTGAGCGGAATGGTGACTGAGTTTACCTTAAACGAAGTCTTGCTTGTAGGAAGACACAGAGCCTGGGATTTAACTCCATTTCTGAAGGGAAACACACAGCATAGTTCTCATCCATGAAACACAGTCTGCTTTAGAGCAAGAAGCACGCTCTACATTCTAGAGTCTCTAATAAAGCCAGAAACTTGAGTGTGCTCAGAAAAAAAGAACGGTGTTTCCTAAACATATGGACCATTGCTAGTTCAACTCTGCTTCTGAAACGGATACAAACCACAGGTCCTCTAACATCCAATGCTTTACAGTTAGAGCAAGAAACGTGACCCTAGAATGATGTAGCTTTGTTTGAGCTGAAAGGTGACTGAGTTTACCTTAAACGAAGTCTTCCTTGTAGGAAGCCACAAGCCTGGGATTTACCTCCATTTCTGAAGGGAAACACACAGCATAGTTCTCATCCATGAAACACAGTCTGCTTTAGAGCAAGAAGCATGGTCTTGATTTCTAGAGTCTCTAATACAGTAGGAAACGTGAGTGTGCTCAGAACAAAGAATGATGGTTCCTACATATACAGACCATATCTAGTTCAACTCTGCTTCTGAAAGAGATAGAAACCACAGTTCTTCTAACATCCAATGCTTTTCATTTAAGAGCGAGTAACGTGTGAGCTACATGAACGATGTAGTTTTGTTTGAGCTGAAAGTTAACTGAGTTTACCTGAACCGAAGTCTTGCTTGTAGAAAGACACAGATCCTGAGATTTAACTCCATTTCTGAAGGGAAACACACAGCACAGTTCTCATCCATGAAACACACTCTGCTTTAGAGCAAGAAACATGGTCTTGCTTTCTAGAATCTCTAATAGAGTATGAAATGTGAGTGTGCTCAGAACAAAAGAATGGTGGTTCCTACACATACAGACCATATCTCGTACAACTCTGCTTCTGAAAGTGATAGAAACCACAGTTCTTCTAACATCCAATGATTTTCATTTAAGAGTGAGAAACATGTGAGGTACATGAAGGAAGTAATTTTGTTTGAGCAGAAAGGTAACTGAGTTTACCTGAACCGAAGTCTTGCTTGTAGAAAGACACAGAGCCTGAGATTTAACTTCATTTTGGAAGGGAAACACGCAGCACAGTTCTCATCCATAAAACACACTCTGCTTTAGAGCAATAAGCATGGTCTTGATTTCTAGGGTCTCTACTAGAGCCAGAAACTTGAGTGTGCCCAGAAAAAAAGAACGGTGCTTCCTAGACATACAGACCATTGCTAGTTCAACTCTGCTTCTGAAACTGAAACAAACCACAGGTCCTCTAATGTCCAATGCTTTAGAGTTAAGAGCGAGAAACGAGTGAGCTTCGTGAACGATCTAGCTTTGTTTGAGCTGAAAGGTGACTGAGTTTACCATAAACGAAGTCTTGCTTGTAGGAAGACACAGATCCTGGGATTTAACTCCATTTCTAAAGGAATCACAAAGCACAATTCTCATCCATGAAACACACTCTGCTTTAGGAGCAAGAAGCACACTCTTGCTTTTTAGAATCTCTAATAAAGCAGGTAAAGTGAGTGTGGTCAGAAAAAAGAATGGTGTTTCCTACACATAAGGACCATGGCTAGTTCAACTCTGCTTCTGAAACTGATACAGACCACAGGTCCTGTAACATCCAATGCTTTACAGTTAAGAGCAAGAAACGTGTGAGCCTAGAACGATGTAGCTTTGTTTGAGCTGAAAGGGGACTGAGTTTAACTTAAACTAAGTCTTGCTTGTAGGAAGACACAGAGCCTGGGATTTAACTCCATTTCTGAAGAGAAACACACAGCACAGTTCTCATCCATGAAACACAGTCTGCTTTAGAGCAATAAGCACGCTGTTGCTTTCTAGATTCTCTAATAAAGTGGAAACGTGTTTGTTGTTAGAAGAAAAGATCGGTGTTTCCTACACATACAGACCATATCTAGTTCAACTCTGCTACTGAAACTGATAGGAACCATAGGTCCTCTAATATCCAATGCTTGGCAGTTAAGAGCAAGAAACGTGTGAGCTTCGTGAATGATCTAGCTTTGTTTGAGCGGAATGGTGACTGAGTTTACCTGAAAAGATGCCTTGCTTGTAGGCAGACACAGAGCCTGGGATTTAACTACATTTCTGAAGGCAAACACACAGCACAGTTCTCATCCAGGAAACACAGTCTGCTTTAGAGCAAGAAGCACGGTCTTGCATTCTAGAATCGCTAATAGACTAGGAAACGTGAGTGTGCTCAGAACAAAAGAACGGTGGTTCCTACACATACAGACCATATCTAGTACAACTATGCTTCTGAAAGTGATAGAAACCACAGTTCTTCTAACATCCAATGATTTTCATTTAAGAGCGAGAAACGTGTGAGGTACATGAACGAAGTAGTTTTGTTTGAGCTGAAAGGTAACTGAGTTTACCTGAACCGAAGTCTTGCTTGTAGAAAGACACAGAGCCTGAGATTTAACTCCATTTCTGAAGGGAAACACGCAGCACAGTTCTCATCCATAAAACACACTCTGCTTTAGAGCAAGAAGCATGGTCTTGATTTCTAGAGTCTCTACTAGAGCCAGAAACTTGAGTGTGCTCAGAAAAAGAAATGGTGTTTCCTCGACATACAGACCATTGCTAGTTCAACTCTGCTTCTGAAACTGATACAAAGCACAGGTCCTCTAATATCCAATGCTTTACCGTTAAGAGCGAGAAACGTGTGAGCTACGTGAATGATCTAGCTTTGTTTGAGCGGAATGGTGACTGAGTTTACCGGAAAAGATGTCTTGCTTGTAGGCAGACACAGAGCCTGGGTTTTAACTCCATTTCTGAAGGGAAACACACAGCATAGTTCTCATCCATGAAACACACTCTGCTTTAAAGCAAGAAGCACGCTCTTGCTTTTTAGAATCTCTAATAAAGCAGGTAAAGTGAGTGTGGTCCGAAAAAAGAACGGTGTTTCCTACACATACGGACCATATCTAGTTCTACTCTGCTTCTGAAACTGAAACAAATCACAGATCCTCTAATATCCAATGCTTTACAGTTAAGAGCGAGAAATGTGTGAGCCTAGACCGATGTAGCATTGTTTGAGCTGAAAGGTGACTGAGTTTACCTTAAACAAAGTCTTGCTTGTAGGAAAACACAGAGCCTGGGTTAACACTCCATTTCTGAAGGGAAACACACAGCACAGTTCTCATGCATGAAATACAGTCTGCTTTAGAGCAAGAAGCACGGTCTTGCTTTCTAGAATCTCTAATACAGTAGGAAACATGAGTGTGCTCAGAAAAAAAAAACTGTGTTTCCTACACATACAGACCATATCTAGTTCAACTCTGCTTCTGAAAGAGATAGAAACCACAGTTCTTCTAACATCCAATGCTTTTCATTTAAGAGCGAGTATCGTGTGAGCTACGTGAACGATGTAGTTTTGTTTGAGCTGAAAGTTAACTGAGTTTACCTGAACCGAAGTCTTGCTTGTATAAAGACACAGAGCCTGAGATTTAACTCCATTTCTGAAGGGAAACACACAGCACAGTTCTCATCCATGAAACACACTCTGCTTTAGAGCAAGAAGCACGGTCTTGCTTTCTAGAATCTCTAATAGAGTATGAAATGTGAGTGTGCTCAGAACAAAAGAATGGTGGTTCCTACACATACAGACCATATCTAGTACAACTCTGCTTCTGAAAGTGATAGAAACCACAGTTCTTCTAACATCCAATGATTTTCATTTAAGAGTGAGAAACATGTGAGGTACATGAAGGGAGTAATTTTGTTTAAGCAGAAAGGTAACTGAGTTTACCTGAACCGAAGTCTTGCTTGTAGAAAGACACAGAGCCTGAGATTTAACTTCATTTCGGAAGGGAAACACGCAGCACAGTTCTCATCCATAAAACACACTCTGCTTTAGAGCAATAAGCATGGTCTTGATTTCTAGATTCTCTACTAGAGCCAGAAACTTGAGTGTGCCCAGAAAAAAAGAACGGTGCTTCCTAGACATACAGACCATTGCTAGTTCAACTCTGCTTCTGAAACTGAAACAAACCACAGGTCCTCTAATGTCCAATGCTTTAGAGTTAAGAGCGAGAAACGAGTGAGCTTCGTGAACGATCTAGCTTTGTTTGAGCTGAAAGGTGACTGAGTTTACCATAAACGAAGTCTTGCTTGTAGGAAGACACAGATCCTGGGATTTAACTCCATTTCTAAAGGAATCACAAAGCACAATTCTCATCCATGAAACACACTCTGCTTTAGGAGCAAGAAGCACACTCTTGCTTTTTAGAATCTCTAATAAAGCAGGTAAAGTGAGTGTGGTCAGAAAAAAGAATGGTGTTTCCTACACATACGGACCATGGCTAGTTCAACTCTGCTTCTGAAACTGATACAGACCACAGGTCCTGTAACATCCAATGCTTTACAGTTAAGAGCAAGAAACGTGTGAGCCTAGAACGATGTAGCTTTGTTTGAGCTGAAAGGGGACTGAGTTTAACTTAAACTAAGTCTTGCTTGTAGGAAGACACAGAGCCTGGGATTTAACTCCATTTCTGAAGAGAAACACACAGCACAGTTCTCATCCATGAAACACAGTCTGCTTTAGAGCAATAAGCACGCTGTTGCTTTCTAGATTCTCTAATAAAGTGGAAACGTGTTTGTGGTTAGAAGAAAAGATCGGTGTTTCCTACACATACAGACCATATCTAGTTCAACTCTGCTACTGAAACTGATAGGAACCATAGGTCCTCTAATATCCAATGCTTGGCAGTTAAGAGCAAGAAACGTGTGAGCTTCGTGAATGATCTAGCTTTGTTTGAGCGGAATGGTGACTGAGTTTACCTGAAAAGATGCCTTGCTTGTAGGCAGACACAGAGCCTGGGATTTAACTACATTTCTGAAGGCAAACACACAGCACAGTTCTCATCCAGGAAACACAGTCTGCTTTAGAGCAAGAAGCACGGTCTTGCATTCTAGAATCGCTAATAGACTAGGAAACGTGAGTGTGCTCAGAACAAAAGAACGGTGGTTCCTACACATACAGACCATATCTAGTACAACTATGCTTCTGAAAGTGATAGAAACCACAGTTCTTCTGACATCCAATGATTTTCATTTAAGAGCGAGAAACGTGTGAGGTACATGAACGAAGTAGTTTTGTTTGAGCTGAAAGGTAACTGAGTTTACCTGAACCGAAGTCTTGCTTGTAGAAAGACACAGAGCCTGAGATTTAACTCCATTTCTGAAGGGAAACACGCAGCACAGTTCTCATCCATAAAACACACTCTGCTTTAGAGCAAGAAGCATGGTCTTGATTTCTAGAGTCTCTACTAGAGCCAGAAACTTGAGTGTGCTCAGAAAAAGAAATGGTGTTTCCTCGACATACAGACCATTGCTAGTTCAACTCTGCTTCTGAAACTGATACAAAGCACAGGTCCTCTAATATCCAATGCTTTACCGTTAAGAGCGAGAAACGTGTGAGCTACGTGAATGATCTAGCTTTGTTTGAGCGGAATGGTGACTGAGTTTACCGGAAAAGATGTCTTGCTTGTAGGCAGACACAGAGCCTGGGTTTTAACTCCATTTCTGAAGGGAAACACACAGCATAGTTCTCATCCATGAAACACACTCTGCTTTAAAGCAAGAAGCACGCTCTTGCTTTTTAGAATCTCTAATAAAGCAGGTAAAGTGAGTGTGGTCCGAAAAAAGAACGGTGTTTCCTACACATACGGACCATATCTAGTTCTACTCTGCTTCTGAAACTGAAACAAATCACAGATCCTCTAATATCCAATGCTTTACAGTTAAGAGCGAGAAATGTGTGAGCCTAGACCGATGTAGCATTGTTTGAGCTGAAAGGTGTCTGAGTTTACCTTAAACAAAGTCTTGCTTGTAGGAAAACACAGAGCCTGGGTTAACACTCCATTTCTGAAGGGAAACACACAGCACAGTTCTCATGCATGAAATACAGTCTGCTTTAGAGCAAGAAGCACGGTCTTGCTTTCTAGAATCTCTAATACAGTAGGAAACATGAGTGTGCTCAGAAAAAAAAAAACTGTGTTTCCTACACATACAGACCATATCTAGTTCAACTATGCTTCTGAAAGAGATAGAAACCACAGTTCTTCTAACATCCAATGCTTTTCATTTAAGAGCGAGTATCGTGTGAGCTACGTGAACGATGTAGTTTTGTTTGAGCTGAAAGTTAACTGAGTTTACCTGAACCGAAGTCTTGCTTGTAGAAAGACACAGAGCCTGAGATTTAACTCCATTTCTGAAGGGAAACACACAGCACAGTTCTCATCCATGAAACACACTCTGCTTTAGAGCAAGAAGCACCGTCTTGCTTTCTAGAATCTCTAATAGAGTAGGAAATGTGAGTGTGCTCAGAACAAAAGAATGGTGGTTCCTACACATACAGACCATATCTAGTACAACTCTGCTTCTGAAAGTGATAGAAACCACAGTTCTTCTAACATCCAATGATTTTCATTTAAGAGTGAGAAACATGTGAGGTACATGAAGGGAGTAATTTTGTTTAAGCAGAAAGGTAACTGAGTTTACCTGAACCGAAGTCTTGCTTGTAGAAAGACACAGAGCCTGAGATTTAACTTCATTTCGGAAGGGAAACACGCAGCACAGTTCTCATCCATAAAACACACTCTGCTTTAGAGCAATAAGCATGGTCTTGATTTCTAGATTCTCTACTAGAGCCAGAAACTTGAGTGTGCCCAGAAAAAAAGAACGGTGCTTCCTAGACATACAGACCACTGCTAGTTCAACTCTGCTTCTGAAACTGAAACAAACCACAGGTCCTCTAATGTCCAATGCTTTAGAGGTAAGAGCGAGAAACGAGTGAGCTTCGTGAACGATCTAGCTTTGTTTGAGCTGAAAGGTGACTGAGTTTACCATAAACGAAGTCTTGCTTGTAGGAAGACACAGATCCTGGGATTTAACTCCATTTCTAAAGGAATCACAAAGCACAATTCTCATCCATGAAACACACTCTGCTTTAGGAGCAAGAAGCACACTCTTGCTTTTTAGAATCTCTAATAAAGCAGGTAAAGTGAGTGTGGTCAGAAAAAAGAATGGTGTTTCCTACACATACGGACCATGGCTAGTTCAACTCTGCTTCTGAAACTGATACAGACCACAGGTCCTGTAACATCCAATGCTTTACAGTTAAGAGCAAGAAACGTGTGAGCCTAGAACGATGTAGCTTTGTTTGAGCTGAAAGGGGACTGAGTTTAACTTAAACTAAGTCTTGCTTGTAGGAAGACACAGAGCCTGGGATTTAACTCCATTTCTGAAGAGAAACACACAGCACAGTTCTCATCCATGAAACACAGTCTGCTTTAGAGCAATAAGCACGCTGTTGCTTTCTAGATTCTCTAATAAAGTGGAAACGTGTTTGTGGTTAGAAGAAAAGATCGGTGTTTCCTACACATACAGACCATATCTAGTTCAACTCTGCTACTGAAACTGATAGGAACCATAGGTCCTCTAATATCCAATGCTTGGCAGTTAAGAGCAAGAAACGTGTGAGCTTCGTGAATGATCTAGCTTTGTTTGAGCGGAATGGTGACTGAGTTTACCTGAAAAGATGCCTTGCTTGTAGGCAGACACAGAGCCTGGGATTTAACTACATTTCTGAAGGCAAACACACAGCACAGTTCTCATCCAGGAAACACAGTCTGCTTTAGAGCAAGAAGCACGGTCTTGCATTCTAGAATCGCTAATAGACTAGGAAACGTGAGTGTGCTCAGAACAAAAGAACGGTGGTTCCTACACATACAGACCATATCTAGTACAACTATGCTTCTGAAAGTGATAGAAACCACAGTTCTTCTGACATCCAATGATTTTCATTTAAGAGCGAGAAACGTGTGAGGTACATGAACGAAGTAGTTTTGTTTGAGCTGAAAGGTAACTGAGTTTACCTGAACCGAAGTCTTGCTTGTAGAAAGACACAGAGCCTGAGATTTAACTCCATTTCTGAAGGGAAACACGCAGCACAGTTCTCATCCATAAAACACACTCTGCTTTAGAGCAAGAAGCATGGTCTTGATTTCTAGAGTCTCTACTAGAGCCAGAAACTTGAGTGTGCTCAGAAAAAGAAATGGTGTTTCCTCGACATACAGACCATTGCTAGTTCAACTCTGCTTCTGAAACTGATACAAAGCACAGGTCCTCTAATATCCAATGCTTTACCGTTAAGAGCGAGAAACGTGTGAGCTACGTGAATGATCTAGCTTTGTTTGAGCGGAATGGTGACTGAGTTTACCGGAAAAGATGTCTTGCTTGTAGGCAGACACAGAGCCTGGGTTTTAACTCCATTTCTGAAGGGAAACACACAGCATAGTTCTCATCCATGAAACACACTCTGCTTTAAAGCAAGAAGCACGCTCTTGCTTTTTAGAATCTCTAATAAAGCAGGTAAAGTGAGTGTGGTCCGAAAAAAGAACGGTGTTTCCTACACATACGGACCATATCTAGTTCTACTCTGCTTCTGAAACTGAAACAAATCACAGATCCTCTAATATCCAATGCTTTACAGTTAAGAGCGAGAAATGTGTGAGCCTAGACCGATGTAGCATTGTTTGAGCTGAAAGGTGTCTGAGTTTACCTTAAACAAAGTCTTGCTTGTAGGAAAACACAGAGCCTGGGTTAACACTCCATTTCTGAAGGGAAACACACAGCACAGTTCTCATGCATGAAATACAGTCTGCTTTAGAGCAAGAAGCACGGTCTTGCTTTCTAGAATCTCTAATACAGTAGGAAACATGAGTGTGCTCAGAAAAAAAAAACTGTGTTTCCTACACATACAGACCATATCTAGTTCAACTATGCTTCTGAAAGAGATAGAAACCACAGTTCTTCTAACATCCAATGCTTTTCATTTAAGAGCGAGTATCGTGTGAGCTACGTGAACGATGTAGTTTTGTTTGAGCTGAAAGTTAACTGAGTTTACCTGAACCGAAGTCTTGCTTGTAGAAAGACACAGAGCCTGAGATTTAACTCCATTTCTGAAGGGAAACACACAGCACAGTTCTCATCCATGAAACACACTCTGCTTTAGAGCAAGAAGCACCGTCTTGCTTTCTAGAATCTCTAATAGAGTAGGAAATGTGAGTGTGCTCAGAACAAAAGAATGGTGGTTCCTACACATACAGACCATATCTAGTACAACTCTGCTTCTGAAAGTGATAGAAACCACAGTTCTTCTAACATCCAATGATTTTCATTTAAGAGTGAGAAACATGTGAGGTACATGAAGGGAGTAATTTTGTTTAAGCAGAAAGGTAACTGAGTTTACCTGAACCGAAGTCTTGCTTGTAGAAAGACACAGAGCCTGAGATTTAACTTCATTTCGGAAGGGAAACACGCAGCACAGTTCTCATCCATAAAACACACTCTGCTTTAGAGCAATAAGCATGGTCTTGATTTCTAGATTCTCTACTAGAGCCAGAAACTTGAGTGTGCCCAGAAAAAAAGAACGGTGCTTCCTAGACATACAGACCACTGCTAGTTCAACTCTGCTTCTGAAACTGAAACAAACCACAGGTCCTCTAATGTCCAATGCTTTAGAGGTAAGAGCGAGAAACGAGTGAGCTTCGTGAACGATCTAGCTTTGTTTGAGCTGAAAGGTGACTGAGTTTACCATAAACGAAGTCTTGCTTGTAGGAAGACACAGATCCTGGGATTTAACTCCATTTCTAAAGGAATCACAAAGCACAATTCTCATCCATGAAACACACTCTGCTTTAGGAGCAAGAAGCACACTCTTGCTTTTTAGAATCTCTAATAAAGCAGGTAAAGTGAGTGTGGTCAGAAAAAAGAATGGTGTTTCCTACACATACGGACCATGGCTAGTTCAACTCTGCTTCTGAAACTGATACAGACCACAGGTCCTGTAACATCCAATGCTTTACAGTTAAGAGCAAGAAACGTGTGAGCCTAGAACGATGTAGCTTTGTTTGAGCTGAAAGGGGACTGAGTTTAACTTAAACTAAGTCTTGCTTGTAGGAAGACACAGAGCCTGGGATTTAACTCCATTTCTGAAGAGAAACACACAGCACAGTTCTCATCCATGAAACACAGTCTGCTTTAGAGCAATAAGCACGCTGTTGCTTTCTAGATTCTCTAATAAAGTGGAAACGTGTTTGTTGTTAGAAGAAAAGATCGGTGTTTCCTACACATACAGACCATATCTAGTTCAACTCTGCTACTGAAACTGATAGGAACCATAGGTCCTCTAATATCCAATGCTTGGCAGTTAAGAGCAAGAAACGTGTGAGCTTCGTGAATGATCTAGCTTTGTTTGAGCGGAATGGTGACTGAGTTTACCTGAAAAGATGCCTTGCTTGTAGGCAGACACAGAGCCTGGGATTTAACTACATTTCTGAAGGCAAACACACAGCACAGTTCTCATCCAGGAAACACAGTCTGCTTTAGAGCAAGAAGCACGGTCTTGCATTCTAGAATCGCTAATAGACTAGGAAACGTGAGTGTGCTCAGAACAAAAGAACGGTGGTTCCTACACATACAGACCATATCTAGTACAACTATGCTTCTGAAAGTGATAGAAACCACAGTTCTTCTAACATCCAATGCTTTTCATTTAAGAGCGAGAAACGTGTGAGGTACATGAACGAAGTAGTTTTGTTTGAGCTGAAAGGTAACTGAGTTTACCTGAACCGAAGTCTTGCTTGTAGAAAGACACAGAGCCTGAGATTTAACTCCATTTCTGAAGGGAAACACGCAGCACAGTTCTCATCCATAAAACACACTCTGCTTTAGAGCAAGAAGCATGGTCTTGATTTCTAGAGTCTCTACTAGAGCCAGAAACTTGAGTGTGCTCAGAAAAAGAAATGGTGTTTCCTCGACATACAGACCATTGCTAGTTCAACTCTGCTTCTGAAACTGATACAAAGCACAGGTCCTCTAATATCCAATGCTTTACCGTTAAGAGCGAGAAACGTGTGAGCTACGTGAATGATCTAGCTTTGTTTGAGCGGAATGGTGACTGAGTTTACCGGAAAAGATGTCTTGCATGTAGGCAGACACAGAGCCTGGGTTTTAACTCCATTTCTGAAGGGAAACACACAGCATAGTTCTCATCCATGAAACACACTCTGCTTTAAAGCAAGAAGCACGCTCTTGCTTTTTAGAATCTCTAATAAAGCAGGTAAAGTGAGTGTGGTCCGAAAAAAGAACGGTGTTTCCTACACATACGGACCATATCTAGTTCTACTCTGCTTCTGAAACTGAAACAAATCACAGATCCTCTAATATCCAATGCTTTACAGTTAAGAGCGAGAAACGTGTGAGCCTAGACCGATGTAGCATTGTTTGAGCTGAAAGGTGACTGAGTTTACCTTAAACAAAGTCTTGCTTGTAGGAAAACACAGAGCCTGGGTTAAAACTCCATTTCTGAAGGGAAACACACCGCACAGTTCTCATCAATGAAACACACTCTTCTTTAGAGCACAAAGCATGCTCTTGCTTTCTAGAATCTCTAAAAAAAGCAGGAAACGTGAGTGTGCTCAGAGCAAATGAACGGTGGTTCCTAGACATACAGACCATTGCTAGTTCAACTCTGCTTCTGAAACTGATACAAACTACAGGTCCTCTAATATCCAATGCTTTAGAGTTCAGAGCGAGAAACGAGTGAGCTTCGTGAACGATCTGGCTTTGTTTGAGCTGAAAGGTGACTGAGTTTACCTTAAACGAAGTCTTGCTTGTAGGAAGACACAGAGCCTGGGATTTAACTCCATTTCTGAAGGGAAAAACAAAGCACAGTTCTCATCCATGAAACACACTCTGCTTTAGGAGCAAGAAGCACACTCTTGCTTTTTAGAATCTCTAATAAAGCAGGTAAAGTGAGTGTGGTCAGAAAAAAGAACGGTGTTTCCTACACATACGGACCATTGCAAGTACAACTCTGCTTCTGAAACTGATACAAACCACAGGTCCTCTAACATCCAATGCTTTACAGTTAGAGCAAGAAACGTGACCCTAGAATGATGTAGCTTTGTTTGAGCTGAAAGGTGACTGAGTTTACCTTAAACGAAGTCTTCCTTGTAGGAAGCCACAGAGCCTGGGATTTAACTCCATTTCTGAAGGGAAACACACAGCATAGTTCTCACCCATGAAACACACTCTGCTTTAGATCAAGAAGCACGGTTTTGCTTTCTACAATCTCTAATACAGTAGGAAACGTGAGTGTGCTCAGAACAAAAGAACGGTGTTTCCTACACATACGGACCATTGCTAGTTCAACTCTGCCTCTGAAACTGATACAAACCACAGGTCCTCTAATATCCAATGCTTTACATTTAAGAGCGAGAAATGTGTGAGCCTAGACCGATGTAGCATTGTTTGAGCTGAAAGGTGACTGAGTTTACCTTAAACGATGTCTTGCTTGTAGGAAAACACAGAGCCTGGGTTAAAACTCCATTTCTGAAGGGAAACACACATCACAGTTCTCATGCATGAAATACAGTCTGCTTTAGAGCAAGAAGCATGGTCTTGATTTCTAGAGTCTCTAATAGAGCCAGAAACGTGAGTGTGCTCAGAAAAAAAGAACGGTGTTTCCTAGACATACAGACCATTGCTAGTTCAACTCTGCTTCTGAAACTGATACAAACCACAGTCACTCTTACATCCAATGCTTTACAGTTAAGAGCAAGAAACGTGTGAGCCTAGAATGATGTAGCTTTGTTTGAGCTGAATGGTGACTGAGTTTACCTTAAACGAAGTCTTGCTTGTAGGAAGACACAGAGCCTGGGATTTAACTCCATTTCTGAAGGGAAACACACCGCACAGTTGTCATCAATGAAACACACTCTTCTTTAGAGCACAAAGCACGCTCTTGCTTTCTAGAATCTCTAATAAAGCAGGAAACGTGAGTGTGGTTAGAAGAAAAGAACGGAGTTTCCTTCACAAACAGACCATATCTAGTTCAACTCTGCTTCGGAAACTGATAAGAACCGTAGTTCCTCTAATATCCAATGCTTTACAGTTAAGAGGGAGAAACGTGTGAGCTTCGTGAATGATCTAGCTTTGTTTGAGCGGAATGGTGACTGAGTTTACCGGAAAAGATGTCTTGCTTGTAGGCAGACACAGAGCCTGGGATTTAACTACATTTCTGAAGAGAAACACCCAGCACAGTCTTATCCATGAAACACAGTCTGCTTTAGAGCAAGAAGCACATTCTAGATTATAGAGTCTCTAATAGAGCCAGAAACTTGAGTGTGCTCCGAAAAAAAAGAAAGGTGTTTCCTAAACATACGGACCATTGCTAGTTCAACTCTGCTTCTGAAACTGATACAAACCACAGGTCCTCTAATATCCAATGCTTTACAGTTAAGAGCGAGAAACGTGTGAGCCTAGAACGATGTAGCATTGTTTGAGATGAAAGGTGACAGAGTTTACCTTAAACGAAGTCTTACTTGTTGGAAAACACAGAGCCTGGGTTTTAACTCCATTTAACACACAGCACAGTTCTCATCCATGAAACACAGTCTGCTTTAGAGCAAGAAGCACAGACTTGCTTTCTAGAATCTCTAATAGATTAGGGAACGTGAGTGTTCTCAGAGCAAAAGAACGGTGGTTCCTAGACATACAGACCATTGCTAGTTCAACTCTGCTTCTGAAACTGATACATACCACAGGTCCTCTAATATACAATGCTTTAGAGTTAAGAGCGAGAAACGAGTGAGCTACGTGAATGATCTAGCTTTGTTTGAGCGGAATGGTGACTGAGTTTACCTGAAAAGATGTCTTGCTTGTAGGCAGACACAGAGCCTGGGTTTTAACTCCATTTCTGAAGGGAAACACACAGCATAGTTCTCATCCATGAAACACACTCTGCTTTAGAGCAAGAAGCACGCTCTTGCTTTTTAGAATCTCTAATAAAGCAGGTAAAGTGAGTGTGGTCCGAAAAAGAACGGTGTTTCCTACACATACGGACCATATCTAGTTCTACTCTGCTTCTGAAACTGAAACAAATCACAGATCCTCTAATATCCAATGCTTTACCGTTAAGAGCGAGAAACGTGTGAGCTACGTGAATGATCTAGCTTTGTTTGAGCGGAATGGTGACTGAGATTACCTGAAAAGATGTCTTGCTTGTAGGCAGACACAGAGCCTGGGATTTAACTACATTTCTGAAGGGAAACACACAGCACAGTCTCATCCATGAAACACATCTGCTTTAGAGCATAGAGCACGCTCTAGATTCTAGAGTCTCTAATAGAGCCAGAAACTTGAGTGTGCTCAGAAAAAAAGAACAGTGTTTCCTAAACATATGGACCATTGCTAGTTCAACTCTGCTTCTGAAACGGATACAAACCACAGGTCCTCTAATATCCAATGCTTTACAGTTAAGAGCGAGAAACGTGTGAGCATAGACCGATGTAGCATTGTTTGAGCTGAAAGGTGACTGAGTTTACCTTAAACAAAGTGTTGCTTGTAGGAAAACACAGAGCCTGGGTTAAAACTCCATTTCTGAAGGGAAGCACACCGCACAGTTCTCATCAATGAAACACACTCTTCTTTAGAGCACAAAGCATGCTCTTGCTTTCTAGAATCTCTAAAAAAAGCAGGAAACGTGAGTGTGCTCAGAGCAAATAAACGGTGGTTCCTAGACATACAGACCATTGCTAGTTCAACTCTGCTTCTGAAACTGATACAAACCACAGGTCCTCTAATATCCAATGCTTTAGAGTTAAGAGCGAGAAACGAGTGAGCTTCGTGAACGATCTGGCTTTGTTTGAGCTGAAAGGTGACTGAGTTTACCTTAAACGAAGTCTTGCTTGTAGGAAGACACAGAGCCTGGGATTTAACTCCATTTCTGAAGGGAAAAACAAAGCACAGTTCTCATCCATGAAACACACTCTGCTTTAGGAGCAAGAACCACACTCTTGCTTTTTAGAATCTCTAATAAAGCAGGTAAAGTGAGTGTGGTCAGAAAAAAGAACGGTGTTTCCTACACATACGGACCATGGCAAGTACAACTCTGCTTCTGAAACTGATACAAACCACAGGTCCTCTAACATCCAATGCTTTACAGTTAGAGCAAGAAACGTGACCCTAGAATGATGTAGCTTTGTTTGAGCTGAAAGGTGACTGAGTTTACCTTAAACGAAGTCTTCCTTGTAGGAAGCCACAGAGCCTGGGATTTAACTTCATTTCTGAAGGGAAACACACAGCATAGTTCTCATCCATGAAACACAGTCTGCTTTAGAGCAAGAAGCATGGTCTTGATTTCTAGAGTCTCTAATACAGTAGGAAACGTGAGTGTGCTCAGAACAAAGAATGATGGTTCCTACATATACAGACCATATCTAGTTCAACTCTGCTTCTGAAACTGATACCACAGGTCCTCTAATATCCAATGATTTACAGAAAAGAGCGAAGTACGTGTGAGCTTCGTGAATGATCTAGCATTGTTTGAGCTAAAAGGTGACTGAGTTTACCTGAAAAGATGTCTTGCTTGTAGGCAGACAGAGAGCCTGGGATTTAACTCCATTTCTGAAGGGAAACACACAGCATAGTTCTCACCCATGAAACACACTCTGCTTTAGATCAAGAAGCACGGTTTTGCTTTCTACAATCTCTAATACAGTAGGAAACTTGAGTGTGCTCAGAACAAAAGAACGGTGTTTCCTACACATACGGACCATTGCTAGTTCAACTCTGCCTCTGAAACTGATACAAACCACAGGTCCTCTAATATCCAATGCTTTACAGTTAAGAGCGAGAAATGTGTGAGCCTAGACCGATGTAGCATTGTTTGAGCTGAAAGGTGACTGAGTTTACCTTAAACGAAGTCTTGATTGTAGGAAAACACAGAGCCTGGCTTAAAACTCCATTTCTGAAGGGAAACACACATCACAGTTCTCATGCATGAAATACAGTCTGCTTTAGAGCAAGAAGCATGGTCTTGATTTCTAGAGTCTCTAATAGAGCCAGAAACGTGAGTGTGCTCAGAAAAAAAGAACGGTGTTTCCTAGACATACAGACCATTGCTAGTTCAACTCTGCTTCTGAAACTGATACAAACCACAGTCACTCTAACATCCAATGCTTTACAGTTAAGAGCAAGAAACGTGTGAGCCTAGAACGATGTAGCTTTGTTTGAGCTGAAAGGGGACTGAGTTTAACTTAAACTAAGTCTTGCTTGTAGGAAGACACAGAGCCTGGGATTTAACTCCATTTCTGAAGAGAAACACACAGCACAGTTCTCATCCATGAAACACAGTCTGCTTTAGAGCAATAAGCACGCTGTTGCTTTCTAGATTCTCTAATAAAGTGGAAACGTGTTTGTGGTTAGAAGAAAAGATCGGTGTTTCCTACACATACAGACCATATCTAGTTCAACTCTGCTACTGAAACTGATAGGAACCATAGGTCCTCTAATATCCAATGCTTGGCAGTTAAGAGCAAGAAACGTGTGAGCTTCGTGAATGATCTAGCTTTGTTTGAGCGGAATGGTGACTGAGTTTACCTGAAAAGATGCCTTGCTTGTAGGCAGACACAGAGCCTGGGATTTAACTACATTTCTGAAGGCAAACACACAGCACAGTTCTCATCCAGGAAACACAGTCTGCTTTAGAGCAAGAAGCACGGTCTTGCATTCTAGAATCGCTAATAGACTAGGAAACGTGAGTGTGCTCAGAACAAAAGAACGGTGGTTCATACACATACAGACCATATCTAGTACAACTATGCTTCTGAAAGTGATAGAAACCACAGTTCTTCTAACATCCAATGATTTTCATTTAAGAGCGAGAAACGTGTGAGGTACATGAACGAAGTAGTTTTGTTTGAGCTGAAAGGTAACTGAGTTTACCTGAACCGAAGTCTTGCTTGTAGAAAGACACAGAGCCTGAGATTTAACTCCATTTCTGAAGGGAAACACGCAGCACAGTTCTCATCCATAAAACACACTCTGCTTTAGAGCAAGAAGCATGGTCTTGATTTCTAGAGTCTCTACTAGAGCCAGAAACTTGAGTGTGCTCAGAAAAAAAAATGGTGTTTCCTCGACATACAGACCATTGCTAGTTCAACTCTGCTTCTGAAACTGATACAAAGCACAGGTCCTCTAATATCCAATGCTTTACCGTTAAGAGCGAGAAACGTGTGAGCTACGTGAATGATCTAGCTTTGTTTGAGCGGAATGGTGACTGAGTTTACCGGAAAAGATGTCTTGCTTGTAGGCAGACACAGAGCCTGGGTTTTAACTCCATTTCTGAAGGGAAACACACAGCATAGTTCTCATCCATGAAACACACTCTGCTTTAAAGCAAGAAGCACGCTCTTGCTTTTTAGAATCTCTAATAAAGCAGGTAAAGTGAGTGTGGTCCGAAAAAAGAACGGTGTTTCCTACACATACGGACCATATCTAGTTCTACTCTGCTTCTGAAACTGAAACAAATCACAGATCCTCTAATATCCAATGCTTTACAGTTAAGAGCGAGAAATGTGTGAGCCTAGACCGATGTAGCATTGTTTGAGCTGAAAGGTGACTGAGTTTTCCTTAAACAAAGTCTTGCTTGTAGGAAAACACAGAGCCTGGGTTAACACTCCATTTCTGAAGGGAAACACACAGCACAGTTCTCATGCATGAAATACAGTCTGCTTTAGAGCAAGAAGCACGGTCTTGCTTTCTAGAATCTCTAATACAGTAGGAAACATGAGTGTGCTCAGAAAAAAAAACTGTGTTTCCTACACATACAGACCATATCTAGTTCAACTCTGCTTCTGAAAGAGATAGAAACCACAGTTCTTCTAACATCCAATGCTTTTCATTTAAGAGCAAGTAACATGTGAGCTACGTGAACGATGTAGTTTTGTTTGAGCTGAAAGTTAACTGAGTTTACCTGAACCGAAGTCTTGCTTGTAGAAAGACACAGAGCCTGAGATTTAACTCCATTTCTGAAGGGAAACACACAGCACAGTTCTCATCCATGAAACACACTCTGCTTTAGAGCAAGAAGCACCGTCTTGCTTTCTAGAATCTCTAATAGAGTAGGAAATGTGAATGTGCTCAGAACAAAAGAATGGTGGTTCCTACACATACAGACCATATCTAGTACAACTCTGCTTCTGAAAGTGATAGAAACCACAGTTCTTCTAACATCCAATGATTTTCATTTAAGAGTGAGAAACATGTGAGGTACATGAAGGAAGTAATTTTGTTTGAGCAGAAAGGTAACTGAGTTTACCTGAACCGAAGTCTTGCTTGTAGAAAGACACAGAGCCTGAGATTTAACTTCATTTCGGAAGTGAAACACGCAGCACAGTTCTCATCCATAAAACACACTCTGCTTTAGAGCAATAAGCATGGTCTTGATTTCTAGATTCTCTACTAGTGCCAGAAACTTGAGTGTGCCCAGAAAAAAAGAACGGTGCTTCCTAGACATACAGACCATTGCTAGTTCAACTCTGCTTCTGAAACTGAAACAAACCACAGGTCCTCTAATGTCCAATGCTTTAGAGGTAAGAGCGAGAAACGAGTGAGCTTCGTGAACGATCTAGCTTTGTTTGAGCTGAAAGGTGACTGAGTTTACCTTAAACGAAGTCTTGCTTGTAGGAAGACACAGAGCCTGGGATTTAACTCCATTTCTGAAGGGAAAAACAAAGCACAGTTCTCATCCATGAAACACACTCTGCTTTAGGAGCAAGAAGCACACTCTTGCTTTTTAGAATCTCTAATAAAGCAGGTAAAGTGAGTGTGGTCAGAAAAAAGAACGGTGTTTCCTACACATACGGACCATGGCAAGTACAACTCTGCTTCTGAAACTGATACAAACCACAGGTCCTCTAACATCCAATGCTTTACAGTTAGAGCAAGAAACGTGACCCTAGAATGATGTAGCTTTGTTTGAGCTGAAAGGTGACTGCGTTTACCTTAAACGAAGTCTTCCTTGTAGGAAGCCACAGAGCCTGGGATTTAACTTCATTTCTGAAGGGAAACACACAGCATAGTTCTCATCCATGAAACACAGTCTGCTTTAGAGCAAGAAGCATGGTCTTGATTTCTAGAGTCTCTAATACAGTAGGAAACGTGAGTGTGCTCAGAACAAAGAATGATGGTTCCTACATATACAGACCATATCTAGTTCAACTCTGCTTCTGAAACTGATACCACAGGTCCTCTAATATCCAATGATTTACAGAAAAGAGCGAAATACGTGTGAGCTTCGTGAATGATCTAGCATTGTTTGAGCTAAAAGGTGACTGAGTTTACCTGAAAAGATGTCTTGCTTGTAGGCAGACAGAGAGCCTGGGATTTAACTCCATTTCTGAAGGGAAACACACAGCATAGTTCTCACCCATGAAACACACTCTGCTTTAGATCAAGAAGCACGGTTTTGCTTTCTACAATCTCTAATACAGTAGGAAACTTGAGTGTGCTCAGAACAAAAGAACGGTGTTTCCTACACATACGGACCATTGCTAGTTCAACTCTGCCTCTGAAACTGATACAAACCACAGGTCCTCTAATATCCAATGCTTTACAGTTAAGAGCGAGAAATGTGTGAGCCTAGACCGATGTAGCATTGTTTGAGCTGAAAGGTGACTGAGTTTACCTTAAACGAAGTCTTGATTGTAGGAAAACACAGAGCCTGGCTTAAAACTCCATTTCTGAAGGGAAACACACATCACAGTTCTCATGCATGAAATACAGTCTGCTTTAGAGCAAGAAGCATGGTCTTGATTTCTAGAGTCTCTAATAGAGCCAGAAACGTGAGTGTGCTCAGAAAAAAAGAACGGTGTTTCCTAGACATACAGACCATTGCTAGTTCAACTCTGCTTCTGAAACTGATACAAACCACAGTCACTCTAACATCCAATGCTTTACAGTTAAGAGCAAGAAACGTGTGAGCCTAGAACGATGTAGCTTTGTTTGAGCTGAAAGGGGACTGAGTTTAACTTAAACTAAGTCTTGCTTGTAGGAAGACACAGAGCCTGGGATTTAACTCCATTTCTGAAGAGAAACACACAGCACAGTTCTCATCCATGAAACACAGTCTGCTTTAGAGCAATAAGCACGCTGTTGCTTTCTAGATTCTCTAATAAAGTGGAAACGTGTTTGTGGTTAGAAGAAAAGATCGGTGTTTCCTACACATACAGACCATATCTAGTTCAACTCTGCTACTGAAACTGATAGGAACCATAGGTCCTCTAATATCCAATGCTTGGCAGTTAAGAGCAAGAAACGTGTGAGCTTCGTGAATGATCTAGCTTTGTTTGAGCGGAATGGTGACTGAGTTTACCTGAAAAGATGCCTTGCTTGTAGGCAGACACAGAGCCTGGGATTTAACTACATTTCTGAAGGCAAACACACAGCACAGTTCTCATCCAGGAAACACAGTCTGCTTTAGAGCAAGAAGCACGGTCTTGCATTCTAGAATCGCTAATAGACTAGGAAACGTGAGTGTGCTCAGAACAAAAGAACGGTGGTTCATACACATACAGACCATATCTAGTACAACTATGCTTCTGAAAGTGATAGAAACCACAGTTCTTCTAACATCCAATGATTTTCATTTAAGAGCGAGAAACGTGTGAGGTACATGAACGAAGTAGTTTTGTTTGAGCTGAAAGGTAACTGAGTTTACCTGAACCGAAGTCTTGCTTGTAGAAAGACACAGAGCCTGAGATTTAACTCCATTTCTGAAGGGAAACACGCAGCACAGTTCTCATCCATAAAACACACTCTGCTTTAGAGCAAGAAGCATGGTCTTGATTTCTAGAGTCTCTACTAGAGCCAGAAACTTGAGTGTGCTCAGAAAAAAAAATGGTGTTTCCTCGACATACAGACCATTGCTAGTTCAACTCTGCTTCTGAAACTGATACAAAGCACAGGTCCTCTAATATCCAATGCTTTACCGTTAAGAGCGAGAAACGTGTGAGCTACGTGAATGATCTAGCTTTGTTTGAGCGGAATGGTGACTGAGTTTACCGGAAAAGATGTCTTGCTTGTAGGCAGACACAGAGCCTGGGTTTTAACTCCATTTCTGAAGAGAAACACACAGCACAGTTCTCATCCATAAAACACACTCTGCTTTAGAGCAAGAAGCATGGTCTTGATTTCTAGAGTCTCTACTAGAGCCAGAAACTTGAGTGTGCTCAGAAAAAAAGAACGGTGTTTCCTCGACATACAGACCATTGCTAGTTCAACTCTGCTTCTGAAACTGAGACAAACCGTAGGTACTCTAATATCCAATGCTTTACAGTTAACTGCGAGAAACGTGTGAGCTTCGTGAATGATCTAGCTTTGTTTGAGCGGAATGGTGACTGAGATTACCTGAAAAGATGTCTTGCTTGTAGGCAGACACAGAGCCTGGGATTTAACTACATTTCTGAAGGGAAACACACAGCACAGTCTCATCCATGAAACACATCTGCTTTAGAGCAAGAAGCACGCTCTAGATTCTAGAGTCTCTAATAGAGCCAGAAACTTGAGTGTGCTCAGAAAAAAAGAACGGTGTTTCCTAAACATATGGACCATTGCTAGTTCAACTCTGCTTCTGAAACGGATACAAACCACAGGTCCTCTAATATCCAATGCTTTACAGTTAAGAGCGAGAAACGTGTGAGTCTAGACCGATGTAGCATTGTTTGAGCTGAAAGGTGACTGAGTTTACCTTAAACAAAGTCTTGCTTGTAGGAAAACACAGAGCCTGGGTTAAAACTCCATTTCTGAAGGGAAACACACCGCACAGTTCTCATCAATGAAACACACTCTTCTTTAGAGCACAAAGCATGCTCTTGCTTTCTAGAATCTCTAAAAAAAGCAGGAAACGTGAGTGTGCTCAGAGCAAATGAACGGTGGTTCCTAGACATACAGACCATTGCTAGTTCAACTCTGCTTCTGAAACTGATACAAACTACAGGTCCTCTAATATCCAATGCTTTAGAGTTCAGAGCGAGAAACGAGTGAGCTTCGTGAACGATCTGGCTTTGTTTGAGCTGAAAGGTGACTGAGTTTACCTTAAACGAAGTCTTGCTTGTAGGAAGACACAGAGCCTGGGATTTAACTCCATTTCTGAAGGGAAAAACAAAGCACAGTTCTCATCCATGAAACACACTCTGCTTTAGGAGCAAGAAGCACACTCTTGCTTTTTAGAATCTCTAATAAAGCAGGTAAAGTGAGTGTGGTCAGAAAAAAGAACGGTGTTTCCTACACATACGGACCATTGCAAGTACAACTCTGCTTCTGAAACTGATACAAACCACAGGTCCTCTAACATCCAATGCTTTACAGTTAGAGCAAGAAACGTGACCCTAGAATGATGTAGCTTTGTTTGAGCTGAAAGGTGACTGAGTTTACCTTAAACGAAGTCTTCCTTGTAGGAAGCCACAGAGCCTGGGATTTAACTCCATTTCTGAAGGGAAACACACAGCATAGTTCTCACCCATGAAACACACTCTGCTTTAGATCAAGAAGCACGGTTTTGCTTTCTACAATCTCTAATACAGTAGGAAACGTGAGTGTGCTCAGAACAAAAGAACGGTGTTTCCTACACATACGGACCATTGCTAGTTCAACTCTGCCTCTGAAACTGATACAAACCACAGGTCCTCTAATATCCAATGCTTTACAGTTAAGAGCGAGAAATGTGTGAGCCTAGACCGATGTAGCATTGTTTGAGCTGAAAGGTGACTGAGTTTACCTTAAACGAAGTCTTGCTTGTAGGAAAACACAGAGCCTGGGTTAAAACTCCATTTCTGAAGGGAAACACACATCACAGTTCTCATGCATGAAATACAGTCTGCTTTAGAGCAAGAAGCATGGTCTTGATTTCTAGAGTCTCTAATAGAGCCAGAAACGTGAGTGTGCTCAGAAAAAAAGAACGGTGTTTCCTAGACATACAGACCATTGCTAGTTCAACTCTGCTTCTGAAACTGATACAAACCACAGTCACTCTTACATCCAATGCTTTACAGTTAAGAGCAAGAAACGTGTGAGCCTAGAATGATGTAGCTTTGTTTGAGCTGAATGGTGACTGAGTTTACCTTAAACGAAGTCTTGCTTGTAGGAAGACACAGAGCCTGGGATTTAACTCCATTTCTGAAGGGAAACACACCGCACAGTTGTCATCAATGAAACACACTCTTCTTTAGAGCACAAAGCACGCTCTTGCTTTCTAGAATCTCTAATAAAGCAGGAAACGTGAGTGTGGTTAGAAGAAAAGAACGGAGTTTCCTTCACAAACAGACCATATCTAGTTCAACTCTGCTTCGGAAACTGATAAGAACCGTAGTTCCTCTAATATCCAATGCTTTACAGTTAAGAGGGAGAAACGTGTGAGCTTCGTGAATGATCTAGCTTTGTTTGAGCGGAATGGTGACTGAGTTTACCGGAAAAGATGTCTTGCTTGTAGGCAGACACAGAGCCTGGGATTTAACTACATTTCTGAAGAGAAACACCCAGCACAGTCTTATCCATGAAACACAGTCTGCTTTAGAGCAAGAAGCACATTCTAGATTATAGAGTCTCTAATAGAGCCAGAAACTTGAGTGTGATCCGAAAAAAAAGAAAGGTGTTTCCTAAACATACGGACCATTGCTAGTTCAACTCTGCTTCTGAAACTGATACAAACCACAGGTCCTCTAATATCCAATGCTTTACAGTTAAGAGCGAGAAACGTGTGAGCCTAGAACGATGTAGCATTGTTTGAGATGAAAGGTGACAGAGTTTACCTTAAACGAAGTCTTACTTGTTGGAAAACACAGAGCCTGGGTTTTAACTCCATTTAACACACAGCACAGTTCTCATCCATGAAACACAGTCTGCTTTAGAGCAAGAAGCACAGACTTGCTTTCTAGAATCTCTAATAGATTAGGGAACGTGAGTGTTCTCAGAGCAAAAGAACGGTGGTTCCTAGACATACAGACCATTGCTAGTTCAACTCTGCTTCTGAAACTGATACATACCACAGGTCCTCTAATATACAATGCTTTAGAGTTAAGAGCGAGAAACGAGTGAGCTACGTGAATGATCTAGCTTTGTTTGAGCGGAATGGTGACTGAGTTTACCTGAAAAGATGTCTTGCTTGTAGGCAGACACAGAGCCTGGGTTTTAACTCCATTTCTGAAGGGAAACACACAGCATAGTTCTCATCCATGAAACACACTCTGCTTTAGAGCAAGAAGCACGCTCTTGCTTTTTAGAATCTCTAATAAAGCAGGTAAAGTGAGTGTGGTCCGAAAAAGAACGGTGTTTCCTACACATACGGACCATATCTAGTTCTACTCTGCTTCTGAAACTGAAACAAATCACAGATCCTCTAATATCCAATGCTTTACAGTTAAGAGCGAGAAACGTGTGAGCCTAGACCGATGTAGCATTGTTTGAGCTGAAAGGTGACTGAGTTTACCTTAAACAAAGTCTTGCTTGTAGGAAAACACAGAGCCTGGGTTAACACTCCATTTCTGAAGGGAAATACACAGCACAGTTCTCATGCATGAAATACAGTCTGCTTTAGAGCAAGAAGCACGGTCTTGCTTTCTAGAATCTCTAATACATTAGGAAACATGAGTGTGCTCAGAAAAAAAAACTGTGTTTCCTACACATACAGACCATATCTAGTTCAACTCTGCTTCTGAAAGAGATAGAAACCACAGTTCTTCTAACATCCAATGCTTTTCATTTAAGAGCGAGTAACGTGTGAGCTACATGAACGATGTAGTTTTGTTTGAGCTGAAAGTTAACTGAGTTTACCTGAACCGAAGTCTTGCTTGTAGAAAGACACAGAGCCTGAGATTTAACTCCATTTCTGAAGGGAAACACACAGCACAGTTCTCATCCATGAAACACACTCTGCTTTAGAGCAAGAAGCATGGTCTTGCTTTCTAGAATCTCTAATAGAGTAGGAAATGTGAGTGTGCTCAGAACAAAAGAATGGTGGTTCCTACACATACAGACCATATCTAGTACAACTCTGCTTCTGTAAGTGATAGAAACCACAGTTCTTCTAACATCCAATGATTTTCATTTAAGAGTGAGAAACATGTGAGGTACATGAAGGAAGTAATTTTGTTTGAGCAGAAAGGTAACTGAGTTTACCTGAACCGAAGTCTTGCTTGTAGAAAGACACAGAGCCTGAGATTTAACTTCATTTCGGAAGGGAAACACGCAGCACAGTTCTCATCCATAAAACACACTCTGCTTTAGAGCAATAAGCATGGTCTTGATTTCTAGAGTCTCTACTAGAGCCAGAAACTTGAGTGTGCCCAGAACAAAAGAACGGTGCTTCCTAGACATACGGACCATGGCTAGTTCAACTCTGCTTCTGAAACTGATACAGACCACAGGTCCTGTAACATCCAATGCTTTACAGTTAAGAGCAAGAAATGTGTGAGCCTAGAACGATGTAGCTTTGTTTGAGCTGAAAGGTGACTGAGTTTAACTTAAACTAAGTCTTGCTTGTAGGAAGACACAGAGCCTGGGATTTAACTCCATTTCTGAAGAGAAACACACAGCACAGTTCTCATCCATGAAACACAGTCTGCTTTAGAGCAATAAGCACGCTGTTGCTTTCTAGATTCTCTAATAAAGTGGAAACGTGTTTGTGGTTAGAAGAAAAGATCGGTGTTTCCTACACATACAGACCATATCTAGTTCAACTCTGCTTCTGAAACTGATACGAACCATAGGTCCTCTAATATCCAATGCTTGGCAGTTAAGAGCAAGAAACGTGTGAGCTTCGTGAATGATCTAGCTTTGTTTGAGCGGAATGGTGACTGAGTTTACCTGAAAAGATGCCTTGCTTGTAGGCAGACACAGAGCCTGGGATTTAACTACATTTCTGAAGGCAAACACACAGCACAGTTCTCATCCAGGAAACACAGTCTGCTTTAGAGCAAGAAGCACGGTCTTGCATTCTAGAATCGCTAATAGACTAGGAAACATGAGTGTGCTCAGAACAAAAGAACGGTGGTTCCTACACATACAGACCATATCTAGTACAACTATGCTTCTGAAAGTGATAGAAACCACAGTTCTTCTAACATCCAATGATTTTCATTTAAGAGCGAGAAACGTGTGATGTACATGAACGAAGTAGTTTTGTTTGAGCTGAAAGGTAACTGAGTTTACCTGAACCGAAGTCTTGCTTGTAGAAAGACACAGAGCCTGAGATTTAACTCCATTTCTGAAGGGAAACACGCAGCACAGTTCTCATCCATAAAACACACTCTGCTTTAGAGCAAGAAGCATGGTCTTGATTTCTAGAGTCTCTACTAGAGCCAGAAACTTGAGTGTGCTCAGAAAAAAAGAACGGTGTTTCCTCGACATAGAGACCATTGCTAGTTCAACTCTGCTTCTGAAACTGAGACAAACCGTAGGTACTCTAATATCCAATGCTTTACAATTAACTGCGAGAAACGTGTGAGCTACGTGAATGATCTAGCTTTGTTTGAGCGGAATGGTGACTGAGATTACCTGAAAAGATGTCTTGCTTGTAGGCAGACACAGAGCCTGGGATTTAACTACATTTCTGAAGGGAAACACACAGCACAGTCTCATCCATGAAACACATCTGCTTTAGAGCATGAAGCACGCTCTAGATTCTAGAGTCTCTAATAGAGCCAGAAACTTGAGTGTGCTCAGAAAAAAAGAACAGTGTTTCCTAAACATATGGACCATTGCTAGTTCAACTCTGCTTCTGAAACGGATACAAACCACAGGTCCTCTAATATCCAATGCTTTACAGTTAAGAGCGAGAAACGTGTGAGCCTAGACCGATGTAGCATTGTTTGAGCTGAAAGGTGACTGAGTTTACCTTAAACAAAGTCTTGCTTGTAGGAAAACACAGAGCCTGGGTTAAAACTCCATTTCTGAAGGGAAGCACACCGCACAGTTCTCATCAATGAAACACACTCTTCTTTAGAGCACAAAGCATGCTCTTGCTTTCTAGAATCTCTAAAAAAAGCAGGAAACGTGAGTGTGCTCAGAGCAAATGAACGGTGGTTCCTAGACATACAGACCATTGCTAGTTCAACTCTGCTTCTGAAACTGATACAAACCACAGGTCCTCTAATATCCAATGCTTTAGAGTTAAGAGCGAGAAACGAGTGAGCTTCGTGAACGATCTGGCTTTGTTTGAGCTGAAAGGTGACTGAGTTTACCTTAAACGAAGTCTTGCTTGTAGGAAGACACAGAGCCTGGGATTTAACTCCATTTCTGAAGGGAAAAACAAAGCACAGTTCTCATCCATGAAACACACTCTGCTTTAGGAGCAAGAACCACACTCTTGCTTTTTAGAATCTCTAATAAAGCAGGTAAAGTGAGTGTGGTCAGAAAAAAGAACGGTGTTTCCTACACATACGGACCATGGCAAGTACAACTCTGCTTCTGAAACTGATACAAACCACAGGTCCTCTAACATCCAATGCTTTACAGTTAGAGCAAGAAACGTGACCCTAGAATGATGTAGCTTTGTTTGAGCTGAAAGGTGACTGAGTTTACCTTAAACGAAGTCTTCCTTGTAGGAAGCCACAGAGCCTGGGATTTAACTTCATTTCTGAAGGGAAACACACAGCATAGTTCTCATCCATGAAACACAGTCTGCTTTAGAGCAAGAAGCATGGTCTTGATTTCTAGAGTCTCTAATACAGTAGGAAACGTGAGTGTGCTCAGAACAAAGAATGATGGTTCCTACATATACAGACCATATCTAGTTCAACTCTGCTACTGAAACTGATAGGAACCATAGGTCCTCTAATATCCAATGCTTGGCAGTTAAGAGCAAGAAACGTGTGAGCTTCGTGAATGATCTAGCTTTGTTTGAGCGGAATGGTGACTGAGTTTACCTGAAAAGATGCCTTGCTTGTAGGCAGACACAGAGCCTGGGATTTAACTACATTTCTGAAGGCAAACACACAGCACAGTTCTCATCCAGGAAACACAGTCTGCTTTAGAGCAAGAAGCACGGTCTTGCATTCTAGAATCGCTAATAGACTAGGAAACGTGAGTGTGCTCAGAACAAAAGAACGGTGGTTCATACACATACAGACCATATCTAGTACAACTATGCTTCTGAAAGTGATAGAAACCACAGTTCTTCTAACATCCAATGATTTTCATTTAAGAGCGAGAAACGTGTGAGGTACATGAACGAAGTAGTTTTGTTTGAGCTGAAAGGTAACTGAGTTTACCTGAACCGAAGTCTTGCTTGTAGAAAGACACAGAGCCTGAGATTTAACTCCATTTCTGAAGGGAAACACGCAGCACAGTTCTCATCCATAAAACACACTCTGCTTTAGAGCAAGAAGCATGGTCTTGATTTCTAGAGTCTCTACTAGAGCCAGAAACTTGAGTGTGCTCAGAAAAAAAAATGGTGTTTCCTCGACATACAGACCATTGCTAGTTCAACTCTGCTTCTGAAACTGATACAAAGCACAGGTCCTCTAATATCCAATGCTTTACCGTTAAGAGCGAGAAACGTGTGAGCTACGTGAATGATCTAGCTTTGTTTGAGCGGAATGGTGACTGAGTTTACCGGAAAAGATGTCTTGCTTGTAGGCAGACACAGAGCCTGGGTTTTAACTCCATTTCTGAAGGGAAACACACAGCATAGTTCTCATCCATGAAACACACTCTGCTTTAAAGCAAGAAGCACGCTCTTGCTTTTTAGAATCTCTAATAAAGCAGGTAAAGTGAGTGTGGTCCGAAAAAAGAACGGTGTTTCCTACACATACGGACCATATCTAGTTCTACTCTGCTTCTGAAACTGAAACAAATCACAGATCCTCTAATATCCAATGCTTTACAGTTAAGAGCGAGAAATGTGTGAGCCTAGACCGATGTAGCATTGTTTGAGCTGAAAGGTGACTGAGTTTACCTTAAACAAAGTCTTGCTTGTAGGAAAACACAGAGCCTGGGTTAACACTCCATTTCTGAAGGGAAACACACAGCACAGTTCTCATGCATGAAATACAGTCTGCTTTAGAGCAAGAAGCACGGTCTTGCTTTCTAGAATCTCTAATACAGTAGGAAACATGAGTGTGCTCAGAAAAAAAAACTGTGTTTCCTACACATACAGACCATATCTAGTTCAACTCTGCTTCTGAAAGAGATAGAAACCACAGTTCTTCTAACATCCAATGCTTTTCATTTAAGAGCGAGTAACATGTGAGCTACGTGAACGATGTAGTTTTGTTTGAGCTGAAAGTTAACTGAGTTTACCTGAACCGAAGTCTTGCTTGTAGAAAGACACAGAGCCTGAGATTTAACTCCATTTCTGAAGGGAAACACACAGCACAGTTCTCATCCATGAAACACACTCTGCTTTAGAGCAAGAAGCACGGTCTTGCTTTCTAGAATCTCTAATAGAGTAGGAAATGTGAGTGTGCTCAGAACAAAAGAATGGTGGTTCCTACACATACAGACCATATCTAGTACAACTCTGCTTCTGAAAGTGATAGAAACCACAGTTCTTCTAACATCCAATGATTTTCATTTAAGAGTGAGAAACATGTGAGGTACATGAAGGAAGTAATTTTGTTTGAGCAGAAAGGTAACTGAGTTTACCTGAACCGAAGTCTTGCTTGTAGAAAGACACAGAGCCTGAGATTTAACTTCATTTCGGAAGGGAAACACGCAGCACAGTTCTCATCCATAAAACACACTCTGCTTTAGAGCAATAAGCATGGTCTTGATTTCTAGATTCTCTACTAGAGCCAGAAACTTGAGTGTGCCCAGAAAAAAAGAACGGTGCTTCCTAGACATACAGACCATTGCTAGTTCAACTCTGCTTCTGAAACTGAAACAAACCACAGGTCCTCTAATGTCCAATGCTTTAGAGGTAAGAGCGAGAAACGAGTGAGCTTCGTGAACGATCTAGCTTTGTTTGAGCTGAAAGGTGACTGAGTTTACCTTAAACGAAGTCTTGCTTGTAGGAAGACACAGAACCTGGGATTTAACTCCATTTCTGAAGGGAAAAACAAAGCACAGTTCTCATCCATGAAACACACTCTGCTTTAGGAGCAAGAACCACACTCTTGCTTTTTAGAATCTCTAATAAAGCAGGTAAAGTGAGTGTGGTCAGAAAAAAGAACGGTGTTTCCTACACATACGGACCATGGCAAGTACAACTCTGCTTCTGAAACTGATACAAACCACAGGTCCTCTAACATCCAATGCTTTACAGTTAGAGCAAGAAACGTGACCCTAGAATGATGTAGCTTTGTTTGAGCTGAAAGGTGACTGCGTTTACCTTAAACGAAGTCTTCCTTGTAGGAAGCCACAGAGCCTGGGATTTAACTTCATTTCTGAAGGGAAACACACAGCATAGTTCTCATCCATGAAACACAGTCTGCTTTAGAGCAAGAAGCATGGTCTTGATTTCTAGAGTCTCTAATACAGTAGGAAACGTGAGTGTGCTCAGAACAAAGAATGATGGTTCCTACATATACAGACCATATCTAGTTCAACTCTGCTTCTGAAACTGATACCACAGGTCCTCTAATATCCAATGATTTACAGAAAAGAGCGAAATACGTGTGAGCTTCGTGAATGATCTAGCATTGTTTGAGCTAAAAGGTGACTGAGTTTACCTGAAAAGATGTCTTGCTTGTAGGCAGACAGAGAGCCTGGGATTTAACTCCATTTCTGAAGGGAAACACACAGCATAGTTCTCACCCATGAAACACACTCTGCTTTAGATCAAGAAGCACGGTTTTGCTTTCTACAATCTCTAATACAGTAGGAAACTTGAGTGTGCTCAGAACAAAAGAACGGTGTTTCCTACACATACGGACCATTGCTAGTTCAACTCTGCCTCTGAAACTGATACAAACCACAGGTCCTCTAATATCCAATGCTTTACAGTTAAGAGCGAGAAATGTGTGAGCCTAGACCGATGTAGCATTGTTTGAGCTGAAAGGTGACTGAGTTTACCTTAAACGAAGTCTTGATTGTAGGAAAACACAGAGCCTGGCTTAAAACTCCATTTCTGAAGGGAAACACACATCACAGTTCTCATGCATGAAATACAGTCTGCTTTAGAGCAAGAAGCATGGTCTTGATTTCTAGAGTCTCTAATAGAGCCAGAAACGTGAGTGTGCTCAGAAAAAAAGAACGGTGTTTCCTAGACATACAGACCATTGCTAGTTCAACTCTGCTTCTGAAACTGATACAAACCACAGTCACTCTAACATCCAATGCTTTACAGTTAAGAGCAAGAAACGTGTGAGCCTAGAACGATGTAGCTTTGTTTGAGCTGAAAGGGGACTGAGTTTAACTTAAACTAAGTCTTGCTTGTAGGAAGACACAGAGCCTGGGATTTAACTCCATTTCTGAAGAGAAACACACAGCACAGTTCTCATCCATGAAACACAGTCTGCTTTAGAGCAATAAGCACGCTGTTGCTTTCTAGATTCTCTAATAAAGTGGAAACGTGTTTGTGGTTAGAAGAAAAGATCGGTGTTTCCTACACATACAGACCATATCTAGTTCAACTCTGCTACTGAAACTGATAGGAACCATAGGTCCTCTAATATCCAATGCTTGGCAGTTAAGAGCAAGAAACGTGTGAGCTTCGTGAATGATCTAGCTTTGTTTGAGCGGAATGGTGACTGAGTTTACCTGAAAAGATGCCTTGCTTGTAGGCAGACACAGAGCCTGGGATTTAACTACATTTCTGAAGGCAAACACACAGCACAGTTCTCATCCAGGAAACACAGTCTGCTTTAGAGCAAGAAGCACGGTCTTGCATTCTAGAATCGCTAATAGACTAGGAAACGTGAGTGTGCTCAGAACAAAAGAACGGTGGTTCATACACATACAGACCATATCTAGTACAACTATGCTTCTGAAAGTGATAGAAACCACAGTTCTTCTAACATCCAATGATTTTCATTTAAGAGCGAGAAACGTGTGAGGTACATGAACGAAGTAGTTTTGTTTGAGCTGAAAGGTAACTGAGTTTACCTGAACCGAAGTCTTGCTTGTAGAAAGACACAGAGCCTGAGATTTAACTCCATTTCTGAAGGGAAACACGCAGCACAGTTCTCATCCATAAAACACACTCTGCTTTAGAGCAAGAAGCATGGTCTTGATTTCTAGAGTCTCTACTAGAGCCAGAAACTTGAGTGTGCTCAGAAAAAAAAATGGTGTTTCCTCGACATACAGACCATTGCTAGTTCAACTCTGCTTCTGAAACTGATACAAAGCACAGGTCCTCTAATATCCAATGCTTTACCGTTAAGAGCGAGAAACGTGTGAGCTACGTGAATGATCTAGCTTTGTTTGAGCGGAATGGTGACTGAGTTTACCGGAAAAGATGTCTTGCTTGTAGGCAGACACAGAGCCTGGGTTTTAACTCCATTTCTGAAGGGAAACACACAGCATAGTTCTCATCCATGAAACACACTCTGCTTTAAAGCAAGAAGCACGCTCTTGCTTTTTAGAATCTCTAATAAAGCAGGTAAAGTGAGTGTGGTCCGAAAAAAGAACGGTGTTTCCTACACATACGGACCATATCTAGTTCTACTCTGCTTCTGAAACTGAAACAAATCACAGATCCTCTAATATCCAATGCTTTACAGTTAAGAGCGAGAAATGTGTGAGCCTAGACCGATGTAGCATTGTTTGAGCTGAAAGGTGACTGAGTTTACCTTAAACAAAGTCTTGCTTGTAGGAAAACACAGAGCCTGGGTTAACACTCCATTTCTGAAGGGAAACACACAGCACAGTTCTCATGCATGAAATACAGTCTGCTTTAGAGCAAGAAGCACGGTCTTGCTTTCTAGAATCTCTAATACAGTAGGAAACATGAGTGTGCTCAGAAAAAAAAACTGTGTTTCCTACACATACAGACCATATCTAGTTCAACTCTGCTTCTGAAAGAGATAGAAACCACAGTTCTTCTAACATCCAATGCTTTTCATTTAAGAGCGAGTAACGTGTGAGCTACGTGAACGATGTAGTTTTGTTTGAGCTGAAAGTTAACTGAGTTTACCTGAACCGAAGTCTTGCTTGTAGAAAGACACAGAGCCTGAGATTTAACTCCATTTCTGAAGGGAAACACACAGCACAGTTCTCATCCATGAAACACACTCTGCTTTAGAGCAAGAAGCACGGTCTTGCTTTCTAGAATCTCTAATAGAGTAGGAAATGTGAGTGTGCTCAGAACAAAAGAATGGTGGTTCCTACACATACAGACCATATCTAGTACAACTCTGCTTCTGAAAGTGATAGAAACCACAGTTCTTCTAACATCCAATGATTTTCATTTAAGAGTGAGAAACATGTGAGGTACATGAAGGAAGTAATTTTGTTTGAGCAGAAAGGTAACTGAGTTTACCTGAACCGAAGTCTTGCTTGTAGAAAGACACAGAGCCTGAGATTTAACTTCATTTCGGAAGGGAAACACGCAGCACAGTTCTCATCCATAAAACACACTCTGCTTTAGAGCAATAAGCATGGTCTTGATTTCTAGATTCTCTACTAGAGCCAGAAACTTGAGTGTGCCCAGAAAAAAAGAACGGTGCTTCCTAGACATACAGACCATTGCTAGTTCAACTCTGCTTCTGAAACTGAAACAAACCACAGGTCCTCTAATGTCCAATGCTTTAGAGGTAAGAGCGAGAAACGAGTGAGCTTCGTGAACGATCTAGCTTTGTTTGAGCTGAAAGGTGACTGAGTTTACCATAAACAAAGTCTTGCTTGTAGGAAGACACAGATCCTGGGATTTAACTCCATTTCTAAAGGAATCACAAAGCACAGTTCTCATCCATGAAACACACTCTGCTTTAGGAGCAAGAAGCACACTCTTGCTTTTTAGAATCTCTAATAAAGCAGGTAAAGTGAGTGTGGTCAGAAAAAAGAACGGTGTTTCCTACACATACGGACCATGGCTAGTTCAACTCTGCTTCTGAAACTGATACAGACCACAGGTCCTGTAACATCCAATGCTTTACAGTTAAGAGCAAGAAACGTGTGAGCCTAGAACGATGTAGCTTTGTTTGAGCTGAAAGGTGACTGTGTTTAACTTAAACTATGTCTTGCTTGTAGGAAGAC
This sequence comes from Onychomys leucogaster, assembly GCA_949786385.1. Lineage (NCBI taxonomy): Eukaryota > Metazoa > Chordata > Mammalia > Rodentia > Cricetidae > Onychomys > Onychomys leucogaster. Next base: position 2,332,933 of record CATKUP010000063.1, read on the forward strand.
ACAGAGCCTGGGATTTAACTCCATTTCTGAAGAGAAACACACAGCACAGTTCTCATCCATAAAACACACTCTGCTTTAGAGCAAGAAGCATGGTCTTGATTTCTAGAGTCTCTACTAGAGCCAGAAACTTGAGTGTGCTCAGAAAAAAAGAACGGTGTTTCCTCGACATACAGACCATTGCTAGTTCAACTCTGCTTCTGAAACTGAGACAAACCGTAGGTACTCTAGTATCCAATGCTTTACAGTTAACTGCGAGAAACGTGTGAGCTTCGTGAATGATCTAGCTTTGTTTGAGCGGAATGGTGACTGAGATTACCTGAAAAGATGTCTTGCTTGTAGGCAGACACAGAGCCTGGGATTTAACTACATTTCTGAAGGGAAACACACAGCACAGTCTCATCCATGAAACACATCTGCTTTAGAGCATGAAGCACGCTCTAGATTCTAGAGTCTCTAATAGAGCCAGAAACTTGAGTGTGCTCAGAAAAAAAGAACGGTGTTTCCTAAACATATGGACCATTGCTAGTTCAACTCTGCTTCTGAAACGGATACAAACCACAGGTCCTCTAATATCCAATGCTTTACACTTAAGAGCGAGAAACGTGTGAGCCTAGACCGATGTAGCATTGTTTGAGCTGAAAGGTGACTGAGTTTACCTTAAACAAAGTCTTGCTTGTAGGAAAACACAGAGCCTGGGTTAAAACTCCATTTCTGAAGGGAAACACACCGCACAGTTCTCATCAATGAAACACACTCTTCTTTAGAGCACAAAGCATGCTCTTGCTTTCTAGAATCTCTAAAAAAAGCAGGAAACGTGAGTGTGCTCAGAGCAAATGAACGGTGGTTCCTAGACATACAGACCATTGCTAGTTCAACACTGCTTCTGAAACTGATACAAACTACAGGTCCTCTAATATCCAATGCTTTAGAGTTCAGAGCGAGAAACGAGTGAGCTTCGTGAACGATCTGGCTTTGTTTGAGCTGAAAGGTGACTGAGTTTACCTTAAACGAAGTCTTGCTTGTAGGAAGACACAGAGCCTGGGATTTAACTCCATTTCTGAAGGGAAAAACAAAGCACAGTTCTCATCCATGAAACACACTCTGCTTTAGGAGCAAGAAGCACACTCTTGCTTTTTAGAATCTCTAATAAAGCAGGTAAAGTGAGTGTGGTCAGAAAAAAGAACGGTGTTTCCTACACATACGGACCATTGCAAGTACAACTCTGCTTCTGAAACTGATACAAACCACAGGTCCTCTAACATCCAATGCTTTACAGTTAGAGCAAGAAACGTGACCCTAGAATGATGTAGCTTTGTTTGAGCTGAAAGGTGACTGAGTTTACCTTAAACGAAGTCTTCCTTGTAGGAAGCCACAGAGCCTGGGATTTAACTCCATTTCTGAAGGGAAACACACAGCATAGTTCTCACCCATGAAACACACTCTGCTTTAGATCAAGAAGCACGGTTTTGCTTTCTACAATCTCTAATACAGTAGGAAACGTGAGTGTGCTCAGAACAAAAGAACGGTGTTTCCTACACATACGGACCATTGCTAGTTCAACTCTGCCTCTGAAACTGATACAAACCACAGGTCCTCTAATATCCAATGCTTTACAGTTAAGAGCGAGAAATGTGTGAGCCTAGACCGATGTAGCATTGTTTGAGCTGAAAGGTGACTGAGTTTACCTTAAACGAAGTCTTGCTTGTAGGAAAACACAGAGCCTGGGTTAAAACTCCATTTCTGAAGGGAAACACACATCACAGTTCTCATGCATGAAATACAGTCTGCTTTAGAGCAAGAAGCATGGTCTTGATTTCTAGAGTCTCTAATAGAGCCAGAAACGTGAGTGTGCTCAGAAAAAAAGAACGGTGTTTCCTAGACATACAGACCATTGCTAGTTCAACTCTGCTTCTGAAACTGATACAAACCACAGTCACTCTTACATCCAATGCTTTACAGTTAAGAGCAAGAAACGTGTGAGCCTAGAATGATGTAGCTTTGTTTGAGCTGAAAGGTGACTGAGTTTACCTTAAACGAAGTCTTGCTTGTAGGAAGACACAGAGCCTGGGATTTAACTCCATTTCTGAAGGGAAACACACCGCACAGTTGTCATCAATGAAACACACTCTTCTTTAGAGCACAAAGCACGCTCTTGCTTTCTAGAATCTCTAATAAAGCAGGAAACGTGAGTGTGGTTAGAAGAAAAGAACGGAGTTTCCTTCACAAACAGACCATATCTAGTTCAACTCTGCTTCGGAAACTGATAAGAACCGTAGTTCCTCTAATATCCAATGCTTTACAGTTAAGAGGGAGAAACGAGTGAGCTTCGTGAATGATCTAGCTTTGTTTGAGCGGAATGGTGACTGAGTTTACCTGAAAAGATGTCTTGCTTGTAGGCAGACACAGAGCCTGGGATTTAACTACATTTCTGAAGAGAAACACCCAGCACAGTCTTATCCATGAAACACAGTCTGCTTTAGAGCAAGAAGCACATTCTAGATTATAGAGTCTCTAATAGAGCCAGAAACTTGAGTGTGCTCCGAAAAAAAAGAAAGGTGTTTCCTAAACATACGGACCATTGCTAGTTCAACTCTGCTTCTGAAACTGATACAAATCACAGTTCCTCTAATATCCAATGCTTTACAGTTAAGAGCGAGAAACGTGTGAGCCTAGAACGATGTAGCATTGTTTGAGATGAAAGGTGACAGAGTTTACCTTAAACGAAGTCTTACTTGTTGGAAAACACAGAGCCTGGGTTTTAACTCCATTTAACACACAGCACAGTTCTCATCCATGAAACACAGTCTGCTTTAGAGCAAGAAGCACAGACTTGCTTTCTAGAATCTCTAATAGATTAGGGAACGTGAGTGTTCTCAGAGCAAAAGAACGGTGGTTCCTAGACATACAGACCATTGCTAGTTCAACTCTGCTTCTGAAACTGATACATACCACAGGTCCTCTAATATCCAATGCTTTAGAGTTAAGAGCGAGAAACGAGTGAGCTACGTGAATGATCTAGCTTTGTTTGAGCGGAATGGTGACTGAGTTTACCTGAAAAGATGTCTTGCTTGTAGGCAGACACAGAGCCTGGGTTTTAACTCCATTTCTGAAGGGAAACACACAGCATAGTTCTCATCCATGAAACACACTCTGCTTTAGAGCAAGAAGCACGCTCTTGCTTTTTAGAATCTCTAATAAAGCAGGTAAAGTGAGTGTGGTCCGAAAAAGAACGGTGTTTCCTACACATACGGACCATATCTAGTTCTACTCTGCTTCTGAAACTGAAACAAATCACAGATCCTCTAATATCCAATGCTTTACAGTTAAGAGCGAGAAACGTGTGAGCCTAGACCGATGTAGCATTGTTTGAGCTGAAAGGTGACTGAGTTTACCTTAAACAAAGTCTTGCTTGTAGGAAAACACAGAGCCTGGGTTAACACTCCATTTCTGAAGGGAAATACACAGCACAGTTCTCATGCATGAAATACAGTCTGCTTTAGAGCAAGAAGCACGGTCTTGCTTTCTAGAATCTCTAATACATTAGGAAACATGAGTGTGCTCAGAAAAAAAAACTGTGTTTCCTACACATACAGACCATATCTAGTTCAACTCTGCTTCTGAAAGAGATAGAAACCACAGTTCTTCTAACATCCAATGCTTTTCATTTAAGAGCGAGTAACGTGTGAGCTACATGAACGATGTAGTTTTGTTTGAGCTGAAAGTTAACTGAGTTTACCTGAACCGAAGTCTTGCTTGTAGAAAGACACAGAGCCTGAGATTTAACTCCATTTCTGAAGGGAAACACACAGCACAGTTCTCATCCATGAAACACACTCTGCTTTAGAGCAAGAAGCACGGTCTTGCTTTCTAGAATCTCTAATAGAGTAGGAAATGTGAGTGTGCTCAGAACAAAAGAATGGTGGTTCCTACACATACAGACCATATCTAGTACAACTCTGCTTCTGAAAGTGATAGAAACCACAGTTCTTCTAACATCCAATGATTTTCATTTAAGAGTGAGAAACATGTGAGGTACATGAAGGAAGTAATTTTGTTTGAGCAGAAAGGTAACTGAGTTTACCTGAACCGAAGTCTTGCTTGTAGAAAGACACAGAGCCTGAGATTTAACTTCATTTCGGAAGGGAAACACGCAGCACAGTTCTCATCCATAAAACACACTCTGCTTTAGAGCAATAAGCATGGTCTTGATTTCTAGAGTCTCTACTAGAGCCAGAAACTTTAGTGTGCCCAGAAAAAAAGAACGGTGCTTCCTAGACATACAGACCATTGCTAGTTCAACTCTGCTTCTGAAACTGAAACAAACCACAGGTCCTCTAATGTCCAATGCTTTAGAGTTAAGAGCGAGAAACAAGTGAGCTTCGTGAACGATCTAGCTTTGTTTGAGCTGAAAGGTGACTGAGTTTACCATAAACGAAGTCTTGCTTGTAGGAAGACACAGATCCTGGGATTTAACTCCATTTCTAAAGGAATCACAAAGCACAGTTCTCATCCATGAAACACACTCTGCTTTAGGAGCAAGAAGCACACTCTTGCTTTTTAGAATCTCTAATAAAGCAGGTAAAGTGAGTGTGGTCAGAAAAAAGAACGGTGTTTCCTACACATTCGGACCATGGCTAGTTCAACTCTGCTTCTGAAACTGATACAGACCACAGGTCCTGTAACATCCAATGCTTTACAGTTAAGAGCAAGAAATGTGTGAGCCTAGAACGATGTAGCTTTGTTTGAGCTGAAAGGTGACTGAGTTTAACTTAAACTAAGTCTTGCTTGTAGGAAGACACAGAGCCTGGGATTTAACTCCATTTCTGAAGAGAAACACACAGCACAGTTCTCATCCATGAAACACAGTCTGCTTTAGAGCAATAAGCACGCTGTTGCTTTCTAGATTCTCTAATAAAGTGGAAACGTGTTTGTGGTTAGAAGAAAAGATCGGTGTTTCCTACACATACAGACCATATCTAGTTCAACTCTGCTTCTGAAACTGATACGAACCATAGGTCCTCTAATATCCAATGCTTGGCAGTTAAGAGCAAGAAACGTGTGAGCTTCGTGAATGATCTAGCTTTGTTTGAGCGGAATGGTGACTGAGTTTACCTGAAAAGATGCCTTGCTTGTAGGCAGACACAGAGCCTGGGATTTAACTACATTTCTGAAGGCAAACACACAGCACAGTTCTCATCCAGGAAACACAGTCTGCTTTAGAGCAAGAAGCACGGTCTTGCATTCTAGAATCGCTAATAGACTAGGAAACATGAGTGTGCTCAGAACAAAAGAACGGTGGTTCCTACACATACAGACCATATCTAGTACAACTATGCTTCTGAAAGTGATAGAAACCACAGTTCTTCTAACATCCAATGATTTTCATTTAAGAGCGAGAAACGTGTGATGTACATGAACGAAGTAGTTTTGTTTGACCTGAAAGGTAACTGAGTTTACCTGAACCGAAGTCTTGCTTGTAGAAAGACACAGAGCCTGAGATTTAACTCCATTTCTGAAGGGAAACACGCAGCACAGTTCTCATCCATAAAACACACTCTGCTTTAGAGCAAGAAGCATGGTCTTGATTTCTAGAGTCTCTACTAGAGCCAGAAACTTGAGTGTGCTCAGAAAAAAAGAACGGTGTTTCCTCGACATACAGACCATTGCTAGTTCAACTCTGCTTCTGAAACTGAGACAAACCATAGGTACTCTAATATCCAATGCTTTACAATTAACTGTGAGAAACGTGTGAGCTACGTGAATGATCTAGCTTTGTTTGAGCGGAATGGTGACTGAGATTACCTGAAAAGATGTCTTGCTTGTAGGCAGACACAGAGCCTGGGATTTAACTACATTTCTGAAGGGAAACACACAGCACAGTCTCATCCATGAAACACATCTGCTTTAGAGCATGAAGCACGCTCTAGATTCTAGAGTCTCTAATAGAGCCAGAAACTTGAGTGCGCTCAGAAAAAAAGAACGGTGTTTCCTAAACATATGGACCATTGCTAGTTCAACTCTGCTTCTGAAACGGATACAAACCACAGGTCCTCTAATATCCAATGCTTTACAGTTAAGAGCGAGAAACGTGTGAGCCTAGACCGATGTAGCATTGTTTGAGCTGAAAGGTGACTGAGTTTACCTTAAACAAAGTCTTGCTTGTAGGAAAACACAGAGCCTGGGTTAAAACTCCATTTCTGAAGGGAAGCACACCGCACAGTTCTCATCAATGAAACACACTCTTCTTTAGAGCACAAAGCATGCTCTTGCTTTCTAGAATCTCTAAAAAAAGCAGGAAACGTGAGTGTGTTCAGAGCAAATGAACGGTGGTTCCTAGACATACAGACCATTGCTAGTTCAACTCTGCTTCTGAAACTGATACAAACCACAGGTCCTCTAATATCCAATGCTTTAGAGTTAAGAGCGAGAAACGAGTGAGCTTTGTGAACGATCTGGCTTTGTTTGAGCTGAAAGGTGACTGAGTTTACCTTAAACGAAGTCTTGCTTGTAGGAAGACACAGAGCCTGGGATTTAACTCCATTTCTGAAGGGAAAAACAAAGCACAGTTCTCATCCATGAAACACACTCTGCTTTAGGAGCAAGAACCACATTCTTGCTTTTTAGAATCTCTAATAAAGCAGGTAAAGTGAGTGTGGTCAGATAAAAGAACGGTGTTTCCTACACATACGGACCATGGCAAGTACAACTCTGCTTCTGAAACTGATACAAACCACAGGTCCTCTAACATCCAATGCTTTACAGTTAGAGCAAGAAACGTGACCCTAGAATGATGTAGCTTTGTTTGAGCTGAAAGGTGACTGAGTTTACCTTAAACGAAGTCTTCCTTGTAGGAAGCCACAGAGCCTGGGATTTAACTTCATTTCTGAAGGGAAACACACAGCATAGTTCTCATCCATGAAACACAGTCTGCTTTAGAGCAAGAAGCATGGTCTTGATTTCTAGAGTCTCTAATACAGTAGGAAACGTGAGTGTGCTCAGAACAATGAATGATGGTTCCTACATATACAGACCATATCTAGTTCAACTCTGCTTCTGAAACTGATACCACAGGTCCTCTAATATCCAATGATTTACAGTAAAGAGCGAAATACGTGTGAGCTTCGTGAATGATCTAGCATTGTTTGAGCTAAAAGGTGACTGAGTTTACCTGAAAAGATGTCTTGCTTGTAGGCAGACAGAGAGCCTGGGATTTAACTCCATTTCTGAAGGGAAACACACAGCATAGTTCTCATCCATGAAACACAGTCTGCTTTAGAGCAAGAAGCATGGTCTTGATTTCTAGAGTCTCTAATACAGTAGGAAACGTGAGTGTGCTCAGAACAAAAGAACGGTGTTTCCTACACATACGGACCATTGCTAGTTCAACTCTGCCTCTGAAACTGATACAAACCACAGGTCCTCTAATATCCAATGCTTTACAGTTAAGAGCGAGAAATGTGTGAGCCTAGACCGATGTAGCATTGTTTGAGCTGAAAGGTGACTGAGTTTACCTTAAACGAAGTCTTGCTTGTAGGAAAACACAGAGCCTGGGATAAAACTCCAATTCTGAAGGGAAACACACATGACAGTTCTCATGCATGAAATACAGTCTGCTTTAGAGCAAGAAGCATGGTCTTGATTTCTAGAGTCTCTAATTGAGCCAGAAACGTGAGTGTGCTCAAAAAAAAGAACGGTGTTTCCTAGACATACAGACCATTGCTAGTTCAACTCTGCTTCTGAAACTGATACAAACCACAGTCACTCTAACATCCAATGCTTTACAGTTAAGAGCAAGAAACGTGTGAGCCTAGAACGATGTAGCTTTGTTTGAGCTGAAAGGTGACTGAGTTTACCTTAAACGAAGTCTTGCTTGTAGGAAGACACAGAGCCTGGGATTTAACTCCATTTCTGAAGGGAAACACACCGCACAGTTGTCATCAATGAAACACACTCTTCTTTAGAGCACAAAGCACGCTCTTGCTTTCTAGAATCTCTAATAAAGCAGGAAACGTGAGTGTGGTTAGAAGAAAAGAACGGAGTTTCCTTCACAAACAGACCATATCTAGTTCAACTCTGCTTCGGGAACTGATAAGAACCGTAGTTCCTCTAATATCCAATGCTTTACAGTTAAGAGGGAGAAACGTGTGAGCTTCGTGAATGATCTAGCTTTGTTTGAGCGGAATGGTGACTGAGTTTACCGGAAAAGATGTCTTGCTTGTAGGCAGACACAGAGCCTGGGATTTAACTACATTTCTGAAGAGAAACACCCAGCACAGTCTTATCCATGAAACACAGTCTGCTTTAGAGCAAGAAGCACGCTCTAGATTCTAGAGTCTCTAATAGAGCCAGAAACTTGAGTGTGCTCCGAAAAAAAAGAAAGGTGTTTCCTAAACATACGGACCATTGCTGGTTCAACTCTGCTTCTGAAACTGATACAAACCACAGGTCCTCTAATATCCAATGCTTTACAGTTAAGAGCGAGAAACGTGTGAGCCTAGAACGATGTAGCATTGTTTGAGCTGAAAGGTGACAGAGTTTACCTTAAACGAAGTCTTACTTGTTGGAAAACACAGAGCCTGGGTTTTAACTCCATTTCGGAAGGGAAACACACAGCACAGTTCTCATCCATGAAACACAGTCTGCTTTAGAGCAAGAAGCACGGACTTGATTTCTAGAATCTCTAATAGATTAGGGAACGTGAGTGTGCTCAGAGCAAAAGAACGGTGTTTCCTAGACATACAGACCATTGCTAGTTCAACTCTGCTTCTGAAACTGATACATACCACAGGTCCTCTAACATCCAATGCTTTAGAGTTAAGAGCGAGAAACGAGTGAGCTACGTGAAAGATCTAGCTTTGTTTGAGCGGAATGGTGACTGAGTTTACCTGAAAAGATGTCTTGCTTGTAGGCAGACACAGAGCCTGGGTTTTAACACCATTTCTGAAGGGAAACACACAGCATAGTTCTCATCCATGAAACACACTCTGCTTTAGAGCAAGAAGCACGCTCTTGCTTTTTAGAATCTCTAATAAAGCAGGTAAAGTGAGTGTGGTCCGAAAAAAGAACGTTGTTTCCTACACATACGGACCATATCTAGTTCTACTCTGCTTCTGAAACTGAAACAAATCACAGATCCTCTAATATCCAATGCTTTACAGTTAAGAGCGAGAAACGTGTGAGCCTAGACCGATGTAGCATTTTTTTAACTGAAAGGTGACTGAGTTTACCTTAAACAAAGTCTTGCTTGTAGGAAAACACAGAGCCTGGGTTAACACTCCATTTCTGAAGGGAAACACACAGCACAGTTCTCATGCATGAAATACAGTCTGCTTTAGAGCAAGAAGCACGGTCTTGCTTTCTAGAATCTCTAATACAGTAGGAAACATGAGTGTGCTCAGAAAAAAAAAACTGTGTTTCCTACACATACAGACCATATCTAGTTCAACTCTGCTTCTGAAAGAGATAGAAACCACAGTTCTTCTAACATCCAATGCTTTTCATTTAAGAGCGAGTAACGTGTGAGCTACGTGAACGATGTAGTTTTGTTTGAGCTGAAAGTTAACTGAGTTTACCTGAACCGAAGTCTTGCTTGTAGAAAGACACAGAGCCTGCGATTTAACTCCATTTCTGAAGGGAAACACACAGCACAGTTCTCATCCATGAAACACACTCTGCTTTAGAGCAAGAAGCATGGTCTTGCTTTCTAGAATCTCTAATAGAGTAGGAAATGTGAGTGTGCTCAGAACAAAAGAATGGTGGTTCCTACACATACAGACCATATCTAGTACAACTCTGCTTCTGAAAGTGATAGAAACCACAGTTCTTCTTACATCCAATGATTTTCATTTAAGAGTGAGAATCATGTGAGGTACATGAAGGAAGTAATTTTGTTTGAGCAGAAAGGTAACTGAGTTTACCTGAACCGAAGTCTTGCTTGTAGAAAGACACAGAGCCTGAGATTTAACTTAATTTCGGAAGGGAAACACGCAGCACAGTTCTCATCCATAAAACACACTCTGCTTTAGAGCAATAAGCATGGTCTTGATTTCTAGAGTCTCTACTAGAGCCAGAAACTTGAGTGTGCCCAGAAAAAAAGAACGGTGCTTCCTAGACATACAGACCATTGCTAGTTCAACTCTGCCTCTGAAACTGAAACAAACCACAGGTCCTCTAATGTCCAATGCTTTAGAGTTAAGAGCGAGAAACGAGTGAGCTTCGTGAACGATCTAGCTTTGTTTGAGCTGAAAGGTGACTGAGTTTACCATAAACGAAGTCTTGCTTGTAGGAAGACACAGATCCTGGGATTTAACTCCATTTCTAAAGGAATCACAAAGCACAGTTCTCATCCATGAAACACACTCTGCTTTAGGAGCAAGAAGCACACTCTTGCTTTTTAGAATCTCTAATAAAGCAGGTAAAGTGAGTGTGGTCAGAAAAAAGAACGGTGTTTCCTACACATACGGACCATTGCAAGTACAACTCTGCTTCTGAAACTGATACAAACCACAGGTCCTCTAACATCCAATGCTTTACAGTTAGAGCAAGAAACGTGACCCTAGAATGATGTAGCTTTGTTTGAGCTGAAAGGTGACTGAGTTTACCTTAAACGAAGTCTTCCTTGTAGGAAGCCACAGAGCCTGGGATTTAACTCCATTTCTGAAGGGAAACACACAGCATAGTTCTCACCCATGAAACACACTCTGCTTTAGATCAAGAAGCACGGTTTTGCTTTCTACAATCTCTAATACAGTAGGAAACGTGAGTGTGCTCAGAACAAAAGAACGGTGTTTCCTACACATACGGACCATTGCTAGTTCAACTCTGCCTCTGAAACTGATACAAACCACAGGTCCTCTAATATCCAATGCTTTACAGTTAAGAGCGAGAAATGTGTGAGCCTAGACCGATGTAGCATTGTTTGAGCTGAAAGGTGACTGAGTTTACCTTAAACGAAGTCTTGCTTGTAGGAAAACACAGAGCCTGGGTTAAAACTCCATTTCTGAAGGGAAACACACATCACAGTTCTCATGCATGAAATACAGTCTGCTTTAGAGCAAGAAGCATGGTCTTGATTTCTAGAGTCTCTAATAGAGCCAGAAACGTGAGTGTGCTCAGAAAAAAAGAACGGTGTTTCCTAGACATACAGACCATTGCTAGTTCAACTCTGCTTCTGAAACTGATACAAACCACAGTCACTCTTACATCCAATGCTTTACAGTTAAGAGCAAGAAACGTGTGAGCCTAGAATGATGTAGCTTTGTTTGAGCTGAAAGGTGACTGAGTTTACCTTAAACGAAGTCTTGCTTGTAGGAAGACACAGAGCCTGGGATTTAACTCCATTTCTGAAGGGAAACACACCGCACAGTTGTCATCAATGAAACACACTCTTCTTTAGAGCACAAAGCACGCTCTTGCTTTCTAGAATCTCTAATAAAGCAGGAAACGTGAGTGTGGTTAGAAGAAAAGAACGGAGTTTCCTTCACAAACAGACCATATCTAGTTCAACTCTGCTTCGGAAACTGATAAGAACCGTAGTTCCTCTAATATCCAATGCTTTACAGTTAAGAGGGAGAAACGAGTGAGCTTCGTGAATGATCTAGCTTTGTTTGAGCGGAATGGTGACTGAGTTTACCTGAAAAGATGTCTTGCTTGTAGGCAGACACAGAGCCTGGGATTTAACTACATTTCTGAAGAGAAACACCCAGCACAGTCTTATCCATGAAACACAGTCTGCTTTAGAGCAAGAAGCACATTCTAGATTATAGAGTCTCTAATAGAGCCAGAAACTTGAGTGTGCTCCGAAAAAAAAGAAAGGTGTTTCCTAAACATACGGACCATTGCTAGTTCAACTCTGCTTCTGAAACTGATACAAATCACAGGTCCTCTAATATCCAATGCTTTACAGTTAAGAGCGAGAAACGTGTGAGCCTAGAACGATGTAGCATTGTTTGAGATGAAAGGTGACAGAGTTTACCTTAAACGAAGTCTTACTTGTTGGAAAACACAGAGCCTGGGTTTTAACTCCATTTAACACACAGCACAGTTCTCATCCATGAAACACAGTCTGCTTTAGAGCAAGAAGCACAGACTTGCTTTCTAGAATCTCTAATAGATTAGGGAACGTGAGTGTTCTCAGAGCAAAAGAACGGTGGTTCCTAGACATACAGACCATTGCTAGTTCAACTCTGCTTCTGAAACTGATACATACCACAGGTCCTCTAATATCCAATGCTTTAGAGTTAAGAGCGAGAAACGAGTGAGCTACGTGAATGATCTAGCTTTGTTTGAGCGGAATGGTGACTGAGTTTACCTGAAAAGATGTCTTGCTTGTAGGCAGACACAGAGCCTGGGTTTTAACTCCATTTCTGAAGGGAAACACACAGCATAGTTCTCATCCATGAAACACACTCTGCTTTAGAGCAAGAAGCACGCTCTTGCTTTTTAGAATCTCTAATAAAGCAGGTAAAGTGAGTGTGGTCCGAAAAAGAACGGTGTTTCCTACACATACGGACCATATCTAGTTCTACTCTGCTTCTGAAACTGAAACAAATCACAGATCCTCTAATATCCAATGCTTTACAGTTAAGAGCGAGAAACGTGTGAGCCTAGACCGATGTAGCATTGTTTGAGCTGAAAGGTGACTGAGTTTACCTTAAACAAAGTCTTGCTTGTAGGAAAACACAGAGCCTGGGTTAACACTCCATTTCTGAAGGGAAATACACAGCACAGTTCTCATGCATGAAATACAGTCTGCTTTAGAGCAAGAAGCACGGTCTTGCTTTCTAGAATCTCTAATACATTAGGAAACATGAGTGTGCTCAGAAAAAAAAACTGTGTTTCCTACACATACAGACCATATCTAGTTCAACTCTGCTTCTGAAAGAGATAGAAACCACAGTTCTTCTAACATCCAATGCTTTTCATTTAAGAGCGAGTAACGTGTGAGCTACATGAACGATGTAGTTTTGTTTGAGCTGAAAGTTAACTGAGTTTACCTGAACCGAAGTCTTGCTTGTAGAAAGACACAGAGCCTGAGATTTAACTCCATTTCTGAAGGGAAACACACAGCACAGTTCTCATCCATGAAACACACTCTGCTTTAGAGCAAGAAGCACGGTCTTGCTTTCTAGAATCTCTAATAGAGTAGGAAATGTGAGTGTGCTCAGAACAAAAGAATGGTGGTTCCTACACATACAGACCATATCTAGTACAACTCTGCTTCTGAAAGTGATAGAAACCACAGTTCTTCTAACATCCAATGATTTTCATTTAAGAGTGAGAAACATGTGAGGTACATGAAGGAAGTAATTTTGTTTGAGCAGAAAGGTAACTGAGTTTACCTGAACCGAAGTCTTGCTTGTAGAAAGACACAGAGCCTGAGATTTAACTTCATTTCGGAAGGGAAACACGCAGCACAGTTCTCATCCATAAAACACACTCTGCTTTAGAGCAATAAGCATGGTCTTGATTTCTAGAGTCTCTACTAGAGCCAGAAACTTTAGTGTGCCCAGAAAAAAAGAACGGTGCTTCCTAGACATACAGACCATTGCTAGTTCAACTCTGCTTCTGAAACTGAAACAAACCACAGGTCCTCTAATGTCCAATGCTTTAGAGTTAAGAGCGAGAAACGAGTGAGCTTCGTGAACGATCTAGCTTTGTTTGAGCTGAAAGGTGACTGAGTTTACCATAAACGAAGTCTTGCTTGTAGGAAGACACAGATCCTGGGATTTAACTCCATTTCTAAAGGAATCACAAAGCACAGTTCTCATCCATGAAACACACTCTGCTTTAGGAGCAAGAAGCACACTCTTGCTTTTTAGAATCTCTAATAAAGCAGGTAAAGTGAGTGTGGTCAGAAAAAAGAACGGTGTTTCCTACACATTCGGACCATGGCTAGTTCAACTCTGCTTCTGAAACTGATACAGACCACAGGTCCTGTAACATCCAATGCTTTACAGTTAAGAGCAAGAAATGTGTGAGCCTAGAACGATGTAGCTTTGTTTGAGCTGAAAGGTGACTGAGTTTAACTTAAACTAAGTCTTGCTTGTAGGAAGACACAGAGCCTGGGATTTAACTCCATTTCTGAAGAGAAACACACAGCACAGTTCTCATCCATGAAACACAGTCTGCTTTAGAGCAATAAGCACGCTGTTGCTTTCTAGATTCTCTAATAAAGTGGAAACGTGTTTGTGGTTAGAAGAAAAGATCGGTGTTTCCTACACATACAGACCATATCTAGTTCAACTCTGCTTCTGAAACTGATACGAACCATAGGTCCTCTAATATCCAATGCTTGGCAGTTAAGAGCAAGAAACGTGTGAGCTTCGTGAATGATCTAGCTTTGTTTGAGCGGAATGGTGACTGAGTTTACCTGAAAAGATGCCTTGCTTGTAGGCAGACACAGAGCCTGGGATTTAACTACATTTCTGAAGGCAAACACACAGCACAGTTCTCATCCAGGAAACACAGTCTGCTTTAGAGCAAGAAGCACGGTCTTGCATTCTAGAATCGCTAATAGACTAGGAAACATGAGTGTGCTCAGAACAAAAGAACGGTGGTTCCTACACATACAGACCATATCTAGTACAACTATGCTTCTGAAAGTGATAGAAACCACAGTTCTTCTAACATCCAATGATTTTCATTTAAGAGCGAGAAACGTGTGATGTACATGAACGAAGTAGTTTTGTTTGACCTGAAAGGTAACTGAGTTTACCTGAACCGAAGTCTTGCTTGTAGAAAGACACAGAGCCTGAGATTTAACTCCATTTCTGAAGGGAAACACGCAGCACAGTTCTCATCCATAAAACACACTCTGCTTTAGAGCAAGAAGCATGGTCTTGATTTCTAGAGTCTCTACTAGAGCCAGAAACTTGAGTGTGCTCAGAAAAAAAGAACGGTGTTTCCTCGACATACAGACCATTGCTAGTTCAACTCTGCTTCTGAAACTGAGACAAACCATAGGTACTCTAATATCCAATGCTTTACAATTAACTGTGAGAAACGTGTGAGCTACGTGAATGATCTAGCTTTGTTTGAGCGGAATGGTGACTGAGATTACCTGAAAAGATGTCTTGCTTGTAGGCAGACACAGAGCCTGGGATTTAACTACATTTCTGAAGGGAAACACACAGCACAGTCTCATCCATGAAACACATCTGCTTTAGAGCATGAAGCACGCTCTAGATTCTAGAGTCTCTAATAGAGCCAGAAACTTGAGTGCGCTCAGAAAAAAAGAACGGTGTTTCCTAAACATATGGACCATTGCTAGTTCAACTCTGCTTCTGAAACGGATACAAACCACAGGTCCTCTAATATCCAATGCTTTACAGTTAAGAGCGAGAAACGTGTGAGCCTAGACCGATGTAGCATTGTTTGAGCTGAAAGGTGACTGAGTTTACCTTAAACAAAGTCTTGCTTGTAGGAAAACACAGAGCCTGGGTTAAAACTCCATTTCTGAAGGGAAGCACACCGCACAGTTCTCATCAATGAAACACACTCTTCTTTAGAGCACAAAGCATGCTCTTGCTTTCTAGAATCTCTAAAAAAAGCAGGAAACGTGAGTGTGTTCAGAGCAAATGAACGGTGGTTCCTAGACATACAGACCATTGCTAGTTCAACTCTGCTTCTGAAACTGATACAAACCACAGGTCCTCTAATATCCAATGCTTTAGAGTTAAGAGCGAGAAACGAGTGAGCTTCGTGAACGATCTGGCTTTGTTTGAGCTGAAAGGTGACTGAGTTTACCTTAAACGAAGTCTTGCTTGTAGGAAGACACAGAGCCTGGGATTTAACTCCATTTCTGAAGGGAAAAACAAAGCACAGTTCTCATCCATGAAACACACTCTGCTTTAGGAGCAAGAACCACATTCTTGCTTTTTAGAATCTCTAATAAAGCAGGTAAAGTGAGTGTGGTCAGATAAAAGAACGGTGTTTCCTACACATACGGACCATGGCAAGTACAACTCTGCTTCTGAAACTGATACAAACCACAGGTCCTCTAACATCCAATGCTTTACAGTTAGAGCAAGAAACGTGACCCTAGAATGATGTAGCTTTGTTTGAGCTGAAAGGTGACTGAGTTTACCTTAAACGAAGTCTTCCTTGTAGGAAGCCACAGAGCCTGGGATTTAACTTCATTTCTGAAGGGAAACACACAGCATAGTTCTCATCCATGAAACACAGTCTGCTTTAGAGCAAGAAGCATGGTCTTGATTTCTAGAGTCTCTAATACAGTAGGAAACGTGAGTGTGCTCAGAACAATGAATGATGGTTCCTACATATACAGACCATATCTAGTTCAACTCTGCTTCTGAAACTGATACCACAGGTCCTCTAATATCCAATGATTTACAGTAAAGAGCGAAATACGTGTGAGCTTCGTGAATGATCTAGCATTGTTTGAGCTAAAAGGTGACTGAGTTTACCTGAAAAGATGTCTTGCTTGTAGGCAGACAGAGAGCCTGGGATTTAACTCCATTTCTGAAGGGAAACACACAGCATAGTTCTCATCCATGAAACACAGTCTGCTTTAGAGCAAGAAGCATGGTCTTGATTTCTAGAGTCTCTAATACAGTAGGAAACGTGAGTGTGCTCAGAACAAAAGAACGGTGTTTCCTACACATACGGACCATTGCTAGTTCAACTCTGCCTCTGAAACTGATACAAACCACAGGTCCTCTAATATCCAATGCTTTACAGTTAAGAGCGAGAAATGTGTGAGCCTAGACCGATGTAGCATTGTTTGAGCTGAAAGGTGACTGAGTTTACCTTAAACGAAGTCTTGCTTGTAGGAAAACACAGAGCCTGGGATAAAACTCCAATTCTGAAGGGAAACACACATGACAGTTCTCATGCATGAAATACAGTCTGCTTTAGAGCAAGAAGCATGGTCTTGATTTCTAGAGTCTCTAATTGAGCCAGAAACGTGAGTGTGCTCAAAAAAAAGAACGGTGTTTCCTAGACATACAGACCATTGCTAGTTCAACTCTGCTTCTGAAACTGATACAAACCACAGTCACTCTAACATCCAATGCTTTACAGTTAAGAGCAAGAAACGTGTGAGCCTAGAACGATGTAGCTTTGTTTGAGCTGAAAGGTGACTGAGTTTACCTTAAACGAAGTCTTGCTTGTAGGAAGACACAGAGCCTGGGATTTAACTCCATTTCTGAAGGGAAACACACCGCACAGTTGTCATCAATGAAACACACTCTTCTTTAGAGCACAAAGCACGCTCTTGCTTTCTAGAATCTCTAATAAAGCAGGAAACGTGAGTGTGGTTAGAAGAAAAGAACGGAGTTTCCTTCACAAACAGACCATATCTAGTTCAACTCTGCTTCGGGAACTGATAAGAACCGTAGTTCCTCTAATATCCAATGCTTTACAGTTAAGAGGGAGAAACGTGTGAGCTTCGTGAATGATCTAGCTTTGTTTGAGCGGAATGGTGACTGAGTTTACCGGAAAAGATGTCTTGCTTGTAGGCAGACACAGAGCCTGGGATTTAACTACATTTCTGAAGAGAAACACCCAGCACAGTCTTATCCATGAAACACAGTCTGCTTTAGAGCAAGAAGCACGCTCTAGATTCTAGAGTCTCTAATAGAGCCAGAAACTTGAGTGTGCTCCGAAAAAAAAGAAAGGTGTTTCCTAAACATACGGACCATTGCTGGTTCAACTCTGCTTCTGAAACTGATACAAACCACAGGTCCTCTAATATCCAATGCTTTACAGTTAAGAGCGAGAAACGTGTGAGCCTAGAACGATGTAGCATTGTTTGAGCTGAAAGGTGACAGAGTTTACCTTAAACGAAGTCTTACTTGTTGGAAAACACAGAGCCTGGGTTTTAACTCCATTTCGGAAGGGAAACACACAGCACAGTTCTCATCCATGAAACACAGTCTGCTTTAGAGCAAGAAGCACGGACTTGATTTCTAGAATCTCTAATAGATTAGGGAACGTGAGTGTGCTCAGAGCAAAAGAACGGTGTTTCCTAGACATACAGACCATTGCTAGTTCAACTCTGCTTCTGAAACTGATACATACCACAGGTCCTCTAATATCCAATGCTTTAGAGTTAAGAGCGAGAAACGAGTGAGCTACGTGAAAGATCTAGCTTTGTTTGAGCGGAATGGTGACTGAGTTTACCTGAAAAGATGTCTTGCTTGTAGGCAGACACAGAGCCTGGGTTTTAACACCATTTCTGAAGGGAAACACACAGCATAGTTCTCATCCATGAAACACACTCTGCTTTAGAGCAAGAAGCACGCTCTTGCTTTTTAGAATCTCTAATAAAGCAGGTAAAGTGAGTGTGGTCCGAAAAAAGAACGTTGTTTCCTACACATACGGACCATATCTAGTTCTACTCTGCTTCTGAAACTGAAACAAATCACAGATCCTCTAATATCCAATGCTTTACAGTTAAGAGCGAGAAACGTGTGAGCCTAGACCGATGTAGCATTTTTTTAACTGAAAGGTGACTGAGTTTACCTTAAACAAAGTCTTGCTTGTAGGAAAACACAGAGCCTGGGTTAACACTCCATTTCTGAAGGGAAACACACAGCACAGTTCTCATGCATGAAATACAGTCTGCTTTAGAGCAAGAAGCACGGTCTTGCTTTCTAGAATCTCTAATACAGTAGGAAACATGAGTGTGCTCAGAAAAAAAAAACTGTGTTTCCTACACATACAGACCATATCTAGTTCAACTCTGCTTCTGAAAGAGATAGAAACCACAGTTCTTCTAACATCCAATGCTTTTCATTTAAGAGCGAGTAACGTGTGAGCTACGTGAACGATGTAGTTTTGTTTGAGCTGAAAGTTAACTGAGTTTACCTGAACCGAAGTCTTGCTTGTAGAAAGACACAGAGCCTGCGATTTAACTCCATTTCTGAAGGGAAACACACAGCACAGTTCTCATCCATGAAACACACTCTGCTTTAGAGCAAGAAGCATGGTCTTGCTTTCTAGAATCTCTAATAGAGTAGGAAATGTGAGTGTGCTCAGAACAAAAGAATGGTGGTTCCTACACATACAGACCATATCTAGTACAACTCTGCTTCTGAAAGTGATAGAAACCACAGTTCTTCTTACATCCAATGATTTTCATTTAAGAGTGAGAATCATGTGAGGTACATGAAGGAAGTAATTTTGTTTGAGCAGAAAGGTAACTGAGTT
Source organism: Onychomys leucogaster (assembly GCA_949786385.1). Taxonomy (NCBI): domain Eukaryota; kingdom Metazoa; phylum Chordata; class Mammalia; order Rodentia; family Cricetidae; genus Onychomys; species Onychomys leucogaster. Next base: position 2,352,106 of record CATKUP010000063.1, read on the forward strand.
TACCTGAACCGAAGTCTTGCTTGTAGAAAGACACAGAGCCTGAGATTTAACTTAATTTCGGAAGGGAAACACGCAGCACAGTTCTCATCCATAAAACACACTCTGCTTTAGAGCAATAAGCATGGTCTTGATTTCTAGAGTCTCTACTAGAGCCAGAAACTTGAGTGTGCCCAGAAAAAAAGAACGGTGCTTCCTAGACATACAGACCATTGCTAGTTCAACTCTGCCTCTGAAACTGAAACAAACCACAGGTCCTCTAATGTCCAATGCTTTAGAGTTAAGAGCGAGAAACGAGTGAGCTTCGTGAACGATCTAGCTTTGTTTGAGCTGAAAGGTGACTGAGTTTACCATAAACGAAGTCTTGCTTGTAGGAAGACACAGATCCTGGGATTTAACTCCATTTCTAAAGGAATCACAAAGCACAGTTCTCATCCATGAAACACACTCTGCTTTAGGAGCAAGAAGCACACTCTTGCTTTTTAGAATCTCTAATAAAGCAGGTAAAGTGAGTGTGGTCAGAAAAAAGAACGGTGTTTCCTACACATACGGACCATGGCTAGTTCAACTCTGCTTCTGAAACTGATACAGACCACAGGTCCTGTAACATCCAATGCTTTACAGTTAAGAGCAAGAAACGTGTGAGCCTAGAACGATGTAGCTTTGTTTGAGCTGAAAGGTGACTGAGTTTACCTGAAAAGATGCCTTGCTTGTAGGCAGACGCAGAGCCTCGGATTTAACTACATTTCTGAAGGCAAACACACAGCACAGTTCTCATCCAGGAAACACAGTCTGCTTTAGAGCAAGAAGCACGGTCTTGCATTCTAGAATCGCTAATAGACTAGGAAACGTGAGTGTGCTCAGAACAAAAGAACGGTGGTTCCTACACATACAGACCATATCTAGTACAACTATGCTTCTGAAAGTGATAGAAACCACAGTTCTTCTAACATCCAATGATTTTCATTTAAGAGCGAGAAACGTGTGAGGTACATGAACGAAGTAGTTTTGTTTGAGCTGAAAGGTAACTGAGTTTACCTGAACCGAAGTCTTGCTTGTAGAAAGACACAGAGCCTGAGATTTAACTCCATTTCTGAAGGGAAACACGCAGCACAGTTCTCATCCATAAAACACACTCTGCTTTAGAGCAAGAAGCATGGTCTTGATTTCTAGAGTCTCTACTAGAGCCAGAAACTTGAGTGTGCTCAGAAAAAAAGAACGGTGTTTCCTCGACATACAGACCATTGCTAGTTCAACTCTGCTTCTGAAACTGATACAAAGCACAGGTCCTCTAATATCCAATGCTTGTCAGTTAAGATGGGAAACGTGTGAGCTTCATGAACGATTTAGTTCGTTTGAGCTGAAAAGTGACTGCCCTTCCCTGAAACGGAGTCTTGCTTGTAGGAAAACACAGAGCCTGGGTTAACACTCCATTTCTGAAGGGAAACACACAGCACAGTTCTCATGCATGAAATACAGTCTGCTTTAGAGCAAGAAGCACGGTCTTGCTTTCTAGAATCTTTAATACAGTAGGAAACATGAGTGTGCTCAGAAAAAAAAAAACTGTGTTTCCTACACATACAGACCATATCTAGTTCAACTCTGCTTCTGAAAGAGATAGAAACCACAGTTCTTCTAACATCCAATGATTTTCATTTAAGAGCGAGTAACCTGTGAGCTACGTGAACGATGTAGTTTTGTTTGAGCTGAAAGATAACTGAGTTTACCTGAACCGAAGTCTTGCTTGTAGGAAGACACAGAGCCTGGGATTTAACTCCATTTCTGAAGAGAAACACACAGCACAGTTCTCATCCATGAAACACAGTCTGCTTTAGAGCAATAAGCATGCTGTTGCTTTCTAGATTCTCTAATAAAGTGGAAACGTGTTTGTGGTTAGAAGAAAAGATCGGTGTTTCCTACACATACAGACCATATCTAGTTCAACTCTGCTTCTGAAACTGATATGAACCATAGGTCCTCTAATATCCAATGCTTGGCAGTTAAGAGCAAGAAACGTGTGAGCTTCGTGAATGATCTAGCTTTGTTTGAGCGGAATGGTGACTGAGTTTACCTGAAAACATGCCTTGCTTGTAGGCAGACACAGAGCCTGGGATTTAACTACCGTTCTGAAGGGAAACACACAGCACTGTTCTCAACCATGAAACACATCTGCTTTAGAGCAAGAAGCACGCTCTAGATTCTAGAGTCTCTAATACAGCCAGAAAGTTGAGTGTGCTCAGAAAAAAAGAACGGTGTTTCCTAAACATATGGACCATTGCTAGTTCAACTCTGCTTCTGAAAAGGATACAAACCACAGGTCCTCTAATATCCAATGCTTTACATTTAAGAGCGAGAAACGTGTGAGTCTAGACCGATGTAGCATTGTTTGAGCTGAAAGGTGACTGAATTTACCTTAAACAAAGTCTTGCTTGTAGGAAAACACAGAGCCTGGATTAAAAATCCATTTCTGAAGGGAAGCACACCGCACAGTTCTCATCAATGAAACACAATCTTCTTTAGAGCACAAAGCATGCTCTTGCTTTCTAGAATCTCTAAAAAAAGCAGGAAACGTGAGTGTGCTCAGAGCAAATGAACGGTGGTTCCTAGACATACAGACCATTGCTAGTTCAACTCTGCTTCTGAAACTGATGCAAACCACAGGTCCTCTAATATCCAATGCTTTAGAGTTAAGAGCGTGAAACGAGTGAGCTTCGTGAACGATCTGGCTTTGTTTGAGCTGAAAGGTGACTGAGTTTACCTTAAACGAAGTCTTGCTTGTAGGAAGACACAGAGCCTGGGATTTAACTCCATTTCTGAAGGGAAAAACAAAGCACAGTTCTCATCCATGAAACACACTCTGCTTTAGGAGCAAGAAGCACACTCTTGCTTTTTAGAATCTCTAATAAAGCAGGTAAAGTGAGTGTGGTCAGAAAAAAGAACGGCGTTTCCTACACATACGGACCATTGCAAGTACAACTCTGCTTCTGAAACTGATACAAACCACAGGTCCTCTAACATCCAATGCTTTACAGTTAGAGCAAGAAACGTGACCCTAGAATGATGGAGCTTTTTTTGAGCTGAAAGGTGACTGAGTTTACCTTAAACGAAGTCTTGCTTGTAGGAAGCCACAGAGCCTGGGATTTAACTCCATTTCTGAAGGGAAACACACAGCATAGTTCTCATCCATGAAACACAGTCTGCTTTAGAGCAAGAAGCATGGTCTTGATTTCTAGAGTCTCTAATACAGTAGGAAACGTGAGTGTGCTCAGAACAAAGAATGATGGTTCCTACATATACAGACCATATCTAGTTCAACTCTGCTTCTGAAACTGATACCACAGGTCCTCTAATATCCAATGATTTACAGTAAAGAGCGAAATACGTGTGAGCTTCGTGAATGATCTAGCATTGTTTGAGCTAAAAGGTGACTGAGTTTACCTGAAAAGATGTCTTGTTTGTAGGCAGACAGAGAGCCTGGGATTTAACTCCATTTCTGAAGGGAAACACACAGCATAGTTCTCACCCATGAAACACACTCTGCTTTAGATCAAGAAGCACGGTTTTGCTTTCTACAATCTCTAATACAGTAGGAAACGTGAGTGTGCTCAGAACAAAAGAACGGTGTTTCCTACACATACGGACCATTGCTAGTTCAACTCTGCCTCTGAAACTGATACAAACCACAGGTCCTCTAATATCCAATGCTTTACAGTTAAGAGCGAGAAATGTGTGAGCCTAGACCGATGTAGCATTGTTTGAGCTGAAAGGTGACTGAGTTTACCTTAAACGAAGTCTTGCTTGTAGGAAAACACAGAGCCTGGGTTAAAACTCCATTTCTGAAGGGAAACACACATCACAGTTCTCATGCATGAAATACAGTCTGCTTTAGAGCAGGAAGCATGGTTTGATTTCTAGAGTCTAAATAGAGCCAGAAACTTGAGTGTGCTCAGAAAAAAAGAACGGTGTTTCCTAGACATACAGACCATTGCTAGTTCAACTCTGCTTCTGAAACTGATACAAACCACAGTCACTCTAACATCCAATGCTTTACAGTTAAGAGCAAGTAACGTGTGAGCCTAGAACGATGTAGCTTTGTTTGAGCTGAAAGGTGACTGAGTTTACCTTAAACGAAGTCTTGCTTGTAGGAAGACACAGAGCCTGGGATTTAACTCCATTTCTGAAGGGAAACACACCGCACAGTTGTCATCAATGAAACACACTCTACTTTAGAGCACAAAGCACGCTCTTGCTTTCTAGAATCTCTAATAAAGCAGGAAACATGAGTGTGGTTAGAAGAAAAGAACGGAGTTTCCTACACAAACAGACCATATCTAGTTCAACTCTGCTTCGGAAACTGATAAGAACTGTAGTTCCTCTAATATCCAATGCTTTACACTTAAGAGGGAGAAACGTGTGAGCTTCGTGAATGATCTAGCTTTGTTTGAGCGGTTGGTGACTGAGTTTACCTGAAAAGATGTCTTGCTTGTAGACAGACACAGAGCCTGGGATTTAACTACATTTCTGAAGAGAAACACCCAGCACAGTCTTATCCATGAAACACAGTCTGCTTTAGAGCAAGAAGCACGCTCTAGTTTCTAGAGTCTCTAATAGAGCAAGAAACTTGAGTGTGCTCCGAAAAAAAGAAAGGTGTTTCCTAAACATACGGACCATTGCTAGTTCAACTCTGCTTCTGAAACTTATACAAACCACAGGTCCTCTAATATCCAATGTTTTACAGTTAAGAGCGAGAAACGTGTGAGCCTAGAACGATGTAGCATTGTTTGAGCTGAAAGGTGACAGAGTTTACCTTAAACGAAGTCTTGCTTGTAGGAAAACACAGAGCCTGGGTTTTAACTCCATTTCTGAAGGGAAACACACAGCACAGTTCTCATCCATGAAACACAGTCTGCTTTAGAGCAAGAAGCACGGGCTTGCTTTCTAGAATCTCTAATAGATTAGGGAACGTGAGTGTGCTCAGAGCAAAAGAACGGTGGTTCCTAGACATACAGACCATTGCTAGTTCAACTCTGCTTCTGAAACTGATACAAACCACAGGTCCTCTAATATCCAATACTTTAGAGTTAAGAGCGAGAAACGAGTGAGCTTCGTGAACGATCTAGCTTTGTTTGAGCTGAAAGGTGACTGAGTTTACCTTAAACGAAGTCTTGCTTGTAGGAAGACACAGAGCCTGGGATTTAACTCCATTTCTGAAGAGAAACACACAGCACAGTTCTCATCCATGAAACACAGTCTGCTTTAGAGCAATAAGCACGCTGTTGCTTTCTAGATTCTCTAATAAAGTGGAAACGTGTTTGTGGTTAGAAGAAAAGATCGGTGTTTCCTACACATACAGACCATATCTAGTTCAACTCTGCTTCTGAAACTGATACGAACCATAGGTCCTCTAATATCCAATGCTTGGCAGTTAAGAGCAAGAAACGTGTGAGCTTCGTGAATGATCTAGCTTTGTTTGAGCGGAATGGTGACTGAGTTTACCTGAAAAGATGCCTTGCTTGTAGGCAGACACAGAGCCTGGTATTTAACTCCATTTCTGAAGGGAAAAACAAAGCACAGTTCTCATCCATGAAACACAGTCTGCTTTAGAGCAAGAAGCACGGTTTTGCTTTCTAGAGTCTCTAATACAGTAGGAAACGTGAGTGTGCTCAGAACAATGAATGATGTTTGCTACATATACAGACCATATATAGTTCAACTCTGCTTCTAAAACTGATATGAACCACAGGTACTCTAATATCCAATGATTTAGAGTTAAGAGCAAAATACGTGTGAGCTTTGTGAATGATCTAGCTTTGTTTGAGCTAAAAGGTGACTGAGTTTACCTGAAAAGATGTCTTGCTTGTAGGCAGACAGAGAGCCTGGGATTTAACTCCATTTCTGAAGGGAAACACACAGCACAGTTCTCACCCATGAAACACACTCTGCTTTAGATCAAGAAGCACGGTTTGGCTTTCTACAATCTCTAATTCAGTAGGAAACATGAGTGTGCTCAGAACAAAAGAACGGTGTTTCCTACACATACGGACCATTGCTAGTTCAACTCTGCCTCTGAAACTGATACAAACCACAGGTCCTCTAATATCCAATGCTTTACAGTTAAGAGCGAGAAACGTGTGAGCCTAGACCGATGTAGCATTGTTTGAGCTGAAAGGTGACTGAGTTTACCTTAAACGAAGTCTTGCTTGTAGGAAAACACAGAGTCTGGGTTAAAACTCCATTTCTGAAGGGAAACACACAGCACAGTTCTCATGCATGAAATACAGTCTGCTTTAGAGCAAGAAGCACGGTCTTGCTGTCTAGAATCTCTAATACAGTAGGAAACGTGAGTGTGCTCAGAAAAGAGGAATGGTGGTTCCTACACATACAGACCATATCTAGTTCAACTCTGCTTCGGGAACTGATACGAACCATAGTTCCTCTAATAGCCAAAGCTTTACAGTTAGGAGGGAGAAACGTGTGAGCTTCGTGAATGATCTAGCTTTGTTTGAGTGGAATGGTGACTGAGTTTACCTGAAAAGATGTCTTGCTTTTAGGCAGACACAGAGCCTGGGATTTAACTACATTTCTGAAGAGAAACACAAAGCACAGTCTCATCCTTGAAACACAGTCTGCTTTAGAGCAAGAAGCACGCTCTAGATTCTAGAGTCTCTAATAGAGCCAGAAACTTGAGTGTGCTCCGAAAACAAGAAAGGTGTTTCCTAAACATACGGACCATTGCTAGTTCAACTCTGCTTCTGAAACTGATACAAACCACAGGTCCTCTAATATCCAGTGCTTTACAGTTAAGAGCGAGAAACGAGTGAGCTTCGTGAACGATCTGGCTTTGTTTGAGCTGAAAGGTGACTGAGTTTACCTTAAACGAAGTCTTGCTTGTAGGAAGACACAGAGCCTGGGATTTAACTCCATTTCTGAAGGGAAAAACAAAGCACAGTTCTCATCCATGAAACACACTCTGCTTTAGGAGCAAGAAGCACACTCTTGCTTTTTAGAATCTCTAATAAAGCAGGTAAAGTGAGTGTGGTCAGAAAAAAGAACGGTGTTTCCTACACATACGGACCATTGCAAGTACAACTCTGCTTCTGAAACTGATACAAACCACAGGTCCTCTAACATCCAATGCTTTACAGTTAGAGCAAGAAACGTGACCCTAGAATGATGTAGCTTTGTTTGAGCTGAAAGGTGACTGAGTTTACCTTAAACGAAGTCTTCCTTGTAGGAAGACACAGAGCCTGGGATTTAACTCCATTTCTGAAGGGAAACACACAGCATAGTTCCCATCCAAGAAACACAGTCTGCTTTAGAACAAGAAGCACGGTTTTGCTTTCTAGAGTCTCTAATACAGTGGGAAACGTGAGTGTGCTCAGAACAAAAGAACGGTGAGTACTACACATACAGACCATATCTAGTTCAACTCCGCTTCTGAAACTGATACTCACCACAGGTCCTCTAAAATCCAATGATTTACAGTTAAGAGCGAAAAACGTGTGAGCTTCGTGAATGATCTAGTTTGTTTGAGCTAAAAGGTGACTGAGTTTACCTGAAAAGATGTCTTGCTTGTAGGCAGACACAGTGCCTGGGATTTAACTCCATTTCTGAAGGGAAACACACAGCACAGTTCTCATTCATAAAACACACTCTGCTTTAGAGCAAGAAGCACGCTCTCGATTTCTACTGTCTCTAATAGAGCCAGAAACTTGAGTGTGCTCAGAAAAAAAGAACGGTGCTTCCTAAACATATGGACCATTGCTAGTTCAACTCTGCTTCTGAAACTGATACAAACCACAGGTCCCCTAATATACAGTGCTTTACAGTTAAGAGCGAGAAACTTGTGATCCTAGAATGATATAGCTTTGTTTGAGCTGAAAGGTGACTGAGTTTACCTTAAAAGAAGTCTTGCTTGTAGGAAGACACAGAGCCTGGGATTTATCCCCATTTCTGAAGGGAAACACACAGCACATTTCTCATCCATGAAACACAGGCTGCATTAGAGCAAGAAGCACGGTCTTGCTTTCTAGAGTCTCTAATACAGCAGGAAACGTGAGTGTTCTCAGAACAAAAGAACGGTGGTTCCTACACATACAGACCATATCTAGTTCTACTCTGCTTCTGAAAGTGATAGAAACCACAGTTCCTCTAACATCCAATACTTTACAGTTAAGAGCAAGAAACGTTTGAGCCTAGAACGATGTAGCTTTGTTTGAGCTGAAAGGTGACTGAGTTTACCTGAAAAGTTGTCTTGCTTGTAGGCAGACAGAGAGCCTGGGATTTAACTCCATTTCTGAAGGGAAAAACAAAGCACAGTTCTCACCCATGAAACACACTCTGCTTTAGATCAAGAAGCACAGTTTTGCTTTCTACAATCTCTAATACAGTAGGAAACGTGAGTGTGCTCAGAACAACAGAACGGTGTTTCCTACACATATGGACCATTGCTAGTTCAACTCTGCCTCTGAAACTAATACAAACCACAGGTCCTCTAATATCCAATGCTTTAGAGTTAAGAGCGAGAAAAGAACGAGCTTCGTGAACGATCTAGCCTTGTTTGAGCTGAAAGGTGACTGAGTTTACCTTAAACGAAGTCTTGCTTGTAGGAAGACACAGAGCCTGGGATTTAACTCCATTTCTGAAGGGAAAAACAAAGCACAGTTCTCATCCATGAAACACACTCTGCTTAAGAGCAAGAAGCACACTCTTGCTTTTTAGAATGTCTAATAAAGCAGGTAAAGTGAGTGTGGTCCGAAAAAAGAACGGTGTTTCCTACACATACGGACCATATCTAGTTCTACTCTGCTTCTGAAACTGAAATAAACCACAGGTCCTCTAATATCCAGTGCTTTACAGTTAAGAGTGAGAAATGAGTGAGCTTCGTGAACGATCTAGCTTTGTTTGAGCTGAAATGTGACTGAGTTTACCTGAAAAGTTGTCTTGCTTGTAGGAAGACACAGAGCCTGGGATTTAACTCCATTTCTGAAGGGAAACACACAGCACATTTCTCATCCATGAAACACAGTCTGGTTTCGAGCAAGAAGCACGGTCTTGCTTTCTAGAGTCTCTAATACAGCAGGAAACGTGAGTGTGCTCAGAACAAAAGAACGGTGGTTCCTACACATACAGACCATATCTAGTTCAACTCTGCTTCTGAAAGTGATAGAAACCACAGTTCCTCTAACATCCAATGCTTTACAGTTAAGAGCAAGAAACGTGTGAGCCTACAACGATGTAGCTTTGTTTCAGCTGAAAGGTGACTGAGTTTACCTTAAACGAAGTCCTGCTTGTAGGAAGACACAGAGCCTGGGATTTAACTCCATTTCTGAAGAGAAACACACAGCACAGTTCTCATCCATGAAGCACAGTCTGCTTTAGAGCAAGAAGCATGCTGTTGCTTTCTAGATTCTCTAATAAAGTGGAAACGTGTTTGTGGTTAGAAGAAAAGAACAGTGTTTCCTACACATACAGACCATATCTAGTTCAACTCTGCTTCTGAAACTGATACGAACCATAAGTCCTCTAATATCCAATGCTTGGCAGTTAAGAGCAAGAAACGTGTGAGCTTCGTGAATGATCTAGCTTTCTTTGAACGGAATGGTGACTGAGTTTACCTGAAAAGATGTCTTGCATGTAGGCAGAAACAGAGCCTGGGATTTAACTACATTTCTGAAGGGAAACACACAGCACAGTTCTCACCCATGAAAAACATCTGCTTTAGAGCAAGAAGCACGCTCTAGATTCTAGAGTCTATTATAGAGCCAGAAACTTGAGTGTGCTCAGAAAAAAAGAATGGTGTTTCCTAAACTTACGGACCATTGCTAGTTCAACTCTGCTTCTGAAACGGATACAAACCACAGGTCCTCTAATATCCAATGCTTTACAGTTAAGAGCGAGAAACATGTGAGCCTAGACTGATGTAGCATTGTTTGAGCTGAAAGGTGACTGAGTTTACCTTAAACGAAGTCTTGCTTGTAGGAAAACACAGAGCCTGGGTTAAAACTCCATTTCTGAAGGGAAACACACAGCACAGTTCTCATGCATGAAATACAGTCTGCTTTAGAACAAGAAGCACGGTCTTGCTTTCTAGAATCTCTAATACAGTAGGAAACGTGAGTGTGCTCAGAAAGAAAAAAAAAAACGGTGGTTCCTACACATACAGACCATATCTAGTTCAACTCTGCTTCTGAAAGAGATTGAAACCACAGTTCTTCTAACATCCAATGCTTTTCGTTTAAGAGCGAGAAACGTGTGAGCTACGTGAATGATGTAGTTTTGTTTGAGCTGAAAGGTAACTGAGTTTACCTGAACCGAAGGCTTGCTTGTAGAAACACACAGAGCCTGAGATTTAACTCCATTTCTGAAGGGAAACACACAGCACAGTTCTCATCCATGAAACACACTCTGCTTTAGAGCAAGTAGCATGGTCGTGATTTCTAGAGTCTCTAATAGAGCCAGAAACTTGAGTGTGCTCAGAAAAAAAGAACAGTGTTTCCTAGACGTACAGACCATTGCTAGTTCAACTCTGCTTCTGAAACTGATACAAACCACAGTTCCTCTAACATCCAATGCTTTACAGTTAAGACCAAGAAACGTGTGATTCTAGAACGATGTAGCTTTGTTTGACCTGAAAGGTGACTGAGTTTTACTTAAACGGAGTCTTCCTTGTAGGAAAACACAGAGCCTGGGATTTAACTCCATTTCTGAAGGGAAACACACAGCATAGTTCTCATCCATGAAACACACTCTGCTTTAGAGCAAGAAGCACGCTCTTGCTTTTTAGAATCTCTAATAAAGCAGGTAAAGTGAGTGTGGTCCGAAAAAAAGAACGGTGTTTCCTACACATATGGACCATATCTAGTTCTACTCTGCTTCTGAAACTGAAACAAACCACAGGTCCTCTAACATCCAGTGCTTTACAGTTAAGAGTGAAAATGAGTGAGCTTCGTGAACGATCTAGCTTTGTTTGAGCTGAAATGTGACTGAGTTTACCTGAAAAGTTGTCTTGCTTGTAGGAAGACACAGAGCCTGGGATTTAACTCCATTTCTGAAGGGAAACACACAGCACAATTCTCATCCATGAAACACAGTCTGGTTTAGAGCAAGAAGCATGCTCTTGCTTTCTAGAGACTCTAATACAGCAGGAAACGTGAGTGTTCTCAGAACAAAAGAACAGTGGTTCCTAGACATACAGACCATTGCTAGTTCAACTCTGCTTCTGAAACTGATACAAAGCACTGGTCCTCTAACATCCAATGCTTGTCAGTTAAGATGAGAAACGTGTGAGCTTCGTGAACGATGTAGTTCGTTTGAGCCTAAAAGTGACTGCCCTTACCTGAAACGAAATCTTGCTTAGAGGAAGACACAGAGCCTGGAATTTAACTCCATTTCTGAAGGGAAACACACAGCATTGTTCTCATCGATGGATCACACACTGCTTTAGAGCAAGAAGCACGCTCTTGCTTTCTAGAGTTTCTAATACAGCAGGAAACGTGAGTGTGCTCAGAACAGATGAACGGGGTTTCCTACACATACCGGCCATATCTAGTTCAAATGTGGTTCTTAAACTGAAACAAACCACAGGTCCTCTAACATCCAATGCTTGTCAGTTAAGATGAGAAACGTGTGAGCTTCGTGAACGATGTAGTTCGTTTGAGCTGTAAAGTAACTGCCCTTATCTGAAACGAAGTCTTGCTTGTTGGAAGACTCAGAACCTGGGATTTAACTCCATTTCTGAAATGAAACACACAGCAAAGTTCTCATATTTAGATCACACTCTGCTTTAGAGCAAGAAGCACGCTCTTGCTTTCTAGAGTATCTAAGACAGCAGTAACATCAGTGTGCTGAGAACAAAAGAACGGTGTTTCCTACACATAGGGACCATATCTAGAAGAACTCTGCCTCTCAAATTGATACAAAGCATAGGTCCTCCAACATCCAATGCTTGTCAGTTAAGATGAGAAACGTGTGAGCTTCGTGAACGATGTAGTTCTTTTGAGCTGAAAAGTGACTGCCCTTACTTGAAACGAAGTCTTCCTTGTAGGAAGACTCAGAGCCTGGGCTTTAACTCCATTTCTGAAGTGAAACACACAGCAGAGTTGTCATCGATTGATCACACTCTGCTTCAGAGCAAGAAGCACCCTCGAGCTTTCTAGAGTCTCTAAGACAGCAGGAAACTTGAGTGTGCTGAGAACAAAAGAACGGTGTTTCCCACACATACGGAAATTATCTAATCCAACTCTGCTTCTGAAACTGATACAAAGCACTGGTCCTCTAACATCCAATGCTTGTCAATTAAGATGAGAAACGTGTGAGCTTCGTGAACGATGTAGTTCTTTTGAGCTGAAAAGTGACTGCCCTTACCTGAAACGAAGTCTTGCTTAGAGGAAGACACAGAGCCTGGAATTTAACTCCATCTGAAGGGAAACACACAGCATTGTTCTCGTCCATGGATCACACACTGCTTCAGAGCAAGAAGCACGCTCTTGCTTTCTAGAGTCTCTATTACAGCAGGAAACATTAGTGTGCTCAGAACAGATGAACGGTGTTTGCTACACATACAGGCCATATCTAGTTCAAATCTGGTTCTTAAACTGAAACAAACCACAGGTCCTCTAACATCCAATGCTTGTCAGTTAAGATGAGAAACGTGTGAGCTTCATGAACGATGTAGTTCGTTTGAGCTGTTAGTAACTGCCCTTACCTGAAGTGAAATCTTGCTGGTAGGAAGACTCAGAACCTGGGATTTAACTCCATTTCTGAAATGAAACACACAGATGAGTTCTCATATTTAGATCACACTATGCTTTAGAGCAAGAAGCACGCTCTTGCTGTCTAGAGTCTCTAAGACAGCAGTAACATCATTGTGCTGAGAACAAAAGAACGGTGTTTCCTACATATAGGGACCATATCTAGAAGAACTCTGCCCCTCAAATTGATACAAAGCATAGGTCCTCTAACATCCAATGCTTGTCAGTTAAGGTGAGAAACGTGTGATCTTCGTGAACGATGTAGTTCGTTTGAGCTGTAAAGTAACTGCCCTTACCTGAAACGATGTCTTGCTTGTAAAAAGACTCAGAGCCTGGGATTTAACTCCATTTCTTTTGTGAAACACACAACAGAGTTCTCATCCATTGGTCACACTCTGCTTTAGAGCAAGAAGCACGCTCTGGCTTTGTAGAGACTCTAAGACAGCAGGAAACATTAGTGTGCTCAGAACAGATGAACGGGGTTTCCTACACATACCGGCCATATCTAGTTCAAATGTGGTTCTTAAACTGAAACAAACCACAGGTCCTCTAACATCCAATGCTTCTCAGTTAAGATGAGAAACGTGTGAGCTTCGTGAACGATGTAGTTCGTTTGAGCTGTAAAGTAACTGCCCTTACCTGAAACGAAGTCTTGCTTGTAGGAAGACTCAGAGCCAGGGATTTAACTCCATTTCTGAAGTGAAACACACAGCAGAGTTCTCATCCATTGATCACACTCTGCTTTAGAGCAAGAAGCACGCTCTTGCTTTGTAGAGTCTCTAAGACAGCAGGAAACATGAGTTTGCTGAGAACAAAAGAACGGTGTTTCCTACATATACGGACCATATCTAGTCGAACTCTGCCTCTGAATTTGATAAAAAGCACAGGTCCTATAACATCCAATGCTTCTCAAGTAATGTGAGAAACGTGTGAGCTTCCTGAAGGATGTAGTTCATTTGAGCTCTAAAGTAACTGCCCTTACCTGAAACGAATTCTTCTTGTAGGAAGACTCAGAGCCTGGGATTTAACTCCATTTCTGAAGTGAAACACACAGCAGAGTCCTCATCCATAGATCAAACTCTGCTTTAGAGCAAGAAGCAAGCCCTTGCTTTCTATTGTCTCTAAGACAGCAGGAAATGTGAGTGTCCTGAGAACAAAAGAACGGAGTTTCCTGCACATACGGACAATATCTAGTCCAACTCTTCTTCTGAAACTGATACAAAGCACTGGTCCTCTAACATCCAATGCTTGTCAGACAAGATGGGAAACTTGTTAGCTTCGTGAACGATGTAGTTCGTTTGAGCTGAAAAGCGACTGCCCTTTCCTGAAACGAAGTCTTGCTTGTAGGGAGACACAGCGCCTGGGATTTACCTCCATTTCTGAAGTGAAACACACAGCAGAGTTGTCATCCATTGATCACACTCTGCTTTAGAGCAAGAAGCACGCTCTAGCTTTCTAGAGTCTCTAAGACTCCAGGAAACGTGAGTGTGCTCAGAACAAAAGATCGGTGTTTCCTACACATATGGACCATATCTAATCCAACTCTGCTTCTGAAACTGATACAAAGCACGGGTCCTCTAGCATCTGATTCTTGTCAGTTATGATGACAAACGTGTGAGCTTCGTGAATGATGTAGTTCGTTTGAGGTGTAAAGTGACTGCCCTTACCTGAAACGAAGTCCTGCTTGTAGGAAGACTCAGAGCCTGGGATTTAAGTCCATTTCTGAAGTGAAACACACAGCAGAGTTCTCATCCATGGATCACACTCTGCTTTAGAGCAAGAAGCACGCCCTAACTTTCCAGAGTCTCTAAGACAGCAGAAAATTTTAGTGGGCTGAGAACAAATGAATGGTGTTTCCTACATATACGGACCATATCTAGTCCAACTCTGCTTCTGAAACTGAGAAAAAGCACTGGTCCTCTAACATCCAATGCTTGTCAGTTAAGATGGGAAACTTGTTTGCTTCATGAACGATGTAGTTCGTTTGAGCTGAATAGTGAATGCCCTTACCTGAAACGAAGTCTTGCTTGTAGGAAGACACAGCGCCTGGGAATTAACCCCATTTCTGAAGGGAAACACACAGCATAGTTATCATCGATGGATCATACTCTACTTTAGAGCAAGAAGCACGCTCTTGCTTTCTAGAGTCTCTAATACAGCAGGAAACTGGAGTGTGCTCAGAACAAAAGAACAGTGTTTCCTACACATACGGGACATATCTAGTTCATCTCTGCTTCTGAAACTGAAACAAACCACAGGTCCTATATCATCCAATGCTTGTCAGTTAAGATGAGAAACGTGTGAGCTTCGTAAACCATGTAGTTCGTTTGTGCTGTAAAGTAACTGCCCTTACCTGAAACGAACTTTTCTTGTAGGAAGACTCAGAGCCTGGGATTTAACTACATTTCTGAAGTGAAACACACAGCAGAGTCCTCATCCATAGATCACACTCTGCTTTAGAGCAAGAAGCACGCTCTTGCTTTCTATTGTCTCTAAGACACCAGGAAATGTGAGTTTCCTGAGAACAAAAGAACGGTGTTTCCTGCACATACGGACCATATCTAGTCCAACTCTTCATCTGAAACTGATACAAAGCACTGGTCCTCTAACATCCAATGCTTGTCAGTTAAGATGGGAAACTTTTAGGAAGACTCAGAGCCTGGGATTTAACTCCATTTCTGAAGTGAAACACACAACAGAGTTCTCATCCATTGGTCACAATCTGCTTTAGAGTAAGACGCACGCTCTAGCTTTCTAGAGTCTCTATTACAGCAGGAAACATTAGTGTGCTCAGAACAGATGAACGGTGTTTCCTACACATACGGGCCATATCTAGTTCAACTGTCGTTCTTAAACTGAAACAAACCATAGGTCCTCTAACATCCAATGCTTGTCAGTTAAGATGAGAAACGTGTGAGCTTCGTGAACGATGTAGTTCGTTTGAGCTGTAAAGTAACTGCCCTTACCTGAAACGAAGTCTTGCTTGTAGGAAGACTCAGAGCCAGGGATTTAACTCCATTTCTGAAGTGAAACACACAGCAGAGTTCTCATCCACTGATCACATTCTGCTTTAGAGCAAGAAGCACGCTCTTGCTTAGTAGAGTCTCTAAGAGAGCAGGAAACATGAGTTTGCTGAGAACAAAAGAACGGTGTTTCCTGCATATACAGACGATATCTAGTCGAACTCTGCCTCTTAATTTGATACAAAGCACAGGTCCTCTAACATCCAATGCTTCTCAGGTAATATGAGAAACGTGTGAGCTTCCTGAAGGATGTAGTTCGTTTGAGCTGTAAAGTAACTGCCCTTACCTGAAACGAACTTTTCTTGCAGGAAGACTCAGAGCCTGGGATTTAACTACATTTCTGAAGTGAAACACACAGCAGAGTCCTCATCCATAGATCACACTCTGCTTTAGAGCAAGAAGCACGCTCTTGCTTTCTATTGTCTCTAAGACACCAGGAAATGTGAGTTTCCTGAGAACAAAACAACGGTGTTTCCTGCACATACGGACCATATCTAGTCCAACTCTTCATCTGAAACTGATAAAAAGCACTGGTCCTCTAACATCCAATGCTTGTGAGTTAAGATGGGAAACTTGTTAGCTTCGTGAACGATGTAGTTCATTTGAGCTGAAAAGTGAATGCCCTTACCTGAAACGAAGTCTTGCTTGTAGGAAGACACAGCGCCTGGGATTTAACTCCATTTCTGAAGTGAAACACACAGCAGAGTTGTCATTCATTGATCACACTCTCCTTTAGAGCAAGAAGCATGCTCTAGCTTTCTAGAGTCTCTAAGATACCAGGAAACTTGAGTGTGCTCAGAACAAAAGAACAGTGTTTCCTACACATACGGGCCATATCTAGTTCACCTCTGCTTCTGAAACTGAAACAAACCACAGGTCCTCTATCATCCAATGCTTGTCAGTTAAGATGAGAAACGTGTGAGGTTCGTGAACGATGTAGTTCCTTTGAGCTGTTTAACTGCCCTTAACTGAAATGAAATCTGGCTGGTAGGAAGACTCAGAACATGGGATTTAACTCCATTTCTGAAATGAAACACACAGCAGAGTTCTCATATTTAATTCACACTCTGCTTTAGAGCAAGAAGCACGCTCTTGCTTTCTAGAGTCTCTAAGACAGCAGTAACAACAGTGTGCTGAGAACAAAAGAACGGTGTTTCCTACACATAGGGACCATATCTAGAAGAACTCTGCCTCTCAAATTGATACAAAGCACAGGTCTTCTAACATCCAATGCTTCTCAGGTAATATGAGGAACGTGTGAGCTTCCTGAAGGATGTAGTTCATTTGAGCTGTAAAGTAACTGCCCTTACCTGAAACGAACTTTTCTTGTAGGAAGACTCAGAGCCTGGGATTTAACTACATTTCTGAAGTGAAACACACAGCAGAATCCTCATCCATAGATCACACTCTGCTTTAGAGCAAGAACCATGCTCTTGCTTTCTATTGTCTCTAAGACACCAGGAAATGTGAGTGTCCTGAGAACAAAAGAACGGTGTTTCCTGCACATACGGACCATATCTAGTCCAACTCTTCATCTGAAACTGATACAAAGCACTGGTCCTCTAACATCCAATGCTTGTCAGTTAAGATGAGAAACGTGTGAGCTTCGTGAATGATGTAGTTCGTTTGAGCTGTAAAGTAACTGCCCTTACCTGAAACGAAGTCTTGCTTGTAGGAAGACTCAGAGCCAGGGATTTAACTCCATTTCTGAAGTGAAACACACAGCAGAGTTCTCATCCACTGATCACACTCTGCTTTAGAGCAAGAAGCACGCTCTTCCTTTGTAGAGTCTCTAAGACAGCAGGAAACATGAGTTTGCTGAGAACAAAAGAACGGTGTTTCCTACATATACGGACCATATCTAGTCGAACTCTGCTTCTTAATTTGATACAAAGCACAGATCCTCTAACATCCAATGCTTCTCAGGTAATATGAGAAACGTGTGAGCTTCCAGAAGGATGTAGTTCGTTTGAGCTGTAAAGTAACTGCCCTTACCTGAAACGAACTTTTCTTGTAGGAAGACTCAGAGCCTGGGATTTAACTACATTTCTGAAGTGAAACACACAGCAGAATCCTCATCCATAGATCACACTCTGCTTTAGAGCAAGAAGCACGCTCTTGCTTTCTATTGTCTCTAAGACACCAGGAAATGTGAGTGTCCTGAGAACAAAAGAACGGTGTTTTCTGCACATATGGACCATATCTAGTCCAACTCTTCATCTGAAACTGATACAAAGCACTGGTCCTCTAATATCCAATGCTTGTCAGTTAAGATGGGAAACTTGTTAGCTTCGTGAACGATGTAGTCCGTTGGAGCTGAAAAGTGACTGCCCTTACCTGAAACGAAGTCTTGCTTAGAGGAAGACACAGAGCCTGGAATTTACCTCCATTTCTGAAGGGAAACACACAGCATTGTTCTCATCCATGGATCACACACTGCTTCAGAGCAAGAAGCACGCTCTTGCTTTCTAGAGTCTCTATTACAGCAGGAAACATTAGTGTGCTCAGAACAGATGAAAGGTGATTCCTACACATACGGGCCATATCTGTTCAACTGTGGTTCTTAAACAGAAACAAACCACAGGTCCTCTATCATCCAATGCTTGTCAGTTAAGATGAGAAACGTGTGAGGTTCGTGAACGATGTAGTTCGTTTGAGCTGTAAAGTAACTGCCCTTACCTGAAATGAAATCTGGCTGGTAGGAAGACTCAGAACATGGGATTTAACTCCATTTCTGAAATGAAACTCACAGCAGAGTTCTCATATTTAATTCACACTCTGCTTTAGAGCAAGAAGCACGCTCTTGCTTTCTAGAGTCTCTAAGACAGCAGTAACAACAGTGTGCTGAGAACAAAGAACGGTGTTTCCTACACATAGGGACCATATCTAGAAGAACTCTGCCTCTCAAATTGATACAAAGCACAGGTCTTCTAACATCCAATGCTTCTCAGGTAATATGAGAAACGTGTGAGCTTCCTGAAGGATGTAGTTCGTTTGAGCTGTAAAGTAACTGCCCTTACCTGAAACAAACTTTTCTTGTAGGAAGACTCAGAGCCTGGGATTTAACTACATTTCTGAAGTGAAACACACAGCAGAATCCTCATCCATAGATCACACTCTGCTTTAGAGCAAGAAGGACGCTCTTGCTTTCTATTGTCTCTAAGACACCAGGAAATGTGAGTGTCCTGAGAACAAAAGAACGGGGTTTCCTGCACATACGGACCATATCTAGTCCAACTCTACATCTGAAACTGATACAAAGCACTGGTCCTCTAACATCCAATACTTGTCAGTTAAGATGAGAAACGTGTGAGCTTCGTGAACGATGTAGTTCGTTTGAGCTGTAAAGTAACTGCCCTTACCTGAAACGAAGTCTTGCTTGTAGGAAGACTCAGAGCCAGGGATTTAACTCCATTTCTGAAGTGAAACACACAGCAGAGTTCTCATCCACTGATCACACTCTGCTTTAGAGCAAGAAGCACGCTCTTGCTTTGTAGAGTCTCTAAGACAGCAGGAAACATGAGTTTGCTGAGAACAAAAGAACGGTGTTTCCTACATATACGGACCATATCTAGTCGAACTCTGCCTCTTAATTTGATACAAAGCACAGGTCCTCTAACATCCAATGCTTCTCAGGTAATATGAGAAACGTGTGAGCTTCCAGAAGGATGTAGTTCGTTTGAGCTGTAAAGTAACTGCCCTTACCTGAAACGAACTTTTCTTGTAGGAAGACTCAGAGCCTGGGATTTAACTACATTTCTGAAGTGAAACACACAGCAGAATCCTCATCCATAGATCACACTCTGCTTTAGAGCAAGAAGCACGCTCTTGCTTTCTAGAGTCTCTAAGATACCAGGAAACTTGAGTGTGCTCAGAACAAAAGAACAGTGTTTCCTACACATACGGGCCATATCTAGTTCACCTCTGCTTCTGAAACTGAAACAAACCACAGGTCCTCTATCATCCAATGCTTGTCAGTTAAGATGAGAAACGTGTGAGGTTCGTGAACGATGTAGTTCGTTTGAGCTGTTAGTAACTGCCCTTACCCTAAATGAAATCTGGCTGGTTGGAAGACTCAGAACCTGGGATTTAATTCCATTTCTGAAATGAAACACACAGCAGAGTTCTCATATTTAGATCACACTCTGCTTTAGAGCAAGAAGCATGCACTTGCTTTCTAGAGTCTCTAAGACAGCAGTAACATCAGTGTGCTGAGGACAAAAGAACGGTGTTTCCTACACATAGGGACCATATCTAGAAGATCTCTGCCTCTCAAATTGATACAAAGCATAGGTCCTCTAACATCCAATGCTTGTCAGTTAAGATGAGAAACGTGTGAGCTTCGTGAACGATGTAGCTCGTTTGAGCTGTAAAGTAACTTCCCTTACCTGAAACGATGTCTTGCTTATAGGAAGACTCAGAGCCTGGGATTTATCTCCATTTCTGAAGTGAAACACACAACAGAGTTCTCATCCATTGGTCACAATCTGCTTTAGAGCAAGAAGAACGCTCTAGCTTTCTAGAATCTCTAATACAGCAGAAAACTTGAGTGTGCTCAGAACATAAGAACGGTGTTTCTTACACATACGGACCATATCTAGAAGAACTGTGCCTCTGAAATTGATACAAAGCACTGGTCCTCTATCCTCCAATGCTTGTCAGTTAAGATGAGAAACGTGTGAGCTTCGTCAACGATGTAGTTCGTTTGAGCTGAAAAGTGACTGCCCTTATCTGAAACAAAGTCTTGCTTGTAGGAAGACACAGAGCATGGAATTTAACTCCATTTCTGAAGGGAAACTCACAGCATAGTTCTCATCCATTGATCACACTCTGCGTTAGAGCAAGAAGCACGCTCTTGCTTTCTAGAGTCTCTAAGACAGCAGGAAACTTGAGTGTGCTGAGAACAAAAGAACGGTGTTTCCTACACATACAGACCATATTTACTCCAACTCTGCTTCTGAAACTGATACAAAGCACTGTTCCTTTAACATCCAATGCTTGTCAGTTAAGATGAGAATCGTGTGAGCTTTGTGAATGATGTAGTCCGTTGGAGCTGAAAAGTGACTGCCCTTACCTGAAACGAAGTCTTGCTTAGAGGAAGACACAGAGCCTGGAATTTAACTCCATTTCTGAAGGGAAACACACAGCATTGTTCTCATCCATGGATCACAGACTGCTTTAGAGCAAGAAGCTCGCTCTTGCTTTCTAGAGTCTCAAAGACAGCAGTAACAACAGTGTGCTGAGAACAAAAGAACGGTGTTTCCTACACATAGGGACCATATCTAGAAGAACTATGACTCTCAAATTGATACACAGCACAGGTCCTCTAACATCCAATGCTTGTCAGTTAAGATGAGAAATGTGTGAGCTTCGTGAACGATGTAGTTCGTTTGAGCTGTAAAGTAACTGCCCTTACCTGAAACGATGTCTTGCTTTTAGGAAGACTCAGAGCCTGGGATTTAACTCCATTTCTGAAGTGAAACACACAGCAGAGTTGTCATCGATTGATCACACTCTGCTTCAGAGCAAGAAGCACCCTCGAGCTTTCTAGAGTCTCTAAGACAGCAGGAAACTTGAGTGTGCTGAGAACAAAAGAACGGTGTTTCCCACACATACGGAAATTATCTAATCCAACTCTGCTTCTGAAACTGATACAAAGCACTGGTCCTCTAACATCCAATGCTTGTCAATTAAGATGAGAAACGTGTGAGCTTCGTGAACGATGTAGTTCTTTTGAGCTGAAAAGTGACTGCCCTTACCTGAAACGAAGTCTTGCTTAGAGGAAGACACAGAGCCTGGAATTTAACTCCATCTGAAGGGAAACACACAGCATTGTTCTCGTCCATGGATCACACACTGCTTCAGAGCAAGAAGCACGCTCTTGCTTTCTAGAGTCTCTATTACAGCAGGAAACATTAGTGTGCTCAGAACAGATGAACGGTGTTTGCTACACATACAGGCCATATCTAGTTCAAATCTGGTTCTTAAACTGAAACAAACCACAGGTCCTCTAACATCCAATGCTTGTCAGTTAAGATGAGAAACGTGTGAGCTTCATGAACGACGTAGTTCATTTGAGCTGTTAGTAACTGCCCTTACCTGAAGTGAAATCTTGCTGGTAGGAAGACTCAGAACCTGGGATTTAACTCCATTTCTGAAATGAAACACACAGATGAGTTCTCATATTTAGATCACACTATGCTTTAGAGCAAGAAGCACGCTCTTGCTGTCTAGAGTCTCTAAGACAGCAGTAACATCATTGTGCTGAGAACAAAAGAACGGTGTTTCCTACATATAGGGACCATATCTAGAAGAACTCTGCCCCTCAAATTGATACAAAGCATAGGTCCTCTAACATCCAATGCTTGTCAGTTAAGGTGAGAAACGTGTGATCTTCGTGAACGATGTAGTTCGTTTGAGCTGTAAAGTAACTGCCCTTACCTGAAACGATGTCTTGCTTGTAAAAAGACTCAGAGCCTGGGATTTAACTCCATTTCTTTTGTGAAACACACAACAGAGTTCTCATCCATTGGTCACACTCTGCTTTAGAGCAAGAAGCACGCTCTGGCTTTGTAGAGACTCTAAGACAGCAGGAAACATTAGTGTGCTCAGAACAGATGAACGGGGTTTCCTACACATACCGGCCATATCTAGTTCAAATGTGGTTCTTAAACTGAAACAAACCACAGGTCCTCTAACATCCAATGCTTCTCAGTTAAGATGAGAAACGTGTGAGCTTCGTGAACGATGTAGTTCGTTTGAGCTGTAAAGTAACTGCCCTTACCTGAAACGAAGTCTTGCTTGTAGGAAGACTCAGAGCCAGGGATTTAACTCCATTTCTGAAGTGAAACACACAGCAGAGTTCTCATCCATTGATCACACTCTGCTTTAGAGCAAGAAGCATGCTCTTGCTTTGTAGAGTCTCTAAGACAGCAGGAAACATGAGTTTGCTGAGAACAAAAGAACGGTGTTTCCTACATATACGGACCATATCTAGTCGAACTCTGCCTCTGAATTTGATAAAAAGCACAGGTCCTATAACATCCAATGCTTCTCAAGTAATGTGAGAAACGTGTGAGCTTCCTGAAGGATGTAGTTCATTTGAGCTGTAAAGTAACTGCCCTTACCTGAAACGAACTTTTCTTGTAGGAAGACTCAGAGCCTGGGATTTAACTACATTTCTGAAGTGAAACACACAGCAGAATCCTCATCCATAGATCACACTCTGCTTTAGAGCAAGAACCATGCTCTTGCTTTCTATTGTCTCTAAGACACCAGGAAATGTGAGTGTCCTGAGAACAAAAGAACGGAGTTTCCTGCACATACGGACCATATCTAGTCCAACTCTTCATCTGAAACTGATACAAAGCACTGGTCCTCTAACATCCAATGCTTGTCAGTTAAGATGAGAAACGTGTGAGCTTCGTGAATGATGTAGTTCGTTTGAGCTGTAAAGTAACTGCCCTTACCTGAAACGAAGTCTTGCTTGTAGGAAGACTCAGAGCCAGGGATTTAACTCCATTTCTGAAGTGAAACACACAGCAGAGTTCTCATCCACTGATCACACTCTGCTTTAGAGCAAGAAGCACGCTCTTCCTTTGTAGAGTCTCTAAGACAGCAGGAAACATGAGTTTGCTGAGAACAAAAGAACGGTGTTTCCTACATATACGGACCATATCTAGTCGAACTCTGCTTCTTAATTTGATACAAAGCACAGATCCTCTAACATCCAATGCTTCTCAGGTAATATGAGAAACGTGTGAGCTTCCAGAAGGATGTAGTTCGTTTGAGCTGTAAAGTAACTGCCCTTACCTGAAACGAACTTTTCTTGTAGGAAGACTCAGAGCCTGGGATTTAACTACATTTCTGAAGTGAAACACACAGCAGAATCCTCATCCATAGATCACACTCTGCTTTAGAGCAAGAAGCCCGCTCTTGCTTTCTATTGTCTCTAAGACACCAGGAAATGTGAGTGTCCTGAGAACAAAAGAACGGTGTTTTCTGCACATATGGACCATATCTAGTCCAACTCTTCATCTGAAACTGATACAAAGCACTGGTCCTCTAATATCCAATGCTTGTCAGTTAAGATGGGAAACTTGTTAGCTTCGTGAACGATGTAGTCCGTTGGAGCTGAAAAGTGACTGCCCTTACCTGAAACGAAGTCTTGCTTAGAGGAAGACACAGAGCCTGGAATTTACCTCCATTTCTGAAGGGAAACACACAGCATTGTTCTCATCCATGGATCACACACTGCTTCAGAGCAAGAAGCACGCTCTTGCTTTCTAGAGTCTCTATTACAGCAGGAAACATTAGTGTGCTCAGAACAGATGAAAGGTGATTCCTACACATACGGGCCATATCTGTTCAACTGTGGTTCTTAAACAGAAACAAACCACAGGTCCTCTATCATCCAATGCTTGTCAGTTAAGATGAGAAACGTGTGAGGTTCGTGAACGATGTAGTTCGTTTGAGCTGTAAAGTAACTGCCCTTACCTGAAATGAAATCTGGCTGGTAGGAAGACTCAGAACATGGGATTTAACTCCATTTCTGAAATGAAACTCACAGCAGAGTTCTCATATTTAATTCACACTCTGCTTTAGAGCAAGAAGCACGCTCTTGCTTTCTAGAGTCTCTAAGACAGCAGTAACAACAGTGTGCTGAGAACAAAGAACGGTGTTTCCTACACATAGGGACCATATCTAGAAGAACTCTGCCTCTCAAATTGATACAAAGCACAGGTCTTCTAACATCCAATGCTTCTCAGGTAATATGAGAAACGTGTGAGCTTCCTGAAGGATGTAGTTCGTTTGAGCTGTAAAGTAACTGCCCTTACCTGAAACAAACTTTTCTTGTAGGAAGACTCAGAGCCTGGGATTTAACTACATTTCTGAAGTGAAACACACAGCAGAATCCTCATCCATAGATCACACTCTGCTTTAGAGCAAGAAGGACGCTCTTGCTTTCTATTGTCTCTAAGACACCAGGAAATGTGAGTGTCCTGAGAACAAAAGAACGGGGTTTCCTGCACATACGGACCATATCTAGTCCAACTCTACATCTGAAACTGATACAAAGCACTGGTCCTCTAACATCCAATACTTGTCAGTTAAGATGAGAAACGTGTGAGCTTCGTGAACGATGTAGTTCGTTTGAGCTGTAAAGTAACTGCCCTTACCTGAAACGAAGTCTTGCTTGTAGGAAGACTCAGAGCCAGGGATTTAACTCCATTTCTGAAGTGAAACACACAGCAGAGTTCTCATCCACTGATCACACTCTGCTTTAGAGCAAGAAGCACGCTCTTGCTTTGTAGAGTCTCTAAGACAGCAGGAAACATGAG
The DNA here is from genome assembly GCA_949786385.1 of Onychomys leucogaster. Lineage (NCBI taxonomy): Eukaryota > Metazoa > Chordata > Mammalia > Rodentia > Cricetidae > Onychomys > Onychomys leucogaster. Next base: position 2,377,219 of record CATKUP010000063.1, read on the forward strand.
TTTGCTGAGAACAAAAGAACGGTGTTTCCTACATATACGGACCATATCTAGTCGAACTCTGCCTCTTAATTTGATACAAAGCACAGGTCCTCTAACATCCAATGCTTCTCAGGTAATATGAGAAACGTGTGAGCTTCCAGAAGGATGTAGTTCGTTTGAGCTGTAAAGTAACTGCCCTTACCTGAAACGAACTTTTCTTGTAGGAAGACTCAGAGCCTGGGATTTAACTACATTTCTGAAGTGAAACACACAGCAGAATCCTCATCCATAGATCACACTCTGCTTTAGAGCAAGAAGCACGCTCTTGCTTTCTAGAGTCTCTAAGATACCAGGAAACTTGAGTGTGCTCAGAACAAAAGAACAGTGTTTCCTACACATACGGGCCATATCTAGTTCACCTCTGCTTCTGAAACTGAAACAAACCACAGGTCTTCTATCATCCAATGCTTGTCAGTTAAGATGAGAAACGTGTGAGGTTCGTGAACGATGTAGTTCGTTTGAGCTGTTAGTAACTGCCCTTACCTGAAATGAAATCTGGCTGGTTGGAAGACTCAGAACCTGGGATTTAATTCCATTTCTGAAATGAAACACACAGCAGAGTTCTCATATTTAGATCACACTCTGCTTTAGAGCAAGAAGCATGCACTTGCTTTCTAGAGTGTCTAAGACAGCAGTAACATCAGTGTGCTGAGGACAAAAGAACGGTGTTTCCTACACATAGGGACCATATCTAGAAGATCTCTGCCTCTCAAATTGATACAAAGCATAGGTCCTCTAACATCCAATGCTTGTCAGTTAAGATGAGAAACGTGTGAGCTTCGTGAACGATGTAGTTCGTTTGAGCTGTAAAGTAACTTCCCTTACCTGAAACGATGTCTTGCTTATAGGAAGACTCAGAGCCTGGGATTTATCTCCATTTCTGAAGTGAAACACACAACAGAGTTCTCATCCATTGGTCACAATCTGCTTTAGAGCAAGAAGAACGCTCTAGCTTTCTAGAATCTCTAATACAGCAGAAAACTTGAGTGTGCTCAGAACATAAGAACGGTGTTTCTTACACATACGGACCATATCTAGAAGAACTGTGCCTCTGAAATTGATACAAAGCACTGGTCCTCTATCCTCCAATGCTTGTCAGTTAAGATGAGAAACGTGTGAGCTTCGTCAACGATGTAGTTCGTTTGAGCTGAAAAGTGACTGCCCTTATCTGAAACAAAGTCTTGCTTGTAGGAAGACACAGAGCATGGAATTTAACTCCATTTCTGAAGGGAAACTCACAGCATAGTTCTCATCCATTGATCACACTCTGCGTTAGAGCAAGAAGCACGCTCTTGCTTTCTAGAATCTCTAAGACAGCAGGAAACTTGAGTGTGCTGAGAACAAAAGAACGGTGTTTCCTACACATACAGACCATATTTACTCCAACTCTGCTTCTGAAACTGATACAAAGCACTGTTCCTTTAACATCCAATGCTTGTCAGTTAAGATGAGAATCGTGTGAGCTTTGTGAATGATGTAGTCCGTTGGAGCTGAAAAGTGACTGCCCTTACCTGAAACGAAGTCTTGCTTAGAGGAAGACACAGAGCCTGGAATTTAACTCCATTTCTGAAGGGAAACACACAGCATTGTTCTCATCCATGGATCACAGACTGCTTTAGAGCAAGAAGCTCGCTCTTGCTTTCTAGAGTCTCAAAGACAGCAGTAACAACAGTGTGCTGAGAACAAAAGAACGGTGTTTCCTACACATAGGGACCATATCTAGAAGAACTATGACTCTCAAATTGATACACAGCACAGGTCCTCTAACATCCAATGCTTGTCAGTTAAGATGAGAAATGTGTGAGCTTCGTGAACGATGTAGTTCGTTTGAGCTGTAAAGTAACTGCCCTTACCTGAAACGATGTCTTGCTTTTAGGAAGACTCAGAGCCTGGGATTTAACTCCATTTCTGAAGTGAAACACACAGCAGAGTTGTCATCGATTGATCACACTCTGCTTCAGAGCAAGAAGCACCCTCGAGCTTTCTAGAGTCTCTAAGACAGCAGGAAACTTGAGTGTGCTGAGAACAAAAGAACGGTGTTTCCCACACATACGGAAATTATCTAATCCAACTCTGCTTCTGAAACTGATACAAAGCACTGGTCCTCTAACATCCAATGCTTGTCAATTAAGATGAGAAACGTGTGAGCTTCGTGAACGATGTAGTTCTTTTGAGCTGAAAAGTGACTGCCCTTACCTGAAACGAAGTCTTGCTTAGAGGAAGACACAGAGCCTGGAATTTAACTCCATCTGAAGGGAAACACACAGCATTGTTCTCGTCCATGGATCACACACTGCTTCAGAGCAAGAAGCACGCTCTTGCTTTCTAGAGTCTCTATTACAGCAGGAAACATTAGTGTGCTCAGAACAGATGAACGGTGTTTGCTACACATACAGGCCATATCTAGTTCAAATCTGGTTCTTAAACTGAAACAAACCACAGGTCCTCTAACATCCAATGCTTGTCAGTTAAGATGAGAAACGTGTGAGCTTCATGAACGATGTAGTTCATTTGAGCTGTTAGTAACTGCCCTTACCTGAAGTGAAATCTTGCTGGTAGGAAGACTCAGAACCTGGGATTTAACTCCATTTCTGAAATGAAACACACAGATGAGTTCTCATATTTAGATCACACTATGCTTTAGAGCAAGAAGCACGCTCTTGCTGTCTAGAGTCTCTAAGACAGCAGTAACATCATTGTGCTGAGAACAAAAGAACGGTGTTTCCTACATATAGGGACCATATCTAGAAGAACTCTGCCCCTCAAATTGATACAAAGCATAGGTCCTCTAACATCCAATGCTTGTCAGTTAAGGTGAGAAACGTGTGATCTTCGTGAACGATGTAGTTCGTTTGAGCTGTAAAGTAACTGCCCTTACCTGAAACGATGTCTTGCTTGTAAAAAGACTCAGAGCCTGGGATTTAACTCCATTTCTTTTGTGAAACACACAACAGAGTTCTCATCCATTGGTCACACTCTGCTTTAGAGCAAGAAGCACGCTCTGGCTTTGTAGAGACTCTAAGACAGCAGGAAACATTAGTGTGCTCAGAACAGATGAACGGGGTTTCCTACACATACCGGCCATATCTAGTTCAAATGTGGTTCTTAAACTGAAACAAACCACAGGTCCTCTAACATCCAATGCTTCTCAGTTAAGATGAGAAACGTGTGAGCTTCGTGAACGATGTAGTTCGTTTGAGCTGTAAAGTAACTGCCCTTACCTGAAACGAAGTCTTGCTTGTAGGAAGACTCAGAGCCAGGGATTTAACTCCATTTCTGAAGTGAAACACACAGCAGAGTTCTCATCCATTGATCACACTCTGCTTTAGAGCAAGAAGCACGCTCTTGCTTTGTAGAGTCTCTAAGACAGCAGGAAACATGAGTTTGCTGAGAACAAAAGAACGGTGTTTCCTACATATACGGACCATATCTAGTCGAACTCTGCCTCTGAATTTGATAAAAAGCACAGGTCCTATAACATCCAATGCTTCTCAAGTAATGTAAGAAACGTGTGAGCTTCCTGAAGGATGTAGTTCATTTGAGCTCTAAAGTAACTGCCCTTACCTGAAACGAATTCTTCTTGTAGGAAGACTCAGAGCCTGGGATTTAACTCCATTTCTGAAGTGAAACACACAGCAGAGTCCCCATCCATAGATCAAACTCTGCTTTATAGCAAGAAGCAAGCCCTTGCTTTCTATTGTCTCTAAGACAGCAGGAAATGTGAGTGTCCTGAGAACAAAAGAACGGAGTTTCCTGCACATACGGACAATATCTAGTCCAACTCTTCTTCTGAAACTGATACAAAGCACTGGTCCTCTAACATCCAATGCTTGTCAGACAAGATGGGAAACTTGTTAGCTTCGTGAACGATGTAGTTCGTTTGAGCTGAAAAGCGACTGCCCTTACCTGAAACGAAGTCTTGCTTGTAGGGAGACACAGCGCCTGGGATTTACCTCCATTTCTGAAGTGAAACACACAGCAGAGTTGTCATCCATTGATCACACTCTGCTTTAGAGCAAGAAGCACGCTCTAGCTTTCTAGAGTCTCTAAGACTCCAGGAAACGTGAGTGTGCTCAGAACAAAAGATCGGTGTTTCCTACACATATGGACCATATCTAATCCAACTCTGCTTCTGAAACTGATACAAAGCACGGGTCCTCTAGCATCTGATTCTTGTCAGTTATGATGACAAACGTGTGAGCTTCGTGAATGATGTAGTTCGTTTGAGGTGTAAAGTGACTGCCCTTACCTGAAACGAAGTCCTGCTTGTAGGAAGACTCAGAGCCTGGGATTTAAGTCCATTTCTGAAGTGAAACACACAGCAGAGTTCTCATCCATGGATCACACTCTGCTTTAGAGCAAGAAGCACGCCCTAACTTTCCAGAGTCTCTAAGACAGCAGAAAATTTTAGTGGGCTGAGAACAAATGAATGGTGTTTCCTACATATACGGACCATATCTAGTCCAACTCTGCTTCTGAAACTGATACAAAGCACTGGTCCTCTAACATCCAATGCTTGTCAGTTAAGATGGGAAACTTGTTTGCTTCATGAACGATGTAGTTCGTTTGAGCTGAAAAGTGAATGCCCTTACCTGAAACGAAGTCTTGCTTGTAGGAAGACACAGCGCCTGGGAATTAACCCCATTTCTGAAGGGAAACACACAGCATAGTTATCATCCATGGATCATACTCTACTTTAGAGCAAGAAGCACGCTCTTGCTTTCTAGAGTCTCTAATACAGCAGGAAACTTGAATGTGCTCAGAACAAAAGAACAGTGTTTCCTACACATACGGGACATATCTAGTTCAACTCTGCTTCTGAAACTGAAACAAACCACAGGTCCTATATCATCCAATGCTTGTCAGTTAAGATGAGAAACGTGTGAGCTTCGTAAACCATGTAGTTCGTTTGAGCTGTAAAGTAACTGCCCTTACCTGAAACGAACTTTTCTTGTAGGAAGACTCAGAGCCTGGGATTTAACTACATTTCTGAAGTGAAACACACAGCAGAGTCCTCATCCATAGATCACACTCTGCTTTAGAGCAAGAAGCACGCTCTTGCTTTCTATTGTCTCTAAGACACCAGGAAATGTGAGTTTCCTGAGAACAAAAGAACGGTGTTTCCTGCACATACGGACCATATCTAGTCCAACTCTTCATCTGAAACTGATACAAAGCACTGGTCCTCTAACATCCAATGCTTGTCAGTTAAGATGGGAAACTTTTAGGAAGACTCAGAGCCTGGGATTTAACTCCATTTCTGAAGTGAAACACACAACAGAGTTCTCATCCATTGGTCACAATCTGCTTTAGAGTAAGACGCACGCTCTAGCTTTCTAGAGTCTCTATTACAGCAGGAAACATTAGTGTGCTCAGAACAGATGAACGGTGTTTCCTACACATACGGGCCATATCTAGTTCAACTGTCGTTCTTAAACTGAAACAAACCATAGGTCCTCTAACGTCCAATGCTTGTCAGTTAAGATGAGAAACGTGTGAGCTTCGTGAACGATGTAGTTCGTTTGAGCTGTAAAGTAACTGCCCTTACCTGAAACGAAGTCTGGCTTGTAGGAAGACTCAGAGCCAGGGATTTAACTCCATTTCTGAAGTGAAACACACAGCAGAGTTCTCATCCACTGATCACATTCTGCTTTAGAGCAAGAAGCACGCTCTTGCTTAGTAGAGTCTCTAAGAGAGCAGGAAACATGAGTTTGCTGAGAACAAAAGAACGGTGTTTCCTGCATATACAGACCATATCTAGTCGAACTCTGCCTCTTAATTTGATACAAAGCACAGGTCCTCTAACATCCAATGCTTCTCAGGTAATATGAGAAACGTGTGAGCTTCCTGAAGGATGTAGTTCGTTTGAGCTGTAAAGTAACTGCCCTTACCTGAAACGAACTTTTCTTGCAGGAAGACTCAGAGCCTGGGATTTAACTACATTTCTGAAGTGAAACACACAGCAGAGTCCTCATCCAAAGATCACACTCTGCTTTAGAGCAAGAAGCACGCTCTTGCTTTCTATTGTCTCTAAGACACCAGGAAATGTGAGTTTCCTGAGAACAAAACAACGGTGTTTCCTGCACATACGGACCATATCTAGTCCAACTCTTCATCTGAAACTGATAAAAAGCACTGGTCCTCTAACATCCAATGCTTGTGAGTTAAGATGGGAAACTTGTTAGCTTTGTGAACGATGTAGTTCATTTGAGCTGAAAAGTGAATGCCCTTACCTGAAACGAAGTCTTGCTTGTAGGAAGACACAGCGCCTGGGATTTAACTCCATTTCTGAAGTGAAACACACAGCAGAGTTGTCATTCATTGATCACACTCTCCTTTAGAGCAAGAAGCATGCTCTAGCTTTCTAGAGTCTCTAAGACACCAGGAAACTTGAGTGTGCTCAGAACAAAAGAACAGTGTTTCCTACACATACGGGCCATATCTAGTTCACCTCTGCTTCTGAAACTGAAACAAACCACAGGTCCTCTATCATCCAATGCTTGTCAGTTAAGATGAGAAACGTGTGAGGTTCGTGAACGATGTAGTTCCTTTGAGCTGTTTAACTGCCCTTACCTGAAATGAAATCTGGCTGGTAGGAAGACTCAGAACATGGGATTTAACTCCATTTCTGAAATGAAACACACAGCAGAGTTCTCATATTTAATTCAGACTCTGCTTTAGAGCAAGAAGCACGCTCTTGCTTTCTAGAGTCTCTAAGACAGCAATAACAACAGTGTGCTGAGAACAAAAGAACGGTGTTTCCTACACATAGGGACCATATCTAGAAGAACTCTGCCTCTCAAATTGATACAAAGCACAGGTCTTCTAACATCCAATGCTTCTCAGGTAATATGAGGAACGTGTGAGCTTCCTGAAGGATGTAGTTCGTTTGAGCTGTAAAGTAACTGCCCTTACCTGAAACGAACTTTTCTTGTAGGAAGACTCAGAGCCTGGGATTTAACTACATTTCTGAAGTGAAACACACAGCAGAATCCTCATCCATAGATCACACTCCGCTTTAGAGCAAGAACCATGCTCTTGCTTTCTATTGTCTCTAAGATACCAGGAAATGAGAGTGTCCTGAGAACAAAAGAACGGTGTTTCCTGCACATACGGACCATATCTAGTCCAACTCTTCATCTGAAACTGATACAAAGCACTGGTCCTCTAACATCCAATGCTTGTGAGTTAAGATGGGAAACTTGTTAGCTTTGTGAACGATGTAGTTCATTTGAGCTGAAAAGTGAATGCCCTTACCTGAAACGAAGTCTTGCTTGTAGGAAGACACAGCGCCTGGGATTTAACTCCATTTCTGAAGTGAAACACACAGCAGAGTTGTCATTCATTGATCACACTCTCCTTTAGAGCAAGAAGCATGCTCTAGCTTTCTAGAGTCTCTAAGACACCAGGAAACTTGAGTGTGCTCAGAACAAAAGAACAGTGTTTCCTACACATACGGGCCATATCTAGTTCACCTCTGCTTCTGAAACTGAAACAAACCACAGGTCCTCTATCATCCAATGCTTGTCAGTTAAGATGAGAAACGTGTGAGGTTCGTGAACGATGTAGTTCCTTTGAGCTGTTTAACTGCCCTTACCTGAAATGAAATCTGGCTGGTAGGAAGACTCAGAACATGGGATTTAACTCCATTTCTGAAATGAAACACACAGCAGAGTTCTCATATTTAATTCAGACTCTGCTTTAGAGCAAGAAGCACGCTCTTGCTTTCTAGAGTCTCTAAGACAGCAATAACAACAGTGTGCTGAGAACAAAAGAACGGTGTTTCCTACACATAGGGACCATATCTAGAAGAACTCTGCCTCTCAAATTGATACAAAGCACAGGTCTTCTAACATCCAATGCTTCTCAGGTAATATGAGGAACGTGTGAGCTTCCTGAAGGATGTAGTTCGTTTGAGCTGTAAAGTAACTGCCCTTACCTGAAACGAACTTTTCTTGTAGGAAGACTCAGAGCCTGGGATTTAACTACATTTCTGAAGTGAAACACACAGCAGAATCCTCATCCATAGATCACACTCCGCTTTAGAGCAAGAACCATGCTCTTGCTTTCTATTGTCTCTAAGATACCAGGAAATGAGAGTGTCCTGAGAACAAAAGAACGGTGTTTCCTGCACATACGGACCATATCTAGTCCAACTCTTCATCTGAAACTGATACAAAGCACTGGTCCTCTAACATCCAATGCTTGTCAGTTAAGATGAGAAACGTGTGAGCTTCGTGAATGATGTAGTTCGTTTGAGCTGTAAAGTAACTGCCCTTACCTGAAACGAAGTCTTGCTTGTAGGAAGACTCAGAGCCAGGGATTTAACTCCATTTCTGAAGTGAAACACACAGCAGAATTCTCATATTTAATTCACACTCTGCTTTAGAGCAAGAAGCACGCTCTTGCTTTCTAGAGTCTCTAAGACAGCAGTAACAACAGTGTGCTGAGAACAAAGAACGGTGTTTCCTACACATAGGGACCATATCTAGAAGAACTCTGCCTCTCAAATTGATACAAAGCACAGGTCTTCTAACATCCAATGCTTCTCAGGTAATATGAGAAACGTGTGAGCTTCCTGAAGGATGTAGTTCGTTTGAGCTGTAAAGTAACTGCCCTTACCTGAAACAAACTTTTCTTGTAGGAAGACTCAGAGCCTGGGATTTAACTACATTTCTGAAGTGAAACACACAGCAGAATCCTCATCCATAGATCACACTCTGCTTTAGAGCAAGAAGGACGCTCTTGCTTTCTATTGTCTCTAAGACACCAGGAAATGTGAGTGTCCTGAGAACAAAAGAACGGTGTTTCCTGCACATACGGACCATATCTAGTCCAACTCTACATCTGAAACTGATACAAAGCACTGGTCCTCTAACATCCAATACTTGTCAGTTAAGATGAGAAACGTGTGAGCTTCGTGAACGATGTAGTTCGTTTGAGCTGTAAAGTAACTGCCCTTACCTGAAACGAAGTCTTGCTTGTAGGAAGACTCAGAGCCAGGGATTTAACTCCATTTCTGAAGTGAAACACACAGCAGAGTTCTCATCCACTGATCACACTCTGCTTTAGAGCAAGAAGCACGCTCTTGCTTTGTAGAGTCTCTAAGACAGCAGGAAACATGAGTTTGCTGAGAACAAAAGAACGGTGTTTCCTACATATACGGACCATATCTAGTCGAACTCTGCCTCTTAATTTGATACAAAGCACAGGTCCTCTTACATCCAATGCTTCTCAGGTAATATGAGAAACGTGTGAGCTTCCAGAAGGATGTAGTTCGTTTGAGCTGTAAAGTAACTGCCCTTACCTGAAACGAACTTTTCTTGTAGGAAGACTCAGAGCCTGGGATTTAACTACATTTCTGAAGTGAAACACACAGCAGAATCCTCATCCATAGATCACACTCTGCTTTAGAGCAAGAAGCACGCTCTTGCTTTCTAGAGTCTCTAAGATACCAGGAAACTTGAGTGTGCTCAGAACAAAAGAACAGTGTTTCCTACACATACGGGCCATATCTAGTTCACCTCTGCTTCTGAAACTGAAACAAACCACAGGTCCTCTATCATCCAATGCTTGTCAGTTAAGATGAGAAACGTGTGAGGTTCGTGAACGATGTAGTTCGTTTGAGCTGTTAGTAACTGCCCTTACCTGAAATGAAATCTGGCTGGTTGGAAGACTCAGAACCTGGGATTTAACTCCATTTCTGAAATGAAACACACAACAGAGTTCTCATATTTAATTCACACTCTGCTTTAGAGCAAGAAGCACGCTCTTGCTTTCTAGAGTCTCTAAGACAGCAGTAACATCAGTGTGCTGAGAACAAAAGAACAGTGTTTCCTACACCTAGGGACCATATCTAGAAGAACTCTGCCTCTCAAATTGATACAAAGCATAGGTCCTCTAACATCCAATGCTTGTCAGTTAAGATGAGAAACGTGTGAGCTTCGTGAACGATGTAGTTCGTTTGAGCTGTAAAGTAACTTCCCTTACCTGAAACGATGTCTTTCTTATAGGAAGACTCAGAGCCTGGGATTTAACTCCATTTCTGAAGTGAAACACACAACACAGTTCTCATCCATTGGTCACAATCTGCTTTAGAGCAAGAAGCATGCTCTAGCTTTCTAGAATCTCTAATACAGCAGAAAACTTGAGTGTGCTCAAAACAAAAGAACGGTGTTTCTTACACATACGGACCATATCTATTTCAACTGTGCTTCTGAAACTGAAACAAACCACAGGTCCTCCAACATCCAATGCTTGTCAGTTAAGATGAGAAACGTGTGAGCTTCGTGAACGATGTAGTTCATTTGAGCTGAAATGTGACTGCCCTTACCTGAAACGAAGTCTTGCTTAGAGGAAGACACAGACCCTGGAATTTAACTCCATTTCTGAAGGGAAACACACAGCATAGTTATCATCCATGGATCACACTCTGCTTTGGAGCAAGAAGCACGCTCTTGCTTTCTAGAGTCTCTATTACAGCTGGAAACATTAGTGTGCTCAGAACAGATGAACGTTGTTTCCTACACATACGGGCCATATCTAGTTCAACTGTGGTTCTTAAACTGAAACAAACCACAGGTCCTCTAACATCCAATGCTTGTCAGTTAAGATGAGAAACGTGTGAGCTTCGTGAATGATGTAGTTCGTTTGAGCTTTAAAGTAACTGCCCTTACCTGAAACGAAGTCTTGGTTGTAGGAAGACTCAGAGCCAGGGATTTAAGTCCATTTCTGAAGTGAAACACACAGCAGAGTTCTCATCCATGGATCACACTCTGCTTTAGAGCAAGAACCACGCTCTTGCTTTGTAGAGTCTCTAAGACAGCAGGAAAAATGAGTTTGCTGAGAACAAAAGAACGGTGTTTCCTACATATACGGACCATATCTAGTCTAACTCTGCCTCTGAATTTGATACAAAGCACAGGTCCTCTAACATCCAATGCTTCTCAGGTAATATGAGAAACGTGTGAGCTTCCTGGAGGATGTAGTTCGTTTGAGCTCTAAAGTAACTGCCCTTACCTGAAACGAACTTTTCTTGTAGGAAGACTCAGAGCCTGGGATTTAACTACATTTCTGAAGTGAAACACACAGCAGAGTCCTCATCCATAGATCACACTCTGCTTTAGAGCAAGAAGCATGCTCTTGCTTTCTATTGTCTCTAAGACACCAGGAAATGTGAGTGTCCTGAGAACAAAAGAACGGTGTTTCCTGCACATACGGACCATATCTAGTCCAACTCTTCATCTGAAACTTATACAAAGCACTGGTCCTCTAACATCCAATGCTTGTCAGTTAAGATGGGAAACTTGTTGGCTTCGTGAACGATGTAGTTCGTTTGAGCTGAAAAGTGACTGCCCTTACCTGAAACGAAGTCTTGCTTGTAGGAAGACACAGCGCCTGGGATTTAACTCCATTTCTGAAGTGAAACACACAGCAGAGTTGTCATCCATTGATCACACACTCCTTTAGAGCAAGAAGCACGCTCTAGCTTTCTAGAGTCTCTAAGATACCAGGAAACTTGAGTGTGCTCAGAACAAAAGAACAGTGTTTCCTACACATACGGGCCATATCAAGTTCACCTCTGCTTCTGAAACTGAAACAAACCACAGGTCCTCTATCATCCAATGCTTGTCAGTTAAGATGAGAAACGTGTGAGGTTCGTGAACGATGTAGTTCGTTTGAGCTGTTAGTATCTGCCCTTACCTGAAATGAAATCTTGCTGGTAGGAAGACTCAGAACCTGGGATTTAACTCCATTTCTGAAATGAAACACACAGCAGAGTTCTCATATTTAATTCACACTCTGCATTAGAGCAAGAAGCACGCTCTTGCTTTCTAGAGTCTCTAAGACAGCAGTAACATCAGTGTGCTGAGAACAAAAGAACGGTGTTTCCTACACCTAGGGACCATATCTAGAAGATCTCTGCCTCTCAAATTGATACAAAGCATAGGTCCTCTAACATCCAATGCTTGTCAGTTAAGATGAGAAACGTGTGAGCTTCGTGAACGATGTAGTTCGTTTGAGCTGTAAAGTAACTGCCCTTACCTGAAACGATGTCTTGCTTATAGGAAGACTCAGAGCCTGGGATTTAACTCCATTTCTGAAGTGAAACACACAACACAGTTCTCATCCATTGGTCACAATCTGCTTTAGAGCAAGAAGCACGCTCTAGCTTTCTAGAATCTCTAATACAGCAGAAAACTTGAGTGTGCTCAAAACAAAAGAACGGTGTTTCTTACACATATGGACCATATCTATTTCAACTGTGCTTCTGAAACTGAAACAAACCACAGGTCCTCCAACATCCAATGCTTGTCAGTTAAGATGAGAAACGTGTGAGAATCATGAACGATGTAGTTTGTTTGAGCTGTAAAGTAACTGACCTTACTTGAAACGAAGTCTTCCTTGTAGGAAGAGTCAGAGCCTGGGCTTTAACTCCATTTCTGAAGTGAAAAACACAGCAGAGTTGTCATCCATTGATCACACTCAGCTTTAGAGCAAGAAGCATGCTCTAGCTTTTTAGAGTTTCTAAGACAGCAGGAAACTTGAGTGTGCTGAGAACAAAAGAACGGTGTTTCCTACACATACGGAAATTATCTAATCCAACTCTGCTTCTAAAACTGATACAAAGCACTGGTCCTCTAACATCCATGCTTGTCAGTTAAGATGAGAATCGTGTGTGCTTCGTGAAAGATGTAGTTCTTTTGAGCTGAAAAGTGACTGCCCTTACCTGAAAGGAAGTCTTGCCTGTAGGAAGACACAGAGCATGGAATTTAACTCCATTTATGAAGGGAAACTCACAGCATAGTTATCATCCATGGATCACACTCTGCTTTGGAGCAAGAAGCACGCTCTTGCTTTCTAGAGTCTCTATTACAGCTGGAAACATTAGTGTGCTCAGAACAGATGAACGTTGTTTCCTTCACATACGGGCCATATCTAGTTCAACTGTGGTTCTTAAACTGAAACAAACCACAGGTCCTCTAACATCCAATGCTTGTCAGTTAAGATGAGAAACGTGTGAGCTTCGTGAACGATGTAGCTCGTTTGAGCTGTAAGTAACTGCCCTTACCTGAAACGATGTCTTGCTTATAGGAAGTCTCAGAGCCTGGGATTTAACTCCATTTCTGAAGTGAAACACACAACACAGTTCTCATCCATTGGTCACAATCTGCTTTAGAGCAAGAAGCATGCTCTAGCTTTCTAGAATCTCTAATACAGCAGAAAACTTGAGTGTGCTCAAAACAAAAGAACGGTGTTTCTTACACATACGGACCATATCTATTTCAACTGTGCTTCTGAAACTGAAACAAACCACAGGTCCTCCAACATCCAATGCTTGTCAGTTAAGATGAGAAACGTGTGAGCTTCGTGAACGATGTAGTTCATTTGAGCTGAAATGTGACTGCCCTTACCTGAAACGAAGTCTTGCTTAGAGGAAGACACAGACCCTGGAATTTAACTCCATTTCTGAAGGGAAACACACAGCATAGTTATCATCCATGGATCACACTCTGCTTTGGAGCAAGAAGCACGCTCTTGCTTTCTAGAGTCTCTATTACAGCTGGAAACATTAGTGTGCTCAGAACAGATGAACGTTGTTTCCTACACATACGGGCCATATCTAGTTCAACTGTGGTTCTTAAACTGAAACAAACCACAGGTCCTCTAACATCCAATGCTTGTCAGTTAAGATGAGAAACGTGTGAGCTTCGTGAATGATGTAGTTCGTTTGAGCTGTAAAGTAACTGCCCTTACCTGAAACGAAGTCTTGCTTGTAGGAAGACTCAGAGCCAGGGATTTAAGTCCATTTCTGAAGTGAAACACACAGCAGAGTTCTCATCCATGGATCACACTCTGCTTTAGAGCAAGAAGCACGCTCTTGCTTTGTAGAGTCTCTAAGACAGCAGGAAACATGAGTTTGCTGAGAACAAAAGAACGGTGTTTCCTACATATACGGACCATATCTAGTCTAACTCTGCCTCTGAATTTGATACAAAGCACAGGTCCTCTAACATCCAATGCTTCTCACGTAATATGAGAAACGTGTGAGCTTCCTGGAGGATGTAGTTCGTTTGAGCTGTAAAGTAACTGCCCTTACCTGAAACGAACTTTTCTTGTAGGAATACTCAGAGCCTGGGATTTAACTACATTTCTGAAGTGAAACACACAGCAGAGTCCTCATCCATAGATCACACTCTGCTTTAGAGCAAGAAGCACGCTCTTGCTTTCCAGAGTCTCTAAGTCAGCAGGAAACCTGAGTGTGATGAGAACAAAAGAACGGTGTTTCCTAAACATATGGACCATATCTAGTTCAACTCTGCTTCTGAAACTGAGACAAAGCACTGGTACTCTAAAATCCAATGCTTGTCAGTTAAGATGAGAAACGTGTGAGCTTCGTGAAGGATGTAGTTCATTTGAGCTGAAAAGTGACTGCCCTTACCTGAAACGAAGTCTTTATTGTAGGAAGACACAGAGCCTGGGATTTAACTCCATTTCTGAAGGGAAATACACAGCCAAGTTCTCAGCCATTGATCACACTCTGCTTTAGAGCAAGAAGCATGCTCTAGCTTTCTAGAGTCTCTAAGACAGCAGGAAACGTGAGTGTGCTGAGAACAAAAGAACGGTGTTTCCTACACGTACGGACCATATCTAGTCTATCTCTGCTTCTGAAACTGAGACAAAGCACTGGTCCTATAACATCCGATGCTTGACATTTAAGATGAGACACGTGTGAGCTTCGTGAATGATGTAGTTCGTTTGAGCTGTAAAGTAACTGCCCTTACCAGATTCGAAGTCTTGCTTGTAGGAAGACTCAGAGCCTGGGATTTAAATCCATTTCTGAAGCGAAACACACAGCGTAGTTCTCATCCATGTATAACACTCTGCTTCAGAGCAAGAAGCACGCTCTAGCTTTCTAGAGTCCCTAAGACAGCAGTAATCGTGAGTGTGCTGAGAACAAAAGAACGGTGTTTCCTACACAAACGGACCATATCTAGTCCATCTCTGCTTCTGAAACTGAGACAATGCACTGGTCCTCTAATATCCAATACTTGTCATTTAAGATGAGAAACATGTGAGCTTCGTTAAGGATGTAGTTCATTTCAGCTGAAAAGTGACTGCCCTTACCTGAAACGAAGTCTATATTGTAGGAAGACACAGAGTCTGGGATTTAACTCCATTTCTGAAGTGAAACACACAGCCGAGTTCTCATCCATTGATGACACTCTGCTTTAGAGCAAGAAGCACACTCTAGCTTTCTAGAGTCTCTAAGACAGCAGGAAACGTGAGTGTGCTGAGAACAAATGAATGGTGTTTCCTACACATACGGACCATATCTATTCCAACTCTGCTTCTGAGACTGATACAAAGGACTGGTCCTATTACCTCCAATGCTCTCAGTTAAGATGAGAAACGTGTGAGTTTCGTGAACGATGTAGTTAGTTTGAGCTGTAAAGTACACAGCCCTTACCTGAAACGAAGTTTTGCATGTTGGAAGACACAGAGCCTGGGATTTAACTCCATTTCTGAAGGGAAACACACAGCATAGTTCTCATCCATGGATCACACTCTGCTTCAGAGCAAGAAGCACGCTCTTGCTTTCTAGAGTCTCTATTACAGCAGGAAACGTGAGTGTGCTAATAACAAATGAACGGTGTTTCGTACACATACGGACCATATCTGTTCAACTGTGGTTCTTAAACAGAAACAAACCACAGGTCCTCTATCATCCAATGCTTGTCAGTTAAGATGAGAAACGTGTGAGGTTCGTGAACGATGTAGTTCGTTTGAGCTGTAAAGTAACTGCCCTTACCTGAAATGAAATCTGGCTGGTAGGAAGACTCAGAACATGGGATTTAACTCCATTTCTGAAATGAAACACACAGCAGAGTTCTCATATTTAATTCACACTCTGCTTTAGAGCAAGAAGCACGCTCTTGCTTTCTAGAGTCTCTAAGACAGCAGTAACAACAGTGTGCTGAGAACAAAGAACGGTGTTTCCTACACATAGGGACCATATCTAGAAGAACTCTGCCTCTCAAATTGATACAAAGCACAGGTCTTCTAACATCCAATGCCTCTCAGGTAATATGAGAAACGTGTGAGCTTCCTGAAGGATGTAGTTCGTTTGAGCTGTAAAGTAACTGCCCTTACCTGAAACGAACTTTTCTTGTAGGAAGACTCAGAGCCTGGGATTTAACTACATTTCTGAAGTGAAACACACAGCAGAATCCTCATCCATAGATCACACTCTGCTTTAGAGCAAGAAGCACGCTCTTGCTTTCTAGAGTCTCTAAGATACCAGGAAACTTGAGTGTGCTCAGAACAAAAGAACAGTGTTTCCTACACATACGGGCCATATCTAGTTCACCTCTGCTTCTGAAACTGAAACAAACCACAGGTCCTCTATCATCCAATGCTTGTCAGTTAAGATGAGAAACGTGTGAGGTTCGTGAACGATGTAGTTCGTTTGAGCTGTTAGTATCTGCCCTTACCTGAAATGAAATCTTGCTGGTAGGAAGACTCAGAACCTGGGATTTAACTCCATTTCTGAAATGAAACACACAACAGAGTTCTCATATTTAATTCACACTCTGCTTTAGAGCAAGAAGCACGCTCTTGCTTTCTAGAGTCTCTAAGACAGCAGTAACATCAGTGTGCTGAGAACAAAAGAACAGTGTTTCCTACACCTAGGGACCATATCTAGAAGAACTCTGCCTCTCAAATTGATACAAAGCATAGGTCCTCTAACATCCAATGCTTGTCAGTTAAGATGAGAAACGTGTGAGCTTCGTGAACGATGTAGTTCGTTTGAGCTGTAAAGTAACTTCCCTTACCTGAAACGATGTCTTTCTTATAGGAAGACTCAGAGCCTGGGATTTAACTCCATTTCTGAAGTGAAACACACAACACAGTTCTCATCCATTGGTCACAATCTGCTTTAGAGCAAGAAGCATGCTCTAGCTTTCTAGAATCTCTAATACAGCAGAAAACTTGAGTGTGCTCAAAACAAAAGAACGGTGTTTCTTACACATACGGACCATATCTATTTCAACTGTGCTTCTGAAACTGAAACAAACCACAGGTCCTCCAACATCCAATGCTTGTCAGTTAAGATGAGAAACGTGTGAGCTTCGTGAACGATGTAGTTCATTTGAGCTGAAATGTGACTGCCCTTACCTGAAACGAAGTCTTGCTTAGAGGAAGACACAGACCCTGGAATTTAACTCCATTTCTGAAGGGAAACACACAGCATAGTTATCATCCATGGATCACACTCTGCTTTGGAGCAAGAAGCACGCTCTTGCTTTCTAGAGTCTCTATTACAGCTGGAAACATTAGTGTGCTCAGAACAGATGAACGTTGTTTCCTACACATACGGGCCATATCTAGTTCAACTGTGGTTCTTAAACTGAAACAAACCACAGGTCCTCTAACATCCAATGCTTGTCAGTTAAGATGAGAAACGTGTGAGCTTCGTGAATGATGTAGTTCGTTTGAGCTTTAAAGTAACTGCCCTTACCTGAAACGAAGTCTTGGTTGTAGGAAGACTCAGAGCCAGGGATTTAAGTCCATTTCTGAAGTGAAACACACAGCAGAGTTCTCATCCATGGATCACACTCTGCTTTAGAGCAAGAACCACGCTCTTGCTTTGTAGAGTCTCTAAGACAGCAGGAAAAATGAGTTTGCTGAGAACAAAAGAACGGTGTTTCCTACATATACGGACCATATCTAGTCTAACTCTGCCTCTGAATTTGATACAAAGCACAGGTCCTCTAACATCCAATGCTTCTCAGGTAATATGAGAAACGTGTGAGCTTCCTGGAGGATGTAGTTCGTTTGAGCTCTAAAGTAACTGCCCTTACCTGAAACGAACTTTTCTTGTAGGAAGACTCAGAGCCTGGGATTTAACTACATTTCTGAAGTGAAACACACAGCAGAGTCCTCATCCATAGATCACACTCTGCTTTAGAGCAAGAAGCATGCTCTTGCTTTCTATTGTCTCTAAGACACCAGGAAATGTGAGTGTCCTGAGAACAAAAGAACGGTGTTTCCTGCACATACGGACCATATCTAGTCCAACTCTTCATCTGAAACTTATACAAAGCACTGGTCCTCTAACATCCAATGCTTGTCAGTTAAGATGGGAAACTTGTTGGCTTCGTGAACGATGTAGTTCGTTTGAGCTGAAAAGTGACTGCCCTTACCTGAAACGAAGTCTTGCTTGTAGGAAGACACAGCGCCTGGGATTTAACTCCATTTCTGAAGTGAAACACACAGCAGAGTTGTCATCCATTGATCACACACTCCTTTAGAGCAAGAAGCACGCTCTAGCTTTCTAGAGTCTCTAAGATACCAGGAAACTTGAGTGTGCTCAGAACAAAAGAACAGTGTTTCCTACACATACGGGCCATATCAAGTTCACCTCTGCTTCTGAAACTGAAACAAACCACAGGTCCTCTATCATCCAATGCTTGTCAGTTAAGATGAGAAACGTGTGAGGTTCGTGAACGATGTAGTTCGTTTGAGCTGTTAGTATCTGCCCTTACCTGAAATGAAATCTTGCTGGTAGGAAGACTCAGAACCTGGGATTTAACTCCATTTCTGAAATGAAACACACAGCAGAGTTCTCATATTTAATTCACACTCTGCATTAGAGCAAGAAGCACGCTCTTGCTTTCTAGAGTCTCTAAGACAGCAGTAACATCAGTGTGCTGAGAACAAAAGAACGGTGTTTCCTACACCTAGGGACCATATCTAGAAGATCTCTGCCTCTCAAATTGATACAAAGCATAGGTCCTCTAACATCCAATGCTTGTCAGTTAAGATGAGAAACGTGTGAGCTTCGTGAACGATGTAGTTCGTTTGAGCTGTAAAGTAACTGCCCTTACCTGAAACGATGTCTTGCTTATAGGAAGACTCAGAGCCTGGGATTTAACTCCATTTCTGAAGTGAAACACACAACACAGTTCTCATCCATTGGTCACAATCTGCTTTAGAGCAAGAAGCACGCTCTAGCTTTCTAGAATCTCTAATACAGCAGAAAACTTGAGTGTGCTCAAAACAAAAGAACGGTGTTTCTTACACATATGGACCATATCTATTTCAACTGTGCTTCTGAAACTGAAACAAACCACAGTTCCTCCAACATCCAATTTTGTCAGTTAAGATGAGAAACGTGTGAGAATCATGAACGATGTAGTTTGTTTGAGCTGTAAAGTAACTGACCTTACTTGAAACGAAGTCTTCCTTGTAGGAAGAGTCAGAGCCTGGGCTTTAACTCCATTTCTGAAGTGAAAAACACAGCAGAGTTGTCATCCATTGATCACACTCAGCTTTAGAGCAAGAAGCACGCTCTAGCTTTTTAGAGTTTCTAAGACAGCAGGAAACTTGAGTGTGCTGAGAACAAAAGAACGGTGTTTCCTACACATACGGAAATTATCTAATCCAACTCTGCTTCTAAAACTGATACAAAGCACTGGTCCTCTAACATCCATGCTTGTCAGTTAAGATGAGAATCGTGTGTGCTTCGTGAAAGATGTAGTTCTTTTGAGCTGAAAAGTGACTGCCCTTACCTGAAAGGAAGTCTTGCCTGTAGGAAGACACAGAGCATGGAATTTAACTCCATTTATGAAGGGAAACTCACAGCATAGTTATCATCCATGGATCACACTCTGCTTTGGAGCAAGAAGCACGCTCTTGCTTTCTAGAGTCTCTATTACAGCTGGAAACATTAGTGTGCTCAGAACAGATGAACGTTGTTTCCTTCACATACGGGCCATATCTAGTTCAACTGTGGTTCTTAAACTGAAACAAACCACAGGTCCTCTAACATCCAATGCTTGTCAGTTAAGATGAGAAACGTGTGAGCTTCGTGAACGATGTAGCTCGTTTGAGCTGTAAGTAACTGCCCTTACCTGAAACGATGTCTTGCTTATAGGAAGACTCAGAGCCTGGGATTTAACTCCATTTCTGAAGTGAAACACACAACACAGTTCTCATCCATTGGTCACAATCTGCTTTAGAGCAAGAAGCATGCTCTAGCTTTCTAGAATCTCTAATACAGCAGAAAACTTGAGTGTGCTCAAAACAAAAGAACGGTGTTTCTTACACATACGGACCATATCTATTTCAACTGTGCTTCTGAAACTGAAACAAACCACAGGTCCTCCAACATCCAATGCTTGTCAGTTAAGATGAGAAACGTGTGAGCTTCGTGAACGATGTAGTTCATTTGAGCTGAAATGTGACTGCCCTTACCTGAAACGAAGTCTTGCTTAGAGGAAGACACAGACCCTGGAATTTAACTCCATTTCTGAAGGGAAACACACAGCATAGTTATCATCCATGGATCACACTCTGCTTTGGAGCAAGAAGCACGCTCTTGCTTTCTAGAGTCTCTATTACAGCTGGAAACATTAGTGTGCTCAGAACAGATGAACGTTGTTTCCTACACATACGGGCCATATCTAGTTCAACTGTGGTTCTTAAACTGAAACAAACCACAGGTCCTCTAACATCCAATGCTTGTCAGTTAAGATGAGAAACGTGTGAGCTTCGTGAATGATGTAGTTCGTTTGAGCTGTAAAGTAACTGCCCTTACCTGAAACGAAGTCTTGCTTGTAGGAAGACTCAGAGCCAGGGATTTAAGTCCATTTCTGAAGTGAAACACACAGCAGAGTTCTCATCCATGGATCACACTCTGCTTTAGAGCAAGAAGCACGCTCTTGCTTTGTAGAGTCTCTAAGACAGCAGGAAACATGAGTTTGCTGAGAACAAAAGAACGGTGTTTCCTACATATACGGACCATATCTAGTCTAACTCTGCCTCTGAATTTGATACAAAGCACAGGTCCTCTAACATCCAATGCTTCTCACGTAATATGAGAAACGTGTGAGCTTCCTGGAGGATGTAGTTCGTTTGAGCTGTAAAGTAACTGCCCTTACCTGAAACGAACTTTTCTTGTAGGAAGACTCAGAGCCTGGGATTTAACTACATTTCTGAAGTGAAACACACAGCAGAGTCCTCATCCATAGATCACACTCTGCTTTAGAGCAAGAAGCACGCTCTTGCTTTCCAGAGTCTCTAAGTCAGCAGGAAACCTGAGTGTGATGAGAACAAAAGAACGGTGTTTCCTAAACATATGGACCATATCTAGTTCAACTCTGCTTCTGAAACTGAGACAAAGCACTGGTACTCTAAAATCCAATGCTTGTCAGTTAAGATGAGAAACGAGTGAGCTTCGTGAAGGATGTAGTTCATTTGAGCTGAAAAGTGACTGCCTTACCTGAAACGAAGTCTTTATTGTAGGAAGACACAGAGCCTGGGATTTAACTCCATTTCTGAAGGGAAATACACAGCCAAGTTCTCAGCCATTGATCACACTCTGCTTTAGAGCAAGAAGCACGCTCTAGCTTTCTAGAGTCTCTAAGACAGCAGGAAACGTGAGTGTGCTGAGAACAAAAGAACGGTGTTTCCTACACATACGGACCATATCTAGTCCATCTCTGCTTCTGAAACTGAGACAAAGCACTGGTCCTATAACATCCGATGCTTGACATTTAAGATGAGACACGTGTGAGCTTCGTGAATGATGTAGTTCGTTGGAGCTGTAAAGTAACTGCCCTTACCTGATTCGAAGTCTTGCTTGTAGGAAGACTCAGAGCCTGGGATTTAAATCCATTTCTGAAGCGAAACACACAGCGTAGTTCTCATCCATCTATAACACTCTGCTTCAGAGCAAGAAGCACGCTCTAGCTTTCTAGAGTCCCTAAGACAGCAGTAATCGTGAGTGTGCTGAGAACAAAAGAACGGTGTTTCCTACACAAACGGACCATATCTAGTCCATCTCTGCTTCTGAAACTGAGACAATGCACTGGTCCTCTAATATCCAATACTTGTCATTTAAGATGAGAAACATGTGAGCTTCGTTAAGGATGTAGTTCATTTCAGCTGAAAAGTGACTGCCCTTACCTGAAACGAAGTCTATATTGTAGGAAGACACAGAGTCTGGGATTTAACTCCATTTCTGAAGTGAAACACACAGCCGAGTTCTCATCCATTGATGACACTCTGCTTTAGAGCAAGAAGCACACTCTAGCTTTCTAGAGTCTCTAAGACAGCAGGAAACGTGAGTGTGCTGAGAACAAATGAATGGTGTTTCCTACACATACGGACCATATCTATTCCAACTCTGCTTCTGAGACTGATACAAAGGACTGGTCCTATTACCTCCAATGCTTGTCAGTTAAGATGAGAAACGTGTGAGTTTCGTGAACGATGTAGTTAGTTTGAGCTGTAAAGTACACAGCCCTTACCTGAAACGAAGTTTTGCATGTTGGAAGACACAGAGCCTGGGATTTAACTCCATTTCTGAAGGGAAACACACAGCATAGTTCTCATCCATGGATCACACTCTGCTTCAGAGCAAGAAGCACGCTCTTGCTTTCTAGATTCTATAATACAGCAGGAAACGTGAGTGTGCTAATAACAAATGAACGGTGTTTCGTACACATACGGACCATATCTAGTCCAACTCTGCTTCTGATACTGATACAAAGCACTGGTCCTCTAACATCCAATGCTTGTCAGTTAAGATGAGAAACGTGTGAGCTTCGTGAACGATGTAGTTCGTTTGAGCTGAAAAGTGACTGCCCTTACTTGAAAGGAATTCTTGCTTGTAGGAAGACACAGAGCCTGCAATTTAACTCCATTTCTGAAGGGAAACATACAACAGTGTTCTCATGTATAGATCACTCTCTGCTTTAGAGCAAGAAGCACGCTCTTGCTCTCCAGAGTCTCTAAGTCAGCAGGAAACCTGAGTGTGATGAGAACAAAAGAACGGTGTTTCCTACACATACGGACCATATCTAGTTCAAATCTGCTTCTGAAACTGAGACAAAGCACTGGTACTCTAAAATCCAATGCTTGTCAGTTAAGATGGGAAACTTTTAGGAAGACTCAGAGCCTGGGATTTAACTACATTTCTGAAGTGAAACACACAGCAGAATCCTCATCCATAGATCACACTCCGCTTTAGAGCAAGAACCATGCTCTTGCTTTCTATTGTCTCTAAGATACCAGGAAATGAGAGTGTCCTGAGAACAAAAGAACGGTGTTTCCTGCACATACGGACCATATCTAGTCCAACTCTTCATCTGAAACTGATACAAAGCACTGGTCCTCTAACATCCAATGCTTGTCAGTTAAGATGAGAAACGTGTGAGCTTCGTGAATGATGTAGTTCGTTTGAGCTGTAAAGTAACTGCCCTTACCTGAAACGAAGTCTTGCTTGTAGGAAGACTCAGAGCCAGGGATTTAACTCCATTTCTGAAGTGAAACACACAGCAGAGTTCTCATCCACTGATCACACTCTGCTTTAGAGCAAGAAGCACGCTCTTCCTTTGTAGAGTCTCTAAGACAGCAGGAAACATGAGTTTGCTGAGAACAAAAGAACGGTGTTTCCTACATATACGGACCATATCTAGTCGAACTCTGCTTCTTAATTTGATACAAAGCACAGATCCTCTAACATCCAATGCTTCTCAGGTAATATGAGAAACGTGTGAGCTTCCAGAAGGATGTAGTTCGTTTGAGCTGTAAAGTAACTGCCCTTACCTGAAACGAACTTTTCTTGTAGGAAGACTCAGAGCCTGTGATTTAACTACATTTCTGAAGTGAAACACACAGCAGAATCCTCATCCATAGATCACACTCTGCTTTAGAGCAAGAAGCACGCTCTTGCTTTCTATTGTCTCTAAGACACCAGGAAATGTGAGTGTCCTGAGAACAAAAGAACGGTGTTTTCTGCACATACGGACCATATCTAGTCCAACTCTTCATCTGAAACTGATACAAAGCACTGGTCCTCTAATATCCAATGCTTGTCAGTTAAGATGGGAAACTTGTTAGCTTCGTGAACGATGTAGTCCGTTGGAGCTGAAAAGTGACTGCCCTTACCTGAAACGAAGTCTTGCTTAGAGGAAGACACAGAGCCTGGAATTTACCTCCATTTCTGAAGGGAAACACACAGCATTGTTCTCATCCATGGATCACACGCTGCTTCAGAGCAAGAAGCACGCTCTTGCTTTCTAGAGTCTCTATTACAGCAGGAAACATTAGTGTGCTCAGAACAGATGAAAGGTGATTCCTACACATACGGGCCATATCTGTTCAACTGTGGTTCTTAAACAGAAACAAACTACAGGTCCTCTATCATCCAATGCTTGTCAGTTAAGATGAGAAACGTGTGAGGTTCGTGAACGATGTAGTTCGTTTGAGCTGTAAAGTAACTGCCCTTACCTGAAATGAAATCTGGCTGGTAGGAAGACTCAGAACATGGGATTTAACTCCATTTCTGAAATGAAACACACAGCAGAGTTCTCATATTTAATTCACTCTCTGCTTTAGAGCAAGAAGCACGCTGTTGCTTTCTAGAGTCTCTAAGATAGCAGTAACAACAGTGTGCTGAGAACAAAGAACGGTGTTTCCTACACATAGGGACCATATCTAGAAGAACTCTGCCTCTCAAATTGATACAAAGCACAGGTCTTCTAACATCCAATGCTTCTCAGGTAATATGAGAAACGTGTGAGCTTCCTGAAGGATGTAGTTCGTTTGAGCTGTAAAGTAACTGCCCTTACCTGAAACAAACTTTTCTTGTAGGAAGACTCAGAGCCTGGGATTTAACTACATTTCTGAAGTGAAACACACAGCAGAATCCTCATCCATAGATCACACTCTGCTTTAGAGCAAGAAGCACGCTCTTGCTTTCTATTGTCTCTAAGACACCAGGAAATGTGAGTGTCCTGAGAACAAAAGAACGGTGTTTCCTGCACATACGGACCATATCTAGTCCAACTCTACATCTGAAACTGATACAAAGCACTGGTCCTCTAACATCCAATACTTGTCAGTTAAGATGAGAAACGTGTGAGCTTCGTGAACGATGTAGTTCGTTTGAGCTGTAAAGTAACTGCCCTTACCTGAAACGAAGTCTTGCTTGTAGGAAGACTCAGAGCCAGGGATTTAACTCCATTTCTGAAGTGAAACACACAGCAGAGTTCTCATCCACTGATCACACTCTGCTTTAGAGCAAGAAGCACGCTCTTGCTTTGTAGAGCCTCTAAGACAGCAGGAAACATGAGTTTGCTGAGAACAAAAGAACGGTGTTTCCTACATATACGGACCATATCTAGTCGAACTCTGCCTCTTAATTTGATACAAAGCACAGGTCCTCTTACATCCAATGCTTCTCAGGTAATATGAGAAACGTGTGAGCTTCCAGAAGGATGTAGTTCGTTTGAGCTGTAAAGTAACTGCCCTTACCTGAAACGAACTTTTCTTGTAGGAAGACTCAGAGCCTGGGATTTAACTACATTTCTGAAGTGAAACACACAGCAGAATCCTCATCCATAGATCACACTCTGCTTTAGAGCAAGAAGCACGCTCTTGCTTTCTAGAGTCTCTAAGATACCAGGAAACTTGAGTGTGCTCAGAACAAAAGAACAGTGTTTCCTACACATACGGGCCATATCTAGTTCACCTCTGCTTCTGAAACTGAAACAAACCACAGGTCCTCTATCATCCAATGCTTGTCAGTTAAGATGAGAAACGTGTGAGGTTCGTGAACGATGTAGTTCGTTTGAGCT
Organism: Onychomys leucogaster; assembly: GCA_949786385.1. Lineage (NCBI taxonomy): Eukaryota > Metazoa > Chordata > Mammalia > Rodentia > Cricetidae > Onychomys > Onychomys leucogaster. Next base: position 2,402,910 of record CATKUP010000063.1, read on the forward strand.
GTTAGTAACTGCCCTTACCTGAAATGAAATCTGGCTGGTTGGAAGACTCAGAACCTGGGATTTAATTCCATTTCTGAAATGAAACACACAGCAGAGTTCTCATATTTAGATCACACTCTGCTTTAGAGCAAGAAGTATGCACTTGCTTTCTAGAGTCTCTAAGACAGCAGTAACATCAGTGTGCTGAGGACAAAAGAACGGTGTTTCCTACACATGGGGACCATATCTAGAAGATCTCTGCCTCTCAAATTGATACAAAGCATAGGTCCTCTAACATCCAATGCTTGTCAGTTAAGATGAGAAACGTGTGAGCTTCGTGAACGATGTAGTTCGTTTGAGCTGTAAAGTAACTTCCCTTACCTGAAACGATGTCTTGCTTATAGGAAGACTCAGAGCCTGGGATTTATCTCCATTTCTGAAGTGAAACACACAACAGAGTTCTCATCCATTGGTCACAATCTGCTTTAGAGCAAGAAGAACGCTCTAGCTTTCTAGAATCTCTAATACAGCAGAAAACTTGAGTGTGCTCAGAACATAAGAACGGTGTTTCTTACACATACGGACCATATCTAGAAGAACTCTGCCTCTGAAATTGATACAAAGCACTGGTCCTCTATCCTCCAATGCTTGTCAGTTAAGATGAGAAACGTGTGAGCTTCGTCAACGATGTAGTTCGTTTGAGCTGAAAAGTGACTGCCCTTACCTGAAACGAAGTCTTGCTTGTAGGAAGACACAGAGCATGGAATTTAACTCCATTTCTGAAGGGAAACTCACAGCATAGTTCTCATCCATTGATCACACTCTGCGTTAGAGCAAGAAGCACGCTCTTGCTTTCTAGAGTCTCTAAGACAGCAGGAAACTTGAGTGTGCTGAGAACAAAAGAACGGTGTTTCCTACACATACAGACCATATTTACTCCAACTCTGCTTCTGAAACTGATACAAAGCACTGTTCCTTTAACATCCAATGCTTGTCAGTTAAGATGAGAATCGTGTGAGCTTTGTGAACGATGTAGTCCGTTGGAGCTGAAAAGTGACTGCCCTTACCTGAAACGAAGTCTTGCTTAGAGGAAGACACAGAGCCTGGAATTTAACTCCATTTCTGAAGGGAAACACACAGCATTGTTCTCATCCATGGATCACAGACTGCTTTAGAGCAAGAAGCTCGCTCTTGCTTTCTAGAGTCTCAAAGACAGCAGTAACAACAGTGTGCTGAGAACAAAAGAACGGTGTTTCCTACACATAGGGACCATATCTAGAAGAACTATGCCTCTCAAATTGATACACAGCACAGGTCCTCTAACATCCAATGCTTGTCAGTTAAGATGAGAAATGTGTGAGCTTCGTGAACGATGTAGTTCGTTTGAGCTGTAAAGTAACTGCCCTTACCTGAAACGATGTCTTGCTTTTAGGAAGACTCAGAGCCTGGGATTTAACTCCATTTCTGAAGTGAAACACACAACAGAGTTCTCATCCATTGGTCACAATCTGCTTTAGAGTAAGACGCACGCTCTAGCTTTCTAGAGTCTCTATTACAGCAGGAAACATTAGTGTGCTCAGAACAGATGAACGGTGTTTCCTACACATACGGGCCATATCTAGTTCAACTGTCGTTCTTAAACTGAAACAAACCATAGGTCCTCTAACATCCAATGCTTGTCAGTTAAGATGAGAAACGTGTGAGCTTCCTGAAGGATGTAGTTCGTTTGAGCTGTAAAGTAACTGCCCTTACCTGAAACGAACTTTTCTTGCAGGAAGACTCAGAGCCTGGGATTTAACTACATTTCTGAAGTGAAACACACAGCAGAGTCCTCATCCATAGATCACACTCTGCTTTAGAGCAAGAAGCACGCTCTTGCTTTCTATTGTCTCTAAGACACCAGGAAATGTGAGTTTCCTGAGAACAAAACAACGGTGTTTCCTGCACATACGGACCATATCTAGTCCAACTCTTCATCTTAAACTGATAAAAAGCACTGGTCCTCTAACATCCAATGCTTGTGAGTTAAAATGGGAAACTTGTTAGCTTCGTGAACGATGTAGTTCATTTGAGCTGAAAAGTGAATGCCCTTACCTGAAACGAAGTCTTGCTTGTAGGAAGACACAGCGCCTGGGATTTAACTCCATTTCTGAAGTGAAACACACAGCAGAGTTGTCATTCATTGATCACACTCTCCTTTAGAGCAAGAAGCATGCTCTAGCTTTCTAGAGTCTCTAAGACACCAGGAAACTTGAGTGTGCTCAGAACAAAAGAACAGTGTTTCCTACACATACGGGCCATATCTAGTTCACCTCTGCTTCTGAAACTGAAACAAACCACAGGTCCTCTATCATCCAATGCTTGTCAGTTAAGATGAGAAACGTGTGAGGTTCGTGAACGATGTAGTTCCTTTGAGCTGTTTAACTGCCCTTACCTGAAATGAAATCTGGCTGGTAGGAAGACTCAGAACATGGGATTTAACTCCATTTCTGAAATGAAACACACAGCAGAGTTCTCATATTTAATTCAGACTCTGCTTTAGAGCAAGAAGCACGCTCTTGCTTTCTAGAGTCTCTAAGACAGCAATAACAACAGTGTGCTGAGAACAAAAGAACGGTGTTTCCTACACATAGGGACCATATCTAGAAGAACTCTGCCTCTCAAATTGATACAAAGCACAGGTCTTCTAACATCCAATGCTTCTCAGGTAATATGAGGAACGTGTGAGCTTCCTGAAGGATGTAGTTCGTTTGAGCTGTAAAGTAACTGCCCTTACCTGAAACGAACTTTTCTTCTAGGAAGACTCAGAGCCTGGGATTTAACTACATTTCTGAAGTGAAACACACAGCAGAATTCTTATCCATTGATCACACTCTGCTTTAGAGCAAGAAGCACGCTCTAGCTTTCTAGAGTCTCTGAGACAGTAGGAAACGTATGTGTGCTGAGAACAAAAGAAGGGTGTTTCCTACACATACGGACCATATCTATTCCAACTCTGCTTCTGAAACTGATACAAAGCACTGGTCCTATAACATCCGATGCTTGTCAGATAAGATGAGAAACGTGTGAACTTCGTGAACGATGTAGTTCGTTTGAGCTGAAAAGTGACTGCCCTTCCCTGAAACGAAGGCTTGCATGTTCGAAGACACAGAGCCTGGGATTTAACTCCATTTCTGAAGGGAAACACACAGCATAGTTCTCATCCATTGATCACACTCTGCTTCAGAGCAAGAAGCACGCTCTTGCTTTCTAGATTCTCTAATACAGCAGGAAACGTGGTTGTTTTCAGAACAAAAGAACTGTATTTCCTACACATACGGACCATATCTATTCCAACTCTGCTTGTGAAACAGAAACAAACCACAGGTCCACTAACATCCAATGCTTGTCAGTTAAGATGAGAAACGTGTGAGCTTCGTGAACGATGTAGTTGTTTTGAGCTGTAAAGTGACTGCCCTTCCCTGAAACCAAGTCTTGCATGTTGGAAGACACAGAGCCTGGGATTTAACTCCATTTCTGAAGGGAAACACACAGCATAGTTCTCATCCATGGATCACACTCTGCTTCAGAGCAAGAAGGACACTCATGCTTTCTAGATTCTCTAATACAGGAGGAAACGTGGTTGTGCTGAGAACAAAGAACTGTGTTTCCGACAGATACGGACCGTATCTAATCCAACTCTGCTTTTGAAACTGAAACAAACCACAGGGCCACTAACATCCAATGCTTGTCAGTTAAGATGAGAAACTTGTGAGCTTTGTCAACGATGTAGTTCGTTTGAGCTGTAAAGTAACTGCCCTTCCCTGATTCGAAGTCTTGCTTGTAGGAAGACTCAGAGCCTGGGATTTAACTCCATTTCTGAAGGGAAAGACACAGCCGTGTTCTCATCCATTGATCACACTCTGCTTTAGAGCAAGAACCACGCTCTAGCTTTCTAGATTCTCTAATACAGCAGGAAACGTGGTTGTGTTCAGAACAAAAGAACTGTATTTCCTACACATACGGACCATATCTAGTCCAACTCTGCTTGTGAAACTGAAACAAAGCAGTGGTCCTCTAACTTCTGATGCTTGTCAGTTAAGATGAAAAACGTGTGAGCTTTGTGAACGATGTAGTTCGTTTGAGCTGAAAAGTGACAGCCCTTCCCTGAAACGAAGGCTTGCATGTTTGAAGACACAGAGCCTGGGATTTAACTCCATTTCTGAAGGGAAACACACAGCATAGTTCTCATCCATTGATCACACTCTACTTCAGAGCAAGAAGCACGCTCTTGCTTTCTAGATTCTCTAATACAGCAGGAAACGTGGTTGTGTTCAGAACAAAAGAACTGTATTTCCTACATTTACGGACCATATCTAGTCCAACTCTGCTTGTGAAACTGAAACAAACCACAGGTCCTCTAACATCCAATGCTTGTCAGTTAAGATGAGAAACGTGTGAGCTTCGTGAACGATGTAGTTGTTTTGAGCTGTAAAGTGACTGCCCTTCCCTGAAACCAAGTCTTGCATGTTGGAAGACACAGAGCCTGGGATTTAACTCCATTTCTGAAGGGAAACCCACAGCATAGTTCTCATCCATGGATCACACTCTGCTTCAGAGCAAGAAGGACACTCTTGCTTTCTAGATTCTCTAATACAGGAGGAAACGTGGTTGTGCTCAGAACAAAGAACTGTGTTTCCGACAGATACGGACCGTATCTAATCCAACTCTGCTTGTGAAACTGAAACAAACCACAGGGCCACTAACATCCAATGCTTGTCAGTTAAGATGAGAAACTTGTGAGCTTTGTCAACGATGTAGTTCGTTTGAGCTGTAAAGTAACTGCCCTTACCTGAAACGAATTCTTGTTTGTAGGAAGACTCAGAGCCTGGGATTTAACTCCATTTCTGAAGGGAAACACACAGCCGAGTTCTCATCCATTGATCACACTCTGCTTTAGAGCAAGAAGCACGCTCTAGCTTTCTAGAGTCTCTAAGACAGCAGGAAACGTGAGTGTGCTGAGAACAAAGGAATGGTGTTTCCTACACATACGGACCATATCTATTCCAACTCTGCTTCTGAAACTGATACAAAGCACTGGTCCTATAACATCCATTGCTTGTCAGTTAAGATGAAAAACGTGTGAACTTCGTGAACGATGTAGTTCGTTTGAGCTGAAAAGTGACTGCCCTTCCCTGAAACCAAGTCTTGCATGTTGGAAGACACAGAGCCTGGGATTTAACTCCATTTCTGAAGGGAAACACACAGCATAGTTCTCATCCATGGATCACACTCTGCTTCAGAGCAAGAAGGACACTCTTGCTTTCTAGATTCTCTAATACAGGAGGAAACGTGGTTGTGCTCAGAACAAAGAACTGTGTTTCTGAAAGATACGGACCATATCTAATCCAACTCTGCTTGTGAAACTGAAACAAACCACAGGGCCACTAACATCCAATGCTTGTCAGTTAAGATGAGAAACGTGTGAGCTTCGTGAATGATGTAGTTGTTTTGAGCTGTAAAGTAACTGCCCTTACCTGAAACAAAGTCTTGTTAGTAGGAAGACTCAGAGCCTGGGATTTAACTCCATTTCTGAATTGAAACACACAGCAGAATTCTTATCCGTTGATCACACTCTGCTTTAGAGCAAGAAGCACGCTCTAGCTTTCTAGAGTCTCTGAGACAGTAGGAAACGTAAGTGTGCTGAGAACAAAAGAAGGGTGTTTCCTACACATACGGACCATATCTAGTCCATCTCTGATTCTGAAACTGAGACAAAGCACTGGTCCTCTAGCATCCAATGCTTGTCATTTAAGATGAGACTCGTGTGAGCTTCGTGAATGATGTAGTTCGCTTGAGCTGTAAAGTACACAGCCCTTACCTGATTCGAAGTCTTGCTTGTAGGAAGACTCAGAGCCTGGGATTTAAATCCATTTCTAAAGGGAAACACACAGCATAGTTCTCATCCATTGATCACACTCTGCTTTAGAGCAAGAAGCACGCTCTAGCTGTGTAGAGTCTCTAAGACAGCAGGAAAAGTGAGTGTGCTGAGAACAAAAGAACGGTGTTTCCTACATATACGGACCATATCTAGTCCATCTCTGCTTCTAAAACTGAGAAAAAGCACTGGTCCTCTAACATCCAATGCTTGTCAGTTAAGATGAAAAACGTTGTAGCTTCGTGAACGATCAGATCGTTTGAGCTGAAAAGGGACTGCCATTACCTGAAACGAAGTCTTGAATGTTGGAAGACACAGAGCCTGGGATTTAACTCCATTTCTGAAGGGAAACACACAGCATAGTTCTCATCCATGGATCACACTCTGCTTCAGAGCAAGAGGCACGCTCTTGCATTCTAGATTATCTAATACAGCAGGAAACATGAGTGTGCTGATAATAAAAGAACATTGTTTCCTACACTTACGGACCATATCTATTCTAACTCTGCTTCTGAAACTGATACAAAGCACTGGTCCTATAACATCCTATGTTTGTCAGTTACGATGAGAAACGTGTGAGCTTCGTGATCGATGTAGTTGTTTTGAGCTGTAAAGTAACTGCCCTTACCTGAAACAAAGTCTTCTTTGTAGGAAGACTCAGAGCCTGGGATTTAACTCCATTTCTGAAGTGAAACACACAGCCGAGTTCTCATCCAATGATCACACTCTGCTTTAGAGCAAGAAGCACGCTCTAGCTTTCTAGAGTCTCTAAGACAGCAGGAAATGTGAGTGTGCTGATAACAAAGGAAAGGTGTTTCCTACACATACGGACCATATCTATTCCAACTCTGCTTCTGAAACTGATACAAAGGACTGGTCCTATAACATCCGATGCTTGTCAGTTAAGATGAGAAACGTGTGAGTTTCGTGAACGATGTAGTTAGTTTGAGCTGTAAAGTACACAGCCCTTACCTGAAACAAAGTTTTGCATGTTGGAAGGCACAGAGCCTGGGATTTAACTCCATTTCTGAAGGGAAACACACTGCATAGTTCTCATCCATTGATCACACTCTGCTTCAGAGCAAGAAGCACGCTCTTGCTTTCTAGATTCTCTAATACAGCAGGAAACGTGGTTGTTTTCAGAACAAAAGAACTGTATTTCCTACACATACGGACCATATCTAGTCCAACTCTGCTTGTGAAACTGAAACAAACCACAGGTCCACTAACATCCAATGCTTGTCAGTTAAGATGAGAAATGTGTGAACTTTGTGAACGATGTAGTTCGTTTGAGCTGAAAAGTGACTGCCCTTCCCTGAAACCAAGTCTTGCATGTTGGAAGACACAGAGCCTTGGATTTAACTCCATTTCTGAAGAGAAACACACAGCACAGTTCTCATCCATGGATCACACTCTGCTTTAGAGCAAAAAGCACGCTCTAGCTTTCTAGAGTCTCTGAGACAGTAGGAAACGTAAGTGTGCTGAGAACAAAAGAAGGGTGTTTCCTACACATACGGACCATATCTATTCCAACTGTGCTTCTGAAACTGTTACAAAGCACTGGTCCTATAACATCCGATGCTTGTCAGTTAAGATGAGAAATGTGTGAACTTTGTGAACGATGTAGTTCGTTTGAGCTGAAAAGTGACTGCCCTTCCCTGAAACCAAGTCTTGCATGTTGGAAGACACAGAGCCTTGGATTTAACTCCATTTCTGAAGAGAAACACACAGCATAGTTCTCATCCATGGATCACACTCTAATTCCGAGCAAGAAGGACACTCTTGCTTTCTAGATTCTCTAATACAGGAGGAAATGTGGTTGTGCTCAGAAAAAGAACTGTGTTTCCCACAGATACGGACCATATCTAATCCAACTCTGCTTGTGAAACTGAAACAAACCACAGGGCCACTAACATCCAATGCTTCTCAGTTAAGATGAGAAACTTGTGAGCTTTGTCAACGATGTAGTTCGTTTGAGCTGTAAAGTAACTGCCCTTACCTGAAACGAATTCTTGTTTGTAGGAAGACTCAGAGCTTTTGATTTAACTCCAATTCTGAAGTGAAACACACAGCCGAGTTCTCATCCATTGATCACACTCTGCTTTAGAGCAAGAAGCACGCTCTAGCTTTCTAGAGTCTCTAAGACAGCAGGAAATGTGAGTGTGCTGAGAACAAAGGAAAGGTGTTTCCTACACATACGGACCATATCTATTCCAACTCTGCTTCTGAAACTGATACAAAGGACTGGTCCTATAACATCCAATGCTTGTCAGTTAAGATGAGAAACGTGTGAGTTTCGTGAACGATGTAGTTAGTTTGAGCTGTAAAGTACACAGCCCTTACCTGAAACAAAGTTTTGCATGTTGGAAGACACAGAGCCTGGGATTTAACTCCATTTCTGAAGGGAAACACACTGCATAGTTCTCATCCATTGATCACACTCTGCTTCAGAGCAAGAAGCACGCTCTTGCTTTCTAGATTCTCTAATACAGCAGGAAACGTGAGTGGGCTAAGAACAAATGAACGGTGTTTCCTACACATACGGACCATATCTACTCCAACTCTGCTTCTGAAACTGATACAAAGCACTGGTCCTCTAACATCCAATGCTTGTCAGTTAAGATGAGAAACGTGTGAGCTTCGTGAACGATGTAGTTCGTTTGAGCTGAAAAGTGACTGCCCTTACTTGAAAGGAATTCTTGCTTGTAGGAAGACCCAGAGCCTGGAATTTAACTCCATTTCAGAAGGGAAACACACAACAGAGTTCTCATATATAGATCACACTCTGCTTTAGAGCAAGAAGCACGCTCTTGCTTTCCAGAGTCACTAAGTCACCAGGAAACCTGAGTGTGATGAGAACAAAAGAACGGTGTTTCCACACATACAGACCATATCTAGTTCAACTCTGCTTCTGAAACTGAGACAAAGCACTGGTACTCTAAAATCCAATGCTTGTCATTTAAGATTAGAAACGTGTGAGCTTCGTGAACGATGTAGTTTGTTTGAGCTGAAAAGTGACTGCCCTTCCCTGAATCGAAGGCTTGCATGTTGGAAGATACAGAGCCTGGAATTTAACTCCATTTCTGAAGGGAAACACACAGCATAGTTCTCATCCATTGATCACACTCTGCTTCAGAGCAAGAAGCACGCTCTTGCTTTCTAGATTCTGTAATACAGCAGGAAACGTGGTTGTGTTCAGAACAAAAGAACTGTATTTCCTACACATACGGACCATATCTAATCCAACTCTGCTTGTGAAACTGAAACAAACCACAAGGCCACTAACATCCAATGCTTGTCATTTAAGATGAGAAACTTGTGAGCTTTGTCAACGATGTAGTTCGTTTGAGCTGTAAAGTAACTGCCCTTACCTGAAACGAATTCTTGTTTGTCGGAAGACTCAGAGCCTGGGATTTAACTCCATTTCTGAAGTGAAACACACAGCCGAGTTCTCATCCATTGATCACACTCTGCTTTAGAGCAAGAAGCACGCTCTAGCTTTCTGAGTCTCTAAGACAGCAGGAAACGTTAGTGTGCTGAGAACAAATGAATGGTGTTTCCTACACATACGGACCATATCTATTCCAACTCTACTACTGAAACTGATACAAAGGACTGGTCCTATAACATCCGATGCTTGTCAGTTAAGATGAGAAACGTGTGAGTTTCGTGAACGTTGTAGTTAGTTTGAGCTGTAAAGTACACAGCCCTTACCTGAAACCAAGTCTTGCATGTTGCAAGACACAGAGCCTGGGATTTAACTCCATTTCTGAAGGGAAACACACAGCATAGTTCTCATCCATGGATCACACTCTGATTCAGAGCAAGAAGGACACTCTTGCTTTCTAGATTCTCTAATATAGGAGGAAACGTGGTTGTGCTCAGAACAAAGAACTGTGTTTCCGACAGATACGGACCATATCTAATCCAACTCTGCTTGTGAAACTGAAAGAAACCACAGGGCCACTAACATCCAATGCTTGTCAGTTAAGATGAGAAACTTGTGAGCTTTGTCAACGATGTAGTTCATTTGAGCTGTAAAGTAACTGCCCTTACCTGAAACAAAGTCTTGTTTGTAGGAAGACTCAGAGCCTGGGATTTAACTCCATTTCTGAAGTGAAACACACAGCCGAGTTCTCATCCATTGATCACACTCTGCTTTAGAGCAAGAAGCACGCTCTAGCTTTCTAGAGTCTCTAAGACAGCAGGAAACGTGAGTGTGCTGAGAACAAATGAATGGTGTTTCCTACACATACGGACCATATCTATTCCAACTCTGTTTCTGAAACTGATACAAAGGACTAGTCCTATAACATCGATGCTTGTCAGTTAAGATGAGAAACGTGTGAGTTTCGTGAACGATGTAGTTAGTTTGAGCTGTAAAGTACACAGCCCTTACCTGAAACGTAGTTTTGCATGGTGGAAGACACAGAGCCTGGGATTTAACTCCATTTCTGAAGGGAAACACACTGCATAGTTCTCCTCCATGGATCACACACTGTTAGAGAGCAAGAAGCACGCTCTAGCTTTCTAGAGTCTCTGAGACAGTAGGAAACGTAAGTGTGCTGAGAACAAAAGAAGGGTGTTTCCTACACATACGGACCATATCTATTCCAACTCTGCTTCTGAAACTGATACAAAGCACAGGTCCTATAACATCCAATGCTTGTCAGTTAAGATGAGAAACGTGTGAGCTTCGAAAACAATGTAGTTCGTTTGAGCTGAAAAGTGACTGCCCTTACTTGAAAGGAATTCTTGCTTGTAAGAAGACACAGAGCCTGGAATTTAACTCCATTTCTGAAGGGAAACACACAACAGAGTTCTCATATATAGATCACACTCTGCTTTAGAGCAAGAAGCACGCTCTTGCTTTTCAGAGTCACTAAGTTAGCAGGAAACCTCAGTGTGATGAGAACAAAAGAACGATGTTTCCTACACATACGGACCATATCTAGTTCAACCCTGCTTCTGAAACTGAGACAAAGCACTGGTACTCTAAAATCCAATGCTTGTCAGTTAAGATGAGAAACGTGTGAGCTTCGTGAACAATGTAGTTGTTTTGAGCTGTAAGTAACTACCCTTACGTGAAACAAAGTCTTGTTTGTTGGAAGACTCAGAGCCTGGGATTTAACTCCATTTCTGAAGGGAAACACACAGCATAGTTCTCATCCATTGATCACACTCTGTTATAGAGCAAGAAGCACGCTCTAGCTTTCTAGAGTCTCTGAGACAGTAGGAAACGTAAGTGTGCTGAGAACAAAAGAAGGGTGTTTCCTACACATACGGACCATATCTAATCCAACTGTGCTTCTGAAACTGATACAAAGCACTGGTCCTATAACATCTGATGCTTGTCAGTTAAGATGAGAAACGTGTGAACTTCTTGAACTATGTAGTTCGTTTGAGCTGAAAAGTGACTGCCCTTCCCTGAAACAAAGTCTTGCATGTTGGAAGACACAGAGCCTGGGATTTAACTCCATTTCTGAAGGGAAACACACAGCATAGTTCTCATCCATGGATCACACTCTGCTTCAGAGCAAGAAGGACACTCTTACTTTCTAGATTCTCTAATACAGGAGGAAACGTGGTTGTGCTCAGAACAAAGAACTGTGTTTCCCACAGATACGGACCATATCTAATCCAACTCTGCTTGTGAAACTGAAACAAACCAAAGGGCCACTAACATCCAATGCTTGTCATTTAAGATGAGAAACTTGTGAGCTTTGTCAACGATGTAGTTCGTTTGAGCTGTAAAGTAACTGCCCTTACCTGAAACGAATTCTTGTTTGTAGGAAGACTCAGAACCTGGGATTTAACTCCATTTCTGAAGTGAAACACACAGCCGAGTTCTCATCCATTGATCACACTCTGCTTTAGAGCAAGAAGCACGCTCCTGCTTTCTAGATTCTCTAATACAGCAGGAAACGTGAGTGTGCTAAGAACAAATGAATGGTGTTTCCTACACATACGGACCATATCTAGTCCAACTCTGCTTCTGAAACTGATACAAAGCACTGGTCCTCTAACATCCAATGCTTGTCAGTTAAGATGAGAAATGTGTGAGCTTCGTGAACGATGTAGTTCCTTTGAGCTGAAAAGTGACTGCCCTTACTTGAAAGGAATTCTTGCTTGTAGGAAGACACAGAGCCTGGAATTTAACTCCATTTCTGAAGGGAAACACACAACAGAGTTCTCATATATAGATCACACTCTGCTTTAGAGCAAGAAGCACGCTCTTGCTTTCCAGAGTCACTAAGTCACCAGGAAACCTGAGTGTGATGAGAACAAAAGAACGGTGTTTCCACACATACAGACCATATATAGTTCAACTCTGCTTCTGAAACTGTGACAAAGCACTGGTACTCTAAAATCCAATGCTTGTCAGTTAAGATTAGAAACGTGTGAGCTTCGTGAACGATGTAGTTTGTTTGAGCTGAAAAGTGACTGCCCTTCCCTGAAACGAAGGCTTGCATGTTGGAAGATACAGAGCCTGGAATTTACCTCCATTTCTGAAGGGAAACACACAGCATAGTTCTCATCCATTGATCACACTCTGCTTCAGAGCAAGAAGCACGCTCTTGCTTTCTAGATTCTGTAATACAGCAGGAAACGTGGTTGTGTTCAGAACAAAAGAACTGTATTTCCTACACATACGGACCATATCTAATCCAACTCTGCTTGTGAAACTGAAACAAACCACAAGGCCACTAACATCCAATGCTTGTCAGTTAAGATGAGAAACTTGTGAGCTTTGTCAACGATGTAGTTCGTTTGAGCTGTAAAGTAACTGCCCTTACCTGAAACGAATTCTTGCTTGTAGGAAGACACAGAGCCTGGAATTTAACTCCATTTCTGAAGGGAAACACACAACAGAGTTCTCATATATAGATCACACTCTGCTTTAGAGCAAGAAGCACGCTCTTGCTTTCCAGAGTCACTAAGTCAGCAGGAAACCTCAGTGTGATGAGAACAAAAGAACGATGTTTCTTACACATACGGACCATATTTAGTTCAACCCTGCTTCTGAAACTGATACAAAGCACTGGTACTCTAAAATCCAATGCTTGTCAGTTAAGATGAGAAACGTGTGAGCTTCGTGAACAATGTAGTTTGTTTGAGCTGAAAAGTGACTGCCCTTCCCTGAAACGAAGGCTTGCATGTTGGAAGACACAGAGCCCGGGATTTAACTCCATTTCTGAAGGGAAACACACAGCATAGTTCTCATCCATTGATCACACTCTGTTTTAGAGCAAGAAGCACGCTCTAGCTTTCTAGAGTGTCTGAAACAGTAGGAAACATAAGTGTGCTGAGAACAAAAGAAGGGTGTTTCCGACAGATACGGACCATATCTAATCCAACTCTGCTTGTGAAACTGAAACAAACCACAGGGCCACTAACATCCAATGCTTGTCAGTTAAGATGAGAAACTTGTGAGCTTTGTCAACGATGTAGTTCGTTTGAGCTGTAAAGTAACTGCCCTTACCTGAATCGAATTCTTGTTTGTAGGAAGACTCAGAGCCTGGAATTTAACTCCATTTCTGAAGTGAAACACACAGCCGAGTTCTCATCCATTGATCACTCTCTGCTTTAGAGCAAGAAGCACGCTCTAGCTTTCTAGAGTCTCTAAGACAGCAGGAAACGTGAGTGTGCTGAGAACAAATGAATAGTGTTTCCTACACATACGGACCATATCTATTCCAACTCTGCTTCTGAAACAGATACAAAGGACTGGTCCTATAACATCCGATGCTTGTCAGTTAAGATGAGAAACGTGTGAGTTTCGTGAACGATGTAGTTAATTTGAGCTGTAAAGTACACAGCCCATACCTAAACGAAGTTTTGCATGTTGGAAGACACAGAGCCTGGGATTTAACTCCATTTCTGAAGGGAAACACACAACAGAGTTCTCATATATAGATCACACTCTGCTTTAGAGCAAGAAGCACGCTCTTGCTTTCCAGAGTCACTAAGTCAGCAGGAAACCTGAGTGTGATGAGAACAAAAGAACGGAGTTTCCTACACATACGGACCATATCTAGTCCAACTCTGCTTCTGAAACTGATACAAAGCACTGGTCCTCTAACATCCAATGCTTGTCAGTTAAGATGAGAAACGTGTGAGCTTCGTGAACGATGTAGTTCCTTTGAGCTGAAAAGTGACTGCCCTTACTTGAAAGGAATTCTTGCTTGTAGGAAGACACAGAGCCTGGAATTTAACTCCATTTCTGAAGGAAAACACACAACAGAGTTCTCATATATATATATCACACTCTGCTTTAGAGCAAGAAGCACGCTCTTGCTTTCCAGAGTCACTAAGTCAGCAGGACCTGAGTGTGATGAGAACAAAAGAACGGTGTTTCCTACACATACGGACCATATCTAGTTCAACTCTGCTTCTGAAAATGAGACAAAGCAATGGTACTCTAAATTTCCAATGCTTGTCAGTTAAGATGAGAAACGTGTGAGCTTCGTGAACAATGTAGTTTGTTTAAGGTGAAAAGTGACTGCCCTTCCCTGAAACGAAGGCTTGCATGTTGGAAGACACAGAGCCTGGGATTTAACTCCATTTCTGAAGGGAAACACACAGCATAGTTCTCATCCATTGATCACACTCTGCTTCAGAGCAAGAAGCACGCTCTTGCTTTCTAGATACTCTAATACAGCAGGAAACGTGGTTGTGTTCAGAACAAAAGAACTGTATTTCCTACACATACGGACAATATCTAGTCCAACTCTGCTTGTGAAACTGAAACAAACCACAGGTCCACTAACATCCAATGCTTGTCAGTTAAGATGAGAAACGTGTGAGCTTCGTGAACGATGTAGTTGTTTTGAGCTGTAAAGTAACTGCCCTTACCTGAAACAAAGTCTTGTTTGTAGGAAGACTCAGAGCCTGGGATTTAACTCCATTTCTGAAGGGAAACACACAGCATAGTTCTCATCCATTGATCACACTCTGTTTTAGAGCAAGAAGCACGCTCTAGCTTTCTAGAGTGTCTGAGACAGTAGGAAACATAAGTGTGCTGAGAACAAAAGAAGGGTGTTTCCTACACATACGGACCATATCTATTCCAACTGCGCTTCTGAAACTGATACAAAGCACTGGTCCTATAACATCCGATGCTTGTCAGTTAAGATGAGAAACGTGTGAACTTCGTGAACGATGTAGTTCGTTTGAGCTGAAAAGTGACTGCCCTTCCCTGAAACCAAGTCTTGCATGTTGGAAGACACAGAGCCTGGGATTTAACTCCATTTCTGAAGGGAAACACACAGCATAGTTCTCATCCATGGATCACACTCTGCTTCAGACAAGAAGGACACTCTTGCTTTCTAGATTCTCTAATACAGGAGGAAACGTGGTTGTGCTCAGAACAAAGAACTGTGTTTCCGACAGATACGGACCATATCTAATCCAACTCTGCTTGTGAAACTGGAACAAACCACAGGGCCACTAACATCCAATGCTTGTCAGTTAAGATGAGAAACTTGTGAGCTTTGTCAACGATGTAGTTCGTTTGAGCTGTAAAGTAACTGCCCTTACCTGAAACGAATTCTTGCTTGTAGGAAGACACAGAGCCTGGAATTTAACTCCATTTCTGAAGGGAAACACACAACAGAGTTCTCATATATAGATCACACTCTGCTTTAGAGCAAGAAGCACGCTCTTGCTTTCCAGAGTCACTAAGTCAGCAGGAAACCTCAGTGTGATGAGAACAAAAGAACGATGTTTCCTACACATACGGACCATATCTAGTTCAACCCTGCTTCTGAAACTGATACAAAGCACTGGTACTCTAAAATCCAATGCTTGTCAGTTAAGATGAGAAACGTGTGAGCTTCGTGAACAATGTAGTTTGTTTGAGCTGAAAAGTGACTGCCCTTCCCTGAAACGAAGGCTTGCATGTTGGAAGACACAGAGCCCGGGATTTAACTCCATTTCTGAAGGGAAACACACAGCATAGTTCTCATCCATTGATCACACTCTGTTTTAGAGCAAGAAGCACGCTCTAGCTTTCTAGAGTGTCTGAGACAGTAGGAAACATAAGTGTGCTGAGAACAAAAGAAGGGTGTTTCCTACACATACGGACCATATCTATTCCAACTGCGCTTCTGAAACTGATACAAAGCACTGGTCCTATAACATCCGATGCTTGTCAGTTAAGATGAGAAACGTGTGAACTTCGTGAACGATGTAGTTCGTTTGAGCTGAAAAGTGACTGCCCTTCCCTGAAACCAAGTCTTGCATGTTGGAAGACACAGAGCCTGGGATTTAACTCCATTTCTGAAGGGAAACACACAGCATAGTTCTCATCCATGGATCACACTCTGCTTCAGACAAGAAGGACACTCTTGCTTTCTAGATTCTCTAATACAGGAGGAAACGTGGTTGTGCTCAGAACAAAGAACTGTGTTTCCGACAGATACGGACCATATCTAATCCAACTCTGCTTGTGAAACTGGAACAAACCACAGGGCCACTAACATCCAATGCTTGTCAGTTAAGATGAGAAACGTGTGAGCTTCGTGAACGATGTAGTTGTTTTGAGCTGTAAAGTAACTGCCCTTACCTGAAACAAAGTCTTGTTTGTAGGAAGACTCAGAGCCTGGGATTTAACTCCATTTCTGAAGTGAAACACACAGCAGAATTCTTATCCATTGATCACACTCTGCTTTAGAGCAAGAAGCACGATCTAGCTTTCTAGAGTCTCTGAGACAGTAGGAAACGTAAGTGTGATGAGAACAAAAGAAGGGTGTTTCCTACACATACGGACCATATCTATTCCAACTGTGCTTCTGAAACTGATACAAAGCACTGGTCCTATAACATCCGATGCTTGTCAGTTAAGATGAGAAACGTGTGAACTTCGTGAACGATGTAGTTCGTTTGAGCTGAAAAGTGACTGCCCTTCCCTGAAACCAAGTCTTGCATGTTGGAAGACACAGAGCCTGGGATTTAACTCCATTTCTGAAGGGAAACACACAGCATAGTTCTCATCCATGGATCACACTCTGCTTCAGACAAGAAGGACACTCTTGCTTTCTAGATTCTCTAATACAGGAGGAAACGTGGTTGTGCTCAGAACAAAGAACTGTGTTTCCGACAGATACGGACCATATCTAATCCAACTCTGCTTGTGAAACTGGAACAAACCACAGGGCCACTAACATCCAATGCTTGTCAGTTAAGATGAGAAACTTGTGAGCTTTGTCAACGATGTAGTTCGTTTGAGCTGTAAAGTAACTGCCCTTACCTGAAACGAATTCTTGCTTGTAGGAAGACACAGAGCCTGGAATTTAACTCCATTTCTGAAGGGAAACACACAACAGAGTTCTCATATATAGATCACACTCTGCTTTAGAGCAAGAAGCACGCTCTTGCTTTCCAGAGTCACTAAGTCAGCAGGAAACCTCAGTGTGATGAGAACAAAAGAACGATGTTTCCTACACATACGGACCATATCTAGTTCAACCCTGCTTCTGAAACTGATACAAAGCACTGGTACTCTAAAATCCAATGCTTGTCAGTTAAGATGAGAAACGTGTGAGCTTCGTGAACAATGTAGTTTGTTTGAGCTGAAAAGTGACTGCCCTTCCCTGAAACGAAGGCTTGCATGTTGGAAGACACAGAGCCCGGGATTTAACTCCATTTCTGAAGGGAAACACACAGCATAGTTCTCATCCATTGATCACACTCTGTTTTAGAGCAAGAAGCACGCTCTAGCTTTCTAGAGTGTCTGAGACAGTAGGAAACATAAGTGTGCTGAGAACAAAAGAAGGGTGTTTCCTACACATACGGACCATATCTATTCCAACTGCGCTTCTGAAACTGATACAAAGCACTGGTCCTATAACATCCGATGCTTGTCAGTTAAGATGAGAAATGTGTGAACTTCGTGAACGATGTAGTTCGTTTGAGCTGAAAAGTGACTGCCCTTCCCTGAAACCAAGTCTTGCCTGTTGGAAGACACAGAGCCTGGGATTTAACTCCATTTCTGAAGGGAAACACACAGCATAGTTCTCATCCATGGATCACACTCTGCTTCAGACAAGAAGGACACTCTTGCTTTCTAGATTCTCTAATACAGGAGGAAACGTGGTTGTGCTCAGAACAAAGAACTGTGTTTCCCACAGATACGGACCATATCTAATCCAACTCTGCTTGTGAAACTGGAACAAACCACAGGGCCACTAACATCCAATGCTTGTCAGTTAAGATGAGAAACTTGTGAGCTTTGTCAACGATGTAGTTCGTTTGAGCTGTAAAGTAACTGCCCTTACCTGAAACGAATTCTTGCTTGTAGGAAGACACAGAGCCTGGAATTTAACTCCATTTCTGAAGGGAAACACACAACAGAGTTCTCATATATAGATCACACTCTGCTTTAGAGCAAGAAGCACGCTCTTGCTTTCCAGAGTCACTAAGTCAGCAGGAAACCTCAGTGTGATGAGAACAAAAGAACGATGTTTCCTACACATACGGACCATATCTAGTTCAACCCTGCTTCTGAAACTGATACAAAGCACTGGTACTCTAAAATCCAATGCTTGTCAGTTAAGATGAGAAACGTGTGAGCTTCGTGAACAATGTAGTTTGTTTGAGCTGAAAAGTGACTGCCCTTCCCTGAAACGAAGGCTTGCATGTTGGAAGACACAGAGCCCGGGATTTAACTCCATTTCTGAAGGGAAACACACAGCATAGTTCTCATCCATGGATCACACTCTGTTTTAGAGCAAGAAGCACGCTCTAGCTTTCTAGAGTGTCTGAGACAGTAGGAAACATAAGTGTGCTGAGAACAAAAGAAGGGTGTTTCCTACACATACGGACCATATCTATTCCAACTGCGCTTCTGAAACTGATACAAAGCACTGGTCCTATAACATCTGATGCTTGTCAGTTAAGATGAGAAACGTGTGAACTTTGTGAACGATGTAGTTTGTTTGAGCTGAAAAGTGACTGCCCTTCCCTGAAACCAAGTCTTGCATGTTGGAAGACACAGAGCCTGGGATTTAACTCCATTTCTGAAGGGAAACACACAGCATAGTTCTCATCCATGGATCACACTCTGCTTCAGAGCAAGAAGGACACTCTTACTTTCTAGATTCTCTAATACAGGAGGAAACGTGGTTGTGCTCAGAACAAAGAACTGTGTTTCCCACAGATACGGACCATATCTAATCCAACTCTGATTGTGAAACTGAAACAAACCACAGGGCCACTAACATCCAATGCTTGTCAGTTAAGATGAGAAACTTGTGAGCTTTGTCAACGATGTAGTTCGTTTGAGCTGTAAAGTAACTGCCCTTACCTGAAACGAATTCTTGTTTGTAGGAAGACTCAGAGCCTGGAATTTAACTCCATTTCTAAAGTGAAACACACAGCCGAGTTCTCATCCATTGATCACTCTCTGCTTTAGAGCAAGAAGTACACTCTAGCTTTCTAGAGTCTCTAAGACAGAAGGAAACCTGAGTGTGCTGAGAACAAATGAATAGTGTTTCCTACACATACGGACAATATCTATTCCAACTCTGCTTCTGAAACAGATACAAAGGACTGGTCCTATAACATCCGATGCTTGTCAGTTAAGATGAGAAACGTGTGAGTTTCGTGAACGATGTAGTTAATTTGAGCTGTAAAGTACATAGCCCATACCTAAACGAAGTTTTGCATGTTGGAAGACACAGAGCCTGGGATTTAACTCCATTTCTGAAGGGAAACACACAACAGAGTTCTCATATATAGATCACACTCTGCTTTAGAGCAAGAAGCACGCTCTTGCTTTCCAGAGTCACTAAGTCAGCAGGAAACCTGAGTGTGATGAGAACAAAAGAACGGAGTTTCCTACACATACGGACCATATCTAGTCCAACTCTGCTTCTGAAACTGATACAAAGCACTGGTCCTCTAACATCCAATGCTTGTCAGTTAAGATGAGAAACGTGTGAGCTTCGTGAACGATGTAGTTCCTTTGAGCTGAAAAGTGACTGCCCTTACTTGAAAGGAATTCTTGCTTGTAGGAAGACACAGAGCCTGGAATTTAACTCCATTTCTGAAGGGAAACACACAACAGAGTTCTCATATATATATCACACTCTGCTTCAGAGCAAGAAGCACGCTCTTGCTTTCTAGATACTCAAATACAGCAGGAAACGTGGTTGTGTTCAGAACAAAAGAACTGTATTTCCTACACATACGGACAATATCTAGTCCAACTCTGCTTGTGAAACTGAAACAAACCACAGGTCCACTAACATCCAATGCTTGTCAGTTAAGATGAGAAACGTGTGAGCTTCGTGAACGATGTAGTTGTTTTGAGCTGTAAAGTAACTGCCCTTACCTGAAACAAAGTCTTGTTTGTAGGAAGACTCAGAGCCTGGGATTTAACTCCATTTCTGAAGTGAAACGCACAGCAGAATTCTTATCTATTGATCACACTCAGCTTTAGAGCAAGAAGCACGCTCTAGCTTTCTAGAGTCTCTGAGACAGTAGGAAACGTAAGTGTGCTGAGAAAAAAGAAGGGTGTTTCCTACACATACGGACCATATCTATTCCAACTGTGCTTCTGAAACTGATACAAAGCACTGGTCCTATAACATCCGTTGCTTGTCAGTTAAGATGAGAAACGTGTGAACTTCGTGACCGATATAGTTCGTTTGAGCTGTAAAGTACACAGCCCTTACCTGAAACGAAGTTTTGCATGTTGGAAGACACAGAGCCTGGGATTTAACTCCATTTCTGAAGGGAAACACACAGCATAGCTCTCATCCATTGATCATACTCTGCTTCAGAGCAAGAAGCATGCTCTTGCTTTCTAGATTCTCTAATACAGCAGGAAACGTGGTTTTGTTCAGAACAAAAGAACTGTATTTCCTACACATACAGACCATATCTAGTCCAACTCTGCTTGTGAAACTGAAACAAACCACAGGTCCACAAACATCCAATGCTTGTCAGTTAAGATGAGAAACGTGTGAGCTTCGTGAACGATGTAGTTGTTTTGAGCTGTAAAGTAACTGCCCTTACCTGAAACAAAGTCTTGTTTGTAGGAAGACTCAGAGCCTGGGATTTAACTCCATTTCTGAAGTGAAACACACAGCCGAGTTCTCATCCATGGATCACACTCTGCTTCAGAGCAAGAAGCACGCTCTTGCTTTCTAGATTCTCTAATACAGCAGGAAACGTGAGTGTGCTAAGAACAAATGAACGGTGTTACCTACACATACGGACCATATCTAGTCCAACTCTGCTTCTGAAACTGATACAAAGCACTGGTCCTCTAACATCCAATGCTTGTCAGTTAAGATGAGAAACGTGTGAGCTTCATGAACGATGTAGTTCTTTTGAGATGAGAAGTGACTGCCCTTTCTTGAAAGGAATTCTTGCTTTTAGGAAGACACAGAGCCTGGAATTTAACTCCATTTCTGAAGGGAAACACACAACAGAGTTCTCATATATAGATCACACTCTGCTTTAGAGCAAGAAGCACGCTCTTGCTTTCCAGAGTCACTAAGTCACCAGGAAACCTGAGTGTGATGAGAACAAAAGAACGGTGTTTCCACACATACAGACCATATCTAGTTCAACTCTGCTTCTGAAACTGAGACAAAGCACTGGTACTCTAAAATCCAATGCTTGTCAGTTAAGATTAGAAACGTGTGAGCTTCGTGAAGATGTAGTTTGCTTGAGCTGAAAAGTGACTGCCCTTCCCTGAAACGAAGGCTTGCATGTTGGAAGATACAGAGCCTGGAATTTAACTCCATTTCTGAAGGGAAACACACAGCATAGTTCTCATCCATTGATCACACTCTGCTTCAGAGCAAGAAGCACGCTCTTGCTTTCTAGATTCTGTAATACAGCAGGAAACGTGGTTGTGTTCAGAACAAAAGAACTGTATTTCCTACACATACGGACCATATCTAATCCAACTCTGCTTGTGAAACTGAAACAAACCACAAGGCCACTAACATCCAATGCTTGTCATTTAAGATGAGAAACTTGTGAGATTTGTCAACGATGTAGTTCGTTTGAGCTGTAAAGTAACTGCCCTTACCTGAAACGAATTCTTGTTTGTAGGAAGACTCAGAGCCTGGGATTTAACTCCATTTCTGAAGTGAAACACACAGCCGAGTTCTCATCCATTGATCACACTCTGCTTTAGAGCAAGAAGCACGCTCTAGCTTTCTAGAGTCTCTAAGACAGCAGGAAACGTGAGTGTGCTGAGAACAAATGATTGGTGTTTCCTACACATACGGACCATATCTATTCCAACTGTGCTTCTGAAACTGATACAAAGGACTGGTCCTATAACATCCGATGCTTGTAAGTTAGGATGAGAAACGTGTGAGTTTCGTGAACGATGTAGTTAGTTTGAGCTGTAAAGTACACAGCCCTTACCTGAAACGAAGTTTTGCATGTTGCAAGACACAGAGCCTGGGATTTAACTCCATTTCTGAAGGGAAACACACAGCATAGTTCTCATCCATGGATCACACTCTGCTTCAGAGCAAGAAGCACGCTATTGCTTTCTAGATTCTCTAATACAGCAGGAAACATGAGTGTGCTAAGAACAAATGAACGGTGTTTCCTACACATACGGACCATATCTAGTCCAACTCTGCTTCTGAAACTGATACAAAGCACAGGTCCTATAACATCCAATGCTTGTCAGTTAAGATGAGAAACGTGTGAGCTTCGAAAACGATGTAGTTCGTTTGAGCTGAAAAGTGACTGCCCTTACTTGAAAGGAATTCTTGCTTGTAGGAAGACACAGAGCCTGGAATTTAACTCCATTTCTGAAGGGAATCACACAACAGAGTTCTCATATATAGATCACACTCTGCTTTAGAGCAAGAAGCACGCTCTTGCTTTCCAGAGTCACTAAGTCACCAGGAAACCTGAGTGTGATGAGAACAAAAGAACGGTGTTTCCACACATACAGACCATATCTAGTTCAACTCTGCTTCTGAAACTGAGACAAAGCACTGGTACTCTAAAATCCAATGCTTGTCAGTTAAGATTAGAAACGTGTGAGCTTCGTGAAGATGTAGTTTGTTTGAGCTGAAAAGTGACTGCCCTTCCCTGAAACGAAGGCTTGCATGTTGGAAGACACAGAGCCTGGAATTTAACTCCATTTCTGAAGGGAAACACACAGCATAGTTCTCATCCATTGATCACACTCTGCTTCAGAGCAAGAAGCACGCTCTTGCTTTCTAGATTCTGTAATACAGCAGGAAACGTGGTTGTGTTCAGAACAAAAGAACTGTATTTCCTACACATACGGACCATATCTAATCCAACTCTGCTTGTGAAACTGAAAAAAACCACAAGGCCACTAACATCCAATGCTTGTCATTTAAGATGAGAAACTTGTGAGCTTTGTCAACGATGTAGTTCGTTTGAGCTGTAAAGTAACTGCCCTTACCTGAAACGAATTCTTGTTTGTAGGAAGACTCAGAGCCTGGGATTTAACTCCATTTCTGAAGTGAAACACACAGCCGAGTTCTCATCCATTGATCACACTCTGCTTTAGAGCAAGAAGCACGCTCTAGCTTTCTAGAGTCTCTAAGACAGCAGGAAACGTGAGTGTGCTGAGAACAAATGAATGGTGTTTCCTACACATACGGACCATATCTATTCCAACTGTGCTTCTGAAACTGATACAAAGGTCTGGTCCTATTACATCCGATGCTTGTAATTTAAGATGAGAAACGTGTGAGTTTCGTGAACGATGTAGTTAGTTTGAGCTGTAAAGTACACAGCCCTTACCTGAAACGAAGTTTTGCATGTTGCAAGACACAGAGCCTGGGATTTAACTCCATTTCTGAAGGGAAAAACACAGCATAGTTCTCATCCATGGATCACACTCTGCTTCAGAGCAAGAAGCACGCTATTGCTTTCTAGATTCTCTAATACAGCAGGAAACATGAGTGTGCTAAGAACAAATGAACGGTGTTTCCTACACATACGGACCATATCTAGTCCAACACTGCTTCTGAAACTGATACAAAGCACAGGTCCTATAACATCCAATGCTTGTCAGTTAAGATGAGAAACGTGTGAGCTTCGAAAACGATGTAGTTCGTTTGAGCTGAAAAGTGACTGCCCTTACTTGAAAGGAATTCTTGCTTGTAGGAAGACACAGAGCCTGGAATTTAACTCCATTTCTGAAGGGAAACACACAACAGAGTTCTCATATATAGATCAAACTCTGCTTTAGAACAAGAAGCACGCTCTTGCTTTCCAGAGTCTCTAAGTCAGCAGGAAACCTCAGTGTGATGAGAACAAAAGAACGATGTTTCCTACACATACGGACCATATCTAGTTCAACCCTGCTTCTGAAACTGAGACAAAGCACTGGTACTCTAAAATCCAATGAATGTTAGTTAAGATGAGAAACGTGTGAGCTTCGTGAAGATGTAGTTTGCTTGAGCTGAAAAGTGACTGCCCTTCCCTGAAACGAAGGCTTGCATGTTGGAAGATACAGAGCCTGGAATTTAACTCCATTTCTGAAGGGAAACACACAGCATAGTTCTCATCCATTGATCACACTCTGCTTCAGAGCAAGAAGCACGCTCTTGCTTTCTAGATTCTGTAATACAGCAGGAAACGTGGTTGTGTTCAGAACAAAAGAACTGTATTTCCTACACATACGGACCATATCTAATCCAACTCTGCTTGTGAAACTGAAACAAACCACAAGGCCACTAACATCCAATGCTTGTCATTTAAGATGAGAAACTTGTGAGCTTTGTCAACGATGTAGTTCGTTTGAGCTGTAAAGTAACTGCCCTTACCTGAAACGAATTCTTGTTTGTAGGAAGACTCAGAGCCTGGGATTTAACTCCATTTCTGAAGTGAAACACACAGCCGAGTTCTCATCCATTGATCACACTCTGCTTTAGAGCAAGAAGCACGCTCTAGCTTTCTAGAGTCTCTAAGACAGCAGGAAACGTGAGTGTGCTGAGAACAAATGATTGGTGTTTCCTACACATACGGACCATATCTATTCCAACTGTGCTTCTGAAACTGATACAAAGGACTGGTCCTATAACATCCGATGCTTGTAAGTTAAGATGAGAAACGTGTGAGTTTCGTGAACGATGTAGTTAGTTTGAGCTGTAAAGTACACAGCCCTTACCTGAAACGAAGTTTTGCATGTTGCAAGACACAGAGCCTGGGATTTAACTCCATTTCTGAAGGGAAACACACAGCATAGTTCTCATCCATGGATCACACTCTGCTTCAGAGCAAGAAGCACGCTATTGCTTTCTAGATTCTCTAATACAGCAGGAAACATGAGTGTGCTAAGAACAAATGAACGGTGTTTCCTACACATACGGACCATATCTAGTCCAACTCTGCTTCTGAAACTGATACAAAGCACAGGTCCTATAACATCCAATGCTTGTCAGTTAAGATGAGAAACGTGTGAGCTTCGAAAACGATGTAGTTCGTTTGAGCTGAAAAGTGACTGCCCTTACTTGAAAGGAATTCTTGCTTGTAGGAAGACACAGAGCCTGGAATTTAACTCCATTTCTGAAGGGAATCACACAACAGAGTTCTCATATATAGATCACACTCTGCTTTAGAGCAAGAAGCACGCTCTTGCTTTCCAGAGTCACTAAGTCACCAGGAAACCTGAGTGTGATGAGAACAAAAGAACGGTGTTTCCACACATACAGACCATATCTAGTTCAACTCTGCTTCTGAAACTGAGACAAAGCACTGGTACTCTAAAATCCAATGCTTGTCAGTTAAGATTAGAAACGTGTGAGCTTCGTGAAGATGTAGTTTGTTTGAGCTGAAAAGTGACTGCCCTTCCCTGAATCGAAGGCTTGCATGTTGGAAGACACAGAGCCTGGAATTTAACTCCATTTCTGAAGGGAAACACACAGCATAGTTCTCATCCATTGATCACACTCTGCTTCAGAGCAAGAAGCACGCTCTTGCTTTCTAGATTCTGTAATACAGCAGGAAACGTGGTTGTGTTCAGAACAAAAGAACTGTATTTCCTACACATACGGACCATATCTAATCCAACTCTGCTTGTGAAACTGAAAAAAACCACAAGGCCACTAACATCCAATGCTTGTCATTTAAGATGAGAAACTTGTGAGCTTTGTCAACGATGTAGTTCGTTTGAGCTGTAAAGTAACTGCCCTTACCTGAAACGAATTCTTGTTTGTAGGAAGACTCAGAGCCTGGGATTTAACTCCATTTCTGAAGTGAAACACACAGCCGAGTTCTCATCCATTGATCACACTCTGCTTTAGAGCAAGAAGCACGCTCTAGCTTTCTAGAGTCTCTAAGACAGCAGGAAACGTGAGTGTGCTGAGAACAAATGAATGGTGTTTCCTACACATACGGACCATATCTATTCCAACTGTGCTTCTGAAACTGATACAAAGGTCTGGTCCTATTACATCCGATGCTTGTAATTTAAGATGAGAAACGTGTGAGTTTCGTGAACGATGTAGTTAGTTTGAGCTGTAAAGTACACAGCCCTTACCTGAAACGAAGTTTTGCATGTTGCAAGACACAGAGCCTGGGATTTAACTCCATTTCTGAAGGGAAAAACACAGCATAGTTCTCATCCATGGATCACACTCTGCTTCAGAGCAAGAAGCACGCTATTGCTTTCTAGATTCTCTAATACAGCAGGAAACATGAGTGTGCTAAGAACAAATGAACGGTGTTTCCTACACATACGGACCATATCTAGTCCAACTCTGCTTCTGAAACTGATACAAAGCACAGGTCCTATAACATCCAATGCTTGTCAGTTAAGATGAGAAACGTGTGAGCTTCGAAAACGATGTAGTTCGTTTGAGCTGAAAAGTGACTGCCCTTACTTGAAAGGAATTCTTGCTTGTAGGAAGACACAGAGCCTGGGATTTAACTCCATTTCTGAAGGGAAACACACAGCATAGTTCTCATCCATTGATCACACTCTGTTATAGAGCAAGAAGCACGCTCTAGCTTTCTAGAGTCTCTGAGACAGTAGGAAACGTAAGTGTGCTGATTACAAAAGAAGGGGGTTTCCTACACATACGGACCATATCTAATCCAACTGTGCTTCTGAAACTGATACAAACCACAGGTCCACTAACATCCAATGCTTGTCAGTTAAGATGAGAAACGTGTGAGCTTCGTGAACAATGTAGTTGTTTTGAGCTGTAAGTAACTACCCTTACGTGAAACAAAGTCTTGTTTGTTGGAAGACTCAGAGCCTGGGATTTAACTCCATTTCTGAAGTGAAACACACAGCAGAATTCTTATCCATTGATCACACTCTGCTTTAGAGCAAGAAGCACGCTCTAGCTTTCTAGAGTCTCTGAGACAGTAGGAAACGTAAGTGTGCTGAGAACAAAAGAAGGGTGTTTCCTACACATACGGACCATATCTATTCCAACTGTGCTTCTGAAACTGATACAAAGCACTGGTCCTAAAACATCCGATGCTTGTCAGTTGTGATGAGAAACGTGTGAACTTCGTGAACGATGTAGTTCGTTTGAGCTGAAAAGTGACTGCCCTTCCCTGAAACCAAGTCTTGCATGTTGGAAGGCACAGAGCCTGGGATTTAACTCCATTTCTGAAGGGAAACACACAGCATAGTTCTCATCCATGGATCACACTCTGCTTCAGACAAGAAGGACACTCTTGCTTTCTAGATTCTCTAATACAGGACGAAAAGTGGTTGTGCTCAGAACAAAGAACTGTGTTTCCGACAGATACAGACCATATCTAATCCAACTCTGCTTGTGAAACTGAAACAAACCACAGGGCCACTAACATCCAATGCTTGTCAGTTAAGATGAGAAACTTGTGAGCTTTGTCAAGGATGTAGTTCGTTTGAGCTGTAAAGTAACTGCCCTTACCTGAAACGAATTATTGTTTGTAGGAAGACTCAGAGCCTGGGATTTAACTCCATTTCTGAAGTGAAACACACAGCCGAGTTCTCATCCATTGATCACACTCTACTTTAGAGCAAGAAGCACGCTCTAGGTTTCTAGAGTCTCTAAGACAGGAGGAAACGTGAGTGTGCTGAGAACAAATGACTAGTGTTTCCTACACATAGGGACCATATCTAGTTCAACTCTGCTTCTGAAACTGAGACAAAGCACTGGTCCTCTAACATCCAATGCTTGTCAGTTAAGATGAGAAACGTGTGAGCTTCGTGAACGATGTAGTTCGTTTGAGCTGAAAAGTGACTGCCCTTACTTGAAAGGAATTCTTGCTTGTAGGAAGACACAGAGCCTGGAATTTAACTCCATTTCTGAAGGGAAACACACAACAGAGTTCTCATATATAGATCACACTCTGCTTTAGAGCAAGAAGCACGCTCTTGCTTTCCAGAGTCACTAAGTCAGCCGGAAACCTGAGTGTGATGAGAACAAAAGAACGGTGTTTCCTACACATACGGACCATATCTAGTTCAACTCTGCTTCTGAAACTGAGACAAAGCACTGGTACTCTAAAATCCAATGCTTGTCAGTTAAGATGAGAAATGTGTGAGCTTCGTGAACGATGTAGTTTGTTTGAGCTGAAAAGTGACTGCCCTTCCCTGAAACGAAGGCTTGCATGTTGGAAGACACAGAGCCTGGAATTTAACTCCATTTCTGAAGGGAAACACACAGCATAGTTCTCATCCATTGATCACACTCTGCTTCAGAGCAAGAAGCACGCTCTTGCTTTCTAGATTCTGTAATACAGCAGGAAACGTGGTTGTGTTCAGAACAAAAGAACTGTATTTCCTACACATACGGACCATATCTAATCCAACTCTGCTTGTGAAACTGAAAAAAACCACAAGGCCACTAACATCCAATGCTTGTCATTTAAGATGAGAAACTTGTGAGCTTTGTCAACGATGTAGTTCGTTTGAGCTGTAAAGTAACTGCCCTTACCTGAAACGAATTCTTGTTTGTAGGAAGACTCAGAACCTGGGATTTAACTCCATTTCTGAAGTGAAACACACAGCCGAGTTCTCATCCATTGATCACACTCTGCTTTAGAGCAAGAAGCACGCTCTAGCTTTCTAGAGTCTCTAAGACAGCAGGAAACGTGAGTGTGCTGAGAACAAATGAATGGTGTTTCCTACACATACGGACCATATCTATTCCAACTGTGCTTCTGAAACTGATACAAAGGACTGGTCCTATTACATCCGATGCTTGTAATTTAAGATGAGAAACGTGTGAGTTTCGTGAACGATGTAGTTAGTTTGAGCTGTAAAGTACACAGCCCTTACCTGAAACGAAGTTTTGCATGTTGCAAGACACAGAGCCTGGGATTTAACTCCATTTCTGAAGGGAAAAACACAGCATAGTTCTCATCCATGGATCACACTCTGCTTCAGAGCAAGAAGCACGCTATTGCTTTCTAGATTCTCTAATACAGCAGGAAACATGAGTGTGCTAAGAACAAATGAACGGTGTTTCCTACACATACGGACCATATCTAGTCCAACTCTGCTTCTGAAACTGATACAAAGCACAGGTCCTATAACATCCAATGCTTGTCAGTTAAGATGAGAAACGTGTGAGCTTCGAAAACGATGTAGTTCGTTTGAGCTGAAAAGTGACTGCCCTTACTTGAAAGGAATTCTTGCTTGTAGGAAGACACAGAGCCTGGAATTTAACTCCATTTCTGAAGGGAAACACACAACAGAGTTCTCATATATAGATCAAACTCTGCTTTAGAACAAGAAGCACGCTCTTGCTTTCCAGAGTCTCTAAGTCAGCAGGAAACCTCA
This sequence comes from Onychomys leucogaster, assembly GCA_949786385.1. NCBI lineage: Eukaryota > Metazoa > Chordata > Mammalia > Rodentia > Cricetidae > Onychomys > Onychomys leucogaster. The sequence continues at coordinate 2,432,558 of CATKUP010000063.1, forward strand.
GTGTGATGAGAACAAAAGAACGATGTTTCCTACACATACGGACCATATCTAGTTCAACCCTGCTTCTGAAACTGAGACAAAGCACTGGTACTCTAAAATCCAATGCTTGTTAGTTAAGATGAGAAACGTGTGAGCTTCGTGAACAATGTAGTTTGTTTGAGCTGAAAAGTGACTGCCCTTTCCTGAAACGAAGGCTTGCATGTTGTAAGACACAGATCCTGGGATTTAACTCCATTTCTGAAGGGAAACACACAGCATAGTTCTCATCCATTGATCACACTCTGTTATAGAGCAAGAAGCACGCTCTAGCTTTCTAGATTCTCTGAGACAGTAGGAAACGTAAGTGTGCTGAGAACAAAAGAAGGGGGTTTCCTACACATACGGACCATATCTAATCCAACTGTGCTTCGGAAACTGATACAAACCACAGGTCCACTAACATCCAATGCTTGTCAGTTAAGATGAGAAACGTGTGAGCTTCGTGAACAATGTAGTTGTTTTGAGCTGTAAGTAACTACCCTTACGTGAAACAAAGTCTTGTTTGTTGGAAGACTCAGAGCCTGGGATTTAACTCCATTTCTGAAGTGAAGCACACAGCAAAATTCTTATCCATTGATCACACTCTGCTTTAGAGCAAGAAGCACGCTCTAGCTTTCTAGAGTCTCTGAGACAGTAGGAAACGTAAGTGTGTTGAGAACAAAAGAAGGGTGTTTCCTACACATACGGACCGTATCTATTCCAACTGTGCTTATGAAACTGATACAAAGCACTGGTCCTAAAACATCCGATGCTTGTCAGTTGTGATGAGAAACGTGTGAACTTCGTGAACGATGTAGTTCGTTTGAGCTGAAAAGTGACTGCCCTTCCCTGAAACCAAGTCTTGCATGTTGGAAGGCACAGAGCCTGGGATTTAACTCCATTTCTGAAGGGAAACACACAGCATAGTTCTCATCCATGGATCACACTCTGCTTCAGAGCAAGAAGGACACTCTTGCTTTCTAGATTCTCTAATACAGGACGAAAAGTGGTTGTGCTCAGAACAAAGAACTGTGTTTCCGACAGATACAGACCATATCTAATCCAACTCTGCTTGTGAAACTGAAACAAACCACAGGGCCACTAACATCCAATGCTTGTCAGTTAAGATGAGAAACTTGTGAGCTTTGTCAAGGATGTAGTTCGTTTGAGCTGTAAAGTAACTGCCCTTACCTGAAACGAATTATTGTTTGTAGGAAGACTCAGAGCCTGGGATTTAACTCCATTTCTGAAGTGAAACACACAGCCGAGTTCTCATCCATTCATCACACTCTGCTTTAGAGCAAGAAGCACGCTCTAGCTTTCTAGAGTCTCTAAGACAGCAGGAAACGTGAGTGTGCTGAGAACAAATGAATGGTGTTTCCTACACATACGGACCATATCTATTCCAACTGTGCTTCTGAAACTGATACAAAGGACTGGTCCTATTACATCCGATGCTTGTAATTTAAGATGAGAAACGTGTGAGTTTCGTGAACGATGTAGTTAGTTTGAGCTGTAAAGTACACAGCCCTTACCTGAAACGAAGTTTTGCATGTTGCAAGACACAGAGCCTGGGATTTAACTCCATTTCTGAAGGGAAAAACACAGCATAGTTCTCATCCATGGATCACACTCTGCTTCAGAGCAAGAAGCACGCTATTGCTTTCTAGATTCTCTAATACAGCAGGAAACATGAGTGTGCTAAGAACAAATGAACGGTGTTTCCTACACATACGGACCATATCTAGTCCAACTCTGCTTCTGAAACTGATACAAAGCACAGGTCCTATAACATCCAATGCTTGTCAGTTAAGATGAGAAACGTGTGAGCTTCGAAAACGATGTAGTTCGTTTGAGCTGAAAAGTGACTGCCATTACTTGAAAGGAATTCTTGCTTGTAGGAAGACACAGAGCCTGGAATTTAACTCCATTTCTGAAGGGAAACACACAACAGAGTTCTCATATATAGATCAAACTCTGCTTTAGAACAAGAAGCACGCTCTTGCTTTCCAGAGTCTCTAAGTCAGCAGGAAACCTCAGTGTGATGAGAACAAAAGAACGATGTTTCCTACACATACGGACCATATCTAGTTCAACCCTGCTTCTGAAACTGAGACAAAGCACTGGTACTCTAAAATCCAATGCTTGTCAGTTAAGATGAGAAACGTGTGACCTTCGTGAACAATGTAGTTTGTTTGAGCTGAAAAGTGACTGCCCTTTCCTGAAACGAAGGCTTGCATGTTGTAAGACACAGATCCTGGGATTTAACTCCATTTCTGAAGGGAAACACACAGCATAGTTCTCATCCATTGATCACACTCTGTTATAGAGCAAGAAGCACGCTCTAGCTTTCTAGATTCTCTGAGACAGTAGGAAACGTAAGTGTGCTGAGAACAAAAGAAGGGGGTTTCCTACACATACGGACCATATCTAATCCAACTGTGCTTCTGAAACTGATACAAACCACAGGTCCACTAACATCCAATGCTTGTCAGTTAAGATGAGAAACGTGTGAGCTTCGTGAACAATGTAGTTGTTTTGAGCTGTAAGTAACTACCCTTACGTGAAACAAAGTCTTGTTTGTTGGAAGACTCAGAGCCTGGGATTTAACTCCATTTCTGAAGTGAAACACACAGCAGAATTCTTATCCATTGATCACACTCTGCTTTAGAGCAAGAAGCACGCTCTAGCTTTCTAGAGTCTCTGAGACAGTAGGAAACGTAAGTGTGCTGAGAACAAAAGAAGGGTGTTTCCTACACATACGGACCATATCTATTCCAACTGTGCTTCTGAAACTGATACAAAGCACTGGTCCTAAAACATCCGATGCTTGTCAGTTGTGATGAGAAACGTGTGAACTTCGTGAACGATGTAGTTCGTTTGAGCTGAAAAGTGACTGCCCTTCCCTGAAACCAAGTCTTGCATGTTGGAAGGTACAGAGCCTGGGATTTAACTCCATTTCTGAAGGGAAACACACAGCATAGTTCTCATCCATGGATCACACTCTGCTTCAGAGCAAGAAGGACACTCTTGCTTTCTAGATTCTCTAATACAGGACGAAAAGTGGTTGTGCTCAGAACAAAGAACTGTGTTTCCGACAGATACAGACCATATCTAATCCAACTCTGCTTGTGAAACTGAAACAAACCACAGGGCCACTAACATTCAATGCTTGTCAGTTAAGATGAGAAACTTGTGAGCTTTGTCAAGGATGTAGTTCGTTTGAGCTGTAAAGTAACTGCCCTTACCTGAAACGAATTATTGTTTGTAGGAAGACTCAGAGCCTGGGATTTAACTCCATTTCTGAAGTGAAACACACAGCCGAGTTCTCATCCATTGATCACACTCTACTTTAGAGCAAGAAGCACGCTCTAGGTTTCTAGAGTCTCTAAGACAGGAGGAAACGTGAGTGTGCTGAGAACAAATGACTAGTGTTTCCTACACATACGGACCATATCTAGTTCAACTCTGCTTCTGAAACTGAGACAAAGCACTGGTCCTCTAACATCCAATGCTTGTCAGTTAAGATGAGAAACGTGTGAGCTTCGTGAACGATGTAGTTCGTTTGAGCTGAAAAGTGACTGCCCTTACTTGAAAGGAATTCTTGCTTGTAGGAAGACACAGAGCCTGGAATTTAACTCCATTTCTGAAGGGAAACACACAACAGAGTTCTCATATATAGATCACACTCTGCTTTAGAGCAAGAAGCACGCTCTTGCTTTCCAGAGTCACTAAGTCAGCCGGAAACCTGAGTGTGATGAGAACAAAAGAACGGTGTTTCCTACACATACGGACCATATCTAGTTCAACTCTGCTTCTGAAACTGAGACAAAGCACTGGTACTCTAAAATCCAATGCTTGTCATTTAAGATGAGAAATGTGTGAGCTTCGTGAACGATGTAGTTTGTTTGAGCTGAAAAGTGACTGCCCTTCCCTGAAGCGAAGGCTTGCATGTTGGAAGACACAGAGCCTGGGATTTAACTCCATTTCTGAAGCAAACACACCGCATAGTTCTCATCCATTGATGACACTCTGCTTCAGAGCAAGAAGCACGCTCTTGCTTTCTAGATTCTCTAATACAGCAGGAAACGTGGTTGTGTTCAGAACAATAGAACTGTATTTCCTACACATACGGACCATATCTAGTCCAACTCTGCTTGTGAAACTGAAACAAACCACAGGTCCACTAACATGCAATGCTTGTCAGTTAAGATGAGAAACTTGTGAGCTTTGTCAACGATGTAGTTCATTTGAGCTGTAAAGTAACTGCCCTTCCCTGATTCGAAGTCTTGTTTGTAGGAAGACTCAGAGCCTGGGATTTAACTCCATTTCTGAAGTGAAACACACAGCAGAATTCTTATCCATTGATAACACTCTGCTTTAGAGCAAGAAGCACGCTCTAGCTTTCTAGAGTCTCTGAGACAGTAGGAAACGTAAGTGTGCTGAGAACAAAAGAAGGGTGTTTCCTACACATACGGACCATATCTATTCCAACTGTGGTTCTGAAACTGATACAAAGCACTGGTCCTATAACATCCGATGCTTGTCAGTTAAGATGAGAAACGTGTGAACTTCGTGAACGATGTAGTTCGTTTGAGCTGAAAAGTGACTGCCCTTCCCTGAAACCAAGTCTTGCATGTTGGAAGACACAGAGCCTGGGATTTAACTCCATTTCTGAAGGGAAACACACAGCATAGTTCTCATCCATGGATCACACTCTGCTTCAGAGCAAGAAGGACACACTTGCTTTCTAGATTCTCTAATACAGGAGGAAACGTGGTTGTGCTCAGAACAAAGAACTGTGTTTCCGACAGATACGGACCATATCTAATCCAACTCTGCTTGTGAAAGTGAAACAAACCACAGGGCCACTAACATCCAATGCTTGTCAGTTAAGATGAGAAACTTGTGAGCTTTGTCAACGATGTAGTTCGTTTGAGATGTAAAGTAACTGCCCTTACCTGAAACGAATTCTTGTTTGTAGGAAGACTCAGAGCATGGGATTTAACTCCATTGCTGAAGTGAAACACACAGCCGAGTTCTCATCCATTGAACACACTCTGCTTTAGAGCAAGAAGCACGCTCTAGCTTTCTAGAGTCTCTAAGAGAGCAGGAAACGTGAGTGTGCTGAGAACAAAGGAATGGTGTTTCCTACACATACGGACCATATCTATTCCAACTCTGCTTCTGAAACTGATACAAAATACTGGTCCTATAACATCCGATGCTTGTCAGTTAAGATGAGAAACGTGTGAACTTCGTGAACGATGTTGTTCGTTTGAGCTGAAAAGTGACTGCCCTTTCCTGAAATCAAGTCTTGCATGTTGGAAGACACAGAGCCTGGGATTTAACTCCATTTCTGAAGGGAAACACACAGCATAGTTCTCATCCATGGATCACACTCTGCTTCAGAGCAAGACGGACACTCTTGCTTTCTAGATTCTCTAATACAGGAGGAAAAGTGGTTGTGCTCAGAACAAAGAACTGTGTTTCCGACAGATACAGACCATATCTAATCCAACTCTGCTTGTGAAACTGAAACAAACCACAGGGCCACTAACATCCAATGCTTGTCAGTTAAGATGAGAAACTTGTGAGCTTTGTCAATGATGTAGTTCGTTTGAGCTGTAAAGTAACTGCCCTTACCTGAAACGAATTATTGTTTGTAGGAAGACTCAGAGCCTGGGATTTAACTCCATTTCTGAAGTGAAACACACAGCCGAGTTCTCATCCATTGATCACACTCTACTTTAGAGCAAGAAGCACGCTCTAGGTTTCTAGAGTCTCTAAGACAGGAGGAAACGTGAGTGTGCTGAGAACAAATGACTAGTGTTTCCTACACATAGGGACCATATCTAGTTCAACTCTGCTTCTGAAACTGAGACAAAGCACTGGTCCTCTAACATCCAATGCTTGTCAGTTAAGATGAGAAACGTGTGAGCTTCGTGAACGATGTAGTTCGTTTGAGCTGAAAAGTGACTGCCCTTACTTGAAAGGAATTCTTGCTGGTAGGAAGACACAGAGCCTGGAATTTAACTCCATTTCTGAAGGGAAACACACAACAGAGTTCTCATATATAGATCACACTCTGCTTTAGAGCAAGATGCACGCTCTTGCTTTCCAGAGTCACTAAGTCAGCCGGAAACCTGTGTGTGATGAGAACAAAAGAATGGTGTTTCCTACACATACAGACCATATCTAGTTCAACTCTGCTTCTGAAACTGAGACAAAGCACTGGTACTCTAAAATCCAATGCTTGTCAGTTAATGAGAAATGTGTGAGCTTCGTGAACGATGTAGTTCGTTTGAGCTGAAAAGTGACTGCCCTTCCCTGAAACCAAGTCTTGCCTGTTGGAAGACACAGAGCCTGGGATTTAACTCCATTTCTGAAGGGAAACACACAGCATAGTTCTCATCCATGGATCACACTCTGTTATAGAGCAAGAAGCACGCTCTAGCTTTCTAGAGTGTCTGAGACAGTAGGAAACGTAAGTGTGCTGAGAACAAAAGAAGGGGGTTTCCTACACATACGGACCATATCTAATCCAACTGTGCTTCTGAAACTGATACAAACCACAGGTCCACTAACATCCAATGCTTGTCAGTTAAGATGAGAAACGTGTGAGCTTCGTGAACAATGTAGTTGTTTTGAGCTGTAAGTAACTACCCTTACGTGAAACAAAGTCTTGTTTGTTGGAAGACTCAGAGCCTGGGATTTAACTCCATTTCTGAAGTGAAACACACAGCAGAATTCTTATCCATTGATCACACTCTGCTTTAGAGCAAGAAGCACGCTCTAGCTTTCTAGAGTCTCTGAGACAGTAGGAAACGTAAGTGTGCTGAGAACAAAAGAAGGGTGTTTCCTACACATACGGACCATATCTATTCCAACTGTGCTTCCGAAACTGATACAAAGCACTGGTCCTAAAACATCCGATGCTTGTCAGTTGTGATGAGAAACGTGTGAACTTCGTGAACGATGTAGTTCGTTTGAGCTGAAAAGTGACTGCCCTTCCCTGAAACCAAGTCTTGCATGTTGGAAGGCACAGAGCCTGGGATTTAACTCCATTTCTGAAGGGAAACACACAGCATAGTTCTCATCCATGGATCACACTCTGCTTCAGAGCAAGAAGGACACTCTTGCTTTCTAGATTCTCTAATACAGGACGAAAAGTGGTTGTGCTCAGAACAAAGAACTGTGTTTCCGACAGATACAGACCATATCTAATCCAACTCTGCTTGTGAAACTGAAACAAACCACAGGGCCACTAACATCCAATGCTTGTCAGTTAAGATGAGAAACTTGTGAGCTTTGTCAAGGATGTAGTTCGTTTGAGCTGTAAAGTAACTGCCCTTACCTGAAACGAATTCTTGTTTGTAGGAAGACTCAGAGCCTGGGATTTAACTCCATTTCTGAAGTGAAACACACAGCCGAGTTCTCATCCATTGATCACACTCTACTTTAGAGCAAGAAGCACGCTCTAGGTTTCTAGAGTCTCTAAGACAGGAGGAAACGTGAGTGTGCTGAGAACAAATGACTAGTGTTTCCTACACATAGGGACCATATCTAGTTCAACTCTGCTTCTGAAACTGAGACAAAGCACTGGTCCTCTAACATCCAATGCTTATCAGTTAAGATGAGAAACGTGTGAGCTTCGTGAACGATGTAGTTCGTTTGAGCTGAAAAGTGACTGCCCTTACTTGAAAGGAATTCTTGCTTGTAGGAAGACACAGAGCCTGGAATTTAACTCCATTTCTGAAGGGAAACACACAACAGAGTTCTCATATATAGATCACACTCTGCTTTAGAGCAAGAAGCACGCTCTTGCTTTCCAGAGTCACTAAGTCAGCCGGAAACCTGAGTGTGATGAGAACAAAAGAACGGTGTTTCCTACACATACGGACCATATCTAGTTCAACTCTGCTTCTGAAACTGAGACAAAGCACTGGTACTCTAAAATCCAATGCTTGTCAGTTAAGATGAGAAATGTGTGAGCTTCGTGAACGATGTAGTTTGTTTGAGCTGAAAAGTGACTGCCCTTCCCTGAAGCGAAGGCTTGCATGTTGGAAGACACAGAGCCTGGGATTTAACTCCATTTCTGAAGCAAACACACAGCATAGTTCTCATCCATTGATGACACTCTGCTTCAGAGCAAGAAGCACGCTCTTGCTTTCTAGATTCTCTAATACAGCAGGAAACGTGGTTGTGTTCAGAACAATAGAACTGTATTTCCTACACATACGGACCATATCTAGTCCAACTCTGCTTGTGAAACTGAAACAAACCACAGGTCCACTAACATCCAATGCTTGTCAGTTAAGATGAGAAACTTGTGAGCTTTGTCAACGATGTAGTTCGTTTGAGCTGTAAAGTAACTGCCCTTCCCTGATTCGAAGTCTTGTTTGTAGGAAGACTCAGAGCCTGGGATTTAACTCCATTTCTGAAGTGAAACACACAGCAGAATTCTTATCCATTGATAACACTCTGCTTTAGAGCAAGAAGCACGCTCTAGCTTTCTAGAGTCTCTGAGAGAGTAGGAAACGTAAGTGTGCTGAGAACAAAAGAAGGGTGTTTCCTACACATACGGACCATATCTATTCCAACTGTGGTTCTGAAACTGATACAAAGCACTGGTCCTATAACATCCGATGCTTGTCAGTTAAGATGAGAAACGTGTGAACTTCGTGAACGATGTAGTTCGTTTGAGCTGAAAAGTGACTGCCCTTCCCTGAAACCAAGTCTTGCATGTTGGAAGACACAGAGCCTGGGATTTAACTCCATTTCTGAAGGGAAACACACAGCATAGTTCTCATCCATGGATCACACTCTGCTTCAGAGCAAGAAGGACACACTTGCTTTCTAGATTCTCTAATACAGGAGGAAACGTGGTTGTGCTCAGAACAAAGAACTGTGTTTCTGACAGATACGGACCATATCTAATCCAACTCTGCTTGTGAAACTGAAACAAACCACAGGGCCACTAACATCCAATGCTTGTCAGTTAAGATGAGAAACTTGTGAGCTTTGTCAACGATGTAGTTCGTTTGAGCTGTAAAGTAACTGCCCTTACCTGAAACGAATTCTTGTTTGTAGGAAGACTCAGAGCATGGGATTTAACTCCATTGCTGAAGTGAAACACACAGCCGAGTTCTCATCCATTGAACACACTCTGCTTTAGAGCAAGAAGCACGCTCTAGCTTTCTAGAGTCTCTAAGAGAGCAGGAAACGTGAGTGTGCTGAGAACAAAGGAATGGTGTTTCCTACACATACGGACCATATCTATTCCAACTCTGCTTCTGAAACTGATACAAAATACTGGTCCTATAACATCCGATGCTTGTCAGTTAAGATGAGAAACGTGTGAACTTCGTGAACGATGTAGTTCGTTTGAGCTGAGAAGTGACTGCCCTTTCCTGAAACCAAGTCTTGCATGTTGGAAGACACAGAGCCTGGGATTTAACTCCATTTCTGAAGGGAAACACACAGCATAGTTCTCATCCATGGATCACACTCTGCTTCAGAGCAAGAAGGACACTCTTGCTTTCTAGATTCTCTAATACAGGAGGAAAAGTGGTTGTGCTCAGAACAAAGAACTGTGTTTCCGACAGATACAGACCATATCTAATCCAACTCTGCTTGTGAAACTGAAACAAACCACAGGGCCACTAACATCCAATGCTTGTCAGTTAAGATGAGAAACTTGTGAGCTTTGTCAACGATGTAGTTCATTTGAGCTGTAAAGTAACTGCCCTTACCTGAAACGAATTCTTGTTTGTAGGAATACTCAGAGCCTGGGATTTAACTCCATTTCTGAAGGGAAACACACAGCATAGTTCTCATCCATGGATCACACTCTGCTTCAGAGCAAGAAGGACACTCTTGCTTTCTAGATTCTCTAATACAGGACGAAAAGTGGTTGTGCTCAGAACAAAGAACTGTGTTTCCGACAGATACAGACCATATCTAATCCAACTCTGCTTGTGAAACTGAAACAAACCACAGGGCCACTAACATCCAATGCTTGTCAGTTAAGATGAGAAACTTGTGAGCTTTGTCAATGATGTAGTTCGTTTGAGCTGTAAAGTAACTGCCCTTACCTGAAACGAATTATTGTTTGTAGGAAGACTCAGAGCCTGGGATTTAACTCCATTTCTGAAGTGAAACACACAGCCGAGTTCTCATCCATTGATCACACTCTACTTTAGAGCAAGAAGCACGCTCTAGGTTTCTAGAGTCTCTAAGACAGGAGGAAACGTGAGTGTGCTGAGAACAAATGACTAGTGTTTCCTACACATAGGGACCATATCTAGTTCAACTCTGCTTCTGAAACTGAGACAAAGCACTGGTCCTCTAACATCCAATGCTTGTCAGTTAAGATGAGAAACGTGTAAGCTTCGTGAACGATGTAGTTCGTTTGAGCTGAAAAGTGACTGCCCTTACTTGAAAGGAATTCTTGCTTGTAGGAAGACACAGAGCCTGGAATTTAACTCCATTTCTGAAGGGAAACACACAACAGAGTTCTCATATATAGATCACACTCTGCTTTAGAGCAAGATGCACGCTCTTGCTTTCCAGAGTCACTAAGTCAGCCAGAAACCTGAGTGTGATGAGAACAAAAGAACGGTGTTTCCTACACATACGGACCATATCTAGTTCAACTCTGCTTCTGAAACTGAGACAAAGCACTGGTACTCTAAAATCCAATGCTTGTCAGTTAAGATGAGAAATGTGTGAGCTTCGTGAACGATGTAGTTCGTTTGAGCTGAAAAGTGACTGCCCTTCCCTGAAACCAAGTCTTGCCTGTTGGAAGACACAGAGCCTGGGATTTAACTCCATTTCTGAAGGGAAACACACAGCATAGTTCTCATCCATGGATCACACTCTGCTTTAGAGCAAGAAGCACTCTCTTGCTTTCTAGATTCTCTAATACAGCAGGAAACGTGAGTGTGCTAAGAACAAATGAACGGTGTTTCCTACACATACGGACCATATCTAGTCCAACTCTGCTTCTGAAACTGATACAAAGCACTGGTCCTCTAACATCCAATGCTTGTCAGTTAAGATGAGAAACGTGTGAGCTTCGTGAACGATGTAGTTCGTTTGAGCTGAAAAGTGACTGCCCTTACTTGAAAGGAATTCTTGCTTGTAGGAAGACACAGAGCCTGGAATTTAACTCCATTTCTGAAGGGAAACACACAACAGAGTTCTCATATATAGATCACACTCTGCTTTAGAGCAAGAAGCACGCTCTTGCTTTCCAGAGTCACTAAGTCAGCCGGAAACCTGAGTGTGATGAGAACAAAAGAACGGTGTTTCCTACACATACGGACCATATCTAGTTCAACTCTGCTTCTGAAACTGATACAAAGCACTGGTCCTATAACATCCGATGCTTGTCAGTTAAGATGAGAAACGTGTGAACTTCGTGAATGATGTAGTTCGTTTGAGCGGAAAAGTGACTGCCCTTCCCTGAAACCAAGTCTTGCATGTTGGAAGACACAGAGCCTGGGATTTAACTCCATTTCTGAAGGGAAACACAGAGCATAGTTCTCATCCATGGATCACACTCTGCTTCAGAGCAAGAAGGACACTCTTGCTTTCTAGATTCTCTAATACCGGAGGAAACTTCGTTGTGCTCAGAACAAAGAACTGTGTTTCTGACAGATACGGACCATATCTAATCCAACTCTGCTTGTGAAACTGAAACAAACCACTGGTCCACTAACATCCAATGCTTGTCAGTTAAGATGAGACACGTGTGAGCTTCGTGAATGATGTAGTTGTTTTGAGCTGAAAAGTAACTGCCCTTACCTGAAACAAAGTCTTGTTTGTAGGAAGACTCAGAGCCTGGGATTTAACTCCATTTCTGAAGTGAAAAACACAGCAGAATTCTTATCCATTGATCACACTCTGCTTTAGAGCAAGAAGCACGCTCTAGCTTTCTAGAGTCTCTGAGACAGTAGGAAACGTAAGTGTGCTGAGAACAAAAGAAGGGTGTTTCCTACACATACGGACCATATCTATTCCAACTGAGCTTCTGAAACTGATACAAAGCACTGGTCCTAAAACATCCGATACTTGTCAGTTAAGATGAGAAACGTGTGAACTTCGTGAACGATGTAGTTCGTTTGAGCTGAAAAGTGACTGCCCTTCCCTGAAACCAAGTCTTGCATGTTGGAAGACACAGAGCCTGGGATTTAACTCCATTTCTGAAGGTAAACACACAGCATAGTTCTCATCCATGTATCACACTCTGCTTCAGAGCAAGAAGGACACTCTTGCTTTCAAGATTCTCTAATACAGCAGGAAACGTGGTTGTGTTCAGAACAAAAGAACTGTATTTCCTACACATACGGACCATATCTAGTCCAACTCTGCTTGTGAAACTGAAACAAACCACAGGTCCACTAACATCCAATGCTTGTCAGTTAAGATGAGAAACTTGTGAGCTTCGTGAATGATGTAGTTGTTTTGAGCTGTAAAGTAACTGCCCTTACCTGAAACAAATTTTTGTTTGTAGGAAGACTCAGAGCCTGGGATTTAACTCCATTTCTGAAGTGAAACACACAGCAGAATTCTTATCCATTGATCACACTCTGCTTTAGAGCAAGAAGCACGCTCTAGCTTTCTAGAGTCTCTAGGACAGCAGGAAACGTGAGTGTGCTGAGAACAAATGAATGGTTTTACTACACATACGGACCATATCTATTACAACTCTGCTTCTGAAACTGAGACAAAGCACTGGTACTCTAAAATCCAAAGCTTGTCAGTTAAGATGAGAAACGTGTGAGCTTCGTGAATGATGTAGATTGTTTGAGCTGAAAAGTGACTGCTCTTCCCTGAAACCAAGTCTTGAATGTTGGAAGACACAGAGCCTGGGATTTAACTCCATTTCTGAAGGGAAACACACAGCATAGTTCTCATCCATTGATCACACTCTGCTTCAGAGCAAGAAGCACTCTCTTGCTTTCTAGATTCTCTAATAAGCAGGAAACGTGGTTGTGTTCAGAACAAAAGAACTGTATTTCCTACACATACGGACCATATCTAGTCCAACTCTGCTTGTGAAACTGAAACAAACCACAGGTCCACTCACATCCAATGCTTGTCAGTTAAGATGAGAAACGTGTGAGCTTCGTGAACGATGTAGTTGTTTTGAGCTGTAAAGTAACTGCCCTTACCTGAAACAAAGTCTTGTTTGTAGGAAGACTCAGAGCCTGGGATTTAACTGAATTTCTGAAGTGAAACACACAGCAGAATTCTTATCCATTGATCACACTCTGCTTTAGAGCAAGAAGCACGCTCTAGCTTTCTAGAGTCTCTGAGACAGTAGGAAACGTAAGTGTGCTGACAACAAAAGAAGGGTGTTTTCTACACATATGGACCATATCTATTCCAACTGTGCTTCTGAATCTGATACAAAGCACTGGTCCTATAACATCCGATGCTTGTCATTTAAGATGAGAAACGTGTGAACTTCGTGAACGATGTAGTTCGTTTGAGCTGAAAAGTGACTGCCCTCACCTGAAACCAAGTCTTGCATGTTGGAAGACACAGAGCCTGGGATTTAACTCTATTTCTGAAGGGAAACATACAGCATGGTTCTCATCCATGGATCACACTCTGCTTCAGAGCAAGAAGCACGCTCTTCCTTTCTAGATTCTCTAATACAGCAGGAAACGTGAGTGTGCTAAGAACAAATGAACGGTGTTTCCTACACATACGGACCATATCTAGTCCAACTCTGCTTCTGAAACTGATACAAAGCACTGGTCCTCTAACATCCAATGCTTGTCTGTTAAGATGAGAAACGTGTGAGCTTCATGAACGATGTAGTTCGTTTGAGCTGAAAAGTGACTGCCCTTACTTGAAAGGAATTCTTGCTTGTAGGAAGACACAAAGCCTGGAATTTAACTCCATTTCTGAAGGGAAACACACAACAGAGTTCTCATATATAGATCAAACTCTGCTTTAGAGCAAGAAGCACGCTCTTGCTTTCCAGAGTCACTAAGTCAGCAGGAAACCTGAGTGTGATGAGAACAAAAGAACGGTGTTTCCTACACATACGGACCATATCTAGTTCAACTCTGCTTCTGAAACTGAGACAAAGCACTGGTACTCTAAAATCCAATGCTTGTCAGTTAAGATGAGAAACGTGTGAGTTTCGTGAATGATGTAGTTTGTTTGAGCTGAAAAGTGACTGCCCTTCCCTGAAACGAAGGCTTGCATGTTGGAAGACACAGAGCCTGGGATTTAACTCCATTTCTGAAGGGAAACACACAGCATAGTTCTCATCCATTGATCACATTCTGCTTCAGAGCAAGAAGCACGCTCTTGCTTTCTAGATTCTCTAATAGAGCAGGAAACGTGGGTGTGTTCAGAACAAAAGAACTGTATTTCCTACACATACAGACCATATCTAGTCCAACTCTGCTTGTGAAACTGAAACAAACCACAGGTCCACTAACATCCAATGCTTGTCAGTTAAGATGAGAAACGTGTGAGCTTCGTGAACGATGTAGTAGTTTTGAGCTGTAAAGTAACTGCCCTTACCTGAAACAAAGTCTTGTTTGTAGGAAGACTCATAGCCTGGGATTTAACTGAATTTCTGAAGTGAAACACACAGCAGAATTCTTATCCATTGATCACACTCTGCTTTAGAGCAAGAAGCACGCTCTAGCTTTCTAGAGTCTCTAAGACAGCAGGAAACGTGAGTGTGCTGAGAACAAATGAATAGTGTTTCGTACACATACGGACCATATCTATTCCAACTCTGCTTCTGAAACTGATACAAAGGACTGGTCCTATAACATCCGATGCTTGTCAGTTAAGATGAGAAACGTGTGAGTTTCGTGAACGATGTAGTTAGTTTGAGCTGTAAAGTACACAGCCCTTAACTGAAACGAAGTTTTGCATGTTGGAAGACACAGAGCCTGGGATTTAACTCCATTTCTGAAGGGAAACACACAGCATAGTTCTCATTCATGTATCACACTCTGCTTCAGAGCAAGAAGGACACTCTTGCTTTCTAGATTCTCTAATACAGGAGGAAACGTGGTTGTGCTCAGAACAAAGAACTGTGTTTCCGACAGATACGGACCATATCTAATCCAACTCTGCTTGTGAAACTGAAACAAACCACAGGGCCACTAACATCCAATGCTTGTCAGTTAAGATGAGAAACTTGTGAGCTTTGTCAACGATGTAGTACGTTTGAGCAGTAAAGTAACTGCCCTTACCTGAAACGAATTCTTTTTTGTAGGAAGACTCAGAGCCTGGGATTTAACTCCATTGCTGAAGTGAAACACACAGCCAAGTTCTCATCCATTGATCACACTCTGCTTTAGAGCAAGAAGCACGCTCTAGCTTTCTAGAGTCTCTAACACAGCAGGAAACGTGAGTGTGCTGAGAACAAAAGAACAGTGTTTCCTACACATACAGACCATATCTATTCCAACTCTGCTTCTGAAACTGATACAAAGCACTGGTCCTCTAAAATCCAAAGCTTGTCAGTTAAGATGAGAAACGTGTGAGTTTCGTGAATGATGTAGTTTGTTTGAGCTGAAAAGTGACTGCCCTTCCCTGAAACGAAGGCTTGCATGTTGGAAGACACAGACCCTGGGATTTAACTCCATTTCTGACGGGAAACACACAGCATAGTTCTCATCCATTGATCACACTCTGCTTCAGAGCAAGAAGCACGCTCTTGCTTTCTAGATTCTCTAATACAGCAGGAAAGGTGGTTGTGTTCAGAACAAAAGAACTGTATTTCCTACACATACGGACCATATCTAGTCCAACTCTGCTTGTGAAACTGAAACAAACCACAGGTCCACTAACATCCAATGCTTGTCAGTTAAGATGAGAAACTTGTGAGCTTCGTGAACGATGTAGTTGTTTTGAGCTGTAAAGTAACTGCCCTTACCTGAAACACAGTCTTGTTTGTAGGAAGACTCATAGCCTGGGATTTAACTCCATTTCTGAAGTGAAACACACAGCAGAATTCTTATCCATTGATCACACTCTGCTTTAGAGCAAGAAGCACGCTCTAGCTTTCTAAAGTCTCTAAGACAGCAGGAAACGTGAGTGTGCTGAGAACAAATGAATGGTATTTCCAACACATACGGACCATATCTATTCGAACTCTGCTTCTGAAACTGATACAAAGGACTGGTCCTATAACATCCAATGCTTGTCAGTTAAGATGAGAAACGTGTGAGGTTCATGAACGATGTAGATAGTTTGAGCTGTAAAATACACAGCCCTTACCTGAAACGAAGTTTTGCATGTTGGAAGACACAGAGCCTGGGATTTAACTCAATTTCTGAAAGGGAAACACACAGCATAGTTCTCATCCATGGATCACACTCTGTTTCAGAGCAAGAAGCACGCTCTTGCTTTCTAGATTCTCTAATACAGCAGGAAACGTGAGTGTGCTAAGAACAAATGAACGGTGTTTCCTACACATGCGGACCATATCTAGTCCAACTCTGCTTCTGAAACTGATACAAAGCACTGGTCCTTTAACATCCAATGCTTGTCAGTTAAGATGAGAAACGTGTGAGCTTTGTGAACGATGTAGTTCGTTTGAGCTGAAAAGTGACTGCCCTTACTTGAAAGGAATTCTTGCTTGTAGGAAGACACAGAGCCTGGAATTTAACTCCATTTCTGAAGGGAAACACACAACAGAGTTCTCATATATAGATCACACTCTGCTTTAGAGCAAGAAGCACGCCCTTGCTTTCCAGAGTCACTAAGTCAGCCAGAAACCTGAGTGTGATGAGAAAAAAAGAACGGTGTTTCCTACACATACGGACCATATCTAGTTCAACTCTGCTTCTGAAACTGAGACAAAGCACTGGTACTCTAAAATCCAATGCTTGTCAGTTAAGATGAGAAACGTGTGAGCTTCGTGAACGATGTAGTTTGTTTGAGCTGAAAAGTGACTGCCCTTCCCTGAAACGAAGGCTTGCATGTTGGAAGACACAGAGCCTGGGATTTAACTCCATTTCTGAAGCAAACACACAGCATAGTTCTCATCCATTGATGACACTCTGCTTCAGAGCAAGAAGGACACTCTTGCTTTCTAGATTCTCTAATACAGGAGGAAACGTGGTTGTGCTCAGAATAAAGAACTGTGTTTCCGACAGATACGGACCATATCTAATCCAACTCTGCTTGTGAAACTGAAACAAACCACAGGGCCACTAACATCCAATGCTTGTCAGTTAAGATGAGAAACTTGTGAGCTTTGTCAACGATGTAGTACGTTTGAGCAGTAAAGTAACTGCCCTTACCTGAAACGAATTCTTTTTTGTAGGAAGACTCAGAGCCTGGGATTTAACTCCATTGCTGAAGTGAAACACACAGCCAAGTTCTCATCCATTGATCACACTCTGCTTTAGAGCAAGAAGCACGCTCTAGCTTTCTAGAGTCTCTAAGACAGCAGGAAACGTGAGTGTGCTGAGAACAAAAGAACAGTGTTTCCTACACATACAGACCATATCTATTCCAACTCTGCTTCTGAAACTGATACAAAGCACTGGTCCTCTAAAATCCAAAGCTTGTCAGTTAAGATGAGAAACGTGTGAGTTTCGTGAATGATGTAGTTTGTTTGAGCTGAAAAGTGACTGCCCTTCCCTGAAACGAAGGCTTGCATGTTGGAAGACACAGACCCTGGGATTTAACTCCATTTCTGACGGGAAACACACAGCATAGTTCTCATCCATTGATCACACTCTGCTTCAGAGCAAGAAGCACGCTCTTGCTTTCTAGATTCTCTAATACAGCAGGAAAGGTGGTTGTGTTCAGAACAAAAGAACTGTATTTCCTACACATACGGACCATATCTAGTCCAACTCTGCTTGTGAAACTGAAACAAACCACAGGTCCACTAACATCCAATGCTTGTCAGTTAAGATGAGAAACTTGTGAGCTTCGTGAACGATGTAGTTGTTTTGAGCTGTAAAGTAACTGCCCTTACCTGAAACAAAGTCTTGTTTGTAGGAAGACTCATAGCCTGGGATTTAACTCCATTTCTGAAGTGAAACACACAGCAGAATTCTTATCCATTGATCACACTCTGCTTTAGAGCAAGAAGCACGCTCTAGCTTTCTAGAGTCTCTGAGAGAGTAGGAAACGTAAGTGTGCTGAGAACAAAAGAAGGGTGTTTCCGACAGATACGGACCATATCTAGTCCAACTCTGCTTGTGAAACTGAAACAAACCACAGGGCCACTAACATCCAATGCTTGTCAGTTAAGATGAGAAACTTGTGAGTTTTGTCAACGATGTAGTTCGTTTGAGCTGTAAAGTAACTGCCCTTACTTGAAACGAATTCTTGTGTGTAGGAAGACACTGAGCCTGGAATTTAACTCCATTTCTGAAGTGAAACACACAGCCGAGTTCTCATCCATTGATCACACTCTGCTTTAGAGCAAGAAGCACGCTCTAGCTTTCTAAAGTCTCTAAGACAGCAGGAAACGTGAGTGTGCTGAGAACAAATGAATGGTATTTCCAACACATACGGACCATATCTATTCGAACTCTGCTTCTGAAACTGATACAAAGGACTGGTCCTATAACATCCAATGCTTGTCAGTTAAGATGAGAAACGTGTGAGGTTCATGAACGATGTAGATAGTTTGAGCTGTAAAATACACAGCCCTTACCTGAAACGAAGTTTTGCATGTTGGAAGACACAGAGCCTGGGATTTAACTCAATTTCTGAAGGGAAACACACAGCATAGTTCTCATCCATGGATCACACTCTGTTTCAGAGCAAGAAGCACGCTCTTGCTTTCTAGATTCTCTAATACAGCAGGAAACGTGAGTGTGCTAAGAACAAATGAACGGTGTTTCCTACACATGCGGACCATATCTAGTCCAACTCTGCTTCTGAAACTGATACAAAGCACTGGTCCTTTAACATCCAATGCTTGTCTGTTAAGATGAGAAACGTGTGAGCTTCGTGAACGATGTAGTTCGTTTGAGCTGAAAAGTGACTGCCCTTACTTGAAAGGAATTCTTGCTTGTAGGAAGACACAGAGCCTGGAATTTAACTCCATTTCTGAAGGGAAACACACAACAGAGTTCTCATATATAGATCACACTCTGCTTTAGAGCAAGAAGCACGCCCTTGCTTTCCAGAGTCACTAAGTCAGCCAGAAACCTGAGTGTGATGAGAAAAAAAGAACGGTGTTTCCTACACATACGGACCATATCTAGTTCAACTCTGCTTCTGAAACTGAGACAAAGCACTGGTACTCTAAAATCCAATGCTTGTAAGTTAAGATGAGAAACGTGTGAGCTTCGTGAACGATGTAGTTTGTTTGAGCTGAAAAGTGACTGCCCTTCCCTGAAACGAAGGCTTGCATGTTGGAAGACACAGAGCCTGGGATTTAACTCCATTTCTGAAGCAAACACACAGCATAGTTCTCATCCATTGATGACACTCTGCTTCAGAGCAAGAAGCACGCTCTTGCTTTCTAGATTCTCTAATACAGCAGGAAACGTGGTTGTGTTCAGAACAAAAGAACTGTATTTCCTACACGTACGGACCATATCTAGTCCAACTCTGCTTGTGAAACTGAAAAAAACCACAGGTCCACTAACATCCAATGCTTGTCAGTTAAGATGAGAAACGTGTGAGCTTCGTGAATGATGTAGTCGTTTTGAGCTGAAAAGTAACTGCCCTTACCTGAAACAAAGTCTTGTTTGTAGCAAGACTCAGAGCCTGGGATTTAACTGAATTTCTGAAGTGAAACACACAGCAGAATTCATATCCATTGATCACACTCTGCTTTAGAGCAAGAAGCACGCTCTAGCTTTCTAGAGTCTCTGACACAGTAGGAAACGTAAGTGTGCTGAGAACAAAAGAAGGGTGTTTCCTACACATATGGACCATATCTATTCCAACTGTGCTTCTGAAACTGATACAAAGCACTGGTCCTAAAACATCCGATACTTGTCAGTTAAGATGAGAAACGTGTGAACTTCGTGAAAGATGTAGTTCGTTTGAGCTGAAAAGTGACTGCCCTTCCCTGAAACCAAGTCTTGCATGTTGGAAGACACAGAGCCTGGGATTTAACTCCATTTCTGAAGGGAAACACACAGCATAGTTCTCATCCATGGCTCACACTCTGCTTCAGAGCAAGAAGGACACTCTTGCCTTCTAGATTCTCTAATACAGGAGGAAACGTGGTTGTGCTCAGAACAAAGAACTGTGTTTCCGACAGATACAGACCATATCTAATCCAACTCTGCTTGTGAAACTGAAACAAACCACAGGGCCACTAACATCCAATGCTTGTCAGTTAAGATGAGAAACTTGTGAGCTTTGTCAAGGATGTAGTTCGTTTGAGCTGTAAAGTAACTGCCCTTACCTGAAACGAATTATTGTTTGTAGGAAGACTCAGAGCCTGGGATTTAACTCCATTTCTGAAGTGAAACACACAGCCGAGTTCTCATCCATTGATCACACTCTACTTTAGAGCAAGAAGCACGCTCTAGGGTTCTAGACTCTCTAAGACAGGAGGAAACGTGAGTGTGCTGAGAACAAATGACTAGTGTTTCCTACACATAGGGACCATATCTAGTTCAACTCTGCTTCTGAAACTGATACAAAGCACTGGTCCTCTAACATCCAATGCTTGTCAGTTAAGATGAGAAACGTGTGAGCTTCGTGAACGATGTAGTTCGTTTGAGCTGAAAAGTGACTGCCATTACTTGAAAGGAATTCTTGCTTGTAGGAAGACACAGAGCCTGGAATTTAACTCCATTTCTGAAGGGAAACACACAACAGAGTTCTCATATATAGATCACACTCTGCTTTAGAGCAAGAAGCACGCTCTTGCTTTCCAGAGTCACTAAGTCAGCCGGAAACCTGAGTGTGATGAGAACAAAAGAACGGTGTTTCCTACACATACGGACCATATCTAGTTCAACTCTGCTTCTGAAACTGAGACAAAGCACTGGTCCTCTAAAATCCAATGCTTGTCAGTTAAGATGAGAAATGTGTGAGCTTCGTGAACGATGTAGTTTGTTTGAGCTGAAAAGTGACTGCCCTTCCCTGAAGCGAAGGCTTGCATGTTGGAAGACACAGAGCCTGGGATTTAACTCAATTTCTGAAAGGGAAACACACAGCATAGTTCTCATCCATGGATCACACTCTGTTTCAGAGCAAGAAGCACGCTCTTGCTTTCTAGATTCTCTAATACAGCAGGAAACGTGAGTGTGCTAAGAACAAATGAACGGTGTTTCCTACACATGCGGACCATATCTAGTCCAACTCTGCTTCTGAAACTGATACAAAGCACTGGTCCTTTAACATCCAATGCTTGTCAGTTAAGATGAGAAACGTGTGAGCTTTGTGAACGATGTAGTTCGTTTGAGCTGAAAAGTGACTGCCCTTACTTGAAAGGAATTCTTGCTTGTAGGAAGACACAGAGCCTGGAATTTAACTCCATTTCTGAAGGGAAACACACAACAGAGTTCTCATATATAGATCACACTCTGCTTTAGAGCAAGAAGCACGCCCTTGCTTTCCAGAGTCACTAAGTCAGCCAGAAACCTGAGTGTGATGAGAAAAAAAGAACGGTGTTTCCTACACATACGGACCATATCTAGTTCAACTCTGCTTCTGAAACTGAGACAAAGCACTGGTACTCTAAAATCCAATGCTTGTCAGTTAAGATGAGAAACGTGTGAGCTTCGTGAACGATGTAGTTTGTTTGAGCTGAAAAGTGACTGCCCTTCCCTGAAACGAAGGCTTGCATGTTGGAAGACACAGAGCCTGGGATTTAACTCCATTTCTGAAGCAAACACACAGCATAGTTCTCATCCATTGATGACACTCTGCTTCAGAGCAAGAAGGACACTCTTGCTTTCTAGATTCTCTAATACAGGAGGAAACGTGGTTGTGCTCAGAATAAAGAACTGTGTTTCCGACAGATACGGACCATATCTAATCCAACTCTGCTTGTGAAACTGAAACAAACCACAGGGCCACTAACATCCAATGCTTGTCAGTTAAGATGAGAAACTTGTGAGCTTTGTCAACGATGTAGTACGTTTGAGCAGTAAAGTAACTGCCCTTACCTGAAACGAATTCTTTTTTGTAGGAAGACTCAGAGCCTGGGATTTAACTCCATTGCTGAAGTGAAACACACAGCCAAGTTCTCATCCATTGATCACACTCTGCTTTAGAGCAAGAAGCACGCTCTAGCTTTCTAGAGTCTCTAAGACAGCAGGAAACGTGAGTGTGCTGAGAACAAAAGAACAGTGTTTCCTACACATACAGACCATATCTATTCCAACTCTGCTTCTGAAACTGATACAAAGCACTGGTCCTCTAAAATCCAAAGCTTGTCAGTTAAGATGAGAAACGTGTGAGTTTCGTGAATGATGTAGTTTGTTTGAGCTGAAAAGTGACTGCCCTTCCCTGAAACGAAGGCTTGCATGTTGGAAGACACAGACCCTGGGATTTAACTCCATTTCTGACGGGAAACACACAGCATAGTTCTCATCCATTGATCACACTCTGCTTCAGAGCAAGAAGCACGCTCTTGCTTTCTAGATTCTCTAATACAGCAGGAAACGTGGTTGTGTTCAGAACAAAAGAACTGTATTTCCTACACATACGGACCATATCTAGTCCAACTCTGCTTGTGAAACTGAAACAAACCACAGGTCCACTAACATCCAATGCTTGTCAGTTAAGATGAGAAACTTGTGAGCTTCGTGAACGATGTAGTTGTTTTGAGCTGTAAAGTAACTGCCCTTACCTGAAACAAAGTCTTGTTTGTAGGAAGACTCATAGCCTGGGATTTAACTCCATTTCTGAAGTGAAACACACAGCAGAATTCTTATCCATTGATCACACTCTGCTTTAGAGCAAGAAGCACGCTCTAGCTTTCTAGAGTCTCTGAGAGAGTAGGAAACGTAAGTGTGCTGAGAACAAAAGAAGGGTGTTTCCGACAGATACGGACCATATCTAATCCAACTCTGCTTGTGAAACTGAAACAAACCACAGGGCCACTAACATCCAATGCTTGTCAGTTAAGATGAGAAACTTGTGAGTTTTGTCAACGATGTAGTTCGTTTGAGCTGTAAAGTAACTGCCCTTACTTGAAACGAATTCTTGTGTGTAGGAAGACACTGAGCCTGGAATTTAACTCCATTTCTGAAGTGAAACACACAGCCGAGTTCTCATCCATTGATCACACTCTGCTTTAGAGCAAGAAGCACGCTCTAGCTTTCTAAAGTCTCTAAGACAGCAGGAAACGTGAGTGTGCTGAGAACAAATGAATGGTATTTCCAACACATACGGACCATATCTATTCGAACTCTGCTTCTGAAACTGATACAAAGGACTGGTCCTATAACATCCAATGCTTGTCAGTTAAGATGAGAAACGTGTGAGGTTCATGAACGATGTAGATAGTTTGAGCTGTAAAATACACAGCCCTTACCTGAAACGAAGTTTTGCATGTTGGAAGACACAGAGCCTGGGATTTAACTCAATTTCTGAAGGGAAACACACAGCATAGTTCTCATCCATGGATCACACTCTGTTTCAGAGCAAGAAGCACGCTCTTGCTTTCTAGATTCTCTAATACAGCAGGAAACGTGAGTGTGCTAAGAACAAATGAACGGTGTTTCCTACACATGCGGACCATATCTAGTCCAACTCTGCTTCTGAAACTGATACAAAGCACTGGTCCTTTAACATCCAATGCTTGTCTGTTAAGATGAGAAACGTGTGAGCTTCGTGAACGATGTAGTTCGTTTGAGCTGAAAAGTGACTGCCCTTACTTGAAAGGAATTCTTGCTTGTAGGAAGACACAGAGCCTGGAATTTAACTCCATTTCTGAAGGGAAACACACAACAGAGTTCTCATATATAGATCACACTCTGCTTTAGAGCAAGAAGCACGCCCTTGCTTTCCAGAGTCACTAAGTCAGCCAGAAACCTGAGTGTGATGAGAAAAAAAGAACGGTGTTTCCTACACATACGGACCATATCTAGTTCAACTCTGCTTCTGAAACTGAGACAAAGCACTGGTACTCTAAAATCCAATGCTTGTAAGTTAAGATGAGAAACGTGTGAGCTTCGTGAACGATGTAGTTTGTTTGAGCTGAAAAGTGACTGCCCTTCCCTGAAACGAAGGCTTGCATGTTGGAAGACACAGAGCCTGGGATTTAACTCCATTTCTGAAGCAAACACACAGCATAGTTCTCATCCATTGATGACACTCTGCTTCAGAGCAAGAAGCACGCTCTTGCTTTCTAGATTCTCTAATACAGCAGGAAACGTGGTTGTGTTCAGAACAAAAGAACTGTATTTCCTACACGTACGGACCATATCTAGTCCAACTCTGCTTGTGAAACTGAAAAAAACCACAGGTCCACTAACATCCAATGCTTGTCAGTTAAGATGAGAAACGTGTGAGCTTCGTGAATGATGTAGTCGTTTTGAGCTGAAAAGTAACTGCCCTTACCTGAAACAAAGTCTTGTTTGTAGCAAGACTCAGAGCCTGGGATTTAACTGAATTTCTGAAGTGAAACACACAGCAGAATTCATATCCATTGATCACACTCTGCTTTAGAGCAAGAAGCACGCTCTAGCTTTCTAGAGTCTCTGACACAGTAGGAAACGTAAGTGTGCTGAGAACAAAAGAAGGGTGTTTCCTACACATATGGACCATATCTATTCCAACTGTGCTTCTGAAACTGATACAAAGCACTGGTCCTAAAACATCCGATACTTGTCAGTTAAGATGAGAAACGTGTGAACTTCGTGAAAGATGTAGTTCGTTTGAGCTGAAAAGTGACTGCCCTTCCCTGAAACCAAGTCTTGCATGTTGGAAGACACAGAGCCTGGGATTTAACTCCATTTCTGAAGGGAAACACACAGCATAGTTCTCATCCATGGCTCACACTCTGCTTCAGAGCAAGAAGGACACTCTTGCCTTCTAGATTCTCTAATACAGGAGGAAACGTGGTTGTGCTCAGAACAAAGAACTGTGTTTCCGACAGATACAGACCATATCTAATCCAACTCTGCTTGTGAAACTGAAACAAACCACAGGGCCACTAACATCCAATGCTTGTCAGTTAAGATGAGAAACTTGTGAGCTTTGTCAAGGATGTAGTTCGTTTGAGCTGTAAAGTAACTGCCCTTACCTGAAACGAATTATTGTTTGTAGGAAGACTCAGAGCCTGGGATTTAACTCCATTTCTGAAGTGAAACACACAGCCGAGTTCTCATCCATTGATCACACTCTACTTTAGAGCAAGAAGCACGCTCTAGGGTTCTAGACTCTCTAAGACAGGAGGAAACGTGAGTGTGCTGAGAACAAATGACTAGTGTTTCCTACACATAGGGACCATATCTAGTTCAACTCTGCTTCTGAAACTGATACAAAGCACTGGTCCTCTAACATCCAATGCTTGTCAGTTAAGATGAGAAACGTGTGAGCTTCGTGAACGATGTAGTTCGTTTGAGCTGAAAAGTGACTGCCATAACTTGAAAGGAATTCTTGCTTGTAGGAAGACACAGAGCCTGGAATTTAACTCCATTTCTGAAGGGAAACACACAACAGAGTTCTCATATATAGATCACACTCTGCTTTAGAGCAAGAAGCACGCTCTTGCTTTCCAGAGTCACTAAGTCAGCCGGAAACCTGAGTGTGATGAGAACAAAAGAACGGTGTTTCCTACACATACGGACCATATCTAGTTCAACTCTGCTTCTGAAACTGAGACAAAGCACTGGTCCTCTAAAATCCAATGCTTGTCAGTTAAGATGAGAAATGTGTGAGCTTCGTGAACGATGTAGTTTGTTTGAGCTGAAAAGTGACTGCCCTTCCCTGAAGCGAAGGCTTGCATGTTGGAAGACACAGAGCCTGGGATTTAACTCCATTTCTGAAGCAAACACACAGCATAGTTCTCATCCATTGATGACACTCTGCTTCAGAGCAAGAAGCACGCTCTTGCTTTCTAGATTCTCTAATAAAGCAGGAAACGTGAGTGTGCTAAGAACAAATGAACGGTGTTTCCTACACATACGGACCATATCTAGTCCAACTCTGCTTCTGAAACTGATACAAAGCACTGGTCCTCTAACATCCAATGCTTGTCAGTTAAGATGAGAAACGTGTGAGCTTCGTGAACGATGTAGTTCGTTTGAGCTGAAAAGTGACTGCCCTTACTTGAAAGGAATTCTTGCTTGTAGGAAGACACAAAGCCTGGAATTTAACTCCATTTCTGAAGGGAAACACACAACAGAGTTCTCATATATAGATCACACTCTGCTTTAGAGCAAGAAGCACGCTCTTGCTTTCCAGAGTCACTAAGTCAGCCGGAAACCTGAGTGTGATGAGAACAAAAGAACGGTGTTTCCTACACATACGGACCATATCTAGTTCAACTCTGCTTCTGAAACTGATACAAAGCACTGGTCCTATAACATCCGATGCTTGTCAGTTAAGATGAGAAACGTGTGAACTTCGTGAATGATGTAGTTCGTTTGAGCGGAAAAGTGACTGCCCTTCCCTGAAACCAAGTCTTGCATGTTGGAAGACACAGAGCCTGGGATTTAACTCCATTTCTGAAGGGAAACACACAGCATAGTTCTCATCCATGGATCACACTCTGCTTCA
Source organism: Onychomys leucogaster (assembly GCA_949786385.1). Taxonomy (NCBI): domain Eukaryota; kingdom Metazoa; phylum Chordata; class Mammalia; order Rodentia; family Cricetidae; genus Onychomys; species Onychomys leucogaster. Next base: position 2,459,237 of record CATKUP010000063.1, read on the forward strand.
GAGCAAGAAGGACACTCTTGCTTTCTAGATTCTCTAATACAGGAGGAAACTTGGTTGTGCTCAGAACAAAGAACTGTGTTTCTCACAGATACGGACCATATCTAATCCAACTCTGCTTGTGAAACTGAAACAAACCACAGGTCCACTAACATCCAATGCTTGTCAGTTAAGATGAGAAACGTGTGAGCTTCGTGAATGATGTAGTTTTTTTGAAATGAAAAGTAACTGCCCTTACCTGAAACAAAGTCTTGTTTGTAGGAAGACTCAGAGCCTGGGATTTAACTCCATTTCTGAAGTGAAAAACACAGCAGAATTCTTATCCATTGATCACACTCTGCTTTAGAGCAAGAAGCACGCTCTAGCTTTCTAGAGTCTCTGAGACAGTAGGAAACGTAAGTGTGCTGAGAACAAAAGAAGGGTGTTTCCTACACATACGGACCATATCTATTCCAACTGAGCTTCTGAAACTGATACAAAGCACTGGTCCTAAAACATCCGATACTTGTCAGTTAAGATGAGAAATGTGTGAACTTCGTGAACGATGTAGTTCGTTTGAGCTGAAAAGTGACTGCCCTTCCCTGAAACCAAGTCTTGCATGTTGGAAGACACAGAGCCTGGGATTTAACTCCATTTCTGAAGGTAAACACACAGCATAGTTCTCATCCATGTATCACACTCTGCTTCAGAGCAAGAAGGACACTCTTGCTTTCAAGATTCTCTAATACAGCAGGAAACGTGGTTGTGTTCAGAACAAAAGAACTGTATTTCCTACACATACGGACCATATCTAGTCCAACTCTGCTTGTGAAACTGAAACAAACCACAGCGCCACTAACATCCAATGCTTGTCAGTTAAGATGAGAAACTTGTGAGCTTCGTGAACGATGTAGTTGTTTTGAGCTGTAAAGTAACTGCCCTTACCTGAAACAAATTCTTGTTTGTAGGAAGACTCAGAGCCTGGGATTTAACTCCATTTCTGAAGTGAAACACACAGCAGAATTCTTATCCATTGATCACACTCTGCTTTAGAGCAAGAAGCACGCTGTAGCTTTCTAGTGTCTCTAGGACAGCAGGAAACGTGAGTGTGCTGAGAACAAATGAATGGTTTTACTACACATACGGACCATATCTATTCCAACTCTGCTTCTGAAACTGAGACAAAGCACTGGTACTCTAAAATCCAAAGCTTGTCAGTTAAGATGAGAAACGTGTGAGCTTCGTGAATGATGTAGATTGTTTGAGCTGAAAAGTGACTGCCCTTCCCTGAAACCAAGTCTTGAATGTTGGAAGACACAGAGCCTGGGATTTAACTCCATTTCTGAAGGGAAACACACAGCATAGTTCTCATCCATTGATCAGACTCTGCTTCAGAGCAAGAAGCACTCTCTTGCTTTCTAGATTCTCTAATAAGCAGGAAACGTGGTTGTGTTCAGAACAAAAGAACTGTATTTCCTACACATACGGACCATATCTAGTCCAACTCTGCTTGTGAAACTGAAACAAACCACAGGTCCACTCACATCCAATGCTTGTCAGTTAAGATGAGAAACGTGTGAGCTTCGTGAACGATGTAGTTGTTTTGAGCTGTAAAGTAACTGCCCTTACCTGAAACAAAGTCTTGTTTGTAGGAAGACTCAGAGCCTGGGATATAACTGAATTTCTGAAGTGAAACACACAGCAGAATTCTTATCCATTCATCACACTCTGCTTTAGAGCAAGAAGCACGCTCTAGCTTTCTAGAGTCTCTGAGACAGTAGGAAACGTAAGTGTGCTGACAACAAAAGAAGGGTGTTTCCTACACATATTGACCATATCTTTTCCAACTGTGCTTCTGAATCTGATACAAAGCACTGGTCCTATAACATCCGATGATTGTCATTTAAGATGAGAAACGTGTGAACTTCGTGAACGATGTAGTTCGTTTGAGCTGAAAAGTGACTGCCCTTACCTGAAACCAAGTCTTGCATGTTGGAAGACACAGAGCCTGGGATTTAACTCTATTTCTGAAGGGTAACACACAGCATAGTTCTCATCCATGGATCACACTCTGCTTCAGAGCAAGAAGCACGCTCTTACTTTCTAGATTCTCTAATACAGCAGGAAACGTGAGTGTGCTAAGAACAAATGAACGGTGTTTCCTACACATACGGACCATATCTAGTCCAACTCTGCTTCTGAAACTGATACAAAGCACTGGTCCTCTAACATCCAATGCTTGTCTGTTAAGATGAGAAACGTGTGAGCTTCATGAACGATGTAGTTCGTTTGAGCTGAAAAGTGACTGCCCTTACTTGAAAGGAATTCTTGCTTGTAGGAAGACACAAAGCCTGGAATTTGACTCCATTTCTGAAGGGAAACACACAACAGAGTTCTCATATATAGATCACACTCTGCTTTAGAGCAAGAAGCACGCTCTTGCTTTCCAGAGTCACTAAGTCAGCAGGAAACCTGAGTGTGATGAGAACAAAAGAACGGTGTTTCCTACACATACGGACCATATCTAGTTCAACTCTGCTTCTGAAACTGAGACAAAGCACTGGTACTCTAAAATCCAATGCTTGTCAGTTAAGATGAGAAACGTGTGAGTTTCGTGAATGATGTAGTTTGTTTGAGCTGAAAAGTGACTGCCCTTCCCTGAAACGAAGGCTGGCATGTTGGAAGACACAGAGCCTGGGATTTAACTCCATTTCTGAAGGGAAACACACAGCATAGTTCTCATCCATTGATCACACTCTGCTTCAGAGCAAGAAGCACGCTCTTGCTTTCTAGATTCTCTAATAGAGCAGGAAACGTGGGTGTGTTCAGAACAAAAGAACTGTATTTCCTACACATACAGACCATATCTAGTCCAACTCTGCTTGTGAAACTGAAACAAACCACAGGTCCACTAACATCCAATGCTTGTCAGTTAAGATGAGAAACGTGTGAGCTTCGTGAATGATGTAGTTTTTTTGAAATGAAAAGTAACTGCCCTTACCTGAAACAAAGTCTTGTTTGTAGGAAGACTCAGAGCCTGGGATTTAACTCCATTTCTGAAGTGAAAAACACAGCAGAATTCTTATCCATTGATCACACTCTGCTTTAGAGCAAGAAGCACGCTCTAGCTTTCTAGAGTCTCTGAGACAGTAGGAAACGTAAGTGTGCTGAGAACAAAAGAAGGGTGTTTCCTACACATACGGACCATATCTATTCCAACTGAGCTTCTGAAACTGATACAAAGCACTGGTCCTAAAACATCCGATACTTGTCAGTTAAGATGAGAAATGTGTGAACTTCGTGAACGATGTAGTTCGTTTGAGCTGAAAAGTGACTGCCCTTCCCTGAAACCAAGTCTTGCATGTTGGAAGACACAGAGCCTGGGATTTAACTCCATTTCTGAAGGTAAACACACAGCATAGTTCTCATCCATGTATCACACTCTGCTTCAGAGCAAGAAGGACACTCTTGCTTTCAAGATTCTCTAATACAGCAGGAAACGTGGTTGTGTTCAGAACAAAAGAACTGTATTTCCTACACATACGGACCATATCTAGTCCAACTCTGCTTGTGAAACTGAAACAAACCACAGCGCCACTAACATCCAATGCTTGTCAGTTAAGATGAGAAACTTGTGAGCTTCGTGAACGATGTAGTTGTTTTGAGCTGTAAAGTAACTGCCCTTACCTGAAACAAATTCTTGTTTGTAGGAAGACTCAGAGCCTGGGATTTAACTCCATTTCTGAAGTGAAACACACAGCAGAATTCTTATCCATTGATCACACTCTGCTTTAGAGCAAGAAGCACGCTGTAGCTTTCTAGTGTCTCTAGGACAGCAGGAAACGTGAGTGTGCTGAGAACAAATGAATGGTTTTACTACACATACGGACCATATCTATTCCAACTCTGCTTCTGAAACTGAGACAAAGCACTGGTACTCTAAAATCCAAAGCTTGTCAGTTAAGATGAGAAACGTGTGAGCTTCGTGAATGATGTAGATTGTTTGAGCTGAAAAGTGACTGCCCTTCCCTGAAACCAAGTCTTGAATGTTGGAAGACACAGAGCCTGGGATTTAACTCCATTTCTGAAGGGAAACACACAGCATAGTTCTCATCCATTGATCAGACTCTGCTTCAGAGCAAGAAGCACTCTCTTGCTTTCTAGATTCTCTAATAAGCAGGAAACGTGGTTGTGTTCAGAACAAAAGAACTGTATTTCCTACACATACGGACCATATCTAGTCCAACTCTGCTTGTGAAACTGAAACAAACCACAGGTCCACTCACATCCAATGCTTGTCAGTTAAGATGAGAAACGTGTGAGCTTCGTGAACGATGTAGTTGTTTTGAGCTGTAAAGTAACTGCCCTTACCTGAAACAAAGTCTTGTTTGTAGGAAGACTCAGAGCCTGGGATATAACTGAATTTCTGAAGTGAAACACACAGCAGAATTCTTATCCATTCATCACACTCTGCTTTAGAGCAAGAAGCACGCTCTAGCTTTCTAGAGTCTCTGAGACAGTAGGAAACGTAAGTGGGCTGACAACAAAAGAAGGGTGTTTCCTACACATATTGACCATATCTATTCCAACTGTGCTTCTGAATCTGATACAAAGCACTGGTCCTATAACATCCGATGATTGTCATTTAAGATGAGAAACGTGTGAACTTCGTGAACGATGTAGTTCGTTTGAGCTGAAAAGTGACTGCCCTTACCTGAAACCAAGTCTTGCATGTTGGAAGACACAGAGCCTGGGATTTAACTCTATTTCTGAAGGGTAACACACAGCATAGTTCTCATCCATGGATCACACTCTGCTTCAGAGCAAGAAGCACGCTCTTACTTTCTAGATTCTCTAATACAGCAGGAAACGTGAGTGTGCTAAGAACAAATGAACGGTGTTTCCTACACATACGGACCATATCTAGTCCAACTCTGCTTCTGAAACTGATACAAAGCACTGGTCCTCTAACATCCAATGCTTGTCTGTTAAGATGAGAAACGTGTGAGCTTCATGAACGATGTAGTTCGTTTGAGCTGAAAAGTGACTGCCCTTACTTGAAAGGAATTCTTGCTTGTAGGAAGACACAAAGCCTGGAATTTGACTCCATTTCTGAAGGGAAACACACAACAGAGTTCTCATATATAGATCACACTCTGCTTTAGAGCAAGAAGCACGCTCTTGCTTTCCAGAGTCACTAAGTCAGCAGGAAACCTGAGTGTGATGAGAACAAAAGAACGGTGTTTCCTACACATACGGACCATATCTAGTTCAACTCTGCTTCTGAAACTGAGACAAAGCACTGGTACTCTAAAATCCAATGCTTGTCAGTTAAGATGAGAAACGTGTGAGTTTCGTGAATGATGTAGTTTGTTTGAGCTGAAAAGTGACTGCCCTTCCCTGAAACGAAGGCTGGCATGTTGGAAGACACAGAGCCTGGGATTTAACTCCATTTCTGAAGGGAAACACACAGCATAGTTCTCATCCATTGATCACACTCTGCTTCAGAGCAAGAAGCACGCTCTTGCTTTCTAGATTCTCTAATAGAGCAGGAAACGTGGGTGTGTTCAGAACAAAAGAACTGTATTTCCTACACATACAGACCATATCTAGTCCAACTCTGCTTGTGAAACTGAAACAAACCACAGGTCCACTAACATCCAATGCTTGTCAGTTAAGATGAGAAACGTGTGAGCTTCGTGAACGATGTAGTAGTTTTGAGCTGTAAAGTAACTGCCCTTACCTGAAACAAAGTCTTGTTTGTAGGAAGACTCATAGCCTGGGATTTAACTGAATTTCTGAAGTGAAACACACAGCAGAATTCTTATCCATTGATCACACTCTGCTTTAGAGCAAGAAGCACGCTCTAGCTTTCTAGAGTCTCTAAGACAGCAGGAAACGTGAGTGTGCTGAGAACAAATGAATAGTGTTTCCTACACATACGGACCATATCTATTCCAACTCTGCTTCTGAAACTGATACAAAGGACTGGTCCTATAACATCCGATGCTTGTCAGTTAAGATGAGAAACGTGTGAGTTTCGTGAACGATGTAGTTAGTTTGAGCTGTAAAGTACACAGCCCTTACCTGAAACGAAGTTTTGCATGTTGGAAGACACAGAGCCTGGGATTTAACTCCATTTCTGAAGGGAAACACACAGCATAGTTCTCATCCATGTATCACACTCTGCTTCAGAGCAAGAAGGACACTCTTGCTTTCTAGATTCTCTAATACAGGAGGAAACGTGGTTGTGCTCAGAACAAAGAACTGTGTTTCCGACAGATACGGACCATATCTAATCCAACTCTGCTTGTGAAACTGAAACAAACCACAGGGCCACTAACATCCAATGCTTGTCAGTTAAGATGAGAAACTTGTGAGCTTTGTCAACGATGTAGTACGTTTGAGCAGTAAAGTAACTGCCCTTACCTGAAACGAATTCTTTTTTGTAGGAAGACTCAGAGCCTGGGATTTAACTCCATTGCTGAAGTGAAACACACAGCCAAGTTCTCATCCATTGATCACACTCTGCTTTAGAGCAAGAAGCACGCTCTAGCTTTCTAGAGTCTCTAAGACAGCAGGAAACGTGAGTGTGCTGAGAACAAAAGAACAGTGTTTCCTACACATACAGACCATATCTATTCCAACTCTGCTTCTGAAACTGATACAAAGCACTGGTCCTCTAACATCCAATGCTTGTCTGTTAAGATGAGAAACGTGTGAGTTTCGTGAATGATGTAGTTTGTTTGAGCTGAAAAGTGACTGCCCTTCCCTGAAACGAAGGCTTGCATGTTGGAAGACACAGACCCTGGGATTTAACTCCATTTCTGACGGGAAACACACAGCATAGTTCTCATCCATTGATCGCACTCTGCTTCAGAGCAAGAAGCACGCTCTTGCTTTCTAGATTCTCTAATACAGCAGGAAAGGTGGTTGTGTTCAGAACAAAAGAACTGTATTTCCTACACATACGGACCATATCTAGTCCAACTCTGCTTGTGAAACTGAAACAAACCACAGGTCCACTAACATCCAATGCTTGTCAGTTAAGATGAGAAACTTGTGAGCTTCGTGAACGATGTAGTTGTTTTGAGCTGTAAAGTAACTGCCCTTACCTGAAACAAAGTCTTGTTTGTAGGAAGACTCAGAGCCTGGGATTTAACTCCATTTCTGAAGTGAAACACACAGCAGAATTCTTATCCATTGATCACACTCTGCTTTAGAGCAAGAAGCACGCTCTAGCTTTCTAGAGTCTCTGAGAGAGTAGGAAACGTAAGTGTGCTGAGAACAAAAGAAGGGTGTTTCCTACACATACGGACCATATCTATTCCAACTGTGCTTCTGAAACTGATACAAAACACTGGTCTTATAACATCCGATGCTTGTCAGTTAAGATGAGAAACGTGTGAACTTCGTGAACGATGTAGTTCGTTTGAGCTGAAAAGTGACTGCCCTTACCTGAAACCAAGTCATGCATGTTGGAAGACACAGAGCCTGGGATTTAACTCCATTTCTGAAGGGAAACACACAGCATAGTTCTGATCCATGGATCACACTCTGCTTCAGAGCAAGAAGGACACTCTTGCTTTCTAGATTCTCTAATAAAGGAGGAAACGTGGTTGTGCTCAGAACAAAGAACTGTGTTTCCGACAGATACGGACCATATCTAATCCAACTCTGCTTGTGAAACTGAAACAAACCACAGGGCCACTAACATCCAATGCTTGTCAGTTAAGATGAGAAACTTGTGAGCTTTGTCAACGATGTAGTTCGTTTGAGCTGTAAAGTAACTGCCCTTACTAGAAACGAATTCTTGTGTGTAGGAAGACACTGAGCCTGGAATTTAACTCCATTTCTGAAGTGAAACACACAGCCGAGTTCTCATCCATTGATCACACTCTGCTTTAGAGCAAGAAGCACGCTCTAGCTTTCTAAAGTCTCTAAGACAGCAGGAAACGTGAGTGTGCTGAGAACAAATGAATGGTATTTCCTACACATACGGACCATATCTATTCGAACTCTGTTTCTGAAACTGATACAAAGGACTGGTCCTATAACATCCAATGCTTGTCAGTTAAGATGAGAAACGTGTGAGGTTCATGAACGATGTAGATAGTTTGAGCTGTAAAATACACAGCCCTTACCTGAAACGAAGTTTTGCATGTTGGAAGACACAGAGCCTGGGATTTAACTCAATTTCTGAAGGGAAACACACAGCATAGTTCTCATCCATGGATCACACTCTGTTTCAGAGCAAGAAGCACGCTCTTGCTTTCTAGATTCTCTAATACAGCAGGAAACGTGAGTGTGCTAAGAACAAATGAACGGTGTTTCCTACACATGCGGACCATATCTAGTCCAACTCTGCTTCTGAAACTGATACAAAGCACTGGTCCTTTAACATCCAATGCTTGTCAGTTAAGATGAGAAACGTGTGAGCTTCGTGAACGATGTAGTTCGTTTGAGCTGTAAAGTGACTGCCCTTACTTGAAAGGAATTCTTGCTTGTAGGAAGACACAGAGCCTGGAATTTAACTCCATTTCTGAAGGGAAACACACAACAGAGTTCTCATATATAGATCACACTCTGCTTTAGAGCAAGAAGCACGCCCTTGCTTTCCAGAGTCACTAAGTCAGCCAGAAACCTGAGTGTGATGAGAACAAAAGAACGGTGTTTCCTACACATACGCACCATATCTAGTTCAACTCTGCTTCTGAAACTGAGACAAAGCACTGGTACTCTAAAATCCAATGCTTGTCAGTTAAGATGAGAAACGTGTGAGCTTCGTGAACGATGTAGTTTGTTTGAGCTGAAAAGTGACTGCCCTTCCCTGAAACGAAGGCTTGCATGTTGGAAGACACAGAGCCTGGGATTTAACTCCATTTCTGAAGCAAACACACAGCATAGTTCTCATCCATTGATGACACTCTGCTTCAGAGCAAGAAGCACGCTCTTGCTTTCTAGATTCTCTAATACAGCAGGAAACGTGGTTGTGTTCAGAACAAAAGAACTGTATTTCCTACACATACGGACCATATCTAGTCCAACTCTGCTTGTGAAACTGAAACAAACCACAGGTCCACTAACATCCAATGCTTGTCAGTTAAGATGAGAAACGTGTGAGCTTCGTGAATGATGTAGTTGTTTTGAGCTGAAAAGTAACTGCCCTTACCTGAAACAAAGTCTTGTCTGTAGCAAGACTCAGAGCCTGGGATTTAACTGAATTTCTGAAGTGAAACACACAGCAGAATTCATATCGATTGATCACACTCTGCTTTAGAGCAAGAAGCACGCTCTAGCTTTCTAGAGTCTCTGAGAGAGTAGGAAACGTAAGTGTGCTGAGAACAAAAGAAGGGTGTTTCCTACACATACGGACCATATCTATTCCAACTGTGCTTCTGAAACTGATACAAAGCACTGGTCCTAAAACATCCGATACTTGTCAGTTAAGATGAGAAACGTGTGAACTTCGTGAAAGATGTAGTTCGTTTGAGATGAAAAGTGACTGCTCTTCCCTGAAACCAAGTCTTGCATGTTGGAAGACACAGAGCCTGGGATTTAACTCCATTTCTGAAGCGAAACACACAGCATAGTTCTCATCCATGGCTCACACTCTGCTTCAGAGCAAGAAGGACACTCTTGCCTTCTAGATTCTCTAATACAGGAGGAAACGTGCTTGTGCTCAGAACAAAGAACTGTGTTTCCGACAGATACAGACCATATCTAATCCAACTCTGCTTGTGAAACTGAAACAAACCACAGGGCCACTAACATCCAATGCTTGTCAGTTAAGATGAGAAACCTGTGAGCTTTGTCTACGATGTAGTTTGTTTGAGCTGTAAAGTAACTGCCCTTACCTGAAATGAATTCTTGTTTGTAGGAAGACTCAGAGCCTGGGATTTAACTCCATTTATGAAGTGAAACACACAGCCGAGTTCTCATCCATTGATCACACTCTGCGTTAGAGCAAGAAGCACGCTCTAGCTTTCTAGAGTCTCTAAGACAGCAGGAAACGTGAGTGTGCTGAGAACAAAGGAATGGTGTTTCCTACACATACGGACCATATCTATTCCAACTCTGCTTCTGAAACTGATACAAAGGACTGGTCCTATAACATCCGATGCTTGTCAGTTAAGATGAGAAACGTGTGAGTTTCGTGAACGATGTAGTTAGTTTGAGCTGTAAAGTACACAGCCCTTACCTGAAACGAAGTTTTGCATGTTGGAAGACACAGAGCCTGGGATTTAACTCCATTTCTGAAGGGAAACACACAGCATAGTTCTCATCCATTGATCACACTCTGCTTCAGAGCAAGAATCACGCTCTTGCTTTCTAGATTCTCTAATACAGCAGGAAACGTGGTTGTGTTCAGAACAAAAGAACTGTATTTCCTACACATAGGGACCATATCTAGTCCAACTCTGCTTGTGAAACTGAAACAAACCACATGTCCACTAACATCCAATGCTTCTCAGTTAAGATGAGAAACTTGTGAGCTTCGTGAACGATGTAGTTGTTTTGAGCTGTAAAGTAACTGCCCTTACCTGAAACAAAGTCTTGTTTGTAGGAAGACTCAGAGCCTGGGATTTAACTCCATTTCTGAAGTGAAACACACAGCAGAATTCTTATCCATTGATCACACTCTGCTTTAGAGCAAGAAGCACGCTCTAGCTTTCTAGAGTCTCTGAGACAGTAGGAAACGTAAGTGTGCTGAGAACAAAAGAAGGGTGTTTCCTACACATACGGACCATATCTATTCCAACTCTGCTTCTGAAACTGATACAAAGCACTGGTCCTATAACATCCGATGCTTGTCAGTTAAGATGAGAAACGTGTGAACTTCGTGAACGATGTAGTTCGTTTGAGCTGAAAAGTGACTGCCCTTACCTGAAACCAAGTCTTGCATGTTGGAAGACACAGAGCCTGGGATTTAACTCCATTTCTGAAGGGAAACACACAGCATAGTTCTCATCCATCGATCACACTCTGCTTCAGAGCAAGAAGGACACTCTTGCTTTCTAGATTCTCTAATACAGGAGGAAAGGTGGTTGTGCTCAGAACAAAGAACTGTGTTTCCGACAGATACGGACCATATCTAATCCAACTCTGCTTGTGAAACTGAAACAAACCACAGGGCCACTAACATCCAATGCTTGTCAGTTAAGATGAGAAACTTGTTGGCTTTGTCAACGATGTAGCTTGTTTGAGCTGTAAAGTAACTGCCCTTACCTGAAACGAATTCTTGTTTGTAGGAAGACACAGAGCCTGGAATTTAACTCCATTTCTGAAGTGAAACACACAGCCGAGTTCTCATCCATTGATCACACTCTGCTTTAGAGCAAGAAGCACGCTCTAGGTTGCTAGAGTCTCTAGGACAGCAGGAAACGTGAGTGTGCTGAGAACAAATGAATGGTTTTCCTACACATACGGACCATATCTATTCCAACTCTGCTTCTGAAACTGAGACAAAGCACTGGTACTCTAAAATCCAAAGCTTGTCTGTTAAGATGAGAAAGGTGTGAGCTTCGTGAACGATGTAGATTGTTTGAGCTGAAAAGTGACTGCCCTTCCCTGAAACGAAGGGTTGCATGTTGGAAGACACAGAGCCTGGGATTTAACTCCATTTCTGAAGGGAAACACACAGCATAGTTCTCATCCATTGATCACACTCTGCTTCAGAGCAAGAAGCACGCTCTTGCTTTCTAGATTCTCTAATACAGCAGGAAACGTGGTTGTGTTCAGAACAAAAGAACTGTATTTCCTACACATACGGACCATATCTAGCCCAACTCTGCTTGTGAAACTGAAACAAACCACAGGTCCACTAACATCCAATGCTTGTCAGTAAAGATGAGAAACGTGTGAGCTTCGTGAACGATGTAGTTCTTTTGAGCTGTAAAGTAACTGCCCTTACCTGAAACAAAGTCTTGTTTGTAGGAAGACTCAGAGCCTGGGATTTAACTGAATTTCTGATGTGAACCACACAGCAGAATTCTTATCCATTGATCACACTCTGCTTTAGAGCAAGAAGCATGCTCTAGCTTTCTAGAGTCTCTGAGACAGTAGGAAACGTAAGTGTGCTGAGAACAAAAGAAGGGTGTTTCCTACACATACGGACCATATCTATTCCAACTGTGCTTCTGAAACTGATACAAAGCACTGGTCCTATAACATCCGATGCTTGTCAGTTAAGATGAGAAACGTGTGAACTTCGTGAACGATGTAGTTCGTTTGAGCTGAAAAGTGACTGCCCTTACCTGAAACCAAGTCTTCCATGTTGGAAGACACAGAGCCTGGGATTTAACTCCATTTCTGAAGGTAAACACACAGCATAGTTCTCATCCATGGATCACACTCTGCTTCAGAGCAAGAAGCACGCTCTTGCTTTCTAGATTCTCTAATACAGGAGGAAACGTTGTTGTGCTCAGAACAAAGAACTGTGTTTCCGACAGATACGGACCATATCTAATCCAACTCTGCTTGTGAAACTGAAACAAACCACATCGCCACTAACATCCAATGCTTGTCAGTTAAGATGAGAAACTTGTGAGCTTTGTCAACGATGTAGTTCGTTTGAGCTGTAAAGTAACTGCCCTTACCTGAAACGAATTCTTGTTTGTAGGAAGACTCAGAGCCTGGGATTTAACTCCATTTCTGAAGTGAAACACACAGCTGAGTTCTCATCCATTGATCACACTCTGCTTTAGAGCAAGAAGCACGCTCTAGCTTTCTAGAGTCTCTAAGACAGCAAGAAACGTGAGTGTGCTGAGAAAAAATGAATAGTGTTTCCTACACATACGGACCATATCTATTCCAACTCTGCTTCTGAAACTGATACAAAGGACTGGTCCTATAACATCCAATGCTTGTCAGTTAAGATGAGAAACATGTGAGTTTCGTGAACGATGTAGTTAGTTTGAGCTGTAAAGTACAGAGCCCTTACCTGAAACGAAGTTTTGCATGTTGGAAGACACAGAGCCTGGGATTTAACTCCAATTCTGAAGGGAAACACACAGCATAGTTCTCATCCATTGATCATACTCTGCTTCAGAGCAAGAAGCACGCTCTTGCTTTCTAGATTCTCTAATACAGCAGGAAACGTGGTTGTGTTCAGAACAAAAGAACTGTATTTCCTACACATACGGACCATATCTAGTCCAACTCTGCTTGTGAAACTGAAACAAACCACAGGTCCACAAACATTCAATGCTTGTCAGTTAACATGAGAAACGTGTGAGCTTCGTGAACGATGTAGTTGTTTTGAGCTGTAAAGTAACTGCCCTTACCTGAAACAAAGTCTTGTTTGTAGGAAGACTCAGATCCTGGGTTTTAACTCCATTTCTGAAGTGAAACACACAGCAGAATTCTTATACATTGATCACACTCTGCTTTAGAGCAAGAAGCATGCTCTAGGTTTCTAGAGTCTCTGAGACAGTAGGAAACGTAAGTGTGCTGAGAACAATAGAAGGGTGTTTCCTACACATACGGACCATATCTATTCCAACTCTGCTTCTGAAACTGATACAAAGCACTGGTCCTATAACATCCGATGCTAGTCAGTTAAGATGAGAAACTTGTGTGCTTTGTGAACGATGTAGTTCGTTTGAGCTGAAAAGTGACTGCCCTTCCCTGAAACCAAGTCTTGCATGTTGGAAGACACAGAGCCTGGGATTTAGCTCCATTTCTGAAGGGTAACAAATAGCATAGTTCTCATCCATGGATCACACTCTGCTTCAGAGCAAGAAGGACACTCTTGCTTTCTAGATTCTCTAATACATGAGGAAACGTGGTTGTGCTCAGAACAAAGAACTGTGTTTCCCAACAGATACGGACCTTATCTAATCCAACTCTGCTTGTGAAACTGAAACAAACCACAGGTCCACTAACATCCAATGGTAGTCAGTTAAGATGAGAAAGGTGACAGCTTCGTGAACGATGTAGTTGTTTTGAGTTGTAAAGTAACTGCCCTTACCTGAAACAAAATCTTGTTTGTAGGAAGACTCAGAGCCTGGGATTTAACTCCATTTCTGAAGTGAAACACACAACAGAGTTCTCATATATAGATCACACTCTGCTTTAGAGCAAGAAGCACGCTCTTGCTTTCCAGAGTCACTAAGTCACCAGGAAACCTGAGTGTGATGAGAACAAAAGAACGGTGTTTCCTACACATACGGACCATATCTAGTTCAACTCTGCTTCTGAAACTGAGACAAAGCACTGGTACTCTAAAATCCAATGCTTGTCAGTTAAGATGAGAAACGTGTGAGCTTTGTGAACGATGTAGTTTGTTTGAGCTGAAAAGTGACTGCCCTTCCCTGAAATGAAGGCTTGCATGTTGGAAGACACAGAGCCTGGGATTTAACTCCATTTCTGAAGAAAACACACAGCATAGTTCTCATCCATTGATCACACTCTGCTTCAGAGCAAGAAGCACGCTCTTCCTTTCTAGATTCTCTAATACAGCAGGAAACGTGGTTGTGTTCAGAACAAAAGAACTGTATTTCCTACACATACGGACCATATCTAGTCCAACTCTGCTTGTGAAACTGAAACAAACCACAGGTCCACAAACATTCAATGCTTGTCAGTTAACATGAGAAACGTGTGAGCTTCGTGAACGATGTAGTTGTTTTGAGCTGTAAAGTAACTGCCCTTACCTGAAACAAAGTCTTGTTTGTAGGAAGACTCAGATCCTGGGTTTTAACTCCATTTCTGAAGTGAAACACACAGCAGAATTCTTATACATTGATCACACTCTGCTTTAGAGCAAGAAGCATGCTCTAGGTTTCTAGAGTCTCTGAGACAGTAGGAAACGTAAGTGTGCTGAGAACAATAGAAGGGTGTTTCCTACACATACGGACCATATCTATTCCAACTCTGCTTCTGAAACTGATACAAAGCACTGGTCCTATAACATCCGATGCTTGTCAGTTAAGATGAGAAACTTGTGAGCTTTGTGAACGATGTAGTTCGTTTGAGCTGAAAAGTGACTGCCCTTCCCTGAAACCAAGTCTTGCATGTTGGAAGACACAGAGCCTGGGATTTAGCTCCATTTCTGAAGGGTAACAAATAGCATAGTTCTCATCCATGGATCACACTCTGCTTCAGAGCAAGAAGGACACTCTTGCTTTCTAGATTCTCTAATACAGCAGGAAATGTGGTTGTGCTCAGAACAAAGAACTGTGTTTCCCAACAGATACGGACCTTATCTAATCCAACTCTGCTTGTGAAACTGAAACAAACCACAGGTCCACTAACATCCAATGGTAGTCAGTTAAGATGAGAAACATGACAGCTTCGTGAACGATGTAGTTGTTTTGAGTTGTAAAGTAACTGCCCTTACCTGAAACAAAATCTTGTTTGTAGGAAGACTCAGAGCCTGGGATTTAACTCCATTTCTGAAGTGAAACACACAACAGAGTTCTCATATATAGATCACACTCTGCTTTAGAGCAAGAAGCACGCTCTTGCTTTCCAGAGTCACTAAGTCACCAGGAAACCTGAGTGTGATGAGAACAAAAGAACGGTGTTTCCTACACATACGGACCATATCTAGTTCAACTCTGCTTCTGAAACTGAGACAAAGCACTGGTACTCTAAAATCCAATGCTTGTCAGTTAAGATGAGAAACGTGTGAGCTTTGTGAACGATGTAGTTTGTTTGAGCTGAAAAGTGACTGCCCTTCCCTGAAATGAAGGCTTGCATGTTGGAAGACACAGAGCCTGGGATTTAACTCCATTTCTGAAGAAAACACACAGCATAGTTCTCATCCATTGATCACACTCTGCTTCAGAGCAAGAAGCACGCTCTTCCTTTCTAGATTCTCTAATACAGCAGGAAACGTGGTTGTGTTCAGAACAAAAGAACTGTATTTCCTACATATACGGACCATATCTAGTCCAACTCTGCTTGTGAAACTGAAACAAACCACAGGTCCACTAACATCCAATGGTAGTCAGTTAAGATGAGAAACGTGAGAGCTTCGTGAACGATGTAGTTGTTTTGAGCTGTAAAGTAACTGCCCTTACCTGAAACAAAATCTTGTTTGTAGGAAGACTCAGAGCCTGGGATTTAACTCCATTTCTGAAGTGAAACACACAGCAGAATTCTTATCCATTGATCACACTCTGCTTTAGAGCAAGAAGCACGCTCTAGCTTTCTAGAGTCTCTGACACAGTAGGAAACGTAAGAGTGCTGAGAACAAAAGAAGGGTGTTTCCTACACATAAGGACCATATCTATTCCAACTGTGCTTCTGAAACTGATACAAAGCACTGGTCTTAAAACATCCGATGCTTGTCAGTAAAGATGAGAAACGTGTGAACTTCGTGAACGATGTAGTTCGTTTGAGCTGAAAAGTGACTGCCCTTCCCTGAAACCAAGTCTTGCATGTTGGAAGACACAGAGCCTGGGATTTAACTCCATTTCTGAAGGGAAACACACAGCATAGTTCTCATCCATGGATCACACTCTGCTTCAGCGCAAGAAGGACACTCTTGCTTTCTAGAATCTCTAATACAGGAGGAAACGTGCTTGTGCTCAGAACAAAGAACTGTGTTTCCGACAGATACGGACCATATCTAATCCAACTATGCTTGTGAAACTGAAACAAACCACAGGGCCACTAACATCCAATGCTTGTCAGTTAAGATGAGAAACTTGTGAGCTTTGTCAACGATGTAGTTCGTTTGAGCTGTAAAGTAACTGCCCTTACCTGAAACGAATTCTTGTTTGTAGGAAGACACAGAGCCTGGAATTTAACTCCATTTCTGAAGTGAAACACACAGCCGAGTTCTCATTCATAGATCACACTCTGCTTTAGAGCAAGCAGCACGCTCTAGGTTTCTAGAGGCTCTAATACAGCAGGAAACGTGAGTGTTCTAAGAACAAATGAACGGTGTTTCCTACACATACGGACCATATCTAGTCCAACTCTGCTTCTGAAACTGATACAAAGCACTGGTCCTCTAACATCCAATGCTTGTCTGTTAAGATGAGAAACATGTGAGCTTCGTGAACGATGTAGTTCGTTTGAGCTGAAAAGTGACTGCCCTTACTTGAAAGGTATTCTTGCTTGTAGGAAGACACAAAGCCTGGAATTTAACTCCATTTCTGAAGGGAAACACACAACAGAGTTCTCATATATAGATCACACTCTGCTTTAGAGCAAGAAGCACGCTCTTGCTTTCCAGAGTCACTAAGTCAGCACGAAACCTGAGTGTGATGAGAACAAAGGAACGGTGTTTCCTACACATACAGAACATATCTAGTTCAACTCTGCTTCTGAAACTGATACAAAGCACTGGTACTCTAAAATCCAATGCTTGTCAGTTAACATGAGAAACGTGTGAGTTTCGTGAATGATGTAGTTTGCTTGAGCTGAAAAGTGAATGCCCTTCCCTGAAACGAAGGCTTGCATGTTGGAAGACACAGAGCCTGGGATTTAACTCCATTTCTGAAGGGAAACACACAGCATAGTTCTCATCCATGGATCACACTCTGCTTCAGAGCAAGAAGCACGCTCTTGCTTTCTAGATTCTCTAATACAGGAGGAAACGTTGTTGTGCTCAGAACAAAGAACTGTGTTTCCGACAGATACGGACCATATCTAATCCAACTCTGCTTGTGAAACTGAAACAAACCACAGCGCCACTAACATCCAATGCTTGTCAGTTAAGATGAGAAACTTGTGAGCTTTGTCAACGATGTAGTTCGTTTGAGCTGTAAAGTAACTGCCCTTACCTGAAACGAATTCTTGTTTGTAGGAAGACTCAGAGCCTGGGATTTAACTCCATTTCTGAAGTGAAACACACAGCTGAGTTCTCATCCATTGATCACACTCTGCTTTAGAGCAAGAAGCACGCTCTAGCTTTCTAGAGTCTCTAAGACAGCAAGAAACGTGAGTGTGCTGAGAAAAAATGAATAGTGTTTCCTACACATACGGACCATATCTATTCCAACTCTGCTTCTGAAACTGATACAAAGGACTGGTCCTATAACATCCAATGCTTGTCAGTTAAGATGAGAAACATGTGAGTTTCGTGAACGATGTAGTTAGTTTGAGCTGTAAAGTACACAGCCCTTACCTGAAACGAAGTTTTGCATGTTGGAAGACACAGAGCCTGGGATTTAACTCCAATTCTGAAGGGAAACACACAGCATAGTTCTCATCCATTGATCATACTCTGCTTCAGAGCAAGAAGCACGCTCTTGCTTTCTAGATTCTCTAATACAGCAGGAAACGTGGTTGTGTTCAGAAGAAAAGAACTGTATTTCCTACACATACGGACCATATCTAGTCCAACTCTGCTTGTGAAACTGAAACAAACCACAGGTCCACAAACATTCAATGCTTGTCAGTTAACATGAGAAACGTGTGAGCTTCGTGAACGATGTAGTTGTTTTGAGCTGTAAAGTAACTGCCCTTACCTGAAACAAAGTCTTGTTTGTAGGAAGACTCAGATCCTGGGTTTTAACTCCATTTCTGAAGTGAAACACACAGCAGAATTCTTATCCATTGATCACACTCTGCTTTAGAGAAAGAAGCATGCTCTAGGTTTCTAGAGTCTCTGAGACAGTAGGAAACGTAAGTGTGCTGAGAACAATAGAAGGGTGTTTCCTACACATACGGACCATATCTATTCCAACTCTGCTTCTGAAACTGATACAAAGCACTGGTCCTATAACATCCGATGCTAGTCAGTTAAGATGAGAAACTTGTGAGCTTTGTGAACGATGTAGTTCGTTTGAGCTGAAAAGTGACTGCCCTTCCCTGAAACCAAGTCTTGCATGTTGGAAGACACAGAGCCTGGGATTTAGCTCCATTTCTGAAGGGTAACAAATAGCATAGTTCTCATCCATGGATCACACTCTGCTTCAGAGCAAGAAGGACACTCTTGCTTTCTAGATTCTCTAATACATGAGGAAACGTGGTTGTGCTCAGAACAAAGAACTGTGTTTCCCAACAGATACGGACCTTATCTAATCCAACTCTGCTTCTGAAACTGAAACAAACCACAGGTCCACTAACATCCAATGGTAGTCAGTTAAGATGAGAAAGGTGACAGCTTCGTGAACGATGTAGTTGTTTTGAGTTGTAAAGTAACTGCCCTTACCTGAAACAAAATCTTGTTTGTAGGAAGACTCAGAGCCTGGGATTTAACTCCATTTCTGAAGTGAAACACACAACAGAGTTCTCATATATAGATCACACTCTGCTTTAGAGCAAGAAGCACGCTCTTGCTTTCCAGAGTCACTAAGTCACCAGGAAACCTGAGTGTGATGAGAACAAAAGAACGGTGTTTCCTACACATACGGACCATATCTAGTTCAACTCTGCTTCTGAAACTGAGACAAAGCACTGGTACTCTAAAATCCAATGCTTGTCAGTTAAGATGAGAAACGTGTGAGCTTTGTGAACGATGTAGTTTGTTTGAGCTGAAAAGTGACTGCCCTTCCCTGAAATGAAGGCTTGCATGTTGGAAGACACAGAGCCTGGGATTTAACTCCATTTCTGAAGAAAACACACAGCATAGTTCTCATCCATTGATCACACTCTGCTTCAGAGCAAGAAGCACGCTCTTGCTTTCTAGATTCTCTAATACAGCAGGAAACGTGGTTGTGTTCAGAACAAAAGAACTGTATTTCCTACACATACGGACCATATCTAGTCCAACTCTGCTTGTGAAACTGAAACAAACCACAGGTCCACTAACATCCAATGCTTGTCAGTTAAGATGAGAAACGTGTGAGCTTCGTGAACGATGTAGTTGTTTTGAGCTGTAAAGTAACTGCCCTTACCTGAAACAAAGTCTTGTTTGTAGGAAGACTCAGATCCTGGGTTTTAACTCCATTTCTGAAGTGAAACACACAGCAGAATTCTTATACATTGATCACACTCTGCTTTAGAGCAAGAAGCATGCTCTAGGTTTCTAGAGTCTCTGAGACAGTAGGAAACGTAAGTGTGCTGAGAACAATAGAAGGGTGTTTCCTACACATACGGACCATATCTATTCCAACTCTGCTTCTGAAACTGATACAAAGCACTGGTCCTATAACATCCGATGCTTGTCAGTTAAGATGAGAAACTTGTGAGCTTTGTGAACGATGTAGTTTGTTTGAGCTGAAAAGTGACTGCCCTTCCCTGAAACCAAGTCTTGCATGTTGGAAGACACAGAGCCTGGGATTTAGCTCCATTTCTGAAGGGTAACAAATAGCATAGTTCTCATCCATGGATCACACTCTGCTTCAGAGCAAGAAGGACACTCTTGCTTTCTAGATTCTCTAATACAGCAGGAAATGTGGTTGTGCTCAGAACAAAGAACTGTGTTTCCCAACAGATACGGACCTTATCTAATCCAACTCTGCTTGTGAAACTGAAACAAACCACAGGTCCACTAACATCCAATGGTAGTCAGTTAAGATGAGAAACATGACAGCTTCGTGAACGATGTAGTTGTTTTGAGTTGTAAAGTAACTGCCCTTACCTGAAACAAAATCTTGTTTGTAGGAAGACTCAGAGCCTGGGATTTAACTCCATTTCTGAAGTGAAACACACAACAGAGTTCTCATATATAGATCACACTCTGCTTTAGAGCAAGAAGCACGCTCTTGCTTTCCAGAGTCACTAAGTCACCAGGAAACCTGAGTGTGATGAGAACAAAAGAACGGTGTTTCCTACACATACGCACCATATCTAGTTCAACTCTGCTTCTGAAACTGAGACAAAGCACTGGTACTCTAAAATCCAATGCTTGTCAGTTAAGATGAGAAACGTGTGAGCTTTGTGAACGATGTAGTTTGTTTGAGCTGAAAAGTGACTGCCCTTCCCTGAAATGAAGGCTTGCATGTTGGAAGACACAGAGCCTGGGATTTAACTCCATTTCTGAAGAAAACACACAGCATAGTTCTCATCCATTGATCACACTCTGCTTCAGAGCAAGAAGCACGCTCTTCCTTTCTAGATTCTCTAATACAGCAGGAAACGTGGTTGTGTTCAGAACAAAAGAACTGTATTTCCTACATATACGGACCATATCTAGTCCAACTCTGCTTGTGAAACTGAAACAAACCACAGGTCCACTAACATCCAATGGTAGTCAGTTAAGATGAGAAACGTGAGAGCTTCGTGAACGATGTAGTTGTTTTGAGCTGTAAAGTAACTGCCCTTACCTGAAACAAAATCTTGTTTGTAGGAAGACTCAGAGCCTGGGATTTAACTCCATTTCTGAAGTGAAACACACAGCAGAATTCTTATCCATTGATCACACTCTGCTTTAGAGCAAGAAGCACGCTCTAGCTTTCTAGAGTCTCTGACACAGTAGGAAACGTAAGAGTGCTGAGAACAAAAGAAGGGTGTTTCCTACACATAAGGACCATATCTATTCCAACTGTGCTTCTGAAACTGATACAAAGCACTGGTCTTAAAACATCCGATGCTTGTCAGTAAAGATGAGAAACCTGTGAACTTCGTGAACGATGTAGTTCGTTTGAGCTGAAAAGTGACTGCCCTTCCCTGAAACCAAGTCTTGCATGTTGGAAGACACAGAGCCTGGGATTTAACTCCATTTCTGAAGGGAAACACACAGCATAGTTCTCATCCATGGATCACACTCTGCTTCAGCGCAAGAAGGACACTCTTGCTTTCTAGAATCTCTAATACAGGAGGAAACGTGCTTGTGCACAGAACAAAGAACTGTGTTTCCGACAGATACGGACCATATCTAATCCAACTATGCTTGTGAAACTGAAACAAACCACAGGGCCACTAACATCCAATGCTTGTCAGTTAAGATGAGAAACTTGTGAGCTTTGTCAACGATGTAGTTCGTTTGAGCTGTAAAGTAACTGCCCTTACCTGAAACGAATTCTTGTTTGTAGGAAGACACAGAGCCTGGAATTTAACTCCATTTCTGAAGTGAAACACACAGCCGAGTTCTCATTCATAGATCACACTCTGCTTTAGAGCAAGCAGCACGCTCTAGGTTTCTAGAGGCTCTAATACAGCAGGAAACGTGAGTGTTCTAAGAACAAATGAACGGTGTTTCCTACACATACGGACCATATCTAGTCCAACTCTGCTTCTGAAACTGATACAAAGCACTGGTCCTCTAACATCCAATGCTTGTCTGTTAAGATGAGAAACATGTGAGCTTCGTGAACGATGTAGTTCGTTTGAGCTGAAAAGTGACTGCCCTTACTTGAAAGGTATTCTTGCTTGTAGGAAGACACAAAGCCTGGAATTTAACTCCATTTCTGAAGGGAAACACACAACAGAGTTCTCATATATAGATCACACTCTGCTTTAGAGCAAGAAGCACGCTCTTGCTTTCCAGAGTCACTAAGTCAGCACGAAACCTGAGTGTGATGAGAACAAAGGAACGGTGTTTCCTACACATACAGAACATATCTAGTTCAACTCTGCTTCTGAAACTGATACAAAGCACTGGTACTCTAAAATCCAATGCTTGTCAGTTAACATGAGAAACGTGTGAGTTTCGTGAATGATGTAGTTTGTTTGAGCTGAAAAGTGACTGCCCTTCCCTGAAACGAAGGCTTGCATGTTGGAAGACACAGAGCCTGGGATTTAACTCCATTTCTGAAGGGAAACACACAGCATAGTTCTCATCCATGGATCACACTCTGCTTCAGAGCAAGAAGCACGCTCTTGCTTTCTAGATTCTCTAATACAGGAGGAAACGTTGTTGTGCTCAGAACAAAGAACTGTGTTTCCGACAGATACGGACCATATCTAATCCAACTCTGCTTGTGAAACTGAAACAAACCACAGGGCCACTAACATCCAATGCTTGTCAGTTAAGATGAGAAACTTGTGAGCTTTGTCAACGATGTAGTTCGTTTGAGCTGTAAAGTAACTGCCCTTACCTGAAACGAATTCTTGTTTGTAGGAAGACACAGAGCCTGGAATTTAACTCCATTTCTGAAGTGAAACACACAGCCGAGTTCTCATTCATAGATCACACTCTGCTTTAGAGCAAGAAGCACGCTCTAGGTTTCTAGAGGCTCTAATACAGCAGGAAACGTGAGTGTTCTAAGAACAAATGAACGGTGTTTCCTACACATACGGACCATATCTAGTCCAACTCTGCTTCTGAAACTGATACAAAGCACTGGTCCTCTAACATCCAATGCTTGTCTGTTAAGATGAGAAACATGTGAGCTTCGTGAACGATGTAGTTCGTTTGAGCTGAAAAGTGACTGCCCTTACTTGAAAGGTATTCTTGCTTGTAGGAAGACACAAAGCCTGGAATTTAACTCCATTTCTGAAGGGAAACACACAACAGAGTTCTCATATATAGATCACACTCTGCTTTAGAGCAAGAAGCACGCTCTTGCTTTCCAGAGTCACTAAGTCAGCACGAAACCTGAGTGTGATGAGAACAAAGGAACGGTGTTTCCTACACATACAGAACATATCTAGTTCAACTCTGCTTCTGAAACTGATACAAAGCACTGGTACTCTAAAATCCAATGCTTGTCAGTTAACATGAGAAACGTGTGAGTTTCGTGAATGATGTAGTTTGTTTGAGCTGAAAAGTGACTGCCCTTCCCTGAAACGAAGGCTTGCATGTTGGAAGACACAGAGCCTGGGATTTAACTCCATTTCTGAAGGGAAACACAGAGCATAGTTCTCATCCATGGATCACACTCTGCTTCAGAGCAAGAAGCACGCTCTTGCTTTCTAGATTCTCTAATACAGCAGGAAACGTGGTTGTGTTCAGAACAAAAGAACTGTATTTCCTACACATACGGACCATATCTAGTCCAACTCTGCTTGTGAAACTGAAACAAACCACAGGTCCACTAACATCCAATGCTTGTCAGTTAAGATGAGAAACGTGTGAGCTTCGTGAACGATGTAGTTGTTTTGAGCTGTAAAGTAACTGCCCTTACCTGAAACAAAGTCTTGTTTGTAGGAAGACTCAGAGCCTGGGATTTAACTGAATTTCTGAAGTGAAACACACAGCAGAATTCTTATCCATTGATCACACTCTGCTTTAGAGCAAGAAGCACTCTCTAGCTTTCTAGAGTCTCTAAGACAGCAGGAAACGTGAGTGTGCTGAGAACAAATGAATAGTGTTTCCTACACATACGGACCATATCTATTCCAACTCTGCTTCTGAAACTGATACAAAGGACTGGTCCTATAACATCCGATGCTTGTCAGTTAAGATGAGAAACGTGTGAGTTTCGTGAACGATGTAGTTAGTTTGAGCTGTAAAGTACACAGCCCTTACCTGAAACGAAGTTTTGCATGTTGGAAGACACAGAGCCTGGGATTTAACTCCATTTCTGAAGGGAAACACACAGCATAGTTCTCATCCATGGATCACACTCTGCTTCAGAGCAAGAAGGACACTCTTGCTTTCTAGATTCTCTAATACAGGAGGAAACGTGGTTGTGCTCAGAACAAAGAACTCTGTTTCCGACAGATACGGACCATATCTAATCCAACTCTGCTTGTGAAACTGAAACAAACCACAGCGCCACTAACATCCAATGCTTGTCAGTTAAGATGAGAAACTTGTGAGCTTTGTCAACGATGTAGTTCGTTTGAGCTGTAAAGTAACTGCCCTTACCTGAAACGAATTCTTGTTTGTAGGAAGACTCAGAGCCTGGGATTTAACTCCATTTCTGAAGTGAAACACACAGCTGAGTTCTCATCCATTGATCACACTCTGCTTTAGAGCAAGAAGCACGCTCTAGCTTTCTAGAGTCTCTAAGATAGCAAGAAACGTGAGTGTGCTGAGAAAAAATGAATAGTGTTTCCTACACATACGGACCATATCTATTCCAACTCTGCTTCTGAAACTGAGACAAAGCACTGGTACTCTAAAATCCAATGCTTGTCAGTTAAGATGAGAAACGTGTGAGCTTTGTGAACGATGTAGTTTGTTTGAGCTGAAAAGTGACTGCCCTTCCCTGAAATGAAGGCTTGCATGTTGGAAGACACAGAGCCTGGGATTTAACTCCATTTCTGAAGAAAACACACAGCATAGTTCTCATCCATTGATCACACTCTGCTTCAGAGCCAGAAGCACGCTCTTCCTTTCTAGATTCTCTAATACAGCAGGAAACGTGGTTGTGTTCAGAACAAAAGAACTGTATTTCCTACACATACGGACCATATCTAGTCCAACTCTGCTTGTGAAACTGAAACAAACCACAGGTCCACAAACATTCAATGCTTGTCAGTTAACATGAGAAACGTGTGAGCTTCGTGAATGATGTAGTTGTTTTGAGCTGTAAAGTAACTGCCCTTACCTGAAACAAAGTCTTGTTTGTAGAAAGACTCAGTTCCTGGGTTTTAACTCCATTTCTGAAGTGAAACACACAGCAGAATTCTTATCCATTGATCACACTCTGCTTTAGAGCAAGAAGCATGCTCTAGATTTCTAGAGTCTCTGAGACAGTAGGAAACGTAAGTGTGCTGAGAACAATAGAAGGGTGTTTCCTACACATACGGACCATATCTATTCCAACTCTGCTTCTGAAACTGATACAAAGCACTGGTCCTATAACATCCGATGCTTGTCAGTTAAGATGAGAAACTTGTGAGCTTTGTGAACGATGTAGTTCGTTTGAGCTGAAAAGTGACTGCCCTTCCCTGAAACCAAGTCTTGCATGTTGGAAGACACAGAGCCTGGGATTTAGCTCCATTTCTGAAGGGTAACAAATAGCATAGTTCTCATCCATGGATCACACTCTGCTTCAGAGCAAGAAGGACACTCTTGCTTTCTAGATTCTCTAATACATGAGGAAACGTGGTTGTGCTCAGAACAAAGAACTGTGTTTCCGACAGATACGTACCTTATCTAATCCAACTCTCCTTGTGAAACTGAAACAAACCACAGGTCCACTAACATCCAATGGTAGTCAGTTAAGATGAGAAACGTGACAGCTTCGTGAACGATGTAGTTGTTTTGAGCTGTAAAGTAACTGCCCTTCCCTGAAACAAAATCTTGTTTGTAGGAAGACTCAGAGCCTGGGATTTAACTCCATTTCTGAAGTGAAACACACAACAGAGTTCTCATATATAGATCACACTCTGCTTTAGAGCAAGAAGCACGCTCTTGCTTTCCAGAGTCACTAAGTCACCAGGAAACCTGAGTGGATGAGAACAAAAGAACGGTGTTTCCTACACATACGGACCATATCTAGTTCAACTCTGCTTCTGAAACTGAGACAAAGCACTGGTACTCTAAAATCCAATGCTTGTCAGTTAAGATGAGAAACGTGTGAGCTTTGTGAACGATGTAGTTTGTTTGAGCTGAAAAGTGACTGCCCTTCCCTGAAACGAAGGCTTGCATGTTGGAAGACACAGAGCCTGGGATTTAACTCCATTTCTGAAGAAAACACACAGCATAGTTCTCATTCATTGATCACACTCTGCTTCAGAGCAAGAAGCACGCTCTTCCTTTCTAGATTCTCTAATACAGCAGGAAACGTGGTTGTGTTCAGAACAAAAGAACTGTATTTCCTACATATACGGACCATATCTAGTCCAACTCTGCTTGTGAAACTGAAACAAACCACAGGTCCACTAACATCCAATGGTAGTCAGTTAAGATGAGAAACGTGAGAGCTTCGTGAACGATGTAGTTGTTTTGAGCTGTAAAGTAACTGCCCTTACCTGAAACAAAATCTTGTTTGTAGGAAGACTCAGAGCCTGGGATTTAACTCCATTTCTGAAGTGAAACACACAGCAGAATTCTTATCCATTGATCACACTCTGCTTTAGAGCAAGAAGCACGCTCTAGCTTTCTAGAGTCTCTGACACAGTAGGAAACGTAAGAGTGCTGAGAACAAAAGAAGGGTGTTTCCTACACATATGGACCATATCTATTCCAACTGTGCTTCTGAAACTGATACAAAGCACTGGTCCTAAAACATCCGATGCTTGTCAGTTAAGATGAGAAACGTGTGAACTTCGTGAACGATGTAGTTCGTTTGAGCTGAAAAGTGACTGCCCTTCCCTGAAACCAAGTCTTGCATGTTGGAAGACACAGAGCCTGGGATTTAACTCCATTTCTGAAGGGAAACACACAGCATAGTTCTCATCCATGGATCACACTCTGCTTCAGCGCAAGAAGGACACTCTTGCTTTCTAGATTCTCTAATACAGGAGGAAACGTGGTTGTGCTCAGAACAAAGAACTGTGTTTCCGACAGATACGGACCATATCTAATCCAACTATGCTTGTGAAACTGAAACAAACCACAGGGCCACTAACATCCAATGCTTGTCAGTTAAGATGAGAAACTTGTGAGCTTTGTCAACGATGTAGTTCGTTTGAGCAGTAAAGTAACTGCCCTTACCTGAAACGAATTCTTGTTTGTAGGAAGACTCAGAGCCTGGGATTTAACTCCATTTCTGAAGTGAAACACACAGCAGAATTCTTATCCATTGATCACACTCTGCTTTAGAGCAAGAAGCACGCTCTAGCTTTCTAGAGTCTCTAAGAGAGCAGGAAACGTGAGTGTTCTGAGAACAAAAGAACGGTGTTTCCTACACATACATACCATATCTATTCCAACTCTGCTTCTGAAACTGATACAAAGGACTGGTCCTATAACATCCGATGCTTGTCTGTTAAGATGAGAAACGTGTGAGCTTCGTGAACGATGTAGTTTGTTTGAGCTGAAAAGTGACTGCCCTTACTTGAAAGGAATTCTTGCGTGTAGGAAGACACAGAGCCTGGAATTTAACTCCATTTCTGAAGGGAAACACACAACAGAGTTCTCATATATAGATCACACTCTGCTTTAGAGCAAGAAGCACGCTCTTGCTTTCCAGAGTCACTAAGTCAGCAGGAAACCTGAGTGTGATGAGAACAAAAGAACGGTGTTTCCTACACATACGGACCATATCTAGTTCAACTCTGCTTCTGAAACTGATGCAAAGCACTGGTCCTCTAACATCTGATGCTTGTCAGTTAAGATGAGAAACGTGTGAGCTTCGTGAACGATGTAGTTCGTTTGAGCTGAAAAGTGACTGCCCTTCTCTGAAAGGAAGGATTGCATGTTGGAAGACACAGAGCCTGGGATTTAACTCAATTTCTGAAGGGAAACACACAGCATAGTTCTCATCCATGGATCACACTCTGCTTCAGAGCAAGAAGCAGGCTCTTTCTTTCTAGATTCTATAATACAGCAGGAAATGTGGTTTTGTTCAGAACAAAAGAACTGTATTTCCTACACATACGGACCATATCTAGTCCAACTCTGCTTGTGAAACTGAAACAAACCACAGGTCCACTAACATCCAATGCTTGTCAGTTAAGATGAGAAACGTGTGAGCTTCGTGAACGATGTAGTTGTTTTGAGCTGTAAAGTAACTGCCCTTACCTGAAACAAAGTCTTGTTTGTAGGAAGACTCAGAGCCTGGGATTTAACTCCATTTCTGAAGTGAAACACACAGCAGAATTCTTATCCATTGATGACACTCTGCTTTAGAGCAAGAAGCACGCTCTAGCTTTCTAGAGTCTCTGAGACAGTAGGAAATGTAAGTGTGCTGAGAACAAAAGAAGGGTGTTTCCTACACATCTGGACCATATCTATTCCAACTGTGCTTCTGAAACTGATACAAAGCACTGGTCCTATGACATCCGATGTTTGTCAGTTAAGATGAGAAACGTGTGAACTTCGTGAGCGATGTAGTTCGTTTGAGCTGAAAAGTGACTGCCCTTCCCTGAAAACAAGTATTGCATGTTGGAAGACACAGAGCCTGGGATTTAACTCCATTTCTGAAGGGAAACACACAGCATAGTTCTCATCCATGGATCACACTCTGCTTCAGAGCAAGAAGGACACTCTTGCTTTCTAGATTCTCTAATACAGGAGGAAACGTGGTTGTGCTCATAACAAAGAACTGTGTTTCCGAGAGATATGGACCATATCTAATCCAACTCTGCTTGTGAAACTGAAACAAACCACAGGGCCACTAACATCCAATGCTTGTCAGTTAAGATGAGAAACTTGTAAGCTTTGTCAACGATGTAGTTCGTTTGAGCTGTAAAGTAACTGCCCTTACCTGAAACGAATTCTTGTTTGTAGGAAGACTCAGAGCCTGGGATTTAACTCCATTTCTGAAGTGAAACACACAGCCGAGTTCTCATCCATTGATCACACTCTGCTATAAAGCAAGAAGCACGCTCTAGCTTTCTAGAGTCTCTAAGACAACAGGAAACGTGAGTGTGCTGAGAACAAATGAATAGTGTTTCCTACACATCCGGACCATATCTATTCCAACTCTGCTTCTGAAACTGTTACAAAGGACTGGTCCTATAACATCCGATGCTTGTCAGTTAAGATGAGAAACGTGTGGGTTTTGTGAACGATGTAGTTAGTTTGAGCTGTAAAGTACTCAGCCCTTACCTGAAACGAAGTTTTGCATGTTAGAAGACACAGAGCCTGGGATTTAACTCCATTTCTGAAGGGAAACACACAGCATAGTTCTCATCCATGGATCACACTCTGCTTCAGAGCAAGAAGCACGCTCTTGCTTTCTAGATTCTCTAATACAGCAGGAAACGTGAGTGTGGTAAGAACATATGAACGGTGTTTCCTACACATACGGACCATATGTAGTCCAACTCTGCTTCTGAAACTGATACAAAGCACTGGTCCTGTAACATCCAATGCTTGTCAGTTAAGATGAGAAACGTGTGAGCTTTGTGAACGATGTAGTTCGTTTGAGCTGAAAAGTGACTGCCCTTACTTGAAAGGAATTCTTGCTTGTAGGAAGACACAGAGCCTGGAATTTAACTCCATTTCTGAAGGGAAACACACAACAGAGTTCTCATATATAGATCACACTCTGCTTTAGAGCAAGAAGCACGCTCTTGCTTTCCAGAGTCACTAAGTCAGCAGGAAACCTGAGTGTGATGAGAAAAAAAGAACGGTGTTTCCTACACATACGGACCATATCTAGTTCAACTCTGCTTCTGAAACTGAGACAAAGCACTGGTAATCTAAAATCCAATGCTTGTCAGTTAAGATGAGAAACGTGTGAGCTTCGTGAACGATGTAGTTTATTTGAGCTGAAAAGTGACTGTCCTTCCCTGAAAGGAAGGCTTGCATGTTGGAAGACACAGAGCCTGGGATTTAACTCCATTTCTGAAGGGAAACACACAGCATAGTTCTCATCCATGGATCACACTCTGCTTCAGAGCAAGAAGCACGCTCTTGCTTTCTAGATTCTCTAATACAGCAGGAAACGTGGTTGTGTTCAGAACAAAAGAACTGTATTTCCTACACATACGGACCATATCTAGTCCAACTCTGCTTGTGAAACTGAAACAAACCACAGGTCCACTAACATCCTATGCTTGTCAGTTAAGATGAGAAACGTGTGAGCTTCATGAACGATGTAGTTGTTTTGAGCTATAAAGTAACTGCCCTTACCTGAAACAAAGTCTTGTTTGTAGGAAGACTCAGCGCCTGGGATTTAACTCCATTTCTGAAGTGAAACACACAGCAGAATTCTTATCCATTGATCACACTCTGCTTTAGAGCAAGAAGCACGCTCTAGCTTTCTAGAGTCTCTGAGACAGTAGGAAATTTAAGTGTGCTGAGAGCAAAAGAAGGGTGTTTCCTACACATCCGGACCATATCTATTCCAACTGTGCTTCTCAAACTGATACAAAGCACTAGTCCTATAACATACGATGCTTGTCAGTTAAGATGAGAAACGTGTGAACTTCGTGAACGATGTAGTTCGTTTGAGCTGAAAAGTGACTGCCCTTCCCTGAAACCAAGTCTTGCATGTTGGAAGACACAGAGCCTGGGATTTAACTCCATTTCTGAAGGGAAACACACAGCATAGTTCTCTTCCATGGATCACACTCTGCTTCAGAGCAAGAAGGACACTCTTGCTTTCTAGATTCTCTAATACAGGAGGAAACGTGGTTGTGCTCAGAACAAAGAACTGTGTTTCCGAGAGATATGGACCATATCTAATGCAACTCTGCTTGTGAAACTGAAACAAACCACAGGGCCACTAACATCCAATGCTTGTCAGTTAAGATGAGAAACTTGTGAGCTTTGTCAACGATGTAGTTCGTTTGAGCTGTAAAGTATCTGCCCTTACCTGAAACGAATTCTTGTTTGTAGGAAGACTCAGAGCCTGGGATTTAACTCCATTTCTGAAGTGAAACACACAGCCGAGTTCTCATCCATTGATCACACTCTGCTATAAAGCAAGAAGCACGCTCTGCCTTTCTAGAGTCTCTAAGACAGCAGGAAACGTGAGTGTGCTGAGAACAAATGAATAGTGTTTCCTACACATACGGACCATATCTATTCCAACTCTGCTTCTGAAACTGATACAAAGGACTGGTCCTATAACATCCGATGCTTGTCAGTTAAGATGAGAAACGTGTGAGTTTCATGAACGATGTAGTTAGTTTGAGCTGTAAAGTACACAGCCCTTACCTGAAACGAAGTTTTGCATGTTGGAAGACACATAGCCTGGGATTTAACTCCATTTCTGAAGGGAAACACACAGCATAGTTCTCATCCATGGATCACACTCTGCTTCAGAGCAAGAAGCACGCTCTTGCTTTCTAGATTCTCTAATAGAGCAGGAAACGTGAGTGTGCTAAGAACAAATGAACGGTGTTTCCTACACATACGGACCATATCTAGTCCAACTCCGCTTCTGAAACTGATACAAAGCACTGGTCCTGTAACATCCAATGCTTGTCAGTTAAGATGAGAAACGTGTGAGCTTTGTGAACGATGTAGTTCGTTTGAGCTGAAAAGTGACTGCCCTTACTTGAAAGGAATTCTTGCTTGTAGGAAGACACAGAGCCTGGAATTTAACTCCATTTCTGAAGGGAAACACACAACAGAGTTCTCATATATAGATCACACTCTGCTTTAGAGGAAGAAGCACGCTCTTGCTTTCCAGAGTCACTAAGTCATCAGGAAACCTAGGTGTGATGAGAAAAATAGAACGGTGTTTCCTACACATACGGACCATATCTAGTTCAACTCTGCTTCTGAAACTGAGACAAAGCACTGGTAATCCAAAATCCAATGATTGTCAGTTAAGATGAGAAACGTGTGAGCTTCGTGAACGATGTAGTTTGTTTGACCTGAAAAGTGACTGCCCTTCCCTGAAACGAAGGCTTGCATGTTGGAAGACACAGAGCCTGGGATTTAACTCCATTTCTGAAGGGAAACACACAGCATAGTTCTCATCCATTGATCACACTCTGCTTCAGAGCAAGAAGCACGCTCTTGCTTTCTAGATTCTCTAATACAGCAGGAAACGTGGTTGTGTTCAGAACAAAAGAACTGTATTTCCTACACATACGGACCATATCTAGTCCAACTCTGCTTGTGAAACTGAAACAAACCACAGGTCCACTAACATCCAATGCTTGTCAGTTAAGATGAGAAACGTGTGAGCTTTGTCAACGATGTAGTTATTTTGAGCTGTAAAGTAACTGCCCTTACCTGAAACAAAGTCTTGTTTGTAGGAAGACTCAGAGCCTGGGATTTAACTCCATTTCTGAAGTGAAACACACAGCCGAGTTCGCATCCATTGATCACACTCTGCTTTAGAGCAAGAAGCACGCTCTAGCTTTCTAGAGTCTCTATGGCAGCAGGAAACCTGAGTGTGCTGAGAACAAAAGAACGGTGTTTCCTACACATACAGACCATATCTATTCCAACTCTGCTTCTGAAACTGATACAAAGCATTGGTCCTCTAACATCCGATGCTTGTCAGTTAAGATGAGAAACGTGTGAGCTTCGTGAACGATGTAGTTCGTTTGAGCTGAAAAGTGACTGCCCTTCTCTGAAACGAAGGATTGCATGTTGGAAGACCCAGAGCCTTGGATTTAACTCCATTTCTGAAGGGAAACACACAGCATAGTTCTCATCCATTGATCACACTCTGCTTCAGAGCAAGAAGCACGCTCTTGCTTTCTAGATTCTCTAATACAGCAGGAAACGTGGTTGTGTTCAGAACAAAAGAACTGTATTTCCTACACATACGGACCATATCTAGTCCAACTCTGCTTGAGAAAGTGAAACAAACCACAGGTCCACTAACATCCAATGCTTGTCAGTTAAGATGAGAAACGTGTGAGCTTCGTGATCGATGTAGTTGTTTTGAGCTGTAAAGTAACTGCCCTTACCTGAAACAAAATCTTGTTTGTAGGAAGACTCAGAGCCTGGGATTTAACTGAATTTCTGAAGTGAAACACACAGCAGAATTCTTATCCATTGATCACACTCTGGTTTAGAGCAAGAAGCACGCTCTAGCTTTCTAGAGTCTCTGAGAGAGTAGGAAACGTATGTGTGCTGAGAACAAAAGAAGGGTATTTCATACACATACGGACCATATCTATTCCAACTGTGCTTCTGAAACTGATACAAAGCACTGGTCCTATAACATCTGATGCTTGTCAGTTAAGATGAGAAACTTGTGAACTTCGTGAACGATGTAGTTCGTTTGAGCTGAAAAGTGACTGCCCTTCCCTGAAACGAAGTCTTGCATGTTGGAAGACACAGAGCCTGGGATTTAACTCCATTTCTGAAGGGAAACACACAGCATAGTTCTCATCCATGGATCACACTCTGCTTCAGAGCAAGAAGGACACTCTTGCTTTCTAGATTCTCTCATACAGGAGGAAACGTGGTTGTGCTCAGAACAAAGAACTGTGTTTCCGACAGATACGGACCATATCTAATCCAACTCTGCTTGTGAAACTGAAACAAACCACAGGGCCACTAACATCCAATGCTTGTCAGTTAAGTTGAGAAACTTGTGAGCTTTGTCAACGATGTAGTTCGTTTGAGCTGTAAAGTAACTGCCCTTACCTGAAACGAATTCTTGTTTGTAGGAAGACTCAGAGCCTGGGATTTAACTCCATTTCTGAAGTGAAACACACAGCCAAGTTCTCATCCATTGATCACACTCTGCTTTAGAGCAAGAAGCACTCTCTGCCTTTCTAGAGTCTCTAAGACAGCAGGAAACGTGAGTGTGCTGAGAACAAATGAATAGTGTTTCCTACACATACGGACCATATCTATTCCAACTCTGCTTCTGAAACTGATACAAAGGACTGGTCCTATAACATCTGATGCTTGTCAGTTAAGATGAGAAACGTGTGAGTTTCGTGAATGATGTAGTTAGTTTGAGCTGTAAAGTACACAGCCCTTACCTGAAACGAAGTTTTGCATGTTGGAAGACACAGAGCCTGGGATTTAACTCCATTTCTGAAGGGAAACACACAGCATAGTTCTCATCCATGGATCACACTCTGCTTCAGAGCAAGAAGGACACTCTTGCTTTCTAGATTCTCTAATACACGAGGAAACGTGGTTGTGCTCAGAACAAAGAACTGTGTTTCCTACAGATACGGACCATATCTAATCGAACTCTGCTTGTGAAACTGAAACAAACCACAGGGCCACTAACATCCAATGCTTGTCAGTTAAGATGAGAAACTTGTGAGCTTTGTCAACGATGTAGTTCGTTTGAGCTGTAAAGTAACTGCCCTTACCTGAAACGAATTCTTGTTTGTAGGAAGACACAGAGCCTGGGATTTAACTCCATTTCTGAAGTGAAATACAGAGCCGAGTTCTCATCCATTGATCACACTCTGCTTTAGAGCAAGAAGCACGCTCTAGCTTTCTAGAGTCTCAAAGAGAGCAGGAAACTTGAGTGTGCTGAGAACAAAAGAACGGTGTTTCCTACACATACGGACCATATCTATTCCAACTCTGCTTCTGAAACTGATACAAAGGACTGGTCCTATAACATCCGATGCTTGTCACTTAAGATGAGAAACGTGTGAGCTTCGTGAACGATGTAGTTCGTTTGAGCTGAAAAGTGACTGCCCTTCTCTGAAACGAAGGATTGCATGTCGGAAGACACAGAGCCTGGGATTTAACTCCATTTCTGAAGGGAAACACACAGCATAGTTCCCATCCATTGATCACACTCTGCTTCAGAGCAAGAAGCATGCTCTTGCTTTCTAGATTCTCTAATACAGCAGGAAACGTGGATGTGTTCAGAACAAAAGAACTGTATTTCCTACACATACGGACCATATCTAGTCCAACTCTGCTTGTGAAACTGAAACAAACCACAGGGCCACTAACATCCAATGCTTGTCAATTTAGATGAGAAAGTTGTGAGCTTTGTCAACGATGTAGTTCGTTTGAGCTGTAAAGTAACTGCCCTTTCCTGAAACGAATTCTTGTTTGTAGGAAGACTCAGAGCCTGGGATTTAACTCCATTTCTGAAGTGAAACACACAGCCGAGTTCTCATCCATTGATCACACTCTGCTATAAAGCAAGAAGCACGCTCTAGCTTTCTAGAGTCTCTAAGACAGCAGGAAACGTGAGTGTGCTGAGAACAAATGAATAGTGTTTCCTACACATACGGACCATATCTATTACAACTCTGCTTCTGAAACTGATACAAAGGACTGGGCCTATAACATCCGATGCTTGTCAGTTAAGATGAGAAACGTGTCCGTTTCGTGAACGATGTAGTTAGCTTGAGCTGTAAAGTACACAGCCCTTACCTGAGAAGAAGTTTTGCATGTTGGAAGACACAGAGCCTGGGATTTAACTACATTTCTGAAGGGAAACACACAGCATAGTTCTCATCCATGGATCAAACTCTGCTTCAGAGCAAGAAGCACGCTCTTGCTTTCTAGATTCTCTAATAGAGCAGGAAACGTGGTTGTGCTCAGAACAAAGAACTGTGTTTCCGAGAGATATGGACCATATCTAATCCAACTCTGCTTGTGAAACTGAAACAAACCACAGGGCCACTAACATCCAATGCTTGTCAGTTAAGATGAGAAAGTTCTGAGATTTGTCAACGATGTAGTTCGTTTGAGCTGTAAAGTAACTGCCCTTCCCTGAAACGAATTCTTGTTTGTAGGAAGACTCAGAGCCTGGGATTTAACTCCATTTCTGAAGTGAAACACACAGCCGAGTTCTCATCCATTGATCACACTCTGCTATAAAGCAAGAAGCACGCTCTAGCTTTCTAGAGTCTCTAAGACAGCAGGAAACGTGAGTGTGCTGAGAACAAATGAATAGTGTTTCCTACACATCCGGACCATATCTATTCCAACTCTGCTTCTGAAACTGATACAAAGGACTGGTCCTATAATATCTGATGCTTGTCAGTTAAGATGAGAAACGTGTGAGTTTCATGAACGATGTAGTTATTTTGAGCTGTAAGTACACAGCCCTTACCTGAAACGAAGTTTTGCATGTTGGAAGACACAGAGCCTGGGATTTAACTCCATTTCTGAAGGGAAACACACAGCATAGTTCTCATGCATGGATCACACTCTGCTTCAGAGCAAGAAGCACGCTCTTGCTTTCTAGATTCTCTAATAGAGCAGGAAACGTGAGTGTGCTAAGAACAAATGAACGGTGTTTCCTACACATACGGACCATATCTAGTCCAACTCTGCTTCTGAAACTGATACAAAGCACTGGTCCTGTAACATCCAATGCTTGTCAGTTAAGATGAGAAACGTGTGAGCTTTGTGAACGATGTAGTTCTTTTGAGCTGAAAAGTGACTGCCCTTACTTGAAAGGAATTCTTGCTTGTAGGAAGACACAGAGCCTGGAATTTAACTCCATTTCTGAAGGGAAACACACAACAGAGTTCTCATATATAGATCACACTCTGCTTTAGAGCAAGAAGCACGTTCTTGCTTTCCAGAGTCACTAAGTCAGCAGGAAACCTGAGTGTGATGAGAACAAATGAACGGTGTTTCCTACACATACGGACCTTATCTAGTTCAACTCTGCTTCTGAAACTGAGACAAAGCACTGGTACTCTAAAATCCAATGCTTGTCAGTTAAGATGAGAAACGTGTGAGCTTCGTGAACGATGTAGTTTGTTTGAGCTGAAAAGTGACTGCCCTTCCCTGAAACGAAAGCTTGCATGTTGGAAGACACAGAGCCTGGGATTTAACTCCGTTTCTGAAGGGAAACACACAGCATAGTTCTCATCCATTGATCACACTGTGCTTCAGAGCAAGAAGCATGCTCTTGCTTTCTAGATTCTCTAATACAGCAGGAAACGTGGTTGTGTTCAGAACAAAAGAACTGTATTTCCTACACATACGGACCATATCTAGTCCAACTCTGCTTGTGAAACTGAAACAATCCACAGGTCCACTAACATCCAATGCTTGTCAGTTAAGATGAGAAACGTGTGAGTTTCGTGAACGATGTAGTTGTTTTGAGCTGTAAAGTAACTGCCCTTACGTGAAACAAAGTCTTGTTTGTAGGAAGACTCAGAGCCTGGGATTTAACTCTATTTCTGAAGTGAAACACACAGCAGAATTCTTATCCATTGATCACACTCTGCTTTAGAGCAAGAAGCACGCTCTAGCTTTCTAGAGTCTCTGAGACAGTAGGAAACGTAAGTGTGCTGAGAACAAAAGAAGGGTGTTTCCTACACATACGGACCATATCTATTCCAACTGTGCTTCTGAAACTGATACAAAGCACTGGTCCTATAACATCCGATGCTTGTCAGTTAAGATGAGAAACGTATGAACTTCATAAACGATGTAGATCGTTTGAGCTGAAAAGTGACTGCCCTTCCCTGAAACCAAGTCTTGCATGTTGGAAGACACAGAGCCTGGGATTTAACTCCATTTCTGAAGGGAAACACACAGCATAGTTCTCATCCATGGATCACACTCTGCTTCAGAGCAAGAAGGACACTCTTGCTTTCTAGATTCTCTAATACAGGAGGAAACGTGGTTGTGCTCAGAACAAAGAACTATTTTTCCGAGAGATATGGACCATATCTAATCCAACTCTGCTTGTGAAACTGAAACAAACCACAGGGCCACTAACATCCAATGCTTGTCAGTTAAGATGAGAAACTTGTGAGCTTTGTCAACGATGTAGTTCGTTTGAGCTGTATAGTAACTGCCCTTACCTGAAACGAATTCTTGTTTGTAGGAAGACTCAGAGCCTGGGATTTAACTCCATTTCTGAAGTGAAACACACAGCCGAGTTCTCATCCATTGACCACACTCTGCTATAAAGCAAGAAGCACGCTCTAGCTTTCTAGAGTCTCTAAGACAGCAGGAAACGTGAGTGTGCTGAGAACAAATGAATAGTGTTTCCTACACATACGGACCATATCTATTCCAACTCTGCTTCTGAAACTGATACAAAGGACTGGTCCTATAACATCCAATGCTTGTCAGTTAAGATGAGAAACGTGTGAGTTTCATGAACGATGTAGTTAGTTTGAGCCGTAAAGTACACAGCCCTTACCTGAAACGAAGTTTTGCATGTTGGAAGACACAGAGCCTGGGATTTAACTCCATTTCTGAAGGGAAACACAGCATAGTTCTCATCCATGGATCACATTCTGCTTCAGAGCAAGAAGCACGCTCTTGCTTTCTAGATTCTCTAATAGAGCAGGAAACGTGAGTGTGCTAAGAACAAATGAACGGTGTTTCCTACACATACGGACCATATCTAGTCCAACTCTGTTTCTGAAACTGATACAAAGCACTGGTCCTGTAACATCCAATGCTTGTCAGTTAAGATGAGAAGCGTGTGAGCTTTGTGAACGATGTAGTTCGTTTGAGCTGAAAAGTGATTGCCCTTACTTGAAAGGAATTCTTGCTTGTAGGAAGACACAGAGCCTGTAATTTAACTCCATTTCTGAAGGGAAACACACAACAGAGTTCTCATATATAGATCACACTCTGCTTTAGAGCAAGAAGCACGCTCTTGCTTTCCAGAGTCACTAAGTCAGCAGGAAACCTGAGTGTGATGAGAAAAAAAGAACGGTGTTTCCTACACATATGGACCATATCTAGTTCAACTCTGCTTCTGAAACTGAGACAAAGCACTGGTAATCTAAAATCCAATGATTGTCAGTTAAGATGAGAAACGTGTAGGCTTCGTGAACGATGTAGTTCGGTAGAGCTGAAAAGTGACTGCCCTTACTTGAAAGGAATTCTTGCTTGTAGGGCGACACAGAGCCTGGGATTTAACTCCATTTCTGAAGTGAAACACACAGCCGAGTTCTCATCCATTGATCACAATCTGCTTTAGAGCAAGAAGCACGCTCTAGCTTTCTAGAGTCTCTAAGGCAGCAGGAAACGTGAGTGTGCTGAGAACAAAAGAACGGTGTTTCCTACACATGTGGATCATATCTATTCCAACTCTGCTTCTGAAACTGATACAAAGCACTGGTCCTCTAACATCCGATGCTTGTCAGTTAAGATGAGAAACGTGTGAGCTTCGTGAAAAATGTAGTTCGTTTGAGCTGAAAAGTGACTGCCCTTCTCTGAAACGAAGGATTGCATGTTGGAAGACACAGAGCCTTGGATTTAACTCCATTTCTGAAGGGAAACACACAGCATAGTTCTCATCCATTGATCACACTCTGCTTCAGAGCAAGAAGCACGCTCTTGCTTTCTAGATTCTCTAATACAGCAGGAAAAGTGGTTGTGTTCAGAACAAAAGAACTGTATTTCCTACACATACGGACCATATCTAGTCCAACTCTGCTTGTGAAACTGAAACAAACCACAGGTCCACTAACATCCAATGCTTGTCAGTTAAGATGAGAAACGTGTGAGCTTCGTGAACGATGTAGTTGTTTTGAGCTGTAAAGTAACTGCCCTTACCTGAAACAAAGTCTTGTTTGTAGGAAGACTAAGAGCCTGGGATTTTACTCCATTTCTGAAGTGAAACACACAGCAGAATTCTTATCCATTGATCACACTCTGCTTTAGAGCAAGAAGCACGCTCTAGCTTTCTAGAGTCTCTGAGACAGTAGGAAATGTAAGTGTGCTGAGAACAAATGAAGGGTGTTTCCTACACATGCGGACCATATCTATTCCAACTGTGCTTCTGAAACCGATACAAAGCACTGGTCCTATAACATCCGATGCTTGTCAGTTAAGATGAGAAACGTGTGAACTTCGTGAACGATGTATTTCGTTTGAGCTGAAAAGTGACTGCCCTTCCCTGAAACCAAGTCTTGCATGTTGGAAGACACAGAGCCTGGGATTTAACTCCATTTCTGAAGGGAAACACACAGCATAGTTCTCATCCATGGATCACACTCTGCTTCAGAGCAAGAAGGACACTCTTGCTTTCTAGATTCTCTAATACAGGAGGAAAAGTGGTTGTGCTCTGAACAAAGAACTGTGTTTCCGAGAGATATGGACCATATCTAATCCAACTCTGCTTGTGAAACTGAAACAAACCACAGGGCCACTAACATCCAATGCTTGTCAGTTAAGATGAGAAACTTGTGAGCCTTGTCAACGATGTAGTTCGTTTGAGCTGTAAAGTAACTGCCCTTACCTGAAACGAATTCTTGTTTGTAGGAAGACTCAGAGCCTGGGATTTAACTCCATTTCTGAAGTGAAACACACAGCCGAGTTCTCATCCATTGATCACACTCTGCTATAAAGCAAGAAGCACGCTCTAGCTTTCTAGAGTCTCTAAGACAGCAGGAAACGTGAGTGTGCTGAGAACAAATGAATAGTGTTTCCTACACATACGGACCATATCTATTCCAACTCTGCTTCTGAAACTGATACAAAGGACTGGTCTATAACATCCAATGCTTGTCAGTTAAGATGAGAAACGTGTGAGTTTCATGAACGATGTAGTTAGTTTGAGCTGTAAAGTACACAGCCCTTACCTGAAACGAAGTTTTGCATGTTGGAAGACACAGAGCCTGGGATTTAACTCCATTTCTGAAGGGAAACACACAGCATAGTTCTCATCCATGGATCACATTCTGCGTCAGAGCAAGAAGCACGCTCTTGCTTTCTAGATTCTCTAATACAGCAGGAAACGTGGTTGTGTTCAGAACAAAAGAACTGTATTTCCTACACATACGGACCATAGCTAGTCCAACTCTGCTTGTGAAACTGAAACAAACCACAGGGCCACTAACATCCAATGCTTGTCAATTTAGATGAGAAAGTTGTGAGCTTTGTCAACGATGTAGTTCGTTTGAGCTGTAAAGTAACTGCCCTTTCCTGAAACGAATTCTTGTTTGTAGGAAGACTCAGAGCCTGGGATTTAACTCCATTTCTGAAGTGAAACACACAGCCGAGTTCTCATCCATTGATCACACTCTGCTATAAAGCAAGAAGCACGCTCTAGCTTTCTAGAGTCTCTAAGACAGCAGGAAACGTGAGTGTGCTGAGAACAAATGAATAGTGTTTCCTACACATACGGACCATATCTATTACAACTCTGCTTCTGAAACTGATACAAAGGACTGGGCCTATAACATCCGATGCTTGTCAGTTAAGATGAGAAACGTGTCCGTTTCGTGAACGATGTAGTTAGCTTGAGCTGTAAAGTACACAGCCCTTACCTGAGAAGAAGTTTTGCATGTTGGAAGACACAGAGCCTGGGATTTAACTACATTTCTGAAGGGAAACACACAGCATAGTTCTCATCCATGGATCAAACTCTGCTTCAGAGCAAGAAGCACGCTCTTGCTTTCTAGATTCTCTAATAGAGCAGGAAACGTGGTTGTGCTCAGAACAAAGAACTGTGTTTCCGAGAGATATGGACCATATCTAATCCAACTCTGCTTGTGAAACTGAAACAAACCACAGGGCCACTAACATCCAATGCTTGTCAGTTAAGATGAGAAAGTTCTGAGATTTGTCAACGATGTAGTTCGTTTGAGCTGTAAAGTAACTGCCCTTCCCTGAAACGAATTCTTGTTTGTAGGAAGACTCAGAGCCTGGGATTTAACTCCATTTCTGAAGTGAAACACACAGCCGAGTTCTCATCCATTGATCACACTCTGCTATAAAGCAAGAAGCACGCTCTAGCTTTCTAGAGTCTCTAAGACAGCAGGAAACGTGAGTGTGCTGAGAACAAATGAATAGTGTTTCCTACACATCCGGACCATATCTATTCCAACTCTGCTTCTGAAACTGATACAAAGGACTGGTCCTATAATATCTGATGCTTGTCAGTTAAGATGAGAAACGTGTGAGTTTCATGAACGATGTAGTTATTTTGAGCTGTAAGTACACAGCCCTTACCTGAAACGAAGTTTTGCATGTTGGAAGACACAGAGCCTGGGATTTAACTCCATTTCTGAAGGGAAACACACAGCATAGTTCTCATGCATGGATCACACTCTGCTTCAGAGCAAGAAGCACGCTCTTGCTTTCTAGATTCTCTAATAGAGCAGGAAACGTGAGTGTGCTAAGAACAAATGAACGGTGTTTCCTACACATACGGACCATATCTAGTCCAACTCTGCTTCTGAAACTGATACAAAGCACTGGTCCTGTAACATCCAATGCTTGTCAGTTAAGATGAGAAACGTGTGAGCTTTGTGAACGATGTAGTTCTTTTGAGCTGAAAAGTGACTGCCCTTACTTGAAAGGAATTCTTGCTTGTAGGAAGACACAGAGCCTGGAATTTAACTCCATTTCTGAAGGGAAACACACAACAGAGTTCTCATATATAGATCACACTCTGCTTTAGAGCAAGAAGCACGTTCTTGCTTTCCAGAGTCACTAAGTCAGCAGGAAACCTGAGTGTGATGAGAACAAATGAACGGTGTTTCCTACACATACGGACCTTATCTAGTTCAACTCTGCTTCTGAAACTGAGACAAAGCACTGGTACTCTAAAATCCAATGCTTGTCAGTTAAGATGAGAAACGTGTGAGCTTCGTGAACGATGTAGTTTGTTTGAGTTGAAAAGTGACTGCCCTTCCCTGAAACGAAAGCTTGCATGTTGGAAGACACAGAGCCTGGGATTTAACTCCGTTTCTGAAGGGAAACACACAGCATAGTTCTCATCCATTGATCACACTGTGCTTCAGAGCAAGAAGCATGCTCTTGCTTTCTAGATTCTCTAATACAGCAGGAAACGTGGTTGTGTTCAGAACAAAAGAACTGTATTTCCTACACATACGGACCATATCTAGTCCAACTCTGCTTGTGAAACTGAAACAATCCACAGGTCCACTAACATCCAATGCTTGT
Source organism: Onychomys leucogaster (assembly GCA_949786385.1). NCBI lineage: Eukaryota > Metazoa > Chordata > Mammalia > Rodentia > Cricetidae > Onychomys > Onychomys leucogaster. The sequence continues at coordinate 2,502,252 of CATKUP010000063.1, forward strand.
CAGTTAAGATGAGAAACGTGTGAGTTTCGTGAACGATGTAGTTGTTTTGAGCTGTAAAGTAACTGCCCTTACGTGAAACAAAGTCTTGTTTGTAGGAAGACTCAGAGCCTGGGATTTAACTCTATTTCTGAAGTGAAACACACAGCAGAATTCTTATCCATTGATCACACTCTGCTTTAGAGCAAGAAGCACGCTCTAGCTTTCTAGAGTCTCTGAGACAGTAGGAAACGTAAGTGTGCTGAGAACAAAAGAAGGGTGTTTCCTACACATACGGACCATATCTATTCCAACTGTGCTTCTGAAACTGATACAAAGCACTGGTCCTATAACATCCGATGCTTGTCAGTTAAGATGAGAAACGTATGAACTTCATAAACGATGTAGATCGTTTGAGCTGAAAAGTGACTGCCCTTCCCTGAAACCAAGTCTTGCATGTTGGAAGACACAGAGCCTGGGATTTAACTCCATTTCTGAAGGGAAACACACAGCATAGTTCTCATCCATGGATCACACTCTGCTTCAGAGCAAGAAGGACACTCTTGCTTTCTAGATTCTCTAATACAGGAGGAAACGTGGTTGTGCTCAGAACAAAGAACTATTTTTCCGAGAGATATGGACCATATCTAATCCAACTCTGCTTGTGAAACTGAAACAAACCACAGGGCCACTAACATCCAATGCTTGTCAGTTAAGATGAGAAACTTGTGAGCTTTGTCAACGATGTAGTTCGTTTGAGCTGTATAGTAACTGCCCTTACCTGAAACGAATTCTTGTTTGTAGGAAGACTCAGAGCCTGGGATTTAACTCCATTTCTGAAGTGAAACACACAGCCGAGTTCTCATCCATTGACCACACTCTGCTATAAAGCAAGAAGCACGCTCTAGCTTTCTAGAGTCTCTAAGACAGCAGGAAACGTGAGTGTGCTGAGAACAAATGAATAGTGTTTCCTACACATACGGACCATATCTATTCCAACTCTGCTTCTGAAACTGATACAAAGGACTGGTCCTATAACATCCAATGCTTGTCAGTTAAGATGAGAAACGTGTGAGTTTCATGAACGATGTAGTTAGTTTGAGCCGTAAAGTACACAGCCCTTACCTGAAACGAAGTTTTGCATGTTGGAAGACACAGAGCCTGGGATTTAACTCCATTTCTGAAGGGAAACACAGCATAGTTCTCATCCATGGATCACATTCTGCTTCAGAGCAAGAAGCACGCTCTTGCTTTCTAGATTCTCTAATAGAGCAGGAAACGTGAGTGTGCTAAGAACAAATGAACGGTGTTTCCTACACATACGGACCATATCTAGTCCAACTCTGTTTCTGAAACTGATACAAAGCACTGGTCCTGTAACATCCAATGCTTGTCAGTTAAGATGAGAAGCGTGTGAGCTTTGTGAACGATGTAGTTCGTTTGAGCTGAAAAGTGATTGCCCTTACTTGAAAGGAATTCTTGCTTGTAGGAAGACACAGAGCCTGTAATTTAACTCCATTTCTGAAGGGAAACACACAACAGAGTTCTCATATATAGATCACACTCTGCTTTAGAGCAAGAAGCACGCTCTTGCTTTCCAGAGTCACTAAGTCAGCAGGAAACCTGAGTGTGATGAGAAAAAAAGAACGGTGTTTCCTACACATATGGACCATATCTAGTTCAACTCTGCTTCTGAAACTGAGACAAAGCACTGGTAATCTAAAATCCAATGATTGTCAGTTAAGATGAGAAACGTGTAGGCTTCGTGAACGATGTAGTTCGGTAGAGCTGAAAAGTGACTGCCCTTACTTGAAAGGAATTCTTGCTTGTAGGGCGACACAGAGCCTGGGATTTAACTCCATTTCTGAAGTGAAACACACAGCCGAGTTCTCATCCATTGATCACAATCTGCTTTAGAGCAAGAAGCACGCTCTAGCTTTCTAGAGTCTCTAAGGCAGCAGGAAACGTGAGTGTGCTGAGAACAAAAGAACGGTGTTTCCTACACATGTGGATCATATCTATTCCAACTCTGCTTCTGAAACTGATACAAAGCACTGGTCCTCTAACATCCGATGCTTGTCAGTTAAGATGAGAAACGTGTGAGCTTCGTGAAAAATGTAGTTCGTTTGAGCTGAAAAGTGACTGCCCTTCTCTGAAACGAAGGATTGCATGTTGGAAGACACAGAGCCTTGGATTTAACTCCATTTCTGAAGGGAAACACACAGCATAGTTCTCATCCATTGATCACACTCTGCTTCAGAGCAAGAAGCACGCTCTTGCTTTCTAGATTCTCTAATACAGCAGGAAAAGTGGTTGTGTTCAGAACAAAAGAACTGTATTTCCTACACATACGGACCATATCTAGTCCAACTCTGCTTGTGAAACTGAAACAAACCACAGGTCCACTAACATCCAATGCTTGTCAGTTAAGATGAGAAACGTGTGAGCTTCGTGAACGATGTAGTTGTTTTGAGCTGTAAAGTAACTGCCCTTACCTGAAACAAAGTCTTGTTTGTAGGAAGACTAAGAGCCTGGGATTTTACTCCATTTCTGAAGTGAAACACACAGCAGAATTCTTATCCATTGATCACACTCTGCTTTAGAGCAAGAAGCACGCTCTAGCTTTCTAGAGTCTCTGAGACAGTAGGAAATGTAAGTGTGCTGAGAACAAATGAAGGGTGTTTCCTACACATGCGGACCATATCTATTCCAACTGTGCTTCTGAAACCGATACAAAGCACTGGTCCTATAACATCCGATGCTTGTCAGTTAAGATGAGAAACGTGTGAACTTCGTGAACGATGTATTTCGTTTGAGCTGAAAAGTGACTGCCCTTCCCTGAAACCAAGTCTTGCATGTTGGAAGACACAGAGCCTGGGATTTAACTCCATTTCTGAAGGGAAACACACAGCATAGTTCTCATCCATGGATCACACTCTGCTTCAGAGCAAGAAGGACACTCTTGCTTTCTAGATTCTCTAATACAGGAGGAAAAGTGGTTGTGCTCTGAACAAAGAACTGTGTTTCCGAGAGATATGGACCATATCTAATCCAACTCTGCTTGTGAAACTGAAACAAACCACAGGGCCACTAACATCCAATGCTTGTCAGTTAAGATGAGAAACTTGTGAGCCTTGTCAACGATGTAGTTCGTTTGAGCTGTAAAGTAACTGCCCTTACCTGAAACGAATTCTTGTTTGTAGGAAGACTCAGAGCCTGGGATTTAACTCCATTTCTGAAGTGAAACACACAGCCGAGTTCTCATCCATTGATCACACTCTGCTATAAAGCAAGAAGCACGCTCTAGCTTTCTAGAGTCTCTAAGACAGCAGGAAACGTGAGTGTGCTGAGAACAAATGAATAGTGTTTCCTACACATACGGACCATATCTATTCCAACTCTGCTTCTGAAACTGATACAAAGGACTGGTCTATAACATCCAATGCTTGTCAGTTAAGATGAGAAACGTGTGAGTTTCATGAACGATGTAGTTAGTTTGAGCTGTAAAGTACACAGCCCTTACCTGAAACGAAGTTTTGCATGTTGGAAGACACAGAGCCTGGGATTTAACTCCATTTCTGAAGGGAAACACACAGCATAGTTCTCATCCATGGATCACATTCTGCGTCAGAGCAAGAAGCACGCTCTTGCTTTCTAGATTCTCTAATACAGCAGGAAACGTGGTTGTGTTCAGAACAAAAGAACTGTATTTCCTACACATACGGACCATAGCTAGTCCAACTCTGCTTGTGAAACTGAAACAAACCACAGGTCCACTAACATCCAATGCTTGTCAGTTAAGATGAGAAACGTGTGAGCTTCGTGAACGATGTAGTTGTTTTGAGCTGTAAAGTAACTGCCCTTACCTGAAACAAAGTCTTGTTTGTAGGAAGACTCAGAGTTGGGAATTAACTCCATTTCTGAAGTGAAACAGACAGCAGAATTCTTATCCATTGATCACACTCTGCTTTAGAGCAAGAAGCACGCTCTAGCTTTCTAGAGTCTCTGAGACAGTAGGAAATGTAAGTGTGCTGAGAACAAAAGAAGGGTGTTTCCTACACATGCGGACCATATCTATTCCAACTGTGCTTCTGAAACCGATACAAAGCACTGGTCCTATAACATCCGATGCTTGTCAGTTAAGATGAGAAACGTGTGAACTTCGTGAACGATGTAGTTCGTTTGTGCTGAAAAGTGACTGCCCTTCCCTGAAACCAAGTCTTGCATGTTGGAAGACACAGAGCCTGGGATTTCACTCCATTTCTGAAGGGAAACACACAGCAGAGTTCTCATCCATGGATCACACTCTGCTTCAGAGCAAGAAGGACACTCTTGCTTTCTAGATTCTCTAATACAGGAGGAAACGTGGTTGTGCTCTGAACAAAGAACTGTGTTTCCGAGAGATATGGACCATATCTAATCCAACTCTGCTTGTGAAACTGAAACAAACCACAGGGCCACTAACATCCAATGCTTGTCAGTTAAGATGAGAAACTTGTGAGCTTTGTCAACGATGTAGTTCGTTTGAGCTGTAAAGTAACTGCCCTTACCTGAAACGAATTCTTGTTTGTAGGAAGACTCAGAGCCTGGGATTTAACTCCATTTCTGAAGTGAAACACACAGCTGAGTTCTCATCCATTGATCACACTCTGCTATAAAGCAAGAAGCACGCTCTAGCTTTCTAGAGTCTCTAAGACAGCAGGAAACGTGAGTGTGCTGAGAACAAATGAATAGTGTTTCCTACACATACGGACCATATCTATTCCAACTCTGCTTCTGAAACTGATACAAAGAACTGGTCCTAAAACATCCAATGCTTGTCAGTTAAGATGAGAATCGTGTGAGTTTCATGAACGATGTAGTTAGTTTGAGCTGTAAAGTACACAGCCCTTACCTGAAACGAAGTTTTGCATGTTGGAAGACACAGAGCCTGGGATTTAACTCCATTTCTGAAGGGAAACACACAGCATTGTTCTCATCCATGGATCACATTCTGCTTCAGAGCAAGAAGCACGTTCTTGCTTTCTAGATTCTCTAATAGAGCAGGAAACGTGAGTGTGCTAAGAACAAATGAACGGTGTTTCCTACACATACGGACCATATCTAGTCCAACTCTGCTTCTGAAACTGATACAAAGCACTGGTCCTGTAACATCCAATGCTTGCAGGTAAGATGAGAAGCGTGTGAGCTTTGTGAACGATGTAGTTCGTTTGAGCTGAAAAGTGACTGCCCTTACTTGAAAGGAATTCTTGCTTGTAGGAAGACACAGAGCCTGGAATTTAACTCCATTTCTGAAGGGAAACACACAAAAGAGTTCTCATATATAGATCACACTCAGCTTTAGTGCAAGAAGCACGCTCTTGCTTTCCAGAATCACTAAGTCAGCAGGAAACATGAGTGTGATGAGAACAAAAGAACGGTGTTTCCTACATATACGGACCATATCTAGTTCAACTCTGCTTCTGAAACTGAGACAAAGCACTGGTACTCTAAAATCCAATGCTTGTCAGTTAAGATGAGAAACGTGTGAGCTTCGTGAACGATGTAGTTTGTTTGAGCTGAAAAGTGACTGCCCTTCCCTGAAACGAAGGCTTGCATGTTGGAAGACACAGAGCCTTGGATTTAACTCCATTTCTGAAGGGAAACACACAGCATAGTTCTCATCCATTGATCACACTCTGCTTCAGAGCAAGAAGCACGCTCTTGCTTTCTAGATTCTCTAATACAGCAGGAAACGTGGTTGTGTTCAGAACAAAAGAACTGTATTTCCTACACATACGGACCATATCTAGTCCAACTCTGCTTGAGAAACTGAAACAAACCACAGGTCCACTAACATCCAATGCTTGTCAGTTAATATGAGAAACGAGTGAGCTTCGTGAACGATGTAGTTGTTTTGAGCTGTAAAGTAACTGCCCTTACCTGAAACAAAGTCTTGTTTGTAGGAAGACTCAGAGCCTGGGATTTAACTCCATTTCTGAAGTGAAACACACAGCAGAATTCTTATCCATTGATCACCCTCTGCTTTAGAGCAAGAAGCACGCTCTAGCTTTCTAGAGTCTCTGAGAGAGTAGGAAACGTAAGTGTGCTGAGAACAAAAGAAGGGTGTTTCATACACATACGGACCATATCTATTCCAACTGTGCTTCTGAAACTGATACAAAGCACTGGTCCTATAACATCCGATGCTTGTCAGTTAAGATGAGAAACGTGTGAACTTCGTGAACGATGTAGTTCGTTTGAGCTGAAAAGTGACTGCCCTTCCCTGAAACCAAGTCTTGCATGTTGGAAGACACAGAGCCTGGGATTTAACTCCATTTCTGAAGGGAAACACACAGCAGAGTTCTCATCCATGGATCACACTCTGCTTCAGAGCAAGAAGGACACTCTTGCTTTCTAGATTCTCTAATACAGGAGGAAACGTGGTTGTGCTCAGAACAAAGAACTGTGTTTCCGACAGATACGGACCATATCTAATCCAACTCTGCTTGAAACTGAAACAAACAACAGGGCCACTAACATCCAATGCTTGTCAGTTAAGATGAGAAACTTGTGAGCTTTGTCAACGATGTAGTTCGTTTGAGCTGTAAAGTAACTGCCCTTACCTGAAACGAATTCTTGTTTGTAGGAATACTCAGAGCCTGGGATTTAACTCCATTTCTGAAGGGAAACACACAGCATAGTTCTCATCCATTGATCACACTCTGCTTCAGAGCTAGAAGCACGCTCTTGCTTTCTAGATTCTCTAATAGAGCAGGAAACGTGAGTGTGCTAAGAACAAATGAACGGTGTTTCCTACACATACGGACCATATCTAGTCCAACTCTGCTTCTGAAACTGATACAAAGCACTGGTCCTGTAACATCCAATGCTTGTCAGTTAAGATGAGAAACGTGTGAGCTTTGTGAACGATGTAGTTCGTTTGAGCTGAAAAGTGACTGCCCTTACTTGAAAGGAATTCTTGCTTGTAGGAAGACACAGAGCCTGGAATTTTACTCCATTTCTGAAGGGAAACACACAACAGAGTTCTCATATATAGATCACACTCTGCTTTAGAGCAAGAAGCACGCTCTTGCTTTCCAGAGTCACTAAGTCAGCAGGAAACCTGAGTGTGATGAGAACAAAAGAACGGTGTTTCCTACATATACGGACCATATCTAGTTCAACTCTGCTTCTGAAACTGAGACAAAGCACTGGTACTCTAAAATCCAATGCTTGTCAGTTAAGATGAGAAACGTGTGAGCTTCGTGAACGATGTAGTTTGTTTGAGCTGAAAAGTGACTGCCCTTCCCTGAAACGAAAGCTTGCATGTTGGAAGACACAGAGCCTGGGATTTAACTCCATTTCTGAAGGGAAACACACAGCATAGTTCTCATCCATTGATCACACTCTGCTTCAGAGCAAGAATCACGCTCTTGCTTTCTAGATTCTCTAATACAGCAGGAAACGTGGTTGTGTTCAGAACAAAAGAACTGTATTTCCTACACATACGGACCATATCTAGTCCAACTCTGCTTGTGAAACTGAAACAAACCACAGGTCCACTCACATCCAATGCTTGTCAGTTAAGATGAGAAACGTGTGAGCTTCGTGAACGATGTAGTTGTTTTGAGCTGTAAAGTAACTGCCCTTACCTGAAACAAAGTCTTGCTTGTAGGAAGACTCAGAGCCTGGGATTTAACTCCATTTCTGAAGTGAAACACACAGCAGAATTCTTATCCATTGATCACACTCTGCTTTAGAGCAAGAAGCACACTCTAGCTTTCTAGAGTCTCTGAGACAGTAGGAAATGTAAGTATGCTGAGAACAAAAGAAGGGTGTTTCCTACACATGCGGACCATATCTATTCCAACTGTGCTTCTGAAACCGATACAAAGCACTGGTCCTATAACATCCGATGCTTGTCAGTTAAGATGAGAAACGTGTGAACTTCGTGAACGATGTAGTTCGTTTGAGCTGAAAAGTGACTGCCCTTCCCTGAAACCAAGTCTTGCATGTTGGAAGACACAGAGCCTGGGATTTAACTCCATTTCTGAAGGGAAACACACAGCAGAGTTCTCATCCATGGATCACACTCTGCTTCAGAGCAAGAAGGACACTCTTGCTTTCTAGATTCTCTAATACAGGAAGAAAAGTGGTTGTGCTCAGAACAAAGAACTGTGTTTCCGACAGATACGGACCATATCTAATCCAACTCTGCTTGAAACTGAAACAAACAACAGGGCCACTAACATCCAATGCTTGTCAGTTAAGATGAGAAACTTGTGAGCTTTGTCAACGATGTAGTTCGTTTGAGCTGTAAAGTAACTGCCCTTACCTGAAACGAATTCTTGTTTGTAGGAATACTCAGAGCCTGGGATTTAACTCCATTTCTGAAGGGAAACACACAGCATAGTTCTCATCCATTGATCACACTCTGCTTCAGAGCTAGAAGCACGCTCTTGCTTTCTAGATTCTCTAATACAGCAGGAAACGTGGTTGTGTTCAGAACAAAAGAACTGTATTTCCTACACATACGGACCATATCTAGTCCAACTCTGCTTGAGAAACTGAAACAAACCACAGGTCCACTAACATCCAATGCTTGTCAGTTAATATGAGAAACGAGTGAGCTTCGTGAACGATGTAGTTGTTTTGAGCTGTAAAGTAACTGCCCTTACCTGAAACAAAGTCTTGTTTGTAGGAAGACTCAGAGCCTGGGATTTAACTCCATTTCTGAAGTGAAACACACAGCAGAATTCTTATCCATTGATCACCCTCTGCTTTAGAGCAAGAAGCACGCTCTAGCTTTCTAGAGTCTCTGAGAGAGTAGGAAACGTAAGTGTGCTGAGAACAAAAGAAGGGTGTTTCATACACATACGGACCATATCTATTCCAACTGTGCTTCTGAAACTGATACAAAGCACTGGTCCTATAACATCCGATGCTTGTCAGTTAAGATGAGAAACGTGTGAACTTCGTGAACGATGTAGTTCGTTTGAGCTGAAAAGTGACTGCCCTTCCCTGAAACCAAGTCTTGCATGTTGGAAGACACAGAGCCTGGGATTTAACTCCATTTCTGAAGGGAAACACACAGCAGAGTTCTCATCCATGGATCACACTCTGCTTCAGAGCAAGAAGGACACTCTTGCTTTCTAGATTCTCTAATACAGGAGGAAACGTGGTTGTGCTCAGAACAAAGAACTGTGTTTCCGACAGATACGGACCATATCTAATCCAACTCTGCTTGAAACTGAAACAAACAACAGGGCCACTAACATCCAATGCTTGTCAGTTAAGATGAGAAACTTGTGAGCTTTGTCAACGATGTAGTTCGTTTGAGCTGTAAAGTAACTGCCCTTACCTGAAACGAATTCTTGTTTGTAGGAATACTCAGAGCCTGGGATTTAACTCCATTTCTGAAGGGAAACACACAGCATAGTTCTCATCCATTGATCACACTCTGCTTCAGAGCTAGAAGCACGCTCTTGCTTTCTAGATTCTCTAATAGAGCAGGAAACGTGAGTGTGCTAAGAACAAATGAACGGTGTTTCCTACACATACGGACCATATCTAGTCCAACTCTGCTTCTGAAACTGATACAAAGCACTGGTCCTGTAACATCCAATGCTTGTCAGTTAAGATGAGAAACGTGTGAGCTTTGTGAACGATGTAGTTCGTTTGAGCTGAAAAGTGACTGCCCTTACTTGAAAGGAATTCTTGCTTGTAGGAAGACACAGAGCCTGGAATTTTACTCCATTTCTGAAGGGAAACACACAACAGAGTTCTCATATATAGATCACACTCTGCTTTAGAGCAAGAAGCACGCTCTTGCTTTCCAGAGTCACTAAGTCAGCAGGAAACCTGAGTGTGATGAGAACAAAAGAACGGTGTTTCCTACATATACGGACCATATCTAGTTCAACTCTGCTTCTGAAACTGAGACAAAGCACTGGTACTCTAAAATCCAATGCTTGTCAGTTAAGATGAGAAACGTGTGAGCTTCGTGAACGATGTAGTTTGTTTGAGCTGAAAAGTGACTGCCCTTCCCTGAAACGAAAGCTTGCATGTTGGAAGACACAGAGCCTGGGATTTAACTCCATTTCTGAAGGGAAACACACAGCATAGTTCTCATCCATTGATCACACTCTGCTTCAGAGCAAGAATCACGCTCTTGCTTTCTAGATTCTCTAATACAGCAGGAAACGTGGTTGTGTTCAGAACAAAAGAACTGTATTTCCTACACATACGGACCATATCTAGTCCAACTCTGCTTGTGAAACTGAAACAAACCACAGGTCCACTCACATCCAATGCTTGTCAGTTAAGATGAGAAACGTGTGAGCTTCGTGAACGATGTAGTTGTTTTGAGCTGTAAAGTAACTGCCCTTACCTGAAACAAAGTCTTGCTTGTAGGAAGACTCAGAGCCTGGGATTTAACTCCATTTCTGAAGTGAAACACACAGCAGAATTCTTATCCATTGATCACACTCTGCTTTAGAGCAAGAAGCACACTCTAGCTTTCTAGAGTCTCTGAGACAGTAGGAAATGTAAGTATGCTGAGAACAAAAGAAGGGTGTTTCCTACACATGCGGACCATATCTATTCCAACTGTGCTTCTGAAACCGATACAAAGCACTGGTCCTATAACATCCGATGCTTGTCAGTTAAGATGAGAAACGTGTGAACTTCGTGAACGATGTAGTTCGTTTGAGCTGAAAAGTGACTGCCCTTCCCTGAAACCAAGTCTTGCATGTTGGAAGACACAGAGCCTGGGATTTAACTCCATTTCTGAAGGGAAACACACAGCAGAGTTCTCATCCATGGATCACACTCTGCTTCAGAGCAAGAAGGACACTCTTGCTTTCTAGATTCTCTAATACAGGAAGAAAAGTGGTTGTGCTCAGAACAAAGAACTGTGTTTCCGACAGATACGGACCATATCTAATCCAACTCTGCTTGAAACTGAAACAAACAACAGGGCCACTAACATCCAATGCTTGTCAGTTAAGATGAGAAACTTGTGAGCTTTGTCAACGATGTAGTTCGTTTGAGCTGTAAAGTAACTGCCCTTACCTGAAACGAATTCTTGTTTGTAGGAATACTCAGAGCCTGGGATTTAACTCCATTTCTGAAGGGAAACACACAGCATAGTTCTCATCCATTGATCACACTCTGCTTCAGAGCTAGAAGCACGCTCTTGCTTTCTAGATTGTCTAATAGAGCAGGAAACGTGAGTGTGCTAAGAACAAATGAACGGTGTTTCCTACACATACGGACCATATCTAGTCCAACTCTGCTTCTGAAACTGATACAAAGCACTGGTCCTGTAACATCCAATGCTTGTCAGTTAAGATAAGAAACGTGTGAACTTCGTGAACGATGTAGTTCGTTTGAGCTGAAAAGTGACTGCTCTTACTTGAAAGGAATTCTTGCTTGTAGGAAGACACAGAGCCTGGAATTTAACTCCATTTCTGAAGGGAAACACACAAAAGAGTTCTCATATATAGATCACACTCAGCTTTAGAGCAAGAAGCACGCTCTTGCTTTCCAGAGTCACTAAGTCAGCAGGAAACCTGAGTGTGATGAGAACAAAAGAACGGTGTTTCCTACACATACGGACCATATCTAGTTCAACTCTGCTTCTGAAACTGAGACAAAGCACTGGTACTCTAAAATCCAATGCTTGTCAGGTAAGATGAGAAACTTGTGAGCTTCGTGAACGATGTAGTTTGTTTGAGCTGAAAAGTGACTGCCCTTCCCTGAAACGAAGGCTTGCATGTTGGAAGACACAGAGCCTGGGATTTAACTCCATTTCTGAAGGGAAACACACAGCATAGTTCTCATCCATTCATCACACTCTGCTTCAGAGCAAGAAGCACGCTCTTGCTTTCTAGATTCTCTAATACAGCAGGAAACGTGGTTGTGTTCAGAACAAAAGAACTGTATTTCCTACACATACAGACCATATCTAGTCCAACTCTGCTTGAGAAACTGAAACAAACCACAGGTCCACTAACATCCAATGCTTGTCAGTTAAGATGAGAAACGTGTGAGCTTCGTGAACGATGTAGTTGTTTTGAGCTGTAAAGTAACTGCCCTTACCTGAAACAAAGTCTTGTTTGTAGGAAGACTCAGAGCCTGGGATTTAACTCCATTTCTGAAGTGAAACACACAGCAGAATTCTTATCCATTGATCACCCTCTGCTTTAGAGCAAGAAGCACGCTCTAGCTTTCTGGAGTCTCTGAGAGAGTAGGAAACGTAAGTGTGCTGAGAACAAAAGAAGGGTGTTTCATACACATACGGACCATATCTATTCCAACTGTGCTTCTGAAACTGATACAAAGCACTGGTCCTATAACATCCGATGCTTGTCAGTTAAGATGAGAAACGTGTGAACTTCGTGAACGTTGTAGTTCGTTTGAGCTGAAAAGTGACTGCCCTTCCCTGAAACCAAGTCTTGCATGTTGGAAGACACAGAGCCTGGGATTTAACTCCATTTCTGAAGGGAAACACACAGCAGAGTTCTCATCCATGGATCACACTCTGCTTCAGAGCAAGAAGGACACTCTTGCTTTCTAGATTCTCTAATACAGGAGGAAACGTGGTTGTGCTCAGAACAAAGAACTGTGTTTTTCGAGAGATATGGACCATATCTAATCCAACTCTGCTTGTGAAACTGAAACAAACCACAGGGCCACTAACATCCAATGCTTGTCAGTTAAGATGAGAAACTTGTGAGCTTTGTCAACGATGTAGTTCGTTTGAGCTGTAAAGTAACTGCCCTTACCTGAAACGAATTCTTGTTTGTAGGAAGACTCAGAGCCTGGGATTTAACTCCATTTCTGAAGTGAAACACACAGCCGAGTTCTCATCCATTGATCACACTCTGTTATAAAGCAAGAAGCACGCTCTAGCTTTCTAGAGTCTCTAAGACAGCAGGAAACGTGAGTGTGCTGAGAACAAATGAATAGTGTTTCCTACACATACGGACCATATCTATTCCAACTCTGCTTCTGAAACTGATACAAAGGACTGGTCCTATAACATCCAATGCTTGTCAGTTAAGATGAGAAACGTGTGAGTTTCATGAACGATGTAGTTAGTTTGAGCTGTAAAGTACACAGCCCTTACCTGAAACGACGTTTTGCATGTTGGAAGACACAGAGCCTGGGATTTAACTCCATTTCTGAAGGGAAACACACAGCATAGTTCTCATCCATGGATCACACTCTGCTTCAGAGCAAGAAGCACGTTCTTGCTTTCTAGATTTTCTAATAGAGCAGGAAACTTGAGTGTGCTAAGAACAAATGAACGGTGTTTCCTACACATACGGACCATATCTAGTCCAACTCTGCTTCTGAAACTGATACAAAGCACTGGTCCTGTAACATCCAATGCTTGTCAGTTAAGATGAGAAGCGTGTGAGCTTTGTGAACGATGTAGTTCGTTTGAGCTGAAAAGTGACTGCCCTTACTTGAAAGGAATTCTTGCTTGTAGGAAGACACAGAGCCTGTAATTTAACTCCATTTCTGAAGGGAAACACACAACAGAGTTCTCATATATAGATCACACTCTGCTTTAGAGCAAGAAGCACGCTCTTGCTTTCCAGAGTCACTAAGTCAGCAGGAAACCTGAGTGTGATGAGAAAAAAAGAACGGTGTTTCCTACACATACGGACCATATCTAGTCCAACTCTGCTTCAGAAACTGATACAAAGCACTGGTCCTGTAACATCCAATGCTTGTCAGTTAAGATGAGAAACGTGTGAGCTTTGTGAACGATGTAGTTCATTTGAGCTGAAAAGTGACTGCCCTTACTTGAAAGGAATTCTTGCTTGTAGGAAGACACAGAGCCTGGAATTTAACTCCATTTCTGAAGGGAAACACACAAAAGAGTTCTCATATATAGATCACACTCAGCTTTTGAGCAAGAAGCACGCTCTTGCTTTCCAGAATCACTAAGTCAGCAGGAAACATGAGTGTGATGAGAACAAAAGAACGGTGTTTCCTACACATACGGACCATATCTAGTTCAACTCTGCTTCTGAAACTGAGACAAAGCACTGGTACTCTAAAATCCAATGCTTGTCAGTTAAGATGAGAAACGTGTGAGCTTCGTGAACGATGTAGTTTGTTTGAGCTGAAAAGTGACTGCCCTTCCCTGAAACGAAGGCTTGCATGTTGGAAGACACAGAGCCTGGGATTTAACTCCATTTCTGAAGGGAAACACACAGCATAGTTCTCATCCATTGATCACACTCTGCTTCAGAGCAAGAAGCACGCTCTTGCTTTCTAGATTCTCTAATACAGCAGGAAACGTGGTTGTGTTCAGAACAAAAGAACTGTATTTCCTACACATACGGACCATATCTAGTCCAACTCTGCTTGAGAAACTGAAACAAACCACAGGTCCACTAACATCCAATGCTTGTCAGTTAAGATGAGAAACGTGTGAGCTTCGTCAACGATGTAGTTGTTTTGAGCTGTAAAGTAACTGCCCTTACCTGAAACAAAGTCTTGTTTGTAGGAAGACTCAGAGCCTGGGATTTAACTCCATTTCTGAAGTGAAACACACAGCAGAATTCTTATCCATTGATCACCCTCTGCTTTAGAGCAAGAAGCACGCTCTAGCTTTCTAGAGTCTGAGAGAGTAGGAAACGTAAGTATGCTGAGAACAAAAGAAGGGTGTTTCATACACATACGGACCATATCTATTCCAACTGTGCTTCTGAAACTGATACAAAGCACTGGTCCTATAACATCCGATGCTTGTCAGTTAAGATGAGAAACGTGTGAACTTCGTGAACGATGTAGTTCGTTTGAGCTGAAAAGTGACTGCCCTTCCCTGAAACCAAGTCTTGCATGTTGGAAGACACAGAGCCTGGGATTTAACTCCATTTCTGAAGGGAAACACACAGCAGAGTTCTCATCCATGGATCACACTCTGCTTCAGAGCAAGAAGGACACTCTTGCTTTCTAGATTCTCTAATACAGGAGGAAACGTGGTTGTGCTCAGAACAAAGAACTGTGTTTCCGACAGATACGGACCATATCTAATCCAACTCTGCTTGAAACTGAAACAAACAACAGGACCACTAACATCCAATGCTTGTCAGTTAAGATGAGAAACTTGTGAGCTTTGTCAACGATGTAGTTCGTTTGAGCTGTAAAGTAACTGCCCTTACCTGAAACGAATTCTTGTTTGTAGGAATACTCAGAGCCTGGGATTTAACTCCATTTCTGAAGGGAAACACACAGCATAGTTCTCATCCATTGATCACACTCTGCTTCAGAGCTAGAAGCACGCTCTTGCTTTCTAGATTCTCTAATAGAGCAGGAAACGTGAGTGTGCTAAGAACAAATGAACGGTGTTTCCTACACATACGGACCATATCTAGTCCAACTCTGCTTCTGAAACTGATACAAAGCACTGGTCCTGTAACATCCAATGCTTGTCAGTTAAGATGAGAAACGTGTGAGCTTTGTGAACGATGTAGTTCGTTTGAGCTGAAAAGTGACTGCCCTTACTTGAAAGGAATTCTTGCTTGTAGGAAGACACATAGCCTGGAATTTAACTCCATTTCTGAAGGGAAACACACAACAGAGTTCTCATATATAGATCACACTCTGCTTTAGAGCAAGAAGCACGCTCTTGCTTTCCAGAGTCACTAAGTCAGCAGGAAACCTGAGTGTGATGAGAACAAAAGAACGGTGTTTCCTACATATACGGACCATATCTAGTTCAACTCTGCTTCTGAAACTGAGACAAAGCACTGGTACTCTAAAATCCAATGCTTGTCAGTTAAGATGAGAAACGTGTGAGCTTCGTGAACGATGTAGTTTGTTTGAGCTGAAAAGTGACTGCCCTTCCCTGAAACGAAAGCTTGCATGTTGGAAGACACAGAGCCTGGGATTTAACTCCATTTCTGAAGGGAAACACACAGCATAGTTCTCATCCATTGATCACACTGTGCTTCAGAGCAAGAATCACGCACTTGCTTCCTAGATTCTCTAATACAGCAGGAAACGTGGTTGTGTTCAGAACAAAAGAACTGTATTTCCTACACATACGGACCATATCTAGTCCAACTCTGCTTGTGAAACTGAAACAAACCACAGGTCCACTCACATCCAATGCTTGTCAGTTAAGATGAGAAACGTGTGAGCTTCGTGAACGATGTAGTTGTTTTGAGCTGTAAAGTAACTGCCCTTACCTGAAACAAAGTCTTGCTTGTAGGAATACTCAGAGCCTGGGATTTAACTCCATTTCTGAAGGGAAACACACAGCATAGTTCTCATCCATTGATCACACTCTGCTTCAGAGCTAGAAGCACGCTCTTGCTTTCTAGATTCTCTAATAGAGCAGGAAACGTGAGTGTGCTAAGAACAAATGAACGGTGTTTCCTACACATACGGACCATATCTAGTCCAACTCTGCTTCTGAAACTGATACAAAGCACTGGTCCTGTAACATCCAATGCTTGTCAGTTAAGATAAGAAACGTGTGAACTTCGTGAACGATGTAGTTCGTTTGAGCTGAAAAGTGACTGCTCTTACTTGAAAGGAATTCTTGCTTGTAGGAAGACACAGAGCCTGGAATTTAACTCCATTTCTGAAGGGAAACACACAGCATAGTTCTCATCCATTGATCACACTGTGCTTCAGAGCAAGAAGCATGCTCTTGCTTTCTAGATTCTCTAATACAGCAGGAAACGTGGTTGTGTTCAGAACAAAAGAACTGTATTTCCTACACATACGGACCATATCTAGTCCAACTCTGCTTGTGAAACTGAAACAATCCACAGGTCCACTAACATCCAATGCTTGTCAGTTAAGATGAGAAACGTGTGAGTTTCGTGAACGATGTAGTTGTTTTGAGCTGTAAAGTAACTGCCCTTACGTGAAACAAAGTCTTGTTTGTAGGAAGACTCAGAGCCTGGCATTTAACTCTATTTCTGAAGTGAAACACACAGCAGAATTCTTATCCATTGATCACACTCTGCTTTAGAGCAAGAAGCACGCTCTAGCTTTCTAGAGTCTCTGAGACAGTAGGAAACGTAAGTGTGCTGAGAACAAAAGAAGGGTGTTTCCTACACATACGGACCATATCTATTCCAACTGTGCTTCTGAAACTGATACAAAGCACTGGTCCTATAACATCCGATGCTTGTCAGTTAAGATGAGAAACGTATGAACTTCATAAACGATGTAGATCGTTTGAGCTGAAAAGTGACTGCCCTTCCCTGAAACCAAGTCTTGCATGTTGGAAGACACAGAGCCTGGGATTTCACTCCATTTCTGAAGGGAAACACACAGCATAGTTCTCATCCATGGATCACACTCTGCTTCAGAGCAAGAAGGACACTCTTGCTTTCTAGATTCTCTAATACAGGAGGAAACGTGGTTGTGCTCAGAACAAAGAACTATTTTTCCGAGAGATATGGACCATATCTAATCCATCTCTGCTTGTGAAACTGAAACAAACCACAGGGCCACTAACATCCAATGCTTGTCAGTTAAGATGAGAAACTTGTGAGCTTTGTCAACGATGTAGTTCGTTTGAGCTGTATAGTAACTGCCCTTACCTGAAACGAATTCTTGTTTGTAGGAAGACTCAGAGCCTGGGATTTAACTCCATTTCTGAAGTGAAACACACAGCCGAGTTCTCATCCATTGACCACACTCTGGTATAAAGCAAGAAGCACGCTCTAGCTTTCTAGAGTCTCTAAGACAGCAGGAAACGTGAGTGTGCTGAGAACAAATGAATAGTGTTTCCTACACATACGGACCATATCTATTCCAACTCTGCTTCTGAAACTGATACAAAGGACTGGTCCTATAACATCCAATGCTTGTCAGTTAAGATGAGAAACGTGTGAGTTTCATGAACGATGTAGTTAGTTTGAGCCGTAAAGTACACAGCCCTTACCTGAAACGAAGTTTTGCATGTTGGAAGACACAGAGCCTGGGATTTAACTCCATTTCTGAAGGGAAACACAGCATAGTTCTCATCCATGGATCACATTCTGCTTCAGAGCAAGAAGCACGCTCTTGCTTTCTAGATTCTCTAATAGAGCAGGAAACGTGAGTGTGCTAAGAACAAATGAACGGTGTTTCCTACACATACGGACCATATCTAGTCCAACTCTGTTTCTGAAACTGATACAAAGCACTGGTCCTGTAACATCCAATGCTTGTCAGTTAAGATGAGAAACGTGTGAGCTTTGTGAACGATGTAGTTCGTTTGAGCTGAAAAGTGATTGCCCTTACTTGAAAGGAATTCTTGCTTGTAGGAAGACACAGAGCCTGTAATTTAACTCCATTTCTGAAGGGAAACACACAACAGAGTTCTCATATATAGATCACACTCTGCTTTAGAGCAAGAAGCACGCTCTTGCTTTCCAGAGTCACTAAGTCAGCAGGAAACCTGAGTGTGATGAGAAAAAAAGAACGGTGTTTCCTACACATATGGACCATATCTAGTTCAACTCTGCTTCTGAAACTGAGACAAAGCACTGGTAATCTAAAATCCAATGATTGTCAGTTAAGATGAGAAACGTGTAGGCTTCGTGAACGATGTAGTTCGGTAGAGCTGAAAAGTGACTGCCCTTACTTGAAAGGAATTCTTGCTTGTAGGGCGACACAGAGCCTGGGATTTAACTCCATTTCTGAAGTGAAACACACAGCCGAGTTCTCATCCATTGATCACAATCTGCTTTAGAGCAAGAAGCACGCTCTAGCTTTCTAGAGTCTCTAAGGCAGCAGGAAACGTGAGTGTGCTGAGAACAAAAGAACGGTGTTTCCTACACATGTGGATCATATCTATTCCAACTCTGCTTCTGAAACTGATACAAAGCACTGGTCCTCTAACATCCGATGCTTGTCAGTTAAGATGAGAAACGTGTGAGCTTCGTGAAAAATGTAGTTCGTTTGAGCTGAAAAGTGACTGCCCTTCTCTGAAACGAAGGATTGCATGTTGGAAGACACAGAGCCTTGGATTTAACTCCATTTCTGAAGGGAAACACACAGCATAGTTCTCATCCATTGATCACACTCTGCTTCAGAGCAAGAAGCACGCTCTTGCTTTCTTGATTCTCTAATACAGCAGGAAATGTGGTTGTGTTCAGAACAAAAGAACTGTATTTCCTACACATACGGACCATATCTAGTCCAACTCTGCTTGTGAAACTGAAACAAACCACAGGTCCACTAACATCCAATGCTTGTCAGTTAAGATGAGAAACGTGTGAGCTTCGTGAACGATGTAGTTGTTTTGAGCTGTAAAGTAACTGCCCTTACCTGAAACAAAGTCTTGTTTGTAGGAAGACTAAGAGCCTGGGATTTTACTCCATTTCTGAAGTGAAACACACAGCAGAATTCTTATCCATTGATCACACTCTGCTTTAGAGCAAGAAGCACGCTCTAGCTTTCTAGAGTCTCTGAGACAGTAGGAAATGTAAGTGTGCTGAGAACAAATGAAGGGTGTTTCCTACACATGCGGACCATATCTATTCCAACTGTGCTTCTGAAACCGATACAAAGCACTGGTCCTATAACATCCGATGCTTGTCAGTTAAGATGAGAAACGTGTGAACTTCGTGAACGATGTATTTCGTTTGAGCTGAAAAGTGACTGCCCTTCCCTGAAACCAAGTCTTGCATGTTGGAAGACACAGAGCCTGGGATTTAACTCCATTTCTGAAGGGAAACACACAGCATAGTTCTCATCCATGGATCACACTCTGCTTCAGAGCAAGAAGGACACTCTTGCTTTCTAGATTCTCTAATACAGGAGGAAAAGTGGTTGTGCTCTGAACAAAGAACTGTGTTTCCGAGAGATATGGACCATATCTAATCCAACTCTGCTTGTGAAACTGAAACAAACCACAGGGCCACTAACATCCAATGCTTGTCAGTTAAGATGAGAAACTTGTGAGCCTTGTCAACGATGTAGTTCCTTTGAGCTGTAAAGTAACTGCCCTTACCTGAAACGAATTCTTGTTTGTAGGAAGACTCAGAGCCTGGGATTTAACTCCATTTCTGAAGTGAAACACACAGCCGAGTTCTCATCCATTGATCACACTCTGCTATAAAGCAAGAAGCACGCTCTAGCTTTCTAGAGTCTCTAAGACAGCAGGAAACGTGAGTGTGCTGAGAACAAATGAATAGTGTTTCCTACACATACGGACCATATCTATTCCAACTCTGCTTCTGAAACTGATACAAAGGACTGGTCTATAACATCCAATGCTTGTCAGTTAAGATGAGAAACGTGTGAGTTTCATGAACGATGTAGTTAGTTTGAGCTGTAAAGTACACAGCCCTTACCTGAAACGAAGTTTTGCATGTTGGAAGACACAGAGCCTGGGATTTAACTCCATTTCTGAAGGGAAACACACAGCATAGTTCTCATCCATGGATCACATTCTGCGTCAGAGCAAGAAGCACGCTCTTGCTTTCTAGATTCTCTAATACAGCAGGAAACGTGGTTGTGTTCAGAACAAAAGAACTGTATTTCCTACACATACGGACCATATCTAGTCCAACTCTGCTTGTGAAACTGAAACAAACCACAGGTCCACTAACATCCAATGCTTGTCAGTTAAGATGAGAAACGTGTGAGCTTCGTGAACGATGTAGTTGTTTTGAGCTGTAAAGTAACTGCCCTTACCTGAAACAAAGTCTTGTTTGTAGGAAGACTCAGAGTTGGGAATTAACTCCATTTCTGAAGTGAAACAGACAGCAGAATTCTTATCCATTGATCACACTCTGCTTTAGAGCAAGAAGCACGCTCTAGCTTTCTAGAGTCTCTGAGACAGTAGGAAATGTAAGTGTGCTGAGAACAAAAGAAGGGTGTTTCCTACACATGCGGACCATATCTATTCCAACTGTGCTTCTGAAACCGATACAAAGCACTGGTCCTATAACATCCGATGCTTGTCAGTTAAGATGAGAAACGTGTGAACTTCGTGAACGATGTAGTTCGTTTGTGCTGAAAAGTGACTGCCCTTCCCTGAAACCAAGTCTTGCATGTTGGAAGACACAGAGCCTGGGATTTAACTCCATTTCTGAAGGGAAACACACAGCAGAGTTCTCATCCATGGATCACACTCTGCTTCAGAGCAAGAAGGACACTCTTGCTTTCTAGATTCTCTAATACAGGAGGAAACGTGGTTGTGCTCTGAACAAAGAACTGTGTTTCCGAGAGATATGGACCATATCTAATCCAACTCTGCTTGTGAAACTGAAACAAACCACAGGGCCACTAACATCCAATGCTTGTCAGTTAAGATGAGAAACTTGTGAGCTTTGTCAACGATGTAGTTCGTTTGAGCTGTAAAGTAACTGCCCTTACCTGAAACGAATTCTTGTTTGTAGGAAGACTCAGAGCCTGGGATTTAACTCCATTTCTGAAGTGAAACACACAGCTGAGTTCTCATCCATTGATCACACTCTGCTATAAAGCAAGAAGCACGCTCTAGCTTTCTAGAGTCTCTAAGACAGCAGGAAACGTGAGTGTGCTGAGAACAAATGAATAGTGTTTCCTACACATACGGACCATATCTATTCCAACTCTGCTTCTGAAACTGATACAAAGAACTGGTCCTAAAACATCCAATGCTTGTCAGTTAAGATGAGAATCGTGTGAGTTTCATGAACGATGTAGTTAGTTTGAGCTGTAAAGTACACAGCCCTTACCTGAAACGAAGTTTTGCATGTTGGAAGACACAGAGCCTGGGATTTAACTCCATTTCTGAAGGGAAACACACAGCATTGTTCTCATCCATGGATCACATTCTGCTTCAGAGCAAGAAGCACGTTCTTGCTTTCTAGATTCTCTAATAGAGCAGGAAACGTGAGTGTGCTAAGAACAAATGAACGGTGTTTCCTACACATACGGACCATATCTAGTCCAACTCTGCTTCTGAAACTGATACAAAGCACTGGTCCTGTAACATCCAATGCTTGCAGGTAAGATGAGAAGCGTGTGAGCTTTGTGAACGATGTAGTTCGTTTGAGCTGAAAAGTGACTGCCCTTACTTGAAAGGAATTCTTGCTTGTAGGAAGACACAGAGCCTGGAATTTAACTCCATTTCTGAAGGGAAACACACAAAAGAGTTCTCATATATAGATCACACTCAGCTTTAGTGCAAGAAGCACGCTCTTGCTTTCCAGAATCACTAAGTCAGCAGGAAACATGAGTGTGATGAGAACAAAAGAACGGTGTTTCCTACATATACGGAACATATCTAGTTCAACTCTGCTTCTGAAACTGAGACAAAGCACTGGTACTCTAAAATCCAATGCTTGTCAGTTAAGATGAGAAACGTGTGAGCTTCGTGAACGATGTAGTTTGTTTGAGCTGAAAAGTGACTGCCCTTCCCTGAAACGAAGGCTTGCATGTTGGAAGACACAGAGCCTGGGATTTAACTCCATTTCTGAAGGGAAACACACAGCATAGTTCTCATCCATTGATCACACTCTGCTTCAGAGCAAGAAGCACGCTCTTGCTTTCTAGATTCTCTAATACAGCAGGAAACGTGGTTGTGTTCAGAACAAAAGAACTGTATTTCCTACACATACGGACCATATCTAGTCCAACTCTGCTTGAGAAACTGAAACAAACCACAGGTCCACTAACATCCAATGCTTGTCAGTTAATATGAGAAACGAGTGAGCTTCGTGAACGATGTAGTTGTTTTGAGCTGTAAAGTAACTGCCCTTACCTGAAACAAAGTCTTGTTTGTAGGAAGACTCAGAGCCTGGGATTTAACTCCATTTCTGAAGTGAAACACACAGCAGAATTCTTATCCATTGATCACCCTCTGCTTTAGAGCAAGAAGCACGCTCTAGCTTTCTAGAGTCTCTGAGAGAGTAGGAAACGTAAGTGTGCTGAGAACAAAAGAAGGGTGTTTCATACACATACGGACCATATCTATTCCAACTGTGCTTCTGAAACTGATACAAAGCACTGGTCCTATAACATCCGATGCTTGTCAGTTAAGATGAGAAACGTGTGAACTTCGTGAACGATGTAGTTCGTTTGAGCTGAAAAGTGACTGCCCTTCCCTGAAACCAAGTCTTGCATGTTGGAAGACACAGAGCCTGGGATTTAACTCCATTTCTGAAGGGAAACACACAGCAGAGTTCTCATCCATGGATCACACTCTGCTTCAGAGCAAGAAGGACACTCTTGCTTTCTAGATTCTCTAATACAGGAGGAAACGTGGTTGTGCTCAGAACAAAGAACTGTGTTTCCGACAGATACGGACCATATCTAATCCAACTCTGCTTGAAACTGAAACAAACAACAGGGCCACTAACATCCAATGCTTGTCAGTTAAGATGAGAAACTTGTGAGCTTTGTCAACGATGTAGTTCGTTTGAGCTGTAAAGTAACTGCCCTTACCTGAAACGAATTCTTGTTTGTAGGAATACTCAGAGCCTGGGATTTAACTCCATTTCTGAAGGGAAACACACAGCATAGTTCTCATCCATTGATCACACTCTGCTTCAGAGCTAGAAGCACGCTCTTGCTTTCTAGATTCTCTAATAGAGCAGGAAACGTGAGTGTGCTAAGAACAAATGAACGGTGTTTCCTACACATACGGACCATATCTAGTCCAACTCTGCTTCTGAAACTGATACAAAGCACTGGTCCTGTAACATCCAATGCTTGTCAGTTAAGATGAGAAACGTGTGAGCTTTGTGAACGATGTAGTTCGTTTGAGCTGAAAAGTGACTGCCCTTACTTGAAAGGAATTCTTGCTTGTAGGAAGACACAGAGCCTGGAATTTTACTCCATTTCTGAAGGGAAACACACAACAGAGTTCTCATATATAGATCACACTCTGCTTTAGAGCAAGAAGCACGCTCTTGCTTTCCAGAGTCACTAAGTCAGCAGGAAACCTGAGTGTGATGAGAACAAAAGAACGGTGTTTCCTACATATACGGACCATATCTAGTTCAACTCTACTTCTGAAACTGAGACAAAGCACTGGTACTCTAAAATCCAATGCTTGTCAGTTAAGATGAGAAACGTGTGAGCTTCGTGAACGATGTAGTTTGTTTGAGCTGAAAAGTGACTGCCCTTCCCTGAAACGAAAGCTTGCATGTTGGAAGACACAGAGCCTGGGATTTAACTCCATTTCTGAAGGGAAACACACAGCATAGTTCTCATCCATTGATCACACTCTGCTTCAGAGCAAGAATCACGCTCTTGCTTTCTAGATTCTCTAATACAGCAGGAAACGTGGTTGTGTTCAGAACAAAAGAACTGTATTTCCTACACATACGGACCATATCTAGTCCAAATCTGCTTGTGAAACTGAAACAAACCACAGGTCCACTCACATCCAATGCTTGTCAGTTAAGATGAGAAACGTGTGAGCTTCGTGAACGATGTAGTTGTTTTGAGCTGTAAAGTAACTGCCCTTACCTGAAACAAAGTCTTGCTTGTAGGAAGACTCAGAGCCTGGGATTTAACTCCATTTCTGAAGTGAAACACACAGCAGAATTCTTATCCATTGATCACACTCTGCTTTAGAGCAAGAAGCACACTCTAGCTTTCTAGAGTCTCTGAGACAGTAGGAAATGTAAGTATGCTGAGAACAAAAGAAGGGTGTTTCCTACACATGCGGACCATATCTATTCCAACTGTGCTTCTGAAACCGATACAAAGCACTGGTCCTATAACATCCGATGCTTGTCAGTTAAGATGAGAAACGTGTGAACTTCGTGAACGATGTAGTTCGTTTGAGCTGAAAAGTGACTGCCCTTCCCTGAAACCAAGTCTTGCATGTTGGAAGACACAGAGCCTGGGATTTAACTCCATTTCTGAAGGGAAACACACAGCAGAGTTCTCATCCATGGATCACACTCTGCTTCAGAGCAAGAAGGACACTCTTGCTTTCTAGATTCTCTAATACAGGAAGAAAAGTGGTTGTGCTCAGAACAAAGAACTGTGTTTCCGACAGATACGGACCATATCTAATCCAACTCTGCTTGAAACTGAAACAAACAACAGGGCCACTAACATCCAATGCTTGTCAGTTAAGATGAGAAACTTGTGAGCTTTGTCAACGATGTAGTTCGTTTGAGCTGTAAAGTAACTGCCCTTACCTGAAACGAATTCTTGTTTGTAGGAATACTCAGAGCCTGGGATTTAACTCCATTTCTGAAGGGAAACACACAGCATAGTTCTCATCCATTGATCACACTCTGCTTCAGAGCTAGAAGCACGCTCTTGCTTTCTAGATTCTCTAATAGAACAGGAAACGTGAGTGTGCTAAGAACAAATGAACGGTGTTTCCTACACATACGGACCATATCTAGTCCAACTCTGCTTCTGAAACTGATACAAAGCACTGGTCCTGTAACATCCAATGCTTGTCAGTTAAGATAAGAAACGTGTGAACTTAGTGAACGATGTAGTTCGTTTGAGCTGAAAAGTGACTGCTCTTACTTGAAAGGAATTCTTGCTTGTAGGAAGACACAGAGCCTGGAATTTAACTCCATTTCTGAAGGGAAACACACAAAAGAGTTCTCATATATAGATCACACTCAGCTTTAGAGCAAGAAGCACGCTCTTGCTTTCCAGAGTCACTAAGTCAGCAGGAAACCTGAGTGTGATGAGAACAAAAGAACGGTGTTTCCTACACATACGGACCATATCTAGTTCAACTCTGCTTCTGAAACTGAGACAAAGCACTGGTACTCTAAAATCCAATGCTTGTCAGGTAAGATGAGAAACTTGTGAGCTTCGTGAACGATGTAGTTTGTTTGAGCTGAAAAGTGACTGCCCTTCCCTGAAACGAAGGCTTGCATGTTGGAAGACACAGAGCCTGGGATTTAACTCCATTTCTGAAGGGAAACACACAGCATAGTTCTCATCCATTCATCACACTCTGCTTCAGAGCAAGAAGCACGCTCTTGCTTTCTAGATTCTCTAATACAGCAGGAAACGTGGTTGTGTTCAGAACAAAAGAACTGTATTTCCTACACATACAGACCATATCTAGTCCAACTCTGCTTGAGAAACTGAAACAAACCACAGGTCCACTAACATCCAATGCTTGTCAGTTAAGATGAGAAACGTGTGAGCTTCGTGAACGATGTAGTTGTTTTGAGCTGTAAAGTAACTGCCCTTACCTGAAACAAAGTCTTGTTTGTAGGAAGACTCAGAGCCTGGGATTTAACTCCATTTCTGAAGTGAAACACACAGCAGAATTCTTATCCATTGATCACCCTCTGCTTTAGAGCAAGAAGCACGCTCTAGCTTTCTGGAGTCTCTGAGAGAGTAGGAAACGTAAGTGTGCTGAGAACAAAAGAAGGGTGTTTCATACACATACGGACCATATCTATTCCAACTGTGCTTCTGAAACTGATACAAAGCACTGGTCCTATAACATCCGATGCTTGTCAGTTAAGATGAGAAACGTGTGAACTTCGTGAACGTTGTAGTTCGTTTGAGCTGAAAAGTGACTGCCCTTCCCTGAAACCAAGTCTTGCATGTTGGAAGACACAGAGCCTGGGATTTAACTCCATTTCTGAAGGGAAACACACAGCAGAGTTCTCATCCATGGATCACACTCTGCTTCAGAGCAAGAAGGACACTCTTGCTTTCTAGATTCTCTAATACAGGAGGAAACGTGGTTGTGCTCAGAACAAAGAACTGTGTTTTTCGAGAGATATGGACCATATCTAATCCAACTCTGCTTGTGAAACTGAAACAAACCACAGGGCCACTAACATCCAATGCTTGTCAGTTAAGATGAGAAACTTGTGAGCTTTGTCAACGATGTAGTTCGTTTGAGCTGTAAAGTAACTGCCCTTACCTGAAACGAATTCTTGTTTGTAGGAAGACTCAGAGCCTGGGATTTAACTCCATTTCTGAAGTGAAACACACAGCCGAGTTCTCATCCATTGATCACACTCTGTTATAAAGCAAGAAGCACGCTCTAGCTTTCTAGAGTCTCTAAGACAGCAGGAAACGTGAGTGTGCTGAGAACAAATGAATAGTGTTTCCTACACATACGGACCATATCTATTCCAACTCTGCTTCTGAAACTGATACAAAGGACTGGTCCTATAACATCCAATGCTTGTCAGTTAAGATGAGAAACGTGTGAGTTTCATGAACGATGTAGTTAGTTTGAGCTGTAAAGTACACAGCCCTTACCTGAAACGACGTTTTGCATGTTGGAAGACACAGAGCCTGGGATTTAACTCCATTTCTGAAGGGAAACACACAGCATAGTTCTCATCCATGGATCACACTCTGCTTCAGAGCAAGAAGCACGTTCTTGCTTTCTAGATTTTCTAATAGAGCAGGAAACTTGAGTGTGCTAAGAACAAATGAACGGTGTTTCCTACACATACGGACCATATCTAGTCCAACTCTGCTTCTGAAACTGATACAAAGCACTGGTCCTGTAACATCCAATGCTTGTCAGTTAAGATGAGAAGCGTGTGAGCTTTGTGAACGATGTAGTTCGTTTGAGCTGAAAAGTGACTGCCCTTACTTGAAAGGAATTCTTGCTTGTAGGAAGACACAGAGCCTGTAATTTAACTCCATTTCTGAAGGGAAACACACAACAGAGTTCTCATATATAGATCACACTCTGCTTTAGAGCAAGAAGCACGCTCTTGCTTTCCAGAGTCACTAAGTCAGCAGGAAACCTGAGTGTGATGAGAAAAAAAGAACGGTGTTTCCTACACATACGGACCATATCTAGTTCAACTCTGCTTCTGAAACTGAGACAAAGCACTGGTAATCTAAAATCCAATGATAGTCAGTTAAGATGAGAAACGTGTAGGCTTCGTGAACGATGTAGTTCGTTTGAGCTGAAAAGTGACTGCCCTTAGTTGAAAGGAATTCTTGCTTGTAGGAAGACACAGAGCCTGGAATTTAACTCCATTTCTGAAGGGAAACACACAAAAGAGTTCTCATATATAGATCACACTCAGCTTTAGAGCAAGAAGCACGCTCTTGCTTTCCAGAGTCACTAAGTCAGCAGGAAACATGAGTGTGATGAGAACAAAAGAACGGTGTTTCCTACACATACGGACCATATCTAGTCCAACTCTGCTTCAGAAACTGATACAAAGCACTGGTCCTGTAACATCCAATGCTTGTCAGTTAAGATGAGAAACGTGTGAGCTTTGTGAACGATGTAGTTCATTTGAGCTGAAAAGTGACTGCCCTTACTTGAAAGGAATTCTTGCTTGTAGGAAGACACAGAGCCTGGAATTTAACTCCATTTCTGAAGGGAAACACACAAAAGAGTTCTCATATATAGATCACACTCAGCTTTTGAGCAAGAAGCACGCTCTTGCTTTCCAGAATCACTAAGTCAGCAGGAAACATGAGTGTGATGAGAACAAAAGAACGGTGTTTCCTACACATACGGACCATATCTAGTTCAACTCTGCTTCTGAAACTGAGACAAAGCACTGGTACTCTAAAATCCAATGCTTGTCAGTTAAGATGAGAAACGTGTGAGCTTCGTGAACGATGTAGTTTGTTTGAGCTGAAAAGTGACTGCCCTTCCCTGAAACGAAGGCTTGCATGTTGGAAGACACAGAGCCTGGGATTTAACTCCATTTCTGAAGGGAAACACACAGCATAGTTCTCATCCATTGATCACACTCTGCTTCAGAGCAAGAAGCACGCTCTTGCTTTCTAGATTCTCTAATACAGCAGGAAACGTGGTTGTGTTCAGAACAAAAGAACTGTATTTCCTACACATACGGACCATATCTAGTCCAACTCTGCTTGAGAAACTGAAACAAACCACAGGTCCACTAACATCCAATGCTTGTCAGTTAAGATGAGAAACGTGTGAGCTTCGTCAACGATGTAGTTGTTTTGAGCTGTAAAGTAACTGCCCTTACCTGAAACAAAGTCTTGTTTGTAGGAAGACTCAGAGCCTGGGATTTAACTCCATTTCTGAAGTGAAACACACAGCAGAATTCTTATCCATTGATCACCCTCTGCTTTAGAGCAAGAAGCACGCTCTAGCTTTCTAGAGTCTGAGAGAGTAGGAAACGTAAGTATGCTGAGAACAAAAGAAGGGTGTTTCATACACATACGGACCATATCTATTCCAACTGTGCTTCTGAAACTGATACAAAGCACTGGTCCTATAACATCCGATGCTTGTCAGTTAAGATGAGAAACGTGTGAACTTCGTGAACGATGTAGTTCGTTTGAGCTGAAAAGTGACTGCCCTTCCCTGAAACCAAGTCTTGCATGTTGGAAGACACAGAGCCTGGGATTTAACTCCATTTCTGAAGGGAAACACACAGCATAGTTCTCATCCATGGATCACACTCTGCTTCAGAGCAAGAAGGACACTCTTGCTTTCTAGATTCTCTAATACAGGAGGAAACGTGGTTGTGCTCAGAACAAAGAACTGTGTTTCCGACAGATACGGACCATATCTAATCCAACTCTGCTTGAAACTGAAACAAACAACAGGACCACTAACATCCAATGCTTGTCAGTTAAGATGAGAAACTTGTGAGCTTTGTCAACGATGTAGTTCGTTTGAGCTGTAAAGTAACTGCCCTTACCTGAAACGAATTCTTGTTTGTAGGAATACTCAGAGCCTGGGATTTAACTCCATTTCTGAAGGGAAACACACAGCATAGTTCTCATCCATTGATCACACTCTGCTTCAGAGCTAGAAGCACGCTCTTGCTTTCTAGATTCTCTAATAGAGCAGGAAACGTGAGTGTGCTAAGAACAAATGAACGGTGTTTCCTACACATACGGACCATATCTAGTCCAACTCTGCTTCTGAAACTGATACAAAGCACTGGTCCTGTAACATCCAATGCTTGTCAGTTAAGATGAGAAACGTGTGAGCTTTGTGAACGATGTAGTTCGTTTGAGCTGAAAAGTGACTGCCCTTACTTGAAAGGAATTCTTGCTTGTAGGAAGACACATAGCCTGGAATTTAACTCCATTTCTGAAGGGAAACACACAACAGAGTTCTCATATATAGATCACACTCTGCTTTAGAGCAAGAAGCACGCTCTTGCTTTCCAGAGTCACTAAGTCAGCAGGAAACCTGAGTGTGATGAGAACAAAAGAACGGTGTTTCCTACATATACGGACCATATCTAGTTCAACTCTGCTTCTGAAACTGAGACAAAGCACTGGTACTCTAAAATCCAATGCTTGTCAGTTAAGATGAGAAACGTGTGAGCTTCGTGAACGATGTAGTTTGTTTGAGCTGAAAAGTGACTGCCCTTCCCTGAAACGAAAGCTTGCATGTTGGAAGACACAGAGCCTGGGATTTAACTCCATTTCTGAAGGGAAACACACAGCATAGTTCTCATCCATTGATCACACTGTGCTTCAGAGCAAGAATCACGCACTTGCTTCCTAGATTCTCTAATACAGCAGGAAACGTGGTTGTGTTCAGAACAAAAGAACTGTATTTCCTACACATACGGACCATATCTAGTCCAACTCTGCTTGTGAAACTGAAACAAACCACAGGTCCACTCACATCCAATGCTTGTCAGTTAAGATGAGAAACGTGTGAGCTTCGTGAACGATGTAGTTGTTTTGAGCTGTAAAGTAACTGCCCTTACCTGAAACAAAGTCTTGCTTGTAGGAATACTCAGAGCCTGGGATTTAACTCCATTTCTGAAGGGAAACACACAGCATAGTTCTCATCCATTGATCACACTCTGCTTCAGAGCTAGAAGCACGCTCTTGCTTTCTAGATTCTCT
This sequence comes from Onychomys leucogaster, assembly GCA_949786385.1. Taxonomy (NCBI): domain Eukaryota; kingdom Metazoa; phylum Chordata; class Mammalia; order Rodentia; family Cricetidae; genus Onychomys; species Onychomys leucogaster. Next base: position 2,532,957 of record CATKUP010000063.1, read on the forward strand.
AATAGAGCAGGAAACGTGAGTGTGCTAAGAACAAATGAACGGTGTTTCCTACACATACGGACCATATCTAGTCCAACTCTGCTTCTGAAACTGATACAAAGCACTGGTCCTGTAACATCCAATGCTTGTCAGTTAAGATAAGAAACGTGTGAACTTCGTGAACGATGTAGTTCGTTTGAGCTGAAAAGTGACTGCTCTTACTTGAAAGGAATTCTTGCTTGTAGGAAGACACAGAGCCTGGAATTTAACTCCATTTCTGAAGGGAAACACACAAAAGAGTTCTCATATATAGATCACACTCAGCTTTAGAGCAAGAAGCACGCTCTTGCTTTCCAGAGTCACTAAGTCAGCAGGAAACCTGAGTGTGATGAGAACAAAAGAACGGTGTTTCCTACACATACGGACCATATCTAGTTCAACTCTGCTTCTGAAACTGAGACAAAGCACTGGTACTCTAAAATCCAATGCTTGTCAGGTAAGATGAGAAACGTGTGAGCTTCGTGAACGATGTAGTTGTTTTGAGCTGTAAAGTAACTGCCCTTACCTGAAACAAAGTCTTGTTTGTAGGAAGACTCAGAGCCTGGGATTTAACTCCATTTCTGAAGTGAAACACACAGCAGAATTCTTATCCATTGATCACCCTCTGCTTTAGAGCAAGAAGCACGCTCTAGCTTTCTGGAGTCTCTGAGAGAGTAGGAAACGTAAGTGTGCTGAGAACAAAAGAAGGGTGTTTCTTACACATACGGACCATATCTATTCCAACTGTGCTTCTGAAACTGATACAAAGCACTGGTCCTATAACATCCGATGCTTGTCAGTTAAGATGAGAAACGTGTGAACTTCGTGAACGTTGTAGTTCGTTTGAGCTGAAAAGTGACTGCCCTTCCCTGAAACCAAGTCTTGCATGTTGGAAGACACAGAGCCTGGGATTTAACTCCATTTCTGAAGGGAAACACACAGCAGAGTTCTCATCCATGGATCACACTCTGCTTCAGAGCAAGAAGGACACTCTTGCTTTCTAGATTCTCTAATACAGGAGGAAACGTGGTTGTGCTCAGAACAAAGAACTGTGTTTTTCGAGAGATATGGACCATATCTAATCCAACTCTGCTTGTGAAACTGAAACAAACCACAGGGCCACTAACATCCAATGCTTGTCAGTTAAGATGAGAAACTTGTGAGCTTTGTCAACGATGTAGTTCGTTTGAGCTGTAAAGTAACTGCCCTTACCTGAAACGAATTCTTGTTTGTAGGAAGACTCAGAGCCTGGGATTTAACTCCATTTCTGAAGTGAAACACACAGCCGAGTTCTCATCCATTGATCACACTCTGTTATAAAGCAAGAAGCACGCTCTAGCTTTCTAGAGTCTCTAAGACAGCAGGAAACGTGAGTGTGCTGAGAACAAATGAATAGTGTTTCCTACACATACGGACCATATCTATTCCAACTCTGCTTCTGAAACTGATACAAAGGACTGGTCCTATAACATCCAATGCTTGTCAGTTAAGATGAGAAACGTGTGAGTTTCATGAACGATGTAGTTAGTTTGAGCTGTAAAGTACACAGCCCTTACCTGAAACGACGTTTTGCATGTTGGAAGACACAGAGCCTGGGATTTAACTCCATTTCTGAAGGGAAACACACAGCATAGTTCTCATCCATGGATCACACTCTGCTTCAGAGCAAGAAGCACGTTCTTGCTTTCTAGATTTTCTAATAGAGCAGGAAACTTGAGTGTGCTAAGAACAAATGAACGGTGTTTCCTACACATACGGACCATATCTAGTCCAACTCTGCTTCTGAAACTGATACAAAGCACTGGTCCTGTAACATCCAATGCTTGTCAGTTAAGATGAGAAGCGTGTGAGCTTTGTGAACGATGTAGTTCGTTTGAGCTGAAAAGTGACTGCCCTTACTTGAAAGGAATTCTTGCTTGTAGGAAGACACAGAGCCTGTAATTTAACTCCATTTCTGAAGGGAAACACACAACAGAGTTCTCATATATAGATCACACTCTGCTTTAGAGCAAGAAGCACGCTCTTGCTTTCCAGAGTCACTAAGTCAGCAGGAAACCTGAGTGTGATGAGAAAAAAAGAACGGTGTTTCCTACACATACGGACCATATCTAGTTCAACTCTGCTTCTGAAACTGAGACAAAGCACTGGTAATCTAAAATCCAATGATAGTCAGTTAAGATGAGAAACGTGTAGGCTTCGTGAACGATGTAGTTCGTTTGAGCTGAAAAGTGACTGCCCTTAGTTGAAAGGAATTCTTGCTTGTAGGAAGACACAGAGCCTGGAATTTAACTCCATTTCTGAAGGGAAACACACAAAAGAGTTCTCATATATAGATCACACTCAGCTTTAGAGCAAGAAGCACGCTCTTGCTTTCCAGAGTCACTAAGTCAGCAGGAAACATGAGTGTGATGAGAACAAAAGAACGGTGTTTCCTACACATACGGACCATATCTAGTCCAACTCTGCTTCAGAAACTGATACAAAGCACTGGTCCTGTAACATCCAATGCTTGTCAGTTAAGATGAGAAACGTGTGAGCTTTGTGAACGATGTAGTTCATTTGAGCTGAAAAGTGACTGCCCTTACTTGAAAGGAATTCTTGCTTGTAGGAAGACACAGAGCCTGGAATTTAACTCCATTTCTGAAGGGAAACACACAAAAGAGTTCTCATATATAGATCACACTCAGCTTTTGAGCAAGAAGCACGCTCTTGCTTTCCAGAATCACTAAGTCAGCAGGAAACATGAGTGTGATGAGAACAAAAGAACGGTGTTTCCTACACATACGGACCATATCTAGTTCAACTCTGCTTCTGAAACTGAGACAAAGCACTGGTACTCTAAAATCCAATGCTTGTCAGTTAAGATGAGAAACGTGTGAGCTTCGTGAACGATGTAGTTTGTTTGAGCTGAAAAGTGACTGCCCTTCCCTGAAACGAAGGCTTGCATGTTGGAAGACACAGAGCCTGGGATTTAACTCCATTTCTGAAGGGAAACACACAGCATAGTTCTCATCCATTGATCACACTCTGCTTCAGAGCAAGAAGCACGCTCTTGCTTTCTAGATTCTCTAATACAGCAGGAAACGTGGTTGTGTTCAGAACAAAAGAACTGTATTTCCTACACATACGGACCATATCTAGTCCAACTCTGCTTGAGAAACTGAAACAAACCACAGGTCCACTAACATCCAATGCTTGTCAGTTAAGATGAGAAACGTGTGAGCTTCGTCAACGATGTAGTTGTTTTGAGCTGTAAAGTAACTGCCCTTACCTGAAACAAAGTCTTGTTTGTAGGAAGACTCAGAGCCTGGGATTTAACTCCATTTCTGAAGTGAAACACACAGCAGAATTCTTATCCATTGATCACCCTCTGCTTTAGAGCAAGAAGCACGCTCTAGCTTTCTAGAGTCTGAGAGAGTAGGAAACGTAAGTGTGCTGAGAACAAAAGAAGGGTGTTTCATACACATACGGACCATATCTATTCCAACTGTGCTTCTGAAACTGATACAAAGCACTGGTCCTATAACATCCGATGCTTGTCAGTTAAGATGAGAAACGTGTGAACTTCGTGAACGATGTAGTTCGTTTGAGCTGAAAAGTGACTGCCCTTCCCTGAAACCAAGTCTTGCATGTTGGAAGACACAGAGCCTGGGATTTAACTCCATTTCTGAAGGGAAACACACAGCATAGTTCTCATCCATGGATCACACTCTGCTTCAGAGCAAGAAGGACACTCTTGCTTTCTAGATTCTCTAATACAGGAGGAAACGTGGTTGTGCTCAGAACAAAGAACTGTGTTTCCGACAGATACGGACCATATCTAATCCAACTCTGCTTGAAACTGAAACAAACAACAGGACCACTAACATCCAATGCTTGTCAGTTAAGATGAGAAACTTGTGAGCTTTGTCAACGATGTAGTTCGTTTGAGCTGTAAAGTAACTGCCCTTACCTGAAACGAATTCTTGTTTGTAGGAATACTCAGAGCCTGGGATTTAACTCCATTTCTGAAGGGAAACACACAGCATAGTTCTCATCCATTGATCACACTCTGCTTCAGAGCTAGAAGCACGCTCTTGCTTTCTAGATTCTCTAATAGAGCAGGAAACGTGAGTGTGCTAAGAACAAATGAACGGTGTTTCCTACACATACGGACCATATCTAGTCCAACTCTGCTTCTGAAACTGATACAAAGCACTGGTCCTGTAACATCCAATGCTTGTCAGTTAAGATGAGAAACGTGTGAGCTTTGTGAACGATGTAGTTCGTTTGAGCTGAAAAGTGACTGCCCTTACTTGAAAGGAATTCTTGCTTGTAGGAAGACACATAGCCTGGAATTTAACTCCATTTCTGAAGGGAAACACACAACAGAGTTCTCATATATAGATCACACTCTGCTTTAGAGCAAGAAGCACGCTCTTGCTTTCCAGAGTCACTAAGTCAGCAGGAAACCTGAGTGTGATGAGAACAAAAGAACGGTGTTTCCTACATATACGGACCATATCTAGTTCAACTCTGCTTCTGAAACTGAGACAAAGCACTGGTACTCTAAAATCCAATGCTTGTCAGTTAAGATGAGAAACGTGTGAGCTTCGTGAACGATGTAGTTTGTTTGAGCTGAAAAGTGACTGCCCTTCCCTGAAACGAAAGCTTGCATGTTGGAAGACACAGAGCCTGGGATTTAACTCCATTTCTGAAGGGAAACACACAGCATAGTTCTCATCCATTGATCACACTGTGCTTCAGAGCAAGAATCACGCACTTGCTTCCTAGATTCTCTAATACAGCAGGAAACGTGGTTGTGTTCAGAACAAAAGAACTGTATTTCCTACACATACGGACCATATCTAGTCCAACTCTGCTTGTGAAACTGAAACAAACCACAGGTCCACTCACATCCAATGCTTGTCAGTTAAGATGAGAAACGTGTGAGCTTCGTGAACGATGTAGTTGTTTTGAGCTGTAAAGTAACTGCCCTTACCTGAAACAAAGTCTTGCTTGTAGGAATACTCAGAGCCTGGGATTTAACTCCATTTCTGAAGGGAAACACACAGCATAGTTCTCATCCATTGATCACACTCTGCTTCAGAGCTAGAAGCACGCTCTTGCTTTCTAGATTCTCTAATAGAGCAGGAAACGTGAGTGTGCTAAGAACAAATGAACGGTGTTTCCTACACATACGGACCATATCTAGTCCAACTCTGCTTCTGAAACTGATACAAAGCACTGGTCCTGTAACATCCAATGCTTGTCAGTTAAGATAAGAAACGTGTGAACTTCGTGAACGATGTAGTTCGTTTGAGCTGAAAAGTGACTGCTCTTACTTGAAAGGAATTCTTGCTTGTAGGAAGACACAGAGCCTGGAATTTAACTCCATTTCTGAAGGGAAACACACAAAAGAGTTCTCATATATAGATCACACTCAGCTTTAGAGCAAGAAGCACGCTCTTGCTTTCCAGAGTCACTAAGTCAGCAGGAAACCTGAGTGTGATGAGAACAAAAGAACGGTGTTTCCTACACATACGGACCATATCTAGTTCAACTCTGCTTCTGAAACTGAGACAAAGCACTGGTACTCTAAAATCCAATGCTTGTCAGGTAAGATGAGAAACTTGTGAGCTTCGTGAACGATGTAGTTTGTTTGAGCTGAAAAGTGACTGCCCTTCCCTGAAACGAAGGCTTGCATGTTGGAAGACACAGAGCCTGGGATTTAACTCCATTTCTGAAGGGAAACACACAGCATAGTTCTCATCCATTCATCACACTCTGCTTCAGAGCAAGAAGCACGCTCTTGCTTTCTAGATTCTCTAATACAGCAGGAAACGTGGTTGTGTTCAGAACAAAAGAACTGTATTTCCTACACATACAGACCATATCTAGTCCAACTCTGCTTGAGAAACTGAAACAAACCACAGGTCCACTAACATCCAATGCTTGTCAGTTAAGATGAGAAACGTGTGAGCTTCGTGAACGATGTAGTTGTTTTGAGCTGTAAAGTAACTGCCCTTACCTGAAACAAAGTCTTGTTTGTAGGAAGACTCAGAGCCTGGGATTTAACTCCATTTCTGAAGTGAAACACACAGCAGAATTCTTATCCATTGATCACCCTCTGCTTTAGAGCAAGAAGCACGCTCTAGCTTTCTGGAGTCTCTGAGAGAGTAGGAAACGTAAGTGTGCTGAGAACAAAAGAAGGGTGTTTCATACACATACGGACCATATCTATTCCAACTGTGCTTCTGAAACTGATACAAAGCACTGGTCCTATAACATCCGATGCTTGTCAGTTAAGATGAGAAACGTGTGAACTTCGTGAACGTTGTAGTTCGTTTGAGCTGAAAAGTGACTGCCCTTCCCTGAAACCAAGTCTTGCATGTTGGAAGACACAGAGCCTGGGATTTAACTCCATTTCTGAAGGGAAACACACAGCAGAGTTCTCATCCATGGATCACACTCTGCTTCAGAGCAAGAAGGACACTCTTGCTTTCTAGATTCTCTAATACAGGAGGAAACGTGGTTGTGCTCAGAACAAAGAACTGTGTTTTTCGAGAGATATGGACCATATCTAATCCAACTCTGCTTGTGAAACTGAAACAAACCACAGGGCCACTAACATCCAATGCTTGTCAGTTAAGATGAGAAACTTGTGAGCTTTGTCAACGATGTAGTTCATTTGAGCTGTAAAGTAACTGCCCTTACCTGAAACGAATTCTTGTTTGTAGGAAGACTCAGAGCCTGGGATTTAACTCCATTTCTGAAGTGAAACACACAGCCGAGTTCTCATCCATTGATCACACTCTGTTATAAAGCAAGAAGCACGCTCTAGCTTTCTAGAGTCTCTAAGACAGCAGGAAACGTGAGTGTGCTGAGAACAAATGAATAGTGTTTCCTACACATACGGACCATATCTATTCCAACTCTGCTTCTGAAACTGATACAAAGGACTGGTCCTATAACATCCAATGCTTGTCAGTTAAGATGAGAAACGTGTGAGTTTCATGAACGATGTAGTTAGTTTGAGCTGTAAAGTACACAGCCCTTACCTGAAACGACGTTTTGCATGTTGGAAGACACAGAGCCTGGGATTTAACTCCATTTCTGAAGGGAAACACACAGCATAGTTCTCATCCATGGATCACACTCTGCTTCAGAGCAAGAAGCACGTTCTTGCTTTCTAGATTTTCTAATAGAGCAGGAAACTTGAGTGTGCTAAGAACAAATGAACGGTGTTTCCTACACATACGGACCATATCTAGTCCAACTCTGCTTCTGAAACTGATACAAAGCACTGGTCCTGTAACATCCAATGCTTGTCAGTTAAGATGAGAAGCGTGTGAGCTTTGTGAACGATGTAGTTCGTTTGAGCTGAAAAGTGACTGCCCTTACTTGAAAGGAATTCTTGCTTGTAGGAAGACACAGAGCCTGGAATTTAACTCCATTTCTGAAGGGAAACACACAACAGAGTTCTCATATATAGATCACACTCTGCTTTAGAGCAAGAAGCACGCTCTTGCTTTCCAGAGTCACTAAGTCAGCAGGAAACCTGAGTGTGATGAGAAAAAAAGAACGGTGTTTCCTACACATACGGACCATATCTAGTTCAACTCTGCTTCTGAAACTGAGACAAAGCACTGGTAATCTAAAATCCAATGATAGTCAGTTAAGATGAGAAACGTGTAGGCTTCGTGAACGATGTAGTTCGTTTGAGCTGAAAAGTGACTGCCCTTACTTGAAAGGAATTCTTGCTTGTAGGAAGACACAGAGCCTGGAATTTAACTCCATTTCTGAAGGGAAACACACAAAAGAGTTCTCATATATAGATCACACTCAGCTTTAGAGCAAGAAGCACGCTCTTGCTTTCCAGAGTCACTAAGTCAGCAGGAAACATGAGTGTGATGAGAACAAAAGAACGGTGTTTCCTACACATACGGACCATATCTAGTCCAACTCTGCTTCAGAAACTGATACAAAACACTGGTCCTGTAACATCCAATGCTTGTCAGTTAAGATGAGAAACGTGTGAGCTTTGTGAACGATGTAGTTCATTTGAGCTGAAAAGTGACTGCCCTTACTTGAAAGGAATTCTTGCTTGTAGGAAGACACAGAGCCTGGAATTTAACTCCATTTCTGAAGGGAAACACACAAAAGAGTTCTCATATATAGATCACACTCAGCTTTTGAGCAAGAAGCACGCTCTTGCTTTCCAGAATCACTAAGTCAGCAGGAAACATGAGTGTGATGAGAACAAAAGAACGGTGTTTCCTACACATACGGACCATATCTAGTTCAACTCTGCTTCTGAAACTGAGACAAAGCACTGGTACTCTAAAATCCAATGCTTGTCAGTTAAGATGAGAAACGTGTGAGCTTCGTGAACGATGTAGTTTGTTTGAGCTGAAAAGTGACTGCCCTTCCCTGAAACGAAGGCTTGCATGTTGGAAGACACAGAGCCTGGGATTTAACTCCATTTCTGAAGGGAAACACACAGCATAGTTCTCATCCATTGATCACACTCTGCTTCAGAGCAAGAAGCACGCTCTTGCTTTCTAGATTCTCTAATACAGCAGGAAACGTGGTTGTGTTCAGAACAAAAGAACTGTATTTCCTACACATACGGACCATATCTAGTCCAACTCTGCTTGAGAAACTGAAACAAACCACAGGTCCACTAACATCCAATGCTTGTCAGTTAAGATGAGAAACGTGTGAGCTTCGTCAACGATGTAGTTGTTTTGAGCTGTAAAGTAACTGCCCTTACCTGAAACAAAGTCTTGTTTGTAGGAAGACTCAGAGCCTGGGATTTAACTCCATTTCTGAAGTGAAACACACAGCAGAATTCTTATCCATTGATCACCCTCTGCTTTAGAGCAAGAAGCACGCTCTAGCTTTCTGGAGTCTCTGAGAGAGTAGGAAACGTAAGTGTGCTGAGAACAAAAGAAGGGTGTTTCATACACATACGGACCATATCTATTCCAACTGTGCTTCTGAAACTGATACAAAGCACTGGTCCTATAACATCCGATGCTTGTCAGTTAAGATGAGAAACGTGTGAACTTCGTGAACGTTGTAGTTCGTTTGAGCTGAAAAGTGACTGCCCTTCCCTGAAACCAAGTCTTGCATGTTGGAAGACACAGAGCCTGGGATTTAACTCCATTTCTGAAGGGAAACACACAGCAGAGTTCTCATCCATGGATCACACTCTGCTTCAGAGCAAGAAGGACACTCTTGCTTTCTAGATTCTCTAATACAGGAGGAAACGTGGTTGTGCTCAGAACAAAGAACTGTGTTTTTCGAGAGATATGGACCATATCTAATCCAACTCTGCTTGTGAAACTGAAACAAACCACAGGGCCACTAACATCCAATGCTTGTCAGTTAAGATGAGAAACTTGTGAGCTTTGTCAACGATGTAGTTCATTTGAGCTGTAAAGTAACTGCCCTTACCTGAAACGAATTCTTGTTTGTAGGAAGACTCAGAGCCTGGGATTTAACTCCATTTCTGAAGTGAAACACACAGCCGAGTTCTCATCCATTGATCACACTCTGTTATAAAGCAAGAAGCACGCTCTAGCTTTCTAGAGTCTCTAAGACAGCAGGAAACGTGAGTGTGCTGAGAACAAATGAATAGTGTTTCCTACACATACGGACCATATCTATTCCAACTCTGCTTCTGAAACTGATACAAAGGACTGGTCCTATAACATCCAATGCTTGTCAGTTAAGATGAGAAACGTGTGAGTTTCATGAACGATGTAGTTAGTTTGAGCTGTAAAGTACACAGCCCTTACCTGAAACGACGTTTTGCATGTTGGAAGACACAGAGCCTGGGATTTAACTCCATTTCTGAAGGGAAACACACAGCATAGTTCTCATCCATGGATCACACTCTGCTTCAGAGCAAGAAGCACGTTCTTGCTTTCTAGATTTTCTAATAGAGCAGGAAACTTGAGTGTGCTAAGAACAAATGAACGGTGTTTCCTACACATACGGACCATATCTAGTCCAACTCTGCTTCTGAAACTGATACAAAGCACTGGTCCTGTAACATCCAATGCTTGTCAGTTAAGATGAGAAGCGTGTGAGCTTTGTGAACGATGTAGTTCGTTTGAGCTGAAAAGTGACTGCCCTTACTTGAAAGGAATTCTTGCTTGTAGGAAGACACAGAGCCTGTAATTTAACTCCATTTCTGAAGGGAAACACACAACAGAGTTCTCATATATAGATCACACTCTGCTTTAGAGCAAGAAGCACGCTCTTGCTTTCCAGAGTCACTAAGTCAGCAGGAAACCTGAGTGTGATGAGAAAAAAAGAACGGTGTTTCCTACACATACGGACCATATCTAGTTCAACTCTGCTTCTGAAACTGAGACAAAGCACTGGTAATCTAAAATCCAATGATAGTCAGTTAAGATGAGAAACGTGTAGGCTTCGTGAACGATGTAGTTCGTTTGAGCTGAAAAGTGACTGCCCTTACTTGAAAGGAATTCTTGCTTGTAGGAAGACACAGAGCCTGGAATTTAACTCCATTTCTGAAGGGAAACACACAAAAGAGTTCTCATATATAGATCACACTCAGCTTTAGAGCAAGAAGCACGCTCTTGCTTTCCAGAGTCACTAAGTCAGCAGGAAACATGAGTGTGATGAGAACAAAAGAACGGTGTTTCCTACACATACGGACCATATCTAGTCCAACTCTGCTTCAGAAACTGATACAAAACACTGGTCCTGTAACATCCAATGCTTGTCAGTTAAGATGAGAAACGTGTGAGCTTTGTGAACGATGTAGTTCATTTGAGCTGAAAAGTGACTGCCCTTACTTGAAAGGAATTCTTGCTTGTAGGAAGACACAGAGCCTGGAATTTAACTCCATTTCTGAAGGGAAACACACAAAAGAGTTCTCATATATAGATCACACTCAGCTTTTGAGCAAGAAGCACGCTCTTGCTTTCCAGAATCACTAAGTCAGCAGGAAACATGAGTGTGATGAGAACAAAAGAACGGTGTTTCCTACACATACGGACCATATCTAGTTCAACTCTGCTTCTGAAACTGAGACAAAGCACTGGTACTCTAAAATCCAATGCTTGTCAGTTAAGATGAGAAACGTGTGAGCTTCGTGAACGATGTAGTTTGTTTGAGCTGAAAAGTGACTGCCCTTCCCTGAAACGAAGGCTTGCATGTTGGAAGACACAGAGCCTGGGATTTAACTCCATTTCTGAAGGGAAACACACAGCATAGTTCTCATCCATTGATCACACTCTGCTTCAGAGCAAGAAGCACGCTCTTGCTTTCTAGATTCTCTAATACAGCAGGAAACGTGGTTGTGTTCAGAACAAAAGAACTGTATTTCCTACACATACGGACCATATCTAGTCCAACTCTGCTTGAGAAACTGAAACAAACCACAGGTCCACTAACATCCAATGCTTGTCAGTTAAGATGAGAAACGTGTGAGCTTCGTCAACGATGTAGTTGTTTTGAGCTGTAAAGTAACTGCCCTTACCTGAAACAAAGTCTTGTTTGTAGGAAGACTCAGAGCCTGGGATTTAACTCCATTTCTGAAGTGAAACACACAGCAGAATTCTTATCCATTGATCACCCTCTGCTTTAGAGCAAGAAGCACGCTCTAGCTTTCTAGAGTCTGAGAGAGTAGGAAACGTAAGTGTGCTGAGAACAAAAGAAGGGTGTTTCATACACATACGGACCATATCTATTCCAACTGTGCTTCTGAAACTGATACAAAGCACTGGTCCTATAACATCCGATGCTTGTCAGTTAAGATGAGAAACGTGTGAACTTCGTGAACGATGTAGTTCGTTTGAGCTGAAAAGTGACTGCCCTTCCCTGAAACCAAGTCTTGCATGTTGGAAGACACAGAGCCTGGGATTTAACTCCATTTCTGAAGGGAAACACACAGCATAGTTCTCATCCATGGATCACACTCTGCTTCAGAGCAAGAAGGACACTCTTGCTTTCTAGATTCTCTAATACAGGAGGAAACGTGGTTGTGCTCAGAACAAAGAACTGTGTTTCCGACAGATACGGACCATATCTAATCCAACTCTGCTTGAAACTGAAACAAACAACAGGACCACTAACATCCAATGCTTGTCAGTTAAGATGAGAAACTTGTGAGCTTTGTCAACGATGTAGTTCGTTTGAGCTGTAAAGTAACTGCCCTTACCTGAAACGAATTCTTGTTTGTAGGAATACTCAGAGCCTGGGATTTAACTCCATTTCTGAAGGGAAACACACAGCATAGTTCTCATCCATTGATCACACTCTGCTTCAGAGCTAGAAGCACGCTCTTGCTTTCTAGATTCTCTAATAGAGCAGGAAACGTGAGTGTGCTAAGAACAAATGAACGGTGTTTCCTACACATACGGACCATATCTAGTCCAACTCTGCTTCTGAAACTGATACAAAGCACTGGTCCTGTAACATCCAATGCTTGTCAGTTAAGATGAGAAACGTGTGAGCTTTGTGAACGATGTAGTTCGTTTGAGCTGAAAAGTGACTGCCCTTACTTGAAAGGAATTCTTGCTTGTAGGAAGACACATAGCCTGGAATTTAACTCCATTTCTGAAGGGAAACACACAACAGAGTTCTCATATATAGATCACACTCTGCTTTAGAGCAAGAAGCACGCTCTTGCTTTCCAGAGTCACTAAGTCAGCAGGAAACCTGAGTGTGATGAGAACAAAAGAACGGTGTTTCCTACATATACGGACCATATCTAGTTCAACTCTGCTTCTGAAACTGAGACAAAGCACTGGTACTCTAAAATCCAATGCTTGTCAGTTAAGATGAGAAACGTGTGAGCTTCGTGAACGATGTAGTTTGTTTGAGCTGAAAAGTGACTGCCCTTCCCTGAAACGAAAGCTTGCATGTTGGAAGACACAGAGCCTGGGATTTAACTCCATTTCTGAAGGGAAACACACAGCATAGTTCTCATCCATTGATCACACTGTGCTTCAGAGCAAGAATCACGCACTTGCTTCCTAGATTCTCTAATACAGCAGGAAACGTGGTTGTGTTCAGAACAAAAGAACTGTATTTCCTACACATACGGACCATATCTAGTCCAACTCTGCTTGTGAAACTGAAACAAACCACAGGTCCACTCACATCCAATGCTTGTCAGTTAAGATGAGAAACGTGTGAGCTTCGTGAACGATGTAGTTGTTTTGAGCTGTAAAGTAACTGCCCTTACCTGAAACAAAGTCTTGCTTGTAGGAAGACTCAGAGCCTGGGATTTAACTCCATTTCTGAAGTGAAACACACAGCAGAATTCTTATCCATTGATCACACTCTGCTTTAGAGCAAGAAGCACACTCTAGCTTTCTAGAGTCTCTGAGACAGTAGGAAATGTAAGTGGGCTGAGTATAAAAGAAGGGTGTTTCCTACACATGCGGACCATATCAATTCCAACTGTGCTTCTGAAACCGATACAAAGCACTGGCCCTATATCATCCGATGCTTGTCAGTTAAGATGAGAAACGTGTGAACTTCGTGAACGATGTAGTTCGTTTGAGCTGAAAAGTGACTGCCCTTACTTGAAAGGAATTCTTGCTTGTAGGAAGACACAGAGCCTGGAATTTAACTCCATTTCTGAAGGGAAACACACAAAAGAGTTCTCATATATAGATCACACTCAGCTTTAGAGCAAGAAGCAAGCTCTTGCTTTCCAGAGTCACTAAGTCAGCAGGAAACATGAGTGTGATGAGAACAAAAGAACGGTGTTTCCTACACATACGGACCATATCTAGTTCAACTCTGCTTCTGAAACTGAGACAAATCACTGGTACTCTAAAATCCAATGCTTGTCAGTTAAGATGAGAAACGTGTGAGCTTCGTGAACGATGTAGTTTGTTTGAGCTGAAAAGTGACTGCCCTTCCCTGAAACGAAGGCTTGCATGTTGGAAGACACAGAGCCTGGGATTTAACTCCATTTCTGAAGGGAAACACACAGCATAGGTCTCATCCATTGATCACCCTCTGCTTCAGAGTAAGAAGCACGCTCTTGCTTTCTAGATTCTCTAATACAGCAGGAAACGTGGTTGTGTTCAGAACAAAAGAACTGTATTTCCTACACATACGGACCATATCTAGTCCAACTCTGCTTGAGAAACTGAAACAAACCACAGGTCCACTAACATCCAATGCATGTCAGTTAAGATGAGAAACGTGTGAGCTTCGTGAACGATGTAGTTGTTTTGAGCTGTAAAGTAACTGCCCTTACCTGAAACAAAGTCTTGTTTGTAGGAAGACTCAGAGCCTGGGATTTAACTCCATTTCTGAAGTGAAACACACAGCAGAATTCTTATCCATTGATCACCCTCTGCTTTAGAGCAAGAAGCACGCTCTAGCTTTCTAGAGTCTCTGAGAGAGTAGGAAACGTAAGTGTGCTGAGAACAAAAGAAGGGTGTTTCATACACATACGGACCATATCTATTCCAACTGTGCTTCTGAAACTGATACAAAGCACTGGTCCTATAACATCCGATGCTTGTCAGTTAAGATGAGAAACGTGTGAACTTCGTGAACGATGTAGTTCGTTTGAGCTGAAAAGTGACTGCCCTTCCCTGAAACCAAGTCTTGCATGTTGGAAGACACAGAGCCTGGGATTTAACTCCATTTCTGAAGGGAAACACACAGCAGAGTTCTCATCCATGGATCACACTCTGCTTCAGAGCAAGAAGGACACTCTTGCTTTCTAGATTCTCTAATACAGGAGGAAACGTGGTTGTGCTCAGAACAAAGAACTGTGTTTCCGACAGATACGGACCATATCTAATCCAACTCTGCTTGAAACTGAAACAAACAACAGGGCCACTAACATCCAATACTTGTCAGTTAAGATGAGAAACTTGTGAGCTTTGTCAACGATGTAGTTCGTTTGAGCTGTAAAGTAACTGCCCTTACCTGAAACGAATTCTTGTTTGTAGGAATACTCAGAGCCTGGGATTTAACTCCATTTCTGAAGGGAAACACACAGCATAGTTCTCATCCATTGATCACACTCTGCTTCAGAGCTAGAAGCACGCTCTTGCTTTCTAGATTCTCTAATAGAGCAGGAAACGTGAGTGTGCTAAGAACAAATGAACGGTGTTTCCTACACATACGGACCATATCTAGTCCAACTCTGCTTCTGAAACTGATACAAAGCACTGGTCCTGTAACATCCAATGCTTGTCAGTTAAGATGAGAAACGTGTGAGCTTTGTGAACGATGTAGTTCGTTTGAGCTGAACAGTGACTGCCCTTACTTGAAAGGAATTCTTGCTTGTAGGAAGACACAGAGCCTGGAATTTAACTCCATTTCTGAAGGGAAACACATAACAGAGTTCTGATATATAGATCACACTCTGCTTTAGAGCAAGAAGCACGCTCTTGCTTTCCAGAGTCACTAAGTCAGCAGGAAACCTGAGTGTGATGAGAACAAAAGAACGGTGTTTCCTACACATACGGACCATATCTAGTTCAACTCTGCTTCTGAAACTGAGACAAATCACTGGTACTCTAAAATCCAATGCTTGTCAGTTAAGATGAGAAACGTGTGAGCTTCGTGAACGATGTAGTTTGTTTGAGCTGAAAAGTGACTGCCCTTCCCTGAAACGAAGGCTTGCATGTTGGAAGACACAGAGCCTGGGATTTAACTCCATTTCTGAAGGGAAACACACAGCATAGTTCTCATCCATTGATCACACTCTGCTTCAGAGCAAGAAGCACGCTCTTGCTTTCTAGATTCTCTAATACAGCAGGAAACGTGGTTGTGTTCAGAACAAAAGAACTGTATTTCCTACACATACGGACCATATCTAGTCCAACTCTGCTTGAGAAACTGAAACAAACCACAGGTCCACTAACATCCAATGCTTGTCAGTTAAGATGAGAAACGTGTGAGCTTCGTGAACGATGTAGTTGTTTTGAGCTGTAAAGTAACTGCCCTTACCTGAAACAAAGTCTTGTTTGTAGGAAGACTCAGAGCCTGGGATTTAACTCCATTTCTGAAGTGAAACACACAGCCGAGTTCTCATCCATTGATCACACTCTGCTTTAGAGCAAGAAGCTCGCTCTACCTTTCTAGAGTCTCTAAGACAGCAGGAAACGTGAGTGTGCTGAGAACAAATGAATAGTGTTTCCTACACATACGGACCATATCTATTCCAACTCTGCTTCTGAAACTGATACAAAGGACTGGTCCTATAACATCCGATGCTTGTCACTTAAGATGAGAAACGTGTGAGTTTCATGAACGATGTAGTTCGTTTGAGCTGTAAAGTACACAGCCCTTACCTGAAACGAAGTTTTGCATGTTGGAAGACACAGAGCCTGGGATTTAACTCCATTTCTGAAGGGAAACACACAGCATAGTTCTCATCCATGGATCACACTCTGCTTCAGAGCAAGAAGGACACTCTTGCTTTCTAGATTCTCTAATACAGGAGGAAACGTGGTTGTGCTCAGAACAAAGAACTGTGTTTCCGACAGATACGGACCATATCTAATCCAAATCTGCTTGTGAAACTGAAACAAACCACAGGGCCACTAACATCCAATGCTTGTGAGTTAAGATGAGAAACTTGTGAGCTTTGTCAACGATGTAGTTCGTTTGAGCTGTAAAGTAACTGCCCTTACCTGAAACGAATTCTTGTTTGTAGGAAGACACAGAGCCTGGGATTTAACTCCATTTCTGAAGTGAAATATACAGCCGAGTTCTCATCCATTGATCACACTCTGCTTTAGAGCAAGAAGCACGCTCTAGCTTTCTAGAGTCTCAAAGAGAGCAGGAAACGTGAGTGTGCTGAGAACAAAAGAATGGTGTTTCCTACACATACAGACCATATCTAGTTCAACTCTGTTTCTGAAACTGAGACAAAGCACTGGTACTCTAAAATCCAATGCTTGTCAGTTAAGATGAGAAACGTGTGAGCTTCGTGAACGATGTAGTTTGTTTGAGCTGAAATTGACTGCCCTTCCCTGAAACGAAAGCTTGCATGTTGGAAGACACAGAGCCTGGGATTTAACTCCATTTCTGAAGGGAAACACACAGCATAGTTCTCATCCATTGATCACACTCTGCTTCAGAGCAAGAAGCACGCTCTTGCTTTCTAGATTCTCTAATACAGCAGGAAACGTGGTTGTGTTCAGAACAAAAGAACTGTATTTCCTACACATACGGACCATATCTAGTCCAACTCTGCTTGTGAAACTGAAACAAACCACAGGTCCACTAACATCCAATGCTTGTCAGTTAAGATGAGAAACGTGTGAGCTTCGTGAATGATGTAGTTGTTTTGAGCTGTAAAGTAACTGCCCTTACCTGAAACAAAGTCTTGTTTGTAGGAAGACTCAGAGCCTGGGATTTAACTCCATTTCTGAAGTGAAACACACAGCCGAGTTCTCATCCATTGATCACACTCTGCTATAAAGCAAGAAGCACGCTCTAGCTTTCTAGAGTCTCTAAGACAGCAGGAAACGTGAGTGTGCTGAGAACAAATGAATAGTGTTTCCTACACATACGGACCATATCTATTCCAACTCTGCTTCTGAAACTGATACAAAGGACTGGTCCTATAACATCCGATGCTTGTCAGTTAAGACGAGAAACGTGTGGGTTTCGTGAACGATGTAGTTAGTTTGAGCTGTAAAGTACACAGCCCTAACCTGAAAAGAAGTTTTGCATGTTGGAAGACACAGAGCCTAGGATTTAACTCCATTTCTGAAGGGAAACACACAGCATAGTTCTCATCCATGGATCACACTCTGCTTCAGAGCAAGAAGGACACTCTTGCTTTCTAGATTCTCTAATACAGGAGGAAACGTGGTTGTGCTCAGAACAAAGAACTGTGTTTCCGAGAGATATGGACCATATCTAATCCAACTCTGCTTGTGAAACTGAAACAAACCACAGGGCCACTAACATCCAATGCTTGTCAGTTAAGATGAGAAACTTGTGAGCTTTGTCAACGATGTAGTTCGTTTGAGCTGTAAAGTAACTGCCCTTACCTGAAACGAATTCTTGTTTGTAGGAAGACTCAGAGCCTGGGATTTAACTCCATTTCTGAAGGGAAACACACAGCAGAATTCTTATCCATTGATCACACTCTGCTTTAGAGCAAGAAGCACGCTCTAGCTTTCTAGAGTCTCTGAGACAGTAGGAAACGTAAGTGTGATGAGAACAAATGAACGGTGTTTCCTACACATACGGACCATATCTAGTCCAACTCTGCTTGTGAAACTGAAACAAACCACAGGGCCACTAACATCCAATGCTTGTCAGTTAAGATGAGAAACTTGTGAGCTTTGTCAACGATGTAGTTCGTTTGACCTGTAAAGTAACTGCCCTTACCTGAAACGAATTCTTGTTTGTAGGAAGACACAGAGCCTGGGATTTAACTCCATTTCTGAAGTGAAATATACAGCCGAGTTCTCATCCATTGATCACACTCTGCTTTAGAGCAAGAAGCACGCTCTAGCTTTCTAGAGTCTCAAAGAGAGCAGGAAACGTGAGTGTGCTGAGAACAAAAGAACGGTGTTTCCTACACATACAGACCATATCTATTCCAACTCTGCTTCTGAAACTGATAAAAAGCACTGGTCCTCTAACATCCGATGCTTGTCACTTAAGATGAGAAACGTGTGAGCTTCGTGAACGATGTAGTTCGTTTGAGCTGAAAAGTAACTGCCCTTCTCTGAAACGAAGGATTGCATGTTGGAAGACACAGAGCCTGGGATTTAACTCCATTTCTGAAGGGAAACACACAGCATAGTTCTCATCCATTGATCACACTCTGCTTCAGAGCAAGAAGCACGCTCCTGTTTTCTAGATTCTCTAATACAGCAGGAAACCTGGTTGTGTTCAGAACAAAAGAACTGTATTTCCTACACATACGGACCATATCTAGTCCAATTCTGCTTGTGAAACTGAAACAAACCACAGGGCCACTAACATCCAATGCTTGTCAGTTAAGATGAGAAACTTGTGAGCTTTGTCAACGATGTAGTTCGTTTGACCTGTAAAGTAACTGCCCTTACCTGAAACGAATTCTTGTTTGTAGGAAGACTAAGAGCCTGGGATTTAACTCTATTTCTGAAGTGAAACACACAGCCGAGTTCTCATCCATTGATCACACTCTGCTATAAAGCAAGAAGCACGCTCTAGCTTTCTAGACTCTCTAAGACAGCAGGAAACGTGAGTGTGCTGAGAACAAATGAATAGTGTTTCCTACACATACGGACCATATCTATTCCAACTCTGCTTCTGAAACTGATACAAAGCACTGGTCTTATAACATCCGATGCTTGTCAGTTAAGATGAGAAACGTGTGAGTTTCATGAACGATGTAGTTAGTTTGAGCTGTAAAGTACACAGCCCTTACCTGAAACGAAGGCTTGCATGTTGGAAGACACAGAGCCTGGGATTTAACTCCATTTCTGAAGGGAAACACACAGCATAGTTCTCATCCATTGATCACACTCTGCTTCAGAGCAAGAAGCACGCTCTTGCTTTCTAGATTCTCTAATACAGCAGGAAACGTGGTTGTGTTCAGAACAAAAGAACTGTATTTCCTACACATACGGACCATATCTAGTCCAACTCTGCTTGAGAAACTGAAACAAACCACAGGTCCACTAACATCCAATGCTTGTCAGTTAAGATGAGAAACGTGTGAGCTTCGTGAACGATGTAGTTGTTTTGAGCTGTAAAGTAACTGCCCTTACCTGAAACAAAGTCTTGTTTGTAGGAAGACTCAGAGCCTGGGATTTAACTCCATTTCTGAAGTGAAACACACAGCCGAGTTCTCATCCATTGATCACACTCTGCTTTAGAGCAAGAAGCTCGCTCTACCTTTCTAGAGTCTCTAAGACAGCAGGAAACGTGAGTGTGCTGAGAACAAATGAATAGTGTTTCCTACACATACGGACCATATCTATTCCAACTCTGCTTCTGAAACTGATACAAAGGACTGGTCATATAACATCCGATGCTTGTCACTTAAGATGAGAAACGTGTGAGTTTCATGAACGATGTAGTTCGTTTGAGCTGTAAAGTACACAGCCCTTACCTGAAACGAAGTTTTGCATGTTGGAAGACACAGAGCCTGGGATTTAACTCCATTTCTGAAGGGAAACACACAGCATAGTTCTCATCCATGGATCACACTCTGCTTCAGAGCAAGAAGGACACTCTTGCTTTCTAGATTCTCTAATACAGGAGGAAACGTGGTTGTGCTCAGAACAAAGAACTGTGTTTCCGACAGATACGGACCATATCTAATCCAAATCTGCTTGTGAAACTGAAACAAACCACAGGGCCACTAACATCCAATGCTTGTCAGTTAAGATGAGAAACTTGTGAGCTTTGTCAACGATGTAGTTCGTTTGAGCTGTAAAGTAACTCCCCTTACCTGAAACGAATTCTTGTTTGTAGGAAGACACAGAGCCTGGGATTTAACTCCATTTCTGAAGTGAAATATACAGCCGAGTTCTCATCCATTGATCACACTCTGCTTTAGAGCAAGAAGCACGCTCTAGCTTTCTAGAGTCTCAAAGAGAGCAGGAAACGTGAGTGTGCTGAGAACAAAAGAACGGTGTTTCCTACACATACAGACCATATCTATTCCAACTCTGCTTCTGAAACTGATAAAAAGCACTGGTCCTCTAACATCCGATGCTTGTCACTTAAGATGAGAAACGTGTGAGCTTTGTGAACGATGTAGTTCGTTTGAGCTGAAAAGTAACTGCCCCTCTCTGAAACGAAGGATTGCATGTTGGAAGACACAGAGCCTGGGATTTAACTCCATTTCTGAAGGGAAACACACAGCATAGTTCTCATCCATTGATCACACTCTGCTTCAGAGCAAGAAACACGCTCTTGCTTTCTAGATTCTCTAATACAGCAGGAAACGTGGTTGTGTTCAGAACAAAAGAACTGTATTTCCTACACATACGGACCATATCTAGTCCAACTCTGCTTGTGAAACTGAAACAAACCACAGGGCCACTAACATCCAATGCTTGTCAGTTAAGATGAGAAACTTGTGAGCTTTGTCAACGATGTAGTTCGTTTGACCTGTAAAGTAACTGCCCTTACCTGAAACGAATTCTTGTTTGTAGGAAGATTCAGAGCCTGGGATTTAACTCCATTTCTGAAGGGAAACACACAGCAGAATTCTTATCCATTGATCACACTCTGCTTTAGAGCAAGAAGCACGCTCTAGCTTTCTAGAGTCTCTGAGACAGTAGGAAACGTAAGTGTGATGAGAACAAATGAACGGTGTTTCCTACACATACGGACCATATCTAGTCCAACTCTGCTTGTGAAACTGAAACAAACCACAGGGCCACTAACATCCAATGCTTGTCAGTTAAGATGAGAAACTTGTGAGCTTTGTCAACGATGTAGTTCGTTTGAGCTGTAAAGTAACTGCCCTTACCTGAAACGAATTCTTGTTTGTAGGAAGACACAGAGCCTGGGATTTAACTCCATTTCTGAAGTGAAATATACAGCCGAGTTCTCATCCATTGATCACACTCTGCTTTAGAGCAAGAAGCACGCTCTAGCTTTCTAGAGTCTCAAAGAGAGCAGGAAACGTGAGTGTGCTGAGAACAAAAGAACGGTGTTTCCTACACATACAGACCATATCTATTCCAACTCTGCTTCTGAAACTGATAAAAAGCACTGGTCCTCTAACATCCGATGCTTGTCACTTAAGATGAGAAACGTGTGAGCTTCGTGAACGATGTAGTTCGTTTGAGCTGAAAAGTAACTGCCCTTCTCTGAAACGAAGGATTGCATGTTGGAAGACACAGAGCCTGGGATTTAACTCCATTTCTGAAGGGAAACACACAGCATAGTTCTCATCCATTGATCACACTCTGCTTCAGAGCAAGAAGCACGCTCCTGTTTTCTAGATTCTCTAATACAGCAGGAAACCTGGTTGTGTTCAGAACAAAAGAACTGTATTTCCTACACATACGGACCATATCTAGTCCAATTCTGCTTGTGAAACTGAAACAAACCACAGGGCCACTAACATCCAATGCTTGTCAGTTAAGATGAGAAACTTGTGAGCTTTGTCAACGATGTAGTTCGTTTGACCTGTAAAGTAACTGCCCTTACCTGAAACGAATTCTTGTTTGTAGGAAGACTAAGAGCCTGGGATTTAACTCCATTTCTGAAGTGAAACACACAGCCGAGTTCTCATCCATTGATCACACTCTGCTTTAGAGCAAGAAGCTCGCTCTACCTTTCTAGAGTCTCTAAGACAGCAGGAAACGTGAGTGTGCTGAGAACAAATGAATAGTGTTTCCTACACATACGGACCATATCTATTCCAACTCTGCTTCTGAAACTGATACAAAGGACTGGTCATATAACATCCGATGCTTGTCACTTAAGATGAGAAACGTGTGAGTTTCATGAACGATGTAGTTCGTTTGAGCTGTAAAGTACACAGCCCTTACCTGAAACGAAGTTTTGCATGTTGGAAGACACAGAGCCTGGGATTTAACTCCATTTCTGAAGGGAAACACACAGCATAGTTCTCATCCATGGATCACACTCTGCTTCAGAGCAAGAAGGACACTCTTGCTTTCTAGATTCTCTAATACAGGAGGAAACGTGGTTGTGCTCAGAACAAAGAACTGTGTTTCCGACAGATACGGACCATATCTAATCCAAATCTGCTTGTGAAACTGAAACAAACCACAGGGCCACTAACATCCAATGCTTGTCAGTTAAGATGAGAAACTTGTGAGCTTTGTCAATGATGTACTTCGTTTGAGCTGTAAAGTAACTGCCCTTACCTGAAACGAATTCTTGTTTGTAGGAAGACACAGAGCCTGGGATTTAACTCCATTTCTGAAGTGAAATATACAGCCGAGTTCTCATCCATTGATCACACTCTGCTTTAGAGCAAGAAGCACGCTCTAGCTTTCTAGAGTCTCAAAGAGAGCAGGAAACGTGAGTGTGCTGAGAACAAAAGAACGGTGTTTCCTACACATACAGACCATATCTATTCCAACTCTGCTTCTGAAACTGATAAAAAGCACTGGTCCTCTAACATCCGATGCTTGTCACTTAAGATGAGAAACGTGTGAGCTTTGTGAACGATGTAGTTCGTTTGAGCTGAAAAGTAACTGCCCCTCTCTGAAACGAAGGATTGCATGTTGGAAGACACAGAGCCTGGGATTTAACTCCATTTCTGAAGGGAAACACACAGCATAGTTCTCATCCATTGATCACACTCTGCTTCAGAGCAAGAAACACGCTCTTGCTTTCTAGATTCTCTAATACAGCAGGAAACGTGGTTGTGTTCAGAACAAAAGAACTGTATTTCCTACACATACGGACCATATCTAGTCCAACTCTGCTTGTGAAACTGAAACAAACCACAGGGCCACTAACATCCAATGCTTGTCAGTTAAGATGAGAAACTTGTGAGCTTTGTCAACGATGTAGTTCGTTTGAGCTGTAAAGTAACTGCCCTTACCTGAAACGAATTCTTGTTTGTAGGAAGACTCAGAGCCTGGGATTTAACTCCATTTCTGAAGGGAAACACACAACAGAGTTCTCATATATAGATCACACTCTGCTTTAGAGCAAGAAGCACGCTCTTGCTTTCCAGAGTCACTAAGTCAGCAGGAAACCTGAGTGTGATGAGAACAAAAGAATGGTGTTTCCTACACATACGGACCATATCTAGTTCAACTCTGTTTCTGAAACTGAGACAAAGCACTGGTACTCTAAAATCCAATGCTTGTCAGTTAAGATGAGAAACGTGTGAGCTTCGTGAACGATGTAGTTTGTTTGAGCTGAAAAGTGACTGCCCTTCCCTGAAACGAAAGCTTGCATGTTGGAAGACACAGAGCCAGGGATTTAACTCCATTTCTGAAGGGAAACACACAGCATAGTTCTCATCCATTGATCACACTCTGCTTCAGAGCAAGAAGCACGCTCTTGCTTTCTAGATTCTCTAATACAGCAGGAAACGTGGTTGTGTTCAGAACAAAAGAACTGTATTTCCTACACATACGGACCATATCTAGTCCAACTCTGCTTGTGAAACTGAAACAAACCACAGGTCCACTAACATCCAATGCTTGTCAGTTAAGATGAGAAACGTGTGAGCTTCGTGAACGATGTAGTTGTTTTGAGCTGTAAAGTAACTGCCCTTACCTGAAACAAAGTCTTGTTTGTAGGAAGACTCAGAGCCTGGGATTTAACTCCATTTCTGAAGTGAAACACACAGCCGAGTTCTCATCCATTGATCACACTCTGCTTTAGAGCAAGAAGCTCGCTCTACCTTTCTAGAGTCTCTAAGACAGCAGGAAACGTGAGTGTGCTGAGAACAAATGAATAGTGTTTCCTACACATACGGACCATATCTAGTCCAACTCTGCTTGTGAAACTGAAACAAACCACAGGGCCACTAACATCCAATGCTTGTTAGTTAAGATGAGAAACTTGTGAGCTTTGTCAACGATGTAGTTCGTTTGAGCTGTAAAGTAACTGCCCTTACCTGAAACGAATTCTTGTTTGTAGGAAGACTCAGAGCCTGGGATTTAACTCCATTTCTGAAGGGAAACACACAGCAGAATTCTTATCCATTGATCACACTCTGCTTTAGAGCAAGAAGCACGCTCTAGCTTTCTAGAGTCTCTGAGACAGTAGGAAACGTAAGTGTGATGAGAACAAATGAACGGTGTTTCCTACACATACGGACCATATCTAGTCCAACTCTGCTTGTGAAACTGAAACAAACCACAGGGCCACTAACATCCAATGCTTGTCAGTTAAGATGAGAAACTTGTGAGCTTTGTCAACGATGTAGTTCGTTTGACCTGTAAAGTAACTGCCCTTACCTGAAACGAATTCTTGTTTGTAGGAAGACACAGAGCCTGGGATTTAACTCCATTTCTGAAGTGAAATATACAGCCGAGTTCTCATCCATTAATCACACTCTGCTTTAGAGCAAGAAGCACGCTCTAGCTTTCTAGAGTCTCAAAGAGAGCAGGAAACGTGAGTGTGCTGAGAACAAAAGAACGGTGTTTCCTACACATACAGACCATATCTATTCCAACTCTGCTTCTGAAACTGATAAAAAGCACTGGTCCTCTAACATCCGATGCTTGTCACTTAAGATGAGAAACGTGTGAGCTTCGTGAACGATGTAGTTCGTTTGAGCTGAAAAGTAACTGCCCTTCTCTGAAACGAAGGATTGCATGTTGGAAGACACAGAGCTTGGGATTTAACTCCATTTCTGAAGGGAAACACAAAGCATAGTTCTCATCCATTGATCACACTCTGCTTCAGAGCAAGAAACACGCTCTTGCTTTCTAGATTCTCTAATACAGCAGGAAACGTGGTTGTGTTCAGAACAAAAGAACTGTATTTCCTACACATAAGGACCATATCTAGTCCAACTCTGCTTGTGAAACTGAAACAAACCACAGGGCCACTAACATCCAATGCTTGTCAGTTAAGATGAGAAACTTGTGAGCTATGTCAACGATGTAGTTCGTTTGAGCTGTAAAGTAACTGCCCTTACCTGAAACGAATTCTTGTTTGTAGGAAGACTCAGAGCCTGGGATTTAACTCCATTTCTGAAGGGAAACACACAGCAGAATTCTTATCCATTGATCACACTCTGCTTTAGAGCAAGAAGCACGCTCTAGCTTTCTAGAGTCTCTGAGACAGTAGGAAACGTAAGTGTGATGAGAACAAATGAACGGTGTTTCCTACACATACGGACCATATCTAGTCCAACTCTGCTTCTGAAACTGATACAAAGCACTGGTCCTGTAACATCCAATGATTGTCAGTTAAGATGAGAAACGTTTGAGTTTTGTGAACGATGTAGTTCGTTTGAGCTGAAAAGTGACTGCCCTTACTTGAAAGGAATTCTTGCTTGTAGGAAGACACAGAGCCTGGAATTTAACTCCATTTCTGAAGGGAAACACACAACAGAGTTCTCATATATAGATCACACTCTGCTTTAGAGCAAGAAGCACGCTCTTGCTTTCCAGAGTCACTAAGTCAGCAGGAAACCTGAGTGTGATGAGAACAAAAGAACGGTGTTTCCTACACATACGGACCATATCTAGTTCAACTCTGCTTCTGAAACTGAGACAAAGCACTGGTACTCTAAAATCCAATGCTTGTCAGTTAAGATGAGAAACGTGTGAGCATCGTGAACGATGTAGTTTGTTTGAGCTGAAAAGTGACTGCCCTTCCCTGAAACGAAAGCTTGCATGTTGGAAGACACAGAGCCTGGGATTTAACTCCATTTCTGAAGGGAAACACACAGCATAGTTCTCATCCATTGATCACACTCTGCTTCAGAGCAAGAAGCACGCTCTTGCTTTCTAGATTCTCTAATACAGCAGGAAACGTGGTTGTGTTCAGAACAAAAGAACTGTATTTCCTACACATACGGACCATATCTAGTCCAACTCTGCTTGTGAAACTGAAACAAACCACAGGTCCACTAACATCCAATGCTTGTCAGTTAAGATGAGAAACGTGTGAGCTTCGTGAACGATGTAGTTGTTTTGAGCTGTAAAGTAACTGCCCTTACCTGAAACAAAGTCTTGTTTGTAGGAAGACTCAGAGCCTGGGATTTAACTCCATTTCTGAAGTGAAACACACAGCCGAGTTCTCATCCATTGATCACACTCTGCTATAAAGCAAGAAGCACGCTCTAGCTTTCTAGAGTCTCTAAGACAGCAGGAAATGTGAGTGTGCTGAGAACAAATGAATAGTGTTTCCTACACATACGGACCATATCTATTCCAACTCTGCTTCTGAAACTGATACAAAGGACTGGTCCTATAACATCCGATGCTTGTCAGTTAAGACGAGAAACGTGTGGGTTTCGTGAACGATGTAGTTAGTTTGAGCTGTAAAGTACACAGCCCTAACCTGAAAAGAAGTTTTGCATGTTGGAAGACACAGAGCCTAGGATTTAACTCCATTTCTGAAGGGAAACACACAGCATAGTTCTCATCCATGGATCACACTCTGCTTCAGAGCAAGAAGGACACTCTTGCTTTCTAGATTCTCTAATACAGGAGGAAACGTGGTTGTGCTCAGAACAAAGAACTGTGTTTCCGAGAGATATGGACCATATCTAATCCAACTCTGCTTGTGAAACTGAAACAAACCACAGGGCCACTAACATCCAATGCTTGTTAGTTAAGATGAGAAACTTGTGAGCTTTGTCAATGATGTAGTTCGTTTGAGCTGTAAAGTAACTGCCCTTACCTGAAACGAATTCTTGTTTGTAGGAAGACTCAGAGCCTGGGATTTACCTCCATTTCTGAAGTGAAACACACAGCCGAGTTCTCATCCATTGATCACACTCTGCTATAAAGTAAGAAGCACGCTCTAGCTTTCTAGAGTCTCTAAGACAGCAGGAAACGTGAGTGTGCTGAGAACAAATGAATAGTGTTTCCTACACATACTGACCATATCTATTCCAACTCTGCTTCTGAAACTGATACAAAGGACTGGTCCTATAACATCCGATGCTTGTCAGTTAAGATGAGAAACGTGTGAGTTTCGTGAACGATGTAGTTACTTTGAGCTGTAAAGTACACAGCCCTTACCTGAAACGAAGATTTGCATGTTGGAAGACACAGAGCCTGGGATTTAACTCCATTTCTGAAGGGAAACACACAGCATAGTTCTCATCCATGGATCACACTCTGCTTCAGAGCAACAAGGACACTCTTGCTTTCTAGATTCTCTAATACAGGAGGAAACGTGGTTGTGCTCAGAACAAAGAACTGTGTTTCCGACAGATACGGACCATATCTAATCCAACTCTGCTTGTGAAACTGAAACAAACCACAGGGCCACTAACATCCAATGCTTGTCAGTTAAGATGAGAAACTTGTGAGCTTTGTCAACGATGTAGTTCGTTTGACCTGTAAAGTAACTGCCCTTACCTGAAACGAATTCTTGTTTGTAGGAAGACACAGAGCCTGGGATTTAACTCCATTTCTGAAGTGAAATATACAGCCGAGTTCTCATCCATTGATCACACTCTGCTTTAGAGCAAGAAGCACGCTCTAGCTTTCTAGAGTCTCAAAGAGAGCAGGAAACGTGAGTGTGCTGAGAACAAAAGAACGGTGTTTCCTACACATACAGACCATATCTATTCCAACTCTGCTTCTGAAACTGATACAAAGGACTGGTCCTATAACATCCGATGATTGTCAGTTAAGATGAGAAACGTGTGAGTTTCATGAACGATGTAGTTAGTTTGAGCTGTAAAGTACACAGCCCTTACCTGAAACGAAGTTTTGCATGTTGGAAGACACAGAGCCTGGGATTTAACTCCATTTCTGAAGGGAAACACACAGCATAGTTCTCATCCATGGATCATATTCTGCTTCAGAGCAAGAAGCCCGCTCTTGCTTTCTAGATACTCTAATAGAGCAGGAAACGTTTGTGCTAAGAACAAATGAACGGTGTTTCCTACACACACGGACCATATGTAGTCCAACTCTGCTTCTGAAACTGGTACAAAGCACTGGTCCTGTAACATCCAATGCTTGTCAGTTAAGATGAGAAACGTGTGAGCTTTGTGAACGATGTAGTTCTTTTGAGCTGAAAATTGACTTCCCTTACTTGAAAGGAATTCTTGCTTGTAGGAAGACACACAGATTGGAATTTAACTCCATTTCTCAAGGGAAACACACAACAGAGTTCTCTTATATAGATCACACTCTGCTTTAGAGCAAGAAGCACGCTCTTGCTTTCCAGAGTCACTAAGTCAGCAGGAAATTGAGTGTGATGAGAAAAAAAGAACGGTGTTTCCTACACATACAGACCATATCTAGTTCAACTCTGCTTCTGAAACTGAGACAAAGCACTGGTAATCTAAAATCCAATGATTGTCAGTTAAGATGAGAAACGTGTGAGTTTAGTGAACGATGTAGTTTGTTTGAGCTGAAAAGTGACTGCCCTTCCCTGAAACGAATGCTTGCATGTTGGAAGACACAGAGCCTGAAATTTAACTCCATTTCTGAAGGGAAACACACAGCATAGTTCTCATCCATTGATCACACTCTGCTTCAGAGCAAGAAGCACGCTCTTGCTTTCTAGATTCTCTAATACAGCAGGAAACGTGGTTGTGTTCAGAACAAAAGAACTGTATTTCCTACACATACGGCCCATATCTAGTCCAACTCTGCTTGTGAAACTGAAACAAACCACAGGTCCACTAACATCCAATGCTTGTCAGTTAAGATGAGAAACGTGTGAGCTTCGTGAACGATGTAGTTATTTTGAGCTGTAAAGTAACTGCCCTTACCAGAAACAAAGTCTTGTTTGTAGGAAGACTCAGAGCCTGGGATTTAACTCCATTTCTGAAGTGAAACACACAGCCGAGTTCTCATCCATTGATCACACTCTGCTTTAGAGCAAGAAGCACGCTCTAGCTTTCTAGAGTCTCTAAGGCAGCAGGAAACGTGAGTGTGCTGAGAACAAAAGAACGGTGTTTCCTACACATACAGACCATATCTATTCCAACTCTGCTTCTGAAACTGATACAAAGCACTGGTCCTCTAACTTCCGATGCTTGTCAGTTAAGATGAGAAACGTGTGAGCTTCGTGAACGATGTAGTTCGTTTGAGCTGAAAAGTGACTGCCCTTCTCTGAAACGAAGGATTGCATGTTGGAAGACACAGAGCCTTGGATTTAACTCCATTTCTGAAGTGAAACACACAGCAGAATTCTTATCCATTGATCACCCTCTGCTTTAGAGCAAGAAGCACGCTCTAGCTTTCTAGAGTCTCTGAGAGAGTAGGAAACGTGAGTGTGCTGAGAACAAATGAATGGTGTTTCCTACACACACGGACCATATCTATTCCAACTCTGCTTCTGAAACTGATACAAAGCACTGGTCCTCTAACTTCCGATGCTTGTCAGTTAAGATGAGAAACGTGTGAGCTTCGTGAACGATGTATTTGTTTTGAGCTGTAAAGTAACTGCCCTTACCTGAAACAAAGTCTTGTTTGTAGGAAGACTCAGAGCCTGGGAATTAACTCCATTTCTGAAGTGAAACACACAGCAGAATTCTTATCCATTGATCACACTCTGCTTTAGAGCAAGAAGCACGCTCTAGCTTTCTAGAGTCTCTGAGACAGTAGGAAATGTAAGTGTGCTGAGAACAAAAGAAGGGTGTTTCCTACACATCCGGACCATATCTATTCCACCTGTGCTTCTGAAACTGATACAAAGCACTGGTCCTATAACATCCGATGCTTGTCAGTTAATATGAGAAACGTGTGAACTTCGTGAACGATGTAGTTCGGTTGAGCTGAAAAGTGACTGCCCTTACTTGAAAGGAATTCTTGCATGTAGGAAGAAACAGAGCCTGGAATTTAACTCCATTTCTGAAGGGAAACACACAAAAGAGTTCTCATATATAGATCACACTCAGCTTTAGAGCAAGAAGCACGCTCTTGCTTTCCAGAGTCACTAAGTCAGCAGGAAACCTGAGTGTGATGAGAACAAAAGAACGGTGTTTCCAACACATACGGACCATATCTAGTTCAACTCTGCTTTTGAAACTGAGACAAAGCACTGGTACTCTAAAATCCAATGCTTGTCAGTTAAGATGAGAAACGTGTGAGCTTCGTGAACGATGTAGTTTGTTTGAGCTGAAAAGTGACTGCCCTTCCCTGAAACGAAGGCTTGCATGTTGGAAGACACAGAGCCTGGGATTTAACTCCATTTCTGAAGGGAAACACAGAGCATAGTTGTCATCCATTGATCACACTCTGCTTCAGAGCAAGAAGCACGCTCTTGCTTTCTAGATTCTCTAATACAGCAGGAAACGTGGTTGTGTTCAGAACAAAAGAACTGTATTTCCTACACATACGGACCATATCTAGTCCAACTCTGCTTGAGAAACTGAAACAAACCACAGGTCCACTAACATCCAATGCTTGTCAGTTAAGATGAGAAACGTGTGAGCTTCGTGAACGATGTAGTTGTTTTGAGCTGTAAAGTAACTGCCCTTACCTGAAACAAAGTCTTGTTTGTAGGAAGACTCAGAGCCTGGGATTTAACTCCATTTCTGAAGTGAAACACACAGCAGAATTCTTATCCATTGATCACCCTCTGCTTTAGAGCAAGAAGCACGCTCTAGCTTTCTAGAGTCTCTGAGAGAGTAGGAAACGTGAGTGTGCTGAGAACAAATGAATGGTGTTTCCTACACATACGGACCATATCTATTCCAACTCTGCTTCTGAAACTGATACAAAGGACTGGTCCTATAACATCCGATGCTTGTCAGTTAAGATGAGAAACGTGTGAGTTTCGTGAACAATGTAGTTAGTTTGAGCTGTAAAGTACACAGCCCTTACCTGAAACGAAGTTTTGCATGTTGGAAGACACAGAGCCTGGGATTTAACTCCATTTCTGAAGGGAAACACACAGCATAGTTCTCATCCATGGATCATATTCTGCTTCAGAGCAAGAAGCACGCTCTTGCTTTCTAGATACTCTAATAGAGCAGGAAACGTTTGTGCTAAGAACAAATGAACGGTGTTTCCTACACATACGGACCATATGTAGTCCAACTCTGCTTCTGAAACTGGTACAAAGCACTGGTCCTGTAACATCCAATGCTTGTCAGTTAAGATGAGAAACGTGTGAGCTTTGTGAACGATGTAGTTCGTTTGAGCTGAAAAGTGACTTCCCTTACTTGAAAGGAATTCTTGCTTGTAGGAAGACACAGAGTTTGGAATTTAACTCCATTTCTCAAGGGAAACACACAACAGAGTTCTCTTATATAGATCACACTCTGCTTTAGAGCAAGAAGCACGCTCTTGCTTTCCAGAGTCACTAAGTCAGCAGGAAACTTGAGTGTGATGAGAAAAAAAGAACGGTGTTTCCTACACATACAGACCATATCTAGTTCAACTCTGCTTCTGAAACTGAGACAAAGCACTGGTACTCTAAAATCCAATGCTTGTCAGTTAAGATGAGAAACGTGTGAGCTTCGTGAACGATGTAGTTTGTTTGAGCTGAAAAGTGACTGCCCTTCCCTGAAACGAAGGCTTGCATGTTGGAAGACACAGAGCCTGGGATTTAACTCCATTTCTGAAGGGAAACACACAGCATAGTTGTCATCCATTGATCACACTCTGCTTCAGAGCAAGAAGCACGCTCTTGCTTTCTAGATTCTCTAATACAGCAGGAAACGTGGTTGTGTTCAGAACAAAAGAACTGTATTTCCTACACATACGGACCATATCTAGTCCAACTCTGCTTGAGAAACTGAAACAAACCACAGGTCCACTAACATCCAATGCTTGTCAGTTAAGATGAGAAACGTGTGAGCTTCGTGAACGATGTAGTTGTTTTGAGCTGTAAAGTAACTGCCCTTACCTGAAACAAAGTCTTGTTTGTAGGAAGACTCAGAGCCTGGGATTTAACTCCATTTCTGAAGTGAAACACACAGCAGAATTCTTATCCATTGATCACCCTCTGCTTTAGAGCAAGAAGCACGCTCTAGCTTTCTAGAGTCTCTGAGAGAGTAGGAAACGTGAGTGTGCTGAGAACAAATGAATGGTGTTTCCTACACATACGGACCATATCTATTCCAACTCTGCTTCTGAAACTGATACAAAGGACTGGTCCTATAACATCCGATGCTTGTCAGTTAAGATGAGAAACGTGTGAGTTTCGTGAACAATGTAGTTAGTTTGAGCTGTAAAGTACACAGCCCTTACCTGAAACGAAGTTTTGCATGTTGGAAGACACAGAGCCTGGGATTTAACTCCATTTCTGAAGGGAAACTCACAGCATAGTTCTCATCCATGGATCATATTCTGCTTCAGAGCAAGAAGCACGCTCTTGCTTTCTAGATACTCTAATAGAGCAGGAAACGTTTGTGCTAAGAACAAATGAACGGTGTTTCCTACACATACAGACCATATGTAGTCCAACTCTGCTTCTGAAACTGGTACAAAGCACTGGTCCTGTAACATCCAATGCTTGTCAGTTAAGATGAGAAACGTGTGAGCTTTGTGAACGATGTAGTTCGTTTGAGCTGAAAAGTGACTTCTCTTACTTGAAAGGAATTCTTGCTTGTAGGAAGACACAGAGTTTGGAATTTAACTCCATTTCTCAAGGGAAACACACAACAGAGTTCTCTTATATAGATCACACTCTGCTTTAGAGCAAGAAGCACGCTCTTGCTTTCCAGAGTCACTAAGTCAGCAGGAAACCTGAGTGTGATGAGAACAAAAGAACGGTGTTTCCTACACATACTGACCATATCTAGTTCAACTCTGCTTCTGAAACTGAGACAAAGCACTGGTACTCTAAAATCCAATGCTTGTCAGTTAAGATGAGAAACGTGTGAGCTTCGTGAACGATGTAGTTTGTTTGAGCTGAAAAGTGACTGTCCTTCCCTGAAACGAAGGCTTGCATGTTGGAAGACACAGAGCCTGGGATTTAACTCCATTTCTGAAGGGAAACACACAGCATAGTTGTCATCCATTGATCACACTCTGCTTCAGAGCAAGAAGCACGCTCTTGCTTTCTAGATTCTCTAATACAGCAGGAAACTTGGTTGTGTTCAGAACAAAAGAACTGTATTTCCTACACATACGGACCATATCTAGTCCAACTCTGCTTGAGAAACTGAAACAAACCACAGGTCCACTAACATCCAATGCTTGTCAGTTAAGATGAGAAACGTGTGAGCTTCGTGAACGATGTAGTTGTTTTGAGCTGTAAAGTAACTGCCCTTACCTGAAACAAAGTCTTGTTTGTAGGAAGACTCAGAGCCTGGGATTTAACTCCATTTCTGAAGTGAAACACACAGCAGAATTCTTATCCATTGATCACCCTCTGCTTTAGAGCAAGAAGCACGCTCTAGCTTTCTAGAGTCTCTGAGAGAGTAGGAAACGTGAGTGTGCTGAGAACAAATGAATGGTGTTTCCTACACATACGGACCATATCTATTCCAACTCTGCTTCTGAAACTGATACAAAGGACTGGTCCTATAACATCCGATGCTTGTCAGTTAAGATGAGAAACGTGTGAGTTTCGTGAACAATGTAGTTATTTTGAGCTGTAAAGTACACAGCCCTTACCTGAAACGAAGTTTTGCATGTTGGAAGACACAGAGCCTGGGATTTAACTCCATTTCTGAAGGGAAACACACAGCATAGTTCTCATCCATGGATCATATTCTGCTTCAGAGCAAGAAGCACGCTCTTGCTTTCTAGATACTCTAATAGAGCAGGAAACGTTTGTGCTAAGAACAAATGAACGGTGTTTCCTACACATACGGACCATATGTAGTCCAACTCTGCTTCTGAAACTGGTACAAAGCACTGGTCCTGTAACATCCAATGCTTGTCAGTTAAGATGAGAAACGTGTGAGCTTTGTGAACGATGTAGTTCGTTTGAGCTGAAAAGTGACTTCCCTTACTTGAAAGGAATTCTTGCTTGTAGGAAGACACAGAGTTTGGAATTTAACTCCATTTCTCAAGGGAAACACACAACAGAGTTCTCTTATATAGATCACACTCTGCTTTAGAGCAAGAAGCACGCTCTTGCTTTCCAGAGTCACTAAGTCAGCAGGAAACTTGAGTGTGATGAGAAAAAAAGAACGGTGTTTCCTACACATACAGACCATATCTAGTTCAACTCTGCTTCTGAAACTGAGACAAAGCACTGGTACTCTAAAATCCAATGCTTGTCAGTTAAGATGAGAAACGTGTGAGCTTCGTGAACGATGTAGTTTGTTTGAGCTGAAAAGTGACTGCCCTTCCCTGAAACGAAGGCTTGCATGTTGGAAGACACAGAGCCTGGGATTTAACTCCATTTCTGAAGGGAAACACACAGCATAGTTGTCATCCATTGATCACACTCTGCTTCAGAGCAAGAAGCACGCTCTTGCTTTCTAGATTCTCTAATACAGCAGGAAACGTGGTTGTGTTCAGAACAAAAGAACTGTATTTCCTACACATACGGACCATATCTAGTCCAACTCTGCTTGAGAAACTGAAACAAACCACAGGTCCACTAACATCCAATGCTTGTCAGTTAAGATGAGAAACGTGTGAGCTTCGTGAACGATGTAGTTGTTTTGAGCTGTAAAGTAACTGCCCTTACCTGAAACAAAGTCTTGTTTGTAGGAAGACTCAGAGCCTGGGATTTAACTCCATTTCTGAAGTGAAACACACAGCAGAATTCTTATCCATTGATCACCCTCTGCTTTAGAGCAAGAAGCACGCTCTAGCTTTCTAGAGTCTCTGAGAGAGTAGGAAACGTGAGTGTGCTGAGAACAAATGAATGGTGTTTCCTACACATACGGACCATATCTATTCCAACTCTGCTTCTGAAACTGATACAAAGGACTGGTCCTATAACATCCGATGCTTGTCAGTTAAGATGAGAAACGTGTGAGTTTCGTGAACAATGTAGTTAGTTTGAGCTGTAAAGTACACAGCCCTTACCTGAAACGAAGTTTTGCATGTTGGAAGACACAGAGCCTGGGATTTAACTCCATTTCTGAAGGGAAACTCACAGCATAGTTCTCATCCATGGATCATATTCTGCTTCAGAGCAAGAAGCACGCTCTTGCTTTCTAGATACTCTAATAGAGCAGGAAACGTTTGTGCTAAGAACAAATGAACGGTGTTTCCTACACATACAGACCATATGTAGTCCAACTCTGCTTCTGAAACTGGTACAAAGCACTGGTCCTGTAACATCCAATGCTTGTCAGTTAAGATGAGAAACGTGTGAGCTTTGTGAACGATGTAGTTCGTTTGAGCTGAAAAGTGACTTCTCTTACTTGAAAGGAATTCTTGCTTGTAGGAAGACACAGAGTTTG
Organism: Onychomys leucogaster; assembly: GCA_949786385.1. NCBI lineage: Eukaryota > Metazoa > Chordata > Mammalia > Rodentia > Cricetidae > Onychomys > Onychomys leucogaster. The sequence goes on from CATKUP010000063.1 coordinate 2,568,853, forward strand.
GAATTTAACTCCATTTCTCAAGGGAAACACACAACAGAGTTCTCTTATATAGATCACACTCTGCTTTAGAGCAAGAAGCACGCTCTTGCTTTCCAGAGTCACTAAGTCAGCAGGAAACCTGAGTGTGATGAGAACAAAAGAACGGTGTTTCCTACACATACTGACCATATCTAGTTCAACTCTGCTTCTGAAACTGAGACAAAGCACTGGTACTCTAAAATCCAATGCTTGTCAGTTAAGATGAGAAACGTGTGAGCTTCGTGAACGATGTAGTTTGTTTGAGCTGAAAAGTGACTGTCCTTCCCTGAAACGAAGGCTTGCATGTTGGAAGACACAGAGCCTGGGATTTAACTCCATTTCTGAAGGGAAACACACAGCATAGTTGTCATCCATTGATCACACTCTGCTTCAGAGCAAGAAGCACGCTCTTGCTTTCTAGATTCTCTAATACAGCAGGAAACTTGGTTGTGTTCAGAACAAAGAACTGTATTTCCTACACATACGGACCATATCTAGTCCAACTCTGCTTGAGAAACTGAAACAAACCACAGGTCCACTAACATCCAATGCTTGTCAGTTAAGATGAGAAACGTGTGAGCTTCGTGAACGATGTAGTTGTTTTGAGCTGTAAAGTAACTGCCCTTACCTGAAACAAAGTCTTGTTTGTAGGAAGACTCAGAGCCTGGGATTTAACTCCATTTCTGAAGTGAAACACACAGCAGAATTCTTATCCATTGATCACCCTCTGCTTTAGAGCAAGAAGCACGCTCTAGCTTTCTAGAGTCTCTGAGAGAGTAGGAAACGTGAGTGTGCTGAGAACAAATGAATGGTGTTTCCTACACATACGGACCATATCTATTCCAACTCTGCTTCTGAAACTGATACAAAGGACTGGTCCTATAACATCCGATGCTTGTCAGTTAAGATGAGAAACGTGTGAGTTTCGTGAACAATGTAGTTATTTTGAGCTGTAAAGTACACAGCCCTTACCTGAAACGAAGTTTTGCATGTTGGAAGACACAGAGCCTGGGATTTAACTCCATTTCTGAAGGGAAACACACAGCATAGTTCTCATCCATGGATCATATTCTGCTTCAGAGCAAGAAGCACGCTCTTGCTTTCTAGATACTCTAATAGAGCAGGAAACGTTTGTGCTAAGAACAAATGAACGGTGTTTCCTACACATACGGACCATATGTAGTCCAACTCTGCTTCTGAAACTGGTACAAAGCACTGGTCCTGTAACATCCAATGCTTGTCAGTTAAGATGAGAAACGTGTGAGCTTTGTGAACGATGTAGTTCGTTTGAGCTGAAAAGTGACTTCCCTTACTTGAAAGGAATTCTTGCTTGTAGGAAGACACAGAGTTTGGAATTTAACTCCATTTCTCAAGGGAAACACACAACAGAGTTCTCTTATATAGATCACACTCTGCTTTAGAGCAAGAAGCACGCTCTTGCTTTCCAGAGTCATTAAGTCAGCAGGAAACCTGAGTGTGATGAGAAAAAAAGAACGGTGTTTCCTACACATACAGACCATATCTAGTTCAACTCTGCTTCTGAAACTGAGACAAAGCACTGGTAATCTAAAATCCAATGATTGTCAGTTAAGATGAGAAACGTGTGAGTTTCGTGAACGATGTAGTTTGTTTGAGCTGAAAAGTGACTGCCCTTCCCTGAAACGAATGCTTGCATGTTGGAAGACACAGAGCCTGAAATTTAACTCCATTTCTGAAGGGAAACACACAGCATAGTTCTCATCCATGGATCACACTCTGCTTCAGAGCAAGAAGCACGCTCTAGCTTTCTAGAGTCTCTAAGGCAGCAGGAAAAGTGGTTGTGTTCAGAACAAAAGAACTGTATTTCCTACACATACGGACCATATCTAGTCCAACTCTGCTTGAGAAACTGAAACAAACCACAGGTCCACTAACATCCAATGCTTGTCAGTTAAGATGAGAAACGTGTGAGCTTCGTGAACGATGTAGTTGTTTTGAGCTGTAAAGTAACTGCCCTTACCTGAAACAAAGTCTTGTTTGTAGGAAGACTCAGAGCCTGGGATTTAACTCCATTTCTGAAGTGAAACACACAGCAGAATTCTTATCCATTGATCACCCTCTGCTTTAGAGCAAGAAGCACGCTCTAGCTTTCTAGAGTCTCTGAGAGAGTAGGAAACGTGAGTGTGCTGAGAACAAATGAATGGTGTTTCCTACACATACGGACCATATCTATTCCAACTCTGCTTCTGAAACTGATACAAAGGACTGGTCCTATAACATCCGATGCTTGTCAGTTAAGATGAGAAACGTGTGAGTTTCGTGAACGATGTAGTTAGTTTGAGCTGTAAAGTACACAGCCCTTACCTGAAACGAAGTTTTGCATGTTGCAAGACACAGAGCCTGGGATTTAACTCCATTTCTGAAGGGAAACACACAGCATAGTTCTCATCCATGGATCACACTCTGCTTCAGAGCAAGAAGGACACTCTTGCTTTCTAGATTCTCTAATACACGAGGAAACGTGGTTGTGCTCAGAACAAAGAACTGTGTTTCCGACAGATACGGACCATATCTAATCCAACTCTGCTTGTGAAACTGAAACAAACCACAGGGCTACTAACATCCAATGCTTGTCAGTTAAGATGAGAAACTTGTGAGCTTTGTCAACGATGTAGTTCGTTTGAGCTGTAAAGTAACTGCCCTTACTGAAACGAATTCTTGTTTGTAGGAAGACTCAGAGCCTGGGATTTAACTCCATTTCTGAAGTGAAACACACAGCCGAGTTCTCATCCATTGATCACACTCTGCTATAAAACAAGAAGCACGCTCTAGCTTTCTAGTTCTCTAAGACAGCAGGAAACGCGAGTGTGCTGAGAACAAATGAATAGTGTTTCCTACACATAAGGACCATATCTATTCCAACTCTGCTTCTGAAACTGATACAAAGGACTGGTCCTATAACATCTGATGCTTGTCAGTTAAGACGAGAAACGTGTGGGTTTCGTGAACGATGTAGTTAGTTTGAGCTCTAAAGTACACAGCCCTTACCTGAAAAGAAGTTTTGCATGTTGGAAGACACAGAGCCTGGGATTTAACTCCATTTCTGAAGGGAAACCCACAGCATAGTTCTCATCCATGGATCACACTCTGCTTCAGAGCAAGAAGGACACTCTTGCTTTCTAGATTCTCTAATACACGAGGAAACGTGGTTGTGCTCAGAACAAAGAACTGTGTTTCCGACAGATACGGACCATATCTAATCCAACTCTGCTTGTGAAACTGAAACAAACCACAGGTCCACTAACATCCAATGCTTGTCAGTTAAGATGAGAAACGTGTGAGCTTCTTGAACGATGTAGTTGTTTTGAGCTGTAAAGTAACTGCCCTTACCTGAAACAAAGTCTTGTTTGTAGGAAGACTCAGAGCCTGGGATTTAACTCCATTTCTGAAGTGAAACACACAGCAGAATTCTTATCCATTGATCACACTCTGCTTTAGAGCAAGAAGCACGCTCTAGCTTTCTAGAGTCTCTGAGACAGTAGGAAATGTAAGTGTGCTGAGAACAAAAGAAGGGTGTATCCTACACATCCGGACCATATCTATTCCACCTGTGCTTCTGAAACTGATACAAAGCACTGGTCCTATAACATCCGATGCTTGTCAGTTAAGATGAGAAACGTGTGAACTTCGTGAACGATGTAGTTCGTTTGAGCTGTAAAGTAACTGCCCTTACCTGAAACGAATTCTTGTTTGTAGGAAGACTCAGAGCCTGGGATTTAACTCCATTTCTGAAGGGAAACACACAACAGAGTTCTCATATATAGATCACACTCTGCTTTAGAGCAAGAAGCACGCTCTTGCTTTCCAGAGTCACTAAGTCAGCAGGAAACCTGAGTGTGATGAGAACAAAAGAATGGTGTTTCCTACACATACGGACCATATCTAGTTCAACTCTGTTTCTGAAACTGAGACAAAGCACTGGTACTCTAAAATCCAATGCTTGTCAGTTAAGATGAGAAACGTGTGAGCTTCGTGAACGATGTAGTTTGTTTGAGCTGAAAAGTGACTGCCCTTCCCTGAAACGAAAGCTTGCATGTTGGAAGACACAGAGCCTGGGATTTAACTCCATTTCTGAAGGGAAACACACAGCATAGTTCTCATCCATTGATCACACTCTGCTTCAGAGCAAGAAGCACGCTCTTGCTTTCTAGATTCTCTAATACAGCAGGAAACGTGGTTGTGTTCAGAACAAAAGAACTGTATTTCCTACACATACGGACCATATCTAGTCCAACTCTGCTTGTGAAACTGAAACAAACCACAGGTCCACTAACATCCAATGCTTGTCAGTTAAGATGAGAAACGTGTGAGCTTCGTGAACGATGTAGTTGTTTTGAGCTGTAAAGTAACTGCCCTTACCTGAAACAAAGTCTTGTTTGTAGGAAGACTCAGAGCCTGGGATTTAACTCCATTTCTGAAGTGAAACACACAGCCGAGTTCTCATCCATTGATCACACTCTGCTTTAGAGCAAGAAGCTCGCTCTACCTTTCTAGAGTCTCTAAGACAGCAGGAAACGTGAGTGTGCTGAGAACAAATGAATAGTGTTTCCTACACATACGGACCATATCTAGTCCAACTCTGCTTGTGAAACTGAAACAAACCACAGGGCCACTAACATCCAATGCTTGTTAGTTAAGATGAGAAACTTGTGAGCTTTGTCAACGATGTAGTTCGTTTGAGCTGTAAAGTAACTGCCCTTACCTGAAACGAATTCTTGTTTGTAGGAAGACTCAGAGCCTGGGATTTAACTCCATTTCTGAAGGGAAACACACAGCAGAATTCTTATCCATTGATCACACTCTGCTTTAGAGCAAGAAGCACGCTCTAGCTTTCTAGAGTCTCTGAGACAGTAGGAAACGTAAGTGTGATGAGAACAAATGAACGGTGTTTCCTACACATACGGACCATATCTAGTCCAACTCTGCTTGTGAAACTGAAACAAACCACAGGGCCACTAACATCCAATGCTTGTCAGTTAAGATGAGAAACTTGTGAGCTTTGTCAACGATGTAGTTCGTTTGACCTGTAAAGTAACTGCCCTTACCTGAAACGAATTCTTGTTTGTAGGAAGACACAGAGCCTGGGATTTAACTCCATTTCTGAAGTGAAATATACAGCCGAGTTCTCATCCATTAATCACACTCTGCTTTAGAGCAAGAAGCACGCTCTAGCTTTCTAGAGTCTCAAAGAGAGCAGGAAACGTGAGTGTGCTGAGAACAAAAGAACGGTGTTTCCTACACATACAGACCATATCTATTCCAACTCTGCTTCTGAAACTGATAAAAAGCACTGGTCCTCTAACATCCGATGCTTGTCACTTAAGATGAGAAACGTGTGAGCTTCGTGAACGATGTAGTTCGTTTGAGCTGAAAAGTAACTGCCCTTCTCTGAAACGAAGGATTGCATGTTGGAAGACACAGAGCTTGGGATTTAACTCCATTTCTGAAGGGAAACACAAAGCATAGTTCTCATCCATTGATCACACTCTGCTTCAGAGCAAGAAACACGCTCTTGCTTTCTAGATTCTCTAATACAGCAGGAAACGTGGTTGTGTTCAGAACAAAAGAACTGTATTTCCTACACATAAGGACCATATCTAGTCCAACTCTGCTTGTGAAACTGAAACAAACCACAGGGCCACTAACATCCAATGCTTGTCAGTTAAGATGAGAAACTTGTGAGCTATGTCAACGATGTAGTTCGTTTGAGCTGTAAAGTAACTGCCCTTACCTGAAACGAATTCTTGTTTGTAGGAAGACTCAGAGCCTGGGATTTAACTCCATTTCTGAAGGGAAACACACAGCAGAATTCTTATCCATTGATCACACTCTGCTTTAGAGCAAGAAGCACGCTCTAGCTTTCTAGAGTCTCTGAGACAGTAGGAAACGTAAGTGTGATGAGAACAAATGAACGGTGTTTCCTACACATACGGACCATATCTAGTCCAACTCTGCTTCTGAAACTGATACAAAGCACTGGTCCTGTAACATCCAATGATTGTCAGTTAAGATGAGAAACGTTTGAGTTTTGTGAACGATGTAGTTCGTTTGAGCTGAAAAGTGACTGCCCTTACTTGAAAGGAATTCTTGCTTGTAGGAAGACACAGAGCCTGGAATTTAACTCCATTTCTGAAGGGAAACACACAACAGAGTTCTCATATATAGATCACACTCTGCTTTAGAGCAAGAAGCACGCTCTTGCTTTCCAGAGTCACTAAGTCAGCAGGAAACCTGAGTGTGATGAGAACAAAAGAACGGTGTTTCCTACACATACGGACCATATCTAGTTCAACTCTGCTTCTGAAACTGAGACAAAGCACTGGTACTCTAAAATCCAATGCTTGTCAGTTAAGATGAGAAACGTGTGAGCATCGTGAACGATGTAGTTTGTTTGAGCTGAAAAGTGACTGCCCTTCCCTGAAACGAAAGCTTGCATGTTGGAAGACACAGAGCCTGGGATTTAACTCCATTTCTGAAGGGAAACACACAGCATAGTTCTCATCCATTGATCACACTCTGCTTCAGAGCAAGAAGCACGCTCTTGCTTTCTAGATTCTCTAATACAGCAGGAAACGTGGTTGTGTTCAGAACAAAAGAACTGTATTTCCTACACATACGGACCATATCTAGTCCAACTCTGCTTGTGAAACTGAAACAAACCACAGGTCCACTAACATCCAATGCTTGTCAGTTAAGATGAGAAACGTGTGAGCTTCGTGAACGATGTAGTTGTTTTGAGCTGTAAAGTAACTGCCCTTACCTGAAACAAAGTCTTGTTTGTAGGAAGACTCAGAGCCTGGGATTTAACTCCATTTCTGAAGTGAAACACACAGCCGAGTTCTCATCCATTGATCACACTCTGCTATAAAGCAAGAAGCACGCTCTAGCTTTCTAGAGTCTCTAAGACAGCAGGAAATGTGAGTGTGCTGAGAACAAATGAATAGTGTTTCCTACACATACGGACCATATCTATTCCAACTCTGCTTCTGAAACTGATACAAAGGACTGGTCCTATAACATCCGATGCTTGTCAGTTAAGACGAGAAACGTGTGGGTTTCGTGAACGATGTAGTTAGTTTGAGCTGTAAAGTACACAGCCCTAACCTGAAAAGAAGTTTTGCATGTTGGAAGACACAGAGCCTAGGATTTAACTCCATTTCTGAAGGGAAACACACAGCATAGTTCTCATCCATGGATCACACTCTGCTTCAGAGCAAGAAGGACACTCTTGCTTTCTAGATTCTCTAATACAGGAGGAAACGTGGTTGTGCTCAGAACAAAGAACTGTGTTTCCGAGAGATATGGACCATATCTAATCCAACTCTGCTTGTGAAACTGAAACAAACCACAGGGCCACTAACATCCAATGCTTGTTAGTTAAGATGAGAAACTTGTGAGCTTTGTCAATGATGTAGTTCGTTTGAGCTGTAAAGTAACTGCCCTTACCTGAAACGAATTCTTGTTTGTAGGAAGACTCAGAGCCTGGGATTTACCTCCATTTCTGAAGTGAAACACACAGCCGAGTTCTCATCCATTGATCACACTCTGCTATAAAGTAAGAAGCACGCTCTAGCTTTCTAGAGTCTCTAAGACAGCAGGAAACGTGAGTGTGCTGAGAACAAATGAATAGTGTTTCCTACACATACTGACCATATCTATTCCAACTCTGCTTCTGAAACTGATACAAAGGACTGGTCCTATAACATCCGATGCTTGTCAGTTAAGATGAGAAACGTGTGAGTTTCGTGAACGATGTAGTTACTTTGAGCTGTAAAGTACACAGCCCTTACCTGAAACGAAGATTTGCATGTTGGAAGACACAGAGCCTGGGATTTAACTCCATTTCTGAAGGGAAACACACAGCATAGTTCTCATCCATGGATCACACTCTGCTTCAGAGCAACAAGGACACTCTTGCTTTCTAGATTCTCTAATACAGGAGGAAACGTGGTTGTGCTCAGAACAAAGAACTGTGTTTCCGACAGATACGGACCATATCTAATCCAACTCTGCTTGTGAAACTGAAACAAACCACAGGGCCACTAACATCCAATGCTTGTCAGTTAAGATGAGAAACTTGTGAGCTTTGTCAACGATGTAGTTCGTTTGACCTGTAAAGTAACTGCCCTTACCTGAAACGAATTCTTGTTTGTAGGAAGACACAGAGCCTGGGATTTAACTCCATTTCTGAAGTGAAATATACAGCCGAGTTCTCATCCATTGATCACACTCTGCTTTAGAGCAAGAAGCACGCTCTAGCTTTCTAGAGTCTCAAAGAGAGCAGGAAACGTGAGTGTGCTGAGAACAAAAGAACGGTGTTTCCTACACATACAGACCATATCTATTCCAACTCTGCTTCTGAAACTGATACAAAGGACTGGTCCTATAACATCCGATGATTGTCAGTTAAGATGAGAAACGTGTGAGTTTCATGAACGATGTAGTTAGTTTGAGCTGTAAAGTACACAGCCCTTACCTGAAACGAAGTTTTGCATGTTGGAAGACACAGAGCCTGGGATTTAACTCCATTTCTGAAGGGAAACACACAGCATAGTTCTCATCCATGGATCATATTCTGCTTCAGAGCAAGAAGCCCGCTCTTGCTTTCTAGATACTCTAATAGAGCAGGAAACGTTTGTGCTAAGAACAAATGAACGGTGTTTCCTACACACACGGACCATATGTAGTCCAACTCTGCTTCTGAAACTGGTACAAAGCACTGGTCCTGTAACATCCAATGCTTGTCAGTTAAGATGAGAAACGTGTGAGCTTTGTGAACGATGTAGTTCTTTTGAGCTGAAAATTGACTTCCCTTACTTGAAAGGAATTCTTGCTTGTAGGAAGACACACAGATTGGAATTTAACTCCATTTCTCAAGGGAAACACACAACAGAGTTCTCTTATATAGATCACACTCTGCTTTAGAGCAAGAAGCACGCTCTTGCTTTCCAGAGTCACTAAGTCAGCAGGAAATTGAGTGTGATGAGAAAAAAAGAACGGTGTTTCCTACACATACAGACCATATCTAGTTCAACTCTGCTTCTGAAACTGAGACAAAGCACTGGTAATCTAAAATCCAATGATTGTCAGTTAAGATGAGAAACGTGTGAGTTTAGTGAACGATGTAGTTTGTTTGAGCTGAAAAGTGACTGCCCTTCCCTGAAACGAATGCTTGCATGTTGGAAGACACAGAGCCTGAAATTTAACTCCATTTCTGAAGGGAAACACACAGCATAGTTCTCATCCATTGATCACACTCTGCTTCAGAGCAAGAAGCACGCTCTTGCTTTCTAGATTCTCTAATACAGCAGGAAACGTGGTTGTGTTCAGAACAAAAGAACTGTATTTCCTACACATACGGCCCATATCTAGTCCAACTCTGCTTGTGAAACTGAAACAAACCACAGGTCCACTAACATCCAATGCTTGTCAGTTAAGATGAGAAACGTGTGAGCTTCGTGAACGATGTAGTTATTTTGAGCTGTAAAGTAACTGCCCTTACCAGAAACAAAGTCTTGTTTGTAGGAAGACTCAGAGCCTGGGATTTAACTCCATTTCTGAAGTGAAACACACAGCCGAGTTCTCATCCATTGATCACACTCTGCTTTAGAGCAAGAAGCACGCTCTAGCTTTCTAGAGTCTCTAAGGCAGCAGGAAACGTGAGTGTGCTGAGAACAAAAGAACGGTGTTTCCTACACATACAGACCATATCTATTCCAACTCTGCTTCTGAAACTGATACAAAGCACTGGTCCTCTAACTTCCGATGCTTGTCAGTTAAGATGAGAAACGTGTGAGCTTCGTGAACGATGTAGTTCGTTTGAGCTGAAAAGTGACTGCCCTTCTCTGAAACGAAGGATTGCATGTTGGAAGACACAGAGCCTTGGATTTAACTCCATTTCTGAAGTGAAACACACAGCAGAATTCTTATCCATTGATCACCCTCTGCTTTAGAGCAAGAAGCACGCTCTAGCTTTCTAGAGTCTCTGAGAGAGTAGGAAACGTGAGTGTGCTGAGAACAAATGAATGGTGTTTCCTACACACACGGACCATATCTATTCCAACTCTGCTTCTGAAACTGATACAAAGCACTGGTCCTCTAACTTCCGATGCTTGTCAGTTAAGATGAGAAACGTGTGAGCTTCGTGAACGATGTATTTGTTTTGAGCTGTAAAGTAACTGCCCTTACCTGAAACAAAGTCTTGTTTGTAGGAAGACTCAGAGCCTGGGAATTAACTCCATTTCTGAAGTGAAACACACAGCAGAATTCTTATCCATTGATCACACTCTGCTTTAGAGCAAGAAGCACGCTCTAGCTTTCTAGAGTCTCTGAGACAGTAGGAAATGTAAGTGTGCTGAGAACAAAAGAAGGGTGTTTCCTACACATCCGGACCATATCTATTCCACCTGTGCTTCTGAAACTGATACAAAGCACTGGTCCTATAACATCCGATGCTTGTCAGTTAATATGAGAAACGTGTGAACTTCGTGAACGATGTAGTTCGGTTGAGCTGAAAAGTGACTGCCCTTACTTGAAAGGAATTCTTGCATGTAGGAAGAAACAGAGCCTGTAATTTAACTCCATTTCTGAAGGGAAACACACAAAAGAGTTCTCATATATAGATCACACTCAGCTTTAGAGCAAGAAGCACGCTCTTGCTTTCCAGAGTCACTAAGTCAGCAGGAAACCTGAGTGTGATGAGAACAAAAGAACGGTGTTTCCAACACATACGGACCATATCTAGTTCAACTCTGCTTTTGAAACTGAGACAAAGCACTGGTACTCTAAAATCCAATGCTTGTCAGTTAAGATGAGAAACGTGTGAGCTTCGTGAACGATGTAGTTTGTTTGAGCTGAAAAGTGACTGCCCTTCCCTGAAACGAAGGCTTGCATGTTGGAAGACACAGAGCCTGGGATTTAACTCCATTTCTGAAGGGAAACACAGAGCATAGTTGTCATCCATTGATCACACTCTGCTTCAGAGCAAGAAGCACGCTCTTGCTTTCTAGATTCTCTAATACAGCAGGAAACGTGGTTGTGTTCAGAACAAAAGAACTGTATTTCCTACACATACGGACCATATCTAGTCCAACTCTGCTTGAGAAACTGAAACAAACCACAGGTCCACTAACATCCAATGCTTGTCAGTTAAGATGAGAAACGTGTGAGCTTCGTGAACGATGTAGTTGTTTTGAGCTGTAAAGTAACTGCCCTTACCTGAAACAAAGTCTTGTTTGTAGGAAGACTCAGAGCCTGGGATTTAACTCCATTTCTGAAGTGAAACACACAGCAGAATTCTTATCCATTGATCACCCTCTGCTTTAGAGCAAGAAGCACGCTCTAGCTTTCTAGAGTCTCTGAGAGAGTAGGAAACGTGAGTGTGCTGAGAACAAATGAATGGTGTTTCCTACACATACGGACCATATCTATTCCAACTCTGCTTCTGAAACTGATACAAAGGACTGGTCCTATAACATCCGATGCTTGTCAGTTAAGATGAGAAACGTGTGAGTTTCGTGAACAATGTAGTTAGTTTGAGCTGTAAAGTACACAGCCCTTACCTGAAACGAAGTTTTGCATGTTGGAAGACACAGAGCCTGGGATTTAACTCCATTTCTGAAGGGAAACACACAGCATAGTTCTCATCCATGGATCATATTCTGCTTCAGAGCAAGAAGCACGCTCTTGCTTTCTAGATACTCTAATAGAGCAGGAAACGTTTGTGCTAAGAACAAATGAACGGTGTTTCCTACACATACGGACCATATGTAGTCCAACTCTGCTTCTGAAACTGGTACAAAGCACTGGTCCTGTAACATCCAATGCTTGTCAGTTAAGATGAGAAACGTGTGAGCTTTGTGAACGATGTAGTTCGTTTGAGCTGAAAAGTGACTTCCCTTACTTGAAAGGAATTCTTGCTTGTAGGAAGACACAGAGTTTGGAATTTAACTCCATTTCTCAAGGGAAACACACAACAGAGTTCTCTTATATAGATCACACTCTGCTTTAGAGCAAGAAGCACGCTCTTGCTTTCCAGATTCACTAAGTCAGCAGGAAACTTGAGTGTGATGAGAAAAAAAGAACGGTGTTTCCTACACATACAGACCATATCTAGTTCAACTCTGCTTCTGAAACTGAGACAAAGCACTGGTACTCTAAAATCCAATGCTTGTCAGTTAAGATGAGAAACGTGTGAGCTTCGTGAACGATGTAGTTTGTTTGAGCTGAAAAGTGACTGCCCTTCCCTGAAACGAAGGCTTGCATGTTGGAAGACACAGAGCCTGGGATTTAACTCCATTTCTGAAGGGAAACACACAGCATAGTTGTCATCCATTGATCACACTCTGCTTCAGAGCAAGAAGCACGCTCTTGCTTTCTAGATACTCTAATAGAGCAGGAAACGTTTGTGCTAAGAACAAATGAACGGTGTTTCCTACACATACAGACCATATGTAGTCCAACTCTGCTTCTGAAACTGGTACAAAGCACTGGTCCTGTAACATCCAATGCTTGTCAGTTAAGATGAGAAACGTGTGAGCTTTGTGAACGATGTAGTTCGTTTGAGCTGAAAAGTGACTTCTCTTACTTGAAAGGAATTCTTGCTTGTAGGAAGACACAGAGTTTGGAATTTAACTCCATTTCTCAAGGGAAACACACAACAGAGTTCTCTTATATAGATCACACTCTGCTTTAGAGCAAGAAGCACGCTCTTGCTTTCCAGAGTCACTAAGTCAGCAGGAAACCTGAGTGTGATGAGAACAAAAGAACGGTGTTTCCTACACATACTGACCATATCTAGTTCAACTCTGCTTCTGAAACTGAGACAAAGCACTGGTACTCTAAAATCCAATGCTTGTCAGTTAAGATGAGAAACGTGTGAGCTTCGTGAACGATGTAGTTTGTTTGAGCTGAAAAGTGACTGTCCTTCCCTGAAACGAAGGCTTGCATGTTGGAAGACACAGAGCCTGGGATTTAACTCCATTTCTGAAGGGAAACACACAGCATAGTTGTCATCCATTGATCACACTCTGCTTCAGAGCAAGAAGCACGCTCTTGCTTTCTAGATTCTCTAATACAGCAGGAAACTTGGTTGTGTTCAGAACAAAAGAACTGTATTTCCTACACATACGGACCATATCTAGTCCAACTCTGCTTGAGAAACTGAAACAAACCACAGGTCCACTAACATCCAATGCTTGTCAGTTAAGATGAGAAACGTGTGAGCTTCGTGAACGATGTAGTTGTTTTGAGCTGTAAAGTAACTGCCCTTACCTGAAACAAAGTCTTGTTTGTAGGAAGACTCAGAGCCTGGGATTTAACTCCATTTCTGAAGTGAAACACACAGCAGAATTCTTATCCATTGATCACCCTCTGCTTTAGAGCAAGAAGCACGCTCTAGCTTTCTAGAGTCTCTGAGAGAGTAGGAAACGTGAGTGTGCTGAGAACAAATGAATGGTGTTTCCTACACATACGGACCATATCTATTCCAACTCTGCTTCTGAAACTGATACAAAGGACTGGTCCTATAACATCCGATGCTTGTCAGTTAAGATGAGAAACGTGTGAGTTTCGTGAACAATGTAGTTATTTTGAGCTGTAAAGTACACAGCCCTTACCTGAAACGAAGTTTTGCATGTTGGAAGACACAGAGCCTGGGATTTAACTCCATTTCTGAAGGGAAACACACAGCATAGTTCTCATCCATGGATCATATTCTGCTTCAGAGCAAGAAGCACGCTCTTGCTTTCTAGATACTCTAATAGAGCAGGAAACGTTTGTGCTAAGAACAAATGAACGGTGTTTCCTACACATACGGACCATATGTAGTCCAACTCTGCTTCTGAAACTGGTACAAAGCACTGGTCCTGTAACATCCAATGCTTGTCAGTTAAGATGAGAAACGTGTGAGCTTTGTGAACGATGTAGTTCGTTTGAGCTGAAAAGTGACTTCCCTTACTTGAAAGGAATTCTTGCTTGTAGGAAGACACAGAGTTTGGAATTTAACTCCATTTCTCAAGGGAAACACACAACAGAGTTCTCTTATATAGATCACACTCTGCTTTAGAGCAAGAAGCACGCTCTTGCTTTCCAGAGTCACTAAGTCAGCAGGAAACTTGAGTGTGATGAGAAAAAAAGAACGGTGTTTCCTACACATACAGACCATATCTAGTTCAACTCTGCTTCTGAAACTGAGACAAAGCACTGGTACTCTAAAATCCAATGCTTGTCAGTTAAGATGAGAAACGTGTGAGCTTCGTGAACGATGTAGTTTGTTTGAGCTGAAAAGTGACTGCCCTTCCCTGAAACGAAGGCTTGCATGTTGGAAGACACAGAGCCTGGGATTTAACTCCATTTCTGAAGGGAAACACACAGCATAGTTGTCATCCATTGATCACACTCTGCTTCAGAGCAAGAAGCACGCTCTTGCTTTCTAGATTCTCTAATACAGCAGGAAACGTGGTTGTGTTCAGAACAAAAGAACTGTATTTCCTACACATACGGACCATATCTAGTCCAACTCTGCTTGAGAAACTGAAACAAACCACAGGTCCACTAACATCCAATGCTTGTCAGTTAAGATGAGAAACGTGTGAGCTTCGTGAACGATGTAGTTGTTTTGAGCTGTAAAGTAACTGCCCTTACCTGAAACAAAGTCTTGTTTGTAGGAAGACTCAGAGCCTGGGATTTAACTCCATTTCTGAAGTGAAACACACAGCAGAATTCTTATCCATTGATCACCCTCTGCTTTAGAGCAAGAAGCACGCTCTAGCTTTCTAGAGTCTCTGAGAGAGTAGGAAACGTGAGTGTGCTGAGAACAAATGAATGGTGTTTCCTACACATACGGACCATATCTATTCCAACTCTGCTTCTGAAACTGATACAAAGGACTGGTCCTATAACATCCGATGCTTGTCAGTTAAGATGAGAAACGTGTGAGTTTCGTGAACAATGTAGTTAGTTTGAACTGTAAAGTACACAGCCCTTACCTGAAACGAAGTTTTGCATGTTGGAAGACACAGAGCCTGGGATTTAACTCCATTTCTGAAGGGAAACTCACAGCATAGTTCTCATCCATGGATCATATTCTGCTTCAGAGCAAGAAGCACGCTCTTGCTTTCTAGATACTCTAATAGAGCAGGAAACGTTTGTGCTAAGAACAAATGAACGGTGTTTCCTACACATACAGACCATATGTAGTCCAACTCTGCTTCTGAAACTGGTACAAAGCACTGGTCCTGTAACATCCAATGCTTGTCAGTTAAGATGAGAAACGTGTGAGCTTTGTGAACGATGTAGTTCGTTTGAGCTGAAAAGTGACTTCTCTTACTTGAAAGGAATTCTTGCTTGTAGGAAGACACAGAGTTTGGAATTTAACTCCATTTCTCAAGGGAAACACACAACAGAGTTCTCTTATATAGATCACACTCTGCTTTAGAGCAAGAAGCACGCTCTTGCTTTCCAGAGTCACTAAGTCAGCAGGAAACCTGAGTGTGATGAGAACAAAAGAACGGTGTTTCCTACACATACTGACCATATCTAGTTCAACTCTGCTTCTGAAACTGAGACAAAGCACTGGTACTCTAAAATCCAATGCTTGTCAGTTAAGATGAGAAACGTGTGAGCTTCGTGAACGATGTAGTTTGTTTGAGCTGAAAAGTGACTGTCCTTCCCTGAAACGAAGGCTTGCATGTTGGAAGACACAGAGCCTGGGATTTAACTCCATTTCTGAAGGGAAACACACAGCATAGTTGTCATCCATTGATCACACTCTGCTTCAGAGCAAGAAGCACGCTCTTGCTTTCTAGATTCTCTAATACAGCAGGAAACTTGGTTGTGTTCAGAACAAAGAACTGTATTTCCTACACATACGGACCATATCTAGTCCAACTCTGCTTGAGAAACTGAAACAAACCACAGGTCCACTAACATCCAATGCTTGTCAGTTAAGATGAGAAACGTGTGAGCTTCGTGAACGATGTAGTTGTTTTGAGCTGTAAAGTAACTGCCCTTACCTGAAACAAAGTCTTGTTTGTAGGAAGACTCAGAGCCTGGGATTTAACTCCATTTCTGAAGTGAAACACACAGCAGAATTCTTATCCATTGATCACCCTCTGCTTTAGAGCAAGAAGCACGCTCTAGCTTTCTAGAGTCTCTGAGAGAGTAGGAAACGTGAGTGTGCTGAGAACAAATGAATGGTGTTTCCTACACATACGGACCATATCTATTCCAACTCTGCTTCTGAAACTGATACAAAGGACTGGTCCTATAACATCCGATGCTTGTCAGTTAAGATGAGAAACGTGTGAGTTTCGTGAACAATGTAGTTATTTTCAGCTGTAAAGTACACAGCCCTTACCTGAAACGAAGTTTTGCATGTTGGAAGACACAGAGCCTGGGATTTAACTCCATTTCTGAAGGGAAACACACAGCATAGTTCTCATCCATGGATCATATTCTGCTTCAGAGCAAGAAGCACGCTCTTGCTTTCTAGATACTCTAATAGAGCAGGAAACGTTTGTGCTAAGAACAAATGAACGGTGTTTCCTACACATACGGACCATATGTAGTCCAACTCTGCTTCTGAAACTGGTACAAAGCACTGGTCCTGTAACATCCAATGCTTGTCAGTTAAGATGAGAAACGTGTGAGCTTTGTGAACGATGTAGTTCGTTTGAGCTGAAAAGTGACTTCCCTTACTTGAAAGGAATTCTTGCTTGTAGGAAGACACAGAGTTTGGAATTTAACTCCATTTCTCAAGGGAAACACACAACAGAGTTCTCTTATATAGATCACACTCTGCTTTAGAGCAAGAAGCACGCTCTTGCTTTCCAGAGTCATTAAGTCAGCAGGAAACCTGAGTGTGATGAGAAAAAAAGAACGGTGTTTCCTACACATACAGACCATATCTAGTTCAACTCTGCTTCTGAAACTGAGACAAAGCACTGGTAATCTAAAATCCAATGATTGTCAGTTAAGATGAGAAACGTGTGAGTTTCGTGAACGATGTAGTTTGTTTGAGCTGAAAAGTGACTGCCCTTCCCTGAAACGAATGCTTGCATGTTGGAAGACACAGAGCCTGAAATTTAACTCCATTTCTGAAGGGAAACACACAGCATAGTTCTCATCCATGGATCACACTCTGCTTCAGAGCAAGAAGCACGCTCTAGCTTTCTAGAGTCTCTAAGGCAGCAGGAAAAGTGGTTGTGTTCAGAACAAAAGAACTGTATTTCCTACACATACGGACCATATCTAGTCCAACTCTGCTTGAGAAACTGAAACAAACCACAGGTCCACTAACATCCAATGCTTGTCAGTTAAGATGAGAAACGTGTGAGCTTCGTGAACGATGTAGTTGTTTTGAGCTGTAAAGTAACTGCCCTTACCTGAAACAAAGTCTTGTTTGTAGGAAGACTCAGAGCCTGGGATTTAACTCCATTTCTGAAGTGAAACACACAGCAGAATTCTTATCCATTGATCACCCTCTGCTTTAGAGCAAGAAGCACGCTCTAGCTTTCTAGAGTCTCTGAGAGAGTAGGAAACGTGAGTGTGCTGAGAACAAATGAATGGTGTTTCCTACACATACGGACCATATCTATTCCAACTCTGCTTCTGAAACTGATACAAAGGACTGGTCCTATAACATCCGATGCTTGTCAGTTAAGATGAGAAACGTGTGAGTTTCGTGAACGATGTAGTTAGTTTGAGCTGTAAAGTACACAGCCCTTACCTGAAACGAAGTTTTGCATGTTGGAAGACACAGAGCCTGGGATTTAACTCCATTTCTGAAGGGAAACACACAGCATAGTTCTCATCCATGGATCACACTCTGCTTCAGAGCAAGAAGGACACTCTTGCTTTCTAGATTCTCTAATACACGAGGAAACGTGGTTGTGCTCAGAACAAAGAACTGTGTTTCCGACAGATACGGACCATATCTAATCCAACTCTGCTTGTGAAACTGAAACAAACCACAGGGCTACTAACATCCAATGCTTGTCAGTTAAGATGAGAAACTTGTGAGCTTTGTCAACGATGTAGTTCGTTTGAGCTGTAAAGTAACTGCCCTTACTGAAACGAATTCTTGTTTGTAGGAAGACTCAGAGCCTGGGATTTAACTCCATTTCTGAAGTGAAACACACAGCCGAGTTCTCATCCATTGATCACACTCTGCTATAAAACAAGAAGCACGCTCTAGCTTTCTAGTTCTCTAAGACAGCAGGAAACGCGAGTGTGCTGAGAACAAATGAATAGTGTTTCCTACACATAAGGACCATATCTATTCCAACTCTGCTTCTGAAACTGATACAAAGGACTGGTCCTATAACATCTGATGCTTGTCAGTTAAGACGAGAAACGTGTGGGTTTCGTGAACGATGTAGTTAGTTTGAGCTCTAAAGTACACAGCCCTTACCTGAAAAGAAGTTTTGCATGTTGGAAGACACAGAGCCTGGGATTTAACTCCATTTCTGAAGGGAAACCCACAGCATAGTTCTCATCCATGGATCACACTCTGCTTCAGAGCAAGAAGGACACTCTTGCTTTCTAGATTCTCTAATACACGAGGAAACGTGGTTGTGCTCAGAACAAAGAACTGTGTTTCCGACAGATACGGACCATATCTAATCCAACTCTGCTTGTGAAACTGAAACAAACCACAGGTCCACTAACATCCAATGCTTGTCAGTTAAGATGAGAAACGTGTGAGCTTCTTGAACGATGTAGTTGTTTTGAGCTGTAAAGTAACTGCCCTTACCTGAAACAAAGTCTTGTTTGTAGGAAGACTCAGAGCCTGGGATTTAACTCCATTTCTGAAGTGAAACACACAGCAGAATTCTTATCCATTGATCACACTCTGCTTTAGAGCAAGAAGCACGCTCTAGCTTTCTAGAGTCTCTGAGACAGTAGGAAATGTAAGTGTGCTGAGAACAAAAGAAGGGTGTATCCTACACATCCGGACCATATCTATTCCACCTGTGCTTCTGAAACTGATACAAAGCACTGGTCCTATAACATCCGATGCTTGTCAGTTAAGATGAGAAACGTGTGAACTTCGTGAACGATGTAGTTCGTTTGAGCTGAAAAGTGACTGCCCTTACTTGAAAGGAATTCTTGCTTGTAGGAAGAAACAGAGCCTGGAATTTAACTCCATTTCTGAAGGGAAACACACAGCATAGTTCTCATCCATGGATCACACTCTGCTTCAGAGCAAGAAGCACGCTCTTGCTTTCTAGATTCTCTAATACAGCAGGAAACGTGGTTGTGTTCAGAACAAAAGAACTGTATTTCCTACACATACGGCCCATATCTAGTCCAACTCTGCTTGTGAAACTGAAACAAACCACAGGTCCACTAACATCCAATGCTTGTCAGTTAAGATGAGAAACGTGTGAGCTTCGTGAACGATGTAGTTATTTTGAGCTGTAAAGTAACTGCCCTTACCAGAAAGAAAGTCTTGTTTGTAGGAAGACTCAGAGCCTGGGATTTAACTCCATTTCTGAAGTGAAACACACAGCCGAGTTCTCATCCATTGATCACACTCTGCTTTAGAGCAAGAAGCACGCTCTAGCTTTCTAGAGTCTCTAAGGCAGCAGGAAACGTGAGTGTGCTGAGAACAAAAGAACGGTGTTTCCTACACATACAGACCATATCTATTCCAACTCTGCTTCTGAAACTGATACAAAGCACTGGTCCTCTAACTTCCGATGCTTGTCAGTTAAGATGAGAAACGTGTGAGCTTCGTGATCGATGTAGTTCGTTTGAGCTGAAAAGTGACTGCCCTTCTCTGAAACGAAGGATTGCATGTTGGAAGACACAGAGCCTTGGATTTAACTCCATTTCTGAAGTGACACACACAGCAGAATTCTTATCCATTGATCACCCTCTGCTTTAGAGCAAGAAGCACGCTCTTCCTTTC
Source organism: Onychomys leucogaster (assembly GCA_949786385.1). Classification (NCBI taxonomy): domain Eukaryota; kingdom Metazoa; phylum Chordata; class Mammalia; order Rodentia; family Cricetidae; genus Onychomys; species Onychomys leucogaster. The sequence goes on from CATKUP010000063.1 coordinate 2,588,825, forward strand.
TAGATTCTCTAATACTGCAGGAAAAGTGGTTGTGTTCAGAACAAAAGAACTGTATTTCCTACACATACGGACCATATCTAGTCCAACTCTGCTTGAGAAACTGAAACAAACCACAGGTCCACTAACATCCAATGCTTGTCAGTTAAGATGAGAAACCTGTGAGCTTCGTGAACGATGTAGTTGTTTTGAGCTGTAAAGTAACTGCCCTTACCTGAAACAAAGTCTTGTTTGTAGGAAGACTCAGAGCCTGGGATTTAACTCCATTTCTGAAGTGAAACACACAGCAGAATTCTTATCCATTGATCACCCTCTGCTTTAGAGCAAGAAGCACGCTCTAGCTTTCTAGAGTCTCTGAGAGAGTAGGAAACGTGAGTGTGCTGAGAACAAATGAATGGTGTTTCCTACACATACGGACCATATCTATTCCAACTCTGCTTCTGAAACTGATACAAAGGACTGGTCCTATAACATCAGATGCTTGTCAGTTAAGATGAGAAACGTGTGAGTTTCGTGAACGATGTAGTTAGTTTGAGCTGTAAAGTACACAGCCCTTACCTGAAACGAAGTTTTGCATGTTGGAAGACACAGAGCCTGGGATTTAACTCCATTTCTGAAGGGAAACACACAGCATAGTTCTCATCCATGGATCACACTCTGCTTCAGAGCAAGAAGGACACTCTTGCTTTCTAGATTCTCTAATACAGGAGGAAACGTGGTTGTGCTCAGAACAAAGAACTGTGTTTCCGACAGATACGGACCATATCTAATCCAACTCTGCTTGTGAAACTGAAACAAACCACAGGGCCACTAACATCCAATGCTTGTCAGTTAAGATGAGAAACTTGTGAGCTTTGTCAACAATGTAGTTCGTTTGAGCTGTAAAGTAACTGCCCTTACCTGAAACGAATTCTTGTTTGTAGGAAGACACAGAGCCTGGGAATTAACTCCATTTCTGAAGTGAAATACACAGCCGAGTTCTCATCCATTGATCACACTCTGCTTTAGAGCAGGAAGCACGCTCTAGCTTTCTAGAGTCTCAAAGAGAGCAGGAAACGTGAGTGTGCTGAGAACAAAAGAACGGTGTTTCCTACACATACAGACCATATCTATTCCAACTCTGCTTCTGAAACTGATACAAAGGACTGGTCCTATAACATCCGATGCTTGTCAGTTAAGACGAGAAACGTGTGGGTTTCGTGAACGATGTAGTTAGTTTGAGCTGTAAAGTACACAGCCCTTACCTGAAAAGAAGTTTTTCATGTTGAAAGACACAGAGCCTGGGATTTAACTCCATTTCTGAAGGGAAACCCACAGCATAGTTCTCATCCATGGATCACACTCTGCTTCAGAGCAAGAAGCACGCTCTTGCTTTCTAGATTCTCTAATACAGCAGGAAACTTGGTTGTGTTCAGAACAAAAGAACTGTATTTCCTATACATACGGACCATATCTAGTCCAACTCTGCTTGGGAAACTGAAACAAACCACAGGTCCACTAACATCCAATGCTTGTCAGTTAAGATGAGAAACGTGTGAGCTTCGTGAACGATGTAGTTGTTTTGAGCTGTAAAGTAACTGCCCTTACCTGAAACAAAGTCTTGTTTGTAGGAAGACTCAGAGCCTGGGATTTAACTCCATTTCTGAAGTGAAACACACAGCAGAATTCTTATCCATTGATCACCCTCTGCTTTAGAGCAAGAAGCACGCTCTAGCTTTCTAGAGTCTCTGAGAGAGTAGGAAACGTAAGTGTGCTGAGAACAAAAGAAGGGTGTTTCCTACACATATGGACCATATCTATTCCAACTGTGCTTCTGAAACTGATACAAAGCACTGGTCCTATAACATCCGATGCTTGTCAGTTAAGATGAGAAACGTGTGAACTTCGTGAATGATGTAGTTCGTTTGAGCTGAAAAGTGACTGCCCTTCCCTGAAAACAAGTCTTGCATGTTGGAAGACACAGAGCCTGGGATTTAACTCCATTTCTGAAGGGAAACACACAGCAGAGTTCTCATCCATGGATCACACTCTGCTTCAGAGCAAGAAGGACACTCTTGCTTTATAGATTCTCTAATACAGGAGGAAACGTGGTTGTGCTCAGAACAAAGAACTGTGTTTCCGACAGATACGGACCATATCTAATCCAACTCTGCTTGAAACTGAAACAAACAACAGGGCCACTAACATCCAATGCTTGTCAGTTAAGATGAGAAACTAGTGAGCTTTGTCAACGATGTAGTTCGTTTGAGCTGTAAAGTAACTGCCCTTACCTGAAACGAATTCTTGTTTGTAGGAAGACTCAGAGCCTGGGATTTAACAACATTTCTGAAGTGAAATACACAGCCGAGTTCTCTTCCATTGATCACACTCTGCTTTAGAGCAGGAAGCACGCTCTAGCTTTCTAGAGTCTCAAAGAGAGCAGGAAACGTGAGTGTGCTGAGAACAAAAAAATGGTGTTTCCTACACATACAGACCATATCTATTCCAACTCTGCTTATGAAACTGATAAAAAGCACTGGTCCTCTAACATCCGATGCTTGTCACTTAAGATGAGAAACGTGTGAGCTTCGTGAACGATGAAGATCGTTTGAGCTGAAAAGTGACTGCCCTTCTCTGAAACGAAGGATTGCATGTTGGAAGACACTTAGCCTGGGATTTAACTCCACTTCTGAAGGGAAACACACAGCATAGTTCTCATCCATTGATCACACTGTGCTACAGAGCAAGAAGCATGCTCTTGCTTTCTAGATTCTCTAATACAGCAGGAAACGTGGTTGTGTTCAGAACAAAAGAACTGTATTTCCTACACATACGGACCATATCTAGTCCAACTCTGCTTGTGAAACTGAAACAAACCACAGGGCTACTAACATCCAATGCTTGTCAGTTAAGATGAGAAACTTGTGAGCTTTGTCAACGATGTAGTTCGTTTGAGCTGTAAAGTAACTGCCCTTACTGAAACGAATCCTTGTTTGTCGGAAGGCTCAGAGCCTGGGATTTAACTCCATTTCTGAAGTGAAACACACAGCCGAGTTCTCATCCATTGATCACACTCTGCTATAAAGCAAGAAGCACGCTCTAGCTTTCTAGATTCTCTAAGACAGCAGGAAACGCGAGTGTGCTGAGAACAAATGAATAGTGTTTCCTACACATAAGGACCATATCTATTCCAACTCTGCTTCTGAAACTGATACAAAGGACTGGTCCTATAACATCTGATGCTTGTCAGTTAAGATGAGAAACGTGTGGGTTTCGTGAACGATGTAGTTAGTTTGAGCTCTAAAGTACACAGCCCTTACCTGAAACGAAGTTTTGCATGTTGGAAGACACAGAGCCTGGGATTTAACTCCATTTCTGAAGGGAAACACACAGCATAGTTCTCATCCATGGATCACACTCTGCTTCAGAGCAAGAAGGACACTCTTGCTTTCTAGATTCTCTAATACAGGAGGAAACGTGGTTGTGCTCAGAACAAAGAACTGTGTTTCCGACAGATACGGACCATATCTAATCCAACTCTGCTTGTGAAACTGAAACAAACCACAGGGCTACTAACATCCAATGCTTGTCAGTTAAGATGAGAAACTTGTGAGCTTTGTCAACGATGTAGTTCGTTTGAGCTGTAAAGTAACTGCCCTTACTGAAACGAATTCTTGTTTGTAGGAAGACTCAGAGCCTGGGATTTAACTCCATTTCTGAAGTGAAACACACAGCCGAGTTCTCATCCATTGATCACACTCTGCTATAAAACAAGAAGCACGCTCTAGCTTTCTAGTTCTCTAAGACAGCAGGAAACGCGAGTGTGCTGAGAACAAATGAATAGTGTTTCCTACACATAAGGACCATATCTATTCCAACTCTGCTTCTGAAACTGATACAAAGGACTGGTCCTATAACATCTGATGCTTGTCAGTTAAGACGAGAAACGTGTGGGTTTCGTGAACGATGTAGTTAGTTTGAGCTCTAAAGTACACAGCCCTTACCTGAAAAGAAGTTTTGCATGTTGGAAGACACAGAGCCTGGGATTTAACTCCATTTCTGAAGGGAAACCCACAGCATAGTTCTCATCCATGGATCACACTCTGCTTCAGAGCAAGAAGGACACTCTTGCTTTCTAGATTCTCTAATACAGGAGGAAACGTGGTTGTGCTCAGAACAAAGAACTGTGTTTCCGACAGATACGGACCATATCTAATCCAACTCTGCTTGTGAAACTGAAACAAACCACAGGTCCACTAACATCCAATGCTTGTCAGTTAAGATGAGAAACGTGTGAGCTTCTTGAACGATGTAGTTGTTTTGAGCTGTAAAGTAACTGCCCTTACCTGAAACAAAGTCTTGTTTGTAGGAAGACTCAGAGCCTGGGATTTAACTCCATTTCTGAAGTGAAACACACAGCAGAATTCTTATCCATTGATCACACTCTGCTTTAGAGCAAGAAGCACGCTCTAGCTTTCTAGAGTCTCTGAGACAGTAGGAAATGTAAGTGTGCTGAGAACAAAAGAAGGGTGTATCCTACACATCCGGACCATATCTATTCCACCTGTGCTTCTGAAACTGATACAAAGCACTGGTCCTATAACATCCGATGCTTGTCAGTTAAGATGAGAAACGTGTGAACTTCGTGAACGATGTAGTTCGTTTGAGCTGAAAAGTGACTGCCCTTACTTGAAAGGAATTCTTGCTTGTAGGAAGAAACAGAGCCTGGAATTTAACTCCATTTCTGAAGGGAAACACACAAAAGAGTTCTCATATATAGATCACACTCAGCTTTAGAGCAAGAAGCACGCTCTTGCTTTCCAAAGTCACTAAGTCAGCAGGAAACCTGAGTGTGATGAGAACAAAAGAACGGTGTTTCCTACACATACGGACCATATCTAGTTCAACTCTGCTTTTGAAACTGAGACAAAGCACTGGTACTCTAAAATCCAATGCTTGTCAGTTAAGATGAGAAACGTGTGAGCTTCGTGAACGATGTAGTTTGTTTGAGCTGAAAAGTGACTGCCCTTCCCTGAAACGAAGGCTTGCATGTTGGAAGACACAGAGCCTGGGATTTAACTCCATTTCTGAAGGGAAACACACAGCATAGTTCTCATCCATTGATCACACTCTGCTTCAGAGCAAGAAGCATGCTCTTGCTTTCTAGATACTCTAATAGAACAGGAAACGTTTGTGCTAAGAACAAATGAACGGTGTTTCCTACACATACGGACCATATGTAGTCCAACTCTGCTTCTGAAACTGGTACAATGCACTGGTCCTGTAACATCCAATGCTTGTCAGTTAAGATGAGAAACGTGTGAGCTTTGTGAACGATGTAGTTCGTTTGAGCTGAAAAGTGACTTCCCTTACTTGAAAGGAATTCTTGCTTGTAGGAAGACACAGAGTTTGGAATTTAACTCCATTTCTCAAGGGAAACACACAACAGAGTTCTCTTATATAGATCACACTCTGCTTTAGAGCAAGAAGCACGCTCTTGCTTTCCAGAGTCACTAAGTCAGCAGGAAACCTGAGTGTGATGAGAAAAAAAGAACGGTGTTTCCTACACATACAGACCATATCTATTCCAACTCTGCTTCTGAAACTGATACAAAGGACTGGTCCTATAACATCCGATGCTTGTCAGTTAAGATGAGAAACGTGTGAGTTTCGTGAACGATGTAGTTAGTTTGAGCTGTAAAGCACACAGCCCTTACCTGAAACGAAGTTTTGCATGTTGGAAGACAAAGAGCCTGGGATTTAACTCCATTTCTGAAGGGAAACACACAGCATAGTTCTCATCCATGGATCACACTCTGCTTCAGAGCAAGAAGGACACTCTTGCTTTCTAGATTCTCTAATACAGGAGGAAACGTGGTTGTGCTCAGAACAAAGAACTGTGTTTCCGACAGATACGGACCATATCTAATCCAACTCTGCTTGTGAAACTGAAACAAACCACAGGGCCACTAACATCCAATGCTTGTCAGTTAAGATGAGAAACTTGTGAGCTTTGTCAACAATGTAGTTCGTTTGAGCTGTAAAGTAACTGCCCTTACCTGAAACGAATTCTTGTTTGTAGGAAGACACAGAGCCTGGGAATTAACTCCATTTCTGAAGTGAAATACACAGCCGAGTTCTCATCCATTGATCACACTCTGCTTTAGAGCAGGAAGCACGCTCTAGCTTTCTAGAGTCTCAAAGAGAGCAGGAAACGTGAGTGTGCTGAGAACAAAAGAACGGTGTTTCCTACACATACAGACCATATCTATTCCAACTCTGCTTCTGAAACTGATACAAAGGACTGGTCCTATAACATCCGATGCTTGTCAGTTAAGACGAGAAACGTGTGGGTTTCGTGAACGATGTAGTTAGTTTGAGCTGTAAAGTACACAGCCCTTACCTGAAAAGAAGTTTTTCATGTTGAAAGACACAGAGCCTGGGATTTAACTCCATTTCTGAAGGGAAACCCACAGCATAGTTCTCATCCATGGATCACACTCTGCTTCAGAGCAAGAAGCACGCTCTTGCTTTCTAGATTCTCTAATACAGCAGGAAACTTGGTTGTGTTCAGAACAAAAGAACTGTATTTCCTATACATACGGACCATATCTAGTCCAACTCTGCTTGGGAAACTGAAACAAACCACAGGTCCACTAACATCCAATGCTTGTCAGTTAAGATGAGAAACGTGTGAGCTTCGTGAACGATGTAGTTGTTTTGAGCTGTAAAGTAACTGCCCTTACCTGAAACAAAGTCTTGTTTGTAGGAAGACTCAGAGCCTGGGATTTAACTCCATTTCTGAAGTGAAACACACAGCAGAATTCTTATCCATTGATCACCCTCTGCTTTAGAGCAAGAAGCACGCTCTAGCTTTCTAGAGTCTCTGAGAGAGTAGGAAACGTAAGTGTGCTGAGAACAAAAGAAGGGTGTTTCCTACACATATGGACCATATCTATTCCAACTGTGCTTCTGAAACTGATACAAAGCACTGGTCCTATAACATCCGATGCTTGTCAGTTAAGATGAGAAACGTGTGAACTTCGTGAACGATGTAGTTCGTTTGAGCTGAAAAGTGACTGCCCTTCCCTGAAAACAAGTCTTGCATGTTGGAAGACACAGAGCCTGGGATTTAACTCCATTTCTGAAGGGAAACACACAGCAGAGTTCTCATCCATGGATCACACTCTGCTTCAGAGCAAGAAGGACACTCTTGCTTTCTAGATTCTCTAATACACGAGGAAACGTGGTTGTGCTCAGAACAAAGAACTGTGTTTCCGACAGATACGGACCATATCTAATCCAACTCTGCTTGTGAAACTGAAACAAACCACAGGTCCACTAACATCCAATGCTTGTCAGTTAAGATGAGAAACGTGTGAGCTTCTTGAACGATGTAGTTGTTTTGAGCTGTAAAGTAACTGCCCTTACCTGAAACAAAGTCTTGTTTGTAGGAAGACTCAGAGCCTGGGATTTAACTCCATTTCTGAAGTGAAACACACAGCAGAATTCTTATCCATTGATCACACTCTGCTTTAGAGCAAGAAGCACGCTCTAGCTTTCTAGAGTCTCTGAGACAGTAGGAAATGTAAGTGTGCTGAGAACAAAAGAAGGGTGTATCCTACACATCCGGACCATATCTATTCCACCTGTGCTTCTGAAACTGATACAAAGCACTGGTCCTATAACATCCGATGCTTGTCAGTTAAGATGAGAAACGTGTGAACTTCGTGAACGATGTAGTTCGTTTGAGCTGAAAAGTGACTGCCCTTACTTGAAAGGAATTCTTGCTTGTAGGAAGAAACAGAGCCTGGAATTTAACTCCATTTCTGAAGGGAAACACACAAAAGAGTTCTCATATATAGATCACACTCAGCTTTAGAGCAAGAAGCACGCTCTTGCTTTCCAAAGTCACTAAGTCAGCAGGAAACCTGAGTGTGATGAGAACAAAAGAACGGTGTTTCGTACACATACGGACCATATCTAGTTCAACTCTGCTTTTGAAACTGAGACAAAGCACTGGTACTCTAAAATCCAATGCTTGTCAGTTAAGATGAGAAACGTGTGAGCTTCGTGAACGATGTAGTTTGTTTGAGCTGAAAAGTGACTGCCCTTCCCTGAAACGAAGGCTTGCATGTTGGAAGACACAGAGCCTGGGATTTAACTCCATTTCTGAAGGGAAACACACAGCATAGTTCTCATCCATTGATCACACTCTGCTTCAGAGCAAGAAGCATGCTCTTGCTTTCTAGATACTCTAATAGAGCAGGAAACGTTTGTGCTAAGAACAAATGAACGGTGTTTCCTACACATACGGACCATATCTATTCCAACTCTGCTTATGAAACTGATACAAAGGACTGGTCCTATAACATCCGATGCTTGTCAGTTAAGATGAGAAACGTGTGAGTTTCGTGAACGATGTAGTTAGTTTGAGCTGTAAAGTACACAGCCCTTACCTGAAACGAAGTTTTGCATGTTGGAAGACACAGAGCCTGGGATTTAACTCCATTTCTGAAGGGAAACACACAGCATAGTTCTCATTAATGGATCACACTCTGCTTCAGAGCAAGAAGGACACTCTTGCTTTCTAGATTCTCTAATACAGGAGGAAACGTGGTTGTGCTCAGAACAAAGAACTGTGTTTCCGAAAGATACGGACCATATCTAATCCAACTCTGCTTTTGAAACTGAAACAAACCACAGGTCCACTAACATCCAATGCTTGTCAGTTAAGATGAGAAACTTGTGAGCTTTGTCAACGATGTAGTTCGTTTGAGTTGTAAAGTAACTGCCCTTACCTGAAACGAATTCTTGTTTGTAGGAAGACACAGAGCCTGGGATTTAACAACATTTCTGAAGTGAAATACACAGCCGAGTTCTCTTCCATTGATCACACTCTGCTTTAGAGCAGGAAGCACGCTCTAGCTTTCTAGAGTCTCAAAGAGAGCAGGAAACGTGAGTGTGCTGAGAACAAAAAAATGGTGTTTCCTACACATACAGACCATATCTATTCCAACTCTGCTTATGAAACTGATAAAAAGCACTGGTCCTCTAACATCCGATGCTTGTCACTTAAGATGAGAAACGTGTGAGCTTCGTGAACGATGAAGATCGTTTGAGCTGAAAAGTGACTGCCCTTCTCTGAAACGAAGGATTGCATGTTGGAAGACACTTAGCCTGGGATTTAACTCCATTTCTGAAGGGAAACACACAGCATAGTTCTCATCCATTGATCACACTCTGCTACAGAGCAAGAAGCATGCTCTTGCTTTCTAGATTCTCTAATACAGCAGGAAACGTGGTTGTGTTCAGAACAAAAGAACTGTATTTCCTACACATACGGACCATATCTAGTCCAACTCTGCTTGTGAAACTGAAACAAACCACAGGGCTACTAACATCCAATGCTTGTCAGTTAAGATGAGAAACTTGTGAGCTTTGTCAACGATGTAGTTCGTTTGAGCTGTAAAGTAACTGCCCTTACTGAAACGAATTCTTGTTTGTCGGAAGTCTCAGAGCCTGGGATTTAACTCCATTTCTGAAGTGAAACACACAGCCGAGTTCTCATCCATTGATCACAATCTGCTATAAAGCAAGAAGCACGCTCTAGCTTTCTAGATTCTCTAAGACAGCAGGAAACGCGAGTGTGCTGAGAACAAATGAATAGTGTTTCCTACACATAAGGACCATATCTATTCCAACTCTGCTTCTGAAACTGATACAAAGGACTGGTCCTATAACATCTGATGCTTGTCAGTTAAGACGAGAAACGTGTGGGTTTCGTGAACGATGTAGTTAGTTTGAGCTCTAAAGTACTCAGCCCTTACCTGAAAAGAAGTTTTGCATGTTGGAAGACACAGAGCCTGGGATTTAACTCCATTTCTGAAGGGAAACCCACAGCATAGTTCTCATCCATGGATCACACTCTGCTTCAGAGCAAGAAGCACGCTCTTGCTTTCTAGATTCTCTAATACAGCAGGAAACCTGGTTGTGTTCAGAACAAAAGAACTGTATTTCCTACACATACGGACCATATCTAGTCCAACTCTGCTTGTGAAACTGAAACAAACCACAGGTCCACTAACATCCAATGCTTGTCAGTTAAGATGAGAAACGTGTGAGCTTCGTGAACGATGTAGTTGTTTTGAGCTGTAAAGTAACTGCCCTTACCTGAAACAAAGTCTTGTTTGTAGGAAGACTCAGAGCCTGGGATTTAACTCCATTTCTGAAGTGAAACACACAGCAGAATTCTTATCCATTGATCACACTCTGCTTTAGAGCAAGAAGCACGCTCTAGCTTTCTAGAGTCTCTGAGAGAGTAGGAAACGTAAGTGTGGTGAGAACAAAAGAAGCGTGTTTCCTACACATACGGACCATATCTATTCCAACTGTGCTTCTGAAACTGATACAAAGCACTGGTCCTATAACATCCGATGCTTGTCAGTTAAGATGAGAAACGTGTGAACTTCGTGAATGATGTAGTTCGTTTGAGCTGAAAAGTGACTGCCCTTCCCTGAAACCAAGTCTTGCATGTTGGAAGACACAGAGCCTGGGATTTAACTCCATTTCTGAAGGGAAACACACAGCATAGTTCTCATCCATGGATCACACTCTGCTTCAGAGCAAGAAGGACACTCTTGCTTTCTAGATTCTCTAATACAGGAGGAAACGTGGTTGTGCTCAGAACAAAGAACTGTGTTTCGGACAGATACGGACCATATCTAATCCAACTCTGCTTTTGAAACTGAAACAAACCACAGGGCCACTAACATCCAATGCTTGTCAGTTAAGATGAGAAACTTGTGAGCTTTGTCAACGATGTAGTTCGTTTGAGCTCTAAAGTAACTGCCCTTACCTGAAACGAATTCTTGTTTGTAGGAAGACACAGAGCCTGGGATTTAACAACATTTCTGAAGTGAAATACACAGCCGAGTTCTCATCCATTGATCACACTCTGCTTTAGAGCAGGAAGCACGCTCTAGCTTTCTAGAGTCTCAAAGAGCAGGAAACGTGAGTGTGCTGAGAACAAAAAAATGGTGTTTCCTACACATACAGACCATATCTATTCCAACTCTGCTCATGAAACTGATAAAAAGCACTGGTCTTCTAACATCCGATGCTTGTCACTTAAGATGAGAAACGTGTGGGTTTCGTGAATGATGTAGTTAGTTTGAGCTCTAAAGTACACAGCCCTTACCTGAAAAGAAGTTTTGCATGTTGGAAGACACAGAGCCTGGGATTTAACTCCATTTCTGAAGGGAAACCCACAGCATAGTTCTCATCCATGGATCACACTCTGCTTCAGAGCAAGAAGCACGCTCTTGCTTTCTAGATTCTCTAATACAGCAGGAAACCTGGTTGTGTTCAGAACAAAAGAACTGTATTTCCTACACATACGGACCATATCTAGTCCAACTCTGCTTGTGAAACTGAAACAAACCACAGGTCCACTAACATCCAATGCTTGTCAGTTAAGATGAGAAACGTGTGAGCTTCGTGAACGATGTAGTTGTTTTGAGCTGTAAAGTAACTGCCCTTACCTGAAACAAAGTCTTGTTTATAGGAAGACTCAGAGCCTGGGATTTAACACCATTTCTGAAGTGAAACACACAGCAGAATTCTTATCCATTGATCACACTCTGCTTTAGAGCAAGAAGCACGCTCTAGCTTTCTAGAGTCTCTGAGACAGTAGGAAATGTAAGTGTGCTGAGAACAAAAGAAGGGTGTATCCTACACATCCGGACCATATCTATTCCACCTGTGCTTCTGAAACTGATACAAAGCACTGGTCCTATAACATCCGATGCTTGTCAGTTAAGATGAGAAACGTGTGAACTTCGTGAACGATGTAGTTCGTTTGAGCTGAAAAGTGACTGCCCTTACTTGAAAGGAATTCTTGCTTGTAGGAAGAAACAGAGCCTGGAATTTAACTCCATTTCTGAAGGGAAACACACAAAAGGGTTCTCATATATAGATCACACTCAGCTTTAGAGCAAGAAGCACGCTCTTGCTTTCCAAAGTCACTAAGTCAGCAGGAAACCTGAGTGTGATGAGAACAAAGAACGGTGTTTCCTACACATACGGACCATATCTAGTTCAACTCTGCTTTTGAAACTGAGACAAAGCACTGGTACTCTAAAATCCAATGCTTGTCAGTTAAGATGAGAAACGTGCGAGGTTCGTGAACGATGTAGTTTGTTTGAGCTGAAAAGTGACTGCCCTTCCCTGAAACGAAGGCTTGCATGTTGGAAGACACAGAGCCTGGGATTTAACTCCATTTCTGAAGGGAAACCCACAGCATAGTTCTCATCCATTGATCACACTCTGCTTCAGAGCAAGAAGCATGCTCTTGCTTTCTAGATACTCTAATAGAGCAGGAAACGTTTGTGCTAAGAACAAATGAACGGTGTTTCCTACACATACGGACCATATGTAGTCCAACTCTGCTTCTGAAACTGGTACAATGCACTGGTCCTGTAACATCCAATGCTTGTCAGTTAAGATGAGAAACGTGTGAGCTTTGTGAACGATGTAGTTCGTTTGAGCTGAAAAGTGACTTCCCTTACTTGAAAGGAATTCTTGCTTGTAGGAAGACACAGAGTTTGGAATTTAACTCCATTTCTCAAGGGAAACACACAACAGAGTTCTCTTATATAGATCACACTCTGCTTTAGAGCAAGAAGCACGCTCTTGCTTTCCAGAGTCACTAAGTCAGCAGGAAACCTGAGTGTGATGAGAAAAAAAGAACGGTGTTTCCAACACATACAGACCATATCTAGTTCAACTCTGCGTCTGAAACTGAGACAAAGCACTGGTAATCTAAAATCCAATTATTGTCAGTTAAGATGAGAAACGTGTGAGTTTCGTGAACGATGTAGTTTGTTTGAGCTGAAAAGTGACTGCCCTTCCCTGAAACGAATCTTGCTTGTTGGAAGACACAGAGCCTGAAATTTAACTCCATTTCTGAAGGGAAACACACAGCATAGTTCTCATCCATTGATCACACTCTGCTTCAGAGCAAGAAGCACGCTCTTGCTTTCTAGATTCTCTAATACAGCAGGAAACGTGGTTGTGTTCAGAACAAAAGAACTGTATTTCCTACACATACGGCCCATATCTAGTCCAACTCTGCTTGTGAAACTGAAACAAACCACAGGTCCACTAACATCCAATGCTTGTCAGTTAAGATGAGAAATGTGTGAGCTTCGTGAACGATGTAGTTATTTTGAGCTGTAAAGTAACTGCCCTTACCAGAAACAAAGTCTTGTTTGTAGGAAGACTCAGAGCCTGGGATTTAACTCCATTTCTGAAGTGAAACACACAGCCGAGTTCTCATCCATTGATCACACTCTGCTTTAGAGCAAGAAGCACGCTCTAGCTTTCTAGAGTCTCTAAGGCAGCAGGAAACGTGAGTGTGCTGAGAACAAAAGAACGGTGTTTCCTACACATACAGACCATATCTATTCCAACTCTGCTTCTGAAACTGATACAAAGCACTGGTCCTCTAACTTCCGATGCTTGTCAGTTAAGATGAGAAACGTGTGAGCTTCGTAATCGATGTAGTTCGTTTGAGCTGAAAAGTGACTGCCCTTCTCTGAAACGAAGGATTGCATGTTGGAAGACACAGAGCCTTGGATTTAACTCCATTTCTGAAGTGAAACACACAGCAGAATTCTTATCCATTGATCACCCTCTGCTTTAGAGCAAGAAGCACGCTCTTCCTTTCTAGATTCTCTAATACAGCAGGAAAAGTGGTTGTGTTCAGAACAAAAGAACTGTATTTCCTACACATACGGACCATATCTAGTCCAACTCTGCTTGAGAAACTGAAACAAACCACAGGTCCACTAACATCCAATGCTTGTCAGTTAAGATGAGAAACCTGTGAGCTTCGTGAACGATGTAGTTGTTTTGAGCTGTAAAGTAACTGCCCTTACCTGAAACAAAGTCTTGTTTGTAGGAAGACTCAGAGCCTGGGATTTAACTCCATTTCTGAAGTGAAACACACAGCAGAATTCTTATCCATTGATCACCCTCTGCTTTAGAGCAAGAAGCACGCTCTAGCTTTCTAGAGTCTCTGAGAGAGTAGGAAACGTGAGTGTGCTGAGAACAAATGAATGGTGTTTCCTACACATACGGACCATATCTATTCCAACTCTGCTTATGAAACTGATACAAAGGACTGGTCCTATAACATCCGATGCTTGTCAGTTAAGATGAGAAACGTGTGAGTTTCATGAACGATGTAGTTAGTTTGAGCTGTAAAGTACACAGCCCTTACCTGAAACGAAGTTTTGCATGTTGGAAGACACAGAGCCTGGGATTTAACTCCATTACTGAAGGGAAACACACAGCATAGTTCTCATCCATGGATCACACTCTGCTTCAGAGCAAGAAGGACACTCTTGCTTTCTAGATTCTCTAATACAGGAGGAAACGTGGTTGTGCTCAGAACAAAGAACTGTGTTTCCGACAGATACGGACCATATCTAATCCAACTCTGCTTGTGAAACTGAAACAAACCACAGGGCCACTAACATCCAATGCTTGTCAGTTAAGATGAGAAACTTGTGAGCTTTGTCAACAATGTAGTTCGTTTGAGCTGTAAAGTAACTGCCCTTACCTGAAACGAATTCTTGTTTGTAGGAAGACACAGAGCCTGGGAATTAACTCCATTTCTGAAGTGAAATACACAGCCGAGTTCTCATCCATTGATCACACTCTGCTTTAGAGCAGGAAGCACGCTCTAGCTTTCTAGAGTCTCAAAGAGAGCAGGAAACGTGAGTGTGCTGAGAACAAAAGAACGGTGTTTCCTACACATACAGACCATATCTATTCCAAATCTGCTTCTGAAACTGATACAAAGGACTGGTCCTATAACATCCGATGCTTGTCAGTTAAGACGAGAAACGTGTGGGTTTCGTGAACGATGTAGTTAGTTTGAGCTGTAAAGTACACAGCCCTTACCTGAAAAGAAGTTTTTCATGTTGAAAGACACAGAGCCTGGGATTTAACTCCATTTCTGAAGGGAAACCCACAGCATAGTTCTCATCCATGGATCACACTCTGCTTCAGAGCAAGAAGCACGCTCTTGCTTTCTAGATTCTCTAATACAGCAGGAAACTTGGTTGTGTTCAGAACAAAAGAACTGTATTTCCTATACATACGGACCATATCTAGTCCAACTCTGCTTGGGAAACTGAAACAAACCACAGGTCCACTAACATCCAATGCTTGTCAGTTAAGATGAGAAACGTGTGAGCTTCGTGAACGATGTAGTTGTTTTGAGCTGTAAAGTAACTGCCCTTACCTGAAACAAAGTCTTGTTTGTAGGAAGACTCAGAGCCTGGGATTTAACTCCATTTCTGAAGTGAAACACACAGCAGAATTCTTATCCATTGATCACCCTCTGCTTTAGAGCAAGAAGCACGCTCTAGCTTTCTAGAGTCTCTGAGAGAGTAGGAAACGTAAGTGTGCTGAGAACAAAAGAAGGGTGTTTCCTACACATATGGACCATATCTATTCCAACTGTGCTTCTGAAACTGATACAAAGCACTGGTCCTTTAACATCCGATGCTTGTCAGTTAAGATGAGAAACGTGTGAACTTCGTGAACGATGTAGTTCGTTTGAGCTGAAAAGTGACTGCCCTTCCCTGAAAACAAGTCTTGCATGTTGGAAGACACAGAGCCTGGGATTTAACTCCATTTCTGAAGGGAAACACACAGCAGAGTTCTCATCCATGGATCACACTCTGCTTCAGAGCAAGAAGGACACTCTTGCTTTCTAGATTCTCTAATACAGGAGGAAACGTGGTTGTGCTCAGAACAAAGAACTGTGTTTCCGACAGATACGGACCATATCTAATCCAACTCTGCTTGAAACTGAAACAAACAACAGGGCCACTAACATCCAATGCTTGTCAGTTAAGATGAGAAACTTGTGAGCTTTGTCAACGATGTAGTTCGTTTGAGCTGTAAAGTAACTGCCCTTACCTGAAACGAATTCTTGTTTGTAGGAAGACTCAGAGCCTGGGATTTAACTCCATTTCTGAAGTGAAACACACAGCCGAGTTCTCATCCATTGATCACACTCTGCTTTAGAGCAAGAAGCACGCTCTACCTTTCTAGAGTCTCTAAGACAGCAGGAAACGTGAGTGTGCTGAGAACAAATGAATAGTGTTTCCTACACATACGGACCATATCTATTCCAACTCTGCTTATGAAACTGATACAAAGGACTGGTCCTATAACATCCGATGCTTGTCAGTTAAGATGAGAAACGTGTGAGTTTCGTGAACGATGTAGTTAGTTTGAGCTGTAAAGTACACAGCCCTTACCTGAAACGAAGTTTTGCATGTTGGAAGACACAGAGCCTGGGATTTAACTCCATTTCTGAAGGGAAACACACAGCATAGTTCTCATTAATGGATCACACTCTGCTTCAGAGCAAGAAGGACACTCTTGCTTTCTAGATTCTCTAATACAGGAGGAAACGTGGTTGTGCTCAGAACAAAGAACTGTGTTTCCGAAAGATACGGACCATATCTAATCCAACTCTGCTTTTGAAACTGAAACAAACCACAGGTCCACTAACATCCAATGCTTGTCAGTTAAGATGAGAAACTTGTGAGCTTTGTCAACGATGTAGTTCGTTTGAGTTGTAAAGTAACTGCCCTTACCTGAAACGAATTCTTGTTTGTAGGAAGACACAGAGCCTGGGATTTAACAACATTTCTGAAGTGAAATACACAGCCGAGTTCTCTTCCATTGATCACACTCTGCTTTAGAGCAGGAAGCACGCTCTAGCTTTCTAGAGTCTCAAAGAGAGCAGGAAACGTGAGTGTGCTGAGAACAAAAAAATGGTGTTTCCTACACATACAGACCATATCTATTCCAACTCTGCTTATGAAACTGATAAAAAGCACTGGTCCTCTAACATCCGATGCTTGTCACTTAAGATGAGAAACGTGTGAGCTTCGTGAACGATGAAGATCGTTTGAGCTGAAAAGTGACTGCCCTTCTCTGAAACGAAGGATTGCATGTTGGAAGACACTTAGCCTGGGATTTAACTCCACTTCTGAAGGGAAACACACAGCATAGTTCTCATCCATTGATCACACTGTGCTACAGAGCAAGAAGCATGCTCTTGCTTTCTAGATTCTCTAATACAGCAGGAAACGTGGTTGTGTTCAGAACAAAAGAACTGTATTTCCTACACATACGGACCATATCTAGTCCAACTCTGCTTGTGAAACTGAAACAAACCACAGGGCTACTAACATCCAATGCTTGTCAGTTAAGATGAGAAACTTGTGAGCTTTGTCAACGATGTAGTTCGTTTGAGCTGTAAAGTAACTGCCCTTACTGAAACGAATTCTTGTTTGTCGGAAGTCTCAGAGCCTGGGATTTAACTCCATTTCTGAAGTGAAACACACAGCCGAGTTCTCATCCATTGATCACAATCTGCTATAAAGCAAGAAGCACGCTCTAGCTTTCTAGATTCTCTAAGACAGCAGGAAACGCGAGTGTGCTGAGAACAAATGAATAGTGTTTCCTACACATAAGGACCATATCTATTCCAACTCTGCTTCTGAAACTGATACAAAGGACTGGTCCTATAACATCTGATGCTTGTCAGTTAAGACGAGAAACGTGTGGGTTTCGTGAACGATGTAGTTAGTTTGAGCTGTAAAGTACACAGCCCTTACCTGAAAAGAAGTTTTGCATGTTGGAAGACACAGAGCCTGGGATTTAACTCCATTTCTGAAGGGAAACCCACAGCATAGTTCTCATCCATGGATCACACTCTGCTTCAGAGCAAGAAGCACGCTCTTGCTTTCTAGATTCTCTAATACAGCAGGAAACCTGGTTGTGTTCAGAACAAAAGAACTGTATTTCCTACACATACGGACCATATCTAGTCCAACTCTGCTTGTGAAACTGAAACAAACCACAGGTCCACTAACATCCAATGCTTGTCAGTTAAGATGAGAAACGTGTGAGCTTCGTGAACGATGTAGTTGTTTTGAGCTGTAAAGTAACTGCCCTTACCTGAAACAAAGTCTTGTTTGTAGGAAGACTCAGAGCCTGGGATTTAACTCCATTTCTGAAGTGAAACACACAGCAGAATTCTTATCCATTGATCACACTCTGCTTTAGAGCAAGAAGCACGCTCTAGCTTTCTAGAGTCTCTGAGAGAGTAGGAAACGTAAGTGTGCTGAGAACAAACGAAGCGTGTTTCCTACACATACGGACCATATCTATTCCAACTGTGCTTCTGAAACTGATACAAAGCACTGGTCCTATAACATCCGATGCTTGTCAGTTAAGATGAGAAACGTGTGAACTTCGTGAATGATGTAGTTCGTTTGAGCTGAAAAGTGACTGCCCTTCCCTGAAACCAAGTCTTGCATGTTGGAAGACACAGAGCCTGGGATTTAACTCCATTTCTGAAGGGAAACACACAGCAGAGTTCTCATCCATGGATCACACTCTGCTTCAGAGCAAGAAGGACACTCTTGCTTTCTAGATTCTCTAATACAGGAGGAAACGTGGTTGTGCTCAGAACAAAGAACTGTGTTTCGGACAGATACGGACCATATCTAATCCAACTCTGCTTTTGAAACTGAAACAAACCACAGGGCCACTAACATCCAATGCTTGTCAGTTAAGATGAGAAACTTGTGAGCTTTGTCAACGATGTAGTTCGTTTGAGCTCTAAAGTAACTGCCCTTACCTGAAACGAATTCTTGTTTGTAGGAAGACACAGAGCCTGGGATTTAACAACATTTCTGAAGTGAAATACACAGCCCAGTTCTCATCCATTGATCACACTCTGCTTTAGAGCAGGAAGCACGCTCTAGCTTTCTAGAGTCTCAAAGAGCAGGAAACGTGAGTGTGCTGAGAACAAAAAAATGGTGTTTCCTACACATACAGACCATATCTATTCCAACTCTGCTCATGAAACTGATAAAAAGCACTGGACTTCTAACATCCGATGCTTGTCACTTAAGATGAGAAACGTGTGGGTTTCGTGAACGATGTAGTTAGTTTGAGCTCTAAAGTACACAGCCCTTACCTGAAAAGAAGTTTTGCATGTTGGAAGACACAGAGCCTGGGATTTAACTCCATTTCTGAAGGGAAACACACAGCATAGTTCTCATCCATTGATCACACTCTGCTTCAGAGCAAGAAGCACGCTCTTGCTTTCTAGATTCTCTAATACAGCAGGAAACGTGGTTGTGTTCAGAACAATAGAACTGTATTTCCTACACATACGGACCATATCTAGTCCAACTCTGCTTGTGAAACTGAAACAAACCACAGGTCCACTAACATCCAATGCTTGTCAGTTAAGATGAGAAACGTGTGAGCTTCGTGAACGATGTAGTTGTTTTGAGCTGTAAAGTAACTGCCCTTACCTGAAACAAAGTCTCGTTTGTAGGAAGACTCAGAGCCTGGGATTTAACTCCATTTCTGAAGTGAAACACACAGCAGAATTCTTATCCATTGATCACACTCTGCTTTAGAGCAAGAAGCACGCTCTAGCTTTCTAGAGTCTCAGAGACAATAGGAAACGTAAGTGTGCTGAGAACAAAAGAAGGGTGTTTCCTACACATACGGACCATATCTATTCCAACTGTGCTTCTGAAACTGATACAAAGCACTGGTCCAATAACATCCGATGCTTGTCAGTTAAGATGAGAAACGTGTGAGCTTCGTGAACGATGTAGTTAGTTTGAGCTGTAAAGTACACAGCCCTTACCTGAAACGAAGTTTTGCATGTTGGAAGACACAGAGCCTGGGATTTAACTCCATTTCTGAAGTGAAACACACAGCAGAATTCTTATCCATTGATCACACTCTGCTTTAGAGCAAGAAGCACGCTCTAGCTTTCTAGAGTCTCTGAGACAGTAGGAAACGTAAGTGTGCTGAGAACAAAAGAAGCGTGTTTCCTACACAGACGGACCATATCTATTCCAACTGTGCTTCTGAAACTGATACAAAGCACTGGTCCTATAACATCCGATGCTTGTCAGTTAAGATGAGAAACGTGTGAACTTCGTGAACGATGTAGTTCGTTTGAGCTGAAAAGTGACTGCCCTTCCCTGAAACCAAGTCTTGCATGTTGGAAGACACAGAGCCTGGGATTTAACTCCATTTCTGAAGGGAAACACACAGCATAGTTCTCATCCATGGATCACACTCTGCTTCAGAGCAAGAAGGACACTCTTGCTTTCTAGATTCTGTAATACAGGAGGAAATGTGGTTGTGCTCAGAACAAAGAACTGTGTTTCCGAGAGATATGGACCATATCTAATCCAACTCTGCTTGTGAAACTGAAACAAACCACAGGGCCACTAACATCCAATGCTTGTCAGTTAAGATGAGAAACTTGTGAGCTTTGTCAACGATGTAGTTCGTTTGAGCTGAAAAGTTACTGCCCTTACTTGAAAGGAATTCTTGCTTGTAGGAAGACACAGAGCCTGGAATTTAACTCCATTTCTGAAGGGAAACACACAACAGAGTTCTCATATATAGATCACACTCTGCTTTAGAGCAAGAAGCACGCTCTTGCTTTCCAGAGTCACTAAGTCAGCAGGAAACCTGAGTGTGATGAGAACAAAAGAACGGAGTTTCCTACACATACGGACCATATCTAGGTCAACTCTGCTTCTGAAACTGAGACAAAGCACTGGTACTCTAAAATCCAATGCTTGTCAGTTAAGATGAGAAACGTGTGAGCTTCGTGAACGATGTAGTTCGTTTGAGCTGAAAAGTGACTGCCCTTCTCTGAAACGAAGGATTGCATGTTGGAAGACACAGAGCCTGGGATTTAACTCCATTTCTGAAGGGAAACACACAGCATAGTTCTCATCCATTGATCACACTCTGCTTCAGAGCAAGAAGCACGCTCTTGCTTTCTAGATTCTCTAATACAGCAGGAAACGTGGTTGTGTTCAGAACAAAAGAACTGTATTTCCTACACATACGGACCATATCTAGTCCAACTCTGCTTGTGAAACTGAAACAAACCACAGGTCCACTAACATCCAATGCTTGTCAGTTAAGATGAGAAACGTGTGAGCTTCGTGATCGATGTAGTTGTTTTGAGCTGTAAAGTAACTGCCCTTACCTGAAACAAAGTCTTGTTTGTAGGAAGACTCAGAGCCTGGGATTTAACTCCATTTCTGAAGTGAAACACACAGCAGAATTCTTATCCATTGATCACACTCTGCTTTAGAGCAAGAAGCACGCTCTAGCTTTCTAGAGTCTCAGAGACAATAGGAAACGTAAGTGTGCTGAGAACAAAAGAAGGGTGTTTCCTACACATACGGACCATATCTATTCCAACTGTGCTTCTGAAACTGATACAAAGCACTGGTCCAATAACATCCGATGCTTGTCAGTTAAGATGAGAAACGTGTGAGCTTCCTGAACGATGTAGTTAGTTTGAGCTGTAAAGTACACAGCCCTTACCTGAAACGAAGTTTTGCATGTTGGAAGACACAGAGCCTGGGATTTAACTCCATTTCTGAAGGGAAACACACAGCATAGTTCTCATCCATGGGTCACACTCTGCTTCAGAGCAAGAAGCACGCTCTTGCTTTCTAGGTTCTCTAATACAGCAGGAAACGTGAGTGTGCTAAGAACAAATGAACGGTGTTTCCTACACATACGGACCATATCTAGTCCAACTCTGCTTCAGAAACTGATACAAAGTACTGGTCCTGTAACATCCAATGCTTGTCAGTTAAGATGAGAAACGTGTGAGCTTTGTGAACGATGTAGTTCGTTTGAGCTGAAAAGTTACTGCCCTTACTTGAAAGGAATTCTTGCTTGTCGGAAGACACAGAGCCTGGAATTTAACTCCATTTCTGAAAGGAAACACACAACAGAGTTCTCATATATAGATCACACTCTGCTTTAGAGCAAGAAGCACGCTCTTGCTTTCCAGAGTCACTAAGTCAGCAGGAAACCTGAGTGTGATGAGAACAAAAGAACGGTGTTTCCTACACATACGGACCATATATAGTTCAACTCTGCTTCTGAAACTGAGACAAAGCACTGGTACTCTAAAATCCAATGCTTGTCAGTTAAGATGAGAAACGTGTGAGCTTCGTGAACGATGTAGTTTGTTTGAGCTGAAAAGTGACTGCCCTTCCCTGAAACGAAGGCTTGCATGTTGGAAGACACAGAGCCTGGGATTTAACTCCATTTCTGAAGTGAAATACACAGCCGAGTTCTCATCCATTGATCACACTCTGCTTTAGAGCAGGAAGCACGCTCTAGCTTTCTAGAGTCTCAATGAGAGCAGGAAACGTGAGTGTGCTGAGAACAAAAGAACGGTGTTTCCTACACATACAGACCATATCTATTCCAACTCTGCTTCTGAAACTGATACAAAGGACGGGTCCTATAACATCCGATGCTTGTCAGTTAAGACGAGAAACATGTGGGTTTCGTGAACGATGTAGTTAGTTTGAGCTGTAAAGTACACAGCCCTTACCTGAAAAGAAGTTTTGCATGTTGGAAGACACAGAGCCTGGGATTTAACTCCATTTCTGAAGGGAAACAAACAGCATAGTTCTCATCCATAGATCACACTCTGCTTCAGAGCATGAAGCACGCTCTTGCTTTCTAGATTCTCTAATACAGCAGGAAACGTGGTTGTGTTCAGAACAAAAGAACTGTATTTCCTACACATACGGACCATATCTAGTCCAACTCTGCTTGAGAAACTGAAACAATCCACAGGTCCACTAACATCCAATGCTTGTCAGTTAAGATGAGAATCGTGTGAGCTTCGTGAACGATGTAGTTGTTTTGAGCTGTAAAGTAACTACCCTTACCTGAAACAAAGTCTTGTTTGTAGGAAGACTCAGAGCCTGGGATTTAACTCCATTTCTGAAGTGAAACACACAGCAGAATTCTTATCCATTGATCACCCTCTGCATTAGAAGAAGAAGCACGCTCTAGCTTTCTAGAGTCTCTGAGAGAGTAGGAAACGTAAGTGTGCTGAGAACAAAAGAAGGGTGTTTCCTACACATACGGACCATATCTATTCCAACTGTGCTTCTGAAACTGATACAAAGCACTTGTCCTATAACATCCGATGCTTGTCAGTTAAGATGAGAAACGTGTGAACTTCGTGAACGATGTAGTTCGTTTGAGCTGAAAAGTGACTGCCCTTCCCTGAAAACAAGTCTTGCATGTTGGAAGACACAGAGCCTGGGATTTAACTCCATTTCTGAAGGGAAACACACAGCAGAGTTCTCATCCATGGATCACACTCTGCTTCAGAGCAAGAAGGACACTCTTGCTTTCTAGATTCTCTAATACAGGAGGAAACGTGGTTGTGCTCAGAACAAAGAACTGTGTTTCCGACAGATACGGACCATATCTAATCCAACTCTGCTTGAAACTGAAACAAACCACAGGTCCACTAACATCCAATGCTTGTCAGTTAAGATGAGAAACTTGTGAGCTTTGTCAACGATGTAGTTCGTTTGAGCTGTAAAGTAACTGCCCTTCTCTGAAACGAAGGATTGCATGTTGGAAGACACAGAGCCTGGGATTTAACTCCATTTCTGAAGGGAAACACACAGCATAGTTCTCATCCATTGATCACACTCTGCTACAGAGCAAGAAGCATGCTCTTGCTTTCTAGATTCTCTAATACAGCAGGAAACGTGGTTGTGTTCAGAACAAAAGAACTGTATTTCCTACACATACGGACCATATCTAGTCCAACTCTGCTTGTGAAACTGAAACAAACCACAGGGCCACTAACATCCAATGCTTGTCAGTTAAGATGAGAAACTTGTGAGCTTTGTCAACGATGTAGTTCGTTTGAGCTGTAAAGTAACTGCCCTTACTGAAACGAATTCTTGTTTGTAGGAAGACTCAGAGCCTGGGAATTAACTCCATTTCTGAAGTGAAATACACAGCCGAGTTCTCATCCATTGATCACACTCTGCTTTAGAGCAGGAAGCACACTCTAGCTTTCTAGAGTCTCAAAGAGAGCAGGAAACGTGAGTGTGCTGAGAACAAAAGAACGGTGTTTCCTACACATACAGACCATATCTATTCCAACTCTGCTTCTGAAACTGATACAAAGGACTGGTCCTATAACATCCGATGCTTGTCAGTTAAGACGAGAAACGTGTGGGTTTCGTGAACGATGTAGTTAGTTTGAGCTGTAAAGTACACAGCCCTTACCTGAAAAGAAGTTTTTCATGTTGAAAGACACAGAGCCTGGGATTTAACTCCATTTCTGAAGGGAAACCCACAGCATAGTTCTCATCCATGGATCACACTCTGCTTCAGAGCAAGAAGCACGCTCTTGCTTTCTAGATTCTCTAATACAGCAGGAAACTTGGTTGTGTTCAGAACAAAAGAACTGTATTTCCTATACATACGGACCATATCTAGTCCAACTCTGCTTGGGAAACTGAAACAAACCACAGGTCCACTAACATCCAATGCTTGTCAGTTAAGATGAGAAACGTGTGAGCTTCGTGAACGATGTAGTTGTTTTGAGCTGTAAAGTAACTGCCCTTACCTGAAACAAAGTCTTGTTTGTAGGAAGACTCAGAGCCTGGGATTTAACTCCATTTCTGAAGTGAAACACACAGCAGAATTCTTATCCATTGATCACCCTCTGCTTTAGAGCAAGAAGCACGCTCTAGCTTTCTAGAGTCTCTGAGAGAGTAGGAAACGTAAGTGTGCTGAGAACAAAAGAAGGGTGTTTCATACACATATGGACCATATCTATTCCAACTGTGCTTCTGAAACTGATACAAAGCACTGGTCCTATAACATCTGATGCTTGTCAGTTAAGATGAGAAACGTGTGAACTTCGTGAACGATGTAGTTCGTTTGAGCTGAAAAGTGACTGCCCTTCCCTGAAAACAAGTCTTGCATGTTGGAAGACACAGAGCCTGGGATTTAACTCCATTTCTGAAGGGAAACACACAGCAGAGTTCTCATCCATGGATCACACTCTGCTTCAGAGCAAGAAGGACACTCTTGCTTTCTAGATTCTCTAATACAGGAGGAAACGTGGTTGTGCTCAGAACAAAGAACTGTGTTTCCGACAGATACGGACCATATCTAATCCAACTCTGCTTGAAACTGAAACAAACAACAGGGCCACTAACATCCAATGCTTGTCAGTTAAGATGAGAAACTTGTGAGCTTTGTCAACGATGTAGTTCGTTTGAGCTGTAAAGTAACTGCCCTTACCTGAAACGAATTCTTGTTTGTAGGAAGACTCAGAGCCTGGGATTTAACACCATTTCTGAAGTGAAACACACAGCCGAGTTCTCATCCATTGATCACACTCTGCTTTAGAGCAAGAAGCACGCTCTACCTTTCTAGAGTCTCTAAGACAGCAGGAAACGTGAGTGTGCTGAGAACAAATGAATAGTGTTTCCTACACATACGGACCATATCTATTCCAACTCTGCTTATGAAACTGATACAAAGGACTGGTCCTATAACATCCGATGCTTGTCAGTTAAGATGAGAAACGTGTGAGTTTCGTGAACGATGTAGTTAGTTTGAGCTGTAAAGTACACAGCCCTTACCTGAAACGAAGTTTTGCATGTTGGAAGACACAGAGCCTGGGATTTAACTCCATTTCTGAAGGGAAACACACAGCATAGTTCTCATCCATGGATCACACTCTGCTTCAGAGCAAGAAGGACACTCTTGCTTTCTAGATTCTCTAATACAGGAGGAAACGTGGTTGTGCTCAGAACAAAGAACTGTGTTTCCGAAAGATACGGACCATATCTAATCCAACTCTGCTTTTGAAACTGAAACAAACCACAGGTCCACTAACATCCAATGCTTGTCAGTTAAGATGAGAAACTTGTGAGCTTTGTCAACGATGTAGTTCGTTTGAGTTGTAAAGTAACTGCCCTTACCTGAAACGAATTCTTGTTTGTAGGAAGACACAGAGCCTGGGATTTAACAACATTTCTGAAGTGAAATACACAGCCGAGTTCTCTTCCATTGATCACACTCTGCTTTAGAGCAGGAAGCACGCTCTAGCTTTCTAGAGTCTCAAAGAGAGCAGGAAACGTGAGTGTGCTGAGAACAAAAAAATGGTGTTTCCTACACATACAGACCATATCTATTCCAACTCTGCTTATGAAACTGATAAAAAGCACTGGTCCTCTAACATCCGATGCTTGTCACTTAAGATGAGAAACGTGTGAGCTTCGTGAACGATGAAGATCGTTTGAGCTGAAAAGTGACTGCCCTTCTCTGAAACGAAGGATTGCATGTTGGAAGACACTTAGCCTGGGATTTAACTCCATTTCTGAAGGGAAACACACAGCATAGTTCTCATCCATTGATCACACTCTGCTACAGAGCAAGAAGCATGCTCTTGCTTTCTAGATTCTCTAATACAGCAGGAAACGTGGTTGTGTTCAGAACAAAAGAACTGTATTTCCTACACATACGGACCATATCTAGTCCAACTCTGCTTGTGAAACTGAAACAAACCACAGGGCTACTAACATCCAATGCTTGTCAGTTAAGATGAGAAACTTGTGAGCTTTGTCAACGATGTAGTTCGTTTGAGCTGTAAAGTAACTGCCCTTACTGAAACGAATTCTTGTTTGTCGGAAGTCTCAGAGCCTGGGATTTAACTCCATTTCTGAAGTGAAACACACAGCCGAGTTCTCATCCATTGATCACAATCTGCTATAAAGCAAGAAGCACGCTCTAGCTTTCTAGATTCTCTAAGACAGCAGGAAACGCGAGTGTGCTGAGAACAAATGAATAGTGTTTCCTACACATAAGGACCATATCTATTCCAACTCTGCTTCTGAAACTGATACAAAGGACTGGTCCTATAACATCTGATGCTTGTCAGTTAAGACGAGAAACGTGTGGGTTTCGTGAACGATGTAGTTAGTTTGAGCTCTAAAGTACACAGCCCTTACCTGAAAAGAAGTTTTGCATGTTGGAAGACACAGAGCCTGGGATTTAACTCCATTTCTGAAGGGAAACCCACAGCATAGTTCTCATCCATGGATCACACTCTGCTTCAGAGCAAGAAGCACGCTCTTGCTTTCTAGATTCTCTAATACAGCAGGAAACCTGGTTGTGTTCAGAACAAAAGAACTGTATTTCCTACACATACGGACCATATCTAGTCCAACTCTGCTTGTGAAACTGAAACAAACCACAGGTCCACTAACATCCAATGCTTGTCAGTTAAGATGAGAAACGTGTGAGCTTCGTGAACGATGTAGTTGTTTTGAGCTGTAAAGTAACTGCCCTTACCTGAAACAAAGTCTTGTTTGTAGGAAGATTCAGAGCCTGGGATTTAACTCCATTTCTGAAGTGAAACACACAGCAGAATTCTTATCCATTGATCACACTCTGCTTTAGAGCAAGAAGCACGCTCTAGCTTTCTAGAGTCTCTGAGAGAGTAGGAAACGTAAGTGTGCTGAGAACAAAAGAAGCATGTTTCCTACACATACGGACCATATCTATTCCAACTGTGCTTCTGAAACTGATACAAAGCACTGGTCCTATAACATCCGATGCTTGTCAGTTAAGATGAGAAACGTGTGAACTTCGTGAATGATGTAGTTCGTTTGAGCTGAAAAGTGACTGCCCTTCCCTGAAACCAAGTCTTGCATGTTGGAAGACACAGAGCCTGGGATTTAACTCCATTTCTGAAGGGAAACACACAGCAGAGTTCTCATCCATGGATCACACTCTGCTTCAGAGCAAGAAGGACACTCTTGCTTTCTAGATTCTCTAATACAGGAGGAAACGTGGTTGTGCTCAGAACAAAGAACTGTGTTTCGGACAGATACGGACCATATCTAATCCAACTCTGCTTTTGAAACTGAAACAAACCACAGGGCCACTAACATCCAATGCTTGTCAGTTAAGATGAGAAACTTGTGAGCTTTGTCAACGATGTAGTTCGTATGAGCTCTAAAGTAACTGCCCTTACCTGAAACGAATTCTTGTTTGTAGGAAGACACAGAGCCTGGGATTTAACAACATTTCTGAAGTGAAATACACAGCCGAGTTCTCATCCATTGATCACACTCTGCTTTAGAGCAGGAAGCACGCTCTAGCTTTCTAGAGTCTCAAAGAGCAGGAAACGTGAGTGTGCTGAGAACAAAAAAATGGTGTTTCCTACACATACAGACCATATCTATTCCAACTCTGCTCATGAAACTGATAAAAAGCACTGGTCTTCTAACATCCGATGCTTGTCACTTAAGATGAGAAACGTGTGGGTTTCGTGAACGATGTAGTTAGTTTGAGCTCTAAAGTACACAGCCCTTACCTGAAAAGAAGTTTTTCATGTTGAAAGACACAGAGCCTGGGATTTAACTCCATTTCTGAAGGGAAACCCACAGCATAGTTCTCATCCATGGATCACACTCTGCTTCAGAGCAAGAAGCACGCTCTTGCTTTCTAGATTCTCTAATACAGCAGGAAACGTGGTTGTGTTCAGAACAAAAGAACTGTATTTCCTACACATACGGACCATATCTAGTCCAACTCTGCTTGTGAAACTGAAACAAACCACAGGTCCACTAACATCCAATGCTTGTCAGTTAAGATGAGAAACGTGTGAGCTTCGTGAACGATGTAGTTGTTTTGAGCTGTAAAGTAACTGCCCTTACCTGAAACAAAGTCTCGTTTGTAGGAAGACTCAGAGCCTGGGATTTAACTCCATTTCTGAAGTGAAACACACAGCAGAATTCTTATCCATTGATCACACTCTGCTTTAGAGCAAGAAGCAAGCTCTAGCTTTCTAGAGTCTCAGAGACAATAGGAAACGTAAGTGTGCTGAGAACAAAAGAAGGGTGTTTCCTACACATACGGACCATATCTATTCCAACTGTGCTTCTGAAACTGATACAAAGCACTGGTCCAATAACATCCGATGCTTGTCAGTTAAGATGAGAAACGTGTGAGCTTCGTGAACGATGTAGTTAGTTTGAGCTGTAAAGTACACAGCCCTTACCTGAAACGAAGTTTTGCATGTTGGAAGACACAGAGCCTGGGATTTAACTCCATTTCTGAAGTGAAACACACAGCAGAATTCTTATCCATTGATCACACTCTGCTTTAGAGCAAGAAGCACGCTCTAGCTTTCTAGAGTCTCTGAGACAGTAGGAAACGTAAGTGTGCTGAGAACAAAAGAAGCGTGTTTCCTACACAGACGGACCATATCTATTCCAACTGTGCTTCTGAAACTGATACAAAGCACTGGTCCTATAACATCCGATGCTTGTCAGTTAAGATGAGAAACGTGTGAACTTCGTGAACGATGTAGTTCGTTTGAGCTGAAAAGTGACTGCCCTTCCCTGAAACCAAGTCTTGCATGTTGGAAGACACAGAGCCTGGGATTTAACTCCATTTCTGAAGGGAAACACACAGCATAGTTCTCATCCATGGATCACACTCTGCTTCAGAGCAAGAAGGACACTCTTGCTTTCTAGATTCTGTAATACAGGAGGAAATGTGGTTGTGCTCAGAACAAAGAACTGTGTTTCCGAGAGATATGGACCATATCTAATCCAACTCTGCTTGTGAAACTGAAACAAACCACAGGGCCACTAACATCCAATGCTTGTCAGTTAAGATGAGAAACTTGTGAGCTTTGTCAACGATGTAGTTCGTTTGAGCTGAAAAGTTACTGCCCTTACTTGAAAGGAATTCTTGCTTGTAGGAAGACACAGAGCCTGGAATTTAACTCCATTTCTGAAGGGAAACACACAACAGAGTTCTCATATATAGATCACACTCTGCTTTAGAGCAAGAAGCACGCTCTTGCTTTCCAGAGTCACTAAGTCAGCAGGAAACCTGAGTGTGATGAGAACAAAAGAACGGAGTTTCCTACACATACGGACCATATCTAGGTCAACTCTGCTTCTGAAACTGAGACAAAGCACTGGTACTCTAAAATCCAATGCTTGTCAGTTAAGATGAGAAACGTGTGAGCTTCGTGAACGATGTAGTTCGTTTGAGCTGAAAAGTGACTGCCCTTCTCTGAAACGAAGGATTGCATGTTGGAAGACACAGAGCCTGGGATTTAACTCCATTTCTGAAGGGAAACACACAGCATAGTTCTCATCCATTGATCACACTCTGCTTCAGAGCAAGAAGCACGCTCTTGCTTTCTAGATTCTCTAATACAGCAGGAAACGTGGTTGTGTTCAGAACAAAAGAACTGTATTTCCTACACATACGGACCATATCTAGTCCAACTCTGCTTGTGAAACTGAAACAAACCACAGGTCCACTAACATCCAATGCTTGTCAGTTAAGATGAGAAACGTGTGAGCTTCGTGATCGATGTAGTTGTTTTGAGCTGTAAAGTAACTGCCCTAACCTGAAACAAAGTCTTCTTTGTAGGAAGACTCAGAGCCTGGGATTTAACTCCATTTCTGAAGTGAAACACACAGCAGAATTCTTATCCATTGATCACCCTCTGCTTTAGAGCAAGAAGCACGCTCTAGCTTTCTAGAGTCTCTGAGAGAGTAGGAAACGTAAGTGTGCTGAGAACAAAAGAAGGGTGTTTCATACACATATGGACCATATCTATTCCAACTGTGCTTCTGAAACTGATACAAAGCACTGGTCCTATAACATCTGATGCTTGTCAGTTAAGATGAGAAACGTGTGAACTTCGTGAACGATGTAGTTCGTTTGAGCTGAAAAGTGACTGCCCTTCCCTGAAAACAAGTCTTGCATGTTGGAAGACACAGAGCCTGGGATTTAACTCCATTTCTGAAGGGAAACACACAGCAGAGTTCTCATCCATGGATCACACTCTGCTTCAGAGCAAGAAGGACACTCTTGCTTTCTAGATTCTCTAATACAGGAGGAAACGTGGTTGTGCTCAGAACAAAGAACTGTGTTTCCGACAGATACGGACCATATCTAATCCAACTCTGCTTGAAACTGAAACAAACAACAGGGCCACTAACATCCAATGCTTGTCAGTTAAGATGAGAAACTTGTGAGCTTTGTCAACGATGTAGTTCGTTTGAGCTGTAAAGTAACTGCCCTTACCTGAAACGAATTCTTGTTTGTAGGAAGACTCAGAGCCTGGGATTTAACACCATTTCTGAAGTGAAACACACAGCCGAGTTCTCATCCATTGATCACACTCTGCTTTAGAGCAAGAAGCACGCTCTACCTTTCTAGAGTCTCTAAGACAGCAGGAAACGTGAGTGTGCTGAGAACAAATGAATAGTGTTTCCTACACATACGGACCATATCTATTCCAACTCTGCTTATGAAACTGATACAAAGGACTGGTCCTATAACATCCGATGCTTGTCAGTTAAGATGAGAAACGTGTGAGTTTCGTGAACGATGTAGTTAGTTTGAGCTGTAAAGTACACAGCCCTTACCTGAAACGAAGTTTTGCATGTTGGAAGACACAGAGCCTGGGATTTAACTCCATTTCT
Source organism: Onychomys leucogaster (assembly GCA_949786385.1). Classification (NCBI taxonomy): domain Eukaryota; kingdom Metazoa; phylum Chordata; class Mammalia; order Rodentia; family Cricetidae; genus Onychomys; species Onychomys leucogaster. The sequence continues at coordinate 2,620,279 of CATKUP010000063.1, forward strand.
GAAGGGAAACACACAGCATAGTTCTCATCCATGGATCACACTCTGCTTCAGAGCAAGAAGGACACTCTTGCTTTCTAGATTCTCTAATACAGGAGGAAACGTGGTTGTGCTCAGAACAAAGAACTGTGTTTCCGAAAGATACGGACCATATCTAATCCAACTCTGCTTTTGAAACTGAAACAAACCACAGGTCCACTAACATCCAATGCTTGTCAGTTAAGATGAGAAACTTGTGAGCTTTGTCAACGATGTAGTTCGTTTGAGTTGTAAAGTAACTGCCCTTACCTGAAACGAATTCTTGTTTGTAGGAAGACACAGAGCCTGGGATTTAACAACATTTCTGAAGTGAAATACACAGCCGAGTTCTCTTCCATTGATCACACTCTGCTTTAGAGCAGGAAGCACGCTCTAGCTTTCTAGAGTCTCAAAGAGAGCAGGAAACGTGAGTGTGCTGAGAACAAAAAAATGGTGTTTCCTACACATACAGACCATATCTATTCCAACTCTGCTTATGAAACTGATAAAAAGCACTGGTCCTCTAACATCCGATGCTTGTCACTTAAGATGAGAAACGTGTGAGCTTCGTGAACGATGAAGATCGTTTGAGCTGAAAAGTGACTGCCCTTCTCTGAAACGAAGGATTGCATGTTGGAAGACACTTAGCCTGGGATTTAACTCCATTTCTGAAGGGAAACACACAGCATAGTTCTCATCCATTGATCACACTCTGCTACAGAGCAAGAAGCATGCTCTTGCTTTCTAGATTCTCTAATACAGCAGGAAACGTGGTTGTGTTCAGAACAAAAGAACTGTATTTCCTACACATACGGACCATATCTAGTCCAACTCTGCTTGTGAAACTGAAACAAACCACAGGGCTACTAACATCCAATGCTTGTCAGTTAAGATGAGAAACTTGTGAGCTTTGTCAACGATGTAGTTCGTTTGAGCTGTAAAGTAACTGCCCTTACTGAAACGAATTCTTGTTTGTCGGAAGTCTCAGAGCCTGGGATTTAACTCCATTTCTGAAGTGAAACACACAGCCGAGTTCTCATCCATTGATCACAATCTGCTATAAAGCAAGAAGCACGCTCTAGCTTTCTAGATTCTCTAAGACAGCAGGAAACGCGAGTGTGCTGAGAACAAATGAATAGTGTTTCCTACACATAAGGACCATATCTATTCCAACTCTGCTTCTGAAACTGATACAAAGGACTGGTCCTATAACATCTGATGCTTGTCAGTTAAGACGAGAAACGTGTGGGTTTCGTGAACGATGTAGTTAGTTTGAGCTCTAAAGTACACAGCCCTTACCTGAAAAGAAGTTTTGCATGTTGGAAGACACAGAGCCTGGGATTTAACTCCATTTCTGAAGGGAAACCCACAGCATAGTTCTCATCCATGGATCACACTCTGCTTCAGAGCAAGAAGCACGCTCTTGCTTTCTAGATTCTCTAATACAGCAGGAAACCTGGTTGTGTTCAGAACAAAAGAACTGTATTTCCTACACATACGGACCATATCTAGTCCAACTCTGCTTGTGAAACTGAAACAAACCACAGGTCCACTAACATCCAATGCTTGTCAGTTAAGATGAGAAACGTGTGAGCTTCGTGAACGATGTAGTTGTTTTGAGCTGTAAAGTAACTGCCCTTACCTGAAACAAAGTCTTGTTTGTAGGAAGATTCAGAGCCTGGGATTTAACTCCATTTCTGAGGTGAAACACACAGCAGAATTCTTATCCATTGATCACACTCTGCTTTAGAGCAAGAAGCACGCTCTAGCTTTCTAGAGTCTCTGAGAGAGTAGGAAACGTAAGTGTGCTGAGAACAAAAGAAGCATGTTTCCTACACATACGGACCATATCTATTCCAACTGTGCTTCTGAAACTGATACAAAGCACTGGTCCTATAACATCCGATGCTTGTCAGTTAAGATGAGAAACGTGTGAACTTCGTGAATGATGTAGTTCGTTTGAGCTGAAAAGTGACTGCCCTTCCCTGAAACCAAGTCTTGCATGTTGGAAGACACAGAGCCTGGGATTTAACTCCATTTCTGAAGGGAAACACACAGCAGAGTTCTCATCCATGGATCACACTCTGCTTCAGAGCAAGAAGGACACTCTTGCTTTCTAGATTCTCTAATACAGGAGGAAACGTGGTTGTGCTCAGAACAAAGAACTGTGTTTCGGACAGATACGGACCATATCTAATCCAACTCTGCTTTTGAAACTGAAACAAACCACAGGGCCACTAACATCCAATGCTTGTCAGTTAAGATGAGAAACTTGTGAGCTTTGTCAACGATGTAGTTCGTATGAGCTCTAAAGTAACTGCCCTTACCTGAAACGAATTCTTGTTTGTAGGAAGACACAGAGCCTGGGATTTAACAACATTTCTGAAGTGAAATACACAGCCGAGTTCTCATCCATTGATCACACTCTGCTTTAGAGCAGGAAGCACGCTCTAGCTTTCTAGAGTCTCAAAGAGCAGGAAACGTGAGTGTGCTGAGAACAAAAAAATGGTGTTTCCTACACATACAGACCATATCTATTCCAACTCTGCTCATGAAACTGATAAAAAGCACTGGTCTTCTAACATCCGATGCTTGTCACTTAAGATGAGAAACGTGTGGGTTTCGTGAACGATGTAGTTAGTTTGAGCTCTAAAGTACACAGCCCTTACCTGAAAAGAAGTTTTTCATGTTGAAAGACACAGAGCCTGGGATTTAACTCCATTTCTGAAGGGAAACCCACAGCATAGTTCTCATCCATGGATCACACTCTGCTTCAGAGCAAGAAGCACGCTCTTGCTTTCTAGATTCTCTAATACAGCAGGAAACGTGGTTGTGTTCAGAACAAAAGAACTGTATTTCCTACACATACGGACCATATCTAGTCCAACTCTGCTTGTGAAACTGAAACAAACCACAGGTCCACTAACATCCAATGCTTGTCAGTTAAGATGAGAAACGTGTGAGCTTCGTGAACGATGTAGTTGTTTTGAGCTGTAAAGTAACTGCCCTTACCTGAAACAAAGTCTCGTTTGTAGGAAGACTCAGAGCCTGGGATTTAACTCCATTTCTGAAGTGAAACACACAGCAGAATTCTTATCCATTGATCACACTCTGCTTTAGAGCAAGAAGCAAGCTCTAGCTTTCTAGAGTCTCAGAGACAATAGGAAACGTAAGTGTGCTGAGAACAAAAGAAGGGTGTTTCCTACACATACGGACCATATCTATTCCAACTGTGCTTCTGAAACTGATACAAAGCACTGGTCCAATAACATCCGATGCTTGTCAGTTAAGATGAGAAACGTGTGAGCTTCGTGAACGATGTAGTTAGTTTGAGCTGTAAAGTACACAGCCCTTACCTGAAACGAAGTTTTGCATGTTGGAAGACACAGAGCCTGGGATTTAACTCCATTTCTGAAGTGAAACACACAGCAGAATTCTTATCCATTGATCACACTCTGCTTTAGAGCAAGAAGCACGCTCTAGCTTTCTAGAGTCTCTGAGACAGTAGGAAACGTAAGTGTGCTGAGAACAAAAGAAGCGTGTTTCCTACACAGACGGACCATATCTATTCCAACTGTGCTTCTGAAACTGATACAAAGCACTGGTCCTATAACATCCGATGCTTGTCAGTTAAGATGAGAAACGTGTGAACTTCGTGAACGATGTAGTTCGTTTGAGCTGAAAAGTGACTGCCCTTCCCTGAAACCAAGTCTTGCATGTTGGAAGACACAGAGCCTGGGATTTAACTCCATTTCTGAAGGGAAACACACAGCATAGTTCTCATCCATGGATCACACTCTGCTTCAGAGCAAGAAGGACACTCTTGCTTTCTAGATTCTGTAATACAGGAGGAAATGTGGTTGTGCTCAGAACAAAGAACTGTGTTTCCGAGAGATATGGACCATATCTAATCCAACTCTGCTTGTGAAACTGAAACAAACCACAGGGCCACTAACATCCAATGCTTGTCAGTTAAGATGAGAAACTTGTGAGCTTTGTCAACGATGTAGTTCGTTTGAGCTGAAAAGTTACTGCCCTTACTTGAAAGGAATTCTTGCTTGTAGGAAGACACAGAGCCTGGAATTTAACTCCATTTCTGAAGGGAAACACACAACAGAGTTCTCATATATAGATCACACTCTGCTTTAGAGCAAGAAGCACGCTCTTGCTTTCCAGAGTCACTAAGTCAGCAGGAAACCTGAGTGTGATGAGAACAAAAGAACGGAGTTTCCTACACATACGGACCATATCTAGGTCAACTCTGCTTCTGAAACTGAGACAAAGCACTGGTACTCTAAAATCCAATGCTTGTCAGTTAAGATGAGAAACGTGTGAGCTTCGTGAACGATGTAGTTCGTTTGAGCTGAAAAGTGACTGCCCTTCTCTGAAACGAAGGATTGCATGTTGGAAGACACAGAGCCTGGGATTTAACTCCATTTCTGAAGGGAAACACACAGCATAGTTCTCATCCATTGATCACACTCTGCTTCAGAGCAAGAAGCACGCTCTTGCTTTCTAGATTCTCTAATACAGCAGGAAACGTGGTTGTGTTCAGAACAAAAGAACTGTATTTCCTACACATACGGACCATATCTAGTCCAACTCTGCTTGTGAAACTGAAACAAACCACAGGTCCACTAACATCCAATGCTTGTCAGTTAAGATGAGAAACGTGTGAGCTTCGTGATCGATGTAGTTGTTTTGAGCTGTAAAGTAACTGCCCTTACCTGAAACAAAGTCTTGTTTGTAGGAAGACTCAGAGCCTGGGATTTAACTCCATTTCTGAAGTGAAACACACAGCAGAATTCTTATCCATTGATCACACTCTGCTTTAGAGCAAGAAGCACGCTCTAGCTTTCTAGAGTCTCAGAGACAATAGGAAACGTAAGTGTGCTGAGAACAAAAGAAGGGTGTTTCCTACACATACGGACCATATCTATTCCAACTGTGCTTCTGAAACTGATACAAAGCACTGGTCCAATAACATCCGATGCTTGTCAGTTAAGATGAGAAACGTGTGAGCTTCGTGAACGATGTAGTTAGTTTGAGCTGTAAAGTACACAGCCCTTACCTGAAACGAAGTTTTGCATGTTGGAAGACACAGAGCCTGGGATTTAACTCCATTTCTGAAGGGAAACACACAGCATAGTTCTCATCCATGGGTCACACTCTGCTTCAGAGCAAGAAGCACGCTCTTGCTTTCTAGGTTCTCTAATACAGCAGGAAACGTGAGTGTGCTAAGAACAAATGAACGGTGTTTCCTACACATACGGACCATATCTAGTCCAACTCTGCTGCAGAAACTGATACAAAGTACTGGTCCTGTAACATCCAATGCTTGTCAGTTAAGATGAGAAACGTGTGAGCTTTGTGAATGATGTAGTTCGTTTGAGCTGAAAAGTTACTGCCCTTACTTGAAAGGAATTCTTGCTTGTCGGAAGACACAGAGCCTGGAATTTAACTCCATTTCTGAAGGGAAACACACAACAGAGTTCTCATATATAGATCACACTCTGCTTTAGAGCAAGAAGCACGCTCTTGCTTTCCAGAGTCACTAAGTCAGCAGGAAACCTGAGTGTGATGAGAACAAAAGAACGGTGTTTCCTACACATACGGACCATATATAGTTCAACTCTGCTTCTGAAACTGAGACAAAGCACTGATACTCTAAAATCCAATGCTTGTCAGTTAAGATGAGAAACGTGTGAGCTTCGTGAACGATGTAGTTTGTTTGAGCTGAAAAGTGACTGCCCTTCCCTGAAACGAAGGCTTGCATGTTGGAAGACACAGAGCCTGGGATTTAACTCCATTTCTGAAGTGAAATACACAGCCGAGTTCTCATCCATTGATCACACTCTGCTTTAGAGCAGGAAGCACGCTCTAGCTTTCTAGAGTCTCAATGAGAGCAGGAAACGTGAGTGTGCTGAGAACAAAAGAACGGTGTTTCCTACACATACAGACCATATCTATTCCAACTCTGCTTCTGAAACTGATACAAAGGACGGGTCCTATAACATCCGATGCTTGTCAGTTAAGACGAGAAACGTGTGGGTTTCGTGAACGATGTAGTTAGTTTGAGCTGTAAAGTACACAGCCCTTACCTGAAAAGAAGTTTTGCATGTTGGAAGACACAGAGCCTGGGATTTAACTCCATTTCTGAAGGGAAACAAACAGCATAGTTCTCATCCATAGATCACACTCTGCTTCAGAGCATGAAGCACGCTCTTGCTTTCTAGATTCTCTAATACAGCAGGAAACGTGGTTGTGTTCAGAACAAAAGAACTGTATTTCCTACACATACGGACCATATCTAGTCCAACTCTGCTTGAGAAACTGAAACAATCCACAGGTCCACTAACATCCAATGCTTGTCAGTTAAGATGAGAAACGTGTGAGCTTCGTGAACGATGTAGTTGTTTTGAGCTGTAAAGTAACTACCCTTACCTGAAACAAAGTCTTGTTTGTAGGAAGACTCAGAGCCTGGGATTTAACTCCATTTCTGAAGTGAAACACACAGCAGAATTCTTATCCATTGATCACCCTCTGCTTTAGAGCAAGAAGCACGCTCTAGCTTTCTAGAGTCTCTGAGAGAGTAGGAAACGTAAGTGTGCTGAGAACAAAAGAAGGGTGTTTCATACACATACGGACCATATCTATTCCAACTGTGCTTCTGAAACTGATACAAAGCACTGGTCCTATAACATCCGATGCTTGTCAGTTAAGATGAGAAACGTGTGAACTTCGTGAACGATGTAGTTCGTTTGAGCTGAAAAGTGACTGCCCTTCCCTGAAAACAAGTCTTGCATGTTGGAAGACACAGAGCCTGGGATTTAACTCCATTTCTGAAGGGAAACACACAGCAGAGTTCTCATCCATGGATCACACTCTGCTTCAGAGCAAGAAGGACACTCTTGCTTTCTAGATTCTCTAATACAGGAGGAAACGTGGTTGTGCTCAGAACAAAGAACTGTGTTTCCGACAGATACGGACCATATCTAATCCAACTCTGCTTGAAACTGAAACAAACAACAGGGCCACTAACATCCAATGCTTGTCAGTTAAGATGAGAAACTTGTGAGCTTTGTCAACGATGTAGTTCGTTTGAGCTGTAAAGTAACTGCCCTTCTCTGAAACGAAGGATTGCATGTTGGAAGACACAGAGCCTGGGATTTAACTCCATTTCTGAAGGGAAACACACAGCATAGTTCTCATCCATTGATCACACTCTGCTACAGAGCAAGAAGCATGCTCTTGCTTTCTAGATTCTCTAATACAGCAGGAAACGTGGTTGTGTTCAGAACAAAAGAACTGTATTTCCTACACATACGGACCATATCTAGTCCAACTCTGCTTGTGAAACTGAAACAAACCACAGGGCCACTAACATCCAATGCTTGTCAGTTAAGATGAGAAACTTGTGAGCTTTGTCAACGATGTAGTTCGTTTGAGCTGTAAAGTAACTGCCCTTACTGAAACGAATTCTTGTTTGTAGGAAGACTCAGAGCCTGGGATTTAACTCCATTTCTGAAGTGAAACACACAGCCGAGTTCTCATCCATTGATCACACTCTGCTATAAAGCAAGAAGCACGCTCTAGCTTTCTAGATTCTCTAAGACAGCAGGAAACGTGAGTGTGCTGAGAACAAATGAATAGTGTTTCCTACACATACGGAACATATCTATTCCAACTCTGCTTCTGAAACTGATACAAAGGACTGGTCCTATAACATCTGATGCTTGTCAGTTAAGACGAGAAACGTGTGGGTTTCGTGAACGATGTAGTTAGTTTGAGCTCTAAAGTACACAGCCCTTACCTGAAAAGAAGTTTTGCATGTTGGAAGACACAGAGCCTGGGATTTAACTCCATTTCTGAAGGGAAACACACAGCAGAGTTCTCATCCATGGATCACACTCTGCTTCAGAGCAAGAAGGACACTCTTGCTTTCTAGATTCTCTAATACAGGAGGAAACGTGGTTGTGCTCAGAACAAAGAACTGTGTTTCCGACAGATACGGACCATATCTAATCCAACTCTGCTTGAAACTGAAACAAACAACAGGGCCACTAACATCCAATGCTTGTCAGTTAAGATGAGAAACTTGTGAGCTTTGTCAACGATGTAGTTCGTTTGAGCTGTAAAGTAACTGCCCTTCTCTGAAACGAAGGATTGCATGTTGGAAGACACAGAGCCTGGGATTTAACTCCATTTCTGAAGGGAAACACACAGCATAGTTCTCATCCATTGATCACACTCTGCTACAGAGCAAGAAGCATGCTCTTGCTTTCTAGATTCTCTAATACAGCAGGAAACGTGGTTGTGTTCAGAACAAAAGAACTGTATTTCCTACACATACGGACCATATCTAGTCCAACTCTGCTTGTGAAACTGAAACAAACCACAGGGCCACTAACATCCAATGCTTGTCAGTTAAGATGAGAAACTTGTGAGCTTTGTCAACGATGTAGTTCGTTTGAGCTGTAAAGTAACTGCCCTTACTGAAACGAATTCTTGTTTGTAGGAAGACTCAGAGCCTGGGATTTAACTCCATTTCTGAAGTGAAACACACAGCCGAGTTCTCATCCATTGATCACACTCTGCTATAAAGCAAGAAGCACGCTCTAGCTTTCTAGATTCTCTAAGACAGCAGGAAACGTGAGTGTGCTGAGAACAAATGAATAGTGTTTCCTACACATACGGACCATATATATTCCAACTCTGCTTCTGAAACTGATACAAAGGACTGGTCCTATAACATCTGATGCTTGTCAGTTAAGACGAGAAACGTGTGGGTTTCGTGAACGATGTAGTTAGTTTGAGCTCTAAAGTACACAGCCCTTACCTGAAAAGAAGTTTTGCATGTTGGAAGACACAGAGCCTGGGATTTAACTCCATTTCTGAAGGGAAACCCACAGCATAGTTCTCATCCATGGATCACACTCTGCTTCAGAGCAAGAAGCACGCTCTTGCTTTCTAGATTCTCTAATACAGCAGGAAACCTGGTTGTGTTCAGAACAAAAGAACTGTATTTCCTACACATACGGACCATATCTAGTCCAACTCTGCTTGTGAAACTGAAACAAACCACAGGTCCACTAACATCCAATGCTTGTCAGTTAAGATGAGAAACGTGTGAGCTTCGTGAAATATGTAGTTGTTTTGAGCTGTAAAGTAACTGCCCTTACCTGAAACAAAGTCTTGTTTATAGGAAGACTCAGAGCCTGGGATTTAACACCATTTCTGAAGTGAAACACACAGCAGAATTCTTATCCATTGATCACACTCTGCTTTAGAGCAAGAAGCACGCTCTAGCTTTCTAGAGTCTCTGAGAGAGTAGGAAACGTAAGTGTGCTGAGAAGAAAAGGAGCGTGTTTCCTACACAGACGGACCATATCTATTCCAACTGTGCTTCTGAAACTGATACAAAGCACTGGTCCTATAACATCTGATGCTTGTCATTTAAGAAGAGAAACGTGTGAACTTCGTGAACGATGTAGTTCGTTTGAGCTGAAAAGTGACTGCCCTTCCCTGAAACCAAGTCTTGCATGTTGGAAGACACAGAGCCTGGGATTTAACTCCATTTCTGAAGGGAAACACACAGCATAGTTCTCATCCATGGATCACACTCTGCTTCAGAGCAAGAAGGACACTCTTGCTTTCTAGATTCTGTAATACAGGAGGAAATGTGGTTGTGCTCAGAACAAAGAACTGTGTTTCCGAGAGATATGGACCATATCTAATCCAACTCTGCTTGTGAAACTGAAACAAACCACAGGGCCACTAACATCCAATGCTTGTCAGTTAAGATGAGAAACTTGTGAGCTTTGTCAACGATGTAGTTCGTTTGAGCTGAAAAGTTACTGCCCTTACTTGAAAGGAATTCTTGCTTGTCGGAAGACACAGAGCCTGGAATTAACTCCATTTCTGAAGGGAAACACACAACACAGTTCTCATATATAGATCACACTCTGCTTTAGAGCAAGAAGCACGCTCTTGCTTTCCAGAGTCACTAAGTCAGCGGGAAACCTGAGTGTGATGAGAACAAAAGAACGGAGTTTCCTACACATACGGACCATATCTAGTTCAACTCTGCTTCTGAAACTGAGACAAAGCACTGGTACTCTAAAATCCAATGCTTGTCAGTTAAGATGAGAAACGTGTGAGCTTCGTGAACGATGTTGTTCCTTTGAGCTGAAAAGTGACTGCCCTTCTCTGAAACGAAGGATTGCATGTTGGAAGACACAGAGCCTGGGATTTAACTCCATTTCTGAAGGGAAACACACAGCATAGTTCTCATCCATTGATCACACTCTGCTTCAGAGCAAGAAGCACGCTCTTGCTTTCTAGATTCTCTAATACAGCAGGAAACGTGGTTGTGTTCAGAACAAAAGAACTGTATTTCCTACACATACGGACCATATCTAGTCCAACTCTGCTTGTGAAACTGAAACAAACCACAGGTCCACTAACATCCAATGCTTGTCAGTTAAGATGAGAAACGTGTGAGCTTCGTGAACGATGTAGTTGTTTTGAGCTGTAAAGTAACTGCCCTTACCTGAAACAAAGTCTTGTTTGTAGGAAGACTCAGAGCCTGGGATTTAACTCCATTTCTGAAGTGAAACACACAGCAGAATTCTTATCCATTGATCACACTCTGCTTTAGAGCAAGAAGCACGCTCTAGCTTTCTAGAGTCTCAGAGACAATAGGAAACGTAAGTGTGCTGAGAACAAAAGAATGGTGTTTCCTACACATACGGACCATATCTATTCCAACTGTGCTTCTGAAACTGATACAAAGCACTGGTCCAATAACATCCGATGCTTGTCAGTTAAGATGAGAAACGTGTGAGCTTCGTGAACGATGTAGTTAGTTTGAGCTGTAATGTACACAGCCCTTACCTGAAACGAAGTTTTGCATGTTGGAAGACACAGAGCCTGGGATTTAACTCCATTTCTGAAGTGAAACACACAGCAGAATTCTTATCCATTGATCACACTCTGCTTTAGAGCAAGAAGCACGCTCTAGCTTTCTAGAGTCTCTGAGACAGTAGGAAACGTAAGTGTGCTGAGAACAAAAGAAGCGTGTTTCCTACACAGACGGACCATATCTATTCCAACTGTGCTTCTTAAACTGATACAAAGCACTGGTCCTATAACATCCGATGCTTGTCAGTTAAGATGAGAAACGTGTGAACTTCGTGAACGATGTAGTTCGTTTGAGCTGAAAAGTGACTGCCCTTCCCTGAAACCAAGTCTTGCATGTTGGAAGACACAGAGCCTGGGATTTAACTCCATTTCTGAAGGGAAACACACAGCATAGTTCTCATCCATGGATCACACTCTGCTTCAGAGCAAGAAGGACACTCTTGCTTTCTAGATTCTGTAATACAGGAGGAAATGTGGTTGTGCTCTGAACAAAGAACTGTGTTTCCGAGAGATATGGACCATATCTAATCCAACTCTGCTTGTGAAACTGAAACAAACCACAGGGCCACTAACATCCAATGCTTGTCAGTTAAGATGAGAAACTTGTGAGCTTTGTCAACGATGTAGTTCGTTTCAGCTGAAAAGTTACTGCCCTTACTTGAAAGGAATTCTTGCTTGTCGGAAGACACAGAGCCTGGAATTTAACTCCATTTCTGAAGGGAAACACACAACAGAGTTCTCATATATAGATCACACTCTGCTTTAGAGCAAGAAGCACGCTCTTGCTTTCCAGAGTCACTAAGTCAGCAGGAAACCTGAGTGTGATGAGAACAAAAGAACGGAGTTTCCTACACATACGGACCATATCTAGTTCAACTCTGCTTCTGAAACTGAGACAAAGCACTGGTACTCTAAAATCCAATGCTTGTCAGTTAAGATGAGAAACGTGTGAGCTTCGTGAACGATGTAGTTCGTTTGAGCTGAAAAGTGACTGCCCTTCTCTGAAACGAAGGATTGCATGTTGGAAGACACAGAGCCTGGGATTTAACTCCATTTCTGAAGGGAAACACACAGCATAGTTCTCATCCATTGATCACACTCTGCTTCAGAGCAAGAAGCACGCTCTTGCTTTCTAGATTCTCTAATACAGCAGGAAACGTGGTTGTGTTCAGAACAAAAGAACTGTATTTCCTACACATACGGACCATATCTAGTCCAACTCTGCTTGTGAAACTGAAACAAACCACAGGTCCACTAACATCCAATTCTTGTCAGTTAAGATGAGAAACGTGTGAGCTTCGTGAACGATGTAGTTGTTTTGAGCTGTAAAGTAACTGCCCTTACCTGAAACAAAGTCTTGTTTGTAGGAAGACTCAGAGCCTGGGATTTAACTCCATTTCTGAAGTGAAACACACAGCAGAATTCTTATGCATTGATCACACTCTGCTTTAGAGCAAGAAGCACGCTCTAGCTTTCTAGAGTCTCAGAGACAATAGGAAACGTAAGTGTGCTGAGAACATAAGAAGGGTGTTTCCTACACATACGGACCATATCTATTCCAACTGTGCTTCTGAAACTGATACAAAGCACTGGTCCAATAACATCCGATGCTTGTCAGTTAAGATGAGAAACGTGTGAGCTTCGTGAAGGATGTAGTTAGTTTGAGCTGTAAAGTACACAGCCCTTACCTGAAACGAAGTTTTGCATGTTGGAAGACACAGAGCCTGGGATTTAACTCCATTTCTGAAGGGAAACACACAGCATAGTTCTCATCCATGGGTCACACTCTGCTTCAGAGCAAGAAGCACGCTCTTGCTTTCTAGGTTCTCTAATACAGCAGGAAACGTGAGTGTGCTAAGAACAAATGAACGGTGTTTCCTACACATACGGACCATATCTAGTCCAACTCTGCTGCAGAAACTGATACAAAGTACTGGTCCTGTAACATCCAATGCTTGTCAGTTAAGATGAGAAACGTGTGAGCTTTGTGAATGATGTAGTTCGTTTGAGCTGAAAAGTTACTGCCCTTACTTGAAAGGAATTCTTGCTTGTCGGAAGACACAGAGCCTGGAATTTAACTCCATTTCTGAAGGGAAACACACAACAGAGTTCTCATATATAGATCACACTCTGCTTTAGAGCAAGAAGCACGCTCTTGCTTTCCAGAGTCACTAAGTCAGCAGGAAACCTGAGTGTGATGAGAACAAAAGAACGGTGTTTCCTACACATACGGACCATATATAGTTCAACTCTGCTTCTGAAACTGAGACAAAGCACTGATACTCTAAAATCCAATGCTTGTCAGTTAAGATGAGAAACGTGTGAGCTTCGTGAACGATGTAGTTTGTTTGAGCTGAAAAGTGACTGCCCTTCCCTGAAACGAAGGCTTGCATGTTGGAAGACACAGAGCCTGGGATTTAACTCCATTTCTGAAGTGAAATACACAGCCGAGTTCTCATCCATTGATCACACTCTGCTTTAGAGCAGGAAGCACGCTCTAGCTTTCTAGAGTCTCAATGAGAGCAGGAAACGTGAGTGTGCTGAGAACAAAAGAACGGTGTTTCCTACACATACAGACCATATCTATTCCAACTCTGCTTCTGAAACTGATACAAAGGACGGGTCCTATAACATCCGATGCTTGTCAGTTAAGACGAGAAACGTGTGGGTTTCGTGAACGATGTAGTTAGTTTGAGCTGTAAAGTACACAGCCCTTACCTGAAAAGAAGTTTTGCATGTTGGAAGACACAGAGCCTGGGATTTAACTCCATTTCTGAAGGGAAACAAACAGCATAGTTCTCATCCATAGATCACACTCTGCTTCAGAGCATGAAGCACGCTCTTGCTTTCTAGATTCTCTAATACAGCAGGAAACGTGGTTGTGTTCAGAACAAAAGAACTGTATTTCCTACACATACGGACCATATCTAGTCCAACTCTGCTTGAGAAACTGAAAAAATCCACAGGTCCACTAACATCCAATGCTTGTCAGTTAAGATGAGAAACGTGTGAGCTTCGTGAACGATGTAGTTGTTTTGAGCTGTAAAGTAACTACCCTTACCTGAAACAAAGTCTTGTTTGTAGGAAGACTCAGAGCCTGGGATTTAACTCCATTTCTGAAGTGAAACACACAGCAGAATTCTTATCCATTGATCACCCTCTGCTTTAGAGCAAGAAGCACGCTCTAGCTTTCTAGAGTCTCTGAGAGAGTAGGAAACGTAAGTGTGCTGAGAACAAAAGAAGGGTGTTTCATACACATACGGACCATATCTATTCCAACTGTGCTTCTGAAACTGATACAAAGCACTGGTCCTATAACATCCGATGCTTGTCAGTTAAGATGAGAAACGTGTGAACTTCGTGAACGATGTAGTTCGTTTGAGCTGAAAAGTGACTGCCCTTCCCTGAAAACAAGTCTTGCATGTTGGAAGACACAGAGCCTGGGATTTAACTCCATTTCTGAAGGGAAACACACAGCAGAGTTCTCATCCATGGATCACACTCTGCTTCAGAGCAAGAAGGACACTCTTGCTTTCTAGATTCTCTAATACAGGAGGAAACGTGGTTGTGCTCAGAACAAAGAACTGTGTTTCCGACAGATACGGACCATATCTAATCCAACTCTGCTTGAAACTGAAACAAACAACAGGGCCACTAACATCCAATGCTTGTCAGTTAAGATGAGAAACTTGTGAGCTTTGTCAACGATGTAGTTCGTTTGAGCTGTAAAGTAACTGCCCTTCTCTGAAACGAAGGATTGCATGTTGGAAGACACAGAGCCTGGGATTTAACTCCATTTCTGAAGGGAAACACACAGCATAGTTCTCATCCATTGATCACACTCTGCTACAGAGCAAGAAGCATGCTCTTGCTTTCTAGATTCTCTAATACAGCAGGAAACGTGGTTGTGTTCAGAACAAAAGAACTGTATTTCCTACACATACGGACCATATCTAGTCCAACTCTGCTTGTGAAACTGAAACAAACCACAGGGCCACTAACATCCAATGCTTGTCAGTTAAGATGAGAAACTTGTGAGCTTTGTCAACGATGTAGTTCGTTTGAGCTGTAAAGTAACTGCCCTTACTGAAACGAATTCTTGTTTGTAGGAAGACTCAGAGCCTGGGATTTAACTCCATTTCTGAAGTGAAACACACAGCCGAGTTCTCATCCATTGATCACACTCTGCTATAAAGCAAGAAGCACGCTCTAGCTTTCTAGATTCTCTAAGACAGCAGGAAACGTGAGTGTGCTGAGAACAAATGAATAGTGTTTCCTACACATACGGAACATATCTATTCCAACTCTGCTTCTGAAACTGATACAAAGGACTGGTCCTATAACATCTGATGCTTGTCAGTTAAGACGAGAAACGTGTGGGTTTCGTGAACGATGTAGTTAGTTTGAGCTCTAAAGTACACAGCCCTTACCTGAAAAGAAGTTTTGCATGTTGGAAGACACAGAGCCTGGGATTTAACTCCATTTCTGAAGGGAAACACACAGCAGAGTTCTCATCCATGGATCACACTCTGCTTCAGAGCAAGAAGGACACTCTTGCTTTCTAGATTCTCTAATACAGGAGGAAACGTGGTTGTGCTCAGAACAAAGAACTGTGTTTCCGACAGATACGGACCATATCTAATCCAACTCTGCTTGAAACTGAAACAAACAACAGGGCCACTAACATCCAATGCTTGTCAGTTAAGATGAGAAACTTGTGAGCTTTGTCAACGATGTAGTTCGTTTGAGCTGTAAAGTAACTGCCCTTCTCTGAAACGAAGGATTGCATGTTGGAAGACACAGAGCCTGGGATTTAACTCCATTTCTGAAGGGAAACACACAGCATAGTTCTCATCCATTGATCACACTCTGCTACAGAGCAAGCAGCATGCTCTTGCTTTCTAGATTCTCTAATACAGCAGGAAACGTGGTTGTGTTCAGAACAAAAGAACTGTATTTCCTACACATACGGACCATATCTAGTCCAACTCTGCTTGTGAAACTGAAACAAACCACAGGGCCACTAACATCCAATGCTTGTCAGTTAAGATGAGAAACTTGTGAGCTTTGTCAACGATGTAGTTCGTTTGAGCTGTAAAGTAACTGCCCTTACTGAAACGAATTCTTGTTTGTAGGAAGACTCAGAGCCTGGGATTTAACTCCATTTCTGAAGTGAAACACACAGCCGAGTTCTCATCCATTGATCACACTCTGCTATAAAGCAAGAAGCACGCTCTAGCTTTCTAGATTCTCTAAGACAGCAGGAAACGTGAGTGTGCTGAGAACAAATGAATAGTGTTTCCTACACATACGGACCATATATATTCCAACTCTGCTTCTGAAACTGATACAAAGGACTGGTCCTATAACATCTGATGCTTGTCAGTTAAGACGAGAAACGTGTGGGTTTCGTGAACGATGTAGTTAGTTTGAGCTCTAAAGTACACAGCCCTTACCTGAAAAGAAGTTTTGCATGTTGGAAGACACAGAGCCTGGGATTTAACTCCATTTCTGAAGGGAAACCCACAGCATAGTTCTCATCCATGGATCACACTCTGCTTCAGAGCAAGAAGCACGCTCTTGCTTTCTAGATTCTCTAATACAGCAGGAAACCTGGTTGTGTTCAGAACAAAAGAACTGTATTTCCTACACATACGGACCATATCTAGTCCAACTCTGCTTGTGAAACTGAAACAAACCACAGGTCCACTAACATCCAATGCTTGTCAGTTAAGATGAGAAACGTGTGAGCTTCGTGAAATATGTAGTTGTTTTGAGCTGTAAAGTAACTGCCCTTACCTGAAACAAAGTCTTGTTTATAGGAAGACTCAGAGCCTGGGATTTAACACCATTTCTGAAGTGAAACACACAGCAGAATTCTTATCCATTGATCACACTCTGCTTTAGAGCAAGAAGCACGCTCTAGCTTTCTAGAGTCTCTGAGAGAGTAGGAAACGTAAGTGTGCTGAGAAGAAAAGGAGCGTGTTTCCTACACAGACGGACCATATCTATTCCAACTGTGCTTCTGAAACTGATACAAAGCACTGGTCCTATAACATCTGATGCTTGTCATTTAAGAAGAGAAACGTGTGAACTTCGTGAACGATGTAGTTCGTTTGAGCTGAAAAGTGACTGCCCTTCCCTGAAACCAAGTCTTGCATGTTGGAAGACACAGAGCCTGGGATTTAACTCCATTTCTGAAGGGAAACACACAGCATAGTTCTCATCCATGGATCACACTCTGCTTCAGAGCAAGAAGGACACTCTTGCTTTCTAGATTCTGTAATACAGGAGGAAATGTGGTTGTGCTCAGAACAAAGAACTGTGTTTCCGAGAGATATGGACCATATCTAATCCAACTCTGCTTGTGAAACTGAAACAAACCACAGGGCCACTAACATCCAATGCTTGTCAGTTAAGATGAGAAACTTGTGAGCTTTGTCAACGATGTAGTTCGTTTGAGCTGAAAAGTTACTGCCCTTACTTGAAAGGAATTCTTGCTTGTCGGAAGACACAGAGCCTGGAATTAACTCCATTTCTGAAGGGAAACACACAACACAGTTCTCATATATAGATCACACTCTGCTTTAGAGCAAGAAGCACGCTCTTGCTTTCCAGAGTCACTAAGTCAGCGGGAAACCTGAGTGTGATGAGAACAAAAGAACGGAGTTTCCTACACATACGGACCATATCTAGTTCAACTCTGCTTCTGAAACTGAGACAAAGCACTGGTACTCTAAAATCCAATGCTTGTCAGTTAAGATGAGAAACGTGTGAGCTTCGTGAACGATGTTGTTCCTTTGAGCTGAAAAGTGACTGCCCTTCTCTGAAACGAAGGATTGCATGTTGGAAGACACAGAGCCTGGGATTTAACTCCATTTCTGAAGGGAAACACACAGCATAGTTCTCATCCATTGATCACACTCTGCTTCAGAGCAAGAAGCACGCTCTTGCTTTCTAGATTCTCTAATACAGCAGGAAACGTGGTTGTGTTCAGAACAAAAGAACTGTATTTCCTACACATACGGACCATATCTAGTCCAACTCTGCTTGTGAAACTGAAACAAACCACAGGTCCACTAACATCCAATGCTTGTCAGTTAAGATGAGAAACGTGTGAGCTTCGTGAACGATGTAGTTGTTTTGAGCTGTAAAGTAACTGCCCTTACCTGAAACAAAGTCTTGTTTGTAGGAAGACTCAGAGCCTGGGATTTAACTCCATTTCTGAAGTGAAACACACAGCAGAATTCTTATCCATTGATCACACTCTGCTTTAGAGCAAGAAGCACGCTCTAGCTTTCTAGAGTCTCAGAGACAATAGGAAACGTAAGTGTGCTGAGAACAAAAGAATGGTGTTTCCTACACATACGGACCATATCTATTCCAACTGTGCTTCTGAAACTGATACAAAGCACTGGTCCAATAACATCCGATGCTTGTCAGTTAAGATGAGAAACGTGTGAGCTTCGTGAACGATGTAGTTAGTTTGAGCTGTAATGTACACAGCCCTTACCTGAAACGAAGTTTTGCATGTTGGAAGACACAGAGCCTGGGATTTAACTCCATTTCTGAAGTGAAACACACAGCAGAATTCTTATCCATTGATCACACTCTGCTTTAGAGCAAGAAGCACGCTCTAGCTTTCTAGAGTCTCTGAGACAGTAGGAAACGTAAGTGTGCTGAGAACAAAAGAAGCGTGTTTCCTACACAGACGGACCATATCTATTCCAACTGTGCTTCTTAAACTGATACAAAGCACTGGTCCTATAACATCCGATGCTTGTCAGTTAAGATGAGAAACGTGTGAACTTCGTGAACGATGTAGTTCGTTTGAGCTGAAAAGTGACTGCCCTTCCCTGAAACCAAGTCTTGCATGTTGGAAGACACAGAGCCTGGGATTTAACTCCATTTCTGAAGGGAAACACACAGCATAGTTCTCATCCATGGATCACACTCTGCTTCAGAGCAAGAAGGACACTCTTGCTTTCTAGATTCTGTAATACAGGAGGAAATGTGGTTGTGCTCTGAACAAAGAACTGTGTTTCCGAGAGATATGGACCATATCTAATCCAACTCTGCTTGTGAAACTGAAACAAACCACAGGGCCACTAACATCCAATGCTTGTCAGTTAAGATGAGAAACTTGTGAGCTTTGTCAACGATGTAGTTCGTTTCAGCTGAAAAGTTACTGCCCTTACTTGAAAGGAATTCTTGCTTGTCGGAAGACACAGAGCCTGGAATTTAACTCCATTTCTGAAGGGAAACACACAACAGAGTTCTCATATATAGATCACACTCTGCTTTAGAGCAAGAAGCACGCTCTTGCTTTCCAGAGTCACTAAGTCAGCAGGAAACCTGAGTGTGATGAGAACAAAAGAACGGAGTTTCCTACACATACGGACCATATCTAGTTCAACTCTGCTTCTGAAACTGAGACAAAGCACTGGTACTCTAAAATCCAATGCTTGTCAGTTAAGATGAGAAACGTGTGAGCTTCGTGAACGATGTAGTTCGTTTGAGCTGAAAAGTGACTGCCCTTCTCTGAAACGAAGGATTGCATGTTGGAAGACACAGAGCCTGGGATTTAACTCCATTTCTGAAGGGAAACACACAGCATAGTTCTCATCCATTGATCACACTCTGCTTCAGAGCAAGAAGCACGCTCTTGCTTTCTAGATTCTCTAATACAGCAGGAAACGTGGTTGTGTTCAGAACAAAAGAACTGTATTTCCTACACATACGGACCATATCTAGTCCAACTCTGCTTGTGAAACTGAAACAAACCACAGGTCCACTAACATCCAATTCTTGTCAGTTAAGATGAGAAACGTGTGAGCTTCGTGAACGATGTAGTTGTTTTGAGCTGTAAAGTAACTGCCCTTACCTGAAACAAAGTCTTGTTTGTAGGAAGACTCAGAGCCTGGGATTTAACTCCATTTCTGAAGTGAAACACACAGCAGAATTCTTATGCATTGATCACACTCTGCTTTAGAGCAAGAAGCACGCTCTAGCTTTCTAGAGTCTCAGAGACAATAGGAAACGTAAGTGTGCTGAGAACATAAGAAGGGTGTTTCCTACACATACGGACCATATCTATTCCAACTGTGCTTCTGAAACTGATACAAAGCACTGGTCCAATAACATCCGATGCTTGTCAGTTAAGATGAGAAACGTGTGAGCTTCGTGAAGGATGTAGTTAGTTTGAGCTGTAAAGTACACAGCCCTTACCTGAAACGAAGTTTTGCATGTTGGAAGACACAGAGCCTGGGATTTAACTCCATTTCTGAAGGGAAACACACAGCATAGTTCTCATCCATGGGTCACACTCTGCTTCAGAGCAAGAAGCACGCTCTTGCTTTCTAGATTCTCTAATACAGCAGGAAACGTGAGTGTGCTAAGAACAAATGAACGGTGTTTCCTACACATACGGACCATATCTAGTCCAACTCTGCTTCTGAAACTGATACAAAGTACTGGTCCTGTAACATCCAATGCTTGTCAGTTAAGATGAGAAACGTGTGAGCTTTGTGAACGATGTAGTTCGTTTGAGCTGAAAAGTTACTGCCCTTACTTGAAAGGAATTCTTGCTTGTAGGAAGACACAGAGCCTGGAATTTAACTCCATTTCTGAAGGGAAACACACAACAGAGTTCTCATATATAGATCACACTCTGCTTTAGAGCAAGAAGCACGCTCTTGCTTTCCAGAGTCACTAAGTCAGCAGGAAACCTGAGTGTGATGAGAACAAAAGAACGGTGTTTCCTACACATACGGACCATATCTAGTTCAACTCTGCTTCTGAAACTGAGACAAAGCACTGGTACTCTAAAATCCAATGCTTGTCAGTTAAGATGAGAAACGTGTGAGCTTCGTGAACGATGTAGTTTGTTTGAGCTGAAAAGTGACTGCCCTTCCCTGAAACGAAGGCTTGCATGTTGGAAGACACAGAGCCTGGGATTTAACTCCATTTCTGAAGTGAAATACACAGCCGAGTTCTCATCCATTGATCACACTCTGCTTTAGAGCAGGAAGCACGCTCTAGCTTTCTAGAGTCTCAATGAGAGCAGGAAACGTGAGTGTGCTGAGAACAAAAGAACGGTGTTTCCTACACATACAGACCATATCTATTCCAACTCTGCTTCTGAAACTGATACAAAGGACGGGTCCTATAACATCCGATGCTTGTCAGTTAAGACGAGAAACGTGTGCGTTTCGTGAACGATGTAGTTAGTTTGAGCTGTAAAGTACCCAGCCCTTACCTGAAAAGAAGTTTTGCATGTTGGAAGACACAGAGCCTGGGATTTAACTCCATTTCTGAAGGGAAACACACAGCATAGTTCTCATCCATGGATCACACTCTGCTTCAGAGCATGAAGCACGCTCTTGCTTTCTAGATTCTCTAATACAGCAGGAAACGTGGTTGTGTTCAGAACAAAAGAACTGTATTTCCTACACATACGGACCATATCTAGTCCAATTCTGCTTGAGAAACTGAAACAATCCACAGGGCCACTAACATCCAATGCTTGTCAGTTAAGATGAGAAACGTGTGAGCTTCGTGAACGATGTAGTTGTTTTGAGCTGTAAAGTAACTACCCTTACCTGAAACAAAGTCTTGTTTGTAGGAAGACTCAGAGCCTGGGATTTAACTCCATTTCTGAAGTGAAACACACAGCAGAATTCTTATCCATTGATCACCCTCTGCTTTAGAGCAAGAAGCACGCTCTAGCTTTCTAGAGTCTCTGAGAGAGTAGGAAACGTAAGTGTGCTGAGAACAAAAGAAGGGTGTTTCCTACACATACGGACCATATCTATTCCAACTGTGCTTCTGAAACTGATACAAAGCACTGGTCCTATAACATCCGATGCTTGTCAGTTAAGATGAGAAACGTGTGAACTT
The DNA here is from genome assembly GCA_949786385.1 of Onychomys leucogaster. Lineage (NCBI taxonomy): Eukaryota > Metazoa > Chordata > Mammalia > Rodentia > Cricetidae > Onychomys > Onychomys leucogaster. Next base: position 2,642,116 of record CATKUP010000063.1, read on the forward strand.
CGTGAACGATGTAGTTCGTTTGAGCTGAAAAGTGACTGCCCTTCCCTGAAAACAAGTCTTGCATGTTGGAAGACACAGAGCCTGGGATTTAACTCCATTTCTGAAGTGAAACACACAGCATAGTTCTCATCCATGGATCACACTCTGCTTCAGAGCAAGAAGGACACTCTTGCTTTCTAGATTCTCTAATACAGGAGGAAACGTGGTTGTGCTCAGAACAAAGAACTGTGTTTCCGACAGATACGGACCATATCTAATCCAACTCTGCTTTTGAAACTGAAACAAACCACAGGGCCACTAACATCCAATGCTTGTCAGTTAAGATGAGAAACTTGTGAGCTTTGTCAACGGTGTAGTTCGTTTGAGCTGTAAAGTAACTGCCCTTACCTGAAACGAATTCTTGTTTGTAGGAAGACACAGAGCCTGGGATTTAACAACATTTCTGAAGTGAAATACACAGCCGAGTTCTCTTCCTTTGATCACACTCTGCTTTAGAGCAGGAAGCACGCTCTAGCTTTCTAGAGTCTCAAAGAGAGCAGGAAACGTGAGTGTGCTGAGAACAAAAAAATGGTGTTTCCTACACATACAGACCATATCTATTCCAACTCTGCTTATGAAACTGATAAAAAGCACTGGTCCTCTAACATCCGATGCTTGTCACTTAAGATGAGAAACGTGTGAGCTTCGTGAACGTTGTAGTTCGTTTGAGCTGAAAAGTGACTGTCCTTCTCTGAAACGAAGGATTGCATGTTGGAAGACACAGAGCCTGAAATTTAACTCCATTTCTGAAGGGAAACAAACAGCATAGTTCTCATCCATTGATCACACTCTGCTTCAGAGCAAGAAGCACGCTCTTGCTTTCTAGATTCTCTAATACAGCAGGAAACGTGGTTGTGTTCAGAACAAAAGAACTGTATTTCCTACACATACGGACCATATCTAGTCCAACTCTGCTTGTGAAACTGAAACAAACCACAGGTCCACTAACATCCAATGCTTGTCAGTTAAGATGAGAAACTTGTGAGCTTTGTCAACGATGTAGTTCGTTTGAGCTGTAAAGTAACTGCCCTTACTGAAACGAATTCTTGTTTGTAGGAAGACTCAGAGCCTGGGATTTAACTCCATTTCTGAAGTGAAACACACAGCCGAGTTCTCATCCATTGATCACACTCTGCTATAAAGCAAGAAGCACGCTCTAGCTTTCTAGATTCTCTAAGACAGCAGGAAACGCGAGTGTGCTGAGAACAAATGAATAGTGTTTCCTACACATAAGGACCATATCTATTCCAACTCTGCTTCTGAAACTGATACAAAGGACTGGTCCTATAACATCTGATGCTTGTCAGTTAAGACGAGAAACGTGTGGGTTTCATGAACGATGTAGTTAGTTTGAGCTCTAAAGTACACAGCCCTTACCTGAAAAGAAGTTTTGCATGTTGGAAGACACAGAGCCTGGGATTTAACTCCATTTCTGAAGGGAAACCCACAGCATAGTTCTCATCCATGGATCACACTCTGCTTCAGAGCAAGAAGCACGCTCTTGCTTTCTAGATTCTCTAATACAGCAGGAAACGTGGTTGTGTTCAGAACAAAAGAACTCTATTTCCTACACATACGGACCATATCTAGTCCAACTCTGCTTGTGAAACTGAAACAAACCACAGGTCCACTAACATCCAATGCTTGTCAGTTAAGATGAGAAACGTGTGAGCTTCGTGAACGATGTAGTTGTTTTGAGCTGTAAAGTAACTGCCCTTACCTGAAACAAAGTTTTGTTTGTAGGAAGACTCAGAGCCTGGGATTTAACTCCATTTCTGAAGTGAAACACACAGCAGAATTCTTATCCATTGATCACACTCTGCTTTAGAACAAGAAGCACGCTCTAGCTTTCTAGAGTCTCTGAGACAATAGGAAACGTAAGTGTGCTGAGAACAAAAGAAGCGTGTTTCCTACACATACGGACCATATCTATTCCAACTGTGCTTCTGAAACTGATACAAAGCACTGGTCCTATAACATCCGATGCTTGTCAGTTAAGATGAGAAACGTGTGAACTTCGTGAATGATGTAGTTCGTTTGAGCTGAAAAGTGACTGCCCTTCCCTGAAACCAAGTCTTGCATGTTGGAAGACACAGAGCCTGGGATTTAACTCCATTTCTGAAGGGAAACACACAGCATAGTTCTCATCCATGGATCACACTCTGCTTCAGAGCAAGAAGGACACTCTTGCTTTCTAGATTCTCTAATACACGAGGAAACGTGGTTGTGCTCAGAACAAAGAACTGTGTTTCCGACAGATAAGGACCATATCTAATCCAACTCTGCTTGTGAAACTGAAACAAACCACAGGGCCACTAACATCCAATGCTTGTCAGTTAAGATGAGAAACTTGTGAGCTTTGTCAACGATGTAGTTCGTTTGAGCTGTAAAGTAACTGCCCTTACCTGAAACGAATTCTTGTTTGTAGGAAGACACAGAGCCTGGGATTTAACAACGTTTCTGAAGTGAAATACACAGCCGACTTCTCATCCATTGATCACACTCTGCTTTAGAGCAGGAAGCACGCTCTAGCTTTCTAGAGTCTCAAAGAGCAGGAAACGTGAGTGTGCTGAGAACAAAAAAATGGTGTTTCCTACACATACAGACCATATCTATTCCAACTCTGCTTATGAAACTGATAAAAAAGCACTGGCCCTCTAACATCCGATGCTTGTCACTTAAGATGAGAAACGTGTGAGCTTCGTGAACGTTGTAGTTCGTTTGAGCTGAAAAGTGACTGCCCTTCTCTGAAACGAAGGATTGCATGTTGGAAGACACAGAGCCTGGGATTTAACTCCATTTCTGAAGGGAAACACACAGCATAGTTCTCATCCATTGATCACACTCTGCTACAGAGCAAGAAGCATGCTCTTGCTTTCTAGATTCTCTAATACAGCAGGAAACGTGGTTGTGTTCAGAACAAAAGAACTGTATTTCCTACACATACGGACCATATCTAGTCCAACTCTGCTTGTGAAACTGAAACAAACCACAGGGCCACTAACATCCAATGCTTGTCAGTTAAGATGAGAAACTTGTGAGCTTTGTCAACGATGTAGTTCGTTTGAGCTGAAAAGTTACTACCCTTACTTGAAAGGAATTCTTGCTTGTCGGAAGACACAGAGCCTGGAATTTAACTCCATTTCTGAAGGGAAACACACAACACAGTTCTCATATATAGATCACACTCTGCTTTAGAGCAAGAAGCACGCTCTTGCTTTCCACAGTCACTAAGTCAGCAGGAAACCTGAGTGTGATGAGAACAAAAGTACGGAGTTTCCTACACATACGGACCATATCTAGTTGAACTCTGCTTCTGAAACTGAGACAAAGCACTGGTACTCTAAAATCCAATGCTTGTCAGTTAAGATGAGAAACGTGTGAGCTTCGTGAACGATGTAGTTCATTTGAGCTGAAAAGTGACTGCCCTTCTCTGAAACGAAGTATTGCATGTTGGAAGACACAGAGCCTGGGATTTAACTCCATTTCTGAAGGGAAACCCACAGCATAGTTCTCATCCATGGATCACACTCTGCTTCAGAGCAAGAAGCACGCTCTGGCTTTCTAGATTCTCTAATACAGCAGGAAACCTGGTTGTGTTCAGAACAAAAGAACTGTATTTCCTACACATACGGACCATATCTAGTCCAACTCTGCTTGTGAAACTGAAACAAACCACAGGTCCACTAACATCCAATGCTTGTCAGTTAAGATGAGAAACGTGTGAGCTTCGTGAACGATGTAGTTGTTTTGAGCTGTAAAGTAACTGCCCTTACCTGAAACAAAGTCTTGTTTGTAGGAAGACTCAGAGCCTGGGATTTATCTCCATTTCTGTAGTGAAACACACAGCAGAATTCTTATCCATTGATCACACTCTGCTTTAGAGCAAGAAGCACGCTCTAGCTTTCTAGAGTCTCTGAGACAGTAGGAAACGTAAGTGTGCTGAGAACAAAAGAAGGGTGTTTCCTACACATACGGACCTTATCTATTCCAACTGTGCTTCTGAAACTGATACAAAGCACTGGTCCTATAACATCCGATGCTTGTCAGTTAAGATGAGAAACGTGTGAGCTGCGTGAACGATGTAGTTCGTTTGAGCTGAAAAGTGACTGCCCTTCTCTGAAACCAAGTCTTGCATGTTGGAAGACACAGAGCCTGGGATTTAACTCCATTTCTGAAGGGAAACACACAGCATAGTTCTCATCCATGGATCACACTCTGCTTCAGAGCAAGAAGGACACTCTTGCTTTCTAGATTCTCTAATACACGAGGAAACGTGGTTGTGCTCAGAACAAAGAACTGTGTTTCTGAGAGATATGGACCATATCTAATCCAACTCTGCTTGTGAAACTGAAACAAACCACAGGGCCACTAACATCCAATGCTTGTCAGTTAAGATGAGAAACTTGTGAGCTTTGTCAACGATGTAGTTCGTTTGAGCTGAAAAGTTACTACCCTTACTTGAAAGGAATTCTTGCTTGTCGGAAGACACAGAGCCTGGAATTTAACTCCATTTCTGAAGGGAAACACACAACAGAGTTCTCATATATAGATCACACTCTGCTTTAGAGCAAGAAGCACGCTCTTGCTTTCCAGAGTCACTAAGTCAGCAGGAAACCTGAGTGTGATGAGAACAAAAGAACGGTGTTTCCTGCACATACGGACCATATCTAGTTCAACTCTGCTTCTGAAACTGAGACAAAGCACTGGTACTCTAAAATCCAATGCTTGTCAGTTAAGATGAGAAACGTGTGAGCTTCGTGAACGATGTAGTTCGTTTGAGCTGAAAAGTGACTGCCCTTCTCTGAAACGAAGGATTGCATGTTGGAAGACACAGAGCCTGGGATTTAACTCCATTTCTGAAGGGAAACACACAGCATAGTTCTCATCCATTGATCACACTCTGCTTCAGAGCAAGAAGCACGCTCTTGCTGTCTAGATTCTCTAATACAGCAGGAAACGTGGTTGTGTTCAGAACAAAAGAACTGTATTTCCTACACATACAGACCATATCTAGTCCAACTCTGCTTGTGAAACTGAAACAAACCACAGGTCCACTAACATCCAATGCTTGTCAGTTAAGATGAGAAACGTGTGAGCTTCGTGAACGATGTAGTTGTTTTGAGCTGTAAAGTAACTGCCCTTACCTGAAACAAAGTCTTGTTTGTAGGAAGACTCAGAGCCTGGGATTTAACTCCATTTCTGAAGTGAAACACACAGCACAATTCTTATCCATTGATCACACTCTGCTTTAGAGCAAGAAGCACGCTCTAGCTATCTAGAGTTTCTGAGACAGTAGGAAACGTAAGTGTGCTGAGAACAAAAGAAGGGTGTTTCCTACACATACGGACCATATCTATTCCAACTGTGCTTCTGAAACTGATACAAAGCACTGGTCCTATAACATCCGATGCTTGTCAGTTAAGATGAGAAACGTGTGTACTTCGTGAACGATGTAGTTCATTTGAGCTGAAAAGTGACTGCCCTTCCCTGAAACCAAGTCTTGCATGTTGGAAGACACAGAGCCTGGGATTTAACTCCATTTCTGAAGGGAAACACACAGCATAGTTCTCATCCATGGATCACACTCTGCTTCAGAGCAAGAAGGACACTCTTGCTTTCTAGATTCTGTAATACAGGAGGAAATGTGGTTGTGCTCTGAACAAAGAACTGTGTTTCCGAGAGATATGGACCATATCTAATCCAACTCTGCTTGTGAAACTGAAACAAACCACAGGTCCACTAACATCCAATGCTTGTCAGTTAAGATGAGAAACTTGTGAGCTTTGTCAACGATGTAGTTCGTTTGAGCTGTAAAGTAACTGCCCTTACTGAAACGAATTCTTGTTTGTAGGAAGACTCAGAGCCTGGGATTTAACTCCATTTCTGAAGTGAAACACACAGCCGAGTTCTCATCCATTGATCACACTCTGCTACAGAGCAAGAAGCATGCTCTTGCTTTCTAGATTCTCTAATACAGGAGGAATCATGGTTGTGCTCAGAACAAAGAACTGTGTTTCCGACAGATACGGACCATATCTAATCCAACTCTGCTTGTGAAACTGAAACAAACCACAGGGCCACTAACATCCAATGCTTGTCAGTTAAGATGAGAAACTTGTGAGCTTTGTCAACGATGTAGTTCGTTTGAGCTGTAAAGTAACTGCCCTTACCTGAAACGAATTCTTGTTTGTAGGAAGACTCAGAGTCTGGGATTTAACTCCATTTCTGAAGTGAAACACACAGCCGAGTTCTCATCCATTGATCACACTCTGCTTTAGGGCAAGAAGCATGCTCTAGCTTTCTAGAGTCTCTAAGACAGCAGGAAACGTGAGTGTGCTGAGAACAAATGAATAGTGTTTCCTACACATACGGACAATATCTAGTCCAACTCTGCTTCTGAAACTGATACAAAGCACTGGTCCTCTAACATCCAATGCTTGTCAGTTAAGATGAGAAACGTGTGAGCTTCGTGAATGATGTTGTTCATTTGAGCTGAAAAGTGACTGCCCTTACCTGCAAAGAAGTCTTTATTGTAGGAAGACACAGAGCCTGGGATTTAACTCCATTTCTGAAGGGAAATACACAGCCGAGTTCTCATTCATTGATCACACTCTGCTTTAGAGCAAGAAGCACGCTCTAGCTTTCTAGAGTCTCTAAGACAGCAGGAAACGTGAGTATGTTGAGAACAAAAGAACGGTGTTTCCTACACATACAGACCATATCTATTCCAACTCTGCTTCTGAAAATGATACAAAGCACTGGTCCTCTAACATCCGACGCTTGTCAGTTAAGATGAGAAACGTGTGAGCTTCGTGAACGATGTAGTACGTTTGAGCTGAAAAGTGACTGCCCTTCCCTGAAACCAAGACTTGCATGTTGGAAGACACAGAGCTTGGGATTTAACTCCATTTCTGAAGGGAAACACACAGCATAGTTCTCATCCATGGATCACACTCTGCTTCAGAGCAAGAAGGACACTCTTGCTTTCTAGATTCTCTAATACAGGAGGAAACGTGGTTGTACTCAGAACAAAAGAACTGTGTTTCCGACAGAAACGGACCATATCTAATCCAACTCTGATTGTGAAACTGAAACAAACCACAGGTCCACTAACATCCAATGCTTGTCAATTAAGATGATAAACTTGTGAGCTTCCTGAACGATGTAGTTCCTTTGAGCTGTAAAGTACTGCCCTTACCTGAAACAATTCTTGTTTGTAGGAAGACGCAGAGCCTGGGATTTAACACCATTTATGAAGTGAAACACACAGCATAGTTCTCATCCATTGATGACACTATGCTTTAGAGCAAAAAGCACGCTCTAGCTTTCTAGAGTCTCTAAGACAGCAGGAAACTTGAATGTGTTGAGAACAAATGAACGGTGTTTCCTACACATACGGACCATATCTATTCCAACTCTGCTTCTGAAACTGATACAAAGCACTGGTCCTATAACATCCGATGCTTGTCTGTTAAGATGAGAAACGTGTGAGCTTCTTGAACGATGTAGTTAGTTTGAGCTATAAATTACACAGCCCTTACCTGAAAAGAAGTCTTGCATGTTGGAAGACACAGAGCCTGGGATTTAACTCCATTTCTGAAGGGAAACACACAGCATAGTTCTCATCCATTGATCACACTCTGCTTCAGAGCAAGAAGCACGCTCTTGCTTTCTAGATTCTCCAATACAGCAGGAAACGTGGTTGTGTTCAGAACAAAAGAACTGTATTTCCTACACATACGGACCATATCTAGTCCAACTCTGCTTGTGAAACTGAAACAAACCACAGGTCCACTAACATCCAATGCTTGTCAGTTAAGATGAGAAACGTGTGAGCTTCGTGAACGATGTAGTTATTTTGAGCTGTAAAGTAACTGCCCTTACCTGAAACAAAGTCTTGTTTGTAGGAAGACTCAGAGCCTGGGATTTATCTCCATTTCTGTAGTGAAACACACAGCCGAGTTCTCATCCATTGATCACACTCTGCTATAAAGCAAGAAGCACGCTCTAGCTTTCTAGATTCTCTAAGACAGCAGGAAACGCGAGTGTGCTGAGAACAAATGAATAGTGTTTCCTACACATAAGGACCATATCTATTCCAACTCTGCTTCTGAAACTGATACAAAGGACTGGTCCTATAACATCTGATGCTTGTCAGTTAAGACGAGAAACGTGTGGGTTTCGTGAACGATGTAGTTAGTTTGAGCTCTAAAGTACACAGCCCTTACCTGAAAAGAAGTTTTGCATGTTGGAAGACACAGAGCCTGGGATTTAACTCCATTTCTGAAGGGAAACCCACAGCATAGTTCTCATCCATGGATCACACTCTGCTTCAGAGCAAGAAGCACGCTCTTGCTTTCTAGATTCTCTAATACAGCAGGAAACGTGGTTGTGTTCAGAACAAAAGAACTGTATTTCCTACACATACGGACCATATCTAGTCCAACTCTGATTGTGAAACTGAAACAAACCACAGGTCCACTAACATCCAATGCTTGTCAATTAAGATGATAAACTTGTGAGCTTCCTGAACGATGTAGTTCCTTTGAGCTGTAAAGTACTGCCCTTACCTGAAACAATTCTTGTTTGTAGGAAGACGCAGAGCCTGGGATTTAACACCATTTATGAAGTGAAACACACAGCATAGTTCTCATCCATTGATGACACTATGCTTTAGAGCAAAAAGCACGCTCTAGCTTTCTAGAGTCTCTAAGACAGCAGGAAACTTGAATGTGTTGAGAACAAATGAACGGTGTTTCCTACACATACGGACCATATCTATTCCAACTCTGCTTCTGAAACTGATACAAAGCACTGGTCCTATAACATCCGATGCTTGTCTGTTAAGATGAGAAACGTGTGAGCTTCTTGAACGATGTAGTTAGTTTGAGCTATAAATTACACAGCCCTTACCTGAAACGAAGTCTTGCATGTTGGAAGACACAGAGCCTGGGATTTAACTCCATTTCTGAAGGGAAACACACAGCATAGTTCTCATCCATTGATCACACTCTGCTTCAGAGCAAGAAGCACGCTCTTGCTTTCTAGATTCTCCAATACAGCAGGAAACGTGGTTGTGTTCAGAACAAAAGAACTGTATTTCCTACACATACGGACCATATCTAGTCCAACTCTGCTTGTGAAACTGAAACAAACCACAGGTCCACTAACATCCAATGCCTGTCAGTTAAATTGAGAAACGTGTGAGCTTCGTGAACGATGTAGTTATTTTGAGCTGTAAAGTAACTGCCCTTACCTGAAACAAAGTCTTGTTTGTAGGAAGACTCAGAGCCTGGGATTTATCTCCATTTCTGTAGTGAAACACACAGCCGAGTTCTCATCCATTGATCACACTCTGCTATAAAGCAAGAAGCACGCTCTAGCTTTCTAGATTCTCTAAGACAGCAGGAAACGCGAGTGTGCTGAGAACAAATGAATAGTGTTTCCTACACATAAGGACCATATCTATTCCAACTCTGCTTCTGAAACTGATACAAAGGACTGGTCCTATAACATCTGATGCTTGTCAGTTAAGACGAGAAACGTGTGGGTTTCGTGAACGATGTAGTTAGTTTGAGCTCTAAAGTACACAGCCCTTACCTGAAAAGAAGTTTTGCATGTTGGAAGACACAGAGCCTGGGATTTAACTCCATTTCTGAAGGGAAACCCACAGCATAGTTCTCATCCATGGATCACACTCTGCTTCAGAGCAAGAAGCACGCTCTTGCTTTCTAGATTCTCTAATACAGCAGGAAACGTGGTTGTGTTCAGAACAAAAGAACTGTATTTCCTACACATACGGACCATATCTAGTCCAACTCTGCTTGTGAAACTGAAACAAACCACAGGTCCACTAACATCCAATGCTTGTCAGTTAAGATGAGAAACGTGTGAGCTTCGTGAACGATGTAGTTGTTTTGAGCTGTAAAGTAACTGCCCTTACCTGAAACAAAGTTTTGTTTGTAGGAAGACTCAGAGCCTGGGATTTAACTCCATTTCTGAAGTGAAACACACAGCAGAATTCTTCTCCATTGATCACACTCTGCTTTAGAGCAAGAAGCACGCTCTAGCTTTCTAGAGTCTCTGAGACAATAGGAAACGTAAGTGTGCTGAGAACAAAAGAAGCGTGTTTCCTACACATACGGACCATATCTATTCCAACTGTGCTTCTGAAACTGATACAAAGCACTGGTCCTATAACATCCGATGCTTGTCAGTTAAGATGAGAAACGTGTGAACTTCGTGAATGATGTAGTTCGTTTGAGCTGAAAAGTGACTGCCCTTCCCTGAAACCAAGTCTTGCATGTTGGAAGACACAGAGCCTGGGATTTAACTCCATTTCTGAAGGGAAACACACAGCATAGTTCTCATCCATGGATCACACTCTGCTTCAGAGCAAGAAGGACACTCTTGCTTTCTAGATTCTCTAATACAGGAGGAAACGTGGTTGTGCTCAGAACAAAGAACTGTGTTTCCGACAGATACGGACCATATCTAATCCAACTCTGCTTGTGAAACTGAAACAAACCACAGGGCCACTAACATCCAATGCTTGTCAGTTAAGATGAGAAACTTGTGAGCTTTGTCAACGATGTAGTTCGTTTGAGCTGTAAAGTAACTGCCCTTACCTGAAACGAATTCTTGTTTGTAGGAAGACACAGAGCCTGGGATTTAACAACGTTTCTGAAGTGAAATACACAGCCGACTTCTCATCCATTGATCACACTCTGCTTTAGAGCAGGAAGCACGCTCTAGCTTTCTAGAGTCTCAAAGAGCAGGAAACGTGAGTGTGCTGAGAACAAAAAAATGGTGTTTCCTACACATACAGACCATATCTATTCCAACTCTGCTTATGAAACTGATAAAAAAGCACTGGCCCTCTAACATCCGATGCTTGTCACTTAAGATGAGAAACGTGTGAGCTTCGTGAACGTTGTAGTTCGTTTGAGCTGAAAAGTGACTGCCCTTCTCTGAAACGAAGGATTGCATGTTGGAAGACACAGAGCCTGGGATTTAACTCCATTTCTGAAGGGAAACACACAGCATAGTTCTCATCCATTGATCACACTCTGCTACAGAGCAAGAAGCATGCTCTTGCTTTCTAGATTCTCTAATACAGCAGGAAACGTGGTTGTGTTCAGAACAAAAGAACTGTATTTCCTACACATACGGACCATATCTAGTCCAACTCTGCTTGTGAAACTGAAACAAACCACAGGGCCACTAACATCCAATGCCTGTCAGTTAAGATGAGAAACTTGTGAGCTTTGTCAACGATGTAGTTCGTTTGAGCTGAAAAGTTACTGCCCTTACTTGAAAGGAATTCTTGCTTGTCGGAAGACACAGAGCCTGGAATTTAACTCCATTTCTGAAGGGAAACACACAAAAGAGTTCTCATATATAGATCACACTCTGCTTTAGAGCAAGAAGCACGCTCTTGCTTTCCACAGTCACTAAGTCAGCAGGAAACCTGAGTGTGATGAGAACAAAAGTACGGAGTTTCCTACACATACGGACCATATCTAGTTGAACTCTGCTTCTGAAACTGAGACAAAGCACTGGTACTCTAAAATCCAATGCTTGTCAGTTAAGATGAGAAACGTGTGAGCTTCGTGAACGATGTAGTTCGTTTGAGCTGAAAAGTGACTGCCCTTCTCTGAAACGAAGTATTGCATGTTGGAAGACACAGAGCCTGGGATTTAACTCCATTTCTGAAGGGAAACCCACAGCATAGTTCTCATCCATGGATCACACTCTGCTTCAGAGCAAGAAGCACGCTCTGGCTTTCTAGATTCTCTAATACAGCAGGAAACGTGGTTGTGTTCAGAACAAAAGAACTGTATTTCCTACACATACGGACCATATCTAGTCCAACTCTGCTTCTGAAACTGAGACAAAGCACTGGTACTCTAAAATCCAATGCTTGTCAGTTAAGATGAGAAACGTGTGAGCTTCGTGAACGATGTAGTTCATTTGAGCTGAAAAGTGACTGCCCTTACCTGCAAAGAAGTCTTTATTGTAGGAAGACACAGAGCCTGGGATTTAACTCCATTTCTGAAGGGAAATACACAGCCGAGTTGTCATTCATTGATCACACTCTGCTTTAGAGCAAGAAGCACGCTCTAGCTTTCTAGAGTCTCTAAGACAGCAGGAAACGTGAGTGTGTTGAGAACAAAAGAACGGTGTTTCCTACACATACAGACCATATCTATTCCAACTCTGCTTCTGAAAATGATACAAAGCACTGGTCCTCTAACATCCGACGCTTGTCAGTTAAGATGAGAAACGTGTGAGCTTCGTGAACGATGTAGTTCGTTTGAGCTGAAAAGTGACTGCCCTTCCCTGAAACCAAGTCTTGCATGTTGGAAGACACAGAGCCTGGGATTTAACTCCATTTCTGAAGGGAATCACACAGCATAGTTCTCATCCATGGATCACACTCTGCTTCAGAGCAAGAAGGACACTCTTGCTTTCTAGATTCTCTAATACAGGAGGAAAGGTGGTTGTACTCAGAACAAAAGAACTGTGTTTCCGACAGAAACGGACCATATCTAATCCAACTCTGATTGTGAAACTGAAACAAACCACAGGTCCACTAACATCCAATGCTTGTCAATTAAGATGATAAACTTGTGAGCTTCCTGAACGATGTAGTTCCTTTGAGCTGTAAAGTACTGCCCTTACCTGAAACAATTCTTGTTTGTAGGAAGACGCAGAGCCTGGGATTTAACACAATTTATGAAGTGAAACACACAGCATAGTTCTCATCCATTGATGACACTATGCTTTAGAGCAAAAAGCACGCTCTAGCTTTCTAGAGTCTCTAAGACAGCAGGAAACTTGAATGTGTTGAGAACAAATGAACGGTGTTTCCTACACATACGGACCATATCTATTCCAACTCTGCTTCTGAAACTGATACAAAGCACTGGTCCTATAACATCCGATGCTTGTCTGTTAAGATGAGAAACGTGTGAGCTTCTTGAACGATGTAGTTAGTTTGAGCTATAAATTACACAGCCCTTACCTGAAACGAAGTCTTGCATGTTGGAAGACACAGAGCCTGGGATTTAACTCCATTTCTGAAGGGAAACACACAGCATAGTTCTCATCCATTGATCACACTCTGCTTCAGAGCAAGAAGCACGCTCTTGCTTTCTAGATTCTCCAATACAGCAGGAAACGTGGTTGTGTTCAGAACAAAAGAACTGTATTTCCTACACATACGGACCATATCTAGTCCAACTCTGCTTGTGAAACTGAAACAAACCACAGGTCCACTAACATCCAATGCTTCTCAGTTAAGATGAGAAACGTGTGAGCTTCATGAACGATGTAGTCGTTTTGAGCTGTAAAGTAACTGTCCTTACCTGAAACAAATCTTGTTTGTGGGAAGACTCAGAGCCTTGGATTTAACTCCATTTCTGAAGTGAAACACACAGCAGAATTCTTATCCATTGTTCACACTCTGCTTTAGAGCAAGAAGCACTCTCTAGCTTTCTAGAGTCTCTGAGACAGTAGGAAACGTAAGTGTGCTGAAAACAAAAGAAGGGTGTTTCCTACACATACGGACCATATCTCTTCCAACTGTGCTTCTGAAACTGATACAAAGCACTGGTCCTATAACATCCGATGCTTGTCTGTTAAGATGAGAAACGTGTGAGCTTCTTGAACGATGTAGTTAGTTTGAGCTATAAATTACACAGCCCTTACCTGAAACGAAGTCTTGCATGTTGGAAGACACAGAGCCTGGGATTTAACTCCATTTCTGAAGGGAAACACACAGCATAGTTCTCATCCATTGATCACACTCTGCTTCAGAGCAAGAAGCACGCTCTTGCTTTCTAGATTCTCCAATACAGCAGGAAACGTGGTTATGTTCAGAACAAAAGAACTGTATTTCCTACACATACGGACCATATCTAGTCCAACTCTGCTTGTGAAACTGAAACAAACCACAGGTCCACTAACATCCAATGCTTGTCAGTTAAGATGAGAAACGTGTGAGCTTCGTGAACAATGTAGTCGTTTTGAGCTGTAAAGTAACTGTCCTTACCTGAAACAAAGTCTTGTTTGTGGGAAGACTCAGAGCCTAGGATTTAACTCCATTTCTGAAGTGAAACACACAGCAGAATTCTTATCCATTGTTCACACTCTGCTTTAGAGCAAGAAGCACTCTCTAGCTTTCTAGAGTCTCTGAGACAGTAGGAAACGTAAGTGTGCTGAAAACAAAAGAAGGGTGTTTCCTACACATACGGACCATATCTATTCCAACTGTGCTTCTGAAACTGATACAAAGCACTGGTCCTATAACATCTGATGTTTGTCAGTTAAGATGAGAAACGTGTGAACTTCGTGAACGATGTAGTTCTTTTGAGCTGAAAAGTGACTGCCCTTCCCTGAAACCAAGTCTTGCATGTTGGAAGACACAGAGCCTGGGATTTAACTCCATTTCTGAAGGGAAACACACAGCATAGTTCTCATCCATGGATCACACTCTGCTTCAGAGCAAGAAGGACACTCTTGCTTTCTAGATTCTCTAATACAGGAGGAAACGTGGTTGTGCTCAGAACAAAGAACTGTGTTTCCAACAGATACGGACCATATCTAATCCAACTCTGCTTGGGAAACTGAAACAAACCACAGGGCCCCTAACATCCAATGCTTGTCAGTTAAGATGAGAAACTTGTGAGCTTTGTCAACGATGTAGTTCGTTTGAGCAGTAAAGTAACTGCCCTTACCTGAAACGAATTCTTGTTTGTAGGAAGACTCAGAGCCTGGGATTTAACTCCATTTCTGAAGTGAAACACACAGCCGAGTTCTCATCCATTGATCACACTCTGCTTTAGAGCAAGAAGCATGCTCTAGCTTTCTAGAGTCTCTAAGAAAGCACGAAACGTGAGTGTGCTGAGAACAAATGAATAGTGTTTCCTACACATACGGACAATATCTAGTCCAACTCTGCTTCTGAAACTGATACAAAGCACTGGTCCTCTAACATCCAATGCTTGTCAGTTAAGACGACAAACATGTGAGCTTCGTCAACGATGTAGTTCGTTTGAGCTGAAAAGTGACTGCCCTTACTTGAAAGGAATTCTTGCTTGTAGGAAGACACAGAGCCTCGATTTTAACTCCATTTCTGAAGGGAAACACACAACAGAGTTCTCATATATAGATCACTCTCTGCTTTAGAGCAAGAAGCACGCTCTTGCTTTCCAGAGTCACTAAGTCAGCCGTAAACCTGCGTGTGCTGAGAACAAAAGAAGGGTGTTTCCTACACATACGGACCATATCTAGTTCAACTCTGCTTCTGAAACTGAGACAAAGCACTGGTACTCTAAAATCCAATGCTTGTCAGTTAAGATGAGAAACGTGTGAGCTTCGTGAACGATGTAGTTCATTTGAGCTGAAAAGTGACTGCCCTTACCTGCAAAGAAGTCTTTATTGTAGGAAGACACAGAGCCTGGGATTTAACTCCATTTCTGAAGGGAAATACACAGCCGAGTTCTCATTCATTGATCACACTCTGCTTTAGAGCAAGAAGCATGCTCTAGCTTTCTAGAGTCTCTAAGACAGCAGGATACCAGAGTGTGCTGAGAACAAAAGAACGGTGTTTCCTACACATACAGACCATATCTAGTCCATCTCTGCTTCTGAAACTGAGAAAAAGCACTGGTCCTCTAACATCCGATGCTTGTCATTTAAGATGAGAAACGTGTGAGATTGGTGAATGATGTAGTTCGTTTGAGCTGTAAAGTAACTGCCCTTACCTGATTCAAAGTCTTGCTTGTAGGAAGACTCAGAGCCTGGGATTAAAATCCATTTTAGAAGGGAAACACACAGCTGAGTTCTCATCCATGGATCACACTCTGCTTTAGAGCAAGAAGCACGCTATAACTTACTAGAGTCTCTAAGACAGCAGGAAACGTGAGTGTGTTGAGAACAAAAGAACGGTGTTTCCTAAACATACAGACCATATCTATTCCAACTCTGCTTCTGAAAATGATACAAAGCACTGGTCCTCTAACATCCGACGCTTGTCAGTTAAGATGAGAAACGTGTGAGCTTCGTGAACGATGTAGTTCGTTTGAGCTGAAAAGTGACTGCCCTTCCCTGAAACCAAGTCTTGCATGTTGGAAGACACAGAGCCTGGGATTTAACTCCATTTCTGAAGGGAAACACATAGCATAGTTCTCATCCATGGATCACACAATGCTGCAGAGCAAGAAGGACACTCTTGCTTTCTAGATTCTCTAATACAGGAGGAAACGTTGTTGTACTCAGAACAAAAGAACTGTGTTTCCGACAGAAACGGACCATATCTAATCCAACTCTGATTGTGAAACTGAAACAAACCACAGGTCCACTAACATCCAATGCTTGTCAATTAAGATGATAAACTTGTGAGCTTCCTGAACGATGTAGTTCCTTTGAGCTGTAAAGTACTGCCCTTACCTGAAACAATTCCTGTTTGTAGGAAGACGCAGAGCCTGGGATTTAACACCATTTATGAAGTGAAACACACAGCATAGCTCTCATCCATTGATGACACTATGCTTTAGAGCAAAAAGCACGCTCTAGCTTTCTAGAGTATCTAAGACAGCAGGAAACTTGAATGTGTTGAGAACAAATGAAAGGTGTTTCCTACACATACGGACCATATCTTTTCCAACTCTGCTTCTGAAACTGATACAAAGCACTGGTCCTATAACATCCGATGCTTGTCTGTTAAGATGAGAAACGTGTGAGCTTCTTGAACGATGTAGTTAGTTTGAGCTATAAATTACACAGCCCTTCCCTGAAACGAAGTCTTGCATGTTGGAAGACACAGAGCCTGGGATTTAACTCCATTTCTGAAGGGAAACACACAGCATAGTTCTCATCCATGGATCACACTCTGCTTCAGAGCAAGAAGGACACTCTTGCTTTCTAGATTCTCTAATACAGGAGGAAACGTGGTTGTGCTCAGAACAAAGAACTGTGTTTCCAACAGATACGGACCATATCTAATCCAACTCTGCTTGGGAAACTGAAACAAACCACAGGGCCCCTAACATCCAATGCTTGTCAGTTAAGATGAGAAACTTGTGAGCTTTGTCAACGATGTAGTTCGTTTGAGCAGTAAAGTAACTGCCCTTACCTGAAACGAATTCTTGTTTGTAGGAAGACTCAGAGCCTGGGATTTAACTCCATTTCTGAAGTGAAACACACAGCCGAGTTCTCATCCATTGATCACACTCTGCTTTAGAGCAAGAAGCACGCTCTAGCTTTCTAGAGTCTCTAAGACAGCAGGAAACGTGAGTGTGCTGAGAACAAATGAATAGTGTTTCCTACACATACGGACAATATCTAGTCCAACTCTGCTTCTGAAACTGATACAAAGCACTGGTCCTCTAACATCCAATGCTTGTCTGTTAAGATGACAAACATGTGAGCTTCGTCAACGATGTAGTTCGTTTGAGCTGAAAAGTGACTGCCCTTACTTGAAAGGAATTCTTGCTTGTAGGAAGACACAGAGCCTCGATTTTAACTCCATTTCTGAAGGGAAACACACAACAGAGTCCTCATATATAGATCACTCTCTGCTTTAGAGCAAGAAGCACGCTCTTGCTTTCCAGAGTCACTAAGTCAGCCGTAAACCTGCGTGTGCTGAGAACAAAAGAAGGGTGTTTCCTACACATACGGACCATATCTAGTTCAACTCTGCTTCTGAAACTGAGACAAAGCACTGGTACTCTAAAATCCAATGCTTGTCAGTTAAGATGAGAAACGTGTGAGCTTCGTGAACGATGTAGTTCATTTGAGCTGAAAAGTGACTGCCCTTACCTGCAAAGAAGTCTTTATTGTAGGAAGACACAGAGCCTGGGATGTAACTCCATTTCTGAAGGGAAATACACAGCCGAGTTCTCATTCATTGATCACACTCTGCTTTAGAGCAAGAAGCATGCTCTAGCTTTCTAGAGTCTCTAAGACAGCAGGATACCAGAGTGTGCTGAGAACAAAAGAACGGTGTTTCCTACACATACGGACCATATCTAGTCCATCTCTGCTTCTGAAACTGAGAAAAAGCACTGGTCCTCTAACATCCAATGCTTGTCATTTAAGATGAGAAACTTGTGAGATTGGTGAATGATGTAGTTCGTTTGAGCTGTAAAGTAACTGTCCTTACCTGAAACAAAGTCTTGTTTGTGGGAAGACTCAGAGCCTAGGATTTAACTCCATTTCTGAAGTGAAACACACAGCAGAATTCTTATCCATTGTTCACACTCTGCTTTAGAGCAAGAAGCACTCTCTAGCTTTCTAGAGTCTCTGAGACAGTAGGAAACGTAAGTGTGCTGAAAACAAAAGAAGGGTGTTTCCTACACATACGGACCATATCTATTCCAACTGTGCTTCTGAAACTGATACAAAGCACTGGTCCTATAACATCTGATGATTGTCAGTTAAGATGAGAAACGTGTGAACTTCGTGAACGATGTAGTTCTTTTGAGCTGAAAAGTGACTGCCCTTCCCTGAAACCAAGTCTTGCATGTTGGAAGACACAGAGCCTGGGATTTAACTCCATTTCTGAAGGGAAACACACAGCATAGTTCTCATCCATGGATCACACTCTGCTTCAGAGCAAGAAGGACACTCTTGCTTTCTAGATTCTCTAATACAGGAGGAAACGTGGTTGTGCTCAGAACAAAGAACTGTGTTTCCAACAGATACGGACCATATCTAATCCAACTCTGCTTGGGAAACTGAAACAAACCACAGGGCCCCTAACATCCAATGCTTGTCAGTTAAGATGAGAAACTTGTGAGCTTTGTCAACGATGTAGTTCGTTTGAGCAGTAAAGTAACTGCCCTTACCTGAAACGAATTCTTGTTTGTAGGAAGACTCAGAGCCTGGGATTTAACTCCATTTCTGAAGTGAAACACACAGCCGAGTTCTCATCCATTGATCACACTCTGCTTTAGAGCAAGAAGCATGCTCTAGCTTTCTAGAGTCTCTAAGAAAGCACGAAACGTGAGTGTGCTGAGAACAAATGAATAGTGTTTCCTACACATACGGACAATATCTAGTCCAACTCTGCTTCTGAAACTGATACAAAGCACTGGTCCTCTAACATCCAATGCTTGTCAGTTAAGACGACAAACATGTGAGCTTCGTCAACGATATAGTTCGTTTGAGCTGAAAAGTGACTGCCCTTACTTGAAAGGAATTCTTGCTTGTAGGAAGACACAGAGCCTCGATTTTAACTCCATTTCTGAAGGGAAACACACAACAGAGTTCTCATATATAGATCACTCTCTGCTTTAGAGCAAGAAGCACGCTCTTGCTTTCCAGAGTCACTAAGTCAGCCGTAAACCTGCGTGTGCTGAGAACAAAAGAAGGGTGTTTCCTACACATACGGACCATATCTAGTTCAACTCTGCTTCTGAAACTGAGACAAAGCACTGGTACTCTAAAATCCAATGCTTGTCAGTTAAGATGAGAAACGTGTGAGCTTCGTGAACGATGTAGTTCATTTGAGCTGAAAAGTGACTGCCCTTACCTGCAAAGAAGTCTTTATTGTAGGAAGACACAGAGCCTGGGATTTAACTCCATTTCTGAAGGGAAATACACAGCCGAGTTCTCATTCATTGATCACACTCTGCTTTAGAGCAAGAAGCATGCTCTAGCTTTCTAGAGTCTCTAAGACAGCAGGATACCAGAGTGTGCTGAGAACAAAAGAACGGTGTTTCCTACACATACAGACCATATCTAGTCCATCTCTGCTTCTGAAACTGAGAAAAAGCACTGGTCCTCTAACATCCGATGCTTGTCATTTAAGATGAGAAACGTGTGAGATTGGTGAATGATGTAGTTCGTTTGAGCTGTAAAGTAACTGCCCTTACCTGATTCAAAGTCTTGCTTGTAGGAAGACTCAGAGCCTGGGATTAAAATCCATTTTAGAAGGGAAACACACAGCTGAGTTCTCATCCATGGATCACACTCTGCTTTAGAGCAAGAAGCACGCTCTAACTTACTAGAGTCTCTAAGACAGCAGGAAACGTGAGTGTGTTGAGAACAAAAGAACGGTGTTTCCTACACATACAGACCATATCTATTCCAACTCTGCTTCTGAAAATGATACAAAGCACTGGTCCTCTAACATCCGACGCTTGTCAGTTAAGATGAGAAACGTGTGAGCTTCGTGAATGATGTAGTTCGTTTGAGCTGAAAAGTGACTGCCCTTCCCTGAAACCAAGTCTTGCATGTTGGAAGACACAGAGCCTGGGATTTAACCCCAATTCTGAAGGGAAACACATAGCATAGTTCTCATCCATGGATCACACTCTGCTGCAGAGCAAGAAGGACACTCTTGCTTTCTAGATTCTCTAATACAGGAGGAAACGTGGTTGTACTCAGAACAAAAGAACTGTGTTTCCGACAGAAACGGACCATATCTAATCCAACTCTGATTGTGAAACTGCAACAAACCACAGGTCCACTAACATCCAATGATTGTCAATTAAGATGATAAACTTGTGAGCTTCCTGAACGATGTAGTTCCTTTGAGCTGTAAAGTACTGCCCTTACCTGAAACAATTCTTGTTTGTAGGAAGACGCAGAGCCTGGGATTTAACACCATTTATGAAGTGAAACACACAGC
This sequence comes from Onychomys leucogaster, assembly GCA_949786385.1. Taxonomy (NCBI): domain Eukaryota; kingdom Metazoa; phylum Chordata; class Mammalia; order Rodentia; family Cricetidae; genus Onychomys; species Onychomys leucogaster. The sequence goes on from CATKUP010000063.1 coordinate 2,662,799, forward strand.
ATAGCTCTCATCCATTGATGACACTATGCTTTAGAGCAAAAAGCACGCTCTAGCTTTCTAGAGTCTCTAAGACAGCAGGAAACTTGAATGTGTTGAGAACAAATGAACGGTGTTTCCTACACATACGGACCATATCTTTTCCAACTCTGCTTCTGAAACTGATACAAAGCACTGGTCCTATAACATCCGATGCTTGTCTGTTAAGATGAGAAACGTGTGAGCTTCTTGAACGATGTAGTTAGTTTGAGCTATAAATTACACAGCCCTTACCTGAAACGAAGTCTTGCATGTTGGAAGACACAGAGCCTGGGATTTAACTCCATTTCTGAAGGGAAACACACAGCATAGTTCTCATCCATGGATCACACTCTGCTTCAGAGCAAGAAAAACGCTCTTGCTTTCTAGATTCTCTAATACAGCAGGAAACCTGAGTGTGCTAAGAACAAATGAACGGTGTTTCCTACACATACAGACCATATCTCTTCCAACTCTGCTTCTGAAACTGATACAAAGCACTGGTCCTCTAACATCCAATGCTTGTCAGTTAAGATGAGAAACGTGTGAGCTTCGTGAACGATGTAGTTCGTTTGAGGTGAAAAGTGACTGCCCTTACTTGAAAGGAATTCTTGCTTGTAGGAAGACACAGAGCCTGGAATTTAACTCCATTTCTGATTGGAAATACACAGCCGAGTTCTCATCCATTGATCACTCTCTGCTTTAGAGCAAGAAGCACACTTTTGCTTTCCAGAGTCACTAAGACAGCAGGAAACCTGAGTGTGATGAGAACAAAAGAACGGTGTTTCCTACACATACGGACCATATCTAGTTCAACTCTGCTTCTGAAACTGATACAAAGCACTGGTCCTATAACATCCGATGCTTGTCTGTTAAGATGAGAAACGTGTGAGCTTCTTGAACGATGTAGTTAGTTTGAGCTATAAATTACACAGCCCTTACCTGAAACGAAGTCTTGCATGTTGGAAGACACAGAGCCTGGGATTTAACTCCATTTCTGAAGGGAAACACACAGCATAGTTCTCATCCATGGATCACACTCTGCTTCAGAGCAAGAAGCACGCTCTTGCTTTCTAGATTCTCTAATACAGCAGGAAACCTGAGTGTGCTAAGAACAAATGAACGGTGTTTCCTACACATACAGACCATATCTCTTCCAACTCTGCTTCTGAAACTGATACAAAGCACTGGTCCTCTAACATCCAATGCTTGTCAGTTAAGATGAGAAACGTGTGAGCTTCGTGAACGATGTAGTTCGTTTGAGCTGAAAAGTGACTGCCCTTACTTGAAAGGAATTCTTGCTTGTAGGAAGGCACAGAGCCTGGAATTTAACTCCATTTCTGATTGGAAATACACAGCCGAGTTCTCATCCATTGATCAATCTCTGCTTTAGAGCAAGAAGCACGCTTTTGCTTTCCAGAGTCACTAAGACAGCAGGAAACCTGAGTGTGATGAGAACAAAAGAACGGTGTTTCCTACACATACGGACCATATCTAGTTCAACTCTGCTTCTGAAACTGATACAAAGCACTGGTCCTCTAAAATCCAATGCTTGTCAGTTAAGATGGGAAACGTGTGAGCTTCATGAACGATGTAGTTCGTTTGAGCTGAAAAGTGACTGCCCTTCCCTGAAACGGAGTCTTGAATGTTGTAAGAAACAGAGCCTGGGACTTAACTCCATTTCTGATGGGAAACACACAGCATAGTTCTCATCCATGTATCACACTCTGCTTCAGAGCAAGAAGCAAACTCTTGCTTTCTAGATTCTCTAATACAGCAGGAAACGTGAGTGTGTTAAGAACAAATGAACGGTGTTTCCTACATATACGGTCCATATCTAGTCCAACTCTGCTTCTGAAACTGATACAAAGCACTGGTCCTCTAACATCCAATGATTGTCAGTTAAGATGAGAAACGTGTGAGCTTGTGAACGATGTAGTTCGTTTGAGCTGTAAAGTAACTGCCCTTACCTGAAACGAAGAGTTGACTGTAGGAAGACTCAGAGCCTGGGGTTTAACTCCATTTCTGTAGTGAAACACATAGCAGGGTTCTCATATATACATCACACTCTGCTTTAAAGCAAGAAGGAGGCTCTTGCTTTCTAGACTCTCTAAGACAGCAGGTAACATGAGTGTGCTGAGAGGAAAAGAACAGTGTTTCCTACACATTCCGACCATATCGAGTCCAACTCTGCCTCTGAAATTGATACAAAGCTCAGGTCCTCTAACATCCAATGCTTGTCATTTGAGATTAGAAACGTGTGAGCTTCGTGAAGGATGAAGTTCATTTGAGCTGAAAAGTGACAGCCCTTACCTGATACGAAGTCTTTATTGTAGGAAGACACAGAGCCTGGAATTTAACTCCATTTCTGAAGGGAAACACACAACAGAGTTCTCATATATAGATCACACTCTGCTTTAGAGCAAGAAGCACGATCTTGCTTTACATAGTCACTAAGACAGCAGGAAACATGAGTGTGATGAGAACAAAAGAACGGTGTTTCCTACACATACGGACCATATCTAGTTCAACTCTGCTTTTGAAACTCATACAAAGCACTTGTCCTCTAACATCCAATGCTTGTCAGTTAAGATGGGAAACGTGTGAGTTTCGTGAACGATGTAGATCTTTTGAGCTGAGAAGTGACTGCCCTTCCCTGAAACCAAGTCTTGCATGTTGGAAGACACAGAGCCTGGGATTTAACTCCATTTCTGAAGGGAAACACACAGCAGAGTTCTCATCCATGGATCACACTCTGCTGCAGAGCAAGAAGGACACTCTTGCTTTCTGGATTCTCTAATACAGGAGGAAACGTGGTTGTGCTCAGAACAAAAGAACTGTGTCTCCGACACATATGGACCATATCTAATCCAACTCTTCTTGTGAAACTGAAACAAACCACAGGTCCACTAACATCCACTGCTTGTCAATTAAGATGATAAACTTGTGAGCTTCGTGAACGATGTAGTTCTTCTGACCTGTAAAGTACTGCCCTTACCTGAAACGAATTCTTGTTTGTAGGAAGACTCAGTGCCTGGGATTTAACTCCATTTATGAAGTGAAACACACTGCCGAGTTCCCATCCATTGATCACACTATGCTTTAGAGAAAAAGCACGCTCTAGCTTTCTAGAGTCTCTAAGACAGCAGGAAACGTGAATGTGTTGAGAACAAATGAATGGTGTTTCCTACACATACGGCCCATATCTATTCCAAATCTGCTTCTGAAACTGATACAAAGCACTGGTCCTCTAACATCCAATGCTTGTCAGTTAAGATGGGAAACTTGTGAGCTTCGTGAATGATGTAATTCCTTTGAGCTGAAAAGTGACTGCCCTTCCCTGAAACGAAGTCTTGCATGTTGTAAGGAACAGAGCCTGGGATTTAACTCCATTTCTGAAGGGAAACACACAGCATAGTTCTCATCCATGATTCACACTCTGCTTCAGAGCAGGAAGCACGCTCTTGCTTTCTAGATTCTCTAATACAGCAGGAAACGTGAGTGTGCTAAGAACAAATGAACGGTGTTTCCTACACATACGGTCCATATCTAGTCCAACTCTGCTTCTGAAACTGATACAAAGCACTGGTGCTCTAACATCCAATGCTTGTCAGTTAAGATGAGAAACGTGTGAGTTTCGTGAACGATGTAGTTCGTTTGAGCTGAAAAGTGACTGCCCTTACTTGAAAGGAATTCTTGCTTGTAGGAAAACACAGTGCCTGGAATTTAACTCCATTTCTGAAGGGAAACACACAACAGAGTTCTCATATATAGATCACACTCTGCTTTAGAGCAAGAAGCACGCTCTTGCTTTCTAGATTCTGTAATACAGCAGCAAACGTGAGTGTGCTAAGAACAAATGAACGGTGTTTCCTACATATACGGACCATATCTATACCAAGTCTGCTTCTGAAACTGATACAAAGCACTGGTCCTATAACATCCGATGCTTGTCAGTTAAGATGAGAAACGTGTGAGCTTCGTGAACGATGTAGTTCGTTTGAGCTGTAAAGTATCTGCCCTTACCTGAAAGGAAGTGCTGCTTGTAGGAAGACTCAGAGCCTGGGGTTTAACTCCATTTCTGAAGTGACACACAGCAGAGTTCTCTTATATAGCTCACACTCTGCTTTAGAGCAAGAAGCACGCTCTTGCTTTATAGAGTCACAAAGACAGCAGGAAACGTGAGTGTGCTGAGAACAAAGAACGGAGTTTCCTACACATACGGTCCATATCTAGTCCAACTCTGCTTCTGAAACTGATACAAAGCACTGGTGCTCTAACATCCAATGCTTGTCAGTTAAGATGAGAAACGTGTGAGTTTCGTGAACGATGTAGTTCGTTTGAGCTGAAAAGTGACTGACCTTACCTGAAACGAAGTCTTTATTGTAGGAAGACAGAGAGCCTGGGATTTAACTCCATTTCTGAAGGGAAACACACAGCATAGTTCTCATCCATGATTCACACTCTGCTTCAGAGAAAGAATCAGGCTTTTGCTTTCTAGATTCTATAATACAGCAGGAAACGTGAGTGTGCTAAGAACAAATGAACGGTGTTTCCTACACATATGAACCATATCTAGTCCAACTCTGCTTCTGAAACTGATACAAAGCACTGGTCCTCTAACATCCAATCCTTGTCAGTTAAGATGAGAAACGTGTGAGTTTCGTGAACGATGTAGTTCGTTTGAGCTGTAAAGTACTGCCCTTACCTGAAACGAATTCTTGCTTGTAGGAAGACACAGAGCCTGGAATTTAACTCCATTTCTGAAGGGAAACACACAGCAGAGTTCTCATCCATGGATCACACTCTGCTTCAGAGCAAGGAGGATACTCTTGCTTTCTAGATTCTCTAATACAAGAGGAAACGTGGTTGTGCTCAGAACAAAAGAACTGTGTTTCCGACACATACGGACCATATCTTATCCAACTCTTTCTGTGAAACTGAAACAATCCACAGGTCCACTAACATACAATGCTTGTCAATTAAGATGATAAACTTGTGTGCTTCGAGAACGATGTAGTTCTTCTGAGCTGTAAAGTACTGCCCTTACCTGAAAAGAATTCTTGTTTTAGGAAGACTCAGAGCCTGGAATTTAACTCCATTTATGAAGTGAAACACACTGCCGAGTTCTCATCCATTGATCACACTATGCTTTAGAGCAAAAAGCACGCTCTAGCTTTCTAGAGTCTCAAAGACAGCAGGAAACGTGAATGTGTTGAGAACAAATGAATAGTGTTTCCTACACATACGGACCATATCTATTCCAACTCTGCTTCTGAAACTGATACAAAGGACTGGTCCTATAACATCCGATGCTTGTCAGTTAAGATGAGAAACATGTGAGCTTCATGAACGATGTAGTTAGTTTGAGCTGTAAAGTACACAGCCCTTACCTGAAACGAAGTCTTGCATGTTGGAAGACACCGAGCCTGGGATTTAACTCCATTTCTGAAGGGAAACACACAGCATAGTTCTCATCCATGATTCACACTCTGCTTCAGAGCAAGAAGCACGCTCTTGCTTTCTAGATTCTCTAATACAGCAGGAAACGTGAGTGTGCTAAGAACAAATGAACGGTGTTTCCTACACATTCGGTCCATATCTAGTCTAACTCTGCTTCTGAAACTGATACAAAGCACTGGTCCTCTAACATCCAATGATTGTCAGTTAAGATGAGAAACGTGTGAGTTTCGTGGACGATGTAGTTCGTTTGAGCTGAAAAGTGACTGCCCTTACTTGAAAGGAATTCTTGCTTGTAGGAAAACACAGTGCCTGGAATTTAACTCCATTTCTGAAGGGAAACACACAACAGAGTTCTCATATATAGCTCACACTCTGCTTTAGAGCAAGAAGCACGCTCTTGCTTTCTAGAGTCTCTAAGACAGCAGAAAACATGAATGTGCTGAGAACACAAGAAAGGTGTTTCTTACACATTCGGACCATATTGAGTCCAACTCTGCCTCTGGATTTGAGAAAAAGCACAGGTCCTACAGCATCCAATGCTTGTCATTTAAGATGAGAAACGTGTGAGCTTTGTGAAGGATGTAGTTCGTTTGAGCTGAAAATGACTGCCATTACTTGAAAGGAATTCTTGCTTGTAGGAAGACACAGAGCCTGGAATTTAACTCCATTTCTGAAGGGAAACACACAGCAGAGTTCTCATCCATGGATCACACTCTGCTTCAGAGCAAGAAGCACGCTCTTGCTTTCTAGATTCTCTAATACAGCAGGAAACGTGCGTGTGCTGAGAACAAAAGAATATTGTTTCCTACACATATGGACCATATCTATTCCAACTCTGCTTCTGAGACTGATACAAAGCACTGGTCCTATAACATCCGATGCTTGTCAGTTAAGATGAGAAAAGTGTGAGCTAAGTGAACGATGTAGTTCGTTTGAGCTGTAAAGTAACTGCCATACCTGAAATGAAGTGTTGCTTTTAGGAAGACTTAGAGCCTTGGGTTTAACTCCATTTCTGAAGTGAAACACACAGCAGAGTTCTCATATATAGATCACACTCTGCTTTAGAGCAAGAAGCACGCTCTTGCTTTCTAGTGTCTCTAAGACAGCAGGAAACGTGGTTGTGTTCAGAACAAAAGAACTGTGTTTCCGACACATACGGACCATATCTTGACCAACTCTGCTTGTGAAACTGAAACAAACCACAGGTCCACTAACATCCAATGCTCGTCAGTTAAGATGAGAAACGTGAGAGCTTCGTGAATGATGTAGATCATTTGTGCTGTAAAGTAACTGCCCTTACCTGAAACGAAATGTTGCTTGTAAGAAGACTCAGAACCTGGTGTTTAACTCCATTTCTGAAGGGAAACACACAGCAGGGTTCTCATATATACATCACACTCTGATTTAAAGCAAGAAGGACGCTCTTGCTTTCTAGAATCTCTAAGACAGGAGGAAACGTGGTTGTGCTCAGAACGAAAGAACTGTTATTTTGCTACATCCGGATCATATCTAGCACAAATCTGCTTGTGAAACTGAAACAAACCACAGGTCCACTAACATCCAATGCTTGTCAGTTAAGATGAGAAACGTGTGAGCTTCGTGAACGATGTAGTTCGTTTGAGCGGAAAGTGACTGCCCTTAGCTGAAACGAAGTCTTGAATGTTGGAAGACACAGAGCCTGGGATTTAACTCCATTTCTGAAGGGAAACACACAGCATAGTTCTCATCCATGGATCACACTCTGCTTCAGAGCAAGAAGCATGCTCTTGCTTTCTAGAGTCTCTAATACAGCAGGAAACGTGCGTGTGCTGAGAACAAAAGAATATTGTTTCCTACACATACAGACCATATCTATTCCAACTCTGCTTCTGAAACTGATACAAAGCACTGTTCCTATAACATCCGATGCTTGTCAGTTAAGATGAGAAACGTGTGAGCTAAGTGAACGATGTAGTTCGTATTAGCTGTAAAGTAACTGCCCTTACATTAAACGAAGTGTTGCTTGTAGGAAGACTTAGAGGCTGGGGTTTAACTCCATTTCTGAAGTGAAACACACAGCAGAGTTCTCATATATAGATCACACTCTGCTTTAGAGCAAGAAGCATGCTCTTGCTTTCTAGTGTCTCTAAGACAGCAGGAAACGTGGTTGTGTTCAGAACAAAAGAACTGTGTTTCCTAAACATACGGACCATATCTTGTCCAACTCTGCTTGTGAAACTGAAACAAACCACAGGTCCACTAACATCCAATGCTTGTCAGTTAAGATGAGAAACGTGAGAGCTTCGTGAACGATGTAGATCGTTTGTGCTGTAAAGTAACTGCCCTTACCAGAAACGAAGTGTAGCTTGTAAGAAGACTCAGAGCCTGGGGTTTAACTCCATTTCTGAAGGGAAACACACAGCATAGTTCTCATCCATGGATCGCACTCTGCTTCAGAGCAAGAAGCACGCTCTTGCTTTCTAGAGTTCTAGGACAGCAGAAAACATGTGTGTGCTGAGAACAAAAGAACGGTGATTCTTACAAGTTCGGACCATATCGAGTCCAACTCTGCCTCTGAAATTGATACAAAGCACAGGTGCTCCAGCATCCAATGCTTGTCATTTAAGATGAGAAACGTGTGAGCTAAGTGAACGATGTAGTTCGTTTGAGTTGTACAGTAACTGCCTTTACCTGAAACGAAGTGTTGCTTGTAGGAAGACTCAGAGCCTGGGGTTTAACTCCATTTCTGAAGTGAAACACACAGCAGAGTTCTCATATATAGATCACACTCTGCTTTAGAGCAAGAAGCACGCTCTTGCTTTCTAGATCTGTAATACAGCAGCAAACGTGAGTGTGCTAAGAACAAATGAACGGTGTTTCCTACATATAGGGACCATATCTATTCCAAGTCTGCTTCTGAAACTGATACAATGCACTGGTCCTATAACATCCGATGCTTGTCAGTTAAGATGAGAAACGTGTGAGCTTCGTGAACGATGTAGTTCGTTTGAGCTGTAAAGTATCTGCCCTTACCTGAAACGAAGTGTTGCTTGTAGGAAGACTCAGAGCCTGGGGTTTAACTCCATTTCTGAAGTGACATACAGCAGAGTTCTCATATATAGCTCACACTCTGCTTTAGAGCAAGAAGCACGCTCTTGCATTCTAGAGTCTCTAAGACAGCAGAAAATATGTGTGTACTGAGAACACAAGAAAGGTGTTTCTTACACATTTGGACCATATCGAGTCCAACTCTGTCTCTGAAATTGAGAAAAAAAACACAGGTCCTCAAGCATCCAATGCTTGTCATTTAAGATGAGAAACGTGTGATCTTTGTGAAGGATGTAGTTCGTTTGAGCTGAAAATGACTGCCCTTACTTGAAAGGAATTCTTGCTTGTAGGAAGACACAGAGCCTGGAATTTAACTCCATTTCTGAAGGGAAACACACAGCAGAGTTCTCATCCATTGATCACACTCTGCTTTAGAGCAAGAAGCACGCTCTAGCTTTCTAGAGTCCCTAAGACAGCAGGAAACCTGAGTGTGCTGAGAACAATAGAACGGTGTTTCCTACACATACGGATCATATCTAGTCCATCTCTGCTTCTGAAACTGAGACAAAGCACTGGTCTTCTAACATCCAAGGCTTGTCAGTTAAGATGAGAAACGTGTGAGCTTCATGAACGATGTAGTTCGTTTGAGCTGAAAAGTGACTGCCCTTAGCTGAAACGAAGTCTTGAATGTTGGAAGACACAGAGCCTGGGATTTAACTCCATTTCTGAAGGGAAACACACAGCATAGTTCTCATCCATGGATCACACTCTGCTTCAGAGCAAGAAGCACGCTCTTGCTTTCTAGATTTTCTAATACAGCAGGAAACGTGCGTGTGCTGAGAACAAAAAATATTGTTTCCTACACATACGGACCATATCTATTCCAACTCTGCTTCTGAAACTGATACAAAGCACTGGTCCTATAACATCCGATGCTTGTCAGTTAAGATGAGAAACGTGTGAGCTTTGTGAACGATGTAGTTCGTTTGAGCTGTAAAGGAGCAGCCCTTACCTGAAACGAAGTGTTGCTTGTAGGAAGACTCAGAGCCTGGGGTTTAACTCCATTTCTGAAGTGACACACAGCAGAGTTCTCATATATAGCTCACACTCTGCTTTAGAGCAAGAATCACGCTCTTGCTTTCTAGAGTCTCTAAGACAGCAGAAAATATGAGTGTGCTGAGAACACAAGAAAGGTGTTTCTTACAAATTCGGACCATATCGAGTCCAACTCTGCCTCTGAAATTGAGAAAAAAAAACACAGGTCCTCCAGCATCCAATGCTTGTCATTTAAGATGAGAAACGTGTGAGCTTTGTGAAGGATGTAGTTCCTTTGAGCTGAAAATGACTGCCCTTACTTGAAAGGAATTCTTGCTTGTAGGAAGACACAGAGCCTGGGATTTATCTCCATTTCTGAACGGAAACACACAGCAGAGTTCTCATATATAGATCACACTCTGCTTTAGAGCAAGAAGCACGCTCTTGCTTTCTAGTGTCTCTAAGGCAGCAGGAAACGTGGTTGTGTTCAGAACAAAAGAACTGTGTTTCCTACACATTCGGACCATATCGAGTCCAACTCTGCCTCTGAAATTGATACAAAGCACAGGTGCTCCTGCATCCAATGCTTGTCATTTAAGATGAGAAACGTGTGAGCTAAGTGAACGATGTAGTTCGTTTGAGTTGTACAGTAACTGCCTTTACCTGAAACGAAGTGTTGCTTGTAGGAAGACTCAGAGCCTGGGGTTTAACTCCATTTCTGAAGTGAAACACACAGCAGAGTTCTCATATATAGATCACACTCTGCTTTAGAGCAAGAAGCACACTCTTGCTTTCTAGACTTTCTAATACAGCAGCAAACGTGAGTGTGCTAAGAACAAATGAACGGTGTTTCCTACATATAGCGACCATATCTATTCCAAGTCTGCTTCTGAAACTGATACAATGCACGGGTCCTATAACATCCGATGCTTGTCAGTTAAGATGAGAAACGTGTGAGCTTCGTGAACGATGTAGTTCGTTTGAGCTGTAAAGTATCTGCCCTTACCTGAAACGAAGTGTTGCTTGTAGGAAGACTCAGAGCCTGGGGTTTAACTCCATTTCTGAAGTGACATACAGCAGAGTTCTCATATATAGCTCACACTCTGCTTTAGAGCAAGAAGCACGCTCTTGCATTCTAGAGTCTCTAAGACAGCAGAAAATATGTGTGTACTGACAACACAAGAAAGGTGTTTCTTACACATTCGGACGATATCGAGTCCAACTCTGCTTGTGAAACTGAAACAAACCACAGGTCCACTAACATCCAATGCTCGTCAGTTAAGATGAGAAACGTTAGAGCTTCGTGAACGATATAGTTCGTTTGTGCTGTAAAGTAACTGCCCTTACCTGAAACGAAGTGTTGCTTGTAAGAAGACTCAGAGCCTGGGGTTTAACTCCATTTCTGAAGGGAAACACACAGCAGGGTTCTCATATATACATCAAACTCTGCTTTAAAGCAAAAAGGACGCTCTTGCTTTCTAGAATCTCTAAGACAGGAGGAAACATGAGTGTGCTGAGAACAAAAGAACGGTGTTTCCTACACATATGGACCATATCTAGTCCAACTCTGCTAGTGAAACTGATACAAAGCACTGGTCCTCTAACACACAATGCTTGTCAGTTAAGATGAGAAACGTGTTAGCTTCGTGAACGATGTAGTTCTTTTGGGCTGAAAAGTGACTTCCCTTCCCTGAAACGAAGTCTTTATTGTAGGAAGACACAGAGTCTGGGATTTAACTCCATTTCTGAAGGGAAACACACAGCAGAGTTCTCTTCCATGGATCACACTCTGTTTTAGAGAAAGAAGCACGCTCTAACTTTCTAGAGTCTCTAAGACAGCAGGAAACGTGAGTGTATTGAGAACAAAAGAACGGTGTTTCCTACACATACTGACCATATCTAGTCCAACTCTGCTTCTGAAACTGATACAAAGCACAGGTCCTCTAACATCCAATGCTTGTCATTTAAGATGAGAAACGTGTGAGCTTCGTGAAGGATGTAGTTCATTTGAGCTGAAAAGTGACTGCCCTTACCTGAAACGAAGTCTTTATTGTAGGAAGACACAGAGTCTGGGATTTAACTACATTTCTGAAGGGAAACACACAGCAGAGTTCTCTTCCATGGATCACACTCTGCTTTAGAGCAAGAAGCACGCTCTTGCTTTCTAGATTCTGTAATACAGCAGCAAACGTGCGTGTGCTAAGAACAAATGAACGGTGTTTCCTACATATACGGACCATATCTATTCCAAGTCTGCTTCTGAAACTGATACAAAGCACTGGTCATATAACATCCGATGCTTGTCAGTTAAGATGAGGAACGTGTGAGCTTCGTGAACAATGTAGTTTTTTTGAGCTGTAAAGTATCTGCCCTTACCTGAAACGAAGTGTTGCTTGTAGGAAGAATCAGAGCCTGGGGTTTAACTCCACTTCTGAAGTGACACACAGCAGAGTTCTCATATATAGCTCACACTCTGCTTTAGAGCAAGAATCACGCTCTTGCTTTCTAGAGTCTCTAAGACAGCAGAAAATATGAGTGTGCTGAGAACACAAGAAAGGTGTTTCTTACACATTCGGACCATATCGAGTCCAACGCTGCCTCTGAAATTGAGAAAAAAAAACACAGGTCCTCCAGCATCCAATGCTTGTCATTTAAGATGAGAAACGTGTGAGCTTTGTGAAGGATGTAGTTCGTTTGAGCTGAAAATGTCTGCCCTTACTTGAAAGGAATTCTTGCTTGTAGGAAGACACAGAGCCTGGGATTTATCTCCATTTCTGAAGGGAAACACACAGCAGAGTTCTCATATATAGATCACACTCTGCTTTAGAGCAAGAAGCACGCTCTTGCTTTCTAGTGTCTCTAAGGCAGCAGGAAACGTGGTTGTGTTCAGAACAAAAGAACTGTGTTTCCTACACATTCGGACCATATCGAGTCCAACTCTGCCTCTGAAATTGATACAAAGCACAGGTGCTCCAGCATCCAATGCTTGTCATTTAAGATGAGAAACGTGTGAGCTAAGTGAACGATGTAATTCGTTTGAGTTGTACAGTAACTGCCTTTACCTGAAACGAAGTGTTGCTTGTAGGAAGACACAGAGCCTGGGGTTTAACTCCATTTCTGAAGTGAAACACACAGCAGAGTTCTCATATATAGATCACACTCTGCTTTAGAGCAAGAAGCACGCTCTAGCTTTCTAGAGTCCCTAAGACAGCAGGAAATGTGAGTGTGCTGAGAACAATAGAACGGTGTTTCCTACACATACGGATCATATCTAGTCCATCTCTGCTTCTGAAACTGAGACAAAGCACTGGTCTTCTAACATCCAATGCTTGTCAGTTAAGATGAGAAACGTGTGAGCTTCATGAACGATGTAGTTCGTTTGAGCTGAAAAGTGACTGCCCTTAGCTGAAACGAAGTCTTGAATGTTGGAAGACACAGAGCCTGGGATTTAACTCCATTTCTGAAGGGAAACACACAGCATAGTTCTCATCCATGGATCACACTCTGCTTCAGAGCAAGAAGCACGCTCTTGCTTTCTAGATTTTCTAATACAGCAGGAAACGTGCGTGTGCTGAGAACAAAAAATATTGTTTCCTACACATACGGACCATATCTATTCCAACTCTGCTTCTGAAACTGATACAAAGCACTGGTCCTATAACACCGATGCTTGTCAGTTAAGATGAGAAACGTGTGAGCTTTGTGAACGATGTAGTTCGTTTGAGCTGTAAAGGAGCAGCCCTTACCTGAAACGAAGTGTTGCTTGTAGGAAGACTCAGAGCCTGGGGTTTAACTCCATTTCTGAAGTGACACACAGCAGAGTTCTCATATATAGCTCACACTCTGCTTTAGAGCAAGAATCACGCTCTTGCTTTCTAGAGTCTCTAAGACAGCAGAAAATATGAGTGTGCTGAGAACACAAGAAAGGTGTTTCTTACAAATTCGGACCATATCGAGTCCAACTCTGCCTCTGAAATTGAGAAAAAAAAAACACAGGTCCTCCAGCATCCAATGCTTTTCATTTAAGATGAGAAACGTGTGAGCTTTGTGAAGGATGTAGTTCGTTTGAGCTGAAAATGACTGCCCTTACTTGAAAGGAATTCTTGCTTGTAGGAAGACACAGAGCCTGGGATATATCTCCATTTCTGAAGGGAAACACACAGCAGAGTTCTCATATATAGATCACACTCTGCTTTAGAGCAAGAAGCACGCTCTTGCTTTCTAGTGTCTCTAAGGCAGCAGGAAACGTGGTTGTGTTCAGAACAAAAGAACTGTGTTTCCTACACATTCGGACCATATCGAGCCCAACTCTGCCTCTGAAATTGATACAAAGCACAGGTGCTCCAGGATCCAATGCTTGTCATTTAAGATGAGAAACGTGTGAGCTAAGTGAACGATGTAGTTCGTTTGAGTTGTACAGTAACTGCCTTTACCTGAAACGAAGTGTTGCTTGTAGGAAGACTCAGAGCCTGGGGTTTTACTCCATTTCTGAAGTGAAACACACAGCAGAGTTCTCATATATAGATCACACTCTGCTTTAGAGCAAGAAGCACGCTCTTGCTTTCTAGACTTTCTAATACAGCAGCAAACGTGAGTGTGCTAAGAACAAATGAACGGTGTTTCCTACATATAGCGACCATATCTATTCCAAGTCTGCTTCTGAAACTGATACAATGCACTGGTCCTATAACATCCAATGCTTGTCAGTTAAGCTGAGAAACGTGTGAGCTTTGTGAACGATGTAGTTCGTTTGAGCTGTAAAGGAGCTGCCCTTACCTGAAACGAAGTGTTGCTTGTAGGAAGACTCAGAGCCTGGGGTTTAACTCCATTTCTCAAGTGAAAGACACAGCAGAGTTCTCATATATAGATCACACTCTGCTTTAGAGCAAGAAGGATACTCTTGCTTTCTAGAGTTCTAGGACAGCAGAAAACATGAGTCTGCTGAGAACAAAAGAACGGTGTTTCTTACACAGTCGGACCATATCGAGTCCAACTCTGCCTCTGAAATTGATACAAAGCACAGGTCCTCCAGCATCCAATGCTTGTGATTTAAGATGAGAAACGTGTGAGCTAAGTGAACGATTTAGTTCGTTTGAGCTGTAAAGTAACTGCCCTTACCTGAAACGAAGTGTTGCTTGTAGGAAGACTCAGTGCCTGGGGTTTAACTCCATTTCTGAAGTGAAACACACAGCAGAGTTCTCATATATAGATCACACTCTGCTTTAGAGCAAGAAGCACGCTCTTGCTTTCTAGAGACTCTAAGACAGCAGGAAACGTGGGTGTGTTCAGAACAAAAGAACTGTGTTTCCTACACATACGGACCATATCTAGTCCAACTCTGCTAGTGAAACTGAAACAAACCACAGGTCCACTAACATCCAATGCTCATCAGTTAAGATGAGAAATGTGAGAGCTTCGTGAACGTTGTAGTTCGTTTGTGCTGTAAAGTAACTGCCCTTACCTGAAACGAAGTGTTGCTTGTAAGAAGACTCAGAGCCTGGGGTTTAACTCCATTACTGAAGGGAAACACACAGCAGGGTTCTCATATAAACATCACACTCTGATTTAAAGCAAGAAGGACGCTCTTGCTTTCTAGAATCTCTAAGACATGAGGAAACGTGGTTGTGCTCAGAATAAAAGAACTGTTATTTCGACACATACGGACCATATCTAGTCCAACTCTGCTTGTGAAACTGAAACAAACCACAGGTCCACTAACATCCAATGCTTGTCAGTTAAGATGAGAAATGTGTGAGCTTCGTGAACGATGTAGTGCGTTTGAGCTGAAAAGTGACTGCCCTTCCCTGAAACGAAGTCGTGCATGTTGGAAGACACAGAGCCTGGGGTTTAACTCCATTTCTGAAGGGAAACACACAGCAGAGTTCTCATATATAGATCACACTCTGCTTTAGAGCCAGAAGCACGCTCTTCCTTTCTAGAGTCTCTAATACAGCAGGAAACGTGGTTGTGGTAAGAACAAAAGCACTGTGTTTCCTACACATACGGACCATATCTCTTGCAACTCTGCTTCTGAAACTGAAACAAACCACAGGTCCACTAACATCCAATGCCTGTCAGTTAAGATGAGAAACGTGTGAGTTTCGTGAACGATGTAATTCCTTTGAGCTGAAAAGTGACTGCCCTTCCCTGAAACGAAGTCTTGCATGTTGGATGACACAGAGCCTGGAATTTAACTCTATTTCTGAGGGGAAACACACAGCATAGTTCTCATACATGGATCACACTCTGCTTCAGAGCAAGAAGCACACTCTTGCTTTCTAGATTCTCTAAGACAGCAGGAAACGTTGTTGTGCTCAGAACAATTGAACTGTGATTTCGACACATACGGACCATATCTAGTACAACTCTGCTTATGAAACTGTAACAAACCACAGGTCCACTATCATCCAATGCTCGTCAGTTAAGATGAGAAACGTGTGAGCTTCGTGAACGATGTAATTCATTTGTGCTGTAAAGTAACTGCCCTTACCTGAAACGAAGTGTTGCTTGTAAGAAGACTCAGAGCCTGGGGTTTAACTCCATTTCTGAAGGGAAACACACAGCAGGGTTCTCATATATACATCCACTCTGCTTTAAAGCAAGAAGGACGCTCTTGCTTTCTAGAATCTCTAAGACAGGAGGAAACATGAGTGTGCTGAGAGCAAAAGAACGGTGTTTCCTACACATTCGGACCATATCAAGTCTAACTCTGCCTCTGAAATTGAGAAAAAAAAAACACAGGTCCTCCAGCATCCAATGCTTGTCATTTAAGATGAGAAACGTGTGAGCTTTGTGAAGGATGTAGTTCGTTTGAGCTGAAAATGACTGCCCTTACTTGAAAGGAATTCTTGCTTGTAGGAAGACACAGAGCCTGGGATATATCTCCATTTCTGAAGGGAAACACACAGCAGAGTTCTCATATATAGATCACACTCTGCTTTAGAGCAAGAAGCACGCTCTTGCTTTCTAGTGTCTCTAAGGCAGCAGGAAACGTGGTTGTGTTCAGAACAAAAGAACTGTGTTTCCTACACATTCGGACCATATCGAGCCCAACTCTGCCTCTGAAATTGATACAAAGCACAGGTGCTCCAGGATCCAATGCTTGTCATTTAAGATGAGAAACGTGTGAGCTAAGTGAACGATGTAGTTCGTTTGAGTTGTACAGTAACTGCCTTTACCTGAAACGAAGTGTTGCTTGTAGGAAGACTCAGAGCCTGGGGTTTTACTCCATTTCTGAAGTGAAACACACAGCAGAGTTCTCATATATAGATCACACTCTGCTTTAGAGCAAGAAGCACGCTCTTGCTTTCTAGACTTTCTAATACAGCAGCAAACGTGAGTGTGCTAAGAACAAATGAACGGTGTTTCCTACATATAGCGACCATATCTATTCCAAGTCTGCTTCTGAAACTGATACAATGCACTGGTCCTATAACATCCAATGCTTGTCAGTTAAGCTGAGAAACGTGTGAGCTTTGTGAACGATGTAGTTCGTTTGAGCTGTAAAGGAGCTGCCCTTACCTGAAACGAAGTGTTGCTTGTAGGAAGACTCAGAGCCTGGGGTTTAACTCCATTTCTCAAGTGAAAGACACAGCAGAGTTCTCATATATAGATCACACTCTGCTTTAGAGCAAGAAGGATACTCTTGCTTTCTAGAGTTCTAGGACAGCAGAAAACATGAGTCTGCTGAGAACAAAAGAACGGTGTTTCTTACACAGTCGGACCATATCGAGTCCAACTCTGCCTCTGAAATTGATACAAAGCACAGGTCCTCCAGCATCCAATGCTTGTGATTTAAGATGAGAAACGTGTGAGCTAAGTGAACGATTTAGTTCGTTTGAGCTGTAAAGTAACTGCCCTTACCTGAAACGAAGTGTTGCTTGTAGGAAGACTCAGTGCCTGGGGTTTAACTCCATTTCTGAAGTGAAACACACAGCAGAGTTCTCATATATAGATCACACTCTGCTTTAGAGCAAGAAGCACGCTCTTGCTTTCTAGAGACTCTAAGACAGCAGGAAACGTGGGTGTGTTCAGTACAAAAGAACTGTGTTTCCTACACATACGGACCATATCTAGTCCAACTCTGCTAGTGAAACTGAAACAAACCACAGGTCCACTAACATCCAATGCTCATCAGTTAAGATGAGAAATGTGAGAGCTTCGTGAACGTTGTAGTTCGTTTGTGCTGTAAAGTAACTGCCCTTACCTGAAACGAAGTGTTGCTTGTAAGAAGACTCAGAGCCTGGGGTTTAACTCCATTACTGAAGGGAAACACACAGCAGGGTTCTCATATAAACATCACACTCTGATTTAAAGCAAGAAGGACGCTCTTGCTTTCTAGAATCTCTAAGACATGAGGAAACGTGGTTGTGCTCAGAATAAAAGAACTGTTATTTCGACACATACGGACCATATCTAGTCCAACTCTGCTTGTGAAACTGAAACAAACCACAGGTCCACTAACATCCAATGCTTGTCAGTTAAGATGAGAAATGTGTGAGCTTCGTGAACGATGTAGT
Organism: Onychomys leucogaster; assembly: GCA_949786385.1. Taxonomy (NCBI): domain Eukaryota; kingdom Metazoa; phylum Chordata; class Mammalia; order Rodentia; family Cricetidae; genus Onychomys; species Onychomys leucogaster. The sequence goes on from CATKUP010000063.1 coordinate 2,680,858, forward strand.
GCGTTTGAGCTGAAAAGTGACTGCCCTTCCCTGAAACGAAGTCGTGCATGTTGGAAGACACAGAGCCTGGGGTTTAACTCCATTTCTGAAGGGAAACACACAGCAGAGTTCTCATATATAGATCACACTCTGCTTTAGAGCCAGAAGCACGCTCTTCCTTTCTAGAGTCTCTAATACAGCAGGAAACGTGGTTGTGGTAAGAACAAAAGCACTGTGTTTCCTACACATACGGACCATATCTCTTGCAACTCTGCTTCTGAAACTGAAACAAACCACAGGTCCACTAACATCCAATGCCTGTCAGTTAAGATGAGAAACGTGTGAGTTTCGTGAACGATGTAATTCCTTTGAGCTGAAAAGTGACTGCCCTTCCCTGAAACGAAGTCTTGCATGTTGGATGACACAGAGCCTGGAATTTAACTCTATTTCTGAGGGGAAACACACAGCATAGTTCTCATACATGGATCACACTCTGCTTCAGAGCAAGAAGCACACTCTTGCTTTCTAGATTCTCTAAGACAGCAGGAAACGTTGTTGTGCTCAGAACAATTGAACTGTGATTTCGACACATACGGACCATATCTAGTACAACTCTGCTTATGAAACTGTAACAAACCACAGGTCCACTATCATCCAATGCTCGTCAGTTAAGATGAGAAACGTGTGAGCTTCGTGAACGATGTAATTCATTTGTGCTGTAAAGTAACTGCCCTTACCTGAAACGAAGTGTTGCTTGTAAGAAGACTCAGAGCCTGGGGTTTAACTCCATTTCTGAAGGGAAACACACAGCAGGGTTCTCATATATACATCCACTCTGCTTTAAAGCAAGAAGGACGCTCTTGCTTTCTAGAATCTCTAAGACAGGAGGAAACATGAGTGTGCTGAGAGCAAAAGAACGGTGTTTCCTACACATTCGGACCATATCAAGTCTAACTCTGCCTCTGAAATTGAGAAAAAAAAAACACAGGTCCTCCAGCATCCAATGCTTGTCATTTAAGATGAGAAACGTGTGAGCTTTGTGAAGGATGTAGTTCGTTTGAGCTGAAAATGACTGCCCTTACTTGAAAGGAATTCTTGCTTGTAGGAAGACACAGAGCCTGGGATATATCTCCATTTCTGAAGGGAAACACACAGCAGAGTTCTCATATATAGATCACACTCTGCTTTAGAGCAAGAAGCACGCTCTTGCTTTCTAGTGTCTCTAAGGCAGCAGGAAACGTGGTTGTGTTCAGAACAAAAGAACTGTGTTTCCTACACATTCGGACCATATCGAGCCCAACTCTGCCTCTGAAATTGATACAAAGCACAGGTGCTCCAGGATCCAATGCTTGTCATTTAAGATGAGAAACGTGTGAGCTAAGTGAACGATGTAGTTCGTTTGAGTTGTACAGTAACTGCCTTTACCTGAAACGAAGTGTTGCTTGTAGGAAGACTCAGAGCCTGGGGTTTTACTCCATTTCTGAAGTGAAACACACAGCAGAGTTCTCATATATAGATCACACTCTGCTTTAGAGCAAGAAGCACGCTCTTGCTTTCTAGACTTTCTAATACAGCAGCAAACGTGAGTGTGCTAAGAACAAATGAACGGTGTTTCCTACATATAGCGACCATATCTATTCCAAGTCTGCTTCTGAAACTGATACAATGCACTGGTCCTATAACATCCAATGCTTGTCAGTTAAGCTGAGAAACGTGTGAGCTTTGTGAACGATGTAGTTCGTTTGAGCTGTAAAGGAGCTGCCCTTACCTGAAACGAAGTGTTGCTTGTAGGAAGACTCAGAGCCTGGGGTTTAACTCCATTTCTCAAGTGAAAGACACAGCAGAGTTCTCATATATAGATCACACTCTGCTTTAGAGCAAGAAGGATACTCTTGCTTTCTAGAGTTCTAGGACAGCAGAAAACATGAGTCTGCTGAGAACAAAAGAACGGTGTTTCTTACACAGTCGGACCATATCGAGTCCAACTCTGCCTCTGAAATTGATACAAAGCACAGGTCCTCCAGCATCCAATGCTTGTGATTTAAGATGAGAAACGTGTGAGCTAAGTGAACGATTTAGTTCGTTTGAGCTGTAAAGTAACTGCCCTTACCTGAAACGAAGTGTTGCTTGTAGGAAGACTCAGTGCCTGGGGTTTAACTCCATTTCTGAAGTGAAACACACAGCAGAGTTCTCATATATAGATCACACTCTGCTTTAGAGCAAGAAGCACGCTCTTGCTTTCTAGAGACTCTAAGACAGCAGGAAACGTGGGTGTGTTCAGTACAAAAGAACTGTGTTTCCTACACATACGGACCATATCTAGTCCAACTCTGCTAGTGAAACTGAAACAAACCACAGGTCCACTAACATCCAATGCTCATCAGTTAAGATGAGAAATGTGAGAGCTTCGTGAACGTTGTAGTTCGTTTGTGCTGTAAAGTAACTGCCCTTACCTGAAACGAAGTGTTGCTTGTAAGAAGACTCAGAGCCTGGGGTTTAACTCCATTACTGAAGGGAAACACACAGCAGGGTTCTCATATAAACATCACACTCTGATTTAAAGCAAGAAGGACGCTCTTGCTTTCTAGAATCTCTAAGACATGAGGAAACGTGGTTGTGCTCAGAATAAAAGAACTGTTATTTCGACACATACGGACCATATCTAGTCCAACTCTGCTTGTGAAACTGAAACAAACCACAGGTCCACTAACATCCAATGCTTGTCAGTTAAGATGAGAAATGTGTGAGCTTCGTGAACGATGTAGTGCGTTTGAGCTGAAAAGTGACTGCCCTTCCCTGAAACGAAGTCGTGCATGTTGGAAGACACAGAGCCTGGGGTTTAACTCCATTTCTGAAGGGAAACACACAGCAGAGTTCTCATATATAGATCACACTCTGCTTTAGAGCCAGAAGCACGCTCTTCCTTTCTAGAGTCTCTAATACAGCAGGAAACGTGGTTGTGGTAAGAACAAAAGCACTGTGTTTCCTACACATACGGACCATATCTCTTGCAACTCTGCTTCTGAAACTGAAACAAACCACAGGTCCACTAACATCCAATGCCTGTCAGTTAAGATGAGAAACGTGTGAGTTTCGTGAACGATGTAATTCCTTTGAGCTGAAAAGTGACTGCCCTTCCCTGAAACGAAGTCTTGCATGTTGGATGACACAGAGCCTGGAATTTAACTCTATTTCTGAGGGGAAACACACAGCATAGTTCTCATACATGGATCACACTCTGCTTCAGAGCAAGAAGCACACTCTTGCTTTCTAGATTCTCTAAGACAGCAGGAAACGTTGTTGTGCTCAGAACAATTGAACTGTGATTTCGACACATACGGACCATATCTAGTACAACTCTGCTTATGAAACTGTAACAAACCACAGGTCCACTATCATCCAATGCTCGTCAGTTAAGATGAGAAACGTGTGAGCTTCGTGAACGATGTAATTCATTTGTGCTGTAAAGTAACTGCCCTTACCTGAAACGAAGTGTTGCTTGTAAGAAGACTCAGAGCCTGGGGTTTAACTCCATTTCTGAAGGGAAACACACAGCAGGGTTCTCATATATACATCCACTCTGCTTTAAAGCAAGAAGGACGCTCTTGCTTTCTAGAATCTCTAAGACAGGAGGAAACATGAGTGTGCTGAGAGCAAAAGAACGGTGTTTCCTACACATTCGGACCATATCAAGTCTAACTCTGCCTCTGAAATTGAGAAAAAAAAAACACAGGTCCTCCAGCATCCAATGCTTGTCATTTAAGATGAGAAACGTGTGAGCTTTGTGAAGGATGTAGTTCGTTTGAGCTGAAAATGACTGCCCTTACTTGAAAGGAATTCTTGCTTGTAGGAAGACACAGAGCCTGGGATATATCTCCATTTCTGAAGGGAAACACACAGCAGAGTTCTCATATATAGATCACACTCTGCTTTAGAGCAAGAAGCACGCTCTTGCTTTCTAGTGTCTCTAAGGCAGCAGGAAACGTGGTTGTGTTCAGAACAAAAGAACTGTGTTTCCTACACATTCGGACCATATCGAGCCCAACTCTGCCTCTGAAATTGATACAAAGCACAGGTGCTCCAGGATCCAATGCTTGTCATTTAAGATGAGAAACGTGTGAGCTAAGTGAACGATGTAGTTCGTTTGAGTTGTACAGTAACTGCCTTTACCTGAAACGAAGTGTTGCTTGTAGGAAGACTCAGAGCCTGGGGTTTTACTCCATTTCTGAAGTGAAACACACAGCAGAGTTCTCATATATAGATCACACTCTGCTTTAGAGCAAGAAGCACGCTCTTGCTTTCTAGACTTTCTAATACAGCAGCAAACGTGAGTGTGCTAAGAACAAATGAACGGTGTTTCCTACATATAGCGACCATATCTATTCCAAGTCTGCTTCTGAAACTGATACAATGCACTGGTCCTATAACATCCAATGCTTGTCAGTTAAGCTGAGAAACGTGTGAGCTTTGTGAACGATGTAGTTCGTTTGAGCTGTAAAGGAGCTGCCCTTACCTGAAACGAAGTGTTGCTTGTAGGAAGACTCAGAGCCTGGGGTTTAACTCCATTTCTCAAGTGAAAGACACAGCAGAGTTCTCATATATAGATCACACTCTGCTTTAGAGCAAGAAGGATACTCTTGCTTTCTAGAGTTCTAGGACAGCAGAAAACATGAGTCTGCTGAGAACAAAAGAACGGTGTTTCTTACACAGTCGGACCATATCGAGTCCAACTCTGCCTCTGAAATTGATACAAAGCACAGGTCCTCCAGCATCCAATGCTTGTGATTTAAGATGAGAAACGTGTGAGCTAAGTGAACGATTTAGTTCGTTTGAGCTGTAAAGTAACTGCCCTTACCTGAAACGAAGTGTTGCTTGTAGGAAGACTCAGTGCCTGGGGTTTAACTCCATTTCTGAAGTGAAACACACAGCAGAGTTCTCATATATAGATCACACTCTGCTTTAGAGCAAGAAGCACGCTCTTGCTTTCTAGAGACTCTAAGACAGCAGGAAACGTGGGTGTGTTCAGAACAAAAGAACTGTGTTTCCTACACATACGGACCATATCTAGTCCAACTCTGCTAGTGAAACTGAAACAAACCACAGGTCCACTAACATCCAATGCTCATCAGTTAAGATGAGAAATGTGAGAGCTTCGTGAACGTTGTAGTTCGTTTGTGCTGTAAAGTAACTGCCCTTACCTGAAACGAAGTGTTGCTTGTAAGAAGACTCAGAGCCTGGGGTTTAACTCCATTACTGAAGGGAAACACACAGCAGGGTTCTCATATAAACATCACACTCTGATTTAAAGCAAGAAGGACGCTCTTGCTTTCTAGAATCTCTAAGACATGAGGAAACGTGGTTGTGCTCAGAATAAAAGAACTGTTATTTCGACACATACGGACCATATCTAGTCCAACTCTGCTTGTGAAACTGAAACAAACCACAGGTCCACTAACATCCAATGCTTGTCAGTTAAGATGAGAAATGTGTGAGCTTCGTGAACGATGTAGTGCGTTTGAGCTGAAAAGTGACTGCCCTTCCCTGAAACGAAGTCGTGCATGTTGGAAGACACAGAGCCTGGGGTTTAACTCCATTTCTGAAGGGAAACACACAGCAGAGTTCTCATATATAGATCACACTCTGCTTTAGAGCCAGAAGCACGCTCTTCCTTTCTAGAGTCTCTAATACAGCAGGAAACGTGGTTGTGGTAAGAACAAAAGCACTGTGTTTCCTACACATACGGACCATATCTCTTGCAACTCTGCTTCTGAAACTGAAACAAACCACAGGTCCACTAACATCCAATGCCTGTCAGTTAAGATGAGAAACGTGTGAGTTTCGTGAACGATGTAATTCCTTTGAGCTGAAAAGTGACTGCCCTTCCCTGAAACGAAGTCTTGCATGTTGGATGACACAGAGCCTGGAATTTAACTCTATTTCTGAGGGGAAACACACAGCATAGTTCTCATACATGGATCACACTCTGCTTCAGAGCAAGAAGCACACTCTTGCTTTCTAGATTCTCTAAGACAGCAGGAAACGTTGTTGTGCTCAGAACAATTGAACTGTGATTTCGACACATACGGACCATATCTAGTACAACTCTGCTTATGAAACTGTAACAAACCACAGGTCCACTATCATCCAATGCTCGTCAGTTAAGATGAGAAACGTGTGAGCTTCGTGAACGATGTAATTCATTTGTGCTGTAAAGTAACTGCCCTTACCTGAAACGAAGTGTTGCTTGTAAGAAGACTCAGAGCCTGGGGTTTAACTCCATTTCTGAAGGGAAACACACAGCAGGGTTCTCATATATACATCCACTCTGCTTTAAAGCAAGAAGGACGCTCTTGCTTTCTAGAATCTCTAAGACAGGAGGAAACATGAGTGTGCTGAGAGCAAAAGAACGGTGTTTCCTACACATTCGGACCATATCAAGTCTAACTCTGCCTCTGAAATTGATACGAAGCTCAGGTCCTCTAACATCCAATGCTTGTCATTTAAGATGAGAAACGTGTAAGCTTCGTGAAGGATGTAGTTCATTTGAGCTGAAAAGTGACTGCCCTTACCTGAAAGGATGTCTTTATTGTAGGAAGAAACAGAGCCTGGTATTTAACTCCATTTCTGAAGGGAAACACACAGCAGAGTCCTCTTCCATGGATCACACTCTGTTTAAGAGAAAGAAGCACGCTCAAACTTTCTAGAGTATCTAAGAAAGCAGGAAACGTGAGTGTGCTGAGAACAAAAGAACGGTGTTTCCTACACATAAGGACCATATCTAGTCCAACTCTGCTTCTGAAACTGATACAAAGCACTTGTCCTCTAACATCCTATGCTTGTCATTTAAGATGAGAAACGTGTGAGCTTCGTGAAGGATGTAGTTCATTTGAGCTGAAAAGTGACTGCCCTTACCTGAAACGAAGTCTTTATTGTAGGAAGACACAGAGCCTGGGATTTAACTCCATTTCTGAAGGGAAACACACAGCAGCGTTCTCTTCCATGGATCACACTCTGCTTTAGAGCAAGAAGCACGCTCTTGCTTTCTAGAGTTCTAGGACAGCAGAAAACATGAGTGTGCTGAGAACAAAAAAACGGTGTTTCTTACACATTCGGACCATATCGAGTCCAACTCTGCCTCTGAAATTGATACAAAGCACAGGTCCTCCAGCATCCAATGCTTGTCATTTAAGATGAGAAACGTGTGAGCTAAGTGAACGATGTAGTTCATTGAGCTGTAAAGTAACTGCCCTTACCTGAAACGAAGTGTTGCTTGTAGGAAGACTCAGAGCATGGGGTTTAACTCCATTTCTGAATGGAAAAACAAAGCACAGTTCTCATATATAGATCACACTCTGCTTTAGAGCAAGAAGCACGCTCTTGCTTTCTAATGTCTCTAAGACAGCAGGAAACGTGGTTGTGTTCAGAACAAAAGAACTGTGTTTCCTACACATACGGACCATATCTAGTCCAACTCTGCTTGGGAAACTGAAACAAACCACAGGTCCACTAACATCCAATGCTCGTCAGTTATGATGAGAAACGTGAGAGCTTCGTGAACGTTGTAGTTCGTTTGTGCTGTAAGTATCTGCCCTTACCTGAAACGAAGTGTTGCTTGTAAGAAGATTCAGAGCCTGGGATTTAACTCCATTTCTGAAGGGAAGCACACAGCAGGGTTCTCATATATACATCACACTCTGATTTAAAGCAAGAAGGACGCTCTTGCTTTCTAGAAACTCTAAGACAGGAGGAAACGTGGTTGTGCTCAGAATAAAAGAACTGTTATTTCGACACATACGGACCATATCTAGTCCAAATCTACTTGTGAAACTGAAACAAACCACAGGTCCACTAACATCCAATGTTTGTGAGTTAAGATGAGAAATGTGTGAGCTTCGTGAACGATGTAGTTCGTTTGAGCTGAAAAGTGACTGCCCTTCCCTGAAACGAAATCGTGGATGTTGGAAGACACAGAGCCTGGGATTTAACTCAATTTCTGAAGGGAAACACACAGCAGAGTTCTCATCCAATGATCACACTCTGCTTTAGAGCAAGAAGCACGCTCTAGCTTTCTAGGGTCTCTAAGACAACAGGAAACGTGAGTGTGCTGAGAACAAAAGAACGGTGTTAATTACACATTCAGACCATATCGAGTCCAACTCTGCCTCTGAAATTGATACAAAGCATAGGTCCTCCAGCATCCAATGCTTGTCATTTAAGATGAGAAACGTGTGAGCTAAGTGAACGATGTAGTTCGTTTGAGCTGTAAAGTAACTACCCTTACCTGAAACGAAGTGTTGCTTGTAGGAAGACTCAGAGCCTGTGGTTTAATTCCATTTCTGAAGTGAAACACACAGCAGAGGTCTCATATATAGATCACACTCTGCTTTAAAGCAAGAAGGACGCTCTTGCTTTCTAGAATCTCTAAGAAAGGAGGAAACATGAGTGTGCTGAGAGCAAAAGAACAGTGTTTCCTACACATTCGGACCATATCAAGTCCAACTCTGCCTCTGAAATTGATACGAAGCTCAGGTCCTCTAACATCCAATGCTTGTCATTTCAGATGAGAAACGTGTGAGCTTCGTGAACGATGTAGTTCTTTTGGGCTGAAAATGACTGCCCTTACTTGAAAGGAATTCTTGCTTGTAGGAAGACACAGAGCCTGGAATTTAACTCCATTTCTGAAGGGAAACACACAGCAGAGTTCTCATATATAGATCACACTCTGCTTTAGAGCAAGAAGCACGCTCTTGCATTCTAGTGTCTGTAAGACAGCAGGAAACGTGGTTGTGTTCAGAACAAAAGAACTGTGTTTCCTACACATACGGACCATATCTAGTCCAACTCTGCCCGTGAAACTGAAACAAACCACAGGTTCACTAACATCCAATAATCATCAGTTAAGATGAGAAACGTGAGAGCTTCGTGAAGGATGTAGTTCGTTTGTGCTGTAAAGTAACTGCCCTTACCTGAAACGAAGTGTTGCTTGTAAGAAGACTCAGAGCCTGGGGTTTAACTCTATTTCTGAAGGGAAACACACAGCATAGTTCTCATCCATGGATCACACTCTGCTTCAGAGCAAGAAGCACACTCTTGCTTTGTAGATTCTCTAATACAGCGGGAAAATTGGTTGTGCTCAGAACAAAAGAACTGTGATTTCGACACATACGGACCATATCTAGTCCAACTCTCCTTGTGAAACTGAAACAAACCACAGGTCCACTAACATCCAATGCTTGTCAGTTAAGATGAGAAACGTGGGAGCTTCATGAACGATGTAGTTCGTTTGTGCTGCAAAGTAACTGCCCTTACCTGAAACGAAGTGTTGCTTGTAGGAAGACTCAGAGCCTGGGGTTTAACTCCATTTCTGAAGGGAAACACACAGCAGGGTTCTCATATATACATCACACTCTGCTTTACAGCAAGAAGGACGCTCTTGCTTTCTAGAATCTCTAAGACAGGAGGAAACATGAGTATGCTGAGAGCAAAAGAACAGTGTTTCCTACACATTCGGACCATATCGAGTCCAACTCTGCCTCTGAAATTGATACGAGGCTCAGGTCCTCTAACATACAATGCTTGACATTTAAGATGAGAAACGTGTGAGCTTCGTGAAGGATGTAGTTCATTTGAGCTGAAAAGTGACTGCCCTTACCTGAAATGAAGTCTTTATTGTAGGAAGACACAGCACCGGGGATTTAACTCCATTTCTGAAGGGAAACACACAGCAGAGTTCTCTTCCATGGATCACACTCTGTTTTAGAGCAAGAAGCACACTCTAACTTTCTAGAGTCTCTAAGACAGCAGGAAACGTGAGTGTGCTGAGAACAAAAGAACGGTGTTTCCTACACATTCGGACCATATCAAGTCCAACTCTGCCTCTGAAATTGATACGAAGCTCAGGTCCTCTAACATCCAATGCTTGTCATTTCAGATGAGAAACGTGTGAGCTTCGTGAACGATGTAGTTCTTTTGGGCTGAAAATGACTGCCCTTACTTGAAAGGAATTCTTGCTTGTAGGAAGACACAGAGCCTGGAATTTAACTCCATTTCTGAAGGGAAACACACAGCAGAGTTCTCATATATAGATCACACTCTGCTTTAGAGCAAGAAGCACGCTCTTGCATTCTAGTGTCTGTAAGACAGCAGGAAACGTGGTTGTGTTCAGAACAAAAGAACTGTGTTTCCTACACATACGGACCATATCTAGTCCAACTCTGCCCGTGAAACTGAAACAAACCACAGGTTCACTAACATCCAATAATCATCAGTTAAGATGAGAAACGTGAGAGCTTCGTGAAGGATGTAGTTCGTTTGTGCTGTAAAGTAACTGCCCTTACCTGAAACGAAGTGTTGCTTGTAAGAAGACTCAGAGCCTGGGGTTTAACTCTATTTCTGAAGGGAAACACACAGCATAGTTCTCATCCATGGATCACACTCTGCTTCAGAGCAAGAAGCACACTCTTGCTTTGTAGATTCTCTAATACAGCGGGAAAATTGGTTGTGCTCAGAACAAAAGAACTGTGATTTCGACACATACGGACCATATCTAGTCCAACTCTCCTTGTGAAACTGAAACAAACCACAGGTCCACTAACATCCAATGCTTGTCAGTTAAGATGAGAAACGTGGGAGCTTCATGAACGATGTAGTTCGTTTGTGCTGCAAAGTAACTGCCCTTACCTGAAACGAAGTGTTGCTTGTAGGAAGACTCAGAGCCTGGGGTTTAACTCCATTTCTGAAGGGAAACACACAGCAGGGTTCTCATATATACATCACACTCTGCTTTACAGCAAGAAGGACGCTCTTGCTTTCTAGAATCTCTAAGACAGGAGGAAACATGAGTATGCTGAGAGCAAAAGAACAGTGTTTCCTACACATTCGGACCATATCGAGTCCAACTCTGCCTCTGAAATTGATACGAGGCTCAGGTCCTCTAACATACAATGCTTGACATTTAAGATGAGAAACGTGTGAGCTTCGTGAAGGATGTAGTTCATTTGAGCTGAAAAGTGACTGCCCTTACCTGAAATGAAGTCTTTATTGTAGGAAGACACAGCACCGGGGATTTAACTCCATTTCTGAAGGGAAACACACAGCAGAGTTCTCTTCCATGGATCACACTCTGTTTTAGAGCAAGAAGCACACTCTAACTTTCTAGAGTCTCTAAGACAGCAGGAAACGTGAGTGTGCTGAGAACAAAAGAACGGTGTTTCCTATACATATGGACCATATCTAGTCCAACTCTGCTTCTGAAACTGATACAAAGCACTGGTCCTCTAACACCCAATGCTTGTCAGATAAGATGAGAAACGTGTTAGCTTCGTGAACTAGGTAGTTCTTTTGGGCTGAAAAGTGTCTTCTCTTCCCTGAAACGAAGTCTTTATTGTAGGAAGACACAGAGTCTGGGATTTAACTCCATTTCTAAAGGGAAACACACAGCAGAGTTCTCTTCCATGGATCACACTCTGCTTTAGAGCAAGAAGCACGCTCTTGCTTTCTAGATACTGTAATACAGCAGCAAACGTGAGTGTGCTAAGAACAAATGAACGGTGTTTCCTACATATACGGACCATATCTATTCCAAGTCTGCTTCTGAAACTGATACAAACCACTGGTCCTATAACATCTGATGCTTGTGAGTTAAGATGAGAAACGTGTGAGCTTCGTGAACGATGTAGTTCGTTTGAGCTGTAAAGTATCTGCCCTTACCTGAAATGATGTGCTGCTTGTAGGAAGACTCAGAGGCTGGGGATAAACTCCATTTCTGAAGTGACACACAGCAGAGTTCTCTTATATAGCCCACACTCTGCTTTAGAGCAAGAAGCATGCTCTTGCTTTCTAGAGTCTCTAAGACAGCAGAAAACCTGAGTGTGCTGAGAACACAAGAAAGGTGTTTCTTACACATTCGGACCATATTGAGACCAACTCTGCCTCTGAAATTGAGAAAAAGCACAGGTCCTCCAGCATCCAATGCTTGTCATTTAAGATGAGAAACGTGTGAGCTTTGTGAAGGATGTAGTTCGTTTGAGCTGAAAATGACTGCCCTTACTTGAAAGGAATTCTTGCTTGTAGGAAGACACAGAGCCTGGAATTTAACTCCATTTCTGAAGGGAAACACACCGCAGAGTTCTCATCCATTGATCACACTCTGCTTTAGAGCCAGAAGCACGCTCTAGCTTTCTAGAGTCCCTAAGACAGCAGGAAATCTGAGTGTGCTGAGAACAAAAGAACGGTGTTTCCTACACATACAGAGCATATCTAGTCCATCTCTGCTTTTGAAACGGAGACAAAGCACTGGTCTTCTAACATCCAATGCTTGTCAGTTAAGTTGAGAAACGTGTGAGCTTCGTGAACGATGTAGTTCATTTGAGCTGAAAAGTGACTGCCCTTAGCTGAAACGAAGTCTTGAATGTTGGAAGACACAGAGCCTGGGATTTAACTCCATTTCTGAAGGGAAACACACAGCATAGTTCTCATCCATGGATCACACTCTGATTCAGAGCAAGAAGCACACTCTTGTTTTCTAGATTCTCTAAAACAGCAGGAAACGTGCGTGTGCTGAGAACAAAAGAATATTGTTTCCTACACAAACGGACCATATGTATTCCAACTTGGCTTCTGAAACTGATACAAAGCACTGGTCCTATAACATCCAATGCTTGTCAGTTAAGCTGAGAAACGTGTGAGCTTTGTGAACGATGTAGTTCGTTTGAGCTGTAAAGGAGCTGCCCTTACCTGAAACGAAGTGTTGCTTGTAGGAAGACTCAGATCCTGGGGTTTAACTCCATTTCTCAAGTGAAACACACAGCAGAGTTCTCATATATAGATCACACTCTGCTTTAGAGCAAAAAGGACTCTCTTGCTTTCTAGAATTCTAAGACAGCAGAAGACATGAGTGTGCTTAGAACAAAAGAACGGTGTTTCTTACACATTCAGACCATATCGAGTCCAACTCTGCCTCTGAAATTGATACAAAGCACAGGTCCTCCAGCATCCAATGCTTGTCATTTAAGATGAGAAACGTGTGAGCTAAGTGAACGATGTAGTTCGTTTGAGCTTTAAAGTAACTGCCCTTACCTGAAACGAAGTGTTGCTTGTAGGAAGACTCAGAGCCTGGGGTTTAACTCCATTTCGGAGGGGAACAAACAGCAGAGTTCTCATATATAGATCACACTCTGCTTTAGAGCCAGAAGCACGCTCTTCCTTTCTAGAGTCTCTAATACAGCAGGAAACGTGGTTGTGTTCAGAACAAAAGAACTGTGTTTCCTACACATACGGCCCATATCTATTCCAACTCTGCTTCTGAAACTGATACAAAGCACTGGTCCTATAACATCCGATGCTTGTCAGTTAAGATGAGAAACGTGTGAGCATCGTGAACGATGTAATTCTTTTGAGCTGAAAAGTGACTGCCCTTACTTGAAAGGAATTTTTGCTTGTAGGAAAACACAGAGCATGGAATTTAACTCCATTTCTGAAGGGAAACACACAGCATAGTTCTCATCCATGGATCACACTCTGCTTCAGAGCAAGAAGCACACTCTTGCTTTCTAGATCCTCTAATACAGCACGGAACATGGTTGTGCTCAGAACAAAAGAACTGTGTTTTCGCCACATACGGACCATATCTAGTCCAACTATGCTTGTGAAACTGAAACAAACCACAGGTCCACTAACATCCAATGCTTGTTAGTTAAGATTATAAACTTGTGAGCTTCGTGAACGATGTAGTTCGTTTGAGCTGTAAAGTTACTGCCCTTACCTAAAACGAAGTCTTGTTTGTAGGAAGACTCAGAGCCTGGGATTTAACTGCATTTCTGAAGTGAAACACACAGCAGAATTCTTATCCATTGATCACACTCTGCTTTAGAGCAAGAAGCACGCTCTAGCTTTCTAGAGGCTCTAAGACAGCAGGAAACGTGAGTGTGCTGAGAACAAAAGAATGGTGTTTCCTACAAATACGGAACATATCTATTCTAACTCTGCTTCTGAAACTGATACATAGCACTGGTTCTATAACATCTGATCCTTGTCAGTTAAGATGAGAAACGTGTGAGCTTCGTGAACTATGTAGATCGTTTGTGCTGTAAAGTAACTGCCCTTACCTGAAACGAAGTGTTGCTTGTAGGAAGACTCAGAGCCTGGGGTTTAACTCCATTTCTGAAGGGAAACACACAGCAGGGTTCTCATATATACATCACACTCTGCTTTAAAGCAAGAAGCACGCTCTACCTTTCTAGAGTCTCTAAGACAGCAGGAAACGTGAGTGTGCTGAGAACAAAAGAACGGTGTTTCCTACACATATGTACCATATCTAGTCCATCTCTGCTTCTGAAACTGAGACAAAACACTGGTCCTCTAACATCGATGCTTTTCATTTAAGATGAGAAACGTGTGAGCTTTGTGACCGATGTAAGTTTTTTGAGCTGTAAAGTAACTGCCCTTGCCTGATTCGAAGTCTTGCTTGTAGGAAGACGCAGAGCCTGGGATTTAACTCCATTTCTGAAGGGAAACACACAGCAGAGTTCTCTTCCATGGATCACACTCTGCTTTAGAGCAAGAAGCACGCTCTACCTTTCTAGAGTCTCTAAGACATCAGGAAATGTGAGTGTGCTGAGAACAAAAGAAAGGTGTTTCCTACACATACGGACCATATCTAGTCCAACCCTGCATCTTAAACTGATACAAAGCACTGGTTCTAAAATCCAATGATTGTCAGTTAAGATGAGAAACGTGTGAGCTTTGTGAACGATGTACTTCGTTTGAGCTGAAAAGTGACTGCCCTTCCCTGAAACGAAGTCTTGCATGTTGGAAGACAAAGAGCCTGGGATTTAACTCCATTTCTGAAGGGAAACACACAGCAGAGTTCTCATCCATGGATTACACTCTACTTCAGAGCAAGAAGCACGCTCTTGCTTTCTAGATTCTCTAATACAGCAGGAAAAGTGAGTGTGCTAAGAAAAAGTGAACGGTGTTTCCTACACATACGGACCATATCTAGTCCACCTCTGCTTCTGAAACTGATACAAAGCACTGGTCCTCTAACATCCAATGCTTGTCAGTTAAGATGAGAAACGTGTGAGCTTCGTGAACGATGTAGTTCGTTTGAGCTGAAAAGTGACTGCCCTTACTTGAAAGGAATTCTTGCTTGTAGGAAGACACAGAGCCTGGAATTTAACTCCATTTCTGAAGGGAAACACACAGCAGAGTTCTCATATATAAATCTCACTCTGCTTTAGAGCAAGAAGCACGCTCTTGCTTTCCAGAGTCACTAAGACAGCAGGAAACATGAGTGTGATGAGAACAAAAGAACGGTGTTTCCTACACATATGGACCATATCGAGTCCAACTCTTCCCTGGTAATTGATAGAAAGCACAGGTCCTCCAGCATCCAATGCTTGTCATTTAAGATGAGAAACGTGTGAGCTAAGTGAACAATGTAGTTCGTTTGAGCTGTAAAGTAACTGCCCTTACCTGAAAGGAAGTGTTGCTTGTAGGAAGACTCAGAGCCTGGGGTTTAACTCCATTTCAGAAGGGAAACACACAGCAGGGTTCTCATATATACATCACACTCTGCTTAAGAGCAAGAAGCACGCTCTACCTTTCTAGAGTCTCTAAGACAGCAGGAAACGTGAGTGTGCTGAGAACAAAAGAACGGTGTTTCCTACACACATGGACCATATCTATTCCAACTCTGCTTCTGAAACTGATACAAAGCACTGGTCCTATAACATCCGATGCTTGTCAGTTAAGATGAGAAACGTGTGAGCTTCGTGAACGATGTAGTTCGTTTGAGCTGAAAAATGACTGACCTTCCCTGAAACAAAGTCTTGCATGTTGGAAGACACAGAGCCTGGGATTTATCTCCATTTTTGAAGGGAAACACACAGCATAGTTCTCATCCATGGATCACACTCTGCTTCAGAGCAAGAAGCAAACTCTTTCTTTCTAGATTCTCCAATACAGGAGGAAACGTGGTTGTGCTCAGAACAAAAGAACTGTGTTTCTAACACATACGGACCATATCTAGTCCAACTCTGCTTCGGAAACTCATACAAAGCACTGGTCCTATAACATCCAATTCTTGTCAGTTAAGATGAGAAACGTGTGAGCATCGTGAACGATGTAGTTCGTTTGAGCTGAAAAGTGACTGCGCTTACTTGAAAGGAATTCTTGCTTGTAGGAAGACACAAGCCTGGAATTTAACTCCATTTCTGAAGGGAAACACACAACAGAATTCTCATATATAGACCACACTCTGCTTTAGAGCAAGAAGCACACTCTTGCTTTCAGAGTCACTAAGACAGCAAGAAACCTGAGTGTGATGAGAACAAAAGAACGGTGTTTCCTACACATACGGACCATATCTAGTTCAACTCTGCTTCTGAAACTGATACAAAGCACTGGTCTTATAACATCCGATGGTTGTCATTTAAGATGAGAAACGTGTGAGCTTTGTGAAGGATGTAGTTCGTTTGAGCTGAAAATGACTGCCCTTACTTGAAAGGAATTCTTGCTTGTAGGAAGACACAGAGCCTGGAATTTAACTCCATTTCTGAAGGGAAACACACCGCAGAGTTCTCATCCATTGATCACACTCTGCTCTAGAGCCAGAAGCACGCTCTAGCTTTCTAGAGTCCCTAAGACAGCAGGAAACGTGATTGTGCTGAGAACAAAAGAACGGTGTTTCCTACACATACAGAGCATATCTAGTCCATCTCTGCTTTTGAAACGGAGACAAAGCACTGGTCTTCTAACATCCAATGCTTGTCAGTTAAGATGAGAAACGTGTGAGCTTCGTGAACGATGTAGTTCATTTGAGCTGAAAAGTGACTGCCCTTAGCTGAAACGAAGTCTTGAATGTTGGAAGACACAGAGCCTGGGATTTAACTCCATTTCTGAAGGGAAACACACAGCATAGTTCTCACCCATGGATCACACACTGAGTCAGAGCAAGAAGCACACTCTTGTTTTCTAGATTCTCTAAAACAGCAGGAAACGTGCGTGTGCTGAGAACAAAAGAATATTGTTTCCTACACAAACGGACCATATGTATTCCAACTCGGCTTCTGAAACTGATACAAAGCACTGGCCCTATAACATCCAATGCTTGTCAGTTAAGCTGAGAAACGTGTGAGCTTTGTGAACGATGTAGTTCGTTTGAGCTGTAAAGGAGCTGCCCTTACCTGAAACGAAGTGTTGCTTGTAGGAAGACTCAGATCCTGGGGTTTAACTCCATTTCTCAAGTGAAACACACAGCAGAGTTCTCATATATAGATCACACTCTGCTTTAGAGCAAAAAGGACGCTCTTGCTTTCTAGAATTCTAAGACAGCAGAAGACATGAGTGTGCTGAGAACAAAAGAACGGTGTTTCTTACACATTCAGACCATATCGAGTCCAACTCTGCCTCTGAAATTGATACAAAGCACAGGTCCTCCAGCATCCAATGCTTGTCATTTAAGATGAGAAATGTGTGAGCTAAGTGAACGATGTAGTTCGTTTGAGCTCTAAAGTAACTGCCCTTACCTGAAACGAAGTGTTGCTTGTAGGAAGACTCAGAGCCTGGGGTTTAACTCCATTTCGGAGGGGAACACACAGCAGAGTTCTCATACATAGATCACACTCTGCTTTAGAGCCAGAAGCACACTCTTCCTTTCTAGAGTCTCTAATACAGCAGGAAACGTGGTTGTGTTCAGAACAAAAGAACTGTGTTTCCTACACATACGGACCATATCTAGTCCAACTCTGCTTGTGAAACTGAAACAAACCACAGGTCCACTAACATCCAATGCTTGTCAGTTAAGATGAGAAACGTGTGAGATTCGTGAACTATGTAGTTCGTTTCTGCTGCAAAGTAACTGCCCTTACCTGAAACAAAGTGTTGCTTGTAGGAAGACTCAGAGCCTGGGGTTTAACTCCATTTCTGAAGGGAAACACACAGCAGAGTTCTCATCCATTGATCACACTCTGCTTTAGAGCAAGAAGCACGCTCTTGCTTTCTAGAGTCTCTAAGACAGCAGAAAACCTGAGTGTGCTGAGAACACAAGAAAGGTGTTTCTTACACATTCGGACCATATTGAGACCAACTCTGCCTCTGAAATTGAGAAAAAGCACAGGTCCTCCAGCATCCAATGCTTGTCATTTAAGATGAGAAACGTGTGAGCTTTGTGAAGGATGTAGTTCGTTTGAGCTGAAAATGACTGCCCTTACTTGAAAGGAATTCTTGCTTGTAGGAAGACACAGAGCCTGGAATTTAACTCCATTTCTGAAGGGAAACACACCGCAGAGTTCTCATCCATTGATCACACTCTGCTTTAGAGCCAGAAGCACGCTCTAGCTTTCTAGAGTCCCTAAGACAGCAGGAAATCTGAGTGTGCTGAGAACAAAAGAACGGTGTTTCCTACACATACAGAGCATATCTAGTCCATCTCTGCTTTTGAAACGGAGACAAAGCACTGGTCTTCTAACATCCAATGCTTGTCAGTTAAGATGAGAAACGTGTGAGCTTCGTGAACGATGTAGTTCATTTGAGCTGAAAAGTGACTGCCCTTAGCTGAAACGAAGTCTTGAATGTTGGAAGACACAGAGCCTGGGATTTAACTCCATTTCTGAAGGGAAACACACAGCATAGTTCTCATCCATGGATCACACTCTGATTCAGAGCAAGAAGCACACTCTTGTTTTCTAGATTCTCTAAAACAGCAGGAAACGTGCGTGTGCTGAGAACAAAAGAATATTGTTTCCTACACAAACGGACCATATGTATTCCAACTTGGCTTCTGAAACTGATACAAAGCACTGGTCCTATAACATCCAATGCTTGTCAGTTAAGCTGAGAAACGTGTGAGCTTTGTGAACGATGTAGTTCGTTTGAGCTGTAAAGGAGCTGCCCTTACCTGAAACGAAGTGTTGCTTGTAGGAAGACTCAGATCCTGGGGTTTAACTCCATTTCTCAAGTGAAACACACAGCAGAGTTCTCATATATAGATCACACTCTGCTTTAGAGCAAAAAGGACTCTCTTGCTTTCTAGAATTCTAAGACAGCAGAAGACATGAGTGTGCTTAGAACAAAAGAACGGTGTTTCTTACACATTCAGACCATATCGAGTCCAACTCTGCCTCTGAAATTGATACAAAGCACAGGTCCTCCAGCATCCAATGCTTGTCATTTAAGATGAGAAACGTGTGAGCTAAGTGAACGATGTAGTTCGTTTGAGCTTTAAAGTAACTGCCCTTACCTGAAACGAAGTGTTGCTTGTAGGAAGACTCAGAGCCTGGGGTTTAACTCCATTTCGGAGGGGAACAAACAGCAGAGTTCTCATATATAGATCACACTCTGCTTTAGAGCCAGAAGCACGCTCTTCCTTTCTAGAGTCTCTAATACAGCAGGAAACGTGGTTGTGTTCAGAACAAAAGAACTGTGTTTCCTACACATACGGCCCATATCTATTCCAACTCTGCTTCTGAAACTGATACAAAGCACTGGTCCTATAACATCCGATGCTTGTCAGTTAAGATGAGAAACGTGTGAGCATCGTGAACGATGTAATTCTTTTGAGCTGAAAAGTGACTGCCCTTACTTGAAAGGAATTTTTGCTTGTAGGAAAACACAGAGCATGGAATTTAACTCCATTTCTGAAGGGAAACACACAGCATAGTTCTCATCCATGGATCACACTCTGCTTCAGAGCAAGAAGCACACTCTTGCTTTCTAGATCCTCTAATACAGCACGGAACATGGTTGTGCTCAGAACAAAAGAACTGTGTTTTCGCCACATACGGACCATATCTAGTCCAACTATGCTTGTGAAACTGAAACAAACCACAGGTCCACTAACATCCAATGCTTGTTAGTTAAGATTATAAACTTGTGAGCTTCGTGAACGATGTAGTTCGTTTGAGCTGTAAAGTTACTGCCCTTACCTAAAACGAAGTCTTGTTTGTAGGAAGACTCAGAGCCTGGGATTTAACTGCATTTCTGAAGTGAAACACACAGCAGAATTCTTATCCATTGATCACACTCTGCTTTAGAGCAAGAAGCACGCTCTAGCTTTCTAGAGGCTCTAAGACAGCAGGAAACGTGAGTGTGCTGAGAACAAAAGAATGGTGTTTCCTACAAATACGGAACATATCTATTCTAACTCTGCTTCTGAAACTGATACATAGCACTGGTTCTATAACATCTGATCCTTGTCAGTTAAGATGAGAAACGTGTGAGCTTCGTGAACTATGTAGATCGTTTGTGCTGTAAAGTAACTGCCCTTACCTGAAACGAAGTGTTGCTTGTAGGAAGACTCAGAGCCTGGGGTTTAACTCCATTTCTGAAGGGAAACACACAGCAGAGTTCTCTTCCATGGATCACACTCTGCTTTAGAGCAAGAAGCACGCTCTACCTTTCTAGAGTCTCTAAGACATCAGGAAATGTGAGTGTGCTGAGAACAAAAGAAAGGTGTTTCCTACACATACGGACCATATCTAGTCCAACACTGCATCTTAAACTGATACAAAGCACTGGTTCTAAAATCCAATGATTGTCAGTTAAGATGAGAAACGTGTGAGCTTTGTGAACGATGTACTTCGTTTGAGCTGAAAAGTGACTGCCCTTCCCTGAAACGAAGTCTTGCATGTTGGAAGACAAAGAGCCTGGGATTTAACTCCATTTCTGAAGGGAAACACACAGCAGAGTTCTCATCCATGGATTACACTCTACTTCAGAGCAAGAAGCACGCTCTTGCTTTCTAGATTCTCTAATACAGCAGGAAAAGTGAGTGTGCTAAGAAAAAGTGAACGGTGTTTCCTACACATACGGACCATATCTAGTCCACCTCTGCTTCTGAAACTGATACAAAGCACTGGTCCTCTAACATCCAATGCTTGTCAGTTAAGATGAGAAACGTGTGAGCTTCGTGAACGATGTAGTTCGTTTGAGCTGAAAAGTGACTGCCCTTACTTGAAAGGAATTCTTGCTTGTAGGAAGACACAGAGCCTGGAATTTAACTCCATTTCTGAAGGGAAACACACAGCAGAGTTCTCATATATAAATCTCACTCTGCTTTAGAGCAAGAAGCACGCTCTTGCTTTCCAGAGTCACTAAGACAGCAGGAAACATGAGTGTGATGAGAACAAAAGAACGGTGTTTCCTACACATATGGACCATATCGAGTCCAACTCTTCCCTGGTAATTGATAGAAAGCACAGGTCCTCCAGCATCCAATGCTTGTCATTTAAGATGAGAAACGTGTGAGCTAAGTGAACAATGTAGTTCGTTTGAGCTGTAAAGTAACTGCCCTTACCTGAAAGGAAGTGTTGCTTGTAGGAAGACTCAGAGCCTGGGGTTTAACTCCATTTCAGAAGGGAAACACACAGCAGGGTTCTCATATATACATCACACTCTGCTTAAGAGCAAGAAGCACGCTCTACCTTTCTAGAGTCTCTAAGACAGCAGGAAACGTGAGTGTGCTGAGAACAAAAGAACGGTGTTTCCTACACACATGGACCATATCAATTCCAACTCTGCTTCTGAAACTGATACAAAGCACTGGTCCTATAACATCCGATGCTTGTCAGTTAAGATGAGAAACGTGTGAGCTTCGTGAACGATGTAGTTCGTTTGAGCTGAAAAATGACTGACCTTCCCTGAAACAAAGTCTTGCATGTTGGAAGACACAGAGCCTGGGATTTATCTCCATTTTTGAAGGGAAACACACAGCATAGTTCTCATCCATGGATCACACTCTGCTTCAGAGCAAGAAGCAAACTCTTTCTTTCTAGATTCTCCAATACAGGAGGAAACGTGGTTGTGCTCAGAACAAAAGAACTGTGTTTCTAACACATACGGACCATATCTAGTCCAACTCTGCTTCGGAAACTCATACAAAGCACTGGTCCTATAACATCCAATTCTTGTCAGTTAAGATGAGAAACGTGTGAGCATCGTGAACGATGTAGTTCGTTTGAGCTGAAAAGTGACTGCGCTTACTTGAAAGGAATTCTTGCTTGTAGGAAGACACAAGCCTGGAATTTAACTCCATTTCTGAAGGGAAACACACAACAGAATTCTCATATATAGACCACACTCTGCTTTAGAGCAAGAAGCACACTCTTGCTTTCAGAGTCACTAAGACAGCAAGAAACCTGAGTGTGATGAGAACAAAAGAACGGTGTTTCCTACACATACGGACCATATCTAGTTCAACTCTGCTTCTGAAACTGATACAAAGCACTGGTCTTATAACATCCGATGGTTGTCATTTAAGATGAGAAACGTGTGAGCTTTGTGAAGGATGTAGTTCGTTTGAGCTGAAAATGACTGCCCTTACTTGAAAGGAATTCTTGCTTGTAGGAAGACACAGAGCCTGGAATTTAACTCCATTTCTGAAGGGAAACACACCGCAGAGTTCTCATCCATTGATCACACTCTGCTCTAGAGCCAGAAGCACGCTCTAGCTTTCTAGAGTCCCTAAGACAGCAGGAAACGTGATTGTGCTGAGAACAAAAGAACGGTGTTTCCTACACATACAGAGCATATCTAGTCCATCTCTGCTTTTGAAACGGAGACAAAGCACTGGTCTTCTAACATCCAATGCTTGTCAGTTAAGATGAGAAACGTGTGAGCTTCGTGAACGATGTAGTTCATTTGAGCTGAAAAGTGACTGCCCTTAGCTGAAACGAAGTCTTGAATGTTGGAAGACACAGAGCCTGGGATTTAACTCCATTTCTGAAGGGAAACACACAGCATAGTTCTCACCCATGGATCACACACTGAGTCAGAGCAAGAAGCACACTCTTGTTTTCTAGATTCTCTAAAACAGCAGGAAACGTGCGTGTGCTGAGAACAAAAGAATATTGTTTCCTACACAAACGGACCATATGTATTCCAACTCGGCTTCTGAAACTGATACAAAGCACTGGCCCTATAACATCCAATGCTTGTCAGTTAAGCTGAGAAACGTGTGAGCTTTGTGAACGATGTAGTTCGTTTGAGCTGTAAAGGAGCTGCCCTTACCTGAAACGAAGTGTTGCTTGTAGGAAGACTCAGATCCTGGGGTTTAACTCCATTTCTCAAGTGAAACACACAGCAGAGTTCTCATATATAGATCACACTCTGCTTTAGAGCAAAAAGGACGCTCTTGCTTTCTAGAATTCTAAGACAGCAGAAGACATGAGTGTGCTGAGAACAAAAGAACGGTGTTTCTTACACATTCAGACCATATCGAGTCCAACTCTGCCTCTGAAATTGATACAAAGCACAGGTCCTCCAGCATCCAATGCATGTCATTTAAGATGAGAAATGTGTGAGCTAAGTGAACGATGTAGTTCGTTTGAGCTCTAAAGTAACTGCCCTTACCTGAAACGAAGTGTTGCTTGTAGGAAGACTCAGAGCCTGGGGTTTAACTCCATTTCGGAGGGGAACACACAGCAGAGTTCTCATACATAGATCACACTCTGCTTTAGAGCCAGAAGCACACTCTTCCTTTCTAGAGTCTCTAATACAGCAGGAAACGTGGTTGTGTTCAGAACAAAAGAACTGTGTTTCCTACACATACGGACCATATCTAGTCCAACTCTGCTTGTGAAACTGAAACAAACCACAGGTCCACTAACATCCAATGCTTGTCAGTTAAGATGAGAAACGTGTGAGATTCGTGAACTATGTAGTTCGTTTCTGCTGCAAAGTAACTGCCCTTACCTGAAACAAAGTGTTGCTTGTAGGAAGACTCAGAGCCTGGGGTTTAACTCCATTTCTGAAGGGAAACACACAGCAGAGTTCTCATCCATTGATCACACTCTGCTTTAGAGCAAGAAGCACGCTCTTGCTTTCTAGAGTCTCTAAGACAGCAGGAAACGTGAGTGTGCTGAGAAAAAAAGAACGGTGTTTCCTACACATACAGACCATATCTAGTCCATCTCTGCTTCTGAAACTGAGAAAAAGCACTGCTCCTCTAACATCAGATGCTTGTCATTTAAGATGAGAAACGTGTGAGCTCCGTGAACGATGTAGTTCATTTGAGCTGTAAAGTAACTGCCCTTACCTGATTCGAAGTCTTGCTTGTAGGAAGACTCAGAGCCTGGGATTGAACTCCATTTCTGAAGTGAAACACACAGCAGAATTCTTATCCATTCATCACACTCTGCTTTAGAGCAAGAAGCACGCTATAGCTTTCTAGAGTCTCTAAGACAGCAGGAAACGTGAGTGTGCGAAGAACAAAAGGACGGTGTTTCCTACACATACGGCCCATATCTATTCCAGCTCTGCTTCTGAAACTGATACAAAGCACTGGTCCTATAACATCCGATGCTTGTCAGTTAAGATGAGAAACGTGTGAGCATCGTGAACGATGTAATTCGTTTGAGCTGAAAAGTGACTGCCCTTACTTGAAAGGAATTTTTGCTTGTAGGAAAACACAGAGCATGGAATTTAACTCCATTTCTGAAGGGAAACACACAGCATAGTTCTCATCCATGGATCACACTCTGCTTCAGAGCAAGAAGCACACTCTTGCTTTCTAGATCCTCTAATACAGCAGGGAACGTGGTTGTGCTCAGAACAAAAGAACTGTGTTTTCGCCACATACGGACCATATCTTGTCCAACTATGCTTGTGAAACTGAAACAAACCACAGGTCCACTAACATCCAATGCTTGTCAGTTAAGATTATAAACTTGTGAGCTTCGTGAACGATGTAGTTCGTTTGAGCTGTAAAGTTACTGCCCTTACCTAAAACGAAGTCTTGTTTGAAGGAAGACTCAGAGCCTGGGATTTAACTCCATTTCTGAAGTGAAACACACAGCAGAATTCTTATCCATTGATCACACTCTGCTTTAGAGCAAGAAGCACGCTCTAGCTTCTAGAGTCTCTAAGACAGCAGGAAACGTGAGTGTGCTGAGAACAAAAGAATGGTGTTTGCTACAAATACGGAACATATCTATTCTAACTCTGCTTCTGAAACTGATACAAAGCACTGGTTCTATAACATCTGATCCTTGTCAGTTAAGATGAGAAACGTGTGAGCTTCGTGAACTATGTAGATCGTTTGTGCTGTAAAGTAACTGCCCTTACCTGAAACGAAGTGTTGCTTGTAGGAAGACTCAGAGCCTGGGGTTTAACTCCATTTCTGAAGGGAAACACACAGCAGGGTTCTCATATATACATCACACTCTGCTTTAAAGCAAGAAGCACGCTCTACCTTTCTAGAGGCTCTAAGACAGCAGGACACATGAGTGTGCTGAGAACAAAAGAACGGTGTTTCCTACACATACGTACCATATCTAGTCCATCTCTGCTTCTGAAACTGAGACAAAACACTCGTCCTCTAACATCGATGCTTGTCATTTAAGATGAGAAACGTGTGAGCTTTGTGACCGATGTAAGTTTTTTGAGCTGTAAAGTAACTGCCCTTACCTGATTCGAAGTCTTGCTTGTAGGAAGACGCAGAGCCTGGGATTTAACTCCATTTCTGAAGGGAAACACACAGCAGAGTTCTCTTCCATGGATCACACTCTGCTTTAGAGCAAGAAGCACGCTCTAGCTTTCTAGAGTCTCTAAGACATCAGGAAATGTGAGTGTGCTGAGAACAAAAGAAAGGTGTTTCCTACACATACGGGCCATATCTAGTCCAACACTGCATCTTAAACTGATACAAAGCACTGGTTCTAAAATCCAATGCTTGTCAGTTAAGATGAGAAACGTGTGAGCTTTGTGAACGATGTACTTCGTTTGAGCTGAAAAGTGACTGCCCTTCCGTGAAACGATGTCTTGCATGTTGGAAGACAAAGAGCCTGGGATTTAACTCCATTTCTGAAGGGAAACACACAGCAGAGTTCTCATCCATGGATTACACTCTACTTCAGAGCAAGAAGCACGCTCTTGCTTTCTAGATTCTCTAATACAGCAGGAAAAGTAAGTGTGCTAAGAAAAAATGAACGGTGTTTCCTACACATACGGACCATATCTAGTCCACCTCTGCTTCTGAAACTGATACAAAGCACTGGTCCTCTAACATCCAATGCTTGTCAGTTAAGATGAGAAACGTGTGAGCTTCGTGAACGATGTAGTTCGTTTGAGCTGAAAAGTGACTGCCCTTACTTGAAAGGAATTCTTGCTTGTAGGAAGACACAGAGCCTGGAATTTAACTCCATTTCTGAAGGGAAACACACCGCAGAGTTCTCATATATAAATCACACTCTGCTTTAGAGCAAGAAGCACGCTCTTGCTTTCCAGAGTCACTAAGACAGCAGGAAACATGAGTGTGATGAGAACAAAAGAACGGTGTTTCCTACACATATGGACCATATCGAGTCCAACTCTTCCCCGGTAATTGATAGAAAGCACAGGTCTTCCAGCATCCAATGCTTGTCATTTAAGATGAGAAACGTGTGAGCTAAGTGAACAATGTAGTTCGTTTGAGCTGTAAAGTAACTGCCCTTACCTGAAAGGAAGTGTTGCTTGTAGGAAGACTCAGAGCCTGGGGTTTAACTCCATTTCAGAAGGGAAACACACAGCAGGGTTCTCATATATACATCACAGTCTGCTTAAGAGCAAGAAGCACGCTCTAGCTTTCTAGAGTCTCTAAGACAGCAGGAAACGTGAGTGTGCTGAGAACAAAAGAACGGTGTTTCCTACACACATGGACCATATCTAATCCAACTCTGCTTCTGAAACTGATACAAAGCACTGGTCCTATAACATCCGATGCTTGTCAGTTAAGATGAGAAACGTGTGAGCTTCGTGAACGATGTAGTTCGTTTGAGCTGAAAAATGACTGACCTTCCCTGAAACGAAGTCTTGCATGTTGGAAGACACAGACCCTGGGATTTATCTCCATTTCTGAAGGGAAACATACAGCATACTTCTCATCCATGGATCACACTCTGCTTCAGAGCAAGAAGCAAACTCTTTCTTTCTAGATTCTCTAATACAGGAGGAAGCGTGGTTGTGCTCAGAACAAAAGAACTGTGTTTCTAACACATACGGACCATATCTAGTCCAACTCTGCTTCGGAAACTCATACAAAGCACTGGTCCTATAACATCCAATGCTTGTCAGTTAAGATGAGAAACGTGTGAGCATCGTGAACGATGTAGTTCGTTTGAGCTGAAAAGTGACTGCGCTTACTTGAAAGGAATTCTTGCTTGTAGGAAGACACAAGCCTGGAATTTAACTCCATTTCTGAAGGGAAACACACAACAGAATTCTCATATATAGACCACACTCTGCTTTAGAGCAAGAAGCACACTCTTTCTTTCAGAGTCACTAAGACAGCAAGAAACCTGAGTGTGATGAGAACAAAAGAACGGTGTTTCCTACACATACGGACCATATCTAGTTCAACTCTGCTTCTGAAACTGATACAAAGCACTGGTCCTCTAAAATCCAATGCATGTCAGTTAAGATGAGAAACGTGTGAGCTTTGTGAATGATGTAGTTCGTTTGAGCTGAAAAGTGACAGCCCTATCCCTGAAACGAAGTCTTGCATGTTGTAAGACACACAGCCTGTGATTTAACTCCATTTCTGAAGGGAAACACACTGCATAGTTCTCATCCATGGATCACACTCTGCTTCAGAGCAAGAAGAACACTCTTGCTTTCTAGATTCTCTAATACAGCAGGAAACGTGGTTGTGCTCAGAAAAAAAAGAACTGTGTTTCCGACACATATGGACCATATCTAGTCCAACTCTGCTTCTGAAACTGAAACAAACCACAGGTCCACTAACATCCAATGCTTGTCAGTTAAGATGATAAACTTGTGAGCTTCGTGAACAATGTAGTTCCTTTGAGCTGTAAAGTAACTGCCCTTACCAGTAATGAATTCTTGTTTGTAGGAAGACTCAGAGCCTGGGATTTAACTCCATTTCTGAAGTGAAACAAACAGCCGAGTTCTCATCCATTGATCACACTCTGCTTTAGAGCAAGAAGCATGCTCTAGCTTTCTAGAGTCTCTAAGACAGCAGGAAACGTGAGTGTGCTGAGAACAAAGGGACAATGTTTCCTACACATACAGACCATATCTAGTCCAACTCAGCTTCTGAAACTGATACAAAGCACTGGTCCTCTAACATCCAATGCTTGTCAGTTAAGATGAGAAACTTGTTAGCTTCGTGAACGATGTAGTTCGTGTGAGCTGAAAAGTAACTTCCCTTCCCTGAAACGAAGGCTTGCATGTTGGAAGACACAGAGCATGGGATTTAACTCAATTTCTGAAGGGAAACACACAGCATAGTTCTCATCCATGGATCACACTCTGCTTCAGAGCAAGAAGCACGCTCTTGCTTTCTAGATTCTCTAATACAGCAGGAAACTTGGTTGTGTTCAGAACAAAAGAACTGTGTTTCCTACACATACGGACCATATCTAGTCCAACTCTGCTTGTGAAACTAAAACAAACCACAGGTCCACTAACATCCAATGCTTGTCAGTTAAGATGAGAAACGTGTGAGTTTCGTGAACGATGTAGTTGGTTTGAGCTGTAAAGTACCTGCCCTTACCTGAAATCAAGTCTTGTTTGTAGGAGGACTCCGAGCCTGGGATTTAACTCCATTTCTGAAGTGAAACACACAGCAGAATTCTTATCCATTCATCACACTCTGCTTTAGAGCAAGAAGCACGCTCTAGCTTTCTTGAGTCTCTATGACAGCAGGAAAATGAGTGTGCTGAGAACAAAAGAACGGTGTTTCCTACAAATACAGACCATATCTATTCCAACTCTTCTTCTGAAATTGATACAAAGCACTGGTTCTATAACATCCTATCCTTGTCAGTTAGGATGAGAAACGTGTGAACTTCGTGAACTATGTAGTTCGTTTGTGCTGTAAAGTAACTGCCCTTACCTGAAACGAAGTGTTGCTTGTAGGAAGACTCAGAGCCTGGGGTTTAACTCCATTTCTGAAGGTAAACACACAGCAGGGTTCTCATATATACATTACACTCCGCTTTAGAGCAAGAAGCATGCTCTAGCTTTCTAGAGTCTCTAAGACAGCAGGAAACGTGAGTGTGCTGAGAACAAAAGAACGGTGTTCCTACACATACGGACCATATCTTGTCCAAGCCTGCTTCTTAAACTGATACAAAGCACTGGTCCTCTAAAACCCAATGCTTGTCAGTTAAGATGAGGAACGTGTGAGCTTCGTGAGTGATATACTACATTTGAGCAGAAAAGTGACTGCCCTTCCCTGAAACGAAGTTTTGCATGTTGGAAGACACAGAGCCTGGGATTTAACTCCATTTCTGAAGGGAAACACACAGCATAGTTCTCATCCATGGATCACACTCTGCTTCAGAGCAAGAAGCACGCTCTTGCTTTCTAGATTCTCTAATACAGCAGGAAACGTGAGTGTGCTAAGAACAAATGAACTGTGTTTCCTACACATACGGACCATATCTAGTCCAACTCTGCTTCTGAAACTGATACAAAGCACTGGTCCTCTAACATCCAATGTTTGTCAGTTAAGATGAGAAACGTGTGAGCTTCGTGAATGATGTAGTTCGTTTGAGCTGAAAAGTGACTGCCCTTACTTGAAAGAAATTCTTGCTTGTAGGAAGACACAGAGCCTGGAATTTAACTCCATTTCTGAAGGGAAACACACAACAGAGTTCTCATATATAGATCACACTCTGCTTTAGAGCAAGAGGCACACTCTTGCTTTCCAGAGTCACTAAGACAGCAGGACACCTGAGTGTGATGAGAACAAAGAACGGTGTTTCCTACACATACGGACCATATCTAGTTCAACTCTGCTTCTGAAACTGTGACAAAGCACTGGTCCTCTAACATCCAATGCTTGTCAGTTAAGATGAGAAACGTGTGAGCTTCGTGAAGGATGTAGTTCCTTTGAGGTGAAAAGTGACTGCCCTTCCCTGAAAGAAGTCTTGCATGTTGTAAGACACAGAGCCTGGGATTTAACTCCATTTCTGAAGGGAAACACACAGCATAGTTCTCATCCATGGATCACACTCTGCTTCAGAGCAAGAAGCACACTCTTGCTTTCTAGATTCTCTAATACAGCAGGAAACGTGGTTGTGCTCAGAATAAAAGAACTGTGATTTGGACCTATACGGACCATATCTAGTCCAACTCTGCTTGTGAAACTGAAACAAACCACAGGTCCACTAACATCCAATGCTTGTTTGTTAAGATGGTAAACTTGTGAGCTTCGTGAATGATGTAGTTCGTTTGAGCTGTAAAGTCGCTAACTTTACCTGAAACGAATTCTTGTTTGTAGGAAGACTCTGAGCCTGACATTTAACTCCATTTGCGAAGTGAAACACACAGCCGAGTTCTCATCCATTGATCACACTCTGCTTTAGCGCAAGAAGCACGCTCTTCCTTTCTAGAGTCTCTAAGACAGCAGGAAACGTGAGTGTGCTGAGAAAAAAAGAACGGTGTTTCCTACACATATGGACCATATCTATTCCAACTCTGCTTCTGAAATTGATACAAAGGTCTGGTCCTATAACATCCAATGCTTGTCAGTTAAGATGAGAAACGTGTGAGCTTCCTGAACGATGTAGTTCATTTGAGCTGAAAAATGACTGCACTTCCCTGAAATGAAGTCTTGCATGTTGGAAGACACAGAACCTGGGATTTAACTCCATTTCTGAAGGGAAACACACAGCATAGTTCACATCCATGGATCCCACTATGCTTCAGAGCAAGAAGCAAACTCTTGCTTTCTAGATTCTCTAATACAGGAGGAAACATGGTTGTGCTCAGAACAAAAGAACTGTGTTTCTGACACATACGGACCATATCTAGTCCAACTCTGCTTCTGAAACTCATACAAAGCACTGGTCCTATAACATCCAATGCTTGTCAGTTAAGATGAGAAACGTGTGAGCTTCGTGAAGGATGTAGTTCCTTTGAGGTGAAAAGTGACTGCCCTTCCCTGAAAGAAGTCTTGCATGTTGTAAGACACAGAACCTGGGATTTAACTCCGTTTCTGAAGGGAAACACACAACAATTCTCATATATAGATCACACTATGCTTCAGAGCAAGAAGAACACTCTTGCTTTCTAGATTCTCTAATACAGCTGGAAACGTGGTTGTGCTCAGAACAAAAGAACTGTGTTTCCGACACATACGGAGCATATCTAGTCCAACTTTGCTTGTGAAACTGAAACAAACCACAGGTCCACTAACATCCAATGCTTGTCAGTTAAGATGATAAACTTGTGAGCTTCGTGAACAATGTAGTTCCTTT
Source organism: Onychomys leucogaster (assembly GCA_949786385.1). Classification (NCBI taxonomy): domain Eukaryota; kingdom Metazoa; phylum Chordata; class Mammalia; order Rodentia; family Cricetidae; genus Onychomys; species Onychomys leucogaster. Next base: position 2,712,039 of record CATKUP010000063.1, read on the forward strand.
GAGCTGTAACGTAACTGCCCTTACCTGAAACAAAGTCTTTATTGTAGGAAGACACAGAGCCTGGGATTTAACTCCATTTCTGAAGGGAAACACACAGCAGAGTTCTCATCCATTGATCACACTCTGCTTTAGAGCAAGAAGCACGCTCTAGCTTTCTAGACTCTCCGAGACAGCAGGAAACGTGAGTGTGCTGAGAACAAAAGTAGGGTGTTTCCTACACATACGGACCATATCTAGTCCAACTCAGCTTCTGAAAGTGATACAAAGCACTGGTCCTCTAACATCCAATGCTTGTCAGTTAAAATGAGAAACGTGTTAGCTTTGTGAACGATGTAGTTCGTTTGAAATGAAAAATAACTTCCCTTCCCTGAAACGAAGGCTTGCATGTTGGAAGACACAGAGCATGGGATTTAACTCCATTTCTGAAGGGAAACACACAGCATAGTTCTCATCCATGGATCACACTCTGCTTCAGAGCAAGAAGCACACTCTTGCTTTTTAGATTCTCTAATACAGCAGGAAACGTGGTTGTGCTCAGAACAAAAGAACTGTGTTTTCGACACATACGGACCATATCTAGTCCAACTATGCTTGGGAAACTGAAACAAACCACAGGTCCCCTAACATCCAATGCTTGTCAGTTAAGATTATAAACTTGTGAGCTTCGTGAACGATGTAGTTCGTTTGAGCTGTAAAGTAACTGCCCTTACCTGAAACGAAGTTTTGTTTATAGGAAGACTCAGAGCCTGGGATTTAACTCCATTTCTGAATTGAAACACACCGCAGAATTCTTATCCATTGATCACACTCTGCTTTAGAGCAAGAAGCACGCTCTAGCTTTCTAGAGTCTCTAAGACAGCAGGAAACGTGAGTGTGCTGAGAACAAAAGAATGGTGTTTCCTACAAATACGGACCATATCTATTCTAACTCTGCTTCTGAAACTGATACAAAGCACTGGTTCTATAACATCCGATCCTTGTCAGTTAAGATGAGAAATGTGTGAGCTTCGTGATCGATGTAGTTCGTTTGAGCTGAAAAGTGACTGCCCTTACTTGAAAGAAATTCTTTTTTGTAGGAAGACTCTGAGCCTGACATTTAACTCCATTTGCGAAGTGAAACACACAGCCGAGTTCTCATCCATTGATCACACTCTGCTTTAGAGCAAGAAGCACGCTCTAGCTTTCTAGAGTCTCTAAGACAGCAGGAAACGTGAGTGTGCTGAGAACAAAAGAACGGTGTTTCCTACACATATGGACCATATCTATTCCAACTCTGCTTCTGAAACTGATACAAAGGACTGGTCCTATAACATCCAATGCTTGTCAGTTAAGATGAGAAAAGTGTGAGCCTCGTGAACGATGTAGTTTGTTTGAGCTGAAAAATGACTGCCCTTCCCTGAAACGCAGTCTTGCATTTGGAAGACACAGAGCCTGGGATTTAACTCCATTTCTGAAGGGAAAAACACAGCATAGTTCTCATCCATGGATCACACTCTGCTTCAGAGCAAGAAGCACGCTCTTGCTTTCTAGATTCTCTAATAGAGCAGGAAACGTGAGTGTGCTAAGAACAAATGAACTGTGTTTCCTACACATACGGACCATATCTAGTCCAACTCTGCTTCTGAAACTGATACAAAGCACTGGTCCTCTAACATCCAATGTTTGTCAGTTAAGATGAGAAACGTGTGAGCTTCGTGAACGATGTAGTTTGTTTGAGCTGAAAAGTGACTGCCCTTACTTGAAAGAAATTCTTGCATGTTGGAAGACACAGAGCATGGGATTTAACTCCATTTCTGAAGGGAAACACACAGCATAGTTCTCATCCATGGGTCACGCTCTGCTTCAGAGCAAGAAGCACGCTCTTGCTTTCTAGATTCTCTAATACAGCAGGAAACTTGGTTGTGTTCAGAACAAAAGAACTGTGTTTCCTACACATACGGACCACATCTAGTCCAACTCTGCTTGTGAAACTGAAACAAACCACAGGTCCACTAACATCCAATGCTTGTCAGTTAAGATGAGAAACGTGTGAGCTTCGTGAACGATGTAGTTGGTTTGAGCTGTAAAGTAACTGCCCTTACCTGAAACGAAGTCTTGTTTGTAGGAAGACTCAGAGCCTGGAATTTAACTCCATTTCAAAAGTGAAACACACAACAGAGTTCTCATCCACTGAACACACTGTGCTTTAGAGCAAGAAGCATGCTCTAGCTTTCTATAGTCTCTAAGACACCAGGAAAAGTGAGTGTGCTGACAACAAAAGAACGGTGTTTCCTACACATATGGACCATATATATTCCAAATCTGCTTCTGAAACTGATACAAAGCACTGGTCCTATAACATCCGATGCTTGTCAGTTAAGATGAGAAACGTGTGAGCTTCTTGAACGATGTAGTTCGTTTGAGCTGAAAAGTGACTGCCCTTCCCTGAAACGAAGTCTTGCATGTTGGAAGACACAGAGCCTGGGATTTAACTCTATTTCTGAAGGGAAACACACAGCATAGTTCTCATCCATGGATCATACTCTGCATCAGAGCAAGAAGCACACTCTGCTTTCTAGATTCTCAAATACAGCAGGAAACGTGGTTGTGCTCAGAACAAAAGAACTGTGATTTCGACACATACAGACCATATCTAGTCCAACTCTGCTTGTGAAACTGAAACAAACCACAAGGCCACTAACATCCAATGCTTGTCAGTTAAGATGATAAACTTGTGAGCTTCATGAACGATGTAGTTCGTTTGAGCTCTAAAGAAACTGCCCTTACCTGAAACGAATTCTTGTTTGTAGGAAGACTCAGAGCCTGGGATTTAACTCCATTTCTGAAGTGAAACACACAGGCGAGTTCTCATCCATAGATGACACTCTGCTTTAGAGCAGGAAGCACGCTCTAGCTTTCTAGAGTCTCTAAGACAGCAGGAAACGTGAGTGTGCTGAGAACAAATGAACAGTGTTACCTACACATACGGACCATATCTATTCCAACTCTGCTTCTGAAACTGATACAAAGCACTGGTCCTATAACATCCGATGCTTGTCAGTTAAGATGAGAAACGTGTGAGCTTCGTGAACAATGTAGTTCGTTTGAGCTGTAAAGTAACAGCCCTTACCTGAAATGAAGTCTTGCATGTTGGAAGACACAGAGCCTGGGATTTACCTCCATTTCTGAAGGGAAACACACAACACAGTTCTCATATATAGATCACACTCTGCCTTAGAGCAAGAAGCATGCTCTTGCTTTCCAGAGTCACTAAGACAGCAGGAAACGTGAGTGTGCTGAGAACAAAAGAATGGTGTTTCCTACATATACGGACCATGTCTAGTCCAACTCTGCTTCTGAAACTGATACAAAACACTGTTCCTCTAAAATCCAATGCTTGTCAGTTAAGATGAGAAACGTGTGAGCTTCGTGAACGATGTAGTTCGTTTGAGCTGAAAAGTGACTGCCCTTCCCTGAAATGAAGTCGTTCATGTTGGAAGACACAGAGCCTGGGATTTAACTCAATTTCTGAAGGGAAACACAAAGCATAGTTCTCATCCATGGATCAAACTCTGCTTCAGAGCAAGAAGCACACTCTTGCTTTCTAGATCCTCTAATACAGCAGGAAACGTGGTTGTGCTCAGAACAAAAGAACTGTGATTTCGACACATACGGACCATATGTAGTCCAACTCTGCTTGTCAAACTGAAACAAACGACAGGTCCACTAACATCCAACGCTTGTCAGTTACGATGATGAACTTGTGAGCTTCGTGAACGATGTAGTTCGTTTGAGCTGTAAAGTAAGTAACCTTACCTGAAATGAATTCTTGTTTGTAGGAAGACTCAGAGCCTGGAATTTAACTCCATTTCTAAAGTGAAACACACAACAGATTTCTCATCCACTGAACACACTGTGCTTTAGAGCAAGAAGCATGCTCTAGCTTTCTAGAGTCTCTAAGACACAGGAAACGTGAGTGTGCTGACAACAAAAGAACGGTGTTTACTACACATACGGACCATATCTATTCCAACTGTGCTTCTGAAACTGATACAAAGCACTGGTCCTATAACATCCGATGCTTGTCAGTTAAGATGAGAAACGTGTGATCTTCGTGAACGATGTAGTTCGTTGGAGCTGAAAAGTGACTGCCCTTACCTGATTCGAAGTCTTGCTTGTAGGAAGACTCAGAGCCTGGGATTTAACTCCATTTCTGAAGGGAAACACACAGCAGATTTCTCTTCCATGATCACACTCTGCTTTAGAGCAAGAAGCACGCTCTAGCTTTCTAGACTCTCCGAGACAGCAGGAAACGTGAGTGTGCTGAGAACAAAAGGACGGTGTTTCCTATACATATGGACCATATCTAGTCCAACTCAGCTTCTGAAACTGATACAAAGCACTGGTCCTCTAATATCCAATGCTTGTCAGTTAAGATGAGAATCGTGTTAGCTTTGTGAACGATGTAGTTCGTTTGAGCTGATAAGTAACTTCCCTTCCCTGAAACGCAGGCTTGCATGTTGGAAGACACAGAGCCTGGAATTTAACTCCATTTCTGAAGGGAAACACACAACAGAGTTCTCTTTATAAATCACAATCGGCTTTAGAGCAAGAAGCACACTCTTGCTTTCCATAGTCACTAAGACAGCAGGAAAACTGAGTATTATGAGAACAAAAGAACGGTGTATCCTACACATACGGACCATATCTAGTTCAACTCTGCTTCTGAAACTGATACAAAGCACTGGTCCTCTAAAATCCAATGCTTCTCAGTCAAGATGAGAAACGTGTGAGCTTCGTGAACGAAGTAGTTCGTTTGAACTGTAAAGTAACTGCCTTTAGCTGATTCTAAGTCTTGCTTGTAGGAAGACTCAGAGCTTGCGATTTAACTCCATTTCGAAGGGAAACACACAGCAGAGTTCTCTGCCATGGATCACACTCTGATTTAGAGCAAGAAGCACGCTCTAGCTTTCTATAGTCTCCAAGACAGCAGGAAATGTGAGTGTGCTGAGAACAAAAGAATGCTGTTTCCTACACATACGGAACATATCTAGCCCAACTCTGCTTCTGAAACTGATACAAAGCACTGGGCCTATAACATCTGATGCTTGTCAGTTAAGATGAGAAACATGTGAGCTTCGTGAAATATGAAGTTCGTTTGTGCTGAAAAGTGACTGCCCTTACCTGAAACGAAGTCTTTATTGTAGGAAGACACAGAGCCTGGGATTTCACTCCATTTCTGAAGGGAAACAGACAGCAGAGTTCTCATCCATTGATCACACTCTGCTTTAGAGCAAGAAGCATGCTCTTGCTTTCTAGAGTCTCTAAGACAGCAGGAAACGTGAGTGTGCTGAGAACAAAAGAACGGTGTTTCCTACACATATGGACCATATCTAGTCCATCTCTACTTCTGAAACTGAGACAAATTGCTGGTCCTCTAAAATCCGATGCTTGTCATTTAAGATGAGAAACGTGTGAGCTTCGTGAACGATGTAGTTCGTTTGAGCTGTAAAGTAACTGCCTTTACCTGATTCGAAGTCTTGCTTATAGGAAGACTCAGAGATTGAGATTTAACTCCATTTCGAAGAGAAACACAAAGCAGAGTTCTCTGCCATGGATCAAACAGTGCTTTAGAACAAGAAGCACGCTCTAGCTTTCTAGAGTCTCTAATACAGCAGGAAATGTGATTGTGCTAAGAACAAAAGAATGCTGTTTCCTACACCTACCGACCATATCTCTTCCAACTCTGCTTCTGATACTGATGCAAGCACTGGTCCTATAACATCCGATGCTTGTCAGTTAAGATGAGAAACGTGTGAGCTTCGTGAACGATGTAGTTCGTTTGAGCTGTAAAGTAACAGCCCTTACCTGAAACGAAGTCTTGCATGTTGGAAGACACAGGGCCTGGGATTTACTCCATTTCTGATGGGAAACACACAGCATAGTTCTCATCCATGGATCACACTCTGGTTCAGAGCAAGAAGCACGCTCTTGCTTTCTAGATTCTCTAATACAGCAGGAAACGTGAGTGTGCTGAGAACAAATGAATGGTTTTCCTACACATACGGACCTTATATAGTCCAACTCTGCATCTGAAACTGATACAAAGCACTGGTCCTCTAACATCCAATGCTTGTCAGTTAAGATGAGAAACCTGTGAGCTTCGTGAATGATGTAGTTCGTTGGAGCTGAAAAGTGACTGCCCTTACCTGAAACGAAGTCTTGCATGTTGTAAGACACAGAGCCTGGGATTTAACTCCATTTCTGAAGGGAAACACACAGCATAGTTCTCATTCACAGATCACACTCTGTTTCAGAGCAATAAGAACACTCTTGCTTTCTAGATTCTCTAATAAAGCAGGAAACGTGGTTGTGCTCAGAAAAAAAAGAACTGTGTTTCCGACACATATGGACCATATCTAGTCCAACTCTGCTTGTATAACTGCAAAAAACCACAGGTACACTAACATCCAATGCTTGTCAGTTAAGATGAGAAACGTGTGAGCTTCGTGAACGATGTAGTTCGTTTGAGCTGAAAAGTGACTGCCCTTACTTGAAAAGAATTCTTGCTTGTAGGAAGACAAAGAGCCTGGGATTTAACTCCATTTCTGAAGGGAAACACACAGCATAGTTCTCATCCATGGATCACACTCTGCTTCAGAGGAAGAAGCACACTCTTGCATTCTAGATTTTCTAATACAGCAGGAAACGTGGTTGTGCTCAGAACAAAAGGACTGTGATTTCGACACATACTGAACATATCTAGTCCAACTCTGCTTTTGAAACTGAAACAAACCACAGGTCCACTAACATCCAGTGCTTGTCAGTTAAGATGATAAACTTGTGAGCTTCGTGAACGATGTAGTTTGTTTGAGCTGTAAAGTAACTAACCTTACCTGAAAAGATTTCTTGTTTGTAGGAAGACTCAGAGCCTGGGATTTAACTCCATTTCTAAAGTGAAACACAAAGCCGAGTTCTCATGTACTGATCCCACTCTGCTTTAGAGGAAGTAGCACGCTCTAGCTTTCTAGAGTCTCTAAGACAGCAGGAAACGTGAGTGTGCTGAGAACAAAAGAACGGTGTTTCCTACACATATGGACCATATCTATTCCAACTCTGCTTCTGAAACTGATACAAAGCCCTGGTCCTATAACATCCGATGCTTGTCAGTTAAGATGAGAAACGTGTGAGTTTCGTGAACGATGTAGATCCTTTGAGCTGTAAAGTAACTGCCCTGACCTGAAATGAAGTCTTGCATGTAGGAAGACACTGAGCCTGGGATTTAACACCATTCCTGAGGGGAAACACAAAGCATAGTTCTCATCCATAGATCACACTCTGCTTCAGAACAAGAAGCATGCTCTTGCTTTCTAGATTTTCTAATACAGCAGGAAAAGTGAGTGTGCTGAGAACAAAAGAACGGTGTTTACTACACCTAGGGACCATATCTATTCCAACTCTGCTTCTGAAACTGATACAAAGCACTGGTCCTATAACATCCAATGCTTGTCAGTTAAGATGAGAAATGTGTGAGCTTCGTGAAAGATGTAGTTCGTTTGTGCTGAAAAGTGACTGCCTTTACCTGAAACGAAGTCTTTATTGTAGGAAGACACAGAGCCTGGGATTTCACTCCATTTCTGAAGGGAAACAGACAGCAGAGTTCTCATCCATTGATCACACTCTGCTTTAGAGCAAGAAGCACGCTCTTGCTTTCTAGAGTCTCTAAGACAGCAGGAAACGTGAGTGTGCGGAGAACAAAAGAACGGTGTTTCCTACACATATGGACCATATCTAGTCCATCTCTACTTCTGAAACTGAGACAAATTACTGGTCCTCTAACATCCGATGCTTGTCATTTAAGATGAGAAACGTGTGAGCTTCGTGAACGTTGTAGTTCGTTTGAGCTGTAAAGTAACTGCCTTTACCTGATTCGAAGTCTTGCTTATAGGAAGACTCAGAGCCTGAGATTTAACTCCATTTCGAAGAGAAACACAAAGCAGAGTTCTCTGCCATGGAACTACTCTGCTTTAGAGCAAGAAGCACGCTCTAGCTTTCTAGAGTCTCTAATACAGCAGGAAATGTGATTGTGCTAAGAACAAAAGAATGCTGTTTCCTACACCTACGGACCATATCTCTTCCAACTCTGCTTCTGATACTGATGCAAAGCACTGGTTCTATAACATCCGATGCTTGTCAGTTAAGATGAGAAACGTGTTAGCTTTCGTGAACGATGTAGTTCGTTTGAGCTGAAAAGTGACTGCCCTTACTTGAAAGGAATTCTTGCTTGTAGGAAGACACAGAGCCTGGGATCTAACTCCATTTCTGAAGGGAAACACATAGCCGAGTTCGCATCCATTGATCACACTCTGCTTTAGAGCAATAAGCATGCTATAGCTTTCTAGAGTCTCTAAGACAGCAGGAAACGTGAGTGTGCTGAGAACAAAAGAACGGTGTTTCCTACACATACGGACCATATCTAGTCCAAATCTGCTTCTGAAACTGGTACAAAGCACTGGTCCTATAACATCTGATGCTTGTCATTTAAGATGAGAAACGTGTGAGCTTTGTGAACGATGTAGTTCGTTTGAGCTGTAAAGTAACTGCCTTTACCTGATTCGAAGTCTTGCTTGTAGGAAGACTCAGAGCCTGGGATTTATCTCTATTTCTGAAGTGAAACACACAGCATAGTTCTCATCCATGGATCACACTCTGCTTCAGAGCAAGAAGCACGCTCTTGCTTTCTAGATTCTCTAATACAGCAGGAAACGTGAGTGTGCTAAGAACAAATGAACGGTGTTTCCGACACATACGGACCATATCTAGTCCAACTCTGCTTCTGAAACTGATACAAAGTACTGGTCCTCTAAAATCCAATGCTTGTCAGTCAGGATGAGAAACGTGTGAGCTTCGTGAGCGATGTAGTTTGTTTGAGCTGAAAAGTGACTGCCCTTACTTGAAAGGAATTCTTGCTAGTAGGAAGACACATAGCCTGGGATCTAACTCCATTTCTGAAGGAAACACACAGCATAGTTGTCATCCATGGATCACACTCTGCTTCAGAGCAAGAAGCACACTCTTGCTTTCTAGATTCTCTAATACAGCAGGAAACGTGGTTGTCCTCAGAACAAAGAACTGTGATTTCGACACATACTGACCATATCTAGTCCAACTCTGCTTGTGAAACTGAAACAAACCACAGGTCCACCAACATCCAGTGCTTGTCAGTTAAGATGATAAACTTGTGAGCTTCGTGAACGATGTAGATCGTTTGAGCTGTAAAGTAACTAACCATACCTGAAACGAATTTTCATTGTAGGAAGACTCAGAGCCTGGGATTTAACTCCATTTCTGAAGTGAAACACACAGCCGAGTTCTCATCCATCGACCACACTCTGCTTTAGAGCAAGAAGCACACTCTAGCTTTCTAGAGTCTCTAAGACAGCAGGAAACGTGACTGTGCTGAGAACAAAAGAACGGTGTATCCTACACTTACGGACCATATCTAGTTCAACTCTGCTTCTGAAACTGATACAAATCACTGGTCCTCTAAATTCCAATGCTTGTCAGTCAAGATGAGAAACGTGTGAGCTTCGTGAACGATGTAGTTCGTTTGAGCTGAAAAGTGACTGCCCTTCCCTGAAACGAAGTCTTGCATGTTGTAAGACACAGAGCCTGGGATTTAACTCCACTTCTGAAGGGAAACACAGAGCATAGTTCTCATCCATGGATCACACTCTGCTTCAGAGCAAGAAGCACACTCTTGCTTTCTAGATTCTCTAATACAGCAGGAAACGTGGTTGTGCTCAGAACAAAAGAACTGTGATTCCGACACATACTGACCAAATCTAGTCCAACTCTGCTTGTGAAACTGAAACAAACCACAGGTCCACTAACATCCAGTGCTTGTCAGTTAAGATGATAAACTTGTGAGCTTCGTGAACGATGTAGTTCGTTTTAGCTGTAAAGAAACTGCCCTTACCTGAAATGAATTCTTGTTTGTAGGAAGACTCAGAGCCTGGGATTTAACTCCATTTCTGAAGGGAAACACACCACAGAGTTCTCATATATAGATCACACTCTGCTTTAGAGCAAGAAGCACACTCTTGCTTTCCAGAGTCACTAAGACAGCAGGAAACCTGAGTGTGATGAGAACAAAAGAAAGGTGTATCCGACACATACGAACCATATCTAGTTCAACTCTGCTTCTGAAACTGATACAAAGCACTGGTCCTCTAAAATCCAATGCTTGTCAGTCAAGAGGAGAAACGTGTGAGCTTCGTGAACGATGAAGTTCGTTTGAGCTGAAAAGTGACTGCCTTTACCTGATTCGAAGTCTTGCTTGTAGGAAGACTCAGAGCCTGGGATTTAACTCCATTTCGAAGGGAAACACAAAGCAGAGTTCTCTGCCATGGATCAAACTCTGCTTTAGAGCAAGAAGCACGCTCTAGCTTTCTAGAGTCTCTAAGACAGCAGGAAATGTGAGTGTGCTAAGAACAAAAGAATGCTGTTTCCTACACCTACGGACCAAATCTCTTCCAACTCTGCTTCTGAAACTGATACAAATACTGGTCCTACAACATCCGATGCTTGTCAGTTAAGATGAGAAACGTGTGATCTTCGTGAACGATGTAGTTCGTTTGAGCTGAAAAGTGACTGACATTCCCTGAAATGAAGTCTTGCATGTTGTAAGACACAGAGCCTGGGATTTAACTCCATTTCTGAAGGGAAACACACAGCATAGTTCTCATCCATGGATCACACTCTGCTTCAGACCAAGAAGGACACTCTTGCTTTCTAGATTCTCTAATACAGGAGGAAACGTGATTGTGGTCAGAACAAAAGAACTCTGTTTCTCACACATACGGACCATATCCAATCCAATTCTGCTTGTGAAACTGAAAGAAACCACAGGTCCACTAACATCCAATGCTTGTCAGTTAAGATGATAAACTTGTGAGCTTCGTGAACGATGTAGTTCGTTTTAGCTGTAAAGAAACTGCCCTTACCTGAAATGAATTCTTGTTTGTAGGAAGACTCAGAGCCTGGGATTTAACTCCATTTCTGAAGTGAAACACACAGCCGAGTTCTCATCCTTAAACACACTCTGCTTTAGAGCAAGAAGCATGCTGTAGCTTTGTAGAGTCTCTAAGACAGCAGGAAACGTGAGTGTGCTGAGTACAAAAGAACGGTGTTTCCTACACATATGGACCATATCTCTTCCAACTCTGCTTCTGAAACTGATACAAAGCACTGGTCCTATAACATCCGATGCTTGCCAGTTAAGATGAGAAACGTGTGAGCTTCGTGAACGATGTAGTTTGTTTGAGCTGAAAAGTGACTGCCCATACTTGAAAGGAATTCTTGCTTGTAGGAAGACACTGAGCCTGGGATTTAACTCCATTTCTGAGCGGAAACACAAAGCATAGTTCTCATCCATGGATCACACTCTGCTTTAGAGCAAGAAGCACACTCTTGCTTTCCAGAGTCACTAAGACTGCAGGAAACATGAGTGTGATGAGAACAAAAGAACGGTGTATCCTACACATACAAACCATATCTAGTTCAACTCTGCTTCTGAAACTGATACAAAGCACTGGTCCTCTAAAATCAAATGCTTGTCATTCAGGATGAGAAACGTGTGAGCTTCGTGAACGATGTAGTTCGTTTGAGCTGAAAAGTGACTGCCCTACCCTGAAACGAAGTCTTGCATGTTGTAAGACACAGAGCCTGGGATTTACCTCCATTTCTGAAGGGAAACACACAGCATAGTTCTCATCCATGGATCACACTCTGGTTCAGAGCAAGAAGAACACTCTTGCTTTCTAGATTCTCTAATACAGCAGGAAACGTGGTTGTCCTCAGAACAAAGAACTGTGATTTCGACACATACTGACCATATCTCGTCCAACTCTGCTTGTGAAACTGAAACAAACCACAGGTCCACTAACATCCAGTGCTTGTCAGTTAAGATGATAAACTTGTGAGCTTCGTGAACGATGTAGTTCATTTGAGCTGTAAAGTAGCTAACCTTACCTGAAATGAATTTTGTTTGTAGGAAGACTCAGAGCCTGGGATTTAACTCCATTTCTGAAGTGAAACACACAGTCGAGTTGTCATCCATCGAACACACTCTGCTTTAGAGCAGAAGTACGCTCTAGCTTTCTAGAGTCTCTAAGACAGCAGGAAACGTGAGTGTGCTGAGAAAAAAAAACGGTGTTTCCTACACATAAGGACCATATCTCTTGCAACTCTGCTTCTGAAACTGATACAAAGCACTGGTCCTATAACATCTGATGCTTGTCAGTTAAGATGAGAAACGTGTGAGCTTCGTGAACGATGTAGTTTGTTTGAGCTGAAAAGTGACTGCCCATACTTGAAAGGAATTCTTGTTGTAGGAAGACAAAGAGCCTGGAATTTATCTCCATTTCTGAAGGGAAACACACCACTGAGTTCTCATATATAGATCACACTCTGCTTTAGAGCAAGAAGCACACTCTTGCTTTCCAGAGTCACTAAGACAGCAGGAAATCTGAGTGTGATGAGAACAAAAGAACGGTGTTTCCTACACATACGGACCATATCTCTTCCAACTCTGCTTCTGAAACTGATACAAAGCACTGGTCCTATAACATCCGATGCTTGTCAGTTAAGATGAGAAACGTGTGAGCTTCGTGAACTATTTTCTTCGTTTGAGCTGAAAAGTGGCTTCCCTTCCCTGAAACGAAGTCTTGCATGTTGTAAGACACAGAGCCTGGGATTTAACTCCATTTCTGAAGGGAAACACACAGCCGAGTTATCATCATTGATCACACTCTGCTTTAGAGCATGAAGCACGATCTTGCTTTCTAGAGTCTCTAAGACAGCAGGAAACGTGAGTGTGCTGAGAACAAAAGAACGGTGTTTCCTACACATACGGACCATATCTTTTCCAACTCTGCTTCTGAAACTGATACAAAGCACTGGTCCTATAACATCCGATGCTTGTCAGTTAAGATGAGAAACGTGTGAGCTTCGTGAACGATGTAGATCATTTGAGCTGTAAAGTTACTGCCCTTACCTGAAACGTAGTCTTGCATGTAGGAAGACACTGAGCCTGGGATTTAACTCCATTTCTGAGGGAAACACAAAGCATAGTTCTCATCCATGGATCACACTCTACTTTAGAGCAAGAAGCACACGATTGCTTTCTAGAGTCTCTAAGACAGCAGGAAACGTGAGTGTGCTGAGAACAAAAGAACGGTGTTTCCTACACATACGGACCATATCTAGTACATCTCTAATTCTGAAACTGAGAAAAATTACTGGTCCTCTAACATCCGATGCTTGTCATTTAATATGAGAAATGTGTGAGCTTCGTGAAAGATGTAGTTCGTTTGTGCTGAAAAGTGACTGCCTTTACCTGAAACGAAGTCTTTATTGTAGGAAGACACAGAGCCTGGGATTTCACTCCATTTCTGAAGGGAAACAGACAGCAGAGTTCTCATCCATTGATCACACTCTGCTTTAGAGCAAGAAGCACGCTCTTGCTTTCTAGAGTCTCTAAGACAGCAGGAAACGTGAGTGTGCGGAGAACAAAAGAACGGTGTTTCCTACACATATGGACCATATCTAGTCCATCTCTACTTCTGAAACTGAGACAAATTACTGGTCCTCTAACATCCGATGCTTGTCATTTAAGATGAGAAACGTGTGAGCTTCGTGAACGTTGTAGTTCGTTTGAGCTGTAAAGTAACTGCCTTTACCTGATTCGAAGTCTTGCTTATAGGAAGACTCAGAGCCTGAGATTTAACTCCATTTCGAAGAGAAACACAAAGCAGAGTTCTCTGCCATGGATCTACTCTGCTTTAGAGCAAGAAGCACGCTCTAGCTTTCTAGAGTCTCTAATACAGCAGGAAATGTGATTGTGCTAAGAACAAAAGAATGCTGTTTCCTACACCTACGGACCATATCTCTTCCAACTCTGCTTCTGATACTGATGCAAAGCACTGGTTCTATAACATCCGATGCTTGTCAGTTAAGATGAGAAACGTGTGAGCTTTCGTGAACGATGTAGTTCGTTTGAGCTGAAAAGTGACTGCCCTTACTTGAAAGGAATTCTTGCTTGTAGGAAGACACAGAGCCTGGGATCTAACTCCATTTCTGAAGGGAAACACATAGCCGAGTTCGCATCCATGGATCACACTCTGCTTTAGAGCAATAAGCATGCTATAGCTTTCTAGAGTCTCTAAGACAGCAGGAAACGTGAGTGTGCTGAGAACAAAAGAACGGTGTTTCCTACACATACGGACCATATCTAGTCCAAATCTGCTTCTGAAACTGGTACAAAGCACTGGTCCTATAACATCTGATGCTTGTCATTTAAGATGAGAAACGTGTGAGCTTTGTGAACGATGTAGTTCGTTTGAGCTGTAAAGTAACTGCCTTTACCTGATTCGAAGTCTTGCTTGTAGGAAGACTCAGAGCCTGGGATTTATCTCTATTTCTGAAGTGAAACACACAGCATAGTTCTCATCCATGGATCACACTCTGCTTCAGAGCAAGAAGCACGCTCTTGCTTTCTAGATTCTCTAATACAGCAGGAAACGTGAGTGTGCTAAGAACAAATGAACGGTGTTTCCGACACATACGGACCATATCTAGTCCAACTCTGCTTCTGAAACTGATACAAAGTACTGGTCCTCTAAAATCCAATGCTTGTCAGTCAGGATGAGAAACGTGTGAGCTTCGTGAGCGATGTAGTTTGTTTGAGCTGAAAAGTGACTGCCCTTACTTGAAAGGAATTCTTGCTAGTAGGAAGACACATAGCCTGGGATCTAACTCCATTTCTGAAGGAAACACACAGCATAGTTGTCATCCATGGATCACACTCTGCTTCAGAGCAAGAAGCACACTCTTGCTTTCTAGATTCTCTAATACAGCAGGAAACGTGGTTGTCCTCAGAACAAAGAACTGTGATTTCGACACATACTGACCATATCTAGTCCAACTCTGCTTGTGAAACTGAAACAAACCACAGGTCCACCAACATCCAGTGCTTGTCAGTTAAGATGATAAACTTGTGAGCTTCGTGAACGATGTAGATCGTTTGAGCTGTAAAGTAACTAACCATACCTGAAACGAATTTTCATTGTAGGAAGACTCAGAGCCTGGGATTTAACTCCATTTCTGAAGTGAAACACACAGCCGAGTTCTCATCCATCGACCACACTCTGCTTTAGAGCAAGAAGCACACTCTAGCTTTCTAGAGTCTCTAAGACAGCAGGAAACGTGACTGTGCTGAGAACAAAAGAACGGTGTATCCTACACTTACGGACCATATCTAGTTCAACTCTGCTTCTGAAACTGATACAAATCACTGGTCCTCTAAATTCCAATGCTTGTCAGTCAAGATGAGAAACGTGTGAGCTTCGTGAACGATGTAGTTCGTTTGAGCTGAAAAGTGACTGCCCTTCCCTGAAACGAAGTCTTGCATGTTGTAAGACACAGAGCCTGGGATTTAACTCCACTTCTGAAGGGAAACACAGAGCATAGTTCTCATCCATGGATCACACTCTGCTTCAGAGCAAGAAGCACACTCTTGCTTTCTAGATTCTCTAATACAGCAGGAAACGTGGTTGTGCTCAGAACAAAAGAACTGTGATTTCGACACATACTGACCAAATCTAGTCCAACTCTGCTTGTGAAACTGAAACAAACCACAGGTCCACTAACATCCAGTGCTTGTCAGTTAAGATGATAAACTCGTGAGCTTCGTGAACGATGTAGTTCGTTTGAGCTGTAAAGTAGCTAACCTTACCTGAAATGAATTCTTGTTTGTAGGAAGACTCAGAGCCTGGGATTTAACTCCATTTCTGAAGGGAAACACACCACAGAGTTCTCATATATAGATCACACTCTGCTTTAGAGCAAGAAGCACACTCTTGCTTTCCAGAGTCACTAAGACAGCAGGAAACCTGAGTGTGATGAGAACAAAAGAAAGGTGTATCCGACACATACGAACCATATCTAGTTCAACTCTGCTTCTGAAACTGATACAAAGCACTGGTCCTCTAAAATCCAATGCTTGTCAGTCAAGAGGAGAAACGTGTGAGCTTCGTGAACGATGAAGTTCGTTTGAGCTGAAAAGTGACTGCCTTTACCTGATTCGAAGTCTTGCTTGTAGGAAGACTCAGAGCCTGGGATTTAACTCCATTTCGAAGGGAAACACAAAGCAGAGTTCTCTGCCATGGATCAAACTCTGCTTTAGAGCAAGAAGCACGCTCTAGCTTTCTAGAGTCTCTAAGACAGCAGGAAATGTGAGTGTGCTAAGAACAAAAGAATGCTGTTTCCTACACCTACGGACCAAATCTCTTCCAACTCTGCTTCTGAAACTGATACAAATACTGGTCCTACAACATCCGATGCTTGTCAGTTAAGATGAGAAACGTGTGATCTTCGTGAACGATGTAGTTCGTTTGAGCTGAAAAGTGACTGACATTCCCTGAAATGAAGTCTTGCATGTTGTAAGACACAGAGCCTGGGATTTAACTCCATTTCTGAAGGGAAACACACAGCATAGTTCTCATCCATGGATCACACTCTGCTTCAGACCAAGAAGGACACTCTTGCTTTCTAGATTCTCTAATACAGGAGGAAACGTGATTGTGGTCAGAACAAAAGAACTCTGTTTCTCACACATACGGACCATATCCAATCCAATTCTGCTTGTGAAACTGAAAGAAACCACAGGTCCACTAACATCCAATGCTTGTCAGTTAAGATGATAAACTTGTGAGCTTCGTGAACGATGTAGTTCGTTTTAGCTGTAAAGAAACTGCCCTTACCTGAAATGAATTCTTGTTTGTAGGAAGACTCAGAGCCTGGGATTTAACTCCATTTCTGAAGTGAAACACACAGCCGAGTTCTCATCCTTAAACACACTCTGCTTTAGAGCAAGAAGCATGCTGTAGCTTTGTAGAGTCTCTAAGACAGCAGGAAACGTGAGTGTGCTGAGTACAAAAGAACGGTGTTTCCTACACATATGGACCATATCTCTTCCAACTCTGCTTCTGAAACTGATACAAAGCACTGGTCCTATAACATCCGATGCTTGCCAGTTAAGATGAGAAACGTGTGAGCTTCGTGAACGATGTAGTTTGTTTGAGCTGAAAAGTGACTGCCCATACTTGAAAGGAATTCTTGCTTGTAGGAAGACATTGAGCCTGGGATTTAACTCCATTTCTGAGCGGAAACACAAAGCATAGTTCTCATCCATGGATCACACTCTGCTTTAGAGCAAGAAGCACACTCTTGCTTTCCAGAGTCACTAAGACTGCAGGAAACATGAGTGTGATGAGAACAAAAGAACGGTGTATCCTACACATACAAACCATATCTAGTTCAACTCTGCTTCTGAAACTGATACAAAGCACTGGTCCTCTAAAATCAAATGCTTGTCATTCAGGATGAGAAACGTGTGAGCTTCGTGAACGATGTAGTTCGTTTGAGCTGAAAAGTGACTGCCCTACCCTGAAACGAAGTCTTGCATGTTGTAAGACACAGAGCCTGGGATTTAACTCCATTTCTGAAGGGAAACACACAGCATAGTTCTCATCCATGGATCACACTCTGGTTCAGAGCAAGAAGAACACTCTTGCTTTCTAGATTCTCTAATACAGCAGGAAACGTGGTTGTCCTCAGAACAAAGAACTGTGATTTCGACACATACTGACCATATCTCGTCCAACTCTGCTTGTGAAACTGAAACAAACCACAGGTCCACTAACATCCAGTGCTTGTCAGTTAAGATGATAAACTTGTGAGCTTCGTGAACGATGTAGTTCATTTGAGCTGTAAAGTAGCTAACCTTACCTGAAATGAATTTTGTTTGTAGGAAGACTCAGAGCCTGGGATTTAACTCCATTTCTGAAGTGAAACACACAGTCGAGTTGTCATCCATCGAACACACTCTGCTTTAGAGCAGAAGTACGCTCTAGCTTTCTAGAGTCTCTAAGACAGCAGGAAACGTGAGTGTGCTGAGAAAAAAAAACGGTGTTTCCTACACATAAGGACCATATCTCTTGCAACTCTGCTTCTGAAACTGATACAAAGCACTGGTCCTATAACATCTGATGCTTGTCAGTTAAGATGAGAAACGTGTGAGCTTCGTGAACGATGTAGTTTGTTTGAGCTGAAAAGTGACTGCCCATACTTGAAAGGAATTCTTGTTGTAGGAAGACAAAGAGCCTGGAATTTATCTCCATTTCTGAAGGGAAACACACCACTGAGTTCTCATATATAGATCACACTCTGCTTTAGAGCAAGAAGCACACTCTTGCTTTCCAGAGTCACTAAGACAGCAGGAAATCTGAGTGTGATGAGAACAAAAGAACGGTGTTTCCTACACATACGGACCATATCTCTTCCAACTCTGCTTCTGAAACTGATACAAAGCACTGGTCCTATAACATCCGATGCTTGTCAGTTAAGATGAGAAACGTGTGAGCTTCGTGAACTATTTTCTTCGTTTGAGCTGAAAAGTGGCTTCCCTTCCCTGAAACGAAGTCTTGCATGTTGTAAGACACAGAGCCTGGGATTTAACTCCATTTCTGAAGGGAAACACACAGCCGAGTTATCATCATTGATCACACTCTGCTTTAGAGCATGAAGCACGATCTTGCTTTCTAGAGTCTCTAAGACAGCAGGAAACGTGAGTGTGCTGAGAACAAAAGAACGGTGTTTCCTACACATACGGACCATATCTTTTCCAACTCTGCTTCTGAAACTGATACAAAGCACTGGTCCTATAACATCCGATGCTTGTCAGTTAAGATGAGAAACGTGTGAGCTTCGTGAACGATGTAGATCATTTGAGCTGTAAAGTTACTGCCCTTACCTGAAACGTAGTCTTGCATGTAGGAAGACACTGAGCCTGGGATTTAACTCCATTTCTGAGGGAAACACAAAGCATAGTTCTCATCCATGGATCACACTCTACTTTAGAGCAAGAAGCACACGATTGCTTTCTAGAGTCTCTAAGACAGCAGGAAACGTGAGTGTGCTGAGAACAAAAGAACGGTGTTTCCTACACATACGGACCATATCTAGTACATCTCTAATTCTGAAACTGAGACAAATTACTGGTCCTCTAACATCCGATGCTTGTCATTTAATATGAGAAATGTGTGAGCTTCGTGAACGATGTAGTTCGTTTGATCTGTAAAGAAACTGCCCTTACGTGAAACGAATTCTTGTTTGTAGGAAGACTCAGAGCCTGGGATTTAACTCCATTTCTGAAGTGAAACACACAGCCGAGTTATCATCCACTGAACACACTCTGCTTTAGAGCAAGAAGCATGCTGTAGCTTTGTAGAGTCTCTAAGACAGCAGGAAACGTAAGTGTGCTGAAGACAAAAGAACGGTGTTTCCTACACATACGGACCATATCTCTTCCAACTCTGCTTCTGAAACTGATACAAAGCACTGGTCCTATAACATCCGATGCTTGTCAGTTAAGATGAGAAACGTGTGAGCTTCGTGAATGATGTAGTTTGTTTGAGCTGAAAAGTGACTGCCCATACTTGAAAGGAATTCTTGCTTGTAGGAAGACACTGAGCCTGGGATTTAACTCCATTTCTGAGCGGAAACACAAAGCATAGTTCTCATTCATGGATCACACTCTGCTTTAGAGCAAGAAGCACACTCTTGCTTTCCAGAGTCACTAAGACTGCAGGAAACATGAGTGTGATGAGAACAAAAGAACGGTCTATCCTACACATACGAACCATATCTAGTTCAACTCTCCTTCTGAAACTGATACAAAGCACTGGTCCTCTAAAATCCAATGATTGTCAGTCAAGATGGGAAACGTGTTTGCTTCGTGAACGATGTAGTTCGTTTGAGCTGAAAATTGACTGCCCTTCCCTGAAACGAAGTCTTGCATGTTGTAAGACACAGAGCCTGGGATTTAACTCCATTTCTGAAGGGAAACACACAGCATAGTTCTCATCCATGGATCACACTCTGCTTCAGAGCAAGAAGAACACTCTTGCTTTCTAGATTCTCTAATACAGCAGGAAACGTGGTTGTCCTCAGACAAAGAACTGTGATTTCGACACATACTGACCATATCTCGTCCAACTCTCCTTGTGAAACTGAAACAAACCACAGGTCCACTAACATCCAGTGCTCGTCAGTTAAGATGATAAACTTGTGAGCTTCGTGAACGATGTAGTTCATTTGAGCTGTAAAGTAGCTAACCTTACCTGAAATGAATTTTGTTTGTAGGAAGACTCAGAGCCTGGGATTTAACTCCATTTCTGAAGTGAAACACACAGTCGAGTTGTCATCCATCGAACACACTCTGCTTTAGAGCAGAAGTACGCTCTAGCTTTCTAGAGTCTCTAAGACAGCAGGAAACGTGAGTGTGCTGAGAAAAAAAAACGGTGTTTCCTACACATAAGGACCATATCTCTTGCAACCCTGCTTCTGAAACTGATACAAAGCACTGGTCCTATAACATCTGATGCTTGTCAGTTAAGATGAGAAACGTGTGAGCTTCGTGAACGATGTAGTTTGTTTGAGCTGAAAAGTGACTGCCCATACTTGAAAGGAATTCTTGTTGTAGGAAGACAAAGAGCCTGGAATTTATCTCCATTTCTGAAGGGAAACACACCACTGAGTTCTCATATATAGATCACACTCTGCTTTAGAGCAAGAAGCACACTCTTGCTTTCCAGAGTCACTAAGACAGCAGGAAATCTGAGTGTGATGAGAACAAAAGAACGGTGTTTCCTACACATACGGACCATATCTCTTCCAACTCTGCTTCTGAAACTGATACAAAGCACTGGTCCTATAACATCCGATGCTTGTCAGTTAAGATGAGAAACGTGTGAGCTTCGTGAACTATGTTCTTCGTTTGAGCTGAAAAGTGGCTTCCCTTCCCTGAAACGAAGTCTTGCATGTTGTAAGACACAGAGCCTGGGATTTAACTCCATTTCTGAAGGGAAACACACAGCCGAGTTATCATCATTGATCACACTCTGCTTTAGAGCATGAAGCACGATCTTGCTTTCTAGAGTCTCTAAGACAGCAGGAAACGTGAGTGTGCTGAGAACAAAAGAACGGTGTTTCCTACACATACGGACCATATCTTTTCCAACTCTGCTTCTGAAACTGATACAAAGCACTGGTCCTATAACATCCGATGCTTGTCAGTTAAGATGAGAAACGTGTGACCTTCGTGAACGATGTAGATCATTTGAGCTGTAAAGTTACTGCCCTTACCTGAAACGTAGTCTTGCATGTAGGAAGACACTGAGCCTGGGATTTAACTCCATTTCTGAGGGAAACACAAAGCATAGTTCTCATCCATGGATCACACTCTGCTTTAGAGCAAGAAGCACACGATTGCTTTCTAGAGTCTCTAAGACAGCAGGAAACGTGAGTGTGCTGAGAACAAAAGAACGGTGTTTCCTACACATACGGACCATATCTAGTACATCTCTAATTCTGAAACTGAGACAAATTACTGGTCCTCTAACATCCGATGCTTGTCATTTAATATGAGAAATGTGTGAGCTTCGTGAACGATGTAGTTCGTTTGATCTGTAAAGAAACTGCCCTTACGTGAAACGAATTCTTGTGTGTAGGAAGACTCAGAGCCTGGGATTTAACTCCATTTCTGAAGTGAAACACACAGCCGAGTTATCATCCACTGAACACACTCTGCTTTAGAGCAAGAAGCATGCTGTAGCTTTGTAGAGTCTCTAAGACAGCAGAAACGTAAGTGTGCTGAAGACAAAAGAACGGTGTTTCCTACACATACGGACCATATCTCTTCCAACTCTGCTTCTGAAACTGATACAAAGCACTGGTCCTATAACATCCGATGCTTGTCAGTTAAGATGAGAAACGTGTGAGCTTCGTGAACGATGTAGTTTGTTTGAGCTGAAAAGTGACTGCCCATACTTGAAAGGAATTCTTGCTTGTAGGAAGACACTGAGCCTGGGATTTAACTCCATTTCTGAGGGGAAACACAAAGCATAGTTCTCATCCATGGATCACACTCTGCTTTAGAGCAAGAAGCACACTCTTGCTTTCCAGAGTCACTAAGACTTCAGGAAACATGAGTGTGATGAGAACAAAAGAACGGTGTATCCTACACATACGAACCATATCTAGTTCAACTCTCCTTCTGAAACTGATACAAAGCACTGGTCCTCTAAAATCCAATGATTGTCAGTCAAGATGGGAAACGTGTGAGCTTCGTGAACGATGTAATTCGTTTGAGCTGAAAATTGACTGCCCTTCCCTGAAACGAAGTCTTGCATGTTGTAAGACACAGAGCCTGGGATTTAACTCCATTTCTGAAGGGAAACACACAGCATAGTTCTCATCCATGGATCACACTCTGGTTCAGAGCAAGAAGAACACTCTTGCTTTCTAGATTCTCTAATACAGCAGGAAACGTGGTTGTCCTCAGAACAAAGAACTGTGATTTCGACACATCCTGACCATATCTCGTCCAACTCTCCTTGTGAAACTGAAACAAACCACAGGTCCACTAACATCCAGTGCTTGTCAGTTAAGATGATAAACTTGTGAGCTTCGTGAACGATGTAGTTCGTTTGAGCTATAAGTAGCTAACCTTACCTGAAACGAATTTTGTTTGTAGGAAGACTCAGAGCCTGGGATTTAACTCAATTTCTGAAGTGAAACACACAGCCGAGTTCTCATCCATCGAACACACTCTGCTTTAGAGCAAGAAGCACGCTCTAGCTTTCTAGAGTCTCTAAGACAGCAGGAAACGTGAGTGTGCTGAGAACAAAAAACGGTGTTTCCTACACATACGGACCATATCTCTTGCAACTCTGCTTCTGAAACTGATACAAAGCACTGGTCCTATAACATCCGATGCTTGTCAGTTAAGATGAGAAACGTGTGAGCTTCGTGAACGATGTAGTTTGTTTGAGCTGAAAAGTGACTGCCCATACTTGAAAGGAATTCTTGCTTGTGGAAGACAAAGAGCCTGGAATTAATCTCCATTTCTGAAGCGAAACACACCACTGAGTTCTCATATATAGATCACACTCTGCTTTAGAGCAAGAAGCACACTCTTGCTTTCCAGAGTCACTAAGACAGCAGGAAATCTGAGTGTGATGAGAACAAAAGAACGGTGTTTCCTACACATACGGACCATATCTCTTCCAACTCTGCTTCTGAAACTGATACAAAGCACTGGTCCTATAACATCCGATGCTTGTCAGTTAAGATGAGAAACGTGTGAGCTTCGTGAACGATGTTCTTCGTTTGAGCTGAAAAGTGACTTCCCTTCCCTGAAACGAAGTCTTGCATGTTGTAAGACACAGAGCCTGGGATTTAACTCCATTTCTGAAGGGAAAAACACAGCATAGTTCTCATCCATGGATCACACTCTGGTTCAGAGCAAGAAGAACACTCTTGCTTTCTAGATTCTCTAATACAGGAGGAAACGTGATTGTGCTCAGAACAAAACAACTGTGTTTCTGACACATACGGACCATATCTAATCCAATTCTGCTTGTGAAACGGAAAGAAACCACATGTCCACTAACATCCAATGCTTGTCAGTTAAGATGATAAACTTGTGAGCTGCGTGAACGATGTAGTTCGTTTGAGCTGTAAAGAAACTGCCCTTACCTGAAACGAATTCTTGTTTGTAGGAAGACTCAGAGACTGGGATTTAACTCCATTTCTGAAGTGAAACACACAGCCGAGTTCTCATCCATTGCTCACACTCTGCTTTAGAGCAAGAAGCATGCTCTAGCTTTCTAGAGTCTCTAAGACAGCATGAAACGTGTGTGTGCTGAGAACAAATGAACGGTGTTACCTACACATACGGACCATATCTATTCCAACTCTGCTTCTGAAACTGATACAAAGCACTGGTCCTATAACATCCAATGCTTGTCAGTTAAGATGAGAAACGTGTGAGCTTCGTGAACGATGTAGTTCGTTTTAGCTGTAAAGTAACAGCCCTTACCTGCAACGAAGTCTTGCATGTTGGAAGACAAAGAGCCTGGGATTTAACTCCATTTCTGAAGGGAAACACACCGCATAGTTCTCATCCATGGATCACACTCTGGTTCAGAGCAAGAAGAACACTCTTGCTTTCTAGATTCTCTAATACAGCAGGAAACGTGGTTGTCCTCAGAACAAAGCACTGTGATTTCGACACATACTGACCATATCTCGTCCAACTCTGCTTGTGAAACTGAAACAAACCACAGGTCCACTAACATCCAGTGCTTGTCAGTTAAGATGATAAACTTGTGAGCTTCGTGAACGATGTAGTTCGTTTGAGCTATAAGTAGCTAACCTTACCTGAAATGAATTTTGTTTGTAGGAAGACTCAGAGCCTGGGATTTAACTCCATTTCTGAAGTGAAACACACAGCCGAGTTCTCATCCATCGAACACACTCTGCTTTAGAGCAAGAAGCACGCTCTAGCTTTCTAGAGTCTCTAAGACGACAGGAAACGTGAGTGTGCTGAGAACAAAAAACGGTGTTTCCTACACATACGGACCATATCTCTTGCAACTCTGCTTCTGAAACTGATACAAAGCACTGGTCCTATAACATCCGATGCTTGTCAGTTAAGATGAGAAACGTGTGAGCTTCGTGAACGATGTAGTTTGTTTGAGCTGAAAAGTGACTGCCCATACTTGAAAGGAATACTTGCTTGGAGGAAGACACTGAGCCTGGGATTTAACTCCATTTCTGAGGGGAAACACAAAGCAAAGTTCTCATCCATGGATCACACTCTGCTTTAGAGCAAGAAGCACACTCTTGCTTTCCAGAGTCACTAAGACTGCAGGAAACATGAGTGTGATGAGAACAAAAGAACGGTGTATCCTACACATACGAACCATATCTAGTTCAACTCTCCTTCTGAAACTGATACAAAGCACTGGTCCTCTAAAATCCAATGATTGTCAGTCAAGATGTGAAACGTGTGAGCTTCATGAACGATGTAGTTCGTTTGAGCTGAAAATTGACTGCCCTTCCCTGAAACGAAGTCTTGCATGTTGTAAGACACAGAGCCTGGGATTTAACTCCATTTCTGAAGGGAAACACATAGCATAGTTCTCATCCATGGATCACACTCTGGTTCAGAGCAAGAAGAACACTCTTGCTTTCTAGATTCTCTAATACAGCAGGAAACGTGGTTGTCCTCAGAACAAAGAACTGTGATTTCGACACATACTGACCATAATTCGTCCAACTCTCCTTGTGAAACTGAAACAAACCACAGGTCCACTAACATCCTGTGCTTGTCAGTTAAGATGATAAACTTGTGAGCTTCGTGAACGATGTAGTTCGTTTGAGCTATAAGTAGCTAACCTTACCTGAAACGAATTTTGTTTGTAGGAAGACTCAGAGCCTGGGATTTAACTCAATTTCTGAAGTGAAACACACAGCCGAGTTCTCATCCATCGAACACACTCTGCTTTAGAGTAAGAAGCACGCTCTAGCTTTCTAGAGTCTCTAAGACAGCAGGAAACGTGAGTGTGCTGAGAACAAAAAACGGTGTTTCCTACACATACGGACCATATCTTTTCCAACTCTGCTTCTGAAACTGATACAAAGCACTGGTCCTATAACATCCGATGCTTGTCAGTTAAGATGAGAAACGTGTGAGCTTCGTGAACGATGTAGATCATTTGAGCTGTAAAGTAACTGCCCTTACCTGAAACGTAGTCTTGCATGTAGGAAGACACTGAGCCTGGGATTTAACTCCATTTCTGAGGGAAACACAAAGCAAAGTTCTCATCCATGGATCACACTCTGCTTTAGAGCAAGAAGCACGCGATTGCTTTCTAGAGTCTCTAAGACAGCAGGAAACGTGAGTGTGCTGAGAACAAAAGAACGGTGTTTCCTACACATACGGACCATATCTAGTACATCTCTACTTCTGAAACTGAGACAAATTACTGTTCCTCTAACATCCGATGCTTGTCATTTAATATGAGAAATGTGTGAGCTTCTTGAACGATGTAGTTCGTTTGAGCTGTAAAGAAACTGCCCTTACCTGAAACGAATTCTTGTTTGTAGGAAGACTCAGAGCCTGGGATTTAACTCCATTTCTGAAGTGAAACACACAGCCGAGTTATCATCCACTGAACACACTCTGCTTTAGAGCAAGAAGCATGCTGTAGCTTTGTAGAGTCTCTAAGACAGCAGGAAACGTGAGTGTGCTGAGTACAAAAGAACGGTGTTTCCTACACATACGGACCATATCTCTTCCAACTCTGCTTCTGAAACTGATACAAAGCACTGGTCCTATAACATCCGATGCTTGTCAGTTAAGATGAGAAACGTGTGAGCTTCGTGAACGATGTAGTTTGTTTGAGCTGAAAAGTGACTGCCCATACTTGAAAGGAATTCTTGCTTGTAGGAAGACACTGAGCCTGGGATTTAACTCCATTTCTGAGGGGAAACACAAAGCATAGTTCTCATCCATGGATCACACTCTGCTTTAGAGCAAGAAGCACACTCTTGCTTTCCAGAGTAACTAAGACTGCAGGAAACATGAGTGTGATGAGAACAAAAGAACGGTGTATCCTACACATACGAACCATATCTAGTTCAACTCTCCTTCTGAAACTGATACAAAGCACTGGTCCTCTAAAATCCAATGATTGTCAGTCAAGATGGGAAACGTGTGAGCTTCGTGAACGGTGTAGTTCGTTTGAGCTGAAAATTGACTGCCCTTCCCTGAAACGAAGTCTTGCATGTTGTAAGACACAGAGCCTGGGATTTAACTCCATTTCTGAAGGGAAACACACAGCATAGTTCTCATCCATGGATCACACTCTGGTTCAGAGCAAGAAGAACACTCTTGCTTTCTAGATTCTCTAATACAGCAGGAAACGTGGTTGTCCTCAGAACAAAGAACTGTGATTTCGACACATACTGACCATATCTCGTCCAACTCTCCTTGTGAAACTGAAACAAACCACAGGTCCACTAACATCCAGTGCTTGTCAGTTAAGATGATAAACTTGTGAGCTTCGTGAACGATGTAGTTCGTTTGAGCTATAAGTAGCTAACCTTACCTGAAACGAATTTTGTTTGTAGGAAGACTCAGAGCCTGGGATTTAACTCAATTTCTGAAGTGAAACACACAGCCGAGTTCTCATCCATCGAACACACTCTGCTTTAGAGCAAGAAGCATGCTCTAGCTTTCTAGAGTCTCTAAGACAGCAGGAAACGTGAGTGTGCTGAGAACAAAAAACGGTGTTTCCTACACATACGGACCATATCTCTTGCAACTCTGCTTCTGAAACTGATACAAAGCACTGGTCCTATAACATCCGATGCTTGTCAGTTAAGATGAGAAACATGTGAGCTTCGTGAACGATGTTCTTCGTTTGAGCTGAAAAGTGACTTCCCTTCCCTGAAACGAAGTCTTGCATGTTGTAAGACACAGAGCCTGGGATTTAACTCCATTTCTGAAGGGAAACACACAGCATAGTTCTCATCCATGGATCACACTCTGGTTCAGAGCAAGAAGAACACTCTTGCTTTCTAGATTCTCTAATACAGGAGGAAACGTGATTGTGCTCAGAACAAAAGAACTGTGTTTCTGACACATACGGACCATATCTAATCCAATTCTGCTTGTGAAACTGAAAGAAACCACAGGTCCACTAACATCCAATGCTTGTCAGTTAAGATGATAAACTTGTGAGCTTCGTGAACGATGTAGTTCGTTTGAGCTGTAAAGAAACTGCCCTTACCTGAAACGAATTCTTGTTTGTAGGAAGACTCAGAGCCTGGGATTTAACTCCATTTCTGAAGTGAAACACACAGCAGAGTTCTCATCCATAGATCACACTCTGCTTTAGAGCAAGAAGCACGCTCTAGCTTTCTAGAGTCTCTAAGACAGCAGGAAACGTGAGTGTGCTGAGAACAAAAAACGGTGTTTCCTACACATACGGACCATATCTTTTCCAACTCTGCTTCTGAAACTGATACAAAGCACTGGTCCTATAACATCCGATGCTTGTCAGTTAAGATGAGAAACTTGTGAGCTTCGTGAACGATGTAGATCATTTGAGCTGTAAAGTAACTGCCCTTACCTGAAACGTAGTCTTGCATGTAGGAAGACACTGAGCCTGGGATTTAACTCCATTTCTGAGGGAAACACAAAGCATAGTTCTCATCCATGGATCACACTCTGCTTTAGAGCAAGAAGCACGCGATTGCTTTCTAGAGTCTCTAAGACAGCAGGAAACGTGAGTGTGCTGAGAACAAAGGAACGGTGTTTCCTACACATACGGACCATATCTAGTACATCTCTACTTCTGAAACTGAGACAAATTACTGGTCCTCTAACATCCGATGCTTGTCATTTAATATGAGAAATGTGTGAGCTTCTTGAACGATGTAGTTCGTTTGAGCTGTAAAGAAACTGCCCTTACCTGAAACGAATTCTTGTTTGTAGGAAGACTCAGAGCCTGGGATTTAACTCCATTTCTGAAGTGAAACACACAGCCGAGTTATCATCCACTGAACACACTCTGCTTTAGAGCAAGAAGCATGCTGTAGCTTTGTAGAGTCTCTAAGACAGCAGGAAACGTGAGTGTGCTGAGTACAAAAGAACGGTGTTTCCTACACATACGGACCATATCTCTTCCAACTCTGCTTCTGAAACTGATACAAAGCACTGGTCCTATAACATCCGATGCTTGTCAGTTAAGATGAGAAACGTGTGAGCTTCGTGAACGATGTAGTTTGTTTGAGCTGAAAAGTGACTGCCCATACTTGAAAGGAATTCTTGCTTGTAGGAAGACACTGAGCCTGGGATTTAACTCCATTTCTGAGGGGAAACACAAAGCAAAGTTCTCATCCATGGATCACACTCTGCTTTAGAGCAAGAAGCACGCTCTAGCTTTCTAGAGTCTCTAAGACAGCAGGAAACGTGAGTGTGCTGAGAACAAAAAACGGTGTTTCCTACACATACGGACCATATCTTTTCCAACTCTGCTTCTGAAACTGATACAAAGCACTGGTCCTATAACATCCGATGCTTGTCAGTTAAGATGAGAAACGTGTGAGCTTCGTGAACGATGTAGATCATTTGAGCTGTAAAGTAACTGCCCTTACCTGAAACGTAGTCTTGCATGTAGGAAGACACTGAGCCTGGGATTTAACTCCATTTCTGAGGGAAACACAAAGCATAGTTCTCATCCATGGATCACACTCTGCTTTAGAGCAAGAAGCACGCGATTGCTTTCTAGAGTCTCTAAGACAGCAGGAAACGTGAGTGTGCTGAGAACAAAAGAACGGTGTTTCCTACACATACGGACCATATCTAGTACATCTCTACTTCTGAAACTGAGACAAATTACTGGTCCTCTAACATCCGATGCTTGTCATTTAATATGAGAAATGTGTGAGCTTCTTGAACGATGTAGTTCGT
The DNA here is from genome assembly GCA_949786385.1 of Onychomys leucogaster. Lineage (NCBI taxonomy): Eukaryota > Metazoa > Chordata > Mammalia > Rodentia > Cricetidae > Onychomys > Onychomys leucogaster. Next base: position 2,741,467 of record CATKUP010000063.1, read on the forward strand.
TTGAGCTGTAAAGAAACTGCCCTTACCTGAAACGAATTCTTGTTTGTAGGAAGACTCAGAGCCTGGGATTTAACTCCATTTCTGAAGTGAAACACACAGCCGAGTTATCATCCACTGAACACACTCTGCTTTAGAGCAAGAAGCATGCTGTAGCTTTGTAGAGTCTCTAAGACAGCAGGAAACGTGAGTGTGCTGAGTACAAAAGAACGGTGTTTCCTACACATACGGACCATATCTCTTCCAACTCTGCTTCTGAAACTGATACAAAGCACTGGTCCTATAACATCCGATGCTTGTCAGTTAAGATGAGAAACGTGTGAGCTTCGTGAACGATGTAGTTTGTTTGAGCTGAAAAGTGACTGCCCATACTTGAAAGGAATTCTTGCTTGTAGGAAGACACTGAGCCTGGGATTTAACTCCATTTCTGAGGGGAAACACAAAGCAAAGTTCTCATCCATGGATCACACTCTGCTTTAGAGCAAGAAGCACACTCTTGCTTTCCAGAGTCACTAAGACTGCAGGAAACATGAGTGTGATGAGAACAAAACAACGGTGTATCCTACACATACGAACCATATCTAGTTCAACTCTCCTTCTGAAACTGATACAAAGCACTGGTCCTCTAAAATCCAATGATTGTCAGTCAAGATGGGAAACGTGTGAGCTTCGTGAACGATGTAGTTCGTTTGAGCTGAAAATTGACTGCCCTTCCCTGAAACGAAGTCTTGCATGTTGTAAGACACAGAGCCTGGGATTTAACTCCATTTCTGAAGGGAAACACATAGCATAGTTCTCATCCATGGATCACACTCTGGTTCAGAGCAAGAAGAACACTCTTGCTTTCTAGATTCTCTAATACAGCAGGAAACGTGGTTGTCCTCAGAACAAAGAACTGTGATTTCGACACATACTGACCATAATTCGTCCAACTCTCCTTGTGAAACTGAAACAAACCACAGGTCCACTAACATCCAGTGCTTGTCAGTTAAGATGATAAACTTGTGAGCTTCGTGAACGATGTAGTTCGTTTGAGCTATAAGTAGCTAACCTTACCTGAAACGAATTTTGTTTGTAGGAAGACTCAGAGCCTGGGATTTAACTCAATTTCTGAAGTGAAACACACAGCCGAGTTCTCATCCATCGAACACACTCTGCTTTAGAGCAAGAAGCACGCTCTAGCTTTCTAGAGTCTCTAAGACAGCAGGAAACGTGAGTGTGCTGAGAACAAAAAACGGTGTTTCCTACACATACGGACCATATCTCTTGCAACTCTGCTTCTGAAACTGATACAAAGCACTGGTCCTATAACATCCGATGCTTGTCAGTTAAGATGAGAAACATGTGAGCTTCGTGAACGATGTTCTTCGTTTGAGCTGAAAAGTGACTTCCCTTCCCTGAAACGAAGTCTTGCATGTTGTAAGACACAGAGCCTGGGATTTAACTCTATTTCTGAAGGGAAACACACAGCATAGTTCTCATCCATGGATCACACTCTGGTTCAGAGCAAGAAGAACACTCTTGCTTTCTAGATTCTCTAATACAGGAGGAAACGTGATTGTGCTCAGAACAAAAGAACTGTGTTTCTGACACATACGGACCATATCTAATCCAATTCTGCTTGTGAAACTGAAAGAAACCACAGGTCCACTAACATCCAATGCTTGTCAGTTAAGATGATAAACTTGTGAGCTTCGTGAACGATCTAGTTCGTTTGAGCTGTAAAGAAACTGCCCTTACCTGAAACGAATTCTTGTTTGTAGGAAGACTCAGAGCCTGGGATTTAACTCCATTTCTGAAGTGAAACACACAGCCGAGTTATCATCCACTGAACACACTCTGCTTTAGAGCAAGAAGCATGCTGTAGCTTTGTAGAGTCTCTAAGACAGCAGGAAACGTGAGTGTGCTGAGTACAAAAGAACGGTGTTTCCTACACATACGGACCATATCTCTTCCAACTCTGCTTCTGAAACTGATACAAAGCACTGGTCCTATAACATCCGATGCTTGTCAGTTAAGATGAGAAACGTGTGAGCTTCGTGAACGATGTAGTTTGTTTGAGCTGAAAAGTGACTGCCCATACTTGAAAGGAATTCTTGCTTGTAGGAAGACACTGAGCCTGGGATTTAACTCCATTTCTGAGGGGAAACACAAAGCAAAGTTCTCATCCATGGATCACACTCTGCTTTAGAGCAAGAAGCACGCTCTAGCTTTCTAGAGTCTCTAAGACAGCAGGAAACGTGAGTGTGCTGAGAACAAAAAACGGTGTTTCCTACACATACGGACCATATCTTTTCCAACTCTGCTTCTGAAACTGATACAAAGCACTGGTCCTATAACATCCGATGCTTGTCAGTTAAGATGAGAAACGTGTGAGCTTCGTGAACGATGTAGATCATTTGAGCTGTAAAGTAACTGCCCTTACCTGAAACGTAGTCTTGCATGTAGGAAGACACTGAGCCTGGGATTTAACTCCATTTCTGAGGGAAACACAAAGCATAGTTCTCATCCATGGATCACACTCTGCTTTAGAGCAAGAAGCACGCGATTGCTTTCTAGAGTCTCTAAGACAGCAGGAAACGTGAGTGTGCTGAGAACAAAGGAACGGTGTTTCCTACACATACGGACCATATCTAGTACATCTCTACTTCTGAAACTGAGACAAATTACTGGTCCTCTAACATCCGATGCTTGTCATTTAATATGAGAAATGTGTGAGCTTCTTGAACGATGTAGTTCGTTTGAGCTGTAAAGAAACTGCCCTTACCTGAAACGAATTCTTGTTTGTAGGAAGACTCAGAGCCTGGGATTTAACTCCATTTCTGAAGTGAAACACACAGCCGAGTTATCATCCACTGAACACACTCTGCTTTAGAGCAAGAAGCATGCTGTAGCTTTGTAGAGTCTCTAAGACAGCAGGAAACGTGAGTGTGCTGAGTACAAAAGAACGGTGTTTCCTACACATACGGACCATATCTCTTCCAACTCTGCTTCTGAAACTGATACAAAGCACTGGTCCTATAACATCCGATGCTTGTCAGTTAAGATGAGAAACGTGTGAGCTTCGTGAACGATGTAGTTTGTTTGAGCTGAAAAGTGACTGCCCATACTTGAAAGGAATTCTTGCTTGTAGGAAGACACTGAGCCTGGGATTTAACTCCATTTCTGAGGGGAAACACAAAGCAAAGTTCTCATCCATGGATCACACTCTGCTTTAGAGCAAGAAGCACACTCTTGCTTTCCAGAGTCACTAAGACTGCAGGAAACATGAGTGTGATGAGAACAAAACAACGGTGTATCCTACACATACGAACCATATCTAGTTCAACTCTCCTTCTGAAACTGATACAAAGCACTGGTCCTCTAAAATCCAATGATTGTCAGTCAAGATGGGAAACGTGTGAGCTTCGTGAACGATGTAGTTCGTTTGAGCTGAAAATTGACTGCCCTTCCCTGAAACGAAGTCTTGCATGTTGTAAGACACAGAGCCTGGGATTTAACTCCATTTCTGAAGGGAAACACATAGCATAGTTCTCATCCATGGATCACACTCTGGTTCAGAGCAAGAAGAACACTCTTGCTTTCTAGATTCTCTAATACAGCAGGAAACGTGGTTGTCCTCAGAACAAAGAACTGTGATTTCGACACATACTGACCATAATTCGTCCAACTCTCCTTGTGAAACTGAAACAAACCACAGGTCCACTAACATCCAGTGCTTGTCAGTTAAGATGATAAACTTGTGAGCTTCGTGAACGATGTAGTTCGTTTGAGCTATAAGTAGCTAACCTTACCTGAAACGAATTTTGTTTGTAGGAAGACTCAGAGCCTGGGATTTAACTCAATTTCTGAAGTGAAACACACAGCCGAGTTCTCATCCATCGAACACACTCTGCTTTAGAGCAAGAAGCACGCTCTAGCTTTCTAGAGTCTCTAAGACAGCAGGAAACGTGAGTGTGCTGAGAACAAAAAACGGTGTTTCCTGCACATACGGACCATATCTCTTGCAACTCTGCTTCTGAAACTGATACAAAGCACTGGTCCTATAACATCCGATGCTTGTCAGTTAAGATGAGAAACATGTGAGCTTCGTGAACGATGTTCTTCGTTTGAGCTGAAAAGTGACTTCCCTTCCCTGAAACGAAGTCTTGCATGTTGTAAGACACAGAGCCTGGGATTTAACTCTATTTCTGAAGGGAAACACACAGCATAGTTCTCATCCATGGATCACACTCTGGTTCAGAGCAAGAAGAACACTCTTGCTTTCTAGATTCTCTAATACAGGAGGAAACGTGATTGTGCTCAGAACAAAAGAACTGTGTTTCTGACACATACGGACCATATCTAATCCAATTCTGCTTGTGAAACTGAAAGAAACCACAGGTCCACTAACATCCAATGCTTGTCAGTTAAGATGATAAACTTGTGAGCTTCGTGAACGATCTAGTTCGTTTGAGCTGTAAAGAAACTGCCCTTACCTGAAACGAATTCTTGTTTGTAGGAAGACTCAGAGCCTGGGATTTAACTCCATTTCTGAAGTGAAACACACAGCCGAGTTCTCATCCATTGCTCACACTCTGCTTTAGAGCAAGAAGCACGCTCTAGCTTTCTAGAGTCTCTAAGACAGCATGAAACGTGTGTGTGCTGAGAACAAATGAACGGTGTTACCTACACATACGGACCATATCTATTCCAACTCTGCTTCTGAAACTGATACAAAGCACTGGTCCTATAACATCCAATGCTTGTCAGTTAAGATGAGAAACGTGTGAGCTTCGTGAACGATGTAGTTCGTTTTAGCTGTAAAGTAACAGCCCTTACCTGAAACGAAGTCTTGCATGTTGGAAGACACAGAGCCTGGGATTTAACTCCATTTCTGAAGGGAAACACACCGCATAGTTCTCATCCATGGATCACACTCTGGTTCAGAGCAAGAAGAACACTCTTGCTTTCTAGATTCTCTAATACAGCAGGAAACGTGGTTGTCCTCAGAACAAAGAACTGTGATTTCGACACATACTGACCATATCTCGTCCAACTCTGCTTGTGAAACTGAAACAAACCACAGGTCCACTAACATCCAGTGCTTGTCAGTTAAGATGATAAACTTGTGAGCTTCGTGAACGATGTAGTTCGTTTGAGCTATAAGTAGCTAACCTTACCTGAAACGAATTTTGTTTGTAGGAAGACTCAGAGCCTGGGATTTAACTCCATTTCTGAAGTGAAACACACAGCCGAGTTCTCATCCATCGAACACACTCTGCTTTAGAGCAAGAAGCACGCTCTACCTTTCTAGAGTCTCTAAGACAACAGGAAACGTGAGTGTGCTGAGAACAAAAAACGGTGTTTCCTACACATACGGACCATATCTCTTGCAACTCTGCTTCTGAAACTGATACAAAGCACTGGTCCTATAACATCCGATGCTTGTCAGTTAAGATGAGAAACGTGTGAGCTTCGTGAACGATGTAGTTTGTTTGAGCTGAAAAGTGACTGCCCATACTTGAAAGGAATACTTGCTTGGAGGAAGACACTGAGCCTGGGATTTAACTCCATTTCTGAGGGGAAACACAAAGCAAAGTTCTCATCCATGGATCACACTCTGCTTTAGAGCAAGAAGCACACTCTTGCTTTCCAGAGTCACTAAGACTGCAGGAAACATGAGTGTGATGAGAACAAAAGAACGGTGTATCCTACACATACGAACCATATCTAGTTCAACTCTCCTTCTGAAACTGATACAAAGCACTGGTCCTCTAAAATCCAATGATTGTCAGTCAAGATGGGAAACGTGTGAGCTTCATGAACGATGTAGTTCGTTTGAGCTGAAAATTGACTGCCCTTCCCTGAAACGAAGTCTTGCATGTTGTAAGACACAGAGCCTGGGATTTAACTCCATTTCTGAAGGGAAACACATAGCATAGTTCTCATCCATGGATCACACTCTGGTTCAGAGCAAGAAGAACACTCTTGCTTTCTAGATTCTCTAATACAGCAGGAAACGTGGTTGTCCTCAGAACAAAGAACTGTGATTTCGACACATCCTGACCATATCTCGTCCAACTCTCCTTGTGAAACTGAAACAAACCACAGGTCCACTAACATCCAGTGCTTGTCAGTTAAGAAGATAAACTTGTGAGCTTCGTGAACGATGTAGTTCGTTTGAGCTATAAGTAGCTAACCTTACCTGAAACGAATTTTGTTTGTAGGAAGACTCAGAGCCTGGGATTTAACTCAATTTCTGAAGTGAAACACACAGCCGAGTTCTCATCCATCGAACACACTCTGCTTTAGAGCAAGAAGCACGCTCTAGCTTTCTAGAGTCTCTAAGACAGCAGGAAACGTGAGTGTGCTGAGAACAAAAAACGGTGTTTCCTACACATACGGACCATATCTTTTCCAACTCTGCTTCTGAAACTGATACAAAGCACTGGTCCTATAACATCCGATGCTTGTCAGTTAAGATGAGAAACGTGTGAGCTTCGTGAACGATGTAGATCATTTGAGCTGTAAAGTAACTGCCCTTACCTGAAACGTAGTCTTGCATGTAGGAAGACACTGAGCCTGGGATTTAACTCCATTTCTGAGGGAAACACAAAGCATAGTTCTCATCCATGGATCACACTCTGCTTTAGAGCAAGAAGCACGCGATTGCTTTCTAGAGTCTCTAAGACAGCAGGAAACGTGAGTGTGCTGAGAACAAAAGAACGGTGTTTCCTACACATACGGACCATATCTAGTACATCTCTACTTCTGAAACTGAGACAAATTACTGGTCCTCTAACATCCGATGCTTGTCATTTAATATGAGAAATGTGTGAGCTTCTTGAACGATGTAGTTCGTTTGAGCTGTAAAGAAACTCCCCTACCTGAAACGAATTCTTGTTTGTAGGAAGACTCAGAGCCTGGGATTTAACTCCATTTCTGAAGTGAAACACACAGCCGAGTTATCATCCACTGAACACACTCTGATTTAGAGCAAGAAGCATGCTGTAGCTTTGTAGAGTCTCTAAGACAGCAGGAAACGTGAGTGTGCTGAGTACAAAAGAACGGTGTTTCCTACACATACGGACCATATCTCTTCCAACTCTGCTTCTGAAACTGATACAAAGCACTGGTCCTATAACATCCGATGCTTGTCAGTTAAGATGAGAAACGTGTGAGCTTCGTGAACGATGTAGTTTGTTTGAGCTGAAAAGTGACTGCCCATACTTGAAAGGAATTCTTGCTTGTAGGAAGACACTGAGCCTGGGATTTAACTCCATTTCTGAGGGGAAACACAAAGCAAAGTTCTCATCCATGGATCACACTCTGCTTTAGAGCAAGACGCACACTCTTGCTTTCCAGAGTCACTAAGACTGCAGGAAACATGAGTGTGATGAGAACAAAACAACGGTGTATCCTACACATACGAACCATATCTAGTTCAACTCTCCTTCTGAAACTGATACAAAGCACTGGTCCTCTAAAATCCAATGATTGTCAGTCAAGATGGGAAACGTGTGAGCTTCGTGAACGATGTAGTTCGTTTGAGCTGAAAAGTGACTTCCCTTCCCTGAAACGAAGTCTTGCATGTTGTAAGACACAGAGCCTGGGATTTAACTCCATTTCTGAAGGGAAACACACAGCATAGTTCTCATCCATGGATCACACTCTGGTTCAGAGCAAGAAGAACACTCTTGCTTTCTAGATTCTCTAATACAGGAGGAAACGTGATTGTGCTCAGAACAAAAGAACTGTGTTTCTGACACATACGGACCATATCTAATCCAATTCTGCTTGTGAAACTGAAAGAAACCACAGGTCCACTAACATCCAATGCTTGTCAGTTAAGATGATAAACTTGTGAACTTCGTGAACGATCTAGTTCGTTTGAGCTGTAAAGAAACTGCCCTTACCTGAAACGAATTCTTGTTTGTAGGAAGACTCAGAGCCTGGGATTTAACTCCATTTCTGAAGTGAAACACTCAGCCGAGTTCTCATCCATTGCTCACACTCTTCTTTAGAGCAAGAAGCACGCTCTAGCTTTCTAGAGTCTCTAAGACAGCATGAAACGTGTGTGTGCTGAGAACAAATGAACGGTGTTACCTACACATACGGACCATATCTATTCCAACTCTGCTTCTGAAACTGATACAAAGCACTGGTCCTATAACATCCAATGCTTGTCAGTTAAGATGAGAAACGTGTGAGCTTCGTGAACGATGTAGTTCGTTTTAGCTGTAAAGTAACAGCCCTTACCTGAAACGAAGTCTTGCATGTTTGAAGACACAGAGCCTGGGATTTAACTCCATTTCTGAAGGGAAACACACCGCATAGTTCTCATCCATGGATCACACTCTGGTTCAGAGCAAGAAGAACACTCTTGCTTTCTAGATTCTCTAATACAGCAGGAAACGTGGTTGTCCTCAGAACAAAGAACTGTGATTTCGACACATACTGACCATATCTCGTCCAACTCTGCTTGTGAAACTGAAACAAACCACAGGTCCACTATCATCCAGTGCTTGTCAGTTAAGATGATAAACTTGTGAGCTTCGTGAACGATGTAGTTCGTTTGAGCTATAAGTAGCTAACCTTACCTGAAACGAATTTTGTTTGTAGGAAGACTCAGAGCCTGGGATTTAACTCCATTTCTGAAGTGAAACACACAGCCGAGTTCTCATCCATCGAACACACTCTGCTTTAGAGCAAGAAGCACGCTCTACCTTTCTAGAGTCTCTAAGACAACAGGAAACGTGAGTGTGCTGAGAACAAAAAACGGTGTTTCCTACACATACGGACCATATCTCTTGCAACTCTGCTTCTGAAACTGATACAAAGCACTGGTCCTATAACATCCGATGCTTGTCAGTTAAGATGAGAAACGTGTGAGCTTTGTGAACGATGTAGTTTGTTTGAGCTGAAAAGTGACTGCCCATACTTGAAAGGAATTCTTGCTTGTAGGAAGACAAAGAGCCTGGAATTAATCTCCATTTCTGAGGCGAAACACAACACTGAGTTCTCATATATAGATCACACTCTGCTTTAGAGCAAGAAGCACACTCTTGCTTTCCAGAGTCACTAAGACACCAGGAAATCTGAGTGTGATGAGAGCAAAGAACGGTGTTTCCTACACATACGGACCATATCTCTTCCAACTCTGCTTCTGAAACTGATACAAAGCACTGGTCCTATAACATCCGATGCTTGTCAGTTAAGATGAGAAACGTGTGAGCTTCGTGAAGGATGTTCTTCGTTTGAGCTGAAAAGTGACTTCCCTTCCCTGAAACGAAGTCTTGCATGTTGTAAGACACAGAGCCTGGGATTTAACTCCATTTCTGAAGGGAAACACACAGCATAGTTCTCATCCATGGATCACACTCTGGTTCAGAGCAAGAAGAACACTCTTGCTTTCTAGATTCTCTAATACAGGAGGAAACGTGATTGTGCTCAGAACAAAGAACTGTGTTTCTGACACATACGGACCATATCTAATCCAACTCTGCTTGTGAAACTGAAAGAAACCACAGTTCCACTAACATCCAGTGCTTGTCAGTTAAGATGATAAACTTGTGAGCTTCGTGAACGATGTAGTTCGTTTGAGCTATAAGTAGCTAACCTTACCTGAAACGAATTTTGTTTGTAGGAAGACTCAGAGCCTGGGATTTAACTCAATTTCTGAAGTGAAACACACAGCCGAGTTCTCATCCATCGAACACACTCTGCTTTAGAGCAAGAAGCACGCTCTAGCTTTCTAGAGTCTCTAAGACAGCAGGAAACGTGAGTGTGCTGAGAACAAAAAACGGTGTTTCCTACACATACGGACCATATCTCTTGCAACTCTGCTTCTGAAACTGATACAAAGCACTGGTCCTATAACATCCGATGCTTGTCAGTTAAGATGAGAAACGTGTGAGCTTCGTGAATGATGTATTTTTTTTGATCTGAAAAGTGACTGCTCATACTTGAAAGGAATTCTTGCTTGTAGGAAGACAAAGAGCCTGGAATTAATCTCCATTTCTGAAGCGAAACACACCACTGAGTTCTCATATATAGATCACACTCTGCTTTAGAGCAAGAAGCACACTCTTGCTTTCCAGAGTCACTAAGACAGCAGGAAATCTGAGTGTGATGAGAACAAAAGAACGGTGTTTCCTACACATACGGACCATATCTCTTCCAACTCTGCTTCTGAAACTGATACAAAGCACTGGTCCTATAACATCCGATGCTTGTCAGTTAAGATGAGAAACGTGTGAGCTTCGTGAACGATGTTCTTCGTTTGAGCTGAAAAGTGACTTCCCTTCTCTGAAACGAAGTCTTGCATGTTGTAAGACACAGAGCCTGGGATTTAACTCCATTTCTGAAGGGAAACACACAGCATAGTTCTCATCCATGGATCACACTCTGGTTCAGAGCAAGAAGAACACTCTTGCTTTCTAGATTCTCTAATACAGGAAGAAACGTGATTGTGCTCAGAACAAAAGAACTGTGTTTCTGACACATACGGACCATATCTAATCCAATTCTGCTTGTGAAACTGAAAGAAACCACAGGTCCACTAACATCCAATGCTTGTCAGTTAAGATGATAAACTTGTGAGCTTCGTGAACGATGTAGTTCGTTTGAGCAGTAAAGAAACTGCCCTTACCTGAAACGAATTCTTGTTTGTAGGAAGACTCAGAGCCTGGGATTTAACTCCATTTCTGAAGTGAAACACACAGAAGAGTTCTCATCCATTGCTCACACTCTGCTTTAGAGCAAGAAGCACGCTCTAGCTTTCTAGAGTCTCTAAGACAGCATGAAACGTGTGTGTGCTGAGAACAAATGAACGGTGTTACCTACACATACGGACCATATCTATTCCAACTCTGCTTCTGAAACTGATACAAACCACTGGTCCTATAACATCCAATGCTTGTCAGTTAAGATGAGAAACGTGTGAGCTTCGTGAACGATGTAGTTCGTTTTAGCTGTAAAGTAACAGCCCTTACCTGAAACGAAGTCTTGCATGTTGGAAGACACAAAGCCTGGGATTTAACTCCATTTCTGAAGGGAAACACACAGCATAGTTCTCATCCATGTATCACACTCTGTTTCAGAGCAAGAAGCACACTCTTGCTTTCTAGATTCTCTAATACAGCAGGAAACGTGGTTGTGCTCAGAACAAAAGAACTGTGATTTCGACACATACTGACCATATCCAGTCCAACTCTGCTTGTGAAACTGAAACAAACCACAGGTCCACTAACATCCAGTGCTTGTCAGTTAAGATGATAAACTTGTGAGCTTCGTGAACGATGTAGTTCGTTTGAGCTGTAATGTAGCTAACCTTACCTGAAACGAATTCTTGTTTGTAGGAAGACTCAGAGCCTGGGATTTAACTCCATTTCTGAAGTGAAACACACAGCCGAGTTCTCATCCATTAAACACACTCTGCTTTAGAGCAAGAAGCATGCTGTAGCTTTGTAGAGTCTCTAAGACAGCAGGAAACGTGAGTGTGCTGAGTACAAAAGAACGGTGTTTCCTACACATACGGACCATATCTCTTCCAACTCTGCTTCTGAAACTGATACAAAGCACTGGTCCTATAACATCCGATGCTTGCCAGTTAAGATGAGAAACGTGTGAGCTTCGTGAACGATGTAGTTTGTTTGAGCTGAAAAGTGACTGCCCATACTTGAAAGGAATTCTTGCTTGTAGGAAGACACTGAGCCTGGGATTTAACTCCATTTCTGAGCGGAAACACAAAGCATAGTTCTCATCCATGGATCACACTCTGCTTTAGAGCAAGAAGCACACTCTTGCTTTCCAGAGTCACTAAGACTGCAGGAAACATGAGTGTGATGAGAACAAAAGAACGGTGTATCCTACACATACAAACCATATCTAGTTCAACTCTGCTTCTGAAACTGATACAAAGCACTGGTCCTCTAAAATCCAATGCTTGTCATTCAAGATGAGAAACGTGTGAGCTTCGTGAACGATGTAGTTCGTTTGAGCTGAAAATTGACTGCCCTACCCTGAAACGAAGTCTTGCATGTTGTAAGACACAGAGCCTGGGATTTAACTCCATTTCTGAAGGGAAACACACCGCATAGTTCTCATCCATGGATCACACTCTGCTTCAGGGCAAGAAGAACACTCTTGCTTTCTAGATTCTCTAATACAGCAGGAAACGTGGTTGTCCTCAGAACAAAGAACTGTGATTTCGACACATACTGACCATATCTCGTCCAACTCTGCTTGTGAAACTGAAACAAACCACAGGTCCACTAACATCCAGTGCTTGTCAGTTAAGATGATAAACTTGTGAGCTTCGTGAACGATGTAGTTCATTTGAGCTGTAAAGTAGCTAACCTTACCTGAAATGAATTTTTTTGTAGGAAGACTCAGAGCCTGGGATTTAACTCCATTTCTGAAGTGAAACACACAGTCGAGTTGTCATCCATCGAACACACTCTGCTTTAGAGCAGAAGCACGCTCTAGCTTTCTAGAGTCTCTAAGACAGCAGGAAACGTGAGTGTGCTGAGAACAAAAAACGGTGTTTCCTACACATAAGGACCATATCTCTTGCAACTCTGCTTCTGAAACTGATACAAAGCACTGGTCCTATAACATCCGATGCTTGTCAGTTAAGATGAGAAACGTGTGAGCTTCGTGAACGATGTAGTTTGTTTGAGCTGAAAAGTGACTGCCCATACTTGAAAGGAATTCTTGTTGTAGGAAGACAAAGAGCCTGGAATTTATCTCCATTTCTGAAGGGAAACACACCACTGAGTTCTCATATATAGATCACACTCTGCTTTAGAGCAAGAAGCACACTCTTGCTTTCCAGAGTCACTAAGACAGCAGGAAACCAGACTGTGATGAGAACAAAAGAACGGTGTTTCCTACACATACGGACCATATCTCTTCCAACTCTGCTTCTGAAACTGATACAAAGCACTGGTCCTATAACATCCGATGCTTGTCAGTTAAGATGAGAAACGTGTGAGCTTCGTGAACTATGTTCTTCGTTTGAGCTGAAAAGTGGCTTCCCTTCCCTGAAACGAAGTCTTGCATGTTGTAAGACACAGAGCCTGTGATTTAACTCCATTTCTGAAGGGAAACACACAGCCGAGTTATCATCCATTGATCACACTCTGCTTTAGAGCATGAAGCACGATCTTGCTTTCTAGAGTCTCTAAGACAGCAGGAAACGTGAGTGTGCTGAGAACAAAAGAACGGTGTTTCCTACACATACGGACCATATCTGTTCCAACTCTGCTTCTGAAACTGATACAAAGCACTGGTCCTATAACATCCGATGCTTGTCAGTTAAGATGAGAAACGTGTGAGCTTCGTGAACGATGTAGATCATTTGAGCTGTAAAGTAACTCCCCTTACCTGAAACGTAGTCTTGCATGTAGGAAGACACTGAGCCTGGGATTTAACTCCATTTCTGAGGGAAACACAAAGCATAGTTCTCATCCATGGATCACACTCTGCTTTAGAGCAAGAAGCACACGATTGCTTCCTAGAGTCTCTAAGACAGCAGGAAAAGTGAGTGTGCTGAGAACAAAAGAATGGTGTTTCCTACACATACGAACCATATCTAGTACATCTCTACTTCTGAAACTGAGACAAATTACTGGTCCTCTAACATCCGATGCTTGTCATTTAATATGAGAAATGTGTGAGCTTCGTGAACGATGTAGTTCGTTTGATCTGTAAAGAAACTGTCCTTACCTGAAACGAATTCTTGTTTGTAGGAAGACTCAGAGCCTGGGATTTAACTCCATTTCTGAAGTGAAACACACAGCCGAGTTATCATCCACTGAACACACTCTGCTTTAGAGCAAGAAGCATGCTCTAGCTTTGTAGAGTCTCTAAGACAGCAGGAAACGTGAGTGTGCTGAGTACAAAAGAACGGTGTTTCCTACACATACGGACCATACCTCTTCCAACTCTGCTTCTGAAACTGATACAAAGCACTGGTCCTATAACATCCGATGCTTGTCAGTTAAGATGAGAAACGTGTGAGCTTCGTGAACGATGTAGTTTGTTTGAGCTGAAAAGTGACTGCCCATACTTGAAAGGAATTCTTGCTTGGAGGAAGACACTGAGCCTGGGATTTAACTCCATTTCTGAGGGGAAACACAAAGCAAAGTTCTCATCCATGGATCACACTCTGCTTTAGAGCAAGAAGCACACTCTTGCTTTCCAGAGTCACTAAGACTGCAGGAAACATGAGTGTGATGAGAACAAAAGAACGGTGTATCCTACACATACGAACCATATCTTGTTCAACTCTCCTTCTGAAACTGATACAAAGCACTGGTCCTCTAAAATCCAATGATTGTCATTCAAGATGAGAAACGTGTGAGCTTCGTGAACGATGTAGTTCGTTTGAGCTGAAAATTGACTGCCCTACCCTGAAACGAAGTCTTGCATGTTTGAAGACACAGAGCCTGGGATTTAACTCCATTTCTGAAGGGAAACACATAGCATAGTTCTCATCCATGGATCACACTCTGGTTCAGAGCAAGAAGAACACTCTTGCTTTCGAGATTCTCTAATACAGGAGGAAACGTGATTGTGCTCAGAACAAAAGAACTGTGTTTCTGACACATACGGACCATATCTAATCCAATTCTGCTTGTGAAACTGAAAGAAACCACAGTTCCACTAACATCCAGTGCTTGTCAGTTAAGATGATAAACTTGTGAGCTTCGTGAACGATGTAGTTCGTTTGAACTGTAAAGAAACTGCCCTTACCTGAAACGAATTCTTGTTTGTAGGAAGACTCAGAGCCTGGGAATTAACTCCATTTCTGAAGTGAAACACACAGCCGAGTTATCATCCATTGATCCCACTCTGCTTTAGAACATGAAGCACGATCTTGCTTTCTAGAGTCTCTAAGACAGCAGGAAACGTGAGTGTGCTGAGAACAAAAGAACGGTGTTTCCTACACATACGGACCATATCTTTTCCAACTCTGCTTCTGAAACTGATACAAAGCACTGGTCCTATAACATCCGATGCTTGTCAGTTAAGATGAGAAACGTGTGAGCTTCGTGAACGATGTAGATCATTTGAGCTGTAAAGTAACTGCCCTTACCTGAAACGTAGTCTTGCATGTAGGAAGACACTGAGCCTGGGATTTAACTCCATTTCTGAGGGAAACACAAAGCATAGTTCTCATCCATGGATCACACTCTGCTTTAGAGCAAGAAGCACGCGATTGCTTTCTAGAGTCTCTAAGACAGCAGGAAACGTGAGTGTGCTGAGAACAAAAGAACGGTGTTTCCTACACATACGGACCATATCTAGTACATCTCTACTTCTGAAACTGAGACAAATTACAGGTCCTCTAACATTCGATGCTTGTCATTTAATATGAGAAATGTGTGAGCTTCTTGAACGATGTAGTTCGTTTGAGCTGTAAAGAAACTGCCCTTACCTGAAACGAATTCTTGTTTGTAGGAAGACTCAGAGCCTGGGATTTAACTCCATTTCTGAAGTGAAACACACAGCCAAGTTATCATCCACTGAACACACTCTGCTTTAGAGCAAGAAGCATGCTCTAGCTTTGTAGAGTCTCTAAGACAGCAGGAAACGTGAGTGTGCTGAGTACAAAAGAACGGTGTTTCCTACACATACGGACCATATCTCTTCCAACTCTGCTTCTGAAACTGATACAAAGCACTGGTCCTATAACATCCGATGCTTGTCAGTTAAGATGAGAAACGTGTGAGCTTCGTGAACGATGTAGTTTGTTTGAGCTGAAAAGTGACTGCCCATACTTGAAAGGAATTCTTGCTTGTAGGAAGACACTGAGCCTGGGATTTAACTCCATTTCTGAGGGGAAACACAAAGCAAAGTTCTCATCCATGGATCACACTCTGCTTTAGAGCAAGAAGCACACTCTTGCTTTCCAGAGTCAATAAGACTGCAGGAAACATGAGTGTGATGAGAACAAAACAACGGTGTATCCTACACATACGAACCATATCTAGTTCAACTCTCCTTCTGAAACTGCTACAAAGCACTGGTCCTCTAAAATCCAATGATTGTCAGTCAAGATGGGAAACGTGTGAGCTTCGTGAACGATGTAGTTCGTTTGAGCTGAAAATTGACTGCCCTTCCCTGAAAAGAAGTCTTGCATGTTGTAAGACACAGAGCCTGGGATTTAACTCCATTTCTGAAGGGAAACACACCGCATAGTTCTCATCCATGGATCACACTCTGGTTCAGAGCAAGAAGAACACTCTTGCTTTCTAGATTCTCTAATACAGCAGGAAACGTGGTTGTCCTCAGAACAAAGAACTGTGATTTCGACACATACTGACCATAATTCGTCCAACTCTCCTTGTGAAACTGAAACAAACCACAGGTCCACTAACATCCAGTGCTTGTCCGTTAAGATGATAAACTTGTGAGCTTCGTGAACGATGTAGTTCGTTTGAGCTATAAGTAGCTAACCTTACCTGAAACGAATTTTGTTTGTAGGAAGACTCAGAGCCTGGGATTTAACTCCATTTCTGAAGTGAAACACACAGCCGAGTTCTCATCCATCGAACACACTCTGCTTTAGAGCAAGAAGCACGCTCTAGCTTTCTAGAGTCTCTAAGACAGCAGGAAACGTGAGTGTGCTGAGAACAAAAAACGGTGTTTCCTACACATACGGACCATATCTCTTGCAACTCTGCTTCTGAAACTGATACAAAGCACTGGTCCTATAACATCCGATGCTTGTCAGTTAAGATGAGAAACGTGTGAGCTTCGTGAACGATGTTCTTCGTTTGAGCTGAAAAGTGACTTCCCTTCCCTGAAACGAAGTCTTGCATGTTGTAAGACACAGAGCCTGGGATTTAACTCCATTTCTGAAGGGAAACACACAGCATAGTTCTCATCCATGGATCACACTCTGGTTCAGAGCAAGAAGAACAATCTTGCTTTCTAGATTCTCTAATACAGGAGGAAACGTGATTGTGCTCAGAACAAAAGAACTGTGTTTCTGACACATACGGACCATATCTAATCCAATTCTGCTTGTGAAACTGAAAGAAACCACAGGTCCACTAACATCCAATGCTTGTCAGTTAAGATGATAAACTTGTGAGCTTTGTGAACGATGTAGTGTGTTTGAGCTGTAAAGAAACTGCCCTTACCTGAAACGAATTCTTGTTTGTAGGAAGACTCAGAGCCTGGGATTTAACTCCATTTCTGAAGTGAAACACACAGCCGAGTTCTCATCCATTGCTCACACTCTGCTTTAGAGCAAGAAGCACGCTCTAGCTTTCTAGAGTCTCTAAGACAGCATGAAACGTGTGTGTGCTGAGAACAAATGAACGGTGTTACCTACACATACGGACCATATCTATTCCAACTCTGCTTCTGAAACTGATACAAAGCACTGGTCCTATAACATCCAATGCTTGTCAGTTAAGATGAGAAACGTTTGAGCTTCGTGAACGATGTAGTTCGTTTTAGCTGTAAAGTAACAGCCCTTACCTGAAACGAAGTCTTGCATGTTTGAAGACACAGAGCCTGGGATTTAACTCCATTTCTGAAGGGAAACACACCGCATAGTTCTCATCCATGGATCACACTCTGGTTCAGAGCAAGAAGAACACTCTTGCTTTCTAGATTCTCTAATACAGGAAGAAACGTGATTGTGCTCAGAACAAAAGAACTGTGTTTCTGACACATACGGACCATATCTAATCCAATTCTGCTTGTGAAACTGAAAGAAACCACAGGTCCACTAACATCCAATGCTTGTCAGTTAAGATGATAAACTTGTGAGCTTCGTGAACGATGTAGTTCGTTTGAGCTGTAAAGAAACTGCCCTTACCTGAAACGAATTCTTGTTTGTAGGAAGACTCAGAGCATGGGATTTAACTCCATTTCTGATGTGAAACACACAGAAGAGTTCTCATCCATTGCTCACACTCTGCTTTAGAGCAAGAAGCACGCTCTAGCTTTCTAGAGTCTCTAAGACAGCATGAAACGTGTCTGTGCTGAGAACAAATGAGCGGTGTTACCTACACATACGGACCATATCTATTCCAACTCTGCTTCTGAAACTGATACAAAGCACTGGTCCTATAACATCCAATGCTTGTCAGTTAAGATGAGAAACGTGTGAGCTTCGTGAACGATGTAGTTCGTTTTAGCTGTAAAGTAACAGCCCTTACCTGAAACGAAGTCTTGCATGTTTGAAGACACAGAGCCTGGGATTTAACTCCATTTCTGAAGGGAAACACACAGCATAGTTCTCATCCATGTATCACACTCTGTTTCAGAGCAAGAAGCACACTCTTGCTTTCTAGATTCTCTAATACAGCAGGAAACGTGGTTGTGCTCAGAACAAAAGAACTGTGATTTCGACACATACTGACCATATCCAGTCCAACTCTGCTTGTGAAACTGAAACAAACCACAGGTCCACTAACATCCAGTGCTTGTCAGTTAAGATGATAAACTTGTGAGCTTCGTGAACGATGTAGTTCGTTTGAGCTGTAATGTAGCTAACCTTACCTGAAACGAATTTTGTTTGTAGGAAGACTCAGAGCCTGGGATTTAACACCATTTCTGATGTGAAACACACAGCCGAGTTCTCATCCACTGAACACACTCTGCTTTAGAGCAAGAAGCATGCTCTAGCTTTGTGAGTCTCTAAGACAGCAGGAAACGTGAGTGTGCTGAGTACAAATGAACGGTGTTTCCTACACATACGGACCATATCTCTTCCAACTCTGCTTCTGAAACTGATACAAAGCACTGGTCCTCTAAAATCCAATGCTTGTCAGTCAAGATGAGAAACGTGTGAGCTTCGTGAACGATGTAGTTCATTTGAGCTGAAAATTGACTGCCCTTCCCTGAAACGAAGTCTTGCATGTTGTAAGACACAGAGCCTGGGATTTAACTCCATTTCTGAAGGGAAACACACAGCATAGTTCTCATCCATGGATCACACTCTGGTTCAGAGCAAGAAGAACACTCTTGCTTTCTAGATTCTCTAATACAGGAGGAAACGTGATTGTGCTCAGAACAAAAGAACTGTGTTTCTGACACATACGGACCATATCTAATCCAATTCTGCTTGTGAAACTGAAAGAAACCACAGGTCCACTAACATCCAATGCTTGTCAGTTAAGATGATAAACTTGTGAGCTTCGTGAACGATGTAGTTCGTTTGAGCTGTAAAGAAACTGCCCTTACCTGAAATGAATTCTTGTTTGTAGGAAGACTCAGAGCCTGGGATTTAACTCCATTTCTGAAGTGAAACACACAGCCGAGTTCTCATCCATTGCTCACACTCTGCTTTAGAGCAAGAAGCACGCTCTAGCTTTCTAGAGTCTCTAAGACAGCATGAAACGTGTGTGTGCTGAGAACAAATGAACGGTGTTTCCTACACATACGGACCATATCTATTCCAACTCTGCTTCTGAAACTGATACAAAGCACTGGTCCTATAACATCCAATGCTTGTCAGTTAAGATGAGAAACGTGTGAGCTTCGTGAACGATGTAGTTCGTTTTAGCTGTAAAGTAACAGCCCTTACCAGAAACGAAGTCTTGCATGTTTGAAGACACAGAGCTTGGGATTTAACTCCATTTCTGAAGGGAAACACACCGCATAGTTCTCATCCATGGATCACACTCTGTTTCAGAGCAAGAAGAACACTCTTGCTTTCTAGATTCTCTAATACAGCAGGAAACGTGGTTGTCCTCAGAACAAAGAACTGTGATTTCGACACATACTGACCATATCTCGTCCAACTCTGCTTGTGAAACTGAAACAAACCATAGGTCCACTAACATCCAGTGCTTGTCAGTTAAGATGATAAACTTGTGAGCTTCGTGAACGATGTAGTTCGTTTGAGCTATAAGTAGCTAACCTTACCTGAAACGAATTTTGTTTGTAGGAAGACTCAGAGCCTGGGATTTAACTCCATTTCTGAAGTGAAACACACAGCCGAGTTCTCATCCATCGAACACACTCTGCTTTAGAGCAAGAAGCACGCTCTAGCTTTCTAGAGTCTCTAAGACAACAGGAAACGTGAGTGTGCTGAGAACAAAAAACGGTTTTTCCTACACATACGGACCATATCTCTTGCAACTCTGCTTCTGAAACTGATACAAAGCACTGGTCCTATAACATCCGATGCTTGTCAGTTAAGATGAGAAACGTGTGAGCTTCGTGAACGATGTAGTTTGTTTGAGCTGAAAAGTGACTGCCCATACTTGAAAGGAATTCTTGCTTGTAGGAAGACAAAGAGCCTGGAATTAATCTCCATTTCTGAGGCGAAACACAACACTGAGTTCTCATATATAGATCACACTCTGCTTTAGAGCAAGAAGCACACTCTTGCTTTCCAGAGTCACTAAGACACCAGGAAATCTGAGTGTGATGAGAGCAAAGAACGGTGTTTCCTACACATACGGACCATACCTCTTCCAACTCTGCTTCTGAAACTGATACAAAGCACTGGTCCTATAACATCCGATGCTTGTCAGTTAAGATGAGAAACGTGTGAGCTTCGTGAACGATGTTCTTCGTTTGAGCTGAAAAGTGACTTCCCTTCCCTGAAACGAAGTCTTGCATGTTGTAAGACACAGAGCCTGGGATTTAACTCCATTTCTGAAGGGAAACACACAGCATAGTTCTCATCCATGGATCACACTCTGGTTCAGAGCAAGAAGAACACTCTTGCTTTCTAGATTCTCTAATACAGGAGGAAACGTGATTGTGCTCAGAACAAAAGAACTGTGTTTCTGACACATACGGACCATATCTAATCCAATTCTGCTTGTGAAAGTGAAAGAAACCACAGTTCCACTAACATCCAGTGCTTGTCAGTTAAGATGATAAACTTGTGAGCTTCGTGAACGATGTAGTTCGTTTGAGCTGAAAATTGACTGCCCTTCCCTGAAACGAAGTCTTGCATGTTGTAAGACACAGAGCCTGGGATTTAACTCCATTTCTGAAGGGAAACACACAGCATAGTTCTCATCCATGGATCACACTCTGGTTCACAGCAAGAAGAACACTCTTGCTTTCTAGATTCTCTAATACAGCAGGAAAAGTGGTTGTCCTCAGAACAAAGAACTGTGATTTCGACACATACTGACCATATCTCGTCCAACTCTCCTTGTGAAACTGAAACAAACCACAGGTCCACTAACATCCAGTGCTTGTCAGTTAAGATGATAAACTTGTGAGCTTCGTGAACGATGTAGTTCGTTTGAGCTATAAGTAGCTAACCTTACCTGAAACGAATTTTGTTTGTAGGAAGACTCACAGCCTGGGATTTAACTCAATTTCTGAAGTGAAACACACAGCCGAGTTCTCATCCATCGAACACACTCTGCTTTAGAGCAAGAAGCATGCTCTAGCTTTCTAGAGTCTCTAAGACAGCAGGAAACGTGAGTGTGCTGAGAACAAAAAACGGTGTTTCCTACACATACGGACCATATCTCTTGCAACTCTGCTTCTGAAACTGATACAAAGCACTGGTCCTATAACATCCGATGCTTGTCAGTTAAGATGAGAAACGTGTGAGCTTCGTGAACGATGTTCTTCGTTTGAGCTGAAAAGTGACTTCCCTTCCCTGAAACGAAGTCTTGCATGTTGTAAGACACAGAGCCTGGGATTTAACTCCATTTCTGAAGGGAAACACACAGCATAGTTCTCATCCATGGATCACACTCTGGTTCAGAGCAAGAAGAACACTCTTGCTTTCTAGATTCTCTAATACAGGAGGAAACGTGATTGTGCTCAGAACAAAAGAACTGTGTTTCTGACACATACGGACCATATCTAATCCAATTCTGCTTGTGAAACTGAAAGAAACCACAGGTCCACTAACATCCAATGCTTGTCAGTTAAGATGATAAACTTGTGAGCTTTGTGAACGATGTAGTGTGTTTGAGCTGTAAAGAAACTGCCCTTACCTGAAACGAATTCTTGTTTGTAGGAAGACTCAGAGCCTGGGATTTAACTCCATTTCTGAAGTGAAACACACAGCCGAGTTCTCATCCATTGCTCACACTCTGCTTTAGAGCAAGAAGCACGCTCTAGCTTTCTAGAGTCTCTAAGACAGCATGAAACGTGTGTGTGCTGAGAACAAATGAACGGTGTTACCTACACATACGGACCATATCTATTCCAACTCTGCTTCTGAAACTGATACAAAGCACTGGTCCTATAACATCCAATGCTTGTCAGTTAAGATGAGAAACGTTTGAGCTTCGTGAACGATGTAGTTCGTTTTAGCTGTAAAGTAACAGCCCTTACCTGAAACGAAGTCTTGCATGTTTGAAGACACAGAGCCTGGGATTTAACTCCATTTCTGAAGGGAAACACACCGCATAGTTCTCATCCATGGATCACACTCTGGTTCAGAGCAAGAAGAACACTCTTGCTTTCTAGATTCTCTAATACAGGAAGAAACGTGATTGTGCTCAGAACAAAAGAACTGTGTTTCTGACACATACGGACCATATCTAATCCAATTCTGCTTGTGAAACTGAAAGAAACCACAGGTCCACTAACATCCAATGCTTGTCAGTTAAGATGATAAACTTGTGAGCTTCGTGAACGATGTAGTTCGTTTGAGCTGTAAAGAAACTGCCCTTACCTGAAACGAATTCTTGTTTGTAGGAAGACTCAGAGCATGGGATTTAACTCCATTTCTGATGTGAAACACACAGAAGAGTTCTCATCCATTGCTCACACTCTGCTTTAGAGCAAGAAGCACGCTCTAGCTTTCTAGAGTCTCTAAGACAGCATGAAACGTGTCTGTGCTGAGAACAAATGAACGGTGTTACCTACACATACGGACCATATCTATTCCAACTCTGCTTCTGAAACTGATACAAAGCACTGGTCCTATAACATCCAATGCTTGTCAGTTAAGATGAGAAACGTGTGAGCTTCGGGAACGATGTAGTTCGTTTTAGCTGTAAAGTAACAGCCCTTACCTGAAACGAAGTCTTGCATGTTTGAAGACACAGAGCCTGGGATTTAACTCCATTTCTGAAGGGAAACACACCGCATAGTTCTCATCCATGGATCACACTCTGGTTCAGAGCAAGAAGAACACTCTTGCTTTCTAGATTCTCTAATACAGGAAGAAACGTGATTGTGCTCAGAACAAAAGAACTGTGTTTCTGACACATACGGACCATATCTAATCCAATTCTGCTTGTGAAACTGAAAGAAACCACAGGTCCACTAACATCCAATGCTTGTCAGTTAAGATGATAAACTTGTGAGCTTCGTGAACGATGTAGTTCGTTTGAGCTGTAAAGAAACTGCCCTTACCTGAAACGAATTCTTGTTTGTAGGAAGACTCAGAGCATGGGATTTAACTCCATTTCTGATGTGAAACACACAGAAGAGTTCTCATCCATTGCTCACACTCTGCTTTAGAGCAAGAAGCACGCTCTAGCTTTCTAGAGTCTCTAAGACAGCATGAAACGTGTCTGTGCTGAGAACAAATGAACGGTGTTACCTACACATACGGACCATATCTATTCCAACTCTGCTTCTGAAACTGATACAAAGCACTGGTCCTATAACATCCAATGCTTGTCAGTTAAGATGAGAAACGTGTGAGCTTCGTGAACGATGTAGTTCGTTTTAGCTGTAAAGTAACAGCCCTTACCAGAAACGAAGTCTTGCATGTTTGAAGACACAGAGCTTGGGATTTAACTCCATTTCTGAAGGGAAACACACCGCATAGTTCTCATCCATGGATCACACTCTGTTTCAGAGCAAGAAGAACACTCTTGCTTTCTAGATTCTCTAATACAGCAGGAAACGTGGTTGTCCTCAGAACAAAGAACTGTGATTTCGACACATACTGACCATATCTCGTCCAACTCTGCTTGTGAAACTGAAACAAACCATAGGTCCACTAACATCCAGTGCTTGTCAGTTAAGATGATAAACTTGTGAGCTTCGTGAACGATGTAGTTCGTTTGAGCTATAAGTAGCTAACCTTACCTGAAACGAATTTTGTTTGTAGGAAGACTCAGAGCCTGGGATTTAACTCCATTTCTGAAGTGAAACACACAGCCGAGTTCTCATCCATCGAACACACTCTGCTTTAGAGCAAGAAGCACGCTCTAGCTTTCTAGAGTCTCTAAGACAACAGGAAACGTGAGTGTGCTGAGAACAAAAAACGGTTTTTCCTACACATACGGACCATATCTCTTGCAACTCTGCTTCTGAAACTGATACAAAGCACTGGTCCTATAACATCCGATGCTTGTCAGTTAAGATGAGAAACGTGTGAGCTTCGTGAACGATGTAGTTTGTTTGAGCTGAAAAGTGACTGCCCATACTTGAAAGGAATTCTTGCTTGTAGGAAGACAAAGAGCCTGGAATTAATCTCCATTTCTGAGGCGAAACACAACACTGAGTTCTCATATATAGATCACACTCTGCTTTAGAGCAAGAAGCACACTCTTGCTTTCCAGAGTCACTAAGACACCAGGAAATCTGAGTGTGATGAGAGCAAAGAACGGTGTTTCCTACACATACGGACCATACCTCTTCCAACTCTGCTTCTGAAACTGATACAAAGCACTGGTCCTATAACATCCGATGCTTGTCAGTTAAGATGAGAAACGTGTGAGCTTCGTGAACGATGTTCTTCGTTTGAGCTGAAAAGTGACTTCCCTTCCCTGAAACGAAGTCTTGCATGTTGTAAGACACAGAGCCTGGGATTTAACTCCATTTCTGAAGGGAAACACACAGCATAGTTCTCATCCATGGATCACACTCTGGTTCAGAGCAAGAAGAACACTCTTGCTTTCTAGATTCTCTAATACAGGAGGAAACGTGATTGTGCTCAGAACAAAAGAACTGTGTTTCTGACACATACGGACCATATCTAATCCAATTCTGCTTGTGAAAGTGAAAGAAACCACAGTTCCACTAACATCCAGTGCTTGTCAGTTAAGATGATAAACTTGTGAGCTTCGTGAACGATGTAGTTCGTTTGAGCTGAAAATTGACTGCCCTTCCCTGAAACGAAGTCTTGCATGTTGTAAGACACAGAGCCTGGGATTTAACTCCATTTCTGAAGGGAAACACACAGCATAGTTCTCATCCATGGATCACACTCTGGTTCACAGCAAGAAGAACACTCTTGCTTTCTAGATTCTCTAATACAGCAGGAAAAGTGGTTGTCCTCAGAACAAAGAACTGTGATTTCGACACATACTGACCATATCTCGTCCAACTCTCCTTGTGAAACTGAAACAAACCACAGGTCCACTAACATCCAGTGCTTGTCAGTTAAGATGATAAACTTGTGAGCTTCGTGAACGATGTAGTTCGTTTGAGCTATAAGTAGCTAACCTTACCTGAAACGAATTTTGTTTGTAGGAAGACTCACAGCCTGGGATTTAACTCAATTTCTGAAGTGAAACACACAGCCGAGTTCTCATCCATCGAACACACTCTGCTTTAGAGCAAGAAGCATGCTCTAGCTTTCTAGAGTCTCTAAGACAGCAGGAAACGTGAGTGTGCTGAGAACAAAAAACGGTGTTTCCTACACATACGGACCATATCTCTTGCAACTCTGCTTCTGAAACTGATACAAAGCACTGGTCCTATAACATCCGATGCTTGTCAGTTAAGATGAGAAACGTGTGAGCTTCGTGAACGATGTTCTTCGTTTGAGCTGAAAAGTGACTTCCCTTCCCTGAAACGAAGTCTTGCATGTTGTAAGACACAGAGCCTGGGATTTAACTCCATTTCTGAAGGGAAACACACAGCATAGTTCTCATCCATGGATCACACTCTGGTTCAGAGCAAGAAGAACACTCTTGCTTTCTAGATTCTCTAATACAGGAGGAAACGTGATTGTGCTCAGAACAAAAGAACTGTGTTTCTGACACATACGGACCATATCTAATCCAATTCTGCTTGTGAAACTGAAAGAAACCACAGGTCCACTAACATCCAATGCTTGTCAGTTAAGATGATAAACTTGTGAGCTTTGTGAACGATGTAGTGTGTTTGAGCTGTAAAGAAACTGCCCTTACCTGAAACGAATTCTTGTTTGTAGGAAGACTCAGAGCCTGGGATTTAACTCCATTTCTGAAGTGAAACACACAGCCGAGTTCTCATCCATTGCTCACACTCTGCTTTAGAGCAAGAAGCACGCTCTAGCTTTCTAGAGTCTCTAAGACAGCATGAAACGTGTGTGTGCTGAGAACAAATGAACGGTGTTACCTACACATACGGACCATATCTATTCCAACTCTGCTTCTGAAACTGATACAAAGCACTGGTCCTATAACATCCAATGCTTGTCAGTTAAGATGAGAAACGTTTGAGCTTCGTGAACGATGTAGTTCGTTTTAGCTGTAAAGTAACAGCCCTTACCTGAAACGAAGTCTTGCATGTTTGAAGACACAGAGCCTGGGATTTAACTCCATTTCTGAAGGGAAACACACCGCATAGTTCTCATCCATGGATCACACTCTGGTTCAGAGCAAGAAGAACACTCTTGCTTTCTAGATTCTCTAATACAGGAAGAAACGTGATTGTGCTCAGAACAAAAGAACTGTGTTTCTGACACATACGGACCATATCTAATCCAATTCTGCTTGTGAAACTGAAAGAAACCACAGGTCCACTAACATCCAATGCTTGTCAGTTAAGATGATAAACTTGTGAGCTTCGTGAACGATGTAGTTCGTTTGAGCTGTAAAGAAACTGCCCTTACCTGAAACGAATTCTTGTTTGTAGGAAGACTCAGAGCATGGGATTTAACTCCATTTCTGATGTGAAACACACAGAAGAGTTCTCATCCATTGCTCACACTCTGCTTTAGAGCAAGAAGCACGCTCTAGCTTTCTAGAGTCTCTAAGACAGCATGAAACGTGTCTGTGCTGAGAACAAATGAACGGTGTTACCTACACATACGGACCATATCTATTCCAACTCTGCTTCTGAAACTGATACAAAGCACTGGTCCTATAACATCCAATGCTTGTCAGTTAAGATGAGAAACGTGTGAGCTTCGGGAACGATGTAGTTCGTTTTAGCTGTAAAGTAACAGCCCTTACCTGAAACGAAGTCTTGCATGTTTGAAGACACAGAGCCTGGGATTTAACTCCATTTCTGAAGGGAAACACACCGCATAGTTCTCATCCATGGATCACACTCTGGTTCAGAGCAAGAAGAACACTCTTGCTTTCTAGATTCTCTAATACAGGAAGAAACGTGATTGTGCTCAGAACAAAAGAACTGTGTTTCTGACACATACGGACCATATCTAATCCAATTCTGCTTGTGAAACTGAAAGAAACCACAGGTCCACTAACATCCAATGCTTGTCAGTTAAGATGATAAACTTGTGAGCTTCGTGAACGATGTAGTTCGTTTGAGCTGTAAAGAAACTGCCCTTACCTGAAACGAATTCTTGTTTGTAGGAAGACTCAGAGCATGGGATTTAACTCCATTTCTGATGTGAAACACACAGAAGAGTTCTCATCCATTGCTCACACTCTGCTTTAGAGCAAGAAGCACGCTCTAGCTTTCTAGAGTCTCTAAGACAGCATGAAACGTGTCTGTGCTGAGAACAAATGAACGGTGTTACCTACACATACGGACCATATCTATTCCAACTCTGCTTCTGAAACTGATACAAAGCACTGGTCCTATAACATCCAATGCTTGTCAGTTAAGATGAGAAACGTGTGAGCTTCGTGAACGATGTAGTTCGTTTTAGCTGTAAAGTAACAGCCCTTACCTGAAACGAAGTCTTGCATGTTTGAAGACACAGAGCCTGGGATTTAACTCCATTTCTGAAGGGAAACACACAGCATAGTTCTCATCCATGTATCACACTCTGTTTCAGAGCAAGAAGCACACTCTTGCTTTCTAGATTCTCTAATACAGCAGGAAACGTGGTTGTGCTCAGAACAAAAGAACTGTGATTTCGACACATACTGACCATATCCAGTCCAACTCTGCTTGTGAAACTGAAACAAACCACAGGTCCACTAACATCCAGTGCTTGTCAGTTAAGATGATAAACTTGTGAGCTTCGTGAACGATGTAGTTCGTTTGAGCTGTAATGTAGCTAACCTTACCTGAAACGAATTTTGTTTGTAGGAAGACTCAGAGCCTGGGATTTAACTCCATTTCTGATGTGAAACACACAGCCGAGTTCTCATCCACTGAACACACTCTGCTTTAGAGCAAGAAGCATGCTCTAGCTTTGTGAGTCTCTAAGACAGCAGGAAACGTCAGTGTGCTGAGTACAAATGAACGGTGTTTCCTACACATACGGACCATATCTCTTCCAACTCTGCTTCTGAAACTGATACAAAGCACTGGTCCTCTAAAATCCAATGCTTGTCAGTCAAGATGAGAAACGTGTGAGCTTCGTGAACGATGTAGTTCATTTGAGCTGAAAATTGACTGCCCTTCCCTGAAACGAAGTCTTGCATGTTGTAAGACACAGAGCCTGGGATTTAACTCCATTTCTGAAGGGAAACACACAGCATAGTTCTCATCCATGGATCACACTCTGGTTCAGAGCAAGAAGAACACTCTTGCTTTCTAGATTCTCTAATACAGCAGGAAACGTGGTTGTCCTCAGAACAAAGAACTGTGATTTCGACACATACTGACCATATCTCGTCCAACTCTCCTTGTGAAACTGAAACAAACCACAGGTCCACTAACATCCAGTGCTTGTCAGTTAAGATGATAAACTTGTGAGCTTCGTGAACGATGTAGTTCGTTTGAGCTATAAGTAGCTAACCTTACCTGAAACGAATTTTGTTTGTAGGAAGACTCAGAGCCTGGGATTTAACTCCATTTCTGAAGTGAAACACACAGCCGAGTTCTCATCCATCGAACACACTCTGCTTTAGAGCAAGAAGCATGCTCTAGCTTTCTAGAGTCTCTAAGACAGCAGGAAACGTGAGTGTGCTGAGAACAAAAAACGGTGTTTCCTACACATACGGACCATATCTCTTGCAACTCTGCTTCTGAAACTGATACAAAGCACTGGTCCTATAACATCCGATGCTTGTCAGTTAAGATGAGAAACGTGTGAGCTTCGTGAACGATGTTCTTCGTTTGAGCTGAAAAGTGACTTCCCTTCCCTGAAACGAAGTCTTGCATGTTGTAAGACACAGAGCCTGGGATTTAACTCCATTTCTGAAGGGAAACACACAGCATAGTTCTCATCCATGTATCACACTCTGTTTCAGAGCAAGAAGCACACTCTTGCTTTCTAGATTCTCTAATACAGCAGGAAACGTGGTTGTGCTCAGAACAAAAGAACTGTGATTTCGACACATACTGACCATATCCAGTCCAACTCTGCTTGTGAAACTGAAACAAACCACAGGTCCACTAACATCCAGTGCTTGTCAGTTAAGATGATAAACTTGTGAGCTTCGTGAACGATGTAGTTCGTTTGAGCTGTAATGTAGCTAACCTTACCTGAAACGAATTTTGTTTGTAGGAAGACTCAGAGCCTGGGATTTAACTCCATTTCTGATGTGAAACACACAGCCGAGTTCTCATCCACTGAACACACTCTGCTTTAGAGCAAGAAGCATGCTCTAGCTTTGTGAGTCTCTAAGACAGCAGGAAACGTGAGTGTGCTGAGTACAAATGAACGGTGTTTCCTACACATACGGACCATATCTCTTCCAACTCTGCTTCTGAAACTGATACAAAGCACTGGTCCTCTAAAATCCAATGCTTGTCAGTCAAGATGAGAAACGTGTGAGCTTCGTGAACGATGTAGTTCATTTGAGCTGAAAATTGACTGCCCTTCCCTGAAACGAAGTCTTGCATGTTGTAAGACACAGAGCCTGGGATTTAACTCCATTTCTGAAGGGAAACACACAGCATAGTTCTCATCCATGGATCACATTCTGGTTCAGAGCAAGAAGAACACTCTTGCTTTCTAGATTCTCTAATACAGCAGGAAACGTGGCTGTCCTCAGAACAAAGAACTGTGATTTCGACACATACTGACCATATCTCGTCCAACTCTGCTTGTGAAACTGAAACAAACCACAGGTCCACTAACATCCAGTGCTTGTCATTTAAGATGATAAACTTGTGAGCTTCGTGAACGATGTAGTTCATTTGAGCTGTAAAGTAGCTAACCTTACCTGAAACAAATTTTGTTTGTAGGAAGACTCAGAGCCTGGTAATTAACTCCATTTCTGAAGTGAAACACACAGCCGAGTTCTCATTCATCGAACATACTCTACTTTAGAGCAAGAAGCACGCTCTAACTTTCTAGAGTCTCTAAGACAGCAGGAAACGTGAGTGTGCTGAGAACAAAAGAACGGTGTTTCCTACACATACGGACCATATCTCTTGCAACTCTGCTTCTGAAACTGATACAAAGCACTGGTCCTATAACATCCGATGCTTGTCAGTTAAGATGAGAAACGTGTGAGCTTCGTGAACGATGTAGTTTGTTTGAGCTGAAAAGTGACTGCCCATACTTGAAAGGAATTCTTGCTTGTAGGAAGACAAAGAGCCTGGAATTTATCTCCATTTCTGAAGGGAAACACACCACAGAGTTCTCATGTATAGATCACACTCTGCTTTAGAGCAAGAAGCACACTCTTGCTTTCCAGAGTCACTAAGACAGCAGGAAATCTGAGTGTGATGAGAACAAAAGAACGGTGTTTCCTACACATACGGACTATATCTCTTCCAACTCTGCTTCTGAAACTGATACAAAGCACTGGTCCTATAACATCTGATGCTTGTCAGTTAAGATGAGAAACGTGTGAGCTTCGTGAACTATGTTCTTCGTTTGAGCTGAAAAGTGACTTCTCTTCACTGAAACGAAGTCTGGCATGTTGTAAGACACAGAGCCTGGGATTTAACTCCATTTCTGAAGGGAAACACACAGCATAGTTCTCATCCATGGATCACACTCTGGTTCAGAGCAAGAAGAACACTCTTGCTTTCTAGATTCTCTAATACAGGAGGAAACGTGATTGTGCTCAGAACAAAAGAACTGTGTTTCTGACACATACGGACCATATCTAATCCAATTCTGCTTGTGAAACTGAAAGAAACCACAGGTCCACTAACATCCAATGCTTGTCAGTTAAGATGATAAACTTGTGAGCTTTGTGAACGATGTAGTGTGTTTGAGCTGTAAAGAAACTGCCCTTACCTGAAACGAATTCTTGTTTGTAGGAAGACTCAGAGCCTGGGATTTAACTCCATTTCTGAAGTGAAACACACAGCCGAGTTCTCATCCATTGCTCACACTCTGCTTTAGAGCAAGAAGCACGCTCTAGCTTTCTAGAGTCTCTAAGACAGCATGAAACGTGTGTGTGCTGAGAACAAATGAACGGTGTTACCTACACATACGGACCATATCTATTCCAACTCTGCTTCTGAAACTGATACAAAGCACTGGTCCTATAACATCCAATGCTTGTCAGTTAAGATGAGAAACGTTTGAGCTTCGTGAACGATGTAGTTCGTTTTAGCTGTAAAGTAACAGCCCTTACCTGAAACGAAGTCTTGCATGTTTGAAGACACAGAGCCTGGGATTTAACTCCATTTCTGAAGGGAAACACACCGCATAGTTCTCATCCATGGATCACACTCTGGTTCAGAGCAAGAAGAACACTCTTGCTTTCTAGATTCTCTAATACAGGAAGAAACGTGATTGTGCTCAGAACAAAAGAACTGTGTTTCTGACACATACGGACCATATCTAATCCAATTCTGCTTGTGAAACTGAAAGAAACCACAGGTCCACTAACATCCAATGCTTGTCAGTTAAGATGATAAACTTGTGAGCTTCGTGAACGATGTAGTTCGTTTGAGCTGTAAAGAAACTGCCCTTACCTGAAACGAATTCTTGTTTGTAGGAAGACTCAGAGCATGGGATTTAACTCCATTTCTGATGTGAAACACACAGAAGAGTTCTCATCCATTGCTCACACTCTGCTTTAGAGCAAGAAGCACGCTCTATCTTTCTAGAGTCTCTAAGACAGCATGAAACGTGTCTGTGCTGAGAACAAATGAACGGTGTTACCTACACATACGGACCATATCTATTCCAACTCTGCTCCTGAAACTGATACAAAGCACTGGTCCTATAACATCCAATGCTTGTCAGTTAAGATGAGAAACGTGTGAGCTTCGTGAACGATGTAGTTCGTTTTAGCTGTAAAGTAACAGCCCTTACCTGAAACGAAGTCTTGCATGTTTGAAGACACAGAGCCTGGGATTTAACTCCATTTCTGAAGGGAAACACACAGCATAGTTCTCATCCATGTATCACACTCTGTTTCAGAGCAAGAAGCACACAATTGCTTTCTACATTCTCTAATACAGCAGGAAACGTGGTTGTGCTCAGAACAAAAGAACTGTGATTTCGACACATACTGACCATATCCAGTCCAACTCTGCTTGTGAAACTGAAACAAACCACAGGTCCACTAACATCCAGTGCTTGTCAGTTAAGATGATAAACTTGTGAGCTTCGTGAACGATGTAGTTCATTTGAGCTGTAATGTAGCTAACCTTACCTGAATCGAATTTTGTTTGTAGGAAGACTCAGAGCCTGGGATTTAACTCCATTTCTGATGTGAAACACACAGCCGAGTTCTCATCCACTGAACACACTCTGCTTTAGAGCAAGAAGCATGCTCTAGCTTTGTGAGTCTCTAAGACAGCAGGAAACGTGAGTGTGCTGAGTACAAATGAACGGTGTTTCCTACACATACGGACCATATCTCTTCCAACTCTGCTTCTGAAACTGATACAAAGCACTGGTCCTCTAAAATCCAATGCTTCTCAGTCAAGATGAGAAACGTGTGAGCTTCGTGAACGATGTAGTTCATTTGAGCTGAAAATTGACTGCCCTTCCCTGAAACGAAGTCTTGCATGTTGTAAGACACAGAGCCTGGGATTTAACTCCATTTCTGAAGGGAAACACACAGCATAGTTCTCATCCATGGATCACATTCTGGTTCAGAGCAAGAAGAACACTCTTGCTTTCTAGATTCTCTAATACAGCAGGAAACGTGGCTGTCCTCAGAACAAAGAACTGTGATTTCGACACATACTGACCATATCTCGTCCAACTCTGCTTGTGAAACTGAAACAAACCACAGGTCCACTAACATCCAGTGCTTGTCAGTTAAGATGATAAACTTGTGAGCTTCGTGAACGATGTAGTTCATTTGAGCTGTAAAGTAGCTAATCTTACCTGAAACAAATTTTGTTTGTAGGAAGACTCAGAGCCTGGTAATTAACTCCATTTCTGAAGTGAAACACACAGCCGAGTTCTCATTCATCGAACATACTCTACTTTAGAGCAAGAAGCACGCTCTAACTTTCTAGAGTCTCTAAGACAGCAGGAAACGTGAGTGTGCTGAGAACAAAAGAACGGTGTTTCCTACACATACGGACCATATCTCTTGCAACTCTGCTTCTGAAACTGATACAAAGCACTGGTCCTATAACATCCGATGCTTGTCAGTTAAGATGAGAAACGTGTGAGCTTCGTGAACGATGTAGTTTGTTTGAGCTGAAAAGTGACTGCCCATACTTGAAAGGAATTCTTGCTTGTAGGAAGACAAAGAGCCTGGAATTTATCTCCATTTCTGAAGGGAAACACACCACAGAGTTCTCATATATAGATCACACTCTGCTTTAGAGCAAGAAGCACACTCTTGCTTTCCAGAGTCACTAAGACAGCAGGAAATCTGAGTGTGATGAGAACAAAAGAACGGTGTTTCCTACACATACGGACTATATCTCTTCCAACTCTGCTTCTGAAACTGATACAAAGCACTGGTCCTATAACATCTGATGCTTGTCAGTTAAGATGAGAAACGTGTGAGCTTCGTGAACGATGTTCTTCGTTTGAGCTGAAAAGTGACTTCCCTTCCCTGAAACGAAGTCTTGCATGTTGTAAGACACAGAGCCTGGGATTTAACTCCATTTCTGAAGGGAAACACACAGCATAGTTCTCATCCATGGATCACACTCTGGTTCAGAGCAAGAAGAACACTCTTGCTTTCTAGATTCTCTAATACAGGAGGAAACGTGATTGTGCTCAGAACAAAAGAACTGTGTTTCTGACACATACGGACCATATCTAATCCAATTCTGCTTGTGAAACTGAAAGAAACCACAGGTCCACTAACATCCAATGCTTGTCAGTTAAGATGATAAACTTGTGAGCTTCGTGAACGATGTAGTTCGTTTGAGCTGTAAAGAAACTGCCCTTCCCTGAAACGAATTCTTCTTTGTAGGAAGACTCAGAGCCTGGGATTTAACTCCATTTCTGAGGAGAAACACAAAGCAAAGTTCTCATCCATGGATCACACTCTGCTTTAGAGCAAGAAGCACACTCTTGCTTTCCAGAGTCACTAAGACTGCAGGAAACATGAGTGTGATGAGAACAAAACAACGGTGTATCCTACACATATGAACCATATCTAGTTCAACTCTCCTTCGGAAACTGATAAAAAGCACTGGTCCTCTAAAATCCAATGATTTGTCAGTCAAGATGGGAAACGTGTGAGCTTCGTGAACGATGTAGTTCGTTTGAGCTGAAAATTGACTGCCCTTCCCTGAAACGAAGTCTTGTATGTTGTAAGACACAGAGCCTGGGATTTAACTCCATTTCTGAAGGGAAACACACAGCATAGTTCTCATCCATGGATCACACTCTGGTTCAGAGCAAGAAGAACACTCTTGCTTTCTAGATTCTCTAATACAGCAGGAAACGTGGTTGTCCTCAGAACAAAGAACTGTGATTTCGACACATACTGACCATATCTCGTCCAACTCTCCTTGTGAAACTGAAACAAACCACAGGTCCACTAACATCCAGTGCTTGTCAGTTAAGATGATAAACTTGTGAGCTTCGTGAACGATGTAGTTCGTTTGAGCTATAAGTAGCTAACCTTACCTGAAACGAATTTTGTTTGTAGGAAGACTCAGAGCCTGGGATTTAACTCAATTTCTGAAGTGAAACACACAGCCGAGTTCTCATCCATTGCTCACACTCTGCTTTAGAGCAAGAAGCACGCTCTAGCTTTCTAGAGTCTCTAAGACAGCATGAAACGTGTGTGTGCTGAGAACAAATGAACGGTGTTACCTACACATACGGACCATATCTATTCCAACTCTGCTTCTGAAACTGATACAAAGCACTGGTCCTATAACATCCAATGCTTGTCAGTTAAGATGAGAAACGTGTGAGCTTCGTGAACGATGTAGTTCGTTTTAGCTGTAAAGTAACAGCCCTTACCTGAAACGAAGTCTTGCCTGTATGAAGACACAGAGCCTGGGATTTAACTCCATTTCTGAAGGGAAACACAGCGCATAGTTCTCATCCATGGATCACACTCTGGTTCAGAGCAAGAAGAACACTCTTCCTTTCTAGATTCTCTAATACAGCAGGAAACGTGGTTGTCCTCAGAACAAAGAACTGTGATTTCGACACATACTGACCATATCTCGTCCAACTCTGCTTGTGAAACTGAAACAAACCACAGGTCCACTAACATCCAGTGCTTGTCAGTTAAGATGATAAACTTGTGAGCTTCGTGAACGATGTAGTTCGTTTGAGCTATAAGTAGCTAACCTTACCTGAAACGAATTTTGTTTGTAGGAAGACTCAGAGCCTGGGATTTAACTCCATTTCTGAAGTGAAACACACAGCCGAGTTCTCATCCATCGAACACACTCTGCTTTAGAGCAAGAAGCACGCTCTAGCTTTCTAGAGTCTCTAAGACAACAGGAAACGTGAGTGTGCTGAGAACAAAAAACGGTGTTTCCTACACATACGGACCATATCTCTTCCAACTCTGCTTCTGAAACTGATACAAAGCACTGGTCCTATAACTTCCGATGCTTGTCAGTTAAGATGAGAAACGTGTGAGCTTCGTGAACGATGTAGTTTGTTTGAGCTGAAAAGTGACTGCTCATACTTGAAAGGAATTCTTGCTTTTAGGAAGACACTGAGCCTGGGATTTAACTCCATTTCTGAGGGGAAACACAAAGCATAGTTCTCATCCATGGATCACACTCTGCTTTAGAGCAAGAAGCACACTCTTGCTTTCCAGAGTCACTAAGACTGCAGGAAACATGAGTGTGATGAGAACAAAACAACGGTGTATCCTACACATACGAACCATATCTAGTTCAACTCTGCTTCTGAAACTGATACAAAGCACTGGTCCTCTAAAATCCAATTCTTGTCAGTCAAGATGAGAAACGTGTGAGCTTCGTGAACGATGTAGTTCATTTGAGCTGAAAATTGACTGCCCTTCCCTGAAACGAAGTCTTGCATGTTTGAAGACACAGAGCCTGGGATTTAACTCCATTTCTGAAGGGAAACACACAGCATAGTTCTCATCCATGGATCACACTCTGGTTCAGAGCAAGAAGAACACTCTTGCTTTCTAGATTCTCTAATACAGCAGGAAACGTGGTTGTCCTCAGAACAAAGAACTGTGATTTCGACACATACTGACCATATCTCGTCCAACTCTCCTTGTGAAACTGAAACAAACCACAGGTCCACTAACATCCAGTGCTTGTCAGTTAAGATGATAAACTTGTGAGCTTCGTGAACGATGTAGTTCGTTTGAGCTATAAGTAGCTAACCTTACCTGAAACGAATTTTGTTTGTAGGAAGACTCAGAGCCTGGGATTTAACTCAATTTCTGAAGTGAAACACAAAGCCGAGTTCTCATCCATCGAACACACTCTGCTTTAGAGCAAGAAGCACGCTCTAGCTTTCTAGAGTCTCTAAGACAGCATGAAACGTGTGTGTGCTGAGAACAAACGAACGGTGTTACCTACACATACGGACCATATCTATTCCAACTCTGCTTCTGAAACTGATACAAAGCACTGGTCCTATAACATCCAATGCTTGTCAGTTAAGATGAGAAACGTGTGAGCTTCGTGAACGATGTAGATCATTTGAGCTGTACAGTAACTGCGCTTACCTGAAACGAAGTCTTGCATGTAGGAAGACACTGAGCCTGGGATTTAACTCCATTTCTGAGGGGAAACACAAAGCATAGTTCTCATCCATGGATCACACTCTGCTTTAGAGCAAGAAGCATGCGATTGCTTTCTAGAATCTCTAAGACAGCAGGAAACGTGAGTGTGCTGAGAACAAAAGAACGGTGTTTCCTACACATACGGACCATATCTAGTACATCTCTACTTCTGAAACTGAGACAAATTACTGGTCCTCTAACATCTGATGCCTGTCATTTAAGATGACAAATGTGTGAGCTTCGTGAACGATGTAGTTCGTTTGAGCTGTAAAGAAACTGCCCTTACCTGAAACGAATTCTTGCTTGTAGGAAGACTCAGAGCCTGGGATTTAACTCCATTTCTGAAGTGAAACACACAGCCGAGTTATCGTCCATTGAACACACTCTGCTTTAGAGCAAGAAGCACGCTCTAGCTTTCTAGAGTCTCTAAGACAGCAGAAAACGTGAGTGTGCTGAGAACAAAAGAATGGTGTTTCCTACATATACGGACCATATCTCTTCCAACACTGCTTCTGAAACTGATACAAAGCACTGGTCCTATAACATCCGATACTTGTCAGTTAAGATGAGAAACGTGTGAGCTTCGTGAACGATGTAGTTTGTTTGAGCTGAAAATTGACTGCCCATACTTGAAAGGAATTCTTGCTTGTAGGAAGACAAAGAGCCTGGAATTTATCTCCATTTCTGAAGGGAAACACACCACAGAGTTCTCATATATAGATGACACTTGCTTTAGAGCAAGAAGCACACTCTTGCTTTCCAGAGTCACTAAGACAGCAGGAAACCTGAGTGTGATGAGAACAAAAGAAAGGTGTATCCTACACATATGAACCATATCTAGTTCAACTCTGCTTCTGAAACTGATACAGTGCACTTGTCCTCTAAAATCCAATGCTTGTCAGTCAAGAGGAGAAACGTGTGAGCTTCGTGAACAATGGAGTTCGTTTGAGCTGAAAAGTGACTGCCTTTACCTGATTCGAAGTCTTGCTTGTAGGAAAACTCAGAGTCTGGGATTTAACTCCATTTCGAAGGGAAACACAAAGCAGAGTTCTCTGCCATGGATCAAACTCTGCTTTAGAGCAAGAAGCACGCTCTAGCTTTCTAGAGTCTCTAAGACAGCAGGAAATGTGAGTGTGCTAAGAACAAAAGAATGCTGTTTCCTACACCTATGGACCAAATCTCTTCCAACTCTGCTTCTGAAACTGATACAAAGCACTGGTCCTCTAAAATCCAATGCTTGTCAGTCAAGATGAGAAACGTGTGAGCTTCGTGAACGATGTAGTTCGTTTGAGCTGAAAAGTGACTGCCCTTCCCTGAAACGAAGTCTTGCATGTTGTAAGACACAGAGCCTGGGATTTAACTCCATTTCTGAAGGGACACACACAGCATAGTTCTCATCCATGGATCACACTCTGCTTCAGAGCAAGAAGGACACTCTTGCTTTCTAGATTCTCTAATACAGGAGGAAACGTGATTGTGCTCAGAACAAAAGAACTGTGTTTCTGACACATACGGACCATATCTAATCCAATTCTGCTTGTGAAACTGAAAGAAACCACAGGTCCACTAACATCCAATGCTTGTCAGTTAAGATGATAAACTTGTGAGCTTCGTGAACGATGTAGTTCGTTTGAGCTGTAAAGAAACTGTCCTTACCTGAAACGAATTCTTTTTTGTAGGAAGACTCAGAGCCTGGGATTTAACTCCATTTCTGAAGTGAAACACACAGCCGAGTTATCATCCACTGAACACACTCTGCTTTAGAGCAAGAAGCATGCTCTAGCTTTGTAGAGTCTCTAAGACAGCAGGAAACGTGAGTGTGCTGAGTACAAAAGAACGGTGTTTCCTACATATACGGACCATATCTCTTCCAACTCTGCTTCTGAAACTGATACAAAGCATTGGTCCTATAACATCCGATGCTTGTCAGTTAAGATGAGAAACGGGTGAGCTTCGTGAACGATGTAGTTTGTTTGAGCTGAAAATTGACTGCTCATACTTGAAAGGAATTCTTGCTTGTAGGAAGACACTGAGCCTGGGATTTAACTCCATTTCTGAGGGGAAACACAAAGCATAGTTCTCATCCATGGATCACACTCTGCTTTAGAGCAAGAAGCACACTCTTGCTTTCCAGAGTCACTAAGACTGCAGGAAACATGAGTGTGATGAGAACAAAAGAACGGTGTATCCTACACATACGAACCTTATGAAGTTCAACTCTGCTTCTGAAACTGATACAAAGCACTCGTCCTCTAAAATCCAATGCTTATCAGTCAAGATGAGAAACGTGTGAGCTTCGTGAACGATGTAGTTCGTTTCAACTGAAAAGTGACTGCCCTTCCCTGAAACCAAGTCTTGCATGTTGGAAGACACAGAGCCTGGGATTTAACTCCATGTCTGAAGGGACACACAC
Organism: Onychomys leucogaster; assembly: GCA_949786385.1. Classification (NCBI taxonomy): domain Eukaryota; kingdom Metazoa; phylum Chordata; class Mammalia; order Rodentia; family Cricetidae; genus Onychomys; species Onychomys leucogaster. The sequence goes on from CATKUP010000063.1 coordinate 2,780,923, forward strand.
AGCATATTTCTCATCCATGGATCACACTCTGCTTCAGAGCAAGAAGGACACTCTTGCTTTCTAGATTCTCTAATACAGGAGGAAACGTGATTGTGCTCAGAACAAAAGAACTGTGTTTCTGACACATACTGACCATATCTAATCCAATTCTGCTTGTGAAACTGAAAGAAACCACAGGTCCACTAACATCCAATGCTTGTCAGTTAAGATGATAAACTTGTGAGCTTCGTGAAAGATGTAGTTCGTTTGAGCTGTAAAGAAACTGCCCTTACCTGAAACGAATTCTTGTTTGTAGGAAGACTCAGAGCCTGGGATTTAACTCCATTTCTGAAGTGAAACACAAAGAAGAGTTCTCATCCATTGCTCACACTCTGCTTTAGAGCAAGAAGCACGCTCCAGCTTTCTAGAGTCTCTAAGACAGCATGAAACGTGTGTGTGCTGAGAACAAATGAACGGTGTTACCTACACATACGGACCATATCTATTCCAACTCTGCTTCTGAAACTGATACAAAGCACTGGTCCTATAACATCCGAAGCTTGTCAGTTAAGATGAGAAACGTGTGAGCTTCGGGAACGATGTAGTTCGTTTTAGCTGTAAAGTAACAACCCTTACCTGAAACGAAGTCTTGCATGTTTGAAGACACAGAGCCTGGGATTTAACTCCATTTCTGAAGGGAAACACACAGCATAGTTCTCATCCATGTATCACACTCTGTTTCAGAGCAAGAAGCACACTCTTGCTTTCTAGATTCTCTAATACAGCAGGAAACGTGGTTGTGCTCAGAACAAAAGAACTGTGATTTCGACACATAGTGACCATATCCAGTCCAACTCTGCTTGTGAAACTGAAACAAACCACAGGTCCACTAACATCCAGTGCTTGTCAGTTAAGATGATAAACTTGTGAGCTTCGTGAACGATGTAGTTCGTTTGAGCTGTAAAGTAGCTAACATTACCTGAAACGAATTCTTGTTTGTAGGAAGACTCAGAGCCTGGGATTTAACTCCATTTCTGAAGTGAAACACACAGCCGAGTTCTCATCCACTGAACACACTCTGCTTTAGAGCAAGAAGCATGCTCTAGCTTTGTAGAGTCTCTAAGACAGCAGGAAACGTGAATGTGCTTAGTACTAAAGAACGGTGTTTCCTACACATACGGACCATATCTAGTTCAACTCTGCTTCTGAAACTGATACAAAGCACTGGTCCTCTAAAATCCAATGCTTGTCACTCAAGATGAGAAACATGTGAGCTTCGTGAACGATTTAGTTCTTTTGAGCTGAAAATTGACTGCCCTTCCCTGAAACGAAGTCTTGCATATGTAAGACACAGAGCCTGGGATTTAACTCCACTTCTGAAGGGAAACACACAGCATAGTTCTCATCCATGGATCACACTCTGCTTCAGAGCAAGAAGCACGCTCTTGCTTTCTAGATTCTCTAATATAGCAGGAAACGTGGTTGTGCTCAGAACAAAAGAACTGTGATTTCGACACATACTGACCATATCTAGGCCATCTCTGCTTGTGAAACTGAAACAAACCACAGGTCCACTAACATAAAGTGCTTGTCAGTTAAGATGATAAACTTGTGAGCTTCGTGAACGATGTAGTTCGTTTGAGCTGTAAAGTAGCTAACCTTACCTGAAACGAATTTTGTTTGTAGGAAGACTCAGAGCCTGGGATTTAACTCCATTTCTGAAGTGAAACACACAGCCGAGTTCTCATCCATTGATCACACCCTGCTTTAGAGCAAGAAGCACGCTCTAGCTTTCTAGAGTCTCTAAGACAGCAGGAAACGTGAGTGTGCTGAGAACAAAAGAACGGTGTATCCTACACATATGGACCATATCTAGTTCAACTCTGCTTCTGAAACTGATACAAAGCACTGGTCCTATAACATCCCATGCTTGTCAGTTAAGATGAGAAACGTGTGAGCTTCGTGAACGATGTAGATCATTTGAGCTGTAAAGTAACTGCCCTTACCTGAAACGAAGTCTTGCATGTAGGAAGACACTGAGCCTGGGATTTACTCCATTTCTGAGGGGAAACACAAAGCATAGTTCTCATCCATGGATGACACTCTGCTTTAGAGCAAGAAGCACGCTCTTGCTGTCTAGAGTCTCTAAGACAGCAGGAAACTTGAGTGTGCTGAGAACAAAAGAACGGTGTTTCCTACACATACGGACCATATCTAGTCCAACTCTACTTCTGAAACTGAGACAAATTACTGGTCCTCTAACATCCGATGCTTTTCATTTAAGATGAGAAACGTGTGAGCTTCGTGAACGATGTAGTTCGTTTGAGCTATAAAGTAACTGCCTTTACCAGATTCGAAGTCTTGCTTGTAGGAAGACTCAGAGCCTGGGATTTAACTCCATTTCGAAGGGAAACACAAAGCAGAGTTCTCTGCCATGGATCAAACTCTGCTTTAGAGCAAGAAGCACGCTCTAGCTTTCTAGAGTCTCTAAGACAGCAGGAAATGTGAGTGTGCTAAGAACAAAAGAATGCTGTTTCCTACACCTACGGACTATATCTCTTCCAACTCTGCTTCTGAAACTGATACAAGCACTGGTCCTATAACATCCGATGCTTGTCAGTTAAGATGAGAAAAGTGTGATTTTCGTGAACGATGTAGTTCGTTTGAGCTGAAAAGTGACTGCCCTTCCCTGAAACGAAGTCTTGAAAGATGGAAGACACAGAGCCTGGGATTTAACTCCATTTCTGAAGGGAAACACACAGCATAGTTCTCATCCATGGATCACACTCTGCTTCAGAGCAAGAAGGACACTCTTGCTTTCTGGATTCTCTAATACAGGAGGAAACGTGATTGTGCTCAGAACAAAAGAACTGTGTTTCTGACACATATGGACCATATCTAATCCAACTGTGCTTGTGAAACTGAAAGAAACCACAGGTCCACTAACATCCAATGCTTGTCAGTTAAGATGACAAACTTGTGAGCTTCGTGAACGATGTAGTTCGTTTGAGCAGTAAAGAAACTGGCCTTACCTGATTCGAAGTCTTGCTTGTAGGAAGACTCAGAGCCTGGGATTTAACTCCATTTATGAAGGGAAACACACAGCATAGTTCTCATCCATGGATCACACTCTGCTTCAGAGCAAGAAGCACGCTCTTGCTTTCTAGATTCTCTAATAGAGCAGGAAACGTGAGTGTGCTAAGAACAAATGAACGGTGTTTCCTACACATACGGACCTTATCTAGTCCAACTCTGCTTCTGAAACTGATACAAAGCACTGGTCCTCTAACATCCAATGCTTGTCAGTTAAGATGAGAAACGTGTGAGCTTCGTGAACAATGTAGTTCGTTTGAGCTGAAAAGTGACTGCCCTTACTGGAAAGGAATTCTTGCTTGTAGGAAGACACAGAGCCTGGGATCTAACTCCATTTCTGAAGGGAAACACACAGCATAGTTCTCATCATGGATCACACTCTGCTTCAGAGCAAGAAGCACACTCTTGCTTTCTAGATTCTCTAATATAGCAGGAAACGTGGTTGTGCTCAGAACAAAAGAACTGTGATTTCGACACATACTGACCATATCTAGTCCAACTCTGCTTGTGAAACTGAAACAAACCACAGGTCCAATAACATCCAGTGCTTGTCAGTTAAGATAATAAACTTGTGAGCTTCGTGAACAATGTGGATCTTTTGAGCTGTAAAGTAACTGCCCTTACCTGAAACGAAGTCTTGCATGTAGGAATACACTGAGCCTGGGATTTACCCCATTTCTGAGGGGAAACACAAAGGATAGTATTCATCCATGGATCACACTCTGCTTTAGAGCAAGAAGCACGCTCTTGCTGTCTAGAGTGTCTAAGACAGCAGGAAACGTGAGTGTGCTGAGAACAAAAGAACGATGTTTCCTACACATACGGACCATATCTAGTCCATCTCTACTTCTGAAACTGAGACAAATTACTGGTCCTCTAACATCCGATGCTTTTCATTTAAGATGAGAAACGTGTGAGCTTCGTGAACGATGTAGTTCGTTTGAGCTGTAAATTAACTGCCTTTACCAGATTCGAAGTCTTGCATGTAGGAAGACTCAGAGCCTGGGATTTAACTCCATTTCGAAGGGAAACACAAAGCAGAGTTCTCTGCCATGGATCAAACTCTGCTTTAGAGCAAGAAGCATGCTCTAGCTTTCTTGAGTCTCTAAGACAGCAGGAAATGTGAGTGTGCTAAGAACAAAAGAATGCTGTTTCCTACACCTACGGACCATATCTCTTCCAACTCTGCTTCTGAAACTGATACAAGCACTGGTCCTAAAACATCCAATGCTTGTCAGTTAAGATGAGAAACGTGTGATTTTCGTGAACGATGTAGTTCGTTTGACCTGAAAAGTAACTGCCCTTCCCTGAAACGAAGTCTTGAATGATGGAAGACACAGATCCTGGGATTTAACTCCATTTCTGAAGGGAAACACACAGCATAGTTCTCATCCATGGATCACACTCTGCTTCAGAGCAAGAAGGACACTCTTGCTTTCTAGATTCTCTAATACAGGAGGAAACGTGATTGTGCTCAGAACAAAAGAACTGTGTTTCTGACACATATGGACCATATCTAATCCAACTGTGCTTGTGAAACTGAAAGAAACCACAGGTCCACTAACATCCAATGCTTGTCAGTTAAGATGATAAACTTGTGAGCTTCGTGAACGATGTATTTCGTTTGAGCAGTAAAGAAACTGGCCTTACCTGATTCGAAGTCTTGCTTGTAGGAAGACTCAGAGCCTGGGATTTAACTCCATTTATGAAGGGAAACACACAGCATAGTTCTCATCCATGGATCACACTCTGCTTCAGAGCAAGAAGCACGCTCTTGCTTTCTAGATTCTCTAATAGAGCAGGAAACGTGAGTGTGCTAAGAACAAATGAACGGTGTTTCCTACACATACGGACCTTATCTAGTCCAACTCTGCTTCTGAAACTGATACAAAGCACTGGTCCTCTAACATCCAATGCTTGTCAGTTAAGATGAGAAACGTGTGAGCTTCGTGAACAATGTAGTTCGTTTGAGCTGAAAAGTGACCGCCCTTACTGGAAAGGAATTCTTGCTTGTAGGAAGACACAGAGCCTGGGATCTAACTCCATTTCTGAAGGGAAACACACAGCATAGTTCTCATCATGGATCACACTCTGCTTCAGAGCAAGAAGCACACTCTTGCTTTCTAGATTCTCTAATACAGCAAGAAACGTGGTTGTGCTCAGAACAAAAGAACTGTGATTTCGACACATACTGACCATATCTAGTCCAACTCTGCTTGTGAAACTGAAACAAACCACAGGTCCACTTACATCCAGTGCTTGTCAGTTAAGATAATAAACTTGTGAGCTTCGTGAACGATGTGGATCTTTTGAGCTGTAAAGTAACTGCCCTTACCTGAAACGAAGTCTTGCATGTAGGAAGACACTGAGCCTGGGATTTACTCCATTTCTGAGGGAAACACAAAGCATAGTTCTCATCCATGGATCACACTCTGCTTTAGAGCAAGAAGCACGCTCTTGCTGTCTAGAGTCTCTAAGACAGCAGGAAACGTGAGTGTGCTGAGAACAAAAGAACGGTGTTTCCTACACATACGGACCATATCTAGTCCATCTCTACTTCTGAAACTGAGACAAATTACTGGACCTCTAACATCCGATGCTTTTCATTTAAGATGAGAAACGTGTGAGCTTCGTGAACGATGTAGTTCGTTTGAGCTGTAAAGTAACTGCCTTTACCAGATTCGAAGTCTTGCTTGTAGGAAGACTCAGAGCCTGGGATTTAACTCCATTTCGAAGGGAAACACAAAGCAGAGTTCTCTGCCATGGATCAAACTCTGCTTTAGAGCAAGAAGCACGCTCTAGCTTTCTAGAGTCTCTAAGACAGCAGGAAATGTGAGTGTGCTAAGAACAAAAGAATGCTGTTTCCTACACCTACGGACCATATCTCTTCCAACTCTGCTTGTGAAACTGATACAAGCACTGGTCCTATAACATCCGATGCTTGTCAGTTAAGATGAGAAACGTGTGATTTTCGTGAACGATGTAGTTCGTTTGAGCTGAAAAGTGACTGCCCTTCCCTGAAACGAAGTCTTGAATGATGGAAGACACAGAGCCTGGGATTTAACTCCATTTCTGAAGGGAAACACACAGCATAGTTCTCATCCATGGATCACACTCTGCTTCAGAGCAAGAAGGACACTCTTGCTTTCTAGATTCTCTAATACAGGAGGAAACGTGATTGTGCTCAGAACAAAAGAACTGTGTTTCTGACACATATGGACCATATCTAATCCAACTGTGCTTGTGAAACTGAAAGAAACCACAGGTCCACTAACATCCAATGCTTGTCAGTTAAGATGATAAACTTGTGAGCTTCGTGAACGATGTAGTTCGTTTGAGCAGTAAAGAAACTGGCCTTACCTGATTCGAAGTCTTGCTTGTAGGAAGACTCAGAGCCTGGGATTTAACTCCATTTCTGAAGGGAAACACACAGCATAGTTCTCATCCATGGATCACACTCTGCTTCAGAGCAAGAAGCACGCTCTTGCTTTCTAGATTCTCTAATACAGCAGGAAACGTGGTTGTGCTCAGAACAAATGAACTGTGACTTCGACACATACTGACCATATCTAGTCCAACTATGCTTGTGAAACTGAAACAAACCACAGGTCCACTAACATCCAGTGCTTGTCAGTTAAGATAATAAACTTGTGAGCTTCGTGAACGATGTAGTTCGTTTGAGCTGTAAAGTAGCTAACCTTACCTGAAACGAATTCTTGTTTGTAGGAAGACTCAGAGCCTGGGATTTAACTCCATTTCTGAAGTGAAACACACAGCCGAGTTCTCATCCATTGAACACACTCTGCTTTAGAGCAAGAAGGACGCTCTAGCTTTCTAGAGTCTCTAAGACAGCAGGAAACATGAGTGTGCTGAGAACAAAAGAACGGTGTTAACTACACATACAGACCATATCTATTCCAACTCTGGTTCTGAAACTGATACAAAGCACTGGTCCTATAACATCTGATGCTTGTCATTTAAGATGAGAAACATGTGAGCTTCGTGAACGATGTAGGTCTTTTGAGCTGAAAAGTGACTGCCCTTACCTGAAACGAAGTCTTTATTGTAGGAAGACACAGAGCCTGGGATTTCACTCCATTTCTGAAGGGAAACACACAGCAGAGTTCTCATCCATTGATCAAACTCTGCTTTAGAGCAAGAAGCACGCTCTTGCTTTCTAGAGTCTCTAAGACAGCAGGAAACGTGAGTGTGCTGAGAACAAAAGAACGGTGTTTCCTACACATACGGACCATATCTAGTCCAACTCTGCTTCTGAAACTGATACAAAGCACTGGTCCTCTAACATCCAATGCTTGTCAGTTAAGATTAGACACGTGTGAGCTTCGTGAACGATGTAGTTCGTTTGAGCTGAAAAGTGACTGCCCTAACTTGAAAGGAATTCTTGCTTGTAGGAAGACAAAGAGCCTGGAATTTAACTCCATTTCTGAAAGGAAACACACAACAGAGTTCTCATATATAGATCACACTCTGCTTTAGAGCAAGAAGCACACTCTTGCTTTCCAGAGTCACTAAGAGAGCAGGAAACCTGAGTGTGATGAGAACAAAAGAACGGTGTATCCTACACATACGGACCATATCTAGTTCAACTCTGCTTCTGAAACTGATACAAAGCACTGGTCCTCTAATATCCAATGCTTGTCAGTCAAGATGAGAAACATGTGAGCTTCGTGAACGATGTAGTTCGTTTGAGCTGAAAAGTGACTGCCCTTCCCTGAAACGAAGTCTTGCATATGTAAGACACAGAGCCTGGGATTTAACTCCACTTGAAGGGAAACACACAGCATAGTTCTCATCCATGGATCACACTCTGCTTCAGAGCAAGAAGCACACTCTTGCTTTCTAGATTCTCTAATATAGCAAGAAACGTGGTTGTGCTCAGAACAAAAGAACTGTGATTTCGACACATACAGACCATATCTAGTCCAACTCTGCTTGTGAAACTGAAACAAACCACAGGTACACTAACATCCAGTGCTTGTCAGTTAAGATGATAAACTTGTGAGCTTCGTGAACGATGTAGTTCGTTTGAGCTGTAAAGTAGCTAACCTTACCTGAAACGAATTTTGTTTGTAGGAAGACTCAGAGCCTGGGATTTAACTCCATTTCTGAAGTGAAATACACAGCCGAGTTCTCATCCATTGATCACACCCTGCTTTAGAGAAAGAAGCACGCTCTAGCTTTCTAGAGTCTCTAAGATAGCAGGAAACGTGAGTGTGGTGAGAACAAAAGAACGGTGTTTCCTACACATACGGACCATATCTAGTCCATCTCTACTTCTGAAACTGAGACAAATTACTGGTCCTCTAACATCCGATGCTTTTCATTTAAGATGAGAAACGTGTGAGCTTCGTGAACGATGTAGTTCGTTTGAGCTGTAAATTAACTGCCTTTACCAGATTCGAAGTCTTGCTTGTAGGAAGACTCAGAGCCTGGGATTTAACTCCATTTCGAAGGGAAACACAAAGCAGCGTTCTCTGCCATGGATCAAACTCTGCTTTAGAGCAGGAAGCACGCTCTAGCTTTCTAGAGTCTCTAAGACAGCAGGAAAAGTGAGTGTGCTAAGAACAAAAGAATGCTGTTTCCTACACCTACGGACCATATCTCTTCCAACTCTGCTTCTGAAACTGATACAAGCACTGGTCCTATAACATCCGATGCTTGTCAGTTAAGATGAGTAACGTGTGATTTTCGTGAACGATGTAGTTCGTTTGAGCTGAAAAGTGACTGCCCTTCCCTGAAACGAAGTCTTGCATTTTGTAAGACACAGAGCCTGGGATTTAACTCCATTTCTGAAGGGAAACACACAGCATAGTTCTCATCCATGGATCACACTCTGCTTCAGAGCAAGAAGGACACTCTTGCTTTCTAGATTCTCTAATACAGGAGGAAACGAGATTGTGCTCAGAACAAAAGAACTGTGTTTCTGACACAAATGGACCATATCTAATCCAACTGTGCTTGTGAAACTGAAAGAAACCACAGGTCCACTAACATCCAATGCTTGTCAGTTAAGATGATAAGCTTGTGAGCTTCGTGAACGATGTAGTTCGTTTGAGCAGTAAAGAAACTGGCCTTACCTGATTCGAAGTCTTGCTTGTAGGAAGACTCAGAGCCTGGGATTTAACTCCATTTATGAAGGGAAACACACAGCATAGTTCTCATCCATGGATCACACTCTGCTTCAGAGCAAGAAGCACGCTCTTGCTTTCTAGAGTCTCTAATAGAGCAGGAAACGTGAGTGTGCTAAGAACAAATGAACGGTGTTTCCTACACATACGGACCTTATCTAGTCCAACTCTGCTTCTGAAACTGATACAAAGCACTGGTCCTCTAACATCCAATGCTTGTCAGTTAAGATGAGAAACGTGTGAGCTTCGTGAACAATGTAGTTCGTTTGAGCTGAAAAGTGACCGCCCTTACTGGAAAGGAATTCTTGCTTGTAGGAAGACACAGAGCCTGGGATCTAACTCCATTTCTGAAGGGAAACACACAGCATAGTTCTCATCATGGATCACACTCTGCTTCAGAGCAAGAAGCACACTCTTGCTTTCTAGATTCTCTAATACAGCAGGAAACGTGGTTGTGCTCAGAACAAAAGAACTGTGATTTCGACACATGCTGACCATATCTAGTCCAACTCTGCTTGTGAAACTGAAACAAACCACAGGTCCACTAACATCCAGTGCTTGTCAGTTAAGATAATAAACTTGTGAGCTTCGTGAACGATGTAGATCATTTGAGCTGTAAAGTAACTGCCCTTACCTGAAACGAAGTCTTGCATGTAGGAAGACACTGAGCCTGGGATTTACTCCATTTCTGAGGGGAAACACAAAGCATAGTTCTCATCCATGGATCACACTCTGCTTTAGAGCAAGAAGCACGCTCTTGCTGTCTAGAGTCTCTAAGACAGCAGGAAACGTGAGTGTGCTGAGAACAAAAGAACGGTGTTTCCTACACATACGGACCATATCTAGTCCATCTCTGCTTGTGAAACTGATACAAGCACTGGTCCTATAACATCAGATGCTTGTCAGTTAAGATGAGAAACGTGTGATTTTCGTGAACGATGTAGTTCGTTTGAGCTGAAAAGTGACTGCCCTTCCCTGAAACGAAGTCTTGAATGATGGAAGACACAGAGCCTGGGATTTAACTCCATTTCTGAAGGGAAACTCACAGCATAGTTCTCATCCATGGATCACACTCTGCTTCAGAGCAAGAAGGACACTCTTGCTTTCTAGATTCTCTAATACAGGAGGAAACGTGATTGTGCTCAGAACAAAAGAACTGTGTTTCTGACACATATGGACCATATCTAATCCAACTGTGCTTGTGAAACTGAAAGAAACCACAGGTCCACTAACATCCAATGCTTGTCAGTTAAGATGATAAACTTGTGAGCTTCGTGAACGATGTAGTTCGTTTGAGCACTAAAGAAACTGGCCTTACCTGATTCGAAGTCTTGCTTGTAGGAAGACTCAGAGCCTGGGATTTAACTCCATTTCTGAAGGGAAACACACAGCATAGTTCTCATCCATGGATCACACTCTGCTTCAGAGCAAGAAGCACGCTCTTGCTTTCTAGATTCTCTAATAGAGCAGGAAACGTGAGTGTGCTAAGAACAAATGAACGGTGTTTCCTACACATACGGACCTTATCTAGTCCAACTCTGCTTCTGAAACTGATACAAAGCACTGGTCCTCTCACATCCAATGCTTGTCAGTTAAGATGAGAAACGTGTGAGCTACGTGAACGATGTAGTTCGTTTGAGCTGAAAAGTGACTGCCCTTACTGGAAAGGAATTCTTGCTTGTAGGAAGACACAGAGCCTGGGATCTAACTCCATTTCTGAAGGGAAACACACAGCATAGTTCTCATCATGGATCACACTCTGCTTCAGAGCAAGAAGCACACTCTTGCTTTCTAGATTCTCTAATACAGCAGGAAACGTGGTTGTGCTCAGAACAAAAGAACTGTGACTTCGACACATACTGACCATATCTAGTCCAACTATGCTTGTGAAACTGAAACAAACCACAGGTCCACTAACATCCAGTGCTTGTCAGTTAAGATAATAAACTTGTGAGCTTCGTGAATGATGTAGTTCGTTTGAGCTGTAAAGTAGCTAACCTTACCTGAAACGAATTCTTGTTTGTAGGAAGACTCAGAGCCTGGGATTTAACTCCATTTCTGAAGTGAAACACACAGCCGAGTTCTAATCCATTGAACACACTCTGCTTTAGAGCAAGAAGGACGCTCTAGCTTTCTAGAGTCTCTAAGACAGCAGGAAACGTGAGTGTGCTGAGAACAAAAGAACGGTGTTAACTACACATACAGACCATATCTATTACAACTCTGGTTCTGAAACTGATACAAAGCACTGGTCCTATAACATCTGATGCTTGTCATTTAAGATGAGAAACATGTGAGCTTCATGAACGATGTGGGTCTTTTGAGCTGAAAAGTGACTGCCCTTACCTGAAACGAAGTCTTTATTGTAGGAAGACACAGAGCCTGGGATTTAACTCCATTTCTGAAGGGAAACACACAGCAGAGTTCTCATCCATTGATCAAACTCTGCTTTAGAGCAAGAAGCACGCTCTTGCTTCCTAGAGTCTCTAAGACAGCAGGAAACGTGAGTGTGCTGAGAACAAAAGAACGGTGTTTCCTACACATACGGACCATATCTAGTACAACTCTGCTTCTGAAACTGATACAAAGCACTGGTCCTCTAACATCCAATGCTTGTCAGTTAAGATTAGACTCGTGTGAGCTTCGTGAACGATGTAGTTCGTTTGAGCTGAAAAGTGACTGCCCTAACTTGAAAGGAATTCTTGCTTGTAGGAAGACAAAGAGCCTGGAATTTAACTCCATTTCTGAAAGGAAACACACAACAGAGTTCTCATATATAGATCACACTCTGCTTTAGAGCAAGAAGCACACTCTTGCTTTCCAGAGTCACTAAGAGAGCAGGAAACCTGAGTGTGATGAGAACAAAAGAACGGTGTATCCTACACATACGGACCATATCTAGTTCAACTCTGCTTCTGAAACTGATACAAAGCACTGGTCCTCTAAAATCCAATGCTTGTCAGTCAAGATGAGAAACATGTGAGCTTCGTGAACGATGTAGTTCGTTTGAGCTGAAAAGTGACTGCCCTTCCCTGAAACGAAGTCTTGCATATGTAAGACACAGAGCCTGGGATTTAACTCCACTTCTGAAGGGAAACACACAGCATAGTTCTCATACATGGATCACACTCTGCTTCAGAGCAAGAAGCACACTCTTGCTTTCTAGATTCTCTAATACAGCAGGAAACGTGGTTGTGCTCAGAACAAAAGAACTGTGATTTCGACACATGCTGACCATATCTAGTCCAACTCTGCTTGTGAAACTGAAACAAACCACAGGTCCACTAACATCCAGTGCTTGTCAGTTAAGATAATAAACTTGTGAGCTTCGTGAACGATGTAGATCATTTGAGCTGTAAAGTAACTGCCCTTACCTGAAACGAAGTCTTGCATGTAGGAAGACACTGAGCCTGGGATTTACTCCATTTCTGAGGGGAAACACAAAGCATAGTTCTCATCCATGGATCACACTCTGCTTTAGAGCAAGAAGCACGCTCTTGCTGTCTAGAGTCTCTAAGACAGCAGGAAACGTGAGTGTGCTGAGAACAAAAGAACGGTGTTTCCACACATACGGACCATATCCAGTCCATCTCTGCTTGTGAAACTGAAACAAGCACTGGTCCAATAACATCAGATGCTTGTCAGTTAAGATGAGAAACGTGTGATTTTCGTGAACGATGTAGTTCGTTTGAGCTGAAAAGTGACTGCCCTTCCCTGAAACGAAGTCTTGAATGATGGAAGACACAGAGCCTGGGATTTAACTCCATTTCTGAAGGGAAACACACAGCATAGTTCTCATCCATGGATCACACTCTGCTTCAGAGCAAGAAGGACACTCTTGCTTTCTAGATTCTCTAATACAGGAGGAAACGTGATTGTGCTCAGAACAAAAGAACTGTGTTTCTGACACATATGGACCATATCTAATCCAACTGTGCTTGTGAAACTGAAAGAAACCACAGGTCCACTAACATCCAATGCTTGTCAGTTAAGATGATAAACTTGTGAGCTTCGTGAACGATGTAGTTCGTTTGAGCACTAAAGAAACTGGCCTTACCTGATTCGAAGTCTTGCTTGTAGGAAGACTCAGAGCCTGGGATTTAACTCCATTTCTGAAGGGAAACACACAGCATAGTTCTCATCCATGGATCACACTCTGCTTCAGAGCAAGAAGCACGCTCTTGCTTTCTAGATTCTCTAATAGAGCAGGAAACGTGAGTGTGCTAAGAACAAATGAACGGTGTTTCCTACACATACGGACCTTATCTAGTCCAACTCTGCTTCTGAAACTGATACAAAGCACTGGTCCTCTCACATCCAATGCTTGTCAGTTAAGATGAGAAACGTGTGAGCTACGTGAACGATGTAGTTCGTTTGAGCTGAAAAGTGACTGCCCTTACTGGAAAGGAATTCTTGCTTGTAGGAAGACACAGAGCCTGGGATCTAACTCCATTTCTGAAGGGAAACACACAGCATAGTTCTCATCATGGATCACACTCTGCTTCAGAGCAAGAAGCACACTCTTGCTTTCTAGATTCTCTAATACAGCAGGAAACGTGGTTGTGCTCAGAACAAAAGAACTGTGACTTCGACACATACTGACCATATCTAGTCCAACTATGCTTGTGAAACTGAAACAAACCACAGGTCCACTAACATCCAGTGCTTGTCAGTTAAGATAATAAACTTGTGAGCTTCGTGAATGATGTAGTTCGTTTGAGCTGTAAAGTAGCTAACCTTACCTGAAACGAATTCTTGTTTGTAGGAAGACTCAGAGCCTGGGATTTAACTCCATTTCTGAAGTGAAACACACAGCCGAGTTCTCATCCATTGAACACACTCTGCTTTAGAGCAAGAAGGACGCTCTAGCTTTCTAGAGTCTCTAAGACAGCAGGAAACGTGAGTGTGCTGAGAACAAAAGAACGGTGTTAACTACACATACAGACCATATCTATTACAACTCTGGTTCTGAAACTGATACAAAGCACTGGTCCTATAACATCCGATGCTTGTCATTTAAGATGAGAAACATGTGAGCTTCGTGAACGATGTGGGTCTTTTGAGCTGAAAAGTGACTGCCCTTACCTGAAACGAAGTCTTTATTGTAGGAAGACACAGAGCCTGGGATCTAACTCCATTTCTGAAGGGAAACACACAGCAGAGTTCTCATCCATTGATCAAACTCTGCTTTAGAGCAAGAAGCACGCTCTTGCTTCCTAGAGTCTCTAAGACAGCAGGAAACGTGAGTGTGCTGAGAACAAAAGAACGGTGTTTCCTACACATACGGACCATATCTAGTACAACTCTGCTTCTGAAACTGATACAAAGCACTGGTCCTCTAACATCCAATGCTTGTCAGTTAAGATTAGACTCGTGTGAGCTTCGTGAACGATGTAGTTCGTTTGAGCTGAAAAGTGACTGCCCTAACTTGAAAGGAATTCTTGCTTGTAGGAAGACAAAGAGCCTGGAATTTAACTCCATTTCTGAAAGGAAACACACAACAGAGTTCTCATATATAGATCACACTCTGCTTTAGAGCAAGAAGCACACTCTTGCTTTCCAGAGTCACTAAGAGAGCAGGAAACCTGAGTGTGATGAGAACAAAAGAACGGTGTATCCTACACATACGGACCATATCTAGTTCAACTCTGCTTCTGAAACTGATACAAAGCACTGGTCCTCTAAAATCCAATGCTTGTCAGTCAAGATGAGAAACATGTGAGCTTCGTGAACGATGTAGTTCGTTTGAGCTGAAAAGTGACTGCCCTTCCCTGAAACGAAGTCTTGCATATGTAAGACACAGAGCCTGGGATTTAACTCCACTTCTGAAGGGAAACACACAGCATAGTTCTCATACATGGATCACACTCTGCTTCAGAGCAAGAAGCACACTCTTGCTTTCTAGATTCTCTAATACAGCAGGAAACGTGGTTGTGCTCAGAACAAAAGAACTGTGATTTCGACACATGCTGACCATATCTAGTCCAACTCTGCTTGTGAAACTGAAACAAACCACAGGTCCACTAACATCCAGTGCTTGTCAGTTAAGATAATAAACTTGTGAGCTTCGTGAACGATGTAGATCATTTGAGCTGTAAAGTAACTGCCCTTACCTGAAACGAAGTCTTGCATGTAGGAAGACACTGAGCCTGGGATTTACTCCATTTCTGAGGGGAAACACAAAGCATAGTTCTCATCCATGGATCACACTCTGCTTTAGAGCAAGAAGCACGCTCTTGCTGTCTAGAGTCTCTAAGACAGCAGGAAACGTGAGTGTGCTGAGAACAAAAGAACGGTGTTTCCTACACATACGGACCATATCCAGTCCATCTCTGCTTGTGAAACTGAAACAAGCACTGGTCCTATAACATCAGATGCTTGTCAGTTAAGATGAGAAACGTGTGATTTTCGTGAACGATGTAGTTCGTTTGAGCTGAAAAGTGACTGCCCTTCCCTGAAACGAAGTCTTGAATGATGGAAGACACAGAGCCTGGGATTTAACTCCATTTCTGAAGGGAAACACACAGCATAGTTCTCATCCATGGATCACACTCTGCTTCAGAGCAAGAAGGACACTCTTGCTTTCTAGATTCTCTAATACAGGAGGAAACGTGATTGTGCTCAGAACAAAAGAACTGTGTTTCTGACACATATGGACCATATCTAATCCAACTGTGCTTGTGAAACTGAAAGAAACCACAGGTCCACTAACATCCAATGCTTGTCAGTTAAGATGATAAACTTGTGAGCTTCGT
This sequence comes from Onychomys leucogaster, assembly GCA_949786385.1. NCBI lineage: Eukaryota > Metazoa > Chordata > Mammalia > Rodentia > Cricetidae > Onychomys > Onychomys leucogaster. Next base: position 2,796,899 of record CATKUP010000063.1, read on the forward strand.
GAACGATGTAGTTCGTTTGAGCACTAAAGAAACTGGCCTTACCTGATTCGAAGTCTTGCTTGTAGGAAGACTCAGAGCCTGGGATTTAACTCCATTTCTGAAGGGAAACACACAGCATAGTTCTCATCCATGGATCACACTCTGCTTCAGAGCAAGAAGCACGCTCTTGCTTTCTAGATTCTCTAATAGAGCAGGAAACGTGAGTGTGCTAAGAACAAATGAACGGTGTTTCCTACACATACGGACCTTATCTAGTCCAACTCTGCTTCTGAAACTGATACAAAGCACTGGTCCTCTCACATCCAATGCTTGTCAGTTAAGATGAGAAACGTGTGAGCTACGTGAACGATGTAGTTCGTTTGAGCTGAAAAGTGACTGCCCTTACTGGAAAGGAATTCTTGCTTGTAGGAAGACACAGAGCCTGGGATCTAACTCCATTTCTGAAGGGAAACACACAGCATAGTTCTCATCATGGATCACACTCTGCTTCAGAGCAAGAAGCACACTCTTGCTTTCTAGATTCTCTAATACAGCAGGAAACGTGGTTGTGCTCAGAACAAAAGAACTGTGACTTCGACACATACTGACCATATCTAGTCCAACTATGCTTGTGAAACTGAAACAAACCACAGGTCCACTAACATCCAGTGCTTGTCAGTTAAGATAATAAACTTGTGAGCTTCGTGAATGATGTAGTTCGTTTGAGCTGTAAAGTAGCTAACCTTACCTGAAACGAATTCTTGTTTGTAGGAAGACTCAGAGCCTGGGATTTAACTCCATTTCTGAAGTGAAACACACAGCCGAGTTCTCATCCATTGAACACACTCTGCTTTAGAGCAAGAAGGACGCTCTAGCTTTCTAGAGTCTCTAAGACAGCAGGAAACGTGAGTGTGCTGAGAACAAAAGAACGGTGTTAACTACACATACAGACCATATCTATTACAACTCTGGTTCTGAAACTGATACAAAGCACTGGTCCTATAACATCCGATGCTTGTCATTTAAGATGAGAAACATGTGAGCTTCGTGAACGATGTGGGTCTTTTGAGCTGAAAAGTGACTGCCCTTACCTGAAACGAAGTCTTTATTGTAGGAAGACACAGAGCCTGGGATTTCACTCCATTTCTGAAGGGAAACACACAGCAGAGTTCTCATCCATTGATCAAACTCTGCTTTAGAGCAAGAAGCACGCTCTTGCTTCCTAGAGTCTCTAAGACAGCAGGAAACGTGAGTGTGCTGAGAACAAAAGAACGGTGTTTCCTACACATATGGACCATATCTAGTCCAACTCTGCTTCTGAAACTGATACAAAGCACTGGTCCTCTAACATCCAATGCTTGTCAGTTAAGATTAGACTCGTGTGAGCTTCGTGAACGATGTAGTTCGTTTGAGCTGAAAAGTGACTGCCCTTACTTGAAAGGAATTCTTGCTTGTAGGAAGACAAAGAGCCTGGAATTTAACTCCATTTCTGAAAGGAAACACACAACAGAGTTCTCATATATAGATCACACTCTGCTTTAGAGCAAGAAGCACACTCTTGCTTTCCAGAGTCACTAAGAGAGCAGGAAACCTGAGTGTGATGAGAACAAAAGAACGGTGTATCCTACACATACGGACCATATCTAGTTCAACTCTGCTTCTGAAACTGATACAAAGCACTGGTCCTCTAAAATCCAATGCTTGTCAGTCAAGATGAGAAACATGTGAGCTTCGTGAACGATGTAGTTCGTTTGAGCTGAAAAGTGACTGCCCTTCCCTGAAACGAAGTCTTGCATATGTAAGACACAGAGCCTGGGATTTAACTCCACTTCTGAAGGGAAACACACAGCATAGTTCACATACATGGATCACACTCTGCTTCAGAGCAAGAAGCACACTCTTGCTTTCTAGATTCTCTAATACAGCAGGAAACGTGGTTGTGCTCAGAACAAAAGAACTGTGATTTCGACACATGCTGACCATATCTAGTCCAACTCTGCTTGTGAAACTGAAACAAACCACAGGTCCAATAACATCCAGTGCTTGTCAGTTAAGATAATAAACTTGTGAGCTTCGTGAACGATGTAGATCATTTGAGCTGTAAAGTAACTGCCCTTACCTGAAACGAAGTCTTGCATGTAGGAAGACACTGAGCCTGGGATTTACTCCATTTCTGAGGGGAAACACAAAGCATAGTTCTCATCCATGGATCACACTCTGCTTTAGAGCAAGAAGCACGCTCTTGCTGTCTAGAGTCTCTAAGACAGCAGGAAACGTGAGTGTGCTGAGAACAAAAGAACGGTGTTTCCTACACATACGGACCATATCCAGTCCATCTCTGCTTGTGAAACTGAAACAAGCACTGGTCCTATAACATCAGATGCTTGTCAGTTAAGATGAGAAACGTGTGATTTTCGTGAACGATGTAGTTCGTTTGAGCTGAAAAGTGACTGCCCTTCCCTGAAACGAAGTCTTAAATGATGGAAGACACAGAGCCTGGGATTTAACTCCATTTCTGAAGGGAAACACACAGCATAGTTCTCATCCATGGATCACACTCTGCTTCAGAGCAAGAAGGACACTCTTGCTTTCTAGATTCTCTAATACAGGAGGAAACGTGATTGTGCTCAGAACAAAAGAACTGTGTTTCTGACACATATGGACCATATCTAATCCAACTGTGCTTGTGAAACTGAAAGAAACCACAGGTCCACTAACATCCAATGCTTGTCAGTTAAGATGATAAACTTGTGAGCTTCGTGAACGATGTAGTTCGTTTGAGCACTAAAGAAACTGGCCTTACCTGATTCGAAGTCTTGCTTGTAGGAAGACTCAGAGCCTGGGATTTAACTCCATTTCTGAAGGGAAACACACAGCATAGTTCTCATCCATGGATCACACTCTGCTTCAGAGCAAGAAGCACGCTCTTGCTTTCTAGATTCTCTAATAGAGCAGGAAACGTGAGTGTGCTAAGAACAAATGAACGGTGTTTCCTACACATACGGACCTTATCTAGTCCAACTCTGCTTCTGAAACTGATACAAAGCACTGGTCCTCTCACATCCAATGCTTGTCAGTTAAGATGAGAAACGTGTGAGCTACGTGAACGATGTAGTTCGTTTGAGCTGAAAAGTGACTGCCCTTACTGGAAAGGAATTCTTGCTTGTAGGAAGACACAGAGCCTGGGATCTAACTCCATTTCTGAAGGGAAACACACAGCATAGTTCTCATCATGGATCACACTCTGCTTCAGAGCAAGAAGCACACTCTTGCTTTCTAGATTCTCTAATACAGCAGGAAACGTGGTTGTGCTCAGAACAAAAGAACTGTGACTTCGACACATACTGACCATATCTAGTCCAACTATGCTTGTGAAACTGAAACAAACCACAGGTCCACTAACATCCAGTGCTTGTCAGTTAAGATAATAAACTTGTGAGCTTCGTGAATGATGTAGTTCGTTTGAGCTGTAAAGTAGCTAACCTTACCTGAAACGAATTCTTGTTTGTAGGAAGACTCAGAGCCTGGGATTTAACTCCATTTCTGAAGTGAAACACACAGCCGAGTTCTCATCCATTGAACACACTCTGCTTTAGAGCAAGAAGGACGCTCTAGCTTTCTAGAGTCTCTAAGACAGCAGGAAACGTGAGTGTGCTGAGAACAAAAGAACGGTGTTAACTACACATACAGACCATATCTATTACAACTCTGGTTCTGAAACTGATACAAAGCACTGGTCCTATAACATCCGATGCTTGTCATTTAAGATGAGAAACATGTGAGCTTCGTGAACGATGTGGGTCTTTTGAGCTGAAAAGTGACTGCCCTTACCTGAAACGAAGTCTTTATTGTAGGAAGACACAGAGCCTGGGATCTAACTCCATTTCTGAAGGGAAACACACAGCAGAGTTCTCATCCATTGATCAAACTCTGCTTTAGAGCAAGAAGCACGCTCTTGCTTCCTAGAGTCTCTAAGACAGCAGGAAACGTGAGTGTGCTGAGAACAAAAGAACGGTGTTTCCTACACATACGGACCATATCTAGTACAACTCTGCTTCTGAAACTGATACAAAGCACTGGTCCTCTAACATCCAATGCTTGTCAGTTAAGATTAGACTCGTGTGAGCTTCGTGAACGATGTAGTTCGTTTGAGCTGAAAAGTGACTGCCCTAACTTGAAAGGAATTCTTGCTTGTAGGAAGACAAAGAGCCTGGAATTTAACTCCATTTCTGAAAGGAAACACACAACAGAGTTCTCATATATAGATCACACTCTGCTTTAGAGCAAGAAGCACACTCTTGCTTTCCAGAGTCACTAAGAGAGCAGGAAACCTGAGTGTGATGAGAACAAAAGAACGGTGTATCCTACACATACGGACCATATCTAGTTCAACTCTGCTTCTGAAACTGATACAAAGCACTGGTCCTCTAAAATCCAATGCTTGTCAGTCAAGATGAGAAACATGTGAGCTTCGTGAACGATGTAGTTCGTTTGAGCTGAAAAGTGACTGCCCTTCCCTGAAACGAAGTCTTGCATATGTAAGACACAGAGCCTGGGATTTAACTCCACTTCTGAAGGGAAACACACAGCATAGTTCTCATACATGGATCACACTCTGCTTCAGAGCAAGAAGCACACTCTTGCTTTCTAGATTCTCTAATACAGCAGGAAACGTGGTTGTGCTCAGAACAAAAGAACTGTGATTTCGACACATGCTGACCATATCTAGTCCAACTCTGCTTGTGAAACTGAAACAAACCACAGGTCCACTAACATCCAGTGCTTGTCAGTTAAGATAATAAACTTGTGAGCTTCGTGAACGATGTAGATCATTTGAGCTGTAAAGTAACTGCCCTTACCTGAAACGAAGTCTTGCATGTAGGAAGACACTGAGCCTGGGATTTACTCCATTTCTGAGGGGAAACACAAAGCATAGTTCTCATCCATGGATCACACTCTGCTTTAGAGCAAGAAGCACGCTCTTGCTGTCTAGAGTCTCTAAGACAGCAGGAAACGTGAGTGTGCTGAGAACAAAAGAACGGTGTTTCCTACACATACGGACCATATCCAGTCCATCTCTGCTTGTGAAACTGAAACAAGCACTGGTCCTATAACATCAGATGCTTGTCAGTTAAGATGAGAAACGTGTGATTTTCGTGAACGATGTAGTTCGTTTGAGCTGAAAAGTGACTGCCCTTCCCTGAAACGAAGTCTTGAATGATGGAAGACACAGAGCCTGGGATTTAACTCCATTTCTGAAGGGAAACACACAGCATAGTTCTCATCCATGGATCACACTCTGCTTCAGAGCAAGAAGGACACTCTTGCTTTCTAGATTCTCTAATACAGGAGGAAACGTGATTGTGCTCAGAACAAAAGAACTGTGTTTCTGACACATATGGACCATATCTAATCCAACTGTGCTTGTGAAACTGAAAGAAACCACAGGTCCACTAACATCCAATGCTTGTCAGTTAAGATGATAAACTTGTGAGCTTCGTGAACGATGTAGTTCGTTTGAGCAGTAAAGAAACTGGCCTTACCTGATTCGAAGTCTTGCTTGTAGGAAGACTCAGAGCCTGGGATTTAACTCCATTTCTGAAGGGAAACACACAGCATAGTTCTCATCCATGGATCACACTCTGCTTCAGAGCAAGAAGCACGCTCTTGCTTTCTAGATTCTCTAATAGAGCAGGAAACGTGAGTGTGCTAAGAACAAATGAACGGTGTTTCCTACACATACGGACCTTATCTAGTCCAACTCTGCTTCTGAAACTGATACAAAGCACTGGTCCTCTAACATCCAATGCTTGTCAGTTAAGATGAGAAACGTGTGAGCTTCGTGAACAATGTAGTTCGTTTGAGCTGAAAAGTGACCGCCCTTACTGGAAAGGAATTCTTGCTTGTAGGAAGACACAGAGCCTGGGATCTAACTCCATTTCTGAAGGGAAACACACAGCATAGTTCTCATCATGGATCACACTCTGCTTCAGAGCAAGAAGCACACTCTTGCTTTCTAGATTCTCTAATACAGCAAGAAACGTGGTTGTGCTCAGAACAAAAGAACTGTGATTTCGACACATACTGACCATATCTAGTCCAACTCTGCTTGTGAAACTGAAACAAACCACAGGTCCACTTACATCCAGTGCTTGTCAGTTAAGATAATAAACTTGTGAGCTTCGTGAACGATGTGGATCTTTTGAGCTGTAAAGTAACTGCCCTTACCTGAAACGAAGTCTTGCATGTAGGAAGACACTGAGCCTGGGATTTACTCCATTTCTGAGGGAAACACAAAGCATAGTTCTCATCCATGGATCACACTCTGCTTTAGAGCAAGAAGCACGCTCTTGCTGTCTAGAGTCTCTAAGACAGCAGGAAACGTGAGTGTGCTGAGAACAAAAGAACGGTGTTTCCTACACATACGGACCATATCTAGTCCATCTCTACTTCTGAAACTGAGACAAATTACTGGACCTCTAACATCCGATGCTTTTCATTTAAGATGAGAAACGTGTGAGCTTCGTGAACGATGTAGTTCGTTTGAGCTGTAAAGTAACTGCCTTTACCAGATTCGAAGTCTTGCTTGTAGGAAGACTCAGAGCCTGGGATTTAACTCCATTTCGAAGGGAAACACAAAGCAGAGTTCTCTGCCATGGATCAAACTCTGCTTTAGAGCAAGAAGCACGCTCTAGCTTTCTAGAGTCTCTAAGACAGCAGGAAATGTGAGTGTGCTAAGAACAAAAGAATGCTGTTTCCTACACCTACGGACCATATCTCTTCCAACTCTGCTTGTGAAACTGATACAAGCACTGGTCCTATAACATCCGATGCTTGTCAGTTAAGATGAGAAACGTGTGATTTTCGTGAACGATGTAGTTCGTTTGAGCTGAAAAGTGACTGCCCTTCCCTGAAACGAAGTCTTGAATGATGGAAGACACAGAGCCTGGGATTTAACTCCATTTCTGAAGGGAAACACACAGCATAGTTCTCATCCATGGATCACACTCTGCTTCAGAGCAAGAAGGACACTCTTGCTTTCTAGATTCTCTAATACAGGAGGAAACGTGATTGTGCTCAGAACAAAAGAACTGTGTTTCTGACACATATGGACCATATCTAATCCAACTGTGCTTGTGAAACTGAAAGAAACCACAGGTCCACTAACATCCAATGCTTGTCAGTTAAGATGATAAACTTGTGAGCTTCGTGAACGATGTAGTTCGTTTGAGCAGTAAAGAAACTGGCCTTACCTGATTCGAAGTCTTGCTTGTAGGAAGACTCAGAGCCTGGGATTTAACTCCATTTCTGAAGGGAAACACACAGCATAGTTCTCATCCATGGATCACACTCTGCTTCAGAGCAAGAAGCACGCTCTTGCTTTCTAGATTCTCTAATAGAGCAGGAAACGTGAGTGTGCTAAGAACAAATGAACGGTGTTACCTACACATACGGACCTTATCTAGTCCAACTCTGCTTCTGAAACTGATACAAAGCACTGGTCCTCTCACATCCAATGCTTGTCAGTTAAGATGAGAAACGTGTGAGCTACGTGAACGATGTAGTTCGTTTGAGCTGAAAAGTGACTGCCCTTACTGGAAAGGAATTCTTGCTTGTAGGAAGACACAGAGCCTGGGATCTAACTCCATTTCTGAAGGGAAACACACAGCATAGTTCTCATCATGGATCACACTCTGCTTCAGAGCAAGAAGCACACTCTTGCTTTCTAGATTCTCTAATACAGCAGGAAACGTGGTTGTGCTCAGAACAAATGAACTGTGACTTCGACACATACTGACCATATCTAGTCCAACTATGCTTGTGAAACTGAAACAAACCACAGGTCCACTAACATCCAGTGCTTGTCAGTTAAGATAATAAACTTGTGAGCTTCGTGAACGATGTAGTTCGTTTGAGCTGTAAAGTAGCTAACCTTACCTGAAACGAATTCTTGTTTGTAGGAAGACTCAGAGCCTGGGATTTAACTCCATTTCTGAAGTGAAACACACAGCCGAGTTCTCATCCATTGAACACACTCTGCTTTAGAGCAAGAAGGACGCTCTAGCTTTCTAGAGTCTCTAAGACAGCAGGAAACATGAGTGTGCTGAGAACAAAAGAACGGTGTTAACTACACATACAGACCATATCTATTCCAACTCTGGTTCTGAAACTGATACAAAGCACTGGTCCTATAACATCTGATGCTTGTCATTTAAGATGAGAAACATGTGAGCTTCGTGAACGATGTAGGTCTTTTGAGCTGAAAAGTGACTGCCCTTACCTGAAACGAAGTCTTTATTGTAGGAAGACACAGAGCCTGGGATTTCACTCCATTTCTGAAGGGAAACACACAGCAGAGTTCTCATCCATTGATCAAACTCTGCTTTAGAGCAAGAAGCACGCTCTTGCTTTCTAGAGTCTCTAAGACAGCAGGAAACGTGAGTGTGCTGAGAACAAAAGAACGGTGTTTCCTACACATACGGACCATATCTAGTCCAACTCTGCTTCTGAAACTGATACAAAGCACTGGTCCTCTAACATCCAATGCTTGTCAGTTAAGATTAGACACGTGTGAGCTTCGTGAACGATGTAGTTCGTTTGAGCTGAAAAGTGACTGCCCTAACTTGAAAGGAATTCTTGCTTGTAGGAAGACAAAGAGCCTGGAATTTAACTCCATTTCTGAAAGGAAACACACAACAGAGTTCTCATATATAGATCACACTCTGCTTTAGAGCAAGAAGCACACTCTTGCTTTCCAGAGTCACTAAGAGAGCAGGAAACCTGAGTGTGATGAGAACAAAAGAACGGTGTATCCTACACATACGGACCATATCTAGTTCAACTCTGCTTCTGAAACTGATACAAAGCACTGGTCCTCTAATATCCAATGCTTGTCAGTCAAGATGAGAAACATGTGAGCTTCGTGAACGATGTAGTTCGTTTGAGCTGAAAAGTGACTGCCCTTCCCTGAAACGAAGTCTTGCATATGTAAGACACAGAGCCTGGGATTTAACTCCACTTGAAGGGAAACACACAGCATAGTTCTCATCCATGGATCACACTCTGCTTCAGAGCAAGAAGCACACTCTTGCTTTCTAGATTCTCTAATATAGCAAGAAACGTGGTTGTGCTCAGAACAAAAGAACTGTGATTTCGACACATACAGACCATATCTAGTCCAACTCTGCTTGTGAAACTGAAACAAACCACAGGTACACTAACATCCAGTGCTTGTCAGTTAAGATGATAAACTTGTGAGCTTCGTGAACGATGTAGTTCGTTTGAGCTGTAAAGTAGCTAACCTTACCTGAAACGAATTTTGTTTGTAGGAAGACTCAGAGCCTGGGATTTAACTCCATTTCTGAAGTGAAATACACAGCCGAGTTCTCATCCATTGATCACACCCTGCTTTAGAGAAAGAAGCACGCTCTAGCTTTCTAGAGTCTCTAAGATAGCAGGAAACGTGAGTGTGGTGAGAACAAAAGAACGGTGTTTCCTACACATACGGACCATATCTAGTCCATCTCTACTTCTGAAACTGAGACAAATTACTGGTCCTCTAACATCCGATGCTTTTCATTTAAGATGAGAAACGTGTGAGCTTCGTGAACGATGTAGTTCGTTTGAGCTGTAAATTAACTGCCTTTACCAGATTCGAAGTCTTGCTTGTAGGAAGACTCAGAGCCTGGGATTTAACTCCATTTCGAAGGGAAACACAAAGCAGAGTTCTCTGCCATGGATCAAACTCTGCTTTAGAGCAGGAAGCACGCTCTAGCTTTCTAGAGTCTCTAAGACAGCAGGAAAAGTGAGTGTGCTAAGAACAAAAGAATGCTGTTTCCTACACCTACGGACCATATCTCTTCCAACTCTGCTTCTGAAACTGATACAAGCACTGGTCCTATAACATCCGATGCTTGTCAGTTAAGATGAGTAACGTGTGATTTTCGTGAACGATGTAGTTCGTTTGAGCTGAAAAGTGACTGCCCTTCCCTGAAACGAAGTCTTGCATTTTGTAAGACACAGAGCCTGGGATTTAACTCCATTTCTGAAGGGAAACACACAGCATAGTTCTCATCCATGGATCACACTCTGCTTCAGAGCAAGAAGGACACTCTTGCTTTCTAGATTCTCTAATACAGGAGGAAACGAGATTGTGCTCAGAACAAAAGAACTGTGTTTCTGACACAAATGGACCATATCTAATCCAACTGTGCTTGTGAAACTGAAAGAAACCACAGGTCCACTAACATCCAATGCTTGTCAGTTAAGATGATAAGCTTGTGAGCTTCGTGAACGATGTAGTTCGTTTGAGCAGTAAAGAAACTGGCCTTACCTGATTCGAAGTCTTGCTTGTAGGAAGACTCAGAGCCTGGGATTTAACTCCATTTATGAAGGGAAACACACAGCATAGTTCTCATCCATGGATCACACTCTGCTTCAGAGCAAGAAGCACGCTCTTGCTTTCTAGAGTCTCTAATAGAGCAGGAAACGTGAGTGTGCTAAGAACAAATGAACGGTGTTTCCTACACATACGGACCTTATCTAGTCCAACTCTGCTTCTGAAACTGATACAAAGCACTGGTCCTCTAACATCCAATGCTTGTCAGTTAAGATGAGAAACGTGTGAGCTTCGTGAACAATGTAGTTCGTTTGAGCTGAAAAGTGACCGCCCTTACTGGAAAGGAATTCTTGCTTGTAGGAAGACACAGAGCCTGGGATCTAACTCCATTTCTGAAGGGAAACACACAGCATAGTTCTCATCATGGATCACACTCTGCTTCAGAGCAAGAAGCACACTCTTGCTTTCTAGATTCTCTAATACAGCAGGAAACGTGGTTGTGCTCAGAACAAAAGAACTGTGATTTCGACACATGCTGACCATATCTAGTCCAACTCTGCTTGTGAAACTGAAACAAACCACAGGTCCACTAACATCCAGTGCTTGTCAGTTAAGATAATAAACTTGTGAGCTTCGTGAACGATGTAGATCATTTGAGCTGTAAAGTAACTGCCCTTACCTGAAACGAAGTCTTGCATGTAGGAAGACACTGAGCCTGGGATTTACTCCATTTCTGAGGGGAAACACAAAGCATAGTTCTCATCCATGGATCACACTCTGCTTTAGAGCAAGAAGCACGCTCTTGCTGTCTAGAGTCTCTAAGACAGCAGGAAACGTGAGTGTGCTGAGAACAAAAGAACGGTGTTTCCTACACATACGGACCATATCTAGTCCATCTCTGCTTGTGAAACTGATACAAGCACTGGTCCTATAACATCAGATGCTTGTCAGTTAAGATGAGAAACGTGTGATTTTCGTGAACGATGTAGTTCGTTTGAGCTGAAAAGTGACTGCCCTTCCCTGAAACGAAGTCTTGAATGATGGAAGACACAGAGCCTGGGATTTAACTCCATTTCTGAAGGGAAACTCACAGCATAGTTCTCATCCATGGATCACACTCTGCTTCAGAGCAAGAAGGACACTCTTGCTTTCTAGATTCTCTAATACAGGAGGAAACGTGATTGTGCTCAGAACAAAAGAACTGTGTTTCTGACACATATGGACCATATCTAATCCAACTGTGCTTGTGAAACTGAAAGAAACCACAGGTCCACTAACATCCAATGCTTGTCAGTTAAGATGATAAACTTGTGAGCTTCGTGAACGATGTAGTTCGTTTGAGCACTAAAGAAACTGGCCTTACCTGATTCGAAGTCTTGCTTGTAGGAAGACTCAGAGCCTGGGATTTAACTCCATTTCTGAAGGGAAACACACAGCATAGTTCTCATCCATGGATCACACTCTGCTTCAGAGCAAGAAGCACGCTCTTGCTTTCTAGATTCTCTAATAGAGCAGGAAACGTGAGTGTGCTAAGAACAAATGAACGGTGTTTCCTACACATACGGACCTTATCTAGTCCAACTCTGCTTCTGAAACTGATACAAAGCACTGGTCCTCTCACATCCAATGCTTGTCAGTTAAGATGAGAAACGTGTGAGCTACGTGAACGATGTAGTTCGTTTGAGCTGAAAAGTGACTGCCCTTACTGGAAAGGAATTCTTGCTTGTAGGAAGACACAGAGCCTGGGATCTAACTCCATTTCTGAAGGGAAACACACAGCATAGTTCTCATCATGGATCACACTCTGCTTCAGAGCAAGAAGCACACTCTTGCTTTCTAGATTCTCTAATACAGCAGGAAACGTGGTTGTGCTCAGAACAAAAGAACTGTGACTTCGACACATACTGACCATATCTAGTCCAACTATGCTTGTGAAACTGAAACAAACCACAGGTCCACTAACATCCAGTGCTTGTCAGTTAAGATAATAAACTTGTGAGCTTCGTGAATGATGTAGTTCGTTTGAGCTGTAAAGTAGCTAACCTTACCTGAAACGAATTCTTGTTTGTAGGAAGACTCAGAGCCTGGGATTTAACTCCATTTCTGAAGTGAAACACACAGCCGAGTTCTAATCCATTGAACACACTCTGCTTTAGAGCAAGAAGGACGCTCTAGCTTTCTAGAGTCTCTAAGACAGCAGGAAACGTGAGTGTGCTGAGAACAAAAGAACGGTGTTAACTACACATACAGACCATATCTATTACAACTCTGGTTCTGAAACTGATACAAAGCACTGGTCCTATAACATCTGATGCTTGTCATTTAAGATGAGAAACATGTGAGCTTCATGAACGATGTGGGTCTTTTGAGCTGAAAAGTGACTGCCCTTACCTGAAACGAAGTCTTTATTGTAGGAAGACACAGAGCCTGGGATTTAACTCCATTTCTGAAGGGAAACACACAGCAGAGTTCTCATCCATTGATCAAACTCTGCTTTAGAGCAAGAAGCACGCTCTTGCTTCCTAGAGTCTCTAAGACAGCAGGAAACGTGAGTGTGCTGAGAACAAAAGAACGGTGTTTCCTACACATACGGACCATATCTAGTACAACTCTGCTTCTGAAACTGATACAAAGCACTGGTCCTCTAACATCCAATGCTTGTCAGTTAAGATTAGACTCGTGTGAGCTTCGTGAACGATGTAGTTCGTTTGAGCTGAAAAGTGACTGCCCTAACTTGAAAGGAATTCTTGCTTGTAGGAAGACAAAGAGCCTGGAATTTAACTCCATTTCTGAAAGGAAACACACAACAGAGTTCTCATATATAGATCACACTCTGCTTTAGAGCAAGAAGCACACTCTTGCTTTCCAGAGTCACTAAGAGAGCAGGAAACCTGAGTGTGATGAGAACAAAAGAACGGTGTATCCTACACATACGGACCATATCTAGTTCAACTCTGCTTCTGAAACTGATACAAAGCACTGGTCCTCTAAAATCCAATGCTTGTCAGTCAAGATGAGAAACATGTGAGCTTCGTGAACGATGTAGTTCGTTTGAGCTGAAAAGTGACTGCCCTTCCCTGAAACGAAGTCTTGCATATGTAAGACACAGAGCCTGGGATTTAACTCCACTTCTGAAGGGAAACACACAGCATAGTTCTCATACATGGATCACACTCTGCTTCAGAGCAAGAAGCACACTCTTGCTTTCTAGATTCTCTAATACAGCAGGAAACGTGGTTGTGCTCAGAACAAAAGAACTGTGATTTCGACACATGCTGACCATATCTAGTCCAACTCTGCTTGTGAAACTGAAACAAACCACAGGTCCACTAACATCCAGTGCTTGTCAGTTAAGATAATAAACTTGTGAGCTTCGTGAACGATGTAGATCATTTGAGCTGTAAAGTAACTGCCCTTACCTGAAACGAAGTCTTGCATGTAGGAAGACACTGAGCCTGGGATTTACTCCATTTCTGAGGGGAAACACAAAGCATAGTTCTCATCCATGGATCACACTCTGCTTTAGAGCAAGAAGCACGCTCTTGCTGTCTAGAGTCTCTAAGACAGCAGGAAACGTGAGTGTGCTGAGAACAAAAGAACGGTGTTTCCACACATACGGACCATATCCAGTCCATCTCTGCTTGTGAAACTGAAACAAGCACTGGTCCAATAACATCAGATGCTTGTCAGTTAAGATGAGAAACGTGTGATTTTCGTGAACGATGTAGTTCGTTTGAGCTGAAAAGTGACTGCCCTTCCCTGAAACGAAGTCTTGAATGATGGAAGACACAGAGCCTGGGATTTAACTCCATTTCTGAAGGGAAACACACAGCATAGTTCTCATCCATGGATCACACTCTGCTTCAGAGCAAGAAGGACACTCTTGCTTTCTAGATTCTCTAATACAGGAGGAAACGTGATTGTGCTCAGAACAAAAGAACTGTGTTTCTGACACATATGGACCATATCTAATCCAACTGTGCTTGTGAAACTGAAAGAAACCACAGGTCCACTAACATCCAATGCTTGTCAGTTAAGATGATAAACTTGTGAGCTTCGTGAACGATGTAGTTCGTTTGAGCACTAAAGAAACTGGCCTTACCTGATTCGAAGTCTTGCTTGTAGGAAGACTCAGAGCCTGGGATTTAACTCCATTTCTGAAGGGAAACACACAGCATAGTTCTCATCCATGGATCACACTCTGCTTCAGAGCAAGAAGCACGCTCTTGCTTTCTAGATTCTCTAATAGAGCAGGAAACGTGAGTGTGCTAAGAACAAATGAACGGTGTTTCCTACACATACGGACCTTATCTAGTCCAACTCTGCTTCTGAAACTGATACAAAGCACTGGTCCTCTCACATCCAATGCTTGTCAGTTAAGATGAGAAACGTGTGAGCTACGTGAACGATGTAGTTCGTTTGAGCTGAAAAGTGACTGCCCTTACTGGAAAGGAATTCTTGCTTGTAGGAAGACACAGAGCCTGGGATCTAACTCCATTTCTGAAGGGAAACACACAGCATAGTTCTCATCATGGATCACACTCTGCTTCAGAGCAAGAAGCACACTCTTGCTTTCTAGATTCTCTAATACAGCAGGAAACGTGGTTGTGCTCAGAACAAAAGAACTGTGACTTCGACACATACTGACCATATCTAGTCCAACTATGCTTGTGAAACTGAAACAAACCACAGGTCCACTAACATCCAGTGCTTGTCAGTTAAGATAATAAACTTGTGAGCTTCGTGAATGATGTAGTTCGTTTGAGCTGTAAAGTAGCTAACCTTACCTGAAACGAATTCTTGTTTGTAGGAAGACTCAGAGCCTGGGATTTAACTCCATTTCTGAAGTGAAACACACAGCCGAGTTCTAATCCATTGAACACACTCTGCTTTAGAGCAAGAAGGACGCTCTAGCTTTCTAGAGTCTCTAAGACAGCAGGAAACGTGAGTGTGCTGAGAACAAAAGAACGGTGTTAACTACACATACAGACCATATCTATTACAACTCTGGTTCTGAAACTGATACAAAGCACTGGTCCTATAACATCTGATGCTTGTCATTTAAGATGAGAAACATGTGAGCTTCATGAACGATGTGGGTCTTTTGAGCTGAAAAGTGACTGCCCTTACCTGAAACGAAGTCTTTATTGTAGGAAGACACAGAGCCTGGGATTTAACTCCATTTCTGAAGGGAAACACACAGCAGAGTTCTCATCCATTGATCAAACTCTGCTTTAGAGCAAGAAGCACGCTCTTGCTTCCTAGAGTCTCTAAGACAGCAGGAAACGTGAGTGTGCTGAGAACAAAAGAACGGTGTTTCCTACACATACGGACCATATCTAGTACAACTCTGCTTCTGAAACTGATACAAAGCACTGGTCCTCTAACATCCAATGCTTGTCAGTTAAGATTAGACTCGTGTGAGCTTCGTGAACGATGTAGTTCGTTTGAGCTGAAAAGTGACTGCCCTAACTTGAAAGGAATTCTTGCTTGTAGGAAGACAAAGAGCCTGGAATTTAACTCCATTTCTGAAAGGAAACACACAACAGAGTTCTCATATATAGATCACACTCTGCTTTAGAGCAAGAAGCACACTCTTGCTTTCCAGAGTCACTAAGAGAGCAGGAAACCTGAGTGTGATGAGAACAAAAGAACGGTGTATCCTACACATACGGACCATATCTAGTTCAACTCTGCTTCTGAAACTGATACAAAGCACTGGTCCTCTAAAATCCAATGCTTGTCAGTCAAGATGAGAAACATGTGAGCTTCGTGAACGATGTAGTTCGTTTGAGCTGAAAAGTGACTGCCCTTCCCTGAAACGAAGTCTTGCATATGTAAGACACAGAGCCTGGGATTTAACTCCACTTCTGAAGGGAAACACACAGCATAGTTCTCATACATGGATCACACTCTGCTTCAGAGCAAGAAGCACACTCTTGCTTTCTAGATTCTCTAATACAGCAGGAAACGTGGTTGTGCTCAGAACAAAAGAACTGTGATTTCGACACATGCTGACCATATCTAGTCCAACTCTGCTTGTGAAACTGAAACAAACCACAGGTCCACTAACATCCAGTGCTTGTCAGTTAAGATAATAAACTTGTGAGCTTCGTGAACGATGTAGATCATTTGAGCTGTAAAGTAACTGCCCTTACCTGAAACGAAGTCTTGCATGTAGGAAGACACTGAGCCTGGGATTTACTCCATTTCTGAGGGGAAACACAAAGCATAGTTCTCATCCATGGATCACACTCTGCTTTAGAGCAAGAAGCACGCTCTTGCTGTCTAGAGTCTCTAAGACAGCAGGAAACGTGAGTGTGCTGAGAACAAAAGAACGGTGTTTCCACACATACGGACCATATCCAGTCCATCTCTGCTTGTGAAACTGAAACAAGCACTGGTCCAATAACATCAGATGCTTGTCAGTTAAGATGAGAAACGTGTGATTTTCGTGAACGATGTAGTTCGTTTGAGCTGAAAAGTGACTGCCCTTCCCTGAAACGAAGTCTTGAATGATGGAAGACACAGAGCCTGGGATTTAACTCCATTTCTGAAGGGAAACACACAGCATAGTTCTCATCCATGGATCACACTCTGCTTCAGAGCAAGAAGGACACTCTTGCTTTCTAGATTCTCTAATACAGGAGGAAACGTGATTGTGCTCAGAACAAAAGAACTGTGTTTCTGACACATATGGACCATATCTAATCCAACTGTGCTTGTGAAACTGAAAGAAACCACAGGTCCACTAACATCCAATGCTTGTCAGTTAAGATGATAAACTTGTGAGCTTCGTGAACGATGTAGTTCGTTTGAGCACTAAAGAAACTGGCCTTACCTGATTCAAAGTCTTGCTTGTAGGAAGACTCAGAGCCTGGGATTTAACTCCATTTCTGAAGGGAAACACACAGCATAGTTCTCATCCATGGATCACACTCTGCTTCAGAGCAAGAAGCACGCTCTTGCTTTCTAGATTCTCTAATAGAGCAGGAAACGTGAGTGTGCTAAGAACAAATGAACGGTGTTTCCTACACATACGGACCTTATCTAGTCCAACTCTGCTTCTGAAACTGATACAAAGCACTGGTCCTCTCACATCCAATGCTTGTCAGTTAAGATGAGAAACGTGTGAGCTACGTGAACGATGTAGTTCGTTTGAGCTGAAAAGTGACTGCCCTTACTGGAAAGGAATTCTTGCTTGTAGGAAGACACAGAGCCTGGGATCTAACTCCATTTCTGAAGGGAAACACACAGCATAGTTCTCATCATGGATCACACTCTGCTTCAGAGCAAGAAGCACACTCTTGCTTTCTAGATTCTCTAATACAGCAGGAAACGTGGTTGTGCTCAGAACAAAAGAACTGTGACTTCGACACATACTGACCATATCTAGTCCAACTATGCTTGTGAAACTGAAACAAACCACAGGTCCACTAACATCCAGTGCTTGTCAGTTAAGATAATAAACTTGTGAGCTTCGTGAATGATGTAGTTCGTTTGAGCTGTAAAGTAGCTAACCTTACCTGAAACGAATTCTTGTTTGTAGGAAGACTCAGAGCCTGGGATTTAACTCCATTTCTGAAGTGAAACACACAGCCGAGTTCTCATCCATTGAACACACTCTGCTTTAGAGCAAGAAGGACGCTCTAGCTTTCTAGAGTCTCTAAGACAGCAGGAAACGTGAGTGTGCTGAGAACAAAAGAACGGTGTTAACTACACATACAGACCATATCTATTACAACTCTGGTTCTGAAACTGATACAAAGCACTGGTCCTATAACATCCGATGCTTGTCATTTAAGATGAGAAACATGTGAGCTTCGTGAACGATGTGGGTCTTTTGAGCTGAAAAGTGACTGCCCTTACCTGAAACGAAGTCTTTATTGTAGGAAGACACAGAGCCTGGGATCTAACTCCATTTCTGAAGGGAAACACACAGCAGAGTTCTCATCCATTGATCAAACTCTGCTTTAGAGCAAGAAGCACGCTCTTGCTTCCTAGAGTCTCTAAGACAGCAGGAAACGTGAGTGTGCTGAGAACAAAAGAACGGTGTTTCCTACACATACGGACCATATCTAGTACAACTCTGCTTCTGAAACTGATACAAAGCACTGGTCCTCTAACATCCAATGCTTGTCAGTTAAGATTAGACTCGTGTGAGCTTCGTGAACGATGTAGTTCGTTTGAGCTGAAAAGTGACTGCCCTAACTTGAAAGGAATTCTTGCTTGTAGGAAGACAAAGAGCCTGGAATTTAACTCCATTTCTGAAAGGAAACACACAACAGAGTTCTCATATATAGATCACACTCTGCTTTAGAGCAAGAAGCACACTCTTGCTTTCCAGAGTCACTAAGAGAGCAGGAAACCTGAGTGTGATGAGAACAAAAGAACGGTGTATCCTACACATACGGACCATATCTAGTTCAACTCTGCTTCTGAAACTGATACAAAGCACTGGTCCTCTAAAATCCAATGCTTGTCAGTCAAGATGAGAAACATGTGAGCTTCGTGAACGATGTAGTTCGTTTGAGCTGAAAAGTGACTGCCCTTCCCTGAAACGAAGTCTTGCATATGTAAGACACAGAGCCTGGGATTTAACTCCACTTCTGAAGGGAAACACACAGCATAGTTCTCATACATGGATCACACTCTGCTTCAGAGCAAGAAGCACACTCTTGCTTTCTAGATTCTCTAATACAGCAGGAAACGTGGTTGTGCTCAGAACAAAAGAACTGTGATTTCGACACATGCTGACCATATCTAGTCCAACTCTGCTTGTGAAACTGAAACAAACCACAGGTCCACTAACATCCAGTGCTTGTCAGTTAAGATAATAAACTTGTGAGCTTCGTGAACGATGTAGATCATTTGAGCTGTAAAGTAACTGCCCTTACCTGAAACGAAGTCTTGCATGTAGGAAGACACTGAGCCTGGGATTTACTCCATTTCTGAGGGGAAACACAAAGCATAGTTCTCATCCATGGATCACACTCTGCTTTAGAGCAAGAAGCACGCTCTTGCTGTCTAGAGTCTCTAAGACAGCAGGAAACGTGAGTGTGCTGAGAACAAAAGAACGGTGTTTCCTACACATACGGACCATATCCAGTCCATCTCTGCTTGTGAAACTGAAACAAGCACTGGTCCTATAACATCAGATGCTTGTCAGTTAAGATGAGAAACGTGTGATTTTCGTGAACGATGTAGTTCGTTTGAGCTGAAAAGTGACTGCCCTTCCCTGAAACGAAGTCTTGAATGATGGAAGACACAGAGCCTGGGATTTAACTCCATTTCTGAAGGGAAACACACAGCATAGTTCTCATCCATGGATCACACTCTGCTTCAGAGCAAGAAGGACACTCTTGCTTTCTAGATTCTCTAATACAGGAGGAAACGTGATTGTGCTCAGAACAAAAGAACTGTGTTTCTGACACATATGGACCATATCTAATCCAACTGTGCTTGTGAAACTGAAAGAAACCACAGGTCCACTAACATCCAATGCTTGTCAGTTAAGATGATAAACTTGTGAGCTTCGTGAACGATGTAGTTCGTTTGAGCACTAAAGAAACTGGCCTTACCTGATTCGAAGTCTTGCTTGTAGGAAGACTCAGAGCCTGGGATTTAACTCCATTTCTGAAGGGAAACACACAGCATAGTTCTCATCCATGGATCACACTCTGCTTCAGAGCAAGAAGCACGCTCTTGCTTTCTAGATTCTCTAATAGAGCAGGAAACGTGAGTGTGCTAAGAACAAATGAACGGTGTTTCCTACACATACGGACCTTATCTAGTCCAACTCTGCTTCTGAAACTGATACAAAGCACTGGTCCTCTCACATCCAATGCTTGTCAGTTAAGATGAGAAACGTGTGAGCTACGTGAACGATGTAGTTCGTTTGAGCTGAAAAGTGACTGCCCTTACTGGAAAGGAATTCTTGCTTGTAGGAAGACACAGAGCCTGGGATCTAACTCCATTTCTGAAGGGAAACACACAGCATAGTTCTCATCATGGATCACACTCTGCTTCAGAGCAAGAAGCACACTCTTGCTTTCTAGATTCTCTAATACAGCAGGAAACGTGGTTGTGCTCAGAACAAAAGAACTGTGACTTCGACACATACTGACCATATCTAGTCCAACTATGCTTGTGAAACTGAAACAAACCACAGGTCCACTAACATCCAGTGCTTGTCAGTTAAGATAATAAACTTGTGAGCTTCGTGAATGATGTAATTCGTTTGAGCTGTAAAGTAGCTAACCTTACCTGAAACGAATTCTTGTTTGTAGGAAGACTCAGAGCCTGGGATTTAACTCCATTTCTGAAGTGAAACACACAGCCGAGTTCTCATCCATTGAACACACTCTGCTTTAGAGCAAGAAGGACGCTCTAGCTTTCTAGAGTCTCTAAGACAGCAGGAAACGTGAGTGTGCTGAGAACAAAAGAACGGTGTTAACTACACATACAGACCATATCTATTACAACTCTGGTTCTGAAACTGATACAAAGCACTGGTCCTATAACATCCGATGCTTGTCATTTAAGATGAGAAACATGTGAGCTTCGTGAACGATGTGGGTCTTTTGAGCTGAAAAGTGACTGCCCTTACCTGAAACGAAGTCTTTATTGTAGGAAGACACAGAGCCTGGGATTTCACTCCATTTCTGAAGGGAAACACACAGCAGAGTTCTCATCCATTGATCAAACTCTGCTTTAGAGCAAGAAGCACGCTCTTGCTTCCTAGAGTCTCTAAGACAGCAGGAAACGTGAGTGTGCTGAGAACAAAAGAACGGTGTTTCCTACACATATGGACCATATCTAGTCCAACTCTGCTTCTGAAACTGATACAAAGCACTGGTCCTCTAACATCCAATGCTTGTCAGTTAAGATTAGACTCGTGTGAGCTTCGTGAACGATGTAGTTCGTTTGAGCTGAAAAGTGACTGCCCTTACTTGAAAGGAATTCTTGCTTGTAGGAAGACAAAGAGCCTGGAATTTAACTCCATTTCTGAAAGGAAACACACAACAGAGTTCTCATATATAGATCACACTCTGCTTTAGAGCAAGAAGCACACTCTTGCTTTCCAGAGTCACTAAGAGAGCAGGAAACCTGAGTGTGATGAGAACAAAAGAACGGTGTATCCTACACATACGGACCATATCTAGTTCAACTCTGCTTCTGAAACTGATACAAAGCACTGGTCCTCTAAAATCCAATGCTTGTCAGTCAAGATGAGAAACATGTGAGCTTCGTGAACGATGTAGTTCGTTTGAGCTGAAAAGTGACTGCCCTTCCCTGAAACGAAGTCTTGCATATGTAAGACACAGAGCCTGGGATTTAACTCCACTTCTGAAGGGAAACACACAGCATAGTTCACATACATGGATCACACTCTGCTTCAGAGCAAGAAGCACACTCTTGCTTTCTAGATTCTCTAATACAGCAGGAAACGTGGTTGTGCTCAGAACAAAAGAACTGTGATTTCGACACATGCTGACCATATCTAGTCCAACTCTGCTTGTGAAACTGAAACAAACCACAGGTCCAATAACATCCAGTGCTTGTCAGTTAAGATAATAAACTTGTGAGCTTCGTGAACGATGTAGATCATTTGAGCTGTAAAGTAACTGCCCTTACCTGAAACGAAGTCTTGCATGTAGGAAGACACTGAGCCTGGGATTTACTCCATTTCTGAGGGGAAACACAAAGCATAGTTCTCATCCATGGATCACACTCTGCTTTAGAGCAAGAAGCACGCTCTTGCTGTCTAGAGTCTCTAAGACAGCAGGAAACGTGAGTGTGCTGAGAACAAAAGAACGGTGTTTCCTACACATACGGACCATATCCAGTCCATCTCTGCTTGTGAAACTGAAACAAGCACTGGTCCTATAACATCAGATGCTTGTCAGTTAAGATGAGAAACGTGTGATTTTCGTGAACGATGTAGTTCGTTTGAGCTGAAAAGTGACTGCCCTTCCCTGAAACGAAGTCTTAAATGATGGAAGACACAGAGCCTGGGATTTAACTCCATTTCTGAAGGGAAACACACAGCATAGTTCTCATCCATGGATCACACTCTGCTTCAGAGCAAGAAGGACACTCTTGCTTTCTAGATTCTCTAATACAGGAGGAAACGTGATTGTGCTCAGAACAAAAGAACTGTGTTTCTGACACATATGGACCATATCTAATCCAACTGTGCTTGTGAAACTGAAAGAAACCACAGGTCCACTAACATCCAATGCTTGTCAGTTAAGATGATAAACTTGTGAGCTTCGTGAACGATGTAGTTCGTTTGAGCACTAAAGAAACTGGCCTTACCTGATTCGAAGTCTTGCTTGTAGGAAGACTCAGAGCCTGGGATTTAACTCCATTTCTGAAGGGAAACACACAGCATAGTTCTCATCCATGGATCACACTCTGCTTCAGAGCAAGAAGCACGCTCTTGCTTTCTAGATTCTCTAATAGAGCAGGAAACGTGAGTGTGCTAAGAACAAATGAACGGTGTTTCCTACACATACGGACCTTATCTAGTCCAACTCTGCTTCTGAAACTGATACAAAGCACTGGTCCTCTCACATCCAATGCTTGTCAGTTAAGATGAGAAACGTGTGAGCTACGTGAACGATGTAGTTCGTTTGAGCTGAAAAGTGACTGCCCTTACTGGAAAGGAATTCTTGCTTGTAGGAAGACACAGAGCCTGGGATCTAACTCCATTTCTGAAGGGAAACACACAGCATAGTTCTCATCATGGATCACACTCTGCTTCAGAGCAAGAAGCACACTCTTGCTTTCTAGATTCTCTAATACAGCAGGAAACGTGGTTGTGCTCAGAACAAAAGAACTGTGACTTCGACACATACTGACCATATCTAGTCCAACTATGCTTGTGAAACTGAAACAAACCACAGGTCCACTAACATCCAGTGCTTGTCAGTTAAGATAATAAACTTGTGAGCTTCGTGAATGATGTAGTTCGTTTGAGCTGTAAAGTAGCTAACCTTACCTGAAACGAATTCTTGTTTGTAGGAAGACTCAGAGCCTGGGATTTAACTCCATTTCTGAAGTGAAACACACAGCCGAGTTCTCATCCATTGAACACACTCTGCTTTAGAGCAAGAAGGACGCTCTAGCTTTCTAGAGTCTCTAAGACAGCAGGAAACGTGAGTGTGCTGAGAACAAAAGAACGGTGTTAACTACACATACAGACCATATCTATTCCAACTCTGGTTCTGAAACTGATACAAAGCACTGGTCCTATAACATCCGATGCTTGTCATTTAAGATGAGAAACATGTGAGCTTCGTGAACGATGTAGGTCTTTTGAGCTGAAAAGTGACTGCCCTTACCTGAAACGAAGTCTTTATTGTAGGAAGACACAGAGCCTGGGATTTCACTCCATTTCTGAAGGGAAACACACAGCAGAGTTCTCATCCATTGATCAAACTCTGCTTTAGAGCAAGAAGCACGCTCTTGCTTTCTAGAGTCTCTAAGACAGCAGGAAACGTGAGTGTGCTGAGAACAAAAGAACGGTGTTTCCTACACATACGGACCATATCTAGTCCAACTCTGCTTCTGAAACTGATACAAAGCACTGGTCCTCTAACATCCAATGCTTGTCAGTTAAGATTAGACACGTGTGAGCTTCGTGAACGATGTAGTTCGTTTGAGCTGAAAAGTGACTGCCCTTACTTGAAAGGAATTCTTGCTTGTAGAAAGACAAAGAGCCTGGAATTTAACTCCATTTCTGAAAGGAAACACTCAACAGAGTTCTCATATATAGATCACACTCTGCTTTAGAGCAAGAAGCACACTCTTGCTTTCCAGAGTCACTAAGAGGGCAGGAAACCTGAGTGTGATGAGAACAAAAGAACGGTGTATCCTACACATACGGACCATATCTAGTTCAACTCTGCTTCTGAAACTGATACAAAGCACTGGTCCTCTAATATCCAATGCTTGTCAGTCAAGATGAGAAACATGTGAGCTTCGTGAACGATGTAGTTTGTTTGAGCTGAAAAGTGACTGCCCTTCCCTGAAACGAAGTCTTGCATATGTAAGACACAGAGCCTGGGATTTAACTCCACTTGAAGGGAAACACACAGCATAGTTCTCATCCATGGATCACACTCTGCTTCAGAGCAAGAAGCACACTCTTGCTTTCTAGATTCTCTAATATAGCAAGAAACGTGGTTGTGCTCAGAACAAAAGAACTGTGATTTCGACACATACAGACCATATCTGGTCCAACTCTGCTTGTGAAACTGAAACAAACCACAGGTACACTAACATCCAGTGCTTGTCAGTTAAGATGATAAACTTGTGAGCTTCGTGAACGATGTAGTTCGTTTGAGCTGTAAAGTAGCTAACCTTACCTGAAACGAATTTTGTTTGTAGGAAGACTCAGAGCCTGGGATTTAACTCCATTTCTGAAGTGAAATACACAGCCGAGTTCTCATCCATTGATCACACCCTGCTTTAGAGAAAGAAGCACGCTCTAGCTTTCTAGAGTCTCTAAGATAGCAGGAAACGTGAGTGTGGTGAGAACAAAAGAACGGTGTTTCCTACACATACGGACCATATCTAGTCCATCTCTACTTCTGAAACTGAGACAAATTACTGGTCCTCTAACATCCGATGCTTTTCATTTAAGATGAGAAACGTGTGAGCTTCGTGAACGATGTAGTTCGTTTGAGCTGTAAATTAACTGCCTTTACCAGATTCGAAGTCTTGCTTGTAGGAAGACTCAGAGCCTGGGATTTAACTCCATTTCGAAGGGAAACACAAAGCAGCGTTCTCTGCCATGGATCAAACTCTGCTTTAGAGCAGGAAGCACGCTCTAGCTTTCTAGAGTCTCTAAGACAGCAGGAAAAGTGAGTGTGCTAAGAACAAAAGAATGCTGTTTCCTACACCTACGGACCATATCTCTTCCAACTCTGCTTCTGAAGCTGATACAAGCACTGGTCCTATAACATACGATGCTTGTCAGTTAAGATGAGTAACGTGTGATTTTCGTGAACGATGTAGTTCGTTTGAGCTGAAAAGTGACTGCCCTTCCCTGAAACGAAGTCTTGCATTTTGTAAGACACAGAGCCTGGGATTTAACTCCATTTCTGAAGGGAAACACACAGCATAGTTCTCATCCATGGATCACACTCTGCTTCAGAGCAAGAAGGACACTCTTGCTTTCTAGATTCTCTAATACAGGAGGAAACGAGATTGTGCTCAGAACAAAAGAACTGTGTTTCTGACACAAATGGACCATATCTAATCCAACTGTGCTTGTGAAACTGAAAGAAACCACAGGTCCACTAACATCCAATGCTTGTCAGTTAAGATGATAAGCTTGTGAGCTTCGTGAACGATGTAGTTCGTTTGAGCAGTAAAGAAACTGGCCTTACCTGATTCGAAGTCTTGCTTGTAGGAAGACTCAGAGCCTGGGATTTAACTCCATTTATGAAGGGAAACACACAGCATAGTTCTCATCCATGGATCACACTCTGCTTCAGAGCAAGAAGCACGCTCTTGCTTTCTAGATTCTCTAATAGAGCAGGAAACGTGAGTGTGCTAAGAACAAATGAACGGTGTTACCTACACATACGGACCTTATCTAGTCCAACTCTGCTTCTGAAACTGATACAAAGCACTGGTCCTCTAACATCCAATGCTTGTCAGTTAAGATGAGAAACGTGTGAGCTTCGTGAACAATGTAGTTCGTTTGAGCTGAAAAGTGACCGCCCTTACTGGAAAGGAATTCTTGCTTGTAGGAAGACACAGAGCCTGGGATCTAACTCCATTTCTGAAGGGAAACACACAGCATAGTTCTCATCATGGATCACACTCTGCTTCAAAGCAAGAAGCACACTCTTGCTTTCTAGATTCTCTAATACAGCAGGAAACGTGGTTGTGCTCAGAACAAAAGAACTGTGATTTCGACACATGCTGACCATATCTAGTCCAACTCTGCTTGTGAAACTGAAACAAACCACAGGTCCACTAACATCCAGTGCTTGTCAGTTAAGATAATAAACTTGTGAGCTTCGTGAACGATGTAGATCATTTGAGCTGTAAAGTAACTGCCCTTACCTGAAACGAAGTCTTGCATGTAGGAAGACACTGAGCCTGGGATTTACTCCATTTCTGAGGGGAAACACAAAGCATAGTTCTCATCCATGGATCACACTCTGCTTTAGAGCAAGAAGCACGCTCTTGCTGTCTAGAGTCTCTAAGACAGCAGGAAACGTGAGTGTGCTGAGAACAAAGAACGGTGTTTCCTACACATATGGACCATATCTAGTCCATCTCTACTTCTGAAACAGAGACAAATTACTGGTCCTCTAACATCCGATGCCTGTCATTTAAGATGACAAATGTGTGAGCTTCGTGAATGATGTAGGTCGTTTGAGCTGTAAAGAAACTGCCCTTACCTGAAACGAATTCTTGTTTGTAGGAAGACTCAGAGCCTGGGATTTAACTCCATTTCTGAAGTGAAACACACAGCCGAGTTCTCATCCATTGAACACACTCTGCTTTAGAGCAAGAAGGACGCTCTAGCTTTCTAGAGTCTCGAAGACAGCAGGAAACGTGAGTGTGCTGAGAACAAAAGAACGGTGTTTCCTACACATACGCACCATATCTCTTCCAACTCTGCTTCTGAAACTGATGCAAAGCACTGGTCCTATAACATCCGATGCTTGCCATTTAAGATGAGAGACATGTGAGCTTCGTGATCGATGTAGGTCTTTTGAGCTGAAAAGTGACTGCCCTTACCTGAAATGAAGTCTTTATTGTAGGAAGACAGAGAGCCTGGGATTTCACTCCATTTCTAAAGGGAAACACACAGCAGAGTTCTCATCCATTGATCACACTCTGCTTTAGAGCAAGAAGCACGCTCTTGCTTTCTAGAGTCTCTAAGACAGCAGGAAACGTGAGTGTGCTGAGAACAAAAGAACGGTGTTTCCTACACATACGGACCATATCTAGTCCAACTCTGCTTCTGAAACTGATACAAAGCACTGGTCCTCTAACATCCAATGCTTGTCAGTTAAGATTAGAGACGTGTGAGCTTCGTGAACGATGTAGTTCGTTTGAGCTGAAAAGTGACTGCCCTTACTTGAAAGGAATTCTTGCTTGTAGAAAGACAAAGAGCCTGGAATTTAACTCCATTTCTGAAAGGAAACACACAACAGAGTTCTCATATATAGATCACACTCTGCTTTAGAGCAAGAAGCACACTCTTGCTTTCCCGAGTCACTAAGAGAGCAGGAAACCTGAGTGTGATGAGAACAAAAGAACGGTGTATCCTACACATACGGACCATATCTAGTTCAACTCTGCTTCTGAAACTGATACAAAGCACTGGTCCTCTAAAATCCAATGCTTGTCAGTCAAGATGAGAAACATGTGAGCTTCGTGAACGATGTAGTTCGTTTGAGCTGAAAAGTGACTGCCCTTCCCTGAAACGAAGTCTTGCATATGTAAGACACAGAGCCTGGGATTTAACTCCACTTCTGAAGGGAAACACACAGCATAGTTCTCATCCATGGATCACACTCTGCTTCAGAGCAAGAAGCACACTCTTGCTTTCTAGATTCTCTAATATAGCAGGAAACGTGGTTGTGCTCAGAACAAAAGAACTGTGATTTCGAAACATACTGACCATATCTAGTCCAACTCTGCTTGTGAAACTGAAAGAAACCACAGGTCCACTAACATCCAGTGCTTGTCAGTTAAGATGATAAACTTGTGAGCTTTGTGAACGATGTAGTTCGTTTGAGCTGTAAAGTAGCTAACCTTACCTGAAACGAATTTTGTTTGTAGGAAGACTCAGAGCCTGGGATTTAACTCCATTTCTGAAGTGAAACACACAGCCGAGTTCTCATCCATTGATCACACCCTGCTTTAGAGCAAGAAGCACGCTCTAGCTTTAGAGAGTCTCTAAGACAGCAGGAAACGTGAGTGTGCTGAGAACAAAAGAACGGTGTTTCCTACACATAAGGACCATATCTTTTCCAACTCTGCTTCTGAAACTGATACTAAGCACTGGTCCTATAACATCCGATGCTTGTCAGTTAAGATGAGAAACGTGTGAGCTTCGTGAACGATGTAGATCGTTTGAGCTGTAAAGTAACTGCCCTTACCTGAAACGAAGTCTCGCATGTAGGAAGACACTGAGCCTGGGATTTAACTCCATTTCTGAAGTGAAACACACAGCCGAGTTCTCATCCATTGAACACACTATGCTTTAGAGCAAGAAGCACGCTCTAGCTTTCTAGAGTCTCTAAGACAGCAGAAAACGTGAGTGTGCTGAGAACAAAAGAACGGTGTTTCCTACATATACGGACCATATCTCTTCCAACACTGCTTCTGAAACTGATACAAAGCACTGGTCCTCTAAAATCCAATGCTTGTCAGTCAAGAGGAGAAACGTGTGAGCTTCGTGAACGATGTAGTTCGTTTGAGCTGAAAAGAGACTGCCGTTACCTGATTCAAAGTCTTGCTTGTAGGAAGACTCAGAGCCTGGGATTTAACTCCATTTCGAAGGGAAATAAAAAACAGAGTTCTCTGCCATGGATCAAACTCTGCTTTAGAGCAAGAAGCACGCTCTAGCTTTCTAGAGTCTCTAAGACAGCAGGAAATGTGAGTGTGCTAAGAACAAAAGAATGCTGTTTCCTACACCTATGGACCAAATCTCTTCCAACTCTGCTTCTGAAACTAATACAAAGCACTGGTCCTATAACATCCGATTATTGTCAGTTAAGATGAGAAACGTGTGATCTTCGTGAACGATATAGTTCGTTTGAGCTGAAAAGTGACTGCCCTTCCCTGAAACGAAGTCTTGCATGTTGTAAGACACAGAGCCTGGGATTTAACTCCATTTCTGAAGGGACACACACAGCATAGTTCTCATCCATGGATCACACTCTGCTTCAGAGCAAGAAGGACACTCTTGCTTTCTAGATTCTCTAATACAGGAGGAAACGTGATTGTGCTCAGAACAAAAGAACTGTGTTTCTGACACATACGGACCATATCTAATCCAACTCTGCTTGTGAAAATGAAAGAAACCACAGTTCCACTAACATCCAATGCTTGTCAGTTAAGATGACAAACTTGTGAGCTTCGTGAACGATGTAGTTCGTTTGAGCTGAAAAGTGACTGCCCTTCCCTGAAACGAGGTCTTGCATATTGTAAGACACTGAGCCTGGGATTTACTCCATTTCTGAGGGGAAACACACAGCCGAGTTCTCATCCATGGATCACACTCTGCTTTAGAGCAAGAAGCACGCTCTTGTTGTCTAGAGTCTCTAAGACAGCAGGAAACGTGAGTGTGCTGAGAAGAAAAGAACGGTGTTTCCTACACATACGGACCATATCTAGTCCATCTCTACTTCTGAAACTGAGACAAATTACAGGTCCTCTAACATCTGATGCTTTTCAGTTAAGATGAGAAACGTGTGAGCTTCGTGAATGATGTAGTTCATTTGAGCTGTAAAGTAACTGCCTTTACCAGATTCGAAGTCTTGCTTGTAGGAAGACTCAGAACCTGGGATTTAACTCCATTTCGAAGGGAAATACAAAGCAGAGTTCTCTGCCATGGATCAAACTCTGCTTTAGAGCAAGAAGCACGCTCTAGCTTTCTAGAGTCTCTAAGACAGCAGGAAATATGAGTGTGCTAAGAACAAAAGAATGCTGTTTCCTACACCTACGGACCATATCTCTTCCAACTCTGCTTCTGAAACTGATACAAGAACTGGTCCTATAACATCGGATGCTTGTCAGTTAAGATGAGAAACGTGTGATTTTCGTGAACGATGTAGTTAGTTTGAGCTGAAAAGTGACTGCCCTTCCCTGAAACGAAGTCTTGAATGATGGAAGACACAGTGCCTGGGATTTAACTCCATTTCTGAAGGGAAACACACAGCATAGTTCTCATCCATGGATCACACTCTGCTTCAGAGCAAGAAGGACACTCTTGCTTTCTAGATTCTCTAATACAGCAGGAAACGTGGTTGTGCTCAAAACAAAAGAACTGTGATTTCGACACATACTGACCATATCTAGTCACACTCTGTTTGTGAAACTGAAACAAACCACAGGTCCACTAACATCCAGTGCTTGTCAGTTAAGATGATGAACTTGTGAGCTTCATGAACGATGTAGTTCGTTTGAGCTGTAAAGTAGCTAACCTTACCTGAAACGAATTTTGTTTGTAGGAAGACTCAGAGCCTGGGATTTAACTCCATTTCTGAAGTGAAACGCACAGCATAGTTCTCATCCATTGATCACACCCTGCTTTAGAGCAAGAAGCACGCTCTAGCTTTCTAGAGTCTCTAAGACAGCAGGAAACGTGAGTGTGCTGAGAACAAAAGAACGGTGTTTCCTACACATACGGACAATATCTAGTACATCTCTACTTCTGAAAATGAGACAAATTACTGGTCCTCTAACATCCGATGCCTGTCATTTAAGATGACAAATGTGTGAGCTTCGTGAACGATGTAGGTCGTTTGAGCTGTAAAGAAACTGCCCTTACATGAAACGAATTCTTGTTTGAAGGAAGACTCAGAGCCTGGGATTTAACTCCATTTCTGAAGTGAAACACACAGCATAGTTCTCATCCATTGAACACACTCTGCTTTAGAGCAAGAAGCACGCTCTAGCTTTCTAGAGTCTCTAAGACAGCATGAAACGTGTGTGTGCTGAGAACAAATGAACGGTGTTACCTACACATACGGACCATATCTATTCCAACTCTGCTTCTGAAACTGATACAAAGCACTGGTCCTATAACATCCGATGCTTGTCAGTTAAGATGAGAAACGTGTGAGCTTCGTGAACGATGTTGTTCTTTTGAGCTGTAAAGAAACAGCCCTTACCTGAAACGAAGTCTTGCATGTTTGAAGACACAGATCCTGGGATTTAACTCCATTTCTGAATGGAAACACACAGCATAGTTCTCATCCATGGATCACACTCTGCTTCAGAGCAAGAAGCATGCTCTTGCTTTCTAGATTCTCTAATACAGCAGGAAACGTGAGTGTGCTCAGAACAAAAGAAATGTGATTTCGACACATACTGACCATATCTAGTCCACCTCTGCTTGTGAAAATGAAACAAACTACAGGTCCACTAACATCCAGTGGTTGTCATTTAAGATGAGAAACGTGTGAGCTTCATGAACGATGTAGTTCGTTTGAGCTGTAATACAGGAGGAAACGTGGTTGTGCTCAGAACAAAAGAACTGTGTTTCTGACACATACGGACCATATCTAATCCAAATCTGCTTGTGAAACTGAAAGAAACCACAGGTCCACTAACATCCAATGCTTGTCAGTTAAGATGATAAACTTGTGAGCTTCGTGAACAATGTAGTTCGTTTCAGCTGTAAAGAAACTGCCCTTGCCTGAAAGGATTTCTTGTTTGTAGGAAGAGTCAGAGCCTGGGATTTAACTCCATTTCTGAAGTGAAACACACAGCCGAGTTCTCATCTATAGATCACACTCTGCTTTAGAGCAAGAAGCACGCTCTAGCTTTCTAGAGTCTCTAAGACAGCATGAACCGCGTGTGTGCTGAGAAAAAATGAACTCTGCTTCTGAAACTGATACAAAGCACTGGTCCTATAACATCCAATGCTTGTCAGTTAAGATGATAAACATGTGAGCTTCGTGAATGATGTCGTTCGTTTGAGCTGTAAAGTAACTGCCTTTACCTGATTCGAAGTCTTGCTTGTAGGAAGACACAGTGCCTGGGATTTAACTCCATTTCGAAGGGAAACACACAGCAGAGTTCTCTGCCATGGATCACACTCTGCTTTAGAGCAAGAAGCACGCTCTAGCTTTCTAGAGTCTCTAAGACACCAGGAAATGTGAGTGTGCTGAGAACAAAAGATTGCTGTTTCCTACACATACGGACCATATCTAGTCCACCTGTGCTTCTGAAACTGATACAAAGCACTGGTCCTATAACATCCGATGCTTGTCAGTTAAGATGAGAAACGTGTGAGCTTCGTGAACGATGTAGTTCGTTTGAGCTGAAAAGTGACTGCCCTTACCTGAAACGAAGTCTTTATTGTAGGAAGACACAGAGCCTGGGATTTCACTCTATTTCTGAAGGGAAACACACAGCAGAGTTCTCATACATTGATCACACTCTGCTTTATAGCAAGAAGCAAGCTCCTGCTTTCTAGAGTCTCTAAGACAGCAGGAAACGTGAGTGTGCTGAGAACAAAAGAACGGTGTTTCCTACATATACGGACGATATCTAGTCCATCTCTGCTTCTGAAACTGAGACAAAGCACTGGTCCTCCAATATCCAATGCTTGTCAGTTAAGATGAGAAACGTGTTAGCTTCATGAAGGATGTAGTTCCCTTGAGGTGAAAAGTGACTGCCCTTCCCTGATACGAAGTCTTGCATGTTGTAAGACACAGAGCCTGGGATTTAACTCCATTTCTGAAGGGAAACACACAGCATAGTTGTCATCCATGGATCACACTCTGATTCAGAGCAAGAAGCACACTCTGGCTTTCTAGATTCTCTAATACAGCAGGAAACGTGGTTGTGCTCAGAACAATGAACTGTGATTTCGACACATACGGACCATATCTAGTCCAACTCTGCTTGTGAAACTGAAACAAACGACAGGTCCACTAACATCCAATGCTTGTCAGTTAAGATGATAAACTCCTGAGCTTCGTGAAGGATGTAGTTAGTTTGAGCTGTAAAGTAGCTAACCTTACCTGAAACGAATTCTTGTTTGTAGGAAGACTCAGAGCCTGGGATTTAACTCCATTTCTGAAGTGAAACACACAGCCGAGTTCTAATCCATAGATGACACTCTGCTTTAGAGCAAGAACCACGCTCTAGCTTTCTAGAGTCTCTAAGACAGCAGGAAACGTGAGTGTGCTGAGAACAAAAGAACGGTGTTATCTACACATACGGACCATATCTATTCCAACTCTGCTTCTGAAACTGATACAAAGCACTGGTCCTATAACATCCGATGCTTGTCAGTTAAGATGAGAAACGTGTGAGCTTTGTGAATGATGTAGTTCGTTTGAGCTGTAAAGTAGCAGCCCTTCCCTGAAACGAAGTCTTGCATGTTGGAAGACACAGAGCCTGGGATTTAACTCCATTTCTGAAGGGAAACACAAAGCATAGTTCTCATCCATGGATCACACTCTACTTCAGAGCAAGAAGCACGCTCTTGCTTTCTAGATTCTCTAATACAGCAGGAAACGTGAGTGTGCTAAGAACAAATGAATGGTGTTTCCTACACATACGGACCATATCTATTCCAACTCTGCTTCTGAAACTGATACAAAGCACTGGTCCTCTAACATCCAATGCTTGTCAGTTAAGATGAGAAACGTGTGAGCTTAGTGAACGATGTAGTTCATTTGAGCTGAATAGTGACTGCCCTTACTTGAAAGGAATTCTTGATTGTAGGAAGACACAGAGCCTGGATTTAGCTCCATTTCTGAAGGGAAACACACAACAGAGTTCTCATATATAGATCACACTCTGCTTTAGAGCAATAGCACACTCTTGCTTTCCAGAGTCACTAGGACAGCAGGAAACCTGAGTGTGATGAGAACAAAATAACAGTGTTTCCCATACATACGGACCATATCTAGTTCAACTCTGCTTCTGAAACTGATACAAAGCACTGGTCCTCTAAAATCCAATGCTTGTCAGTTAAGATGAGAAACGTGTGAGCTTCGTGAATGATGTAGTTCGTTTGAGCTGAAAAGTGACTGCCCTATCCCGGCAATGAAGTCTTGCATGTGGTAAGACACAGAGCCTGGGATTTAACTCGAATTCTGAGGGAAACACACAGCATAGTTCTCATCCATGGATCACACTCTGCTTCAGAGCAAAAAGAACACTCTTGCTTTCTAGATTCTCTAATACAGCAGGAAACGTGGTTGTGCTCAGAAAAAAAGAACTGTGTTTCCGACACATATAGACCATGTCTAGTCCAACTATGCTTGTGAAACTGCAACAAACCACAGGTCCACTTACATCCAATGCTTGTCAGTTAAGATGATAAACTTGTGAGCTTCGTGAACGATGTAGTTTGTTTGAGCTGTAAAGTAACTGCCCTTACCTGATTCGAAGTCTTGCTTGTAGGAAGACTCAGAGCCTGGGATTTACTCCATTTCTGAAGGGAAACACACAGCCCAGTTCTCATCCATTGAACACACTCTGCTTTAGAGCAAGAAGCACGCTCTTGCTTTCTAGATTCTCTAAGACAGCAGGAAACGTGAGTGTGCTGAGAACAAAAGGACGGTGTTTCCTACACATACGGACCATATCTTTTCCAAATCTGCTTCTGAAACTGATACAAAGCACTGGTCCTATAACATCCGATGCTTGTCAGTTAAGATGAGAAACGTGTGAGCTTCGTGAACGATGTAGATCGTTTCAGCTGTAAAGTAACTGTCCTTACCTGAAACGAAGTCTTGCATGTTGGAAGACACTGTACCTGGGATTTAACTCCATTTCTGAGGGGAAACACAATGCATAGTTCTCATCCATGGATCACACTCTGCTTCAGAGCAAGAAGCACGCTCTAGCTTTCTAGAGTCTCTAATACAGCAGGAAACGTGAGTGTGTGGAGAACAAAAGAACGGTGTTTCCTACACATACGGACCATATCTCTTCCAACTCTGCTTCTGAAACTGATACAAAGCACTGGTCCTATAACATCCAATGCTTGTCAGTTAAGATGAGAAACGTGTGAGCTTCATGAACGATGTAGTTCGTTTGAGCTGAAAAGTGATTGCCCTTCCCTGAAACGAAGTCTTACATGTTGGAACACACAGAGCCTGGGATTTAACTCCATTTCTGAAGGGAAACACACAGCATAGTTCTCATCCATGGATCACACTCTGCTTCAGAGCAAGAAGGACACTTTGCTTTCTAGATTCTCTAATAAAGGAGGAAACGTGGTTGTGCTCAGAACAAAAGAACTGTGTTTCTGACACATACAGACCATATCTAATCCAACTCTGCTTGTGAAACTGAAAGAAACCACAGGTCCACTAACATCCAATGCTTGTCAGTTAAGATGATAAACTTGTGAGCTTCGTGAACGATGTAGTTCGTTTGAGCTGTAAAGAAACTGCCCTTACCTGAAACGAATTCTTGTTTGTAGGAAGACTCAGAGCCTGGGATTTAACTCCATTTCTGAAGTGAAACACACAGCAGAGTTCTCATCCATAGATCACACTCTGCTTTAGAGCAAGAAGCACGCTCTAGCTTTCTAGAGTCTCTAAGACAGCAGGAAAGGTGAGTGTGCTGAGAAAAAATGAACGGTGTTACCTACACATACGGACCATATCTATTCCAACTCTGCTTCTGAAACTGATACAAAGCACTGGTCCTCTAAAATCCAATGCTTGTCAGTCAAGATGAGAAACGTGTGAGCTTCGTGAATGATGTAGTTTGTTTGAGCTGAAAAGTGACTGCCCTTCCCTGATACGACGTCTTGCATGTTGTAAGACACAGAGCCTGGGATTTAACTCCATTTCTGAAGGGAAACACACAGCATAGTTCTCATCCATGGATCACACTCTGTTTCAGAGCAAGAAGAACACTCTTGCTTTCTAGATTCTCTAATACAGCAGGAAACGTGGTTGTGCTCAGAAAAAAAGAACTGTGTTTCCGACACACACGGACCATCTAGTCCAACTCTGCTTGTGAAACTGAAACAAACCACAGGACCACTAACATCCGATGCTTGTCAGTTAAGATAATAAACTTGTGAGCTTCGTGAACAATGTAGTTCGTTTGAGCTGTATAGTAACTGCCCTTACCTGAAAAGAATTCTTGTTTGTAGGAAGACTCAGAGCCTGGGATTTAACTCCATTTCTGAAGTGAAACACACAGCCGAGTTCTCATACATTGATCACACTCTGCTTTACAGCAAGAAGCATGCTCTAGCTTTCTAGAGTCTCTAAGACAGCAGAAAACATGAGTGTGCTGAGAACAAAAGAACGGTGTTTCCTACACATATGGACCATATCTAGTCCATCTCTACTTCTGAAACTGAGACGAATTACTGGTCCTCTAACATCCGATGCTTGTCATTTAAGATGAGAAACGTGTGAGCTTCGTGAACGATGTAGTTCGTTTGAGCTGTAAAGTAACTGCCTTTACCTGATTCGAAGTCTTGCTTGTAGGAAGACTCAGAGCCTGGTATTTAACTCCATTTCGAAGGGAAACACACAGCAGAGTTCTCTGCCATGGATCACACTCTGCTTTAGAGCAAGAAGCACGCTCTAGCTTTCTAGAGTCTCTAATACAGCAGGAAACGTGAGTGTGCTAAGAACAAATGAACGCTGTTTCCTACACAATTGGACCATATCTATTCCAACTCTGCTTGTGAAACTGAGACAAAGCACAGGTCCTCTAACATCGATGCTTGTCATTTAAGATGAGAAACGTGTGAGCTTCGTGAACGATGTAGTTCGTTTGAACTGAAAAGTGACAGCCCTTACCTGAAACGAAGTCTTTATTGTAGGAAGACACAGAGCCTGGGATTTAACTCCATTTCTGAAAGGAAACACACAGCAGAGTTCTCATCCATTGATCACACTCTGCTTTAGAGCAAGAAGCACGCTCCTGCTTTCTAGAGTCTCTAACACAGCAGGAAACGTGAGTGTGCTGAGAACAAAACAACGGTGTTTCCTACACATACGGACCATATCTAGTCCATCTCTGCTTCTGAAACTGAGAAAAAGCACTGGTCCTCTAACATCCAATGCATGTCAGTTAAGATGAGAAACGTGTTAGCTTTGTTAACGATGTAGATCGTTGAGCTGAAAAGTGACTTCCCTTCCCTGAAACGAAGGCTTGCTTGTTGGAAGACACAGAGCCTGGGATTTAACTCCATTTCTGAAGGGAAACACACAGCATAGTTCTCATCAATGGATCACACTCTGCTTCAGAGCAAGAAGGACACTTTGCTTTCTAGATTCTCTAAGACAGCAGGAAACGTGGTTGTGCTCAGAACAAAAGAACTGTGTTTCTGACACATACAGACAATATCTAATCCAACTCTGCTTGTGAAACTGAAAGAAACCACAGGTCCACTAACATCCAATGCTTGTCAGTTAAGATGATAAACTTGTGAGCTTCGTGAACGATGTAGTTCGTTTGAGCTGTAAAGAAACTGCCCTTACCTGAAACGAATTCTTGTTTGTAGGAAGACTCAGAGCCTGGGATTTAACTCCATTTCTGAAGTGAAACACACAGCAGAGTTCTCATCCATAGATCACACTCTGCTTTAGAGCAAGAAGCACGCTCTAGCTTTCTAGAGTCTCTAAGACAGCAAGAAACGTGAGTGTGCTGAGAACAAATGAACGGTGTTACCTACACATACGGACCATATCTATTCCAACTCTGCTTCTGAAACTGATACAAAGCACTGGTCCTCTAAAATCCAATGCTTGTCAGTCAAGATGAGAAACGTGTGAGCTTCGTGAATGATGTAGTTCGTTTGAGCTGAAAAGTGACTGCCCTTCCCTGATACGACGTCTTGCATGTTGTAAGACACAGAGCCTGGGATTTAACTCCATTTCTGAAGGGAAACACACAGCATAGTTCTCATCCATGGATCACACTCTGTTTCAGAGCAAGAAGAACACTCTTGCTTTCTACATTCTCTAATACAGCAGGAAACGTGGTTGTGCTAAGAACAAAAGTACTGTGATTTTGACACATACTGACCTTATCTAGTCACACTCCGATTGTGAAACTGAAACAAACCACAGGTCGACTAACATCCAGTGCTTGTCAGTTAAGATGATAAACTTGTGAGCTCGTGAACGATGTAGTTCGTTTGAGCTGTAAAGTAGCTAACTTTACCTGAAACGAATTCTTGTTTGTAGGAAGACTCAGAGCCTGGGATTTAACTCCATTTCTGAAGTGAAACACACAGCCCAGTTCTCATCCATGGATCACACTCTGCTTCAGAGCAAGAAGCAAGCTCTAGCTTTCTAGAGTCTCTAATAGAGCAGGAAACGTGAGTGTGTGGAGAACAAAAGAACGGTGTTTCCTACACATACGGACCATATCTCTTCCAACTCTGCTTCTGAAACTGATACAAAGCACTGGTCCTATAACATCCAATGCTTGTCAGTTAAGATGAGAAACGTGTGAGCTTCATGAACGATGTAGTTCGTTTGAGCTGAAAAGTGACTGCCCTTCCCTGAAACGAAGTCTTGCATGTTGGAACACACAGAGCCTGGGATTTAACTCCATTTCTGAAGGGAAACACACAGCATAGTTCTCATCAATGGATCACACTCTGCTTCAGAGCAAGAAGGGCACTTTGCTTTCTAGATTCTCT
The DNA here is from genome assembly GCA_949786385.1 of Onychomys leucogaster. Taxonomy (NCBI): domain Eukaryota; kingdom Metazoa; phylum Chordata; class Mammalia; order Rodentia; family Cricetidae; genus Onychomys; species Onychomys leucogaster. The sequence goes on from CATKUP010000063.1 coordinate 2,835,574, forward strand.
AATACAGCAGGAAACGTGGTTGTGCTCAGAAAAAAAGAACTGTGTTTCCGACACATATAGACCATGTCTAGTCCAACTCTGCTTGTGAAACTGCAACAAACCACAGGTCCACTTACATCCAATGCTTGTCAGTTAAGATGATAAACTTGTGAGCTTCGTGAACGATGTAGTTTGTTTGAGCTGTAAAGTAACTGCCCTTACCTGATTCGAAGTCTTGCTTGTAGGAAGACTCAGAGCCTGGGATTTAACTCCATTTCTGAAGTGAAACACACAGCCCAGTTCTCATCCATTGAACATACTCTGCTTTAGAGCAAGAAGCACGCTCTTGCTTTCTAGATTCTCTAAGACAGCAGGAAACGTGAGTGTGCTGAGAACAAAAGGACGGTGTTTCCTACACATACGGACCATATCTTTTCCAAATCTGCTTCTGAAACTGATACAAAGCACTGGTCCTATAACATCCGATGCTTGTCAGTTAAGATGAGAAACGTGTGAGCTTCATGAACGATGTAGTTTGTTTGAACTGTAAAGTAACTGCCCTTAGCTGAAACGAAGTCTTGTTTCTAGGAAGACTCAGAGCCTGGGATTTAACTCCATTTCTGAAGTGAAACACACAGGAGAATTCTTATCCATTGATCACACTCTGCTTTAGAGCAAGAAGCACGCTCTAGCTTTCTAGAGTCTCTAAGACAGCAAGAAACGTGAGTGTGCTGAGAACAAAAGAACGGTGTTTCCTACACATACGGACCATATCTATTCCAACTCTGCTTCTGAAACTGATACAAAGCACTGGTCCTCTAACATCCGATGCTTGTCAGTTAAGATGAGAAACGTGTGAGCTTCGTGAACGATGTAGTTCTTTTGAGCTGTAAAGTAACAGCGCTTACCTGAAACGAACTCTTTCATGTTGGAAGACACAGAGCCTTGGATTTAACTCCATTTCTGAAGGGAAACACACACCATATTTCTCATCCCTGGATCACACTCTGCTTCAGAGCAAGGAGCACGCTCTTGCTTTCTAGACTCTCTAATACAGCAGAAAACGTGAGTGTGCTAAGAAGAAATGAACGGTGTTTCCTACACATACGGACCATATCTAGTTCAACTCTGCTTGGGAAACTGATACAAAGCACTGGTCTTCTAAAATCCAATGCTTGTCAGTCAAGATGAGAAAAGTGTGAGGTTCGTGAACGATGTAGTTCGTTTGAGCTGAAAAGTGACTGCCCTTCCCTGAAACAAAGTCTTTATTGTAGGAAGACTCAGAGCCTGGGATTTAACTCCATTTCTGAAGTGAAACACAGCCGAGTTCTCCTCCATAGATTACACTCTGCTTTAGAGCAAGAAGAACGCTCTAGCTTTCTAGAGTCTCTAAGACAGCAGGAAACGTGATTGTGCTGAGAACAAATGAACGGTGTTTCCTACACATACGGACCATATCTATTCCAACTCTGCTTCTGAAACTGATACAAAGCACTGGTCCTATAACATCCGATGCTTGTCAGTTAAGATGAGAAACGTGTGAGCTTTGTGAACGATGTAGATCGTTTGAGCTGAAAAGTGACTGCCCTTACTTGAAAGGAATTCTTGCTTGTAGGAAGACACAGAGCATGGGATCTAACTCCATTTCTGAAGGGAAACACACAGCATAGTTCTCATCCATGGATCACACTCTGCTTCAGAGCAAGAAGCACACTCTTGCTTTATACATTCTCTAATACAGCAGGAAACGTGGTTGTGCTCAGAACAAAAGAACTGTGATTTTGACACATACTAACCATATCTAGTCACACTCTGCTTGTGAAACTGAAACAAACCACAGGTCGACTAACATCCAGTGCTTGTCAGTTAAGATGATAAACTTGTGAGCTTCGAGAACGATGTAGTTCGTTTGAGCTGTAAAGTAGCTAACCTTACCTGAAAGGAATTCTTGTTTGTAGGAAGACTCAGAGCCTGGGATTTAACTCCATTTCTGAAGTGAAACACACAGCCCAGTTCTCATCCAGTAAACACACTCTGCTTTAGAGCAAGAAGCACGCTCTTGCTTTCTAGAGTCTCTAAGACAGCAGGAAACGTGAGTGTGCTAAGAACAAAAGGACGGTGTTTCCTACACATATGGACCATATCTTTTCCAAATCTGCTTCTGAAACTGAACAAAGCACTGGTCCTATAACATCCGATGCTTGTCAGTTAAGATGAGAAACGTGTGAGCTTCATGAACGATGTAGTTCGTTTGAGCTGAAAAGTGACTGCCCTTCCCTGAAACGAAGTCTTGCATGTTGGAACACACAGAGCCTGGGATTTAACTCCATTTCTGAAGGGAAACACACAGCATAGTTCTCATCCATGGATCACACTCTGCTTCAGACCAAGAAGCACACTCTTGCTTTCTACATTCTCTAATACAGCAGGAAACGTGGTTGTGCTCAGAACAAAAGAACTGTGATTTCGACACATACTGACCATATCTAGTCACACTCTGATTGTAAAACTGAAACAAACCACAGGTCGACTAACATCCAGTGCTTGTCAGTTAAGATGATAAACTTGTGAGCTTCGTGAACGATGTAGTTCGTTTGAGCTGTAAAGTAGCTAACTTTACCTGAAACGAATTCTTGTTTGTAGGAAGACTCAGAGCCTGGGATTTAACTCCATTTCTGAAGTGAAACACACAGCCCAGTTCTCATCCATGGATCACACTCTGCTTCAGAGCAAGAAGCACGCTCTAGCTTTCTAGAGTCTCTAATAGAGCAGGAAACGTGAGTGTGTGGAGAACAAAAGAACGGTGTTTCCTACACATACGGACCATATCTCTTCCAATTCTGCTTCTGAAACTGATACAAAGCACTGGTCCTATAACATCCAATGCTTGTCAGTTAAGATGAGAAACGTGTGAGCTTCATGAACGATGTAGTTCGTTTGAGCTGAAAAGTGACTGCCCTTCCCTGAAACGAAGTCTTGCATGTTGGAACACACAGAGCCTGGGATTTAACTCCATTTCTGAAGGGAAACACACAGCATAGTTCTCATCAATGGATCACACTCTGCTTCAGAGCAAGAAGGACACTTTGCTTTCTAGATTCTCTAATACAGGAGGAAACGTGGTTGTGCTCAGAACAAAAGAACTGTGTTTCTGACACATACAGACAATATCTAATCCAACTCTGCTTGTGAAACTGAAAGAAACCACAGGTCCACTAACATCCAATGCTTGTCAGTTAAGATGATAAACTTGTGAGCTTCGTGAACGATGTAGTTCGTTTGAGCTGTAAAGAAACTGCCCTTACCTGAAACGAATTCTTGTTTGTAGGAAGACTCAGAGCCTGGGATTTAACTCCATTTCTGAAGTGAAACACACAGCAGGGTTCTCATCCATAGATCACACTCTGCTTTAGAGCAAGAAGCACGCTCTAGCTTTCTAGAGTCTCTAAGACAGCAGGAAACGTGAGTGTGCTGAGAACAAATGAACGGTGTTACCTACACATACGGACCATATCTATTCCAACTCTGCTTCTGAAACTGATACAAAGCACTGGTCCTCTAAAATCCAATGCTTGTCAGTCAAGATGAGAAACGTGTGAGCTTCGTGAATGATGTAGTTCGTTTGAGCTGAAAAGTGACTGCCCTTCCCTGATACGACGTCTTGCATGTTGTAAGACACAGAGCCTGGGATTTAACTCCATTTCTGAAGGGAAACACACAGCATAGTTCTCATCCATGGATCACACTCTGTTTCAGAGCAAGAAGAACACTCTTGCTTTCTACATTCTCTAATACAGCAGGAAACGTGGTTGTGCTCAAAACAAAAGTACTGTGATTTTGACACATACTGACCTTATCTAGTCACACTCTGATTGTGAAACTGAAACAAACCACAGGTCGACTAACATCCAGTGCTTGTCAGTTAAGATGAGAAACGTGTGAGCTTCGTGAACGATGTAGTTCGTTTGAGCTGTAAAGTAACTGCCTTTACCTGATTCGAAGTCTTGCTTGTAGGAAGACTCAGAGCCTGGGATTTAACTCCATTTCGAAGGGAAACACACAGCAGAGTTCTCTGCCATGGATCACACTCTGCTTTAGAGCAAGAAGCACGCTCTAGCTTTCTAGAGTCTCTAATACAGCAGGAAACGTGTGTGTGCTAAGAACAAATGAACGCTGTTTCCTACACAATTGGACTATATCTATTCCAACTCTGCTTGTGAAACTGAGACAAAGCACAGGTCCTCTAACATCGATGCTTGTCATTTAAGATGAGAAACGTGTGAGCTTCATGAACGATGTAGTTTGTTTGAGCTGTAAGTATCTACCCTTACCTGATTCGAAGTCTTGCTTGTAGGAAGACTCAGAGCCTGGGATTTAACTCCATTTCTGAAGGGAAACACACGGCAGAGTTCTCTTCCATGGATCACACTCTGCTTTAGAGCAAGAAGCATGCTCTAGCTTTCTAGATTCTATAAGACATCAGGAAATGTTAGGGTGCTGAGAACAAAAGAACGGTGTTTCCTACACATACGGACCATATCTAATCCAACACTGCTTCTTAAACTGATACAAAGCACTGGTCCTCTAAAATCCAATGCTTGTCAGTTAAGATGAGAAACGTGTGAGCTTCGTGAACGATGTAGTTCGTTTGAACTGAAAAGTGACTGCCCTTACCTGAAACGAAGTCTTTATTGTAGGAAGACACAGAGCCTGGGATTTAACTCCATTTCTGAAGGGAAACACACAGCAGAGTTCTCATCCATTGATCACACTCTGCTTTAGAGCAAGAAGCACGCTCCTGCTTTCTACAGTCTCTAACACAGCAGGAAACGTGAGTGTGCTGAGAACAAAAGAACGGTGTTTCCTACACATATGGACCATATCTAGTCCATCTCTGCTTCTGAAACTGAGAAAAAGCACTGGTCCTCTAACATCCAATGCATGTCAGTTAAGATGAGAAACGTGTTAGCTTTGTTAACGATGTAGATTGTTTGAGCTGAAAAGTGACTTCCCTTCCCTGAAACGAAGGCTTGCATGTTGGAAGACACAGAGCCTGGGATTTAACTCCATTTCTGAAGGGAAACACACAGCATAGTTCTCATCCATGGATCACACTCTGCTTCAGAGCAAGAAGGGCACTTTGCTTTCTAGATTCTCTAATACAGCAGGAAACGTGGTTGTGCTCAGAAAAAAGAACTGTGTTTCCGACACATATAGACCATGTCTAGTCCAACTCTGCTTGTGAAACTGCAACAAACCACAGGTCCACTTACATCCAATGCTTGTCAGTTAAGATGATAAACTTGTGAGCTTCGTGAACGATGTAGTTTGTTTGAGCTGTAAAGTAACTGCCCTTACCTGATTCGAAGTCTTGCTTGTAGGAAGACTCAGAGCCTGGGATTTAACTCCATTTCTGAAGTGAAACACACAGCCCAGTTCTCATCCATTGAACACACTCTGCTTTAGAGCAAGAAGCACGCTCTTGCTTTCTAGATTCTCTAAGACAGCAGGAAACGTGAGTGTGCTGAGAACAAAAGGACGGTGTTTCCTACACATACGGACCATATCTTTTCCAAATCTGCTTCTGAAACTGATACAAAGCACTGGTCCTATAACATCCGATGCTTGTCAGTTAAGATGAGAAACGTGTGAGCTTCGTGAACGATGTAGATCGTTTCAGCTGTAAAGTAACTGTCCTTACCTGAAACGAAGTCTTGCATGTTGGAAGACACTGAACCTGGGATTTAACTCCATTTCTGAGGGGAAACACAATGCATAGTTCTCATCCATGGATCACACTCTGCTTCAGAGCAAGAAGCACGCTCTAGCTTTCTAGTGTCTCTAATACAGCAGGAAACGTGAGTGTGTGGAGAACAAAAGAACGGTGTTTCCTACACATACGGACCATATCTCTTCCAACTCTGCTTCTGAAACTGATACAAAGCACTGGTCCTATAACATCCAATGCTTGTCAGTTAAGATGAGAAACGTGTGAGCTTCATGAACGATGTAGTTCGTTTGAGCTGAAAAGTGACTGCCCTTCCCTGAAACGAAGTCTTACATGTTGGAACACACAGAGCCTGGGATTTAACTCCATTTCTGAAGGGAAACACACAGCATAGTTCTCATCCATGGATCACACTCTGCTTCAGAGCAAGAAGGACACTTTGCTTTCTAGATTCTCTAATAAAGGAGGAAACGTGGTTGTGCTCAGAACAAAAGAACTGTGTTTCTGACACATACAGACCATATCTAATCCAACTCTGCTTGTGAAACTGAAAGAAACCACAGGTCCACTAACATCCAATGCTTGTCAGTTAAGATGATAAACTTGTGAGCTTCGTGAACGATGTAGTTCGTTTGAGCTGTAAAGAAACTGCCCTTACCTGAAACGAATTCTTGTTTGTAGGAAGACTCAGAGCCTGGGATTTAACTCCATTTCTGAAGTGAAACACACAGCAGAGTTCTCATCCATAGATTACACTCTGCTTTAGAGCAAGAAGCACGCTCTAGCTTTCTAGAGTCTCTAAGACAGCAGGAAACGTGAGTGTGCTGAGAACAAATGAACGGTGTTACCTACACATACGGACCATATCTATTCCAACTCTGCTTCTGAAACTGATACAAAGCACTGGTCCTCTAAAATCCAATGCTTGTCAGTCAAGATGAGAAACGTGTGAGCTTCATGAATGATGTAGTTCGTTTGAGCTGAAAAGTGACTGCCCTTCCCTGATACGACGTCTTGCATGTTGTAAGACACAGAGCCTGGGATTTAACTCCATTTCTGAAGGGAAACACACAGCGTAGTTCTCATCCATGGATCACACTCTGTTTCAGAGCAAGAAGAACACTCTTGCTTTCTAGATTCTCTAATACAGCAGGAAACGTGGTTGTGCTCAGAAAAAAAGAACTGTGTTTCCGACACACACGGACCATCTAGTCCAACTCTGCTTGTGAAACTGAAACAAACCACAGGACCACTAACATCCGATGCTTGTCAGTTAAGATAATAAACTTGTGAGCTTCGTGAACAATGTAGTTCGTTTGAGCTGTATAGTAACTGCCCTTACCTGAAAAGAATTCTTGTTTGTAGGAAGACTCAGAGCCTGGGATTTAACTCCATTTCTGAAGTGAAACACACAGCCGAGTTCTCATACATTGATCACACTCTGCTTTACAGCAAGAAGCATGCTCTAGCTTTCTAGAGTCTCTAAGACAGCAGGAAACATGAGTGTGCTGAGAACAAAAGAACGGTGTTTCCTACACATATGGACCATATCTAGTACATCTCTTCTTCTGAAACTGAGACGAATTACTGGTCCTCTAACATCCGATGCTTGTCATTTAAGATGAGAAACGTGTGAGCTCGTGAACGATGTAGTTCGTTTGAGCTGTAAAGTAACTGCCTTTACCTGATTCGAAGTCTTGCTTGTAGGAAGACTCAGAGCCTGGTATTTAACTCCATTTCGAAGGGAAACACACAGCAGAGTTCTCTGCCATGGATCACACTCTGCTTTAGAGCAAGAAGCACGCTCTAGCTTTCTAGAGTCTCTAATACAGCAGGAAACGTGAGTGTGCTAAGAACAAATGAACGCTGTTTCCTACACAATTGGACCATATCTATTCCAACTCTGCTTGTGAAACTGAGACAAAGCACAGGTCCTCTAACATCGATGCTTGTCATTTAAGATGAGAAACGTGTGAGCTTCGTGAACGATGTAGTTCGTTTGAACTGAAAAGTGACAGCCCTTACCTGAAACGAAGTCTTTATTGTAGGAAGACACAGAGCCTGGGATTTAACTCCATTTCTGAAGGGAAACACACAGCAGAGTTCTCATCCATTGATCACACTCTGCTTTAGAGCAAGAAGCACGCTCCTGCTTTCTAGAGTCTCTAACACAGCAGGAAACGTGAGTGTGCTGAGAACAAAAGAACGGTGTTTCCTACACATACGGACCATATCTAGTCCATCTCTGCTTCTGAAACTGAGAAAAAGCACTGTTCCTCTAACATCCAATGCATGTCAGTTAAGATGAGAAACGTGTTAGCTTTGTTAACGATGTAGATCGTTTGAGCTGAAAAGTGACTTCCCTTCCCTGAAACGAAGGCTTGCTTGTTGGAAGACACAGAGCCTGGGATTTAACTCCATTTCTGAAGGGAAACACACAGCATAGTTCTCATCCATGGATCAAACTCTGCTTCAGAGCAAAAAGCACGCTCTTGCTTTCTAGATTCTCTAATACAGCAGGAAACGTGGTTGTGCTCAGAACAAAAAACTCTGTTTTCAACACATAAGGACCATATCTAGTCCAACTCTGCTTGTGAAACTGAAACAAACCACAGGTCCACTAACATCCAATGCTTGTCAGTTAAGATGATAAACTTGTGAGCTTCATGAACGATGTAGTTTGTTTGAGCTGTAAAGTAACTGCCCTTAGCTGAAACGAAGTCTTGTTTCTAGGAAGACTCAGAGCCTGGGATTTAACTCCATTTCTGAAGTGAAACACACAGGAGAATTCTTATCCATTGATCACACTCTGCTTTAGAGCAAGAAGCACGCTCTAGCTTTCTAGAGTCTCTAAGACAGCAAGAAACGTGAGTGTGCTGAGAACAAAAGAACGGTGTTTCCTACACATACGGACCATATATATTCCAACTCTGCTTCTGAAAGTGATACAAAGCACTGGTCCTCTAACATCCGATGCTTGTCAGTTAAGATGAGAAACGTGTGAGCTTCGTGAACGATGTAGTTCTTTTGAGCTGTAAAGTAACAGCGCTTACCTGAAACGAACTCTTTCATGTTGGAAGACACAGAGCCTGGGATTTAACTCCATTTCTGAAGGGAAACACACAGCATATTTCTCATCCCTGGATCACACTCTGCTTCAGAGCAAGGAGCACGCTCTTGCTTTCTAGACTCTCTAATACAGCAGAAAACGTGAGTGTGCTAAGAAGAAATGAACGGTGTTTCCTACACATACGGACCATATCTAGTTCAACTCTGCTTGGGAAACTGATACAAAGCACTGGTCTTCTAAAATCCAATGCTTGTCAGTCAAGATGAGAAAAGTGTGAGGTTCGTGAACGATGTAGTTCGTTTGAGCTGAAAAGTGACTGCCCTTCCCTGAAACAAAGTCTTTATTGTAGGAAGACTCAGAGCCTGGGATTTAACTCCATTTCTGAAGTGAAACACAGCCGAGTTCTCCTCCATAGATTACACTCTGCTTTAGAGCAAGAAGAACGCTCTAGCTTTCTAGAGTCTCTAAGACAGCAGGAAACGTGATTGTGCTGAGAACAAATGAACGGTGTTTCCTACACATACGGACCATATCTATTCCAACTCTGCTTCTGAAACTGATACAAAGCACTGGTCCTATAATATCCGATGCTTGTCAGTTAAGATGAGAAACGTGTGAGCTTTGTGAACGATGTAGATCGTTTGAGCTGAAAAGTGACTGCCCTTACTTGAAAGGAATTCTTGCTTGTAGGAAGACACAGAGCATGGGATCTAACTCCATTTCTGAAGGGAAACACACAGCATAGTTCTCATCCATGGATCACACTCTGCTTCAGAGCAAGAAGCACACTCTTGCTTTCTACATTCTCTAATACAGCAGGAAACGTGGTTGTGCTCAGAACAAAAGAACTGTGATTTTGACACATACTAACCATATCTAGTCACACTCTGCTTGTGAAACTGAAACAAACCACAGGTCGACTAACATCCAGTGCTTGTCAGTTAAGATGATAAACTTGTGAGCTTCGAGAACGATGTAGTTCGTTTGAGCTGTAAAGTAGCTAACCTTACCTGAAACGAATTCTTGTTTGTAGGAAGACTCAGAGCCTGGGATTTAACTCCATTTCTGAAGTGAAACACACAGCCCAGTTCTCATCCAGTAAACACACTCTGCTTTAGAGCAAGAAGCACGCTCTTGCTTTCTAGAGTCTCTAAGACAGCAGGAAACGTGAGTGTGCTAAGAACAAAAGGACGGTGTTTCCTACACATATGGACCATATCTTTTCCAAATCTGCTTCTGAAACTGAACAAAGCACTGGTCCTATAACATCCGATGCTTGTCAGTTAAGATGAGAAACGTGTGAGCTTCATGAACGATGTAGTTCGTTTGAGCTGAAAAGTGACTGCCCTTCCCTGAAACGAAGTCTTGCATGTTGGAACACACAGAGCCTGGGATTTAACTCCATTTCTGAAGGGAAACACACAGCATAGTTCTCATCCATGGATCACACTCTGCTTCAGACCAAGAAGCACACTCTTGCTTTCTACATTCTCTAATACAGCAGGAAACGTGGTTGTGCTCAGAACAAAAGAACTGTGATTTCGACACATACTGACCATATCTAGTCACACTCTGATTGTAAAACTGAAACAAACCACAGGTCGTCTAACATCCAGTGCTTGTCAGTTAAGATGATAAACTTGTGAGCTTCGTGAACGATGTAGTTCGTTTGAGCTGTAAAGTAGCTAACTTTACCTGAAACGAATTCTTGTTTTTAGGAAGACTCAGAGCCTGGGATTTAACTCCATTTCTGAAGTGAAACACACAGCCCAGTTCTCATCCATGGATCACACTCTGCTTCAGAGCAAGAAGCACGCTCTAGCTTTCTAGAGTCTCTAATAGAGCAGGAAACGTGAGTGTGTGGAGAACAAAAGAACGGTGTTTCCTACACATACGGACCATATCTCTTCCAATTCTGCTTCTGAAACTGATACAAAGCACTGGTCCTATAACATCCAATGCTTGTCAGTTAAGATGAGAAACGTGTGAGCTTCATGAACGATGTAGTTCGTTTGAGCTGAAAAGTGACTGCCCTTCCCTGAAACGAAGTCTTGCATGTTGGAACACACAGAGCCTGGGATTTAACTCCATTTCTGAAGGGAAACACACAGCATAGTTCTCATCAATGGATCACACTCTGCTTCAGAGCAAGAAGGACACTTTGCTTTCTAGATTCTCTAATACAGGAGGAAACGTGGTTGTGCTCAGAACAAAAGAACTGTGTTTCTGACACATACAGACAATATCTAATCCAACTCTGCTTGTGAAACTGAAAGAAACCACAGGTCCACTAACATCCAATGCTTGTCAGTTAAGATGATAAACTTGTGAGCTTCGTGAACGATGTAGTTCGTTTGAGCTGTAAAGAAACTGCCCTTACCTGAAACGAATTCTTGTTTGTAGGAAGACTCAGAGCCTGGGATTTAACTCCATTTCTGAAGTGAAACACACAGCAGGGTTCTCATCCATAGATCACACTCTGCTTTAGAGCAAGAAGCACGCTCTAGCTTTCTAGAGTCTCTAAGACAGCAGGAAACGTGAGTGTGCTGAGAACAAATGAACGGTGTTACCTACACATACGGACCATATCTATTCCAACTCTGCTTCTGAAACTGATACAAAGCACTGGTCCTCTAAAATCCAATGCTTGTCAGTCAAGATGAGAAACGTGTGAGCTTCGTGAATGATGTAGTTCGTTTGAGCTGAAAAGTGACTGCCCTTCCCTGATACGACGTCTTGCATGTTGTAAGACACAGAGCCTGGGATTTAACTCCATTTCTGAAGGGAAACACACAGCATAGTTCTCATCCATGGATCACACTCTGTTTCAGAGCAAGAAGAACACTCTTGCTTTCTACATTCTCTAATACAGCAGGAAACGTGGTTGTGCTCAAAACAAAAGTACTGTGATTTTGACACATACTGACCTTATCTAGTCACACTCTGATTGTGAAACTGAAACAAACCACAGGTCGACTAACATCCAGTGCTTGTCAGTTAAGATGAGAAACGTGTGAGCTTCGTGAACGATGTAGTTCGTTTGAGCTGTAAAGTAACTGCCTTTACCTGATTCGAAGTCTTGCTTGTAGGAAGACTCAGAGCCTGGGATTTAACTCCATTTCGAAGGGAAACACACAGCAGAGTTCTCTGCCATGGATCACACTCTGCTTTAGAGCAAGAAGCACGCTCTAGCTTTCTAGAGTCTCTAATACAGCAGGAAACGTGTGTGTGCTAAGAACAAATGAACGCTGTTTCCTACACAATTGGACTATATCTATTCCAACTCTGCTTGTGAAACTGAGACAAAGCACAGGTCCTCTAACATCGATGCTTGTCATTTAAGATGAGAAACGTGTGAGCTTCATGAACGATGTAGTTTGTTTGAGCTGTAAGTATCTACCCTTACCTGATTCGAAGTCTTGCTTGTAGGAAGACTCAGAGCCTGGGATTTAACTCCATTTCTGAAGGGAAACACACGGCAGAGTTCTCTTCCATGGATCACACTCTGCTTTAGAGCAAGAAGCATGCTCTAGCTTTCTAGAGTCTCTAAGACATCAGGAAATGTGAGGGTGCTGAGAACAAAAGAACGGTGTTTCCTACACATACGGACCATATCTAATCCAACACTGCTTCTTAAACTGATACAAAGCACTGGTCCTCTAAAATCCAATGCTTGTCAGTTAAGATGAGAAACGTGTGAGCTTCGTGAACGATGTAGTTCGTTTGAACTGAAAAGTGACTGCCCTTACCTGAAACGAAGTCTTTATTGTAGGAAGACACAGAGCCTGGGATTTAACTCCATTTCTGAAGGGAAACACACAGCAGAGTTCTCATCCATTGATCACACTCTGCTTTAGAGCAAGAAGCACGCTCCTGCTTTCTAGAGTCTCTAACACAGCAGGAAACGTGAGTGTGCTGAGAACAAAAGAACGGTGTTTCCTACACATACGGACCATATCTAGTCCATCTCTGCTTCTGAAACTGAGAAAAAGCACTGGTCCTCTAACATCCAATGCATGTCAGTTAAGATGAGAAACGTGTTAGCTTTGTTAACGATGTAGATTGTTTGAGCTGAAAAGTGACTTCCCTTCCCTGAAACGAAGGCTTGCATGTTGGAAGACACAGAGCCTGGGATTTAACTCCATATCTGAAGGGAAACACACAGCATAGTTCTCATCCATGGATCAAACTCTGCTTCAGAGCAAAAAGCCCGCTCTTGCTTTCTAGATTCTCTAATACAGCAGGAAACGTGGTTGTGCTCAGAACAAAAAACTCTGTTTTCAACACATAAGGACCATATCTAGGCCAACTCTGCTTGTGAAACTGAAACAAACCACAGGTCCACTAACATCCAATGCTTGTCAGTTAAGATGATAAACTTGTGAGCTTCATGAACGATGTAGTTTGTTTGAGCTGTAAAGTAACTGCCCTTAGCTGAAACGAAGTCTTGTTTCTAGGAAGACTCAGAGCCTGGGATTTAACTCCATTTCTGAAGTGAAACACACAGGAGAATTCTTATCCATTGATCACACTCTGCTTTAGAGCAAGAAGCACGCTCTAGCTTTCTAGAGTCTCTAAGACAGCAAGAAACGTGAGTGTGCTGAGAACAAAAGAACGGTGTTTCCTACACATACGGACCATATCTATTCCAACTCTGCTTCTGAAACTGATACAAAGCACTGGTCCTCTAACATCCGATGCTTGTCAGTTAAGATGAGAAACGTGTGAGCTTCGTGAACGATGTAGTTCTTTTGAGCTGTAAAGTAACAGCGCTTACCTGAAACGAACTCTTTCATGTTGGAAGACACAGAGCCTGGGATTTAACTCCATTTCTGAAGGGAAACACACAGCATATTTCTCATCCCTGGATCACACTCTGCTTCAGAGCAAGGAGCACGCTCTTGCTTTCTAGACTCTCTAATACAGCAGAAAACGTGAGTGTGCTAAGAAGAAATGAACGGTGTTTCCTACACATACGGACCATATCTAGTTCAACTCTGCTTGGGAAACTGATACAAAGCACTGGTCTTCTAAAATCCAATGCTTGTCAGTCAAGATGAGAAAAGTGTGAGGTTCGTGAACGATGTAGTTCGTTTGAGCTGAAAAGTGACTGCCCTTCCCTGAAACAAAGTCTTTATTGTAGGAAGACTCAGAGCCTGGGATTTAACTCCATTTCTGAAGTGAAACACAGCCGAGTTCTCCTCCATAGATTACACTCTGCTTTAGAGCAAGAAGAACGCTCTAGCTTTCTAGAGTCTCTAAGACAGCAGGAAACGTGATTGTGCTGAGAACAAATGAACGGTGTTTCCTACACATACGGACCATATCTATTCCAACTCTGCTTCTGAAACTGATACAAAGCACTGGTCCTATAACATCCGATGCTTGTCAGTTAAGATGAGAAACGTGTGAGCTTTGTGAACGATGTAGATCGTTTGAGCTGAAAAGTGACTGCCCTTACTTGAAAGGAATTCTTGCTTGTAGGAAGACACAGAGCATGGGATCTAACTCCATTTCTGAAGGGAAACACACAGCATAGTTCTCATCCATGGATCACACTCTGCTTCAGAGCAAGAAGCACACTCTTGCTTTCTACATTCTCTAATACAGCAGGAAACGTGGTTGTGCTCAGAACAAAAGAACTGTGATTTTGACACATACTAACCATATCTAGTCACACTCTGCTTGTGAAACTGAAACAAACCACAGGTCGACTAACATCCAGTGCTTGTCAGTTAAGATGATAAACTTGTGAGCTTCGTGAACGATGTAGTTCGTTTGAGCTGTAAAGTAGCTAACCTTACCTGAAACGAATTCTTGTTTGTAGGAAGACTCAGAGCGTGGGATTTAACTCCATTTCTGAAGTGAAACACACAGCCCAGTTCTCATCCAGTAAACACACTCTGCTTTAGAGCAAGAAGCACGCTCTTGCTTTCTAGAGTCTCTAAGACAGCAGGAAACGTGAGTGTGCTGAGAACAAAAGGACGGTGTTTCCTACACATATGGACCATATCTTTTCCAAATCTGCTTCTGAAACTGAACAAAGCACTGGTCCTATAACATCCGATGCTTGTCAGTTAAGATGAGAAACGTGTGAGCTTCATGAACGATGTAGTTCGTTTGAGCTGAAAAGTGACTGCCCTTCCCTGAAACGAAGTCTTGCATGTTGGAACACACAGAGCCTGGGATTTAACTCCATTTCTGAAGGGAAACACACAGCATAGTTCTCATCCATGGATCACACTCTGCTTCAGACCAAGAAGCACACTCTTGCTTTCTACATTCTCTAATACAGCAGGAAACGTGGTTGTGCTCAGAACAAAAGTACTGTGATTTTGACACATACTGACCTTATCTAGTCACACTCTGATTGTGAAACTGAAACAAACCACAGGTCGACTAACATCCAGTGCTTGTCAGTTAAGATGATAAACTTGTGAGCTTCTTGAACGATGTAGTTCGTTTGAGCTGTAAAGTAGCTAACTTTACCTGAAACGAATTCTTGTTTGTAGGAAGACTCAGAGCCTGGGATTTAACTCCATTTCTGAAGTGAAACACACAGCCCAGTTCTCATCCATGGATCACACTCTGCTTCAGAGCAAGAAGCAAGCTCTAGCTTTCTAGAGTCTCTAATAGAGCAGGAAACGTGAGTGTGTGGAGAACAAAAGAACGGTGTTTCCTACACATACGGACCATATCTCTTCCAACTCTGCTTCTGAAACTGATACAAAGCACTGGTCCTATAACATCCAATGCTTGTCAGTTAAGATGAGAAACGTGTGAGCTTCATGAACGATGTAATTTGTTTGAGCTGTAAAGTAACTGCCCTTAGCTGAAACGAAGTCTTGTTTCTAGGAAGACTCAGAGCCTGGGATTTAACTCCATTTCTGAAGTGAAACACACAGGAGAATTCTTATCCATTGATCACACTCTGCTTTAGAGCAAGAAGCACGCTCTAGCTTTCTAGAGTCTCTAAGACAGCAAGAAACGTGAGTGTGCTGAGAACAAAAGAACGGTGTTTCCTACACATACGGACCATATCTATTCCAACTCTGCTTCTGAAACTGATACAAAGCACTGGTCCTCTAACATCTGATGCTTGTCAGTTAAGATGAGAAACGTGTGAGCTTCGTGAACGATGTAGTTCTTTTGAGCTGTAAAGTAACAGCGCTTACCTGAAACGAACTCTTTCATGTTGGAAGACACAGAGCCTGGGATTTAACTCCATTTCTGAAGGGAAACACACAGCATATTTCTCATCCCTGGATCACACTCTGCTTCAGAGCAAGGAGCACGCTCTTTCTTTCTAGACTCTCTAATACAGCAGAAAACGTGAGTGTGCTAAGAAGAAATGAACGGTGTTTCCTACACATACGGACCATATCTAGTTCAACTCTGCTTGGGAAACTGATACAAAGCACTGGTCTTCTAAAATCCAATGCTTGTCAGTCAAGATGAGAAAAGTGTGAGGTTCGTGAACGATGTAGTTCGTTTGAGCTGAAAAGTGACTGCCCTTCCCTGAAACAAAGTCTTTATTGTAGGAAGACTCAGAGCCTGGGATTTAACTCCATTTCTGAAGTGAAACACAGCCGAGTTCTCCTCCATAGATTACACTCTGCTTTAGAGCAAGAAGAACGCTCTAGCTTTCTAGAGTCTCTAAGACAGCAGGAAACGTGATTGTGCTGAGAACAAATGAACGGTGTTTCCTACACATACGGACCATATCTATTCCAACTCTGCTTCTGAAACTGATACAAAGCACTGGTCCTATAACATCCGATGCTTGTCAGTTAAGATGAGAAACGTGTGAGCTTTGTGAACGATGTAGATCGTTTGAGCTGAAAAGTGACTGCCCTTACTTGAAAGGAATTCTTGCTTGTAGGAAGACACAGAGCATGGGATCTAACTCCATTTCTGAAGGGAAACACACAGCATAGTTCTCATCCATGGATCACACTCTGCTTCAGAGCAAGAAGCACACTCTTGCTTTCTACATTCTCTAATACAGCAGGAAACGTGGTTGTGCTCAGAACAAAAGAATTGTGATTTTGACACATACTAACCATATCTAGTCACACTCTGCTTGTGAAACTGAAACAAACCACAGGTCGACTAACATCCAGTGCTTGTCAGTTAAGATGATAAACTTGTGAGCTTCGAGAACGATGTAGTTCGTTTGAGCTGTAAAGTAGCTAACCTTACCTGAAACGAATTCTTGTTTGTAGGAAGACTCAGAGCGTGGGATTTAACTCCATTTCTGAAGTGAAACACACAGCCCAGTTCTCATCCAGTAAACACACTCTGCTTTAGAGCAAGAAGCACGCTCTTGCTTTCTAGAGTCTCTAAGACAGCAGGAAACGTGAGTGTGCTGAGAACAAAAGGACGGTGTTTCCTACACATATGGACCATATCTTTTCCAAATCTGCTTCTGAAAGTGAACAAAGCACTGGTCCTATAACATCCGATGCTTGTCAGTTAAGATGAGAAACGTGTGAGCTTCATGAACGATGTAGTTCGTTTGAGCTGAAAAGTGACTGCCCTTCCCTGAAACGAAGTCTTGCATGTTGGAACACACAGAGCCTGGGATTTAACTCCATTTCTGAAGGGAAACACACAGCATAGTTCTCATCCATGGATCACACTCTGCTTCAGACCAAGAAGCACACTCTTGCTTTCTACATTCTCTAATACAGCAGGAAACGTGGTTGTGCTCAGAACAAAAGTACTGTGATTTTGACACATACTGACCTTATCTAGTCACACTCTGATTGTGAAACTGAAACAAACCACAGGTCGACTAACATCCAGTGCTTGTCAGTTAAGATGATAAACTTGTGAGCTTCGTGAACGATGTAGTTCGTTTGAGCTGTAAAGTAGCTAACTTTACCTGAAACGAATTCTTGTTTGTAGGAAGACTCAGAGCCTGGGATTTAACTCCATTTCTGAAGTGAAACACACAGCCCAGTTCTCATCCATGGATCACACTCTGCTTCAGAGCAAGAAGCAAGCTCTAGCTTTCTAGAGTCTCTAATAGAGCAGGAAACGTGAGTGTGTGGAGAACAAAAGAACGGTGTTTCCTACACATACGGACCATATCTCTTCCAACTCTGCTTCTGAAACTGATACAAAGCACTGGTCCTATAACATCCAATGCTTGTCAGTTAAGATGAGAAACGTGTGAGCTTCATGAACGATGTAGTTTGTTTGAGCTGTAAAGTAACTGCCCTTAGCTGAAACGAAGTCTTGTTTCTAGGAAGACTCAGAGCCTGGGATTTAACTCCATTTCTGAAGTGAAACACACAGGAGAATTCTTATCCATTGATCACACTCTGCTTTAGAGCAAGAAGCACGCTCTAGCTTTCTAGAGTCTCTAAGACAGCAAGAAACGTGAGTGTGCTGAGAACAAAAGAACGGTGTTTCCTACACATACGGACCATATCTATTCCAACTCTGCTTCTGAAACTGATACAAAGCACTGGTCCTCTAACATCCGATGCTTGTCAGTTAAGATGAGAAACGTGTGAGCTTCGTGAACGATGTAGTTCTTTTGAGCTGTAAAGTAACAGCGCTTACCTGAAACGAACTCTTTCATGTTGGAAGACACAGAGCCTGGGATTTAACTCCATTTCTGAAGGGAAACACACAGCATATTTCTCATCCCTGGATCACACTCTGCTTCAGAGCAAGGAGCACGCTCTTGCTTTCTAGACTCTCTAATACAGCAGAAAACGTGAGTGTGCTAAGAAGAAATGAACGGTGTTTCCTACACATACGGACCATATCTATTCCAACTCTGCTTCTGAAACTGATACAAAGCACAGTTCCTCCAGCATCCAATGCTTGTCATTTAAGATGAGAAATGTGTGAGCTTCGGGAACGATGTAGTTCGTTTGAGCTGTAAAGTAACTGCCCTTACCAGAAACGAAGTCTTTTTTCTAGGAAGACTCAGGAGCCTGGGATTTAACTCCATTTCTGAAGGGAAACAGACAGCAGAGTTCTCTTCCATGGATCACACTCTGCTTTACAGCAAGAAGCTCGCTCTTTCTTTCTAGAGTCTCTAAGACCGCAGGAAACATGAGTGTGCTGAGTACACAGAACGGTGTTTCTTACATATTCGGGCCATGTCGAGTCCAACTCTGCCTCTGAAATTGATAAAAAGCACAGGTCCTCCAGCATCCAATGCTTGTCATTTAAGATGAGAAACGTGTGAGCTTCGTGAAGGATGTAGTTCGTTTGAGCTGTAAAGAAACTGCCCTTCCCTGAAACGAAGTCTTTTTTGTAGGAAGACTCAGAGCCTGGGATTTAACTCCCTTTCTGAAGTGAAACACACAGCAGAGTTCTCATCCACTGATCAAACTCTGCTTTAGAGCAAGAAGCACGCGCTACCTTTCTAGAGTCTCTAAGACAGCAGGAAACTTGAGTGTGCTGAGAACAAAAGAACGGGGTTTCCTAACATACGGACCATATCAAGTCCAACTCTGCTTCTGAAACTGATACACAGCACTGGTCCTCTAACATCCAATGTTGTCAGTTAAGATGAGAAACGTGTTAGCTTCGTGAACGATGTAGTTCCTTTGAGCTGTAAAGTGACTGCCCTTCCCTGAAATGAAGTCTTGCATGGTGGAAGACATAGAGCCAGGGATTTAACTCCATTTCTGAAGGGAATCACACAGCAGAGTTCTCTTCCATGGATCACACTCTGCTTTAGAGCAAGAAGCACGCTCTTGCTTTCTAGATTCTCTAATACAGCAGCAAACGTCGGTGTGCTGAGAACAAAAGAACAGTGTTTCTTACACATTCGAACCATATTGAGTCGAACTCTGCCTCTGAAATTGATAAAAAGCACAGGTCCTCCAGCATCCAATGCTTGTCATTTATGATGAGAAACGTGTGAGCTTCGTGAACGATGTAGTTCGTTTGAGCTGAAAAGTGACTGCCCTTACTTGAAAGGAATTCTTGCTTGTAGGAAGACACAGAGCCTGGAATTTAACTCCATTTCTGAAGTGAAACACACTGCAGAGTTCTCATCCATTGATCACACTGTGCTTTAGAGCAAGAAGCACGCTCTGGCTTTCTAGAGTCCCTAAGACAGCAGGAAACGTGAGTGTGCTGAGAACAAAAGAACGGTGTTTCCTACACAAACGGACCATTTCTAGATCATCTCTGCGTCTGAAACTGAGACAAAGCACTGGTCCTCTAACATCCAATGCTTCTCAGTTAAGTTGAGAAACGTTTTAGCTTCGTGAACGATGTAGTTCATTTGAGCTGAAAAGTGACTGACCTTACCTGAAACGAAGTCTTGAGTGTTGGAAGACACAGAGCCTGGGATTTAACTCCATTTCTGAAGGGAAACACACAGCATAGTTCTCATCCAGGGATCACACTCTGCTTTAGAGCAAGAAGCACGCGCTAGCTTTCTAGAGTCTCCAAGACAGCAAGACACGTGAGTGTGCTGAGAACAAAAGAACGGGGTTTCCTACACATACAGATCATATCAAGTCCAACTCTGCTTCTGAAAATGATACAACGCACTGGTCCTCTAACATCCAATGCTCCTCAGTTAAGATGAGAAACGTGTTAGCTTCGTGAATGATGTAGTTCGTTTGAGCTGAAAAATGACTGCCCTTCCCTGAAACGAAGTCTTGCATGTTGGAAGACACAGAGCCTGGGATTAAACTCCCTTTCTGAAGGGAAACACACAGCAGAGTTCTCTTCCATGGATCACACTCTGCTTTAGAGCAAGAAGCACGCTCTTGCAATCTAGATTCTCTAATACAGCAGCAAACGTGAGTGTGCTAAGAACAAATGAACGGTGTTTCCTACACATACGGACCATATCTATTCTAACTCTGCTTCTGAAACTGATACAAAGCACTGGTCCTATAACATCCGATGCTTGTCAGTTAAGATGAGAAACGTGTGAGCTTCGTGAACAATGTAGTTCGTTTGAGCTGAAAAGTGACTGCCCTTCCCTGAAACGAAGGCTTGCATGTTGGAAGATACAGAACCTGGGATTAACTCCATTTCTGAAGTGAAACACACAGCAGAGTTCTCATCCATTGATCACACTCTGCTTTAGAGCAAGAAGCACGCGTTAGCTTTCTAGACTCTCTAAGACAGCAGGAAACGTGAGTGTGCTGAGAACAAAAGAACGGTGTTTCCTACATATACGGACCATATCAAGTCCAACTCTGCTTCTGAAACTGATACAAAGCACTGGTCTTCTAACATCCAATGCTTCTCAGTTAAGATGAGAAACGTATTAGCTTCGTGAATGATGTAGTTCGTTTGAGCTGAAAAGTGACTGCCCTTCCCTGAAAGGAAGTGTTGCATGTTGGAAGACACAGAGCCTGGGATTTAACTCCCTTTCTGAAGGGAAACACACAGCAGGGTTCTCTTCCATCGATCACACTCTGCTTTAGAGCAAGAAGCACGCTCTTGCTTTCTTGATTCTCTAATACAGCAGCAAACGTGAGTGTGCTAAGAACAAATGAACAGTGTTTCCTACACATACGGACCATATCTATTCCAACTCTGCATCTGAAACTGATATAGAGCACTGGTCCTATAACATCCGATGCTTGTCAGTTAAGATGATAAACGTGTGAGCTTCGTGAACAATGTAGTTCGTTTGAGCTGAAAAGTGACTGCCCTTACTTGAAAGGAATTTTTGCTTGTAGGAAGACACAGAGCCTGGAATTTAACTCCATTTCTGAAGGGAAACACAGAGCAGAGTTCTCATATATAGATCACACTCTGCTTTAGAGCAAGAAGCACGCTCTTGCTTTCTAGAGTCTCTAAGACAGGAGGAAACATGAGTGTGCTGAGTACACAGAACGGTGTTTCTTACATATTCGAGCCATGTCGAGTCCAACTCTGCCTCTGAAATTGATAAAAAGCACAGGTCCTCCAGCATCCAATGCTTGTCATTTAAGATGAGAAACGTGTGAGCTTCAGGTAGGATGTAGTTCTTTTGAGCTGTAAATAACTGCCCTTACCTGAAACGAAGTCTTTTTTGTAGGAAGACTCAGAGCCTGGGATTTAACTCCCTTTCTGAAGTGAAACACACAGCAGAGTTCTGATCCATTGATCACACTCTGCTTTAGAGCAAGAAGCACGCGCTATCTTTCTAGAGTCTCTAAGACATCAGGAAACGTGAGTGTGCTGAGAACAAAAGAACGGTGTTTCCTACACATACGGACCATATCTATTCCAACTCTGCTTCTGAAACTGATACAAAGCACAGGTCCTCCAGCATCCAATGCTTGTCATTTAAGATGAGAAACGTGTGAGCTTCGTGAACGATGTAGTTCGTTTGAGCTGTAAAGTAACTGCCCTTACCTGAAACGAAGTCTTTTTTGTAGGAAGACTCAGAGCCTGGGATTTAACACCATTTCTGAAGTGAGACACACAGCAGAGTTCACATCCATTGATCATACTCTGCTTTAGAGCAAGAAGCACGCTCTAGCTTTCTAGAGTCCCTAAGACAGCAGGAAACATGAGTGTGCTGAGAACAAAAGAACAGTGTTTCTTACACATTCGGACCATATCGAGTCCAACTCTGCCTCTGAAATTGATAAAAAGCACAGGTTCTCCAGCATCCAATGCTTGTCATTTATGATGAGAAACGTGTGAGCTTCGTGAACGATGTAGTTCGTTTGAGCTGAAAAGTGACTGCCCTTACTTGAAAGGAATTTTTGCTTGTAGGAAGACACAGAGCCTGGAATTTAACTCCATTTCTGAAGTGAAACACACTGCAGAGTTCTCATCCATTGATCACACTCTCCTTTAGAGCAAGAAGCACGCTCTAGCTTTCTAGAGTCCCTAAGACAGCAGGAAACGTGAGTGTGCTGAGAACAAAAGAACGGTGTTTCCTACACAAACGGACCATTTCTAGACCATCTCTGCTTCTGAAACTGAGACAAATCACTGGTCGGGTAACATCCAATGCTTGTCAGTTAAGATGAGAAACGTTTTAGCTTCGTGAACGATGTAGTTCATTTGAGCTGAAAAGTGAATGACCTTACCTGAAACGAAGTCTTGAGTGTTGGAAGACACAGAGCCTGGGATTTAACTCCATTTCTGAAGGGAAACACACAGCATAGTTCTCATCCAGGGATCACACTCTGCTTCAGAGCAAGAACACGCTCTTGCTTTCTAGATTCTCTAATACAGCAGGAAACGTGGTTGTGCTCAGAAAAACAGAACCGTGTTTCCTACACATACGGACCATATCTAGTCCAACTCTCCCTCTGAAATTGATACAAAGTACAGGTCCTCCAGCATCCAATGCTTGTCATTTAAGATGAGAAACGTGTGAGCTTCAGGAACGATGTAGTTCTTTTGAGCTGTAAAGTAACTGCCCTTACCTGAAACGAAGTCTTTTTTGTAGGAAGACTCAGAGCCTGGGATTTAACTCCCTTTCTGAAGTGAAACACACAGCAGAGTTCTCATCCATTGATCACACTCTGCTTTAGAGCAAGAAGCACGCGCTACCTTTCTAGAGTCTCTAAGACAGCAGGAAACTTGAGTGTGCTGAAAACAAAAGAACGGGGTTTCCTAACATACGGACCATATCTAGACCAACTCTGCTTCTGAAACTGATACAAAGCACTGGTCCTCTAACATCAAATGTTGTCAGTTAAGATGAGAAACGTGTTAGCTTCGTGAACGATGTAGTTCGTTTGAGCTGTAAAGTGACTGCCCTTCCCTGAAATGAAGTTTTGCATGTTGGAAGACACAGAGCCTGGGATTTAACTCCATTTCTGAAGGGAAACACACAGCAGAGTTCTCTTCCATGGGTCACACTCTGCTTTAGAGCAAGAAGCACGCTCTTGCTTTCTAGATTCTCTAATACAGCAGCAAACGTGAGTGTGCTAAGAACAAATGAACGGTGTTTCCTACACATACAGACCATATCTATTCCAACTCTGCTTCTGAAAATGATACAAAGCACAGGTCCTCCAGCATCCAATGCTTGTCATTTAAGATGAGAAACGTGTGAGCTTCGTGAATGATGTAGTTCGTTTGAGCTGTAAAGAAACTGCCCTTCCCTGAAACGAAGTCTTGTATGTAGGAAGACTCAGAGCCTGGGATTTAACTCCATTTCTGAAGAGAAACACACTGCAGAGTTCTCATCCATTGATCACACTCTGCTTTAGAGCAAGAAGCACGCTCTAGCTTTCTAGAGTCCCTAAGACAGCAGGAAACATGAGTGTGCTAAGAACAAAAGAACAGTGTTTCTTACACATTCGGACCATATCGAGTCCAACTCTGCCTCTGAAATTGATAAAAAGCACAGGTTCTCCAGCATCCAATGCTTGTCATTTATGATGAGAAACGTGTGAGCTTCGTGAACGATGTAGTTCGTTTGAGCTGAAAAGTGACTGCCCTTACTTGAAAGGAATTCTTGCTTGTAGGAAGACACAGAGCCTGGAATTTAACTCCATTTCTGAAGTGAAACACACTGCAGAGTTCTGATCCATTGATCACACTCTGCTTTAGAGCAAGAAGCACGCTCTAGCTTTCTAGAGTCCCTAAGACAGCAGGAAACGTGAGTGTGCTGAGAACAAAAGAACGGTGTTTCCTACACAAACGGACCATTTCTAGACCATCTCTGCTTCTGAAACTGAGACAAATCACTGGTCCTGTAACATCCAATGCTTGTCAGTTAAGATGAGAAACGTGTTAGCTTCGTGAACGATGTAGTTCATTTGAGCTGAAAAGTGAATGACCTTACCTGAAACGAAGTCTTGAGTGTTGGAAGACACAGAGCCTGGGATTTAACTCCATTTCTGAAGGGAAACACACAGCATAGTTCTCCTCCAGGTATCACACTCTGCTTCAGAGCAAGAACACGCTCTTGCATTCTAGATTCTCTAATACAGCAGGAAACGTGGTTGTGCTCAGAAAAAATGAACTGTGTTTCCTACACATACGGACCATATCTAGTCCAACTCTCCCTCTGAAATTGATACAAAGTACAGGTCCTCCAGCATCCAATGCTTGTCATTTAAGATGAGAAACGTGTGAGCTTCAGGTAGGATGTAGTTCTTTTGTGCTGTAAATAACTGCCCTTACCTGAAACGAAGTCTTTTTTGTAGGAAGACTCAGAGCCTGGGATTTAACTCCCTTTCTGAAGTGAAACACACAGCAGAGTTCTGATCCATTGATCACACTCTGCTTTAGAGCAAGAAGCACGCGCTATCTTTCTAGAGTCTCTAAGACATCAGGAAACGTGAGTGTGCTGAGAACAAAAGAACGGTGTTTCCTACACATACGGACCATATCTATTCCAACTCTGCTTCTGAAACTGATACAAAGCACAGGTCCTCCAGCATCCAATGCTTGTCATTTAAGATGAGAAACGTGTGAGCTTCGTGAACGATGTAGTTCGTTTGTGCTGAAAAGTGACTGCCCTTACTTGAAAGGAATTTTTGCTTGTAGGAAGACACAGAGCCTGGAATTTAACTCCATTTCTGAAGTGAAACACACTGCAGAGTTCTCATCCATTGATCACACTCTCCTTTAGAGCAAGAAGCACGCTCTAGCTTTCTAGAGTCCCTAAGACAGCAGGAAACGTGAGTGTGCTGAGAACAAAAGAACGGTGTTTCCTACACAAACGGACCATTTCTAGACCATCTCTGCTTCTGAAACTGAGACAAATCACTGGTCCTGTAACATCCAATGCTTGTCAGTTAAGATGAGAAACGTTTTAGCTTCGTGAACGATGTAGTTCATTTGAGCTGAAAAGTGAATGACCTTACCTGAAACGAAGTCTTGAGTGTTGGAAGACACAGAGCCTGGGATTTAACTCCATTTCTGAAGGGAAACACACAGCATAGTTCTCATCCAGGGATCACACTCTGCTTCAGAGCAAGAACACGCTCTTGCTTTCTAGATTCTCTAATACAGCAGCAAACGTGAGTGTGCTAAGAACAAAAGAACAGTGTTTCCTACACATACGGACCATATCAATTCCAACTCTGCTTCTGAAACTGATACAAAGCAATGGTCCTATAACATCCGATGCTTGTCAGTTAAGATGAGAAACATGTGAGCTTCGTGAACAATGTAGTTTGTTTGAGCTGTAAAGTAACAGCCCTCCTGAAAGGAAGTGTTGCTTGTAGGAAGACTCAGAGCCTGGGATTTAACTCCATTTCTGAAGGGAAACACACAGCAGAGTTCTCATATATAGATCACACTCTGCTTTAGAGCAAGAAGCATGCTATTGCTTTCTAGAGTCTCTAAGACATCAGGAAACGTGAGTGTGCTGAGAACAAAAGAACGGTGTTTCCTACACAAACGGACCATTTCTAGATCATCTCTGCTTCTGAAACTGAGACAAATCACTGGTCCTGTAACATCCAATGCTTGTCAGTTAAGATGAGAAACATTTTAGCTTCGTGAACGATGTAGTTCATTTGAGCTGAAAAGTGAATGACCTTACCTGAAACGAAGTCTTGAGTGTTGGAAGACACAGAGGCTGGGATTTAACTCCATTTCTGAAGGGAAACACACAGCATAGTTCTCATCCAGGGATCACACTCTGCTTCAGAGCAAGAACACGCTCTTGCTTTCTAGATTCTCTAATACAGCAGGAAACGTGGTTGTGCTCAGAAAAACAGAACCGTGTTTCCTACACATACGGACCATATCTAGTCCAACTCTCCCTCTGAAATTGATACAAAGTACAGGTCCTCCAGCATCCAATGCTTGTCATTTAAGATGAGAAACGTGTGAGCTTCAGGAACGATGTAGTTCTTTTGAGCTGTAAAGTAACTGCCCTTACCTGAAACGAAGTCTTTTTTGTAGGAAGACTCAGAGCCTGGGATTTAACTCCCTTTCTGAAGTGAAACACACAGCAGAGTTCTCATCCATTGATCACACTCTGCTTTAGAGCAAGAAGCACGCGCTACCTTTCTAGAGTCTCTAAGACAGCAGGAAACTTGAGTGTGCTGAAAACAAAAGAACGGGGTTTCCTAACATACGGACCATATCTAGACCAACTCTGCTTCTGAAACTGATACAAAGCACTGGTCCTCTAACATCAAATGTTGTCAGTTAAGATGAGAAACGTGTTAGCTTCGTGAACGATGTAGTTCGTTTGAGCTGTAAAGTGACTGCCCTTCCCTGAAATGAAGTTTTGCATGTTGGAAGACACAGAGCCTGGGATTTAACTCCATTTCTGAAGGGAAACACACAGCA
Source organism: Onychomys leucogaster (assembly GCA_949786385.1). Taxonomy (NCBI): domain Eukaryota; kingdom Metazoa; phylum Chordata; class Mammalia; order Rodentia; family Cricetidae; genus Onychomys; species Onychomys leucogaster. The sequence continues at coordinate 2,862,558 of CATKUP010000063.1, forward strand.
GAGTTCTCTTCCATGGGTCACACTCTGCTTTAGAGCAAGAAGCACGCTCTTGCTTTCTAGATTCTCTAATACAGCAGCAAACGTGAGTGTGCTAAGAACAAATGAACGGTGTTTCCTACACATACAGACCATATCTATTCCAACTCTGCTTCTGAAAATGATACAAAGCACAGGTCCTCCAGCATCCAATGCTTGTCATTTAAGATGAGAAACGTGTGAGCTTCGTGAATGATGTAGTTCGTTTGAGCTGTAAAGAAACTGCCCTTCCCTGAAACGAAGTCTTGTATGTAGGAAGACTCAGAGCCTGGGATTTAACTCCATTTCTGAAGAGAAACACACTGCAGAGTTCTCATCCATTGATCACACTCTGCTTTAGAGCAAGAAGCACGCTCTAGCTTTCTAGAGTCCCTAAGACAGCAGGAAACATGAGTGTGCTAAGAACAAAAGAACAGTGTTTCTTACACATTCGGACCATATCGAGTCCAACTCTGCCTCTGAAATTGATAAAAAGCACAGGTTCTCCAGCATCCAATGCTTGTCATTTATGATGAGAAACGTGTGAGCTTCGTGAACGATGTAGTTCGTTTGAGCTGAAAAGTGACTGCCCTTACTTGAAAGGAATTCTTGCTTGTAGGAAGACACAGAGCCTGGAATTTAACTCCATTTCTGAAGTGAAACACACTGCAGAGTTCTGATCCATTGATCACACTCTGCTTTAGAGCAAGAAGCACGCTCTAGCTTTCTAGAGTCCCTAAGACAGCAGGAAACGTGAGTGTGCTGAGAACAAAAGAACGGTGTTTCCTACACAAACGGACCATTTCTAGACCATCTCTGCTTCTGAAACTGAGACAAATCACTGGTCCTGTAACATCCAATGCTTGTCAGTTAAGATGAGAAACGTGTTAGCTTCGTGAACGATGTAGTTCATTTGAGCTGAAAAGTGAATGACCTTACCTGAAACGAAGTCTTGAGTGTTGGAAGACACAGAGCCTGGGATTTAACTCCATTTCTGAAGGGAAACACACAGCATAGTTCTCCTCCAGGTATCACACTCTGCTTCAGAGCAAGAACACGCTCTTGCATTCTAGATTCTCTAATACAGCAGGAAACGTGGTTGTGCTCAGAAAAAATGAACTGTGTTTCCTACACATACGGACCATATCTAGTCCAACTCTCCCTCTGAAATTGATACAAAGTACAGGTCCTCCAGCATCCAATGCTTGTCATTTAAGATGAGAAACGTGTGAGCTTCAGGTAGGATGTAGTTCTTTTGTGCTGTAAATAACTGCCCTTACCTGAAACGAAGTCTTTTTTGTAGGAAGACTCAGAGCCTGGGATTTAACTCCCTTTCTGAAGTGAAACACACAGCAGAGTTCTGATCCATTGATCACACTCTGCTTTAGAGCAAGAAGCACGCGCTATCTTTCTAGAGTCTCTAAGACATCAGGAAACGTGAGTGTGCTGAGAACAAAAGAACGGTGTTTCCTACACATACGGACCATATCTATTCCAACTCTGCTTCTGAAACTGATACAAAGCACAGGTCCTCCAGCATCCAATGCTTGTCATTTAAGATGAGAAACGTGTGAGCTTCGTGAACGATGTAGTTCGTTTGTGCTGAAAAGTGACTGCCCTTACTTGAAAGGAATTTTTGCTTGTAGGAAGACACAGAGCCTGGAATTTAACTCCATTTCTGAAGTGAAACACACTGCAGAGTTCTCATCCATTGATCACACTCTCCTTTAGAGCAAGAAGCACGCTCTAGCTTTCTAGAGTCCCTAAGACAGCAGGAAACGTGAGTGTGCTGAGAACAAAAGAACGGTGTTTCCTACACAAACGGACCATTTCTAGACCATCTCTGCTTCTGAAACTGAGACAAATCACTGGTCCTGTAACATCCAATGCTTGTCAGTTAAGATGAGAAACGTTTTAGCTTCGTGAACGATGTAGTTCATTTGAGCTGAAAAGTGAATGACCTTACCTGAAACGAAGTCTTGAGTGTTGGAAGACACAGAGCCTGGGATTTAACTCCATTTCTGAAGGGAAACACACAGCATAGTTCTCATCCAGGGATCACACTCTGCTTCAGAGCAAGAACACGCTCTTGCTTTCTAGATTCTCTAATACAGCAGCAAACGTGAGTGTGCTAAGAACAAAAGAACAGTGTTTCCTACACATACGGACCATATCAATTCCAACTCTGCTTCTGAAACTGATACAAAGCAATGGTCCTATAACATCCGATGCTTGTCAGTTAAGATGAGAAACATGTGAGCTTCGTGAACAATGTAGTTTGTTTGAGCTGTAAAGTAACAGCCCTCCTGAAAGGAAGTGTTGCTTGTAGGAAGACTCAGAGCCTGGGATTTAACTCCATTTCTGAAGGGAAACACACAGCAGAGTTCTCATATATAGATCACACTCTGCTTTAGAGCAAGAAGCATGCTATTGCTTTCTAGAGTCTCTAAGACATCAGGAAACGTGAGTGTGCTGAGAACAAAAGAACGGTGTTTCCTACACAAACGGACCATTTCTAGATCATCTCTGCTTCTGAAACTGAGACAAATCACTGGTCCTGTAACATCCAATGCTTGTCAGTTAAGATGAGAAACATTTTAGCTTCGTGAACGATGTAGTTCATTTGAGCTGAAAAGTGAATGACCTTACCTGAAACGAAGTCTTGAGTGTTGGAAGACACAGAGGCTGGGATTTAACTCCATTTCTGAAGGGAAACACACAGCATAGTTCCCATCCAGGAATCACACTCTGCTTCAGAGCAAGAAGCATGCTCTTGCTTTCTAGATTCTCTAATACAGCAGGAAACGTGGTTGTGCTCAGAAAAAAAGAACTGTGTTTCCTACACTTACATACCATATCTAGTCCAACTCTCCCTCTGATATTGATACAAAGCACAGGTCCTCCAGCATCCAATGCTTGTCATTTAAGATGAGAAACGTGTGAGCTTCGGGAACGATGTAGTTCTTTTGAGCTGTAAAGTAACTGCCTTTACCTGAAACGAAGCCTTTTTTGTAGGAAGACTCAGTGCCTGGGATTTAACTCCATTTCTGAAGTGAAACACACAGCAGAGTTCTCATCCATTGATCACACTCTGCTTTAGAGCAAGAAGCACGCGCTAGCTTTCTAGAGTCTCTAAGACAGCAGGAAACGTGAGTGTGCTGAGAACAAAAGAACGGTGTTTCCTACACATACAGACCATATCAAGTCCAACTCTGCTTCTGAAACTGATACAAAGCACTGGTCCTCTAACATCCAATGCTTCTCAGTTAAGATGAGAAACATGTTAGCTTCGTGAACGATGTAGTTCGTTTGAGCTGAAAAGTGACTGCCCTTCCCTGAAACGAAGTCTTGCATGTTGGAAGACACAGAGCCTGGGATTTAACTCCCTTTCTGAAGGGAAACACACAGCAGAGTTCTCTTCCATGGATCACACTATGCTTTAGAGCAAGAAGCACGCTCTTGCTTTCTAGATTCTCTAATACAGCAGCAAACGTGAGTGTGCTAAGAACAAATGAACAGTGTTTCCTACACATACGGACCATATCTATTCCAACTCTGCTTCTGAAACTGATACAAAGCACTGGTCCTATAACATCCGATGCTTGTCAGTTAAGATGAGAAACATGTGAGCTTCGTGAACAATGTAGTTCGTTTGAGCTGTAAAGTAACAGCCCTCCTGAAACGAAGTGTTGCTTGTAGGAAGACTCAGAGCCTGGGATTTAACTCCATTTCTGAAGGGAAACAGACAGCAGAGTTCTCTTCCATGGATCACACTATGCTTTAGAGCAAGAAGCACGCTCTTGCTTTCTAGATTCTCTAATACAGCAGCAAACGTGAGTGTGCTAAGAACAAATGAACAGTGTTTCCTACACATACGGACCATATCTATTCCAACTCTGCTTCTGAAACTGATACAAAGCACTGGTCCTCTAACATCCAATGCTTCTCAGTTAAGATGAGAAACATGTTAGCTTCGTGAACGATGTAGTTCGTTTGAGCTGAAAAGTGACTGCCCTTCCCTGAAACGAAGTCTTGCATGTTGGAAGACACAGAACCTGGGATTTAACTCCCTTTCTGAAGGGAAACACACAGCAGAGTTCTCTTCCATGGATCACACTATGCTTTAGAGCAAGAAGCACGCTCTTGCTTTCTAGATTCTCTAATACAGAAGCAAACGTGTGTGTGCTAAGAACAAATGAACAGTGTTTCCTACACATACGGACCATATCTATTCCAACTCTGCTTCTGAAACTGATACAAAGCACTGGTCCTATAACATCCGATGCTTGTCAGTTAAGATGAGAAACATGTGAGCTTCGTGAACAATGTAGTTCGTTTGAGCTGTAAAGTAACAGCCCTCCTGAAACAAAATGTTGCTTGTAGGAAGACTCAGAGCCTGGGATTTAACTCCATTTCTGAAGGGAAACACACAGCAGAGTTCTCATATATAGATCACACTCTGCTTTAGAGCAAGAAGCATGCTATTGCTTTCTAGAGTCTCTAAGACAGGAGGAAACATGAGTGTGCTGAGAACACTAGAACGGTGTTTCTTACACATTCGGACCATATCCAGTCCAACTCTCCCTCTGAAATTGATACAAAGCACAGGTCCTCCAGCATCCAATGCTTGTCATTTAAGATGAGAAACGTGTGAGCTTCAGGAATGATGTAGTTCGTTTGAGCTGTAAAGTAACTGCCCATACCTGAAACGAAGTCTTTTTTGTAGGAAGACTCAGAGCCTGGGATTTAACTCAAATTCTGAAGTGAAACACACATCAGAGTTCTCATCCATTGAACACACTCTGCTTTAGAGCAAGAAGCACGCGCTATCTTTCTAGAGTCTCTAAGACATCAGGAAACATGAGTGTGCTGAGAACAAAAGAACGGTGTTTCCTACACATACGGACCATATCTATTCCAACTCTGCTTCTGAAACTGATACAAAGCACAGGTCCTCCAGCATCCAATGCTTGTCATTTAAGATGAGAAACGTGTGATCTTCGGGAACGATGTAGTTCTTTTGAGCTGTAAAGTAACTGCCTTTACCTGAAACGAAGCCTTTTTTGTAGGAAGACTCAGTGCCTGGGATTTAACTCCATTTCTGAAGTGAAACACACAGCAGAGTTCTCATCCATTGATCACACTCTGCTTTAGAGCAAGAAGCACGCGCTAGCTTTCTAGAGTCTCTAAGACAGCAGGAAACGTGAGTGTGCTGAGAACAAAAGAACGGTGTTTCCTACACATACAGACCATATCAAGTCCAACTCTGCTTCTGAAACTGATACAAAGCACTGGTCCTCTAACATCCAATGCTTCTCAGTTAAGATGAGAAACATGTTAGCTTCGTGAACGATGTAGTTCGTTTGAGCTAAAAAGTGACTGCCCTTCCCTGAAACGAAGTCTTGCATGTTGGAAGACACAGAGCCTGGTATTTAACTCCATTTCTGAAGGGAAACACACAGCAGAGTTCTCTTCCATGGATCACACTATGCTTTAGAGCAAGAAGCACACTCTTGCTTTCTAGATTCTCTAATACAGCAGCAAACGTGAGTGTGCTAAGAACAAAAGAACAGTGTTTCCTACACATACGGACCATATCTATTCCAACTCTGCTTCTGAAACTGATACAAAGCACTGGTCCTATAACATCCGATGCTTGTCAGTTAAGATGAGAAACATGTGAGCTTCGTGAACAATGTAGTTTGTTTAAGCTGTAAAGTAACAGCCCTCCTGAAACGAAGTGTTGCTTGTAGGAAGACTCAGAGCCTGGGATTTAACTCCATTTCTGAAGGGAAACACACAGAAGAGTTCTCATATATAGATCACACTCTGCTTTAGAGCAAGAAGCATGCTATTGCTTTCTAGAGTCTCTAAGACAGGAGGAAACATGAGTGTGCTGAGAACACTAGAACGGTGTTTCTTACACATTCGGACCATATCCAGTCCAACTCTCCCTCTGAAATTGATACAAAGCACAGGTCCTCCAGCATCCAATGCTTGTCATTTAAGATGAGAAACGTGTGAGCTTCGGGAATGATGTAGTTCGTTTGAGCTGTAAAGTAACTGCCCATACCTGAAACGAAGTCTTTTTTGTAGGAAGACTCAGAGCCTGGGATTTAACTCCCTTTCTGAAGTGAAACACACAGCAGAGTTCTCATCCATTGATCACACTCTGCTTTAGAGCAAGAAGCACGCGCTACCTTTCTAGAGTCTCTAAGACAGCAGGAAACTTGAGTGTGCTGAGAACAAAAGAACGGGGTTTCCTAACATATGGACCATATCTAGTCCAACTCTGCTTCTGAAAATGATACAAAGCACTGGTCCTCTAACATCAAATGTTGTCAGTTAAGATGAGAAACGTGTTAGCTTCGTGAACGATGTAGTTCGTTTGAGCTGTAAAGTGACTGCCCTTCCCTGAAATGAAGTTTTGCATGTTGGAAGACACAGAGCCTGGGATTTAACTCCATTTCTGAAGGGAAACACACAGCAGAGTTCTCTTCCATGGATCACACTCTGCTTTAGAGCAAGAAGCACGCTCTTGCTTTCTAGATTCTCTAATACAGCAGCAAACGTGAGTGTGCTAAGAACAAATGAACGGTGTTACCTACACATACGGACCATATCTATTCCAACTCTGCTTCTGAAAATGATACAAAGCACAGGTCCTCCAGCATCCAATGCTTGTCATTTAAGATGAGAAATGTGTGAGCTTCGTGAACGATGTAGTTCGTTTGAGCTGTAAAGAAACTGCCCTTCCCTGAAACGAAGTCTTGTATGTAGGAAGACTCAGAGCCTGGGATTTAACTCCATTTCTGAAGTGAAACACACTGCAGAGTTCTCATCCATTGATCACACTCTGCTTTAGAGCAAGAAGCACGCTCTAGCTTTCTAGAGTCTCTAAGACAGCAGGAAACGTGAGTGTGCTGAGAACAAAAGAACGGTGTTTCCTACACATACAGACCATATCAAGACCAACTCTGCTTCTGAAACTGATACAAAGCACTGGTCCTCTAACATCCAATGCTTCTCAGTTAAGATGAGAAACATGTTAGCTTCGTGAACGATGTAGTTCGTTTCAGCTGAAAAGTGACTGCCCTTCCCTGAAACGAAGTCTTGCATGTTGGAAGACACAGAACCTGGGATTTAACTCCCTTTCTGAAGGGAAACACACAGCAGAGTTCTCTTCCATGGATCACACTATGCTTTAGAGCAAGAAGCACGCTCTTGCTTTCTAGAGTCCCTAAGACAGCAGGAAACGTGAGTGTGCTGAGAACAAAAGAACGGTGTTTCCTACACAAACGGACCATTTCTAGACCATCTCTACTTCTGAAACTGAGACAAAGCACTGGTCCTCTAACATGCAATGCTGGTCAGTTAAGATGAGAAACGTTTTAGCTTCGTGAACGATGTAGTTCGTTTGAGCTGAAAAGTGTCTGCCCTTACCTGAAACGAAGTCTTGAGTGTTGGAAGAGACAGAGGCTGGGATTTAACTCCATTTCTGAAGGGAAACACACAGCATAGTTCTCATCCAGGAATCACACTCTGCTTCAGAGCAAGAAGCATGCTCTTGCTTTCTAGATTCTCTAATACAGCAGGAAACGTGGTTGTGCTCAGAAAAAAAGAACTGTGTTTCCTACACTTACGTACCATATCTAGTCCAACTCTCCCTCTGATATTGATACAAAGCACAGGTCCTCCAGCATCCAATGCTTGTCATTTAAGATGAGAAACGTGTGATCTTCGGGAACGATGTAGTTCTTTTGAGCTGTAAAGTAACTGCCTTTACCTGAAACGAAGCCTTTTTTGTAGGAAGACTCAGTGCCTGGGATTTAACTCCATTTCTGAAGTGAAACACACTGCAGAGTTCTCATCCATTGATCACACTCTGCTTTAGAGCAAGAAGCACGCGCTAGCTTTCTATAGTCTCTAAGACATCAGGAAACGTGAGTGTGCTGAGAACAAAAGAACGGGGTTTCCTACACAAACGGACCATTTCTAGACCATCTCTGCTTCTGAAACTGAGACAAATCACTGGTCCTGTAACATCCAATGCTTGTCAGTTAAGATGAGAAACGTTTTAGCTTCGTGAACGATGTAGTTCATTTGAGCTGAAAAGTGACTGCCCTTACCTGAAACGAAGTCTTGCATGTTGGAAGACACAGAGCCTGGGATTTAACTCCCTTTCTGAAGGGAAACACACAGCAGAGTTCTCTTCCATGGATCACACTATGCTTTAGAGCAAGAAGCACACTCTTGCTTTCTAGATTCTCTAATACAGCAGCAAACGTAAGTGTGCTAAGAACAAAAGAACAGTGTTTCCTACACATACGGACCATATCTATTCCAACTCTGCTTCTGAAACTGATACAAAGCACTGGTCCTATAACATCTGATGCTTGTCAGTTAAGATGAGAAACATGTGAGCTTCGTGAACAATGTAGTTTGTTTGAGCTGTAAAGCAACAGCCCTCCTGAAACGAAGTGTTGCTTGTAGGAAGACTCAGAGCCTGGGATTTAACTCCATTTCTGAAGGGAAACACACAGCAGAGTTCTCATATATAGATCACACTCTGCTTTAGAGCAAGAAGCATGCTATTGCTTTCTAGAGTCTCTAAGACAGGAGGAAACATGAGTGTGCTGAGAACACTAGAACGTTGTTTCTTACACATTCGGACCATATCCAGTCCAACTCTCCCTCTGAAATTGATACAAAGCACAGGTCCTCCAGCATCCAATGCTTGTCATTTAAGATGAGAAACGTGTGAGCTTCGGGAATGATGTAGTTCGTTTGAGCTGTAAAGTAACTGCCCATACCTGAAACGAAGACTTTTTTGTAGGAAGACTCAGAGCCTGGGATTTAACTCAAATTCTGAAGTGAAACACACATCAGAGTTCTCATCCATTGATCACACTCTGCTTTAGAGCAAGAAGCACGCGCTATCTTTCTAGAGTCTCTAAGACATCAGGAAACGTGAGTGTGCTGAGAACAAAAGAACGGTGTTTCCTACACATACGGACCATATCTATTCCAACTCTGCTTCTGAAACTGATACAAAGCACAGGTCCTCCAGCATCCAATGCTTGTCATTTAAGATGAGAAACGTGTGAGCTTCGTGAACGATGTAGTTCGTTTGAGCTGTAAAGTGACTGCCCTTACTTGAAAGGAATTCTTGCTTGTAGGAGGACACAGAGCCTGGAATTTAACTCCATTTCTGAAGTGAAACACACTGCAGAGTTCTCATCCATTGATCACACTCTGCTTTAGAGCCTGAAGCACGCTCTAGCTTTCTAGAGTCCCTAAGACAGCAGGAAACGTGAGTGTGCTGAGAACAAAAGAACGGTGTTTCCTAAACAAACGGACCATTTCTAGACCATCTCTGCTTCTGAAACTGAGACAAATCACTGGTCCTGTAACATCCAATGCTTGTCAGTTAAGATGAGAAACGTTTTAGCTTCGTGAACGATGTAGTTCATTTGAGCTGAAAAGTGAATGACCTTACCTGAAACGAAGTCTTGAGTGTTGGAAGACACAGAGGCTGGGATTTAACTCCATTTCTGAATTGAAACACACAGCAGAGTTCTCTTCCATGGATCACACTCTGCTTTAGAGCAAGAAGCACGCTCTAGCTTTCTAGACTCCCTAAGACAGCAGGAAACGTGAGTGTGCTGAGAACAAAAGAACGGTGTTTCCTACATAAACGGACCATTTCTAGACCATCTCTACTTCTGAAACTGAGACAAAGCACTGGTCCTCTAACATGCAATGCTGGTCAGTTAAGATGAGAAACGTTTTAGCTTCGTGAACGATGTAGTTCGTTTGAGCTGAAAAGTGTCTGCCCTTACCTGAAACGAAATCTTGAGTGTTGGAAGAGACAGAGGCTGGGATTTAACTCCATTTCTGAAGGGAAACACACAGCATAGTTCTCATCCAGGAATCACACTCTGCTTCAGAGCAAGAAGCATGCTCTTGCTTTCTAGATTCTCTAATACAGCAGGAAACGTGGTTGTGCTCAGAAAAAAAGAACTGTGTTTCCTACACTTACGTACCATATCTAGTCCAACTCTCCCTCTGATATTGATACAAAGCACAGGTCCTCCAGCATCCAATGCTTGTCATTTAAGATGAGAAACGTGTGAGCTTCGGGAACGACGTAGTTCTTTTGAGCTGTAAAGTAACTGCCTTTACCTGAAACGAAGCCTTTTTTGTAGGAAGACTCAGTGCCTGGGATTTAACTCCATTTCTGAAGTGAAACACACAGCAGAGTTCTCATCCATTGATCACACTCTGCTTTAGAGCAAGAAGCACGCGCTAGCTTTCTAGAGTCTCTAAGACAGCAGGAAACGTGAGTGTGCTGAGAACAAAAGAACGGTGTTTCCTACACATACAGACCATATCAAGTCCAACTCTGCTTCTGAAACTGATACAAAGCACTGGTCCTCTAACATCCAATGCTTCTCAGTTAAGATGAGAAACATGTTAGCTTCGTGAACGATGTAGTTCGTTTGAGCTGAAAAGTGACTGCCCTTCCCTGAAACGAAGTCTTGCATGTTGGAAGACACAGAGCCTGGGATTTAACTCCCTTTCTGAAGGGAAACACACAGCAGAGTTCTCTTCCATGGATCACACTATGCTTTAGAGCAAGAAGCACGCTCTTGCTTTCTAGATTCTCTAATACAGCAGCAAACGTGAGTGTGCTAAGAACAAATGAACAGTGTTTCCTACACATACGGACCATATCTATTCCAACTCTGCTTCTGAAACTGATACAAAGCACTGGTCCTATAACATCCGATGCTTGTCAGTTAAGATGAGAAACATGTGAGCTTCGTGAACAATGTAGTTCGTTTGAGCTGTAAAGTAACAGCCCTCCTGAAACGAAGTGTTGCTTGTAGGAAGACTCAGAGCCTGGGATTTAACTCCATTTCTGAAGGGAAACACACAGCAGAGTTCTCATATATAGATCACACTCTGCTTTAGAGCAAGAAGCATGCTATTGCTTTCTAGAGTCTCTAAGACAGGAGGAAACATGAGTGTGCTGAGAACACTAGAACGGTGTTTCTTACACATTCGGACCATATCCAGTCCAACTCTCCCTCTGAAATTGATACAAAGCACAGGTCCTCCAGCATCCAATGCTTGTCATTTAAGATGAGAAACGTGTGAGCTTCGGGAAAGATGTAGTTCGTTTGAGCTGTAAAGTAACTGCCCATACCTGAAACGAAGTCTTTTTTGTAGGAAGACTCAGAGCCTGGGATTTAACTCCATTTCTGAAGTGAAACACACAGCAGAGTTCTCATCCATTGATCACACTCTGCTTTAGAGGAAGAAGCACGCGCTACCTTTCTAGAGTCTCTAAGACAGCAGGAAACTTGAGTGTGCTAAGAACAAATGAACGGTGTTTCCTACACATACGGACCATATCTATTCCAACTCTGCTTCTGAAAATGATACAAAGCACAGGTCCTCCAGCATCCAATGCTTGTCATTTAAGATGAGAAACGTGTGAGCTTCGTGAACGATGTAGTTCGTTTGAGCTGTAAAGAAACTGCCCTTCCCTGAAACGAAGTCTTGTATGTAGGAAGACTCAGAGCCTGGGATTTAACTCCATTTCTGAAGTGAAACACACTGCAGAGTTCTCATCCATTGATCACACTCTGCTTTAGAGCAAGAAGCACGCTCTAGCTTTCTAGATTCCCTAAGACAGCAGGAAACGTGAGTGTGCTGAGAACAAAAGAACGGTGTTTCCTACACAAACGGACCATTTCTAGACCATCTCTACTTCTGAAACTGAGACAAAGCACTGGTCCTCTAACATGCAATGCTGGTCAGTTAAGATGAGAAACGTTTTAGCTTCGTGAACGATGTAGTTCGTTTGAGCTGAAAAGTGTCTGCCCTTACCTGAAACGAAGTCTTGAGTGTTGGAAGAGACAGAGGCTGGGATTTAACTCCATTTCTGAAGGGAAACACACAGCATAGTTCTCATCCAGGAATCACACTCTGCTTCAGAGCAAGAAGCATGCTCTTGCTTTCTAGATTCTCTAATACAGCAGGAAACGTGGTTGTGCTCAGAAAAAAAGAACTGTGTTTCCTACACTTACGTACCATATCTAGTCCAACTCTCCCTCTGATATTGATACAAAGCACAGGTCCTCCAGCATCCAATGCTTGTCATTTAAGATGAGAAACGTGTGAGCTTCGGGAACGATGTAGTTCTTTTGAGCTGTAAAGTAACTGCCTTTACCTGAAACGAAGCCTTTTTTGTAGGAAGACTCAGTGCCTGGGATTTAACTCCATTTCTGAAGTGAAACACACAGCAGAGTTCTCATCCATTGATCACACTCTGCTTTAGAGCAAGAAGCACGCGCTAGCTTTCTAGAGTCTCTAAGACAGCAGGAAACGTGAGTGTGCTGAGAACAAAAGAACGGTGTTTCCTACACATACAGACCATATCAAGTCCAACTCTGCTTCTGAAACTGATACAAAGCACTGGTCCTCTAACATCCAATGCTTCTCAGTTAAGATGAGAAACATGTTAGCTTCGTGAACGATGTAGTTCGTTTGAGCTGAAAAGTGACTGCCCTTCCCTGAAACGAAGTCTTGCATGTTGGAAGACACAGAGCCTGGGATTTAACTCCCTTTCTGAAGGGAAACACACAGCAGAGTTCTCTTCCATGGATCACACTATGCTTTAGAGCAAGAAGCACACTCTTGCTTTCTAGATTCTCTAATACAGCAGCAAACGTAAGTGTGCTAAGAACAAAAGAACAGTGTTTCCTACACATACGGACCATATCTATTCCAACTCTGCTTCTGAAACTGATACAAAGCACTGGTCCTATAACATCTGATGCTTGTCAGTTAAGATGAGAAACATGTGAGCTTCGTGAACAATGTAGTTTGTTTGAGCTGTAAAGCAACAGCCCTCCTGAAACGAAGTGTTGCTTGTAGGAAGACTCAGAGCCTGGGATTTAACTCCATTTCTGAAGGGAAACACACAGCAGAGTTCTCATATATAGATCACACTCTGCTTTAGAGCAAGAAGCATGCTATTGCTTTCTAGAGTCTCTAAGACAGGAGGAAACATGAGTGTGCTGAGAACACTAGAACGGTGTTTCTTACACATTCGGACCATATCCAGTCCAACTCTCCCTCTGAAATTGATACAAAGCACAGGTCCTCCAGCATCCAATGCTTGTCATTTAAGATGAGAAACGTGTGAGCTTCGGGAATGATGTAGTTCGTTTGAGCTGTAAAGTAACTGCCCATACCTGAAACGAAGTCTTTTTTGTAGGAAGACTCAGAGCCTGGGATTTAACTCAATTTCTGAAGTGAAACACACATCAGAGTTCTCATCCATTGATCACACTCTGCTTTAGAGCAAGAAGCACGCGCTATCTTTCTAGAGTCTCTAAGACATCAGGAAACGTGAGTGTGCTGAGAACAAAAGAACGGTGTTTCCTACACATACGGACCATATCTATTCCAACTCTGCTTCTGAAACTGATACAAAGCACAGGTCCTCCAGCATCCAATGCTTGTCATTTAAGATGAGAAACGTGTGAGCTTTGTGAACGATGTAGTTCGTTTGAGCTGTAAAGTGACTGCCCTTACTTGAAAGGAATTCTTGCTTGTAGGAGGACACAGAGCCTGGAATTTAACTCCATTTCAGAAGTGAAACACACTGCAGAGTTCTCATCCATTGATCACACTCTGCTTTAGAGCCTGAAGCACGCTCTAGCTTTCTAGAGTCCCTAAGACAGCAGGAAACGTGAGTGTGCTGAGAACAAAAGAACGGTGTTTCCTACACAAACGGACCATTTCTAGACCATCTCTGCTTCTGAAACTGAGACAAATCACTGGTCCTGTAACATCCAATGCTTGTCAGTTAAGATGAGAAACGTTTTAGCTTCGTGAACGATGTAGTTCATTTGAGCTGAAAAGTGAATGACCTTACCTGAAACGAAGTCTTGCATGTTGGAAGACACAGAGCCTGGGATTTAACTCCCTTTCTGAAGGGAAACACACAGCAGAGTTCTCTTCCATGGATCACACTATGCTTTAGAGCAAGAAGCACACTCTTGCTTTCTAGATTCTCTAATACAGCAGCAAACGTAAGTGTGCTAAGAACAAAAGAACAGTGTTTCCTACACATACGGACCATATCTATTCCAACTCTGCTTCTGAAACTGATACAAAGCACTGGTCCTATAACATCTGATGCTTGTCAGTTAAGATGAGAAACATGTGACCTCGTGAACAATGTAGTTTGTTTGAGCTGTAAAGCAACAGCCCTCCTGAAACGAAGTGTTGCTTGTAGGAAGACTCAGAGCCTGGGATTTAACTCCATTTCTGAAGGGAAACACACAGCAGAGTTCTCATATATAGATCACACTCTGCTTTAGAGCAAGAAGCATGCTATTGCTTTCTA